>OY997262.1:240250470-242750470 GCA_963921465.1 Triticum timopheevii | reverse complement strand
ACCTACAACAAAAACCACAACGGTGATTTATCAAGTTTGTTGTTTTAACCTTCTTCAAGGATCGGCCATAGTCAAATTCGATTCGACTAAAGTAGGAGAAACAGACACCCGCCAGCCACCTTTATGCAAAGCTAGTTGCATGTCTGTCGCTGGAACCAGTCTCATGTGTGTGGACATGTAAGGTTGGTCCAGGCCGCTTCATCCCACAATACCGCCGAATCAAAATAAGACGTTGGTGGTAAGCAATATCACTATCACCGCACATGACTCTTTGTGTTCTACTCGTGCATATCATCTACGCATAGACCTGGCTTTGATACCACTATTGGGAAACGTTGCATGGAAAACAAAAAAATTCTACGCACACGCAAGATCTATCCATGGAGATGCATAGCAACGAGGGGGAGTGTGTCTACATACCCTCATAGACTATAAGCAGAAGCATTTGACAACGCGGTTGATGTAGTCAAACTTTTTCGTGATCCAACCGATCGAGTATCGAACGTACGACACCTCCACGTTCAGCACACATTTAGCTCGGTAACGTCCATGCCTTCTTGATTCAGCAAGACGGCGAGGTAGTGGATGAGTTCTGGCAGCACGATGGCATGGTGACAGTGATGGTGAAGTTATCTCCACAGGACTTTGCCTAAGCACTACGGAAATATTAACGGGGTTGTAAACGGTGGAGGGGGCGCCGCACACGGCTAAGACAATGTTGTGTCTTGTCCTAGGCGCCCCCTCCCACATATATATAGGTGGGGCTGGAGGGAGAAGCTAGGAGGCGCCCCCAAGTAGGCCGAATCCTACAAGGGGTCTTCCCCCGAGTGCCGCCCCCTTCCTTATTTGGAGTGCGGGAGGAAGGAAGGAGGAGGTGCCCCCCTTTCCTTTCTCTCCTGAGGAGGGAAAGGTAGGAGGGGCCACCCCTCCCCTTTCCTTCCCCTAGGACCGGCCAGCCAAGGGAAAGGCCGCACCAGCCCCTTTGTGGGCTTGTCTGTCCTCCCCTTTGGCCCATAAGGCCCATACACTTGTCGGGGGTGCCCGGAACCCCTTCCGGTAACTCGATGAGTACCCGGCGCACTCCGAAACTATTCCGGTGCCCGAATACCATCATCCTATATATCAATCTTTACCTCTCAACCATTTCAAGACTCCTCATCATGTCCGTGATCTCATCCGGGACTCCGAACAACATTCGGTCACCAAATCATATAACGCATATAACACTATATCGTCAACGAACGTTAAGCGTGCGGACCCTATGGGTTCGAGAACTATGTAGACATGACTGAGACACCTCTCCTGCAATAACCAATAGGGGAACCTGGATGCCCATATTGGATCCTACATATTCTACGAAGATCTTTATCGGTCGAACCGTTATGACAACATACGTAATTCCCTTTGTCCATCGGTATGTTACTTGCCCGAGATTCGATCGTAGGTATCTCTATACCTAGTTCAATCTCGTTACCGGCAAGTCTCTTTACTCATTTCTTAATACAACATCCCATAACTAACTCATTAGTCATTTTCTTGCAAGGCTTCTTATGATGTGTATTACCGAGAGGGCCCAGAGATACCTCTCCGACACTCGGAGTGACAAATCCTAATCTCGATCTATGCCAACTCAACAAACACCTTCGGAGATACCTGTAGAGCATCTTTATAATCACCCAGTTACGCTGTGACGTTTGATAGCACATAAGGCATTCCTCCGGTATTCGGCAGTTGGATAATCTCATAGCCGAAGGAACATGTATTTGACATGAAGAAAGCAATAGCAATAAACTAAACGATCATTATGCTAAGCTAACGGATGGGTCTTGTCCATCACATCATTGTCCTAATGATGTGATCCCATTATGAAATGACAACACATGTCTATGGTTAGGAAACCTTAACCATCTTTGATCAACGAGCTAGTCTAGTAGAGGCTTACTAGGGACACGGTATTTGATTATGTACTCACACATGTATTTAAGTCTCCGATCAATACAATTCTAGCATGAATAATAAACCTTTATCATGAATAAGGAAATATAAAATAACAACTTTATTATTGCCTCTAGGGCATATTTCCTTCATGTTCTACTAACTCTATTTTTTGTGAAGCATCCATTTTGAAGGAGAATGTTGAGCTACAGGCTCAACTTGAGTTGCTATCTAGCAATTATGGGAAATTGGAAGAAAGTCATGAAAAGCTCTCAAGCTCTCATGATAATTTTCTAGTATCCCATAATGTGCTAAAGATAGCTCATGAGGCTATGATTACTAAGGTAACATCTAGTGAGACTCATGTGGACATTAGCACTACTTTTAATCAAAATGCTAAATTGCCATGTGCTAGTCCTTGTAATTCATCCACTCATAATGTTGCTACATCTTGTGATGAATTAGTTCCTTGCCTTGTTGCTCTAACGTTGAAGCTTATACTTCCTCAAGTACTTTTTTTGAGAGTAACCATGTAGAGGAAATCAAAGAGCTCAAGGCCCAAGTCACTTCTTTGAAGATTAACTTGCAAAAGTGTCATGAAGGGAAGTCCACACTCAATAATATCTTGAGTGTGCAAAAATCCCCCAATGACAAGGTGGACTTGGATTCAACTCCAGTAAGAAGAAGAAGTCCAAGATCAACAAGAAGAAGGGCCAAGAACAAGTCAAGAATTCGGCCAAGATTATTTGCTTCAAGTGTAAAATTAAAGGGCATCATGTTAGATCTTGCCCATTGAAGAAGAAGGCCATTAGTGACAAGCAAAAAAGGAAGAGGCCACAAGTTTAATCTCATGCTCAACCACAAGTTGAAGAAAGGCCTTCCCAAGAAGATTCAAGTTAAGGCTTCTCATGTTAAGAAATCATGTGAGAAGAAAGTGAAGAGTAGGCATTGCTACTTATGTCGTGAGAAAGGTCACGACGCTTCTTCATGCACTAGTGGTAACTTATCCAACCCAATTATTATTAATGATGTCTATTCTCTTGGGAAGGATAGGGTTGGCAATGTGTTTGCCAAGTTTGTTGGTACTCAAAGTGGTTTCAAGCAAAGAACCATTTGGGTTGCCAAGCCTATTGTCATTAACCTCTTATGACCCAACTTGGTTGGGGACCAACAAGCTCAAACTTGATCAATAGGTGTTGTTGGAGGGCGTTGGAGATTTGGCTACATTATGAAGAATTAAGGGGTCTTCATCATTCATATTGTCTCAAGTCAAGTCATGTGGGTTATCTAGTTTCTATCTTATATCCAATGTGCCTCCTTGCGGTAACTTGTACTTAAATTGTTAACATTGAAAGTTACTTCCCCCTTAGCATGTTGTGGTTTTGTTCCTTGCATGTATTTTTATATGTTGCGCCTCCAATTTGCTTATGTTGAGAAATCAAGTATGTGTATGTTGGTTTGCACATCATGTACATGTGTGTCATGCATTGAGCCTTTGTGTATCTTGTTTGTATCTTATTCGTCTCTCATGAGAGATTACATTACAAAAAAAGACACATGTGTGAAATTTTGGGCCGAACGAATTTTTCTTCTGTCATGCTTATGACACTTCTATGATGATAATTGTGACAAAAACATATATGGTCATAGATGTGGTGGGCTCCTACTTCTATGACAAAACATCATGACAGAAAATGGGCTTCTCATCCTGGGCAGGCCGGAGGCGCAGCTGCATGACATTCTTTGGGTCGTCCATGACGAAAAAATCGTGGTAGAAGTGAGGGCGAGGAAAATACGGGGAGTTCCCGGTTACGGCGGATGGTCGGGCCGAGCGATGCATGAAGGTTTGCGCGTTTCTCTCGTACAGGTACGCGCGTATTTGCGAGGCATTGGACTCTAACTCAACCTGAGCGAGGCATTCACTTACTGAATCCGAGCGATTGCACTGGCTACATTACTCAACCCGAGCTGTTAACTGAAGCCGATCTATAGATTTCTTCGCTACTGCTGCTAACTAAAGCCAATCGAACCTGCTGCCTCTTGATGAACAGTGACCGTTGTTGGGGGTTGGATGAACAGTTCCCGGTGGGGGTTGGATGAAGAGGACCCCATGGTATGGATGAATATGACCTCGATCGAGGAGGTGGGGGTGGATGAACAGGACTCGATGGAGGGCTGGTTGAAGAGTAGCCGGTGGAGGATGTATGAACATGACCCCATGGATGAACAGTTACCCGTGGAGGCTGGAGGAAGTCGACGGTGGGTGAACAGTAGCAGGTGGAGGCTGGAGGAAGTCGATGGTGGATGAACAGTAGCCCGTGGAGGTTGGAGCAAGGCAGTAGACAGTGGATGAACAGTAGCCCGTGGAGTCCCGTTTTGCGGTACGCCACGCCCCTCCCGATGAACAGGACCCCCATTTCGACCGTAGGTGCTCCAACACAAGTCCGTTTCCTCTATTTTGCGGTACGCCACACCCCTCCTGATCAATAGCACCCGGTTTCGACTGTAGCCGGTCGAACAGAAGGCCGTTTCCTCCGTAATGCGGTACGCCAGACCTCGTTTCGGCTGTTTTGTCCAAGCTGGTTGGCTCCTGATGAACACGATGCATTTTGTTGCCTCCCGATCAACAATACGTAGTTTCTCTGTTCTGACCTGGCCGGTTGGCTTTCGATGAACAGGACGCTGTTGTTGCCATCTGTTGCCTCTCCATGTACACGAGCCCTAGCCATACGTATGCATTGAGTAGGCGTTCGAGACCCCGCCCGTAAGTACGCATGTAGCTGTATTTACTTTCTTGCATTGTGGATGTAGGTATGTGTACACGATATAGACGGGACTGCCTAAACATCTGCCGCTCCTTACTGGGCCATGGATCATCATGGTAGAAAGATCGATGGACCAGTATGTACGTATACATTTGTGACAAGAATGACAATGCTACGTACGCTTCGACCGGGTGGGTGATGACCCACAAGTATATGGGGTCAATTATAGCCATTTTCAATAAGTAAGAGTGTCGAACCCAACGAGGAGCAGAAGGAAATGACAAGTGGTTTTCAGCAAGGTAATGTCTGCAAGTGCTAAAATTGTAAGTAGCGGAGTAGTTTGGTAGTAAGATAATTTGTAACGAGCAAGCAACAATAGTAGTAATAAAAGTGCAGCAAGGTAGCCCAATCCTTTTGAGGCAAAGGACAGGCCAAAACGGTTTCTTATGATAAGCAAAGTGTTCTTGAGGGTACACGGGAATTTCATCTAGTCACTTTCATCATGTTGGCTTAATTCGTGTTCGGTACTTTGATAATTTGATATGTGGGTGGACCGGTGCTTAGGTGTTGTTCTTACTTGAACAAACCTCCTACTTATGATTAACCCTCTCGCAAGCATCCGCAACTATGAGAAAAGTATTAAGAAAACCATAGCATTAAACTTCTGGATCCAATCGGTCCCTTACGGAATAGCACATAAACTGGGGTTTAAGCTTCTGTCACTCTCGCAACCCACCATCTAATTAGTACTCCACAATGCATTCACTTTGGCACAAATATGGTGTCATGTAGTCGACGTTCACATGACACCACTAAGAAAATGGCAACATACATACCATCAAAATATCGAACACATATCAAGTTCACATGATTACTTGCAACATGATTTCTCCCGTGACCTCAAGAACGAAAGTAACTACTCACAAATGATAAAGATGCTCAAGATCAGAGGGGTATTGAATAGCATAATGGATCTGAACATATAATCTTACACCAAATAAACCATATAATAATCAACTACAAGATGTAATCAACACTACTAGTCACCCACGAGCAGCAATCTATAGTTTTGATACAAAGATTGAACACAAGAGATGAACTAGGGTTTGAGAGGAGTTGGTGCTATGAAGATGTTGATGAAGATAATCCTCCCCAAGATGGGGGAGTTGTTGATGATGATGAGGACAATGATTTCCCCTCCGGGAGGGAAGTTCCCCTAGCAGAATCGCTCCGCCGAAGGGCAAAAGTGCTCCTTCCCAAGTTCCGCCTCGAGGCGGCGGCGCTTTGTCCCGAATGTCCTCTCCCTATTTTTTTTTCTAGATCAAAATGACTTATATACCAGAAGATGGGCACCTGAGGTGGGCCGAGGAGGCAGCACCCACCAGGGCGTGCCTGGGCCTCCTGGCGCGCCCAGGTGGGTTGTGCCCACCTGGTGACCCTCCTCTGGTACTTATTTGCTTCAATATTCCTTAAATAATCCATAAAAAATCCTCGGGGAGTTTCAACTCATTTGGAGTTGTGCAGAATAGGTAGCTTGACGTAGCTTTTTCAGGTCCAGATTTCCAGCTGCCAGAATTCTCCCCGTCACCTTGGTGCATACCTTGCATATTATGAGAGAAAAGGCATTAGAATTACTCCAAAAAGCATTATTATACAATAAAACAACATAAATAACAGTGGGGAACATGATGGAAAATGGACGTATCAACTCCCCCAAGCTTAGACCTCGCTTGTCCTCAAGCGAAAACCGAAATAGAAAAACATGTCCACATGCTTAGAGAGGGAGGTGTCGATAAAAACAAAAATACGGACATAGCAACATCATGTGACTTATTATAACAGCAACAAACTTCAATATAAAACTTTTATTATAGAACTTTTATCATAGACTTCTCATGAACAAGTGACAATTCATCACAACATTGAAGTATATAGCATAAACTCTATTGTAAACCGACAAACTATGTTCTCAGTCATTGCAACTACAATTCATCATCTTTTCGGGAAGGGTCACGTATCGGAGACTTTAGGCAAGTCCACATACTCAACCATAATTTAGTCTTCTCTGATTGCTAACACTCATCGCGTACACATGAGCAAAATGTTTCAACCAAACACAAAGAAAGATAGGGGCTTATAGTTTTGCCTCCCAACACACTCACCTCAAGGGTGATGTCAACAATAATAACTTATGCCACCCATATTCAACTGGATATTTGTGCCTAGATCTTTCCTCATCACATGATGCTTGCCAAAGGAGAAAAATAAAAGGAATAGAGAGAAAAACTTTGACTCTTGCATAAAAGTAAATACATGAAAGTAAAAGATAGGACCTTTGCATAGGGAAGCAGAGGTTGCCATGCGCTTTTTGTTTGTATGCTCAACCCCTTAGTGCAAGAGAACGTCAAGTTATATTGCCCCTTATGATGGCAACCTTTATTATGCAGTCTGTCGCTTTTATCCTTCACCATCACAAGTTCGTACAACGCTCAATTTTCCCTTACACTAAATGATCTCACATTTCTATAAGAAATTTTTATTGCCCTTTTTGCACCGATGACAACTTACTTGAAGGATCTTACTCAATCCATAGGTAGGTATAGTGGACTCTCAAACAACATACGGTTTAAGGGTTTTGGATGCACAAGTAGTATCTCTACTTAGTGCAGAATTTTTGGCTAGCAAAGATAGGGGCAAGCACCACATCTTGAAGGATCTATGACAATATGACTTCTATGTGAATATTGTCAGATATCGGGTTCTGGCAAAACCCTCAAGGTTCGAACACTGGGGTGCGCATGAAGATCTCTCCCCACCAAAACATGCCCTTATCCTCGCCACAATTTCTAAGCTAGATCAATGGACAACAAAAGCAACATAAGATTTATACAGGTTTGGGCCACCATTGTGGTGTAATATCGTACTCTTGTGTGTGGTGTGGTGGATTGCCTCTTGGGCTGATGATGAACAGTACAGGGGAAGAACAGCCTCGCGAGAAGAGGTGTTCTTGTGCTTGGTGGTGTGTAGATGAACTGGGCTCGGATCCCCTCCTACTGTGGTGGCTAGCCCTATTTATAGAGGCCCTGATCATCTTCCCAAATATTGAGCGGGAAGGGATCCAACAGCGATCATTTTGAAAGGGGACAGCTAGTACAAGCTATCCTGACTAAAGGTGGTCTCCGCCTGCCAAAGGTGCTGGTGATGACGCTGTCTTGGGCTCCACGGTAACCTCCATCTTGCCGTCCTGCTGGTCTTGGTCTCATTGCATCGATAGGGAAACCTTTGCCTGATGCCTCGGTACTCCACACCTGCGCTTTCCCCCTTTGCACCAAAGAGGAAACGAGGACACTGTGTGGGTTGGTGCCCACCTGGCGCCCGCCTGGTCTTGATCGTCATGGATTGCGTCATAGGCACCTCGCGAGGTATCCCTTGCCTTGATCTCTCCGCCTCCTCGTGAGCCTACCTGGTGAGGACGCCCCTGAGGAGGCCTTGCATCATCCGCCCCACGAGGCTTGGCCCCTTGCAAGGGTCTTGAGTGCTGGTTGATGAAGACGGGCCGTACTGGGCCACTGGTTGAGCCACGCTGCAGGCCGCAGGTAGGCAAGTATGGGGACCCCCGTTCCCAGAACGCTGACAGTAGCCCCCGGGCCCAAGGCGCGCTCGGACTTAGCTTAGCAGCGAAGCCAAAGGGCAAGTGCGGAGCGCTGCAGGCCCCACAGCCTGTGGCCTTGGTCAACGCGTGGCGACTGATTGGACGTGGGCGTCTCCGCTTCCCCACGCTGCCCCAATATCCGCCTGGCTAGGCGGCCACGACGCCTTACACAGTTATTTCCCCCTCGCTGGCAGTGTGCTTCCTATTCCCCCTTCTTCCTCGAATCTCTGCTTCCGCTCCCAGTCTGACTTGAGCTCTGCTCCCACCATTGCCATGGCGCCAACTAGCAAGGAGAAGGGAAAGAAGCCCCTGTCCTCAACCAGCTCGTCCCCGACAATCGAGCCCGCCGTCGGCCGGTCGCTGGTGCTCAACTTGGAAGCCCTGGGCAAGGTCTACCCTGCGCTCGCTTCCAGCTTCAACGAGTGCGGGAAGACTATGGCTTGGCCTGCGTCCCATGCCTCCATTGACAAGACAGTCACTGAGGTTCGGTTCTTCGTCAACGCCCTATGGGCCGGCCTGGTTACCCCTTTCTCCGCCTTCTTCAATGCGGTGCTTTCCCATTATCAGATCCATATGATGGATCTTGATCCTCAATTCGTTACCCTTCTTGCCGTCTTCGCCTTTGTTTGTGAAGCCATGGTGGGCATTGCTCCTTCCGTCGCTCTCTTGCGCCACTTCTTCTCGCTGCGCCTGACTGACCCCTTGCAATGTTCGGGGTGCATGAGTTTCCAGGCCGTGGAGTAGATGGCCGCCTCGAGGATTGATTTTGACCTCCCTCCGTCCACGAGCGGGTTTCGAACGTGGTGGCTGTATGTGGATGTCGGGGTGCTCAGCCCTCTGCTCTCGCCTCCGTCGTTGCCTGCTGTCCCCAATCCCAACTGGGGCCACGAGAGACTCGTGAGCCCTCGGCTCTCCTTCGTCTAGTACCGACTGAGGAGGTTGAGAGATCTTGGTATGACTGCGCCCCGGGTGGTGAAGCAGTTCCTCCAGTGTCGCATTCCTCCTCTCCAGCACCATTCCCGGTCGATGTGGACCATGACCGGCAACCGGGACCGCATGAGGCTTCAGAGACAGAACTTGCACCCGAAATGCTGAGGACGGTGCTTGAGGTCTTGACTGGCGACCCCTCACCGGGCGATATTCGGCACGGGGGTAGCCTCATGTACCTCTGCTCGAACAGGGCTGAGTTTGTGGGACAGATGCCTCTCTTTGACGAATGGGGGTTGCGTCCGGTCGGCCTTGCGGGCCCTCGCGAGAATCCTGTTGTCGTGGTTTCCTTCCTCCCCGCCAGCACCGATCTTTCCCCAAGAGTGGGCGTAGGGAGGCAAGCATCGCTTGAGGATGGAGGCTCGGGTGTCGTGGCGCCGACGCTGCACGGTGCTCCCGAAGCGTCATCCTCCGGAGCTCATGAAGCCCGCCTTGAGGTGGTCGTCGATGGGGGGATGCAACCCGCAGCTCCCGAGACCTCGGCAAGCCATCGGGAAGTGGTGCCTGATTGCTCCTCCCAGCTTGGCGCCCCTGAGGTTGGCCGCCTGGGTGCTTCCTCACCCGCGCCACGTGCTGCTCCTCACGTCGAGTGCCTGGGTCGGTTCCGCATGGACTTTGCCGCACTCCACAAGAGGAAGGAATCTTTGAGTTGCAGTGGTCGCCCCTTTCGACCGTTGAAGCATAGGAAGTACTTCGCCATAGATGAGTAAGTACCTCATTCCTGCAATTCTTCAATCGCTGCTTCCTTTCCTGACTGTGACTTTTCAGGATCCCTCCTGCCAAGCCTGCGGTGTCTCCCAAGAAGCAACTTCCTCCGCCTTGCCTTCTTTGCTGGCCTTGAGCATCCCGAGCTTGTATGCTGCCCCTGACACGGGGTCAGCTGGAGAAACAAGCCTGCCCGCAGGGTGTCTTGTGCATGTGCTCTTGCGACCCTTCCTTCGTGACCCCGCCTGGAGCATGGCCAGCCTGCCTAGGGCTCCTCCTATGATCTTGGAAGGCAAATGGTTGGTGTTGATCCTTGGCTCTTCTTCGGGGGATGGGCCTACACCGGTCCGGGTCCCTTGCGGGGCCCGGCCAGCGATCGTGGGGGCGCCAGCCCCCTGTCGGGAGGGGGCGAACCGCTTCAGGGCCCGCCGACAGTGCCGGCGGCGGAGGACGACATCGACAGCGTGCTCAAGCTTGCACGAGAGTGAAGCGTCGTCCGTCACGAGTTCCTCCGAAAGGCAATGGACGCGATGGGCCAGCTTGGTGGAGAGCTTGCGGATGTGGACGCGTGCCTTGAAGCTGTGGGCCTGCGGCTAATTGAGGAGCGTCGCAAGCTGAAGGTGGCCATCAACCTTGCGCGCCACCAGCGCGAGCTTGACAACGCGAAGGCCGAGGCGTCCCTTGAGGCCTCGCGAAAGGCCTGCTCCCAAGCTCTCGTGGAGGCTCGGGAAGCAGATCATCCTCGCGAGATCATAGAAAAGTGCGCATGGGAGATCCAAGCCTGGAGCGCTTCCCTAGAGCAGCAAGTGGAGCTGCGTCAGGCCAACCTTGCATCGCTGAAGGGGACGCCTATCGAGGAGGAGGAGCTCCAGAGGCATGAGGAAGCGCTGACGCTGGAGGCCATTGAGCACAATCTTGACCTTGAGCGGTTGGAGACGAGGGAGCGACAGGTTACCCAGGCGGATGACGACGTTGGCGCGCGCGAGCCTCGAATATAGGAGGAGGTCGACCGCCGCATGGCAGAGGCTCGCGCAGATCTTGTGAGTAGGTATGACTTGAAGATGGAGATGGTTGAAGCCGAAGCTGCGGGCAGGACTGCCGCCCTTAAGTCCAAGCTGACTGAAGCGGAGCGGCGTGCGGAGGCCACCGCAGCCGCCTTGATCTCGGCGCAGGCTGAGTTGGCCTCCACCCGTGCTGAGCTGCTTCTTCTTCAACAACGGGTTGACGACACTGAGTCCATTGCGCAGCAGAACAAAGAGGAAATACTCCAATGGCAGACGCTGGAGCACATGCACAGCCCCATGCTCCAGCCACTCAGGAATAGGGCCAACACGGCCCTGGGCAATATCTGTGAGGAGGACGCCCCGCATCCTCACGTGACCAACTATGCCAGTCATCTCTGCTTCTTCACTGACGTGGTGACGCGCCTAGGGAACCGCTCCGTGAGAGCTCACCAACTTGTAGAGGAGAGGAGCCGCAGCCTGCTCTGGCGTGCATTTTCTCGCGTCTTCAGCCATCTTCAGAACACTGATACGCACTTCGACTTCGACGCCATCATTGCCCTAGTGCCCGAGGCCATTCGGGGCGACCTGGCGCGGTGGGTGGAGGACAACGTGGATGCGCTTGTTAGGGCCTTTTCTTCCGACAATGACAGGGTGATAGTCGCGGTGGATGGTGGCGATATGGTCAATGGTGGTGACGGCGGCACCAATGGTGGTGATGGTGACGCCAGTGACAACGATAGCGGCGCCAGCGACGCTTCTGGAGGCGACCAGGAGGGCGTAGTGAGCGATATGTCTGACTGATCCCATGTTTCTATGTTGTTTATCCTGCACACAAAAACTCGGGAGCGGCTGAGGGAGTCCTGGACTAGGGGGTGTCCGGACAGCCGGACTATCATCGTCCGCCGGACTCCAAGACTACGAAGATACAAGATTGAAGACTCCGTCCCGTGTCCAGATGGGACTTTCCTTGGCGTGGAAGGCAAGCTTGGCGATACGGATATGTAGATCTCCTACCATTGTAACCGACTCTGTGTAACCCTAGCCCTCTCCGGTGTCTATATAAACTGGAGGGCTTTAGTCCGTAGGACATAACCTCCATTACAATAATCATACCATAGGCTAGCTTCTAGGGTTTAGCCTCCTTGATCTCGTGGTAGATCCACTCTTGTACTACCCATATCATCAATATTAATCAAGCAGGACGTAGGGTTTTACCTCCATCAAGAGGGCCCGAACCTGGGTAAAACATCGTGTCCCTCGTCTCCTGTTACCATCCGCCTAGACGCACAGTTCGGGACCCCCTACCCGAGATCCGCTGGTTTTGACACCGACATTGGTGCTTTCATTAAGAGTTCCTCTGTGTCGTCACCGATAGGCTCTATGGCTTCTTCAATCAACAACAACACTGTCCAGGGTGAGACTTTTCTCCCCGGACAGATCTTCGTATCCGGCGGCTTCGCACTGCGGGCTAATTCACTTGGCCATCTGGAGCAGATCGAAAGCTACGCCCCCTGGCCGTTAGGTCAGGTTCGGAAGCCTAAACTTCACGGCCGACATCCGCGGGGACTTGATCTTCGGCGGGCTCGAGCCACAGCCGAGCGTGCCGCACTGTCACGATGGGCATGATCTAGCTCTGCCGCCGGACAGTGCTTTGGTGGCCGCACACGAATCCGCTCCAGCCCTTAGTCCGGAGCCGTTCGCCCAGATCGAGGACCGGTGGCTGAACACCGCCTCGGGGGCTGCAACTCCCACGGCGATGGAGCCGAACACTAACCTTGTCCCTTGCGAAGCCCATGACTCCGAGGTGCCGGACTCCCTGCCGGACTCCGAACCTCCCGCGCCCCTGCCAATCGAATCTGATTGGGCGCCGGTCATGGAGTTCACCGTCGCGGACATCTTCCAACACTCGCCCTTGGGCGACATCCTAAATTCGCTAAAACATCTCTCGCTATCCGGAGAGACCTGGCCAGACTATGGCCAGGACGGTTGGGATACGGACGACGAAGAAATACAAGGCCCACCCACCACCCACTTTGTAGCCACTGTCGATGATCTAACAGACATGCTAGACTACGACTCCGAAGACATCGACGGTATGGACGATGATGCCGGAGACGAACAAGAACCAGCGCCTACAGGGCACTGGAAGACCACCTCGTCATATGACATATACATGGTGGACACCCCAAAAGAGGGGGACGGCGAAGAAGCAGCGGAGGCAGATTCCTTAAAGAAACAGCCCAAGCGCCGACGTCAGCGGCGCCGCTCTAAATCCCGCCACAACAAGAATGGAGATTCAGGCACAGGAGATAATAATACCCCAGAAAGTGCCGAAGACAATCCCCTCCAGCAAGATTCAGCGCAGGAGGATGCAGAAGCAAGCCCTCACGAGAGAGCGGCAGATGAAGAGGTCGAGGATGATAATTACATACCTCTCTCCGAAGACGAGGCAAGCCTCAATGACGACGAATTCGTCGTGCCCGAGGATCCCATCGAACAAGAGCGTTTTAAACGCAGGCTTATCGCCACGGCAAATAGCCTAAAGAAAAAGCAGCAGCAGCTTCAAGCTGATCAAGACCTGCTGGCCGATCGATGGACCAAGGTCCTCGCAACCGAAGAGTACGAACTCGAACGCCCCTCCAAAAGCTACCCAAAACACAAGTTGCTCCCCCGATTAGAGGAGGAAGCATACATACCTTCATCACCAGCGCACAATACGGCCGACCGACCACCCCGTGGTCGCAACAGAGAGGCATCTAGGCTCTCTACCAAGACCGTACCCCGGCATCGCTCCAAAAGTACGAAGCCAAGAGGGAACGCGCCGGACTTACGAGATATATTGGAGGACAAAGCAAGGCAATCCAGATCCATCTATGGATCACGTGGGCGCCCCACGACCCATGACGAATACCGTCGCGACGGATACAATAACTCCGGCCGGGCCGAACACAGCAGACAACGCTCACTCGAGCTACGTCGTGATATTGCTCAATATAGAGGTGCCGCACACCCGCTATGCTTCACTGACGAAGTAATGGATCATCAAATCCCTGAACGGTTTAAATCCGTAAACATTGAATCCTATGATGGCACAACAGACCCCACGGTTTGGATCGAAGATTATCTCCTTCACATCCATATGGCCCGCGGTGACGATCTCCACGCCATCAAGTATCTCCCACTCAAGCTTAAAGGACCAGCTCGGCATTGGCTTAACAGCTTGCCTGCAGAGTCAATTGGGTGTTGGGAAGACCTGGAAGCCGCATTCCTCGACAACTTCCAGGGCACATATGTGCGACCACCAGACGCCGATGACCTAAGCCACATAATTCAGCAGCCAGACGAATCGGCCAGACAGTTCTGGACACGGTTCTTAACAAAGAAAAATCAAAATGTCGACTGTCCGGATGCAGAGGCCCTTGCAGCCTTCAAACATAACATCCCCGACGAGTGGCTAGCCCGGCACCTAGGACAGGAAAAGCCGAAATCCATGGCAGCCCTCACATCTCTAATGACCCGCTTCTGTGCAGGAGAGGATAGCTGGCTAGCTCGCAGCAACAACCTCAGTAAAACTTCTGGCAGTCCGGATACCAAGGACCACAATGGCAGGTCGCGTCGAAGCAAAAATAAACGCTGCATTAACGGCGATGACAAGGAGGATACGGCAGTCAACGCCGGATTCCGAGGCTCTAAACCCGGTCAGCGGAAGAAGCCATTCATAAGAACCACTCCGGGTCCGTCCAATTTGGACCGAATACTCGACCGCTTATGCCAGATATATGGCACCCCCGAAAAGCCAGCTAATCACACCAATAGAGATTGTTGGGTATTAAAGCAGGCAGGCAAGTTAATTGCCGAAAACAATGATAAGGGGATGCACAGCGACGACGAGGAAGAGACCCGACCGCCGAACAATAGAGGATAGAAGGGTTTCCCCCCACAAATGCGGATGGTGAACATGATATACGCAGCCCATATACCCAAGAGGGAGCGGAAGCGTGCACTAAGGGACGTATATGCGATGGAGCCAGTCGCCCCTAAGTTCAATCCATGGTCCTCTTGCCCGATCACTTTCGATCGAAGAGATCATCCGACCAGTATCCACCATGGCGGATTCGCCGCATTGGTTTTAGACCCAATCGTCGATGGATTTCACCTCACGAGAGTCCTGATGGACGGCAACAGTAGCCTGAACCTGCTTTATCAGGATACAGTGCACAAGATGGGCATAGACCCCTCAAGGATTAAACCTACAAAGACGACCTTCAAAGGCGTCATACCAGGTGTGGAGGCCAATTGTACAGGCTCAGTCACACTAGAAGTGGTCTTCGGATCCCCGGACAATTTCCGGAGCGAGGAGTTAATCTTCGACATAGTCCCGTTCCGCAGCGGCTATCATGCTCTGCTCGGACGAACCGCGTTTGCAAAGTTCAATGCGGTGCCGCATTACGCATACCTCAAGCTCAAGATGCCAGGCCCTCGTGGAGTCATCACGGTCAACGGAAATACGGAACGCTCCCTCCGAACGGAGGAGCACATAGTGGCCCTCGCGGCAGAAGTACAGAGCAGCCTTTTAAGGCAATTTTCGAGTCCGACTGTTAAACGCCCGGATACGGCCAAACACGCCCGGAGCAACATCAACCAAGACCACCTGGCACATTCCGAGCACGCGTAGCAATGCGGCCCCAACCCCAGCCCTCGCATAATTGCAAGACCAACCCTCCGCGTACATCATTACGCTCTGGAGATACCATGGGCCTAGGGGAAGGGGCACGACCACAACAGACCCAGAGTGCGGCTCGACCACACCAGGGGCTCACAAGTGTGTCATTCCTTTTTGTTATTTTCTTTCTTTGTGTACACAGGACTCCGTTCACCAGAGGCCCTGTCCGGCGGTGAACCCGCCGAATTCACGATGCAACAGCCAGGGAAGAAAGAAGACTGCGATAAACACTCAGGTGGTCTCCATTACGAGCATTAAATTTGATTATATACACCAGTCCGCAGCCCATCCCTGGAGGGGGACATGTTTGATTAGTCCAATCCCTTGCTTACCGCACTATTTGTATCATTCCGCACTCATAGCAGAATTCTTTAAATAAATAATGCAGCATTTTTTGCCTGTTATTGCATTACTTTACACATATGTTCATTAATGACATCTCGCACCCGTATACTTTGGTACGGCCGAATACACCAGGGGCTTATGTTCCCCGCATTATGGTGTGATAAGTCCGAACACTTTCACAAGTGCGGCACCCCGAACTTATAGCATTATATGAATCGGCTCCGAATCATGTCTTGGGTCAATAGTTGGGTTTGCCCGGCTGCCATGTTTTGGTGCCTTACATTCCGTTCTGTCGGCTAAGGTGGCACTGGGAGAACCACTGCGATTGCGCCCCGGTAGAGCTGGGCGAGCGCCTCAGTGGAGAAAGCTAAAACTACCTGGCATGATAAGGCGAGAGACTGGTCGCTGTTCGAGAGGTCTTTTCGGGTCCCTAAAGACCTATGCCGCTTCGAGCGAAGTACCGGATAATGTCCGATGAAGGCGTAGATAGCGCCCCGAATTCGGTCTTCCGAATACTAGGGGCTTCGCCGAAATTTAAAATTATAGAATTCTATGGCTAAGTGAGAGTGTTCAAGCATTATAAGTCCGGTTGCCTTGTTCGTTGTGTTGAGCGCCTCCCTAGATGGACCCAAAAATGGGAACAAGAGTGCTCAAGTTTATCCCGAACACCCCAGCACTCGTGGCTTGGGGGCTGAAGCCAACGACTTGCCATCTCTTAGATTTTATAAACGGCCGCACAGAAGGTAATATTTTAAATTAAACAACCGTTGCGTAGCACATATGAACAAAGTTTTCAGCGCACAGGATAATACATAGCGAGTTTCACTCAATAATTACATCTCTGGGGCACTCATCCGCAATATTGCGGGCACCCTTCAGGACAGACTTATAGTACATTTCGGGCGTACGATACTCCTTGCCCGCTGGCGGCGGGTCAGTAAGAAGCCTCTCCGCATCCAGCCTTCCCCAGTGCACCTTTGCGTGGGCAAGGGCCCGACGAGCATCTTCAATACAGACGGAGCGCTTGATAACATCCACCCAGGGGCACGCATCCACCAGCCGCCGCACGAGGCCGAAGTAGCTCCCGGGCATGGCCTGTCCAGGCCACAGCCGGACTATAAGGCCCTTCATGGCCTCCTCAGCTACCTTGTGGAGTTCGACTAGCTGCTTCAGCTGGTCGCTAGGGGGCACCGGATGGCTGGCCTCAGCGTACTGAGACCAGAAGACCTTCTCCATTGAGCTCCCCTCCTCGCCACGGTAGAATGCGGCAGCGTCGGATACACTGCGAGGCAGATCTGCAAACGCCCCTGGAGAGCTCCGAATTCGGGTAAGTGTCTGGTAGTTTACATTAACATGCTTGCTTTGCATGAAAAATGCCTTACCTGCTGCTATTTTCTTCATATCCTCAATTTCCTGAAGGGCCTTATGGGCCTCGGCCTTGGCGGACTTGGCACTTTCGAGAGCCGAGGCGAGCTCGGACTCTCGAGTCTTTGAGTCGCGCTCCAAACTCTCATGCTTCTCCATGAGAGCCTGGAGCTCTTGCCGCACCTCCGCCACCCGTGCCTCCTGCTTTTCTTGCTCGGCCCGATCCGCGGCCGCATTGCGCTCGGCCGCGGACACAACCTCCTTCAGGGCTGTCACCTCGTTTGTGGCCCCTGAAGTACCCATGTTATCCTTGTTATTTTCTTACCGCAACCTAAATCCTTTTCTATAAGGTAACTTTTCAAAGTGGTGTTACTCACCTTCTTTGTCCTCGAGCTGCCTCTTGGCAAGGCCGAGCTCTTGCTCGAACCGCTCGAGATCTTGCTTTAATGCACCAACCTCCGTAGTCAGTGCGGCAGAGGTCAGCAGCGCAGCCTGCAAACCCATATTGACATACCTTTTTAGCAACCCTGCGTATATCTTTTTAGATCCTTAGTCCGGCTTTTCTTTCCGAACACCGAACCGAGCATCAGGGGCTACTGTCTATGCGGTATTACATTACATAATTTTAACACTTCTTGCCTCAAAGCCTGTTAGAAGGCTGCTGCAGGCTTCGGTCAGCCCGCTCTTAGCGAGCTGAACCTTCTGAATCACCGCACCCATGATAGTGCGGTGTTCTTCCTCGATGGAAGCGCCTTTGAGCACCTCCAGCAAGTTGTCTGGCGCCTCCGGTTGGACGGAGGCCACCGGCGTCACGGTCTTGCCCTTCTTGCAAAGGGGCCGCTTGCCGGACTCTGGAACCACTGCAGGTTCCGGCGTGGAGTCCGGCGCAAAGTCCGGGAGGCTGCCTTGCGGCGCCTCCGGAGTCTCCTCCTGATGGGTCCCTTTCTGGGATCCCACCTCGGCGTCATCGTCGGCGCGAGGGGTGGAGGCAGTCGGGATGGAATCCACATCCGACGGAGCCAAGGACCCGCTCGATGAAGCGGGGAGATCATCATCGGCCGGACTGCAGATAGTATGCGGCATTAGAAGGACACTATGTGACACAAAAGAAATTGCAGATCATTCAGGGATCCGGATACTTACGATCTCGCCTGAGGCCTGGGCCTTGAGGGCCACTCTTCAACGCCAATGTTGGTGTTGGCGGAGCTGTTCGGGGGAATAGTTCTTCCCCTCTTGGACCCTTCGGCCTCCCCTGTTGGGGAAGCCTTCCTCTTCCTCTCTCCCTCCTCTGGGAGAGAGTCTTCTTCCTCCTCCTCATCTTCGGGAGAGGAGTCCTCCTCAGAGTCGTCGGACACCTGAAAATGGGAACTCTTTCGAGTGCCCATGGCCACCTTCTTGGCCTTCTTCTCCGGCACCACGTGCGGTGCCGGAACCAGCAGCCCCGCTAGACGGGCGTCCACTGGGTCTTCTGGCACGGGAGCCGGGCAGATGAGCTGCTCGGCCTTCTTCATCCACTCCTGTCAAAGGAAAAGGAAGATTAAAACCCGCTTAGGGTCGAACTATTAACAACAAGTGTCCCGTAAAGGGGTAGAATCACTTACCTCGTCAGCTGGACGCTGCGAGTGAAATCCGCGATCTTCCGTCGCGGATGCGGGGGCTTCGGCGCCCTTAAACAGCACCCTCCAGGTGCCTTCGTACGTCGTGTCGAAGAGCCCGCTCAGCGCCTGGTGCTGTTCCGGATTGAACTCCCACAGATTGAATGCCCGTTCTTGGCATGGGAGAATCCGGTGAACGAGCATGACCTGGACCACGTTAACCAGCCTGAGCTTCTTGTTCACCAGCTTCTGGATACAGGCTTGGAGTCCCATCAGCTCCTTCGAATTACCCCACAGCAAGCCCTTCTCTTTCCAGGTGGTGAGCTGCATAGGGATTCCAGATCTGAACTCGGGGGCCGCCGCCCACGTAGGGTCGCGTGGCTCGGTGATATAGAACCACCCCGATTTCCACCCCTTGACGGATTCTATGAAGGCCCCTTCGAACCAGAGGATGTTGGGCATCTTGCCCACCATGGCGCCTCCGCACTCCGCCTGCATGCCCTTTACTACCTTCGGCTTGATGTTGAAGGTCTTGAACCACAAGCCGAAGTGGGGCCGGATGCAGAGGAGGGCCTCGCACACGACGATAAACGCCGAGATGTTGAGGATGAAGTTCGGCGCCAGATCATGGAAATCCAGGCCGTAGTAAAACACGAGCCCCCGGACAAAGGGGTGAAGTGGAAAGCCCAGTCCGCGGAGGAAGTGGGGAAGGAAAATGACCCTCTCATGGGGCCCGGGGGTAGGGATGAGCTGCCCCTCATCGGGCAGCCGGTGCGCGATGTCGCCGGAAAGGTATCCGGCGCTGCGCAGATTTGTGATGTGCTCCTCCTTAACGGTGGAGACCAGCCATTTGCCTCTCACTTCGGACATGGTCGGAGAAGGTCGAGACGAGATGCGCGAACTTGGGCGTTGGAGCTCGAGTGCGCGGAGGTGGATAAGCAAAGGAGGAAGAAGGCGTGGGTGAAAAGGTGAATCCTTATCCCTTATATATAGGCGGGCGAAAAATATGCGTGCCCCACCGGCCTGGTAAAACTCGCTTATCTCCCAAGCGCCACCATCAATGGCGCGGTTGGGTTACCCACGTCCGTATTGATGAGAATCCCAGAATAAGGGGAACACGATCTCTGCTTCGACAAGACGTGCCAAGGAAACCGCTTTGCTAAACGTGCTGAGGTGGTATAATAAAAAACGATTCAAGTAAAGGCTTGGTAGTGGTGTGATGTCATGCCGCAAAATACGTCAGCAGATTGAACTTGTGTATATATTGTTCTCTCTATGGTGGAATGTGCAAATTGTTTTGCAGAGCGGGACACTATCCTGGTGTTCATCTTCTTTGAATTATTCAAAGGAGGAACCCGCCTTGCAATGCCGAACATTATGCACGCCGAACTTATCGTCATTGAAGCCTGGTTCAGGGGCTACTGAGGGAGTCCTGGACTAGGGGGTGTCCGGACAGCCGGACTATCATCGTCCGCCGGACTCCAAGACTACGAAGATACAAGATTGAAGACTCCATCCCGTGTCCGGATGGGACTTTCCGTGGCGTGGAAGGCAAGCTTGGCGATACGGATATGTAGATCTCCTACCATTGTAACCGACTCTGTGTAACCCTAGCCCTCTACGGTGTCTATATAAACCGGAGGGCTTTAGTCCGTATGACATAACCTCCATTACAATAATCATACCATAGGCTAGCTTCTAGGGTTTAGCCTCCTTGATCTCGTGGTAGATCCACTCTTGTACTACCCATATATCAATATTAATCAAGCAGGACGTAGGGTTTTACCTCCATCAAGAGGGCCCGAACCTGGGTAAAACATCGTGTCCCTCGTCTCCTGTTACCATCCGCCTAGACGCACAGTTTGGGACCCCCTACCCGAGATCCGCCGGTTTTGACACCGACAGCGGCCCCAAAGGTTGTAAGAGCATTTTGGGAGGGGAAGCCCCTCGTGTAAAAAGATTGCCGTCCGTATGCTTTTAAGAATGATGCTGAACATGTGCCTCCATGGTCCTACGGGCCCTACGGCGAGCTTGTTGTTGTGGTTTACCTTTAGCCAAGCCAAGTCCTGAATAGGCTTGCGAGGCCGTGAGCCTCTAAGGGTCCCCTAAGAGGCCTGTTGATCAGGTCCTGAGGGCTTCACAAGAGCGAGTGCCGGCCACGGGACGGCAACGCATGCACGCTCGGCCCAGCCCTGCCCGCGAGAGGCTCGCGATGGGGAGGCAGCTAGTGCAAACTCCAAACCTAGGGCAGAAACCAAAACACAGAAAATCACACGAACAAGACAGACACCCCCCCCCCCCCCCCCGCATACTCAAAAGCAAATTCAACTTCAACTTAAATCCGAAGCAAGGTGGCTCGACCACAAAAAGGGAGTGAAGGAGTCCTGGATTTGGGGGTGTCCGGATGGCCCGGACTATAGCCTTTGGCCGGACTCCTGGACTATGAAGATACAAGATTGAAGACTTCGTCCCGTGTCCAGATGGGACTTTCCTTGGCGTGGAAGGCAAGCTTGGCAATACGGATATGTAGATCTCCTACCATTGTAACCGACTCTGTGTAACCCTAACCCTCTTCGGTGCCTATATAAACCGGAGGGTTTTAGTCCGTAGGACGAACAACAATCATACCATAGGCTAGCTTCTAGGGTTTAGCCTCTCTGATCTCATGGTAGATCTACTCTTGTACTACCCATATCATCAATATTAATCAAGCAGGAGTAGGGTTTTACCTCCATCGAGAGGGCCCGAACCTAGGTAAAAACATCGTGTCCCTTGTCTCCTGTTACCATCCGCCTAGACGCACAGTTCGGGACCCCCTACTCGAGATCCGCCGGTTTTGACACCGGCATTGGTGCTTTCATTGAGAGTTCCTCTGTGCCGTCGCCATTAGGAAGGATGCCTCATCCCGTCTTTAAAGACGGCACTGTTGCTAAAGGAGCTTTGGCCATCGGCCAAACTCTCCGGCTAGGCTGTTTTCTTATGACCGCCTGTTCGGCCACCGCGCCGACGATGACTTCTCGGGTCATCAAAAGCAATCTTCACGATAACTTGGAACTCGCCGAGCAGTTAGATCCGATGGAGCTCTTTTCCTTAAACGAGCTCTTGGATCGCATCGCCGCCCTGGGAGTCGGTACAGACTATGATCAGATTGGGCCTAAGCCCAATCTGAGAGAAATCAACTCTCCCCAGGTTACCCACCATGTTGTCATGGTTGAGGAACAATACGGCGACCCTTCCTCTATTTTAAGGACTAACTATGTCCGGATTCCCGATCCCTCCATGCCGGATTCCCGCGGAGGGGAGGACGTCACTCAAGCCCTAACCTAAAGTCAGGCAGCGGGCTAGATTCATTGGACAACATCCAAGAACCCAAGCTTCCAACTTCTTGTCCCCTGAGTCTTAGATTGGACGGGGTTCCGAATTTAATTCCACCCGCCCACCCAAACATAAGCGATCTATCCCAAATCCGACAAGAGCCCGCAGAAACAGTACACCATTACTGGGCCAGATTCCTCCTGGTCATGAACAGGATAAAGGATTGCCGTGAGGAGGACACAATTTCATTCTTCTGCAATGTTTGCACGGACAAGGGAATCCTCAACGCCGTAAGTCGTCATGAAATTACACGCTTCGCTGACTTGGCGTCCATAGTACGAAAGTACTGTGCGATGGAAAGCACCTGGAAATCCGAAATCAGTTTTTGGGACAATCTGGCCCTGAATACAACCCCAGTCCGAAATAAAAGGGTGCATCATTGCCAGGCACCTGGGTTAAATACCAAAAAGCAAAAACCCTCTATAGGGCATGGAACTGTACTGGAAGGATGGATCAATGGACCCTGCAAAATGCATAGTACAGAGGGCGCCACTCCAACTCATAGCCTTAGAGCATGTTGGATACTACGGCAGGTGGCCAAAAGTGGCGAAGAGCTTCTAACTCCAGAGCACCAGCCCAGGGATACCAGTACGGTATTAACAGTCTTCGAGACTTTCGCATCAACTAATATGCAGAAACGAACACTCCGCAGCCTTGCCGAAGTATACCAAGTAGCAACAATAAACCCATGGAGTGACACGGCTATTACCTTTAATGCCAGTGACGAACCTAAATTCCGAACAGCCCAAGCACCAGCCGCATTGGTCCTCAGTCCAATAGTGGACGGCTTTCGCCTTACCAAGGTACTCATGGACGGTGGCAGTAGATTGAACCTCATTTACGAGGAAGCCCTCCGAAAAATGGAAATAGACTGGAGTCGCATTGAGCGAAGCAGCACAACCTTTAGAGGAATAATCCCCAGTCGGGAAGCATGCTGTACTGGAAAAATCACACTGGATGTGGTGTTCGGCACGCCGGATAATTACAGGTCCGAGGAGGTCACATTCCAAGTGGCCCCATTCAGCAGCGGATATCACGCTCTATTAGGGCGAGATGCATTCACAATTTTTCAAGCTATACCCCATTATGGGTACATGAAGCTCAAAATGCCCGGGCCCAATGGAATCATCACTCTTGCTAGTGACCCAGACATAGCACTCCGTGCCGAAAACAAGACAGCCGCACTGGCCCTTGAGGCACTATCTGAAGCCCTAGCAGCCGAGGAACTCACTGCGCTATGCTCCACGAAGAACAGGGACGATGTGATACTCGATAAGAGATCCAAGTCCACCTCCTTTAAACCGGCGGACGAAATAGTCAAATTCCAAGTCCATCCAACAGACCCTACAAAAACGGCCTCCATCGGGGCACAATTAAACCCTGATGTAGACGCCGCACTACGAGAATTCCTACGCGAAAATTGGGACATTTTTGCCTGGCACCCTTCAGACATGTCAGGAATCCCACGCCGGCTGGCCGAGCACAGCCTAAACATCCTTAAAGGATTCAAGCCAGTCAAATAAGCTCTTCGGCGTTTCTCCGAACCGAAGAGACAGGCCATGGGAGAGGAGCTAGCCAAACTATTGGAGGCCAGATTCATCAGAGGTATAAAACATCCGGACTGGCTAGCAAACCTGGTGATGGTACCAAACAAGGACAAATCCTGGCGCCTATGCGTCAATTTCAAGGACCTTAACAAGGCTTGCCCAAAGGATCCCTTCCCCCTCCCCCGCATCGATCAAATTATTAACGCTACCGCAGGACACGATTCATTGTGCTTCCTCGATGCATACTCCAGCTACCACCAAATTAAGATGGCAGAGCCCGACCAAGCCGCAACGGCATTCATCACCCCATACGGCCCATTCTGCTTCAACACAATGCCCTTCGGGCTCAAAAACGCCGGCACAACATATCAGCGCATGATTCAGACATGTCTGGCAAACCAGATCGGCAAAACAGTGGAGGCATACGTGGATGATGTGGTCGTTAAAACCAAGCATGTCGAAACTCTAGTAGATGACTTGAGGCTCACATTCGATAATCTTCGTACATATGACATCAAGCTCAACCCGGAAAAATGCGTTTTCGGCGTACCAGCCAGAAAGGTCTTGGGCTTCATTGTATCCGGCAAAGGAATTGAAGCAAACCCAACCAAGATCTGAGCTCTGTCACAATTGGATATCCCAAAGGACCTCAAACAAATACAAAAATTTACTGGATGCATGGCAGCTCTAAGCCGCTTTATCTCCCGTTTGGGAGAAAAGGCATTACCCCTTTATCGCCTCCTCCGACACACCAAACACTTCAAGTGGACGGATGCCGCCACGGATGGACTCGAAGAAATAAAAGCCATATTGGCAACAAACCCGGTCCTGGCCGCGCCCAACATGGGCGAACCAATGCTATTATATATCGCGGCAACTCATCAAGTTGTAAGCGCGGTACTCGTTGTCGAACGAGAAACGGACGGACACAAGTTCCCCTTCAAAGACCAGTTTACTACGTGTCCACTGTCCTAACTCCATGCAAGTCATGGTACCCGCATTATCAAAAGATAGCGTACGCGGTGTTTATGGCATCCCGGAAGCTGCGACACTACTTTCAAGAGTGTTCGATAACAGTAGCCTCCGAAGTACCTCTTAACGACATTATAAACAACCGCGACGCGACAGGCCGAATTGCCAAATGGGCCATTGAGCTCCTCCCGTTCGACATAACCTATAAGCCATGGCGAGCTATTAAGTTGCAAGTTTTGGCCGACTTCGTCGCCGAATGGACTGAAGCCGAACTCCCTAAAGAGTACGGCGCATATTCCAACTAGATCATGCACTTCGACGGCTCCAAAATGTTCGCTGGTCTGGGGGCTGGCGTCATTCTAACGTCCCCAACCGGAGATATAGTTCAATACGTACTCCAGATAATGTATAAGGACTCCAACAATGCAGCCGAATACGAGGCCCTTCTACATGGTCTCCGGATGGCAGTCTCCATGGGCATTCAACACCTAGAGGTGCACGGGGATTCGAACCTCGCGATATCCCAAATAAATGGAGACTTCGATGCCAAGGATCCGAAAATGGCAGCCTATCGCAACACCGTCCTAAAAATGTCAGCTCAGTTCGAGGGGCTCGAATTTCACCATATAGCACGGGATAACAACCAGGCAGCAGACGTATTGGCACGCATTGGCGCAAAGCGCGATGCCGTCCCTCCCAACATCTTCCTAGAGAGGCTGTTTAAGCCATCCATACTATGGGAGGGGGAGTCCGGAAATAACAACCTGAACCCAACCGCACTGCCCGACACCGAACATTCTGACACAATTGGTGGTTCTGCCAACGAAGTAACACCCTCAGCCCACGTAATAATGGCAGTCATCGCCCCGTGGACGGAACCATTCCTAGCCTACCTAACCAGGCAGGAACTTCCCGAGGACCAAAATGAGGTCCACTGCATAGTGCGGCGATCTAAAGCCTACAAGGTCCATGAGGGAGAGCTTTATAAGAAAAGCACAACCGGAGTCCTTCAAAGGTGTATCTTCGAAGAGGAAGGGCAGAATCTTCTGGCCGAAATTCATGCCGGACTCGGCGGGCACCATGCCGCAGCCCGGGCCCTTGTAGGCAAGGCCTTCCGTACTGGATTTTATTGGCCGACGGCCCGGGCAGACGCTCAGGACTTAGTCCAACGATGCGTCGGTTGCCAGCTCTTTGCTAATCAAAGCCACATGCCACCCACCGCCCTCAAAACTATACCCATCACCTGGCCCTTCATGGTCTGGGGGCTTGACATGGTTGGACCCCTTAAAGGAGGAACCCACAAGCAAAAATACCTACTGGTCATGGTGGATAAATTCACCAAATGGATAGAGGCCAAACCTGTTAAGACGGCCGAATCTGGACCAGTGATAGACTTCATATCAGGGGTCGTACACCGTTATGGCATCCCCCACAGCATCATCACTGATAACGACACGAACTTCACGGCCGACGAGGTCAAACTCTGGGGCAAAAACATGGGCATCAAGCTCGACTATGCTTCAGTCTATCACCCTCAAACTAACGGTCAACTCGAGCGAGCAAATGGTCTAATCATGAGCGGCATCAAACCCAGACTAGTGTGGTCCCTCAAGGAATCTAACACGCATTGGGTAGAGGAGCTGGACTCCGTACTCTGGGGACTGCGGACCACGCCGAATCGCACTACCGGATTTACACCATTCTTTATGGTATAAGGCGTAGAGGCGGTTTTGCCCTGCAATATAATTCATGACTCCTCGCTTGCGCATGTACGAAGGAAGAGAAGCCGAGCTCGATCGGCAGGACAGTTTGGACGCCTTGGAGGCGGAGCGTGACGTGGCAAAAGCCCGTTCCGCATTCTATCAACAGCAGGCTCAAAGATATCAAAGCAGAGAAGTACGGGCCAAAACTTACAATGTTGGCGAGTTAGTTCTACGCCTGCCGGACAAGAAAAAGGACAAACTCAAGCCCAAATGGGAAGGCCCCTTCATCATCGACCAAGCCCTGACCGGCGGAGCGTACCATCTGTGAAATGCATTGGATAACCGACTCGAGCTGAACCCATGGAACGCAGCCCGTCTCCGAAGATTCTACGCCTAGCGCCGGATTCTGAGTTCGTCTCCTTCCTCCGTCTATATTTTATACAGTAGCTGTCTTATATTTCTCCCCTTCTCCCTCCTTTTCTCTTACAGCCTTTGAACGCTCGTTCGCGCTTTGTTCGCACACACTTGATGCGCTATCCGCGCTCATTATACCTGGGGGCTTCTTTAACAGAAGCTTATTTATACGGGCTTCATGCCCAACACATGCGTCACACTTCCGCATGTACCTTTTATTCACCATTATATGCATCGATATGACTTAAGTTTTGGCCAAGCTGGGTTGCCTGGCTCCTGTGCTTGCCCCTACATTCTGGATTGTTCGGCTAGGTGGTAAAGGGAGCACCTCTGCGATTGTTACTGTCGGGTCAGCCGGATGTGTACCTCAGACTGGGTGAAGCCGAAAGCTAGCGTTCTTAAGGGAATATTTGGTCGGTGAACTAAAAGATGATTTCTTACCTATTTATCTGCCCCCAGATGTTTTTCTGCTTTTTTCGCAGTCTGGACATGCACTTTAGGGCTGCCTCCCAGGGAAAGGAACCCCTAACGGAACTATTCTCCCTGGAAGATGTTTCTTACTAACAATGTAATATAACATAACTAGTTGGGCACTTGTCTGATAAAGCACTAATGATCCCTATGCCTGGTCTCCACGCATGCCCCGGTTCTTATATAACCGCGGGGGTATTCGGACACACTTCGGACTATTGGGTCCCGAGGTTGAAGCGAAAAGGTCCGCTATGACAAACGATCTACAATCCGGCTAGAAGGCATTTTACATGTCATCTTAAATTACATAGTCAATTTGACTGATTGTATTCCTCTTCAATGCCATCTAATAGGCTGTCTAGTTTATAGTCCTGCTGGGAATACTTTGCGGCTAACTCTACTTGGTCGTACACTAAGCTCACAGGGATCTCCTTCCCATCGGGCCCCACAGGTCCGGCCTCGGCCATGTGGTTTGGGTCAGCCTTCGTGTACCGCGTCTTCACCATGGCCCAGGCCTCCCTGGCGCCTTGACGGCAGGCCGATATCTTCCATAATCGGAAGCGCCGCCTGATACGTCTCCGTCGTATCTATAATTTTTGATTGTTCCATGCCAATATTATTCACTTTCATATACTTTTTGGCAACTTTTTATATTATTTTTGGGACTAACATATTGATACAGTGCCCAGTGCCAGTTCCTGTCTGTTGCATGTTTTTTGTTTCATAGAAACCCAATATCAAACGGAGTCCAAACGGGATAAAAACGGATGGAGATCTTTTTTGGAATATCTATGATTTTTGGGAAGTAAAATCAACGCGAAACGGTGTCCGCGGTGGTCACGAGGTAGGGGGCGCGCCTTACCCCCCAAGCGCGCCCCTGACCCTCGTGGTCCACCCGTAAGCGGTTGATGCTCTTCTTCTGGATCAAGAAAGCTAATTTTACAAGGAAGATCTGAGCGAAAGATTCACCCCAATCGGAGTTACAGATCTCCGGATATAAAAGAAACGGTGAAGGGGTAGAATCAGAGAAAGCAGGAACAGAGAGATAGATCCAATCTCGGAGGGGCTCTCGCCCCTCCCAAGCCATGGGAGCCAAGGACCAGAGGGGAAACCCTTCTCCCATCTAGGGAGAAGGTCAAGGAAGAAGAAGAAGAAGAAGAAGGGGGGCTCTCTCCCCATTGCTTCCGGTGGCGCCAGAACACCGCCGGGGGGCCATCATCATCACCGCGATCTTCACCAACACCTCCGCCATCTTCACCAACATCTCCATCACCTTCCCCCTTCTATCTACAGCGGTCCACTCTCCCGCATCCCGCTGTACCCTCTACTTGAACATGGTGCTTTATGCTTCATATTATTATCCAATGATGTGTTGCCATCCTATGATGTCTGAGTAGATTTCTATTGTCCTATTGGTGATTGATGAATTGCTATGATTGGTTTGAGTTGTATGTTTTATTATTGGTTTTGTCCTATGGTGCCCTCCGTGTTGCGGAAGCGTGAGGGATTCCCGCTGTAGGGTGTTGCAATACGTTCATGATTCGCTTATAGTGGGTTGGTGAGTGACTGAAACACAAACCCGAGTAAGAGGGATTGTTGCGTATGGGATAAAGGGGACTTGATGCTTTAATGCTATGGTTGGGTTTTACCTTAATGAATCTTTAGTAGTTGCGGATGCTTGCTAGAGTTCCAATCATAAGTTCATATGATCCAAGTAGAGGAAGTATGTTAGCTTATGCCTCTCCCTCAAATAGAATTGCAATAACGATTACCGGTCTAGTAACGTAGTCAATTGCTTAGGGACAATTTCACAACTCCTACCATCACCTTTCCACACTCGCTGTATCTACTTAGTTGTGTCTTTATCTAAACAGCCCCTAGCTTATATTTACGCGTTCTTTACTTTCTTGCAAACCTATCCAACAACACCTTCAAAGTACTTCTGGTTTCATACTTTTTCTAGGTAAAGCAAACGTCAAGCGTGCGTAGAGTTGTATCGGTGGTTGATAGAACTCGAGGGAATATTTATTCTACCTTTAGCTCCTCGTTGGGTTCGACACTCTTACTTATTGAAAACAGTTGCGATCCCCTATATTTGTGGGTTATCAAGATCTTTTTCTGGCGCCGTTGCCAGGGAGCAATAGCGTGGGCTGAATATTCTCGTGTGTGCTTGTTTGCTTTATCACTAAGTATTTTTTATTTGCTGTTCTTAGTTGTTCTCTATCTTTAGTTATGGATATGGAACGCAAAATACCAAGAAAATTAGATGTACTTGCTACTCATGAGGATGGGGTAACTCCTAAAACCCTCGATTCTCATTATGCGAGAGATATTATATACTACTTTGATAATCCTAAGAAAACCCCATTCAACTTTATAATGGGAGACACGTTGGATCAACGTGAATACTTTAGGGATTATCGCTTGACACAAAAAGGGAAACTATTATGGGATCAATTTATTATGTTGCGTTGGTATGCCTGGGCTCTATGCTTGAGATATGATATTACTTTTTGCTCTAGGATGGAGGCTCCACACCTTCCCTTTTCATGCGAATTTAATGATAATGAAACCTTAGCTTCTTATGCTAATGGTATATATGATTACTATGATGTGGAACAAATAGAAGAATTTGTTGCTTTTAAGGCTGCTTATGAAATTGAAGCTTTGTTTGAAAAGTATGAAGCTTTAGATGATGATGTTTATAGGCCTGAAAATCTTGCTATACTTAGATATTGCTATGCAAATTATAAATACAATTACTACATTAATGCATTTATTAAGAAAGTCTCCGCTGTACAAGAAGAGACTAATATTTTGCAGGAAGCTATGGAAGAAGAAATTGATGAAACTGTGAGCTCATTGGATGAAAAAGATGATGAGGAGAGCGAAGAACAAAAGGAGGAGGAGCGGATTAGCTACCCATGCCCACCTTCTAATGAGAGTAACCCTCCAACTCATACAATATTTAATTCCCCTTCGTGCTTACCGAGGGATGGTTGCTATGATGATTGCCATGATGATTGCTATGATGATTGTTATGATCCCGTTGATTCTCTTGAAATATCCCTTTTTGATGATGCTTGCTATGCTTGTGGCCAAGAAGCCAATATGAATTATGCTTATGGAGATGAACTTGCTATATTTCCTTATGTTAAACATGAAATTGTTGCTATTGCACCCACGCATGATAGTCCTATTATCTTTTTGAATTCTCCCGACTACACTATATCGGAGAAGTTTGTGCTTATTAAGGATTATATTGACGGGTTGCCTTTTACCATTGCACATGATGATTTTGATGAATATAATATGCATGTTCTTGCTGCTCCTACTTGCAATTATTATGAGATGGGAACTATGTCTCCACCTCTCTATGTTTCCAACACAATAGAATTGCAAGAAACTGCTTATACTATGCATTGGCCTTTACTATGTGTGCATGAATTGTTCTCTTATGACATGCCGATGCATAGGAAGAGAGTTAGGCTTCGTTGTTGCATGATATATGTTACTTTGTGCTCACTACTAAATTACAAATCATTGTTAATTAAAATTGGCTTTGATATACCTTGGGATCCGGGTGGATTCATTACTTGAGCACTAAATGCCTAGCTTGATGGTTTTAAAGAAAGCGCTGCCAGGGAGACAACCCGGAAGTTTTAGAGAGTCATTTATTTCTGTTGAGTGCTTTCATATAGTTTAAAAACAACAAAAAAATAAAGAGGGGAACCTAAAAACTTTTCAAAAAGGAAAGTGAAAGTAAGAAAGACAAGCATTGTTGAAGTGGGAGAGCTCCTTGAACTTTGTTCATGCTCACCAAAACTTTGTGAATCTTAATTACAGAAACTTTTCATCAAAAATAATTATCCCCTTGTACAATTCCATTGTATTATAAAAATAATGTGCGAAGGTTTGCCTTTAGGATGTTTACAATGCTTGTTGGGTTGTATGGTGCAGGACAGAAACTTTAGCTGTAGTGCACGATTTTACATTTTTAACTGGAACATCAATTGGTTATGATTCCTTTTTCAATGTCTTTCTATACAACTTGTTCATTTTTCCTAATTGTGGTAGAATTTTTGGGGTACCAGAAGTATGGTGGATGTTCAGATTGCTACAGACTGTTCTGTTTTTGACAGATTCTGTTTTTGATGCATAGTTTGCTTGTTTATATGAATCTATCAATTTATATCAGTGGATTAAGCCATGGAAAAGTTATATTACAGTAGACACAATGCAAAAACAAAATATGAATTGGTTTGCAATAGTACTTAGGGTGGTGATTTGCTTTATTATACTAACGGATCTTACCGAGTTTTCTGTTGAAGTTTTGTGTGGATGTAGTGTCTAATCGAGGATGTTTCGATGTGAGAAGAAGGAAGAGAGGCAAGAGCTCAATCTTGGGGATGCCAGAGGCACCCCAAGTAAATATTCAAGGATACTCAAGCGTCTAAGCTTGGGGATGCTGGGGAGGCATCCCCTCTTTCTTCAACAAGTATCGGTATGTTTTCGAATTTGTTTCGTTCATGCATTATGTGCAAGTCTTGGACCGTATTTTGCATTTAGTTTTCACTTTTCTTTTATGCACCATGCTGGTATGAGATAGTCCTTGGTTTATTTATAGAATGCTCTTTGCACTTCACTTATATCTTTTGGGTATGGCTTTATAGAATGCTTCATGTGCTTCACTTATATCATTTGAAGTTTGGATTGCCTGTTTCTCTTCACTTAGACAACCGCCATTTGTAGAATGCTCTTTTGCTTCACTTATATTTGTTAGAGCATGGGCATATCTTTTGTAGAAAGAATTAAACTCTCTTGCTTCACTTATATCTATTTAGAGATAACACAAGAATTGGTCATTCACATGGTTAGTCTTAAAATCCTACATAAACTTGTAGATCGCTGAATATGATATGTTTGATTCCTTGCAATAGTTTTGCGATATAAAGGTGGTGATATTAGAGTCATGCTAGTGGGTGGTTGTGGATTGTATAGACACTTGTGTTGAGGTTTGCAAGTCCCGTAGCATGCACGTATGGTAACCGTTGTGTGACAAATTTGAAGCATGGGGTGTTTTTTTATTGTCTTCCTTATGAGTGGCCGTCGGGGACGAGCGATGGTCTTTTCCTACCAATCTATCCCCCTAGGGGCATGCGTAGTAGTACTTTGCTTCGAGGGCTAATAAACTTTTGCAATAAGTATATGAGTTCTTTATGACTAATGTGAGTCCATGGATTATACGCACTCTCACCCTTCCATCATTGCTAGCCTCTTCGGTACCGTTCATTGCCCTTTTCACCTCGAGAGTTGGTGCAAACTTCGCCGGTGCATCCAAACCCCGTGATACGATATGCTCTATCACACATAAGCCTCATTATATCTTCCTCAAAACAGCCACCATACCTACCTATCATGGCATTTCCATAGCCATTCCGAGATATATTGCCATGCAACTTCCATCATCATCATATACATGACTTGAGCATTCATTGTCATATTGCTTTGCATGATCGTAAGATAGATAGCATGATGTTTTGATGCCTTGTCCATTTTTTGATGTCATTGCTACGCTAGATCATTGCACATCCCGGTACACCGCTGGAAGCATTCATATAGAGTCATATCTTTGTTCCAGTATCGAGTTGTAATATCGAGTTGTAAGTAAATAAAAGTGTGATGATCATCATTATAGAACATTGCCCCCCCAAAAAGGGAAAGGCCAAAGAAGCCTAAATAAAAAAAGGGGGCCAAAGAAGCCCACCAAAAAAGAGAGAAAGAAAAGGGGCAATGCTACTATCTCTTTTTCCAGACTTGTGCTTGAAAGTAGCACTATGTTCTTCATGTAGTGAGTCTCATATCTTGTGCTTCAAAGTAGCACCATGTTCTTCATGTAGTGAGTCTCATATCTTGTTCTTCAAAGTAGCACCATGTTCTTCATGTAGTGAGTCTCATATCTTGTGCTTCAAAGTAGCACCATGTTCTTCATATAGATTGTCTCCTATGTTGTCACTTTCATATACTAGTGGGAATTTTCATTATAGAACTTGGCTTGTCTATTCCAACGATGGGGTTCCTCAAATGCCCTAGGTCTTCATGAGCAAGCAAGTTGGATGCACACCCACTTAGTTTCTTTGTTTGAGCTTTCATACACTTATAGCTCTTAGTGCATCCGTTGCATGGCAATCCCTACTCCTCGCATTGACATCAATTGATGGGCATCTCCATAGCCTGTTGATTAGCCGCGTCGATGTGAGACTTTCTCCTTTTTTTGTCTTCTCCACCTAACCTCCATCATTATATTCTATTCCACCTATAGTGCTATATCCATGGCTTGCGCTCATGTATTGCGTGAGGGTTGAAAAAGCTGAAGCGTGTTAAAAAGTATGAACCAATTGCTCGGCTTGTCATCGGGGTTGTGCATGATGGGGGCATTTTGTGTGACGAAAATGAAGCATGGCCAAACTATATGATTTTGTAGGGATAAGCTTGCTTTGACCTTGTTGTTTTGAAAAGACGTGATTGCTTTATTAGTACGCTCGAAGTATTATTGTTTTTATGTCAAATGATGGACTATTGCTTTGAATCACTCGTGTCTTAATATTCATGCCATGATTAGACATATGATCAAGATTACGCTAGGTAGCATTCCACATCAAAAATTATTCTTTTTTATCATTTACCTACTCAAGGACGAGCAGGAATTAAGCTTGGGGATGCTGATACGTCTCCGTCGTATCTATAATTTTGGATTGTTCCATGCCAATATTATTCACTTTCATATACTTTTTGGCAACTTTTTATATTATTTTTGGGACTAACATATTGATCCAGTGCCCAGTGCCAATTCCTGTCTGTTGCATGTTTTTTGTTTCACAGAAACCCAATATCAAACGGAGTCCAAACGGGATAAAAACGGATGGAGATTTTTTTTGGAATATCTATGATTTTTGGGAAGTAAAATCAACGTGAAACGGTGTACGAGGTGGTCACAAGGTAGGGGGCGCGCCCTACCCCCCCCCCCCCCCCAGGCGCGCCCTGACCCTCGTGGTCCACCCTTAAGCGGTTGATGCTCTTCTTCTGTCGCAAGAAAGCTAATTTTACAAGGAAGATCTGAGCGAAAGATTCACCCCAATCGGAGTTACGGATCTCCGGATATAAAAGAAACGGTGAAGGGGTAGAATCAGAGAACGCAGAAACGGAGAGATAGATCCAATCTCGGAGGGGCTCTCGCCCCTCCCAAGCCATGGGAGCCAAGGACCATAGGGGAAACCCTTGTCCCATCTAGGGAGAAGGTCAAGGAAGAAGAATAAGAAGGGGGGCTCTCTCCCCCTTGCTTCCGGTGGTGCCGGAACGCCGACGGGGGGCCATCATCATCACCGCGATCTTCACCAACACCTCCGCCATCTTTGCCAACATCTCCATCACCTTCCCCCTTCTATCTACAGCGGTCTACTCTCCCGCATCCCGCTGTACCCTCTACTTGAACATGGTGCTTTATGCTTCATATTATTATCCTATGATGTGTAGCCATCCTATGATGTCTGAGTAGATTTCTATTGTCCTATTGGTGATTGATGAATTGCTATGATTGGTTTGAGTTGTATGTTTGATTATTGGTGTTGTCCTATGGTGCCCTTCGTGTCGCACAAGCGTGAGGGATTCCCGCTGTAGGGTGTTGCAATACGTTCATGATTCGCTTATAGTGGGTTGGTGAGTGATTGAAACACAAACCCGAGTAAGAGGGATTGTTGCGTATGGGATAAAGGGGACTTGATGCTTTAATGCTATGGTTGGTGTCGGTGTCAAAACCGGCGCATCTCGGGTAGGGGGTCCCGAACTGTGCGTCTAGGTGGATGGTAACAGGAGACAAGGGACACGATGTTTTTACCCAGGTTCGGGCCCTCTCGATGGAGGTAAAACCCTACTCCTGCTTGATTGATATTGATGATATGGGTAGTACAAGAGTGGATCTACCACGAGATCAAGGAGGCTAAACCCTAGAAGCTAGCCTATGGTATGATTGTTGTAATTGTTGTCCTACAGACTAAAACCCTTCGGTTTATATAGACACCGGAGAGGGTTAGGGTTACACAGAGTCGGTTACAATGGTAGGAGATCTACATATCCGTATTGCCAAGCTTGCCTTCCACGCCAAGGAAAGTCTCATCCCGACACGGGATGAAGTCTTCAATCTTGTATCTTCATAGTCTTAGATTCCGGCCGATGATGATAGTTCGGCTATCCAGACACCCCCTAGTCCAGGACTCCCTCAGTAGCCCCCGAACCAGGCTTCAATGACGACGAGTCCGGCGCGTACATTGTCTTCGGCGTTGCAAGGCGGGTTCTCCTCCAAATCCATGTGCTTGCCGAATAGTGTCCGACTTCCTTATAAATGTTGTGCTCCTTGGCTTCCACGCCCAATAATGGCCCTCTTCCACGTGTCGTACAAATGTGAAAGGCCAGGGTATTTTTACATTTTACCCCCTAGCTGCGCGAGTAAGCTGCCTATAAGAGAGGCAAGAATCCAGATCCAAATCACACCATCCTCCTTCCGCGAGTACTCATCGGAGCGCTTCTGACAAAAATCCACTCCATCATGGACCGTCGACGCGGCTCCTCCTCTCGCGCTCCCAGCCCTCAGCTAGGAGATTGGAGGAGATGTTCAGTCCCGCACAGCGAGCTGGTGATGCTCCAAGCGGAGGGATACCTTCCGCCGGCCTTTATGGTCCCGGTTCAAGCCGGGCTGGCCACCTACAAAGGCGGAAAGCAGGCGGAGAACACCCCCAGTCCCTCCAAAGGAGAGCGGGTGTGTTTCGTCTCTTATCTAATAAGGGGGCTCGGATTTCCTATACATCCGTTTCTCCGGGGGCTTCTGGAGTTCTACGGACTCCAGCTTCATCACCTTACGCCCGCCTCCATCCTGCATATTGCGGGCTTCGTAGCTCTTTGCGAGCTATTCCTGGGCATCGAGCCCCATTTCGCGCTGTGGAAGAGACTGTTTTGCCTCGTACCCCGCTCTCACGAGGGGTCGATATATCAAGTGGGCGGAGCCGAAATATGGCGCATTGCCGGGACCGGATATCTATCCCGAACCCCAAAGAAGGCGTCCGAAGACTGGCCCTCAGAATGGTTTTATGTGGAAGATGCTCCACTGCCAGACCCAGTTCGGATCGGCCTCCCGGAGTTCAGCAATGCTCCTCTGAAGAAACGCCTGAGTTGGCGCCCGCGGAGCCCTCAACAGGAGGATGACAAGAGCGTCCATTATCTGATGGGCCGGATAAGGTTGCTGGCTCATTCCGGATTGACCATGATTGGAGTCATGGCCACGTGCATTATGCGGGCGGTGCAGCCGCTCCAATATAGGGGCCACCCCATGTGGGATTTCAACGGGGAGAATGACGCCACCCGTCATGGCCGCAAGGGGCCGGGATCGGCCGCAGATCAGGTGAAGATACTGTTCGGCCTGTACAAGGGGGAGAAGGAGGACTTCCTCCAAACGAGCCCATTGAATGGATTCTCCATGAATAACCCTCGGAGCTGGGTAAGCGGACGTTTATTCATCCGATCCGTGCTTTCAAAGTTAAGTGTCTTACTTTATGATTTGACGCAGGAACTGCGCCGGGATGTGGAGGGCATACACAGTCCGGCTCCACAACCCGAGGATCCGGGAAGATCCCTTGACCCGGCCTCCGAAGAGGATCCGGACATAAAGGTGGAGCTGATTGATGGGGTGTTCCACCAACTTAGCATGGACAATGCTCTAGTCGCCATTACGGCTGACTACCCCGGTTTATCTCCGGCTTCCCAGGTAACTATGACCGGAGCCCTGACACCATTACTTCGTCCGTGCTTATTTCTGACCACCGCATACCAACGGCGTCTCACAGGAGGTGCCTTCAAGGCGGGAAGCTGATCCCGAGGGCGCTGACCAACCAGGGTCAGTTCGGCCCAGCAGGCGGAAGAGGGGTGCGGTGCGAATTGAAACATCGCCGCAACGGTACGACACGCCACCATTTTTAAGAAAAAGACCCCCGTGAGGCATATTGATGCTCATAACTTTTCCAGGAGAAAGAGCGCTCGCCGGACTGTGCCCGGAGAGGTTGCCAACCAGGCCTCCGCCAGCCAGGCTCCAACACCTGTTCCAGAGGGGGAGGTGAGCGCAAGGCGCAAGCCGGATGCTCCTCCAACGGAGGATGCCGACAGGCTATCCGCCACCAGGTCTAAGGTGGAGAGCGCCATGAATCACAGGCGCCGCCGAACAGTTCTTCGTGACGCATGTTTCTCCCCGGAGGCGTTGAATGCCTTTAACGCGGGAGACGCGCACCTCCGTGCAGCTCAAGATGGTTTAACCAGAGCCACGGAGTAGTATGTGAAAGACATACGGGTAAGGGATTTAATAGTTGTATATGCCAGTAGCCCCCGAGACTTAAAGTAGTTAAAATAACAGATTTAAGGATCATTTGATATGCAGGATCTTACGGAGAAGAATACCCAATTGTCCCAGGAGCTACAAGAGTGCAAGGCCTAACTTGAGGCCGCACTAGCCGCCGCAGGAGGAAACACAGAGACCCCCTCCGGTAACACATATTTCAAAAAGATAAGCAGTGTGCGGCGTGCGTATAAGTCTGACAATAATATTGTAGATGTTGCCGGACTTGATCCGGACAAGCAACAGCTACTGCGCCAGCTGAAGGCTGGCGAGAGGGTGCTTATGAAGGTGCAGCAGGAGAGGAACAAACTCCAAGATGCCCACACCCAGCTTGGAGAAGAGCTAAAAGGTGTTCGGGCCCAGCTGTCTGGCTTCGTGAAGGAGAATCAGCGGCTTCGTCGCGGCATCTACAGTAAGTGCTTGAGCAAACTCTTTTGAAAAGAAGAGTTCGGCGAGGAAGTCGATTGACAAAAATGTGTCTGTAGGTGTGCTCACAGGTCGCCCTGCGGAGGAAATGCCCGGTTCAACGGGTGACCAACTTCCCGAGCTGCTGCAACTGCACGAACGTGTTCGGCAGGCGATGAGTGGCGTCGCCCAGGCCTTATGGCCATCCGTCTCCCTACCCGGGGGTCTTGGAGGGCTTGCGGAGAAGCTTCAGGGAGTACGGCAGCACTTCCGTCTATGGAAGATATCGACCTGTCTTCAAGGCGCCAGGGAGGCCTGGGCCATGGTGAAGACGCAGTACAAGAAGGCGGATCTGAACCACATGGCTGAGGTTAGACCTGTGGGGCCTGATGGGAAGGAGATCCCTGTGAGCTTAGTGTACGGCCAAGTAGAGTTGGCCGCTAAGTATTCCCAATGGGACTGTAAATTAGACAGCCTGTTAGATGGGATTGAAGAGGAGTACAATCAGTCAATGTGACGATTTTTTTTAAAATGACATATATAATGCCTTCTAGCCGGATTGTAGATCGTTTGTCTTTGCGAACCTTTTCGCTTCAACCTCGGGACCCAACAGTCCGGAGTGTATCCGAATACCCTCGCGGTTATGCAAAAAACCGGGGCATGCATGGAGACCAGGCGTAGGGGTCATTAGTGCTTTATCAGACAAGTGCCCAACTAGTTATGTTATATTACATGGTTAGTAAGAAACATCTTCCAGGGAGAATAGTTCCGTTAGGGGTTCCTTTCCCTGGGAGGCATGCCCTAAAGTGCATGTCCGGACTGCGAAAAGAGCAGGAAAACATCTGGGGGCAGATAAATAAATAAATGAGAAATCATCTTTCAAGTCACCGACCGAATGTTCCCTTAAGAACGCTAGCTTTCGGCTTCACCCAGTCCGAGGTACACATCCGGCTGACCCGGCAGTAACAATCACAGAGGTGCTCCCTTTACCTCCTAGCCGAACAATCAGAAACGTAGGGGTAAGCACAGGAGCCAGGCAACCCAGCTTGGCCAAAACTTAAGTCATATCGATGCATATAATGGTGAATAAAAGGTACATGCGGAAGTTTGACGCATGTGTTGGGCATGAAGCCCGTATAAATAAGCTTCTGTTAAAGAAGCCCCCGGGTATAATGAGTGCGAGTAGCACGTCAAGTGTGTGCGAACAATGCGCAAATCAGCCCTCAAGGGCTTTATGAAAAAGGTGGGAGAAAAGAGAGAAACAAAAGGCAACTAAAATATAAAATGTGGACGGAGGAGGGAGACGAACTCTGAGTCAGGCGCTAGGCGTAGAATCTTCGGAGGCGGGCGGCGTTCCATGGGTTCGGCTCCAGTCGGTTGTCCGATGCGTTTCGCAGACGGTATGCTCCGCCGGTCAGGACTTGGTCGATGATGAAGGGACCTTCCCATTTGGGCTTGAGTTTGTCCTTTTTCTTGTCCGGCAGGCGTAGAACTAGTTCGCCAACACTGTAAGTGTTAGCCCGTACTTCTCTGCTTTGATATCTTCGAGCCTGCTGCTGATAGAATGCGGAACGAGCCTTTGCCACGTCGCGCTCCTCCTCCAATGCGTCCAAGCTGTCTTGCCGATCCAACTCGGCTTCTCTTTCTTCATACATGCGCACTCGAGGTGAGTCATGAATTATATCGCAGGGCAAAACTGCCTCTGTGTCGTATACCATAAAGAATGGTGTGAATCCGGTAGTACGGTTTGGCGTGGTCCGCAGCCCCCAGAGTACGGAGTCGAGCTCCTCTACCCAGTGCGTGTTAGATTCCGTAAGGGACCGCACTAATCTGGGTTTGATGCCGCTCATGATTAGACCATTTTCTCGTTCAACTTGACCGTTGGTTTGAGGGTGATAGACTGAAGTGTAGTCGAGCTTGATGCCCATATTTTTGCACCAGAGTTTAACCTCGTCGGCCGTGAAGTTTGTGCCGTTATCGGTGATGATGCTGTGGGGGACGCCATAACGGTGTACTACCCCGGATATGAAGTCTATCACTGGTCCGGATTCGGCCGTTTTAACTGGCTTGGCCTCTATCCATTTGGTGAATTTGTCCACCATTACCAATAGGTATTTTTGCTTATGGGTTCCCCCTTTAAGGGGTCCAACCATGTCAAGCCCCCAGACCACGAATGGCCAGGTGATGGGTATAGTTTTGAGGGCGGTGGGCGGCATGTGGCTTTGATTAGCAAAAAGCTGGCACCCAACGCATCGCTGGACTAAGTCCTGAGCATCTGCCCGGGCCGTCGGCCAATAAAATCATGTATGGAAGGCCTTGCCTACAAGGGCCTGGGCTGCGGCGTGGTGCCCGCCGAGTCCGGCGTGAATTTCAGCCAGCAGATTCGCCCTTCCTCTTCGGAGATGCACCTTTGAAGGACTCCGGTTGTGCTTTTCTTATAAAGCTCTCCCTCATGGACCTTGTAGGCTTTAGATCGCCGAACTATGCAGCGGGCCTCATTTTGGTCTTCGGGAAGTTCCTGCCTAATTAAGTAGGCTAGGAATGGTTCCGTCCACGGGGCAATTACTGCCATTATTTCGTGGGCTGAAGGTGTTATTTCATTGGCTAAGCCATCGATTGTGTCAGAATGTTCCGTGTTGGGTGGTACAGTTGGTTCCGGGTTGTTATTTCTGGACTCCTCTTCCCATAATACGGATGGCTTAAAGAGCCGCTCCAGGAAGATGTTTGGAGGGACGGCGTCGCGTTTTGCGCTGATGCGTGCCAACACATCGGCTGCCTGGTTATTATCCCGGGCTACATGGTGGAATCGAGTCCTTCGAACTGAGCTGACATTTTTAAGACGGCATTACGATAGGCTGCCATTTTCGGATCCTTGGCGTCAAAGTCTCTGCTTACTTGGGATATTGCGAGGTTTGAATCCCCACGCACCTCTAGGCGTTGAATACCCATGGAGATTGCCATCCGGAGACCATGTAGAAGGGCCTCATATTCGGCTGCATTGTTGGAGTCCGTGTACATTATCTGAAGTACGTATGGGACTGTGTCTCCGGTTGGGGACATCAATACGACGCCAGCCCCCAAGCCGGCCAACATTTTGGAGCCGTCAAAATGCATGATCCAATTAGAGTATGCGCCGTACTCTTTAGGGAGTTCGGCTTCTGTCCATTCGGGGATGAAGTCAGCCAAAACTTGCGACTTTATAGCTCGCCGTGGTTTGTAGGTTATGTCGAATGGTAAGAGCTCGATGGCCCATTTTGCAATCCTGCCCGTCGCGTCGCGGTTGTTTATAATGTCGTTGAGAGGTACTTCGGAGGCAACTGTGATCGAACACTCTTGAAAGTAGTGTCGCAGCTTCCGGGATGCCATGAACACCGCGTATGCTATCTTTTGATAATGTGGATACCGGGACTTGCATGGGGTTAAGACAGTGGATACGTAGTACACTGGTTTCTGAAGAGGGAATTTGTGTCCTTCTATTTCTCGCTTGACGACGAGTACCGCGCTGACAACTTGATGTGTTGCCACGATATATAATAACATCGGTTCGCCCAGGTTAGGCGCGGCCAGGACTGGATTTATTGCCAATATGGCATTTATTTCTTCGAGTCCGGCCGTGGCAGCATCCGTCCACTCGAAGGGTGCGGTGCGCCTGAGGAGGCGATAGAGGGGTAATGCCTTTTCTCCCAAACAGGAGATGAAGCGGCTTAAAGACGCCACGCATCCAGTTAATTTTTGTATTTGTTTGAGGTCTTTTGGGATATCCAACTGTGACAGAGCTCGGATCTTGGCTGGGTTTTCTTCAATTCCTCTACCGGATACAATGAAGCCCAGAAGCTTTCTGGCTGGTACGCCGAAAACGCATTTTTCCGGGTTGAGCTTGATGTCATATGCTCGGAGGTTGTCAAATGTGAGCCTCAAGTCGTCTACTAGAGTTTCGACGTGTTTGGTCTTGACGACCATGTCGTCTATGTATGCCTCCACTATTTTGCCGATCTGTGTAGCCAGACATGTCTGAATCATGCGCTGATATGTTGCGCCGGCGTTTTTGAGTCTGAAGGGCATTGTGTTGAAGCAGAATGGTCCGTATGGAGTAATGAATGCCGTTGCGGCTTGGTCTGTCTCCGCCATCTTGATTTGATGGTAGCCGGAGTATGCATCGAGGAAGCACAATGAATCGTGTCCTGTGGTAGCATCGATGATTTGATCGATGCGGGGAAGGGGGAAAGGATCCTTTGGACAAGCCTTGTTAAGGTCTTTAAAATCGACACACAGGCACCAAGATTTGTCCTTTTTTGGTACCATTACCAGGTTCGCTAGCCAGTCCGGATGTTTCATGTCTCTGATGAAACCGGCTTCCAATAGTTTGGCTGGCTCCTCTCCCATTGCCTGTCTTTTGGGTTCGGAAAATCGCCGAAGAGCCTGTTTGACTAGCTTGAATCCTTTTAGGATGTTTAGGCTGTGTTCTGCCAATCAGCGTGGGATTCCTGGCATATCTGAATGGTGCCAGGCAAAGATGTCCCAATTCTCCCGAAGGAATTCTCATAGTGCGGCGTCTACATCAGGGTTTAACTGTGCCCCCTTGGAGGCCGTCTTTGTGGGGTCCGTTGGATGGACCTGGAATTTGACTATTTCGTCCGCTGGTTTAAAAGAGGTGGACTTGGATCTCTTATCGAGTATCACATCGTCCCTGTTCACCGTAGAGCGCAACGTAGTGAGTTCCTCTGCCGCTAGGGCTTCGGATAATGCCTCTAGGGCTAGTGCGGCTGTCTTGTTTTCGGCGCGGAGTGCTATGTCCGGATCACTGGCAAGGGTGATGGTTCCATTGGGCCCGGGCATTTTAAGCTTCATGTACCCGTAATGGGCTATGGCTTGGAAAATTGTAAATGCCTCTCGTCCTAATAAGCGTGATATCCGCTGCTGAATGGGGCCACTTGGAACATGAACTCCTCGGACCTGTAATTGTCCGGCGAGCCGAACACCACATCAAGTGTGATTTTTCTTGTGCAGCGTGCTTCCTAACTAGGGATTATTCCTCTAAAGGTTGTGCTGCTTCGCTCAATGCGGCTCCAGTCTATTTCCATTTTTCGAAGGGTTTCCTCGTAGATGAGGTTTAATCCGCTGCCGCCATCCATGAGTACCTTGGTAAGGCGAAAACCGTCCACTATTGGATTGAGGACCAATGCGGCTGGTGCTCGGGCTGTTCGGAATTTAGGTTCGTCGCTGGCATTGAAGGTGATAGCCGTGTCGCTCCATGGATTTGTTGTTGCTACTTGGTAGACTTCGGCGAGGCTGCGGATTGTTTGTTTCCGCATGTTGTTTGATGCGAAAGTCTCGAAGACTGTTAATACCGTACTGGTACTATTGGGGTGGTTCTCCAGGGCTAGAAGCTCTTCGCCACTTTTGGCCACTTGCCGCAGTATCCAACATGCTAGAAGGCTATGTGTTGGAGTGGCGCCCTCTGTACTATGAATTTTACAGGGTCCGCTGAGCCATCCCTCCAGTACGGTTCCGTGCCCTTTATGGGTTTTTTTCTTTTTGGTTTTTGTCCCGGGTGCCTGAGCATGATGCACCCTTTTGTTTCGCACTGGGGTTGTGTTCGGAGCCGGATTGTCCCAAAACTTAGTTTCGGTTTTCCGGACACTCTCCATCGCACAGTACTTTCGTACTATGGACGCCAGGTCGGTGAAGCGTGTAATTTCGCGACGACTTACGGCGTTCAAGATTCCCTTGTCCGTGCAATTGTTGCAGAAAATTGAAATTGCGTTTTCCTCACGATAGTCCTTTATCCTGTTCATAACCAGGAGGAATCTGGCCCAGTAATGATGTACTGTTTCAGCGGGCTCTTGCCGGATTTGAGATAGATCGCATATGTTTGGGTGGGTGGGTGGAATTGAGTCCGGAACCCTGCCCAACTTGAGGCTCAAGGGCCGAAAAGTTTTCGAATTTGGAAGCTTGGATTGCTGGACGTTGTCCAACGAGTCTGGTCTGCTGCCTGACTTTAGGTTCAGTACTTGATCGACGTATGCCCCTCCATGGGAATCCGGCATGGAGGGATCAGGAGTCTGGACATAAATGGTCTTTAATACAGAAGAAGAGTCTCATTGTTGTTCCTCTACCACCGCAACGTGGTGGGTAACCTGGGGGGAGTTAATCTCTGTCATATCGGTTTTAAGCCAAATCTGATCGTAGTCTGTAGAGACCCCCAGGGCGGCGATGCGATCCAAGAGCTCGTTTACAGAAGAGAGCTCAATCGGATCCAGCTGCTCGGTGAATTCCGAGTTGATGCGAAGATTGCTTTTGATGACCCAAGAGGTCATCGTCGAAGCGGCGGCCGAACAGGCGGTCATAAGAAAACCACCTAGCCGGATAGTTTGGCCGGCGGCCAAAGATCCTTTGGCAATGGTACCGTCTTTAAAGACAGGAAGAGGCATCCTTCCTGATCGTGACGGCACAGAGGAACTCTCAATGAAAGCAACAATGTCGGTGTCAAAACCGGCGGATCTCGGGTAGGGGGTCCCGAACTGTGCGTCTAGGCGGATGGTAACAGGAGACAAGGGACACGATGTTTTTACCCAGGTTCAGGCCATCTCGATGGAGGTAAAACCCTACTCCTGCTTGATTGATATTGATCATATGGGTAGTACAAGAGTGGATCTACCACGAGATCAAGGAGGCTAAACCCTAGAAGCTAGCCTATGGTATGATTGTTGTAATTGTTGTCCTACGGACTAAAACCCTCCGGTTTATATAGACACCGGAGAGGGCTAGGGTTACACAGAGTTGGTTACAATGGTAGGAGATCTACATATCCGTATTGCCAAGCTTGCCTTCCACACCAAGGAAAGTCCCATCCGGAGACGGGACGAAGTCTTCAATCTTGTATCTTCATAGTCTTGGAGTCCGGCCGATGATGATAGTTCGGCTATCCGGACACCCCCTAGTCCAGGACTCCCTCAGTTGGGTTTTACCTTAATGAATCTTTAGTAGTTGCGGATGCTTGCTACTGTTCCAATCATAAGTGCATATAATCCAAGTAGAGAAAGTATGTTAGCTTATGCCTCTCCCTCAAATAGAATTGCAATAATGATTACCGGTCTAGTAACGTAGTCAATTGCTTAGGGACAATTTCACAACTCCTACCATCACCTTTCCACATTCACTATATCTACTTAGTTGTGTCTTTATCTAAACAGCCCCTAGCTTATATTTGCGCGTTCTTTACTTTCTTGCAAACCTATCCAACAACACCTTCAAAGTACTTCTAGTTTCATACTTTTTCTAGGTAAAGCAAACGTCAAGCGTGCGTAGAGTTGTATCGGTGGTCGATAGAACTTGAGGGAATATTTATTCTACCTTTAGCTCCTCGTTGGGTTCGACACTCTTACTTATCGAAAACTGTTGTGATCCCCTATACTTGTGGGTTATCACCGCCGCGCTCCCTGAAGCCTCTCTGCAAGGGGAAAACTTTGTTTTTGCCACTCTAGTTTTTGCACACTTTGCTTATGCCACTCTAGAATTTGACATTTCACTTTTGCCACTCTTAGCTTTTGACAATATATCACTTTTGCCATTCCGTGGCAAAAGCAAAAGTTTTAGAGTGGCAATTGCAATACATTGTCAAAAACTAAGAGTGGCAAAAGTGAAATGAAAAGTTATCATTTTTGCCATGGAATGGCATTTGCGATGTATTGTCAAAAGCAAAGAGTGGCAAAAGTGAGATGTCAAATTCTAGAGTGGCATAAGAAAAATTGGTAAAAGCTAGAGTGGCAAAAACAAAGTTTTCCCCTCTGCAAGCTCTCCAAGGCCTTCGGGCAGGGAGACAGATGGCCACAAGGCCTGGGCGACGCCTTTCATCACCTGCCGAACTCATTCGTGCATTTGTAAGAGCTCGGGAAGAAGGTCACCCGTAGAACCGAGCATTTCTTCTGCAGGACGACCTGTGAGCATACCTACAGACATAACTCTGTTAGTCGACTTCCTCGCCGAACTCTTTTTTCAAAGTTCGTTCAAGCACTTACTAAACATGCCGCGTCGAAGCCGCCGATTCTCCTTAACGGAGTCAGACAGCTGGGCACAAACATCCTTTAGTTCCTCACCCAGCTGGGTGTTGGCATCTTGGAGATTATTTTTCTCCTGCCTCACCCTCGTAAGCATGTTCTCGCTGGCCTTTAACCGGTGCAAGAGTTGTTGCTTGTCCGGATCTACCCTGGCGCCATCTGCAATGTTATTGTCAGATTTACACACATGCCGCACCTCATAACATACTTATCCTTTGAAACGTATATTACCAGAGGGGGTCTCTTTGGCTTCCCCTGTCGCGGCTAGTGCGACCTCAAGTTGGGCTTTGCACTCTTCAAGCTCCTGGGACAGTTGGGTATTCTTTTCTGTAAGATCCTGCATAACAAATGATCCTTAAATCAGTTATTCTAACTATTTCAAGTCTCGGGGGCTACTGGCATATATAACTGTCAAATTTTCTCACCCATATGTCTTTTACATACTGCTCCGTGGCTCTGGCTAGACCATCTTGAGCGGCACGGAGGTGCGCATCTCCCGAAGTGAAGGCATTCAATGCCTCTTGGGAGAAACATGTGTCACGAAGAACTGTCCGGCGGCGCCTGTGATTCATGGCACTCTTCACCTCGGAGTTGGTGGCAGACAATCTGTCGACATCCTCTGTCGGAGGAGCATCCGATGCATGCCTCATGTTCGCCTCCGCTTCTGGGCCTGGCTTTGGAGCCTGGCTAGCGGAGGCTCGATCGGCAACCTCTCCGAGTATAGTCCGGCGAGCGCTCTTTTTCCTGAAGAGAGCACGAGCGTTAGTATGCCTTCCGGGAATCAAGCCTGGGAATATGGTGACACGCCATACCGTTGCGCCGGCGTTTCAATCTGGACCGCACTTCTTTTTAGCCTGCTGGGCCGTGCTGCCCCTTGTTGGCTAGCCGCCGCGGGCTCGGCCTTCCGCCTCAAGGGCACCCCCTGCGAAACACCATTGGTATACAGTGATCAAAAATAAGCACGGATGGGTCATTTTCAAAGTGTTGGGACTTCGGTCTCAATTACCTGTGAGGCTGGAAGTATTCTGGGGTAATCGGCCGTAATGGCGACCAAGGCATTATCGATGCTCAGTTGGTGAAATACCCCATCAATCAGCTCCACTGATATGTCCGGATCCTCTTGGGAGGCCGGATCGAGGAACCGTTCCGGATCCTCGGGTTGTGGAGGCGGGCTGTTTATATCCCTTACGGCCTGGCGCAGTTCCTACGTCGAAATCGCAAAATGAGATACTTGACTATGGGAATATGGATTGGATCAGCAAAAAGAAATGTCCGCTTACCCATCTTGGAGGATTGTACATAGAAACTCCGTCCTGTGGATTGACGCGGAGAAATTCCTCCTCTTCTCCTTTGTACAATGCGGACAAGATCTTTGTCAGATCGGCGACCGATCCCGGCCCCTTACGGCCATGGCGGGTGGCATCATCCTCCCTGTTGAAATCCCACATGGGGTGGCCTCTATACTGGAGCGGTTGCAGCCCCCGCATAATGCATGTGGCCATGACCCCGATCATGGTCAGTCCTGAATGAGCTAACAACCTTATTCGGCTCATCAGGTAAAGGATGTCCCTGTCATTTTCCCTCTGAGGGCTCCGTGGACGCCAGCTTAGGCGTTTCTTCAAAGGAGCATTATTGAACTCCGGGAGGCCGATCCGAACAGGGTCCGACAGGGGGACATCTTCTATATAGAACCATTCCGAAGGCCAGTCTTTGGACGCCTTCTTCGGGGTTCCGGATAGATATCCGGTCCCGGCGATGCACCATAGTTAGGCTCCGCCCACTTGATATATCGACCCCTCCTGAGAACGGGGTACGAGGCAGAACAACCTCTTCCACAGCGCGAAATGAGCCTCAATGCCCAAATACAGCACGCAAAGGGCCACAAAGCCCGCAATGTGCAAAATGGAGGCAGGCGTAAGGTTGTGCAACTGGAGGCCGTAGAACTCCAGGAGTCCCCGGAGAAACGGATGAATTGGAAATCCGAGCCCTCTTATCAAATAAGGGACAAGGCATACCCGCTCTCCTTTGGAAGGACTGGGGACACTCTCCGCTTGCTTTCCGCCCTTATAGGTGGCGAGTCCGGCTCGAACCGGAACCATGAAGGCTGGGGGAAGAAATCCCTTGGTTTGGAGCGCCACTAGCTCACTATGTGGGATGGAGCATCTCTCCCAATCTCCAGGCTGAGGGCTGGGAGGGCGAGAGGAGGAGCCGCGTCGACTGTCCATGATGGAATGGATTTCTGTCAGATGCGCTCCGATGAATGCTCGCGAAGGGGGAATGGTGTGACTCGGATCTAGATCCTCGTCTCTTTTATAGGCAGCTCATTTGCGTAGCTAAGGGGGTAAATGTAAAAATACCCTGGCTTTTTGCATTCGTTCAACACGTGGAAGATGGCCATTATTGGACATGGAGGCCCAGGAGCGCAATATTTATGAGGAGCCGGACGCTATTCAACAGGTACACAGGATTTGGAGAAGAACCCGCCTTGCAATGCCGAAGACAATCTACGCGTCGGACTCGTCGTCATTAAAGCCTGGTTCGGGGGCTACTGAGGGAGTCCTCGATTGGGGGGTGTCCGGATGGCCGGACTATAGCCTTTGGCCGGACTCCTGTACTATGAAGATACAAGATTGAAGGTTCATCCCATGTCCGGATGGGACTTTCCTTGGCGTGGAAGGCAAGCTTGGCGATACGGATATGTAGATCTCCTACCATTGTAACCGACTTTGTGTAACCCTAACCCTCTTCGGTGCCTATATAAACCGGAGGGTTTTAGTCCGTAGGACGAACAACAATCATACCATAGGCTAGCTTCTAGGGTTTAGCCTCTCTGATCTCGTGGTAGATCTGCTCTTGTACTACCCATATCATCAATATTAATCAAGCAGGAGTAGGGTTTTACCTCCATCGAGAGGGCCCGAACCTGGGTAAAAACATCGTGTCCCTTATCTCCTGTTACCATCCGCCTAGACGCACAGTTCGGGACCCCCTACCTGAGATCCGTCGGTTTTGACATTGACAGGGAGGCAAAAAGCAAAAGGCCGCGTCCGACACTTAGTCTAGTCTTCGACGTCTTCTCACCAGCGCGGAGCTAAGTGCTGCCACTAGGCGCGGGAGGGAGCCCCCGAGGCCCAAGGGCGGCTCTCCGAAGACTCTGGGGCGTGTACAGCCCCAACTCATGATTACGTGAGAGTGTCATGGGTGGCGAGGTTCACAGGCACTGGGCCTTCTTCACAGGCACCGGGTCTTGCTTCATATCACCAGACGAGGGCCCCGCCTTGCGCCACCCTCTACCACCACTGACGGCAGCCGGAGACCAACGACGACGCCAATGGGGCAAAGGGGACGCCAGCGGCGCCCTCGGCGACCACGGGTCCTCTGCCGGGGGTAGGCTTTGCAGCACCTCCCCAGCAAAGGGCCTACCTTCGGGGGTTGCCTTGCTCCGTGCGCCGTGGGGAGGGGCCTGGCTCCCGACCCCTCTCCTGCAGTCCCTAGTGTGCTCCTCCTGGCGGAAGGGTGACTGCTGAGCTGAGGCAGCCGCCCGCTGCAGTGACCTGAACCTCCTGCGACCCATGGTTAGCATAAGTTTGCTTGTGAGGAATTAGCAGTACCCGGTAGCTGCTGCTGTCCGTGCTGTTGGTGAGGCTTCCTTTCGGCTCCTGAAAAGGCTTGGCTTCTGGCGTCTCTTCCTCCCAGCCTGACCCGAGGAACGAGCCAGGGTCGTCTTCGAACGCGTACTCCCGGTCCACCATGCGGGGCATGTAAGCCTCCGAGGTTGCCGCCCTGAAGACTTCGCCATAGTGCCCCACGCTCCATGCGGCCTGGCCTAACACGCCGTCTTGAGGATGGTAGGGCAGTGGCCCGCCTGGGCCGTAGGTGGCGATGTGCATACCCTCACCCATTGGAGGCGGTGCTGATGCAGTCTGGCGTCCGGCGCCGATGGTTGAGTTAGTGTCGATGAAGCCTTGGGGCGCGCCTGAGGGTGCACGGGCACGGATAGGCCCGCCGCGTGATCCGACTGGGGCCTGGGGTGGAAGCTGGAGATAGAAGGAAGGTGCCCCGGAAGCTGCGGCGTCCAAGAGCTCGGCAACGCGCTCCAGCAGCACGTCTCAGCCGCTCTCCTGCAACCTGCACCGCAGCAGCTCCCGAGCCACAGTGAGCGTGGCCCTCATGTTCGCTTGTTCCCGTCGGGTGTGCGGTGCCGTGGCCGCAGAGTGGCTTGAGGCCCTTGCAGCTGATCGCACCTGCCACAGAGTAAGGGCGGACAGTGCTTGACTGCGGCGTGCGGGCTGCCTGAGGCGCGGGGTTGAGGTCACCTTGGGCAGGCGACGTGGCACAGGCTGGCCATGCCGCCCGGCGGTCGGTGTTGGTCGTCGGGTCACCGGACATGGATGCGATGAAGGAGTGGAACGCAGATCGACGGAAGGAAGACTCCAGCGCACCCCTACCTGGCACACCAAATGTCGGATATCGGGTTCCGGCAAAACCCTCAAGGTTCGAACACTGGGGTGCGCACGAAGATCTCTCCCCACCGAAACACGCCCTTAGCCTCGCCGCGATTTATAAGCTAGATCGATGAACAACACAAGAGACACAAGATTTATACAGGTTCGGGCAACCATTGTGGTGTAATACCCTACTCCTGTGTGTGGTGTGGTGGATTGCCTCTTGGGCTGATGATGAACAGTACAGGGGAAGAACAGCCTCGCGAGGAGAGGAGTTCTTGTGCTTGGTGGTGTGTAGATGAATTGGGCTCGGATCCCCTCCTACTGTGGTGGCTAGCCCTATTTATAGAGGCCCTGGTCCTCTTCCCAAATATTGAGCGGGAAGGGATCCAACAATGGCCATTTTGAAAGGGGACAGCTAGTACAAGCTATCCTAACTAAAGGTGGTCTCCGCCTGCCAAAGGTGCTGGTGATGACGCCATCTTGGGCTCCACGGTGACCTCCGTCCAGCCGTCCTGCTGGTCTTGGTCTTGTTGCACCGATAGGGAAACCTTTACCTGATGCCTCTATACTCCGTGCCTGCGCTTGCCCCATCTGGCGCCCGCCTGGTCTTGATCTTCATGGATTGCGTCATAGGCACCTCGCGAGGTACCCCTTGCCTTGATCTCTCCACCTCCTCGCGAGCCTGCCTGGTGAGGCCGCCCCTGAGGAGGCCTTGGGTCATCCGCCCCGCGAGGCTTGGCCCCTCGCGAGGGTCTTGAGTGCCGGTTGATGAAGACGGGTCGTACTGGGCCACTGGTTGAGCCACGCTGCAGGCCGCAGGTAGGCAAGTCTGGGGACCCCCTGAGGGAGTCCTGGACTAGGGGGTGTCCGGATAGGCGAACTATCATCATCGGCCGGACTCCAAGACTATGAAGATACAAGATTGAAGACTTCGTCCCGTGTCCGGATGGGACTTTCCTTGGCGTGGAAGGCAAGCTTGGCAATACGGATATGTAGATCTCCTACCATTGTAACCGACTCTGTGTAACCCTAGCCCTCTCCGGTATCTATATAAACCGGAGGGTTTTAGTCCGTAGGACACAACAACAATCATACCATAGGCTAGCTTCTAGGGTTTAGCCTCCTTGTTCTCGTGGTAGATCCACTCTTGTACTACCCATATCCTCAATATCAATCAAGCAGGAGTAGGGTTTTACCTCCATCGAGAGGGCCCGAACCTGGGTAAAAACATCATGTCCCTTGTCTCCTGTTACCATCCGCCTAGACGCACAGTTCGGGACCCCCTACCCGAGATCCGCCGGTTTTGACACCGACATTGGTGCTTTCATTGAGAGTTCCTCTGTGTCGTCACTGATAGGCTTGATGGCTTCTTCGATCATCAACAACGACGCGGTCCAGGGTGATACTTTTCTCCCCGGACAGATCTTCGTATTCGGCGGCTTCTACGGGCCAATTCGCTTGGCCATCTAGAGCAGATTGAAAGCTACGCCCCTGGCCATCAGGTCAGATTTGGAAGCCCGAACTTCACGGCTGACATCCGCGGAGACTTGATCTTCGACGAATTCGAGCCACAGCCGAGCGCGCCGCACTGTCATGATGGGCATGATTTAGCTCTGCTGCCGGATAGTGCCCTGGAGGCCGCACACGAGTCCGCTCCGATCCTCAATTCGGAGCCGGCTGCCCAGATCAAGGACGGGTGGCTAGACACCGCCTCGGGGGCTGCTACTTCTACGGCGATGGAGCCGAATACTGACCTTGTCCCTTGTGACGCTCGTGACTCCGAGGTGCCGGACTCCTCGCCGGACTCCGAACCTCCTGCGCCCCCTCCAATCAAATCTGATTGGGCGCCGATCATGGAGTTCACCGCCGCGGACATCTTTCAACACTCACCTTTTGGCGACATCCTGAATCCGCTAAAGTATCTCTCACTATTAGGAGAGCCCTCGCCGAATTGCGGTCAGGATGGTCAGGATGCGGACGACGAAGAAATTCAAAGCCCACCCACCACCCACTTTGTAGCCACTGTCGACGATCTAACCGAAATGCTAGACTACGACTCCGAAGACATCGACGGTATGGACGACGATGCCGGAGACGACCAAGAACTAGCGCCTACCGGGCACTGGAAAGCCACCTCAACTCATGACGTATACATGGTGGATACACCAAAAGGAAGCGATAACGAGGAACAACAGGACACGGCGAAGGATAATTCCCCCGAAAAACAACAAAAACAGTGACGCAAGCGCCGCCCGAAGTCCCGCCTCGACAACAACAGCACCCATAGTGACCCAGCCGTAGACCGGGGCGAACCAGTGGACGACGAACATGCAGCCAAGCAACCATCCAAACAGGATGAATTGGATGAGCAACCCATCCCCGGCGAAAACAACAGTCCAGACGATCTCACGCCGGACACATCACCGGAGCATAAGAACCTTCACAAAAGGCTCGTCGCCACTGCAAGAAGTTTGAAGAAGCAGAAGCGGAAGCTCAAAATTGCGTAAGACGTACTAAGAATGAGATGGAACAAAGTACTCAAGACCGCAGATAAATATGGCGATAGTCACCAAGCAAAGAGCTACCCGAAGCGCAAGCTGTTTCCCGAATTCGACGAGGAGGCCGTAGAGCCCCCACAATCAAAAAGCAAAGAGGCCACCTGGCCGGATAGACGACCAGATGACAGGCTAAGAGCGCCAAGCGGCGCCGCACACAAACCGGTACATGATACACATAAAGATCCTCGCAAAAAGGATGGCCCGGTCAGGTCCATTTATGGGCCAAAAAAGAGGGCTCCAGGAAGCAACACAACACGCCGAGTATTTGAAAATAATGGCACACCTAAATACAGGGGTGCCGCACACCCACTATGTTTCACCGATGAGGTACTGGATCATGAATTTCCAGCGGGATTCAAACCCGTAAACATAAAGGCATATGACGGAACAACAGACCCCCGAGTCTGGATTGAGGATTACATCCTACACATACATATGGCTAGAGGAGATGATCTCCATGCCATAAAATACCTACCCCTCAAGCTCAAAGGGCCAGCTCGGCATTGGCTCAAAAGCCTCCTAGAAAATACCATTGGAAGTTGGGAAGAGCTCGAGGATGCATTTCGAGCAAATTTTCAAGGGACTTATGTCCGCCCTCCGGATGCAGACGATTTAAGTCACATAACTCAACAGCCCGGAGAGTCAGCACGCAAATTCTGGAACAGGTTCCTCACCAAAAAGAACCAAATAGTCGACTGTCCGGACACCGAAGCCTTAGCAGCTTTTAAACATAAGGTCCGAGACGAATGGCTCGCCAGACACCTTGGCCAGGAAAAACCAAGAACAATGGCCGCGCTAACGAGCCTCATGACCCACTTTTGCGCGGAAGAAGATAGCTGGCTAGCAAGATGTAGCACCAGCGACCCAAGTACATCTGAGGTCAGAGATGGAAATGGGAAATCACGACGCAGAAAAGATCAGCGCCGGAGTAAGGAAAATGGCCCAAAGAGCACGGCGGTCAACACTGGGTTCAAAAGCTCTCGGCCGAACAACAAAACACTGCCTCTTAAGGGCAACAGTGACGAGCTATCCAACCTAAAAAAATTTTTGGATAGGATATGTCAAATCACAGTACATCCGGGAAGCCTACAAACCATACCCACCGAGATTGTTGGGTCTTCAAACAGTCTGGCCGACTTAACGCAGAACACAAGGGGCTCGACACACGAAGCGAAGACGATGACAAACCCCACAAGCAGAGCGCCGGAAAACAAAAGACTTTCCCACAAAAAGTCAAAACAGTAAACTCACTTCATGTGATAAGACGGAACAATAGTGCGGCACCTGCTAAAGTACGCGTCGCACGGTCCACCCCAGCGGAATCCCGAGATTGGATGTCAAAACCAATTACTTTCGACCATCTGGATTACTCCAGAAGTATTCGAAACGCAGGATGGACTACTTTGATATTGGATCCTATAATCGACGGACTACAATTTACACAAGTCCTAATGGATGGCGGCAGCGATTTAAACCTGCTATATCCGGACACAATCCGCAAGATGGGGATAGACCCTACCAAAATTCGCCATAGCAGCACTTCCTTCAAAGGAGTGACGCCAGGCCCTTACGCCAAGTGCACGGGCTCCTTACGGCTAGAAGTTGTGTTCGGTTCATCCGACAACTTCCGTCGTGAAAAGCTAATCTTCTATGTCGCCCCATTTAAAAGTAGCCACCAAGCACTATTGGGACGCGAAGCTTTCGCCCGCTTTAACGCAATATGGCATTACGCATCTCTTACACTTAAAATGCCCGGTCCACACGGCACCATCTCATTAAAAGGTTGTTTGAGACCCCGGACACGGCTAGGCGAGTCCGGCATAAATAAACTAGGGGCTTCCTAGACGCACACCCCTTTACAAGAGGCTGCGTGCATAAAGAATGAGAGCCAATAAAGCTCAACTTTATTCATTTTTTAAATCATACTCTGTTTTAAATACATTTTTTGCATGGTATTTTCCCAAACTAAGTTCTTCTCTTTTACAGATGAACAGTGTGCTACACCCGTCCAGGATACAGCACAACAGAGACACAGGCGCAGACGTGCAGCAGGGACCCGTTGCAAGGATTCTTTTCAGATTAAGACCCTGCGTAAACCTTTCTTACTATCTCTTGTTGATACACATCCCCCGGTTTCCTATTGTAACCGAGGAGGAGGCTGGCATTTTGGCATCAGCCACATCAGAAGTTTTCTCCCGTACCTGGACACTAGGGGCTTAGGGCATTGTTCTGCCCGTTATCACAAAGACTGAATACCTTAGGGAGTGTTCGGCGTCTCGAGTTAGGCCCTATATGCATCAGCTCTGAGTCATTTCTTTGGTCAAATGTTGGGTTTGCCCGGCTCCTGTGTTTTGCTTCCTTACGTTCCGTATCACCGGCTAACGCAGCACCAGGAGAACTACTGCGATTGTACCCTGGTTCGGTCAGGCGAGCACCTCAGTAGAGAAAGCCGAAAACTGACTGTCATGATATAGCGAGAGACTGGTCAACCAATCGATCGACTACCGGAATGTCTAGAATTCCTCCACTTTGACGAAGGACAGTTTCCCGGTCAGGCACATACGCGTCTCGAATTCGAAGAGCGCGGTGCCCCTAGGGGCTATATCGTAGCCCCACCTTCGAACTCCTATGGCTAAGTGAAAGTGATAAAGCATTATAGTCCGGTTGCCTAGTTTGCTACGCTACCACCTCCTTCACAGGACCAAGACGTTGGATTAAGTGTGAAAATGCGCTATTTTTGCAAACACCCCCGCACCATGTGCGTGGGGGCTGAAGCCGAAGACTACCATCTTTCAGGTTATATACACATATACATTAATGGCCGCACATGAGATATTTCAATACTTGAACGCACAAGTATAATAAGCGCTCATATTATAAATATGGTTTTACAAATCATACATGTCATTTGAACATAACATTTTTCGAGCACTGCGACTCTATCAAACGAGCACCCTGCAGGACTTCCCCAAAATAGTGCTCGGCGGGTAACCGGCTTTTGTCCGAACCCCAGGATGCAACATCAGTGGCATCCATCTCCACCCAGTATGTCTTGACACGGTCAAGAGCCATTCGTGCACCCTCTATGCACACCGACCGCGTCATCGCCTTGATATGCGACACCGCCCCAAGGAATTGCTGCAATAAGCCAAAATAACTCCTCGGCTTGGGCCTATCCGGCCACAGATGAGCCACCACATCCGTCATTGCAAATCCAGACAATCTATTCAGCTCAGCCCACTCAGCCAACCGATCGGTCAACGGAAGTGGATGCTTCGGACTGTGGAATTGGGACCAAAAAAGCTCTTCCATCTCATGATCCTTTTGGCTTCGGAAGTGCACGACTGTGTCCGCCGCACTCGCCGCCAAATCCAGATAAGGATCCTCCGCACCCCACAGCTGGCCCAACTGAGCATACTTCTGATCCGTGAACTTCCTGCGCAGCAGAAAGGGTTTCCAGCCACAATGTCTCCGGCCTGATGCAGCTCCTCCTTTATAGCCCTCGGTGCAGAACGGGCATCCTTGGCTTCGGCGGTGGCCTTCTTCAGGTCCTCTTGCTCCGCTCGGCGTTCTTTTTCAAGAGCCTCGTAGCGGTCGGTAATATCCTTCAACTTCACGGCCATTCCGGCCATCTCCTCCCTTCTTCGGCAGTGAGCAGCCTTTTCGGCTTTTAGCTCTTCGGCTGCCTTCCAGGCAGCCGCATTACTTCTTCTGGCCTGCTCCTTGGCTCGAGCAAGCTCTTCCCAAAGGTTTTCCACAGCAGCGGCACCATCTGCATCAAGCATACATGTTGTAAGGAATGGGCGTCAGCTCCCTTACCAGGTGACCGCGGACAAACCACTCACCTTGCGACTCGTCAAGTCGCCTATTGACCAGCGCGATGTCCGCATCCGCAACATCCAGTTGCTGCTTCAGTTCGGCAACTCTATCAGTCCGGCTGGCCACCGAACGCTCCGCCCCCTGAATAGGAATGGCGACATATTGAAACTGAGCTTATGATCCTCAGCACGCTGTCACTTCTGACAACGTACCGAGTCTCAGGGGCTACTATCTATACAGGGTGCACTCTATGTGCAAAACTGTCAAAAGGCATGTCATTTTTACGTACCTCAAACCCCGCCAGTAAACTTCTGACGGCATCATGCAACCCGCTCTCAGTGGATGAAATTCTTTCAATCACCGTACTCATTAATGTACGGTGATCTTCTGAGATAGGCGCCTTCTCGAGCAGATTTTTCAGCTCCCCCGGCCGTACACCATGTCACGCCCCTAGCCTTGCTATGCACTTGGACTAGCTTGGTTGCTGCATCATGTTTAAATTTCATTTAAACCTGAAATGGGGATTGTTCAAACCCTAGCATCAAAAGGAATTCAAATAGGTTCAACCAAAATATTTTACAATGATTTCAAAATGCCCTTTAAAAATGTTCATCATTTCTGGATCAAGGTGGAAGCATCTACCAAAAATGGTTCACATTTTTGCAGGACATATTTGGACTTTGAATTAATCCAAACATATTTGAATTGGGGCTATTTAAATGCTATATATATTTTAGGTGCTCCAAAAATGTTGGAAATTGTTATGGGTCACTGGAATAATTCAGACAGCACCCCTAATTATTTCCAGGATTTTATAAAATGGTTTACTATTTTACTAAATCAAAACAAAACAGAATAAATAGGAAACAAAAAAATTTACATTAGAAAGCAGAGAGAGAGAGAAAGGCCACAGGCCACTTACCTGGCTGGGCCGGCCCACCTGGCCCGTGCCAGTCATCACCTACCTCTGCCAGTAGGCAGAGGAGGGAGACAGCGCCCGCGCGCCCGCGGCGCCACGCACCTCCCTGCTTGCCTCCATCACTGAGGCCACCGCGACGCCTCGGGCGTTCTCTTCGGTGCCGCCCCGACCCCCTGGACGTTTCACTCTCCCCCCTCTGCCCTCTCTATTGCCCTCTTCTCGCCATGGCCGCAACCGCCAAGCGCTCGCCGCCGTGAAATCGTGGCCACCGTCCACCCCTCGCCTTGCCGAAGCATCTAGAAGGACCGGCGTCGTCTCCTACGTCATCTACACCAGGCCGTTCGACTGCGGGAGCATCACAGCGACATTTCTGCCTCATCTTCAACCCCGGGCACCCGAGCTCACCTCCGGTCGATTCGGCGCCGCCAGGACCTCCCCGGGCTCGCTGACCTCCTCTTCGGCATCGCCGTGAGCCCCTGATCCCAACCCCTCTCTTCCCTCTGTCGATTTCCTCCTCTAGCCCCTTTGGCCACCCCGACCGAAGCTTGCCGCCGTTGCGCTTCATCGCTGCCGTGGCTAGAGCCCACCTCTGCCGCGTCTGAGAGCGTCACCGTGCTCAGCATGTTTGCGGGAGCACCTAGCACCCCACCGCTCGACCTATCGTGCACCATAACGCTGGTTCCGAGCGCAACCGAGCTCCGGCGGCTGCAACCGAGCTCGCCGCCGTCGACTCTAGCCTCCCCAGCCGCTGCTGCTTGCTGCGCTAGATGCGAGCGAGCTTCGGCTCCCCGTGGGTGCTCTCCGCTGCTCATTTGGGCGTCGGCGGACCCGAGCCCCTCCGCCGCACCTATCGTCGCCGGCATCGAGCCGCCGGCGAGTTAGCCTCAGTTGACCAGGGGGTTGACTTCCCCTAGGTCCATGACATGCGGGCCCCGCCCGGCTAACTAATCTAGTTTAGGTTTAAACTAAATTAGCTTAACCTAGGTTAGTGCTAATTAAACTAGGTCAGTTTAGTTAGTCACTGACACGCGGGACCCATTGGTCAGGTTTGACCTGCTGACGTCAGCATGATGTCATACTGGCGCAGTAAACTATTTTCTGGTTTTAGTCTAATTTAAAATAACTAGGAAATTCGAGAAAATAGTATAAACTTCTAAAAATCATAGAAATTCAACCGTAACTCCAAATGAAATAAATTATATATGAAAAATGATCAGAAAAATCCAATCTATCCATCTGTACCATTTCATGCATGTTAGAACAACTTATGACAACTGTTTAGGACAAATCATTTGAATGACATTTGAATAATCACATATGGAGTTGAATTTGAATCTTTGGTTCAAACCAACTTCATTTTAATCTGGTTGCTAGTTGCATTAGCTCAAATCACATCATATTGCCATGTCACATTCATGCATCATATTGTCGCATTGCATTGATTGTGTTCTTCCTTGTTGCCGGTGTTTGTCCCCTCTCGATAGACGTGGTTCCGACGATGTGATCGATGACACCAATGAAGATCTATACTATCTTCAGAAGTGCCAGGCAAGCAAAACCCCCTTGTTCATTCCGATACAATCCCACTCTCTCGCTCCTTCTCTCTTTTACTGCATTAGGACAACAACGATTCATTTGTTACTTGCTGCGGTAGCTGAACCCCTTTATCCTCTGCATGACCTGTCATTGCCACAATAAATAGATGAAACTCACTAGCATGAGTAGGAGTTGTTTGAGCCCTGATGTGCCTACTCATTCATGCTTGTTTGTCGTGCCTGCTATTGCTTAGAGTTGTGTCAGGTCTGATTCATCGGGGATAAATCGGAGGTGTGTGAACATGTCCTACTGTTGAGAGCTAAGTGTGTGAACACGATTTGGTAAAGGTAGCGGTGAGAGGCCATGTAGGAGTATATGGTGGGTTGTCTCATTAAAACGTCCTCAGGAACTGAGTTCTGTGTTTGTGATCCATGAACAGCTACTACCACACATTGGGATCCTTAATTGACTCTCTCGACTTATTAACCGACTTGATCTCTGTCCAGGAGTCGCAACTAGTTTTTGGTGTTTGTAGGTAGTGTTAGTAGTCTACCAAGTGGCACCTGGTACAGGTGGGCTTGGGACAGACTAGGAACAGTGGCCCGGTGTACCAAGTGGCACCCGGATGGTGGACTTGGGGACCCTGCGCACATCGTTTGGGGCCGTGAGCGACACCCCGGACGGATCTCCTTGCGGATGGAACCCGAATAGGCGATAAACCTGGACTAGAGACTTGTGTGGTTAGTCAGGTCATGGCCGACACCCTCGCCAGGCTTCCGCTTGAAGGTTGCCGAGATACATGACGCGTACATGGCGGTAAGTGGCGAGAGTGTGTGTGAAGAAGTACACCCCTGCAGGGTTAATATGATCTATTCGAATAGCCGTGTCCACGGTAAAGGACTTTTGGGTTGCCTGTACAGTTCATAGACAAGTGAAAGTGGATACTCTAAAATACGCAAGATAAGCGTGAGTGCTATGGATGGCGTTCTCGTAGGGTGATGGGAGCGGATCCATAGTGGTGTATTGATATGGTGAATATGTGGACTCATGTGCGCCACCTCAAAAGAGTTACTTGCAGTCGTAGTTTAGGATAGCCACTGAGTCAAAGCTGGCTTGCTGTAGTTAAACCCCACCACCCCCTTTGTTGATAATGATGCATATGTAGTTAGTTCTGATGTAAGTCTTGCTGGGTACATTTGTACTCACGTTTGCCCATTTTATGTTTTTGCAGAGAGACATCAGTCTCACTAGTAGTTCCGTGTGGACTTCGACATTTAGCTTGTTACCTCAGCTACGATCTTGTGCCCTCGGCAGGATCTAGTAGTTAGTCAGGCTTCTCAGCCTTTTTCATTTGTAGTTGTCTGTACTCAGACATGTTAAGCTTCCGCATGTGCTTTGACTTGTGTGCTCTGAATGTTGGGTCGTGAGACCCATGTTTGTAATATCTCGCTCCTTGGAGCCTATTGAATAAAATACTTGAGTTGTAGAGTCATGTTGTGTGCCATGTTGTATTTGCACATATCGAGCATATTGTGTGTGTGTTATTGAAATGCTTGGTATGTGTGGGATCTGACTATCTAGTTGTTTATCCTTAGTAGCCTCTCTTACCGGGAAATGTCTCCTAGTGCTTCCACTGAGCCATGGTAGCTTGCTACTGCTCCGGAACACTTAAGCTGGCCGGCATGTGTCCTTCTTCGTTCCTGTGTCTGTCCCTTAGGGGAAATGTCACACGATGAATACCGGAGTCATGTTAGCCCGCAACAGCCCAGTTCACCGGAGTCCTGCTAGCCCAGTGCTACAGCCTGGATTCACTCGCTGATGACCGACACGTTCGATGCTGGGTCATGGATGCCTGTCCCTGTAAGTTTGTGCCACTTTGGGTTTACGAATAGCCATGTCAGCCCGGGCTCCTTATCATGTGGATGCTAGCGACACTATCATATACGTGTGCCAAAAGGCGCAAACGGTCCCGGGTAAAGGTAAGGCGACACCCGTGGGGATACCGTATGTGAGGCCGCAAAGTGATATGAGGTGTTACATGCTAGATCGATGTGGCATTGAGTCGGGGTCCTGACAGCTTTGGTATCAGAGCTTGACTGCCTATAGGATTACCAAGCCAAACTGGTCGAAGTTGAGTCTAGAAATGCTTTAGTTATATGTAGGGGAATTGATTGTGGGATGGAACGTAAGGCTCTTTTTACTCCTTTACCTTATGGCCTTCTGATCTGAGTCATCATATCTTTCCTACGGGGTTAAGGAAACTAGGCTATCTCTTCTTTCTATCAGGATGACGTGTTACTAATCCATAGACTTATAAGATTGTTGGATTTAAGCCCCAGTTCAGTTTCTACTACTTCCGTGTGTTCATAGTTGGTCCCGGAACTTTGTTATTGTGTTGATCGAGTGGTTATGCCACCATTTTGCAGGATGTCTCAAATATTTTTGAGCATTTATGGCCATTATGTTGTCCGAGTCATCCCAGGTTTCTAAATAGTCTGATGCATTTGCAAATCCCTTCTTACCATTCCGATGTTCCTTTGGCCAGATTAACCACACCAACTAGTGTGTTTAGGTACTTCATTGCCTCGGTATATATGTTGGAGCTAGTATTATGACCCTAGGTGTCTTACAGTACCACCTAGTAAGCTAGCCATGATTTGTGTTCCCAGTGTGATGATTCTGGCCTTTATTATCGAAAGCATCCCGTGATGCCACTTAGTAGTAGGTATTCTACTCCTTGGGTTTTGAACTCGAGATTCACCCTACTTACCTCATGTTGATAGTGTTTGCTAGTTCCTTTCAGATATTAGTAACCTTTGCGATAGTCCTCGAGGTCCGTGGTATATCGTTCTTCCAAATACCATGAACCATTCTTGGCAGGAGTTCTTTTGAACCAAAAGATCACAACCAGAGTGCTCTTCATGACTTCTCCATTCTACATTGTGAATCTGCCAGTTCTACCTTCTGCATGGGTTATCCGGAAGAAATGTTGAGCTTTGCTCGACATACTAATCTATGCGTCCACAACTCAGAAAGATATATGTTCCTTTGAGTTGTCCCTCTTCAGTCATATTCCGATCTTCGTCTATCAATTGATAGTCAGGAGTAATTGTGCATTCGTGTTATCGATGCTTATTATTCTTGTGGTCCGTCAAGCCATTCTATTCAGGATGACTAGGAGAAACAAACTCCAGTACCTCATCCATATCCAGGATTGGGTCAAAATAGTTGTGCTCCGCAGATCAAAATGCCAACCCAGCTTTTGATTCTGTTCTACCCTGAAGTATTACCGTCTTTATGTCAGGATTTTCATGAGAATTGCACCGGCTCTTGTGAATTCTTGACGTAGTGATACTTCTCGCCATCATTATTCATCCCTCGGTTCCGTGTTGTCGCAACCGGAATGCCGACAAGTGATTCGTGATGTGTGAAATCTATACTCCTAGCAACTCCTTTTCCCTAGCAACTCTGTTGCTTGGTAGTTAAATGGACAACAACCTCATTCTTAGCATGCTAATTATTGAATCATCATTTTAAGATAGATTGTGCTACCTAGTCCTTATTTCTGGTGCACTCCTCGATCAATGAGTTAGGATTGTGCCAGTCCCTCGCTTTTGTGATCATATCATCTTGCCCTGAAAAGCAAGGTTGTTCTCAAGCTTAGTAACATATCGGTGGTTCGTGATTCTCCGAATATCTTCTCGGAGGTATCACCAGGATGTCACCTGACCGCTATGTTGAGCTCGTGATCAAGTTGGTTTTCGAAACCACACTTTCCCCAAGAATCCGTGTTGGATACCCCTGAGCTGGTTGGTTAAGCTAAACAACAACTTGGAGAGTTGGAAGATGAAAGCTTGACCGACTCAGTTCACTCCAAAGGGATATATTTGTGTGTGTGTGTTGAAGAAAGATGATATCTTCATTGATTGATCCTCGTGGTCAATTGTTGGATCTATTGTCTTACCCCAAACCTTTGATTTGAGTATGGGCTATCATCAAATCAAATCAGAACCAACGATGTTCGTAATGTTGTCTTACTCATGGATTTTCCTCGAGCATACACCATTATATCTTTTGGGTCTGAACAATACTATCACCTTGTTCACATAGTTATGGAATTCCATCTCCATGGGAATCCGGATGAATTGTTGTTGAGCCCATCGACAACATCCTTATCTCCTCCATGATTTTGTTGAACATTAAGCTAGTGTTGGAAACTTCTATAAGCATCATCTTCATGTCCCGTTCATGAAGTCTATGTTTGGATGAAAGAAGTGACTTCCTCTAATACATGTGCATTTGATGCAAGTTACCGCCGTGAATTCGAGAAAGTCAATGTTGCCTCCTCTGGAAACATCCCAAGTCAGTCATGCATGTGCAAAGTATACATTGGTTTGTGAGACTAGCTACCTTCATTCCATATGTATCCCTAGCATACTAAGCCACTGATTGATTTGTTCAGGGAGAAGAAGTTCCTTCCTAAGAGCATGCCTTATGTAAGGACTTCGATATCCTCGATGATGGATTTCCCACCTGAACTCGGTAGTGTTTTATTATAAGACTACTACATGACCATGCTTGTCTGGGACAGTGTGTTCACATGTATGTAGCAAAACCAGCTCATGTTTTGGAGCTTGCTATCGTAGTTCATTTCCCGAGAATCTCGCAACATCATCTCGTCGATTTGTGTTGCAACCTTTTCTTTTCAGACATATTGAGTCTGAAGTATCCTGTTACCAACCATATTTGAATCTCAGGCGGATATGATGGTTGGAACATTCCTAACATTGCATTTTTGTTCCTGGCTTGCGCCACCATTGTGCCAACCTCCCATGGGCTGCCCTTCTCAGCAATTGTTGTTCAGGATCATCTTCCATAGTGGACTTACCATGGGTCCCATCCATTTCCGATGATAGGCAAAATCATCCATTGTGTTGTCTTCAACAAGGTAGTCCACATCATCCATTCTAGTCCGAGTATGTCATTCTTTTGAACTTTATTAAATGATCGATTGTGATTGCCTTACGTTGGTATAAAGAGTCCCAATGATCTATGCATCAAAAGTACTTCTTTTTGACACTTAAGGGAATAGTTCTACGAGTCACCTTCCCTGAGGTACCCCATCTTGGAATCATGGCAATTTCCCTTGCAACTTTGAAACCCTCGTCAAATTGTTTCTTCTGTCGCTCCTGATGCATGTTTTGCCTCTCAGCTCTAGAGATGTTTCTATGTCTCATTCCGTGAGTTGATCTTGTGATCATTAAGATGATCCTAAATTGCTCGAACCTCAAGAAGATCGATTCTTCTAAAAACCTCCCTTTCTTCTCGTTGTCATGTTGGATGAAGATCTCGAAAGCAAAGATGTCAAGATCAAGATGATGAAGGAATCAACGTCCTTACAAAGTGCAACCTGGATCGTGAAGATTGGGTTGGCTTTGTGTCCCCTCTGTCTTCTTACCTCACGTCTTGAATCTCGGGTCGAGATTCTTGTTTAGTGGGGGTGAGTTGTCACGCCCCTAGCCTTGCTATGCACTTGGACTAGCTTGGTTGTTGCATCATGTTTAAATTTCATTTAAACCTGAAATGGGGATTGTTCAAACCCTAGCATCAAAAGGAATTCAAATAGGTTCAACCAAAATATTTTATAGTGATTTCAGAATGCCCTTTAAAAATGTTCACCATTTCTGGATCAAGGTGGAAGCATCTACCAAAAATGGTTCACATTTTTGCAGGACATATTTGGACTTTGAATTAATCCAAACATATTTGAATTGGGGCTATTTAAATGCTATATATATTTTAGGTGCTCCAAAAATGTTGGAAATTGTTATGGTCACTGGAATAATTCAGACAGCACCCCTAATTATTTCCAGGATTTTATAAAATGGTTTAGTATTTTACTAAATCAAAACAAAACAGAATAAATAGGAAACAAAAACAATTTACATTAGAAAGCAAAGAGAGAGAGAAAAGCCACAGGCCACTTACCTGGCTGGGCCGGCCCACCTGGCCCGTGCCAGTCATCACCTACCTCTGCCAGTAGGCAGAGGAGGGATACAGCGCCCGCGCGCCCGCGGCGCCACACACCTCCCTGCTTGCCTACGTCACTGAGGCCACCGCGACGCCTCGGGCGTTCTCTTCGGTGCCGCCCCGACCCCCTGGACGTTTCACTCTCCCCCCTCTGCCCTCTCTCTTGCCCTCTTCTCGCCATGGCCGCAACCGCCAAGCGCTCGCCGCCGTGAAATCGTGGCCACCGTCCACCCCTCGCCTTGCCCAAGCATCCAGAAGGACCGACGTCGTCTCCTACGTCGTCTACACCAGGCCGTTCGACCGCGGGAGCATCACAGCGACGTTTCTGCCTCGTCTTCAACCCCGGGCACCCGAGCTCGCCTCCGGTCGATTCGGCGCCGCCAGGACCTCCCCGGGCTCACTGACCTCCTCTTCGGCATCGCCGTGAGCCCCTGATCCCAACCCCTCTCTTCCCTCTGTCGATTTCCTCCTCTAGCCCCTTTGGCCACCCCGACCGAAGCTCGCCGCCGTTGCATTTCGTCTCCGTCGTGGCTAGAGCCCACCTCCGCCGCGTCTGAGAGCGTCACCGTGCTCAGCACGTTTGCAGGAGCACCTAGCACCCCACCGCTCGACCTGTCGTCCAGCATAACGCCAGTTCCGAGCGCAACCGAACTCCGGCGGCCGCAACCGAGCTTGCTGCCATCGACTCCGGCCTCCCCAGCCACTGCTGCTTGCTGCGCTAGATGCGGGCGAGCTTCGGCTTCCCATGGGTGCTCTCCGCTGCTCATTTGGGCATCGAGGGAGCGAACCCGAGCCCCTCCGCCGCACCTGTCGTCGCCGGCGTCGAGCCACCGGCGAGTTAGCCTCAATTGACCAGGGGGTTGACCTCCCCTGGGTCCATGACATGCGGGCCCCGCCCGGCTAACTAATCTAGTTTAGGTTTAAACTAAATTAGCTTAACCTAGGTTAGTGCTAATTAAACTAGGTCAGTTTAGTTAGTCACTGACACGAGGGACCCATTGGTCAGGTTTGACCTGGACCCGCCCGTTGACCTGCTGACGTCAGCATGATGTCATACTGGCGCAGTAAACTATTTTCTGGTTTTAGTATAATTTAAAATAACCAGGAAATTCGAGAAAATAGTATAAACTTCTAAAAATCATAGAAATTCAACCGTAACTCCAAATGAAATAAATTATATATGAAAAATGATCAGAAAAATCCAATCTATCCATCTGTACAATTTTAATGCATCTTAGCACAACTTATGACTACTGTTTAGGACAAATCATTTGAATGACATTTGACTAATCACATATGGAATTGAATTTGAATCTTTGGTTCAAACCAACTTCATTTTAATCTGGTTGCTAGTTGCATTAGCTCAAATCACATCATATTGCCATGTCACATTCATGCATCATATTGTCACATTGCATTGATTGTGTTCTTCCTTGTTGCTGGTGTTTGTCCCCTCTCGATAGACGTGGTTCCGACGATGTGATCGATGACACCGATGAAGATCTATACTATCTTCAGAAGTGCCAGGCAAGCAAAAACCCCTTGTTCATTCCGATACAATCCCACTCTCTCGCTCCTGCTCTCTTTTACTGCATTAGGACAACAACGATTCATTTGTTACTTGCTGCGGTAGCTGAACCCCTTTATCCTCTGCATGACCTGTCATTGCCATAGTAAATAGATGAAACCCACTATCATGAGTAGGAGTTGTTTGAGCCCTGATGTGCCTACTCATTCATGCTTGTTTGTCGTGCCTGCTATTGCTTAGAGTTGTGTCAGGTCTAATTCATCGAGGATGAATCAGAGGTGTGTGAACATGTCCTACTGTTGAGAGCTAAGTGTGTGAACATGATTTGGTAAAGGTAGCGGTGAGAGGCCATGTAGGAGTATATGGTGGGTTGTCTCATTGAAACTGTCCTCAAGAACTGAGTTCTGTGTTTCTGATCCATGAACAGCTACTACCAAACATTGGGATCCTTAATTGACTCTCTCGACTTATTAACCGACTTGATCTCTGTCCAGGAGTCGCAACTAGTTTCTGGTGTTTGTAGGTAGTGTTAGTAGTCTACCAAGTGGCACTCGGTACAGGTGGGCTTGGGACAGACTAGGCACAGTGGCCCTGTGTACCAAGTGGCACCGGGATGGTGGACTTGGGAACCCTGCACACATCGTTTGGGGTCGTGAGCGACACCCCGGATGGATCTCCTTGCGGATGGAACCCGAATAGGCGATAAACCTGGACTAGAGACTTGTGTGGTTAGTCAGGTAGTGGTCGACACCCTCGCCAGGCTTCCGATTGAAGGTTGCCGAGATACATGACGCGTACATGGCGGTAAGTGGCGAGAGCGTGTGTGAAGAAGTACACACCTGCAGGGTTAATATGATCTATTCGAATAGCCGTGTCCGCGGTAAGGACTTCTGGGTTGCCTGTACAGTACATAGATAAGTGAAAGTGGATACTCTAAAATACGCAAGATAAGCGTGAGTGCTATGGATGGCGTTCTCGTAGGGAGATGGGAGCGGATCCATAGTGGTGTATTGATATGGTGAATATGTGGACTCGTGTGCGCCACCTCAAAAGAGTTACTTGCAGTCGTAGTTTAGGATAGCCACTGAGTCAAAGTTGGCTTGCTGCAGTTAAACCCCACCACCCCCTTTGTTGATAATGATGCAAATGTAGTTAGTTCTGATGTAAGTCTTGCTGGGTACATTTGTACTCATGTTTGCCCATTTTATGTTTTTGCAGAGAGACTTCAGTCTCACTAGTAGTTCCGTGTGGACTTCGACATTTAGCTTGTTACCTCAGCTATGATCTTGTGCCCTCGGCAGGATCTGGTAGTTAGTCAGGCTTCTCAGCCTTTTTCATTTGTAGTTGTCTGTACTTAGACATGTTAAGCTTCCGCATGTGCTTTGACTTGTGTGCTCTGAATGTTGGGTCGTGAGACCCAAGTTTGTAATATCTCGCTCCTCGGAGCCTATTGAATAAACTACTTGAGTTGTAGAGTCATGTTGTGATGCCATGTTGTATTTGCACATATCGAGCATATTGTGTGTATGTTATTGAAATGCTTGGTATGTGTGGGATCTGACTATCTAGTTGTTTATCCTTAGTAGCCTCTCTTACCGGGAAATGTCTCCTAGTGCTTCCACTGAGCCATGGTAGCTTGCTACTGCTCCGGAACACTTAGGCTTGCCGGCATGTGTCCTTCTTCGTTCCTATGTCTGTCCCTTCGGGGAAATGTCACGCGATGAATACCGGAGTCCTATTAGCCCGCTACAGCCCGATTCACCGGAGTCCTACTAGCCCAGTGCTACAGCCTGGATTCACTCGCTGATGACCGACACGTTCGATGCTGGGTCATGGATGCCTGTCCCTGTAAGTTTGTGCCACTTTGGGTTTACGACTAGCCATGTCAGCCCGGGCTCCTTATCATATGGATGCTAGCGACACTATCATATACGTGTGCCAAAAGGCGCAAACGGTCCCGGGCAACGGTAAGGTGACACCCGTGGGGATACCGTGCGTGAGGCCGCAAAGTGATATGAGGTGTTACATGCTAGATCGATGTGGCATTGAGTCGGGGTCCTGACAGACCAGCTGGTGCCGAACTCTCCGGCCCTGCCGGACTCGGGGAGACCCTCCGCGACAACACCTCAGGGTCATCCGCCCCGCCTGACGGTGCGGCAGATGGAGGCGTCTCGCTCTCCATCATCTCCGGACGAAGGTCCCCCAAAGATGAGCTCAGCTGAGAAGGGCGGAAATCCGAACTACAAGGTAAAAACTTCGGTTATCCTCAGAAGCAAAAATAGGGATGTCCCTTATTATGAAACTCCCCTTTTCCTACTTACGCTCGCTGGAGGGCTGATTCCTTAGGGGAGATAGTGCGGCCGGGGCTTCTCCTGGCGCAGGACCCTCTGGTGAAGATTTCCTCCCCCGCTTTGAGGCCTTAGCCTCCGGATCTTCGGAAGCGGTCCTCTTCTCCCCCTGGAGGGAGGGATTCTTGGTCCCCCCTTTCTTGAAAGCGTCCTTAGTAGAGGTGGTAGTTTCTCTTTTTTCCCCTTCGCCCTCTTCTGAAGGCACAACCTCCAGCATCTTGACCAACACGAGATCCGGCGTGGTCTCCGGGAGGGGGGCCGGACACCGTACCAGTTTTGCTTGCGCTATCCACTCCTGTTCAAAGGACGATTGGTTAAAAGGCAAATCCACGATATGCAAATGAATGGTATGTCCGGACACAGGGCTACGTACTTGAGAATCCGGATGATTGCAGCTTAAGCCGGCGTCCTCAGTCAATTCCGGACACACCTCTTGTGATCCGAAGAAAAGTTTGTACATCTCCGCGGGTGTCGTACCCATGAAGTGTTAAAGAACTCGTGGCCCCTCCGGATTGAATTCCCACAGGCGAAGGGGGCGACGTTTGCAGGGCAAAAGACGCTGGATTAGCATGACCTGCGTCACTACGACCAGATTGATCTCCCTCTCTTGGAGGTCTCGAATCCGGCCCTGCAATAGGGGTACGTCCTTGGACGGCCCCCAGTCAAGCCCTTTGTTGACCCATGACGTCAGCCGTTGTGGAGGGCCCGAGCGAAAGATGGGCGGCGGTCTCTGCCTGCTGCCCCTGGGAGTGGTGATATAGAACCACTCCTGCTGCCACAAACCGAGCTCCTCCTGAAAAGAGCCCTCGGGCCATGGAGCATCGGCCCTCTTGTTTATAACCGCCCCGCCGCACTCTACCTGACGCACCTCAATCATCTTCGGCTCCACGTTGAAGGTTTTGAGCCACAAACCAAAGTGAGGGGTGGTGCAGAGGAAGGCTTCGCAAACGACAATAAATGATGAGATATGGAGGATGGACTCCGGAGCCAAGTCGTGGAATTCCAACCCATAGTAAAACATGAGCCCCCTCACGAAGGGATCCATCGGGAAGCCTAAACCCCGACGGAGGTAAGACACGAACACGACGCTCTCGCCTGGCTCGGGAGTGGGAATGACTTGCCCTTGGGCAGGCAGCCTATGCGAAATCTCGTAGGTTAAGTACCGGGCTTCCCTCAGCTTTATCACGTCCTCCTCCGTGACGGAGGAGGGCATCCACCGGCCCTGCAGGTCGGAGCCGGACATTGTCGAAGTTCCAAAGCGCTTGAATCTGGAGCCCTGAGTGTTGGAACTCGAGGTGAGGGGCGGATTCGAATGAGGATTGAAGAAAAAGAATGAGCCTGGGTCTCATTATAAAGAGGGAGAATGCCAAGAGCCATCCCCGTGACCGTTTGGAACCCACCTTCGATGGAGGGGGCGTGGCAACGGGCGCAGTTGGGTTACCCACGTCCGTATTGATGGGAACCCCGGAATAAGGGGAACACGATCTCTGCTTCGACAGGACGTGCCAAGGAAACCGCTTCGCTAAACACGCTGAGGTGGTACAATAAAAACGATTCAAGTAAAGGCTTGGTAGTGGTGTGACGTCACGCCACAAAATACGTCAGCAGATTGAACTTGTGTAAATATTATTCTCTCTACGGTGGTATGTGGAATTTATTTTACAGAGCCGGACACTATCCTGGCGTTCACAATCTTCTATGAATTATTCAGAGGAGGAACCCGCCTTGCAATGCCGAAGACAATATGCGCGCCGGACTCGTCGTCATTGAAGCCTGGTTCAGGGGCTACTGAGGGAGTCCTGGACTAGGGGTGTCCGGATAGCCGAAGTATCATCATCAGCCGGACTCCAAGACTATGAAGATACAAGATTGAAGACTTTGTCCCGTGTCCGGATGGGACTTTCCTTGGCATGGAAACAAGCTTGGCGATACAGATATGTAGATCTCCTACCATTGTAACCGACTCTGTGTAACCCTAGCCCTCTCCGGTATCTATATAAACCGGAGGGTTTTAGTCCGTAGGACACAACAACAATCATACCATAGGCTAGCTTCTAGGGTTTAGCCTCCTTGATCTCGTGGTAGATCTACTCTTGTACTACCCATATCATCAATATCAATCAAGCAGGAGTAGGGTTTTACCTCCATCGAGAGGGCCCAAACCTGGGTAAAAACATCGTGTCCCTTGTCTCCTGTTACCATCGGCCTAGACGCACAGTTCGGGACCCCCTACCTGAGATCCGCCGGTTTTGACACCGACACCCCCGTTCCCAGAACGCCGACAAATATGGACAAACTTAAATCATTAAGTTGTCTTCCTTGTCCAACGTCAACAATTTTTGCATATAATATTTTGATGGGTGCTCACAATCACAAAAGCTTTCCATTATACTGTATTTATATGTGAATCTTCTCTTCCCTTATTAATTCTTTCATGTGTTGCATCATTGACCAATGCTATGTTTGTAAATCTACAATAAAATTTTCTACTTATACTTTTCCTTGTGTAATATCATCACTTACCATAAGATTAGCATATGATCTTTCTTTTTATTTCCTTTCTTTTTATTGCAGCAAGAAAGTAAAGAAGACAAAACTCAAACTAAACTTTATTATATCTCGCACATGATTACAAGGATTGATCACTAAGCAAACTCACAAAAAGAAAGGATCGAACTAAAATTTTATTCATATACTAGCAAAAGATAACCATTGATCGAACTAAGAAAGTAAAGGCAAAAGATAGTGGAGATTGATACGATACCGGGGCACCTCCCCCAAGCTTGGCGAAAGCCAAGGGGAGTGCCCATACCCAATACTCAGTTTTCTTTTGGTGGCGATGAAGAATATGGTGGTGATGAAGAACATGGTGGTGATGAAGTAGAAGCAATTTTTTCCAATATATCTGTGAGCATATTTCTTAAGCTGTGAATCTCTCAAAGAGCTTGACGGAGCAACTCAGTGTTCTTCTCTACTTCAGCCATGATATGCTTATTTTTTGGACCCCAAGAGTTTGTCCCTGCATCACTTTCTCTTGGACGAGATATGTCCCAATTGGATGGTATATGTACACAAGGAGTGTTTTCGACCCCATAATTATGAATCAAATTGTGAAAATTGTTTCGATGTAACCTATGTAGGGGCCTCCTTGTAGGGAGTTCTTCCAGATCTCTTGGGATATCTTGATTGTCTAGGGACCTCATGGCTTGGTGGGGGTTAGGATGAGTGGAGATACCAGCTAGGGTCCCTCTCTCAGAAGCCGGAGGGTAGCTTCTGAAAGAGTCCCCCTCATCTTCCTCCATAGCGATCTCCTCAAATTCCTCCCCTCTGGATTCTACTTGAAGCAACCAAGCTTTGCCTTCTTCAGTGTTGGAGGAGGGAGAATACATGATGCCCGACTCAACAGATTTGACAGAAAACATCAAGAAAAAGAAAAAGGATATTTCTCCATGATACGGAGGTTAACAGGTTCGGGAGGTATATATAGATTTTTTTATCTTGGGGAACAAGCAGAACGGAAGAAAAACGGAGATTGGGAAGTACCCGAGCTGGGCACAACCCACCTGGGTGCGCCAGACAAGCCTGACGCGCCCTGGTGTATCGTGCCCACCAGGGTCACTTTCCTGGAAGTTTCTTATTTTCCTAATTTTCTAAATATTCCAAAACTGACAAAAAAAATTGCGGATTTTTTGGAGTCCATTTACTTACTGTATCACGTACCTCCTTATTTTCACGATTCTGAAGTGTTCCGGAAAGACTCTCTTATGTGTTCTTCCTGTGTCAAAGTTTGGATAACATTGCTTCCTACATTAATGGGCGTACCTGAGATATAGTATTTTATTCGTTGCCCATTGACAACCTTTGGATTAGTCCCTTTGGCATTGTTTATTTTGATAGCTCTGGATCGATAGACCTCCTTGATGACATAGGGTCCATCCCATTTGAAGAGGAGTTTTCCTGCAAAGAATCTGAAATGAGAGTTGTACAAAAGAACATATTCACCTACTTTGAGCTCACGCTTTCGGATTCTTTTGCCATGCCATATTCACCAACGGCGCCAGAAGAATGCCTTCAGTGCTTGCAAATATGTGCCTATTTGCTTCTCCAAGAAGTTGTGTTTCTAGGAAAGGAAAAAAGTGGAATAAAGAATGTGCTTCCTTCTTTGGGTTTTTTCATGAAAAAAGTTTGTCAAAACCTATTAACATGAGATATAGTTCCAAAAAGAAAGAGTCCAGGGACGTGTTCCCCCCGCTCCTGCCCCCCTCCCGCTTCCACGCCAGTGACCAGTCCAGCACAGGCGTCCACCCCTCGCGCCAGCGACCACTCCAGCACCAGCGTCCACCCCTCGCGCCGGCGACCACTCCGGTCCACGGCGCCCACCTCCCGGCCCCGGTCCCTCTTCTGACCATGGCCTCCAGCCCTCCCAGCCCGGGCAGCAGATACGTCTCCAACGTATCTACTTTTCCTTACACTTTTCGTCTTGTTTTGGACTCTAATTTGCATGATTTGAATGAAACTAACCCCGGACTGATGCTGTTTTTAGCAGAACTACCATGGTGTTGTTTTTGTGCAGAAATAAAAGTTCTCGCAATGGAACAAAACTTTGCGAGGATTTTTTTTATACAATAAAAGAGAATTTCTGGAGCCAGGATGGACCTGAGGGGGGCACCTGGGTGGGCACAACCCACTAGGGCGTGCTAGCCCCCCAGGCGCGCCCAGATGGGTGTTGCCCACCTGGTGGCCCCGCTGACCTCCAAACCGACGCTATAAAATCCCATATTTCCAGAAAAAAATCGGGGAGAAAGAATTATCGCATTTCACGAGACGGAGCCGCCGCCAAGCCCTGTTCTTCCAGGGCGGATCTGGAGTCTGTTTGGGGCTCCAGAGAGGGGGATCTTCGATGTTCGTCATCAGCAACACATCGCCATCGCCAATTCCATGATGCTCTCCACTGGGAGTGAGTAATTCCTTCATAGGCTCAATGGTCGATGAGGAGTTGGATGAGATACGTAATGTAATCGAGTTAGTTTTGTTAGGGCTTGATCCCTAGTATCCACTATGTTCTGAGATTGATGTTGCTATGACTTTGCCATGCTTAATGCTTGTCACTTTGGGCCCGGGTGCCATGATTTCATATCTGAACCATTTATGTTATCACCTTTATATCCATGTTCTAGATCCGATCTTGCAAGTTATAGTCACCTACTACGTGTTATGATCCGGCAACCCCGGAGTGACAGAAGTCGGGACCACTCCCGATGATGACCGTAGTTTGAGGATTTCATGTATTCACCGTGTGCTAATGCTTTGTTCCAGTTCTCTATTAAAACGAGGTCTTAATATCCCTTAGTTTCCAATAGGACCCCGCTGCCATGGGAGGGTAGGACAAAAGATGTCATGCAAGTTCTTTCCATAAGCACGTATGACTACTTACGGAATATATGCCTACATTATATTTATGAACTGGAGCTAGTGCCGTATCGCCCTAGGTTATAACTGTATCATGATGAATATCATCCAATGAGTCATCGATCCAATGCCTACGAATTTATCTTATATTTTTCTTGCTAAGTTGCTACTACTGCTACTGCTATCGTTACTGCTACAACATCACTGCTATCACTATTACTGTTACTGTTACTACTGCTACTACCATTAAAACTATCATACTACTGTGCTACTAATCACTTTGCTGCAGATAATTAATCTCCAGGTGTGGTTGAATTGACAACTCAGCTTCTAATACCTTCAAATATTCTTTGGCTCCCCTTGTGTCGAATCTATAAATTTGGGTTGAATACTCTACCCTCAAAAACTATTGCGAACCCCTATACTTGTGGGTTATCAAGAACTTTTTCTGGCGCCGTTATCAGGGAGCATGGCTATATTTGTTGAGTCACATGGTATTATTATCATATTGTCACTATGAAGAATCTGAAGGATGCTAAGACTAAGATTTTTTTCCCTCAAAGATGAGGGGACACTACTTCAGTATGCTGGTAATGCGACACTATAGTCAGAGACCGCTCGAGAAACTGTGTGCGATGTAATAATCGCAAACAGTGGTGTCAAAGAACCGTACAAAATATCCAAAACATTTGCGATGATGGATGCATCAAACACGGTTTAGATTTTAGTTGCGTGCGCGATGCAGGGCATACGGTTCAGTTCAATTAACTGTTTGTGATGAGGAGTAACGAAAGAAACGGGCAGCCAGATGAAGGTGTGTGCGACATTCAACATACGGTTCACTCGGATGAACTATTTGTGATTAGGCAACACAAAAGAAACGGTCAGCCAGATCAAGGTGTGTGTGATATACGCATGCGGTTCACTCGGCACTTATCGTCAGTGTGTGACCTCTGTGGCAACCGTTCGCTCCACAGGCGCCTCTTCGTCCACTACAAGAAATATGTCAACTTGTGACCTTGACTATTGGTCACTGAAAGGTCATTGTTTTTCATTTGCAACCTTTTTGTGACCAAAAATAGAAAGTCAAAAGCTGGCGATCGTAAACTGAAATTAACGACCTTCTCTGTGAGAAGGTCATAGACGTTTATGACCAAAACAGAAGGTCATTGAACCCATGACCTTTTGTTTTGGTCACTGGCTGTCTGCCCAGGCCACGTCGGATCCGACGTGGCAATCTCACGTGGCATAATTGCGACCAATTGGAAAGGTCACTGACAAGATTCAGCCCGGTCCGATTAGGTGTCTATATGGGCCGAGCCCATTAATTCAGCCCATTTATTCTTTTTTTTCATTTCAGCCTTTTATTTATTTCTGGGCCGAGGCCTTTTAAATTTTTTTGGGCCGTTATATTTTGGGGCTGGTCCCATTTGTCATCTTCTCACACGTTAGGCCCACTTGACAGAAAATTCAAAATTGCTCAGATTATTCTCATAAGTGGGTCCCACAAGTCAGGTTTCCATTCCACACATTTTCAAATCACATACATAATCAATATTTCAAACGGAACAGTATAAATGTAGTTCATCAAATAACACTAACTAAGTCTACTACAATATGTACATAGTCTATTACAACCCAAATATGCCTACTATTACAATATAACAATATTTACAGTCTATTACAGTCAAACAAAAGAGACGACTCTTTGCTGAGTAGGGCTATCCGGCTTTGAACTTCAAATTTCCTAGACCTCATGTTCGTCAATTGCAAGCACCATGCACCTTGGTTGGACATGAAGTGCTTGTCCTCGGTTGCACTATGCACCTTTGATGAAAGAGCTACAGCTGATCGCTAAAACCTGTGAATATCAATAAGATCTATTCAGTACAAAAAGTAAATCACGGCAATATGTGAGCAGTGATAAATACATAATCTGAACAAAAAAACTACTCCTAGTTAGAATTATTTTTGTTGGTAAGGTATAAGAGCAGTAGGTAAAGATAACATGAACAGATTGTTTGATCAGATAAGCTATATGATTGTATCAACACATGTGTAATGCATGGTACAGGTCAAATCCATGATATGAAACATAGATAAACCAGTAGTCTAAGATTAAAAAATTTGTAGTCTAAATCAGTAGCATTTTAACAGTCTGTAGTCTAAGTTTCCAAGCTTGTCTACTAAATAAATTGTATCAACTTAACAGTTAGTCATGCATAAATGTTTGACATCAAAAACATATAGAAGTGCAGACTCGAGATTGACAATTAGGATGCATGCTCTAAACATACAGAAGTTCTACAGAGCAGCAGCAATGGCATCACAGTTGAGTTGCCAGACCAAAACAAAGCCATGTATGTATGTATGTATGTATGTATGTATGTAACAAAATCAGCCAAGCTGAATATGCATCATCAGCTGATTAAAAGCAGTGGATAATAGTATAGTTCATCAAATGATATGGGCAGCTAGCCAAGTTTCCCAATGGGAAGAGCTCACAAGAGCAGACAAAGAAATGGATAAATGCATGTGTTTCTGAAACTACATGAGACTTAAAGCACATTCACTTCAAGCATTCAATCAAATGGCCATATAATACCAGACAAAGAGGAGTTGCAATGGTATGCACTTATCACATCTATAGGAACCATGCTTAAAATCCACACATACATATACATATCCCAATAGAACAGAGCTAGTAAGCAAACTAGCAGCCGTGCACTTGATGACCTGCCCTGCACACTCTTACTACCTAAAATAACTTGCATTCCACAAGAACGGCAGATGTACAATTTTTAGATTGGATATATAATTTTACTTTTTCTCGGAAGCATGCTTGGAACCCACATGTTACATATCTATGCATATATACCCATACAACAACAAAACTAATACTGCAACTAAGCCTATAAATTTTTTGCTCCCAGCCAGCATCATGAATTTTCTCAGGTAGTACTACCTACCAAGCTGGTCACTGCCTCAGCCATAATACTGGATAGAAAATACAGAAGCAGTTTTCAGCTGACAGTACGCCACGGCGTAGCCAAATAAATAGCTGCATCATATGAAAATTTGCAACTAGAGGAAGAGAAAGGGGCTCAGGGGAGGGAGGGTGGATGGGGATGGGGGGATTACCAAGCCCTAGATCTCCTCCCGGACGATGTAGAAGGGGTCATGCGCGGAGCTCATGGAGGACGCCGAAGGTTGGTGAGGTCAGCGAGGAGTAGCTGTTGCCTCCGAGGACGCAACAGCAGTAGCAGCATCTCATCGCCTCCTCCCGCTCCAGCTCCAGGGATTGCCATGGTCCGGCCAGCTCGACGAAGCGCTGCGCATCAAAGCACGCACGCGTGCGCCGGCGAGCAAGTCAGGTGTAGTGGTTTAGTGAGATGTCATGGACCTACAAAAACAATTAAAGAGAGCAAATAATAAGGTAACATCGCCAATATATTGCAGATTTGAAAGCAACTATAGTTATTTAGAAAACATGGTTGCTGCAACTTTAAGCCAAGCAATACACATTCATGTCAAATATACATGTGTAAGATACTAGAAGCATTTCATTGCATATCTATGTGTACTGCTATAATTTTACGCCAAGCTATGCACTAGTACATCAATTACACTAAGCCACAACCCACTGTATAAAAAAGTATTCTATCATCATTCTTCAACAGCTTGAATTTCAGAATAGCCACTGTTTGTATTTTAATGAAAAACACCCCAAGCAAATAACAACAGATGGGCATTAAGACAAAAAAATTGGCAATCGCAGCATCATGTTTCAGCAGTTTCAGTAGCAATGAAGTACAAATCCTTGTGTAGCACAAGCAAGAGGACCATGTCCTACTCCTAATTACACATAGTAGATGGCAACAGTGAGAGCGGTGCTTACTTGGAAGTGCTAATAAAGAGGAAGGTATTATTCTAGGGCCGCTGTATTTGTCTCTAGGGCACAGAAAAAGCAAGACAAAGAGTTAAACTTCAGCCCCATTACAGAATGCAAATTCCATACTACAAACAATACAGTGATTATCATAGCATAAACTATATTGTCTAAACAAACATTTTAACTCCCATTGCGCTAGAGATAAGATGACATTTTGGATCAATCAGAGAAAGGTAATGCATTCATCAATAAAAAATGGCAGCAAAAGCAAGCCTAAGAGACAAACTTCACAGTGAGTTTCCAATCCAAAACCTTACACTACATACTGGACTATTACATTGACCATCCTAACATTCAGAGCCAGAAGAAACCTTTTCCTCCCACCAGTAGATGAACCAGAGGTTGGCCCCCTGCTTGTCCATCTTGTAGACCTCGTACCAGTGCTCGGCCACCTTCGATCCGAGCACTCCAAACCTGGTCGCCAGCACGACACCTGCAGGCAAGGCAGTAAGCTATGGATCACAACAATATGCATCGGATGGCAACAATAACATCAACAAGTAGAAATAGCAGCATGTCAATCACTGTATAATCAATCAGTAAGCACAAATAGCGGCAGCAAGCATTCTCTCAATCACAAACTACACTAATCAGCACCCTCTCTCTCAATATAAATAGCAGTAGCGAGCACGGCAGGAGAGCGGGTTGGTTATCCAATGGGAAGTTAGACCAATATGACATGGAAAGGAATCACCCACTACCAGCAAAGAAGTAACATACAAACTATTGTGCTAGTTTCCTTACAAAATGGTATGCTGCCAACTGATTATGAGAAATAAGTAGTACACAACAAATCTGTCATGAAACCTGAAACTAGACCAATAGGGCATGGTACAACTAGCAAAGAAGCCACAGACAAAGCAGATTACTATCCAGATGAACAATCATGAAAGGTGCATCTCCAACAAAGTAGAATTAGCTAATTGCTGAGACATAGATATGCTAAAATCCTAAGTATAGCATGCATTTTCCACTTCATACCAACTCAAGGAATGCAGCTACGAGCTAACAGCAAAGAATTCATGGAATGACTCGCACCAAACCCTAGACGTGCACCAGTAATCCCCAACCACCACCCGATAAATCCCAGGATGAGGAGATGACGGAAAGCAACGGGAGGGGGTTTGGCGCACCAGGGAAGAACTTGCCGACGACCCGGACAACGGGCCGGCCGGATCTGTCCACGCCCTGCACGCGGACCACCTGGAGCTCCTCGAGGTCGGAGAAGTCATCGCCGAGGTCGGGGACGCAGTCATGCCAGTCCTCGCGGTCGGCAGGGGAGGCAAGGAGCGTCGCGCCAGCGTCCACCGTGAAGTCGGAGCCTATCACCCTCATGGAGAAGTCGCTCCCCCTCTGTTGCTGCCGGAGCCCGATGCGAGCACCATGGCTGCCCCTCCTGCTTCACGCGTCCCCTCGTGCAGACGGAAGTCCAGATCGACGCCCTGGTGTGATCCATGCGAGATCCCTCTTCTCTTCTGATGGGAGGAGGAGAGGGAGAGGCGGCGAGTGTGGGAGGGAAGAGACTGGGAGCGGCGAACGACGATGAGGTCAGACGGGGCGGTGAGTGGCGGCAGTGAGGTCAGACGAGACGGTGGGTGGCAGCGGCGATGTGTGGGTGGGAGGGCGCAGTCGATGTGTGGGACGTGCACGCCGGATCTTGTCCAAGGGGAGGATGGAGCGGAGGGGAGGGCATCGGGCGCTATCGGAGGGTGCAGGAATCGGGCGGCATCTGGCGCCGTAGGTTGGCGACGAGGAGTGGTGCAGGGGACGGGGAGTAGTTCGCGACAACGGCGAGGAGATGGGGACGAGGGAGGAGGGGTGCGATGGGGGGATCTGAGCTAGCTAGGGTTTGGGTTGCGGGTCAGGGTATGTCTTTTTCTTTTCTTTTTTCTGTAGATAGATGGATGGATGGATGTGGGATGAAGAGATGGATGGATGGATGGGCGCCATGTCATCGATCCGTGGGAAGAGTTCTGATCGGTTCGAAAAATCAGTGATTTAAAATAGTTTCCAAGTACTAAAAATTGAGGTATTTTATGAAGAAGCTATCAGAAATATTTTGCAAAACGGCACCACACAAATTTTCACTAGATTTAGACAACATTTTATTGTTGAGGACCAATTTGTATGCATTTTTGATCTTTCTAGCTATTTTTAATCATTTTCGAGTGCCCAAAATTAGGGTTTTTTCTGAAGAACCTACCAAATAATTGTTGCAAAATTGGACCAATTCGTTTTTCTAAAATACTAGGCCATATTTAATGCACAACTGACCAAATGGTTGGGTGTAAAAAGTTTTGATCCATCTCTGGTGAAAAAGACAAATTTCCACCGTTTCAGCTAGAACCGGGTCAAATTTGAACTGCGGTTGCCTCATAGTTTGCTTTTATTTTTTCCAAAAATCATTTTTAGGTACAAAAGTATCTATTTAATCAGAGAAACACCAAATAAATCCAAGATTCAACCACTAGCTAGGAACGATCATGCCTGCCGTTTTGACTGCATTTTGAAACGAGCATAAAAAATTCAATTTTTTTTAAAAGAATGGAAAACCTTCATATTGTGTCATTATATGTGACTACGTTACCAGGAAAAATAATAAACTTGTAATACGGCAATTCTTTTAAAAAAAAGTGTTCTTAGAAACGAGCTATCATGTGTGAAGATTCATGGCTTTCAAGCCAAATGATCAATCTTATGGCCACATTCATGGCATAGTTTGTTCAAATAATCTCATATTGTGCACAAGGGTGCATATTGGAATGGCAAACAATGTTGCCTAAGGGAGTTTTCATTTTCTTTCGACGAAAAATCATTTTCCATTTTTCGAGTGCCCCAAATGAGGTTTTTTTGTGAAGGACCTACCAAATAATTGTTGCAAAATTGGACCAAATCATTTTTATAAAATACTACTCCATATTTAATGCACAATTGACCAAATGGTTGGGTTTCAAAAGTTTTGATCCACCTCTAGTGAAAAAGACAAATTCTTGTCGATTTAGTAGGAAGCAGGTCAAATTTGAACTGCGGCTGCCTCATAGTTTGCTCTTTATTTTCTCCAAAAATCATTTCTAGGTACATAAGTATCTATTTAATCAGAGAAACATCAAAAGTTTTCCAAGATTCAACCACTAGCTAGGAACGGTCATTCCTATCGTTTTGACCGCATTTTGAAAGGGGCATAAAAAATTCAAAAAAATCAAAAAATTGGGAAACCTTCGCATGATGTCATTATATGTGGCAAAGTTCCCAGGAAAATAACAAACTTGTAATACGGAAATTATTTTAAAAAAGTGTTCTCAGAAACGAGCTATCACGTGTGGAGATCAATGGCTTTCAAGCCAAATGATCAATCTTATGGCCACATTCATGGCATAGTTTGTTCAAATGATCTCATATTGTGCACAAGGGTGCATATTGGAATGACAAACAATGTTTCCTAAGGAAGTTTTCATTTTCTTTGGACGAAAAACCATTTTCCATTTTTCGAGTGCCCAAAATGAGGTTTTTTTGTGAAGGACCTCCCAAATAATTGTTTCAAAATTGGACCAAATCAACTTTCTAAAATACTATGACATATTTAATGCACAATTGACAAAATGGTTGGGTGTAGAAAGTTTTGATCCACCTCTCATGAAAAAGACAAATTTCCACCGATTAAGCTGGAAGCGGGTTAAATTTGAACTGTAGATGCCTTGTAGTTTGCTCTTTATTTTTTCAAAAAATCATTTCTAGGTACATAAGTATCTATTTAATCAGAGAAACACCAAAAAAATTCCAAGATTCAACCACTAGATAGGAACGGTCATTCCCGTCGTTTTGACCGCATTTTGAAACGGGCATAAAAAATAAAAAAAAATCAAAAAATTGGGAAACCTTTGCATTGTGTCATTATATGTGGCCAAGTTCCTAGGAAAAATAACAAACTTGTAATACGGCAATTATTTTAAAAAAGTGTTCTCAGAAACGAGATATCACGTGTGGAGATCAATGGCTTTCAAGCCAAATGATCAATCTTATGGCCACACTCATGGCATAGTTTGTTCAAATGATCTCATATTGTGCACAAGGGTGCATATTGAAATGGAAAACAATGTTGCCTAAGGAAGTTTTCATTTTCTTTGGACGAAAAAACCATTTTCCATTTTTCGAGTGCCCAAAAGGAGGTTTTTTTGTGAAGGACCTCCCAAATAATTGTTGCAAAACTGGACCAAATCAATTTTATAAAATACTAGGACATATTTAATGCATGATTGACAAAATGGTTGGGTGTAGAAAGTTTTGATCCACCTCTCGTGAAAAAGACAAATTTCCGCCGATTCAGTTGGCAGCGGGTCAAATTTGAACTACAGCTGCCTCAGAGTTTGCTATTTATTTTTTCCAAAAATCATTTCTAGTTACATAAGTACCTATTTAATCATAAATACATGGTTTGGTGGCGATACATCGAGGTTTAGGCGGTGGCAGAGGGCCCCAACTCTAGAGCGCGTAAACTCACATGCCCGCCGCGTGGTCACCGCGTGACCGTGGCGTTGCCATGTGTTCTGGGTGGCCTAGGCATGTCTAGTGGGTTGGGCACTCTCCAGGTAGGTGCTAGGGAAAAAAATTACAACATAAGATTCTCACGAGGAGACCAGCCGATGCTCAAACATGAATTAGCAGCCAAGTGTTTGATTAGCAGTATGGGAAATGTACATGGCTAGTGGGCATGAGTTTTGGTTGAGGATGATCAGTTACTAAGAAGACCGTGTTCACAAATTTTCAGCTTAAAAGGAGGAGCCTAGGTGGTACTTGATTTGCAAAGTACCACACTGGACATAAATACGAATGTTGAAGCTGGGCTCAAAATAATGAATGGATTGAGCTGGCATTTGGTGGAGCATGGTTATTTGGGCATAGGAAAGCACTGTAGAAAATGGATACTATTTGGACATGCCAAAGTGGTACTTCCTGCACAAAGTGTTGTTCTGAACAGAATAGGCAAATGAATATTGTTGAATTATTTTTGAACTAGGCAAGGAATATTTTTACATATTTGACAAAGATATGACCCAAAGAATTTATGAGATTTTTTTGGGAATTTTGGGAATGACAGAAATATAGGTTGCTTCACAACCTAGGGCAAAAATTGCCACATGGACATGACACATAGGCAAAACTGATGAGGTGGCGCCTATTCATAGCAACCCACCACAATTTACAAGGTTATTAGCATCTATATTGGTCGTGATCAGCTAGAAATAAGGCAGCGGACCAGTGCTATCTGCTTTATGACCATTTTGTGTAAGGAAATTATGACCTTTTTGACAAAAATGGTCGTTATAGTTTAGGGTTTGGAGCCCCCCCGAATAGCTTTTGACCAATTGGTCTGAAATGGTCATAGATCTATGGCCAATTCTTCCAGGGTCACTGATAGAAGGTCACTAGTTGACATATTTCTTGTAGTGGTACCGTAGCAACCATCCACTACCTCTTCGCCTTTCCCTCTCGATTTGGAACTGCTGTCGCACGCTCTTCCTCCCCCCATTTGCCTTCACCCTTCCTTCTGCCATTGTCCGATCATCTTCTCCATGGAGGGAACAGGCCAGAAATGACCCCGTTATTCTTGCCCCAATCTGAAAGATGACGTGGTGGAGGAACTCATTGATCGGTGCGACGTCATCACCTCGGCTAGCATGGCAGGTTCGTTCAAGACCATTCTAGACTCAACTGATAGCATCATTACAAGGAACCCAAGGGTCCAGGAGCAGTTGATCTCCCCTATCTTCTTCGCCGTGACCCTGCTAACTGGCGCGAGGACGAGGGAAGCCTTGCCTTGTGCAAGTTGATGCCACTTGATAATGATACATATGATGTTAATATGCCATCACTTGAGGGCAAGGCTTGGGCAGGCGCAAATGGAGATTGGGTTGTTTATATTGGGTACAACTGCGAGTGGGAACTTGTGAATGTGTACACTTGTCATCGGGTTCCACTTCCAAAAATCTCAAACGAATGCCCAGAGGTTGAGTACACCGGTATTCTACTTGAGTTCAAATACGATCATGGTGACTGTCGTCTATGGAAGATAGCAATTTGTCGAGTTCCCAACCGCTCTTGGGATTACACGAACTATGAAGTAGTTGCTATCTTCGACAAGCTTGTTGCCGTCCTTACTTCCACGCCTCGATGGATATTGCTCAAAAATCAATTTCTGTACACGGATGAGTATTGTGATGCAATTCAGTACGAGGGTCTTGTGTTTGCTGCCACCACTCGTGGCACTGTTTTTGCATGGAATCCTAATGCTTTCGGTACGTTTGTCTTCCACCGTAATTATAATTGTTTCATACACATGCATGCGGGTTAGCTAGTTTCCCTTTACTAATTAAACTTCTTGGGTTTCCAAGGTCCTGTGAACATTCCACCACCTATACTTGAAAAATTTTATAACCAAGGGGGAGATGACGATGCTGATGATCACGAGCATGAGGACGAGGAGGAACCATATACTCAGTGGCGCCTGGCAGCTTATTCCGATGGATCACCTCTTCTTGTCTGTATATAGGGCACTGCTGATGTTACTAAGGAAGCAGGTGTTGTCTCGCATGGTCGCACTGCCGATGTTACTAAGGAAGCAGGTGTTGTCTCGCATGATCACCTCTTCTTGCAGGGTATTCGGGATGGATACTAGTGTACTAGCGTCAACACCTTCTCCCTGGTTCAGTATTGAAAGTCTTGGAGGAAACTCGCTCTTCCTTGGACAAAACTATCCAATGATGGTGGAAGGCGATCCAGCTGCTGTTGACACAATGTTACTACCATTTATGAGAAGCAACTGTATCTATACCTTGGACATTGCTATGCTTCCCTACCTTCCCAATATGGGTCCTGACATAGGCTGCTTCAGCCTGGATGATCAGTCCCGTGTTGGTCTCGAGATTGACAGTAGCTGGCCCTTCCCAGAGAATCACTTCTGGTTCAAAGCAAGCGTTTCCAACACCGACGAGTGGTTGAGCTGAAGTTCATTTCATCGCTTTGTTATTTGTTGTGTGAGAAAAACTTTACTAGAATGTTTTGTTGGAAATGATCTATAATCCAATGTGTATCCTCGTTGTCGTTGTGGGTTGATGACTTGTTGTATGTAATCAATGGTACATTTGCATATGTGTCCATCAACTCACGCCTGCTAGTGGTGTCCATATGAACAATGCTAGTGATTTTAGTTGCAAAAATAGATAGTGCTAGTGATTTTTAGCAGCATATTTTGACAAATCGCAGTGTTACAAGGTTGACAAATGGCAATGTTACTAGATAAACAAATGTCAATCTTTCCAGTTTGACAAATGGCAACATACCCAAAATGACATATAAGCAAATCTTACCCAATTGTTTGTACGTGGTTGCACACGGGTCATGCCAAACAACCGTTTCCGTTGAAGGGATGTAGAAATCCTGCTCGACACATTTTCCCTTGGCTTCCTAGGGAAGGTGTCGGTTTGCATACGGGTGTTCTAAATAAAACGTTTGCGATGAGTGTTATATTTAAAAACCATTGACATTTTTTTCAAAATAAAATCGTTTGATAAGTATGTACATTAGAGAGAAAAACGCAAGTTCGTTCAAACCATATCTTTCATTCAGTCACACTACAAATTTATATTCATATGATCGAGAATTCGAGATACAGTATTAAACCCCAAAAAACTATTTCCGGCGGCGGCGGAGGCGGCGTGCCGCACCGTCGTTGTTGTTGTCATTCTCCGGGACACCGTTGTTGAAGTCTTCAAGGCAGCACAAAATGTTCTTCACCTGTAAATCAAACATCATGTCATCGCGCGATCGATGGGCGGGGCGCGGGAGGACGGCAACTGGCATCGCTTAGAGGTAGCGGTCGACGGCAACATCCCATGGAAGTCAAATGGCTCACTTCCCAGTGAGTCTGCGCCGCGTACAACTCGCACGCTTCCCGATGAGCTTGCACATTGGAGGACAGCTTGCACGCCTCTCAGTCAGCCTGCCCACCGGACTGCACTCGCGCGCCTCCCGTTCAGTCAAGGTCAAGCAGCTGTCTGCACGACACCTCCTACAGCAATTAAAACTAAGACACGTGGCATCACATGAATGGTTAACAGAACACACGGTTTGAATTATACAAATGTTTGAGATATTAAAGTGGTAGCTATTTTTTCAAAATGTCTTTGTTGGCTGTCATTATTCGAGTGCGCCTTCTCTCAAAATGGATATGAAAAATGCCACAACATGTCGGCTGCCATTCCATGATAGCATGCCAAGTTTCATGAATTTCAGACGAGTTTTGGATTTACTAGAATTTAAAAACCAGGCATCTCAATGTATTGCCGGCAATCAATGGTGCCCTGGTGTTTGAAATTCATTCCCGTTTCTTGCATGGGACCTAAGCATGCACCCAAGGACACACATGTGATTTTTCAACCAACTTTGGTGCATTGGAGCATGTGCTTGTAGTTCAAATTTGAATTATGCAAATAAAATGCCTAGAAAACCGAGTTAATGCATAAAAATGTCCAAACAAACCCCGAAAAATCACAAAAATTGACACAACACTCCTGTTGTTCTATGTTGACACTAGAATTTTTTTGAAAGCAATAAGAGGCAATGGATATTATTTCGTCCCCAAAGGTGGGATGTTCCCTATCAAAACCATCATGCTTGTTGCGAGAAGCTCTGGTTTGTGAGAAGCTTATACCCGAACCTGCCCCAAATGGGACAATTTTTTTAGCACGACATGTTGATGCCGCTCCATGATACCATGCCAAGTTTCATGAATTTTAGACAATATTTGGATTTACAAGAATTTAAAAACCAGGCATCTCAACGTATTGCCGGCAATCAATAGTGCCCTGGTGTTTGAATTTCATTCCCATCTCTTGCATCGGACCTAGAAATTCACCCAAGGACACACATGTAATTTTTCAACCAACTTCAGTGCATTGGAGCATGTGTTTGTAGTTCAAATTTGAATTATGCACATAAAATGCCTAGAAAACCCCGTTAATGTATAAAAAAGGCCAAACGAACCCCGAAAAATTCCAAGATTAAACACAACACTCCTGTTGTTCTATGTTGACACTAGAAAATTTTTGAAAGCAATAAGAGGCAACGGATATCGTCCCGTCCCCAGAGGTGGTATGTTCCCTATCGAAACCATCATGCTTGTTGTGAGAAGCTCTGGTTTGTGAGAAGCTTATGCCCAAATTGACCTTCCCCAAATGGGACAAAAATTTCACCACAGCATATTGATGCCACTCCATGATAGCATGCCAAGTTTCACGAACTTCAGACGAGTTTTGGATTTACTAGAATTTAAAAAACCAGGTATTTCAATGTTTTGCCGGCAATCAACAGTGCCCTGGTATTTGAAATTCATTCCTGTCTCTTGCATGGGACCTAGAAATTCACCCAAGGACACACATGTGATTTTTCAACCAACTTTGGTGCATTGGAGCATGTGCTTGTAGTTAAAATTTGAATTATGCACATAAAATGCCTAGAAAACCCAGTTAATGTATAAAAAAGGCCAAACGAACCCCGAAAAATCCATTCCAATTTCTTGCATGGGGCCTAAGCATGCACTGAAGGACACAGATTTGATTTTTCAACCAATTTGTATGCACCGGAGCATGTGCATGTAGTTTAATTTTGAATTGTGCACCTGAAATGGCTAGAAAACTAGTTTAATGTATAAAATGTCCAAACAAACTCCGAATAATTCCAATTCTTTTACGACACACATATAGTTGCATGTTCACTGCAGATAAAAGGTCTAGCAATTCAAACAGCGTCCATTGCCATTGTGACCCCATTTTGTAATTCAAATCAAGTAGATCCCACATAGTTTATTATCACCAACCATGTGAGATGTAGTACAAAATATCTTGGAGCACCATCGGTGTATAGTACGCCTATGGCTTACACGAGAAGTTGTGTTGGCTACAGTCCACAGCCGACGTGTCAAGCACACTAGCTCGCTCCCCAAAAACTCCCGCCTCTGCATCCCTCGCAATGTCGAAAATATTACTGCCTCGTAATCTCGAAAATATCTACCGCCTGGAAGGTTTTAATGTTTGATAGCACACAATTAGTATGTGCAAACCGTGTGGGATGTCTGTTACTCCCGCTCTGCTTCAGTCCCTTGATTCAAATTTCCAGTAACCCCGGCATTTTACTACCACCTCTGCATCCCTCGCAATCCCAAAAATATTTGCTCGCCCTTGATCCAAATTTTTAGTAGCCCCGCCTTGTTACTCCCGCCTAGTAAAATTTTCAGTTGCCGCAATACTTCCTTAAACACAACCTTGCCCCGCCCCCCTCCACACACACACCCCAAAACCTCCTCTCACACAGACGCGCACAATCCTCGAAACCATTGGTAGGTCGCCGCCATCGCCGGTGCCTCCAACCTCAACCTCTGCCTTTGTGCCAGGGAGCTCGAGGAGCCAATGGCCAAAAAGAGGTTTATCGCGGCCTTTTCGCCCGACACTGGCGAGGTGGCCACCGAGGTGTCCCCGTCATCCTTCGCGGGCCCGATCCACCGTCGCAGGTCCCCCAATCCGCCCGCCGCGCCCCTACGCTGGTTCGAGGACTTCCACGTCCTCCCTCGGACCCGGCAGCCGACGAAGTCCTACCTCGGGGTCCGGCAGCGGTGGATGGGGATGTGGTTCGCCGAGATTACAGATCGAGAGACCCACACACGCCTGTGGCTCGGTAGCTTCCACACAGTCAAGCTCGCAGCCATGGAGTACGACCGCTGGCAGGTCCGCTACCACGGCGCGGTGGCTAGGCTCAATTTCCCCTTCGGCACACCTCCGGTCGACCTTCACTACAAAAAAATACACTTCCGTGATGATACAGGTTTGTCACAGTAGGTCACGTTTTTTGTCATGCATGTACATCCATGACAAATTTATGACAGAATCAAGATAGTCATACCTGTGCTGTTGTAGAAGTGTTCCATCACATTACCAAAATTATCATCACGGAAGTGTCCACTTCCATGATGATAAATCGCGCGTCACAGAAGTGCTTTCGTCAAGGGTGACCGACATGTGGCATCCACCGTAACGGAACGCCGTTAAGCTATCGGGTCGGGTTTTGGATCCGATAACCCGTTAACAGCCCCGACCAATGGGAAATTTCCACGTGTAAAATTCTTATTGGCCGAACGAAACACGTGCCAGCTCGTCAGTGGGTCAGATAGGCGCCTATGATATGTCGACACGTGCCATGGCCCACCACTGGCCCATTTAGCTTACAAAGTCGGCCCGTTTGACTTGATCAAAAGTTAATGGGCTGGCCCATGAAAAGCTTGTTAACAGTCTCTTCGCAAATAGCCCATTTTATGGCCCGTTAGGCACTAAAGGAAATTGGCCCAACAACGTCATGTGGCCCGTCGAATATAACACCAGCCCATTTCACTTTCGGCCCATGTATGGCCCACGATGTCTTTCGGCCCATATGAGGCCTTCATATCTTTCGGCCCTTTACAGGCCCACGGTGACTCTAGCCCATAATGAACAGTAATTTTCTTTGTACCCATTAACGGCCCGTGATTTACATGGGCCATTTCCAGTTCGTGTTAGCTTTCGGCCTATTGACGGCCCATACGTTCTTGGGCTCCTTTTCGGCCCTCGATTACTTCCGGCCCGTTACTGGCCTGTTCCCCTAATGGGCCAAATTCGGCCCAAGGCAAGAGTCGGCTCGTTACTGGCATGTTCCCCAAATGGGCCAAATTCGGCCCATGGCAAGAGTCGGCCCGTTATTGGCTTGTTATCCTAATGAGCCAAATTCGGCCCATGGCAAGACTCGGCCCGTTTCTGGCCAGCCTGTCCTATATTTTGGCCCATTAACGACCCGTTATGCCTATGACAGAATTAAGCTTTTGCAGTCCTACGGCCTGTTAATGGCCCGTTATCGTGCTGGGCCGATACCAATTACGCCCGATTACGGCCCATGTAGACCCATTTATCCGACGCCCGAGGCCCACCGATTACAGGCCCATTTATCGACGGCCCGAGGCCCACCGATTATAGGCCCATTTATCGACGGCCCGTAGGAGACCCATGGATCCTACGGCCTGTATATGGCCCATGGGTAGTTGCGGCCACTAGCAAACCAGCGAAAAAGAAGACTAGGAAATAAATAAGGCCCAAACTAATGCTAGGCTATTAAGGCGATTGCACAGATTACATCCACTCGGCATCAAAGATCGCCACCAGTGCAAATATAGGGAACACCCTACACTATACAAAAATGGATTGCTATTTTCTTCAGCCGGTGGCTGCACGTTAAGAATAAATTTTGTATCGCACCAAAACAAATTACAACTATATAACAAAAGGAAGGTTGGCATAAAACTTAACAGTCTAGCAGATAAATGCACCACCAGAAGTTCAGAAGCTCGATTCATTTGACTTGACTGTTACGTTTTCATGCTGTATTGCCCGATGGAACACCATAACCCTCGCCTTCATTTCCCCTAGGCTCCTGAACAACATAGCAAATGTCTGATAGTCTGGTTTCAAAACCATGCATATCTTGACGACATTGAGCAATGTTTCTCCTTGTTTCACAAAGGGCCTCTGTTAGGGAATGGACTTGTGTCTGGAGCGCAGATACAACATTGCTTTGAGCTTGCATATCTTGATCATGAGGCAGTTTGGACAATATTGCCTTAACAACCAACCCAGTATTACGCAAGAACGTGCTTTTGGCACTGTTAGTGGACAGGTACTGACCCACTGCAGCAAGAGCTGACATTGCGGTTATAGTTGCCTCGCCACCTTCAGAAGGTGGCGGTTCCACCATTTTTTCCATAGCTCGTAGAAAAGTTGAGGTTTTACGTTAGTAGTACCCGAATAGAAGATATTAAGAAGGCAGCAAAACCAAACAAAATAGCTTTGGTCTATATACAAAACTTATTCTGGTGAACCCATGTAAAATATTAGTTGTATTTTATTGCAAAGTACATAATAAAACCAGGTTCCAAACATATGACCATGTACCATCGCTAATGTATTGTCTATTTCTTCACATTGTATTGAGGGCTAAGGATAAAGAGACAAAGTTTATAATACGGTAAGCATAGTATGACATCATTCATATCACAAAACAACTGAGAACTGACAAACAGGCAATTGTAACGTTGTGTGGGCAAGTCCATCACGGAACTAGATTACGGGTCAAGATCAAAGGAACATCACTCCTCCCTTTTAAACCATGTAAGGTGCAATGATACGCTAAGACAATTGTGTATAAAATTGAAAAGAGTAATAGACATTGGCTGCAAACCATGCAGTTCAAGGCACAAGTCGGAGTAAGTAGTAGTTAAAAGTCATGAGGATTTAGGACTTACAACAGTGGCTTTGACTGGTGTAGTCATGTCCTTCTTCTTGCTGGTGTGCCAGTCCTTGAAGATTTCCACAGCATTTGGTTCAGGTACTTTTTGGTCCTTGCGGGCTTTCCTCTGCATTTCGAACAAGTCAATATAGATCTCATAATATGGTACAGTGAAAAGAGTGAAACAACAGCTAATTACAAGAGCCTCGCAGTGTGCAATATAGCTACGAGATCCTGTCGTCTGTTGGAATTTCACTTTCGTACGGTTGGCCTTGTTCTTTGAACAGTTCACCTACAAGAAGATAGATTTGTGTGGCACATGCATCAATAGGACTTCAACATGTGATCTGATCACATATATATAATGTACCTGATACTTCGGATCAGACCAGTGTTTAACAAGGCCCCTCCAGTCTTCATCCGGTATATTTTCCACTGGAGATGTTTGGGAAAGTTCACTGTTAGCCTTGCCTTCAAAGTGAGTTTTCCTCAAGTTATACCGATACTGTCGCAGAGAAGACTTGAAAACATGGGTGCAAGCTTGTCTGCTTGCATCATCTTGGCTATCCAACTTGAACCTCATATGTTGAAAATTATGGGAGTCTCATTATCAGCAACCTAGAAAGTATGGGACAGAGCAAGACGATATTACTAGTTTCCATACATAACCATACTTACAGATAAATGGTCGAGGAAGGTGCTGAACTGGGTTTCGTCTTTGTCATTCCTGTACTGAATCCATGTTGGGAGGATACGTACATGACACCTAATGGCAACCGCTGCCACTGATACTAACTTGGCTGACTCTGTAGCATCACGTGGCCCTTTTAAACCTACCTCAAAACGGATCTCCATTCTTCCTCCTCTAGATTTAGTTAACCTAACGATCATTATCCCTAATGTTTGTTTCCTCTTGCGCCTAGGTGCTAGTCCAACAACAAACATAGGAAGTGTTAGTGTACATCAAACTGTGAGACTACATATAAAGAAGCATGCAACTGTAACTTGACTCCAGCAACTACCTTCTTGCTGTTGAAGCTCACAAGGTTCATCTGATATTTCCAACTCGTCTTGTGTCAAGAGTGCTTGGGAAGTAGTGTCAGGTGGCAAGGGAGCTTGGAAACGTGCAGCTAGCTCAGTTGACGCACGAGTATGTGAAAGTGCAACTATCCCTAGGTGGTTTTGGTAATTCATAACAACATATAGCTCATTGAGCTAATGCTATTCCAAGACTATTATTTTAGGAAAGCTCAATGAATGGCATGGCATGGATGATGAAAGTGGATCCCTCAAAATACTAAGGACAAAGGATTGGCTCAAGCTCAAAAGCTCAGGACTCTTCATTTTATATTTTAGTGATCCAAGATCACATTGAGTCTACAGGAAAAGCCAATACTATCAAGGAGGGATGAGGTGTTGCTTAATGAGCCTCTTGCTTCATGTGCTTAGTGATATGCTCCAAACCCTCAGCTACTTTCCCACATGCACAAATGACCTAAACCCAAAGCCAAAATCGGTCACACCGATTCTTCCTATCCGGCGCCACCGATTCCAAAAGTCATAGCCACTACCACAAACCCTATGCAAATCGGTCTTACCGATAGGGATCTCGGTCTCACCGAGATGGGGTTGTAATCTCTCTGTTTCCCTTCGTAACGTTTTGGTCTAACCGAAGTGAGTGATCGGTCCCACCGAGATTGCAATGTAAACTCTCTGTTTCCTTTTTGTAACATTTCGGTCTCACCGAAAAGAGAAAATTGGTCCCACCGAGTTTACCTGACCAACTCTCTGGAAAGCTTATTACCAAATCGGTCTCACCGAGTTTGTGTAATCGGTCTTACCGAGATTACGTTATGCCCTAACCCTAACCGAATCGGTCTCACCGAGATGCATGTCAGTCCCACCGGAAATCACTAATGGTCACTAGGTTTACTAAATCGGTCCGACCAAGTCTGTTGAATCGGTCCCACCGAGTTTGGTAAATTGTGTGTAACGGTTAGATTTTGTGTGGAGGCTATATATACCCCTCCACCTCCTCTTCATTCATGGAGAGAGCCATCAGAACGAACCTACACTTCCAACTTACCATTTTTGTGAGAGAACCACCTACTCATGTGTTGAGGCCAAGATATTCCATTCCTACCATGTGAATCTTGATCTCTAGCCTTCCCCAAGTTGCTTTCCACTCAAATCTTCTTTCCACCAGATCCAAAACCTATGAGAGAGAGTTGAGTGTTGGGGAGACTATCATTTGAAGCACAAGAGCAAGGAGTTCATCATCAACGCACCTAGGTGTCACTTGGGAGCCTCCGACAAGATTGTGGAGTTGAACCAAGGAGTTTGTAAGGGCAAGGAGATCGCCTACTTCGTGAAGATCTACCGCTAGTGAGGCAAGTCCTTCATGGGCGACGGCCATGGTGGGATAGACAAGGTTGCTTCTTCGTGGACCCTTCGTGGGTGGAGCTCTCCGTGGACTCGCGCAGCCGTTACCCTTCATGGGTTGAAGTCTCCATCAATGTGGATGTACGATAGCACCACCTATCGGAACCACGCCAAAAACATCCGTGTCTCCAATTGCGTTTGAATCCTCCAAACCCTTCCCTTTACTTTCTTGCAAGTTGCATGCTTTAATTTCCGCTACCTATATACTCTTTGCATTCTTGCTTGAATAGTGTGATGATTGCTTGACTTGTCCTAAAGTAGCTAAAATCTGCCAAACTCTAAAATTGGGAAAAGGTTAAGTTTTTATTGGTCAAGTAGTCTAATCACCTCCCCTCTAGACATACTTCAACGTCCTACAAGTGGTATCAGAGCTTTGGTCTCCATTTGCTTTGATTTCCATAGCTTTTGGTGGTCATAGCCTTGGTTTCACAACCTAGGAGAGTATGGCGTCTAGCGAGGGAAATTATCACCGTAGAGGTCCTTACTTTGATGGTACTAATTTTGCTAGTTGGAAGCATAAGATGAAAATGCATATTCACGGACATAACCCCGCCGTTTGGGCAATTATTTGTATTGGCTTGCAAGGTGAATTTTTCGATGGGAGAGAACTGAACCGTGAAGCTAATGTGAAAGAATTGAAGATGCTGCAATACAACACTCAAGCTTGCAATATCATCTTCAATGGATTGTGCCCCGAAGAATTCAACAAAATCAGCCGTCTTGAGAATGCAAAGGAAATTTGGGATACTTTGATTGATATGCATGAAGGTACCGAATCCGTCAAGGAATCCAAGTTGGATGTGCTCCAAAGTCAGCTTGACAAGTTCAAAATGAAGGATGGTGAAGGTGTCGCTGAAATGTACTCTAGGCTTGCTCTTATCACAAATGAGATTGCTGGCTTAGGGAGTGAAGAGATGACCGACAAATTCATCATCAAGAAGATCCTAAGAGCATTGGATGGAAAGTATGATACCGTATGCACATTGATTCAAATGATGCCAAACTACAAAGAGTCTCAAGCCAACGGAAGTCATTGGAAGAATTGTTGCTCATGAGATGTCACTCAAGGATAAGGAGGAACTTCACAACAAGTCAAGTGGTGCTTACAAAGCCTCAAGTGAAGCCCCCACATCATCAAGTGAGAAACAAACCTTCAATGAAGAATTGAGCTTAATGGTGAAGAACTTCAACAAATTCTACAAGAGTAGAAGCAAAGAAAGAAGCTCCAAGTCAAGGTCTTACAATGACAAGAGATCTTCTAGTCGAGAGCGCAATTGCTACAATTGTGGGAGACCTGGACACTATTCCAATGAGTGTATGGCACCCTACAAAAGAAGAGAAGATTCTCCAAGAATAAGGAGCAAAAGAGAAGAATCACCACCAAGAGAGAGGAGTAGAGATGATCGTTATGAACGAAGACCCTCACGGAGAAGCAAGGATTCGGAAAGGAAGGACAAGTCATCAAGGAGCTACACAAAACGAAGACATCAAGCTCATGTTGGTGAATGGGTATCCGGCTTCGACTCCGACAATCACTCCGAGAGAAGCTATCACTCCGACTCCGAATATACTCAAGATGAAGGTGTTGCCGGTCTAGCACTTGTGTCAACCAACTCCTACGACATATTTGATTCACCAAATGAAGTTGTTGGAAGATGCTTCATGGACAAAGGTCCAAAGGTAACACATCCTGAGTATGTTGATTTCAATAGTGATGAAGATGACTTGCTTGGGGATGATGATTTACTTGTTGACAAATCTAGTGATGAATACTATGATGAAACGTCAATTAATCGTGCTAATCAAGATAAAACGAATGACAATGATAAGGAGAAAATTGAGCTTCTAACTAAAGAACTAAACACTCTTAAGTTGGCTCATGAAACTATCTTCGAAGATCATCGAGAACTTTTAAGGGCTCATGAGAAGTTACGCTTTGAAAAGCTCAATCTTGAGCAAGAGCATGAGTTCTTAAAAGCAATCAATGATGATCTCCGTAAGAAAAGTTCTTCTTACATTGCCAAGCGTTTACTATTATCTACTTACATGCCTCAAGTCAAGTCTAGTAACAAGTACAAGAAAGATACTTCCTCTAGTAGTAACAATAATAATGTCAAATCCAATATTGTTGCTTCTAGTAGTTCTCTTGATTCCACTAATGATTCTCTTAGCCAAGTTACACTTGAGGAGGAAAATAGCTTATTGAAGGGAATTATAGAGAAAGGTGTTTACAAGAGCCTTGCCGGGAGTAAGCAATTCGAGGAAATTGTACGCAAGCAAGGAAGGCACCGGAAGAATCAAGGTGTTGGTTTTGAACGAAAGTTCAATGCCAATGGAGTTGAGTGGGAAGAAGATCAATACCCCAAGACGAAGTTTGTCTCTCAACAAGAGAAGTATGATCCTACTTCCTTCAAGGGAACACAAGCTCAAGATGATCTTCCACCACAAGACCACAAGAACAAAGGCAAGGACAAGCTTCAAGAAGAGATTGATGCATTTGAATAAGCACCTAAAGCCTCGTTCAAGTGGGTTACCAAGACTACGTCAAGTTCTACTTCATCAAGTACAACTACAACTCCAAGGATTCCCATCAAGATGATGTGGATCCCGAAGAAGAAGAACTAGAGAGTTCTTGAGGGTGACTCCGCCAACATTCTTCACTCATATCATTTTGGCAAGAACAAGTGCAATCAACTTCCACATCTTGCACTAGTTCAAAGAGTCACAAACCCTCATGTTGGTAAGGCAAGGGACAAGGTAACCTAATGATTTCATGGACATCATCTTGTTTGTGCATCACTCTATGTCTATGGATATTCTTGTTTGTTCCTTGTGGGACTAACCCATGTAGGCAAGTTGAAAGTGCAACTCACTCCAAAGGATTGCTCCAAATGATCTACATCAACATTGAGCATCTACATCTTCAACACCTACATGAAGTCATCATCGACAAAACCCAAGGTTAGTTCATCCCTCTAAGGGGGGATCTCAAGGCCACGACGCTGCAGAGTCGGACCCGACCTGCCGGCCGGCACGTTCAGGTTCATGCACAATGCATGTCTGCACGCCTAAGTTTCCACGTACGATGGATACTACTCCCTCCGTTCCCAAATAATTGTCTTTCTAGCCATCTCAAATGGACTACAACATACGGATGTATGTAGACATGTTTTAGAGTGTTGGTTCACTCATTTTGCTCCGTATGTAGTCACTCATTGAAATCTCTAGAAAGACAATTATTTAGAAACGGAGGGAGTAGTAGATAAGTGCCTTGCTGCGCAACTTTTCATAGATGGAGTGTATTTTCCATACTTGCATTGTAGATATTTCATGTTGTTTGTTTGTTGGGATATTTGGCGTGTTTCTTCATTTTTCAATGAGCAACATACCGATATCTTGTCGGCAAGGTCGGGGAGCCCACCGAGCTTGTTGTCGCTGCTGTCGCGCGAGTCCCTGCCTCCTTCAGTGCCGCTCTCCAAAAACATGCTGATGAACATTGCCAGGTCCATCTCGCTCTCGTGGTGTCTCCCGAGCCCATCTCCGCCTCCATGTGTCTGCGGCCAAAGCTCGCCCAACGGCGATCCCCCGCCCTCGCGGTGACACCCTCGTTGAAGACAGGGCCCTTCTCTGTTACGCCCCCACAGCACCCGGCAATGGCAGGAAACCGAACTCCTTGGCCACCAGAATCATGCCATTAGTCCCTCCCGCTGAGGAATCAGGCCGTGCGGCATCTCGAACAAATGGTTCCCCATCTAAACTCGAACACGAACCGACCTAATCTAGTTCGGATGAGAAGGGATGAGACCCTTGAATGCAAATCTCATGATGGTCGAGCATGTGAACTCGGAGTTGAGTAAAGGGATAATGGGGAGATAGCTGCTCGACCAGCATCAACCTCCCTCCAGATCAAGGATTAGCAGCAGAGCAACAACAGCAATGCAGAGGATACTGGAGCACGCAAGAGGGAGTGTCCCCGGCGTAAATAAAGAAAGCAGAGGAAAAATCAATCTTGAAATTTACTTTTGAGGCGGCGCGTAAGGAAATCAGGGAAGGACGTTGCCGCTTTGCGATTTGCCTCCTCCCTCCGGTCCTTTTAAGTCCGCATATAAGTTTTGTCCGAAGTCAAAGTATGTCTGGTTTGACCAAACTTATAGACAAAAATATTAACATTCACAATACCAAATCAATATGGTTAAATTCATTAAGAAATGTAGTTTCATAGTATATATATATTTGGTACGGTAGATGTTGATATTTTCTAATATATATTTTGTCAAACTTTATAGTATTTAACTTGATACAAATCTAATACAGAAAGTACAAAAGAATCAGAGGAATACACACATATTCGTGAATTTTCCTAAGGGGCAATACAAAGCGAATGTTTGACCAGCTCATAACCTATTGACCATAGGGGTCCACCTCGTAGAAAAAACGCTCGAGCGCTCCCGGGCATCCAATTCCTGGGAGCTTGGAAATTGTAGTGATATGGAGCTCTCCTGGCCGGTTTCACCCTGAGTAGTACATTTTGTTTTTGCAGAGCATGATTTTATTTTATTTGATCGCTCCATTGTCTGATTTATAAGCGGGCCTGCATAGCATGCCATCTTTATGCTGCTCCAATTTAGTTTGGAAAACGCTTTGCTTCCACCGGCGGATCTCATGCGAGCATCCGCCGGCTCGTTTGTGTGCCGTGTGTCCTGTCTGAGCGTTTCCTTTTCCTTTCTTTAGGTCAACGTGAACGCACAATCAGCTATGACGAGTTTCTGCAGCAAGGTCTTTGTTAAAAATAATATAACAAGAACCCTATTGCAGAAAAATTAAATTGCAATGAGATCTCTGTTGCAAGTAAATAGATTGCAACCAGACCTCTCTTGCAGAAGACAAAACCGTAACAAGATCTCTGTTGCAAAAAAAAAATGTAACTTGATCTATGTTGCAAGAATTTCTGCAAACATGACCCACGTCGTGGAAATTTCCTGCAGCACGATCTGTATTGCAATGGTAAAACGTGACGCCTGATCGTTCAACCGGTCAGATCTAACGGTTAGCAAGGCGACAGATCTTTTTAAAAGATCCGTCGGTGGACGCGTAGCAGCGCCCATTTAGTTTCGCCTTGGCAGAAGAACGAAACCTAGCAGCCATGCAACACATCTCAATGCGGCGAGCGGTGTTCTCACTTCTCTCCAATTTAGTTTTGGTAGAAGAACCAAATCTGCTAGCAGCCATGCAACACATTCACCAGTCCACCATCATCTATCTCAAAACAGGCTTTCGTCCCGCTTTATTATATATAAAGCAACAACCGAACCAAGTACACGGTTAAACGATACAAGGTGATGAGCGGGCCCTCTTACAAAGCCGATCCTAACATAAGGTGAATCTCATAGCAACTCAACGATGTGGATAAGGGGCTGCAGCCTCGGTGCACCAAACATGGTGCAACCAAGTACTTTCCCTTTTTTCTAATCAAACAGTGCAAAAAATATTAGCATATGTGGACGAACATAATCACTTATTTGCCTCTTGTTTTAATTATATAATAGTCAGATAATATAAACTTGATTCTAATGGTATTGATTTGGTATTGTGGATGTTAATAATTTCGTATAAATTTGATCAAAGTTTGACTTGATACAAAGCAAATATGCAAAGTAAATAAAAATGAAGGGATTTCCCAAAAAAATAAAATAAAGGGAGTACTATTAATAATTTTGATTTTAGTGGTATTGATCTGGTATTGTGGATGTTTTGTATCTTTAACTAATAATAAAGCAAACTGGATTTCTGGTCATACGTCATCGGCGTTTTTGCAAAAAAATCCTTGCTATTGTAGTTATTCAACCCATAGTCCTTGTCATAAGTCAGCCCGAACAGGTACGAAGGAAAAAAGAAACAGCCCCGCCTCTGCCTCTCCGCGTCGCGCTCTGCCCTGCTTTCTGCTCCCCCGCCTCCTGATCCGCCATCCGCCTCCTGTCCCGTCCCGCCCCGCCGCGCTCCGCAAGCCGCCTACTACGCCGTCCCGCCTCATCGTGCTTCGCCGGCCGCCTCCTGCCCTGCCTCGCCTCGCTCCACCGGCAGCCTCCTGCCTCTCCGTGCTCCACCGGTGGCCTCCTGTCCCGCCTCGCCTCATCGCGCTCCGTCGGCCGCCTCCTGCCTTAGTCCCACCTCGCTCTTTTACACTCAATATGTTAATTTTTGTACATCGACAGCCTTTGCTGCATCACAAGTCAATAAGCAGAGAAGAGAATAGAGCAAAGAAATTAATCCCGCAAGTGGGAATAGTGATTCAAGGAATAAAAAAGTTTCTCAGTAATAGGAGGTTAGAGCATCTCCAGCCGCGCCTCTAGAACAGCCTCCCCAGGCGATTTTTTTGTGCTGGCACCGAAAAACGGCCCAATCGCGCCCCCAGGACGCCGAATTCCACCGGCTCGGCCCGTTTTTGCGCCCGACGATCGCAGGCCGAACCCGACGCACTAGGGGCGCTCGGGGGCTCCGGTACAAGAGAAAAGCATTCCTGGGGCCACATTGGCAGGCGAAAAGTCAAGCCACCCGCCCAGATTCGCCTCCTACCCCCCGCACTTGGCCACCACCCTGCGCCACCCTACCGACGCCGGTGCCGTCCATCTCCCACCACAGCTAGGTAGACCACCTCCCACCGGGAAAAGAAGGGGTTTCGCCGAGGCTTCTTCTTCGCCGCCATCTGGGCAACTTTTCCGTCGTTCCGACTACGCAGGGTCTGTACACCGGCGGGCTTGCGCCCACCTCACCCGCAAGGTGTTCTGTGAATTGCCCGGCCTGGCGATGGACTCCAAAGATGAGGAGGCGCTCGCGGCGTTGCTGGAGGAGGAAGCCGAAGCCAACGTCCAGGAGCAGGAGCATCTCAAGGTGCTCACCGCCCTCGCCGGCCTGCTCGCGAGCAATGAAAAGCTGCGGCGAGGTGGGTCGACGCTTGGGCGGGTGAAAGCAAAGAACCGGCATCGTCTGGAAGGCTACTGCATGCTCTACTTGGACTACTTCGCCGACGCTCCATTGCACGATGAGAAAACATTTCGGTGCTGTTATAGGATGAGCCGAAAGCTTTTCCTCACGATTGTGAATTCCATCCGGGAGTTCGACAACTACTTCAAGTGCAAGATGGATTGCACCGGCACACTTGGATTTACCTCGATCCAGAAGTGCATGCCAGCTATGAGGATGCTTGCATACGGAGCTCCCGGTGATTCACTCGACGACTATGGGTGCATGGTCGAATCCACCACTATTGAGTGTTTCTACAAGTTTTGCAGGGCAGTGGTGGCAGTGTTTGGACCGCAGTACTTGCGAACAACCAATGCGGTAGACACTGCTCGGATCCTAGCACAGAATGAAGCAAGAGGATTTCCTGGGATGCTTGGAAGCATCGACTGCATGCATTGGAAATGGAAGAACTGTCCATTTGCTTGGCAGGGGTTGTACAAAGGCGCCAAAAGCGGTTGCAGTGTGGTACTTGAGACAGTGGCCACACAGGACCTCTGGATTTGGCACTCTTTCTTTGGGATGCCAAGAACTTACAATGACATCAACGTCCTGCAGTGCTCCCCAGTCTTTGCCAAGCTTGTTGAAGGTCATTCTCCTGCGGTGAACTTCGAGGTCAATGGGGGGCAGTACAACAAGGGGTACTATCTAGCTGATGGCATCTATCTGAGATGGTCGACATTTGTGAAGACCATCTCAAACCCTGTGGCAGGAGGCACGAACACCTGGTTTGCGAAGATTCAGGAGGCTTGCAGGAAGGATGTCGAGCGGGCATTTGGTGTGCTCCAATCTCAATTTGCTGTTGTTCGGTTCCCTGCTCTGACCTGATCGAAATATCAAATGTGGGAGATCATCACTTGCTATGTCATCTTGCACAACATGATCATTGAGAGCGAGCAGGAAGAGCCAATGTTTGACACTGAACCATATTACAAGCAAGGTCCTCTTGCCTAAGTTGATCACTAGCTACCGGCAAACTGGACTGACTACCTCAATATGCGTCTGGAGATCCGAGACCCATAGGTGCGTCAAGAACTTCAACATGATCTGGTGGAGCACCTATGGAGGCTCAAGGGCGAGGCCGGGAATGACGTTTGATGAAATTTGAGTTTTTATTTGTTAAACTATATAATTTGTATTGAACTATTTGTTGAACTATTTGATTTATGTGATGAAACACGCCAAACCATGCCGAACTATGTGACGAACTAATTGATTTCTATTTGTATGCAAAAATTCACGTCGAAACACGCTGAACCACGCCGAATATGGGTCGATTCACGCAGATATCGGGTAGTTTTTGGACATAATTGGGCCGAACACTGGGCCGAAATCGGCACCTGGGAGCGACCTGGGGGGAGACGGCTGGGTGCCGAACCGCCCCCAGCGCCGAGTTTATCGCCGGCTCACCCCCAGGCTGCTCTTTTTCGGTGCCCTGGGGGGCGAACGGCTGAAGATGCTCTTACAATCCGCAGACCCGCACTCTCCCGCCAGCGAGGGATGGGCCTAGGATGGTGGACGGCGGGCGCTACCGTCGTTGCCCTCACGCATGAAGGTGAGGCAGAGAGGGGGTGGCAGTGCCACAGGGGGGCGGGCGCCAGCGGTTGACGAACTAGGAGGGAGGCGGAGGCGGCGGTGGCGCGACAACGTCTGGGTGTGATGGCGGCGACAATAGCCACTGAGGCCCCTGCGTGTGCGCACCCTGCATGACCTAACCAAGGGAAGAAGAAAGAACTAAGAGGCAGTGGACAAGGGAGGAAGAACAAGAGGTGCTGCCTTGTGTTGCTCCCTGGTCAGATCTGGCGTTGAGCGCGTGGGGAGGAAGGAGGAGGACGAGCTCAGTGGTGTGTGTGGCCTCGATCCGAAGGAGGAGAAGGGGTCTGGATCAAGCTTGCACCGCAACCGCTAGACAGAGAAGATAGAAGGGAATCGAGGATATGCTGAAGAATATGTGGTGGGGAGATACAAGGATGAGGGAGGACAGGTGAGAAGATAAAGAGCTACTTTTTTTTAAACATCATATAAATAGCTACAATGTGTGTCCTCCTACAGGACAACGATGCATGGATCCAAACGGCACGCCTCGCCCAAACGAGACGCATGGTTTGTGTACAGCCGAGTTTTTTTTGCGGGGGGTACAACCGAGTTGTCTTCCTAGGACACCAAAGTGGGCTAGAGTGGACATTGATGGAAAAAAAGAAAATAAAGGACTATAGTGGACACTGGAGTAGACTTGGTAATATATAACTGAGGAGGGACACACTCCTTTACCCATAAAATCCTTTGATTCTCTACTAATATATGTTTGCCTTTAACTTTTTTCCTTGAAGTTAGATTTGCATTTGTTTATGTTTTTGACTGATTACATAGGTCATGACACACATGACAACAACATTTATGCTTGGACACCTAATGAAGTAAATACAAAAATTATCTTCTGGCCCTGCTAATTCCGATTTATATGAGTATAATAAATCATGGACACCAAAACATAGTGAAAGGATCGATATAGTTGACTAGAGGGGGAGGGAGAGGGTGAATAGGCAACTAACAATTTTTAGCTTTTCTTTACCAAATTAACCTTTGCATCAAAGTAGGTTGTCTAGATATGAAACTAGGTGAGCAACCTATATGATGCAACAACACTAAGCACACAAGCAAGCAAGGGATAGAACACAATATATCTTGCACAAGTAAAGGTAAGAGATAACGAAGAGTGGAACCGATGGAGACCAGTATGTGTTACCGAAGTTCCTTCCCTTTGAGGGGAAGTACGTCTCCGTTGGAGCGGTGTGGAGGCACAGTGCTCCCCAAGAAGCCACTCGGGCCACCGTATTCTCCTCACGCCCTCACACAATGCGAGATGCCGTGATTCCACTATTGGTGCCCTTGGAGGCGACGACCGAACCTTTACAAACAAGGTTGGGGCAATCTCCACAACTTAATTGGAGGCTCCCAACGACACCACGAAGCTTCACCACAATGGACTATGGCTCCGCGGTGACCTCAACCGTCTAGGATGCTCAAACACCCAAGAGTAACAAGATCCGCAAGGGATTAGTGGGGGAAATAATCAAACTTCTCTTAGTGGAAGTGTATATCGAGGCCTTCTCAAGCAATCCCTAAAGAATCAACAAGTTTGATTGGCTAGCGAGAGATATCAGGCAAAAATGGAGCTTAGAGCATCAATGGAGCTTGGGATGGAAGAGGTGGTCAACTAGAGGAGGAAGACACCCCTTTTATAGTCACGGGACAATTCCAACCGTTACCCACCAACTCAGCCCGCGACCCGCAGTACTAGCACACAACAGGAGCGGTACTACCGCGGAGGTCCGCGGTACTACCATGAGCGCGGCAGGGCCTGGACTCGTCCTAATGAGCACCGACAGGGGGCGGTAGAACCGCTGACGCGGTACCACCACGACCCCTTGCGGTAATACCTCAAGGTAGGCACCGTCCAGGCACGGTAGGCACGGATATAAAAAATTACATCCGTGACTACATCCGCTGAGTTTTTATCTATGCAAAAGTCTGACATGGTACTACCGCAAACCAGGTGCGGTACTACCGTGTAGGGTGCGGATGTAAAAAATTACATCCGCCCCTACCTCCGCTCATGCCGCTGTGCCTGGCCAGGCTTCACGGTACTACCGCGCCGAAGCACGGTACTACCGCGTAGGGCGCGGATGTAAAAAATTACATTCGCCCCTACTACCGCTCGCGCAACAGCGCCTGGCCAGAGCTCACCGTACTACCTCTCAGGAGGAGCGGTATGATACGTCTCCGTCATATCTATAATTTTTGATTGTTCCATGCCAATATTCTTCAACTTTCATATAGTTTTGGCAACTTTTTATACTATTTTTGGGACTGACATATTGATCCAGTGCCGAGTGTCAGTTCCTGTTTGTTGCATGTTTTATGTTTTGCAGAAACCCCATATCAAACGAAGTCCAAATGGGATAAAAACGGACAGAGAATATTTTTGGAATATTTATGATTTTTGGGAAGAAAAATCAACGTGAGATGGTGCCCGAGGGCGCCACGAGGCAGGGGGCGTGCCCCGGGGGGCAGGCGTGCCCCTGACCCTCGTGGGCACCCCGTAAGGCGGTTGATGCTCTTCTTTTGCCGCAAGAAAGCTAATTTTTGGAGAAAAATCTTGGCGAAGGTTTCAATCCAATCGGAGTTACGGATCTCCGGATATATAAGAAACGGTGAAAGGGCAGAATCTAAGAGCGCAGAAACAGAGAGGGACAGAGAGACAAATCCAATCTCGGAGGGGCTCTCGCCCCTCCCACGCCATGGAGACCATGGACTAGAGGGGAAACCCTTCTCCCATATAGGGAGAAGGTCAAGGAAGAAGAAGAAGGAGGGGGGCTCTCTCCCCCTCGCTTCCGATGGCGCCGGAACGCCGCCGGAGGCCATCATCATCACCGCGATCTACACCAACACCTCCATCATCTTCGCCAACATCTCCATCACCTTCTCCCATCTATCTACAGCGGTCCACTCTCTCGCAACCCGCTGTACCCTCTACTTGAACATGGTGCTTTATGCTTCATATTATTATCCAATTTTGTGTTGCCATCCTATGATGTCTGAGTAGATTTTCGTTGTCCTATCGGTGATTGGTGAATTGCTATGATTGGTTTAATTTGCTTGTGGTTATGTTGCTGTCCTATGGTGCTCTCCATGTCGTGCAAGCGTGAGGGATTCCCGATGTAGGGTGTTGCAATATGTTCATGGTTTGCTTATTGTCTGTGTTGTGTGAGTGACTGAAACACAAACACAGATAAGTGGGTCATGGCGTATGGGAATAAAGAGGACTTGATACTTTAATGCTATGGTTGGGTTTTACCTTAATGATATTTAGTAGTTGCGGATGCTTGCTAGAGTTCCAATCATAAGTGCATATGATCCAAGAAGATAAAGTATGTTAGCTTATGCCTCTCCCACATAAAACTTGCTATCAGTCTAGTAAAGTAGTCAATTGCTTAGGGACAATTTCACAACTCCTACCATAACTCTTCCACACTCGCTATATTTACTTTATTGCTTCTTTATCTAAACAACCCCTAGTTTATGTTTAGATGCTCTTTATTATCTTGCAAACCTATCCTATCACACCTACAAACTCCTTCTAGTTTCATACTTGTTTTAGGTAAAGCGAACGTTAAGCGTGGGTAGAGTTGTGTCGGTGGTCGATAGAACTTGAGGGAATATTTGTTCTACCTTTAGCTCCTTGTTGGGTTCGACACTCTTACTTATCGAAATAGGCTACAATTGATCCCCTATACTTGTGGGTTATCACGGTACTATCGTGGGTGCCTACGGTACTACCGTGCCGGGGCCCGGTACTACCGCAAGGGCCTGTGGTAGTACCGCTCTGGGGAGCAGTACTACCGCCAGACTTTGAACAACAACACTAGGAGTCCTTCATTCTGCAGAGACATGGTGAGAAGGAGGAAGCTCCAAAGGGCCAAAGGAAAGGAGGTGCAAAAGGAACATGTGTACATGAGATTCCACCCAAACCTTTCCAACGCAGACCCTCTCTTAATAGTACGGCTTTCCTACGACTCAAACCCACCGAAAAGAAACATAGAGAAACGCTGTCTTCAATAGTCTTCGAGGGGCACCAAATCGTCTTGTGTTCAGACATGATATATCTGAAAAGCTCAATGCACACGATTAGTCCGCAAAAGCATTGTCATCAATCACCAAAACTACTAAGGGGTAAATATGCCCTTACAATCTCCCCCTTTTTGGTGGATTGATGACAATACGAGATTTGCACATAGGGGTATAAAGTGAGGCAACGACAAACCCACAATCTATAAAATATAGATGGGCTCCCCCTAGATGCGGGCACTCTAGAGATGTGCTTTGGATTGCACGGCACACATACTAGGATCAACACGCCCCCTATATTTTATTGACAAGGCATCTCTTGCAATAGTATAATCAACACTAAGCAAGTAGGCAAGATGATGGATATAACTAAGTAACAAAGACAAAAAGATAAGCAAGAGTGCATATGTCTTACACCATATGATAGATAACTTGGTCTTACGAGCACAAACCAAACAAATTAAACCAAAGCAAATGAGGTTCAACAGACGTAAAGCAAAGCAATAGAGCTAAAACACACGACACATGACACGCAAATCCTACACTCTCTCCCCCTTTGGCATCGAGACACCAAAAAGGCAGAGAGGACACCTACGACATAGGTGGTAGCTCAGGCTGAAAACGACTCCTCGTCGGACTCAGTAGCGGGAATGGTCTCTTCCTTCTCCTCCTCGGAATCAGTCCACTTGAAGCCCTGCTTGGCCATCCAGTCCGCCTCGGGGGTGATGTGCTTCTCAGATCCGTTAGACACCTCCTCGCCAAGCTTCCTCAAGATCCTCTTGTCGCGACGGCGACTCTGCTTCTGAGCAACATGGGCCCTATACTGCCCCTGGGTCTGCATGCAGAACAACTTCTTCATCTTTGTCTTCAGCTTCTTAGCCCAAGAGGGCTCAGAAGAGGGAGGGGTGTATCCATCAGAACTGTCCTCATCAGCTTCCTCCTCGATCTCATCCTCATCCACATCCATTATGGCAGTTGCGGCCTCAGCACTGGTGGTGGTGTTAGCCCATTGGATCTTGATGAGGAGCTTGATGGGCTCATGACGAATCCAGCCGGGGCAACGAACTCATCATTGGGATAGAGCTTCTCCCAAGTCTTCGAGATCAAGTGAAATAGGAAAGGCCCATAGATGGGGACCTTACGGTTGAACATCGCAAACTGAAGCTCGCACCACATGATATGTGAGACATCAAGTGGTTGAGTCTGAGCCTGACGCGCATCCTCACAAATGAGCATCATATCCACAAAATAGGCATGCACCTGGCCCATGTCACCGATGCACGGGAAGAGGGTGTTGCGGAAGATCCGATGCATGATGTCAAGGAAGGAGTTCAGCACCCGCACCTTCTTCTTACTAGCAATTGTCTTCTCAACAAGGAAGGGTTGGATCTTGTTCTTGTTGGCAGACTCAGAGTTGGAATGAGGGCAAACTCCAACGGGCGTATCGAGCCCCGCATCTGGAACGTGAAGGAAATCAATGAAATCCTTCCACTAAGCATTCATCCGTTGACCATTGGTCATCCATGTCATGGTCCTTGCTTCATCAAAATGGAAGTGGACCGAAGCAAAGAACTAAGCCACAATGTCTGGGTCAAAGTCCAGGTGAAAGGTAAGCATGTGCTCAATGCCAAACTGCTCCACCAGATCCAAAGCCTCTCCAAAATAGCCACGGTTCTTGTCCTGCCTCATGTGATTCATGTCAATCCAGTGTACTTCCACGTAGAAGTTCTGCTTGGCCTTGATCACATCCAGATAGATAAGGTTCTGCTGCTTGGTCCAGAACAGATCATTCCCTCTGAAGTTGGCACGGGGATTCACATAGGGGTTGTTCTTCCTTCGAACAATGAACTCGGCCAGAGGTATCTCATCCATGCCCATGGTGGGCTCCCTCTTCTTGGTAGCGGTGTGCTTGGTTCTGTGTTGGGAGGCATTGGAGCCCTCTAGAGCTTCATCTTGGTTGCGCAGCCGCTTTGACCCTGTGTCATGGCTGGGATTCGAGCGATGAACATGGTAACCGGAGCCACCACCTAGACACAAAACACAAGAACACACACGAAAAACAAGAAGGATCAATGCAAATACCAAGGCCAAAGCCAAAAGAAACAAGTAAGCAAGAGATTTGGAAAGATAAAACAAAAAAATATGCCTCTACGGTAGTACCGGGCCAGTGTACGGATGTAAAAAATTACATCCGTGCCAGCAATGGCAGTACCGTGCTGGGGTGGCACGGAAGTACCGCACCTGGAGCGGAAGTACTTTTTTACTTCCACGCTCCGAGCGGTAGTACTGCACCAAGGGAGCGGTAGTACCGCTCGGAGCAGGCTACAAGCGTGGATGCGGTAGTACTGCTCCAGGAGGAGCGGTAATACCGCACGAATCATAGACGCCACAATAACCACGGATCTGGACCTAGAACATCCACAAAACTAGATCGGTACTACCGTTGATCAACTGAACTAATGTGCCAATCCAAAAAGCATGCTTACTGCACTACCACGCTCCTACAAATCCCTCTTGCACAGATTTAGCCAAAAATCTCATGAACAACAGATGCATATCGCCAAGACCTAGAAGCACAAGAACGGAAGAAAAGAAGAGGAACTTGTGGGAAAACCTTGGTCCATGGCAAGGGGCGAGGTGGGGAACAATCCCACCGGTCGGAATCCGAGGAGAGCGACCGGAGACGGAGATCCGGCGAGGACCTCCGGCGCCGTTCTTGGGCAGGAGAGAGAGACGGGGTGGGGAAAAGAGATGAATGGGTATGGGGGAGTTGGAACTCCCCCTGCCCCGCTCTTAACCCCCACCCGCTCGCAACGGTATGGTAGTACCGCAAGTCACTGCGGTAGTACCGTCCGAGTGGAAGTACCGCTCGCTGGGCGGTAGTACCGCTCTTCTAGTGGCAGTAAAAAATTACTGATGTGATGGATACGGTAGTACCGTGCGCCAGGGATGCAACTGTGCACGCATAGAGCAAACAACTCCTATGGTAGTACCGTGGCTTGCCATGGTAGTACCATACCCCCAAGAAAATGCAAATTTTGCACAAGAGAGGGAAACGTCATTTGCACATCAACCTTCAAGACACCGAACAACCAAGAGGCAAGCCCCAACGACGACACAAGCACGGCACAAAGAGAAGGCAAAAGACAGCAAAGACTGAAACATGAACCACTACTCTCAGGAAGAGAGGGCGGTGGCCGGAGCCACCTATGTATGAGTCACTTGGTATGACAGCGCGAAGAATTATCCTTGGGCCCATGACCAAGACTCATCTTTGAAGCACAAGTACCATCAAAAATTGCTAATGTGAAAGAGTTGATCAATTTATGCATAATGGCGGGAGGAAAAGTTCATTGAGAGAACAACACCCCCCCCCCCTATGTCCATGCCTACACCTAAACAAGATAGCATGATGAGTATGGTGGGGTGTGCAAGGGTTCAAACCACATTGCTCGAATCAATGATATTTAGCTCATGCCTTAACTCGCGAAATCTTGCTTCATCGAAGGGCTTCGTGAAAATATCTGCAAGGTTATAATGAGTGTTGACATACTTGAGCTTCATCTCCCCTCGCCTAATGTGATCCTGGATGAAGTGATACCGAATCTCAATATGCTTCGTCTTGAAGAGTTGCACCGGGTTGAGAGAGATCTTGATGGCACTTTCATTGTCACACCAAAGAGGCACTTCGTCACAAGTGACACCGTAATCCTTCAAAGTTTGCCTCATCCATAGAAGTTGAGCACAACAACTACCGACAACCACATACTCCGCTTCGGTGGACGATAGAGATACACAACCTTGCTTCTTAGAAGACCAACTCACTAAAGAGTAACCAAGCAATTGGCACCCTCCGGAGGTGGACTTCCTATCCACTTTGTCTCCCGCCCAGTCTGAGTCTGTATAGCCCAAAAGATCAAAGTTGGCTCCTCTTGGGTACCATAAGCAAAGTTTGGGGTATGAGACAAATATAGAAAGATTTGCTTGACCGCCACAAAGCGGCTTTCCTTAGGTGCGGCTTGAAACCATGCACAAATTCCCACACTCAACATGATATCCGGTCTAGATGCACAAAGGTAAAGCAAGCATCCAATCATGGAGTGATATACCTTTTGATCCACCGCTTAACCATTGGGATCAATGTCAAGTTGGCATTTGACAGGCATTGGAGTGGAGGCCGGCTTGACATCACTTAGCTTGAATCTCTTGAGCATGTCTTGAGTGTATTTGTGTCGGTGTACTAAAGTAGGGGCACTCCTTTGTACCCCTTACTTGTGCGCGGGCAGTCAGAGCCACGGGCTGAAGCCACACTTAGCAGGGCAAAAGGGAGGAGTCGAAGACACAAGACAAAAAAGGCAACACCAAAGATCGAGACCACAAAGAGCAGATGGGCGAAGCAGGTTTCCCCGGCAAGACCCTTGCCGGGGCGGCTCGCCCACACAAGCGGAGTGAGCCACCCTCGAACCCACGGTCTCCAACACCATCAACTGCGTTGGGCCAGGGCTCGGGAGGCACCTCCATGGTGGCATGCAGATATTTGTGAAGACAAAGAATATTCAAGATCAGATGAGGATTGGAAGGCAACGATCCTCGAGAAGATCCTTGCCAAGGAAACCCGCAAGACCCCCGGCAAGATCCTTGCCGGGGACGACAGCGCGCCACGGCAAGACCCTTATCGGGCCACCCGGCAAGGCCCTTGTCCAGGGCGTTAGCGGGGTCACTGCCAGGCATGCGCCAACCAAGTCTCCACCGCTGCTCACATGCAGCTGCCAGCCCAACCAGCTGGGCAGGCACCTGCGTGGCAACATGCAGCTCCCAGGCCAACTCAGCACACACCTGCGTGGCAACATGCAGATCTTTGTGGAGGCTCCACCACCGCGCCACCTCAGCTGCTTGCCTGCCTACATGGTGTCGCATGCATTGCTAGCCAGGGCGCGTGTCAAAACGAGGAGGAGCGGCAACGGACGGGACGGGCCTCGCTCCCGTCCCCGATAAAGCAGGAGGACACCTAAGGTACGCATTAAATGCGCCTTGTCCTGTAATACGGGCGATAAGCTCATAGCATTGTAGGCCTTTCCACCTCCTGTGTGCCACTGTGGCAGCCCCTTTCGACTATAAAAGGAGGCCCATGGCGTACTGGAGAGGGATTTGGCTCTTTTGAACCACGCAGCCACCATACCACTTCAAGAGCTCAAGAACACTCAATACATCCACCAAAGCAGGACTAGGGTTTTACGCATCCTCGTGGCCTGAACCTGGGTACACGATCCTTGTGCTGGTTACTAATCCTGCTCTTCTCACAACCCCGCGCCCCGCAACCGCAGAAGGGATCCTCGTTATCCCATAGGTGTCTTTTCCCACCGACATCTTTGGCGCGCCAGGTAGGGGGCGCAACTGTGAGAATCTGGTGTAGTTGTTGGCCTAGTAGTTCTTCATCGCCATGGCTCCTAAGAAGAAGGCGACCACAGCGAACGGTTCGTCCGGGACCGGACTGCCAGTACCGGTGCGGACTAGTAGCGGACCAGTCGCGGAGAGAACCCGTGGCGCGGTCCGCGAACATCCACATCACCCTGGCAGTCCAGGCCTGGTGAGCGGTGTTGTTCGTACACCGGGCGACGAGCCACACGTTGCGAGCTCCAGAGATGGAGTCGGGCCCCCCGCAGGCGGTGTGGGGCCCTCCAGGGGCGTCGTCAGGCCGCCAAACAGTGGTGTGGCGACCTCCAAGACACCAACACCGGCGCCCATGGCGCACTCTTCTCAAGTCATGCGTGATGAGCAGCGCCGCCCTGCTGGTGACCCTGGGCGCCGCCCTGGGAAGAATCCCATGCGCCCTTCACATGATGAGGAGGGCCAGCATGCACGCCGAGGTGCTGGCGGAGGTGGCGAACGACTGCGGGGCCGTGATGGGGCTCCTTCGAACACGGTTAGAAGTCAAAGCGCGTCGCGGTCCACACAGCTTTTGCCACCCCCACGCCAGCATAAGCCCTAGCACGCGCGCAACTGCTCCTTGACTTTCCTCCCGCTGCGGAGAAGCTTGACGAATGGAGGGCCACCGTCCGGAGCCTCGTCGGAATCACTGACAATGACGAGTTGCGGCCGGCAGGACCCATAGGCCATCGCTCCGTCGAGCCACTGCATGCTAGCGGTGGACGGGCCGGAGGCGATGCGGCCACGGTGCACTCCCCTCCTCCATACCGTCCACCGCGGTTGTCGGTCATTCGCGACAACGCTCATGATAATATCTCCATAGCATCGTCCGACCCGCGAACCCACCACGACCAACGTCAGGTTCTTCGGGAGCGAGCTCATGAAGACGCTCGAACCACCAACGAGCACCGGCATGACGCATGCCACCAGTCGGACAGGCGGGCAGGGTCCACTACGGACCACCCAGCACCGGGAGGCTACTGTGGCCTACCCTACGAGGTGGGTTGTCCGGCCTTCACCCGTGAGCTGTGGTAGTTCCAGTGGCCCTCCCACCGCATGTTCAAGCCCGACGTTGGCGAGAAGTACAACGGCAAGGCTCACCCATCGGAGTTCCTCGGCATCTACACCATCGTGATGCAAGCTGCCGGGGCTCGCGACGATAAGGTGCTCGCCAACTATTTTCCATTGACACTCAAGCCAATTGTTATGTCATGGTTGATGCACTTGCCGGTGGACTCCATTTCTTCTTGGGCGGATCTGTGTCATGAGTTTGTTGGTGCCTTTACCGGAGGCCACCAAGCTCATGGCCAGGTGAGTGATTTGCATATCATCCCCCAGAAGGAAGGAGAAAACTTGCGCAAGTACATCCAAAGGTTCAGCCGAGTGCAGTACAACATCCCCGATGTTCATCCTGCCGCCGTGATCAGTGCATTCCACCAGAATGTGCGCAATCGTAAGATGCGTGAGGAGCTGGCGATGACCAAGGTCAAGGATGTAGCCAAACTTTATGTTCTGGCCGATCGGTGCACTTGCACTGAAGAGGGAAGGAAGTACCCCGGCGAAGACGCCAGCGCGGAAACCGACTCCACGGACGACACCGTCACCCCGGCGAAGAAGGGCCGGCGCCGTAACAAGAAGCGCAAGGGCAAGACCGTGCTTGCCGTCGAGGGGTCCTACGATACCGTCGCCACCAAGAAACCCAAGGCGAGTGACCCCGGCAAGGAGGTTGCCGGGTGTGTCGCTTGCCGGGCCTTGGCGGCTGCCGATAAGCCAGGGGCTCCGACAAGCAGTATTGCAAGATCCACCGCACCAAGGGCCATGACCTCTAGAACTGCCGGCAAGTGGAGCAGCTCGCTGAGAAGCAGAAAGACGAGTATGAGTGGCGGGACAAGGAGAAGGGCCAAGAGGGTGCCGAGGGATCTGACAAGAAGCGTGGTGGCTAAGGAGGCCGTTGCGGCAAAGATAATCAGTAGGAGAGGCCCGCCCGGGGCTGTGACAAGAAGCAGGAAGACGATGATCACGACGAGGATGATGAGTCCGGTGACCACGAGTTCCAAAAAGCCACAGAAGCCATGTGCGTCGATGGTGGCACCTCACTGCATACATCCCTCCGCCAGCTCAAGCAGTGGGCGCGTGAGATCACAGTGGTGGAGCCGTTGCTCGATGCACGGAAGCCGCTGAAGTGGTCCAGCACGCCTATCATCTTCGACACCGAGGACCATCCTGACCGCACTACTGCGGTTGGGTGCTTGCCGTTGTTGGTCTCACCAACAATCCGCAACCTTGAGGTGACAAAGATGCTGGTTGATGGCGGGGCCGGTCTGAACTTGATGTCGCCTGTTGTGATCAAGAGGTTGCAGATCCCTGATGGAGACCTCGAGGGGACGGGCACGTTCCAAGGGGTCAACCCGAGGAGGAGCCAGCCGAAGGGAAAGGTCACGCTGCCCTTGACGTTCGGAGGCAAGCTGAACCACAGGATGGAGAGGATTGTCTTTGATCTAGCCGAGATCCCGTTGCCCTACAACGGGATCCTTGGCCGCCCGGCACTAGCCAAGTTCATGGCGGCTTCACATTACGCCTACAACATGCTGAAGATGCCGGGGCCGATGAACATCATCACCGTCCCCTCCAACAAGAAAGACACGTTGATTTGTGCCGACCAACTCTACCAGGAAGCAGTTGCAGCAGCTGCCGCCAAGGCACCTGCTCCTGCCGACAGAGTCCCGGGAGGGGAAAATACCGGCGAGACCCCTCGCACCCACTCCGGCAAGCGCACCTCTTCGGGGTGTTGCGCTCCCGTTGAGGACGTGCTAGAGAGCTCCACCGGCAAGAGCAAGAAGTCCAGAGCTGCACCACCAAAGACCAAGAAGGTGCCCGTCAAAGAGGACGGCACGGGGGGAGCTTTTACCATAAGCTCCACCCTCAACAGCAAATAGGAAAGCGAGCTCGTCACTTTATTGCGGGCAAATGTCGATGTGTTTGAATGGCAAGACTCCGACATCCCCGGTGTTCCCAGGGAAGTGATTGAGCACCATGTTGCTGTCTGTCCTCATGCACGGCCCGTCAAGCAGAAGGTCAGGAAGCAAGCTCTGGAGAGGCAGGAGTTCATCATGGAGGAGAACAGAAAACTAGAGGCGGCAGGCTTGGTAAGGGGGGGTGCTTCATCCGACGTGGTTGGCCAACCTGGTAGTGGTGCGTGATGTCTACTATGCAACCTTCTTCTTGTAGACGTTGTTGGGCCTCCAAGTGCAGAGCTTTGTAGGACAGTAGCAAATTTCCCTCAAGTGGATGACCTAAGGTTTATCAATCCGTGGGAGGCGTAGGATGAAGATGGTCTCTCTCAAACAACCCTGCAACCAAATAACAAAGAGTCTCTTGTGTCCCCAGCACACCCAATACAATGGCAAATTGTATAGGTGCACTAGTTCAGCGAAGAGATGGTGATACAAGTGCAATATGGATGGTAGATATAGGTTTTTGTAATCTGAAAATATAAAACAAGCAAGGTAACTAAAGATAAAAGTGAGCGTAAACGGTATTGCAATGCTAGGAAACAAGGCATAGGGTTCATACTTTCACTAGTACAAGTTCTCTCAACAATTATAACATAACTTGATCATATAACTATCCCTCAACATGCAACAAAGAGTCACTCCAAAGCCACTAATAGCGGAGAACAAACGAAGAGATTATGGTAGGGTACGAAACCACCTCAAAGTTATCCTTTCTGTTCTATCTATTCCAGAGTCCGTTGTAAAATAACATGAAGTTATTCTTTCCGTTCAATCTATCATAGAGTTCATACTAGAATAACACCTTAAGACACAAATCAACCAAAACCCTAATGTCACCTAGATACTCCATTGTCACCTCAAGTATCCGTGGGCATGATTATACGATATGCATCACACAATCTCAGATTCATCTATTCAACCAACACAAAGTACTTCAAAGAGTGCCCCAAAGTTTCTAACAGAGAGTCAAGGCAAAAACGTGTGCCAACCCCTATGGATAGGTTCATGTGCGGAACCCGCAAGTTGATCACCAAAACATACATCAAGTGGATCATGTGATATCCCATTGTCACCACAGATAAGCACGGCAAGACATACATTACAATCCGATAAGATGACTTCAAAGGGAAAACTCAATTCATCACAAGAGAGTAGAGGGGGAGAAACATCATAAGATCCAACTATAATAGCAAAGCTCGCGATACATCAAGATCGTGCCATAGAGAGAACACGAGAGAGAGATCAAACACATAGCTACTGGTACATACCCTCAGCCCCGAGGGTGAACTACTCCCTCCTCATCATGGAGAGCGCTGGGATGATGAAGATGGCCACCGGTGATGGATTCCCCCTCCGGAAGGGTGCCAGAACGGGCTCCCGAGAGGTTTTTGGTGGCTATAGAGGCTTGCAACGACGGAACTCCCGATCTATCTTGTTCCCCGAAGGTTTTAGGGTATATGGACTTATATAGGCGAAAGAAGTCGGTCGGGGGAGCCACATGGGGCCCACGAGAGTGGAGGGCGCGCCCAGGGGGGTGGGTGTCGGTGTCAAAACCGGCGGATCTCGGGTAGGGGGTCCCGATCTGTGCGTCTAAGGCTAATGGTAACAGGAGGCAAGGGACATGATGTTTTACCCAGGTTCGGGCCCTCTCAATGGAGGTAAAACCCTACTTCCTGCTTGATTGATATTGATGATATGAGTAGTACAAGAGTTGATCTACCACGAGATCGTAGAGGCTAAACCCTAGAAGCTAGCCTATGATGATTATGATTGTCCCTCTAAGGACTAAACTCTCTGGTTTATATAGACACCGGAGAGGGCTAGGGTTTACATGGAGTCGGTTACAAAGAAGGAAATATAATATCCGGATCGCCAAGCTTGTCTTCCACGCAAAGGAGAGTCCCATCCGGACACGGGAGTCTTGTATCTTCACGGTCCAATAGTCCGACCAAAGTATATAGTCCGGCTGTCCGGATACCCCCTAATCCAGGACTCCCTCAGTAGCCCCTGAACCAGGCTTCAATGACGATGAGTCCGGCGCACAGTTTTTTCTTCGGCATTGCAAGGCGGGTTCCATCTCTGAATACTCCAAAGTAATTATCGAACACTTAAACCGTGTCTGGATCTGCAAGATGATCTTCACATAGCATCATAGAGAGAATGATATTTCACAAATGTAATCTGCTGACAACTTTAGACAACGTGACATGACACTACGGTCGGGTCATTATTTGAACCGTTCTCCCACAACCAGCCATAGCGCATATTGCAAGGCGGTTTCATCGGCACGTCTTGTCAAAGCAGAGATCATGTCCCTTTATCACGGGATTCCCATCAATACAGGTATGGGTAACCCAACCGGGCCATCAATCGTGGCGCTTGGGAAATAAGCGACCCTCAACGGGCAAGTGGGGACGCGCACCGCTTTCGTCGCCTCTATAAAGGGATAAGGGTTCCCCATTTTCACCCACGCCTTCTTCCTCCTTTGCTTACCCATTCTTGCCTCCTCGAGCTCCAGCTCCCTAGTCCATGCCTTCTCCGCACAGCCAAACATGTCCGGAGCAGGAGGCAAGTGGGTGGCCTCCACCGTGAAGGAGGAGCATATTGCAAAGCTCCAGGCGGTCGGATACTTGGCCGCACACATCGCGCACTAGCCACCAGACGCAGGGCAGATCATTCCAAATGCGGAACCCCACGAGAGGGTCGTGTTTCTCGTCGACCTCGTCCGTGGACTGGGATTTCCACTTCATCCCTTCGTCCGCGGGCTCATGTTCTACTACGGGCTAGATTTCCATGATCTAGCCCCAAATTTCATCCTCAACATCTCAGCGTTTATCGTCGTGTGCGAGGCCTTCCTCCGCATCAAGCCTCACTTCGGCTTGTGGCTACGAATCTTCTGCGTGAAGCCGAAGATCGTGAGCGGCTAGCAAGCGGAGTGCGGAGGCGCCATGGTGGGCAAGATGCCCAACGTCACCTGGCTTGACGGCTCCTTCATAGAGACCATGAAAGGGTGGCAATCGGGGTGGTTCTACATCATCGAGCCACGCGACGCCAATTGGGCGGCGGCCCCCGAATTCTGATCCGGAATCCCCATGCGGCTCACCTCCTGGGAAAAGAAGGGCCTGGCATGGGGTGAGCCTGCGGAGCTGACCGGACTTCAGAACTGCATCAAGAATATGAAGGACAAGAAAATCAAGCTTGTCAACGTGGTCCAAGCCATGCTTGTCTGCCGGATTCTTCCATGCCAAAGATGGACATTTAATCTGTGGGAGTTCGCCCCGGCCGAACACCAGACACTTCGAGAGCTCTACGGCATGACACACAAGGACGCATGGAAGGCGCCGTTCAAGGCCTCCGGAATACCTCCTCCCACATCTGAGGACCGTGGACTTCACGCCACGCGGCTCCCTCATCCGGTGAGTTTTCTGACTATCACCGGATGTGGTCTTTCCTCGTGTACTCATGGGAGGATATTAAGTCATTGTGTGTATTTAATCAGGAGTATGTGGAGATGGCAGAGCGGATTGACTGTCCGGCTCCACTTCCAGAAGGTCCAGCAGATGCTCTCCTGGCGGAGATGCTAGTCCCGGTGAGGGAGTCCTGGATTAGGGGGTATCCGGACAGCCGGACTATACACTTTGTTCGGACTGTGGGAGCGTGAAGATACAAGACTCAAGACTCCGTCCCGTGTCCGGATGGGACTCTCCTTTGAGTGGAAGACAAGCTTGGCAATCCGGATATTATATTTCCTTCCTTGTAACCGACTCCATGTAAACCCTAGCCCTCTCCGGTGTCCATATAAACCGGAGAGGTTGGTCCTTAGAAGGCCGATCACAATTACAATCATAATCATCATAGGCTAGCTTCTAGGGTTTAGCCTCTACAATCTCGTGGTAGATCTACTCTTGTACTACTCATATCATCAATATTAATCAAGCAGGAAGTAGGGTTTTACCTCCATCGAGAGGGCCCGAACCTGGGTAAACATTGTGTCCCTTGCTTCCTGTTACCATCAGCCTAAGACGCACAGATCGGGACCCCCTACCCGAGATCCGCCGGTTTTGACACCGACATTGGTGCTTTCATTGAGAGTTCCTCTGTGTCGTTGCTGCAAGGCTTGATGGCTCCTTCAATCGTCAACAACACGGTCCAGGGTGAGAATTTTCTCCCCGGACAGATCTTCGTGTTCGGCAGCTTCGCGCTGCGGGCCAGTTCGCTTGGCCAACTGGAGCAGATCGACAGCTACGCCCCTGGCCACCAGGTCAGGTTCGGAAACCTGAACTACATAGTCGATATCCGCGGAGACTTGATCTTCGACGAAATCGGGCCTGTGCCAAGAGCCCCGGACAGTCACGACGAGCACGGCTTAGACCTGCTGTCGAACAATGCTCGGGATATCACCCCTACAGTATCCCCGGACCTAAACTCGGAGCAGACTACGTGTCCCAAGGACAGGTGGATGGACCCCGCCCTGCAGGCCGCACACTCATCGGCGGTAGAGCCAAACATAGGCCTCACCTCTACTGATGCATGTGACTCCGGACCCCCGGACTCGTATCCGGTTGTAGGTTCTAGACCGCGCGCTCCCGAGCCCGCCGAGCCTGGTTGGGCTCCGGTAATAGAGTTTACCGCTGAGGATATCTTCCAGCTCTCGCCCTTTGGCGACATGCTGAACTCGTTAAAGTCTCTCTCTTTGTCAGGAGGCTCTTGGCCGAACTATGTCCGGCTCGAGTGGGAAGGAGGCGACGAAGGAATTCGTTTCCCACCCACGCTCGATGATCTAACCGACGTGCTTGACTTCGACTCCGAAGACATCGACGGTATGGACGACGATGCAGGAGAAGAACAGGAACCACTGCTCACTGGGCGGTGGACAGCCACCTCCTCATACGATATATATATGGTGGACACTCTGAAGGAAACCAATGGCGACGAGGAAACGGAGGATAAACCCTCGGGGAGAAAAGCAAAGCATGGGCGTCATCGACGCTGCTCCAAGCCCCGCCATAGCAATACCGGCTCAGGAGACGAAAACAATCCGGGTGGTGCCGAAGAGGAATACAACCCTGATCAGCTTGCCTTCGAGCAAGCCGAGCAGGAAGACGGGCAGGTCAGCCCAGACGAACAGGCGACGGACGGATATCCGGAGGAGGACAACTACATGCCCCCCTCCGAAGACGAGATTAGCCTCGGCAACGACGAGTTCGGCATGCCTGAGGATCCCGTGGAGCAGGAGTGCTTCAAGCGCCGGCTTATGGCCACTATGAGGAGCCTGAAAAAGAAGCAGCAGCAACTCCAAGCTGATCAAGACCTGCTCACAGATAGATGGACTGAAGTCCTGGCAGTTGAGGAATACGGACTCGAGCGCCACACGGCTGACCGGCCACCCCGTGGCCGGGATAAAACGGCATATCATCCTGAATACCAGCCCGCACCCCCACGCCAACACACTACGGCCCGGGGCAAAATGCAGGACCTACAAGATACACTGAAGGCAGGACATCCAAGATCGATCTACGGATCGCGGGGGCGCGCCCCAGCACGCGACGATGACCATCACGCCGGATACACTATCAACAAGTCCGGTTGGGCCGAACACAGCCACCCAGACCAATTCGAACTGCGTAGCCACAAAGCCTGGCACAGAGGCTCCGCGCACCCCCTCTGCTTCACTGACGAAGTGATGGATCATGAATTCCTAGAAGGGTTCAAACCCGTAAACATCGAATCATAAGATGGCACAACAGACCCCGCAGTATGGATTAATGATTTCCTTCTCCACATTCACATGGCCCGCGAAGATGACCTACACGCCATCAAGTATCTTCCCCTTAAGCTCAAAGGACCCGCGCGGCACTGGGTAAACAGCATGCCTGCAAATTCCATTGGCAGTTGGGAGAACCTGGAAGATGCATTCCTCGACAAATTCCAGGGCACATACATGCGACCACCGGACGCCGATGATTTGAGCCACATTACTCAACAGCCCGGAAAGTCAGCCAGGAAATTCTAGACTCAGTTCTTAACTAAAAAGAACCAAATAGTTGACTATCCGGACGCCAAAGCCCTGGCGGCTTTTAAGCATAATATCCGTCACGAGTGGCTCGCCCGACACCTCGGCCAGGAAAAACCCAAGTCCATGGCCCCATATGTACGGACGCCAAAGTCCATGGCTATATGTACGGAACGGCGCGAGCCCTTCCAGTTCACACCTTCTTGCTACTCCCCTTCTCCTTCTTGGCTGCTCGCCATCCCCATGGCCCCGCCGAAGAGGTTCTTGGCTGCGAAGAAAGGAAAAGCTCGCCAGGAAGGGCCTGGCTCTCCCTCGGCCAAGCGTGGCTGGGGCTGCCCTCGCAAGCACCCTATGGCCCCCGCAGCGACTTCCCGTGGTCGTGGGAACAACCCTCTGCGCGGCGGTGGGCGTTCGGTTGCCAACGAGAGGTATGTTGGGGCTGCGCGACCCCCATGGCCGCGCTTTCGCTCGGCGGAGGTGCTGCCGGAGTTTGTCGTGTGGTCGTCGGACCCGACCGGCACCTGGCTCCAGCTCCCTCGCTTCTTCATAGGTGAACTACCGGCTGGTGCCCCGGGCGGCCTTTGGCTTTAGGTAGATGGTTGCTGCAGCAGGGCCTCTTGGGCTACTCTGGAGGTCTCCACCGCCAGGGAGGCGGCCTTGACCTGTGGCTGGCAAACATTCGCCCGCGCGCGTGGCCTGAGCCGGCGATGCACTATGCACTTCAAGTTCGACAGCGACGCCACCCTCTATGTGAGGGTGTTTGGTGAAGACGGCCGCCGTGCCGGGTGCTGCCCTGAAGAAGATGACCGCGGCCGCGCGCCCAGCCCCGACGTTGGTCGGGGTGAAGGTGACAGAGGGCGCGCGGGCAGCGGCGCCCGAGGCCTGCCAAGCTCTGGTGACTCCCCTTCGAACGGTAGCTCCTCCAGTGGCGGTCACGGCCAGCCCCCTTGTCATTGCGCTCGCCTGGGAGAGGGCAGCGGGTCGGCTCGACGCCGCCCTTCGGTGAAGAGGGAGGCAGAATCCTGCTGAGCTCCGAAGGCAGTACGAGCCTTCGCCGAGAGTTGGCGTCGGGCAAGTCGTGCCCCCCTTTTGCTTTCCTTTCTCTCATGTGCGAAAAGAATGTAATCCGGTGCCCCTCGGGGCGTGTTGAACTATCGTTGTTTAATTGGTGCACTATTTCTACTGTTTATGCGCTATGTTTCCATTCTGCGTGTCTATGCATGGAAATCACTTATCTTGGGGGGGGGGGGGGGGGAAGCTCTCCGCGGTCCTCGCCTCCCGAGGCTAGGGCCTCATCCTGCGCATTGTGTCCTGCAGGGTTTAGTCAGTAGGGGTAGTCTCCAGCCTTGGCAGCGAGGGCAACCAACCCAAGCCCCGTGATCGTGTCGCGATGCCCGTGGGGCACGGAACGGGAGGGGTGGTCCCACAGCGGACTCGGACAGGGAAGTTCCAAATCACTGGGCAGAAAAACACTCGCGAGGGTGCCCATGCTCCTCCCTCGTGAGACTACGCGCGAGAGAAAACGAAACAAATAAGTGAAATGGACGAAGGGTCGCGAGTTCGAAATGGTAACAGCCTCAGAAGAACTTCAAATAGAAACAAAGAAGCCAAGTGCGGAAAGCAAATGAAAGAAGCCACGTCCGGCACCTAGTCGAGTCTTCGACGTCTTCTCACCAGCGCGGAGCTAAGTCCTGCCACTGGGCGTGGGCAGGAGCCCCCGAGGCCCGAGGGCAGCTCTCCGGAGACTCCGGGGCATGTACAACCCCACTCATTATTACGTGAGAGTTTCACGGGCGGCGAGCTTCACAGGCGTTTACCTTCTTCACAGGCACCGGGCCTTTTCCAAAACACGGACACTTCACAGGCATTCGCCTTCTTCACAGGCACCGGGCCTTTTCCAAAATGCGGACACTTCACAGGCATTCGCCTTCTTCACAGGCACCAGGCCTTTTCCAAAATGCGGACACTTCACAGGCATTCGCCTTCTTCACAGGCACCGGGCCTTTTCCAAAACGCAGACGCTTCACAGGCATTCACCTTCTTCACAGGCACCGGGCCTTTTCCAAAACGCGGACGCTTCACAGGCATTCGCCTTCTTCACAGGCACCGGGCCTTTTTCATGGGTAAAATCTTCGGAGATGTTGAATGTTCCAAGCGTTCTGGATGGGCACCCCCTCCTGGGTCTCCAAGCGCGCGGAGTCGGGCCTGGAAACATGAACAACCTTGAACGGGCCCTCCCACATGGGAGAGAGCTTGTGCAGTCCCTCCCTGGAGAGAACCTGTCTGAGCACGAGATCCCCTACCTCAAGAGTCCTGGGGCGGACGCTGTGGCAGTGGTATCGCCGCAGTGCTTGTTGGTACCTTGCTGCCCGCAGTGCGGCTTCTCGGCGATGCTCCTCCCCCAGCACGAGATCTGTCCCCCACATGGCGTCCTGCTGTGCTTCGTCGAACGCCAGGACCCGCGCGGAACGACGTCTGACCTCGTGAGGGAGAATGGCTTCAGCTCCATAAACCAGAAAGAACGGGGTCTCGCCAGTCGGCTTGGTCGCGGTCGTGCGGATTGACCATAGCATAGACTGGAGCTCGTCATACCAGCCCCTGCCGCAGGCCTCCAGCTTCTTCTTGAAGGTCCTGGTTCTGAGGCCCCTCAGGACCTCCATGTTGGCTCGCTCGGCCCGACCGTTGCTTCGCGGGTGCGCCACCGAAGCGTAGCATATCTGCGTTCCAAGGTTAGCACAGTATGTTTTGAAGAGGTTACTGGTGAACTGCGAACCGTTGTTGCATTTTGTCATGTCATCTTGTGCATTGCATTGCATTCGTGTTCGTCTCATGCATCCGAGCATTTTCCCCGTTGTCCGTTTTGCGATCCGACACTCCTATGTCATCCAGCGTTCCCTTCTTGTTTCTTTTCGTGTGTGGGTGTTAAACATTCTCGGAATGGACCGAGGTTTGCCAAGCGGCCTTGGTATACCACCGGTAGACCGCCTGTCAAGTTTCGTGCCATTTGGAGGTCGTTTGATACTCCAACAGTTAACCGGGTAACCATAAAAGCCTCTTTTGTCTTGCAGCCCAACACCCCTCCAAAGTGGCCCAAAACCCATCCAAACCCCCTCCATGCTCTCGGTCGTTCGATCTCGATCGTGTGGGCGAAAACCGCACCTCATTTGGACTCTCCTAGCTCCCTCTACCTATTTAAACGCCCCTGAGGGAGTCCTGGACTAGGGGGTGTCCGGATAGCCGAACTATCATCATCGGCTGGACTCCAAGACTATAAAGATACAAGATTGAAGACTTCGTCCCGTGTCCGGATGGGACTTTCCTTGGCGTGGAAGGCAAGCTTGGCGATATGGATATGTAGATCTCCTACCATTATAACCGACTATGTGTAACCCTAGCCCTCTCCGGTGTCTATATAAACCGGAGGGTTTTAGTCCGTAGGACACAACAACAACAACAATCATACCATAGGCTAGCTTCTAGGGTTTAGCCTCCTTGATCTCGTGGTAGATCCACTCTTGTACTACCCATATCATCAATATCAATCAAGTAGGAGTAGGGTTTTACCTCCATCGAGAGGGCCCGAACCTGGGTAAAAACATCGTGTCCCTTGGCTCCTGTTACCATCCGCCTAGACGCACAGTTCGGGACCCCTTACCCGAGATCCGCCGGTTTTGACACCGACATTGGTGCTTTCATTGAGAGTTCCTCTATGTCGTCACCGATAGGCTCGATGGCTCCTTCGATCATCAACAACCACGACGCAGTCCAGGGTGAGACTTTTCTCCCCGGACAGATGTTCGTGTTCGGCGGCTTTGCACTGCGGGTCAATTCGCTTGGCCATCTAGAGCAGATCGAAAGCTACGCCCCTGGCCGTCAGGTCAGATTTGGAAGTCTGAACCTCATGGCTGACATCCGCGGAGACTTGATCTTCGATGGATTCGAGCCACAGCCGAGCGCGCCGCACTGTCACGATGGGCATGATTTAGCTCTGCTGCCGGACAGTGCCTTGGAGGCCGCACACGAGTCCGCTCCGACCCTCAATTCGGAGCCGGCTTCACAGATCGAGGACGGGTGGCTAGACACCGCCTCGGGGGCTGCAACCTCTATGGTGATGGAGCCGAATACTGACCTTGTCCCTTGTGAAGCTCGTGACTCCGAGGTTCCGGACTCCTCGCCGGACTCCGAACCCCTCGCGCCCTACCAATCGAATCCGGTTGGGCGCCCATCATGGAGTTCACAGCTGCAGACATCTTTCAGCACTCACCTTTTGGCGACATCCTGAATTCGCTAAAGTATCTCTCATTATTAGGAGAGCCCTGGCCGGATCACGGTCAGGATGGTTGGGATGCGGACGACGAAGAAATTCAAAACCCACCCACCACCCACTTCGTAGCCACTGTCGACGAATTAACCGACGTGCTAGACTTCGACTCCGAAGACATCGACGGTATGGACGACGATGCTGGAGACGACCAAGAACCAGCGCCTACTAGGCACTGGAAAGTCACCTCAACCCACAAAGTATAGATGGTGGATACACCAAAAGGAAGCGATAACGAGGAACAACGGGACGCGGCGAAGGATAATTCCCCCGAAAAACAACCAAAACGGCGACGCAAGCACGGCCTGAAGTCCCGCCTTGATAACAACAGGACCCATACTGACCCAGCCGTAGAGCAGGGCGAACCGGTGGAAGACGAACATGCCACAAAGCAACCATCCGAACAGGATGAATTGGACGAGCAACCCATCCCCGACGAAAACAACAGTCCAGACGATCTCACGCCGGACACATCACCGGAGCATAAGAACCTTCACAAAAGGCTCGTCGCCACTGCAAGAAGTTTGAAGAAGCAGAAGTGGAAGCTCAAAACAGCGGAAGACGTTCTCAGAATGAGATGGAGCAAAGTACTCAAGACCGCAGATAAATACGGCGATAGTCACCAAGCAAAGAGCTACCCGAAGCGCAAGCTGTTGCCCGAATTTGACGAGGAGGCCGTAGAGCCCCCACAGTCAAAAAAGAAAGAGGCCGCCTGGCCGGATAGACGACCAGATGACAGGCTAAGAGCGGCAAGCGGCACCGCACACGAGCCGGCACACGATCCACATAAGGATCCTCGCAAAAAGGATGGCCCGGTCAGATCCATCTATGGGCCAAAAAAGAAGGCTCCAGCAAGCAACACAATACGCCAAGTATTCGAAGATAACGGCACACCTAAATACAGGGGCGCCGCACACCCACTATGTTTCACCGATGAGGTACTGGATCATGAATTTCCAGCGGGATTCAAACCCGTAAACATAGAGGCATATGACGGAACAACAGACCCTGGAGTTTGGATTGAGGATTATATCCTACACATACATATGGCTAGAGGAGACGATCTCCACGCCATAAAATACCTACCCCTCAAGCTCAAAGGGCCAGCCCGGCATTGGCTCAAAAGCCTCCCAGAAAATACCATCGGAAGTTGGGAAGAGCTCGAGGATGCGTTTCGAGCAAACTTTCAGGGAACTTATGTCCGCCCTCTAGATGCAGACGATTTAAGTCACATAACTCAACAGCCCGGAGAGTTAGCACGCAAATTCTGGAACATGTTCCTCACCAAAAAGAACCAAATAGTCGATTGTCCGGACGCCGAGGCCTTAGCAGCATTTAAACATAACGTCCGAGACGAATGGCTCACCAGACACCTCGGCCAGGAAAAGCCAAGGACAATGGGCGCACTAACGAGCCTCATGACCCACTTCTGCGTGGGAGAAGATAGCTGGCTGGCAAGATGCAGCACCAGCGACCCAAGTACATCCAAGGTCAGGGATGGAAATGGGAAGCCACGACGCAGAAAAGACCAGCGCCAGGCTAAGGAAAATGGCCCAAAGAACACGGCGGTCAACGCCGGGTTCAAAAGCTCTCGGCCGAACAACAAAACACTGCCTCTTAAGGATAACAGTGACGATCTATCCAACCTAAACAAAATCTTGGATAAGATATGTCAAATTCACAGTACCCCCGGGAAGCCTGCAAACCATACCCACAGAGATTGTTGGGTCTTCAAGCAGTCCGGCCGACTTAACACCGAACACAAGGGGCTCGACACACCAAGCGAGGACGATGACGAACCCCACAAGCAGAGCGCCGGAAAACAAAAGAACTTCCTACAAGAAGTCAAAACAGTGAATTCACTTCAAGTGATAACAAGGAAAAATAGGGTGGCACCTACCAAAGCACGTGCCGCACGGTCCACCCCAGCGGAATCCCGAGATTGGATGTCAAAACCAATTACTTTCGACCATCTGGATTACTCCAGAAGTATTCGAAACGCAGGATGGACTGCTTTGATATTGGATCCTATAATCGACGGACTACAATTTACACAAGTCCTAATGGACGGCGGCAGTGATATAAACCTGCTATACCAGGACACCATCCGCAGAATGGGGATAGACCCTACCAGAATTCGCCATAGCGGCACTTCCTTTAAAGGAGCGACGCCAGGCCCTTATGCCAATAGTACGGGCTCCTTACTACTATAAGTTGTGTTCGGTTCATCCGACAACTTCCGTCGCGAAAAGCTAATCTTCCATATCGCCCCATTTAAAAGTAGCCATCAAGCACTATTGGGACGCGAAACTTTCGCCCGCTTTAACGCAATACCGCATTACACGTCTCTTACACTTAAAATGCCCGGTCCACGCGGCATCATCTCATTAAAGTAACTTAGATTATTCCTCGACCATAGAAAAACGTGAGACTGCCTTGACAGCCACAAACTAATCCGGCCTGGCTGATCGAAGCCCCTAAAACAGGTCATTTAGACCCCGGACACGGCTAGGCGAGTCCGGCATAAACAAACAAAGGGGCTTCCCAGCCGCATACCCCTTTACAAGGGGCTACACGAACGAAGAATGACAGCCAATAAAGCTCAATGTTATTCATTTTCTAAAATCATACTCTTTTTTACATGCATTTTTCGGACGATCTTTTTTCAAACTAAGTTCTTATCTTTTACAGATGAATAACGTGCTACACCCGTCCAGGATACAGCACAACAGAGACACAGGCGCAGACGTGCAGCAGGGACCCGTTACAAGGATTCTTTTCAGATTAAGACCCTGCGTAAACCTTTTTTACTGTCTCTTGTTGCTATACATCTCCCGGTTTCTTATCATAACCAAGGAGGAGGCTGACGTTATGGCATCGGCCGTGTCAGAAGATTTCGCGCGTACCTGGACACTAGGGGCTTAGGGCATCGTTCGACCCATTTTTCACAAAGACCGAATACCTTAGGGAGTGTTCGGCGTCTCGAGTTAGGCCTTATATGCATCAGCTCCGAATCATGTCTTTGGTCAAATGTTGGGTTTTCCAGGCTCCCGTGTTTTGCTGCCTTACGTTCCGTATTATCGGCTAACGCGGCACCAGGAGAACTACTGTGATTGTCCCCCGGTTCAGCCAGGCGAGCACCTCAGTAGGGAAAGCCGAAAACTGACTGTCATGATATAGCGAGAGACTGGTCAACCACTCGATCGACTACTGGAATGTCTAGAATTCCTCCGCTTTGACGAAGGACCGTTTCCCGGTCAGGCACATACGCGCCCCGAATTCGGAGAGCGCAGTGCCCCTAGGGGCTATATCGTAGCTCCACCTTCGAACTCCTATGGCTAAGTGAAACTGATAAAGCATTATAGTCCAGTTGCCTCGTTTGCTACGCTACCACCTCCTTCACAGGACCAAGACGTTGGATTAAGTGTGAAAATGCGCTTTTTTGCAAACACCCCCGCACCATGTGCGTGGGGGCTGAAGCCGAAGACTGCCATCTTTCAGGTTATATACATATACATTAACGACCGCACAGGAGGAATTTCAATACTTGAACGCACAAGTATAAAAAGCCCTTATATTACAAATATGGTTTTACAAATCATACATGTCATTTGAACATAACATTTTTTGAGCACTGCGACTCTACTAAACGAGCGCCCCGCAGGACTTCCTCAAAATAGTGCTCGGCGGGTAATCGGCTTCTATCCGAATCCCGGGATGCAACATCGGTGGCATCCATCTCTGCCCAGTATGTTTTGACACGGGCGAGAGCCATCCGTGCACCCTCTATGCATGCCGACCGCTTCACCGCCTTGATATGCGGCACCGCATCAAGGAATTGCTGCACTAAACCAAAATAACTCTTTGGCTTGGGCCTTTCCAGCCACAGATGAGCCACGACGTCCTTCATGGCAAGTCCGGACAGCCTATTCAGCTCAGCCCACTCAGCCAACCGATCGGTTAACGGAAGGGGATGCTCCGGACTATGGAATTGAGACCAAAAAAGCTCTTCCATCTCGTGATCCTTTTGGCTTCAGAAGTGCACGACTGCGTCCGCCGCACTCGCCGCCAAATCCAGATAAGGATCCTCCACACCCCACAGCTGGCCCAACTGAGCATATTTCTGATCTGTGAACTTCCTGCGCAGCAGAAAGGGCTTCCCAGCCGCAATGTCTCCGGCCTGACGCAGCTCCTCCTTTATAGCCCTCATTGCAGAACGGGCATCCTTGGCTTCGGTGGTGGCCTTCTTCAGGTCCTCTTGCCCTGCTCGACGTTCTCTTTCAAGAACCTCATAGCGGTCGGTAGCATCCTTCAGCTTCACGGCCATTCCGGCCATCTCCTCCCTACTTCGGCAGTGAGCAGCCTTTTTGGCTTTTAGCTCTTCGGCTGCCTTCGAGGCAGCCGCATCACTCCTTCTGGCTTGCTCCTTGGCTCGAGCAAGCTCTGCCTGAAGGCCCTCCATATCAGCGGCGCCATCTGCATCAAGCATACATGTTGTAAGGCGTAAGCATCAGCTCCCTTACCAGGTAACCGCGGAGAAACAACCCACCTTGTGACTCGTCAAGTCGCTTATGGACAAGAGCGATGTCCGCATCCGCAACGTCTAGTTGCCGCTTCAGTTCAGCAACTCTATCAGTCCGGCTGGCCACCGAACGCTTCGCCCCCTGAATAGGAACGGCGACATCTTAACACTGAGATTATGATCCTCGGCACGCCGTCGCTTCTAACAACGTACCGGCTCTCAGGGGCTACTATCTATACAGGGCGCACTCTATGTGCAAAACTGTCAAAAGGTATCTCATTTTTACGTACCTCAAACCCCGTCAGTAAACTTCTGACGGCCTCATGCAACCCGCTCTCAGCGGATGAAATCCTTTCAATCACCATACTCATTAAAGTACGGTGATCTTCTGAGATAGACGCCCTCTCGAGCAGATCCTTTAGCTCCCCCGGCCGTACACCAGTTGGTGCCGAACTCTCCGGCCCCGCCGGACTCGAGGCGACCCTCCGCGACGACACCTCAGGGTCATCCGCCCCGCCTGACGGAGCGGCAGATGGAGGCGTTTCGCTCTCCATCATCTCCGGACGAAGATCCCCCGAAGATGAGCTCTGTTGAGAAGGGCTGAGATCCGAACTGCAAGGTAAGAACTCCGGTTATCCTCAGAAATGAAAACAGGGATGTCCCTTATTACAAAGCTCCCTTTTCTACTTACGGCTTGCTGGAGGGCTGATTCCCTTGGGGAAATAGTGCGGCCGGGGCTTCTCCTGGCGCAGGACCCTCCGATGAATATTTCTTCCCCCGCTTTGAGGCCTTGGCCTCCGGATCTTCGGAAGCGGTCCTCTTATCCCCCTGGAGGGAGGGGTTCTTGATCCCCCCTTCTTTTAGAGCCTCCTTAGCAGAGGCACTAATTTTCCTGTTTTCCCCTTCGCCCTCATCTGAAGGCGCAACCTCTAGCATCTTGACTAACACCGGATCCGGCGTGGTCTCCGGGAGGGGGGCCGGACACCGTATCAATTTTGCTTGCACTATCCACTCCTGTTCAGGGGATAGCTGGTTAAAAAGGCAAATCCATGATAAATAAACGGACAGTATGTCCAGACACAGGACTACTTACTTGAGTATCCAGGCGATTGCAGCTTAGGCCGGCGTCCTCGGTCAAGTCCGGACACATCTCTTGTGATCCGAAGAACAGTTTGTACATCTCCGCGAGTGTCGTACCCATGAAGTGTTGGAGAGCTCGTGGTCCCTCCGGATTGAATTCCCACAAGTGGAGGGGCGACGTTTGCAGGGCAGAAGACGCCGTATCAGCATAACCTGCGTCACCACGACCAGATTGATCTCCCTCTCTTGGAGGTCTCGAATCCGGCCCTGCAATAGGGGTACGTCCTTGGACGGCCCCCAGTCAAGCCCTTTGTTGACCCATGACGTCAGCCATTGTGGAGGGCCCGAGCGAAAGGCGGGCGGTGGCCTCTGGCTGCTTTCCCTGCGAGCGGTGATGTAGAACCACTCATGTTGCCTCAAGCCGAGCTCCTCCTGAAAAGAGCCCTCGAGCCATGGAGCATCGGCCCTCTTGCTTATAACCGCCCCACCGCACTCTGCCTGACGCCCCTCAATCATCTTCAGCTCCACGTTGAAGGTTTTGAGCCACAAACCGAAGTGAGGGGTAGTGCGGAGAAAGGCTTTGCAGACGACAATAAATGATGAGATGTGGAGGATGGACTCCGGAGCCAAATCATGGAATTCCAACCCATAGTAAAACATGAGCCCCCTCACGAAGGGATCCATCGGGAAGCCTAAACCCCGACGGAGGTGAGACACGAACACGACACTCTCACCAGGCTCGGGAGTACGAATGGCTTGCCCTTGGGCAGGCAACCTATGCGAAATCTCATAGGTTAAGTACCTGGCTTCTCTCAGCTTTAGCACGTCCTCTTCCGTGACGGAGGAGGACATCCACCGGCCCTGTGGGTCGGAACCGGACATTGTCGAAGGTCCGAAGTGCCCGAATCTGGAGCCCTGGGTGTTGGAACTCGGGGCGAGGGGCGGATTCGATTGAGGATTGAATAAAAGGAACGGGCCTTGGTCTCATTATAAAGAGGGAGAATACCAAGAGCCGTCCCCGTGACCGTTTGGAACGTGCCTTCGATGGAGGGGGCGTGGTGACGGGCGCGGTTGGGTTACCCACGTTCGTATTGATGGGAATCCCGGAATAAGGGGAACACGATCTCTGCTTCGACAAGACATGCCAAGGAAACCGCTTCGCTAAACGCGCTGAGGTGGTATAATAAAAACGATTCGAGTAAAAGCTTGGTTGTGGTGTGACGTCACGCCACAAAATACGTCAGCAGATTGAACTTGTGTAAATATTATTCTCTCTACGGTGGTATGTGGAATTTATTTTGCAGAGCCGGACACTATCCTAGTGTTCACAATCTTCTATAAATTATTCGGAGGAGGAACCCGCCTTGCAATCCCGAAGACAATATGCACGCCGGACTCATCATCATTGAAGCCTGGTTCCGGGGCTACTGAGGGAGTCCTGGACTAGGGGGTGTCCGGATAGCCGAACTATCATCATCGGCCGGACTCCAAGACTATAAAGATACGAGATTGAAGACTTCGTCCCGTGTCCGGATGGGACTTTCCTTGGCGTGGAAGGCTAGCTTGGCGATACGGATATGTAGATCTCCTACCATTATAACCGACTCTGTGTAACCCTAGCCCTCTCCGGTGTCTATATAAACCGGAGGGTTTTAGTCCGTAGGACACAACAACAACAACAATCATACCATATGCTAGCTTCTAGGGTTTAGCCTCCTTGATCTCGTGGTAGATCCACTCTTGTACTACCCATATCATCAATATCAATCAAGCAGGAGTAGGGTTTTACCTCCATTGAGAGGGCCCGAACCTGGGTAAAAATATCGTGTCCCGTGTCTCCTGTTACCATCCGCCTAGACGCACAGTTCGGGACCCCCTACCCGAGATCCGCCGATTTTGACACCGACAGCCCCCTCTCCCGAAATCCGCGGATGAATCCCCCCAAACCCTAGATATTTTCCCCTCTCGCCCGCCGGACATGTCCGTCCCGGACCGGACGAAGCCCGCACCGTCGCCCGTAGCCAATCCCCTCTCGCTACGTGTCCCGCCGGCGCCTCGACCGCCGCCGACCGCTGGTGAGGCTTGCCGCGCTGTTGCCGACCCCCAGGCCAGTCGCCGCCGCGCCCCTTCTCCTCCTCCGGTCCTCTCCCTCACCGTGCCGGTCTCATCCTCGTTGGTCGCTGCCCCATGCCATCTCTTCGACCTTGAGCGCCGCAACCGCCGTCCGTCGCCCCATCGAGGTCGTTGTCGGCCAGATCCGTCGTCCTTCGATGACCGGAGTCCTCATCGAGCCCGGATCCGGCATCGCGCCGCCCGGATCCGTCCATTCCCGCCGCCCCCGCGCCGTTTCTCCTCTTCCTCGCCGTCCCAGGCTCGCCGCCGTTCGCCGGAAGCGCCGCCGGCGCGGCTGTGTGTGCGTAGGAGCGCACGAGGCCGCTGCCTCGCGGGCCCGCAGCCCAGCCGCGGGCCCAGTCTGCCAGCCTCCCACAGCCCAGCCCCGGACTGCCTCCTCCCTCGTCATGGGCCGAAGCCAAGGGTGAGCAGCCTCTATCCCACGCTCTGTGCGTTTTATAGCTATCCTGTGCGCATGCGAATTTTGTTTGTCCTTAAATTTTTGCAATCTGGCCCCATGTTCATCATATCATAACTTGTTGAATACTGCTCCATTTTGTGCGTGTAATATGTCAAAATTTTCATGATGAGATGCTCTACATTTTATTCCATTGTGCCATGTTTGTTTGAGTCCATCTTGATGCCCTAATCATCATTGCAAGAGTGCTATATGATGTTAACCTGCTGAAACTATTATAACTTGCTGTTTTGTCTTTTTCGTTGCATTTTGTGTGTGCATCCTTTGAGCATGAGCTCTACATGTGTTTTGTACTATGTCATGCCATATTCATAGTGGTGCCATCCATGTATTTTTTTGAGTCTTGTACTGAGTGCATCAAGCTCGTGAAGTAGGGTACTTGCTGTTTCTGTTTTGCTAGTCTGAATCTGTTACATCAGGATGCTATGTAAACCTGCTGCTACAAGTCATTCTATGCATAATCTGGAGATGTTCACTAAGGATGTTTTGTTGTACATGTCATGCTCTATCAATTCATGGCCCTAGTTGCATTTATAGCATGCTGTAACATGTTGTTATCTTGCTCTCAACTTGCTAAATAATGTTGCTGTCAGCCTGTTAACCTGAAGTTCAGTTTTGGCCATGTGTTTTGCTAGTGATCCATGAACCCTATGAACTTGATTTTGCCATGCTTAGCTTCATAAACATGTATTCTTACTATTGGTTGCATTGCCATGCCATGTAATGCTCTGTGGTGAGTGGTACAAGCTCACCAACATGCCTACTTATTGTTGTTCCGGCCATATATGAATCTGTCATATCACTTGCTATGTTTACATGGGTGCCATCATATTTTCTGTGCCCTTTTGGCTCATGTTCAGTAAGGGACATTTGTTCTATGAGTTTAGTAGATTCATGCATGCCTTTGTTTGCCATGTTGAGTTCCTGTAACATGTTGTTTGATAGCTCTAAACATTGTAATCTGATGTTATTTCTGCTAAGTCTGAAACTGTTATAATTTGCAATCTTGCCATGTCCTTTTGAGCATGTTATAGTGTTTTCTGGAGATAGCTCAGTGTTCATGTTTTGTCATGCTTTACCCGTACTTCATGCCCATGCCTTTTGTTCTTATGTTGAGATGCTGTAGCATATTGTTTTGATGCTTGCTAGATGCCTAGTTGCTGTTTTGGACAGCTTGTCCTTTAAACTTGTATAGAGTGTATGTGTTGAACCGTTGCTCCGTTTTGAGTGTGCCCTATATGAAACTTGCTTAGTTTTGCATGTAGTTTCATATTACCTTGTTGCATCCTTGTTTTGAGGTGTTTTCTTGATGTTTGGGTGCATTTTGCGTCAATGTCATGCTTATCTTGTTTTGCTCATATCTTCTAGACCGTAGCTCCAAATTAAATGAACTTTATATGTAACTTGACTAGAATTTCGTGTAGATCATCTTGGTGCATCTTGACTTGCTGTTTAACAACTTGAACATAAGGTTTATTCAGTTCTGGACCAACTTTGAAACTTGCATATGAGGACTTACCGGAATTGTTATATGTTGTTTCCGGCGTCATTTAAACTTGCTTTGATGTGTTGTTCTTGTATGCATCATCTCTTGCCACGAGTAGCTTCATGTAGTCTTGTTTTGCATCATACTTGATTGTGCATCATGTCATGTTCATGTATTGTGTGTTTACCTTGTTGTTGCTTCTTTCCGGTTGTGCTTCTTCTCGTTAGTTCCCGTTTCGTTGCAATCGCGAGGATTCGTTCGTCTACGCTTGGTTCGTCTTTGTGGCTTCGTCTTCTTCATGGACTCGTTCTTCTTCCTTGCGGGATTTCAGGCAAGATGACCGTCACCTTGGATCTCATTACTATCATTGCTATGCTAGTTGCTTCGTTCTATCGCTATGTTGCGCTACCTATCTTTTGCTCTTCTAGCCTCCCAAAATGCCATGAACCTCTAACCTTTGACACCCTTCCTAGCAAACTGTTGTTTGGCTATGTTACCGCTTTGCTCAGCCCCTCTTATAGCGTTGTTAGTTGCAGGTGAAGTTGAAGATTGCTCCATGGTGGACAGGATTATGTTGGGATATCACAATATCTCTTATATTATTAATGCATCTCTATACTTGGTAAAGGGTGGAAGGCTCGGCCTTATGCCTGGTGTTTTGTTCCACTCTTGCCGCCCTAGTTTCCGTCATACCGGTGTTATGTTCCCGAATTTTGCGTTCCTTACGCGGTTGGGCGATTTATGGGACCCCCTTGACAGTTCGCTTTGAATAAAACTCCTCCAGCAAGGCCCAACCTTGGTTTTACTATTTGCCTCACCACCAACTATACCTTTCCCTTGGGTCGGCCAACCCGAGGGTCATCTTTATTTTAGCCCCCCCGGGACAGTGCTTCTCTAAGTGCTGGTCCGAACCGAGCGATGTCCGGCGCCCCCTGGGCAACTAGGGTCTATGCCAACCCGACGTCTGGCTCATCCGGTGTGCCCTGAGAACAAGATATGTGCAGCTCCTATCGGGATTTGTCGGCACATCTGGGCGGCTTTGTTGGTCTTGTTTTACCATTGTCGAAATGTCTTTTAAACCGGGATTCCGAGACTGATCGGGTCTTCCTGGGAGAAGGAATATCCTTCATTGATCGCGAGAGCTTATCATGGGCTAAGTTGGGACACCCCTGCAGGGTATAAACTTTCGAGAACCGTGCCCGCGGTTATGTGGCAGATCGAAATTTGTTAATGTCCGGTTATAGATAACTTGACACCAGATCCGAATTAAAACGCATCAACCGCATGTGTAGCCGTGATGGTCTCTTTTCGGCGGAGTCTGGGAAGTGAACACGGTTTTGGGTTATGATTGACGTAAGTAGGAGTTCAGGATCACCTCTTGATCATTACTAGTTAACGACCGTTCCTTTGCTTCTCTTCTCGCTCTTATTTGCGTATGTTAGCCACCATATATGCTTAGTCGCTGCTGCAACCTCACCACTTTACCCCTTCCTTTCCCATTTAAGCTTTGCTAGTCTTGATACCCATGGTAATGGGATTGCTGAGTCCTCGTGGCTCACAGATTACTACAACAACAGTTGCAGGTACAGGTCATACGATGATCCTGATGCGAGAGCGATATTTGCTTGTTTGGAGTTCTTCTTCTGCTTCTTGTTCGATCAGGGGATAGGTTCCAGGTCGGCAGCCTGGGCTAGCAGGGTGGATGTCGTTTGAGTTTCTGTTTGTGTTTCATCCGTAGTCGGATGGTGCTCTTATGTAAGATGATGTTGTATTCGTGTGGCATTGTATGCCTCTTGTATGTATCCACATCTATTATGTAATGTTGATGTAATGATATCCACCTTGCAAAAGCGTTTCAATATGCGGTTCTATCCTTGGTGGGACCTTCGAGTCTCTTTAGGAAAGTATTGCATATTGGGCGTGACAAGTTGGTATTAGAGCCTCGACCGACCCTAGGAGCCCCCTTGATTGATCGTGTAGTTTGGCCGTTGTTGAGTCTAGAAGAAAACTGATTTCTGAGTCTAGTTATATCGGAGAGTAGGAATTTTTTTTACTCCTCAGCCCCTTCCTCGCTCTGGTGAGGAATCTTGACGTAGGTGTTTTGTATTACTCCTCTTCCCATTCAAATTTTTCTTTAGGTTCACGCAGTTGGTTTTTCGATCGTTGGTTCTCAGCTCTTTTCATCCGGTGCATTTCTCGTCAAGTTGAATCGAGCCTCTTCTTCTTTGCCAAGTTCAATCCTCAGTTGTTTTCTTTTCCCACCCACCCTTCCCTTTTTCTCCTTGGAGCCGGAGTCCGTAATCGAGTATCCATCCTACTCGTGCGGAATCTTTGCTTTCTTTCCTCAATGATTTCAACCGGTGTTTTCTCTTCAAGATATTCGTAGCTTCCCCCTTCCAAGTTGCCTTTGTTTTCCCACCCTCCCACCCTCTTCTTCCCGGAGCCTGAGTCTCTTTCGAGCATCAATTTTCTTCATGTTGAGCCTCTTCAGTCTTCCCTCAATTATTTCAACCGGTGAATTCTCATCTCGTTCGTCATTCTTCATCCCTTTCTTTTTCCGGTGCACTCAATTCAAGTTTTTCGGGTTGACCATATTCTTCTCCTGGGATCTAATGTTTCCTCTTGATCGTTCGCCTCTCACCAGTTTATCCTTCCGGAGTGCTCAAGACATATTAGGAGATTTCGTCTGTGTTCCAATTAATTCGAGGTTGTCACCTCATTCAAATATTTCAATCGTTCCGGTGCATCATCTACCTCTTCAACATCCCTTTTCAAACGGTGTTTTTCTCTTCAGTGGGCCCTAACCCACAGGTCTTTTCCCAGGATCTTACCTGACTCTTCTAATTCCCCCGGAGTTATTCTCAATTCTTTTCAAGTGTGACATAAGAATGGATCCCATCAGTCACATGCCTTCTCCAAGATTGCTTTCAAATTCTTTTCATGATTGGCTCAACCTCCCTGATTTTCATTCTACCGGAGTATCTCAGTAATTTTGGTGTTGTTTCTCGTCGTCATTCTTGACATTTGAAGACCGAAGAAGAGTTTTTCCTCTAAATTTTTCCTATTCTCTCGAAGATTCGTGGTTCTAGCTTCATGCTATCCTCTCGAATTATTCCTTTTGTCAGATATTCTGTTCTTACCCATCCGGAGTATGTCAGGAGTTGTTTTCCCGTTTCTTTTCACCGGAGGCCAGCATTCCAGAAGAATTCTTCGTCCTCACATTTCAGCTATCGTTATCTAATTATCCCGGTGCTTCGTTCAAGTGTTCTTGAATCAACTCATGATCTCTTTGTTCTTTTGCATCTAAATCCCCCTCTAGCATATTGATTCTTCTAATTCTTCCCGGTGATTCATTCTCTTTCGTCAGTCATTTCCGAATTCTAACGGTGGTTCTTTCAGATTCTTTTTCTTTGATTATCATATTAATTCATTCGTTCTTTCCAATCCTACCGGTGGTTCATGAAGACTTTCTCAAATTTTGCGCCATATACCCCCCCTAGTCCTCTTCAACAAGAATAAGTTGCATGCCAAATCCATTGCTTGTCATCAATTTAATTTGATGAAGGATAAGCATACAATAAATCTTATTCTTATTTCCTCAAAGTGATTAATCCTTTTCTTCGGAGTTTGTTCTTGATGAATAAATTCTAGTTCCAAGTGTTTTCATCTTTTCTTTTCCGGAGTTCTAATTTTCCTCGGCCATTTCGTCGGAACATACATCTAAATCATCGCAAGGCTCATCTTATTCTTTCATCCTTCATTCCTATCTCATAATCTTTTTATTACCGGAGTTCTTCATGGTGGTTCTTCATGATTTAGTTCATTCCTCAAGTGTTCATCAAGATTCTTGTAGGCGAAGCTCAAGTATTCTTCTTCTTGCTTCGCGAGGTGCATTTAATTCTCCGTTACTTTTGAAGTGGAGTTTTGCATTTCTTCGTTCTTCTCAGTCATTCAATATTTTCCGTTTGTGGCCGGTTATCACCTTATGATCTTGAGATGTTACCTATAAGACCACAACAAGCTTATTCTTTTTGTTGTTGATTTTCTCAACAACTCTGTTCAATCCTTTCTTCTAAGGTTGCTTTCAATTTCATTCGTGGCACAAGTTGTCATTTTCTTCCCCGTTCTTTTCATTCAACTCTTTCAGTTCTTTCCAAAGGTTTTGTGTCATGTCTTCATCAAGTATCATTCCATCCTCTCAAGTTCATGTTCTAATCCTTCCATTTTCAGCCGGAGTGCTGCCTAAATCCTTTCAGTCTTAGTCGTTTCTTATCTCGTTCTAACCGGAGTGGTTTTAGAGTCTATCTGATTCCGTGAGTTTTTGATTCTCGTCATTCTCGTCGTTCCTCTCTTCTTCTCGAGTGCTCTCGATTCTTTGCTTCTTCTCTTGAGTTCTTGCTTCACCTCTTCCTATTTCCCTTCCGTCTCGGTCCTAAGGTCTCGGGACGAGATGTCTTGTTAGTAGAGGAGAGTTGTAACGCCCCAGATTTGATGCGCCAGGTGTCTGCCAGTTGTTCGCCTTCGTTGCCATGTCATTTGCTTGCGTGTTGCATTTTGTCATGTCATCATGTGCATTGCATTGCATTCATGTTCGTCTCATGCATCCGAGCATTTTCCCCGTTGTCCGTTTTGCGATCCGACACTCCTATGTCATTCGGCGTTCCCTTCTTGTCTCTTTTCGTGTGCGGGTGTTAAATGTTCTCGGAATGGACCGAGGTTTGCCAAGCGGCCTTGGTATACCACCGGTAGACTGCCTGTCAAGTTTCGTGCCATTTGGAGGTCGTTTGATACTCCAATGGTTAACCGGGTAACCGTAAAAGCCTCTTTTGTCTTGCAGCCCAACACCCCTCCAAAGTGTCCCAAAACCCATCCAAACCCCCTCCATGCTCTCGGTCGTTCGATCACAATCGTGTGGGCGAAAACCGCACCTCATTTGGACTCTCCTAGCTCCCTCTACCTATTTAAACACCCCCCTGTCCCAAAATCCGCGGATGAATCCCCCCAAACCCTAGATCTTTTCCCCTCTCACCCGCTGGACATATCCGTCCTGGACCGGACGAAGCCCGCGCCGCCGCCCGTAGCCAATCCCCTCTCGCCACGTGTCCCCGCCGCCGCCGTTCCCGCCGCGCACCACTGCTGGCCCGAGCCCATCGCGAATCCGGGGGCTCGTCCGCCGCCGCCTCTTCGCCCGCGCGCCTCCCGCGCCTCGCCTTCGCTCGCCGCCATCCGTTCGCCGGCGTCGACCTCGCCGACCGCTACCCGTCGCCTTGACCTCGCCGCCTCCCACCGGCGAGGCTTGCCGCACCGTTGCCGACCCCCAGTCCAGTCGCCGCCGCACCCCTTCTCCTCCTCCGGCCCACTTGAAAGTGCGTTATATCGACTAGAGGGGGGGTGAATAGGCAATTTTTATGAATTCTTCACTGAGGAATTTGCTGGTGAGGAAATTCCTTAGCGAAGAACTACTTGCAGCGGAATAAGTACTCAGAAGTAAACATAACAGGATACAAACATAGTCATCATGATGAAATGAAGACTAGCACAGAGTACAGAAAGCGTAAACACAGGATAACAAGATGAAGACAAACAGACTGAAGAAATTGAACTGAGGAATTTGTGAAAATCTTCAGTCAAAGTCTTCAAGCACAGATATGAACAACATACAACACAGTAATGAGGAAATGAAAGAGTTGATGAAATAGAAGCAGTTAGTTGGTGAAGACAATGATTTGGTAAACCAGATCCAACTGTTGTCTCAGTTGTACGTCTGGTTGGAGCGGCTGAGTATTTAAACTCGAGGACACGCAGTCCCGGACACCCAGTCTCTGAGCCGCAACTCAGGACACCCAGTCCTCACCGTATTCTCCTTGAACTAAGACCACGCAGGCCTCGTCCAATCACTCGTGGTAAGTCTTCAGGTGACTTCCAAACCTTCACAGACTTGGTCACTCGGCGATCCACAATTTCTCTTGGATGCTCTAGACCTTGACGCCTAACCGTCTGGAAGAAGCACAGTCTTCAAAGGTAACAAGCATCAGATCCATGCAGGATCAATTTCTTCAGTGATGCTCAATCACTTTGGGTTTGTGCGGCGTTTGGTTTTGGGATTTTCCTCACTTGATGATTTTCGCTCAAAGTCCTCGGAGGATGGGTTGCTCTCAGATGACAAGTGTCAAGTTCTCGCGGAGCAGCCAACCAGCTAGTGGTTGTAGGGGGCGGCTATTTATAGCCTAGGGAGCAGCCCGACATGATAAGACATAAATGCCCTTCAATGATATGACCATTAGGTGGATAAGATATTTTGGACAGCCGGCGCGCAGCACAGCAACGGTCGGAAATTTGACTCTCAAATTCCTCAGGGCTATCATGTTCCTCACTGTGTAGGCAATTCGTACTGGCGAATTCCTAACTCCTCAGTCAGAGCAAAGTCCTCAGTGAGCAGAAGAACTGCGTCTCTGTCACTAAAGAAATTGACTGAACTGTATGAGATTTCCAATGGCTTCACTCGAAGGGATTGGTAGGTGTAGGATGTTGAGTTGAGCATCACACGGAAATTTTTCCTTAGTATTTCCTCGACCCCCTTTAACAGTACGGTGTTTCCTATGACTCAAGAAAGAGAAAATGAAACTAGAAAACAAAAGTCTTCACGCTTCATGTTCCTCAAGTGAATACCAAGTCTTCAAGGTCACACAAATTTCTTCACTTTCAAAGTCTTCAGAAAGTCTTCAGAACATCAAAGTCTTCAGTCGAAGAGCTTCATTTTTAGGGGTCGACTCTCTCTGTAAATATCAAACTCCTCATAGACTTATAGACCTGTGTACACTCACAAACGCATTAGTCACTTAACCTATAAGTCTTCAATAACCAAAATCACTAAGGGGCACTAGATGCACTTACAATCTCCCCCTTTTTGGTGATTGATGACAACATAGGTTAAGTTTTCAACGGGGATAAACATATGAAGTGTAAATACTGATATTGAGGAATTTGATTGCAAGATATAGAAGAACTCCCCCTGAATATGTGCATAGTGAGGAATTTGCTTTTGAGGCAATGCACATTTGAAGAATTGAATCATGGAGATCTCCCCCTATATCTTGTAATTCATACACGCATTTGATATCTAATATGAAGAATTTGAAATGCATGATGAAATATGGTGCTTGATGAGATTCAGCATGCGTGCAATAATATTAACAAGGAATAAGCATGCAGAATAACACATCAAAAGTATCATAGCACAGTGCATCAAGTCAGAGCACAATGCACCGTTCAAAAGTATCAGGGCACCATCGGATTTAAGATTACAACTCGATCCAATAAAAGGTTTCGGAAGAACGTAACTTAACAAAACGCCCATAGTATAAACCCGCTTGAAGACTAACTCAGATTTCTCCCCCTTTGTCATCAAATGACCAAAAGGATCGAAACTGAGGACTAACGCCCCTGAAGAGTTTCAAGTCGATGGAGGAGCGCCAGTGTTGTCGGGGTTGTTCGTTGAAGTAGGGCCTGCTGCAGTGTCATCCAAATCTTCATGCTCATCAGTTTCACGCGATGAAGAATAAGAACTAGCCACCAGATCAGGAACTTTGACTCTCTTGAATTTCTTCGAAGGTGGTGCAGACCAGTCAAATGCTTCCCGGAGACCCATGGTCTTCAGTTCTTCCGCGGAATATACATGAGTGAGAACAGCCCAGGTGCGGTTGAGGGTTTCATGAAGGTGATACTGATTTTTCTTCACTGCATTATGGGTTGAGGTCATGTTGTGAAGAATTGCAGCAAACTGACACTTCACCCATTTGTGATTGCGATCAACCTTCTGATGAAGACTGAGGAGTAACTCACGGTCAGTCATCACCCTGGGTGCTGTTGCTTGAGGCTTTTGCTTGGCTGATGTATCTGCGGCAGTGTCATTTGTTGCAGAATCGTCATTGGTGGAGTAAGATGTAGCTAGACGGAATTGACCATCCAATGGATGAGTGCCTTCATCGATCACAGCAGCTGCCTTGCCCTTATCATCAGATGATGAAACTGGTCGCTTGAGGACTTCAATGGGCGGCAAGTAGCTACCATGGTTCAGAGTGTCAGCCTTGTAATTCAGTGAAGATCTTGCCCTTATGAATCTCATAATCCAAGGCGCATAGGGCTTCAGCTCAAAAGGTGACATAGCAACATTAGCCAGAGTCCTCATGAAGAAATCATGGAAGTTGATGGGAACGCCATGAATGATGTTGAAAAGCATGTTCTTCATGATGCCAACGACATCTTCATCATTTGAGTCGTGGCCTTTGATAGGACTCATTGTCTTCGTCAGGATGCGATAGACAGTCCGAGGCACATATAGCAATTCCTTGACGAGGAATTTGGTTCGTGGGGCCTGCCCTGGCTTCAAAGGCTTCATGAGCACTTGCATATAATGATCTGTCAGTTCGTGGTCATTATAGATGCAACGTGCACTGGCATGGGGAGGATCAAGAGGAAGGACACGAAGCAATTCAGTTGCTGGTGCCTTATAGTGAGTGTTTTCTGTCATCCAATCCAGCACCCATGAATTGACACCTTCAGCATCTCCGGTGATATGCAAAGTGGCATAGAACTGAAGAATGAGTTCTTCATTCCAATCACAGATATCAGTGCAGAAATTCAGTAGTCCTGCATCGTGAATAACTCGGAGGACCGGCTCGAAGCACGGCAAAGATTCCATATCCACATGAGGAATATGTTCATGATCGAAGATTTTGTCCTTGTCAAAGAGCACTGAGGAATAGAAGTTGGCTTGAGTAGCAGTCCAGAAACGTCTCTTCCTTATGCGAGCAGAGTCATATGGATTGTAATCAGTGAAGAACACATGCTCAGAAAAGAAGTCTTCAGCCTTGTATTTTTGCTTGCTAGAGAACGGATTCTTCGGTTTGGGCAAAGGAGTGTCAGTGATTTGCAGTACAACCTCAGGAATGACGATCTCAGGTGCTTCAGGCTGAGGAATTTCTGGTTCCTCTTCTTGTGCAGTTTGGGGATCAGCAGCAGCAGGTTCTTCAGCACTAGCGGCTGGAATTTCTTCATGAACAGACGATGTGGGATGAGTTTCTTCAGAGCCCATTTGAACAGTTGTAGCCGGGGACTGAGGAATTTGTTGAATAGGAGTGAAGAGAGGAGTATTGGGATGCTAAATTTCCCAAAAGTCATCGTTCATCACTGGTGTAGTGCATCCAATATCCACATCTTCATCTTCTTTTTCAATTTCCTCAACACCAGCCTCTTCAGCTGTGAACTGAGGCATAGGTGAGGAAACGACTGGCGTTGAAGGGAATGTTTCCACTTCAATTTCTTCATCAAACTGCTCTGAGGTAGCAACAGAATGATTTTCTTCATCAGATCCGCTTGGGATCTTGTAGTCTTCTCCATAAGGAACAATTTCCTTTGATGACATGGAGGAAAGCGGAATGGCATCAATAGGATTTTCAAGCGAGCTGGTCATTGGCTTCATTTCTTCGCGGCCGAAGAATTTGACGCAGCTGATGCCTTCCTTTTCTTCACTGCAGATCGCTCTGGAGCCTTGGTCTTCTTCACTTCATAAGCCGAAGGAAGAATTGGAGTTGGTGTTGGCGCAGGAGGAGCTGAGGACTGTGGTTCATTTTCTTCAGGCGCAACTGGTGCAGTTGCCCTGATCTCTTCAGTTTCTTCAGGCGCACCGCTAGTGGATGCCCTGGGAATTTCTTCAGCGGCTGGGATGGAGTCATCAGCCCTGGAACTTGTATTCTCATCAGCAGGCTAAAAGTCATCAGCAGTGCTGGCATGTTCTTCAGCAGGCTGAGCAGAGTCTGAAGCCTGAGGATTTTCTTGTTGCGATGGGGCTGCAACAGTTGTCATTTTCTTCGTCAAATTGACGAATCTTACTTTGGCTCCTTGCCAATCAGCATTGTATGCATCAAAATCTTTGCTGAGGGCTTGGATCTCAGATTGAGCCTTGAGAAGTTCTTCAGGTGTCAGTCTGACAATGTTCTTCTTCAGAAGCTTCTCCTTTCTAGCTTGTGCTCTCTTTATCTCACAAGCCTTTTCAAACTTCCATTTCTCTTGAGAGATGAAATGGGTCAGCATATGACTTTGACCAGGAGTCAGAGGCAGATTAGGCATTGGAGTGTTTGGATCCTTATGCCATAAGTCAATATAGTCGAGGATCTTCTTCGGATCCAGAAGCAGGGGCACAGGTGTTCCTTTGGCTCTGGCGGCCTTTGCTTGTCTGTCTCTGATGATTTCTGCAAGTTCTTCATCAGAAGCCTCATCATCAGAGGGCACTTGGGAAGCAACCTGTTTCTTTCTTGGACTTGGCCGAGGACAGCGTCCAGCTGTTGCTTTTGTCTTCAGCAGAGTGGGGCCTGATGAGGACATTGGTGCAGCTGAGGAACTCGCTGAGACACCAGAAGCAATTGAGAAACCCTGAGTCCTTTGACATGTAGCCAGATGCACAGGAGTTGAGGACTTGGAGGGAGCTGCTGAGGACTTTGGTGGAGCAGCGGTAGTCTGAGGAATTTGCTGTGACGGCGCGGCTGAGGAACTTGGCCGTGAGGGCGCTGATGGTGAAGTACTTGGCTTGTGAGCAGGCTTCTTTGGCATTGATTTCCTCGGCTTGACCAAGGTCTCAGCGGCAGCAGAATCCTCATTGAATTTCCTCACTGCCTCCTTGGCTTGTCTTGCCAATTTTGCTTGGCGCCTAGCCCATTCTTCAGGAAAGTCTTCACCACTTTTGATGCTAGTGGGATCAGCGACTTGGCCAGGTGCCAATGGAGCTCTTGGGCATGGAGGATTTAAGGCGAATTTCTTCATGTACTTTGGAGTAACATATCGATATTCCCTCCATTCTCGTGCCCATCTTCGTTCAATCCTCTGAATGCGCACTTTGCGCTGATTCTTGTTTTCTTTGCCAAACTTGGCTTCATCAGGTGTGCAATAATCCTTGTATATTTCATCAGGGATCTTGAAAGCAGTCATGACCTCCGGTTTCTTTCCTCCTTTCTGCGGTCTCTTTCCTTCAGCCATTTTCTTCAGATGAGGAATTTGAACAATTGAACACTCTGAAGAAGTATGCAGTTTTTCTTCGAGGAACGCTGCAAATGAGTTAAGTTGATCAGAACCTAGTGATTCAGCAGCGGACATGAGTACCTGTGAACATAGTGTAGGTGCGAGGAATTTGGAGAGGTCATATGCGTTCTCAGAAGATTTTTCGAAAAGACAAGTTTTGAGGAATTTGACCAGTTGAGCCTTGAGGAATTTCACTAAGCGTTCTTGTCTTAGGTTCCAGAGTTGTACAGATTGAAAATCCGCACAATTGAGGAATCTTGAAGAAATGAGTGCTTAGAGAGATGGATCAAGAGCATACAGTGTGTGAGGTGTTCATATGTGAAGATTTGAAGAATAAAACACCTTTGAAGATTTTCAGAAAAGTTTGAGAATCAAAGCGAGTAATAAAAGTGACTTTTAATTACCCGAACTGAAGAACATGACGAACAGAGATGAACAACGATGAAGTTCGTCAAGTTAGATCTCCCACGCCCTAACTTGGCAGAGGAAGACGGCTACGGCGGCGGCGGAGTGAAGATTTCCGCAGCCGGCGCGAGTACGACGGCGACGAGGTCGAGATAGTGAAGCTCTTCCTCACCGGCGGCGATGGAGTAGCGGCGGCACTAGGGTTTGAGGAGAGCTCGAGCGAGAGACAGCGACCGAGCGGAGTAAATGAAGTAAGGAAGGGGAGAGGGGTATTTATAGCCACGGTAAAAACTGTTCGCCCGAGGAATTTGGGACGAACATGCCCCTGCCCTTTCTTCTTCATGCGACATGTGTCACCCACGTACTGTGCAGATGAGATCGTGTAAGATCGTGGGTGAATAAAATAATGCATCATGGGATGCGGAACGGTTTGAGCGGTGAAACCGAAAATCTGGATAAGATTTGTTTTAAAGTTTCGTTCGCAATTTCTTCAGCTGACAAGGACACGGTGAAGACTTTGAACGAGTTTCAATCAGAACGCACATGAAGAATTTGTGAATAGATTGGGTTGAGTGTAGCATAGAGGGGGAAGGGTCCGATCACATTCACTTAGCAGAAATCACAACTTGAAGAAATAGCAATAAGTGAATGCTGTAGAGGACATAAACTCATATATATATATATATATATATATATATATATATATATATATATATATATATATAGCCAATGAAGAAAAACGACGGAAATAGTGAAGATTTTGCAAAGTTGAAGAATTTGAAAAACTGAAGACTTTCAAAAATGAGGAAAAACTCAAATTGAAGATTTTCAACTTTTTGTGGTGGCGTGACCCACCGTATAAGAATGATGATTTCAGACACCGCGTACAATTGTCGTAGGGTTCTGAGAATCAAATTCTTCATTAATTTCTTCACACTTAGAGTGTTATTCTTCATTGATTGAAGAAAAACGTTTCTTCATGTGTTGCACATCTAAGTCATCAATTCTGCATAAGGGTTAGGATGTGTGTCCTTTTCAAAGAACATTCGAAGATTCTAAGATATTTAGCTCACACCGCAACTTGCTAAATCTCTTCTCGTCCAAGGGCTTAGTGAAGATATCAGCTAGCTGTTCTTCAGTCTTCACATGCTCGATGGAGATGTTGCCCTTCAACACATGATCACGAAGAAAATGATGATGAATCTGGATGTGCTTAGTCTTCGAGTGCTGAACTGGGTTGTGAGCAATCTTGATGGCACTCTCATTGTCGCAGAGGAGAGGCACATTCTTCACGTTGACGCCATAGTCCTTGAGGGTTTGCTTCATCCAAAGCAGTTGAGCACAGCATGAGCCAGCAGCAATGTATTCAGCTTCAGCAGTAGACAGTGATGCACAGTTCTGTTTCTTTGAGGACCAATAGACCAAAGATCGTCCGAGGAAATGACAAGTGCCAGATGTTGACTTGTGGTCCACACGATCACCAGCATAGTCAGAGTCAGAATATCCAATGAGATCAAAAGCAGAGCCCTTGGGGTACCATAATCCTAGTGTTGGTGTGTGAGCTAGATATCGAAGAATATGCTTCACAGCCTTATGGTGTGATTCCTTCGGTGCAGCTTGAAATCGGGCACACATGCAAACACTAAGCATTATATCTGGCCTAGATGCACATAAGTACAATAAGGAACCAATCATGGAGCGGTATACCTAGTGATCGAAGTCAATACCATTTTCATCAGTGCATAGATGGCCATTTGTGGGCATAGGAGTTTTGATGCCTTTGCAATCTTGCATGCCAAATTTCCTCAGTACATCTTTGAGATATTTCTCCTGAGATATGAATATGCCATTGCGCTGCTGACGAATTTGAAGACCTAAGAAGAATTTCAACTCTCCCATCATAGACATTTGATATTCTTCACTCATCATATAGGCAAATTCATCACTATAACGTTGATCAGTACAGCCAAAGATAATATCATCAACATATATTTGGCACACAAACAGTTCACCATCATATGATTTAGTAAAAAGAGTAGGGTCGAGTGAACCGGGTGTGAAGCCATTCTTCACGAAGAATTCCTTCAATGTATCATACGACGCCCGAGGGGCTTGCTTGAGGCCATAGAGAGCCTTATTGAGTCTAAAGACTTTGTCAGGATTCTTGGGATCTTCAAAACCTGGGGGTTGAGCAACATATACTTCTTCCTCAAGCTTACCATTGAGGAATGCACTTTTCACATCCATTTGATATAAGATGATATCATGATGGTTAGCGTAAGCAAGTAATATGCGAATAGCCTCAAGTCTAGCAACAGGTGCAAAAGTTTCATCGAAATCAATTCCTTCAACCTGTGTGTAGCCTTGAGCTACTAGTCGTGCCTTATTCCTTACCACAAGGCCATTTTCATCTTGCTTGTTGCGGTAGATCCACTTTGTGCCAATGATATTATGCTTGCGAGGATTTGGGCGATTGACCAATTCCCAGACATTGTTCAGCTCGAACTGATGTAATTCTTCTTGCATAGCCTGAATCCACTCCGGCTCCAGAAATGCTTCATCTACCTTAGTGGGCTCTGTGATAGAGACAAAAGCATAGTGCCCACAAAAGTTAGATAAATGTGATGCTTTTGAGCGTGTGAGAGGACCTGGTGCGCTAATGTCATCGATGATCTTCTCCACTTGGACTTCTTTTGCAACGCGTGGATGAGTTGGTTGTCGCTGAGGATTTTGATCAGCATTTTCTTCAGCACCATTTTCCTCATCATGATCTTCAGGTGCATCAGCTCGACGTTCTTCATGAACAGGAATGAATTCTTTAGCAGATTCTTCAGTCGGAATGACATCCTCAGTTTCCTTGAGCTTGATAGCATCTCCAGGTGCTGGTTCATCTAACACAGAAGGTAGGTGCTCTCTTTGCGAGCCATTAGTTTCATCGAACAGCACATCTACAGTGTCAACAATCTTGTGAAGAACAATGTTGAAGACTCTGTAGGTGTGCGAGTCCTTTCCGTAACCAAGCATAAAACCTTCATGTGCTTTCGGTGCAAATTTAGAGTTGCGGTGAGGATATCTAATCCAACATTTAGCACTGAAGACTTTGAAATAACTCACATTGGGTTTCTTGTCAGTGAGGAGTTCATAGGCAGTCTTCTTGAGGAATTTGTGAAGATATACTCTGTTGATGATGTGGCAAGCAGTATCAATTGCATCAATCCAAAAACACTGAGGCGTTTTGTATTCATCAAGCATAGTGCGAGCCATCTCAACAAGAGTTCTGTTCTTGCGCTCCACGACGCCATTCTGCTGAGGAGTATAGGGAGCAGATAACTCATGAGTAATACCAAGTTCATCAAGATATGCATCAAGACCGGAATTCTGGAACTTAGTTCCATTGTCACTTCTGATATGCTTGATCTTCACACCAAAGTTGGTTGAAGCCCTCGAGGAAAATCGTTTGAAGACTTCCTGCACTTCATGTTTGTAAGTAACAATGTGTACCCATGTATATCGAGAATAATCATCAACAATGACAAAACCATATAGAGATGCATCATTAGTGACTGTTGAGTAATGATTAGGTCCGAAGAGGTCCATGTGAAGCAATTCGAATGGACGGGTAGTGGTCATGATAGTCTTCACTGGATGCTTGGCCTTGGTCATTTTTCCAGCTTCACATGCTCCGCATAAGTGATCCTTGAGGAATTTGACATTCTCAATGCCAATGACATGCTTCTTCTTTGCAAGCGTGTTCAAATTCCTCATGCCTGCATGACCAAGTCGTCGATGCCATAGCCAGCCTTCTGAAGCTTTTGCAAGTAGACATACGGCTGGTTGTGGTCCTGTAGAGAAATCAACAATATACAGATCTCCTCTCCTAAAGCCTTCGAAGACTTTGGAATTGTCAGCTTCCATAATCACAACACAGCGATATTTGCCGAAGGCAACAACCATATCAAGATCACAAAGCATTGAGACTGACTTGAGATTGTATCCTAAGGACTCAACAAGCATGACTTTGTCCATGTGCTTATCCTTAGAGATAGCAACCTTACCAAGACCCAATACCTGACTTTTGCCTTTGTCAGCAAAGATGATATGCTTCAGAGGTGACGGTGATAAGGGAGCATCTATCAATAGATTCTTGTCACCAGTCATGTGATTTGTACATCCACTATCGAGGACCCATTCAGTGGTTTTGGGTTGGTCATCCTGCAGATGAATTAGTGTAACTTACAATCTCATATGCTTCATCAGTGAAGAATATGATATCAAGTTCATCAGATGAATTTCATCAAGCAGTAAACAGATATAGCAGTATGAGGACGTGTGAAATGAAAGTTCATTTCATCATGATTTTCCTGTGTCCTTTCAGGCACTTTCGTCAGGTCCCCAGCAAATTCTTCAGACATTATAGCACGTCTGGAGACCTGACCCTGCAGAAGAGATTAGTTATTTTTCTTCACCACCCACATCTGGAGGGGTGGCAAAGAGTTCATCATTCTGCGAGCACCATATGAGAAAGATGGCAAAGATGCCAAGCCATTTTGTTTCACATAAGAGGGGTTAGGGTAAGCATATGAATAAGCAAAGTAATTCTTCGAGGACTTATGAACATAATGGTTTGAAGAATAATGCACATATTCATAGCCCTTAGCTCTACCCTGCGACACAGAGTTGTTAGCACGATGATAATCATATGAGGACTTTGATCCAGTTGATGAATTTGATCCATGTGAAGAATTTGGTCCATATGAGGACTTGGATCCGTATGAAGAATTTGGTCCATATGAAGAATTTGATCTGGGGTTCCTGTTCTTCACAGGTGGTGTCATGAGGACATTCACCTGAAGACTTTCAACACAACTTTTGGGAACCCAGATTTTCTTCATAGGGGAACCATTCCTGCAGTTAGTGCCAACATATCTAGCAAATACTTCACCATTCTGATTTTTGAACAGTTTATAGTTGGAATCAAATGACTCATCAGAAGAATGAGGAGATTCACATGTAAAGCGAGATAAGTTAGATGGATCAACTGGAGGTCCCTTTGCAGCAACCCATGAGGTTTTGGGGTACTGCTCAGGCTTACAATATGTTCCATCAGCATTGAGTTTCCTCTCAAAGGCAATACCCTCTTTCCTAGGGTTTCTGTTGAGGATCTTCTTTTTGAGCACATCACAAAGTGTCTGATGTCCTTTGAGGCTTTTGTACATGCCTGTCATGTACAGTTCCTTCAGCCCTGCATTGTCAGTGATGCTAGCAGTGTCCTCAGATGAGGAATTAGTGATAGCAGAGGCAGATGAAGGATTTGTAACAGTTGAAGCATTTGAACATTCAGGTGAAGAATTAGCAGATTCACGTTCAATGCACTTTAAGCATGGGGGAACAAATTCTTCCTGAGAAGCGCTGATTTGTTGAGCTAGTAATGAATCGCGCTCCTTCTGAAGATCTTCATAACACACTCTTAGCTTCTCAAGATCTTCCTTCCTTTGAAGAGATTCAAGAGAAAGCTTCTCGTGATCTTGCTTTTCTTGAATAAATTCATAAGAAAGTTTCTCATGATCAGACAAGAGAGCTTTATGATGACCTTGAAGGTTATCAAACCTAGACTGAAGTCTCTGAAGATTTTCAGTCAAGGCTTTAGTGCGATCCATTTCTTCACCCAACATATCGTCACTTTTATCTAGCATGTTTTGAACCTTTTCAAGAGCTCGTTGTTGTTTCACAGCAATCTTAGCAAGTTTAGAGTAGCTGGGCTTGAGATCCTCATCAGATTCATTTTCACTAGATTCAGAGGAGTTGTATTTGAGTACCTTAGCACCTTTCGCCATGAAGCAATAGGTGGGAGCGTAGCCATCATTATCTTCATCAGGATTGTCGGTGGAGTCAGTTTCTTCAGTGTTGAAGATGGACTTGCTGACGAAGGCAGTAGCAACGGCCAGACTCGCCACACCAGACTTAGATTCTTCAGACGCCTCCTCTTCATCATTTTCCTCAGACTCAGCTTCAGAGTCCATTTCCTTGCCAATGAATGTCCGAGCCTTCTTGGAGCTGCTCTTCTTGTGAGATGAAGACTTCGAGGATTTTGATGACGAAGATTTTGACGATTTCTTCTTCTTCTTCGCATCATCAGAACTGTAATCCTTGTATTTCTTATTCTTCATTTCCTTTTCCCACTGAGGACAATCTTGAATATAGTGACCAGGCTTCTTGCATTTGTGGCAAAGCCTTCTATTATAGTCATTGGATGAGGAATCATTGCCTCTTGAGGATTTTCCAAAGCGACCACGTCTTGTGAACTTCTGGAATTTCTTCACAAGCAATGCTAGATCCTGGCTCAGTTCTTCAGGGTCACCAAGGCTACTACAAGAATCCTCATATTCAGAGTCAGACACAGCCTTGGCCCTCAGGGCACGTGGTTTGCCATAGTTTGAGCCATAGAGATCTCTCTTTTCAGCAAGCTGGAACTCGTGAGTGTTTAGCCTTTCGAGGATATCAGCAGGATCAAGCGACTTGTAGTCAGCATGTTCTTGTATCATCAGTCTCAGAGTATCAAATGAGGAATCAAGCAATCTCAATAGTTTCTTCACAACTTCATGATCAGTAATGTCAGTGGCACCGAGGGCTTGAAGCTCATTTGAGATGTCAGTGAGGCGATCAAAGGTTTGTTGGACATTCTCATTGTCGAGTCTTTTGAAGCGGTTGAAGAGATTCCGAAGAACATCGACTCGAGAGTCACGCTGAGTTGAAACTCCTTCATTTACTTTGGACAGCCTATCCCAGATAAGCTTAGCAGTTTCCAAATCACTCACTCTTCCATACTGTCCTTTGCTCAGATGGCCACATATGATATTCTTCGCTTGAGAATTGAGTTGTTTGAATCTCTTCACATCGGTAGCGTTCAATGAGGGAGTGACAGAGGGGACACCATTTTCCACAACATACCAGAGATCGTTATCAATTGCCTCAAGATGCATTCGCATCTTGTTCTTCCAGTAGGGGTAGTCCGTTCCATCAAAGGTAGGACACCCAGCCGAGACCTTGATCATACCTGCGGTCAACATAACTAAAACTCCAGGCGGTTAAACCAAAATCACACAGAACAAGGGAGCACCTTGCTCTGATACTAATTGAAAGTGTGTTATATCGACTAGAGGGGGGTGAATAGGCAATTTTTATGAATTCTTCACTGAGGAATTTGCTGGTGAGGAAATTCCTTAGCAAAGAACTACTTGTAGCAGAATAAGTACTCAGAAGTAAACATAACAGGATACAAACATAGTCATGATGATGAAATGAAGACTAGCACAGAGTACAAAAAGCGTAAACACAGGATAACAAGATGAAGACAAACAAACTGAAGAAATTGAACTGAGGAATTTGTGGAAGTCTTCAGTTAAAGTCTTCAAGCACAGATTTGGACAACATACAACACAGTAATGAGGAAATGAAAGAGTTGATGAAATAGAACCAGTTAGTTGGTGAAGACAATGATTTGGTAAACCAGTTCCAACTGCTGTCTCAGTTGTACGTCTGGTTGGAGCGGCTGAGTATTTAAACTCGAGGACACACAGTCCCGGACACCCAGTCTCTGAGCCGCAACTCAGGACACCCAGTCCTCATCGTATTCTCCATGAACTAAGACCACGCAGGCCTCGTCCAATCACTCGTGGTAAGTCTTTAGGTGACTTCCAAACCTTCACAGACTTGGTCACTCGGCGATCCACAATTTCTCTTGGATGCTCTAGACCTTGACGCCTAACCGTCTGGAAGAAGCACAGTCTTCAAAGGTAACAAGCGTCGGATCCACGCAGGATCAATTTCTTCAGTGATGTTCAATCACTTTGGGTTTGTGCGGGGTTTGGTTTTGGGATTTTCCTCACTTGATGATTTTGGCTCAAAGTCCTCGGAGGATGGGTTGCTCTCAGATGACAAGTGTCAAGTTCTCTCGGAGCAGCCAACCAGCTAGTGGTTGTAGGGGGCGGCTATTTATAGCCTAGGGAGCAGCCCGACATGATAAGACATAAATGCCCTTCAATGATATGACCGTTAGGTGGATAAGATATTTTGGACAGCCGGCGCGCAGCACAGCAACGGTCGGAAATTTGACTCTCAAATTCCTCAGGGCTATCATGTTCCTCACTGTGTAGGCAATTCGCACTGGCGAATTCCTAACTCCCCAGTCAGAGCAAAGTCCTCAGTGACCAGAAGAACTGCGTCTCTGTCACTGAAGAAATTGACTGAACTGTATGAGATTTCCAATGGCTTCACTTGAAGGGATTGGTAGGTGTAAGATTTTGAGTTGAGCATCACATGGAAATTTTTCCTTAGTATTTCCTCGACCCCCTTTAACAGTACGGTGTTTCCTATGACTCAAGAAAGAGAAAATGAAACTATGAAAACAAAAGTCTCCACGCTTCATGTTCCTCAAGTGAATACCAAGTCTTCAAGGTCACACAAATTTCTTCACTTTCAAAGTCTTCAGAAAGTCTTCAGAACATCAAAGTCTTCAGTCGAAGAGCTTCATTTTTAGGGGTCGACTTTCTCTGTAAATATCAAACTCCTCATAGACTTATAGACCGGTGTACACTCACAAACGCATCAGTCACTTAACCTATAAGTCTTCAATACACCAAAATCCCTAAGGGGCACTAGATGCACTTACACCTCTCCCTCACCGCGCCGGTCTCTTCCTCGTGGGTCACTGCCCCGTGCCATCTCGTCGACCCTGAGCGCCGCAACCGCCGTCCGTCGCCCCATCGAGGTCGTTGCCGGCCAGATCCGTCGTCCTTCGGTGACCGGAGTCCTCATCGAGCCCAGATCCGGCATCGCGCCGCCCGGATCCGTCCATTCTCGCCGCCCCCGCGCCGTTTCTCCTCTTCCTCGTCGTCCCAGGCTCGCCGCCGTTCGCCGGAAGCGCCGCCGGCGCGGCTGCGCGTGCGTAGGAGCGCACGAGGCCGCTGCCTCGCGAGCCCCGCAGCCCAGCCGCGGGCCCAGTCCGCCAGCCTCCCACGGCCCAGCCCTGGACTGCCTCCTCCCTCATCATGGGCCGAAGCCCAGGGTGAGCAGCCCCTATCCCAATCTCTGTGCGTTTTATAGCTATCCTGTGCGCATGCGAATTTTGTTTAAGTCCTTAAATTTTTGCAATCTGGTCCCATGTTCATCGTATCATAACTTGTTGCATACTGCTCTGTTTTGTGCGTGTAATATGTCAAAATGTTCATCATGAGATGGTCTACATTTCATTCCATTGTGCCATGTTTGTTTGAGTCCATCTTGACGCAATAATCATCGTTGCAAGAGTGCTATATGATGTTAACCTACTGAAACTGTTATAACTTGTTGTTTTGTCCTTTTCGTTGCATTTTGTGTGTGCATCCTTTGAGCATGAGCTCTACATGTGTTTTGTACTATGTCATGCCATCTTCACAGTGGTGCCATCCATGTATTTTTGTGAGTCTTGTACTGAGTGCATCAAGCTCGTGAAGTAGGGTACTTGCTGTTTCTGTTTTGCTAGTCTGAATCTGTTACATCAGGATGCTATGTAAACCTGCTGCTACAAGTCATTCTATGCATAATCTAGAGATGTTCACTAAGGATGTTTTGTTGTACATGTCATGCTATATCCATTCATGCCCCTCTTTGCATTTATAGCCTACTGTAACATGTTGTTATCTTGCTCTAAACTTGCTAAATAATGTTGCTGTCAGCCTGTTAACCTGAAGTTTAGTTTTGGCCATGTGTTTTGCTAGTGATCCATGAACCCTAGGAACTTTCTCTTGCCATGCTTAGCTTCATAAACATGTATTCTTACTGTTGGTTGCCTTTCCATGCCATGTAATGCTCTATGGTGAGTGGTACAAGCTCACCAACATGCCTACTTATTGTTGTTCCTGCCATATATGAATCTGTCATATCACTTGCTATGTTTACATGGGTGTCATCATATTTTCTGTGCCCTTTTGGCTCATGTTCAGTAGGGACATTTGTTCTATGCGTTTAGTAGATTCATGCCATGCCTTTGTTTGCCATGTTTAAATCCTGTAACATGTTGTTTGATAGCTCTAAACATTGCAACCTGATGTTATTTCTGCTAAGTCTGAAACTGTTATAATTTGCAATCTTGCCATGTCCTTTTGAGCATGTTATAGTGTTTTCTGGAGATAGCTCAGTGTTCATGCTTTTTCATGCTTTACCCGTACTTCATGCCCATGCCTTTTTTTCTTATGTTGAGATGCTGTAGCATATTGTTTTGATGCTTGCTAGATGCCTAGTTGCTGTTTTGGACAGCTTGTCCTTTAAACTTGTATAGAGTGTATGTGTTGAACCGTTGCTCCGTTTTGAGTGTGCTCTATATGGAACTTCCTTAGTTTTGCATGTAGTTTTATATTACCTTGTTGCATCCTTGTTTTGGGGTGTTTGCTTGATGTTTGGGTGCATTTTGCATCAATGCCATGCTTATCTTGTTTTGCTCATATCTTCTAGACCGTAGCTCCAAATTAAATGAACTTTATATGTAACTTGACTAGAATTTCGTGTAGATCATCTTGGTGCATCTTAACTTGCTGTTTAAAAACTTGAACATAAGGTTTATTCAGTTCTGGACCAACTTTGAAACTTGCATATGAGGAATTACCGGAATTGTTATATGTTGTTTCCAGCCTCATTTAAACTTGCTTTGATGTCTTGTTCTTGTATGCATCATCTCTTGCCACAAGTAGCTTCATGTAGTCTTGTCTTGCATCATACTTGATTGTGAATCATGTCATGTTCATGTGTTGTGTGTTTACCTTGTTGTTTGCTTCTTTTCGGTTGTGCTTCTTCTCGTTAGTTCCCGTTTCGTTGCGATCGTGAGGATTCGTTCGTCTACGCTTGGTTCGTCTTCGTGGCTTCGTCTTCTTCATGGACTCGTTCTTCTTCCTTTCGGGATTTCAGGCAAGATGACCGTCACCTTGGATCTCATTACTATCATTGCTATGCTAGTCACTTCGTTCTATCGCTATATTGCGCTACCTATCTTTTGCTCATCAAGCCTCCCAAAATGCCATGAACCTCTAACCTTTGACACCCTTCCTAGCAAACTATTGTTTAGCTATGTTACCGCTTTGCTCAGCCCGTCTTATAGCGTTGTTAGTTGCAGGTGAAGTTGAAGATTGCTCCATGGTGGACAGGATTATGTTGGGATATCACAATATCTCTTATATTATTAATGCATCTATATACTTGGTAAAGGGTGGAAGGCTCGGCCTTATGCCTGGTGTTTTGTTCCACTCTTGCCGCCCTAGTTTCCGTCATACCGGTGTTATGTTCCCGGATTTTGCGTTCCTTACGCGGTTGGGCGATTTATGGGCCCCCCTTGACAGTTCGCTTTGAATAAAACTCCTCCAGCAAGGCCCAACCTTGGTTTTACCATTTGCCTCACCACCACCTATACCTTTCCCTTGGGTCGGCCAACCCGAGGGTCATCTTTATTTTAGCCCCCCCGGGCCAGTGCTTCTCTAAGTGCTGGTCCAAACCGAGCGATGTCCGGCGCCCCCTGGGCAACCAGGGTCTATGCCAACCCGACGTCTGGCTCATCCGGTGTGCCCTGAGAACAAGATATGTGCAGCTCCTATCGGGATTTGTTGGCACATCCGGGCGGCTTTACTGGTCTTATTTTACCATTGTCGAAATGTCTTGTAAACCGGGATTCCGAGACTGATCGAGTCTTCCTGGGAGAAGGAATATCCTTCATTGATCGCGAGAGCTTATCATGGGCTAAGTTGGGACACCCCTGCAGGGTATAAACTTTCGAGAGCCGTGCCTGCGGTTATGTGGCAGATGGGAATTTGTTAATGTCGGGTTGTAGATAACTTGACACCAGATCCAAATTAAAACGCATCAACCGCGTGTGTAGCCGTGATGGTCTCTTTTCGGTGGAGTCCAGGAAGTGAACACGGTTTTGGGTTATGATTGACGTAAGTAGGAGTTCAGGATCACCTCTTGATCATTACTAGTTGGCGACCGTTCCTTTGCTTCTCTTCTCGCTCTTATTTGCGTATGTTAGCCACCATATATGCTTAGTCGCTGCTGCAACCTCACCACTTTACCCCTTCCTTTCCCATTTAAGCTTTGCTAGTCTTGATACCCATGGTAATGGGATTGCTGAGTCCTCGTGGCTCACAGATTACTACAACAACAGTTGCAGGTACAGGTTATACGATGATCCTGACGCGAGAGTGATGTTTGCTTGTTTGGAGTTCTTCTTCTGCTTCTTCTTCGATCAGGGGATAGGTTCCAGGTCGGCAGCTTGGGCTAGCAGGGTGGATATCGTTTGAGTTTCTATTTGTGTTTCATCCGTAGTCGGATGGTGCTCTTATGTAAGATGATGTTGTATTCGTGTGGCATTGTATGCCTCTTGTATGTATCCACATCTATTATGTAATGTTGATGTAATGATATCCACCTTGCAAAAGCGTTTCAATATGCGGTTCTATCCTTGGTGGGACCTTCGAGTCTCTTTAGGATAGTATCGCATATTGGGCGTGACAACAAGGCCCTTGATGAATTTGACCGCGGAGCCTGCGGGGATGGTGCGGACAGCTTCCACCTCAGCCCACTTGGTGAACTTGTCCACGGTGACGTAGAGGTAGCGGTAGCCTCCTGGTGCCCGAGGGAACGGACCTAGGATATCCAGTCCCCAGACTGCGAATGGCGATGAGAGGGGTATAGTCTGCAGACCTCCCGCTGGCTGATGGATCTGCTTGGCATGGAACTGACAGGCCTCGCTAGCTTTCATCAGTTCCACAACGTCATTGAGTGCCGTGGGCCAATAGAACCTGCTGCGGAAAGCCTTGCCAACGAGAGTTCGTGACGACGAGTGATGCCCACAGTCTCCACCGTGTATGTTTGCCAGTAGCTCCTTCCCTTGCTCCCTGGAAATGCAACGTAGGGACACATCATTTGGTCGTCTTCGGTAGAGCTCTCCATCCTTAAGGTAGTATGCCGTGGCCTGCCCTGCCACACGCTCCGCTTCCTCCTCCTTTTCCGGCAATGTGCCTCGTGTCAGGTAACTCCTGAGCTCTGTGATCCAGCACCCCTCCTGAAGCTCCAGCGCCAGGAGCAGGCGCGCTCCTGAGGTCGGGCCGCAGATCGGGGCTCCCAAGGCAGGTGGCTGGGGGAGCTCCCCCCGAGGCTGCGCCGTGCTTGACAGTGATGGCATCGCCGAGGGCTTGAAGAGCCGCTCCTCGAAGATGCCGGGCTCCTGAGGTAGCCGCCTGGATGCTCTTTTGGGATGTCATCAGCCTCTTGATTGGTGCCACGAGGCACATGCTGCAACTCCAGCCCCCAGAACTGCTTCTCCATCCTGCGGACTTCCGCGAGGTAGGCTTCCATGTGCTCGTCCTTTGGCTCGTATACTTTGTTGGAGAAGTTGACGAGGAGCTGCGAATCACCCTTGATGGTGAGGCGCTTCACCCCCAGGGCGACTGCGGCTTTCAGGCCCACTATCAGACTTTCGTATTCTGCTATGTTGTTGGAGACCTTTTCTCCATGCTGAAAACAGAGTTGCACGGCATAGTAGAGTTTGTCTTGAGTGGGAGATACGAGCACCGCACCAGCCCCCGCGCCGTGTCGGGAGAACGCCCCGTCGAAGTTCATGACCCATCTGCCCGGTACCTTGCTCCCTGGGGAGAGTGATCAATCCTCGCCAGCCTCAAGGCCCGGCGCTTCTGCCCACTCCGCCATGAAGTCCGCAAGCGCGGCCCCCTTGATGACTCTGGTTGTGCTGAATTCTATCTGAAATGCTTGCAGCTCGATATTCCAGTCAGCGACTCTTCTGGCTGAGTTGGGGCTTCTGAGCACCCTTTCCAAGGGATATGCTGAGACAACCTTGATGGGATGGCCTTGGAAATAGTGCTGCAGCTTGCGCGAGGCTACCAATAGCGCGAGGAGGAGTTTCTGAGGCATGGGGTACTGCGCCCTCGCGTCCCGCAACATCGTGCTGACGAAGTACACAGGGTGCTCGACGAGGCGGGGAGTGCCGGCGCTGCTAGCGCCCTCCGGAGGCTGGGGCGCCTCCTGAGGCAATGGAGCCCCCAGCGGCTGGTCGCTTAGAGGATCTTCTGTCCTGGGTATGCTTCCCTGCTGTGGCTGGTCCTTCTCGGCTGCAGCCGCGGTCTCTGTGAGGCCCTCTTGGTCCTGCTTTGCTTTAACCCGGACGGTTGCTGCGGCCTTGGTCCTACGCTCCTCCCTAATAGCCACCAGGGCTGCACTGGCAGAGTAGGGGGTGGCCGCAAGGTAGAGCACCAGGGACTCTTGAGGACGCGGAGCCAGCATCACCGGAGGGCTACTTAAGTACCTTTTGAGATCCTGGAATGCCTTGTCGGCCTCTTCAGTCCATTCAAAGGGGCCCTTCTTCTTCATCAGCTTGAAGAAGGGCAGCGCTCGTTCCCCCAGCTTGGAGATGAAATGCCCTAGTGTGGTCACGCGCCCGGTGAGCTTCTGTGTCTCTCTGAGGGTCTTTGGCGGGCTCATGTCCTCGACTGCTTTTACCTTTTCTGGGTTGGCCTCGATGCCCCGTGGGGATACGAGGAAACCCAGGAGCTTGCCCGAGGGGACTCCAAACACACACTTCTCCGGGTTGAGCCGCAGGTCCACTTCGTTAAGGCTCGCGAAGGTTTCCTCCAAGTCCTGTATCAGGGTTTTTGCCTCTCGAGACTTCACCACAATGTCATCAACATAAGCCTCAGCATTCCTCCCGAGCTGCCGACCCAAGGCGATGTGCATCAGCCACTGAAAGGTCACACCGGCATTGCGCAGCCCAAACGGCATGCATGTATAGCAGTATACTCCGCATGGGGCCAGGAAAGTCGTCTTTTCTACATCTTCTACTGCCATCTTGATCTGGTGGTAGCCGGAGAAGGCATCCAGGAAGCACAACAAGTCGCACTCAGCGGTGGAGTCGATGATCTGGTCGATGCAAGGGAGCGGGAATGGATCCTGCGGGCAGGCCTTGTTGAGGTTGGTGAAGTCGACACACATGCGTTCCTTTCCCCCCTTCTTCAGCACCACAACCGGGTTAGCCAACCAATCTGGGTAGCGGACTTCGCGACCCCTGCCACCTCCAACTTGCGGGTCTCTTGGACGATGAAAGCTTGCTTCTCAGTGGACTGCCGCCTCGCCTTCTGCTTCACGGGGCGCATGTTGGGGAACACGTTGAGGTGATGCTCAATTACGCCCCTCGGGACCCCTGCCAGCTGACCAGGTTCCCACGCGAATACCTTCTTGTTCGCGCGTAGGAACTTCACCAAGGCTTCCTCCTGTTCGGGCTCGAGGTTGGCGCCTATGGTGAAGGTGGCACTGGTAGATCCATCTTCGTCGACCAGTACCTGCTTGGTTTCCGCCTTGTCCTGAGTGAACAGTTGCTTCTTCTTGGCCGGTGCAGCCCCCTTGGGCTCGGGGGCGTCTGAGCCAGCGGGCTGCGCCACTGCCGCGGCCTTGAAGGTAAGCTTGAGCGCCTGCAATGCATCCCCTGTGTCTCCAGACACGGTGAGGACGCCGCTACTCCCGGGCATCTTCATGAGGTTGTACGCTGGGTGAGTTGTGGCCATGAACCGGGCTAGTGCCGGGTAACCAAGGATGGCGTTGTATGGGAGACCGATGGGGGCGATGTCGAAGTCGATTAGCTCCGTGTGGAAGTTGTCGTAGGTGCCGAAGGTCACCAGAAGGCGGATCTGCCCCAGGGAGCCGGTGGAGCCGCCTGCGACGCCCAAGAAGGGCTTTCTGGGCTGCAGCCGCTCCGGCGGCACGTGGAGGAGGATGAAGGCCTCCACTGAGAGCATGCTGAGGCCAGCACCACCGTCGATGAGGGTCCTGGTGACGGCCACCTGATAGATGGTGGGGGTGCATAGCATTGGGAGCGCGCCCAAGCAGGCCGAGTTGGAGGGGTGATCCTCCGAGCTGAAGGCCAGATCGGCTTTAGGCGCCGCCCAGCCCGGAGGCGCCCCATGCGGCGCGGAAGCGGCGCCGATCTGGCAGACGAATGACTTGATGTGGCGGCCTGAAGGTAGTGCCTGCGAGCCGCCTAGGAGAGCTGCGACGACCGGGTGCACCGGTGCAGCGTACTGGGCGAGGAAGAGGCCGCGCAGCTCCTCCCAGGAGGCCACGGAAGCCGTCAGCAGGTGGAGCAGCCACATGCGCGGGACGCCGGTGAGGGCCATGGGAAACCAGTTAGCCATGACCCTGTCGTCGCCCTCGGCCTCGAGGACGGCCTCCTCGTACGCCAGCAGGAAAGCCAACGGATCGGCCGTGCCGTTGTAGCGTGGTGGCATCTCTGGCTTGAACTTGTTTGGCCATTGCACCTATCGCAAGGCGGTGGCCAAGGCTCGGAGCCCCCTAGCCCCCATGCTGGCGCTGGCGACCGGAGCGGGCGATGCGTTGCCCATCATGAGGGCAGACCGCGGTGTTGGCGGAGAGCGGGTTGGTGGAAGGGAAAGCTCCGGCGCTCCCCCTACCTGGCGCGCCAAATGTCGGATTTCGGTTCCGGCAGACCCTCAAGGTTCGAACTCTGGGGTGCACGCGAAAATCACACCTCCTGCCTACCCATGTCTCGTCGCCTCGCAAGGATCTAAAACTACACAAAGAACAACACAAGGAACATGAGATTTATACTGGTTCAGGCCACCATTGTGGTGTAATACCCTACTCCAGTTTGTGGTGTGTGGATTGCCTCGGGGGCTGATGATGAACAGTACAAGGAAGAACAGCCTCGCGAGGGTCTGTTCTTGGCTGGTGCGATGAACTACTAGGAGGAGTTTAGTCGCCTCTCTCTCTTTCTATCTCCAGATGCCAATGCTCTACCCAGTGGGTGGCTAGTCCTATTTATAGGCGGAGGCTCTGGGCCTCTCCCCAAATATTGAGCGGGAAGGGCGCCAACAATTGGCCATTTTGAAGGGGAACATCTAGTACACTTATCCTGACTAAAGTTGGTCCTCGCCTGCCAAAGACCCTGACGATGACGTCGGCTTGGGCTCCATGATGACCTCCGTTCTGCCGTCCTGCTGGTCTTGGTCTTGTTGCACCAAAATGGCTGCCTTTGCTTGATACTCTTGCCTGCGCTTGCTCCCTTTGCACAAAAGAGGAAACAAGGACTCCGCACAGGCCGGCGCCCGCCTGGCCTCGGTCGTCATGGCTTGCGTCATGGGCACCTCGTGAGGTACCCCACCTTGATATCTTCGCCTCCTCGCGAGCCAGCCTGACGAGGCTGTGCCCGAGGAAGCATCCTGTCGTCCGCCCCGCGAGGCTTGGCCCCTCGCGAGGGTCTTCAGCATGTGTTGATGAAGATGGGCCGTATTGGGCCACCCCTTGAGCCACGCCGTAGGCCGCAGGTAGGCAAGTCTGGGTACCCCCGTTCCCAGAACGCCGACACGAATGCTGCTTGAATGGGACTGTGGCGGAGGCCGGACTGCTAGTCGCGCTCTTGGTGTGCCTGGCGATCCTGTTGCAGGGTACTCCTGACTCGCTTGACGGCGTTCGGGGTTGTTGTCACCGGATTGATGGTTTGCCGGAGAAGGCTGCTTTGTACTTCTGCCGCGAGGGCTGCAGTATGTTCTTATGTACGGAGAGAGCGGTCCATGTTTCCGTTGACTGTTATGACCCCGCGAGGTCCTGGCATCTTCAGCTTGAGGTATGCATAGTGTGGTACCGCATTGAATCGAGCGAATGCGGTTCGTCCAAGCAGTGCGTGATAACCACTACGGAAAGGGACGATATCAAAGATTAACTCCTCGCTTCGGAAGTTATCCGGAGATCCGAAGAATACTTCCAGTGTTATGGAGCCCGTGCAACGGGCCTCTACTCCTGGAATTAGACCTTTGAAGGTGGTTTTGGTGGGCTTGATCCTCGAAGGGTCGATGCCCATTTTGCGCATTGTGTCCTGATAAAGTAGGTTCAGGCTGCTGCCGCCATCCATAAGGACTCGCGTAAGGTGGAATCCATCGATGATTGGGTCTAGGACCAATGCGGCTGAACCACCGTGACGGATGCTGGTAGGGTGATCCCTACGATCAAAGGTGATCAGACAGGTTGACCATGGGTTGAATTTTGGGGCGACTGGCTCCATCGCATAGACGTCCTGCAGTGCTCGCTTCTGTTCCCATTTGGGAATGTGGGTGGCGTAGATCATGTTGACCGTTTTCACCTGGGGAGGAAATTTCTTCTGTCCACCCGTGTTCGGACGCTGGGGCTCCTCGTCATCGTCATTGTGCAGCCCCTTGTCCTTGTTTTCGGCATTTATTTTACCGGCCTGTTTGAACACCCAGCAGTCTCTTTTAGTGTGGTTTGCTAGCTTATCCGGGGTGCCATGAATTTGGCACGAGCGTTCAAGTATGCGGTCCAGACTGGATGGTCCCTGATTGTTTCTTTTGAACGGCTTTTTTCCGCTGACCGGATCTGGAGCCACTGGATCCGGCATTGACTATCGTGTCTTCAGTGTTGTCACTGTTGTTCCGTCGCTTATGTCTGTTGCGTCGTGGCTTGCTGTTATTGTCGTGGACATCTGAGGTGCCGGAATTTATAGGTGTGGTGCTACTGCGAGCCAACCAGCTGTCCTCGCCTGCACAAAAGCGGGTCATGAGTGTCGTGAGGGCCGCCATGGACTTTGGTTTTTCCTGGCCGAGGTGTCGGGCGAGCCACTCGTCACGGATATTATGCTTAAAGGCCGCCAGGGCTTCTTGTCCGGACAGTCGACTATTTGGTTCTTTTTGGTTAGGATCCGAGTCCAAAATTTCCTGGCCGACTCTCCGGGCTTTTGGGTAATGTGGCTCAAGTCATCGGCATCCGGTGGTCGCACGTATGTGCCCTGGAAGTTGTCGAGGAATGCATCCTCCAGGTTTTCCCAACTACCAATGGAATTTGCCGGTAGGTTGTTTAGCTAGTGTCGGGCCGGTCATTTGAGCTTAAGGGGGAGATACTTAATGGCGTGTAACTTGTCTCCGCGGGCCATGTGAATGCGGAGGAGGAAATCTTCAATCCATACTATGGGGTCTGTTGTGCCATCGTATGATTCGATGTTCACGGGTTTAGACCCTTCTGGGAATTCATGATCCATCACTTCGTTAGTGAAGCAGAGGGGGTGTGTGGCGCCTCTATGCCGGGCTATGTGGCTACGCAATTCGACTGAGTATGGCTGGCTGTATTCGGCCCAGTCGGACTTGTCAATAGTGTGTCCGGCGTGGCGATCATCGTCACGTGTTGGGGCGCGCCCCCGTGATCCGTAGATCGATCTTGGTTATCCTGCCTTCAGTGTATCTTGTAGGTCCTGCATTTTGCCCCATTCCGTAGTGTATTGGCGTAGGGGTGCGGGCTGGTATTCGAGGTGATACGCCATTTTATCCCGGCCACGAGGTGGCCGGTCAGCTGTGTGGTGCTCGAGTCCATATTCCTCGGCTGCCAGGACTTCAGTCCATCTGTCTGTGAGCAGGTCTTGATCAGCTTGGAGCTGCTGTTACTTCTTTTTTAGGCTCCTCGCGGTGGCCATAAGCCTGCGCTTGAAGCGCTCCTGTTCCACGGGGTCCTTAGGCATGCCGAACTCGTCGTTGCCGAGGCTAATCTCGTCTTCGGAGGGGGGCATGTAGTTGTCCTCCTCCGTATATCCGTCCGTCGCCTGTTCGTCTAGGCTGACCTTCCCGTCTTCCTGCTCGGCCTGCTCGAAGGCAGGCTGATCGGGGTTGTATTCATCTTCGGCACCATCCGGATTGTTTTCGTCTCCTGTGCCGGTATTGCTGTGGCGGGGCTTGGAGCGGCGCCGATGACGCCCATGCTTTGCTTTCTTCCTTGAGGGGTTATCCTCCATTGCATCATCGCCATTGGTTTCTTTCGGAGTGTCCACCATATATATATCATATGAGGAGGTGGTTGTCCACCGCCCCGTGGGCGGTGGTTCCTGTTCTTCTCCTGCATCATCATCCACACCGTCGATGTCTTCAGAGTCGAAGTCAAGCACGTCGGTTAAATCATCGATCGTGGCAATAAAGTGGGTGGTGGGTGGGCAACGAATTCCTTCGTCGCCTGCTTCCCGCTCGAGTCGGACATAGTTCGGCCAAGAGTCTCCTGACAGAGAGAGAAACTTTAACGAGCTCAGCACGTCGCCAAAGGGCGAGTGCTGGAAGATATCCGCAGCGGTGAACTCCATTACCGGAGCCCAACCAGATTCGGCGGGCTCGGGAGTGCGCAGACCTGAACCTACAGCCGGATACGAGGCCGGGGGTCTGGTGTCACAGGCTTCCTTGGGGGTGAAGCCTGTGTTTGGCTCTACCGCCGATGAGTGTGCAGCCTCCGGGGCGGGGTCCATCCACCCGTCCTCGGGCAATGCAATCTGCTCCGAATTTAGGTCCGGGGCTCCTGCAGGGGCGATATCCCGAGCATTGTCCGACAGCAGGTCTAAGCCGTCCTCATCGTGATTGTTCGGCGCTTCTGGCGCAGGCCTGAACCCGTTGAAGATCAAGTCTCTATGGATATCGGCCGTGTAGTTCAGGTTTCCGAACCTGACCCGGAGGCCAGCGGCGTAGCTGTCAATCTGCTCCAGATGGCCAAGCGAGTTGGTCCGCAGTGTGAAGCCACCGAACACGAAGATCTGTCCAGGGAGAAAAGTCTCACCCTGGACCATGTTGTTGTTGATGATTGAAGGAGCCATCAAGCCTTGCAGCGACGACACATAGGAACTCTCAATGAAAGCACTAATGTCGGTGTCAAAACCGGCGGATCACGGGTAGGGGGTCCCGATCTGTGCGTCTAAGGCTAATGGTAATAGGAGGCCAGGGACACGATGTTTTACCCAGGTTCGGGCCCTCTCGATGGAGGTAAAACCCTACTTCCTGCTTGATTGATATTGATGATATGAGTAGTACAAGAGTTGATCTACCACGAGATCATAGAGGCTAAACCCTAGAAGCTAGCCTATGATGATTATGATTGTCCCTCTAAGGACTAAACTCTCCGGTTTACATAGACACCGGAGAGGGCTAGGGTTTACATGGAGTCGGTTACAAAGAAGGAAATATAATATCCGGATCGCCAAGCTTGTCTTCCACGCAAAGGAGAGTCCCGTCCGGACACGGGACGAAGTCTTGAGTCTTGTATCTTCACGGTCCAATAGTCCGGCCAAAGTATATAGTCCGGCTGTCCGGATACCCCCTAATCCAGGACTCCCTCAGTGGGCGCGCCCCCTATCTCGTGGCCTCCTTGAAGCTTCCCTGGCTTGCACTCCAAGTTCCCTGGATTGCTTCTGTTCCAAAAATAAATTTCCCGAAGGTATCATTCCGTTTGGACTCCGTTTGATATTCCTTTTCTTCGAAACACTGAAATAGGCAAGAAACCAGCAATACGGGTTGGGCCTCCGGTTAATAGGTTAGTCCCAAAAATGATATAAAAGTGTAATAAAGCCCATAAACATTCAAAACAGATAATATAATAGCATGAATGCTTCATAAATTATAGATACGTTCTAGACGTATCAGCATGCCCAAGCTTAATTCCTGCTCGTCCTCGAGTAGGTAAATGATAAAAGAAAGAATTTATGAAGTGTGAATGCTAGCAGGTGCACAAGTTTGATCAATGATAATTTCATCACATTTTCTAGCATGATTATTTTTCATAACAGTAGTTCATCTCATAAAACTTCTCAAGATCAAGTAACAAGCTAATCACATGTTAATGCACAGACCATAAACTTTCTTGAAAACTAGCAAACTTCATTCTCAGTCATCAAACAATTGCAATTCATCTTATTTTCAGGAAGGGTCTATGTCAGAGCTTTGATTTAGCAAACTCCACATACTCAACTATCATATAGTCTTCTACAATTGCTAACACTCACGCAATACTTATGGTTATGGAGTTTTAATTGGACACTGAGAAGGATAGGGGCTTATAATTTCGCCTCCCAACGTATTCACCTTTGGGTGATGTCAACAATAATAGTTCATGCTAACTTACATCCAATTGGATATATATATCAGGATCTTTCCAATACGAGGTGATTGCCAAAGGATAAAATAACAAAGGGAAAGGTGAAGATCACCTTGACTCTTGCATAAAAATAATAGACATAAAGTAAAAGATAGGCCCTTCGCAGAGGGAAGCAGGGATTTGCAGAGGTGCCAAAGCTCAATTTTGAAATAGAGATGAAAATAATTTTGAGAGGTATGCTTTCATTGTCAACATAACAACCAAGAGTTCCCAATATCTTCCATGCTACATATATTATAGGCGGTTCCCAAACAGAATGGTAAAGTTTTTACTCCCCCTCCACCAACAATCACACTCCACGGTCGTCCGAAACAACGGGGTACCGTCCATACCAACAACATTCCTAGGGGAGTTTTGTTTTAATTATTTTTCATTTGATTTTGATCTTTTGATCATGGGACTGGGCATCCCGGTTACCAGCCATTTTTCTCGTGAATGATGAGCGGAGTCTCATCTTGAGAATAACCCACCTAGCATGGAAGATACTGACAGCCCCTAGTCGCTACATGAGCGATTAGGGCATACAAAACAGATTATTATTTGAAGGTTTAGAGTTTGGCACATGCAAATTTACTTGGAATGGCAGGTAAATACCGAATATAGGTAGGTATGGTGGACACTCATGGCAAAAACTGGGTTTAAGGATATTTGGAAGCACAATTAGTATCTCTACTTGGTGCAAGGAATTTTGGCTAGCATGAGGGGGAAAGGCAAGCTCAACATGTTTGAATGATCCATGACAATATACTTTAACTGAGATGTGAGAAAACATAACCCATTACGTCGTCTTCCTTGTCCAACATCAACTCTTTATCATGTCATACTTAATGAGTGCTCACAATTATAAAAGATGTCTAGGATAGTATATTTATATGTGAAATTTCTCTTCCTTCAATATTCCTTCATGAATTGTTCAAATGACCAATACAATGCTTGCTAACCTTCAATAAATTTACTATCTCTACTTCTTAGATGTGAAGTCATTACTCTCAATGGGGTAGGCATATGAAACATATATAATTTCAGATTTATGACATTTCAACTCATTCAACCATTAACTCATAGGATATAAGTGAAGCACACGAGTAAATTACAAACTATTCCAACAAGATATAAGTAAAGATCAATGAGTAGCTAAATAATTATGTAACTATGTGAAGACTCTCTCTCATTAAAGAATTTCAGATCTTGGTATTGTATTCAAACAGCAAGCAAAACAAAATAAAATGACATTGCAAGGATAGCACAACTCATGTGAAGAAGCAAAAACTTGGGTTCAACCGATACTAACCGGTAATTGTTGAAGAAGAAAGGTGGGATGCCTACCGGGGCATCCCCAAGCTTAGATGCTTGACACTTCTTGAAATATTATCTTGGGGTGCCTTGGACATCCCCAAGCTTGAGCTTTTGTGTCTCCTTAATTCTCTCATATCATGATTTCTCTGTTTCTCAAAAGTTTCATCCACACCAAACTCAACAAGAACTCGTGAGATAAGTTAGTATAAACCAATGCAAAAACCTTATCATTTTCTAATGTAACAAATTACTAAAATTATTATACAACATTGCATAATAAATGCCTCTGCATATTTAATACTTCTATCCTCAAATAGAATCATTAAACAAGCAAACATATGCAAACAATGCAAACATAACAGCAATCTGTCAAAACAGTGCAGTCGGTAAAACATAACAGCAATCTGATAAAAATACTACACTTTAGAAGATTTATCATATCTAAATATTCAAAAAGTTTCAACATTATATCATGCTCTGACTTTTCTAGGGAATTTTTGCAACAGCGGTAAACTTTCTATTTTGAAACAGCAACATGCATACTTGCAAAATAAGCATGGTAAAGGCTATCCTTACATTTTTATTGAAACTAAAGATGCAAAACACTATTCTAAATAACAGCAAGAAAATGGTAACAAAATAAAATGACGCTCCAAGCAAAACACATATCATGTGGTGAATAAAAATATAGCTCCAAGTAAAGTTACCGATGAACGAAGACGAAAGAGGGGATGCCTTCCGGGGCATCCCCAAGCTTAGGCTCTTGGTTGTCCTTGAATATTACCTTGGGGTGCCTTGGGCATCCCCAAGCTTAGGCTCGTTCCACTCCTTATTCCATAGTCCATCAAAAGAATTCACCCAAAACTTGAAAACTTCACACCACAAATCTCAATAGAAAACTCGTAAGCTCCGTTAGTATAAGAAAATAAAACCACCCCTTAGGTACTGTAATGAACTCATTCTAAATTCATATTGGTCTAATATCTACCGTATTCAAACTTATCTATGGTTCATACCCTCCGATACTAATCATAGATTCATCAAAATAAGCAAACACCACATAGAAAACAGAATATGTCAAAAACAGAACAGTCTGTAGTAATCTGTATCAAACGTATACTTCTGGAACTCCAAAAAACCTACAAAATTAGGAAGTCCTAAGAAATTTGTGTACCAATCCAGAGCAAAAATAATCAGATCATAAACGCGTTTCTGTGAGTTAACAAAACTAATTTACTGGGTGCAAAAGTTTCTGATTCTCAGCAGGATCAACACAACTATCACCATAAACTATCCTAAAGGTCTTACTTGGCACTTTATTGAAACAAAAGCTATAAGACATGATTACTACAGTAGAATAATCATGTGGACACACAAAAACAGTAAGGATAAATATTGGGTTGTCTCCCAACAAGCGATTTTCTTTAATGCCTTTCTAGCTAGGCATAATGATAACAATGATGCTCACCTAAAAGATAAGAATTGAAACATAACGGGAGCATCATGAAGCATATGACTAGCACATTTAAGTCTAACCCTCTTCCTATGCATAGGGATTTTGTGAGAAAACAACTTATGGGAACAATAATTAACTAGCATGGGAAGGCAAAACAAACATAACTTCAAGATTTTAAGCACATAGAGAGGAAACTTGATATTATTGCAATTCCTACAAGCATATATTCCTCCCTCATAATAATTTTCAGTAGCATCATGAATGAATTCAGCACCTAAAGCATTCTTTTCATGATATACAAGCACAGAAAATTTACTACTCTCCACATAAGCAAAATGCTTCTCATTCGGAATAGTGGGAGTATCATAAGAGACTTGAATACTATAAATTGTTTCCACAATAAAAGAGTAATGTTCATAAAAAGGGTAATCATAATCATGATAAGTTTTACAAATATAATCATCACTACTTTTTATAGCATAAGTTTCATCACAATAATCATCATAAGTAGCAACTTCGTTCTCATCATAATCGATTGAAACCTCTCCCAAGCTAGTGGAATCATCACTAAATAAAGTTGACACTCTTCCAAATCCACTTTCATAGTCATCACAATAAAATTCAACATCCTCCAAAATAGTGGGATCACTACTTCCTAAAGTCGACACTCTTCCAAACCCACTTTCATCAATATAATCATCATAGGTAAGAGGCATGCTATCATCATAACAACTTTGCATATCAAAACTTGGGAGGTAAAAAATATCATCTTCATTAAACGTAGCATCCCCAAGCTTGGGACAAACATTAATTTCGGCAAATATATTCTCAAATATGTCATCCTCATCAAACATAGCTTCCCCAAGCTTGGGCCTTTTCATATCATAAGCATAATCACTCTCATCATTAATAGTATGGATAGCACCAATAGTATATCAATTATCATCATCACAATGAGTAGTAGGAGCAACATCATTTGGGAGGGATACCTTTTTACCTTTGTTGCTCCTTCTTTTATTTTTCTTCTTCACATTATGTGTGGGTTCAACCTTCTTCTTTGAGCTCCTTATTGACGAGATTGGTTGAATAGAAAGCTCCTCCTCGTTACTTGATTCATCATAAGAAATAATAGGAGGATATTGGGAAGTCTCTTCCCTTTCATTAGTGTTCTCTTCATCTTCTATTTGCTTTCTTTTCTTTATGTAATTGGCAATATAAGGATTTTCAATGCAATTCACCGCACAAAACATATAAATCGTCTCTAGATCAAAATCAAGAAGTTTATAACGGGCAAATTATGGAAGGTGCTTAAATTAAACGTTTCATTTCTTCATAACTCGTAAGCAAACTAAGTTCATTATAATGTGCAAGGGAAATCAAATCATCACAATTTTTGGACACTATTCGATCATGAAACAATTTGCATCGGAGATGTAAATGACCACTTTCATTGCAAAGTTCACAAGTACGGCAAAGGAAATATAATTCTTCTGCACTCACCCTTAGCCTTTCTTGCAACAATTTAGTTTCTACATGCTTATGCCTCTTGCAATATCTATCTTCTCTATTTGGTGTATCTATGCAAACCCAATGCTCTCCACAAAAATCGTCATGCTTATAAGAGACATTCTCATCATAACTAGTGCGATCATCATTAGCACTATGGATATTCAAGGAGTTCATAATAACAACATTGCAATCATGATCATCATTCAAAGATTTAGTATCAAACATTTTTTAGACTTCTTCTTCTAGCACTTGAGCACAATTTTCCTTTCCATCACTCTACCGAAAGATATTAAAAAGATGAAGCATATGAGGCAAACTCAAATCCACTTTTTTGTAGTTTTCTTTTATAGACTAAACTAGTGATAAAACAAGAAACAAAAAGATTCCATTGCAAGATCTAAAGATATACCTTCAAGCACTCACCTCCCCAGCAACAGCGCCAGAAAAGAGCTTGATGTCTACTATGCAACCTTCTTCTTATAGACGTTGTTGGGCCTCCAAGTGCAGAGGTTTGTAGGACAGTAGCAAATTTCCCTCAAGTGGATGACCTAAGCTTTATCAATCCATGGGAAGCGTAGGATGAAGATGGTCTCTCTCAAACAACCCTGCAACCAAATAACAAAGAGTGTCCTATGTCCCCAACACACCCAATACAATGGCAAATTGTATAGGTGCACTAGTTCGGCGGAGAGATGGTGATACAAGTGCAATATGGATGGTAGATATTGATTTTTGTAATCTGAAATTATAAAAACAACAAGGTAACAAGTGGTAAAAGTGAGCGTAAACGGTATTGCAATGCTAGGAAACAAGGCCTGAGGTTCATACTTTCACTAGTGCAAGTTCTCTCAACAATAATAACATAACTGGATCATATAACTATCCCTCAACATGTAACAAAGAGTCACTCCAAAGCCACTAATAGTGGAGAACAAACGAATAGATTATGGCAGGGTACGAAACCACCTCAAAGTTATCCTTTCTGTTCTATCTATTCAAGAGTCCGTAGTAAAATAACACGAAGCTATTCTTTCCGTTCAATCTATCATAGAGTTCGTACTAGAATAACAACTTAAGACACAAATCAACCAAAACCCTAATGTCACCTAGATACTCCATTGTAACCTCAAGTATCCGTGGGCATGATTATACGATATGCATCACACAATCTCAGATTCATCTATTCAACCAACACAAAGTACTTCAAAGAGTGCCCCAAAGTTTCTACCGGAGAGTCAAGACGAAAACGTGTGCCAACCCCTATGCATAGATTCATTGAACCCGCAAGTTGATCACCAAAACATACATCAAGTAGATCACGTGAATATTCCATTGTCACCACAGATAAGCACGGCAAGACATACATCAAGTGTTCTCAAATCCTTAAAGACTCAATTCGATAAGATAACTTCAAGAGGGAAACTCAATTCATCACAAGAGAGTAGAGGGGGAGAAACATCATAAGATCCAACTACAATAGCAAAGCTCGCGATACATCAAGATCATGCCATAGAGAGAACATGAGAGAGAGAGAGAGATCAAACACATAGCTACTGGTACATACCCTCAGCCCCGAGGGTGAACTACTCCCTCCTCGTCATGGATAGCGCCGGGATGATGAAGATTGCCACCGGTTATGGGTTCCCCCTCAGGCAGGGTGCCGGAACAGGCTCCCAAGAGGTTTTTGGTGGCTACAGAGGCTTGCAGCAGCGGAACTCCTTATCTATCTTCGTTATCGATGTTTTTAGGGTACGTAGGCTTATATAGGCGAAAGAAGTCGGTCGGGGGGTGCTCGAGGGGCCCATGAGACAGGGGGGGCGTGCCCAGTAGGGGGGGGGGCACTCTTGTGGCCTCCTCGAGGATCTTCTGATGTGAACTCCAAGTCTCCCGGATGATATTCTTTCAAAAAATCACGATGCCGAAGGTTTCATTCCGTTTGGACTCCGTTTGATATTCCTTTTCTTCGAAATACTGAAATAGGCAATAAAACAACAATATGGGCTGGGCCTCCGGTTAATAGGTTAGTCCCAAAAGTAATATAAAAGTGTATAATAAAGCCCATAATCATGCAAAACAGATAATAAAATAGCATGAATGCTTCATAAATTATAGATACGTTGGAGACGTATCAATCATGCATTTCGATATGGAACTGGGATATGTGAAACCTCGTTTTGTTTCTAAGCTATCGTGCTCCCCTTTTTCTGTACCCAAGGATTATCTCCTGAGTACGGATTTGGTTGTAGTCACGGCAGTAGGAAAATGGAACAAGGAGCCTAAGCCCACCTCATCCCTGCCTTCGCCAAGGGCGTGAGAAAGGTCGAGCAAAGTGGGGGGACGGCGTGGCCTGTTGCCGAGCGAAAAACGTTTATCTTAAATAATAAAGAGGATTCGCTCCTTGTCGCGGGTTTCACCCATGAATGAAAAACCCGGAAAACATCCCTTTTTCATTAAAAACATCTCATACAGGTACAGTTCATACGGAGTGAAAAACATGAGCAAGGGGACTACAAGTTCTAAAATTAACGAAGGCCCGAAGGCTTACAGACTAAAAAGAGATAAGATGCCCGTAATCCCTTTCTTGTCCCTCTCCTTGGGAGGCAGGTCAAGGAAGCGAATAGGGGCAAAAGGGGCGCCTAGGAGAGCTACGAGCAATAGAAAGCACCAAGAGAACGTCTCGGTGGCCGTCCAAAGGCTGGCTAGTGATGACGGCACCGGGGGAAGAGCTCGAAGACGAGGCGGCAGGACGTCAATACGCGATAAAGGCGCCGGTGCCCACGTACTCCGACTTGACGGCCTTACCGCATGTCCTCTTCCTCTTCCACAGCCTCCCAACGCCAGCCGCCCAAGGAGACGACCCCGAGAAGTTCAAGGAGCCAGCGACACAGATGATGGGGTCACCGGTGTCGCCTCGGAGCGGCGCGCCTGATGCCTAGTCGGACCCGTCATCCTGCCGCCCGCTACCCTCATTGTCGCTGTCGCTGTCCTCCTCGCCACTCCTGCTCGAGGAGGAATCTTCATCGTCAGAGGAGCTCTCCACGCAGCACCTTACTCGAGTCCCGAAGTGCCCAAAGACCTTGACAGAGAGGAGGCCGCTCTCCATTAGTTTGAAATGGAGAGTGAGCCCCTCCGCCAGGCTATGGATGCGAGCGAAAGTCTTCCACCCCCGGCGAAGGTACATAACGTGAGGGGCTGGGAACTCGATGTCGGCCCATGTGCCGCTGTTCCCACAACCCCTCATGTGCAGCCTCAGTGCCTGCAGCGGGTCCAGCTCCATCTCCCGTGCAAATGGGGTCGGGAGACGAAGATGATGGCACAGCGGCTGGCGTAGCCTGAGGAAGAACTCATAGGGGTTATCCCTGACATGGCCCTCCACCGGGGGAGGGGCCACTGGCGGAGGCGAGGCCGATGCGCCGCCCCGTCCTCCTCTTCCCCGAGCACCGCAACGGCCTCTACCTCGCCCCCTCCCCCTTCCTCTAACAGCTGGCTCTGCTGCCATGAGCTCTTGGGGAGGAGCAACGCGTTGTCTAGCCGAGACCCTCGCCGCCACCGATGAAGCGTCGCCACGCCCCCTCGCCATGACAGAAGGAAGGAGGGAGTAGGAATGGGGAGGAGCAGGTGACGAGGGATTGAGGGATGCCGTTACTCCCGCTCCCCTCCTTATAAAGGGGCGGGGGCAGGGCATGACCGCCCCTTTCGGCCAATCTGGCTCGATGAAGTGACAGCGGGCGGGGCCGTCGACCGCCCTCCCCACTCAATTGAAGGCGCGTGGGAATTGACCCATGCGCGCATGACTTCCCGTATCCCGCGCACCTGTCATTTGCTCTGCGCCATGCATGCAGCAAGCATGGTGCAAGAGACGGGCGCAATGGGACGCGTGGAGCGATGGTTCACAAGTAAGGGCAGTAAAAGGGAGGTGGCCCTGCGGTCTCAAAGGGACACGCAAGCCGCCTCTTTACTTTCCACCGCAAGATGACGCCAGCGTGCTGCGGTCACACGCGCACGCGCAACCCCCACACCACGCATTCAACACGGGTCGTGGGGAAGCGTAGCGGATGGAACGATTTACTGCGGTAAAAACCGCCCCGCCTGCCCGCGCACTATTTTGGGCCCGGGGGCTCCTGTCGGTGTACTAAAGTAGGGGCACTCCTTTGTACCCCTTACTTGTGCGCGGCCAGTCAGAGCCACGGGCCGAAGCCACACTTAGCAGGGCAAAAGGGAGGATTCGAAGCCACAAGACAAAAAATGCAACGCCAAAGACCGAGACCACCAAGAGCAGATGGACGAAGCAAGTTTCCCCGGCGAGACCCTTGCCGGGGCAGCCTCAGCAGCCCTGGCAAGCCCCTTGCTGGGGCGGCTCGCCCACACCAGCGGAGTGAGCCACCCTCGAACCCACGGTCTCCAACACCATCAACTATGTTGGGCCAGGGCTCGGGAGGCACCTCCATGGTGGCATGCAGATCTTTGTGAAGACAAAGAATATTCAAGATCAAATGAGGATTGGAAGGCAACTATCCTCGACAAGATCCTTGCCAAGGAAACCCGCAAGGTCCTTGCCGGGGACGACAACGCGCCACGGCAAGACCCTTGCCGGGCCACCTGGCAAGGCCCTTGCCCAGGGCGTCAGCGGGGCCACTGCCAGGCCCGCGCCAACCAAGTCTCCACCGCCGCTCACATGCAGCTGCCAGCCCAACCAGCTGGGCAGGCACCTGCATGGCAACGTGCAGCTCCCAGGACAACTCAGCACACACCTGCGTGGCGGCATGCAGATCTTCGTGGAGGCTCCACCACCGCACCACCTCAGCTGCTTGCCTGCCTGCATGGCGCCGCATGCATCGCTGGCCAGGGCGCGTGTCGAAGCAAGGAGGAGCGGCGACGGACGGGACGGGCCTCGCTCCCATCCCCGATAAAGCAAGAGGACACCTAAGCTACGCATTAAATGCGCCTTGTCCTGTAATACGGGCGATAAGCTCATAGTACTGTAGGCCTTTCCACCTCCTGTGTGCCACTGTGGCAGCCCCTTTTGACTATAAAAGGAGGCCCATGGCGTACTGGAGAGGGATTCGGCTCTTTTGAACCACGCAGCCACCATAGCTAGTTCAAGAGCTCAAGAACACTCAATACATCCACCAAAGCAGGACTAGGGTTTTACGCATCCTCGCGGCCCGAACCTGGGTAAATGATCCTTGTGCTGGTTACTAATCCTGCTCTTCTCACAACCCTGCGCCCCGCAACCGCAGAAGGGATCCTCATGATCCCATAGGTGTCGTTTCCCACCGACAATTTGGCTTGGTTGATGAAGGTTCCTTCTCTTCTTTGCTTGATTTCAAACCCGAGAAAGAACTTCAACTCTCCCATCATAGACATCTTGAACTTTGAGGTCATGAGAGCGGCAAATTCCTCATTGAAAGCTTTGTTAGGGGAACCAAAGATAATATCATCAACATATAGTTGGCACACAAACAACTCCCCTTTGACCTTCTTATTAAAAAGAGTGGGGTCGATTTTCCCAATTTCGAACCCACGATCTTGCAACAACTCAGTAAGATGCTCATACCATGCACGTGGGGCTTGTTTAAGGCCATAGAGTGCCTTGTTGAGTTGGTACACATGATCGAGGAAATGGGGATCCTCGAACCCTGGGGGTTGTTTGACATACACCAACTCATTAATGGGACCATTAAGAAAAGCACTTTTCACATCCATTTGTTGCAACTTGAAATTATGATGAGAAGCATAAGCAGTCAACAAACGAATAGATTCAAGGCGAGCTACGGGAGCAAAGGTTTCACCGTAGTCGATACCCTCGACTTGGGAGTAGCCTTGTGCCACCAAACGAGACTTGTTGCGAACAATGATTCCATGAGCATCTTGCTTGTTCTTGAATATCCACTTGGTTCCAATGACATTATGATTCCCGGTTGGCCTTGGTACTAATTTACACACTTGGTTGTGCTCGAAGTTCTTGAGTTCTTCATGCACGGCATTGAGCTAATCCGGGTCCTCGAGCGCCTCATAGACCTTTTGGGGTTCGACACAAGAAACAAACGCATGATGTTCACAATAGTTTGCCAATTGTCTACGAGTGCTTACCCCCTTTATTAGGCTTCCAACCACATTCTCCATGAGATGGCCTTTGGTTGTGAGCTTGGAAGCGATCTTCGCGGCACGATGCTCTAATTCCTCCTCGGATGTGAAAAGAGGAGGGGTAACTTGATCATCTTGAGCGCCGTCTTGAGCTTGTTCTTGATCTTGAGCTTGCTCTTGATGTTGAACTTGCTCGAAAGGGAGAACTTGACCTTGGGCATCACTTGGTGGTTCACCACCATCTTGAGGTTGATCTTGCCCTTGATCTTGTTCACGTTGTTGAGGGCCTTCACTTTGTTCTTCGAAAGCGTGTGGGTCTTGGGTTGGTGATGGCTCCACTTGAGTGGAGCATTGTCCTTCTCCTTCGGCCATAAGGGGGTCCTCAGTGGGTAGGATATGACCAACACCCATTCTTCTTATGGCTTGGGGAGGAATTTCATCACCTACATCACAAGTACCACTTTGCTCCATTTGGGAGCCGTTATTCTTGTCAAACGCCACGTCAAGTCTCCTCGGTGAGTCCCGTCGACTTGTTGAGGACATGGTTGTCAGGACCCCGACTCAATGCCACATCGATCTAGCATGTAACACCTCATATCACATTGCGGCCTCACGCACGGTATCCCCACGGGTGTCGCCTTACCTTTGCCCGAGACCGTTTGCGCTTTTTGTCACATGTATATGATAGTGTTGCTAGCATCCATATGATAAGGAGCCCGGGCTGACATGGCTAGTCGTAAACCCAAAGTGGCACAAACTTACAGGGACAGGCATCCATGACCCAACATCGAACATGTCGGTCATCAGCGAGTGAATCCAGGCTGTAGCACTGGGCTAGCAGGACTCCGATGAACCGGGCTGTAGCGGGCTAACAGGACTCCAGTATTCATCGCGTGACATTTCCCCGAAGGGACAGACACAGGAACGAAGAAGGACACATGACGGCCAGCCTAAGTGTTCCGGAGCAGTAGCAAGCTACCATGGCTCAATGGAAGCACTAGGAGACATTTCCCGGTAAAAGAGGCTACTAAGGATAAACAACTAGATAGTCAGATCCCACACATACCAAGCATTTCAATAACATACACACAATATGCTCGATATGTGCAAATACAACATGGCATCACAACATGACTCTACAACTCAAGTATTTATTCATTAGGCTCCGAGGAGCGAGATATTACAAACATGGGTCTCATGACCCAACATTCAGAGCATACAAGTCAAAGCACAAGCGGAAGCTTAACATGTCTGAGTACAGACATCTACAAATGAAAAAGGCTGAGAAGCCTGACTATCTACCAGATCCTGCCAAGGGCACAAGATCGTAGCTGAGGTAACAAGCTAAATGTCGAAGTCCATGTGGAACTACTAGCGAGACTGAAGTCTCTCTGCAAAAACATGAAATAGGCAAACGTGAGTACAAATGTACCCAGCAAGACTTACATCAGAACTAACTACATATGCATCATTATCAACAAAGGGGGTGGTGGGGTTTCCCAGTGGCTATCCTGAACTACAACAGCAAGTAACTCTTTTGAGGTGGCGCACACGAGTCCACATATTCACCATATCAATACACCACTATGTATCCGCTCCCGTCTTCCCACGAGAGCGCCATCCATAGCACTCACGCTTATCTTGCGTATTTTAGAGTATCCACTTTCACTTGTCTATGAACTGTACAGGAAACCGAGAAGTCCTTTTCCACGGACACGACTATTCGAATAGATAATGTTAACCCTGCAGGGGTGTACTTCTTCACACACGCTCTCGCCACTTACCACCATGTACACGTCGTGTATCTCGGCAACCTTCAAGCGGAAGCCTGGCGAGGGAGTCGGCCACGACCTGACTAACCACACAAGTCTCTCGTCTAGGTTTATCGCCTATTCGGGTTCCATCCGCAAGGAGATCCGGCCGGGGTGTCGCTCACGGCCCCAAACGATGTGAGCAGGGTTCCCAAGCCCACCATCCGGGTGCCACTTGGTACACCGTGCCACTGTGCCTAGTCTGTCCCAAGCCCACCTATACCGGGTGTCACTTGGTAGACTACTAACACTACCTACAAACACCAGAAACTAGTTGCAACTCCTGGACAAAGATCAGGTTGATTAATAAGTCGAGAGGGGCACTTAAGCATTCCAATGCGTGGTAGTAGCTGTTCATGGATCACAAACACAGAACTCAGTTCCTGAGGACTGCTGTAATGAGACAACCCACCATGTACTCTTACATGGCCTCTCACCGCTACCTTTACCAAATCGTGTTCACACACTTAGCTCTCAACAGTAGGACATGTTCACACACCTCCAATTCATCCCCGATGAATCAGACCTGACTCAACTCTAAGCAGTAGCAGGCATGACAAACAAGCATGAATGAGTAGGCACATCATGGCTCAAACAACTCCTACTCATGCTAGTGGGTTTCATCATTTTACTATGGCAATGACAGGTCAGGCAGAGGATAAAGGGGTTCAACTACCGCAGCAAGTAACAGATGAATCGTTGTTGTCCTAATGTAGTAAAAGAGAGCAGGAGCGAGAGAGTGGGATTGTATCGGAATGAACAAGGGGGTTTTGCTTGCCTGACACTTCTGAAGATAATATAGTTCTCCATCGGTGTCATCAAACTCATCGCCGGAACACGTCTATCGAGAGGGAACAATTACCGCCAAACAAGGAAGAACACAATCAATGCAATGCACAATATGATGCATGAATTTGACATGGCAATAATATTATGATTTGTGCTAATGCATCTAGCAACAATTTAGATGAAGTCCATATGAACCAAGGGTTCATACGCAAACTCCATATTTAGCATTTAAAATGCCATTATCATGTTTTCACTTATACAGTGGGTATAGGTTGGTTTAACATGCATGAAAGTAGCATAAATGGATAGATTGGATTTTTCTGATCATTTTTCATATATAATTTATCTCATTTGGAGTTACGGTTGAATTTATATGATTTTTAGAAGTTTATACTATTTTCTGGAATTTCCTGTATTATTTAGAATTAAACTAATTCCAGAAAATAGTTCACTGCGTCAGCATGACGTCACAATGATGTCAGCAAGTCAAGGCAGTCAAACCTGATGCGTGGGACCAGCATGTCATTGAGACAGCGATAAACTATGGTTTAACCCCGCGTTGACTCAGCTTTGACCCGTCGTGGGGCCCGCTGGCAATGTCAGTGACGGGGGATTAATTAGTGCTAATGGTGGTGTTAACCAGCGGCTAACCAGCGGCGCTAATCTGGCGCGGCAGCGATCGCCGGCCGACCGTTTCCGGCCACGGCTGGCCGCACTGAGGGAACGGGAGGCAAGCTTGTGGTCTCCCGCATCCAGGGGAGGTGTCAGAAGGTTGCGGGGTGGCCTGGTTCGCCGACGGCGAGCACTTGGGTGGCCGCCAGAGCTACGGGCTCGAGCGGGACGAGGCTAGGGTGCACGGAGGGAGGCTTGGGTGGTGGCGTTGGGTTTCTTGGCAGGTCCTGAGCACGTTCTAGTGCTTGGACGCAAGCGGCGGCGGCTATGGCCACGACGGCATCGAGACCAGCGGCGAGGAGCTCACGGCTTCGGCGGTTGGCGCGGATAGTGGAAGAAAAATACAGCGGGGCTAGGGGAGATGAGTCAGGAGCTCACAGGGAGGCGGCGCAGTAGGTCAGTGGGCTCGGGGACGTCCTTGACGGCGTGAATCGACGGCGAGGGGCTCGGGTGCCCGAGGTTGAAGATGACCGCGATGGCGATGAAGCAGGGCCTCCTGGCATCTCGTAGCTCGATTGGGAGGATGGGGAGGTTTCGGCGGTGCTTCTGGACTCGGCAGAAAGGTGAGGGGTGCACGATGACCGCGGTGGTGCTCGTCGGCGCGACGACGGCGTTCTTGGGCGACTGCGGGGAGAGAACCAGAGAGGGAGAGACGAGGAAGAGACGAAGGGGAGAGTGAGGAGGTCAGGAGGTCCAGAGCGGCGCCGAGGAGGGGCTTCGAGGCGCCTCGGTGAGGCAGGTGAGCAGGGAGGAGGCGTGGCGCCTCGCGCGTGCGTGCGATGTCTCCCTCCTCTGCCTACTAGAAGAGGTAGGTGATGACTGGCACCAGGCCAGGTGGGCTGGGCCAGCACAGGTGAGGCCCAGGTGGGCTTGGTGGGCGCCAGGTAAGTGCCCAGGTGAGTCTCTCTCTCGCTCTTTTATTTTAGTTTTTCTGTTTCTGTTATTTTGTTTTGGTTTAGTTTGGAAACTAAACCATTTTAAAACTTTCTGTAAATTTTTATGTGAGCTCAGAGAGCTAGTCCAAGGTCACATGCAAACTTACAAAATATTTGAACATTATTTCTTATATAGCAGAAATAATTCCAGCCCAAATATATTATTAATTTAAATCAAAGACAGAAAATAAATTATTTCTGTGACTCTGAAAATATTGGTTTGAATTTTACCTCACGCCAATATTTTCACAGAATAACAGGAACATTTTCTTGGACTCATTTGATGAGATTTAAATGTTGGTTATTTTTAGAGGTTTTTTGAGGCTTTTGAAAATTCCTCAATTCAAGTTTCATTTGAATTTAAACATGATGCTCACATGGAAGGGCTAGCCTAGTGCATACCAGAACTAGGGATGTGACAGCTCACCCCTACTAAACAATAATCTCATCCCGAGATTCAAGCATAGGGTAAGATGAAGGGGGATCGCAAACTAACATAATCTTCACGATCCATGTGGCACTTCAAAGAACGTTGACTCGATCACCATCATTGTCTCGATGTCTTGCCCCGAGAACTCCAACTAACATGACAATGAAAGGGAAGGGAAAACTCTAGAGGGATCGATCTTATCGAATGTCGAACAACTCATGATCAACTCACGGAGTGGGAAATTGAAACATCTCTCGATCTGAGACACAAAGCATTCGTCCAAAGGGATGGAGTGAAACACATGACAAAGGTTCACTAGCTAGGCAATATTCCACACCTAAGAAGGTGGTGAACGGTTTTTAACGTAGCGAGGAGTTGAGTTGCCATGATACCATAACGATGCACCTTAGGGAAGGTGACTCGTAGAAATATCCCCTTAAGTGGCAAAAAGAATTACCTTTGATTCAGGGATCATTGAAACTCTTTATACCAGCCTAAGGCAATTCTCGAGCGACCATTTGGAGTGGTTCGGTAGAATGGCATACCCGGATTAGAATGGATGATGTGGATTACCTTGTTGAAAAAAACACAAGGGATAATTTTAGTAACTGGGGAGAAGCTCAACAGTAGAGAGTGAGTCTAATATTTAAAAAGTTATAGCGTAACCGAGGAAACTGAGAGGAATCCCAGTTAGTGCCGATGATAACACCTAGCGCTTGTGCGTGCTCTCAAGAACTTGAGAATTTCCATATTCATCAAGGTTTTACCAACATCTGTGCCGAGGATCCTGGCAACACATCATACTACCATGATGAATAGTAATGGGCGATGCAGATGCAAAGATAACATCTTCTGAGTTTTCACCTTAGCGAGGCCAAGGGGACAAAATCTGGATGATCGACCGAGAGACATTTAGCACTCCGCTTCTAATGTTCTCCTCGATGTGCTAGTGTATCCCATTCATAGGTATGGTTTGATATCTAGAACATCAAGTAAAAGGTCGGACTTCGGGAACACAAGAATCCACAGGGATTAACTTCTAGAATAAGTCATGCGAGATCCTCATGGGTAGTGACCAAACGGCTTAATCAAGATACTACAATAATAGTACTTCCAGCTAGATGCGTCCACTTCATTGGAACCTATATCATAGTTCTTGGAAGAAGTTCCCACCATCATATCTGCCTGAGATTCAGATCTGGTTGGTAAGAGGATAATTCAGACTCATTAAGTCTAGAAAGAAAAATGAAAGTTTGCAACACAAATCGACAAGGTGGCGTTGCGAGAATCTCGGGGAATGAGCTACGATAGCAAACTCCAAAACATGAGCTGGTTCTGCTACACACATGTGAGCATGCTGTGCCAGACAGGCATGGCCACGTAGTAGTCTTATAGTAAAATACTACCGAGTTCAGGTGGGGAACCATCATCGAGGATATCAAAGTCCTTACATAAGGCATGCTCTTAAGAAGGAACTTCTTCTCCCTGAACAAATCAGCCAGTGGCTTGGTGTACTAGGAGATACATGTGGAATGGAGGTAGCGAGCCTGTCAAACCATAGCATACTTCGCACATGCATGACTGACTTGGGATGGTTCCAGAGGAAACAAAAACAAACTTTCTTGAACTCACGGCGGCAACTTGCACCAAAAGCACGTGAACCAGAGGAAGTCACTTCTTTGATCCAACATATGCTTCATGAATGGAACATGAAGATAATGCTTACAAAAGTTTCCAACACTAGCTTGATGTTCAACATGAATCATGGAGGAGACTAAATGCTGCTGATGGGCTCAACAGCAACTCGTCGGAATTTCCATATCACTGGATTTCCACCATTATGTGAACAATGTGATAGTATTGGTCAGACCAAAAGATATAATGGTGTATGCTCGAGGAAACAACCACGAGTAAGACAACATTACGAACATCGTTGGTTCTGAATTGATTTGATGATAGCCCATACTCAAATAAAAGTTTCGATAAGACAATAGATCCAACAATTGACCACGAGGATCAACCAATGAAGATATCATCTTTCTTCAACACACACACACACAAAGATATCCCTTTGGAATGAACTGAGTCAGACAAGCTATTATCTTCCAACTCTCCAAGTTGTTGTTTAGCTTAACCAACTAGCTCAGGGTATCCGACACAGATGCTTGGAGAAAGGGTGGTTTATAGGAAACCAACTTGATCACGAGCTCAACATAGCGGTCAGGTGACAACCTGGTGATACTTCTGAGAAGATAATCAGAAAATCACGAACCACCGATATGCTATTAAGTTCGAGAACAATCTTGCTTTTCAGGGCAAGACGAGATGATCAAATAAGCAAGGGATTGGCATAGCCCTAACTCATTGATCGAAAGGTGCACTGAAAATAAGGACTAGGTAGCACAATCTATCTTAGAATGATGATTCAAGAACCAATACACTAAGAATGAAATTATTGTCCTTTAACTACCAAGCAACAAGGTTGCTAGGAGTATTGATTTCACACATCACGATTCACTTGTCGACATTCCAGTTGCAACAACACGGGAACCGAGAAATGAATAATGATGGAGAGAGTATCACTACGTCAAGAATTCATGAGAGATGCTGCATTTCCTATGACAATCCTGACATAAAGGGGGTAATACTCCGAGGTAGAACAGAACAAAAGCTGGATTGGCTTTTTGATCTGCGGAATACAACTACTTTGACCAGTCCAAGAAATGGATGAGGTGTTGGAGTTTGTTTCTCCTAGTCATTCCGGAGTAGAATGGCTTGGCGGACCATAGAATAATAGGCATTGATAACACAAATGCACGCCATAAACTTGGCTATCAACTGATAGACAAGGATTGGAATACAACTACGGAGGGACAACTCAAAGGAACATATATCTTTCTGAGTTGTGGATGCATAGGTTAGTATGTCGAACAAGTTCAACATATTTCTTCCGGATAACCCATGCTGAAGAGGATGGACTGGCAGAATCACAACATAGAACCGAGAACTCATCAAGAGCACTCTGGTTGTGATCGTTCAGTTCAACGAGGAACTTTTGCCATAAATAGTTCATGGTATTTGGAATAAGGAGATACCACGGACCTCGAGGACTATCGCAAAGGTTACTAATATCCTAAAGGTACAAGCAACACTATCAACACGAGATAAGTAGAGTGAATCTTGGGTCAAGAACCTAGGAGTAGAATACCTACCAAATAAATGGCATCACGGGATGCTTTCGAGAATGATGGCCAGAATCATCACACTAGAACACAGAACATGGCTAGATTACTAGATGATCCCCTAAGACACCTAGGGTCATAATAATAATTCCAACATATATGTCAAGGCAATAAAATACCTCAACTCAACAATTAATGTGATTAACATGGCCTAAAGTAATATCAAAACCAGAGGGAAAGGATTTTGCAAACGCATCAGATTATTTAGAAACCTGGGATGACTCGGACAACATAATGGCTGCAAATGCTCAAAAAGATTGGAGAAATGCTACAAAGATGGTGGCATAGCCACTCAGAAGCACAATATCAAGGTTCCGAGACCAACTATGAACACACAGGGGTATTAGAAACTGAACTGGGGCTTAAATCCAACAATCTTACAAGTCTACGGTTTAGTAACACGTGATCCTGATAGAAAGAGGAGATAGCCTAGTTCCTTAACCCCGCAGGAAAGATAAGATGACTCGGATCAGAGGGGCATAAGGTATAAGGAGTAAAAAGAGCCTTACGTTCCCAACCACAATCAATTCCCTTATATAACTAAAGAATTTCTAGACTCAACTTCGACCAGTTTGGCTTGGTAATCCTATAGGCAGTCAAGCTCCGATACCAAAGCTGTCAGGACCCTGACTCAATGCCACATCGATCTAGCATGTAACACCTCATATCACTCTGCGGCCTCACGCACGGTATCCCCACGGGTGTCGCCTTACCTTTTCCCGGGACCGTTTGCGCTTTTTTGCACATGTATATGATAGTGTCGCTAGCATCCATATGATAAGGAGCCCGGGCTGACATGGCTAGTCGTAAACCCAAAGTGGCACAAACTTACAGGGACAGGCATCCATGACCCAGCATCGAACGTGTCGGTCATCAGCGAGTGAATCCAGGCTGTAGCACTGGGCTAGCAGGACTCCGGTGAACCGGGCTATAGCAGGCTAACAGGACTCCGGTATTCATCGCGTGACATTTCCCTGAAGGGACAGACACAGGAACGAAGAAGGACACATGCCGGCCAGCCTAAGCGTTCTGGAGCAGTAGCAAGCTACCATGGCTCAATGGAAGCACTAGGAGACATTTCCCGGTAAGAGAGGCTACTAAGGATAAACAACTAAATAGTCAGATCCCACACATACCAAGCATTTCAATAACATACACACAACATGCTCGATATGTGCAAATACAACATGGCATCACAACATGACTCTACAACTCAAGTATTTATTCATTAGGCTCCGAGGAGCGAGATATTACAAACATGGGTCTCATGACCCAACATTCAGAGCATACAAGTCAAAGCACAAGCGGAAGCTTAACATGTCTGAGTACAGACATCTACAAATGAAAAAGGCTGAGAAGCCTGACTATCTACCAGATCCTGCCAAGGGCACAAGATCGTAGCTGAGGTAACAAGCTAAATGTCAAAGTCCACGTGGAACTACTAGCAAGACTGAAGTCTCTCTGCAAACACATGAAATAGGCAAACGTGAGTACAAATGTACCCAGCAAGAATTACATCAGAACTAACTACATATGCATCATTATCAACAAAGGGGGTGGTGGGGTTTAACTGCAGCAAGCCAGCTTTGACTCAGTGGCTATCCTGAACTACGACTGCAAGTAACTCTTTTGAGGTGGCGCACACGAGTCCACATATTCACCATATCAATACACCACTATGGATCCGCTCCCGTCTTCCCACGAGAGCGCCATCCATAGCACTCACGCTTATCTTGCGTATTTTAGAGTATTCACTTTCAATTGTCTATGAACTGTACAGGCAACCCAGAAGTCCTTTTCCGCGGACACGGCTATTCGAATAGATAATGTTAACCCTGCAGAGGTGTACTTCTTCACACACGCTCTCGCCACTTACCACCATGTACACGTCGTGTATCTCGGCAACCTTGAAGCGGAAGACTGGCGAGGGAGTCAGCCACGACCTGACTAACCACACAAGTCTCTCGTCCAGGTGTATCGCCTATTCGGGTTCCATCCGCAAGGAGATCCGGCTGGGGTGTCTCTCACGGCCCCAAATGATGTGAGCAGGGTTCCCAAGCCCACCATCCGGGTGCCACTTGGTACACCGTGCCACTGTGCCTAGTCTGTCCCAAGCCCACCTGTACCGGGTGCCACTTGGTAGACTACTAACACTACCTACAAACACCAGAAACTAGTTGCAACTCCTGGACAAAGATCAGGTTGATTAATAAGCCGAGAGGGGCACTTAAGCATTCCAATGCGTGGTAGTAGCTGTTCATGGATCACAAACACAGAACTCAGTTCCTGAGGACGACTGCAATGAGACAACCCACCATGTACTCCTACATGGCCTCTCACCGCTACCTTTACCAAATCGTGTTCACACACTTAGCTCTCAACAGTAGGACATGTTCACACACCTCCAATTCATCCCCGATGAATCAGACCTGACTCAACTCTAAGCAGTAGAAGGCATGACAAACAAGCATGAACGAGTAGGCACATCATGGCTCAAACAACTCCTACTCATGCTAGTGGGTTTCATCTATTTACTGTGGCAATGACAGGTCATGAAGAGGATAAAGGGGTTCAACTACCACCGAAAGTAACAGATGAATCGTTGTTGTCCTAATGTAGTAAAAGAGAGCAGGAGTGAGAGAGTGGGATTGTATCGGAATGAACAAGGGGGTTTTTCTTGCCTGACACTTCTGAAGATAATATAGTTCTCCATCGGTGTCATCGAACTCATCGCCGGAACACGTCTATCGAGAGTGAACAATTACCGGCAAACAAGGAAGAACACAATCAATGCAATGCACAATATGATGCATGAATGTGACATGGCAATAATATTATGATTTGTGCTAATGCATCTAGCAACAATTTAGATGAAGTCCATATGAACCAAGGGTTCATATGCAAACTCCATATTTAGCATTTAAAATGCCATTATCATGTTTTCACTTATACAGTGGGTATAAGTTGGTTTAACATGCATGAAAGTAGCATAAACGGATAGATTGGATTTTTCTGATCATTTTTCATATATAATTTATCTCATTTGGAGTTACGGTTGAATTTATATGATTTTTAGAAGTTTATACTATTTTCTGGAATTTCCTGTATTATTTAGAATTAAACTAATTCCAGAAAATAGTTCACCGCGTCAGCATGACGTCACAATGACGTCTGCAAGTCAACACGATCAAACCTGATGCGTGGGACCAGCATGTCATTGAGACAGTGATAAACTACGGTTTAACCCCGCGTTGACTCAGCTTTGACTCGTCGTGGGGCCTGATGTCAATGTCAGTGGGGGGGTTAGTTAGTGCTAATGGTGGAGTTAACCAGCGGCTAACCGGCGGCGCTAATCCGGCACGGCAACGATCGCCGGCCGGCCGTTTCCGGCCACGGCTGGCTGCACTGAGGGCACGGGAGGCAAGCTTGTGGTTTCCCGCATCCAGGGGAGGTGTCAGAAGGTCGCGGGGTGGCCTGGTTCGCCGACGGCGAGCACTTGGGCGGCCGCCAGAGCTACGGGCTCGAGCGGGACAGGGCTAGGGTGCACGAAGGGAGGCTTGGGTGGTGGCGTTGGGTTTCTTGGGAGGTCCTGAGCACGTTCCAGTGCTTGGGCGCAAACGGCGGCGGCTGTGGCCACGACGGCATCGAGGCCAGCGGCGAGGAGCTCACAGCTCCGGCGGTTGGCGCGGTTAGAGGAAGAAAAATATGGCGGGGCTAGGGGGAGATGAGTCAGGAGCTCACAGGGAGGTGGCGCAGTAGGTCAGTGGGCTCGGGGACGTCCTTGACGGCGCGAATCGACGGCGAGGGGCTCGGGTGCCCGAGGTTGAAGATGACCGCGATGGCGATGAAGCAGGGCCTCCTGGCATCTCGTAGCTCGATTGGGAGGACGGGGAGGTTTCGGCGGTGCTTCTAGACTTGGCAGAAAGGTGAGGGGTGCACGATGGCCACGGTGGTGCTCGTCGGTGCGACGACGGCGTTCTTGGGCGACTGCGGGGAGAGAACCAGAGAGGGAGAGATGAGGGAGAGGCGAAGGGGAGAGTGAGGAGGTCAGGGGGTCCAAAGCAGCGCCGAGGAGGGGCTTCGAGGCGCCTCGATGAGGCAGGCGAGCAGGGAGGAGGCGTGGCGCCTCGCGCGTGCGTGCGATGTCTCCCTCCTCTGCCTACTGGCAGAGGTAGGTGATGACTGGCACCAGGCCAGGTGGGCTGGGCCAGCACAGGTGAGGCCCAGGTGGGCTTGGTGGGCGCCAGGTAAGTGCCCAGGTGAGTCTCTCTCTCTCTCTTTTATTTTAGTTTTTCTGTTTCTGTTATTTTGTTTTGGTTTAGTTTGGAAACTAAACCATTTTAAAACTTTCTGTAAAATTTTATGTGAGCTCAGAGAGCTAGTCCAAGGTCACATGCAAACTTACAAAATATTTGAACATTATTTCTTATATAGCAGAAATAATTCCAACCCAAATATATTATTAATTTATATCAAAGACACAAAATAAATTATTTCTGTGACTCTGAAAATATTGGTTTGAATTTTACCTCACGCCAATATTTTCACAGAATAACAGGAACATTTTCTTGGACTCATTTGATGAGATTTAAATGTTGGTTATTTTTAGAGGTTTTCTAAGGCTTTTGAAAATTCCTCAATTCAAGTTTCATTTGAATTTAAACATGATGCTCACATGGAAGGGCTAGCCTAGTGCATACCAAAACTAGGGATGTGACAATGGTAAGCATGAGAGTTTGTAGCATAACCAACAAATATGCCCTCATGAGCTCTAACCTCAAATTTAGACAAACGAACACCTTTCTTGATAATGAAACACTTACACCCGAACACCCAGAAGTACTTGAGGTTGGGCTTGTTACCGGTGAGAATTTCAGAAGGAGTCTTGTTCAAGCCTTTGCGGAGATAGAGCCGATTGGATGCATGACATGCGGTGTTGATGGCTTCTGCCCAAAAGTTGTAAGGAGACTTGAACTCCGCCATCATGGTCCTTGCCGCATCCATCAACCTCCGATTCTTCCTCCCCGCGACACCATTTTGTTGAGGGGTGTATGGTGCAAAATATTGGTGCTTGATCCCCTCATCACTAAGAAACTCATCAAAGGTGTAGTTCTTGAACTCGGTGCTGTTGTCACTCCTTATTGTCAAGAACTTTGCATCATGTGGACATTGATCTTCATTTGCAAAGTCGATGACGGTTTGTTGAGTCTCACTCTTCCTCTTGAAGAAGTATACCCAAGTATATCTTGAATAGTCATCCGCAATCACCAAGCAATACTTTCTACCCCCGAGACTATCAAAGGATGGAGGCCCAAAGAGATCCATGTGAAGGAGCTCCAAGGGTCTCTTCGAGTAGATGATAGTCGTGGGATGGTGGGCCTTCTCATGTAGCTTTCCTTCGATGCAAGCACTGCAAGCACGATCTTTGAAAAAACTAACATTTGTTAGTCCACGGACATGGTCCCCCTTGAGAATACTTTGCAAAGATCTCATATTGACGTGGGCTAAACGGCGATTCCAAAGCCACCCCACATCAACTTTAGCCATTAGGCATGTCGCGGTCTTAGTGGGTCGCTTCAAAAAGTTAATAACATAAAGATCGTTCTCGACATGCCCAACGAAGGCTACTTTAAGAGTCTTGCTCCATAAGAGGGCCACAATATCAAAATCAAAGAATGTGGCAAAACCCATGAGTGCAAGTTGACGAACGAAAAGTAGATTGTATGCAAGGGACACAACAAGCATGACTTTCTCGATCGCGAGATCATGAGAAATGACAACCTTGCCAAGACCCAATACCTTAGAAGACGAGGCATCACCCCACTCGACGTTGGTGGGCATAGATGGTACCTTGTGCACGTGCACCACCAAGTCCTTGCTTCTGGTCATATGATTTGTGGCTCCACTATCGAGCAACCATGATCCCCCCACCGGAAGCAAACACCTACAAGAGATCAATGCTTGGTTTTAGTACCCATTTTGTAATGGGTCCTTTGATGTTAGTAACAAGGGTCTTAGGAACCCAAATAGACCATTCAATGTACTCATAAGGAGAACCAACAAATTTAGCATAAACATGCCCATCACTAGCACGGCACAACACATAAGAAGGGTTAAAGTCGCCGGCTTTGTTGGAAGGGGTGGCATTGCCCTTTTTGACATCACCACCCTTCACATTGTTCTTCTTCTCCTGAGGAGCACCCTCTCCCTCCTTCACAAAAGTTTTCTTGAGAGGGGGAGGTCGTTTGGTCTTGTCGTTCTTCTTCTTATTCTTGGACTTGGGTGCGAACCCAACTCCCTCCTTGCCACAACTTCCTTTTTATTGCTTAAAAGGTCGTTGAGGTTCTTCTCACCTTGTATGCACATCACAAGGCCTTTCTCAAGTTGCTCCTTCAACTTGGCATTCTCCTCCACAAGATGCACATGCTCACAACACGGGTTAGTAGCATTTGCATTATCAATTAATACCATATGAGGAAAAGTGGCTTTCTCCTTGGTTAGCTTCACTTGGAGTAGATCATGAGACTCCTTGAGGCTAGCATGAGCACCCTTCAAGACCTTGTTGGCCTTGTCGAGTATATCAAACTCCTCCTTGAGTCCATCATGGTCAACCCCAAGTTTAGCCTTCTCGGAATTTAGCACACGAGATACAACAAGAGCATGATCAAGATCTTTCTTTAATTTAGCATGGACATCGTTGTGTGACTCCTCAAGAGCCAAACGATGACCGCGCTCTTCCTCAAGAGCATTAGAGAGATCCGATATTTCATCGGCATAGTCACGACTATGACCTTCCATCTTAGAGATGGTTTCTTCATGAGCCTCGATCATGTCATTGGCTTCACCAAGTTGTCCTCATTCTTCACAATCTTGGGAGGAGACCCCGCATGATTTAGATGCATGGAGGGAACTGGTCCTCCATAAGTGAGAGGTTGTTCAACATGAGAATAGATGCCATTACCACTTTTACCACTAGGCAAAGGAGCCTTTTCACTAGAAGCTTCCCCCTTATCGGAGTTGGCATCCGCCACCTTGTTAGTGGGAGCAACAACTTCCAAAGGTGCGGTGGATAATTTAAGACCGTCAAGGAACTCTTTGAACATGCCTCTGACCTCGGTCATCATGGAGGTTTTCAATGTGTACAAAGCCACATTGAATTCCTCATGTGAGACCGGGGATGCCCCATCGGCCGTAGACAAGGACGGAATCACACCGGGTGCTCCTCCTCACCGTCTATGGTGTCAACCATACTCTTCGGACGGTAAAGTCCTTAATAAAGAGACGAGGCTCTGGTACCAATTGAAAGGGTCGATATAGTTTACTAGAGGGGGGTGAATAGGCAACTAATAATTTTTAGCTTTTCTTTACCAAATTAAACTTTGCATCAAAGTAGGTTTTCTAGATATGCAACTAGGTGATCAACCTATATGATGCAACAACACTAAGCACACAAGCAAGCAAGGGATATAACACAATATATCTTGCGCAAGTAAAGGTAAGAGATAACCAAGAGTGGAACCGATGGAGACGAGGATGTGTTACCGAAGTTCCTTCCCTTTGAGGGGAAGTACGTCTCCATTGGAGCGATGTGGAGGCACAATGCTCCCCAGGAAGCCACTAGGGACACCGTATTCTCCTCACGCCCTCACACAATGCGAGATGCCATGATTCCACTATTGGTGCCCTTGGAGGCGGCGACCGAACCTTTACAAACAAGGTTGGGGAAATCTCCACAACTTAATTGGAGGCTCCCAACGACACCACGAAGCTTCACCAAACTATGGCTCCACGGTGACCTCAACCGTCTAGGGTGCTCAAACACCCAAGAGTAACAAGATCCACAAGGGATTAGTGGGGGGGATCAAATTTCTCTTGGTGGAAGTGTAGATCGAGGCCTTCTCAAGCAATCCCTAAAGAATCAACAAGTTTGATTGGCTAGGGAGATATATCGGGCAAAAATGGAGCTTAGAGCATCAATGGAGCTTGGGGATGGAAGAGGTGGTCAACTAGAGGAAGAAGACACCCCTTTTATAGTCACGGGACAATTCCAACCGTTACCCACCAACTCAGCCCACGACCCGCGGTATTACCGCACAACAGGAGCCGTACTACCGCATGGACCTGCGGTACTACCGCGGAGGTCCGCGGTACTACCATGGGCGCGGCAGGGCCTGGACTCGTCCTGATGAGCACTGACAAGGGGCGGTAGAACCGCTGACACGGTACTACCGCGACCCCATGCGGTACTACCGCAAGGCAGGCACCGTCCAGGCACGGATATAAAAAATTACATCCGTGACTACATCCGTGAGTTTTTATCTATGCAAAAGTCCGACACGGTACTACCGCAAACCAGGTGCAGTACTACCTTGTAGGGCGCGGATGTAAAAAATTACATCCGCCCCTACTTCCGCTCATGATGTTGTGCCTGGCTAGGCTTCACGGTACTACCGCGCCGAAGCACGGTACTACCGCGTAGGGCACGGATGTAAAAAATTACATCCATCCCTACTACCACTTTCACAGTAACGCCTGGCCAGAGCTCACGGTACTACCGCTCAGGAGCAGCGGTACTATCGTGGGCGCCTATAGTACTACCGTGTCGGGGCCCGGTACTACCGCAAGGGCCTGCTGTAGTACCGCTCCGGGGAGCAATACTACCGCCAGCCTTTGAACAACAACACTAGGAGTCCTTCATTCTGTAGAGACACGGTGAGATGGAGGAAGCTCCAAAGAGCCAAAGGAAAGGAGGTGCAAAAGGAACATGTGTACGTGAGATTCCACCCAAACCTTTCCAACGCGGACCCCTCTTAATAGTACGGCTTTCCTATGACTCAAACCCACCGAAAAGAAACATAGAGAAACGCCATCTTCAATAGTCTTCGAGGGGCACCAAATCGTCTTGTGTTCAGACATGATATATCTGAAAAGCTCAATGCACACGATTAGTCCGCAAAAACATTGTCATCAATCACCAAAACTACTAAGGGATAAATATGCCCTTACACATAGGCATTTACATATCATGTCCACATGGTCTTTAATTGCTCTCAATAATTTTTTTTGTTCTCGATCAGGAAGAATATGCCATGCTTGACATCTCTAAAGATGTTTTTTATAGAAGTCCCTGAAGATGGTTATGTTGAAGGTGGTACGCAGAAACGATGCAACCATCTTATACATCCTTTTAATCCAAACATTGATGCCATGGAGAAACAAGAACAATTTCATCCAGATAAAATTACTTTGGAAGTGTTGCATGTATGACATTTTTATTGTTTGATATCACTGCAATGGTTGATTTGCCTGCTTTGTAAATTGCTTCAAGAAAAAACATGATACTCTATCATGCAAACAACACATACATTCCGGTGCTTATGTCCAGTGTAATTAGATTATTTATAAGTACCTACATATGCTCTATTTATGATGCATATTTTATATTCGTTATTTAATCAACAACAACTTCATATGGTATACAAAACTATCATGCAGGCAAGCAATTTGGACGGCAATCTCGAATCATGGATGCCAAGTAACAAAGAAGGAAAAAGATAGAGAGCGGTATGTATGGATGACCAATGAAGAAAAATAGAATAAATTTAAAAAATCATGAAGCCTATCAAGCAAACAAAAGAATTAAAGATTCGACCCAGTTGCAAAAAAATATACACGAGGGAAGAAGAAATATGCAAACATGGAGCAAACACGTAAGATAAAAAAAAGTACGCATGGGAAAGGCAAAAATACGCATATATACAACCAGAACAATAAAAACAAGAATAGAGTGAATACAATTAACCGTGAATTGAGGCTCAACACACTAAGTAAAGAGACTCAATTGCGATGGAGAATCATGCATATATCGCCAACAGGAAGTTATTACATCTATACGACAAGGACTTCACGGTTAGCGCACGCTGAGGGAGTCCTGGATTAGGGGGTATTCGGACAGCCGGACTATATACATCGTCCGGACTATTGAAGCGTGAAGATACAAGACTCAAGACTTTAGCCCGTGTCCGGATGGGACTCTCCTTTGCGTGGAAGACAAGCTTGGCGATCCGGATATTGTGTTTACTTCCTTGTAACCGACTCCATGTAAACCTAGCCCTCTCCGGTGTCTTTATAAACCGGAGAGGTTGGTCCTTAGAAGGCCGATCACAATTACAATCATACCATCATAGGCTAGCTCTTAGGGTTTAGCCTCTATGATCTTGTGGTAGATCTACTCTTGTACTACTCATATCTTCAATATTAATCAAGCAGGAAGTAGGGTTTTACCTCCATCGAGAGGGCATGAACCTGGGTAAACATTGTGTCCCTTCCTTCCTATTACCATCAGCCTAAGACACACAGATCGGGACCCCTACCCGAGATCCGCCGGTTTTGACACCGACATTGGTGCTTTCATTGAGAGTTCCTCTGTGTCAGCAGGGCTTGATGGCGCCTTCAATCGTCAACAACACAGTCCAGGGGGAGACTTTTTTCCCCGGACAGATCTTCGTGTTCGGCGGCTTTGCACTGCGGGCCAATTCGCTTGGCCATCTGGAGCAGATCGACAGCTACGCCCCTGGCCACCAAGTCAGGTTCGGAAACTTGAACTACACAGCGGATATTCGCAGAGACTTGATCTTCGACGGATTTGGGCCTGCGCCAGGAGCACCGAACAGTTACGATGAGCACGGCTTAGACCTGCTGTCGGACGATGCTCGGGATATCACCCCTGCAGTAGCCCTGGATCTAAATCTGGAGCAGGTTGCGTTCCCTAAGGACGGAGGGGTGAGGTCCACCCTGTAGGCCGCACACTCATCGGTGGTGGAGCCGAATACAAGTCTCACCTCTGTGGAAGCCTGCAACCCCGGGCCCACGGACTCGTATTCGGTTGTTGGTTCCGGTCCGCATACCCTCGAGCCAGCTGAGCCAGGTTGGGCTCCGGTAATGGAGTTTACCACTGCGGACATCTTCCAGCACTCGCCCTTTGGCGACATGCTGAACTCATTAAAGCCTCTCTCTTTGTCAGGAGGCTCTGGGCCGAACTATGTCCGGCTTGAGTGGGAAGCAGGCGACGAAGGAATTTGCTGCCCACCCATCACCCACTTCATTGCCACGGTCGATGATTTAACCGACGTGCTTTACTTTGACTCTGAAGACATCGACGGTATGGACGACGATGCAGGAGAAGTACAGGAGCCACCGCTCACAGGGCGGTGGACGGCCACCTCCTCATACGATATATACATGGTGGACACTCCGAAGGAAACCAATGGCGACGAGGCAACGGAGGATAACCCCTCAGGGAGAAAAGCAAAGCATGGGCGTCGTCGGCGCCGCCACAAGCCCCGCCACAGCAATATCGGCCCCGGAGATGAAAGCAATCCGGATGGTGCCGAAGAGGAATACAACCCTGACCAGCCCGCCTTCGAGCAGACAGAACAGGAAGATGAGAAGGTCAGCCCAGAGGAACAGGCGACTGACGGATATCCGGAGGAGGACAACTATATGCCCCTCTGCAAAGACGAGATTAGCCTCGGCGACGACGAGTTCGGCGTGCCTAAGGATCCCGTGGAGCAGGAGCGCTTCAAGCGCCAGCTTATTGCCACTGCGAGGAGCCTGAAAAAGAAGCAGCAGCAACTCCAGGCTGATCAAGACCTGCTCACAGATAGATGGACTGAAGTCCTGGCAGCCGAGGAATACAGACTTGAGCGCCAAACGGCTGACCGGCCACCCCGTGGCCGGGATAAAATGGGATATCATCCTGAATACCAGCCCGCACCCCCACGCCAATACACTACGGCCCGGGGCAACAGGCAAGACTTGCAAGATATACTGGAAAACAAAGCAGGACAGCCAAGATTGATCTACGGATCGCGAGGGCGCGCCCCAGCGTGCGACGATGACCGTCACGCCGGATACATTATCAACAAGTCCGGTCGGGCCGAACACAGCAACCCAGACCAATTCGAACTGCATAGCCACATAGCCCGGCACAGAGGCACCGCACACCCCCTCTGCTTCACTGACGAAGTGATGGATCATGAATTCCCAAAAGGGTTCAAACCCGTAAACATCGAATCATACGATGGCATAACAGACCCCGTAAAATGGATCGAAGATTTCCTTCTCCACATTCACATGGCCTGCGGAGACGATCTACACGCCATCAAGTATCTTCCCCTTAAGCTCAAAGGACCAGCCCGGCACTGGTTAAATAGCCTGCCAGCAAATTCCATTGGCAGTTGGGAAAACCTGGAAGACGCATTCCTCGACAACTTCTAGGGCACATATGTGCGACCACCGGATGCTGATGACCTGAGCCACATTACTCAATAGCCCGGAGAGTCAGCCAGGAAATTCTGGACTCGGTTCCTAACTAAAAAGAACCAAATAGTCAACTGTCCGGACGCTGAAGCCCTGGCGTCTTTTAAGCATAATATCCGTGACAAGTGGCTTGCTCGACACCTCGGCCAGGAAAAACCCAAGTCCATGACAGCTCTCACAACACTAATGACCCGCTTTTGCGCGGGCGAGGACAGCTGGTTGGCTCGCTGCGGCACCACGCCACATTCCGGCACTTCGGATGTCCGCGACAATAACGGCAAGCCACGGTGCAACAGACATAAGCGACGGAACAATGGCGACAACACTGAAGACACGGCAGTAAATGCCGGATTCGGCGGATCCAAGTCCGGTCAGCGAAAGAAGCCGTTCAAAAGAAACAACCAGGGACCGTCCAGTCTGGACTGTATACTGGAGCACTCGTGCCAAATTCATGGCACCCCGGACAAGCCAGCCAACCACACCAACAGAGACTGCTGGGTATTCAAACAGGCCGGCAAAATAAACGCCGAAAACAAGGACAAGGGGCTGCACAGCGACGATGATGAGGAGCCCCGGCGTCCGAACATGGGGGGACAGAAGAAATTCCCCCCCTCCCCCAGGTGAAAACGGTCAACATGATCTACGCCACTCACATCCCCAAGCGGGAACGGAAGCGGGCACTACGGGGCATCCATGCAATGGCGCCAGTCACCCCCAAGTTCAACCCATGGTCAGCTTGTCCGATCACCTTTGATCGTAGGGATCACCCTACTAGCATCCGTCACGGCGACTTAGCCGCATTGGTCTTAGACCCAATCATCGATGGATTCCACCTCACGCGAGTCCTTATGGACGGCGGCAGCAGCCTGAACCTGCTTTATCAGGACATAGTGCGCAAAATGGGCATTGACCCCTCAAGGATCAAGCCCACCAAAACCACCTTTAAAGGTGTAATTCCTGGAGTAGAGGCCCGCTGTACGGGCTCCATAACATTGGAAGTGGTCTTCGGATCTCCGGACAACTTCCGAAGCGAAGATTTAATCTTCGATATCGTCCCTTTCCGTAGTGGTTACCACGCACTGCTCGGACGAACCGCACTCGTTAGATTCAATGCGGCACCACACTATGCATACTTCAAGCTCAAGATGCCAGGCCCGCGCGGGGTCATAACAGTCAACGGAAACATGGACCGCTCTCTCCGTACAGAAGAGCATACTGCAGCCCTCGCGGTAGAAGTACAATGCGGCCTCCTCCGGCAAACCACCAATCTGGCGACGACAACCCCAAGCACCGTCAAGCAAGTCCGAAGCACCCCGCAACAGGATCATCAGGCACCCCAAGAGCGTGATTAGCAGTCCGGCCTCCGCTCAAGCCCCATTAAAGCAGCATTCGTGCCACGCGTACATAATTACGCACTCAAAATACCATGGACACATGCGGAGGCGCAGCAGTGACTCAGTCAAACAGTGTGGTATCACCGTAGCATACCTTCATAATCTTTCCCTTTCACCTTTCAGGACATTGCTTTAGTGCAGCCCCTTTAGAAGAGCCGGATTGACGGACCTATACAGGGGAGAAGACCAAGGAGGCAACAGGCTTTGCACACAGAAGGACACACCGAGGTGGAATCTATTTACGATCGTTATACCTGTTTTATCTATCTGTACGCGACCTGCCCCTGGATAGGACACGTCAAATAGTCCTATTTATCTCCGCTTAATGCATTCATTGTAAACATACGCTTAAAAGTATTATTCATCAATGGGAGATCACATATAGCGTCAGCTTATCAGTCTTATTTGAGAATTTTTTTCTCACAAATGTTTATTTGATATTGCATCCATACACCTTGGTACGTTCAGTCTGCCAGGGGCTTCTTATGGCGCCCCATAATATGGAAATACAAGTCCGAACACTTTCAACAGTGCGGCACCCCGAACTTATAGCACTATATGCATGAGCTCCGAATCATGTCTTGGGTCTACAGTTGGGTTAGCCCGGCTCCCTTGTTTTGGTACCTTACGTTCCGTTATATCGGCTAAGGTAGCGCAGGGAGAACTACTGCAATTGTGTCCCCGTTCTTCCGGACGAGCACCTCAGTAGAGAAAGCCGAAAACTGACCAGCATGATGTGGCGAGAGCTGGTCGCTGTTCGAGAGGTTGTAAAATCCTTAAAGATTTTCCCGCTTTAGGCGATAAATCGGCTTCGTCCGATCTAGGCGTATATAGCGCCCCAATTTGGCCTTCTGGATTCTAGGGGCTTCGCCAAAATTTAAAATTGTAGACTTCTATGGCTAAGTGAAAGTTATAAAGCCGCATAGTCCGATTGCCTTGTTCGCTGCGCCGGACACCTCCTTAAGGGACCAAACATTTGGATAAAGAGTGTCCGGGTTTTCCACGAACACCCCAGTACTAGTTACGTGGGGGCGGAAGCCGACGACTGGCCTACTTTCAGAATTTTATAAACAGCCGCACAGAAGGTAATATTTTAAATAACAAAAGTGCTACATAGCGCAGGTAACTTCGTCCTTAAATTACAAACATGACAGAAGTGAACTCATTCTAAAATTGTGTCCTTGGTACATTCATCGGCCATGAGACGAGCGCCCTTCATAACGCCATCATAGTACTTTTCGGGACGGCGATGCTCCTTGCCCTCTGGCGGCCCGTCCTTCACCAGCTTCTCCGCATCCAGCTTGCCCCAATGCACCTTCGCGCGGGCAAAGGCCCGGCGGGCGCCCTCAATGCAAACGGATCGCTTGATGACTTCGAGTCGTGGACAGGCATTCACCATCCGCTTGATCAGGCCGAAGTAGCTAGCTGGCAGGGTCTCACCAGGCCACATCTGGACTATGAAATCTTTCATAGCCGCTTCGGCCGCCCTGTGGAGTTCGACCAACTGCTTCAGTTGGTCACTCAGAGGCATCGGATGTTCGGCCCCAGCATACTAGGACCAGAACAGCTTCTCCGTTGAGCTCCCCTCCTGGGCACAGTAGAACTCCGCGGCATCTGATATGCTGCATGGCAGATCTGCGAATGCTCCTGGAGAGCTTCGAACTCGGGTAAGTAAAAGAAACGCCTCCAACACATGTTTGCTTTGCATAAAGAATTTCTTACCCGCTGCTATCTTTCTGGCCTCCTGGATTACCTGCTGCACCTTCTCGGCTTCGCCCTTGGCGTCTTTTATACTAGCAAGGGCCTTCGCAAGCTCGGCCTCTTTCGCCTTAAGCTCATGCTCCACGGACTCGAACTTTTTGCCGAGCTCCTGGAACTCTTGTTGTACCTCGCCCACACGGGCATCTTGCTTCTCGCGCTCTGAGCGTTCCAAGGCCGCCTTGTCTTTGGCCTCATACAACGCTTTCTTCAGAGAGGCCACTTTGGTGGTGGCCTCTGTTACAAAATCACGACGTTTCGTCGTTAGAATAACCACTTTTACATACCCTTCATTATGTGAGAGCGGGGAATCACTCACCTTTGCTCTCTTCGAGCTGCCTCTTCGTGAGGTCGAGCTCTCCCTGTGAAAGTGCAACTATCCCTAGGTGGTTTTGGTAATTCATAACAACATATAGCTCATTGAGCTAATGCTATTCCAAGACTATTATTTCAGGAAAGCTCAATGAATGGCATGGCATGGATGATGAAAGTGGATCCCTCAAATACTAAGGACAAAGGATTAGCTCAAGCTCAAAATCTCAAGATTCTTCATTTTATATTTTAGTGATCCAAGATCACATTGAGTCTATAGGAAAAGCCAATACTATCAAGGAGGGATGAGGTGTTGCTTAATGAGCCTCTTGCTTCATGTGCTTAGTGATATGCTCCAAAACCCTCAGCTACTTTCTCACATCCACAAATGACCTAAACCCAAAGCCAAAATCGGTCACACCGATTCTTCCTATCCGGCGCCACCGATTTCAAAAGTCATAGCCACTGCCACAAACCCTAAGCAAATCGGTCTTACCGATAGGGATCTTGGTCTCACCGAGATGGGATTGTAATCTCTATGTTTCCCTTCGTAACGTTTCGGTCTAACCAAAGTGAGCGATCGGTCCCACCGAGATTGCAATGTAAACTCTCTGTTTCCCTTTTGTAACATTTCGGTCTCACCGGAATGAGCAAATCGGTCCCACCGAGTTTACCTGACCAACTCTCTGGAAAGCTTATTACCAAAATCGGTCTCACCGAGTTTGTGTAATCGGTCTTACCGAGATTACGTTATGCCCTAACCCTAACCGAATCGGTCTCACCGAGTTGCATGTCAGTCCCACCGAAAATCACTAACGGTCACTAGGTTTACTAAATCGGTCCGACCGAGTCCGTTGAATCGGTCCCACTGAGTTTGGTAAATTGTGTGTAATGGTTAGATTTTGTGCGGAGGCTATATATACCCCTCCATCTCCTCTTCATTCATGGAGAGAGCCATCAGAACAAACCTACACTTCCAACTTACCATTTCTGAGAGAGAACCACCTACTCATGTGTTGAGGCCAAGATATTCCATTCCTACCATATGAATCTTGACCTCTAGCCTTCCCCAAGTTGCTTTCCACTCAAATCCTCTTTCCACCAGATCCAAAACCTATGAGAGAGAGTTGAGTGTTGGGGAGACTATCATTTGAAGCACAAGAGCAAGGAGTTCATCATCAACGCACCATTTGTTACTTCTTGGAGAGTGGTGTCTCCTAGATTGGCTAGGTGTCACTTGGGAGCCTCCGACAAGATTGTGGAGTTGAACCAAGGAGTTTGTAAGGGCAAGGAGGTCGCCTACTTCGTGAAGATCTACCGCTAGTGAGGCAAGTCCTTCGTGGGCGACGGTCATGGTGGGATAGACAAGGTTGCTTCTTCGTGGACCCTTCGTGGGTGGAGCCCTCCGTGGACTCACGCAACCGTTACCCTTCGTGGGTTGAAGTCTCCATCAACGTGGATGTACGATAGCACCACCTATCAGAACCACGCCAAGAACATCCGTGTCTCCAATTGCGTTTGAATCCTCCAAACCCTTCCCTTTACTTTCTTGCAAGTTGCATGCTTTAATTTCCGCTGCCTATATACTCTTTGCATGCTTGCTTGAATTGTGTGATGATTGCTTGACTTGTCCTAAGATAGCTAAAATCTGCCAAACTCTAAAATTGGGAAAAGGTTAAGATTTTAATTGGTCAAGTAGTGTAATCACCCCCCCTCTAGACATACTTCAAGGTCCTACAAGTGGTATCAGAGTTTTGGTCTCCATTTGCTTTGATTTCCATAGCTTTTGGTGGTCATAGCCTTGGTTTCACAACCTAGGAGAGTATGGCATCTAGCGAGGGAAATTATCACCGTAGAGGTCCTTACTTTGATGGTACTAATTTTGCTAGTTGGAAGCATAAGATGAAAATGCATATTCTCGGACATAACCCCGCCGTTTGGGCAATTATTTGTATTGGCTTGCAAGGTGAATTCTTTGATGGGAGAGAACCGAACCGGGAAGCTAATGCAGAAGAATTGAAGATGCTGCAATACAACGCTCAAGCTTGTGATATCATCTTCAACGGATTGTGCCCCAAAGAATTCAACAAAATCAGCCGTCTTGAGAATGAGAAGGAAATTTGGGATACTTTGATTGATATGCATGAAGGTACCGAATCTGTCAAGGAATCCAAGTTGGATGTGCTCCAAAGTCAGCTTGACAAGTTCAAAATGAAGGATGGTGAAGGTGTCGCTGAAATGTACTCTAGGCTTGCTCTTATCAGAAATGAGATTGCGGGCTTAGGGGGTGAAGAGATGACCGACAAATTCATCATCAAGAAGATCCTAAGAGCATTGGATGGAAAGTATGATACCGTGTGCACATTGATCCAAATGATGCCAAATTACAAAGATCTCAAGCCAACGGAATTCATTGGAAGAATTGTTGCTCATGAAATGTCACTCAAGGATAAGGAGGAACTTCACAACAAGTCAAGTGGTGCTTACAAAGCCTCAAGTGAAGCCCCCACATCATCAAGTGAGAAACCAACCTTCAATGAAGAACTAAGCTTAATGGTGAAGAACTTCAACAAATTCTACAAGAGTAGAAGCAAAGATAGAAGCTCCAAGTCAAGGTCTTACCATGACAAAAGATCTTCTAGTCGAGGGCGCAATTGCTACAATTGTGGGAGACCCGGACACTATTCCAATGAGTGTACGACACCCTACAAAAGAAGAGAAGATTCTCCAAGAAGAAGAAGCAAAAGATAAGAATCACCACAAAGAGAGAGGAGGAGTAGAGATGATCGTTATGAACGAAGACCCTCACGAAGAAGCAAGGATTCGGAAAGGAAGGACAAGTCATCAAGGAGCTACACAAAACGAAGACATCAAGCTCATGTTGGTGAATGGGTATCCGGCTCCGACTCAGACAATCAATCCGAGAGAAGCTATCACTCCGACTCCGAATATACTCAAGATGAAGGTGTTGCCGATCTAGCACTTATGTCAACCAACTCCTACGACATATTTGATTCACCAAATGAAGGAATTGGAAGATGCTTCATGGCCAAAGGTCCAAAGGTAACACATCCTGAGTATGTCGATTTCAATAGTGATGAAGATGACTTGCTTGTGGATGATGATTTACTTGTTGACAACTCTAGTGATGAATACTATGATGAAACGTCAATTAATCATGCTAATCAAGATAAAATGAATGACAATGATAAGGAGAAGATTGAGCTTCTAACTAAATAACTAAACACTCTTAAGTTGGCTCATGATACTATCTTCGAGGATCATCGAGAACTTTTAAGGGCTCATGAGAAGTTACGCTTTGAAAAGCTCAATCTTGAGCAAGAGCATGAGTTCTTAAAAGCAATCAATGATGATCTCCGTAAGAAAATTTCTTCTTACATTGCCAAGCGTTTACTCTTGTCTACTTACATGCCTCAAGTCAAGTCTAGTAACAAGTACAAGAAAGATACTTCCTCTAGTAGTAACAATAATAATGTCAAATCCAACATTGTTGCTTCTAGTAGTTCTCTTGATTCCACTAATGATTATCTTAGCCAAGTTACACTTGAGCAAGAAAATAGCTTATTGAAGGGAATTATAGAGAAAGGTGTTTACAAGAGCCTTGCCGGGATTAAGCAATTCGAGGAAATTGTACGCAAGCAAGGAAGGCACCGGAAGAATCAAGGTGTTGGTTTTGAACGAAAGTTCAATGCCAATGGAGTTGAGTGGGAAGAAGATCAATACCCCAAGACAAAGTTTGTTCCTCAACAAGAGAAGTGTGATCCTACTTCCTTCAAGGGAACACAGGCCCAAGATGATCTTCCACCACAAGACCACAAGAACAAAGGCAAGGACAAGCTTCAAGAAGAGATTGATGCATTTGAAGAAGCACCTAAGGCCTCGTTCAAGTGGGTTCCCAAGACTACGTCAAGTTCTACTTCATCAAGTACAACTACAACTCCAAGGATTCCCATCAAGATGATGTGGATCTCGAAGAAGAAGAACTAGAGAGTTCTTGAGGGTTACTCCGCCAACATTCTTCACTCATATCATTATGGCAAGAACAAGTGCAATCAACTTCCACATCTTGCACTAGTTCAAGGAGTCACAAACCCTCATGTTGGTAAGGCAAGGGACAAGGTAACCTAATGATTTCATGGACATCATATCTTGTGTGTGCTTCACTCTATGTCTATGGATATCCTTGTTTGTTCCTTGTGGGACTAACCCGTGTAGGTATTGAAAGTGCAACTCACTCCAAAGGATTGCTCCAAATGATCTACATCAACCTTGAGCATCCACATCTTCAACACCTACATGAAGTCATCATCGACAAAACCCAAGGTTAGTTCATCCCTCTAAGGGGGGATCTCACATCTAGGGGGAGCTTAACTCTAAGAATTGAGTCAAAGCAACTCTAATGGTGTGAACACATCAATGCATTATGCAAAAGTGGTAACCCCACTTGAGCTTAAACGATGAGTATGACCTATGATCAAATGTTTTCATTTGACTCCTAAGTCAATATACTCATATATAGATGACCTAGTCATCGCCAATTGTTTGATAGATGCTAGAATTGGTTGTGCATGCTTTGCCACATATTTCATTTGCCATCTTATTGTGTGAGCATGTTGGTGCATATTTTACTCATTCAAGGGCATCCACTTGTTGTTTTGATTGTTTGGCTTCTTTTCTTTTTGCCAAGTGGATGGACAAGAATGCCTAAGAACCTTCTCTAGCTATCTATACTTTTCTCGTCTCAAACTCTATTCATGCTACATCACAAAATTTGATCAAGTCAGATTCGAACCACTCTGTGTGAGGAGCACTCGGAGTCCCCAATTCGTCATAGACTTAAACTTCCAAAACTTCTTTGTAATTCTTGGTCTGACCGATTCCTCCATTTTGGTCCTACCGAGATCATTAAGTTGATCTAAGTTTTCAATCTTGGTGCAACCAATTTCAACTTTTTGGTCACACCGAGTTGCTGTAACTATACACAGTTATGCATCTCGGTGCCACCGAGTTGTTCCACTCGGTCACACCGACAGGGTCGGGCTATATATAGTCACGGGCAAAAATTTGGAAATTCCTCCGAACCCCTTCGCCAGTGCAATAGCTCGCTCTGCCATCCCAGGTCTCCGGATCGTCTCCTCGTTGCCAGCTGCCTCCTGTCGCTGGTCTCCACCGCTGTCAACGGATTTCAACCCCGCCGTTGCCGCCGTAGCAAGTTCATCGCCAAGTTAGGGTATGGACTCGATCACTATGCTATCCTCGTCTGATTCCTAGCACATTGTGTTCTTATTGATTCTTGCCACGATTGAAACACTCCTATCCAGTCAATGTAATTGCACTAGTCCCTCAAGCACTCCTAGCAACCTGCCTAAGGCTGCTACCAGGCAAAGGAGGAAGAGAACCTCAGACTCAGAGGATGAGGACTATGTGGCAGCTGAAGATGAGGCTACTTCCAAGAAAGTAGTGCTAAAGAAGGAATATGGCTCAGCAAAGAATACAAAACCTGGCCTCAATAAGAAAGTTCCTGCCAAGAGGACACCTATTCCCAAGGTCAGAAGGTCCACTCAAGTGCCAGAACAGACTGAACCCAAAGAGGCACCTGCAAAGAAAGTCACATCTTCCAAACCCAAGAAGGTTCCCACTGGAGAAACAATGAAGTTTACCATTGAATCAGAGGATGAAGCTGGTCAGGATAAGAAAAAGAAGAGAGCAAGAATCACAACTGCCCAGGTTCTTGGAAAGCCCTCAATGAGAAGAGACTCTGAAGAGGAAGAAGAGGTTGCTGCACCAGCACCCAAGGCACCCAAGCTTATGGGTGATGCTATTAGGTCAGGGGCTGCAACATCTAAGCCCAAGGAAGCACCCAAAGCTGCCCCCAAGGCCAAGCTTGCACCAAAGAGGAATACTAGGAGTATTCCAGCTGCTGAGAAGAACAAGGCCCCAGTGCCAAATGTTGCTGATGAGGAAGATGAAGAAGGACAGGTCCTAAGGAAGCTCAAGCCCAAGATACCAGACCACAATGATGCCCATCCAGTGGCTGAGGACATGAGGATTGGGAAGGACTCAGGGTTGAGGATATGGAGGATGGAAGATCCATATGCCTCAAGGAGAAGAACTGTTGTTGATTACAGGTTCCATACAAAGGAACGGCAGGACTTCTATGAAACAATCTTGTTGGATAAAAAGCCCATAGTATGTGATATGAGGTGGGTCGACTGGACCTACATAAAGGACAATGAAGAGCACTATCCTGGAGTGCAAGAAAGTTTTGTTGCTTGTGGAGTTGCTGATTTTGTTGGGCAAAAGCTCACCAACTGGAATGATGAACTTATCATGCAATTCTACTCCACAGCACACTTCTATCCAGATGGGAGAATAGTTTGGATGTCAGAAGGCACCAGGTACCAGTCAACTGTTGAGGAATGGGCAAGTCTGATCAATTCCCCAAAGGAAGATGAAGATGACCTGGACATTTATGCCAAGAAGAAGATGGACCACAATTCCATGGCACACATGTACAAGGAGATCCCAGACAAAGTTGTTGAGACACATAAGTTTGGGTCAGTCCATTTTCTTCTGTCAGCGCTGCCCACAATCAATTGGATCCTAAGGCATACTCTGTTGCCTAAGTCTGGTGACCACAACATGATCAGAGGGCATGCCATCAACATGTTGCATTTGTTTGATGTACCACAGAAGTTTAAAGTCATGAGCCTTATGATTGAAACCATTAAGAGGACTGCAGCAGATCAGAAGAGGAGCTGTGGATATGCCCCTCAGATTCAGGAGTTGATTAACTCAAAGATGGGCACAGGGAAACATCAATTTGATAAGGAACATTTTCCACTTTATCCAGACTTTGAGGACAATGAGGTTGTCATGAATGAGAATGATCCATCATCTGTACATGCTCAAGATAAGAAGGAGAAGGCAAGGAAGGAGAAGGCTGCCAAGATGCCAACTCAAGAGGAGGCATCTGAGTATTTCTTGAAGAACAAGCAAGGGAAGCTTGGTTACTTAATAGCATCAACACTGAAAGGATTGGCCACCCTCACTCAGAATCAGGAGAGCTTGGAAAGAATCATGGAACTCAAATTTCATGATCTTGATGTCAAAGTAACTGAGATTCAGTCAGTTGTAGAGCAACTGCAGGATGACATGCAGGAGAGGCAGGGCAAGACTACCACAAATGTGTTTGCCAGAGTGCCTAGAGCCCAGAGGTCAGTTGCAGTGCCTGTGACAGACACCAGAGCAACATCTTCTGCACCAGCTACAACCCCTACTGCTCCAGTGCAACCAGCTCCAGCATCAACTCCAGCACCCTCTACTTCAACTGAAGCCTTCGTTCTTGGAGTTATCCGGACACCACCACCTGAATATCAAGCCTAAGAGACGATCTAGCACTATGCATTTTCTATGAACTTTTTGGTAACTTGTTGCCAAAGGGGGAGAAAAATGTATAGATCATAGGCTTCGAGAGAGAGTGTTGCTTTTATTTCTCTCTTGATTTGGTGGTTAAAACTTGTTTGCTTTTGATTGCCTGAGATACTATGCTATTCTTGTGAGACATTGATGATCATGTGTTTGATCATAAGCTACACTTATGCATGTTTGATGATATTATCTTATCTATCCTATGTGATCATTCACTTTGCTTGGTGATGAGTGCATGTATTCAATATTTATTATTTTGAGCGCTCCACCAAGATGTATATGACATGGAAGAGTAACCCATGAGCCTAATTCATTGTGCATTTGCAGTCCAAAGAAAATATTAAACCATGCACAAATTTAGGGGGAGCTCTTGCTTATCACATACTTCTCAAAGCGACGATGTTCTAATCTTATTATCATTTGTCGAAGCTTTGATCTATATGTTGTCATCAATTACCAAAAAGGGGGAGATTGAAAGTGCAACTATCCCTAGGTGGTTTTGGTAATTCATAACAACATATAGCTCATTGAGCTAATGCTATTCCAAGACTATTATTTTAGGAAAGCTCAATGAATGGCATGGCATGGATGATGAAAGTGGATCCCTCAAAATACTAAGGACAAAGGATTGGCTCAAGCTCAAAAGCTCAAGACTCTTCATTTTATATTTTAGTGATCCAAGATCACATTGAGTCTATGGAAAAGCCAATACTATCAAGGAGGGATGAGGTGTTGCTTAATGAGCCTCTTGCTTCATGTGCTTAGTGATATGCTCCAAAACCCTCAGCTACTTTCTCACATCCACAAATGACCTAAACCCAAAGCCAAAATCGGTCACACCGATTCTTCCTATCCGGCGCCACCGATTTCAAAAGTCATAGCCACTGCCACAAACCATAAGCAAATCGGTCTTACCGATAGGGATCTCGGTCTCACCGAGATGGGATTGTAATCTCTCTGTTTCCCTTCATAACGTTTCGGTCTAACCGAAGTGAGCGATCGGTCCCACCGAGATTGCAATGTAAACTCTCTGTTTCCCTTTTGTAACATTTCGGTCTCACCGAAAAGAGTAAATCGGTCCCACCGAGTTTACCTGACCAACTCTCTAGAAAGCTTATTACCAAAATCGGTCTCACCGAGTTTGTGTAATCGGTCTTACCGAGATTACGTTATGCCCTAACCCTAACCGAATCGGTCTCATCGAGTTGCATGTCAGTCCCACCGAAAATCACTAACGGTCACTAGGTTTACTAAATCGGTCCGACCGAGTCTGTTGAATCGGTCCCACCGAGTTTGGTAAATTGTGTGTAACGGTTAGATTTTGTGTGGAGGCTATATATACCCCTCCACCTCCTCTTCATTCGTGGAGAGAGCCATCAGAACAAACCTACACTTCCAACTTACCATTTTTGAGAGAGAACCACCTACTCATGTGTTGAGGCCAAGATATTCCATTCCTACCATATGAATCTTGATCTCTAGCCTTCCCCAAGTTGCTTTCCACTCAAATCCTCTTTCCACCAGATCCAAAACCTATGAGAGAGAGTTGAGTGTTGGGGAGACTATCATTTGAAGCACAAGAGCAAGGAGTTCATCATCAACGCACCATTTGTTACTTCTTGGAGAGTGGTGTCTCCTAGATTGGCTAGGTGTCACTTGGGAGCCTCCGACAAGATTGTGGAGTTGAACCAAGGAGTTTGTAAGGGAAAGGAGGTCGCCTACTTTGTGAAGATCTACCGCTAGTGAGGCAAGTCCTTCGTGGGCGACGGTCATGGTGGGATAGACAAGATTGCTTCTTCGTGGACCCTTCGTGGGTGGAGCCCTCCGTAGACTCGCGCAACCGTTACCCTTCATGGGTTGAAGTCTCCATCAACCTGGATGTACGATAGCACCACCTATCGGAATCACGCCAAAAACATCCGTGTCTCCAATTGCGTTTGAATCCTCCGAACCCTTCCCTTTACTTTCTTGCAAGTTGCATGCTTTAATTCCGCTACCTATATGCTCTTTGCATGCTTGCTTGAATTGTGTGATGATTGCTTGACTTGTCCTAAGATAGCTAAAATCTGCCAAACTCTAAAACTGGGAAAAGGTTAAGTTTTTAATTGGTCAAGTAGTCTAATCACCACCCTCTAGACATACTTCAAGGTCCTACACCCTGCACCTGCTCCAGATCCCGTTTTAGTCCGGCGATCTCGGATGTGCGGACAGCAGCGGCAAGCAGAACAGCCTGCTTATTCACATTCACACTTATTATTAGACTCCTGTGGTTCATAATTGACCCTCCGTTTGTTTTTTCTTTCCGACCACCAAACAGAGTATCAGGGGCTACTACCTATCGGGTGGTAATTACACGCATTTTTGTTATTTACCTCAAAGCCTGTCAGGAGGCTAGTGCAAGCTTCGGTTAGTCCGCTCTTGGCGGACGAAACCTTGTGAATCACCGTACTCATAAGAGTATGGTGCTCTTCATCCATGGAAGCGCCACGAAGCGCTTCCAGCAGACAATCCGGCGCCTCGGGCGCATCGGAAGTCCTCGATACAGACGGCTCGCCCTCCCTAACGAGGGGCTGCCCGCCTGAGTCCGGAACCATTGATAGTTCTGGAATAGTGTTCGGCTGAGAGCCCGGCCTACCGTGGCTCTCGCCTACACAATTCGTGGGGATCTTGAACCCCGCGTGTCCGACATCTGGAACGCCGCCTTGGGGCGTCTCCAGAATTACCTCCCCCCGCTCTGGGAGCCTTCAGGACAACACCTCCGTGTCATCCGCGGGTTGAGGAGTGGTGGTCGTCGGGAGCGAGTTCATCTCCGAATCGCTCAGGGATCCATCCGAAGAAGATACCTCGGGATGAACCCTAGCCGGACTGCATATGTGTTCGGCGTTATAAAAAGACTGTGAAGTAAAGTAATTACAGAGTGCGGATACTTACGATCGCGCTAGGGGCTTCCCCCTGGGCAGCCACACCTCCTCGCTATGGGCGGCCGTGGCAGAGTAGTCCGGAAGGGACACCTTTCCCTTCTTGGACGACCCAGCCTCCCCCTCCGGGGCGGCCTTCCTCTTTCTCTCCTCCCCAGTGCGGGAAGGTAGAGTTTCTTCTTGCTTCCCCCCACCTCCGCAGGAGGAATCTGTCTCGTCGTCATCAGACGACGTGGGTATGACGGCCTTGTGCTGAGGGCCCTTCCCGGCCCCCTGGTCCGCCTTCTCGGGCCCCTCACCCTCTCCGGGTGGGGCGGTCCCTTCTTTTTCTTCCTCCCCTTCGGGGGAGGAGTGCGCCTCGTCATCTTCGGACGAGGCTTCCGGCGCAACCTTACGCCGGAGACCCTTTGGGATCCCCGGGGCCTTCTTTTTGGCCTTCTTTTCCGGCACCTTGTAGGGCGCCGGGACCAGCATCTCCGTCAGGAGAGCATCAGTTGGGCCTTCTGGCAGCGGAGCCGGACAGTCAATCTGCTCCGCTGTCTCCACATAATCCTGAACAAATATGCACAATTACTTAAGGCTCCCCCATGAATATGTTGGGAAGAACCGAATCCGGTGGTAGCCTGCAAACTCACATGACTAGGAGGCCGCACGGCATGGAGCCCACGGTCCTCGGATGTGGGAGGAGGTACTTTAGAGGCCTTGAACAACGCCTTCCACGCGTCTTTGTGCTTCATGCAGTAGAGCCTCTGAAGCGTCTGGTGTTCGGCCAGGACGAACTCCCACAGATTGAATGCCCGCCTTTGGCACGGCAGAATCCAGCGAACGAGCATGACCTGGATCACGTTGAAAAGCTTGATGTTCTTGTCCTTCATGCTCTTGATGCAGTTTTGGAGTCCGGTCAGCTCTGTTGAATCGCCCCAGGACAGGCCCTTCTTTTCCCAGGAGGTGAGCCGCATGGGGGTTCTGGATCGGAACTTGGGGGCCGTCGCCCAATTGGCACCGCGCGGCTCGGTGATGTAGAACCACCCCGACTGCCACCCCTTCACGGTTTCCTCAAAGGAACCGTCAAGCCAGGTGACGTTAGGCATCTTGCCCACCATGGCTCCTCCGCACTCCGCTTGCTGGCCGCTCACAATCTTCGGCTTCACGAAGAAGATTTGCAGCCACAAGCTCAAATGAGGCTTGATGCGGAGGAAAGCCTCACATACGGCGATGAACGCCGAGATGTTGAGGATGAAGTTCGGGGCTAGATCATGGAAATCTAGCCCGTAGTAGAACATTAGCCCGCGGACGAAGGGGTGAAGTGGAAACCCTAGTCCGCGGACGAAGTGGGCGAGAAACACGACCCTCTCATGTGGTCCTGGGGTCGGGATGACCTGCCCGTCGTCCGGTAGCCGGTGCGCTATGTCTGCGGCCAAGTATCCGGCCGCCCGAAGATTCGCGATATCCTTCTCCTTCACGATGGAAGCCACCCACTTGCCTCCTACTCCGAACATGTTTAGCTATGCGGAGAAGACTTGGGCTAGGGCGCTGGAGCTTGAGGGGGCAAGAGTGGGCGAAGGAGGAAGAAGGCGTGGGTAAAAATGGGGAACTCTTATCCGTTTATAGAGGCAACGGAAGCGGTACGCCTCCCCACTTGCCCGTTGGGAATCGCTCACCTCCCAAGCGCCAATTGATGGCACGGTGGGATTACCCATACCCGTATTAATGAGAATCCCGTGATAAGGGGACACGATCTCTGCTTTGACAAGACGTTTCGAGGAAACCGCCTCGCAATATGCGCTCTGGCCGGTTGTAGGAAAACGGTTCGAATAATGACCTGACCTTAATGACATGTCATGTTGTCTAAAAAGTTGTCAGCAGATTGCATTTGTGAAATATCGTTCTCTCTCTACAACGGTATGTGAAGATCATTTTGCGGATCTGGACACGGTCTATGTGTTCAGTAATTACTTTGGAGTATTCAGAGAAGGAACCCGCCTTGCAATGCCGAAGACAAGACTGCGTGCCGGACTCATCGTCATTGAAGCCTGGTTCAGGGGCTACTGAGGGAGTCCTGGATTAGGGGGTATCCGAACAGCCAAACTATATACATCGTCCGGACTATTGAAGCGTGAAGATACAAGACTCAAGACTTTGGCCCGTGTCCGGATGGGACTCTCCTTTGCGTGGAAGACAAGCTTGGCGATCAGGATATTATGTTTCCTTCCTTGTAACCGACTCCATGTAAACCTAGCCCTCTCCGGTGTCTATATAAACCGGAGAGGTTGGTCCTTAGAAGGCCGTTCACAATTACAATCATACCATCATAGGCTAGCTCTTAGGGTTTAGCCTCTACGATCTCGTGGTAGATCTACTCTTGTACTACTCATATCTTCAATATTAATCAAGCAGGAAGTAGGGTTTTACCTCCATCGAGAGGGCTCGAACCTGGGTAAACATTGTGTCCCTTGCTTCCTGTTACCATCAGCCTAAGACGCACAGATCGGGACCCCCTACCCGAGATCCGCCGGTTTTGACACCGACACACGCACACACGCACAATATTCTTAGACGCTAGACGAAGTATCCAACATTTTTATTGTGTGATACAAGTAACTCAACATAAGTGTTGCGTGTATGATTTTTTCATTATTAGCATGCTGGTTAATTTACACGTGAGATATGCATTGCCAATATATATTGATGGTCTAATCTACAACGTCATATTGAAGTCTGACAAAAAACATAATGTGCATCTTACTTCAAAAATCCTTTGAATTAGTTACTAAACTCTGTCAGAATGTGCTTCAAAGTCGAGAAAAAATGCACTCGCCAGAAGTCCTCCATGCACCCCTCTCTCTCCCACAATTTCCCCTCCACCCCGTAGCAACTCACAGGCATGTTTCCTATAAAGATCAAAGTTTGACTTGATACAAAGCAAACATGCATTCAGGTTTTGCTATCAGGAGACTAAATTCTCCTCATGCTGCAGTTTTTTTATTTCATGGAATATTACGGACAGTTAGTACATTTTTCTGAGGGTTTGTGTTGTAATTCAATGGCGGAGATGGGCCCCAGGCAGCCCAGGCAACAACGGAGGAAATTCCCGAGCCTACAAAAAGAACTTGGCCTGGGGTGCAACCCCGTCTCTCTCCACCCCTTCTGCTGGGCCTCGGCTAGTCAGCCCAATAACAACTAGCGGACAAGGCGACTGAGCAAAGAGAGGTGAGTTTTTGACGAGACTAGTAAGCATGCACGTGCAACGCACGAATAAAAGTACATAGAAATTTCCCTGTTCGTAATTAGCAAAATCGGCACATCGAAGGCAATCAAGGGGTGAACTTCTTCATAGAGAACATATGCAATATTTACTGTGCGTATAGTAAAAATGGAATCAAATATTCCATGATGTTTTTGTTTTCTAATGAAACTTCATATCATAGGACTTATGAATATCATAGGACTTATGATGCGATTAAGCATTGTACAAATGAACATGGTAGAGACGGAAAAGGTACAAAAAGGAAAAATAGGAACATAGTAAATGATCCCTCAATGGTAAACTTTGTCAGAGGTAATAATTGATTAAGGGTCATACAATGTCGCAAGACACAAGCAATGTCATTTAAAACAGTGAAAAAAAAGTTAAATCATAATATGATTGTTCATGGTTCTTACATGATGAACCACAAATTTTTCCAAAAATAAACAGGGGAAAAAGTATCATATAGTTCTCCCTCCGATCCATATTACATGTCGCTCAAACAGATGTATCTAGAGATATTTCAGCACTTGATACATCCATTTGAGCAACCAGTAATATGGATCGAAGGGAGTATATGATTTTAGAACAAGTTCATGTCATACATGCATGAGAATAATGCCCGATTCATAAATCAACATCAATCTTAACACGTAGACCAGTGACAATTTTAACCTTGCGGTGCCACGGAACAATTCACCAACCTACACTGATCACAATCGGTTCAATTTTACAGATATATGCATGGGACATAGTGCTCCTAAAGGCAATGCCTTCATCTTGATAGAGTTTTGTCCGATACATACTGGACATATAGAAGCATTTGACACATCAGGTGCATCACCTTGATACTGGCGCAGTTGTGGTAACAATAGCACATTTCCTGACAAAAATAGGAGATACCATAAAAATCACTATCTAATCTTGAACGTGCTTCACGCGGTATCCAGAAGCCAGCTCTGGAGGAGCATGAACTTGATTGAAATGTAGCTAATGCTCCACCCCTGAACATTCCTTTTTCAACTATTGTCATGCCCACGGACATGCCCCCCTACACCTTGTAATTCAATCAACTGATCAGAGGTTATAATGTAAAAACAAATTAAGGTCACATTTATATTCAAATATGTCATCTTCTTTAGCATACTATACTTTCCTTTATCTAAGAAAACCATGTGATACTACACAATCTGTAGAGAAAAGGAAAACCAATAAATTCCAGTTCATGACAAGTAGATAGTTTGGTAGACAGAAAGACTCATCCGACACGGATCATAATATAATTTGCAGAAACATATGTAGATTCAACGTCCTATATCGGAGAAAATAATAAGTAAAGAAGAAATTGTCAAGGTTTCTACATGCAGCATGGATGCAAATAGTTTGCTGTTAGGTACGTACATGTCAAAGGTTTCTTTCCTATTTAAAGCATGCCCATAAATGCAAGCCAATCCAAAGTCCAAGCAGTGCCTTGCAGGCATATACCGCAATAGAGCATTAACCATGTGCTTCCATATAATCAGGCTTGCCTGACAAAAGTAAAAAAACATTCATAGGAAAATCAAATCACCATTCAAAATTATTAAAGACACTTTCTCATCATTCAAATGATTGATTTACCCTCTCTAGGAGCAGCAATACATAAACTGAGCCCTTGCAAGCCAAGAACTTAATCCTCCACGCAAGAATATCAGTTCTTCACAGCAAGAAATTAAACCCACAAAATACAATAAAATACTGAATCCTTGCAAATAAAAATCAAAACTGAATGCCCTGTAGAACATGTTACATATGCTCAAAACAGATAACCGAATCGACAAGATAGTAGGATAATCTATCAGGGGGAAGAGGGAGGATCAACTTATGGGGACTGAGATACCAGTGTCTTGGGATCTCGGTTGTAGGGAGTCAAAGGCGGGTGAGGTGGCTGACTGGAGAACATTTGTGATATTTGGTAGACCAAAAAAGTTTCAGATCAGTCAAGTCATTCCCAATGAAGAAGATGAGTCAAACCTAACGAATCAATGCCTCCATTTTGCAATCTCAATGTGGTCGAATAGTATACTGCAGTGTACAGTAAACAAACTAACTAACATGGTATTCATGGGAATTTCAGATAGAAGTGTACGAATAGGGAAGTAGGATCCAATGCTGAATTTGTACCTTTGAGGCTACCTTCTGAACCATCTGTTGTCGATTTGACATCTTTTGGTATACTCAGACAGCTTCAACTCTAGTTCTTCTATATAAGGCCTACAAAATGATAAACTCAGTGAAATAGGGGTGGTTCTTGACATTGCTTATCAACTAGGGTTCACAAGACGACATGATAGATCACCATTTAAGAAATTATATTGGTGCTAGAAACCCACGCCCACTAAATAATACAACTGACAAGAACATCAAATTGGATGCACTTACAGGGGGTAAATTGATTGTATTTAGGCGTCTGCGGGATAAAGCTTGCACTCTGAAAAAAATTGTGCCTGTTCCTATGAAATGGAATTTGGAAGTTATACGTCCTTTGCTAACTGTTCTTGAACACTGCCAGGGAGCACTTTTCTGATAATTTATGTTTCATATGCCCTAATAGTAAGGTTAAAACATCATCTGCTACTTTCTGTATAATGAACATTTTGTATCAAATAATTCTTTCTGCTTACAGTGCTTGACAATGTTTAACTGAAAATGCATGGAGGAACAATCGATCAGGTTGATGGTTGTATACTTAAAACACAGTCTCCTACTTCCTTCGAAGTTTTGCTAATTCCCTCACCAGATTTAGAAATCACAACCCACCTCAGTTTTCTATTTAACAAAAACCGGTGGAACTACACGTACATGGCCAAAACCAAGATTTCAAGTAATCCAATTCAATCTCATCGAGAAAAATAACATACACGCGAGCTCCATTATGGGTCCCCGGCAAAAATTAAAAAAAATATTGCATGTCAATGAGCGTCTGCGGTGCATGAAGAAACAACGGCGGCGATGCTTCAGTCTTTGGCACACCTCCAGATACGCTCAGATCAAACATGAAAATTCTAAATTGCGAACATAAAACTGAGCACACCTCTAGATCACATCGAGTCAATCATAAACCTGATAATTACTAAACTCTGTCAGAATGTGCTTCAAAGTCGAGAAAAAATGCACTCGCCAGAAGTCCTCCATGCACCCCTCTCTCTCTCTCTCCCACAATTTCCCCTCCACCTCGTAGCAACTCACGGGCATGTTTCCTATAAAGATCAAAGTTTGACTTGATACAAAGCAAACATGCGTTCAGGTTTTGCTATCAGGAGACTAAATTCTCCTCATGCTGCAGTTTTTTTTATTTCATGGAATACTACGGACAGTTAGTACATTTTTCTGAGGGTTTGTGTTGTAATTCAACGGCGGAGATGGGCCCCTGGCAGCCCAGGCAACAGCGGAGGAAATTCCCGAGCCTACAAAAAGAACTTGGCCTGGGGCGCAGCCCCGTCTCTCTCCAACCCTTCTGCTGGGCCTCGGCTAGTCAGCCCAATAACAACTAGCGGACAAGGCGACTGAGCAAAGAGAGGCGAGCTTTTGACTAGAAGAAAGGAGCCGTCCCGTGCCCGTGGAACCCTATCAATCCCGCCGCCCGTCGCCCGGCCGCCGTGCCGCGTGTCCGGCGAGCCCCGTGCAGCAGCGAGCAGTCCCTTTCTTGGCTGCTTCCCTTGCTGATCTCCCACCCTTTGATCCAATCTTGGTGGAAGGTCGTCCATCAGTCCCCGGATCCAATCCCCACCCTCCATTCAATCTCCTATCTTTACCTAATCTTTATCTTTACCTAATAATAAAGCAAATTGGGTTTCTTTCGTCCGTCATGCCATTTTTCAGAAAAGTCCCTCTATTTCAGAGAATTCAACCCGTAGTCCTGTTTTAAGTTAAAACGAATCGTTATTTTCGTATTTTACATAAAAGTCCCTGTCTTTTCTTGAAATCAACCCGCCATCCGGATTGCAAATAAACACTCCACTATAACCATATACAGAAAAGAAAACATCGATAACTACACGTGCATACCTCTGAAAAATGTCGCAAGAGAAAACAACAGATTTCTCAGAGAGAGAGAGAGAGAGAGGGAGGGGAGAGGGAGGGGGAGAGGGAGAGGGAGAGAGAGAGGGAGAGGGAGGAGAGAGGGAGAGAGAGACGCCTTATGATTAATCATATTCAACACACGTTTTTTGTTGTTTTGTGTGAACACCGAGGCCATCGCCGGCGAGGGTGAGAAGGAGGATAAGCGGCAACACAAATATGGTGCCTCGCAAAAATAAAGAAGATGGACCTATTGTGGTCTTGAGTGATGGTTATTCAGTTAAGAGTGTGTGTTATGTTTTCTCTCCCGTTGCAACGCACGGACTCTTTTGATAGTCTTTAGATAAAGAAAATTGGGTTTCTGGTCGTCCTTCATTAGAATTACCCCAGAAGTTGGCATAAATTACCCACTATGCCACCCGTAAGTTGAAAAAACGGATCGCTTTTATTTCAAAATCGCGCTCGATCTCACGTTATTACATGACGCTACATTTATATAACAGGATCACCCTAGTGGCGCAGTGGCTTTGATCGCCGCCCCGCCCCTGGGAGACCAGGGTTCGACCCCTAGGACTACCTCTTTTCTCTGCTTTTTTTCTATCGCAAGCGCGCATCCTCCCCGCATTCAGCAATTAATGGGCCGACCCAGTTGTAGGTCGTGCACACCGTTTTTCTATTTTGTTTTTCCCTTTTTAATTTCTCATTTTTGTTTTAGTTTTTCCTTTTTTAAATTATTTTTTATTTATAAAAGAACCAAATTTTAAAAATCTGCGAGTTATTTTTTTTTGAGAAATCATAAATTGTTTGTGAATTCAAAAAACATTTGAAAAATCATAAAATGATCATGATTTCAAAAAATTGTTCGTGTTTTACAAAAACGATCACGATTTCAAATAAATGTCATGAAATGAGAAATGTTCATGCTTTCTAAAATAATATTATTCAAAACATATTCCGGAGTTTAAAAAAATGTCCATGAAATTTAGAATATGTTCAAAAAATTGAAATAGATCCATAAATAATGAATATAACGAACCGTCACTTACGTACAAGTTTTATTAGGACATCTGTAGAGGTCGTTTTATGATTTTATTTAGTCCCTTGCGTCGGGTAAAAAAAGGTTTTCGTATCTTGTACAACGTTGAGCCCCCCAAAATTGACACAACTTTCTGTGGGTTACTTTTTGTAAGCTATATAAAATTACAACTATGTTTATTCTGGCATGATAATACTGATTATGAGAAACACCATTACGCTAGGTCAGGGTGAGACACATCATTCATCAGTCTAGCTCAGACAGTGTTCATCAATGTACTTTGCTCAGTGAATTTTTTTCGTTGTGGCGCCTTAGGAGATCAAGTCGTGATAAGACCATCACATTTTTAATGACTTTTTAAAAGTACCTTATCTCATCATAACATCACTCGGATATAGTTTGTGAAAATGACATTTAAAAAGTCCTTATCTCATCCGGGCATTTGATTCAGACTTTTTTTATATCTATCACACCTGTATAATCTAATAGTTTTAACCTAAAAAAATCTAATAGTTTTACCACCGCCAGCTCTCCTCGTCCTCTGCTGACGCCGTGGCCGCAGCTGAGGTTCTGGGGACGCTCACCACCGCCTAGGCGACCGCGGTCTGGCATCCGCCCTCTCATCCCTTCCTTCCCCCCTCCCTGCGGCGTCCGCCCTCCGCCTCCTTCACCACCTTGTTTCCAACGATCCCTCCTCCTCCAGCCACGGCAACGGCCACGGCCACGACCACGACCACGACCTCCTGTACCCCCGCGTCTCCGCGCTCCTCCTCCCCTCCCTTGCGGCCGATCGCTCCACACTCCCCTCCGCTCGCCGCCTAATCAAACGCCTTCTACATCACCACCCCCTCCACACTGCCGCAGCGGCTGTGCCCGACGCCTCCTCCACCCCCTCATCGGATTTACTCCTCAGCACCTTCCTCAACTCCTCCGCGCGTGGTTCCCTCAGGGGTGCCACGGACGCCTTCCAAGTGCTCTCTTCCCGGGGCGCTTCGCCCTCCGTTAAGATCTGCAATATGCTCCTTGAAGCTCTTTTTCGCGCTGGCCAGCTTGACGCCGCTTGCAAGGTGTTTGCTGAAATGCGTGATCGTCAGAACGTCACTCCGAATGCATACTCATATACCTCTATGATCAAGGCCCTTTGCAGGGCTGGAAAGGTGGCCGACGGTCTTAAGATGCTTGCAGAGTTAGTCCATGCTGGGCTGCAGCAATGTACTGATGTAGTGCCATACAATCTGCTGATGGATGGACTTTGCAAGAGTGGAAGAGTAGACGAGGCTTTTCAGTTGAAGAAGAGGATGGAGGAGAGCAAGGTGACTCCGAGCGTGGTCACGTTTGGCATTCTGATCAATGGTCTTGCAAGAAGTCAGCGCTTTGGGGAGGTTTTTGCAGTGTTGCAGGACATGGCTGGGTTAGGAATCACTCCAAATGAGATTATTTACAATTAGCTTATTGATTGCCATAGTCGGAAGGGGCATTTCTCAGAAGCAATCAGGTTGTTTGATGAAATGCTCTCAAAGGAGATGAAATTAACAGCAGTGACTTACAACTTGATTGCTAAAGCTCTATGCAAGGAAGGGGAGATGGAGCGCGCTGAGCAGATATTGGAGATGTTATCGACTGGGATGGTAGTTCATTTTGGTTTGTTTAATTCAGTGGTGGCAGGTCAGGGTGGACGCAGCGAGCGGGCTTTTTGGCCCGCTCGTGGCCCGAGAAGGACCGGACCGCTCGGTCCCAGCCCGCTAGCAAAATTGGCCGGTCCGGTCCAGGAAATTAGGCCCGCTCACCACTCGGTCCGGTCCGGTCTTTGACCTTGACCGCTCGGCGGACCGAGAAAGCGCATTCACCGCAGCCGCCGTGCTTCGTCATCGTCGCCACCGGCGTCCCCTGAGTGAACCATCATGTCCAGGAGCTTCCCCTCACCTTCCTTCCTCTCCTCCTTGTGCCCCATAGCCTCTTTTTTCTGCTCGCCGTCGCCGCCGTGCGTGCACTGAAGCCGTTCGCGAGTTCTCGACCATGCCAGTTCACCGTCCATGGTGTTCGAGCGCCGGAACAACTTCTGTGTTTGTCTCCCTCCCCTCCGGTCGTGTCTCCGGCGATCACCGTCCACTCGCGATTCCATTTTTGCGCTGAGATCGCCAGCAGCCTCATGCAGCTCGGCGACCCCGACGTGCTGCGCCGCCTCGCGGGCAGCTCGGGCAGTCGCCGGAGGGGATGCAGAGCATGGGAACCACCTTCTACACGAGCGGGCTCGGCGTCGGGAACTTCCTCAACAGCCTGCTCGTGACGTTCGTCGACCGAGCCACCAGGGCGAGCGCCGGCAAGAGCTGGATCGGTGACAACCTGAACGACTCGCACCTCGACTACTACTACGTGTTCCTGCTGCTGCTCTCCGTGGTGAACATGGCGCTCTTTGTGTGTAACTAAGACCAGAACTGCAGCTAAATAGGCACTAAACAGAAGCTGGAAGGACAAGTTGGCTCGGTCCCAACGAGCCAGAAAAGCTTGACCGAGCTGGCATCACTTCGGTCCGGTCCTGAAAATACAGATCGCTGGCAAGGTCGGTCCGGTCCGGTCCGGACCGCCGGCGGCCGGTCCAAACGTCGGCTCGGACCGGGACCGGACCGGACCGGACCGTGTCCAGGCTGAGTGGCAGGGCTTCTCCAAAGGACTGGAAGTTGTCAAACATGATGGCACGTTGGTACGTGATATTGGCGCACATCTTGAGCCGCACCTGGAGGTAGTTAGGATCTTGAGCCGCACCTGGAGGTAGTTAGGATAGATATAGATAGACTTAGTTTTGTTATTTCTTTCTCTTCAAGTTCTATCTCTTCTCCCTCAATATCTCCTGTAATCTAAACAACTTTGTATGCGCTGTACGGGAGGTGCGCCCCGCTATATAAACACGTACCCGTCGGCCTCAACAGGTAAGACGTTTCCAGCTAATCGCACATGGTAGTCAGAGCTATCCTTTTCCCATCGAAGCTCCCTGCAAACTCCATCTAGCCCTAGCCATGTCTTCCATCTCCGGCGCATCCCAAACCAACCTCAGCGGCCAAGTTACCGAGAAGTTAACCCGCACAAACTATGTGCTATGGCGCACGCAAGTCATCCCTCAGCTACGCGGCGCCGGCGTCTACGGCTACGTCGACGGCACTCAGCCGGAGCCGGAGAAACTCCTCGTCACCACCAAGGACGGTAAGGAGGTCTCATCATCGCCCAACCCTCTCCACCCAATCTGGGTCCGGGAGGATCAGCAGGTTTTGGGGTACCTGCTGAATAACCTGACGCGTGAGGTGCTGCTCACTGACCACGGTCACCACCGCGGGCGCGCTCTGGATGACGCTCGCTGGGATGTTCTCGTCCCAATCTGCCAGCCGCATCAACAACATACGCACGTCCCTCATCAACACGCAGAAGGGAAGCCTCTCCGTCGCCTCCTACTTCGCCGCCATGCGCGGCTACGCCAACGAGCTGGCCGCCGCAGGCAAGGCGATCCCCGACGACGAACTCGCCTCCTACATCATCCATGGGCTCGACGCCGACTATCAGCCCCTGGTTTCTGCCCTCGACGCTCGCGTAACCGGGGTAACCCTTGATGAACTCTTTGCCATGCTATCCAACTTCGGTCAGCGCATGGCTCACTTCCAGGGGACCGGCGGCGGCGGCTTCAAATCTTCGGTGAACGCGGCCACTCGTAGGCGGGGCGGCGGCCCTCGCTCCCGTGGCTCTCCTCGCAACAAGGGCAGGTCCAGTGGTGGCGGCAACCGTGGCGCCCCGCCACCTCAATCTGGTGGCTGAGACCGCCGCGGACGCGGAGCTGGTGGCGGCGGCAGGAACCGTCCGGACAGTCCTCGGTGCTAGATCTGCGGCAAACTCGGGCATACAGCAAAGGACTGCTGGTACAGGTATGAGGAGGACGACTACGATTCACAAGATGAAGAAAAGGTCGCTGCGGCGGCTGATGGCTCATATGGTGTCGACACGAACTGGTACGTCGACAGTGGTGCTACCAACCACATCACCAACGAGCTCGAGAAAGTGACCATGAAGGAGAAGTACCATGGCAAGGATCAAATCCACACTGCCAGTGGAGAAGGTATGAGTATAAGTCACCTTGGTCATTCAATATTTCGTACCCCTCATCGCAATATCCATCTTAGAAAAATTCTGCATGTTCCTAGTGCCAACAGAAGTCTTCTTTCTGTCCATAGAATTGCCCTCGATAATCATGTATTCCTTGAATTTCACCCTTACTTCTTTTTGATCAAGGATCAGGCAACGAGGACGGTTCTCTATCGAGGTAGATGCGTTGGTGGCCTCTATCCGTTGATCCCGGAGTTTAGAAGACCAAATAAATATGCTTGTGGTGCTATCAAGCTTTCATCCACACGATGGCATGATCGTTTAGGACATGCATCTTTTTCTTTAGTTGAAAAATTTCTTAGGAAAAATAATCTCCCATTTGTTGGTGAGCGTCATAATGAGATAATTTGTGATTCATGTCAGAAAGCTAAAAGTCATCAGTTGCCTTACCCTGTTTCCAGCAGTGTTTCTACCAAACCATTACAATTATTTTTTTCTGATGTTTGGGGTCCTGCCCCTACTTCTGTTGGTAGACATTCCTATTATGTTAGCTTCATCGATGATTTTAGCAAATTCTCTTGGATCTATCTTTTAAAAAAATGATCCGATGTGTTTCAAGTGTTCAAAAAATTTCAAGCACTCGTTGAGCGAAAATTTGACAGCAAAATCATCGCTGTCCAGTCAGACTGGGGAGGGGAATACGAAAAGTTAAACTCCTTCTTCCAAACAGTTGGTGTCTCACATCAAGTGTCATGCCCTCATGCTCACCAACAAAACGGGTCAGCTGAACGTAAGCATCGACACATTGTCGAGGTTGGTCTTGCTCTTCTTGCTGGTGCCTCCATGCCTCTAAAGTTCTGGGATGAAGCATTTTTAACTGCAGTTCATATCATCAACATGCTCCCTAGTCGTGTCATTCACAATGAAACTCCAGTAGAAAGACTTCTCCACACCAAACCAGACTATAAGTCCCTTCGTGTATTTGGGTGTGCATGTTGGCCCAACCTTTGTCCCTACAACAACCGAAAGCTCATGTTTCGATCAAAACAGTGCGTTCCTTGGTTATAGTGCTCAGCACAAAGGGGTCAAGTGCTTAGATGTTTCCACCGGACGAGTGTACATCTCTTTATGTCGTTTTTGATGAAACTAAGTTTCCATTCACCGATCTTCACCCTAACGCCGGTGCACTACTTCGAGAAGAAATTCTCCACCTACCCCCTCATCTCACTAGTTTTGATCATGGGGGACAAAATATTGATGATCATTCGCTGACTAACTCATCTAACGCCATGCATGAGCTTTGTGTTGATGAAACAGGAGCAAATTGTGAAGAAAATAATCAAAACAGGGAAAAATTTGGGCCATATCTCATGTGTCCCGTGGCAGGAGACCAAGCGCCAGGAACTAGATCTGCCTCGGGATCGGCAGCGCAGCAGCAGATCGTATCCACCTCGGGATCGGCAGCACAACAGCGGACCAGATCCTCCTCGGAATCCGGTGGCGCAGAGACGCCAGGCGCAGGCGCGTGCGCCGCCCCGCCAGATTCGCGCGCCTCCACAACCGACATGCGGGCCAGCCCCGACATGCGGGTCCCTCCAGGCGGCACGCGGTACGGCGCCCGTCCTGTCACGTATCAGCGGCGCCAATCCGGGCGGGCCAGTGCGGACGTGGGACCCGGAGCCGGTCCCGCTGGCGCTGATCACCAACCGGCGCGCCGACCCGCGCCATTGCATCATCATTGCGCCATGATGAGCGGGCCCCCGCCGCGGGATCTTCTGCGCCAGTCTTTGAAGAGGCGCCTCAGCTAGCGGCCACAGAAGATCCGGCCGGTTCTGCGCGCGCTGGAGCCGCTGCGACAGCTGCTGCTGGGTCTGCGGCAAGATCCCCCTCGGGATCTGTTGCTGATCTATCCAGGCAGCCCTCTGGATCCTCTGCGGCTACGGATTCTGCTGCACCACCATCACGACGAACACGGCTTCAACAAGGGTTAATTCAACCTTTAAATTATAAACATGTAACCAAATATGGTTTGGTTTGTTCCACAGGAGAACCAGATGAGCCAGCAACCCTTGATGCAGCACTTCGTGATGACAAGTGGAAAAAGGCAATGAATGAAGAATACATGGCGTTAAAGAAAAACAAGACTTGGCACTTGGTTCCCCCACAGCAAGGTAAAAACTTGATTGATTGCAAGTGGGTTTTCAGGATCAAGAAGAGATCTGATGGAACTATTGATCGCTACAAGGCTAGACTAGTTGCAATAGGCTTCAAATAGCGGTATGGTATAGACTATGAGGATACGTTTAGTCCTGTTGTCAAAGCAGACACTATTCGTCTCGTTTTGTCCATTGCTGTTTCCAGGGGATGGAGTCTCAGGCAGCTTGATGTACAGAACGCGTTTCTCCATGGTGTTCTGGAAGAGGAAGTGTATATGAAACAACCTCCTGGGTTTGAAAGTAAGAAAACTCCCTCCTATGTGTGCAAACTTGATAAAGCTCTATATGGATTGAAGCAAGCTCCAAGGGCGTGGTACTCACGTCTTTGTCATAAGATGCAAACACTTGGATTTATTCCCTCTAAGTCAGACACATCATTGTTCATTTATAACAGATCCAATACATGCATATTTGTTCTCATCTATGTTGATGATATAATTGTAACCAGTTCATCTGATGAAGCAATTAGAGGACTGTTAAGAGACTTAAGTGCAGACTTTGCATTAAAGGACCTTGGAGACTTGCACTACTTTCTTGGGATTGAGGTAAAGAAGCATTCAAATGGACTTCATCTCTCTCAAGCTAAGTATGCCACTGATTTGGTCAGAAAGGCAGGATTACAAGGTTGTAAACCCTCTCTCACACCACTATCAAGCTCAGAAAAATTATCACTTATGGAAGGTAAACTTTTGAGTCCAGAAGATAGCACAAAATATAGAAGTCTAGTAGGAGCTCTTCAGTACTTGACTCTTACTAGGCCTGATCTTTCATTTGCTGTCAACAAAGTTTGCCAATTTCTGCATGCACCTACCACTGTTCACTTAACAGCTACAAAATGTATCATTCGATATGTTAAACATACTCTGAGTATAGGTCTGAATTTCAGCAAGTCATCCTCTACTCTTCTCAGTGCATTCTCTGACTCGGATTGGGCAGGCTGCCTGGATGACAGGCGCTCCACGGGAGGCTTTGCAGTATTTTTTGGTCATAACCTGATATCATGGTGTGCACGCAAACAAGCTACTGTCTCTAGGTCAAGCACTGAGGCAGAGTACAAGGCACTAGCAAATGCCACAACTGAAATCATTTGGGTTCAGTCTATGTTGAAAGAGCTTGGTGTAAAGAGCAAACAAGCTCCATGCTTGTGGTGTGATAATCTTGGTGCCACTTATCTTTCTGCTAATCCTGTGTTCCATGCCAGAACAAAGCATATAGAGATAGATTTTTATTTTGTCAGAGAGAGAGTTGCTCAAAGACAACTTGATATTCGGTTTGTGCATTCTAAAGATCAGATTGTAGATGGATTCACAAAGCCCCTGCCTACAAAGAGCTTTGAGAACTTCAAGCATAATCTCAACTTGATGAAGTTGTGATTAAGGGAGGGTGTCAAACATGATGACACGTTGGTACGTGATATTGGTGCACATCTTGAGCCGCACCTGGAGGTAGTTAGGATAGATATAGATAGACTTAGTTGAGTTATTTCTTTCTCTTCAAGTTCTATCTCTTCTCCCTCAATATCTCCTGAATCTAAACAACTTTGTATGCGCTGTACGGGAGGTGCGCCCTGCTATATAAACACGTACCCGTCGGCCTCAACAGGTAAGACGTTTCCAGCTAATCGCACAGAAGTTTGATGTCTGTGGTAAGGCTTATAAGCGAAATGATTATAAGAGGTATGCGACCAAATGATGCTCTCATGACAGCTTGTGTGAAGCAGCTTTGCAAGGGCGGAAAACACCAAGAAGCAGTTGGAATTTGGTTGAAGATGTTGAAGAAAGGTTTGTCTGTCAATATTGCAACTTCTAATGCATTGGTTCATGGGCTTTGTGAGGGGAAGAACATGGAAGGAGCTACTGAGGTTCTAAGGACCATGGTTAATAAGGGGCATGAACTGGATAGCATCACTTATAACATAATGATGCTAGGTTGCTGCAAAGGCAATAAAATAGAGGAAGCAATTAAACTCCATGATGACATGATCAGAAGAGGGTTTAAGCCTAATATTTTCACGTTTAATACAATACTACATGCTTATTGCATTTTGGGTAAAATGGAAGAGGCCATTCAGCTGCTGGATCAGATGAAAATTGAGGGACTTCGGCCAAATATAGTGTCATATGGCACTATAATAAATGGATATTGTAAAATAAAGGATATTCATAAAGCAAATGAATATTTGACTGAACTGATGACCTGTGGATTAGAACCAAATGTAGTAATCTATAATGCACTTATTGGTGGTTATGGTAGAGTTGGTAACATTTCTGGTGCAATTGATGTCCTTAACACTATGCAGTCTTATGCACTGGATGTTTCATGCTTATCTTGTTGACGAGGCGAAGACCATGTTTGAACAAAGCAGAGAAAACAGCATTGAGGTGGGAGTAATTGGCTACACAATTATGATACATGGTTTTTGCAAAATAGGAAAAATGGATGAAGCTATGAATTACTTGGAGCAAATGCGGTCCAGGGGTATACCTCCAAATAAGTTTACTTATACCACTCTGATGTATGCCTATTGTAAATCTGGTAACAACGAAGAAGCCTCCAAGCTTTTTGATGAGATGCTGAGCTCAGGAATTGTTCCTGACAAAGTTACTTACAATACACTAGTTACAGGGTTTTCTCAAGTGGATCCATTGGACAAGGCTACAGAACTGCCTGCTGAAATATCAAGTGTTTTGACACAGAATGATTGTTTGTACAATGCATTAGTTAATAGGATAACCACACCTTGGTGCCAGAAAGAAGCTACTTCCAGTGATTGATGTTTGATTAAGGAACCATAAGGAAGACTATTTTCTGAACAGACCCATCCAAGCATGAAAGGGAACTAGAGAGACCACAGAGGCCCTCGCCTTGCTATTGGCTAGATAGCTTTCTCATCTAGCAGGAACATCAACCGAGTCCATTCATCTCTTATCTTGGACAGCTATCCAACAGCAGCAGGTTGCGCTTAAAGTTTATTTATGGTAATGTATAGTTGCTCATCAAGCTGCTACCTTGTGGCATGTGGGGGTGCCCAACAGAAGTACCAGATTGCCTTGAAGGTTCATAATTGGTAAAATATACACTTTTACCCAATTAATTAATTTTTTATTTGCCTGTCATAGTTACATGGAGTTCCTTTTATAAATCGACAGTGATAGATAGTACTGTGTACATGATTTGTAACAAATTTTGTGCTGTGCACTGCATCATGATTGTTTATTCATGCTAATGTGTAGCTGAAAACACTCTACCTAATTTTTTTCTTGGTATAGCACTCAATAGTATTCTGAAATTAGAACATGTGAAGCAAATAATCTTGTTATCAAGCAGGACATCTTTTATTCCTTCCCTTGACAATGGAAAAATAATAACACGTTATGCATAAGCATTGACTTGTACCTTTTTACACAGCCTAACTTTGGTTGACAATGACAACACCTTGATTGCCTCTCAGTGGATAGATGATGACTGAAAGGAATTACCTGCTTCAAGTTACAGAAGGTAATGATTTCTTCTCTTGTACTCATAGGACTACCATTGAACACATTAATTCTTCCCCATGTTCATATGAATCAGCATTAGGTTTGTAGTCCCTTTTCTGAGATGGACACAAGTGAGTTTGAAATTGAAAGTTTGAACTAAAAGAAATAAACAACATGCGTACAAATTATATTAATTTCTGTAATATTTTGTAAATGTACGTTTTTGTAAGAAATTTAACCTCCAAACTTAGGGCAAAAATATGTCCGTTTGTGCTCTGCACAAAAATATCAAGTTCATTTCGTTTCTTTTGTACATCACTGCAAAATCTGTACTTCTCACTACCGGAATCGCCCCCTATGCCGACGGACAGGGCCGTCGGCATAGCCCTTAGACCCGTCGGGATAGGCCTATGCCGACGGCCCCCGTCGGCATAGGGCCGTCGGCAACATATGCGTCGGCATAGCCAGGGAGGCCATCGGCATAGAAAAGCCGTCGGCATATATGATACGCCGACGGGGGCCGTACATCTATGCCGACGGCCCAGGCCGTCGGCAACTATCACGCCTAACGGTGGCGGCCATCAAGTCTGCCCAACGAAAGGTCGCCACGTGGCACCACTATGCCGACGGCCAGGCCGTCGGCATAGTGGTGCCACGTGGCGACCAGACGCTGCTCTAGGACCAGTGCTATGCCGACGGCCAAGCCGTCGGCATAAGTTGAAACTAAGCCGACGGCCAAGCCGTCGGCATAGTCCTTCATACAAAGCTCCCAGTAGGCGACACGTGGCCCCTATGCCGACGGCCAAGCCATTGACACAGTTTTTAAACTAAGCCGACGGCTAGGCCGTCGGCATAGGCGCCACGTGTCGCCTACTGGGAGCTCACGCTAGCCCTATGCCGACGGCCTAGCCGTCGGCATAGTTTGCATTTGCTTTTTTTTCTTTTTTCTGTTTTTTTTCAAATCAATTCAATTCAAATAACAGCACATATCAGCAGATATATATGATGGGATAGACATATAAAACACAACGGGATATCATCCGGCACCATCACAACAATATATGCATAAGCATCATCACACACAAGTCTCTAAATGAACATCATCACAACCAACATAAGCATAAGCATATAGAAAAGCACACAAGTCATCTAAATGATCATCACCACACACAAGTCATCTCCAGCATCATCACCACACACAAGGATCATCGAGCACCACGGAGGTCGTCACCGCCAAGACGGCCGAAGCCCAGGTCGTCACTGCTAGCGGCAGCGCTACCGCCAAGACCGCCTCCACCTCCGCCTCTGCCTCCGTGGATCGGAGTGGTCGGGCTCCGTGACTCGGGAGTGCTGCGAAGACCACCGCCAACGGTAGATCCACCTGTTCCCTGGATGTTGAAAAGACACATTAACGGGATATATGACTGTGTTGAAAGGAATGACATGCTTTGGTGAATAGATTGGGGATGAACTAACCGGCGAGGGGCCAGCGTTCTGTGCCACAAACTCCTCAAAGCTTATCAGCACTGGTTGTGCTGGAGGGCATTGTGCTGGAGGTAACCCCACGAACCTACCAGTCGCCATATCCTGAAAAGCCTGCTGCATCTGGCTATCCCTCTGCACTTGGTGTTCATAAAGCCTCTGATGCCACGCAGCGGTCTCCTGGCGTGTGTACTCCAGGTAGGCCTACGGTATGACATGATGGAACTCATAAAACTACTAAATGCGGAAAATAAAGTGAGCAATGAAGATAAGAGGGAAAATACTTATAGATTGTTGCTCCTGAAAGAGGGACTGTGAACTGGTCACTGGCTGGCTCGTGCGCTGGGTCAGGCTCGGGTCGATCCGACGAAGCTGTGTGTAGGAGATACTAGGAGTGATCACAGCATCGAGAACCGCCTCCCGACCGTGCTCCTTGGGCCCCATGCTCACCACTGCCATGTCATCCAGAGGCACCGCAATGGGGTCAGGTGTGTCAGGATGCAACTTCAGATACGCTTCGGAGTAGGCCTGCTTCCTCCCCGCGGTATGCTTGCCATAGTACTGGGGCTCGCCAGGCTTGGAGTCCTTCCGCGTATGGGCGATCTCCCACGCCTGCATGTCTGAGAGCGGCCGCTTCAGTTTCTCCTCCTGCACCACCAAACAGAGGTTAGTCATACATAAGAAAGTGATGGTAAATAGAAGAAGAAGAATGTTTAATGGGGTTAGTCATACATTAACTGCCTTGTGGAGATAGTGGTTTCGGTTTCCCTGAGCATGTACTCCCTCCTTCCCTCGGTTAGCCTTATTTTTGATTCTCATAGCCGCCCAGGCTCCAGTCGGGTCACACCAATGATCCACCAATGCCGCCCAGGACTCGTCTTTTCCATAACACCAATTTGGACACACCTACATAATAAAAGCATAATGGCATGTAGGTGTGTCCAAATTGGTGTTATGGACGCATAAAGCATAAAGCATAAAGCACCACAAGGTAATGAAAGCATAATGAAAGCATAATGAAAAATCTTTTATACTTACCGCCAAGAACTCGGGCCTCTCCAAGGTAATGCCCATCCTCCGCGCTTCTTCCTTGGTCATCTTCACACCAAGAACGTCGTGGTAGTATGTGGAGATGGCCACATAGCGCACCTCGTACTGCATCTGGCTGGCCTTCTTCTTGCATTGGCGCAGCACGATCTGGTCCGCTCTAGCCCTGTGCTCCGAAAGAACTCGATAGAATTTCTACAATCATGCATGAAAACAAGAATGGAAGAAGCCATGAGTTAAATCATTTTCATGAAACTAGAATGGACTTGTTCTTCTAAAGAGAACTCACCCAGAAAGTAGTGATCACGGCCTTGGCATGGGTCTCATGGTCCGCGTGGCGGGCCGCTTCCCAGTGGTCCCAGCTCGTGGCCAAAACCCAATGGTCCGGCTGCCTGACTGGACCCGGACAGTACAACCCCGGCCAGTATAACTTCAGCAAGACGGTGATGAGGCCGTTGGGAATACGGACCCCTTTAGAATATATCCAGTTGCTGCAAAAGAATGAACTATTAGCATGTGACAAGCAAAATAAATAACAACCGGAATAAGCATGTGACAAGCAAAATAATGAACCACTTACTCTTTTCCCGTGGGCTCAATGAGCCACTTCTGCTCCTCAGTAGTCGGAACCTGCTTTGGTAGCTTTGCGTTACCACACAGCCACCCCTTATTGTCAACCCTGTAAGTGCATCTAGTGCCCCTTAGTGATTTTGGTGTATTGAAGACTTATAGGTTAAGTGACTGATGCGTTTGTGAGTGTACACAGGTCTATAAGTCTATGAGGAGTTTGATATTTACAGAGAAAGTCGACCCCTAAAAATGAAGTTCTTCAACTAAAGACTTTGATATTCTGAAGACTTTCTGAAGACTTTGAAAGTGAAGAAATTGGTGTGACCTTGAAGACTTGGTATTCATTCGAGGAATATGAAGTGTGAAGACTTTTGTTTTCGTAGTTTCATTTTCTCTTTCTTGAGTCATAGGAAACACCGTACTGTTAAAGGGGGTCGAGGAAATACTAAGGAAAAATTTCCATGTGATGCTCAACTCAAAATCCTACACCTACCAATCCCTTCGAGTGAAGCCATTGGAAATCTCATACAGTTCAGTCAATTTCTTCAGTGACAGAGACGCAGTTCTTCTGGTCATTGAGGACTTTGCTCTGACTGAGGAGTTAGGAATTCGCCAGTGCGAATTGCCTACACAGTGAGGAATTTGAGAGTCAAATTTCCGACCGTTGCTGTGCTGCGCGCCGGCTGTCCAAAATATCTTATCTACCTAACGGTCATATCATTGAAGGACATTTATGTCTTATCATGTCGGGCTGCTCCCTAGGCTATAAATAGCCGCCCCCTACAACCACTAGTTGGTTGGCTGCTCCGAGAGAACTTGACACTTGTCATTTGAGAGCAACCCATCCTCCGAGGACTTTGAGCGAAAATCATCAAGTGAGGAAAATCCAAAACCAAACCCCCACAAACCCAAAGTGATTGAGCATCACTGAAGAAATTGATCCTGCGTGGATCCGACGCTTGTTACCTTTGAAGACTGTGCTTCTTCCAGATGGTTAGGCGTCAAGGTCTAGAGCATCCAAGAGGAATTGTGGATCGCCGAGTGACCAAGTCTGTGAAGGTTTGGAAGTCACCTGAAGACTTACCACGAGTGATTGGACGAGGCCTGCGTGGTCTTAGTTCAAGGAGAATACGGTGAGGACTGGGTGTCCTGAGTTGCGGCTCAGAGACTGGGTGTCCGGGACTGCGTGTCCTCGAGTTTAAATACTCAGCCGCTCCAACCAGACGTACAACTGAGACAGCAGTTGGAACTGGTTTACTAAATCATTGTCTTCACCAACTAACTGGTTCTATTTCCTCAACTCTTTCATTTCCTCATTACCATGTTGTATGTTGTTCATATCTGTGCTTGAAGACTTTGACTGAAGACTTTCACAAATTCCTCAGTTCAATTTCTTCAGTCTGTCCGTCTTCATCTTGTTATCCTGTGTTTACGCTTTCTGTACTCTGTGCTAGTCTTTATTTCATCATGATGACTTTGTTTGTATCCTGTTATGTTTACTTCTGAGTACTCATTCCGCTGCAAGTAGTTCTTTGCTAAGGAATTTCCTCACCAGCAAATTCCTCAGTGAAGAATTCATAAAAATCGCCTATTCACCCCCCCTCTAGTCGATATAACGCACTTTCAATTGGTATCAGAGCAAGGTACTCCCTTGTTCTGTGTGATTTTGGTTTAACCGCCTGGAGTTTTAGTTATGTCGACCGCAGGTATGAAGAAAGTGACTTGCCCTATCTTTGACGGTCGTGACTATCCCAAGTGGAAGGCCATGATGAGAAAGCGCCTCATGGCAAGGAACAGCGAGCTGTGGACCGTCACTGAGATTGGTCTTACTGATCTATGCAAGATGGCGAATGCTGATGATATTCGCAAGTACACTCGAGTTGACATCATAGCGAGGGATATCATCTGCTCCTGCCTATCCAGAGATCAATTCGGGCGAATTATGCATCTTGGCAATTCGAAGCTCATCTGGGACCGAATCTCTGATGTCTATGAAGGTCATCGAACTCGTCATGATCCCTAGTTTGAGGATTTCAAGGAATCTCTCAAAACGATGACTTTCGAGCCAGAATCATCATCTTCTGCATCTTGCCTCATGGCAAACGGTGCTGAGGTAACTGAATGCTCCTCATCCGAGTCTTGTGATGATGAATCTGATAATGATGAATCTGACAATGATGAATCTGATGATGACATTGAATCCTGCTATAGCAAACTTATTTGCGTTGCCACTAAACAACAAACGGCTTTAGAACAAACTCAAGATATGCTAGAAAAAAGTGATAATATGTTGCGCAAAGAAATGGATCAGTCAAAAGCATTGGGTGAATGTCTTCAGAGAATTCACTCCAAGTTTGACGCCCTTCAAGATCAACATAATACCCTCTTGGCTGATCACGAGAGGCTTTCTCTTGAATCTCTTCAAAGAAAGGTAGATCTTGAAAAGCTAAGAGTGTGTTATGAAGATCTTCAGAAGGAGTGCGATTCATTACTAGCTCAACAAATCAGCGCTTCACAGGAAGAATTTGTTCCCCCATGCTTAAAGTGCATTGAACGTGAATCTGCTAATTCTTCACCTGAATGTTCAAATGCTTCAATTGTTACAAATCCTTCATCTGCCTCTGCTATCACTAATTCCTCACCTGAGGACATTGCTAGTATCACTGACAATGCAGGGCTGAAGGAATTGTACATGACAGGCATGTACAAAAGCCTCAAAGGGCATCAGACACTTTGTGATGTGCTCAAAAAGTAGATCCTCAACAGAAACCCTAGGAAAGAGGGTATTGCCTTTGAGAGGAAACTCAATGCCGATGGAACATATTGGAAGCCTGAGCAGTATCCCAAAACCTCATGGGTTGCTGCAAAGGGACCTCCAGTTGATCCATCTAACTTATCTGGCTTTACATGTGAATCTCCTCATTCTTCTGATGAGTCTTTTGACTCCAACTATAAATTGTTCAAAAATCAGAATGGTGAAGTATTTGCTAGATATGTTGGCACTAACTGCAGGAACGGTTCCCCTATGAAGAAAATCTGGGTTCCCAAAAGTTGTGTTGAAAATCTTCAGGTGAATGTCCTCATGACATCACCTGTGAAGAACAGGAACACCAGATCAAATTCTTCATATGGACCAAATTCTTCATATGGATCCAAGTCCTCTTATGGACCAAATTCCTCAAATGGATCAAAGTCCTCATATGATTATCATCGTGCTAACAACTCTGTCTCGCAGGGTAGAGCTAAGGGCTATGAATATGTGCATTATTCTTCAAACCATTATGTTCATAAGTCCTCGAAGAATTACTCTGCTTATTCATATGCTTACCCTAACTACTCTTATGTGAAGCGAAATGGTTTGGCATCTTTGCCACCTTTCTCATATGGTGCTTGCAGAATGATGAACTCTTTGCCACCCCTCCAAATGTGGGTGGTGAAGAAAAAGAACTAATCTCTTCTGCAGGGTCAGGTCTCCAGACGTGCTCTAACGTCTGAAGAATTTGCTGGGGACCTGACGAAATTGCCTGAAAGGACGCAGGAAAATCATGATGAAATGAACATTCATTTCACACGTCCTCATACTGCTATATCTGTTTACTGCTTGATGAAATTCATCCGATGAACTTGATATCATATTCTTCACTGATGAAGCATATGAGATTGTAAGCTACACTAATTCATCTGCAGGATGATCAACCCAAAACCACTGAATGGGTCCTCGATAGTGGATGTACAAATCACATGACTGGTGAGAAGAATCTATTGATGGATGCTCCCTTATCACCGTCACCTCTGAAGCATATCATCTTTGCTGACAAAGGCAAAAGTCAGGTATTGGGTCTTGGTAAGGTTGCTATCTCTAAGGATAAGCACATGGACAAAGTCATGCTTATTGAGTCCTTAGGATACAATCTCATGTCAGTCTCAATGCTTTGTGATCTTGATACGGTTGTTGTCTTTGGCAAATATCGCTGTGTTGTGATTATGGAAGCTGACAATTCCAAAGTCTTCGAAGGCTTTAGGAGAGGAGATCTGTATATTGTTGATTTCTCTACAGGACCACAACCAGCCGTGTGTCTACTTGCAAAAGCTTCAGAAGGCTGGCTATGGCATCGACGACTTGGTCATGCAGGCATGAGTAATTTGAACACGCTTGCGAAGAAGAAGCATGTCATTGGCATTGAGAATGTCAAATTCCTCAAGGATCACTTATGCGGAGCATGTGAAGCCGGAAAAATGACCAAGGCCAAGCATCCAGCGAAGACTATCATGACCACTACACGTCCATTCGAATTGCTTCACATGGACCTCTTTGGACCTAATCATTATTCAGCAGTCACTAATCATGCATCTTTATATGGTTTTGTCATTGTTGATGATTATTCTCGATATACATGGGTACACATTGTTACTTACAAACATGAAGTGCAGGAAGTCTTCAAACGATTTTCCTCGAGGGCTTCAACCAACTTTGGTGTGAAGATCAAGCATATCAGAAGTGACAATGGAACTGAGTTCAAGAATTCCGGTCTTGATGCATATCTTGATGAACTTGGTATTACTCATGAGTTATCTGCTCCCTATACTCCTCAGTAGAATGGCGTTGTGGAGCGCAAGAACAAAACTCTTGTTGAGATGGCTCGCACTATGCTTGATGAATACAAAACGCCTCAGCGTTTTTGGATTGATGCAATTGATACTGCTTGCCACATCATCAACAGAGTATATCTTCACAAATTCTTCAAGAAGACTGCCTATGAACTCCTCACTGACAAGAAATCCAATGTGAGTTATTTCAAAGTCTTCGGTGCTAAATGTTGGATTAGAGATCCTCACCACAACTCTAAATTTGCACCGAAAGCACATGAAGGTTTCATGCTTGGTTACGGAAAGGACTCGCACACCTACAGAGTCTTCAACATTGTTCTTCACAAGATTGTTGACACTGTAGATGTGCGGTTCGATGAAACTAATGGCTCGCAAAGAGAGCACCTACCTTCTGTGTTAGATGAACTAGCACCTGAGGATGCTATCAAGCTCAAGGCAACTGAGGATGTCATTTCGACTGAAGAATCTGCTGAAGAATTCATTCCTGTTCATGAAGAACGTCGAGCTGATGCACCTGAAGAACAAGATGAGGAAAATGGTGCTGAAGAAAATGCTGATCAAAATCCTCAGCGACAACCAACTCATCCACGTGTTGCAAAAGAAGTGCAAGTGGAGAAGATCATCGATGACATTAGCGCACCAGGTCCTCTCACACGCTCAAAAGCATCACATTTATCTAACTTTTGTGGGCACTATGCTTTTGTCTCTATCACAGAGCCCACTAAGGTAGATGAAGCATTTCTGGAGCCAGAGTGGATTCAGGCTATGCAAGAAGAATTACATTAGTTCGAGCTGAACAATGTCTGGGAATTGGTCAATCGCCCAGATCCTCGCAAGCATAATATCATTGGCACAAAGTGGATCTACCACAACAAGCAAGATGAAAATGGCCTTGTGGTGAGGAATAAGGCACGATTAGTAGCTCAAGGCTACACACAGGTTGAAGGAATTGATTTCGATGAAACTTTTGCACCTGTTGCTAGACTTGAGGCTATTCGCATATTACTTGCTTACGCTAACCATCATGATATCATCTTATATCAAATGGATGTGAAAAGTGCATTCCTCAATGGTAAGCTTGAGGAAGAAGTATATGTTGCTCAACCCCCAGGTTTTGAAGATCCAAAGAATCCTGACAAAGTCTTCAGACTCAATAAGGCCCTCTATGGCCTCAAGCAAGCCCCTCGGGCGTGGTATGATACATTGAAGGAATTCTTCATGAAGAATGACTTCACACCCGGTTCACTCAACCCTACTCTTTTTACTAAATCATATGATGGTGAACTGTTTGTGTGCCAAATATATGTTGATGATATTATCTTTGGTTGTACTAACCAACGTTATAGTGATGAATTTGCCTATATGCTGAGTGAAGAATATCAAATGTCTATGATGGGAGAGTTGAAATTCTTCTTAGGTCTTCAAATTCGTCAGCAGCGCAATGGCATATTCATATCTCAGGAGAAATACCTCAAAGATGTACTGAGGAAATTCGGCATGCAAGATTGCAAAGGCGTCAAAATTCCTATGCCCACAAATGGCCATCTATGCACTGATGAAAATGGTATTGACTTCGATCACAAGGTATACCGCTCCATGATTGGTTCTTTATTGTACTTATGTGCATCTAGGCCAGATATAATGCTTAGTGTTTGCATGTGTGCCCGATTTCAAGCTGCACCGAAGGAATCACACCATAAGGCTGTGAAGCATATTCTTCGATATCTAGCTCACACACCAACACTAGGATTATGGTACCCCAAGGGCTCTGTTTTTGATCTCATTGGATATTCTGACTCTGACTATGCTGGTGATCGTGTGGACCGCAAGTCAACATCTGGCACTTGTCATTTCCTTGGACGATCTTTGGTCTGTTGGTCCTCGAAGAAACAGAACTGCGTATCACTGTCTACTGCTGAAGCTGAATACATTGCTGCTGGCTCATGCTGTGCTCAACTGCTTTGGATGAAGCAAACCCTCAAGGACTATGGCGTCAACGTGAATAATGTGCCTCTCCTCTGCGACAATGAGAGTGCCATCAAGATTGCTCACAACCCAGTTCAGTACTCGAAGACTAAGCACATCCAGATTCGTCATCATTTTCTTCGTCATCATGTGTTGAAGGGCGACATCTCCATCGAGCATGTGAAGACTGAAGAACAGCTAGCTGATATCTTCACTAAGCCCTTGGACGAGAAGAGATTTAGCAAGTTGCGGTGTGAGCTAAATATCTTAGAATCTTCGAATGTTCTTTGAAAAGGACACACATCCTAACCCTTATGCAGAATTGATGACTTAGATGTGCAACACATGAAGAAACGTTTTTCTTCAATCAGTGAAGAATAACACTCTAAGTGTGAAGAAATTAATGAAGAATTTGATTCTCAGAACCCTACGACAATTGTACGCGGTGTCTGAAATCATCATTCTTATACGGTGGGTCACGCCACCACAAAAGTTGAAAATCTTCAATTTGAGTTTTTCCTCATTTTTGAAATTCTTCAATCTTTCAAATTCTTCAACTTTGCAAAATCTTCACTGTTTCCGTCGTTTTTCTTCATTGGCTATATATATATATATATGTGAGTTTATGTCCTCTATAGCATTCACTTATTGCTATTTCTTCAAGTTGCGATTTCTGCTAAGTGAATGTGATCGGACCCTTCCCCCTCTATGCTACACTCAACCCAATCTATCCACAAATTCTTCATGTGCGTTCTGATTGAAACTCGTTCAAAGTCTTCACTGTGTCCTTGTCAGCTGAAGAAATTGCGAACGAAACTTTAAAACAAATCTTATCCAGATTTTTGGTTTTACCGCTCAAACCGTTCCGCATCCCACGATGCATTATTTTATTCACTCACGATCTTACACGATCTCATCTGCACAATACGTGGGTGACACATGTCGCGTGAAGAAGAAAGGGCAGGGGCATGTTCGTCCCAAAATCTTCGGGCGAACAGTTTTTACCGTGGCTATAAATACCCCTCTCCCCTTCCTTACTTCATTTACTCCGCTCGGTCGCTGTCTCTCGCTCGATCTCCTCAAACCCTAGCGCCGCCGCTACTCCATCGCCGCCGGTGAGGAAGAGCTTCACTGCCTCAACCTCGTCGCCGTCGTACTCGCGCCGGCTGCGGAAATCTTCACTCCGCCACCGCCGTAGCTGTCTCCCTCTGCCAAGGTAGGGCGTGGGAGATCTAACTTGACGAACTTCACCACTGTTCATCTCTGTTCGTCGTGTTCTTCAGTTCGGGTAATTAAAAGTCACTTTTATTACTCGCTTTGATTCTCAAACTTTTCTGAAAATCTTCAAAGGTGTTTTATTTCTTCAAAATCTTCACATATGAACACCTCACACACTGTATGCTCTTGATCCATCTCTCTAAGCACTCATTTCTTCAAGATTCCTCAATTGTGCGGATTTTCGATCTGTACAACTCTGGAACCTAAGACAAGAACGCTTAGTGAAATTCCTCAAGGCTCAACTGGTCAAATTCCTCAAAACTTGTCTTTTCGAAAAATCTTCTGAGAACGCATATGACCTCTCCAAATTCCTCGCCCCTACACTCTGTTCACAGGTACTCATGTCCGCTGCTGAATCACTAGGTTCTCATCAACTTAACTCATTTGCAGCGTTCCTCCAAGAAAAATTGCATACTTCTTCAGAGTGTTCAATTGTTCAAATTCCTCATCTGAAGAAAATGGCTGAAGGAAAGAGACCGCAGAAAGGAGGAAAGAAACCGGAGGTCATGACTGCTTTCGAGATCCCTGATGAAATATATAAGGATTATTGCACACCTGATGAAGCCAAGTTTGGCAAAGAAAACAAGAATCAGCGCAAAGTGCGCATTCAGAGGATTGAACGAAGATGGGCACGCGAATGGAGAGAATATCGATATGTTACTCCAAAGTACATGAAGAAATTCGCCTTAAATCCTCCATGCCCAAGAGCTCCATTGGCACCTGGCCAAGTCGCTGATCCCACTAGCATCAAAAGTGGTGAAGACTTTCCTGAAGAATGGGCTAGGCGCCAAGCAAAATTGGCAAGACAAGCCAAGGAGGTAGTGAGGAAATTCAATGAGGATTCTGCTGCTGCTGCTGCCGCTGAGACCTCGGTCAAGCCGAGGAAATCAATGCCGAAGAAGCTTGCTCGCAAGCCAAGTGCTTCACCATCAGCGCCCTCACGGCCAAGTTCCTCAGCCGCGCCCTCACGGCAAATTCCTCAGACTACTGCTGCTCCACCAAAGTCCTTAGCAGCTCCCTCCAAGTCCTCAACTCCTGTGCATCTGGCTACATGTCAAAGGACTCAGGGTTTCTCAATTGCTTCTGGTGTCTTAGTGAGTTCCTCAGCTGCACCAATGTCCTCATCAGGCCCCACTCTGCTGAAGACAAAAGCAACAGCTGGACGCGGTCCTCGGGCAAGTCCAAGAAAGAAATAGGTTGCTTTCCAAGTGCCCTCTGATGACGAGGCTTCTGATGAAGAACTTGCAGAAATCTTCAGAGATAGACAAGCAAAGGCCGCCAGAGCCAAAGGAACACCTGTGCCTCTGCTTTTGGATCCGAAGAAGATCCTCGACTACATTGACTTATGGCATAAGGATCCAAACACTCCAATGCCTGATCTGCCTCTGACTCCTGGTCAAAGTCATATGCTAACCCATTTCATCGCTCAAGAGAAATGGAAGTTTGAAAAGGCTCGTGAGATAAAGAGAGCACAAGCTAGAAAGGAGAAGCTTCTGAAGAAGAACGTTGTCAGAGTATCACCTAAAGAACTTCTCAAGGCTCAATCTGAGATCCAAGCCCTCAGCAAAGATTTCGATGCATACCATGCTGATTGGCAAGGAGCCAAAGTGAGATTCGTCAATTTGACGAAGAAAATGACAACTGTTGCAGCTCCATCGCAACAAGAAAATCCTCAGGCTGCAGACTCTGCTCCGCCTACTGAAGAACATGCCAGCACTGCTGATGACTTTTAGCCTGCTGATGAGAATACAAGTTCCAGGGCTGATGACTCTATTCCAGCCGCTGAAGAAATTCCCAGGGCATCCACTAGTGGTGCGCCTGAAGAAACTGAAGAGATCAGGGCAACTGCACCAGTTGCGCCTGAAGAAAATGAACCACATTCCTCAGCTCCTCCTGCGCCAACACCAACTCCAATTCTTCCTTCTGCTTATGAAGTGAAGAAGACCAAGGCTGCAGAGCGAGCTGCTGTGAAGAAAAGGAAGGCATCAGCTGCGTCAAATTCTTCGGCCACGAAGAAAATGAAGCCAATGACCAGCTCGCTTGAAAATCCCATTGATGTCGTTCCCATTTCCTCCATGTCGTCTAAGGAAATTGTTCCTTATGGAGAAGACTACAAGATCCCAAGTGGATCTGATGAAGAAAATCATTCTTTTGCTACCTCAGAGCAGTTTGATGAAGAAATTGAAGTGGAAACATTCCCTTCAACGCCAGTCGTTTCCTCACCGATGCCTCAGTTCACAGCTGAAGAGGCTGGTGTTGAGGAAATTGAAAAAGAAGACGAAGATGTGGATATTGGATGCACTACACCAGTGATGAACGATGACTTTTGGGAAAGTCAGCATCCCAATACTCCTCTCTTCACTCCTATTCAACAAATTCCTCAGTCCCCGGCTACTACTGTTCAAATGGGCTCTAAAGAAACTCATCCCACATCGTCTGTTCATGAAGAAATTCCAGCCGCTAGTGCTGAAGAACATGCTGCTGCTGATCCCCAAACTGCACAAGAAGAGGAACCAGAAATTCCTCAGCCTGAAGCACCTGAGCTCGCGATTCCTGAGGTTGTGCTGCAAATCACTGACACTCCTCTGCCCAAACCGAAGAATCCGTTCTCGAGCAAGCAAAAATTCAAGGCTGAAGACTTCTTTTCTGAGCATGTGTTCTTCACTGATTACAATCCATATGACTCTGCTCGCATAAGGAAGAGACGTTTCTGGACTGCTACTCAAGCTAACTTCTATTCCTCAGTGCTCTTTGACAAGGACAAAATCTTCGATCATGAACATATTCCTCACGTGGATATGGAATCTCTACCGTGCTTCGAACCGGTCCTCCGAGTTATTCACGATGCAGGACAACTGAACTTCTGCACTGACATCTGTGATTGGAATGAAGAACTCATTCTTCAGTTCTATGCCACTTTGCATATCACCGGAGATGCTGAAGATGTCAATTCATGGGTGCTGGATTGGATGACAGAAAACACTCACTACAAGGCACCAGCAACTGAATTTCTTCGTGTCCTTCCTCTTGATCCTCCCCATGCCAGTGCACGTTGCATCTACAATGACCGCGAACTGACAGATCATTATATGCAAGTGCTCATGAAGCCTCTGAAGCAAGGGCAGGCCCCTCGAACCAAATTCCTTGTCAAGGAATTGCTGTATGTGCCTCGGACTGTCTATCGAATCCTGACAAAGACAATGAGTCCTATCAAAGGCCACGACTCAAATGATGAAGATGTCATTGGCATCATGAAGAACATGCTTTTCAACATCATTCATGGCGTTCCCGTCAACTTTCATGATTTCTTCATGAGGACTCTGGCTAATGTTGCAATGTCACCTTTTGAGCTGAAGCCCTATGCGCCTTGGATTATGAGATTCATAAGGGCAAGATCTTCACTGAATTACAAGGCTGACACTCTGAACCATGGTAGCTACTTGCCGCCCATTGAAGTCCTCAAGCGACCAGTTTCATCATCTGATGATAAGGGCAAGGCAGCTGCTATGATCGATGAAGGCACTCGCCCATTGGATGGTCAATTCCGTCTAGCTACATCTTACTCCACCAATGACGATTCTGCAACACATGACACTGCCGCAAATACCTCAGCTAAGCAAAATCCTCAAGCAACAGCACCTAGGGTGATGACTGACCGTGAGTTACTCCTCAGTCTTCATCAGAAGGTTGATCGCAATCACAAATGGGTGAAGCGTCAGTTTGCTGCAATTCTTCACAACATGACCTCAACCCATAATGCAGTGAAGAAAAATCAGTATCACCTTCATGAAACCCTCAACCACACCTGGGCTGTTCTCACTCATGTATATTCCACGGAAGAACTGAAGACTATGGGTCTCCAGGAAGCATTTGATTGGTCCGCACCACCTCCGAAGAAATTCAAGAGAGTCAAAGTTCCTGATCTGGTGGCCAGTTCTTATTCTTCATCGCGTGAAACTGATGAGCATGAAGATTTGGACGACACTACGGCAGGCCCTACTTCAATGAACAACCCCGACAATACTGGCGCTCCTCCATCGACTTGAAATTCTTCAGGGGCGTTAGTCCTCAGTTTCGATCCTTTTGGTCATTTGATGACAAAGGGGGAGAAATCTGAGTTAGTCTTCAAGTGGGTTTATATTATGGGCGTTTTGTTAAGTTACAACTCTCGTTCTTCCGAAACTTTTATTGGATCGAGTTGTAATCTTAAATCCGATGGTGCCCTGATACTTTTGAACGGTGCATTGTGCTCTGACTTTGATGTACTGTGCTCTGATACTTTTGATGTGTTATTCTACATGCTTATTCCTCGTTAATATTATTGCACGCATGCTGAATCTCATCAGGCACCATATTTCATCATGCATTTCAAATTCTTCATATTATATATCAAATGCATGTATGAATTACAAGATATAGGGGGAGATCTCCATGATCCAATTCTTCAAATGTGCATTGCCTCAAAAGCAAATTCCTCACTATGCACACATTCAGGGGGAGTTCTTCTATATCTTGCAATCAAATTCCTCAATATCAGTATTTACACTTCATATGTTTATCCCCGTTGAAAACTTAACCTATGTTGTCATCAATCACCAAAAAGGGGGAGATTGTAAGTGCATCTAGTGCCCCTTAGTGATTTTGGTGTATTGAAGACTTATAGGTTAAGTGACTGATGCATTTGTGAGTGTACACAGGTCTATAAGTCTATGAGGAGTTTGATATTTACAGAGAAAGTCGACCCCTAAAAATGAAGTTCTTCAACTGAAGACTTTGATATTCTGAAGACTTTCTGAAGACTTTGAAAGTGAAGAAATTGGTGTGACCTTGAAGACTTGGTATTCATTCGAGGAATATGAAGCGTGAAGACTTTTGTTTTCGTAGTTTCATTTTCTCTTTCTTGAGTCATAGGAAACACCGTACTGTTAAAGGGGGTCGAGGAAATACTAAGGAAAAATTTCCATGTGATACTCAACTCAAAATCCTACACCTACCAATCCCTTCGAGTGAAGCCATTGGAAATCTCATACAGTTCAGTCAATTTCTTCAGTGACAGAGACGCAGTTCTTCTGGTCACTGAGGACTTTGCTCTGACTGAGGAGTTAGGAATTCGCCAGTGCGAATTGCCTACACAGTGAGGAACATGATAGCCCTGAGGAATTTGAGAGTCAAATTTCCGACCGTTGCTGTGCTGCGCGCCGGTTGTCCAAAATATCTTATCTACCTAACGTTCATATCATTGAAGGTCATTTATGTCTTATCATGTCGGGCTGCTCCCTAGGCTATAAATAGCCGCCCCCTACAACCACTAGTTGGTTGGCTGCTCCGAGAGAACTTGACACTTGTCATTTGAGAGCAACCCATCCTCCGAGGACTTTGAGCGAAAATCATCAAGTGAGGAAAATCCAAAACCAAACCCCCACAAACCCAAAGTGATTGAGCATCACTGAAGAAATTGATCCTGCGTGGATCCGACGCTTGTTACCTTTGAAGACTGTGCTTCTTCCAGACGGTTAGGCGTCAAGGTCTAGAGCATCCAAGAGGAATTGTGGATCGCCGAGTGACCAAGTCTCTGAAGGTTTGGAAGTCACCTGAAGACTTACAACGAGTGATTGGACGAGGCCTGTGTGGTCTTAGTTCAAGGAGAATACGGTGAGGACTGGGTGTCCTGAGTTGCGGCTCAGAGACTGGGTGTCCGGGACTGCGTGTCCTCGAGTTTAAATACTCAGCCGCTCCAACCAGACGTACAACTGAGACAGCAGTTGGAACTGGTTTACCAAATCATTGTCTTCACCAACTAACTGGTTCTATTTCCTCAACTCTTTCATTTCCTCATTACCGTGTTGTATGTTGTTCATATCTATGCTTGAAGACTTTGACTGAAGACTTTCACAAATTCCTCAGTTCAATTTCTTCAGTCTGTCCGTCTTCATCTTGTTATCCTGTGTTTACGCTTTCTGTACTCTGTGCTAGTCTTCATTTCATCATGATGACTTTGTTTGTATCCTGTTATGTTTACTTCTGAGTACTCATTCCGCTGCAAGTAGTTCTTCGCTAAGGAATTTCCTCACCAGCAAATTCCTCAGTGAAGAATTCATAAAAATCGCCTATTCACCCCTCCCCCTCTAGTCGATATAATGCACTTTCAAACCCCCTTCCCGTCACCACCATCATCCCTGCCACCACCCTCCTCCTCGCCTGCCTCCCCCTCCCCAACCTCCTCCCCAACCTCCTCCTCCTCCTCCTCCTCCTCCTCCTCCTCCACCTCCTCCTCCTCCTCCTCCCTAGAGTGTACCTCACTAGAGGAGGGTACCTCACTAGAGGAGGGCCTCGAAGACAACACCCCTAAGTCGGTGAGGGTGCGCTCTTTCTGGCCGCGACCCCCTATAGTGGCTCTCCCGCCAGCACCTCGTCCTCTAGAGGCTCTCCCCCCGCCCCCTCCTCCTCTAGGGGCACCTCTCCCTCGACCTCCCTGTGAGGAGTCATCGTCAAGTAGCCGAGGGGGAGGATTACGTGCTCGACCACTCCGACTAGGCATGCCGACGACCTTGCGTAGGAAACCCACGCCGTCGGCCTTCCCCTTGCCCATGTTCCACGAACCTGCATTGAAAAGAGAAGAAGCAATTAGTAAATTAATGAAATGAAGGAAAAGGTATGATAATAAACACATTAATAAAAAGGCATAAAAAGGCATATTCCTAAACTATAGAAAAAAATACTTGAAACGTACATCTGCTAGAACCCATATGAATCATCACTGTTGTAATCTCTTTCTCGGTCCGTCTCATCATCACTATCAATCATATCATCTTCGTTGTCCGATGGAGGTGGAGGCTCTTCCTCGTCGTCAACGTCTTCGTTTAACTTTTCTAGCATAATTATGTCATTTTCATTGACAATGGTCTCACCATCATTCCGTGCATCGTCGACGTTTGGGTCCACATCATCATCACCCAATGGTCTAGCGTCATCGTTTCTAACCACATCATCATCATCATCATCATCAGGTTGCTCTTGATAGAACACTCCCTCGTATGTCATGGGGTTAATGTTGTAGTAATCGTCTTCATTCGGGTCTGGTAGCTTACCATGTGGTGACACCTTGAACACAACTTCCCAACCCTTTAGATACGCTTTTTGGCATGGGTAAGGCAGATAATATACTTGTGTAGCTTGGGTAGCCGCAATGAAGAGATCGGCTCCGGCATAGACGGTTGATGGTTTAACTTCGACCAAACCAATGGAAGGCGTATGTTTTACCCCCTCCCGCGGATCGAACCATCGGCATTTGAACACAGGCAGACTTAGGGTCTCCCGCCCTTGGCGGAATTGAACCTCGTATATATTTTGTACCCTTCCGTAGTAGTCTACTGAATTTTGACCGGGGGTGTACACTCCAGTATTTATAGTTTTGGGATCGGGGCGGCTGTTTTGGTGCTCCTCTGTATGGAAGCGATACCCATTCACATCATACTTTTTACATGTCATGACGGCGGGGTCAAAACCCATGGAAACCCATCTCAATTCATCATCCATAGATATGTTTGGATCTTTTCCCTACAAGTATAATGGAAATTGTTGTGTGCATTAGTTCGGTTAACTAATAAATGTTGAAGTAGGTATTTAATAGGGGAGTGTGGAAAATTACTTTCTCCATGAACCAAGCAACAAAATTTTTACGTCCAGGGTTTCCATGACGGAGAAGAGTAAGTGCCTCCGCCTCAGTAGGAGGATTCACTCCCGTCCATTCCTCTTGAACGAAATCACTAAAAAAAGATAAGCGGTGTTAGACCGGGACTAAGTGAACATGAAACATGATGATGTGGAAGACATAAAGGAATGGTGTAGTGGTATTACCTCATCCACACTTCCTCAACTTCCTTGATGTTGTGCAAGATATAGAACATGAGGTCCTCCCACTCTTGTCGTGGCATGTTATAAGATTTCGGGGCCCCAGCCCTCCCACCTTGCGCGTTGAATAGATCGAGCCTGGGTTGATACTTGGGCTCTTCTATATTGTATCAAGGCACCTTGTTATGCAGATGGGAACGTGGTCTGGATAGTATGATGTCCTGAGGTCTGACACCTCCTCCAGGATAACTGCCTCAGCTATGGAAGCTTCAATCTTAGCTTTGTTTCCACATTTTCGTCGGAGATGCTTGTTCTGCCTCTCAGGGCCGTACTGCCAGCGATTTTGCACAGGCCCCCCCAACAATACCTCGTTCACGAGGTGCAGAATGAGATGTGTCATCGGAGTAAAGAAGCCTGGCGGAAAGATCTTCTCTAGCTTGACTATCAACTCCGGTGCCTTCTTATGCAATTTTTCAATCACCTCTTTACTTACTTCTTTAGCACAAAGCGTGCGGAAGAAATGGCTAAGCTCGGCAAGCACTCGCCAGACATGCTCGGGGACATAGCCTCGAACCATCACCGGCATTATCCGCTCAATCAATACATGGTAGTCATGACTCTTCAGGCCGGTCACTTTGCCCGTTGAAAGATTGACTCCCTTACTTATATTCGATGCATAACCATCGGTGAACTTCAAAATTTGTTTCAGCCAGATAAGTACTTCTTTTTTTTCTGGCGGTTTAAGGACAAAGTTAGCATCTGGCTTGAACCAGTTTTTTCGACCGCCTGTGGGAGGCTTCATGTTCAGGCGCGGTCTATCACAAATTCTCTGTTGATCGGCTCTAGCTTTTACGTTATCCTTCGTCTTATCAGGAATGTTGAGGATCGTGTGGAAAAGGGACTCTGCCATATTCTTTTCGGTGTGCATCACATCAATATTGTAAGGAAGTTTGAGGTCCTTGAAATAGGGAAGCTGTGAGAAGGGGGTAATGTGCGTCCAGTTGTGCGTCTCACCATATCCCTCGAAGCCTTTGGCTTTGGCTTTGGCTTTGCCTTTGACTTTAGGCTTGAGAGCTTTTAGCTGAGCAAGAACATCTGCCCCCGAAAATGTTGGAATCTCGGTTACTTCATGAACAACCCGGCCTTTCGTGAAGTTCTTCTTGTCTTCCCTGTCTGGATGGTCTGGAGGGAGGAACTGTCGATGCAGGTCAAAGGCTACATACTTGCCACCCTTACTCAGCCAAATCATTCACAGAGCCTCCATGCACACTGGGCATGGCATCTTACCACTTGTACACCATCCGCAGAATAGAGCATAGCCGGGAAAGTCATGCATGCAATAGTGCAACCAAACTTTCATCAAGAAATTTCTCTGCAGATCCTGGTCGTATGTCAACCTCGGAAAGTACCAAGAATGGTGCAAAGCATCCACAAGCGGCTGCATAAACACACCCAATTGCTTCCCCGGGTAGTCAGGCCCCGGAATGATGAGCGACAAGAACATGGTCTTCCGTTGCATTAGGGCACCGGGAGGAAGATTGAGCGGAATTACAAACACAGGCCAGCAGCTGTATGGATTGGACGACATACCATATGGATTCAACCCATCACCTGATATGGCTATTCTGACATTCCCAGCCTCGGCTGCTTCCTCGGGGTATTCTTCATCGAATGACTTCCATGCTTCCCCTCCCGATGGATGTATGTTTTTTTTGGATTGTACCTTATACCTTCCTTGTGCCACTTCATCATTTTGGCAGACTCCTTCGTGATGAAAAGGCGTTGCAGTATTTTTATAAAATCAAGATACCGAAGAACCTTAACAGGGATGGTTAGCTGCTTTTTCTCACCATCCTCACCGACCACCTCAATGTACCAAGACGAACCACACTTCCTACAGTACTTTTCATCCGCATACTCGTGCCTAAACAAAAGGCAATTCTTTGGGCAAACATCTATTTTCTCATAATCCATAGAGAGTGCCTTCATGATTTTCTTTGTATCGTACATGCTTTTCGGTAGTTCATGACCCTCAGGGAGGCTGTTAGCCCATACTCCCAGGAATGCTTCGAAGCATTTATGGCTACAGCCGTAATCAGCCTTGACTGCAATCAGTTGCGAGATGGCATCCAGCTGAGATATTTTCGCACCCGCATAAAGAGGTTTCTTCGACGAGGCCAAGACCTCCAAGAAGGCCTTTGCGGTTGACTCCAGCTCCTCCGGTTCATTCTCTGAAGGTGTCGCATTTGCCATTTCTGCAACAATGACATCATCTAGCATGTCCCTGACCCCGTCGTCCTCATATCCATTGATGCGTTGTCGCATCACCTCCTCTCTACCATGGTCCCGCTCGGCTATGTTTATCGGCGGCATGTCAAAGTTTGGCATATATCCATGCGTGCGAAGGTGCTCACTCATGTCCGTCTGATTTCTACGGTGACGTCTGGCACATCTCGCACAGGGGCATGGTGGGATAATTCTCATTGGACGACGGAATATCTCCTTCAAATACACATCGGTTTTCGCGATCCACTCTGATGTTACTCGATTCTGACGGATAAAACCACTGTACATCCATTGATTATCTGCCATCCTCTGCTTTTTTGCAACCCACACAACATAATTAAGGATTCACTTAAATTAATGGCATCAAATTTTCAGTTTCTACCGCGTTTAATCCACCTACATCTCTAATAGGTAAAGATGGGTCCTAATCCCACCCGAGGATGTGTAGATTGAGTACGTTCTCCATTCTACCCTGTTCCGAGACAAAATTTCGGCAGCACCTCCCCGTTGTTCTCCAGATACACGTCTTGGCAAATAGCTGAGAGAATGTGCTCTGGAGAACAATGGGGAGGCGCCGCCGAAATCCTGTCTCGGAACGGGGTAAAACATGGAGAACATACCCAATCTACACATACTCGGGTTGTCCATGGAAAACGCTGGACAATCCGAAAGAGCTGCGGTGATAAATATGCAATTGAATGCATATTTATCGATGCAACCCTTTCGGACGGGAGATGCCTAGGTTACGCCAGTTGACTTGAGAATGAAATTTAGTGACATGATTAAAAGAGCGTAGGAGGTGTAGGTGGATTTATAGCTCACCCTCGGCTGTAGAGGAAGTAGTCAAACAGAGGAGGGACGATCCGTGACCAACAACTCTGATGACGATCACTCCACCGACATGAAACTCTACAAAACCTACAAATTCCACCACGACAAAAATTTAGAACATCACAACTCATAAAGCATATTTAAAACATATAAACATGCATTCATTTATTCTTGAATCATGTAGGGTTATTTCATCACATATTCATCATCATCATCACAACTAACAATATTAAATAAATATTCATCATCATCATCATCACAACTAACAATATCAACAATATATTCATCATCATCATCGATTCATCTCATCGAACCAAAAAAATTTGCAACATTCATCTATCTATCTAACAATCTATCTATCTCTATCTATCTATCTATTGATCTATCTATCTATATATCTAACAATCTATCTATCTAAAAATAGAAAAAAAAGGTGGAGATCTCACCGGCGGGGAGAGGCAGGGCCGGGGCGAGGCGGGGCCAGGTAGGGCCGGGGCGAGGAGGCGACCGGTGGGGCGACGCGGCGGGCGGTGGGGGAGCGCAGGATGGGGGAGAGGTGGCGGCCGGCGGGGCAGGGCGGGACGGGGAGAGGTGGCGACCAGCGGGGCAGGGCGGGGCCTGGCGGGGTGACGACGCGGAGAAGGAGGCGGAGCAGCGGCGGGGACCGGGGCAGAGGCAGGGGCCTTCGGCGAGACGGCGTCCGGCGGAGGGAGGTGGAGACGGCAGCGTGGCGTAGAGTGGAGGCGGCGGTACGACGCGGCTGGGGATGGCGGCGCGGGTGGGGACGATGGCGCGGTGCGGAGTGGAGGCGGCGGTGGCGGCTGGGGAAGCTGGAACGGCGCGGCGGCGGGTGCGGCGCACGGCGCGGAGTGGAGGCGGCAGCGGGTGGGTGCGGCGCGGCGTGGGTCGATGGCGTAGGTCGAGATGGGGAATGGGTGGTGGGGGGCGAACCGCATCGGATAAGGCAATCCTATGCCGATGGCCAAACCGTCGGCATAGGCCTGGCCCTTTGCCACGTCATCGATCCGTGGCCGTGTGCTCAGCTATGCCGACGGCCTTGCCGTCGGCATATCTCAGTTTTTTAAATTTTTTATTTTCTTTTTATTTTTTGTTATTTTTTTATTTATTATTATTATTTTTTAAAAAAATATGTATATTATTTATTATTTTTTGTTTTTTCGCAACATAGATGTGCCTTATCTAAACAAAAAACGTACCCCGATGGTACATCGATTGCCCCCATCACGACCGTTGTTGTCGCCGTGCCCTTGGGGGGGGGGGTAGCAATGCCACCCGAGCGTTGCACCGGGCCCTCATACATGCGGGGTGGTGTGGTGGCATGTCCGAAGAGGTGGCACGCGTCTCCAGGGTGTGCAACCCCTCACGGACAGCGCCGCCGCTCGCACCTGGAGGGGGGAAACGGACGCGTCGGGTCTACACGGAGGGGATCTTGCCGTGGGTCTGGCCCGGATGTTGCTCCAAAGTGTTCCTACGGGCTGACCTAACACAACCGGGTGGATAGGTCCACTGCTCAAAGCCCGTCCGTGCAAAGTCAAAGGGCTAGATCCCGTGGTCAAACGCTACAGGGTTAGGCGGGATGGGGGCCCGGGGGGGTAGCAATGCCACCCGAGCGTCGCACCGGGCCCTCATACATGCGAGGTGGTGTGGTGGCAAGTCCGAAGAGGCGGCACGCATCTCCGGGTGTGCCCCCCCTCAAGGACGGCGCCGCTTCCGGCACCTGGACGGGGAAACGGATGCCTCGGGTCTACACGGAGGGGATCTTGCCGTGGGTCTAGCCCGGATGTTGCTCCAAAGTGTTCCTATGGGCTGACCTAACACAACCGGGTGGATAGAGCCACTGGTCAAAGCCCGTCCGTGCAAAGTTAAAGGGCTAGATCCCGTGGTCAAACGCTACTGGGTTAGGCGGGACGGGGGCCCTGGGGGTAGCAATGCCACCCGAGCGTCGCACCGGCCCCTCATACATGCGGGGTGGTGTGGTGGCATGTCCTAAGAGGCTGCACGGGTCTCCGGGGTGTGCCCCCCTCAAGGACGGCACCGCCGCTGGCACCTGGAGGGGGGAAACGGACGTGTCGGGTCTACACGGAGGGGCACCTAGAGGGGTTTGACCACGCGATCTAGCCCTTTGACTTTGCACGGACGGGCTTTGACCAGTGGACCTCCCTACCCGGTTGTGTTAGGTCAGCCCATACGAACACTCTGGAGCAATATCCGGGCCAGACCCACAGCAAGATCCCCTCCGTGTAGACCCGACGCGTCCGTTTCCCCCCTCCAGGTGCCGGCGGCGGCGCCGTCCGTGAGGGGGGGCACACCCCGGACATGCGTGCCGCCTCTTCGGACATGCCACCACACCAACCCGCATGTATGAGGGCCCGGTGCGACGCTCCGGCAGCATTGCTACCCCCCCCCCCCCAGTGCCCCCGTCCTGCCTAACCCTGTAGCGTTTGACCACGCGATCTAGCCCTTTGACTTTGCATGGACGGGCTTTGACCAGTGGACCTCCCCACCCAGTTGTGTTAGGTCAGCCCATAGGAATACTCTGGAGCAACATCCGGGCGAGACCCACAGCAAGATCCCCTCCGTGTAGAACCGACGTGTCCGTTTCCCCCCTCCAGGTGCCGGCGGCGGCGCCGTCCGTGAGGGGGCACACCCCGGACACGCGTGCCGCCTCTTCGGACATGCCACCACACCACCCCGCATGTATGAGGGCCCGGTGCGACGCTCCGGTGGCATTGCTACCCCCCAGTGCCCCCGTCCCGCCTAACCCTGTAGCGTTTGACCACGCGATCTAGCCCTTTGACTTTGCACGGACGGGCTTTGACCAGTGGACCTCCCCACCCGGTTGTGTTAGGTCAGCCCATAGGAACACTCTAGAGCAACATCCGGGCCAGACCCACAGCAAGATCCCCTCCGTGTAGACCCGACGCGTCCGTTTCCCCCCTCCAGGTGCCGGCGGCGGCGCCGTCCGTGAGGGGGGGCACACCCCGGACACGCGTGCCGCCTCTTCGGACATGCCACCACACCACCCCGCATGTATGAGGGCCCGGTGCGACGCTCCGGTGGCATTGCTACCCCCCAGTGCCCCCGTCCCGCCTAACCCTGTAGCGTTTGACCACGGGATCTAGCCCTTTGACTTCCCACGGACGGGCTTTGACCAGTGGACCTCCCCACCCGGTTGTGTTAGGTCAGCCAATAGGAACACTCTGGAGCAACATCCGGGTGAGACCCACAGCAAGATCCCCTCCATGTAGACCCGACGCGTCTGTTTCCCCCCTCCAGGTGCCGGCGGTTGCGCCATCCGTGAGGGGGGGCACACCCCGGACATGCATGCCGCATCTTCGGACATGCCACCACACCACCCCGCATGTATGAGGGCCCGGTGCGACGCTCCGGTGGCATTGCTACCCCCAGGGCCCCCGTCCCGCCTAACCCTGTAGCGTTTGACCACGGGATCTAGCCCTTTGACTTTGCACGGACGGGCTTTGACCAGTGGACCTCCCCACCCGGTTGTGTTAGGTCAGCCCATAGGAACACTCTGGAGCAACATCCGGGCTAGACCCACAGCAAGATCCCCTCCGTGTAGACCCGACGCATCCGTTTTCCTCCTCCAGGTGCCGGCGGCGGCGCCGTCCGTGAGGGGGGCACACCCCGGACACGCGTGCCGCCTCTTCGGACATGCCACCACACCACCCCGCATGTATGAGGGCCCGATGCGACGCTCCGGTGGCATTGCTACCCCCTAGTGCCCCAGTCCCGCCTAACTCTGTAGCGTTTGACCACGCGATCTAGCCCTTTGACTTTGCACGGACGGGCTTTGACCAGTGGACCTCCCCACCCGGTTGTGTTAGGTCAGCCCATAGGAACACTCTGGAGCAACATCCAGGCCAGACCCACAGCAAGATCCCCTCCGTGTAGACCCGACGCGTCCGTTTCCCCCCTCCAGGTGCCGGCGGCGGCGCCGTCCGTGAGGGGGGGCGCACCCCGGACACGCGTGCCGCCTCTTCGGATATGCCACCACACCACCCCGCATGTATGAGGGCCCGGTGCGACGCTCCAGTAGCATTGCCACCCCCCCCCCAGGGCCCCCGTCCCGCCTAACCCTGGAGCGGTTGACCACGGGATCTAGCCCTTTGACTTCCCACGGACGGGCTTTGACCAGTGGACCTCTCCACTCGGTTGTGTCAGTTCGGCCCATAGGGACACCCGGGAGCAACATCCGGGCCAAACCCACTGCTACATCCACTCCGTGTAGACCCGACGCGTCCGTTTCCCCCCTCCAGGTGCCGGCGGCGGCGCCGTCCGTGAGGGGGACCACGCACCGGAGACGCGTCCCGCCTCTTCGGACATGCCACCACACCACCCCGCATGTATGAGGGCCGGGTGCGACGCTCCGGTGGCATTGCTACCCCCCAGGGCCCCCGTCCTGCCTAACCCTGGAGCGGTTGACCACAGGATCTATCCCTTTGACTTTCCACGGACGGGCTTTGACCAGTGGAACTCCCCACCCGGTTGTGTCAGTTCAGCCCATAGGGACACCCGGGAGCAACATCCGGGCCTAATCCACTGCTACATCCACTCCGTGTAGACCCGACGTGTCCGTTTATTTCCCCCCTCCAGGTGCCGGCAGCGGCGCCGTCCGTGAGGGGGGCCACGCCCCGGAGCCCCAAGACGGGCGTCTACGCATGCATGAACACTTTCACATATGCATCGGGACCCGTGCGATGTTTCGGTGACATAGCTACACCCCGAATCCCCCCACTAACCGGAATTCATTCCGTGTCAACAGTTTCCCCCCTCCGTGACACGGCGATAACGACGTTCGTAACGGGGGGCAATCGATATACCATCGGGTATGTTTTTTATGCAAAAGCAAAAACTAAAATAAAGTAAAAATAACAAAACAAAGTAAAAATAAAAAAAATAAATAAAATACATGTATGCCGACGGCCAGGCCGTCAGCATATCTGTGCACGCACGCAGGTTGTCCCACGGATCGATGACGTGGCGTGGCACACGGATCGATGACGTGGTGAAGGGGCCTATGCCGACGGCTATGCCATAGTCATACCTCTGCCACAGATAAAATAAAAAATTAAGTAAAGTAAACATATGCCGACGGCAAGGCCGTCGGCATATCTGTGCACACGGATCGATGACGTCGTGTGGCACACGGATCGGTGACGTGGCAGAGGGTCCTATGCCGACGGCTACGCCGTAGGCATACCTCTGCCACAGATATGCTGACGGCCGCCGTTACCGCCCGTCGGCGTAGGGTAAACGCCGTCAAATGATCAGCACTGACCGGGGTTGTGGGCCCTGGCTAAGCCGACGGCCTGCCCTATGCCGACGGGCCCCGGCGTATCTCTGGCGGTCCCGACGGCCTCGTCTATACCGACGGCCCCATCGGCATAGATGTATGTATGCCGACGGCTTTTCTGCGCCTACGGCCTATCCTTGGCCGTCGGCGTAGGTCCGGCGATGCCGACGGGAGCCGTCGGCATAGATTTGGCCGTCGGCAACCCCAGTTTTTTTGGTAGTGTCTCTACTATTTAAAAAGAACGCAAGGTCCCTTTTCCTGCCAACGGACCGCGTTCTGCTCCAAAGCTTCATCCGCCCGTCTGTTTTTTTTATTGGTTCATCCCCTCCCACCCACGCTGCCGTGAAAAATGACCGAAGAAAAAACACACGCCTCATCCCCTAATCTTCTCCAACTCTCTAGGGTTCCCTGCTGCGGCTCCTTCTCTCCAACTTCAATCGCCACACCGATCCCTGACACGAGGAGCGTGACGCCATTCGGGGAGATTTGCACACCTATCTCCATTGGAACGCTCAAGGAGGCACATCTCGGCCACCGTCAAGGCCACCGCCGCCACCTGCGGGTGTAACAAGGTGGAGGAGGATCTCCAGTGCTGAGGCGCCGGGAGGAGGAGACGCCATGGTGCCTACATTGCGCTTGCTGCTGACGGGGGTCCGCGAGGACGAGCGTTGGGAGAGGTTGATCAGGATTATGTCGAGGGCGAGACGTCGACGCTGGTGTCGGCAACCGTGACCATGACCAGGGGAGTGAGGCGCCAACGACCATGACATCGATCATGCTGGCCCCTTGTCTTTGGCACCTGCCGCGATCCGGTTCAGGCAGCTGCCATTCAAACCGATCCCGTCCAGCAACCTTCAGGTGAGTGAGCAGCTTCTGCTCCACCGATGCAGACATACAGAGGTTCAACTTCATGGGCGGGAGCTCGGCTGTATTCACTTGCATATGCATTTTTCCTACAACGTTGGATTCTCCAGGAAGTTCATGCATGTTCATCCACAGATTTTACACACACACACACACACACACACACACATGCGCGCGCACGCACGCATCCCAGTTTAGCCTAGAGAAAAACATGTGCGGGGTATAGAAGTGATGGCGTCCACAGGAGACAACGCACAGTGTGGTGTCGTCGTGACTTGCCGGATACACAGCCTTTCGGTGGAGGCGATGCGGTGGAGGTAGCGGCTCTCGCCGTGAATCAGGATGTCTGGACTCTGGAGGCGTCGTCGACCGCCGCATACAACAAGACAGAGAGAGGATTGAGATGGACAGGCAAGGAGGAAGGTCTCACTAAGCATCCCTTGCATCCCTCCTTGTACGGAGCTCCAAATGCATCCATAGCCATGCCCTTGGACGGCGGGTGCGGGGGCGGCGGCTGGAGGCGAGCCGCAGCGGCAGGAGGAGGCACGTGTGGTTGACTGTGGGATGGTTTTTTTTTTTTTTTTTGAGACAAGAGATGGGTTTCTTTCTTGTCCTCTCTGTCGTAACTTGGGCCTTGCTGGGACTGTACAAGGCTCCTGGTAACACACCGACCTAGATAGTAGATAGAAGACCAGCGTGTATGCATGATCGAGCGAAACCAGACCGACGTGAAAGCTGGCACGGGATTTCCTATTTGGCGCATATGCGCCCGCTTGCCAACCGGCGCCTGCAGCGCTCGCGTGATGGGCCGGCCCAATAGGTTTTTTTCTTCTCTGTTTTAATCAGCAAAAAGACCTGTTTTTTAGCTGTGATTCGAACCAGGGACCTCGCGCACGTACGTGTGGTTGACTGTGGGATGGTTTTTTTTTTTTTTTGAGACAAGAGATGGGTTTCTTTCTTGTCCTCTCTGTCGTAACTTGGGCCTTGCTGGGACTGTACAAGGCTCCTGGTAACACACCGACCTAGATAGTAGATAGAAGACCAGCGTGTATGCATGATCGAGCGAAACCAGACCGACGTGAAAGCTGGCACGGGATTTCCTATTTGGCGCATATGCGCCCGCTTGCCAACCGGCGCCTGCAGCGCTCGCGTGATGGGCCGGCCCAATAGGTTTTTTTCTTCTCTGTTTTAATCAGCAAAAAGACCTGTTTTTTAGCTGTGATTCGAACCAGGGACCTCGCGCACGTACGTGTGGTTGACTGTGGGATGGTTTTTTTTTTTTTTTGAGACAAGAGATGGGTTTCTTTCTTGTCCTCTCTGTCGTAACTTGGGCCTTGCTGGGACTGTACAAGGCTCCTGGTAACACACCGACCTAGATAGTAGATAGAAGACCAGCGTGTATGCATGATCGAGCGAAACCAGACCGACGTGAAAGCTGGCACGGGATTTCCTATTTGGCGCATATGCGCCCGCTTGCCAACCGGCGCCTGCAGCGCTCGCGTGATGGGCCGGCCCAATAGGTTTTTTTCTTCTCTGTTTTAATCAGCAAAAAGACCTGTTTTTTAGCTGTGATTCGAACCAGGGACCTCGCGCACGTAGTACCACAAGTGCAACCAACACGCCAACACACCTTATTTGTTTAGAATGAACTTTTACTTTCTTTTACATTTTTCCTTTTTACCTTTTTCTGTTTACCTTTTTCTGTTTACCTTTTTCTGTTTACCTTTTTCTGTTTACCTTTTTCTGTTTTCCTTTTTCTGTTTTTTCCTTTTTCTTTTTCCAAGTTCGATGAACTTTTTTCAGATTTGTGAACTTTTTATCAAATTCGATGAACTTTATTGAATCTGATGAACTGTTTTCAAAATCGATGGACTTTTTTTCAGAATTTGATGAACTTTTTTCAAATCTGATGAACTTTTTTCAAAATTTGATGAACTTTTTTCAAATTTGATGAACTGTTTACAAAAATCGATGAACTTTTTTTCAAATCTGATGAACTCTTTTCAAAATCGATGAACTTTTTCTAAAATCAATGAACTTTTCTCAAATCCGATGAACTTTTTTTCAAATTTGTGAACCTTTTTTCAAATGTGATGAACTTTTTTTCATAAATGGGATGAACTCTTTTCAAAATCCATGAACTTTTTCCAAATTCGATGAACTTTTTTTAAATCTTCGAACTTTTTTCAAATTTGATGAACTTATTTTCATATTCAATGAACTTTTGTTCAAGCTATAAAGTAAAACGTACAATATTTAAGAAATTCGAAAATATAAGTTATAGAGTTAACTGTATTATTTTGTGCAATAAATGGCGCGGCTCTTTTGGTTCTTATAGATTTCGCGTTTGTTTGAATTATTAGTCATCTGATGCTGTAGTGGTTAGCTGAAAAATCCCCCTGCCTAGCTGCAAGAGTTCGAGTCGTGGTACTACCACATTTTCGCTTTCCTTTTTCACGCCACCGTTTACTGCTCGCTCCGTCTGTGGGCCGGCCCACTTGGCGCTGCCAGCAGGCGCCGGTTCGCTTCCCCGGCACCGAACGCGCCGAATAGGAGCTCCCGGCTGACACACATGAGAGCGGCGATGGGAGATCAACTCGAATACGCAGTCGCTCACAACGATGGATTTCACGGGAGCTTAGTAACTAGTTAGATGCATGGGGTCATGTTCAATTAATGGTGCATTTGGATTCCGCCAGGCATTGATCGTGCATGTTAAGCATGCATTACTGCTCCCTCCCGAGTGTGGACGACAGTTTGGATACAGAGCTCACATGTTTTGGTTATAAATATTTGTGGCAGATTTTTTTTACGCATGAACAGTAGGAGCCCCTCATATATACAGTAAATTTCTATTACAAATAAACAATGGAAAAAGTCTGTCCAGGAACTACATCATTTACAAAGAGGTTTTCAATCTCCAAAGAACAAGAAAATAAATAGAAATTTAACTTTTTAGCATGTATAAACAGCAACTCACACGACACTAGCATCGAATATTTTAATTAACTTGCTGGGAAATATTACATTTAGCGCTCGACAGAATAAAAAATGGTAAACTACTAATACTAGCTAATTATGTCACCCTAGATACATCTGAACGTTTAACTCCACGTATGAACCTCAACTTGTGGTGACTAGTGGGAATAGAGCAACCAGACTAGTGGGAATAGAGGAACTACATCGCCATGGGTGTCGCTGTGACGCCTGGATAATTAAGCTATAGTAAACCCAAGTTAATAGTGCCACGTCACCACTCTTACTGTTGCTAATCCTCGGTTGTCCAAAATCTGCTTCAAACTCAAATTCAAATTGCATGTTAAATATTTGCTTCTTCTTTCATGCAAATAAAATAGTTCATCCTATGACAAATAATCCCTAGATATTTTTCATGTTGAAGCCAACATTTTTGGAATTCCCAAATTGCCCCTGGAAATTTATTATCTGGTCCAGCAGTATTCAAGATGTCCTTTTCATTTTCTAAAAATGCTTGGACAACTCTTGAAGGCCCCAAACTTTTTGTGGTTGTGCACAATAATTCTTTGGAATTGTTTTAGCCATAATTTTGCAATGTCATTAGTGGCTAAAAGAAAAGGGAAAATGCTACTGAAAAAAAACAAATAGAAAAAAAGAAAAGGAAAGAAGAATGGGTGGGAGAGCCCCCTGGCCTCCCCTTGGGCTTCGGCCCATCCCAGCAGGCCAGCCTGGCTGGCCACCGTACCCACCCCACCTGGGCCAACCAAGCCGCCGGCCCACCTCTCCCTCTCCTTAACCCCCCTTGGAACCCTAGAGCCCAACCGCTCCTCCCCCATTCTTCCCGATCCCCTCGCTCCTCTCCCCCACCCGACGACCCGATCTGGACCGGGGGCGCTCGCCCCCGACCCTGGTGACCGCATCGCCCAGCGCGTCGACCCCACCACCGAATCGCCGAGCGCCGCCCCTCCCGGTCTCCTCCCCGCAGCCCCGTTCCCTCTCCCTCGTGGCGTGACGCCTGCTCAATGCCGTCGACGTCGCCGCCACCTCGCGCCATCACCGGACCCCGCCGGACGCCTCCTCGACCCCGCCCGCCTCTCCATCGCCGGCGCAAACGCCTCACCGACGCATCACCACGACCGTCCCCGAGCATGCTTTAGCACCTCTACAAGGCCCTGTGAGCCCTCATCCCCTTCGCCACCACCGACGCGCCTGAACCTCTCCGTCCGCCCGCCCGCGGTGGCCTCGCACGCCGTCCGTCCCGCCCCGCAGCCGCGCCTCCCCTGCTCGCTGAAACCGCCCCGCGTCTCGAGCTCCCCCGCCTGCCTGTTGCTTCTCCTGCGCGCGTCCGCGGCCACCGCTGCCCCCTGCGCTCGCCTCCACCTGCCGCGACCGGCCGGCGAGCCTCGCCCCGCCGCGCCGGGCTACGGCCTCCTCGGGCGCTCCCTATTGCCCCGTTCGGGTGCACGGGCGCCTACGCCCGCAGCTCCCGTAACCCCTGCGCCCGTTAACCCGCGTGGCCTCCTAGGCCACTTACAAGTGGGGCCTGCCACTGCTATTGTTTAAAAAAATGTTAAAAATATTAATAAAAATAATTAATTAGTTAGTTAAACACTTAATTAATTAATCTTAAATAAACTAATGAACTATATTAGTTAGTTAAACCTGTAGTTAGTTAGAACAGTCAATGACATGTGGACCCACTCCTACTATTCACTAGTTGACTAGTCTCTGTTGACTTGGTCAACTGCCCCCCTGGCCCCATCTGTCGGCCACATGTGCTTAATGCTGGGTACACTTCTGTGTACCCATAGCATTTTTTATTTAAATGTTTTTCGAATTAAATTAAATCCAGTAATTTGGAAATTCAATGAAACTTTGAAAAATCGTAGAAAAATAACCGTAGCTCGGATGAAAAAAATTTCTACATGAAAGTTGCTCAGAACAACAAGACGAATCCGAATATGCGGTCTGTTCATCTGTCACATGCCCCTATCATAGCAAACATGCAACCTTTACCTTCTGTTTCATCTGTCCGAAAATGCCTAACTCTGGGAGAACTTCCCGGATGTTATCACCCTTCGCCGGTATTGTGTAGCACCGCGTTAGAACACGTCTAGCTCTGCCTGTTGTCCTGTTATGCTCTTGCTTGCTATGTTTTTTCTGTTTTCTCCCCCCTATTCTCTTCGATAGACCCCGTGACGGCTGCCGATGCCGCTGTGATCGACTACGTCGACGACGACCCCTCCTTCTTATCTGAGCAACCAGGCAAGCCCCCCCCCCCCTTTGATCATTCCGATATCACCCATTCCATTCTCTCATGCTTGCATTAGTTTTTGCTACTGTTATCGTTTGCTCCTATTCTGATGCATAGCCTACTTTTGTAACCTGCACATTGTACCTTACCTGCTTATCCTAGACTTCTTAGTATAGGTTGGTTAGTGATCCATCAATGACCCGCAGTACTTGTCCTTGTTGCCCCTGCTTCATCATCGACGACTCGATCAGTGTGATCGACGACCAAAGCCCGATACCCCACATCACATCACGCCCCTTTTGTTGCTCGACTCTGTAGAGCTACTATCGAGTGCCGAGGGTGATCCCTCATAACACACTCCTGATGATAATTCTGTAGTGTAGCTATTCGGTCGTGGTCATCGAGGGTGATTTCCTCTTTCACCATTCCCGATACGGCTCTGTCGTTCAACACCTCAAGTGTGAACCTCGAGGGTGGTCCCTCTTATGTTCACCTTGATGATTACATTGAGTGGAATCCTCCGTGGGTGATTTCTCAGATTTTTTCCTTGATGTTTGGACACACGGTTACCTTGACTTTACTTGAGACCTTGGTGAAAGTCGGGCGGGCCCGGAGAGCACCCGCAAGATAATGACGTGGCACGGCCGGACATTCTAGGCCCTTGTCGTAAGTCCACGAGACGGGGCGATGGGGTCACTTTCGACCGTGAGTCTCTGCTCGTCTCCGCAAGCTAATAATACACTATGGTTTGGGTATTTGTTCTGAGTTGGCCTCTGGCCTTTACGCACTAACCACCACGCGAGAATAGATATGGGCCTCGACGTCGCAGTATCAGCCGAAGCTTTGTCAGACGTCCAGTTCAGCAGTGCGGCACGGTCGAATCGTGCTGGCCATCCGAGGCGGTGCTGGTATTCACCCTGCGCGCAACGACCCGGAGTGCTGTGGGCGATGGGCCCAAGACCCCGGAGCGCTTAGGATATAGACCGGCGGGGACCTCTCTGCTGAGCCTAGGTACGGCTGCGACGTGTTGATCTTCCGAGGCCGGGCATTGACCCTAGAAAGGTGTGTCCGGCCAGAGTGATCGAGCGTGTTGGGTAACGTGGTGCACCCCTGCAGGGAAGTTATGAAGGAAATATGCCCTAGAGGCAATAATAAAGTTATTATTTATTTCCTTATATCATGATAAATGTTTATTATTCATGCTAGAATTGTATTAACCGGAAACATAATACATGTGTGAATACATAGACAAACATAGTGTCACTAGTGTGCCTCTACTTGACTAGCTCGTTAATCAAAGATGGTTAAGTTTTCTAACCATAGACATGAGTTGTCATTTGATTATCGGGATCACATCATTAGAAGAATGATGTGATTGACTTGACCCATTCCGTTAGCCTAGCACTTGATCGTTTAGTATGTTGCTATTGCTTTCTTCATGACTTATACAAAGTTTCTGCAACTATGAGATTATGCAACTCCCGTTTACCGGAGGAACACTTTGTGTGCTACCAAACGTCACAACGTAACTGGGTGATTATAAAGGTGCTCTACAGGTGTCTCCGAATGTACATGTTAGGTTGGCATATTTCGAGATTAGGTTTTTTCACTCCGATTGTCGGAGAGGTATCTCTGGGCCCTCTCGGTAATACTCATCACCTAAGCCTTGCAAGCATTGTAACTAATGAGTTAGTTATGAAATGATGTATTACGGAACGAGTAAAGAGACTTGCCGGTAACGAGATTGAACTTGGTATTGGATACCGACGATCGAATCTCGGGCAAGTAACATACCGATGACAAAAGAAACAACGTATGTTGTTATGCGGTTTGACCGATAAAGATCTTCGTAGAATATGTAGGAGCCAATATGAACATCCAGGTTCCAACATTGGTTATTGATCGGAAACAGTTCTCGGTCATGTCTACATAGTTCTCGAACCCGTAGGGTCCGCACGCTTAACGTTACGATGACAGTTTTATTATGAGTTTATAAGTTTTGATGTACCGAAGGTTGTTCGGAGTCCCGGATGTGATCACGGACATGACGAGGAGTTTCGAAATGGTCGAGACATAAAGATTGATATATTGGATGGCTATATTCGGACACCGGAAGTGTTCCGGGTGTTTTCAGAGAAAACCCGGAGTACTGGAGGGTTACCGGAACCCCCCCGGGAAGTAATGGGCCTTGATGGGCCCTAGGGGAGAGAGAGAGGGGCCGGCCAGGGCAAGAGGCACGCCCCCTCCCCTTGAGTCCGAATAGGACAAGGAAGGGGGGGTGGCGCCCCCCTTGCCTTCCCCCTCTCCCACTCCTTCCTTCCCTTCCTTCTTGGAATAGGAAAGGGAGGGGGCAAACCTACTTGGAGTAGGTTTCCCCCTCCTAGGGCGCGCCTCCCCCTTGGACGGCCCCCTCCTCCTCTCCCCCTTTATATACGGAGGAGGGGGGCACCCCATAGACACACAAGTTGATCTACGGATCGTTCCTTAGCCGTGTGCGGTGCCCCCCTCCACCATATTCCACCTCGGTCATATCGTCGCGGAGTTTAGGCGAAGCCCTGCACCGGTAGAACATCATCATCGTCACCACGCCATCGTGCTGACGGAACTCATCCCCAACGCTTCGTTGGATTGGATCCCGGAGGACGTCATCGGGCTGGACGTGTGCTGAACACGGAGGTGCCGTACGTTCGGTGCTTGGATCGGTCGATTCGTGAAGACGTACGACTACATCAACCGCGTTGTCATAACGCTTCCGCTTAACGGTCTACGAGGGTACGTAGACAACACTCTCGACTCTCGTTGCTATGCCATCAGCATGATCTTGCGTGTGCGTAGGAATTTTTTTGAAATTACTACGTTCCCCAACAGTGGCATCCGAGCCTAGGTTTTATGCGTTGATGTTATATGCACGAGTAGAACACAAGTGAGTTGTGGGCGATACAAGTCATACTGTTTACCAACATGTCAAACTTTGGTTCGGCGGTAATGTTGGATGAAGCGGCCCGGACGACATTACGCGTACGCTTACGCGAGACTGGTTTTACCGCCGTGCTTTGCACACAGGTGACTAGCGGGTGTCAGTTTCTCCAACTTTAGTTGAACCGAGTGTGGCTACGCCCGGTCCTTGCGAAGGTTAAAACAGCACCAACTTGACGAACTATCGTTGTGGTTTTGATGCGTAGGTAAGAACGGTTCATGCTCAGCCCGTAGCAGCCACGTAAAACTTGCAACAACAAAGTAGAGGACGTCTAACTTGTTTTTGTAGGGCATGTTGTGATGTGATATGGTCAAGACGTGATGCTATATTTTATTGTATGAGATGATCATGTTTTATAACCGAAGTTATCGGCAACTGGCAGGAGCCATATGGTTGTCGTTTTATTGTATGAAATGCAAACGCCTTGTAATTGCTTTAGTTTATCACTAAGCGGTAGCGATAGTCATAGAAACAATAGATGGCGTAAACGACAACGATGCTATGATGGAGATCAAGGTGTCGCACCGGTGACGATGGTGATCACGACGGTGCTTCGGAGATGGAGATCACATGCACAAGATGATGATGGCCATATCATATCACTTATATTGATTGCATGTGATGTTTATCCTTTATGCATCTTATCTTGCTTTGATTGACGGTAGCATTTTAAGATGATCTCTCACTAAAAATTATCAAGAAGTGTTCTCCCTGAGTATGCACCATTGCCAAAGTTCATCGTGCCGAGACACCACGTGATGATCGGGTGTGATAAGCTCTACGTCCATCTACAATGGGTGCAAGCCAGTTTTGCACACGCAGAATACTCAGGTTAAACTTGACGAGCCTAGCATATGCAGATATGGCCTCGGAACACGGAGACCGAAAGGTCGAGCGTGAATCATATAGTAGATATGATCAACATAAAGATGTTCACCATTGAAAACTACTCCATCTCACGTGATGATCGGTTATGGTTTAGTTGATTTGGATCACGTGATCACTTAGATGACTAGAGAGATGTCTGTCTAAGTGGGAGTTCTTAAGTAATATGATTAATTGAACTTAAATTTATCATGAACTTAGTCCTGATAGTATTTTGCAAATTATGTTATAGATCAATAGCTCACGTTGTTGCTTTCATATGTTTATTTTGATATGTTCCTAGAGAAAATTGTGTTGAAAGATGTTAGTAGCAATGATGCGGATTGGATCCGTGATCTGAGGTTTATCCTCATTGCGGCACAGAAGAATTATGTCCTTGATGCACCGCTAGGTGACAAACCTATTGCAGGAGCATATGCAGACGTTATGAACGTTTGGCTAGCTCAATATGATGACTACTTGATAGTTTAGTGCACCATACTTAACGGCTTAGAATCGGGACTTCAAAGATGTTTTGAACGTCATGGACCATATGAGATGTTCTAGGAATTGAAGTTAATATTTCAAGCAAATACCCGAGTTGAGAGATATGAAGTCTCCAACAAGTTCTATAGCTAAAAGATGGAGGAGAATCGCTCAACTAGTGAGCATGTGCTCAGATTGTCTGGGTACTTCAATCGCTTGAATCAAGTGGGAGTTAATCTTCCAGATAAGATAGTGATTGACAGAATTCTCTAGTCACCATCACTAAGTTACTAGAACTTCGTGATGAACTATATATGCAAGGGATGACGAAAACGATTCCCGAGCTCTTCGTGATGTTGAAATCAACGAAGGTAGAAATCAAGAAAGAGCATCAAGTGTTGATGATTGACAAGACCACTAGTTTCAAGAAAAGGGCAAAGGGAAAGAAAGGGAAACATCAAGTAGAATGGCAAACAAGTTGTCACTCCCATGAAGAAGACCAAAGCTGGACCAAAGCCTGAAACTGAGTGTTTACACTGCAAAGGAAATGGTCACTGGAAGCGGAAATGCCCTGAATATTTGGTGGATAAGAAGGATGGCAAAGTGAACAAGGGTATATTTGATATACAGATTATTGATGTGTGTCTTACTAGTGTTTATAGTAGCCCCTGAGTATTTGATACTTATTCGGTTGCTAAAATTAGTAACTCGAAACAGGAGTTACAGAATAAACAGAGACTAGTTGAAGGGGAAGTGACGATGAGTGTTGGAAGTAGTTCCAAGATTGATATGATCATCATCGCACACTCCCTATACTTTTGGGATTAAGTGTTAAACCTAAATAAATGTTATTTGGTGTTCGCGTTGAGCATGAATATGATCTGATCATGTTTATTGCAATACGGTTATTCATTTAAAATCAGAGAATAATTGTTGTTCTGTTTACATGAATAAAACCTTCAATGGTCATACACCCAATGAAAATAGTTTGTTGGATCTCGATCGTAGTGATACACATATTCATAATATTGATGCCAAAAGATGCAAAGTTAATAATGATAGTGCAACTTATTTGTGGCACTGCCGTTTGGGTCATATCGGTGTAAAGCGCATGAAGAAACTCCATAAAGATGGATTTTCGGAATCACTTGGTTATGAATCATTTGATGCTTGCGAACCGTGCCTTTTGGGCAAGATGACTAAAACTCCGTTCTTCGGAACAATGGAACGAGCTACTGACTTGTTGGAAATAATACATACTGATATATGCAGACCAATGAGTATGAAGGCTTGTGACAAGTATCGTTATTTTCTGACCTTCACAAGATGATTTGAGCAGATATGGGTATATTTACTTGATGAAACATAAGTCTGAAATAGTTGAAAGGTTCAAAGAATTTCAGAGTGAAGTGGAAAAATCATCGTAACAAGAAAATAAAGTTTCTGCGATCTGATCGCGGAGATGAATATTTGAGTTACGAGTTTGGTCTTCAATTAAAATAATGTGAAATAGTTTCACAGCTCACGCCACCTGGAACACCACAATGTTATGGTGTGTCCGAACGTCGTAACCGCACTTTATTGGATATGGTGCGATCTATGATGTCTCTTACTGATTTACCAATATTTTTTTGGGGTTATGCATTAGAGATAGCCGCATTCACGTTAAAAGGGCACCATCTAAATCCGTTGAGACGACAGCATATGAACTGTGGTTTAGCAAGAAACCCAAGTTGTTGTTTCTTAAAGTTTGGGGCTGCGATGCTTGTGTGAAAAGGTCTCATCCTGATAAGCTCAAACCCAAATTGGAGAAGTGCATCTTCATGGAATACCCAAAGGAAACTGTTGGGTACACCTTCTATCACAGATCCGAAGGCAAGATATTCGTTGCTAAAAATGGATCCTTTCTAGAGAAGGAGTTTCTCTCGAAAGAAGTGAGTGGGAGGAAAGTAGAACTTGATGAGGTAACTGTACCTGCTCCCGAATTGGAAAGTAGTTCATCACAGAAATCAGTTCTAGTGATTCCTACACCAATTAGTGAGGAAGCTAATGATGATGATCATGAAACTTCAGATCAAGTTACTACAGAACCTCATAGGTCTTCCAGAGTATGGTCCACACCAGAGTGGTACGGTAATCCTGTTCTGGAAGTCATGTTACTAGACCATGATGAACCTACAAACTATGAGGAAGCGATGATGAGCCCAGATTCCGCGAAATGGCTGGAGGCCATGAAATCTGAGATAGGATCCATGTATGAGAACAAAGTGTGGACTTTGGTGGACTTGCCCGATGATCAGCAAACCATAGAAAATAAATGGATCTTCAAGAGGAAGACAGATGCTGATAGTAGTGTTACTATCTACAAAGCTCGACTTGTCACAAAAAGGTTTTCGACAAGTTCAAGGTGTTGACTACAATGAGATTTTCTCAACTGTACCGATGCTTAAGTCTGTCCGAATCATGTTAGCAATTGCCACATTTTATGAAATTTGGTAAATGGATGTCAAAACTACATTCCTTAATGGATTTATTAAAGTAGAGTTGTATATGATACAACCAGAAGGTTTTGTCAATCCTAAAGGTGCTAACAAAATGTGCAAGCTCCAGCGATCCATCTATGGACTGGTGCAAGCATCTCAGAGTTGGAATATACGCTTTGATAAGTTGATCGAAGCATATAGTTTTATACAGACTTGCGGTGAAGCCTGTATTTACAAGAAAGTGAGTGGGAGCACTACAACATTTTTGATAAGTATATGTGAATGACATATTGTTGATCAGAAATAATGTAGAATTATTCTGCAAAGCATAAAGGAGTGTTTTGAAAGGAGTTTTTTTCAAAGAAAGACCTCAGCAAAGCTACTTACATATTGAGCATCAAGATCTATTGAGATAGATCAAGACGCTTGATAAGATTTTCAATGAGTACATACCTTGACAAGATTTTGAAGTAGTTCAAAATGGAACATTCAAAGAAAGAAGTTCTTGCCTGTGTTGCAAAGGTGTGAAGTTGAGTAAGACTCAAAACCCGACTATGGCAGAAAATAGAAAGATAATGAAAAGTCATTCCCTATGCCTCAGTCATAGGTTCTATAAAGTATGCTATGCTGTGTACTAGACCTATTGTATACCTTGCTCTGAGTTTTGCAAAGGAATACAATTTTCATCTAAGAGTAGATCAATGGACAGCGGTCAAGAATATCCTTAGTGAGGACTAAGGAGATGTTTCTCGATTATGGAGGTGATAAAAGAGTTCGTCGTAAAGAGTTACATCGATGCAAGCTTTTACACCGATCCAGATGACTCTAAGTCTCAATCTGGATACATATTGAAAGTGGGAGCAATTAGCTAGAGTAGCCCCGAGCAGAGCATTGTAGACATAGAATATTTGCAAAATACATACGGCTCTGAATGTGACAGACCCGTTGACTAAATTTCTCTCACGAACAAAACATGATCATACCTTTGTACTCTTTGGGTGTTAATCACATAGCGATGTGAGCTAGATTATTGACTCTAGTAAACCCTTCGAGTGTTGATCACATGAAGATGTGAACTATGGGTATTAATCACATACAGATGTGAATATTGGTGTTAAATCACATGGCGATGTGAACTAGCTTATTGACTCTAGTGCAAGTGGGAGACTGAAGGAAATATGCCCTAGAGGCAATAATAAAGTTATTATTTATTTCCTTATATCATGATAAATGTTTATTATTCATGCTAGAATTGTATTAACCGGAAACATAATACATGTGTGAATACATAGACAAACATAGTGTCACTAGTATGCCTCTACTTGACTAGCTCGTTAATCAAAGATGGTTAAGTTTCCTAACCATAGACATGAGTTGTCATTTGATTAACGGGATCACATCATTAGAAGAATGATGTGATTGACTTGACCCATTCCGTTAGCCTAGCACTTGATCGTTTAGTATGTTGCTATTGCTTTCTTCATGACTTATACAAAGTTCCCGCAACTATGAGATTATGCAACTCCCGTTTACCGGAGGAACACTTTGTGTGCTACCAAACGTCACAACGTAACTGGGTGATTATAAAGGTGCTCTACAGGTGTCTCCGAAGGTACATGTTGGGTTGGCATATTTCGAGATAGGTTTTGTCACTCTGATTGTCGGAGAGGTATCTCTGGGCCCTCTCGATAATACTCATCACCCAAGCCTTGCAAGCATTGTAACTAATGAGTTAGTTATGAAATGATGTATTATGGAACGAGTAAAGAGACTTGCCGGTAACGAGATTGAACTAGGTATTGGATACCGACGATCGAATCTCGGGCAAGTAACATACCGATGACAAAAGGAACAACGTATGTTGTTATGCGGTTTGACCGATAAAGATCTTCGTAGAATATGTAGGAGCCAATATGAACATCCAGGTTCCAATATTGGTTATTGATCGGAAACAGTTCTCGGTCATGTCTACATAGTTCTCGAACCCGTAGGGTCCGCACGCTTAACGTTATGATGACAGTTTTATTATGAGTTTATAAGTTTTGATGTACCGAAGGTTGTTCGGAATCCCGGATGTGATCACGGACATGACGAGGAGTCTCAAAATGGTCGAGACGTAAAGATTGATATATTGGATGGCTATATTCGGACACCGGAAGTGTTCTGGGTGTTTTCGGAGAAAAACCGGAGTACCGGAGGGTTACCGGAACCCCCCCGGGAAGTAATGGGCCTTGATGGGCCCTAGTGGAGAGAGAGAGGGGCCGGCCAGGGCAAGAGGCGCGCCCCTCCCCTTGAGTCTGAATAGGACAAGGAAGGGGGGCGGCGCCCCCCTTGCCTTCCCCCTCTCCCACTCCTTCCTTCCCCTCCTTCTTGGAATAGGAAAGGGAGGGGGCAAACCTACTTGGAGTAGGTTTCCCCCTCCTAGGGCGCGCCTCCCCCTTGGCCGGCCGCCTCCTCCTCTCCCCTTTATATACGGAGGAGGGGGGCACCCCATAGACACACAAGTTGATCTACGGATCGTTCCTTAGCCGTGTGCGGTGGCCCCCTCCACCATATTCCACCTCGATCATATCGTCGCGGAGTTTAGGCGATGCCCTGCGCCGGTAGAACATCATCATCGTCACCACGCCTTCGTGCTGACGGAACTCACCCCCGACGCTTCGCTGGATTGGAGCCCGGAGGACGTCATCGAGCTGGACGTGTGCTGAACACGGAGGTGCAGTACGTTCAGTGCTTGGATCGGTCGATTCGTGAAGACGTACGACTACATCAACCGCGTTGTCATAACGCTTCCGCTTAGCGGTCTACGAGGGTACGTAGACAACACTCTCCCCTCTCGTTGCTATGGCATCACCATGATCTTGCGTGTGCGTAGGAAATTTTTTGAAATTACTACGTTCCCCAACAAGTTATATATTCGAATACCGTGTCCACGGTAATGGACGTTCAAACTTATATCCTGATCTTATACAACTACAAATGGATACTTGAGGTATGTGGCTCCGAGATTGCTTTCTCGCAGGGAGTCGAGGAAGGATCTCTGGGCATTAATGTTACAACATGCTTGTTAAATATTATAAAATGCTATTCTTTACTCTTCTACATGCTGCAAGATGCTCGGAGCTGCGTGAAGATGCTAGTCTTCGATAGGCTAGGCCTTCCCCCTCCATTCTGGCATTCTGCTGTTCAGTCCATAGATACAACCCTTCCATTTGATACTAATGCATACTTAGTATAGATCTGATGCTTGCGAGTACTTTGGATGAGTACTCATGGTTGCTTTGCTACCCCCCTTTTCCCCCTTCTTTCTTCTTTCCGGTTGATGCAATTAGATGGTGGACCCTTGGAGCCAGATGCCATCGCCGATGGATGCTACTACGTGAAGGTCGTCGACGACCAGGAGTAGTTAGGAGGTCCCAGGCAGGAGGCCTTGCCTCTTTGATCGTTGTTGCTTTTGTGCTAGCCTTCTTAAGGCATCCTTGTTTAACTTATGTCTGTACTCAGATATTGTTGCTTCCGCTGACTCTTGTGTATCGAGCTATGTATTCGAGCCCTCGAGGCCCCTGGCTTGTAATATAAAGCTTGTATTATTTTTTATTTGTGTTTAGAGTTGTGTTGTGATATCTTCCTGTGAGTCCCTGATCTTAATCGTACAGATTTGCGTGTATGATTAGTGTACGATTGAATCGGAGGCGTCACAGTCGCCGGAGGAGCTAAAGAACTGGGACACTGATGAGCACATGCATGACACTAGGACATGAATATACACTACTGGTGTTGAAGGTGCTACTAGGACATCAATATAAAATACTGGCGTTGAAGGTGCCGATGTTGCGACGCGGAGAGTGAGCAGTATACCTACGAGTCTACAGCTCCATTTTTACAAAAAAAATAAGGAGCTCTATATATCCATGGATGTGTTCTATTCCCTCCATTTCTAAATATAAGTCTTTGTAGAGATTTCACTATGGACCACATACGGATGTATATAGATGCATTTTAGAGTGTAGATTCACTCATTTTGCTCCGTATGTGGTCCATAGTGGAATCCCTTCAAAGACTTATATTTAGGAATGGAGGAAGTAGCTAGCTATGAACATGAACAGAGTGCATGAACTAGAGAATGAGGATGGATAGAGTCCATGAACTAGGGAAGGAGCCAGGATGGGTGAGAGAGGAGCTGCTGGATGATGAAAGGATGGGGAGAAAATGCAGGCGGTGGTGCAGGTTGCCCATTAACTCTTTTGTAAACAATAACGCGGGATCAGTGCAGTTATTGTATGGTGGGACAGACACTCATTGACCGTGTAATACATGGACTAAAGACATTGATACGACGCTGGGAAATCGCTATACATGGCTCGTCGTACACAAACAACGCCCGAATCACGTGGCAATAGACGGGGGTGATACCATCCTCGCGTGGAACCATGTCCACTCGTGATTTATCGTGTTATGGTACAGCTATATAAATCAAATTTTCAGCTCATTTTCTGCTTGTGCAGTTTGTTTGGAAGTGTACATGTATTTGAAATTAGAGATCTAACTGATATTAGTAGTGTGTATGTGATCCTTTGAATACCAGTTATAACATGTGTCCCAAGCACGGTTTACAACCCCAAAGAAATACTACCTCCATTCCTAAATATAAGATGTTTGGAGGTTGTACAACTCTGAGCCATGGATTTACTTAAGATACTGGTAAAATATAGGTGTAGGAAAAATCCAGCCACCAAATCATAATTAGGGTCATAGTGTCTATACTTGTATAGAGCGTCTGGAAATAAAACTAAGCATGATTTCTATTACTTGTAGATTTTGTTAACCACATGAAAATGTATCTTCCTTGAGCAAGTAGCTTTCTTTGCTACTCTATTGACGAAAAAGGGTTTCCCCCCGCTTTGTATTCCAAAGCAACCAACCGATACAACCAAGGATAGGTGCTGGGGCGGAAGCAGCACAGACACACCCAAAAGAAACAAAAGAGAAACAACAAGAGAAAAGAATGCCGACAACGGCGGTTCGACGGAAACGGAGAAGCTTCACGACCACTGCGCCCACCGAAGATCTCCCACCAAGCTCCAAGGCTCCGAAGCACCGGTACCAATCAGCACCTCCAAGAAGGACCACGACGAGGACGACGCTGCTGCCAAGGGTTTCCCCCGGTACACGACGAGCCGAGAGGAAGGGTCGCCCCGACGCCCTCCAGGAAGGTCCGGCGGCACCCACCGGCGTCGCCGCGTCGGTGTCGGACAGGCCGACAGGGGTTTCCCCCGATCCCAACCTTCACCTCGGGTGCTCCGGAGCCTGCCACCAAACCGACCACCATCTTGCGCCACCATGGTCAAGAAGCCTCCACGCCGTCTCACCACGGCACCACGAGGTGAGGTCTGCACGACGAGGAATAGGAGCTGGGACTAGGGGCCGCAGCACCATCGGCACGCGGGAGGGCACAACCTCCGCCGTCAACGACGGTAGCCGACCGGACACACAAGCAGGAGCCTACCAGGCCCATGTGCCCACAGGCCCAGCCGGGAACTCCATTCCCGGACAGCTCCCGCCATTGCGCTGCAGCTGGCACGCCATCGGCATCGCTGCCCCCCGTCCGAGCCGCTCCTCCGCCTCACCACACAGACGACGACGAAGCCACGCCAGGGACCGGCTCGCTAGGACCCAGATGAGGCCGGGAAGGCCCAGATCTGGGCCGGGGACGCGCCGCCGGCCACCGCACGCCACGCCGCCCTGCTGCCAAGTGCAGCACCTGAAGGAAATATGCCCTAGAGGCAATAATAAAGTTATTATTTATTTCCTCATATCATGATAATTGTTTATTATTCATGCTAGAATTGTATTAACCGGAAACATGATACATGTGTGAATACATAGACAAAACTATAGTCACTAGTATGCCTCTACTTGACTAGCTCATTAATCAAAGATGGTTATGTTTCCTGACCATAGACATGTGTTGTCATTTGATTAATGGGACCACATCATTAGGAGAATGGTGCGATTGACATGACCCATTCCGTTAGCCTAGCACTTGATCGTTTAGTATACTGCTATTGCTTTCTTCATGACTTATACAAAGTTCCTGCAACTATGAGATTATGCAACTCCCGTATACCGGAAGAACACTTTGTGTGCTACCAAACGTCACAACGTAACTGGGTGATTATAAAGGTGCTCTACAGGTGTTTCCGAAGGTACATGTTGGGTTGGCATAATTCGAGATTAGGATTTGTCACTCCGATTGTCGGAGAGGTATCTCTGGGCCCTCTCGGTAATACACATCACTTAAGCCTTCCAAGCATTGTAACTAATGAGTTAGTTACGGGATGATGTATTACGGAACAAGTAAAGAGACTTGCCGGTAACGAGATTGAACTAGGTATTGGATACCGACGATCGAATCTTGGGCAAGTAAACATACCGATGACAAAGGGAACAACGTATGTTGTTATGCGGTTTGACCGATAAAGATCTTCGTAGAATATGTAGGAACCAATATGGGCATCCAGGTCCCGCTATTGGTTATTGACCGAGAATAGTTCTAGGTCATGTCTACATAGTTCTTGAACCCGTAGGGTCCGCACGCTTAACGTTACGATGACATTTATATTATGAGTTTATGAGTTTTGATGTACCGAAGGAGTTCGGAGTCCCGGATGAGATCGGGGACATGACGAGGAGTCTCAAAATGGTCGAGACGTAAAGATCGATATATTGGACGACTATTTTCGGAGTTCGGAAAGGTTCCGAGTGATTCGGGTATTTTTTGGAGTACCGGAGAGTTACGGAAATTCGCCGGGGAGAAGTATTGGGCCTTATTGGGCCATACGGGAAAGAGAGAGGGGCTGCCTAGGGCAGGCTGCGCGCCCCCCCAAGGCCTAGTCCGAATTGGACTAGGGGGAGGGGCCGCACCCCCTCCTTCCTTCCCTTCTCTCTTCCCTTCCTTGTCTCCTACTACTACATGGAAGGACTCCTAGTTGGACTAGGAAAGGGGAATCCTACTCCCGGTGGGAGTAGGACTCCCCATGGCGCGCCCCTCCTAGGGCCGGCCTCCTCCTCCCTCCCTCCTTTATATACGGGGGCAGGGGGCACCCCATAGACACAAGTTGATCTACGGATTGTTCCTTAGCCGTGTGCGGTGCCCCCTTCCACCATATTCCACCTCGGTCATATCGTCGCGGAGTTTAGGCGAAGCCCTGCGCCGGTAGAACATCATCATCGTCACCACGCCGTCGTGCTGACGGAACTCATCTCCGGAGCCTTTGCTGGATCGGAGGACCGGAGATCGTCATCGAGCTGAACGTGTGCTGAACTCGGAGGCTCCGTACGTTCGGTGCTTGGATCGGTTGGATCGTGAAGACGTACGACTACATCAACCGCGTTGTCATAACGCTTCCGCTTACGGTCTACGAGGGTACGTGGACAAACACTCTCCCCTCTCGTTGCTATGCCATCACCATGATCTTGCGTGTGCGTAGGAAATTTTTTGAAATTACTACGTTCCCCAACAGTGGCATCCGAGCCTAGGTTTTTATGGTTTGATGTTATATGCACGAGTAGAACACAAGTGAGTTGTGGACGATATAAGTCATACTGCCTACCAGCATGTCATACTTTGGTTCAGCGGTATTGTGAGATGAAGCGGCCCGGACCGACATTACGCGTACGCTTACGCGAGACTGGTTTCACCGTTACGAGCACTCGTGCTTAAAGGTGGCTGGCGGGTGTCTGTCTCTCCCACTTTAGTTGAACCGAGTGTGGCTACGCCCGGTCCTCGCGAAGGTTAAAACGGAGTCTATTTGACAAACTATCGTTGTGGTTTTGATGCGTAGGTGAGAACGGTTCTTGCTAAGCCCGTAGCAGGCACGTAAAATTTGCAACAACAAAGTAGAGGACGTCTAACTTGTTTTTGCAGGGCATGTTGTGATGTGATATGGTCAAGGCGTGATGCTATATTTTATTGTATGAGATGATCATGTTTTGTAACCGAAGTTATCCGCAACTGGCAGGAGCCATATGGTTGTCGCTTTATTGTATGAAATGCATACGCCCTGTAATTGCTTTACTTTATCACTAAGCGGTAGCGATAGTCGTAGAAGCAATAGATGGCGTAAACGACAACGATGCTACGATGGAGATCAAGGTGTCGCGCCGGTGACGATGGTGATCACGACGGTGCTTCGGAGATGGAGATCACAAGCACAAGATGATGATGGCCATATCATATCCCTTATATTGATTGCATGTGATGTTTATCCTTTATGCATCTTATCTTGCTTTGATTGACGGTAGCATTTTAAGATGATCTCTCACTAAAATTATCAAGAAGTGTTCTCCCTGAGTATGCACCGTTGCCAAAGTTCGTCGTGCCGAGACACCACGTGATGATCGGGTGTGATAAGCTCTACGTCCATCTACAACGGGTGCAAGCCAGTTTTGCACACGCGGAATACTCAGGTTAAACTTGACGAGCCTAGCATATGCAGATATGGCCTCGGAACACGGAGACCGAAAGGTCGAGCGTGAATCATATAGTAGATATGATCAACATAGAGATGTTCACCATTGAAAACTACTCCATGTCACGTGATGATCGGTTATGGTTTAGTTGATTTGGATCACGTGATCACTTAGATGACTAGAGAGATGTCTGTCTAAGTGGGAGTTCTTAAGTAATATGATTAATTGAACTTAAATTTATCATGAACTTAGTCCTGGTAGTATTTTGCAAATTATGTTGTAGATCAATAGCTTGCGTTGTTGCTTTCATATGTTTATTTTGATATGTTCCTAGAGAAAATTGTGTTGAAAAATGTTAGTAGCAATGATGCGGATTCGATCCATGATCTGAGGTTTATCCTCATTGCTGCACAGAAGAATTATGTCCTTAATGCACCGCTAGGTGATAGACCTATTGCAGGAGCAGATGCAGAAGTTATGAACGTCTGGCTAGCTCAAAATGATGACTACTTGATAGTTTAGTGCACCATGCTTAACGGCTTAGAATCGGGACTTCAAAGATGTTTTGAACGTCATGGACCATATGAGATGTTCCAGGAGTTGAAGTTAATATTTCAAGCAAATACCCGAGTTGAGAGATATGAAGTCTCCAACAAGTTCTATAGCTAAAAGATGGAGGAGAATCGCTCAACTAGTGAGCATGTGCTCAGACTGTCTGGGTACTTCAATCGCTTGAATCAAGTGGGAGTTAATCTTCCAAATAAGATAGTGATTGACAGAATTCTCTAGTCACCATCACTAAGTTACTAGAACTTCGTGATGAACTATAGTATGCAAGGGATGACGAAAACGATTCCCGAGCTCTTCGTGATGTTGAAATCGACGAAGGTAGAAATCAAGAAAGATCATCAAGTGTTGATGATTGACAAGACCACTAGTTTCAAGAAAAGGGCAAAGGGAAAGAAAGGGGAACTTCAAGTAGAATGACAAGCAAGTTGTCACTTCCACGAAGAAGCCCAAATTTGGACCAAAGCCTGAAACTGAGTGCTTACACTGCAAAGGAAATGGTCACTGGAAGCGGAAATGCCTTGAATATTTGGTGGATAAGAAGGATGGAAAAGTAAACAAGGGTATATTTGATATACAGGTTATTGATGTGTGCCTTACTAGTGTTTATAGTAGCCCCTGAGTATTTGATACTTGTTCAGTTGCTAAGATTAGTAACTCGAAATAGGAGTTACAGAATAAACAGAGACTAGTTGAAGGGGAAGTGACGATGAGTATTGGAAGTAGTTCCAAGATTGATATGATCATCATCACACACTCCCTATACTTTCGGGATTAGTGTTAAACCTAAATAAATGTTATTTGGCGTTTGCGTTGACCATGACTATGATTTGATCATGTTTATTGCGATACGGTTATTCATTTGAAGTTAAAGAATAATTGTTATTCTGTTTACATGAATAAGACCTTCGATGGTTATACACCCAATGAAAATAGTTTGTTGGATCTCGATCGTAGTGATACACATATTCATAATATTGATGCCAAAAGATGCAAAGTTAATAATGATAGTGCAACTTATTTGTGGCACTGCCGTTTGGGTCATATCGGTGTAAAGCGCATGAAGAAACTCCATAAAGATGGATTTTCGGAATCACTTGGTTATGAATCATTTGATGCTTGCGAACCGTGCCTTTTGGGCAAGATGACTAAAACTCCGTTCTTCGAAACAATGGAATGAGCTACTGACTTATTGGAAATAATACATACTGATGTATGCAGACCAATGAGTATGAAGGCTCGAGGCAAGTATCATTATTTTCTGACCTTCACAAGATGATTTGAGCAGATATGGGTATATCTACTTGATGAAACATAAGTATGAAATAGTTGAAAGGTTCAAAGAATTTCAGAGTGAAGTGGAAAAATCATCATAATAAGAAAATAAAGTTTCTGCGATCTGATCGTGGAGACGAATATTTGAGTTACGAGTTTGGTCTTCAATTAAAACAATGTGGAATAGTTTCACAGCTCACGCCACCTGGAACACCACAACGTTATGGTGTGTCCGAATGTCATAACCGCACTTTATTGGATATGGTGCGATCTATGATGTCTCTTACTGATTTACCAATATTTTTGGGGGTTATGCACTAGAGACAGCTGCATTCACATTAAAAGGGCACCATCTAAATCCGTTGAGACGACAACATATGAACTATGGTTTAGCAAGAAACCCAAGTTGTCGTTTCTTAAAGTTTGGGGCTGCGATGCTTATGTTAAAAAGTTTCATCCTGATAAGCTCGAACCCAAATCGGAGAAGTGCGTCTTCATAGAATACCCAAAGGAAATTGTTGGGTACACCTTCTATCACAGATCCGACGGCAAAGATATTCGTTGCTAAAAATGGATCCTTTCTAGAGAAGGAGTTTCTCTCGAAAGAAGTGAGTGGGAGGAAAGTAGAGCTTGATAAGGTAATTTGTACCTTCTCCCGAATTGGAAAGTAGTTCATCACGGAAATCAGTTCCAGTGATTCCTACACCAATTAGTGAGGAAGCTAATGATGATGATCATGAAACTTCAGATAAAGTTACTACAAAACCTCGTAGGTCTTCCAAAGTACAGTCCACACCAGAGTAGTACGGTAATACTGTTCTGGAAGTCATGTTACTAGACCATGATGAACCTACGAACTATGAGGAAGCGATGATGAGCCCAGATTCCGCGAAATGGCTTGAGGCCATAAAATCTGAGATATGATCCATGTATGAGAACAAAGTATGGACTTTGATTGACTTGCTCGATGATCAGCAAGCCATGTTAAATAAATGGATCTTCAAGAGGAAGACGGACGTTGATAGTAGTGTTACTATCTACAAAGCTCGACTTGTCGCAAAAAGGTTTTTGACAAGTTCAAGGTGTTGACTACAATGAGATCTTCTCAACTGTATCGATGCTTATGTCTGTCCGAATCATGTTAGCAATTGCCACATTTTATGAAATCTGGCAAATGGATGTCAAAACTGCATTCCTTAATGAATTTATTAAAGAAGAGTTGTATATGATGCAACCAGAAGGTTTTGTCAATCCTAAAGATGCTAACAAAGTGTGCAAGCTCCAGCAATCCATCAATGGACTGGTGCAAGCATCTCGGAGTTGGAATAAACGCTTTGATAGTGTGATCAAAGCATATGGTTTTATACAGACTTTTGGAGAAGCCTGTATTTACATGAAAGTGAGTGGGAGCTCTGTAGCATTTCTAGTTTTATATGTAGATGACATATTATTAATTGGAAATGATATAGAATTTCTGGATAGCATAAAGGGATACTTGAATAAAAGTTTTTCAATGAAAGAACTCGGTGAAGCTACTTACATATTGAGCATCAAGATCTATTGAGATAGATCAAGACGCTTGATAAGATTTTCAATGAGTACATACCTTGGCAAGATTTTGAAATAGTTCAAGATGGAACAGTCAAAGAAAGAGTTCTTGCCTGTGTTGCCAAGGTGTGAAATTGAGTAAGACTCAAAACCCGACCACGGCAGAAAATAGAAAAGAGAATGAAAGTCATTCCCTATGCCTCAGTCATAGGTTCTATAAAGTATGCTATGTACTAGACCTATTGTATACCTTGCTCTGAATCTGGCAAGGGAGTACAATAGTGATCTAAGAGTAGATAACTGGACATTGGTCAAGAATATCCTTTGTAAGGACTAAGGAAATATTTCTCGATTATGGAAGTGATAAAAGAGCCCATCGTAAAGAGTTACATCGGTGCAAGCTTTTACACTGATCCAGATGACCCTAAGTCTCAATCTGGATACATATTGAAAGTGGGAGCAATTAGCTAGAGTAGCTCCGTGCAGAGCATTGTAGACATAGAATATTTGCAAAATACATACGACTCTGAATATGACAGACCCGTTGACTAAGATTCTCTCACGAGCAAAACATGATCACACCTTAGTACTCTTTGGGTGTTAATCACATAGCGATGTGAACTAGATTATTGACTCTAGTAAACCCTTTGAGTGTTGGTCACATGAAGATGTGAACTATGGGTGTTAATCATATTCAGATATGAATATTGATGTTAAATCACATGGTGATGTGAACTAGATTATTGACTCTAGTGCAAGTGGGAGACTGAAGGAAATATGCCCTAGAGGCAATAATAAAGTTATTATTTAGTTCCTCATATCATGATAAATGTTTATTATTCATGCTAGAATTGTATTAACCGGAAACATGATACATGTGTGAATACATAGACAAAACTATAGTCACTAGTATGCCTCTACTTGACTAGCTCATTAATCAAAGATGGTTATGTTTCCTGACCATAGACATGTGTTGTCATTTGATTAATGGGATCACATCATTAGGAGAATGATGTGATTGACATGACCCATTCCGTTAGCCTAGCACTTGATCGTTTAGTATACTGCTATTGCTTTCTTCATGACTTATACAAAGTTCCTGCAACTATGAGATTATGCAACTCCCGTATACCGGAAGAACACTTTGTGTGCTACCAAACGTCACAACGTAACTGGGTGATTATAAAGGTGCTCTACAGGTGTTTCCGAAGGTACATGTTGGGTTGGCATAATTCGAGATTAGGATTTGTCACTCCGATTGTCGGAGAGGTATCTCTGGGCCCTCTCGGTAATACACATTACTTAAGCCTTGCAAGCATTGTAACTAATGAGTTAGTTACAGGATGATGTATTACGGAACGAGTAAAGAGACTTGCTGGTAACGAGATTGAACTAGGTATTGGATACCGACGATCGAATCTCGGGCAAGTAAACATACCGATGACAAAGGGAACAACGTATGTTGTTATGCGGTTTGACCAATAAAGATCTTCGTAGAATATGTAGGAACCAATATGGGCATCCAGGTCCCGCTATTGGTTATTGACCGAGAATAGTTCTAGGTCATGTCTACATAGTTCTCGAACCCGTAGGGTCCGCACGCTTAACGTTATGATGACATTTATATTATGAGTTTATGAGTTTTGATGTACCGAAGGAGTTCGGAGTCCCGAATGAGATTGGGGACATGACGAGGAGTCTCAAAATGGTCGAGACGTAAAGATCGATATATTGGACGACTATATTCGGAGTTCAGAAAGGTTCCGAGTGATTCGGGTATTTTTCGGAGTACCGGAGAGTTACGGGAATTCGCCGGGGAGAAGTATTGGGCCTTATTGGGCCATACGGGAAAGAGAGAGGGGCTGCCTAGGGCAGGCCGCGCGCCCCCCAAGGCCTAGTCCGAATTGGACTAGGGGGAGGGGCCGCACCCCCTCCTTCCTTCCCTTCTCTCTTCCCCTTCCTTGTCTCCTACTCCTACTACATGGAAGGACTCCTAGTTGGACTAGGAAAGGGGGAATCCTACTCCCGGTGGGAGTAGGACTCCCCATGGCGCGCCCCTCCTAGGGCCGGCCTCCTCCTCCCTCCCTCCTTTATATACGGGGGCAGGGGGCACCCCATAGACACAAGTTGATCTATGGATCGTTCCTTAGCCGTGTGCGGTGCCCCCTTCCACCATATTCCACCTCAGTCATATCGTCTCGGAGTTTAGGCGAAGCCCTGCGCCGGTAGAACATCATCATCGTCACCACGCCGTCGTGCTGACGGAACTCATCTTCGGAGCCTTTGCTGGATCGGAGGACCGGAGATCGTCATCGAGCTGAACGTGTGCTGAACTCGGAGGCTCCGTACGTTCGGTGCTTGGATCGGTTGGATCGTGAAGACGTACGACTACATCAACCGCGTTGTCATAACGCTTCCGCTTATGGTCTACGAGGGTACGTGGACAAACACTCTCCCCTCTCGTTTCTATGCCATCACCATGATCTTGCGTGTGCGTAGGAAATTTTTTGAAATTACTACGTTCCCCAACAGCACCACCTCCGCGCCTACCGCCGGCGACCGCGCCGGGTCGCCGGGTCGCCGCCAAGCTGAAGGACACTGTCGCCGCCCCCCCATCCCGGACCACGGAGACGCGCGCGGGGAGAGGAGGTCCTGCCGCCGCCGGCACCCCCCGGGCCGGAGCCAGGGGCGCCCACCGGCGACGGTTGGGGAGGGAAAGGGCGGATCGACGCCGAGAGCAGCGGCGCAGGGGCCGCCCCGGCCGCGGGGGTGGAAGGAGGGGGAGGGGAGGAGGGGCGGGGGGAGGAAGGGCTGGATCCGGGCCGCGCGCCGGCGAGGGAGGCCGGATCCCGCCGGCGACGAGCGGGGAAGGGCGGCGGCGGCTAGGGTTGCGGGTCGGGAGAGGGTTGGGAGCGGTCCGGTCGGGCCTTAGATCGCTACTCTATTTCATAGCTCCAATTATAAATTGTAATACAGTTACATGGTTAGGTGCTTGAAATTCAAAGTGTCTATGGTGGTGGGAGGGGGATTTTGAGCCGGGTGTGCCATTGACAGAGGTGGTGAGCTTGGATCGAGGAGGTGGAGAGACGAAGATAGTGAGTAGAAGAAGGAAAATATAATTAATAATCGATAAAAGGTGACATTGCTTCATGACGTGAATAGAAATCCTAAACTTATATGTTACAAAAAAACAAAATTGCCGTTCAACTATTAGAATGTGTATCCCGGTTCCCTTAAAAAATATCTCCGCTGCAACACATGGCATTACCTTGTAAAAATAAAAATTGTAGGTTACATCTCTTCCAAGCTTATGCATGGCTAACTATGCATGTGCTGAGGGCACTTGCCAATTCAGCGTGGCTGGCGGGTGGGGCCAGCTGCTCTTACCAATGTGCGATGTTTCTATAGGGTTCTCCAGTTTATCCCCGAAGCACCGCGATGGCCATCATCCTCTGTCCCCGCCATCGCTTGCCCCCTCCAAACACAATCCCCCGCCCCACAATCTGTGTGGTAGCTAGGTCATGGACGCTCTAGCCCAGTGCACCGGCTCGTCCTCCTGTTCCTCCCATGGCGGACACCACCACTACACCCACGTCCTCTTTCCTATTCGATCACCATGTTTCCTCGCCGCCAATGAGAAGCCCGACACCACGAAGCCAGCCCCCATTTGCACGCGCACAACCGGCACTACTCTAGGCTTGCTTTCAGCAGCCTAGCCATCGGCGGCCGGTAAGGTCCAAGAAAGGGGCAACAACTGAGTACTAAATGGTGCTGCTGGGTGGGGCTCTAACAGTGGGAGCGTTGGGTGATAATATGGTACGTGAAGAAGATAAATTGCTTCTTCTGGTATAAGGATCAAACATATTCGCCATCAACAACTGCCTCCTGGACAACGGGCGTACACAAAGGGCATGCTCAATGTCAGCCTCATCCAGGTAAATTGCTATTCTTTTATTTTCATATTACAAAAACCGATATCTACTATCCATACTACAGTTGTATCACCATCTCTTCGCCGAACTAGTGCACCTATACAATTTGGCATTGTATTGGGTGTGTTGGGGACATAAGAGATTTCTTGTATTTGACTGCAGGGTTGTTTGAGAGAGACCATCTTCATCCTACGCCTCGCACGGATTGATAAACCTTATGTTATCCACTTGAGGAAAATTGCTATTGTCCTACAAAACTCCACACTTGGAAACCCAACACGAGTCTACAAGGATAAGTTATGTAGTAGACATCATGGGACTACACCGTTGGTGCACCACTCACGGTCTGCGCATCAGCCCCTCGTACTGCGAAGTTGGCTACCACTGAGAGGGCCCCGCTGGCCGTGCCCCATCGTTGTTGGCGAAGCCGACGAGGCTCTAGATGGTGGACGCCACTCATCCATCTTCTCCGGATCCGGAGGAAAGTTCAGCAGTAGCTCCACCCGCGCTAGAGCTGAAGGAAATATGCCCTAGAGGCAATAATAAAGTTATTATTTATTTCCTCATATCATGATAAATGTTTATTATTCATGCTAGAATTGTATTACCCGGAAACATGATACATGTGTGAATACATAGACAAACATAATGTCACTAGTGTGCCTCTACTTGACTAGCTCATTAATCAAAGATGGTTATGTTTCCTAACCATAGACATGTGTTGTCATTTGATTAACAGGATCACATCATTAGGGGAATGATGTGATTGACATGACCCATTCCGTTAGCCTAGCACTTGATCATTTAGTATGTTGCTATTGCTTTCTTCATGACTTATACAAAGTTCCTACAACTATGAGATTATGCAACTCCGGTTTACCGGAGGAACACTTTGTGTGCTACCAAACGTCACAACGTAACTGGGTGATTATAAAGGAGTTCTACAGGTGTCTCCGAAGGTACATGTTGAGTTAGCGTATTTCGAGATTAGGATTTGTCACTCCGATTGTCGGAGAGGTATCTCTGGGCCCTCTCGGTAATGCACATCACTATAAGCCTTGCAAGCAATGTGGTCAATGAGTTGGTTATGGAATGATGCATTACGTAACGAGTAAAGAGACTTGCCTTGCCGGTAACGAGATTGAACTAGGTATTGGATACCGACGATCGAATCTCGGGCAAGTAACATACCGATGACAAAGGGAACAACGTATGTTGTTATGCGGTTTGACCGATAAAGATCTTCGTAGAATATGTAGGAGCCAATATGAGCATCCAGGTTCCGCTATTGGTAATTGATCGGAAACAGTTCTAGGTCATGTCTACATAGTTCTCGAACCCGTAGGGTCCGCACGCTTAACGTTACGATGACAATTTTATTATGGGTTTATAAGTTTTGATGTACCGAAGGTTGTTCGGAGTCCCGGATATGATCACGGACATTACGAGGAGTCTCGAAATGGTCGAGACATAAAGATTGATATATTGGATGACTATATTCAGATACCGGAAGTGTTCCGGGTGATTTCGGAGAAAACTGGAGTGTTGGAGGGGTTACCGGAACCCCCCAGGGTAGTATTGGGCCTTAGTGGGCCTGAGGGGAGAGAGAGGGCAGCAGCCCAGGAGGTGCCCCCCCATGGGGAGTCCGAATTGGACTAGGGGAAGCGCAGCCCCTCTTTCCCTCTCCCTCTCCCTCTCTTTCCTTCCCCCTTCCTCCTTCCTAGTGGGACTAGGAAAGGGGAGTCCTACTCCCACTAGGAGGAGGACTCCCCCCTCCTTGGCGCGCCCCCTAGGGCCGGCCGGCCTCCCCCCTTGCTCCTTTATATATGGGGGCAGGGGGCACCCCAAGACATACAAGTTGATCATCGTGATCGTTCCTTAGCCGTGTGCGGTGCCCCCCTCCACCATATTCCACCCCGGTCATATTGTTGCGGTGCTTAGGCGAAGCCCTGCGTTGGTAGAACATCATCATCGTCACCACGCCGTCGTGCTGACGGAACTCATCCCCGACACCCTGCTGGATCGGAGTCCGGGGATCGTCATCGAGCTGAACGTGTGCTGAACTCGGAGGTGCCGTACATTCGGTGCTTGGATCGGTCGGATCGTGAAGATGTACGACTACATCAACCGCGTTGTCATAACGCTTCCGCTTACGGTCTACGAGGGTACGTGGACAACACTCTCCCCTCTCGTTGCTATGCATCACCATGATCTTGTGTGTGCGTAGGAATTTTTTTGAAATTACTACGTTCCCCAACAAGCGCCACCACTGGCGATGTGGGCATGATTGGGCGCAAGGACTGAGAGGTGGCTCGACTTCTGTGTGAGCGAGAAGGAGCTCCATCTCTATCCTGCTGCTGCGGCCGATGCTCTCTAGCGGTTTGACGTGGCGGCAGGCCATTGCTACTTGTGAGTTGCGTTGGGATTTCCTCGAAGAGGAGAGGATGATGTAGTATAGTAGAGATAAATATTTTCCTCAATTAAGAACCAAGGTTATCAATCTAGTAGGAGAACCATGCAACACTCGTTAGCAGCAGTAGCACACAAAATAATAAATCCTTGCACCCAACACGAACAAGTGGTTGTTAATCCCTCGGTGGTTAATTGCAAAGATTAAATTATGTAGTGATAGATAGATAGCACAAAAAATATAAAATAAAATAGAGTAAATAAAATTGCAGCAAGGTATTTTTAGGTTTTTAATATAGGATAAAAGTAGAACCGGGGGCCATAGTTTTCACTAGAGGCCTCTCTTTTGAAAATAGCATATGTTGGGTAAACAAATTACGATTGGGCAACTAAAAGAAAAGCAAATAATCATGATGGTATCCAAGGCAATGATCATGTATATAGGCATCACGTCTGAGACAAGTAGACCGACTCCTACCTGCATCTAATTACTCCACACATCGACCGCTATCCAACATGCATCTAGAGTATTAAGTTTATAAAGAATGGAGTAACGCCTTAAGCAAGATGACAACATGATGTAGACAAAGTAAACTCTTGCATGAATAAACCCCATCTTTTTATCCTTAATGTCAATGATACAAATACGTGTCATGTCCCTTTTGTCACTAGGATTGAGCACCGCAAGATCGAACACATCACAAAGCACCTCTCCCATTGCAAGAAAAAATCAATCTAGTTGGCCAAACCAAATCAATAGATCAGAGAGAAGTACAAAGCTATAATAATCATGCATAAAAGAGTTCAGAGAAGACTCAAATAATATTCATAGATAATCTGATCATAAACTCACAATTCATTGGATCCCAACAAACACACCGCAAAAAGTCATTATATCGAATATATCTCCCAGAACATCAAGGACAACATTGTATTGAAGATCAAAGAGAGAGAAGAAGCCATCTAGCTAATAACTATGGACACGTAGGTCTGTGGTAAACTACTCACACATCATCGGAAGGGCAACAAGGTTGATGTAGTGCCCCTCCGTGACCAATTCCACCTCCAGCAGAGTACCGGAGAAGGCCTCCAGATGGGATCTCATGGGACACAAACTTGCGGTGGCGGAAAAAGTATTTCGGGTGGCTCTATGATGTCAAGGGAATATTTGAGTATTTCTAGAGGTGAAATTAGGTCAAGAGGTGCCACGAGGGGCCCACAAGCCTGGGGGCGCGCCTGCTACCTCCTGAGCTTGTGTTGGTTTTTACCTTGAAGAGGAAAGGGTGATGAAGCAAACTAGAGTATGTATTTCCCTTAGTTTTGAGAACCAAGGTATCAATCCAGTAGGAGACAACGCTCAAGCCACCGAATACCTGCACAAACAAACACCAACTTGCACCCAACACGATAAAGGGGTTGTCAATCCCTTCATGGTTATTTGCAAAGTGAGATCTGATATAGATGGATAAACGGTAAAGTAATATTTTTGGTATTTTTGGTTTATGGAATGGAAATTAAAAGATTGCAAAGAAAGTAAATAGGAAACTAAAATTGTAGATCGGAAACTTATATGATGGAAAGTAGACCCGGGGGCCATAGGTTTCACTAGAGGCTTCTCTCAAGATAGAAAATTACGGTGGGTGAACAAATTACTGCCGAGCAATTATACAAAAGCACATAATTATGACGATATCTAAGGTAATGATCATGAATATAGGCATCACGTCCGTATCAAGTAGACCGACTCCTGCCTGCATCTACTACTATTACTCCACACATCGATCGACTCCTGCCTGCATCTAGAGTATTAAGTTCATAGAACAGAGTAACACATTAAGTAAGATGACATGATGTAGCGGGATAAACTAAAGCAATATGATGAAAACCCCACCTTGTTATCCTCGGTGGAAATAATACAATACGTGTCGGTTCCCCTTCTGTCACTAGGATCGAGCATCGCAAGATTGAACCCAAAGCTAAGCACTTCTCCCATTGCAAGAAAAACCAACCTAGTTGGCCAAACCAAATCGACAGTTCGAAGAGACTTGCAAATATATCAAATCATGCATATAAGAATTCAGAGGAGATTCAAATAATATTCATAGATAAGCTGATCATGAATCCACAATTCATTGGATCTCGGCAAACACACCGCAAAAAGTATTACATCGAATAGATCTCCAAGAACATCGAGGAGAACATGGTATTGAGAAACAAAGAGAGAGAAGAAGCCATCTAGCTACTAGCTGTGGACCTATAGGTCCGTGGTAAACTACTCACGCTTCATCAGAGAGGCAATGGTGTTGATGTAGAAGCCCTCCATGATCGAATCCCCCTCTAGCAGGACACCAAAAAAAGGCCCCTAGATGGGATCTCACGGGTATGGAAGGTTGCAGCGGTGGAAAAGTGGTTTCATGGCTCCCCTGTAGGTTTTGGGATATTTGAGAATATATAGGCGGAAGAAATAGGTCGGTGGAGTCATGAGGGCCCCACAAGGGTTGGGGGCGCGCCCTACCCCCCCTAGGCGCGCCTGCCGACCTTGTGGCCACCTCATGGCTTTCCTGACATGCACTCCAAGCCCTCTGGATGTCTTCTAGTCCAAGAAAAATCATCGCGAAAGTTTCATTGCATTTGGACTCCGTTTGGTATTCCTTTTCTGCGAAACTCTAAAACAAGGAAAAAACAGGAACTGGCACTGGGCTCTAGGTTAATAGGTTAGGCCCAAAAATAATATAAACTAGCATATTAATGCATATAAAACATCCAAAACAGATAATATAATAGCATGGAACAATAAAAAATTATAGATATGTTGGAGACGTATCAAGCATCCCTAGCTTGTCATTCCCTCTTGGCTCGTCTGGTCTTGTCCCGAACCTTCTAGGTCTCTTTTGGACCAGAAAAAATTAATCCAAAGTTTTTTCTCCGTTTGGACTCTTTTTTATATTGATTTCCTGAAAAGCAAAAGAACAAGCAAAAAAACAAACAATTGGCACTGGGCACTAAGTTAATAGGTTAGTCCCCAAAAATGATATATAATTGCATAAGTTGCATATAAAACATCCAAGATTGATACTATAATAGCATAGAACAATAAAAAATTATAGATACGTTGGAGACGTATCAAGCACCCCCAAGCTTAATTCATGCTCATCCTCGAGTAGGTAAATGATAAAAATATAATTTTTGATGTGGAATGCTACCTATCATATTCATCATGTATTCTTTCTTTGGTGGCATGAATATTGGGATTCGAGTGATTCAAAGCAATAGTATGTAGTTTGACATAATGACATAAATACTCAAAATATCAATGCCAAAGAAAGTTATCCCTAGCCCATCATGCTCCACTGGTGCAGAGACGTGCTATACAAATGGTTTTTACCCCCTTTCCATGATGGGGTTTTAAACCATCGCCTAGTGAGTGTGTGCGATAGGGGGGCTGGTCCTTCCCACACGACCCAGAAACTGTCAGGGATAGGCCCTCCGGCCACACAGGGGGGGGATGAGCTCATGTGCGATCAGGCGAGGCATCGAAGCCCAATCGTTTCCGTATGTATATCCACATAGTGAATCCCAAACAAACGTTTCCATTTGTATGTATATCACACACAATTTTTGTGTGGAAACGTTTGTGCAAGGTGGCCTAACGCAAATAGTACTCTGCTAGAAGCCGTGTGTGATTGTTAGTTGATCCAACGCGCATATTCTCTAGAAACTATGTGGGTTCTTTGAGTTCATCGCCCATGGTGTTGTCCGAGTAACCGTGTGCAATAGAAAACCCCAATAAGTAGGGTAATTGGCCTATTATTTGATAATACATCTGAAAGGATCGATATAGTTGACTAGAGGGGGGGGGGGTGAATAGGCAACTAACAATTTTTAGCTTTTCTTTACCAAATTAAACTTTGCATCAAAGTAGGTTGTCTAGATATGCAACTAAGTGAACAACCTATATGATGCAGCAACAACAAGCACACAAGCAAGCAAGGGATACAACACAAGTAAGCTTGCAAAAGTAAAGGCACGAGATGACCAAGAGTGGAGCCGGTGGGGACGAGGATGTGTTACCGAAGTTCCTTCCTTTTGAGGGGAAGTACGTCTCCGTTAGAGCGGTGTGGAGGCACAATGCTCCCCAAGAAGCCACTAGGGCCACCGTATTCTCCTCACGCCCTCACACAATGCGAGATGCCGTGATTCCACTATTGGTGCCCTTGAAGGCGACAACCGGACCTTTACAAACAAGGTTGGGGCTCTCTCCACAACTTAATTGGAGGCTCCCAATGAAACCACGAAGCTTCACCACAATGCAATATGGCTTCGAGGTGACCTCAACCGTCTAGGGTGCTCAAACACCCAAGAGTAATAAAATCCACGCAAGAAAGTATGGGGGGAGCAAATATCCTTTGGTGGAAGTGTAGATCTAGGTCTCCTCCTTCAATCCCTAGCAAATCAACAAGTTTGAGTGGCTAGAGAGAGAGATCGGGCAAAGAGAGCTTGAGAGCATCAATGTTGGAGTGAGAGAGGTAAGAAGTAAAAGTGGTAGGTGGAAGAACCACCTTATATAGCAACCCTAATAAATCCAACCGTTACTGCGTTTTCAGCACTGCAGCGGTACAACCGCTCCTTGTCCCGGTACAACCGGGGCTCACGGTGTATCGGCAGAACCCTACCAGGCGGTACAACCGGGCCACCAGGCGGTAGTACCGGTTTTAGAAAATAACCGGACCAACCGCCCAGCCACCACTCAACTACCGCACTGAAACAGAAATGAGTCACCCCTGAGGGTGGTAGTTGGGCGGTGCTGGGCCGGTGCAACCGCATGGTCTTGAGCGCTTGGGCGACTAAGGTCAGAGCGGAAGAACCGCTCGCACCTCCGGTGGTACCGGTTGACGAGGAACAACCGGACCAATCGGGCCACCACTGCTCGAGAACCGCATCAAAACAGAAGCTTGACCGGTACTTGGGCGGTGCATGGCCGGAACCACCGCCGCAGGTCTTTGCTGAGCCTAGTGGCGGTACCACCGCCCGGAGGCAGCGGTACCACTGCTCGATAAAGACAGGAAGACGCCAAGAGCCAGCGGTACAACCGCTCGGACGAGCAGTACAACCGCTGGGAAAACATAGCAGGCAGTCAAATCAAAAGGGAGACACTCTCTCTCACACCTGAGGAAGACAAGAGAGGGGTGATGGAGGTGTACGTGAACGGGTTCCCCTACTCTTTCCAATGTGGATTCCCTCTTGATAGTACGGGTTCACTATGACCAAAGAGATAAAAAGCGTAGAGTACTCCGTCTTTGATCTTTTCTTACGGGAGGGAAAAGCTATCCGATGTGAGCCTAAGCATCGAGAACCTGAAACATTTAGCACAGGATTAGACCAACAAAGGGTTGTCATCATCATCCAAAACATAAAGTAGGGAAATGCCCTTTCAATCTCCCCCTTTTTGGTGGATGATGACAACAACACGAATTGCAAGAGAGAAGTCTATAGAATCTAGTTGGAGCTCCCCTAGATGTGTGCCCCAATTTGAACTAGCTGTTAGAGAGCATGGGCATACTTTAAGGGCGAGACTCCCCCTAGGTTTTATAGACTTGACACTATAAGCACAAAATATGAAGGTAGACAATATACGGATAGAGAGCAATAATACCAACAATAACTAACATACTAAAAATAAGATAATAGGAGAAGCACAAGTCTCACACAAAACAAGCCGAGAAACGAACAAAGTTCAACGAGACCACGAACAAACAAAGTTCAACACGCATAAAACACACGCAAACACACGCAAAACCCATGCAACTCCCGAGTCCTATAGAACTCTCTCCCCCTTTGGCATCAAGACACCAAAAAGGAAAAGTGCAAAGCTAGCGCCCCAAAGCTCAGTCGTCCTCCTCTGACTCCTCGGTAGCATCTGGATCTTCATCATCATCAGATTCTTCATCATCGTCCCGACCTGAGTCCTCCCTGATATCATCAGCGGCATCAAAGGAGGTGGAGGGCTGAGGGGGGGCTTCATCATCATCAGTCCAGTTGCTGTGGGAAGAAATCCAACGCTCCTTCGGTGTGATGCTCTTCTTAGAGCCACTCTGAACCGGCATGTTGAGGTGCTTCATCATTGCAATTTGGCGACGCCGGGCAAGCTTCTCATTGACATGTGCCTCATACATCCTCTTGTGGATGTCAGACTGAAGGCAGAAAGTCTTCTTCACCTTGGCAGCGAGCTTGTCCACCCATGAAGGCTTGGCCCCTGGCTCCAACTCAAAGTCCTCATCGTCAAAAGTGGCATAGACATCCTCAGGAGCATTGGCAGGGAAATGAGGCTCGGCGTGCTTCTTCTTCTTAAGGAGCTTGACTTCATGAACAGTGAGATTATCAGGAGAGGAGAGAGGCTCTCCAGGGCGTCAAACCTCCCACACTGAGTTCAGAAAGCACATGACAAAAGGAGCATAAATGGGGACCTTCCTGTAGATGACCATGTAGTACATCTCGTGCCACAGCCAGTTGGACACATCAAACGTCTCCCGAGAGCCCACCTTGGTCTTCATTGCAACCATCAAGTCAACAAGATAGCCATGGATTTCATCTTGATTCCCCACCTTGGGCTGAAGCACATTGTGAAACACGCGATGCATGATGTCATAGACCTTCACCAAATCCTTAGATTCTCCAATAATACCACGGCCCCGAATGTACAGAGGGGCAAGCTTCTCCTTAGGCATGGATTCAGGATGGTCATGGGGACGAATGCCACCCCTTCCTTCCAGATCGGTATCATCATACCCAATTGAATTGCAAAAAGTCCTCCAGGGAACTTGAAAGATCTCATCACGACACATAAAAGTGAGGGTGCGCATGTCATCTTCTCCAAAGTGAACGGTGGCATAGAACTGATGGATGAGTTGAACATCAAAGTCACAGTTGACTGACATGAGCTTGACAAGATCAAACTCCTCACAGAGAGCCAAAGCCTCACCAAAATACTCCAGGTTGTTCCTCCAATGGTCAAGATCGATGGTCCACTGCTTGGCATATCTGTTCTTGTTGTGCTCAAAGAGTTCATGAACAATCCACACTTGCATCTCATTCCTAAACTGAACGGTGGTCCAATGAGGAGCTATGGGAACCTCATAAGGATTCTTTGAGTGGAAGGCTTCCCAATCCTTGGCTTTCCAACGGTGCAGCGGCATGACCACACGTTGCTTTGCAGCGGCAGACTTTTCACGGCGAGTGGGCTTGGTGGGAATCACAACCTCCTCTTCATCAGCAGACACAGCCGGGCGCAAGGTCCTTCGAGCCCTCTTCTTGGTCTTGTGAGGAGCAGAGCAAGAACTAGAGCCACTTGAACACACACACGAAGAGAACATACGAAAACCAGCAAGAATGAGAGGAAAGCACACAACAAATGCAACAGCAGAGAAGACAGAACAGTGTTGTGTGGTTTGTATATTCCGGTTGTACCGGATCTCCCACCGGTAGTACCACACCACCGGTTGTACCGCCTGTATAGGCGGTAGAACCGCTGACAGTGGCACTACCAGGGGGAATAGATCTAACCAAGATATACGAATCACATAAGTAATATTCTGATTTCTAGGTACTGCAAACTAGACAGGAGGAAAGCAATGATCTCTCCTGACCAAAGTTCAAACACTAATCTCGGAAGGTCAAGTAATGCCCTAGACAAAGAAAGAACCCTAGAACGAGGAACGAAGAACAAGGGCATTACCACCATCCATGGGAGGAGATCGGGAGGCCTCCACGGAGAGAATCCACGGAGAGCCCACGGATCCGAAGCGTGATATGCACTTCGGGGCGGGGGCAGTGGTGACCGGCGGCTAGGGCGAGGAAAAGACGAATGGGGACGAAGGGAAAAAAGAAGAAAACCCTTCACCCCATCGGATATAAATAGGCCCATAGACGCGCAGCGGTAGAACCGCTCTGAGGAACGGTTGTACCACAGGTCAGGTACTGACAGGTGGTTGCGGGCGGTACTTCCGTTGCCTGAAAGGCACCAGTAGTACCGCCCGGAATCAACCGGTAGTACCGGACGATGGTAACCATGGGGATGGAGCGGTAAAACCGCCCAAGCACCGATTGCAAACCTACTGGGACAGCACAACCAGGTACCAGCGGTAGAACCGCCCATGACCCTAGTTGTACCGCCTGGCCACCAATGCCCAAACCAAGGTCAAAAAGAACAAAACAAGAGAAACAACAACCTTGGAGAATCCAACACCTAGAACAAGGAACAAAACAAAAAGAAAAACAAACACACGAATGCAAAGCGAGCTCCAGCCTCTCTCAAGAGAGGGCGGTGGCCGGAGCCACATATGTTTGAGTCAATTGGTATGGCACCGCGAAGAATTATCCTTGGGCCCATGACCAAAACTCGTCTTTGAAACACAAGTACCATCAATAATGCGAATGTGAAAGAGAGGCTCAATTTATGCATAATGGGGGGAGGAAGAGTTCATTGAGAGAGCAACACTCCCCCCATGTCCATGCCTACATCTAAACAAGACAACAAGTTAAGGATGGTGGGGTGTGCAAGGGTTCAAGCAACATTGCTCGAATCAATGATATTTAGCTCATGCCTTAACTTGCGAAATCTTGCTTCATCCAAGGGCTTCGTGAAAATATCTGCAAGGTTATCATGAGTGTTCACATACTTGAGCTCGATCTCCCCTCGCCTAATGTGATCCCTGATGAAGTGATACCGAATCTCAATATGCTTCGTCTTGAAGTGTTGCACCGGGTTGAGAGAAATCTTGATGGCACTTTCATTGTCACACCAAAGAGGCACTTTGTCACAAATGACACCGTACTCCTTTAAAGTTTGCCTCATCCATAAGAGTTGTGCACAACAACTACCGGCCGCCACATATTCCGCTTCAGTGGACGAGAGAGACACACAACTTTGCTTCTTGGAAGACCAACTCACCAAAGAGCAACCAAGAAATTGGCACCTTCCGGAAGTGGACTTCCTATCCACTTTGTCTCCCGCCCAATCGGAATCCGTATATCCTTCAAGCTTGAAGTTTGCCCCTCTTGGGTACCATAAGCCAAAGTTTGGGGTATGAGCCAAATATCAAAAGATTCGCTTGACCACCACATAGTGACTTACCTTCGGTGCGGCTTGAAACCGTGCACACATTCCCACACTCAACATGATATCCTGTCTAGATGCACAAAGTTAAAGCAAGGAGCCAATCGTGGAGCGATATACCTTTTGATCCACCGCTTTACCATTGGGATCAATGTCAAGTTGGCACTTGGTAGGCATTGGAGTAGAAGCCGGCTTGATATCACTTAGCTTGAATCTTTTTAGCATGTCTTGAGTGTATTTGGCTTGGTTGATGAATGTACTTTCTCTTCTTTGTTTGATATCAAAACCAAGGAAGAACTTCAACTCTCCCATCGAAGACATCTTGAACTTGGAGGTCATGAGAGCGGCAAATTCCTCATTGAAAGCTTTGTTAGGGGAACCAAAGATAATATCATCAACATATAGTTGGCATACAAACAACTCCCCTTTGACCTTCTTAGTAAAAAGAGTGGGATCGATTTGCCCCACCTCAAATCCACGATCTTGTAACAACTCGGTAAGGTGGTCATACCACGCACGTGGGGCTTGTTTAAGGCCATAAAGTGCCTTATCGAGTTGATACACATGATCTGGGAAGTAGGGATCCTCGAACCCGGGGGTTGCTTGACATAGACCAACTCATTAATAGGACCATTAAGAAAAGCACTTTTCACATCCATTTGTTGCAACTTAGAGTTGTGATGGGAAGCATAAGAAATCAACAAACGTATGGATTCAAGGCGAGCAACGGGAGCAAAGGTTTCACTGTAGTCGATACCCTCGACTTGGGAGTAGCCTTGTGCTACCAATCTTGCCTTGTTGTGAATGATGTTCCCATGAGCATCTTGCTTGTTCTTGAATATCCACTTGGTTCCAATGACGTTGTGGTTCCCCGACGGCATTGGCACCAATCTCCACACCTTGTTGTACTCGAAGTTGTTGAGTTCTTCATGCATGGCATTGATCCAATTCGAATCTTCGAGCGCCTCATAGACCTTTTGAGGTTCAACACAAGAAACAAATGCGTGATGCTCACAATAGTTTGCTAATTGTCTACGAGTGCTTACCCCCTTTCTTAGGCTTCCAACCACGTTCTCCATGAGATGACCTTTGGTGGTGAGCTTGGAAGCAATCTTCGCGGCACGACGCTCTAATTCCTCCTCGGATGTGGAAGAAGGAGGGTTAACTTGATCATCTTGTGCGCCGTCTTGAGCTTGTTCTTGATCTTGAACTTGCTCGAGGGGAAGAACTTGACCTTGGGCATCAATTGGTGGTTCACCACCATCTTGAGGTTGATCTTGCCCTTGGTCTTGTTCACGAGGTTGAGGGCCTTCACTTTGTTCATCGGAAGCGTGTGGGTCTTGGGAAGGTGATGGCTCCACTTGAGTGGAGCATTGTCCTGCTCCTTCGGCCACAAGGGGTTCCTCAATGGGTAGAATATGACCAATACCCATTCTTCTTATGGCTTGGGGAGGAATTTCATCACCTACATCACAAGTACCACTTTGCTCCACTTGGGAGCCGTTATTTTCGTCAAACTCCACGTTACACGTCTCCTCAATGAGTCCGGTGGACTTGTTGAGGACACGGTAAGAATGAGAGTTTGTAGCATAACCAACAAATATGCCCTCATAAGCTCTAGCCTCAAATTTAGACAAACGAACACCTTTCTTGAGAATGAAACACTTACACCCGAACACCCGGAAGTACTTGAGATTGGGCTTGTTACCGGTGAGTATTTCATATGGAGTCTTGTTCAAGCCCTTGCGGAGATAGAGCCGATTGGATGCATGACATGTTGTGTTGATGACTTCGGCCCAAAAGTTGTATGGAGACTTGAACTCCGCCATCATGGTCCTCGCCGCATCCATCAACGTCCGGTTCTTCCTCTCCACAACACCATTTTGTTGAGGGGTATATGGTGCAGCATATTGATGCTTGATCCCCTCATCACTAAGAAACTCATCCAAGGTGTAGTTCTTGAACTCGGTGCCGTTGTCACTTCTTATTGTCAAGATCTTTGCATTATGTTGACGTTGAGCTTCATTAGCAAAGTCGATGACGGTTTTTTGAGTCTCACTCTTCCTCTTGAAGAAGTAAACCCAAGTGTATCTTGAATAATCATCCACAATCACCAAGCAATACTTTCTACCTCCAAGACTATCAAAAGATGGGGGCCCAAAGATATCCATGTGAAGGAGCTCCAAGGGTCTCTTCGAGTAGATGATGGTCGTGGGAGGGTGAGCCGTCTTATGAAGCTTTCCTTCAATACAAGCACTGCAAGCACGATCTTTGGCAAAACTAACATTTGTTAGTACACGGACATGGTCCCCCTTGAGAAGACTTTGCAAAGATCTCATATTGACATGGGCTAAACGGCGATGCCAAAGCCATCCCACGTCAACTTTAGCCATTAGGCATGTCGTTGTCTTAGTGGGTCGCTCCGAAAAGTTAATCACATAGAGACCGTTCTCGACATGCCCAACAAAGGCTACTTTAATAGTCTTGCTCCACAAGAGGGCCACGGTATCAATATCAAAGAAAGTGGCAAAGCCCATAAGTGCAAGTTGACAAACGGAAAGTAAATTGTATGCAAGGGACTCAACAAGCATGACTTTCTCGATCGTTAGATCATGAGAAACGACAACCTTGCCAAGACCCAATACCTTAGAATGTGAGGCATCACCCCACTCGACATTGGTGGGCATAGATGGAATCTTTTGCACGTCCACCACCAAGTCCTTGCTCCCGGTCATATGATTTGCTGCTCCACTATCGAGCAACCATGATCCCCCACCGGAAGCAAACACCTATAAGAGATCAATGCTTGGTTTTAGGTACCCATTTAGTAATGGGTCCTTTGATGTTAGTAACAAGGGTATTAGGAACCCAAATAGACCATTCAATGTACTCATAAGGAGAACCAACAAATTTAGCATAAACATGCCCATCACTAGCACATCACAACACATATGACGGGTTCAAGTCGCCGGCTTTGTTGGAGGAGATGGTTTTGCTCTTTTTGACATCAACACCCTTCACATTTTCCTTCTCCTTAGGAGCACTGAGGGAGTCCTGGACTGGGGGGTGTCTGGATAGCCGAACTATCATCATCGGCCAGACTCCAAGACTATGAACATACAAGATTGAAGACTTTGTCCCGTGTCCGGATGGGACTTTCCTTGGCGTGGAAGGCAAGCTTGGCAATACGGATATGTAGATCTCCTACCATTGTAACCGACTATGTGTAACCCTAGCCCTCTCCGGTGTCTATATAAACCGGAGGGTTTTAGTCCGTAGGACAACAATAATTACAACAATCATACCATAGGCTAGCTTCTAGGGTTTAGCCTCCTTGATCTCGTGGTAGATCCACTCTTATACTACCCATATCATCAATATCAATCAAGCAGGAGTAGGGTTTTACCTCCATCGAGAGGGCCCGAACCTGGGTAAAAACATCGTGTCCCTTGTCTCCTGTTACCATCTGCCTAGACGCACAGTTCGGGACCCCCTACCCGAGATCCGCCGGTTTTGACACCGACATTGGTGCTTTCATTGAGAGTTCCTCTGTGTCGTCACCGATAGGCTTGATGGCTCCTTCGATCATCAACAACAACACGGTCCAGGGTGAGACTTTCCTCCCCGGACAGATCTTCGTATACGGCGGCTTTGCACTGCGGGCCAATTCGCTTGGCCATCTGGAGCAGATCGAAAGCTACGCCCCTGGCCATCAGGTCAGATTTGGAAGTCTGAACTTCACGGCTGACATCTGCGGAGACTTGATCTTCGATGGATTCGAGCCACAGCCGAGCGTGCCACACTGTCACGATGGGCATGACTTAGCTCTGCTGCTGGACAGTGCCCTGGAGGCCGCACACGAGTCCGCTCCGATCCCCAATTCGGAGCCGACTGCACAGATCGAGGATGTGTGGCTAGACACCGCCTCAGGGGCTGCAACCCCTATGGCGATGGAGCCGAATACTGACCTTGTCCCTTGTGAAGCTCGTGACTCCGAGGTGCCGGACTCCGAACCTCCTGCGCCCCCTCTAATCGAATCCTATTGGGCGCCAATCATGGAGTTCACCGCTGCAGACATCTTTCAACACTCACCTTTCGGCGACATCCTGAATTCGCTAAGGTATCTCTCGTTATCAGGAGAGCCCTGGCCGGACTGCGGCCAGGATGGATGGGATGCGGACGACGAAGAAATTCAAAGCCCACCCACCACCCACTTTGTAGCCACTGTCGACGATCTATCCAACATGCTAGACTACGACTCTGAATACATCGACGGTATGGACGATGATGCCGGAGACGACCAAGAACCAGCGCCTATGGGGCACTGGAAGACCACCTCGTCATACGACATATACATGGTGGACATCCCAAAGGATGGGAATGGCGAGGATGCAGCGGAGGAAGACTCCTCCAAGAAACAGCCCAAGCACCGGCGTCAGCGGCGCCGCTCTAAATCCCGCCACAGCAAGAATGGAGATTCCGGCACTGGAGATAACAACACCCCAGAGAGTGCCAAAGACAACCCCCTCTAGCAAGATTCAGCGCAGGAGAACGGAGAAGCCAGCCCTCATGAGAGAGCGGCAGACGATGAGGTAGAGGATGATAATTACATGCCTCCCTCTGGAGATGAGGCAAGCCTCGACGACGACGAATTTGTCGTGCCCGAGGATCCCGTCGAACAAGAGCGTTTTAAACGCAGGATTATGGCCACGGCGAACAGCCTCAAGAAAAAGCAGCAACAGCTTAAAGCTGATCAAGATCTACTAGCCGACAGATGGACTGAAGTCCTTGCGGCCGAAGATCATGAACTCGAACGCTCCTCCAAAAGCTACCCCAAACGCAAGCTGCTCCCCCGATTAGAGGAGGAGGCATACAAACCTGCATCACTAGCGCACAATACGGCTGGCCGACCACCTCGTGGCCGCGACAGAGAGGCCTCTAGGCCCTCCACCAGAACCGTACCCCGACACCGCTTGAAAAGTACGAAGCCACAGGGGAATGCACCGGACTTGCGAGACATATTGGAGGATAAGGCAAGACAATCAAGATCAATCTACGGATCGCGTGGACGCCCCACAATGCGCGATGACGATCGTCGCGCCGGATACAACAACTCCGGCCGGGCCGAACACAGTAGACAAAGCTCGCTTGAGCTACGTCGTGATATAGCGCAATATAGAGGCGCCACACACCCACTATGCTTCACAGATGAAGTAATGGATCATCAAATCCCCGAAGGATTTAAACCCGTGAATATTGAATCCTACGATGGCACAACAGACCCCGCGGTTTGGATCGAAGACTATCTCCTTCATATCCACATGGCCCACGGTGATGATCTTCACGCCATCAAATACCCCCCACTCAAGCTTAAAGGACCAGCTCGGCATTGGCTTAATAGCTTGCCAGCAGAATCAATTGGGTGTTGGGAGGACCTGGAAGCCGCATTCCTTGACAACTTCCAGGGCACATATGTGCGACCACCAGACGCCGATGACCTAAGCCACATAATTCAGCAGCCAGACGAATCGGCCAGACAATTCTGGACACGGTTCTTAACAAAGAAAAATCAAATCGTCGACTGTCCAGATGCAGAGGCTCTCGCAGCCTTCAAACATAACATCCGCGACGAGTGGCTTGCCCGGCACCTAGGACAGGAAAAGTCGAAATCCATGGCAGCCCTCACATCACTCATGACCCGCTTCTGCGCGGGAGAGGACAGCTGGCTAGCCCGCAGTAACAACCTCAGCAAAAACTTTGGTAGTCCGGATAACAAGGACCACAATGGCAGGTCGCGTCGCAACAAAAACAAACGCCGCGTTAATGGCGATAACACTGAGGATACGACAGTCAACGCCGGATTCAGAGGCTCCAAACCCGGTGAGTGGAAAAAGCCATTCAAAGAACTACTCCGGGTCCGTCCAATTTGGACCGAATACTCGACCGCTCGTGCCAGATACACGGCACCCCCGAAAAGCCAGCTAATCACACCAACAGGGATTGTTGGGTATTCAAGCAGGCAGGCAAGTTAATTGCCGAAAACAATGACAAGGGGCTGCATAGCGATGACGAGGAAGAGACCCGACCGCCGAACAATAGATAACAGAAAGGTTCCCCCCACAAGTGCGGACGGTAAACATGATATACGCAACCCACATACCCAAGAGGGAGCGGAAGCGTGCACTCAGGGACGTATATGCGATGGAGCCAGTCGCCCCGAAGTTCAACCCATGGTCCTCCTGCCCGATCACTTTTGATCGAAGGGACCACCCCACCAGTATCCGCCATGGCGGATTTGCCGCATTGGTTTTAGACCCAATCGTCGATGGATTTCACCTCACTAGAGTCCTGATGGACGGCGGCAGCAGCCTGAACCTGCTTTATCAGGATACAGTGCGCAAGATGGGCATAGACCCCTCAAGGATTAAACCAACAAAGACGACCTTCAAAGGCGTCATACCAGGTGTAGAGGCCAATTGTACAGGCTCAGTCACACTGGAAGTGGTCTTCGGATCCCCGGATAACTTCCGAAGCGAGGAGTTAATCTTCGACATAGTCCCGTTCCGCAACGCTATCACGCTCTGCTCAGACGGACCGCGTTTGCAAAGTTCAACGCGGTGCTGCATTACGCATACCTCAAGCTCAAGATGCCAGACCCTCGAGGAGTCATCACGGTCAACGGAAACACTGAACGCTCCCTCCGAACGGAGGAACACACAGTGGCTCTCACGGCAGAAGTACAGAGCAGCCTCTCAAGGCAATTTTTTTAGTCCGGTCGTTAAATGACCGGACATGGCCAAACGCGCCCGGAGTAACCTACAACAAGACCACCTGGCACATTCCGAGCACGCGTAGCAATGCGGCCCCAACCCCAGCCCTTGCAAAATTGCAAGACTGGTCCTTCGTGTACATCACTACGCCCTAGAGATACCATGGGCATAGGGGGAGGGGCACGACCACAACAGGCCCAGAGTGCGGCTCCACCACACTAGGGGCTCCCAAGTGTGTCATCTTTTTTTTCTTTTCTCTTTTTTACCCACATGACTCCGTTCACCAGAGGCCCTGTTCGGCAGTAGACCTGCCGATCTCACGATGCAACAGCTAGGGAAGGAGAAAGGCTACGACGAGTATCCAGGTGGTCTCCATTATGAGCATTAAATCTGTTTTATACACCATTCCGCAGCCTACCCCTGGAGGGGGACATGTTTAATAGTCCCATCCCTTGCTTACCGCACTATTTGTATTGTTCTGCATTCATGGCAGTATTTCTTGAATAAACAATGCATCGCTTTTTGCTTATAATTGCATTTCTTTCTTATACATATGTTCATTTATGACATGTTGCATCCGTACACTTTGGTACGGCTAAATACACCAGGGGCTTAAGTTCCCCACATTATGGTGTGATAAGTCCGAACACTTTCACAAGTGCGGCACCCCGAACTTATAGCATTATATGCATCGGCTCCGAATCATGTCTTGGGTCAATAGTTGGTTTGCCCGGCTCCCATGTTTTGGTACCTTACGTTCTGTTGTATCGGCTAAGGTAGCATTGGGAGAACCACTGCAATTGCACCCCGGTTGAGCTGGGCGAGCGCCTCAGTGGAGAAAGGTAAAACTGACCGTCATGATAAGGCGAGAGCTGGTCGCTGTTCGAGAGGTCTTTTCGAGTCCCTAAAGACTTATGCCGCTTAGAGCAAGGAACCGGCTTTGTCCGGCCCAGGCGTGGATAGCGCCCCGAACTCGGTCTTCCGAACACTAGGGGCTTCGCCGAAATTTAAAATTATAGAATTCTATGGCTAAGTGAGAGTGTTCAAGCATTATAAGTCCAGTTGCCTCGTTCATTGTGTTGAGCGCCTCCCTAGATGGACCCAAAAATTGGAACAAGAGCGCTCAAGTTTATCCCGAACACCCCAGCACTCGTGGCATGGGGGCTGAAGCCGACGACTTGCCATCTCTCAGATTTGATAAACGGCCGCACAGAAGGTAATATTTCAAATTAACAAGTGTTGCTTAGCGCATATGAACAAAGTCTTCAGCGCACAGGATAACAAAATGCGAGTCTACTCAAATATTACATCTTTGGAGCACTCACCCGCAATCATGCGGGCACCCTTCAGGACACTCTTATAATACATTTCGGGCGTACGATACTCCTTGCCCGCCGGCGGCGCGTCCGTTAGAAGCTTCTCAGCGTCCATCCTGCCCCAGTGCACTTTTGCACGGGCAAGGGCCTGACGGCACCTTCAATGCAGGCGGAGTGCTTGACGACTTCAACCCAGGGACACGCATCCACTAGCCGCTGCACCAGGCCGAAGTAGCTCCCAGGCATGGCCTCCTTGGGCCACAGCCGAACTATGAGGCCCTTCATGGCCTGTTCGGCCACCTTGTGGAGCTCGACCAGCTGCTTCAGCTGGTCGCTAAGGGGCACCGGATGTCCGGCCTCAGCATACTGAGACCAGAAGACCTTCTCCGTCGAGCTCCCCTCCCCGGCCCGATAGAATGCGGCAGCATCGGACATGCTGCGGGGCAGATCTGCGAACGCTCCTGGAGAGCTCCAAATTCGGGTAAGTAATAGGTAATTCACATTTACATGCTTACTTTGCATGAAAAATGCCTTACCCACCGCTATCTTCTTTAACGCCTCGATTTCCTAGAGGGCCTTGTGGGCTTTGGCCTTAGCGGCTTTGGCACTCTCAAGAGCCGCTGCAAGCTCGGACTCTCGAGTCTTTGAGTCGCGCTCCAAACTCTCATGTTTTTCCACGAGAGCCTGGAGCTCTTGCTGCACCTCCGCCACCCGCGCCTCCAGCTTCTCTTGCTCGGCTCGTTCCGCGGCCGCATTGCATTCCGCCACGGACACCTCCTCCTTCAGGGTCGCCAGCTTGTTCGTAGCCCCTGTAGTACCCACGTTATCTTTGTTATTTTCTCTTAACCAAATCCTTTTCTGTAAGGTACAACTTTAATAAGGTGTTACTCACCTTCCTCGTCCTCGAGCTGCTTCTTGGCACGGCCGAGCTCGCTCTCGGACCGCTCGAGGCTTTGCTTCAAAGCATCGACCTCCACAGTCAGTGCGACAGAGGTCAGCAGCGCAACCTGCAATCCCATATTGACATATTTTTTAGACTCCTGCGTAGATCTTTTTAGATCCTCAGTCCGGCTTTTCTTTCCGAACACCGAACCGAGCATCAGGGGCTACTGTCTATGCGGTATTATATTACACATCTTAAAATTCTTACCTCAAAGCCCGTTAGAAAGCTGCTGCAGGCTTCGGTCAGCCCGCTCTTGGCGAGCTGAACCTTCTGAATCACCGCACTCATGACAGTGCGGTGTTCTTCTCGATGGAAGCACCGTTGAGCGCCTCCAGCAAGTTATCCGGCATCTCCGGTTGGACGGAGGCCGCCGGCGTCACAGTCTTTCCCTTCTTACGAAGGGGCCGCTTGCCGGATTCCGGATCCACTGCAGGTTCTGGTGCGGAGTCCGGTGCACAGTCCGGGAGGTTGCCCTGCGGCACCTCTGGGGCCTCCTCCTCCTGGCGGGTCCCTTCCTGGGATCCCACCTCGACGTCGTCAGTGTCATGAGGGGTGGAGGCGGTCGGAAGAGAATCCATATCCGACGTGCCCAAGGACCCGCTCGACGAAGCGGGAAGATCATCCTTGGCCGGACTACAGGTTGTATGCGGCATTAGAAAGACACCTCATGGCAAAAAGAAAAATTATAATCATCCAGGAGTCCGGATCATACGATCTTGCCAGGGGCTTGGCCCTTGAGGGCCACTCCTCGTCGCAGTCGCCGACGTTGGCGGAGCAGTCCGGAGGAAGGGTCCTTCCCTTCTTGGACCCTTCGGCCTCCCTCGTTGGGGAGGCCTTCCTCTTCTTCTCTCCCCCCCGCTGGGGGAGAGGCCTCTTTCTTCTCCTCCTCGTCCTCGTGGGAGGAGTCCGCCTCGGAGTCATCGGACGATGAGTCCGATACCACCTGAGGCCGGGAACTCCTCCGGGTTCCTGTGGCCTTCTTCTTGGCCTTCTTCTCCGGCACCACGTAAAGTGCCAGGACCAGCAGCCCTGTCAAACGGGAGTTCGCTGGGTCTTCTGGAAGGGGAGCCGGACAGTTAACCTGTCCGGACATCTTCTGCCTGTCATGTTAAAGGTATTGGGAGTTTAGATCCCGCATAGAGTCAAACTATGAAAAGCGAGTGTCCCATAAAGGATAACATAGCTTACCTCGCCAGCCGGGCGCTGCATGCTGAATCCGCGATCTTCGGTTGCGGATGCGGGAGCTTCGGCGCCCTTGAACAGCACCCTCCAAGCAGCTTCGTACGTAGTGTCGAAGAGCCCGCTCAAGGTCCGGTGCTGTGCCGGATCAAACTCCCACAAATTGAAGTCCCGTTGCTGGCAGGGGAGAATCCGGCGGACGAGCATGACCTGGATCACGTTGACAAGCTTAAGCTTCGTGTTCACCAGGGTCTGGAGACAGGACTGGAGTCCAGTCAGCTCCTCCGAACTACCCCAAAGCAAGCCCTTCTCTTTCCAGGAGGTGAGCTGCATGGGGATGCCAGATCTGAATTAAGGGGCCGCTGCCCATTTAGGATCACGCGGCTCGGTGATGTAGAACCACCCCGATTGCCACCCTTTGATGGATTCCACGAAGGCACCCTCGAGCCAAGTGACGTTGGGCATTTTGCCCACCATGGCGCCTCCGCACTCCACTTGGCTGCCCTTCACAACCTTCGGCTTGACATTGAAGGTCTTTAGCCACAAGCCGAAGTGGGGCTGGATGTAGATGAAGGCCTCGCACACGACGATAAACGCCGAGATATTGAGGATGAAATTTGGGGCCAGATCGTGGAAGTCCAGGCCGTAGTAGTACATGAGGCCCCGGACAAAGGGGTGGAGTGGGAAGCCCAGTCCGCGGAGGAAATGGGGAAGGAATACCACCCTCTCATGGGGCCTGGGGGTGGGGATGAGCTGCCCCTCGTCGGGCAGCCGGTGTGCTATGTCGCTGGACAAGTATCCGGCGCTGCGCAGCTTCTCGATGTGCCCCTCCGTGACGGAGGAGGCCATCCACTTGCCTCCCGCTTCGGACATGGCTGGAGAAGGTCGAGGTGAGATGTGCGGACTTGGGCGCTGGAGCTCGAGTGCGCGGAGATGGATAAGCAAAGGAGGAAGAAGGCGTAGGTAAAAGAGGTGGATCCTTATCCCCTTATATATGGGCGGACGAAAACTATGCGTCCCCACCGGCCTAGTAAAACTCGCTTATCTCCCAAGCGCCACAATCAATGGCGCGGTTGGGTTACCCACATCCGTATTGATGGGAATCCCGGAATAAGGGGAACACGATCTCTGCTTCGACAAGACGTGCCAAGGAAACCGCTTCGCTAAACGCGCTGAGGTGGTATAATAAAAATGATTCGAGTAAAGGCTTGGTAGTGGTGTGACGTCACGCCACAAAATACGTCAGCAGATTGAACTTGTGTAAATATTATTCTCTCTACGGTGGTATGTGGAATTTATTTTACAGAGCCGGACACTATCCTGGTGTTCACAATCTTCTATGAATTATTCGGAGGAGGAACCCTCCTTGCAATGCTGAAGACAATATGCGTGCCGGACTCTTCGTCATTGAAGCCTGGTTCAGGGGCTACTGAGGGAGTCCTGGACTGGGGGGTGTCCGGATAGCCGAACTATCATCATCGGCTGGACTCCAAGACTATGAAGATACAAGATTGAAGACTTCGTCCCGTGTCCGGATGGGACTTTCCTTGGCGTGGAAGGCAAGCTTGGCAATATGGATATGTAGATCTCCTACCATTGTAACCGACTCTGTGTAACCCTAGCCCTCTCCGGTGTCTATATAAACCGGAGGGTTTTAGTCCGTAGAACAACAACAATTACAACAATCATACCATAGGCTAGCTTCTAGGGTTTAGCCTCCTTGATCTCGTGGTAGATCCACTCTTGTACTACCCATATCATCAATATCAATCAAGCAGGAGTAGGGTTTTACCTCCATCGAGAGGGCCCGAACCTGGGTAAAAACATCGTGTCCCTTGTCTCCTGTTACCATCCGCCTAGACGCACAGTTCGGGACCCCCTACCCGAGATCCGCCGGTTTTGACACCGACAAGCACCCTCTCCCTCTTTGACAAAAGTTTGCTTGAGAGGAGGAGGTCGATTGGTCTTGTCGTTCTTCTTCTTGTTCTTGGACTTGGGTGCAAACCCAATTCCCTTCTTGGCCACAACTTCCTTTCGATTGCTCAAAAGATCGTTGAGGTTCTTCTCACCTTGAATGCATGTCACAAGGCCTTTCTCAAGTTGATCCTTCAACTTGGCATTCTCCTCCACAAGATGCACATGCTCACAACACAGGTTAGTAGCATATGCATTATCAATTAATACCATATGAGGAAAGGTGGCCTTTTCCTTGGTTAGCTTAACTTGGAGTTGAGCATGAGACTACTTGAGGTTAGCGTGAGCACCCTTCAAGACCTTGTGGGCCTTGTCAAGTATATCAAACTCCTCCTTGAGTCTAGCATGATCAACCCCAAGTCTAGCCTTCTCGGAAGTTAGCACACAAGACACGACAAGAGCATGATCAAGATCTTTCTTTAACTTAGCATGGTCATCGTTGTATGACTCCTCAAGAGTCAAACGATTCCCACGCTCTTCCTCAAGAGCATTAGAGAGACTCGATATCTCATTGGCATAGTCACGACTATGACCTTCCATCTTAGAGATGGTTTCTTCGTGAGCCTCGAGCATGCCATTGGCTTCACCAAGTTGTTCCAAGAGAGCAACAAAGTGCTTCTTGGATTTGCCCTTGAGCTTACTCATAAATGACTCAAATTCATTCACATCCTCATTAGACCCCTCATGATCATCAATACAACCCTCCAAAGATGGATTAGTAATGATGGTGGTTTTGATGTTGGGGGTTACCTTGTTAGAAGCTTTAGCCATGAGGCACTTGGCGGTGATGTTCTCGTTGGGTGAATCAAAGAGAGACACCCGGGGAGTGGTAGCAATGGCAATGGAGGCCATGACCATTGCTTCTCCATTTTCATCATCATCGCCATCCTCATGGTATTCTTCTTGAACCACCAACGCACGAGTAGGAGTCTTCTTGGTGAAGTTGTTCTTGTTGGGGAAGGACTTGGATTTGTCTTTTCGGATGAACTTGCCACCATTGTCTTCCCGCTTCTCGTAAGGACAATCCGCAACGAAATGGCTCACATTGCCACAGTTGAAACAAGTTCTAACTTGTTGCTTGCCCTTGAAGCCACTTGAGTTGTTCTTGTTGAAGTTGGGTCTTGAATTTTTCTTGCTCCAAAATTGTCTTGAAGCAAGAGCCATGTGCTCATGATAATCATATTTTGTATCTTTGGGGTTGCTCTGCTCATCCTCCTCTTCTTCCTATTCTTCCACAATAACCTTGGCCTTCAAGGCAAGATTGGGCTTCTTTGCCCTTTGAGAACGGAGCACCGCATTGTCGGCGGTCTTGTCCAAGATGCTCATTGCAACGAACTCATCCAACACTTCACTTGATGTCATGGAATGGAAGTCTGGTCTTTGACGAATGACAGAGGACATGGCCTTGTTGTAGGGCATCATGGCCTTGAGGAACTTGCGCTTGATCCAATTGTCATCTGTGTCCTTGCTCCCATGATCTTGGAGTGAGACCGCGAGTTTGGTCACTCTTCGAAAGAGCTCACGAGGTTCTTCATCTTCTTTCATTGCAAACTCATCGGCTTCATCTTGGACCACTTCATAGTTGGAGCGTTGAATGCTAGCACTTCCTCGATAGAGAGACACAACGCATTGCCATGCATATTTGGCCATGGCATGGGGTCAAAGATGAGGGAGATCTTCGGGAAGGATTGCATCTTGGATGATAAAGAGAGCACTCTCATTGAATTGATTATCCACCGCTTCTCTCGGGGTGAAGTTGCTTTGGTCATGTGGATAGAAACCTTCTTCAATGATTCTGCAGAGATTAGTATTCACATGATTTAAATGACGCTTGAAGCGATACACCCAAGAATCAAAATCCTCATTTTTCACAATCTTAGGGGGAGGACTGACATGATTTAAATGAGTAGATGGAATCGTTCCTCCATAAGTTGGAGGTTCCACATGGGCAAAGATGCCGGTGCCATTTCGACCACTAGTAGAAGGACCCTTCTCACTATTAGCTTCCCCCTTGTCGGAGTTAGCATCCGTCACCTTGTTAGTGGGATCACCCACTTTCAAAGGCGAGGTAGGTAGTTTAAGTCCTTCTAAGAATTTCTTAAACATGCTTTCTACCGTGGTTGTCATGGAGGTTTTCAATGTGTCCAAGGCCACATTGAATTCCTCACGGGACACCGCGGTTTCCCATCACCCGTAGACGAGATCAGATTCACACCGAAGTGCTCCTCCTCCCCATGGTCTACGGTGTCAACCATACTCTTCGGACGGCAAAGTCCTTAATAAAGAGACGAGGCTCTGATACCAATTGAAAGGATCGATATAGTTGACTAGAGGGGGGGGGGTGAATAGGCAACTAACAATTTTTAGCTTTTCTTTACCAAATTAAACTTTGCATCAAAGTAGGTTGTCTAGATATGCAACTAAGTGAACAACCTATATGATGAAGCAACAATAAGCACACAAGCAAGCAAGGGATACAACACAAGTAAGCTTGCAAAAGTAAAGGCACGAGATGACCAAGAGTGGAGCCGGTGGAGACGAGGATGTGTTACCGAAGTTCCTTCCGTTTGAGGGGAAGTACGTCTCTGTTAGAGCGGTGTGGAGGCACAATGCTCCCCAAGAAGCCACTAGGGCCACCGTATTCTCCTCACGCCCTCACACAATGCGAGATGCCGTGATTCCACTATTGGTGCCCTTGAAGGCGGCAACCGGACCTTTACAAACAAGGTTGGGGCTCTCTCCACAACTTAATTGGAGGCTCCGAACGAAACCACGAAGCTTCACCACAATGGAATATGGCTTCGAGGTGACCTCAACCGTCTACGGTGCTCAAACACCCAAGAGTAATAAAATCCACACAAGAAAGTATGGGGGAAGCAAATATCCTTTGGTGGAAGTGTAGATCTAGGTCTCCTCCTTCAATCCCTAGCAAATCAACAAGTTTGAGTGTCTAGAGAGAGAGATCGGGAAAAGAGAGCTTGAGAGCATCAATGGTGGAGTGAGAGAGGTAAGAAGTAAAAGTGGTAGGTGGAAGAACCACCTTATATAGCAACCCTAATAAATCCAACCACTACAAGAAATATGTCAACTTGTGACCTTGACTATTAGTCACTGAAAGGTCATGGTTTTTCATTTGCGACCTTTTTTTGACCAAAAACAGAAGGTCAAAAGCTGAGGGTCGTTAACTGACTATAGCGACCTTCTCTCTGAGAAGGTCATGGACGTTTATGACCAAAATATGTCCACTGTGGCGTTTTGGTCGCTAGCAACCTCCCCAGGCCACGTAGGCATCCAGCGTGGCAATCTGATGTGGCACAAGATTCAGCCCGGTCCAGTTCGATTTTCTACATGGGCCTAGCCCAACAATTCGGCCTTTTAATGTATTTTTTCTTGTTAATTTTTGGTAGCTACATGGGCCAAGCCCAACATTTCGGCCTTTTTATCTTTTTTTCTCCCAAATTATGTTTAACCAAATGAGTCCAGCCCAATATTTTTCAGGCTTTTTCTTTCCTGTCCAATCCACATTCATTTATTTTTGTTTCTTTTTTTGCCTAAAATATTTGTCCAATATAATTTGATCCTTGGCCTCTTTAAGGTCCAACTCCAGCCCATTTAACGAACATTTTCAAACCAGTTTGAATAACAATATGAATCACCACCAATTAGCTGAATATTACAGAAATATCTCAAAACTCACATTCTACAAATTTCCATCACATCCGTATTTTATACAGATCCAAGCAACCTACAACATTACGTATTCAAGCATTCAGCTGCTGAAATACTCTAGAACATGAAAGAATAAATAGAACTATCTAGTGCTTCACAACAAGAAAACATGTAGTCTGCTTCTTCAAGTACTGCTTCTTCCTTAGCAATGATAGGCTGATGCACAACATCTGGGCATTCAAAAGAGAACAAAAAGTATGTCACTGATATAAGAAATATTACACGAATACTTTTAAAATAAAAACTAAAGGCACATGAGATGGAAACAAGTAATTTGAGATGGAAAGTTAGCCAACAGAATTTATATAAAAGATCTTTTTGCGGTACAATTATCTTATGTACATATGAATGACACCCAAGTAATTTGAGATGGAAACAAGTACATCTAGCAATCTAACATGTATAGTGGCACCAGCAAAAGAGCAAGACACGGAAGAATTTTAGCTTTACATAATGTTTACAAGAACAGGACCCTGATATAGGATTTAGCTTGTCCTCAACACTGTTAACAAGGTACTTTTAAAGTAGCTATGTGCATCAGCCTCACCAAGTCTTATCATGAATTGGTTGCTTTTAAAAACTATACTATATTTTTGAACAGCAAACTAAATAGACGGCTACTCTCAAACTGTACATCCAAACAAAGCAAATAAGCACTCTACGGAAACCTTAGAACATGCTTTACAACTCATATGTAGAGGCCAACTTGAAATTATGAGCATAATGAACTCGTTTTTCAGTTAGAAGCTCGCTTCCCAAAACTGTCAGGTAGTGCAGTTTTTTAACTGAACCAAATTCAGTTTACACAGAGGTAAGTAAGGAACTACTTCAAAACCAGAGGTGCTAACTATGTTTACACAGAAAAACGAGTAGGGTGTCTATTTGCCAAACTTGCAGCAGCTAAGAATTCATTCCCCATAGAGAAAATGAACTGACTGAGAGCATGTCCCGTCGTCATTAGATTAAATTTCTACTAGTACATAGTGCTAGAATCACTATAACCTATGGAGTGACAAGCACTATAACCATACAAATAAAGTACTTTATCCCATACCTATATGCATAACACCGACGGAATAACAGCAGTATAAACAGTAGTATAGAAACTTAAACACTAGCATCACCTACTTAGTAGTGACCAGGGAATTAATCCACAGCTGGCAGAGCAAAACAAAATCACAAGCACTACTGGCAGTAGCACGTGTAGCAGTAGATCACAGTCACTACATCCAGCATCACCAATCTTATTGTATGCAAACAATCTTATTTTATTTGTTTACATTACTAAAACAAAGGTGTATGAGGTCAGATCAGGAACACTATTAGAACAACAGACATATCTTCCTTTATGTGAAGAAGTCTGCTCACTTCATTAATTAGTAGTAATCATTCCATGCTTATCAACCATGTGCGTGTGCTTGATCATGGTCTGGAGATTACACGCATAGAGGAATAGAATCCTAAACACAATAGCATCAAACAACGGTGGGTGCTCAACCCATTTACCATACACAAGCAACACTTAAACAATAGCTTGTGCATATATAACTTGTGTCACATTAGGGGGTTCAGAATGTACTCAGTATATTCTAATAAATATAACATGACCAAATTTCTTCTGGTCAACATCACCTCCGAGCAACTTGATGTAACCACCACCGTAGACAAGATTTTGCTCATGCTTCACAGTGAACTGCGGCATGAGTGTCTTCTCCTTGTTGCTGAACTCAGGGTACTCCACCGAGATGGCATAGAACATGTAGTCCTCTGAGGTTTGGATACCTACATCAAGATTCAAGAATCAAGGTTTCATTAGTAAATCATAAGAAATAAAATCTCAAGTTAAGTTTTCCTGAATCAACTAAACCTCAATGTGTAGGTACTACCAAGTACCAACAGAAAGCAAAGTAGTATCAAACTGAAACACCACGCCACAAGAAGATGCATTACAACCAATTACTCCCATCCGTGGAACAAATTGCAAAAATAATTGACTCTGTTCGTGGCTATTTAACCAAGAAGTTGTTTGAACATGCTTGTTACAAGTAATCCAAAATCAAAGTAGGAGTTGTACTCCAAAATCAAAGTAATTGCCAACCTATCCTCTACAACAGCAACAGTAGGAGTTGTACTCCAAATCAAAGTGAAGCACGTTAGGAGCTACAAGACAGAGAAAGATAGTAGAAGAGGGGAGAGAGAACCTCCATGGCGTCGGCTGCAAGCAGTGCAGGGTTGCCAGAGCAGAACCTCCATGACATGGCCTTGGTTGGTGCTTCCCCACCCGCTCCTCTACTGCTACAAAAGAAGATAATTCAAGACAGGAGATTAGAGAGGGAAGGGAGAGATAGGAGGAAGGAGGGGGGAGGGGGTGAACTCACCGGACATGGCGGATCCAGCCGGAGTAGAGGACGCAGCGGAACGAGGCAAGCTCGGCGCGGTGTTGTGCGGTGGCGGGAGACACCGGGGCTCGACGGAATCAGGTGGCATACATGGAGCAGTCGCGAAGAGCGAGGAGGTCCTGTGCACGCGAGAGTGGATTGTGGTCGGCGGCATGGTACGAGGTGGTGGACGGGGGCGGCGAGAGTGGATGGCGGTAGCAGGTGGGTGGGGATGCGGATGGGGCGACGCGGATCTAGGTAGTGGAGGGCAGGAGCCACTTGAGGGCGGGGAGGTGTGGGGAGTCGATGCAGGGGGGCGGCCATGGTGCGAGGGGCGGCGGCGACGGCGTCTATGTTTTTGGCAAGCTGTGTGGGCGTTGGAGGGAGGCAGCAAAGGAGGTGGAGGAGGAGCGGTGGTGGAAGGGGGAGACACCGCCCGGGGAGGTGAAGCCCGTGCTGCTCCCGCTGCGCTGTCGCCCGTAGACTGGGCTCCCCGCCCGCAGACGGTTCATGGCGGGCTCGCCGGAGCAGGGAGCAATCTGGGTAGAGGACGGCGGCGGATTGGATTGGGCTACGTGGGGGTAGGGATAGGGGCGGTGGCGGATTGAGATCTGAGGGAGGGAGAGGGTTAGGGTTGGAGATAGGGTTAGGGTGAGAGGATGAGGCCGTGAGGGGTGAGGGGTGTCGTCCGATCCGGAAATATCCGACGGTGTATGATGCGTGATCTGCGTGAGAAGCCTACGGACCAATCAAAACGCAGTAAAAGCTTTGACAATCTTATGACCATCTCAATTGGTCTTAATTGATTGAAATATAAGTATTTTTTGCAGAAAAAATGCATTTTTCATTTCAGTTTTGTTGTAAAGAACCTACCAACTCTTTGTTGCAAAATTGATCCTACCAACTCAAAGTATCTATTTCATCACAGGAACACAAAAAATTTCGCAAGATTTCACACCTAGATAAGAATGTTCATACCGACAAATTTGACCACATTTATCAATAGCCTCTTATTTCGGGTAAACAATCGACATATTAGCCTCATGTTGTATGTTTCAATGACCCAATATTGTGTTCATATGTGTATCTTGGGACAACAAACAATGTTGATTTGAGGGGGTTTTATTTTCTTTACACAAAAAATCATTTTTCAATTTTTGGAGTGCCAATAATCGGTTTTTTTTGTGAAGGCCCTATCATATATTTATTGCAAAACTGAACAAAATTATTTTTCTAAAATACTACGCCATATTTAATGAACAAATGACCAAATAGTTGGGTCTCAAAAGTTTTGATCCACCTCTGGTGAAAAAGACTAATTGCCGTCGATTCAGCTAGAAAAGGGTCAAATTTGAACTGCAGCTACCTTATAGTTTGCTCTTTATTTTTTGAAAAATCATTTCTAGGTACATAAGTATCTATTTAATCATAGAAACACCAAAAAAATTCCAAGATTCAACCACTAGCTAGGAACGGTCAAGCCCGCCGTTTTGACCGCATTTTGAAACGGGCATAAAAATTCAAAAAAAATCAAAAAAATGCAAAACCTTCGCATTGTGTCATTATATGTGACCAAGTTTCCAGGAAAAATAATAAACTTGTAATACGGCAATTATTTTAAAAAAAGTGTTCTCAAAAACGAGCTGTCATGCGTGAAGATTCATGGCTTTCAAGCCAAATGATCAATCTTATGGCCACATTCATGGCATAGTTTGTTCAAATGATCTCATATTGTGAACAAGGGTGCATCTTGGAATTCCAAACAATGTTGCCTAAGGAAGTTTTCATTTTCTTTGCACGGAAAATTCATTTTTCATTTTCCGAGTGCCCAAAAGGAGGTTTTTTTGTGAAGGAACTACGAAATAATTGTTGCAAAAATGGACCAAATCAATTTTATAAAATACTAGGTCATATATAATGCACAATTGACAAAATGGTTGGGTGAAAAAAGTTTTGATCCACCTCCGGTGAAAAAGACAAATTGCCGTCGATTCAGGTGGAAACGGGTCAAATTTGAACTGTAGCTGCCTTGTAGTTTGCTCTTTATTTTTTCCAAAAATCATTCTCGGTAAATAAGTATCTATTTAATCATAGAAACACCAAAAAAATTCCAAGATTCAACCACTAGCTAGGAACGGTCAAGCTCGCCGTTTTGACCGCATTTTGAAACGGGTATAAAAAATTGGAAAACCTTCACATTATGTCATTATATGTGACCAAGTTTCTAGGAAAAATAATAAACTTGTAATACGGTAATTATTTTAAAATAGTGTTCTCATAAATGAGCTATCATGCGTGAAGATTCATGGCTTTCAAGCCAAATGATCAATCTTATGGCCACATTCATGGCATAGTTTGTTCAAATGATCTCATATTGTGCACAAGGGTACATCTTGGAATTCCAAACAATGTTGCCTAAGGAAGTTTTCATTTTCTTAGCACCGAAAATTCATTTTTCATTTTCCGAGTGCCCAAAAGGAGGTTTTTTAGTGAAGGAACTAGCAAATAATTGTTGCAAAATTGGACTAAATCAATTTTCTAAAATACTAGGACATGAAAAATTGACAAAATGGTTGGGTGCAAAAAGTTTTGATCCACCTCTCGTGAAAAAGACAAATTTCCGCCAATTCAGTTGGAAGCGGGTCAAATTTGAACTGCAGCTGCCTCATAGTTTGCTATTTATTTTTTCCAAAAATCATTTCTAGTTACATAAGTACCTATTTAATCAGAGAAACACCAAAAAAATTCCAAGATTCAACCACTAGCTAGGAACGGTCATTCCCGTCGTTTTGACCGCATTTTGAAACGGGCATAAAAAATTCAAAAAAAATCAAAAAATTGGGAAACCTTCGCATTGTGTCATTATATGTGGCCAAGTTCCCAGGAAAAATAACAAACTTGTAATAGGACAATTATTTTAAAAAAGTGTTCTCAGAAATGAGCTATCATCTCTGAAGATTCATGGCTTTCAAGCCAAATGATCAATCTTATGGCCACATTCGTGGCATAGTTTGTTCAAATGATCTCATATTGTGCACAAGGGTGCATATTGGAATGGCAAACAATGTTGCCTAAGGAAGTTTTCATTTTCTTTGGACGAAAAAACCATTTTTCATTTTCCGATTGCCCAAAAGGAGTTTTTTTTGTGAAGGAACTACCAAATAATTGTTGCAAAATTGGACCAAATCAATTTTCTAAAATACTAGGACATATTTAATGCACAATTGACAAAATGGTTGGGTGCAAAAAGTTTTGATCCACCTCTCGTGAAGAAGACAAATTTCTGCCGATTCAGTTGGAAGCGGGTCAAATTTGAACTGCAGCTGCCTCATAGTTTGCTATTTATTTTTTCCAAAAATCATTTCTAGTTACATAAGTACCTATTTAATCATAAATACATGGTTTGGTGGCGATACGTCGAGGTTTGGGCGGTGGCCGATGGCCCCAACTCTAGAGCGCGTAAACTCGCATGCCCGCCGCGTGGTCACCACGTGACCGTGGCGTTGCCATGTGTTCTGGGCGGCCTAGGTATGTCTAGTGGGTTGGGCACTCTCCAGGTAGGTGCTAGGAAGAAAATCACAACATAAGATTCTCACGAGGAGACCGATCGATGCTCAAACATGAATAAGCAGCCAAGTGTTTGATTTGCGGTACGGGAAATGCACATGGCTAATGGGTGTGAGTTTTGGCTGAGGATGATCAGTTAGTAAGAAGACCGTCTTCGCAAATTTTCAGCTCAAAAGGAGGAGCCTATGTGGTACTTGCTTTGCAAACTACCACACTGGACATAAATACGAATGTTGAAGCTTGGCTCAAAATAATGAATGGATTGAGCTGGCATTTGGTGGAGGATGGTTATTTGGGCATAGAAAAGCACTGTAGAAAATGGATACTATTTGGACATGCCAAAGTGGTACTTCCTTCACAAACTGTTGTTCTGAACAGAATAGGAAAATGAATATTTTTGAATTATTTTTGAACTAGGAAAGGAAGGTTTTTACATATTTGACGAAGATATGACCCAAAGAATTTATGAGATTTTTTTGGGAATTTTGGGAATGACAGAAATATAGGTTGCTTCACAACCTAGGGCAAAAACCGCCACATGGACATGACACATAGCCAAAACTGATGAGGTGGCGCCTAGTCATAGCAACCCACCACAATTTACAAGGCTATGACCATCTATATTGGTCGTTAACAACTAGAAATAAGGCAGTGGACTAGCGCTGTTTGCTTTATGACCTTTTCGTGTAAGGAAATTACGACCTTTCTGACCAAAATGGTCGCAATGGTTTAGGGTTTGGAGCCCCTCGAACAGCTTTTGACCAATTGGTCCGAAATGGTCATAGATCTATGACCAATTCTTCCAGGGTCACTGACAGAAGGTCATTAGTTGACATATTTCTTGTAGTGAACCGTTACTGCGTTTTCAGCACGGCAGCGGTACAACCGCTCCTTGTCCTGGTACAACCGGGGCTCACGGTGTATCGGTAGAACCCTACCAGGCGGTACAACCAGGCCACCAGGCGGTAGTACCGGTTTTAGAAAATAACCGGACCAACCGCCCAGCCACCGCTCAACTACCGCACTGAAATAGAAAGGAGTCACCCCTGAGGGCGGTAGTTGGGCGGTGCTGGGCCGGTGCAACCGCATGGTCTTGAGCGCTTGGGCGGCTAAGGTCAGAGCGGAAGAACCGCTCGCACCTCCGGTGGTACCGGTTGACGAGGAACAACCGGACCAACCGGGCCACCACCGCCCGAGAACCGCATCAAAACAAGCTTGACCGGTACTTGGGCGGTGCATGGCGGGAACCACCGCTGCAGGTCTTTGCTGAGCGTGGTGGTGGTACCATCGCCCGGAGGCAGCGGTACCACCGCTCGATAAAGACAGGAAGACGCCAAGAGCCAGCGGTACAACCACTCGAACGAGCGGTACAACCGCTGGGAAAACACAGCAGGCAGTCAAATCAAAAGGGAGACACTCTCTCTCACACCTGAGGAAGACAAGAGAGGGGTGATGGAGGTGTACGTGAATGGATTCCCCTACTCTTTCCAATGTGGATTCCCTCTTGATAGTATGGGTTCACTACGACCAAAGAGATAAAAAGCGTAGAGTACTCCGTCTTTGATCTTTTCTTACGAGAGGGAAAAGCTATCTGATGTGAGCCTAAGCATCGAGAACCTGAAACATTTAGCACAGGATTAGACCAACAAAGGGTTCACATCATCATCCGAAACATAAAGTAGGGAAATGCCCTTTCAACATCTAGGAATCAGATTGACATTTCTTATAAAACACACCATATATTTTATATCCATATAACGACAACCAAGATTTCATAATCGGATTACATAAAATAGCTTGAGCACTTAGTTACACCAAAGAGGGATATAGCTAGCTATGTCATTAGACAACAGCACCAAACTTCACATGCAACATCGAAAAACTTTGGTAAAGTAGCATCATACACGGTAAATAGTGTTGGGGAACGTAGTAATTTCAAAAAAATTCATACGCACACGCAAGATCATGGTGATGCATAGCAACGAGAGGGGAGAGTGTTGTCCACGTACCCTCGTAGACCGAAAGCGGAAGCGTTAGCACAACGTGGTTGATGTAGTCGCACATCTTCACGGCCCGACCGATCAAGCACCGAAAGCACGACACCTCCGAGTTCTTGCACACGTTCAGCTCGATGATGCCCCTCGAACTCTGATCCAGCCGAGTGTCGAGGGAGAGTTCCATCAGCACGATGGCGTGGTGATGATGATGATGTTCTACCGATGCAGGGCTTCGCCTAAGCACGGCTACGATATTATCGAGGTGAATATGGTGGAGGGGGGCACCGCACACGGCTAATAGATCTCAAGGATCAATTGTTGTTGTCTCTAGAGGTGCCCCCCTGCCCCCGTATATAAAGGAGCAAGGGGAAGGGGGCGGCCGGCCAGGAGGGAGCGCGCCAGGAGGAGTCCTACTCCCACCGGGAGTAGGACTCCCTCCTTTCCTTGTCCAAGTAGGAGAGGGGGAAGGAAGAGAGAGAGGGGAGGAAGGAAAGGGGGTGCCGCCCCCTCCTTGTCCTATTCGGACTAGAGGGGGAGGGGGAGCGCGGCCTGCCTTGGCCGCCCCTCCTCTTCTCCACTTTGGGCCCATGAGGCCCATTAACCCCCCGGGGGGGTTCCGGTAACCCCCCGGTACTCCGGTATATATCCGATAACCCCCGGAACCATTCCGGTGTCTGAATATAGTCATCCAATATATCAATCTTCATGTCTCGACCATTTCGAGACTCCTCGTCATGTCCGTGATCACATCTGGGACTCCGAACTATCTTCAGTACATCAAAACACATGAACTCATAATATAACTGTCATCTAACTTTAAGCGTGCGGACCCTACGGGTTCGAGAACTATGTAGACAAGACCGAGAGACGTCTCCGGTCAATAACCAATAGCGGAACCTGGATGCTCATATTGGCTCCTACATATTCTACGAAGATCTTTATCGGTCAAACCGCATAACAACATATGTTGTTCCCTTTGTCATCGGTATGTTACTTGCCCGAGATTCGATCATCGGTATCTCAATACCTAGTTCAATCTCGCTACCGGCAAGTCTCTTTACTCGTTATGTAATGCATCATTCCGTAACTAACTTATTAGCTACATTGCTTGCAAGGCTTATAGTGATGTGCATTACCGAGAGGGCCCGGAGATACCTCTCCGACAATCGGAGTGACAAAACCTAATCTCGAAATACGCCAACTCAACATGTACCTTTGGAGACACCTGTAGAGCTCCTTTATAATCACCCAGTTACGTTGTGATGTTTGGTAGCACACAAAGTGTTCCTCCGGTAAACAGGAGTTGCATAATCTCATAGTTGTAGGAACATGTATAAGTCATGAAGAAAGCAATAACAACATACTAAACGATCAAGTGCTAAGCTAACAGAATGGGTCAAGTCAATCACATCATTCTCCTAATGATGTGATCCCGTTAATCAAATGAAAACTCATGTCTATGGTTAGGAAACACAACCATCTTTGATTAATGAGCTAGTCAAGTAGAGGCATACTAGTGACATTATGTTTGTCTATGGATTCACACATGTATTATGTTTCCGGTTAATACAATTCTAGCATGAATAATAAACGTTTATCATGATATAAGGAAATAAATAATAACTTTATTATTGCCTCTAGGGCATATTTCCTTCAGTCTCCCACTTCCACTAGAGTCTATAATTTAGATTACACAGTAATGATTCTAACACCCATGGAGCCTTGGTGCTGATCATGTTTTGCTCGTGGAAGAGGCTTAGTCAATGGGTCTGCAACATTCAGATCTGTATGTATCTTGCAAATCTCTATGTCTCCCACCTGGACTTGGTCCCGGATGGAATTGAAGCGTCTCTTGATGTGCTTGGCCCTCTTGTGAAATCTGGATTCCTTTGCCAAGGCAATTGCACCAGTATTGTCATAGAAGATTTTTATTGGTCCCCTTCATCCATACTCCTTCATTTGCTGCTTCTGAAGCAACTGTGTACTCCGCTTCGCATGTAGATCCCGCCATGGCGCTTTGTTTAGAACAGCACCAACTGACAGCTCCACCGTTCAATATAAACACATATTCAGTTTGCGATTTTAGAATCGTCCGGATCAATGTCAAAGCTTGCATCGACGTAACCATTTACGACTAGCTCTTTGTCACCTCCATAAACGAGAAACATATCCTTAGTCCTTTTCAAGTATTTCAGGATATTCTTGACCATTGTCTAGTGATCCACTCCTGGATTACTTTGGTGCCTCCCTATTAAACTTATTGCTAAGCATACATCAGGTCTGGTACACAACATTGCATACATGATAGACCCTATGGCTGAAGCATAGGAAACATCTTTCATTTTCTCTCTATCTTCTACTGTGGTCGGGCATTGAGTCTGACTCAACTTCACACCTTGTAATACAGGCAAGAACCCTTTCTTTGCTTGATCCATTTTGAACTTTTTCAAAAGTTTATCAAGGTATGTGCTTTGTGAAAGTCCAATTAAGCGTCTTGATCCATCTCTATAGATCTTAATGCCTAATATATAATCAGCTTCACCGAGGTCTTTCATTGAAAAACTTCTATTCAAGTATCCTTTTATGCTATCCAGAAATTCTATATCATTTCCAATTAACAATATGTTGTCTACATATAATATCAAAAATGCTACAGAGCTCCCACTCACTTTCTTGTAAATACAGGCTTCTCCAAAAGTCTGTATAAAACCATATGCTTTGATCTCACTATCAAAGCGTTTATTCCAACTCCGAGAAGCTTGCAGCACTCCACAAATTGATCGCTGGAGCTTGCAAACTTTGTTAGCACCTTTTGGATCGACAAAACCTTCAGGTTGTATCATATACAACTCTTCTTCTAGAAATCCATTCAGGAATACAGTTTTGACATCCATTTGCCATATTTCATAATCATAAAATGCAGCATGCTAACATGATTCGGACAGACTTAAGCATCGCTACGGGTGAGATAGTCTCATCGTAGTCAACCCCTTGAACTTGTCAAAAACCTTTGGCAACAAGTCGAGCTTTGTAGACAGTAACATTACCATCAGCGTCAGTCTTCTTCTTGAAGATCCATTTATTCTCGATGGCTTGCCGATCATCGGGCAAGTCAAGCAAAGTCCATACTTTGTTCTCATACATGGATCCCATCTCAGATTTCATGGCTCAAGCCATTTTGCGGAATCTGGGCTCATCATCGCTTCCTCATAGTTCGTAGGTTCGCCATGGTCAAGTAACATGACCTCCAAAATAGGGTTACCGTACCACTCTGGTGTGGATCTTACTCTGGTTGACCTACAAGGTTCGGTAGTAACTTGATCTGAAGTTTCATGATCAATATCATTAGCTTCTTCACTAATTGGTGTAGTTGTCACAGGAACCGGTTTCTGTGATGAACTACTTTCCAATAAGGGAGCAGGTACAGTTACCTCATCAAGTTCTACTTTCCTCCCACTCACTTCTTTCGAGAGAAATTCCTTCTCTAGAAAGGATCAACGTCTTGCCTTCAGAAATGTGATAGAAGGTGTACCCAATAGTCTCCTTTGGGTATCCTATGAAGACACATTTCTTCGATTTGGGTTTGAGCTTATCTGGTGTAGTTTCTTCACATAAGCATCGCAGCCCCAAACTTTAAGAAACAACAACTTTGGTTTCTTGCCAAACCACAGTTCATAAGGCATCATCTCAACGGAATTTGATGGTGCCCTATTTAATGTGAATGCGATCGTATCTAAAGCATAACCCCAAAACGATAGCGGTAAATCAGTAAGAGACATCATAGATCGCACCATATCTAGTAAAGTACGATTACGACATTCGGACACGCCATTACGTTGTGGTGTTCCGGGTGGCGTGAGTTGCGAAACTATTCCGCATTGTTTCAAATGTAAACCAAACTCGTAACTCAAATATTCTCCTCCACGATCAGATTGTACAAACTTTATTTTCTTGTTACGATGATTTTCCACTTCACTCTGAAATTCTTTGAACTTTTCAAATGTTTCATACTTCTGTTTAATTAAGTAGATATACCCATATCTTCTTAAATCATTTGTGAAGGTGAGAAAATGACGATACCCGCCGCGAGCGTCAATGTTCATTGGACCACATACATCAGTATGTATGATTTCCAACAAATCTTTGTTGCTCGCTCCATAGTTCCGGAGAACGGCGTTTTAATCATCTTGCCCATGAGGCACGGTTCGCAAGTACCAAGTGATTCATAATCAAGTGATTCCAGAAGTCCATCAGTATGGAGTTTCTTCATGCGCTTTACACCAATATGACCCAAACGGCAGTGCCACAAATAAGTTGCACTATCATTATCAACTCTGCATCTTTTGGCTTCAACACTATGAATATGTGTATCACTACTATTGAGATTTAATAAAAACAGACCACTCTTAAAGGGTGCATGACCATAAAAGATATTACTCATATAAATAGAACAACCATTATTCTCTGATTTAAATGAATAACCGTCTCGCATCAAACAAGATCCAGATATAATGTTCATGCTTAACGCTGGCACCAAATAACAATTATTTAGGTCTAAAACTAATCCCGAAGGTAGATGTAGAGGTAGCATGCCGACCGCGATCACATCGACTTTGGAACCATTTCCCACGCGCATCGTCACCTCGTCCTTAGCCAATGTTCGCTTAATCCGTAGTCCCTGTCGAGTTGCAAATATTATCAACAGAACCAACATCAAATACCCAGGTGCTACTGCGAGCATTATTAAGGTACACATCAATAACATGTATATCACATATACCTTTGTTCACCTTGCCATCCTTCTTATCCGCCAAATACTTGGGGCAGTTCCGCTTCTAGTGACCAGTCTGCTTGAAGTAGAAGCACTCAGTCTCAGGCTTAGGTCCAGATTTGGGTTTCTTCTCTTGAGCAGTAACTTGTTTGCCGTTCTTCTTGAAGTTCCCCTTCTTCTTCCCTTTACCCTTTTTCTTGAAACTGGTAGTCTTATTGACCATCAACACTTGATGCTCCTTTTTTATTTCTACCTCCACAGCTTTTAGCATTGCAAAGAGCTCGGGAATAGTCTTGTCCATCCCTTGCGTATTATAGTTCATCATGAAGCTCTTGTAGCTTGGTGACAGTTATTGAAGAATTCTGTCAATGACACTATCATCAGGAAGATTAACTCCCAGTTGAATCAAGTGATTATTATACCCAGACATTTTGAGTATATGTTCACTGACAGAACTATTCTCTTCCATCTTGCAGCTATAGAACTTATTGGAGACTTCATATCTCTCATTCCGGGCATTTGCTTGACATATTAAATTCAACTCCTGGAACATCTCATATGCTCCATGACGTTCAAAACATCGTTAAAGTCCTGGTTCTAAGCCGTAAAGCATGGCACACTGAACTATTGAGTAGTCATTAGCTTTGATCTACCAGACGTTCTTAACGTCATCAGTTGCATCTGCAGCAGGCCTGGCACCTAGCGGTGCTTCTAGGACGTAATTCTTCTATGCAGCAATGAGGATAATACTCAAGTTACGGACCCAGTCCGTGTAATTGCTACCATCATCTTTCAACTTAGCTTTCTCAAGGAACGCATTAAAATTCAACGGAACAACAGCAGAAGCCATCTATCTACAACAAACATAGACAAGCAAAATACTATCAGGTACTAAGTTTATGATAAATTTAAGTTCAATTAATCATATTACGTAAGAACTCCCACTTAGATAGACATCCCTCTAATCATCTAAGTGATCACGTGATCCAAATCAACTAAACCATGCCCGATCATCACGTGAGATGGAGTAGTTTTCAATGGTGAACATCACTATGTTGATCATATCTACTATATGATTCACGCTCGACCTTTCGGTCTCAGTGTTCCGAGGCCATATCGGTATATGCTAGGCTCGTCAAGTTCAACCTGAGTATTTCGCGTGTGCAACTATTTTGCACCCGTTGTATTTGAACGTAGAGCCTATCACACCCGATCATCACGTGGTGTCTCAGCACGAAGAACTTTCGCAACGGTGCATACTCAGGGAGAACACTTATACCTTAAAATTTAGTGAGAGATCATCTTATAATGCTACCGTCAATCAAAGCAAAATAAGATGCATAAAGGATAAACATCACATGCAATTAATATAAGTGATATGATATGGCCATCATCATCGTGTGCTTGTGATCACCATCTCCGAAGCACCGTCATGATCACCATCGTCACCGGCACAACACCATGATCTTCATCGTAGCATCGTTGTCGTTTTTCCACCTATTTCTTCTACGACTATCGCTACCACTTAGTGATAAGTAAAGCAATTACAGCGCGATTGCATTGCATACAATAAAGCGACAACCATATGGCTCCTGCCAGTTGCCGATAACTCGGTTACAAAACATGATAATCTCATACAATAAAATATAGCATCATGTCTTGACCATATCACATCACAACATGCCCTGCAAAAACAAGTTAGACGTCCTCTACTTTGTTGTTGCAAGTTTTACATGGCTGCTACGCATCAAAACCACAATGATAGTTCGTCAAGTTAGTGTTGTTTTAACCTTCTCAAGGATTGGGTGTATCCACACTCGGTTCAACTAAAGTTGGAGAAACTGACACCCGCCAGCCACCTATGTGCAAAGCACGTCGGTAGAACCAGTCTCGCACAAGCATACGCGTAATGTTGGTCCGGGCCGCTTCATCCAACAATACCGCCGAACCAAAGTATGACATGCTGGTAAGCAGTATGACTTGTATCGCCCACAACTCACTTGTGTTCTACTCGTGCATATAACATCTACGCATAAAACCTGGCTCGGATGCCACTGTTGGGGAAGGTAGTAATTTCAAAAAATTTCCTACGCACACGCAAGATCATGGTGATGCATAGCAACAAGAGGGGAGATTGTTGTCCACGTACCCTCGTAGACCGAAAGCGGAAGCGTTAGCACAACGCGGTTGATGTAGTCGTACGTCTTCACGGCCCGACCGATCAACCACCGGAAGCACGGCACCTCCGAGTTCTTGCACACGTTCAACTCGATGACGTCCCTCGAACTCTGATCCAGCCGAGTGTCGAGGGAGAGTTCCGTCAGCACGATGGCGTGGTGACGATGGTGATGTTATACCGACATAGGGCTTAGCCTAAGCACCGCTACGATATTATCGAGGTGGAATATGGTGGAGGGGGGCACCGCACATGGCTAATAGATCTCAAGGATCAATTGCTGTTGTCTCTAGAGGTGCCCCCTGCCCCCGTATATAAAGGAGCAAGGGGAAGGGGGCGGCCGGCCAGGAGGGGGCGCGCCAGGAGGAGTCCTACTCCCACCGGGTGTAGGACTCCCTCCTTTCCTTGTCCAAGTAGGAGAGGGGGAAGGAAGGGAGAGAGGGGAGGAAGGAAAGGGGGCGCCGCCCCCTCCTTGTCCTATTCGGACTAGAGGGGGAGGGGGAGCGCGGCCTGCCCTGGCCGCCCCTCCTCTTCTCCACTTTGGGCCCATGAGGCCCATTAACCCCCCGGGGGGGTTCCGGTAACCCCCCGGTACCTCGGTATATATCCGATAACCCCCGGAACCATTCCGGTGTCCGAATATAGTTGTCCAATATATCAATCTTCTTGTCTCGGCCATTTCGCGACTCCTCGTCATGTCCGTGATCACATCCGGGACTCCAAACTATCTTCGGTACATCAAAACACATGAACTCATAATATAACTGTCATCTAATATTAAGCGTGCGGACCCTACGGGTTCTTGAACTATGTAGACATGAACGAGACACGTCTCTGGTCAATAACCAATAGCGAAACCTGGATGCTCATATTGGCTCCTACATATTATAAGAAGATCTTTATCGGTCAAACCGCATAACAACATACGTTGTTCCCTTTGTCATCGGTATGTTACTTGCCCGAGATTTGATCGTCGGTATCTCAATACCTAGTTCAATCTCGTTACCGGCAAGTCTGTTTACTCGATATGTAATGCATCATTCTATAACTAACTCATTAGCTACATTGCTTGCAAGGCTTATAGTGATGTGCATTACCGAGAGGGCCCAGACATACCTCTCCGACAATCAGAGTGACAAAACCTAATCTCGAAATACGCCAAGTCAACGTGTACCTTTGGAGACACCTGTAGAGCTCCTTTATAATCACCCAGTTACGTTGTGACGTTTGGTAGCACACAAATGTTCCTCCGGTAAACGGGAGTTGCATAATCTCATAATTGTTTGAACATGTATAAGTCATGAAGAAAGCAATAGCAACATACTAAACGATCAAGTGCTAAGCTAACGGAATGGGTCAAGTCAATCACATCATTCTCCTAATGATGTGACCCCGTTAATCAAATGACAATTCATGTCTATGGTTAGGAAACACAACCATCTTTGATTAATGAGCTAGTCAAGTAGAGGCATACTAGTGACATTATGTTTGTCTATGTATTCACACAAGTATTATGTTTCCGGTTAATACAATTCTAGCATGAATAATAAACATTTATCATGATATAAGGAAATAAATAATAACTTTATTATTGCCTCTAGGGCATATTTCCTTCAAATAGACAGATGAATCTCATCTCAGAAACTGCAGAAGCGGAAGGCGGATATTGAGACTTCAATGATGTTGAATGTCCTTGCAACTTTAGGCCAGTGGCTATGGATAATTGCCCACGCAACCTTCGTCCTCTTCAGGAAGACTTCAATATTGTACCGTGGGTGTTGAATGAATACCTTCCTCGCCTCTTGACCATGTAGGTGGTTTGAGAGGTAATCATCGGTGAACTGCTTTTGAAAGTACTGAAAATAAAGATATGCATAAATCGCTGTTATAAATTTTGAAATGGCGCAACGGGTAAAAACAAGGTAAAAGAGTTAGTACCATCCTATAGTTGACTGATGCCTTCTTCATTGTGCAAATAAAGATCTTGCTGTTATTCATCGCAAGTTTCTTTATCCTAACAATCTTTCTGAGTTTGTTGACTTGACTAATATTCATGGACATCTCATTTCCCCATATGCAAAATGGGTCAAACAAGGGTCTAAGCCTGTGACAGCAGGACCTACATGTGCAAGACTAAATTGTAAGAAACCTAAATATTAGAATGATTCCTGCAACTGCATAATAATGTGCTATTAGCGAAAGGACCATGCATGAGCAAACCTCGATGGTAAACCGTAGTGTCTCCCATTGTTTCCATGCAACACATATAAGGAAGATCTTGATCAGGTTAACTGAGAGTTCCATACTATCAATAGAATACGTATTGAGTACAACTAAATTCGATTTATTTCTCACATGCATAACAATACAAAATTGTACCCACAACAAATGAAAATCAAATTGCAGAATTGAACTAAACAGTTAACTGGACAACAGACCAAATGAACTAAAACAGTTAACTGAGCACGACATTGCAGAATAGAACATATACTAGAAGATAAGACAGTTAACGAAACCAAGAATGCTTGAGAACAGTACTACGAAATGTAGCAATTGTTGGACCAAACTGTTAACTGAACATTACATTTCAGAATATCAGATTGCATATTAACATTACAGAGGACAAATCACTAGAAGGCACTGGCGGTGGCCTCCAGAAAACAACATGAACAGTATTTTAAAGTAGACAACTGCGTGGCGGTGTCGACGGTGGCCTTGAAGATGAGGTGCTCCTCCAAGATCTGGCGGTCAGCACACATGGCAGCCATAGCGACCTCGTTCGCGTGTGCGGCCGTGATTTGCTTCTCCACTGCCAGATGCTACCAAGCTCCACTTATTCTGCGTGAAAAATGGTTGTGGGCGGCGCTTAATTGGAGGACGGGGCCAGTGATTTCGGTGGAAGGTGTCGCGCCGTTGGTCGGGGCATGTGGGACGGGGAAGGAGGAGGATGGTGTGGGTGGGGTGTGGATTACCTGACCATATCGATGAGGCCGCACAGCAAGAAGAAGGTTCACTGGCGAGGAGGCGGTGCTGCAAGAAGAAGGGTCGCCGGCGAGGAGGCGGCGCTGCCAGTAAGCAGCAGTGAAGGCTTGAACTTGGAAAGCAAGGAGGAACATTGGAAATGTGGCTTTTGGTGGGGTGGGGGGCAGGAAGATAGATATTTCTGCGGTGGCAGAAAAATTTCGCTCGGTGCCACGAGAAACTGGCGCGCAAGTGTGGTTAAAGCGCGGGTGGTGGACTGTAGACGACGAAGTTTCCTGCGTAAGCCAGACAAGACAGTGCGCCAAGATATTTTATATCGCTTCCACACGATTCTTGCTAGTAAATTGTTTATGGTATACCTGATTTTTTTCATTATTTTTTGAAAGACAAAATGGTGTTACAGAGGGAAAGTATGGTGTTTGAATTGCTAGAACATTTATCTACAGTGGACATGCAACTATATGAGTGTCGTGTTAAACTGAATTATCCCGGGTTTGTTTGGCATTTTTATGCATTATTTGAGTTTCTAGGCATTTAATATGCATAATTAAAATTTGAACTATAAGCACATGCTCCAGTGTACCAAAGTTTGTTGAAAAATCACATGTGTGTCTTTGGGTGAATTTATAGGTCCCATGCAAGAATGGGAATAAAATTCAAACATTTGGACATCATGGCTCGGCCAGAAATATTGAGAAACTTGGTTTTTAGATTCCTGTAAATCTCAAACTCGCCTGAAAATCATGAAACTTGGCATGGTTTCATTTCATGGCACCAACCTGCTGTGGTAAAAAAATTGGCCGAATTGGGATAAGTTTTGGTATAAGCTTCTTGCAAATTGGAGCCTCTCTCAAGAAGGCATGTGGTTTCGAGAGGGAACGTGTCACCTTTGTGTGCGAAACGACATACGCTGCCCCCCTCTTGACTTTTTTACAGTGCAACATAGAACTATATGAGTGTCGTGTTAAAATTTGGAATTATTCCGGGTTCGTTTGGCCCTTTTTATGCAATAATTGAGCTTCTGGGCATTTAATGTGAATTATTCAAATTGAACTACAAGCACATGCTCTAGTGCACCAAGGTTGGTTGAAAAATCACATGTGTGTCCTTGGGTGAATTTTTAGGTTCCATACAAGAAATGAGAATGAAATTCAAACATCTCGGCGTCGTGGCTTAGCCAGTAACATTGAGGAACATTTTTTAAATTCCTATAAATTCAAAACTCGCCTGAAAATCATGAAACTTGGCATGGTGTCATTTCATGGCACCAACATGCTATGGTAAAAAATTAGCCAAATTGGGACAAGTTTTGGTATAAGCTTCTTGCGAACCAGAGCTTCTCTCAAGAAGACTCGTGGTTCTGAGAGGGAACATGTCACCTTTGTGTGCGGAACGATATAAACTGCCACCCCCTTGATTTTTTACAGAGGCAACACATAACTATATGAGTGCCAAGTTAAAATTTGGAATTATTCCGGATTCGTTTGGCCTTTTTTATACATTACTTACGTTTCTAGGCATTTAATGTGCATAATTCAAATTTGAACTACAAACACATGCTCCAGTGCACCAAAGTTGGTTGAAAAGTCACATGTGTGTCCTTGGGTGAATTTCTAGGTCCCATGCAAGAAATTGGAATGAAATTCAAACATCTGGGCGTCGTGGCTCGGCTGGAAATATTGAGAAACTTGGTTTTTTTAATTCCTGTAAATCCAAAACACACATGAAAATCATGAAACTTGGCATGGTGTCATGACATGGCACCAACATGCTGTGGTAAATTTTTTGGTCGAATTGGGACAAACTTTGGTATAAGCTTCTTGCAAACCGGAGCTTCTCTCAAGAAGGCTCGTGGTTTCCGAGAGGGAACATGTCACCTCCGTGTGCGAAACGACATACACTGCCTTCTCCCGCCTTGATTTTTTTACACAGGCAGCTTAGACCAATAGGAGTTTCGTGCTAAATTTTGGAATTATTCTGGGTTCATTTGGCCTTTTTATACATTAATTGAATTTCCAGGCATTTAATGCATATAATTCAAATTTGAACTACAAGCACATGCTCAAGTGCGCCAAAGTTAGTTGAAAAATCATTTATGTGTACTTGGGCGAATTTCTAGGTCCCATGCAAGAAATGTGAATGGAATTCAAACATCTAGGCGTTTTGGCTCGGCAGGAAACATCGACAAACTTGGTTTTAAAATTCCCGTAAATCCAAAACTCGCCTGAAAATCATGATAGTTGCATGCCATCATGACATGGCACCAACATGTTGTGGTAAACTTTTTGTCCAATTTGTGAAGGCGCACACATTAACAATCAACAAAGTCATTTTGGAACAAGTGTTGTCACATTATGATCGGAAACAGAAGTATTATTGAAACCGTGGGCGTTCTACTTACCATTTACGTGGCGCCACACGTCCCCTGTTTTGTTGGCTAGGAGGTGCCGTGCGGGGTAGCTATTTGAGTATGGGAGGCGTGCTCATCGGGAGGAGAGTTGATGCGGAGCATCCTTCCATCATCCCCATGGACTCTACATCAACACATCCAACCCCACAAGGACCTATGACTCGAGCACGTGCAAGAGCTCTTGAAACCGAGGTGACATCACTCCTCTCACAATTCCCTTTCGATTCACATGAGACATGGTTACTACCTCAAACGGAAATGCTATGCATACTCAGGTACCAAGGAGTCAACCATGAAGAAGCTAGGAGGCAAGGAGAACCGGAAGCGGAAGACGTACATGAAGACTGAGAGGAAAAATCACCAAGGACCTGGATGGCCGGACGATCCGGACGGCGGCCCGGACGATCCGGACAGAGCCCGAACGATCCGGACCCCGGCCCGGACGATCCGGCTAATTCATCCGAAGACTCCCGAAGCTCAAGCCTGAAGACGGATCATCCGGACCCAGTCCCGGATCATCCGGACCCCGCCCGAACATCCGGACCACTAGCCGGACATCCGGCCCTTCGCCGCCACCAGCCGACCCTCCAGCTCATCCGGGCCTCCACCCGGATCATCCGGACCAGCCCGGATCATCCGGACCCTCGTCCGGATCATCCGGCCAGCGCCTGTGCGCGCATGTTGGGCTGAGCCCATGTACCCCTTCACCCCCAAGTCTATAAATAGGACCCCCTCTCCTCACTTTGAGACTTAGCATTGGATTAGCTCATATTTGTGTGAGAGCCTTTGCTCATCCACTTGGATACTTCTCCTCAGAGATCACGACCTCTTCGGAGAAGATCCCCCAAGCGGATTCAAGACCCCTTCTAGGGAAGAACATCAAGGCCTCCTCTTGGAGAAGAACGGTTCCTTTGTATCCTTACCTTTGTTGATCTTGAACCATGTGCTACCTTATGTGTGTGATGATCTAGCGCTTGTGTGATCGATTCCTTGTTGGTTGAGTGATTCTCTCTCGTTTCCCCCGTGTTTTTCCTTTGTGCTTCTGCGTGTTCTTCGTGATTCCTCGTAGGATCCACTCCAAACGTGAAAGATCGACGCTATAGGGTTCCACCCTACATCATATGGTATCATGAGCCACGTTGATCACGTTTTTGGAGCCCCTACCCCGTGTTTTCTAGCTTGATTTTGTTGTTTTCGTCCTAAATCCAAAAATCCCCACCAAAAATAACCCCCAAATTTTTTTGTGATTTGTTGGTTTTGATGATGTTTTGTTGATTTTGATCCGTGGATTCGGTGTGTAACTCGTGGATCTTGCTTTTCCCCACCTTCTCCCCCTCGAAATCCATCCAAAATCCGTGAAATCGTCAAATTTCTCCCCGTTTTCGTGTTCTTCCCGAGTAGTTCCCGAGCGAGATTGACCTGCCCGGATCATCCGGACCCTGACCCGGATCATCCGGACTTGCCCGGATCATCCGGCTCCTGGCCCGGATCATCCGGCTTCCTCTGCCGAAACTGCAGTTCTGTAGTATTACACCACCACCACCTACGCCTACATACCTCTCCACCCCTACCACCACCACTTCCACCTGCCAAACCCCAGCAACACAACCTCCGTACTATCATTCGAATTTGGGTTCAAGAATTTGAGTTGAGATTTCCATGTCCTATTGTGTTTCGGCTATTTAGGTGCGGTGAGACATCAACAACAAATGCTCATTTTCGTCGACTACTCATCTTCGCTACGGACGGTAACCTCGACGACATCTTTGTCATACCTTGCAATTGCATTGATAACCATCATAGACCATCTTTTGCATTGCTTACCCATCGAGACTAGCCATTGAGTATTGCTGGCAACGTGACTTGTGCACATTAGTAAGCATACTCCATATCATACATACCATCGTGGTGCATATCTCGAAATCAACTTGTGTGTCACAAAGTTGTCATCGCATACACAATTGCTATCTTGGTTCGTGAAGTTTGCATAAGAAGAGAGCTCAAAAGAGAAAGAGCCACTCAAGCTTTTAAGCAAAGAGGAAAGATAAGCAAAGAGCTTATAAGCAAGAACCATAGCATCATACTACATTAAGATTGTCATATAAGATCATCTTGGATCATAGCACCGAAATAACATACATATAGCATACTTGGGATAGAGATCGTTGCATTTTGCCTAGTAGGTTGTGCACAAGCTCCGTATCCACCTAATCGTGCTAGCGTCTCTCTAGTATTGTGCAACAAGAGCATTTTCGTGGATTCCACATTTTGGCTCACTTTTGGTTTGCACAATCCCATTTATCTATTTGCGTGTGTGTTTCCGTGTAACACTACTTGCTTGGTCTACTTGTTGCATATGTGAATTTGCGAATCTACTTCAACATTTTTGAGTCAAGCTAACGATTGCAATCAATTTTGTGCCACCATCCTAACCAAGCTCCACCAAAAGCTTTTACTTGTGTAGGTGTGAGAATCGACAAGGATCGGTACCAATAGTGCTATTTCATTGTCCGCATTTGAGTGAACTTGATTCATTTTCAACTTCGGTCAAAGGTACATTGGTATTAGTTCTTCTCCTTCTACCACTCACAATTTGCTTGAAATGATGGATAGGCCAAGTTCTTCTACAAACCCACTCTTCATCGAGCAAGACGACGACATGTCATCATACGTCACCAAGAGCCACCTCTTTGGCGCACAACGAGCTCTACATCAAGAGCAACAAGCAATGAACGACCGCATCGACAACCTCACCACCGACTTGCGACTCTCCGAGCAACGTACACGAGAGTACTTCGACAACAAGCTCGACGTGCACAAGCAAGAGAACGATGCAAGAATGGACGAGATTCGCGCCTTGTTGGTGAACCGGCCTCCTTCTACATCCTCATACTCAAGACGGAGCCACTCAAGTCGCCACTCCGACGACTCCTTCTCCGGTACAAGTACACCGTCATCGAACACTCTTCGACGAGCCGCGCGTCAAGACCGTCATGCATCTCGCAACCCGCTACACGACAAGAATTCCCAAGAGCAAGTTGATGAACAAGTTCCTCGTCCTCAATCCAACCAAGTAGCGTTTGCTCAAGCTCAAGAATGATAACGTCTTCGTCGCCAAGAAGAACAAGAACGAGCGCGTATACACCAACAACAACAAGACGCCGAGGCCCAACGTCTACAACAACAACAACGAGAAGCACAAGCTCTTGAGGCGGAACGTGCCCTTCAAGCATCAAGTCGAGCTATCGCCAACCGCAATCGCGAAAGGCGCAATCAAGAGGAAGCCCTTCGAGAAGAAATCCAAGAGAGGAACTACATCCCGCGTGCGCAACGTCAAGCCCCACAAGCTCCTTCACACGCACGTCAAGCTCCTCCCCAACCTCAAGGTCAACAAGAGCAAGTTGATAATGGACTTCCTCCACGCCAAGAGCAACATGAGGATGATTACCCTCCACGCCAAGGGCGTCATCATCACCATCGACCAGAACACAATGAAGAGCAACGCTATGGCAAGCTCAAGTTCACAATGCCCAATTTCAATGGAAGCAATGATCCCGAAGAGTATCTCTCATGGGCATTGAAGGTCGACAAAATCTTTCGTTTGCACAACTTTGAGGAAGAGAAGAAGATTGCTATGGCATCACTTGAGTTCCAAGACTATGTGCTCATATGGTGGGAACAAGTCCTTGAGCGCCGACAAGCAAGAGGTGAACCTCCAATCACCACTTGGGCTCAAATGAAGGATGTCATGCGAGCACGATTTGTGCCAACCTACTACAACTGTGATCTCTTCAAGAAGCTACAACTCCTCAAGCAAGGAACAAAAAGTGTTGAAGAATACTACAAGGAAATGGAGATTGCCATGATTCGAGCCAATGTCACGGAGGATGATGAGCAAACAATGGCACGATTCTTAAATGGACTCAATCACCCCATCAAGAAGATCGCCGACTTCCAACCCTACTCCAACCTCATTGAGCTAGTGCATCAAGCTACAAAGGCGGAATGTCAAGTGCAAGATGACTTCAAGTACGCCAAGTACTCCTCCAAGACACACGGTTTCTCCAACAACCAAGATTCAACTCCTACTCCAACTTCGACATCAACCAAGCCTTCTCCAAGCAACGACGACAAGTCAAGTTACAAGAAAACTTCCACAAGTTCAAGTCGTCTTCCTCCTACTACAAGAAACCTCAAGCCGCGTGCTTCATCATCTACTCCAACCGCTGAGACCGTCAAGACAAGCTCCTTCAAGTGTTTCACTTGCGGCGGCCGAGGCCACAAGTCCTATGAATGCACCAACAAGCGCACCATGATCCTCAACGACGATGGCACCTACGACTCAATGAGTGAAGATGAAATGGAAGCTATTGAGCAAGTGGCCATGCACCGACGCGTCAACGAGGATGAAGATGATCAAGTCTTTTGTGATGAAGATACGAGTCTCGCTCTCGTTGTCTCCAAGATCTTGACACTTCAACATCAACAAGAAGAAGACCCCACATCTTCCACACAAAGGCCGGCATCAATGGGCGATCTGTCAAGGTCATCATCGATGGAGGTAGTTGCCACAACTTGGCAAGCGAAGAACTATGCTCCAAGCTTCAATTGGTCAAGAAGAAGCACCCGCACCCCTACAAGGTTCAATGGCTAAGTGACTCCGGCACTATACGAGTTGAGCATACGGTCCAAGTATCCTTCAAAATCGGTGCATATGAGGACACTTTGGAGTGTGATGTGGTCCCAATGACTGTTTGCCACCTCCTCCTTGGTCGGCCATGGCAATTCGACCGTGGTGTCTTCCACAATGGGCGTACAAACCACTATAGCTTCAAGATGAAAGGAAAAGAATATGTGCTACGACCCATGTCTCCTAGTCAAGTGATAGCCGACAAACAAACCACCAACCAAAGAGAGAAGAGTGAGAAAGTGAGCCACCAAAAAGTGAGTGAGAGCCACAAGCCAAATTTGAGCGCCCCTTCGCCTAGAGAGAAAAACCTCATACTATTTGCCACCAAAAGTGAGATGAGAGAAGTGTGTGAGAACCCATCGAGTGTGATGCACTTTGTCCTTGTGTGCAAGGATGGAGAAACAAAAACTAACACCATTCACAAGTTACCTTTGGTGTTTCAATCTCTTTTGCAGGAATTTCAAGATGTTTTCCCTGATGAGCTACCTCCGGGTCTACCTCCTCTACGAGGCATTGAGCATCGAATCGACCTCATCCCCAGAGCGCCACTTCCAAACAAATCTCCATACCGTGTCAATCCCGAAGAAACCAAGGAGATTCAATGGCAAGTACAACAACTAATCGACAACGGTCATGTACGTGAAAGCTTAAGCCCTTGTGTCGTTCCCGTTATACTTGTGCCTAAGCGGATGGAAGTTTCCGCTTGTGTTCCGATTGTAGACCTATAAATGCTATCACCGTGCGATATAGGCATCCCATTCCTCGCTTAGATGATATGCTTGATGAACTTAGTGGAGCCAACTTTTTCTCAAAAATTGATCTTAAAAGTGGCTATTATCAAATCCGCATTCATGAGGGTGATGAATGGAAAACTGCTTTTAAAACAAAATTTGGCTTATATGAGTGGTTGGTTATGCCTATGGGTTTGTCGGAAGCACCCGGAACTTTTGTGCGTCTCATGCATCATGTGCTTCGACCATACATTGGAATCATTGTTGTGGTTTACTTCGATGATATTCTTGTGTTTAGCAAAACCATGAAAGAGCATCTTGATCATGTTAAGCTTGTTTTGCAAACACTTCGAAAGGAAAGTCTTTATGCCAACTTGAAAAAATGCACTTTTGGCGTTGACAAAGTGGTTTTCTTGGGTTTCGTTGTCTCTTCCAAGGGTGTCCATGTTGATGAAACTAAAATCAAAGAAATTAAAAATTGGCCACAACCCACAAATTTGCAACAAGTGCGAAGTTTCCTTGGTCTTGCAGGTTTTTACCGTCGCTTTGTGAAAAACTTTAGCACTATTGCAGCTCCTTTGCATGCTTTGAGTAAGAAGAATACTCCTTTTGTTTGGGGATCTTTGCAATCCAACGCTTTTGATGAGCTCAAGTCTTTGCTTACTCATGCTCCGATTCTTGCTTTGCCCAATTTTGACAAAACTTTTGAGGTTCACTGTGATGCAAGTGGTACCGGAATTGGCGGAGTTCTAATGCAAGAAAAACAAGCCATTGCTTATTTTAGTGAAAAACTCTCCGGTGCTCAACTTAACTATCCCGTATATGACAAGGAATTGTATGCTTTAGTGCGTGTACTACATGTTTGGGAACATTATCTTAGACCTCATGAGTTTGTCATCCATACCGATCATGAAACGCTTAAGTACTTGAACGGTCAAACTAAATTGAACAAGCGTCATGCCAAATGGAGTGAATTTATTGAATCTTTCCCATATGTGATCAAGTACATTAAGGGTAAGGAAAATGTAGTTGCCGATGCACTTTCACGCATATGCACGCTTGTCACCCAACTTGAGTTGAATGTTATTGGCTTTGAGCACATCAAAGATTTGTATGCTAGTGATCCATCTTTTGCACCTCATTATGCTAAATGTTTGACGCATACATCTTGGGAACAATATTACCTCAAGGATGGTTATCTTATGAGAGCTAACAAACTATGCATTCCCGAGTCTTCTCTTCGTTTGCTCCTTTTGCAAGAGGCTTATGGAGGTGGACTCATGGGACATTTTGGACGCGACAAGACCTTCGCCACGCTCTCCAAGAACTACTTTTGGCCCAAGATGTTTCGAGACATCTCGCGCTTCACCACCCGATGCTCTACATGCCGCAAAGCTAAGTCAAAAGCTCAATCTCATGGTCTTTACATGCCTCTTCCTATTCCATATCAACCTTGGGAAGACATTAGCATGGATTTTGTACTTGGTTTGCCTCGAACACAAAATGGAAAGGATTCTGTGTTTGTTGTTGTGAATCGATTTTCTAAGATGGCACATTTTATTCCTTGCAACAAGGTACACGATGCTTCACATATTGCAAATCTCTTTTGTAGGGAAATCTTGCGCCTCCATGGAGTACCAAAGACAATCGTCTCTGACCGCGACGTCAAGTTCTTGAGTTACCTTTGGAAGACTCTTTGCACCAAGCTCGGAATCAAGCTCTTATTCTCATCGGCATACCATCCTCAAACCGACGGCCAAACAAAGGTGACGAACCGGACTCTCTCCACTCTACTTCGCGTGTTGATCAAGAAGAACATCAAGGAGTGGGAAGCATGTCTACCCATCGCCGAGTACGCCTACAACCGTGCAAGACATTCGACTACCGGCAAGTCCCCCTTCGAGGTCGTCTACGGCTTCAACCCATTGTCCCCATTGGACATTCTACCTCTTCCTCTACAAGAGCGTACAAACCTTGACACAAGTACACGTGCAAGCTACATCAAGAAGATGCATGAAGATACAAGACACACCATCGAGCGCCAAGTACAACGCCTAGCGACCAAGCTCAACATCAACAAGCAACCCATGATCTTCAACATAGGCGATCTCGTGTGGCTACACCTTTGCAAGGAACGCTTCCCCAACGAACGCAAGTCCAAACTTCTACCTCGAGCCGATGGACCCTTCAAGGTGGTAGCACGCTACAACAACAATGCTTACAAGCTCGACCTACCAAGTGACAAGTACAACGTGAGCGACACCTTCAACGTCAAGGACCTCTCACCTTTCCATGGTGATGAAGATCTTGATCCGAGGTCGGATCCTTTCGAAGGGAGGGGATATGATGCGGAGCATCCTTCCATCATCCCCATGGACTCTACATCAACACATCCAACCCCACAAGGACCTATGACTCGAGCACGTGCAAGAGCTCTTGAAACCGAGGTGACATCACTCCTCTCACAATTCCCTTTCAATTCACATGAGACATGGTTACTACCTCAAACGGAAACGCTATGCATACTCAGGTACCAAGGAGTCAACCATGAAGAAGCTAGGAGGCAAGGAGAACCGGAAGCGGAAGACGTACATGAAGACGGAGAGGAAAAATCACCAAGGACCTGGATGGCCGGACGATCCGGACGGCGGCCCGGACGATCCGGACAGAGCCCGAACGATCCGGACCCCGGCCCGGACGATCCGGCTAATTCATCCGAAGACTCCCGAAGCTCAAGCCTGAAGACGGATCATCCGGACCCAGTCCCGGATCATCCGGACCCCGCCCGAACATCCGGACCACTAGCCGGACATCCGGCCCTTCGCCGCCACCAGCCGACCCTCCAGCTCATCCGGGCCTCCACCCGGATCATCCGGACCAGCCCGGATCATCCGGACCCTCGTCCGGATCATCCGGCCAGCCCCTGTGTGCGCATGTTGGGCTGAGCCCATGTACCCCTTCACCCCCAAGTCTATAAATAGGACCCCCTCTCCTCACTTTGAGACTTAGCATTGGATTAGCTCATATTTGTGTGAGAGCCTTTGCTCATCCACTTGGATACTTCTCCTCGAAGATCATGACCTCTTCGGAGAAGATCCCCCAAGCGGATTCAAGACCCCTTCTAGGGAAGAACATCAAGGCCTCCTCTTGGAGAAGAACGGTTCCTTTGTATCCTTACCTTTGTTGATCTTGAACCATGTGCTACCTTATGTGTGTGATGATCTAGCGCTTGTGTGATCGATTCCTTGTTGGTTGAGTGATTCTCTCTCGTTTCCCCGTGTTTCCCCTTTGTGCTTCCGCGTGTTCTTCGTGATTCCCCATAGGATCCACTCCAAACGTGAAAGATCGACGCTATAGGGTTCCACCCTACATCAAGAGTCCTTGACCTCTATCCGCTGCCCAACTCTCTCCCAACGTCTCCATTAGTGGCGCCCGAGCCCCTATTTAATGGCGTGGCTATGTCTCACTCGACTGAGATTTAAGTGAGAAAAAAGAAGAAAAGAAAGTTTTGCACGGATCTTGATGTAAGATCCGATAACCTATATAGTATCGACTACGACTTATAGATTGATGAATATAAGGACGATGACAGTGGATAATAATTGTGTTACATATTTAGGAAGATAATTAAAAAAGCCACATGCGGCAATGCCCGAAATACACAAGGGCAAAAGAAGAAGGAAGACACAAACATCGATCTGGCTCGCCAATCTCTACTTTCTTGATGCATTGCTGCAGGCCACGGAGACTAGTTCTCGCGGCGAGCGGTGATGAGCTCTTTCTTGTCCTCAAGACGCTACTTGAGAGCATCCATGGGTTCCTCCACCATGCTTTGGCGCTCGAAGAGGAGCATGGCATTCTCATCCATAAGTTTCTTGACGATGATGTCAGTCCTCTTCAACAAGGTAGTGGTCTCCTTGTGCTGCTTCATTGTTCCGACGATCTTTGCCCTCAGCAGGTCACGCTCGGTGCGGAGCTTAACTTGTCCTCCCCTAGTCCCCGGATGACGCTGGTAGCATTTTCAAACGAGACATTCATCTCGTCCTGCAGCTTCATCCAGTCAAAGATCCGACCCACTAGGTCATCGAGCATAGCACGCATGCGCCTGTGAGAGTCCTTGCCTGCCCGCGAGACATTTTCCTAGGCTGCCGCGGTGCGGGAGGACATCTCTACTACATTCGCGACGCGGCGGGACATCTCTGCTGCTTCCACGGTGCGGCCAGACCAGTCTGCTGCATCAACGGCATGGCGGGACCTCTGTGCTGATTCGGCGGTGCGGCGGGACCTCTGTGGTGCTACGGCCGCGCAGTGGGACATGTCGGCTGCTTTCGCGGCGAGGCGGGACATCTATCGTGCTTCCGCTTCCATGCTCGCCTCTTCCTGGTAGTAATCTCTCGACCCAGAAGTCATGCGGGCCATGGCAGACGTAAGGGAACGACGATGAATGACTTGTTTGTTTTTGTGGATGAGGAGTTGAGGTGGAATGTGCAGTCATCTTGGAGTAGGTAGTATTTATAACCGAGTACTAATACACTCCTAAGTGGGAAACTATTTAGGTTTTGATTAGTGTGAACAGGTTTGCATTTAAATATAGCACGGTAGTAATTTGGAATGTGATGGGACGTAGGCTCAAAATTCATTGATGGTTCTATAATTTCTAAGTGCGACACTATTCCTAGACGGTGTGACATGGGCACGCGTTCTCAGCCGCGTACGTGGCGTTTGCAGGGTGCACCGCAATAGGCGATGTCAGCACATGTCTTGTAGCATCAACCGTGCATGCTCGTTATTACCATCGCACATGCTTCTTATAATTAGAATGTGTGCCCGTCTAGCGCACACATGTTGATCTGTCTAACTATTTCTATTTGTTGTGGTTAATCGCAAATAGTTCATCTGTGTGAAGTGTATGCCATCAATCGCAGACACCTTGATCTGGCTGACCATTTTTGTTGTGTTGCCTAATTGCAAACAGTTCATCCGTCTGAAGTGTATGCCCCCAATCGCAGACACCTTGATCTGGCTGACCATTTCTGTTGTGTTGCCTAATCACAAAGAGTTAATCCGAGTGAACTGTATGCCGTATATCGCACACACCTTCATCTGGCTTCCTATTTCTATTCTTCTGCCTCATCGTAAATAGTTCATTGAAATGAATGTATGCCCTGCATCGCACATGCAACTAAAATCTGAACCGTATTTGATTTATCCGCCACCGCATATGTTTTGCATCTTTTTTGATGGTTTTTTTACATCACCGTTTGCGATTAATGCATCGCGCATAGCTTCTTAATCTATTGACACAATTTATAATTTTGGTATTGGGCATCCCTATTACCTGCCACTTGCTTGTGCAATGACAAGTAAATAAACACTCGTCGTGAGAATAACCCGCCTAGCATGAAAGATATTGGCCACCCCCTGCCGCTTCATGAGCGGTATGGGCACACAAAACGAAAAATTATTTTGAATGATTAGAGTTGGCACATGCAAATTTACTTAGGACAACATGTAAATACCGTATATAGGTAGGTATGGTGGACTAATATGGCAAAACTTTAGGGTTAAGGAGTTGGATGCACAAGCAGCATTCCCGCTTAGTACAAATGGAGTCTAGCAAATAGATTGAGAAGCGACCAACCAAAAAATAAAAACGGTCATAAACATGCATTGAACATAACTAACACTGAATAATGCACCATAAGTAGGATATAATTTTGTTGCATAAATATTGACTTTATGTGCATGCATACGGAATCACAAACCTTAAGACCAATATTCTTACTAAACCACAATTTCTCACTAGCATAACTCACATATTATCAGCTTCATATCGTAAAACTATTGCAAGGAGTCAAACTTATCATATTCATTGATCTATATGAAAGTTGTTATTATATTCTTCTTGAACATTCATCACATTGGGACTAAATTCACATCTTGTGCAAACTACCATTACTATTATCAACTCACAAAAATATATAACTGAAGCATGAGAGTGCAAATATTTCTTCAAAATATAATCACTGCCATGCTAAAAAAGATATAAGTGAAGCACTAGAGCAACTGCCTAGCTCAAAAGATATAAGTGAAGCACATAGAGTATTCTAACAAATCACGAAAAATGTGTGTCCCTCTCAAATAGGTGTGTCCAGCAAGGATGATTGTGACAAACTAAAAAGCAAATAAACAAAAAACTCATATACTACACAATGCTCCAAACAAAACTCATATCATGTGATGAATAAAAATATAGCTCCAAGTAAAATAACTGATAGTTGGTAGAAGAAAGAGGGGATGCCTTCCGGGGCATCCCCAAGCTTAGATGCCCGAGAGTCCTTGAATATTATCTTGGGGTGCCTCGCCCTCGGGCATCCCCAAGATTAGGCTCTTGCCAATCCTTATTCCTTCATCCATCGTGATCTCACCCAAAACTTGAAAACTTCAGCACACAAAACTCAACAAAACCTTCATGAGATCTGTTAGTATGATAAAGCAAATCACTACTTTAGGTACTGTTGCAGACCCATTCATATTGCATTATACCTACTGTATTCTAATTTCACCATGGCTCATACCCCCTGATACAATCCATAGATTCATCAAAATAAGCGAACAATGCAACAAAAGCATAATCAATCAAAAATACAACAGTCTACAATGACCATACTTCTATAACTCCAAAAATTCTGAAAAAAAAGAAAACAGGGTAAATTTGTATATAAATCATGTGTAAAAAATTCAGAATTTATCATACTCTAGAAAATCACAACAATTCTTCTACTAGACACAAAATTTTCTGTTTTTGCACTGAATCAAAGCAACTATCATCCAAATCATCCCAAAGGCTTTACTTGGCACAAAAACTAATTAAAACACAAAAACACAACCATAACAGTAGCATAATTGTGTCCACTCAAAAAAGAAGAAAAATAAACAAGAAAATTTAGATAACTATTGGGTTGCCTCCCAACTTGCGCTATCATTTTACGCCCTTAGCTAGGCGTAATGCATAGTTTCAAGTGCTGTCATCTCTACTTTTAGTTCCATAAGTGGCCCTCATAAAGGATTCATATGGTGGCCTAATTTTATTTCTAGGGAAGTGTTCCATACCCTTTTTTAACGTAAATTGAAAATTTATATTCCCTTCTTTCATATCAGTAATACCACCTATGGTCCGTAAGAACGGTCTACCAAGTATTATGGGACAAGACGGATTACATTCAATATAAAGCACAATGAAATCAACAGGTACATAATTCCTATTTGCGAGAATAAGAACATCATTTATTCTACCCAAAGGATTCTCGACAGTAGAATCTGCCTAGTGCAAATTAAGAGAACATTCATCCATATTGGTAAAACCTAGCACATCACATAAAGATTTGGGTATTGTGGAAACGCTAGCACCCAAATCACACAAAGCATTGCACTCATAATTTTGAATTTTAACTTTAATGGTAGGTTCCCATTCATAATATAATTTCCTAGGTATTGAAATCTCCAATTCTAGCTTTTCTTCTAAAGCTTTCATCATCTCTTCTACAATATGTTTAGTAAAAGCCTTATTTTGTCTATAAGCATTGGGTGAATTTAGCATGGATTGCAACAAAAAAGTACACTCAACCAAAGAACAACTATCATAACTAAAGTCTTTGTAATCCAAAAGAGTGGGCACTATTTAAAGTTTTTACCTCTCCAGACCCACTTTTATAATAAAAATTCATTAAGATTTTCTCCCTCCAAATTATTGGGGCACCTTCTAGCTAAAGTTGACTCTTCTCCAGTCCCCTTTTCATCAAGTTTTACATTGCTAAATACAGATTCAATAGAAGAAACACCAATCATTTTAATATCTTCCTTATTACTAAGCGCAAAAGATTCTGGTTTAGCTTTGATTCACTTGTGTAGTTTGTGCATCAGAAATTTTCCCCAGCAAATTTTCAGTAAGAGCAGACTGAGATTCAAGATTAGCAACTTCTTTATTAGCATCATTGAGTTGTTTTCCAATATCATCTTGTAAAGTAGAATGTTCCTTAAGTTCTTTAGTAAAAAAATTGTTGTGCTCAGATTGTGTAAACATGAAGTAGTTAGTATTTTTCTCGATTTTGGCTAACCTTTTATGATAAGAGATATAATGATAATTTTCTTGAGACATCGTGACTAGGCAAACAAGATAACAAGCAAACAAAAACGTAAACATGAAAAAGGCAAATGAAAAATATTTTTGTAATACTTTTTAGAAGTGGGGGAGATGAAAACGAGAGGCATATGGTGAATAATGTAAATGCAAGGAGATGAAAGTTTATGTGTAGTACTTGATAGATGTTGATGATGTCTCCCCGGCAACAGCGCCAGAAATTCTTCCTGCTACTAGTGAGTTGTGTTGGATTTCCTCGAAGAGTAGAGGATGATGTAGTATAGTAGAGATAAGTATTTCCCTTAGTTAAGAACCAAGGCTATCAATCCAGTAGGAGAACCACGCGACACCTCATTAGCATCACCTGCAAACAAAATAACAAATCCTTCCACCCAACGCGAACCAGGGGTTGTCAATCCCTCGCCGGTTAATTGCAAAGATTAAATTGTGTAGTGATAGATAGATAGCACAAAAATACAAAATAAAATAAAGTAAATAAAACTGCAGCAAGGTATTTCTACGATTTTAATATAGGATAAAAGTAGACCCGGGGCCATAGTTTTCACTAGAGGCTTCTCTGTTGAAAATAGCATAAGGTGGGTAAACAAATTACTGTTGGGCAATTGATAGAAAAGCAAATAATCAAGACAACATCCAAGGCAATGATCATGTATATAGGCATCATGTCCGAGATAAGTAGATTGATTTCTGCCTGCATCTACTACTATTACTCCACACACCAACCGCTATCCAGCATGCATCTAGAGTATTAAGTTCATAAACAATGGAGTAATGCATTAAGCAAGATGGCATGATGTAGACAAAGTAAACTCACACACAAATAGAATTCATCTTTTTATCCTTAATGGCAATGATACAAATACGTGCCATGTCCTTCCTGTCACTGGGACTGAGCACCGCAAGATTGAACCCACCACAAAGCACCTCTCCCATTGCAAGAAAAATCAATCTAGCTGGCCAAACCAAATCAATAGATCGAATAAGAAATACAAAACTATAATAATCATGCATAAAAGAGTTCAAAGAAGACTCAAATAATATTCATGGATAATCAGATCATAAACTCACAATTCATCGGATCCCAACAAGCACAAAAAGTCATTACATCAAATAGATCTCCAAGAACATCAAGTAGAACATTGTATTGAAGATCAAAGAGAGAGAGAAGAAGCCATCTAGCTACTAACTATGGACTCGTAGGTCTATGGTAAACTACTCACAGATCATCGGAAGGTCAGCAAGGTTGATGTAGAACCCCTCCATGATCGACCCCCCCTCCAACAGAGTACCGGAGAAGGCCTCCAGATGGGATCTCATGGGACAGAAACTTGTAGCAGCAGAATAAGTATTTCGGGTGGCTCTCCGATGTCAGGGGAATATTTGAGTATCTATAGAGGTAGAATTAGGTCAAGAGGTGCCATGAGGGGCCCACAAGCTTGGGGCGCCACTAGGGCGCGCCTCCCAAGCTTGTAACTGCCTCATGGCTCATCTGATCTTCCCTCATACCTTCTAGGGTCTCTTATGGTCCAGAAAAATTAATCCAAAGTTTTTCTCCGTTTGGACTCTTTTTATATTGATTTCTTGAAAAGCCAAAAACAAGCAAAAAATAGCAATTGGCGTTGGGCACTAAGTTAATTGGTTAGTCCAAAAAATGATATATAATTTCATAAAGTTGCATAAAACATCAAGATTGATACTATAATAGCATGGAACAATAAAAAATTATAGATACATTGGAGACGTATCAACCATGCGCACCATGGGACAAGTGCACATGCTCCTTGCCTGGATGCCGACCAGGGTCAACGTCATTGCGGGGAGGCGCTTCGTGTCCATCTTGCGATGGCCTCGACGCGTGCCCCAACACTCCGTTGGTCCTGGACTCCGCCGCGTCATCCTTGGACGTAGCTGCAGCGGCCTTATGAGCCGCAACGCCACCTTTCGGCATAGCGATGCTTGGATCTCGACTCCCGGCCGAGTAGTGACTCCCATCACCAGTACGATGTGGAGAGTGCTCGCCGCCGCCCCCGCCTGCCGGAGACGTCTGTGTCGGCAGCTTAGAGACAAACGGTGCACCCACAACTGCACTATTCTTCTTAGGCGCCATGGATGAAGAAGATGGTGAAACTTGCATGAGAACTGCTGGAGTAGATCCACACAAGCGAACTCCCTGCCTGGTGTGCCAAAGATGTCAAGTACGACAATCTATGGGACCATCTGGCCCCTTTGCAGTTCTGCTGGGGAGATCAACAATCACGGAGAGCAAATCCAAGAGTTCACGCGTAAGGTTTTTCCCAGGTTCGGGTTGCCGTGGGGATAAAGCCCTACTCCTGCCTGTTTGGTTGGTCGACTTGGGGCTCAAGTTACAAGAACAGCTTGTCACAAAAAGCGCGTGCAAGGTGCAACTATTGTGTGAGAGTGAGCAAAGTGTCGATCCGTGCCCAGGTAGCCATGGGCCTCTATTTATAGACAAAAAGGGTCCACCATAGTGGCAACATGGTCATTACTTCTTATGCATAGTGGCCTTGATGCTGTCCAATCTAATCCTGCCAGACTAGGAGAAAGGCATTTAATGCACCATGAGCTGATAACCATCCTTTGGCAAAAGGCATCTCTCCTTCTATGCTGTCGGCCTGGACGAGCCTATCATCTTGACACGTCCTCTAGATGGGTGTCAATAAAGTTGACCTACATGCGATGTGCTGAAACACGTCCTGATGATCCTACCCAAGTTGCTTGTTGATTGCTTGTATTTGCGTTGGTAATTCCACGAAGAGGAGGGGATGATGCAGCACAACAATGGTAAGTATTTTCCTCGGTTATGAAACCAAAGTTATCAATCCATTAGGAGAACCAAGCAACACTATGTAAACAGCACGTGCACGCAAACAACAAATACTTGCAACCCAACGTGTAAGAGGGGTTGTCAATCCCTCCTCGGTATTGAGATAGATTAAATTGTATGAGATTTGATAATTAGACCTAACTAAAACACAAAATAAAATAAAGAAAGAAAAAGTGCAGCATGGTATTTTTGCTTTTAATATGATAGGAAATAGACCCGGGGGCCGTAAATTTCACTAGAGGCTTCTCTCAAGAAAGTTGCATACGGTGGGTAAACAAATTACTGTTGGGCAATTGACAGAAAAGCAGATAAATATAACGATATCAAAGGCAATGATCATGTATATAGGCATCACGTCCAAGATTAGTAGACCAAAACTATTGCTCCACACATCGACCGCTATCCATCATGCATCTAGTGTATTAAGTTCATGGAAAAATGGAGTAATGCAATAAAGAATGATGACACAATGTAGACAAGATCTACTCATGCAGGAATAGACCCCATCATTCTATCCTTAATGTCAAAGATACATGCGTGTCATGTCTCTTTTTGTCAATGAGATTGAGCACCGCAAGATCAAACCCATCACAAAGCACCTCTTCCCCTGGCAAGAAAAATCAATCTAGTTGGCCAAACCAAACCAAAGTTTTGGGGAAGAAATACGAGGATACAAAGATCATGCATAAAAGAGTTCAACAAAGACCCAAATAATATTCATGGATAGATCTGATCATAAACTTACAATTCATCGGATCCCAACAAACACACAGCAAAAAATCACTACATCAAATAGATCTCTAAGAACATCGAGGAGTACATTGTATTGAAGATCAAAAAGAGAGAAGAAGCCATCTAGATACTACCTACGGGCCCGTAGGTCTGTGGTAAACTACTCACGCATCATCGAAGGGGCAACAAGGATGATGAAGAAACCCTCCGTGATTGTTGCCCCCTCCGGCAGAGCGCTGGAAAAGGCCTCTAAATTGGATCTCGTGGTTCTGGAACTTGCGGCCGCTGGAATTCTGTTTCATCGACTCTCCTAGGGTTTTTGGTATTTTAGAGTATTTACAGAGGTGGAGGTGTGTGGAGAAGCTTCCCGTGGGCTCCACTATGTGGCACCCCGGCTAAGAGCAACCGGTTTACCTTGCATTGCCAGCCCAGAGATCAAGTCTTCTGGCAACACACAACAACATGGTACAGAAACAACCGCTTGAAGCTAGCGGATACATAAGTCTGATATTACATCGAGATAACAGGCCAAGTGGCACACATGGTGTAGTTGAACAGTATGTACATTATTTAATGGACATGAAAGGGCCTTGATCATATCAACTACGTGGCAGCAGAATAACGACGAAGTGGAACTCCATAGTACAGGGACACCGACGTGGACACGATACTAGACGCGGGACGCCCTTCGATCCGATCAGTCTTGCCTGAAAGCTGGCATGACACGCTAGGTCAGTACATTGAATGTACTTGCAACCTCACAACAAACATAAGCACAATGACAAACGGTATCATGACAATTAATCAGGTTTAATGCAATGCAAATGATACTACGAATGCCAAGAAACCGACATGTGCACCGAGTCCCTCAGGCTCGCTTACCAGACGAGTTACCACTGTAACCCAAATGGTGATCATACCTGGATCACAACTGAAGCCAACCACTTACGATCATCACATGATCCACAAGTCATCATGAAACTAGTGCCACAAATATACCAAGTGTGCAAGATTAAAATTATAGTTGTTGATCCATGGTGTGACTTACTACCGAGTTGTGTCCATAACCGAGGACGCGGCTATCGATAGATTAAAAATACACTATGCAGAGGTTAGCGCACTTTACCCACACTACGGAACTCAAGGGCCTCACACTCCCATTTGGGTGGACCACGGAGTTCCGACGAAACCCTTCCCTTGCCATGACACTATCCCCGGCCACTCCGACTCACTCCCTCTCAGGGCTAAGTCATGGGTGGCCCATGCCTACCAAAGGCATCTGCGGCCACCGTCATGGCAAAACGGCCCCAAACGGGGACAAGGTACCATAAAAACAAACAAGCACACATGGTTATGTCTGCTTACTGGGCCAGGGTACCGCACGCCCATTACCTTCCCTAGTTGGAGGCACCGGTAAGAGGCATGACAAAGGACCGAATAAAGACCCCCCCCCCATAAAGGTAAATGTGGTCGCACTGAAAAGAACCTGATTTAGAGGCACCATGACTTGATCAACTTAAAATTCAAGTTGGATTATTATCAGGTCTAAGTGAAAATAAACTCACTACAAGCCATATGATGCCATGATCATGCAACTACTCGATATGCTCAAGACGCAACTCATAAGAATGGATCAACATCACAGAAATAAATTTCTTGCACTAATCATCATCAAAGCTACTGATGTTACTACACTGGTTATTAGCAAACCTCATATTTAGTCACTTATATTTTATATGAAAATAGCAATTATCTAAAAGAAACTACCATGATTTATCAAAGTATTACCATTAAGCTAAAAAAATTACTATACTTGATTAAACTACTCCATGCAATTAACCAGTAACTAAAACAAGCATAACAAGCATGACAAAGTAACTAAGCATCAAATCATAATTATTTAACTATTTTAAATGCATGAAAATAAGCTCATATTCAAGTAGAAAATCATAGATATTGAGATGACACCATCCAAGTGTTATTGTGGCTTGCCTTAGTGCAGAGGAGGTTCACACTCCTCCTGGACAGCTTCAAGACAAGTCTCTCCCTCTAAAAATATTTAAAAACCACAAAACAAACTATCAAGAACCATTATGAAAATCACTAGAAATTCTAGGCAGCAAGGAAAAATCCATACTTTGGTGTGCTGCTAGAGTTTTATGTAACAAACCAAATGCAAAAAGAATCAACTCATTTGGACTTATAGGCTAGGAGATATTCGAGGTCAAAGTTCTGGTCAAAATATTTGAATTAAAATGAATAAACAGAAAATCCAGGGGGGGTGACGTCGATGGCGTAAAGCCAAAAGACGCCTCCACTCATACCGCTTCGGGTGCGAGTGGAGAGGCTGACAGCGGGCCCCATCGGTCAGGAGAGAGGGGAGGGGAGAGAAACAGAGCGCGGCGGCAATTCACCGGAGCTCACGTCAGTGAGGAGGGGTCCTTGGGCCAAACGAGAGGGATAGGAATGGAGAGGGGGCTATGGCGCACCTGCCTGTACCCGTGGCATGGCGAGAGATGGCCGGAGCTACTCGCAATCAAGCTCGCAAGCGGCAGCGGCGGTCGGGTCTTGCCGAAGAGGAAGAAGGCGATGACGAGGGGCTGTTCTAGGGGCTCTACAGCTTCGGGACGGCATCAGAGGGGCTCCAGGGATGCTCCTAGGTGGTTGGATGGGCTCCAGGAGGTAGGGGACGGGGTGGCTGAGCTACGGGTGTCGGCGGCGAGCTCAGGTCGGGCACGGCGGCCAGAGGCCTGCCCGACTGGGCTGCGGCTGTGCTGCGTGTGTGTGGAGGTTGGATGGGGCTGTGGGTGGCGCTGGAACAAAGGGGAGGGGTCAATTTATAGCCGGAGGGGGAAGGGGGTACGTGTCGCTGCCGGAGCTCTCTAGAAGACAGCGAGAGGCGACAAGGGGCGTCAGCGAGGGCGCGAGAAGCTTAATGATCACGCGGAGGCTGTCCACGCTCGTGGACGAGCACAGGGAGGAGGGGGAGAAGAAGACAGGGGCACAGGTGCACTATGGATTTTGGACGCGACGCGCCCGTGCTCGCTATGACGTCTCCGGCATCGGCGAGTGCCAAGGACAGGGCAAGAGCAAAGAGACGAGGGTGGTGGCACGGTTCGGCAGTCATCGGCGAGCTCTGGCTCGAGCACGCGCCGAACAGGGGCACTGGCGTGACGCAGAGCGCGTCGAACACCTGCCAGGCCCCGTGTCCACACGCGGTCACTGCCCTGGCATTGCCAAAACGACGCCCAAACGTAGCCAAACCATGTCTGGGCTAAAGTCCATGCAGTGTGAGGTCTAAGAAAGGTGAAAACTCAAACCCAGGCCGACCAGAAGTGACTCAAGCTTGCTGGCAAGTTTCTGGATAGAAACTTGGTCGCCAAGTTTGGCTAGGTTCTAGAAGGCCATTAGGGTTGATCTCTTGGGGTTAAGGGTTTCTTAGGAGGGTGTTTAAGCTCAAGAAAGATCAGCTCCAAAAGATTAGGGGAAAATGCACTTGCTGTATGCAGTTTTGGGTTAGAATGAAAAAGATTTTCTATAGCAAAAATATTACAAAAAGTCATGCAATATTTTTACTCAGGGAGGTGGGCCAAGGTTCAAAGAAAATTCAGGAATTAACACAGGATTTTTGGATCTATAAAAATTGGGGTTGCTTTGGAGTTCTAATTTCTGAAACGAGGTTTCAGAAAGTAATTGTATATTTTCACTTATGAAAAATATTCAATGGGCCATTCTAGGGTTTTAGAATGAAATGGAGTTGGATGAGAGGCAGATGGGTCACTTGGGTGAAAGTCAAGGGCATGCCCAAGTGACAAGACCATTTGAATTGATTCTAAAAACTCAAAACCAAGGCAAATTAAGGCAAATGCAAATCAAGTCCGGAAAAAGAGAGAAGGCAAAAACCAGTCTGTCACACACTACCCACCAGGGCACGACTGGGCCTCCTGGCACACCCTGGTGCTTATTGGGCCCCACGGGCCTCCTCCCGTGTGTTCCTTTGGCTCCTTGGGTGTCTTCTGTCCAGAAAAAGATCTCCAAAAAGTTTTGTTGTATTTGGACTTCATTTGGTATTGATATTCTACAAAGTAAAAAAACAAGCAGAAAACAACAACTGGCATTGGGCACTATGTCAAGAGGTTAGTCCCAAAAAGTGATATAAAGTTGCTAGTAAATGAATATAAAACATCCAAGATAGATAATATGACAACATGAAACAATCAAAAATTATACATACTTTGAGACGTATCAGCATCCCAAAGCTTAATTCCTGCTCGTCCTCGAGTAGGTAAATGATAAAAATAGAATTTTTTATGTGGAATGCTACCTAACATCTCATATTGTTTCTTTTGTAGCATGGACATTTGGACTTTAGATGATTCAAAGCAATAGTCTATAATTGACATGAGGACATCAATACTTAAGAATATCAACAAGCAACCATATCTTTCAAAATATCAATGCTAAAGAAAGCTATCCCTGGCCCATTATGCTCAATCATTGATCCATTCATGAAACACAGTCAAATATTAGCTATGCCGAATGCACAAGTATGATAATAGTGTTCCCTAGTTGGTGCTTTATAAGAGAAGATGGAGACTCAATACAAAAATAAAAATTGCATAAAATAAATAGATAGGCCCTTTTTAGAGGGAACCAGAGATTTGTAGAGGTGCTAGAGCTCAAAGTTTAAATTGAGATATAAAATTGTTTTGAGAGGCATGCTTTTCCTATCAACGAAAACGACCGAGAATTCCCAATACCTTCCATGCTAGATAAATCATAGGCGGTTCCCAAACATAAGATAAAGTTTATTCCTTTTTCCACCATTCTACCACAATCCACGGCTAGCCGTATCCACGGGTGCCTTCCATGCCAACACTTTCCAAGGAATTTATTATCTGACAACATAAATAAAAAAATTCATTTCGGGCTGGGCATCCCTATTACCTGCCACACTCTCGTGCAATGACAAGTGAATAAACACTCATCTTGAGAATAACATATCAAGCATGGAAAATATTGGCCACCCCTTGCTGCTTCATGAGCAGCACGGGCACACAAAAAGGAAATTCATTTTAAAAATTAGAGTTGGCACATAGAAATTTACTTGGAACGACATGGAAAACCGCATATAGGTAGGTATGGTGGACTCATTTGGCACAACTTGGTTTAAGGAGTTTGGATGCACAAGCAGTATTCCCGCTTAGTACAAGGAAAGGCTAGTAAATAGATTGAGAAGAAACCAACAAAAAAATGAAAACTCTCATAAACGAGCATTGGACATAACTAACACCGAATAATGCACCCCAAGTAGGATATAACTTCATTGCATAACTATTGACTTTCATGCTTGCATAGGGAATCACAAACCTTAACACCAATATTCTTACTAAAGCATAATTACTCACCAACATGACTCGCATATTACTATCTCCATAGCGCAAAACTATTAGAAGGAATCAAGTTTATAATATCCAATGATCTTCATGAAAGTTTTTATTATATCCCCCTTGAATATCTATCAACTTGAGACTAATTTCGTATATTACCATTGCTACTAACAAGGCTCTCAAACAAATTTAAGTGAAGCATCAGAGCATAAATATTTCTTCAAAATTTTCATCTCTCAAAATAATATAAGTGAAGCATGAGAGACTATTTCTTCAAAGTTTTACTAACTCTCAAAATAATCTAAGTGAAATATGAGAGCATATTTCTTCAAAATTTTGCTAACTGTCAAAATAATTTAAGTAAAGCAGGAGAGTATTTCTTCAAAAATTAAACCACCACCATGCTCAAAAAGGTATAAGTAAAGCACTAGAGCAATTCCATAGCTCAAAAACTTTAAGTGAAGCACATAGAGCAATTCTAACAAATCATAGCATCATTATGGATATCTCAAATAGGTGTGTCCAGCAAGGATGATTGTGACCAACTAGAAAGAAAAACAAGCAAAGACTCATATAATACAAGACACTCCAAGCAAAACTCATGATATATGACGAATAAAAATATAGCTCCAAGTAAAATTACCAACGGTCGTTTGAAGAAAGAGGGGATGCCTTCCGGGGCATCCCCAAGCTTAGTTGCTTGGTTCTCCTTGAATATTACCTTGGGGTGCCATGGGCATCCCCAAGCTTAGGCTTTTTGACTCATCATTCCTTCATCCATCGTGATCTCACCCAAAACTTGAAAACTTCAATCACACAAAACTTAACAAAACTTTCATGAGATCCCTTAGTATAATAAAGCAAATCACCACTTTAAGTATTGTTGCAAACCCATTCATATTTTATTATTGTATTATACCTAATGTATCCTTACTTTACCATGGCTTATACCCCCCGATACAATCCATAGATTCATCAAAATAAGCACACAATGCAACAAAAACAAAATCTGTCAAAAATAGAACATTATGTAGTAATCTGTACTTTAACCATACTTATGTAACTCCAAAAAATCTAAAAATTAGGAAAATATAGGAAATTTGTATATCAATCCTGTGTAAAAAAATCAGAGTTTTTCGTCGCTTCATTGATTTTTAAAAATTCTGCTACTAGACGCAAAAGTTTCCCTTTTCCAACAAGATCAAATCAACTATGACCCAACATGATCCTAAAGGCTCTACTTGGCACAAACACTAATTAAAACATAAAAACACAATCATACCAATATCATAATTGTGTAAAATCACAAGAACATAAATAAAAAGGGAAAAACTATTTTATTCATTGGGTTGCCTCCCAACAAGCGCTATTGTTTTATGCCCCTAGCTAGGCAAATGCATAGATTCAAGTGTGGTCATCTTTAGTATTTTTGTAAGGGTTTTCTCAAACCCGGGAGGCTCTTTACGCTTCCCATCATTCTCGAGAAATGAGACCATCTTGATATCTAAAATATGCAACCGCTTATTACACAAGGTAATCAAAGTATTCATGCGATTGAGGTTTCCACTAATATTTTTGAGAGGTTCATTAGACTTTTGCAATGCACCCAAATTTTTCTGTATATCACCAAATTTTCTAATCTTTGAATACCTTCTTGAGTAAAAGCAAATCCTTTTTGTGGTGGTGGAACTCCCAACATTCCATCTATTATTTCATAAGCAACATTAGCATCAACCTCCACAAAATTCCCCTTAGCCGCAAAATCTAGAAGTTATCTATGATGCATGGTTAAACTTATATAAAAATTATGAAGCAATTTTTTTGCATCTCCTTTTATATTGCAAACACGATAAGATTCCATTAACCTATACCAAGCATCTTTCAAATTTTCTCCTTGTTTCTGTTTGAAGTATAGAACTTCAAAATCTGGTATCAAAGGAGGGGTAGTCATGCTAGTCATGATGTCAAGATGACCAAAAGAAAGCAAACAAAAAATAATTTTGTATTTTTGCAAAAACATTTTAGAAGTGGGGGAGATGGAAACGAGAGGCAAATGGAAAATAAAGTAATTGCAAGGAGATGAGATTTCTGATTGGGAACTTGATAAATGTTGATGATGTCGCCCCAGCAACGGTGCCAGAAATTCTTCCTGATTGCTTGTATCTGCGTTGGTAATTCCCCGAAGAGCATGGGATGATGCAACACAACAACGGTAAGTATACCGTGGGTAAACAAATTACTATTGGGCAATTGATAGAAAATCAAATAATTATAATGATATCCAAGGCAATGATCATGTATATAGGCATCATGTCCAAGATTAGTAGACCGAAACGATTCTACATCTACTACTATTAGTCCACACATCGACCTCTATCCATCATGCATCTAGTGTATTAAGTTCATGGAAAAACAGAGTAATGCAATAAGAACGATGACATGATGTAGACAAGATCTATTCATGTAGGAATAGACCCCATATTTTATCCTCAATGGCAATGATACATGTGTGTCATGTCTCTTTCTGTCACTGATATTTAGCACCGCAAGATCGAACCGATCACAAAACACCTCTGGCAAGAAAAATCAATCTAGTTGGCCAAACTAAACCAAAGTTTCAGAGAAGAAATACGAGGCTATAAAGACCATGCATAAAAGAGTTCAACAAAGACTCAAATAATATTCATGGATAGATCTGATCATAAACTCACAATTCATCAGATCCCAACAAACACACCGCAAAAGGCATTACATCAAATAGATCTCCAAGAACATCGAGGAGAACATTGTATTGAAGATCAAAAGGAGAGAAGAAGCCATCTAGCTACTACCTACGGACCCATAGGTCTATGGTAAACTACTCACGCATCATCGGAGGGGCAAGAAGGATGATGAAGATCCCCTCCGTGATCTTTGCCCCCTTCGACACAGTGTGAGAAAAGGCCTCTAGATTGGATCTCATTGTTCTGGAACTTGCGGTGGCTGGAATTGTGTTTGATCGACTACCCTAGGGTTTTTGGGATTTTAGAGTATTTATAGAGGTGGAGCTCAGTGGAGAAGCTTCCCATGGGCTTCATTACCCTCCAGGGCACGCCTGGGCCTCCTCGCGTGTCCTGGTAACTAGTGGGCCCCAAGGGCCTCCTCCCATGTGCTCCTTTGGCTCCCTGGGTGTCTTATTTCCAGAAAAAAACTCCAAAAAGCTTGGTTGCATTTGGACTTCATTTGGTATTGATATTTGATACGCCCATTTCGCATCATGCTTTTATATCCATATTTATTGCATTATGGGATGTTATTTCACGTTATGTCACAATACTTATGCCTATTCTCTCTTACTTTACAAGGTTTACATGAAGAGGGAGAATGCCGGCAGCTGGAATTGTGGGCTGGAAAAGGCGCAAATATGAGAGACCTATTCTGCACAACTCCAAAAGTCCTAAAACTCTGCGAAAGTCATTTTTGGAATTAATAAAAAATACTAGGCGAAGAAAGTACCAGAGGGGGCCCACACCCTGGCCACGAGGGTGGGGGGGCACGCCCTACCCCGCTGGGCGCACCTCCCTGCCTCGTGGGCCCCCTGGCAGCCCTCCGGTGACCATCTTCTGCTATATGAAGTCTTTTACCCCAAAAAAATCACATGCAAGCTTCTGGGAAGAAACACCGCCTCCACGAGGCGGAACCTTGGCGGAACCAATCTAGGGCTCCGGCGGAGCTGTTCTGCCGGGGAAACTTCCCTTCGGGAGGGGGAAATCATCACCATTGTCATCACCATCGATCCTCTCATCGGGAGGGGCTCAATCTCCATCAACATCTTCACCAGCACCATCTCCTCTCAAACCCTAGTTCATCTCTTGTATCCAATCTTTGTCTCAAAACCTCAGATTGGTACCTGTGGGTCACTAGTAGTGTTGATTACTCCTTGTAGTTGATGCTAGTTGGTTTATTCGGCGGAAGATCATATGTTCAGATCCTTAATGCATATTAATACCCCTATGATTATGAACATGAATATGATTTGTGAGTAGTTACATTTGTTCCCGAGGACATGGGAGAAGTCTTGCTATAAGTAGTCATGTGAATTTGGTACTTGTTCGATACTTTGATGAAATGTATGTTGTCTCTCATCTAGTGGCGTTATGTGAACATCGACTACATGACACTTCACCATTATTTGGGCCTAGAGGAAGGCATTGGGAAGTGTAGGATTGAAAGTATGTCTAGAGGGGGGGTGATTAGACTACTTGACCAAATAAAAATCTATCCTTTTCCCAATTTTAGTTCTTGGCAGATTTTAGCAACTTTGCACAAGTCAAGCAATCTTAACACTGTTCAAGCAAGCATGCAAAGAGTATATGAGCAGCGAAAAGTAAAGCATGTAACTTGCAAGAACGTAAAGGTAAGGGTTTGGAGAGTGCAAACGCAATAGGAGACACGGATGTTTTTGTCGTGGTTCCGATAGGTGGTGCTATCGTACATCCACGTTTATGGAGACTTCAACCCACGAAGGGTAACGGCTGCGCGAGTCCACGGAGGGCTCCACCCACGAAGGGTCCACGAAGAAGCAACCTTGTCTATCCCACCATGGTCGTCGCCCATGAAGGACTTGCCTCACTAGGGTAGATCTTCACGAAGTAGGCGATCTCCTTGCCCTTACAAACTCCTTGATTCAACTCCACAATCTTGTCGGAGGCTCCCAAGTGACACCTAGCCAATCTAGGAGGCACCACTCTCCAAGAAGTAACAAATGGTGTGTTGATGATGAACTCCTTGCTCTTGTGCTTCAAATGATAGTCTCCCCAACACTCAACTCTCTCTCACAGGATTTGGATTTGGTGGATAGAAGATTTGAGTGGAAAGAAACTTGGGGAAGGCTAGAGATCAAGATTCATATGGTAGGAATGGAATATCTTGGTCTCAACACAAGTGTAGGTGGTTCTCTCTCAGAAAATGTATGTTGGAAGTGTAGGCATGTTCTGATGGCTCTCTCCACGAATGAAGAGTGGGTGGAGGGGTATATATAGCCTCCACACAAAATCCAACCATTAGACACAACTTACCAATCTCGGTGGGACCGAATCGTCAAACTCGGTCAGACCGACTTAGCAAATCATGTGACCGTTAGGATTTTCGGTGGGACCGACATGCAACTCGGTAGGACCGATATGATTAGGGTTAGGGCATAACGTAATCTCGGTAAGACCGATTACACAAACTCGGTGGGATAGATTTTGGTAATGGACACACAGACGGTCGGTCAGGCAAACTCGGTGGGACCGATTCACTCATCTCGATAAGACCAAAACATTACGAAAAGGAAATAGAGAGTTTGCATTGTAATCTCGGTGGGACCAATCGCTCATCTCGGTTTGACCGAAACATTACGAAGGGAAACAGAGAGATTGCAACCCCATCTCGATGAGACCGAGATCCCTATCGGTGAGACCGATTTGCCTAGGGTTTGTGGCAGTGGCTATGACATCTGAACTCGGTGGCGCCGGATAGGAAGAATCGGTGGGGCTGATTTTGACTTATGGTTTGGGTCATATGTGGATATGAGAAAGTAGTTGACGGCTTTGGAGCATATCACTAAGCATTTTGATCAAGAAAGCCATTAAGCAACACCTCATCCCTCCTTGATAGTATTGGCTTTTCCTATAGACTCAATGTGATCTTGGATCACTAAAATAGAAAAAGTAGAGTCTTGTGCTTTGAGCTTGAGCCAATCCTTTTGTCCTTAGCATTTTGAGGGATCCACTTTTCGCATCCATGCCATGCTAATGCTTTCCTGAAATATTTATCTTGAAGTAGCATTAGCTCAATGAGATAAATGTTGTTAGGAATTACCAAAACCACCTTGGGATAGTTGCACTTTCAATCTCCCCCTTTTTGGTAATTGATGACAACATATAGATCAAAGTTTCGGCAAGTGATAATAAAATTGAAAAACATTGTCGCTTTGAGAAGTATGTGAAAAGTAAGAGCTCCCCCTACATTTGTGCATTATTTAAAATTTGCTTTGGACTGCAAATGCACAATGAGTTAGGATCATGTGTTACTCTTCCATGTCACATACATCTTGGTGGAGCGTTCAAAATGATAATAATTAAATACATGCACTCATCACCAAGCAACGTGAATGATCATATAGGGATATAAAAGGATAATGTCATCCAACAAGCATTAAGGTAGCATATGATCAAACACATGATCATCCAAGTATCCACATAAGGCATAGAGTATCAAGCAAAAAAGCAAATAACGACGTTCAACCACCAAAAAGACAAGAGAGACCAAAAGCAACACTCTCTCTTGAAGCCTATGATCTGTACATTTTTCTCCCCCTTTGGCAACAAGTAACGAAAAAGTTCATAGAAAATGCATAGTGCTAAACGACTCTCACGCTTAGTCTTCATGTGATGGTGTAGAGACGGCTCCTTGGACGAAGACTTCTGTTGATGTAGCTGGAGCTGGTGGAGAGGGTGCTGGAGCTGGATGCACTGAAGCTGTAGCGGGTGCAAATGATGTAGCTCTGGTGTCTGGCACAGGCACTGCAGCAGATCTCTGTCCTCTGGGCACTCTAGCAAAAGCATCAGTAGTTGACTTGCCCTTCTTCTCCTCCACATCCTCCTAAAGTTGCTCAACTGCAGTCTGGATCTCAGTCACTTTGACATCAAGAGCATAAAACTTCTGCTCTATGATTCTCTCCAAGCTCTCCTGGTTTTGAGTCTGGGTGGCCAAGCCCTTCTCAATCCTCAGAGTGGAGGCAATCAAGTAGCCAAGCTGATCTTGCTTGGTCTTCAGGAAAATCTGAGATGCCTCTTTAGCAGTTGACATTTTAGCAACCTTCTCAGCCCTTGCCTTCTCATTCTTCTCTTATGCTTGCACAGAAGATGGTTCATTTTCACACATCACAACAGTGTTGTCCTCAAAATCAGGGTAGATGGGCAAGTGTTCCTTGTCCAAGACATATGTGCCAGTGCCCATCTTGGAGTTTATAAGCTCCCGAATCTGTGGGGCATACCCACAACTCCTCTTTTGATCAGCAGCGGTCCTTTTGATTGTTTCCACAATCAGGCTCATGACTTTGAACTTCTGAGGCACATCAAATATGTGAAGTAAGTTAATTGCATGGCCTCTGATCATCTTTTGATCACCTGACTTGGGCAGCAGAGTGTGCCTTAAAATCCAGTTGATAGTGGGCAGTCCTGACAACAGATAATGTACAGATCCAAACTTGTGTGTCTCAAGTGCAGCATCTGGGATCTCTCTGTACATGTGAGCCATGGAGTTGTGATCTTTCTTCTTCTTGGCATAGACATCCAAGTCATCCTCATTCTCCTTTGGAGCATTGATCAATTCAGACCATTCCTCAACTGTTGATTGGTACCTGGTACCCTCAGACATCCAGACTATCCTCCCATCTGGGTAGAAATGAGTTGTGGAGTAGAACTGCATAATGAGCTCATCATTCCACTTTGTGAGCTTCTGCCCAACAAAGTCTACTACTCCACAAGACTTGAAACTGTCATAGACTCCAGGATAGTGCTCTTCATTCTTCTTGATATAGTCCCAATCAACCCATCTCATGTCACAGACTATGGGCTTCTTGTCAAGCAGCACTGTCTCATAGAAATCCTGGTGTTCCTTAGTATGGAACATGTAGTCCACAGTAGTTCTTCTCCTGTCTGCATAGGGGTCAGTCAATCTCCACTATCTCAGACTTGCATCCTTCCTGAGCTTCATGTCTTCTGCAACTGGGTGAGCATCATTATGATCTGGGATCTTGGGTTTTAGCTTTCTCAATACAAGTGAGTGAGGGAGTCCTGGACTAGGGGGTGTCCGGACAGCCGGGCTATCATCGTCAGCCGAACTCCAAGCCTATGAAGATACAAGATTGAAGACTTCGTCCCGTGTCCGGATGGGACTTTCCTTGGCGTGGAAGGCAAGCTTGGCAATACGGATATGTAGATCTCCTACCATTGTAACCGACTCTGTGTAACCCTAGCCCTCCCCGGTGTCTATATAAACCGGAGGGTTTTAGTCCGTAGGACGAACAACCATTACAACAATCATACCATAGGCTAGCTTCTAGGGTTTAGCCTCCTTGATCTCGTGGTAGATCCACTCTTGTACTACCCATATCATCAATATCAATCAAGCAGGAGTAGGGTTTTACCTCCATCGAGAGGGCCCGAACCTGGGTAAAAACATCATGTCCCTTGTCTCCTGTTACCATCCGCCTAGACGCACAGTTCGGGACCCCCTACCCGAGATCCGCTGGTTTTGACACCGACATTGGTGCTTTCATTGAGAGTTCCTCTGTGTCGTCACCGATAGGCTTGATGGCTTCTTCAATCAACAACGCCGTCCAGGGTGAGACTTTTCTCCCCGGACAGATCTTCATATTCGGCGGCTTCGCACTGCGGGCCAATTCACTTGGCCATCTGGAGCAGATCGAAAGCTACGCCCCTGGCCATCGGGTCAGATTTGGAAGCCTAAACTTCACGGCGGATATCCGCGGAGACTTGATCTTTGACGGATCCGATCCGCAGCCAAGCGTGCCGCACTGTCACGATGGGCATGATCTAACTCTGCTCCGGACAGTACCTTGGAGGCCGCACACGAATCTGCTCCGACCTATAGTCCAGAGCCAATCGCGAAGATCGAGGACGGATGGCTGGACACCACCTCGGGAGCTGCAACCGCTATGGCGATGGAGCCGAACATTGACCTTGTCCCTTATAAAGCTCATGACTCCGAGGTGCCGGACTCCCTGCCGGACTCCGAACCTCCCGCGCCCCTGCCAATCGAATCCGATTGGGCGCCGATCATGGAGTTCACCGCTGCGGACATCTTTCAGCACTCACCCTTTGGCGACATCCTAAATTTGCTAAAGCATCTCTCGCTATCCGGAGAGCCCTGGCCGGACTATGGCCAGGATGGTTGGGATTCAGATGACGGAGAAATTCAAAGCCCACCCACCACCCACTTTGTAGCCACTGTCGACGATCTAACAGACATGCTAGATTACGACTCCGAAGACATCGACGGTATGGACGACGATGCCGGAGACGATCAAGAACCAGCACTCACCGATCACTGGAAGGCCACCCCAACCCATGATGTATATATGGTGGACACCCCAAAAGGAAGCAATAACGAGGACCAACGGGGCGCGGCAAAGGATAATCCCGCCGACAAACAGCCAAAACGGCGATGCAGACGCCGCCCTAAGTCCCGCCTCGACAAAAGCAGCACTCCTAATGACCCAGCCATAGAGCAGGGCAAACCAGTGGACGACGAACAGGCAACCAAGCAACCGTCCGAACAGGACGAATCGAATAATCAATCCATGCCCGGCGAAACCAACAGTCCAGACGACCTCACGCCGGACACACCACCGGAGCATAAGAACCTTCACAAAACACTCGTCGCCACTACAAGAAGTCTGAAGAAGGAAAAACGGACGCTCAAAACAGCGGAAGACATACTCAGAATGAGGTGGAGCAAAGTGCTCAAAACCGCAGACAAATACGGCAATGGCCATCAGTCAAAGAGCTACCCGAAGCGCAAGCTGCTGCCAGAATTTGACGAGGAAGCCATAGAGCCCCCACAGTCAAAAAACAAAGAGGCCGCCTGGCCGGATAGACGGCCAGATGACAGGCCAAAAATGACAAGTGGTGCCGCACACAAGCCAACTCATGATCCTGGGAAAACAGACGGCCCAGCCAGGTCCATTTATGGGCCAAAACAGAGGGCCCCAGGAAGCAACACAACATGCCAAGTGTTCGAAGACAGCGGCACACCTAAATACAGGGGTGCTGCACACCCACTATGTTTCACCGATGAGGTGCTGGATCATGAATTTCCAGCAGGGTTTAAACCCATAAACATAGAGGCTTACGACGGAACAACAGACCCTGGAGTCTGGATAGAGGATTATAAACTACACATACACATGGCTAGAGGAGATGATCTCCACACCATAAAATATCCACCCCTCAAGCTCAAAGGATCAGCTCGGCATTGGCTCAAAAGCCTCCTAGAAAACACTGTTGGAAGTTGGGAAGAGCTTGAGGACGCGTTTAGAGCAAATTTTCAAGGGACTTATGTCCGCCCTCCGGATGCAGACGATCTAAGTCACATAACTCAACAGCCCGGAGAGTCAGCGCGCAAATTCTGGAACAGGATCCTTACCAAAAAGAACCAAATAGTCGACTTTCCGGACGCAGAAGCCTTAGCAGCTTTTAAAACACAACGTCCGAGACGAATGGCTCGCCAGACACCTCGGCCAAGAGAAGCCGAGGACAATGGCCGCGCTAACAAGCCTCATGACCCGCTTTTGTGCGGGGGAAGACAGCTGGCTAGCAAGATGCAGCACCAGCGACCCAAGTACATCCGAGATCAGAGATGGAAACGGAAAATCACGGCGCAGAAAGGATCAACACCGGAATAAATAAAAAAGCCCAAAGAACATGGCGGTCAACGCCGTATTCAAAAGCTCGCGGCCAAACAACAAAACACTGCCTCTTAAGGACAACAGTGATGAGCTATCCAACTTAAACAAAATTTTGGATCGGATATGTCAAATCCACAGTACCTCCGGAAGGCCTGCAAACCACACCCACAGAGATTGTTTGGTTTTCAAACAGTCCGGCCGACTCAACGCCGAACACAAGGGGCTCGACGCACCAAGCGAGGATGATGATGAACCCCACCAGCAGAGCACCGGAAAACAAAAGACTTTCCCACAAGAAGTCAAAGCAGTAAACTCCCTTCATGTGATAGTACGGAAAAACAATGCGGCACCCGCTAAAATAAGTGCCGCACGGTCCACCCCAGCGGAACCTCGGAGTTGGATGTCAAAACCAATCACCTTCGACCACCTGGATTATTCCAGAAGCATTCGAAACGCAGGATGGACTGCCCTGATATTGGATCCTAAAATCGACGGACTACAATTTACACAAGTCCTGATGGACGGCGGTAGCAATTTAAACCTGCTATATCCGAACACAATCCGCAAGTTGGGGATAGACCTTACTAAAATTCGACATAGCCGCACTTCCTGTAAAGGAGTGACGCCAGGCCCTTACGCCAAGTGCACAGGCTCCTTATTACTAGAAGTTGTGTTCGGGTCACCGGACAACTTCCGACGCGAAAAGCTAATCTTTCATGTTTCCCCATTCAAAAGTAGCTATCGAGCACTATTGGGACGTGAAGCTTTTGTCCGCTTTAACGCAATACCACAGTACGCGTCTCTTACACTTAAAATGCCCGGTCCACGTGGCATCATTTCACTAAGAGGGTCATTCAAAGACCCCGGACACGGCTAGACGATTCCGGCATAAATAAGCTAGGGGCTCCCTAGCCGCACACCCCTTCACAAGGGGCTGTGCATATAAGCAACAATGAGCTAATATAGGCTCAGCTTTATTAATTTATTAATTTTTTATGCACTTTTCGCACGATTTCTTTTCAAACTAAGTTCCTCTCTTTTTACAGATGAACAACGTGCACACCCGTCCAGGATACGGCACAACGGAGACACAGGCGCAGACGTGCAGTAGGGACCCGTTTCAAGGATTCTCTTCAGATTAAGACCCTGCGTAAACCTTTTTTACTGTCTCTTGTTGCTATAATCCCCTGGTTTTTCATTATAACCAGAGAGGAGACTAATGTTTTGGCATCGGCCGTGTCAGAGGACCACGCTCGTACCTGGACACTAGGGGCTTAGGGCATTGTTCTGCCCGTTATCATAAAGACCGAACACCTTAGGGAGTGTTCGGCGTCTCGAGTTAGGCCTTATATGCATCAGCTCCGAATCATGTCTTTGGTCAAATGTTGGGTTTTCCCGGCTCCTGTGTTTTGCTGCCTTACATTCCGTATCATCGGCTAACGCGGCACCAGGAGAACTACTGCGATTGTGCCCCAGTTCGGCTGGGCGAGCACCTCAGTAGAGAAAGCCGAAAACTGACTGTCATGATACAGCGAGAGACTGGTCAACCACTCGATCGACCACAGGAATGTTTGGAATTCCTCCGCTTCGACGAAGGACCGTTTCCCGGTCAGGCACATACGCGCCCTGAATTCAGATAACGCGGTGCCCCCAGGGGCTATATCGTAGCCCCACCCTCGAACTCCATTGGCTAAGTGAAAGTGATAAAGCTTTATAGTTCGGTTGCCTCGTTTGCTACGCTACCACCTCCTTAACAGGACCGAGACATCGGATTAAGTGTGAAAATGCACTATTTTTGCGAACACCCCCGCACCTTGTGCGTGGGGGCTGAAGCCAACGACTGCCATCTTTCAGGTTATACATACGTATACATAAACGGCCGCACAGGAGATAATTCAATACTTGAACGCACAAGTACAAAAAGCGCCTACATCATAAACATTGTTTTATAAAATTAAAACGTTCATTTGAACGTGACATTTTTCGAGCATTGCGACTCTATTACACGAGCACCACGCAGAACTTCCCCAACATAGTGCTCGGCGGGTAACCGGCTTTCGTCCGAGCCCTGGGTCGCAACAGCGGTGGCATCCATCTCTGTCCAATGTGTCTTCACATGGGCGAGGGCCATCCGTGCACCCTCTATGCAGGCCGACCGCTTCATCACCTTGATATGCGGCACCGCCCCAAGAAATTGCTGCAATAAGCCAAAATAGCTCGTCGGCTTGGGCCTATCCGGCCAGACATGAGTCACGATATCCGTCATGGCAAGCCCGGACAACCTATTCAGCTCAGCCCATTCGGCCAACCGATCGGTCAGCGGAAGTGAACGATCCGGACTATGGAATTGAGACCAAAACAGCTCTTCCGTCTTGTGATCCTTCTGACTTCGGAAGTGCACAACGGCATCCGCCGCACTCGCCGCTAAGTCCATATAAGGATCCTCTGGACCCCACAACTGGCCAAGCTAGGCATACTTTGGATCCGTAAACCTGCAGCGCAGCAGAAAAGGCTTGCCAGCCATAATGTCTCCGGCCTGGCGCAGCTCCTCCTTTATAGCCCGCATTGCATAACGGGCATCCTTGGCTTCGGCGGTGGCCTTCCCCAGGTCTTCTCGCTCCGATAGGCGCTCCTTTTCAAGAGCCTCATTGCGGTCGGTAGCATCCTTTAACCTAACGGCCATTTCGGCCACCTCTTCCCTGCTTCGGCAGTGTGCAGCCCTTTCGGCTTCTAACTCCTCGGCCGCCCTCGAGGCAGTTGCATTACTTCTTCTAGCCTGCTCCTTGGCTTGAGCAAGTTCGGCCCGAAGGCTCTCACAGCAGCGGCACCATCTGCGTCAAGCACACATATTGTAAGAGGTGGCTTTCGGCTCCCTTACTAGGTGACCACGGAGAAACAACTTACCTTGCGACTCGTCAAGTCGCTTGTTGACTAGCGCGATGTTCGCATCCGCAACGTCGAGTTGCCGCTTTAGTTCAGCAACTCCATTAGTCCGGCTGGCCCCCGGACTATCCACCACCTGCATAGGAAAGGCGACATTTAATACCTGCAATTTTGATCCTCGGCACGCTGTCGCTTTCGACAACCTACCGAGTCTCAGGGGCTACTATCTATACAGGGCGCACCTCATGTGCAAAACTGTCAAACAGGTGTGTCATTTTTACATACCTCAAACCCCGCCAGCAAACTCCTGACGGCATTATGCAATCCGCTTTCGGCAGACGAAATCCTTCCAATCACCATGCGCATCAATGCACGGTGATCTTCTGAGATGGACGCCCTCTCAAGCAGATCCTTCAGCTCCCCCGGCCGGACACTAGTTGGCGCCGAACTCTTCGGCTCTGCCGGGCTCGGGGATACCCTCCGTGATGACACTTCAGGCTCGTCCACCCTACCTGACGGTGCAGCGGACGGAGGCGTCTCGCTCTCCACCATCTCCGGACAAAGATCCCCCAAAGATGAGCTCATCTGAGAAGGTCGGAGATCCGAACTACAAGGTAAAAATTCGGTTATCCTCAAAAGCACAAATAGGGATGTCTCTTTTTACCGAGCACTCTTTTTTCTACTTACGGCTCACTAGAGGGCTGATGCTTTAGGGGAGATTGTGCGGCCGGGGCCTCCCCGGACGCAGGACCCTCTGGTGAAGACTTCTTCCCCCGCTTAGGGGCTTTGGCCTCTGGGTCTCCAGAGGCGGTCCTCTTCTCCCCTTGGAGGGAGGGATTCTCGATCCCCCCTTCTTCAAGAGCCTCCTTGGGTGAGGCGGTAGCTCCCTTATTTTCTCCTCCGCCTTCTTCTGAAGGCGCAACCTCCAGCATCTTGACCAGCACGGGATCCGGCGCGGTCTCTGGGAGGGGGGCCGGACACCGTATCAGCTTTGCTTGCGCTATCCACTCCTGTTGAAGGATAACGGGTTAAAAGGCGAATTATAGAAAGGCAAACAAACGGTATGTCCGAACACTGAGCTACTTACTTGAGTATCCGGGTGATTGCAGCTTAGGCCGGCGTCCTCGGTCAATTCCGGACACACCGCCCGTGATCCGAAGAACAACTCATACATCTCCACGGGTGTCGTACCCATAAAGTGTTGGAGAATCCGTGGTCCCTCTGGATTGAACTCCCATAGCCGGAGAGGATGGCGTTTGCAGGGCAGGAGACGCCTAATCAGCATAACCTGCATCACCACAACCAGATCGATCTCCCTTGCCTGGAGGTCTCGAATCCGGCCCTGCAATAGGGGCACGTCTTTTGACGGCCCCCAGTTGAGCCCTTGGTTGACCCACGACATCAACCGTCGTGGAGGTCCCGAGCGGAATAAGGGCAGCGGCTTCTGCCTGCTGCCCTTCGGAGCGGTGATATAGAACCACTCCTCCTACCACAAGCCGAGCTCCTCTTGGAAGGAGCCCTCGGGCCACGGGGCATCAGCCCTCCTGCTTACGGCTGCCCCGCCGCACTCTGCTCGATGCCCCCCGATCATCTTCGGCTCCACATTGAAGGTCTTCAGCCACAGGCCGAAGTGGGGGTGACACGGAGGAAGGCTTCGCAGACGACAATGAATGCGGAAATATGGAGGATGGACTCCGGAGCCAAGTCATGGAATTCCAACCCATAGTAGAACATGAGCACTCTCACAAAAGGATCCATCGGGAAGCCTAAACCCCGATGGAGGTGGGACACAAAGACAACGTACTCGCCGGGCTCGGGCGTGGGGATGGCCTGCCCTTCGGCAAGCAGCCTGTGCGAAATCTCGTAAGACAGGTACTTGGCCTCTCGCAGCTTTAGCACGTCCTCCTCCGTGACGGAGGAGGGCATCCACCGGCCCTGAAGGTCAGAGCTGGACATTGTTGAAGGTCCGAAGCGCTCGAATCTGGGGCTCTAGGTGTTGGAACTTGGAGCAAGGAGAAGATTCGATGGTGGATTGAAGAAAAGAAACAAGCCTTGGTCCTGTTATAAAGAGGAACAAATACCAAGAGCCGTCTCCGTGACCGTTCGGGACTCGCCTTCGATAGAGGAGGCGTGGCGACGGGCGCGGTTGGGTTACCCACGTCCGTATTGATGAGAATCCCGGAATAAGGGGAACACGATCTCTGCTTCGACAAGACGTGCCAAGGAAACCGCTTCGCTAAACGCGTTGAGGTGGTATAATAAAAAACGATTCAAGTAAAGGCTTGGTAGTGGCATGACGTCATGCCGCGAAATACGTCAGCAGATTGAACTTGTGTACATAATATTCTCTCTACGGTGGAATGTGGAATTTATTTTGCAGAGCCAGACACTATCCTGGTGTTCACAATCTTCTATGGATTATTCGGAGGAGGAACCCGCCTTGCAATGCCGAACAATATGCGCGCCGGACTCATCGTCATTGAAGCCTGGTTCAGGGGCTACTGAGGGAGTCCTGGACTAGGGGGTGTTCGGACAGCCGGACTATCATCGTCAGCCGGACTCCAAGACTATGAAGATACAAGATTGAAGACTTCGTCCCGTGTCCGGATGGGACTTTCCTTGGCGTGGAAGGGAAGCTTGGAAATATGGATATGTAGATCTCCTACCATTGTAACCGACTCTGTGTAACCCTAGCCCTCCCCGGTGTCTATATAAACCGGAGGGTTTTAGTCCGTAGGACGAACAACCATTACAACAATCATACCATAGGCTAGCTTCTAGGGTTTAGCCTCCTTGATCTCGTGGTAGATCCACTCTTGTACTACCCATATCATCAATATCAATCAAGCAGGAGTAGGGTTTTACCTCCATCGAGAGGGCCCGAACCTGGGTAAAAACATCGTGTCCCTTGTCTCCTATTACCATCCGCCTAGACGCACAGTTCGGGACCCCCTACCCGAGATCCGCCGGTTTTGACACCGACAGTGAGTCTTCATCTTCTTCTTCAGCTGCTTCAGGCACTGGGGCCTTGTTCTTCTCTGCAGTTGGAATACTCCTGGTGTTCCTCTTGGGTGCAAACTTGGGTTTTGGAGCAGCAGCCTTGGGAGCATCTTTGGGCTTAGATGGAGCAGCCCCTGACCTTATAGCATCTCCCATTAGCTTTTGAGCTTTAGGTGCTGGTGCAGCAACCTCTTCCTCTTCATCTTCCATCATTGCGGGCTTTCCAACAACTCTGGCCATGGTCTTCTTGACCCTTTCTTTCCTTTTCTTCTCTGCCACAACCTATTCTTTGGGTTCAGATCCCAAAGTTTCTTGAGTGGATGCTCTGGCATTTGACATAGGAACTCTCTTGGCAGGAACCTTTGTCTTCATTCCTGGCTTGATGGTGGCAGCTGTGCCAGATTCCTTCTTCAGCACTTTCTTCTTTGAGGTGGCCTCATCCTCAACAGCTACATAGTCCTCATCCTCAACAGCTACATAGTCCTCATCCTCAGAATCTGAGGTCTTCTTCTTCCTGGCCCTGGTGGCTGCTTTTGGCAAGTTGCTGGGTGTGCTCCTCCTGCCATCATCAGAGCTGCTAGAGGGACTAGTGCCCTCACTCATCTGAACTTGCTCCTCGAACTTGTTCTGACTGTCACTCTGATCTGACATGGTGCAAACTCTGACAGCAGACCCTGTGAATAGGTATAGATGAGGTAGAGTGGATGAGCATCACAAAGTCCAGAGGTTTTTGCAAAAAAAAATTGAGTCAAAAACTTAGTTTTAGTTTTCCACAAAAAGCATTTTGGAGCTACCGACTTGTAAACTCGGTGATATCGAAGCAGCTTTTGGAACATAAACTAGTGAACACGAGTCGGACCGAGTCACAGTTTGGTGGCACCGAGACTGCTAGGGTTTCACAGAGAATTGAACTTGGTCACACCGATTTGTAATTCTCGGTCAGACCGAGAATCACGTGTGCACTGGCCTGAGCCAAATCGGTGGGACCGATTTCTCCAACTCGTTCGGTCCGAGATGAGTTCGGCGGAAACCTAACCCTAAATTTTCAATCCAAAACTAATCTATGGAGTGTTTTCGCTGGATAGGAAGATCTCAATCGTGGCAAGATACATGGCAATGCAATGTGCTAGGAATCGGAGTTAGGAATAGCACAAAGATTCAAGTCCATACCCTAGTTTGGCGATGGACTTTCTATGGCGGCAACGGCGGAGTTGAATCCCATTGACGGCAGCGGAGACCAGCGGTGGGAGGTCACTCGCAACAAGGAGGATGATCCAGAGACCCGAGGAGGCAGAGCAGGCAGTGCGCGGGTGAAGAGGTTCGGAAAAATTTCCAAATTTTGGCCTGGGGGTATATATAGCCTGACCCTGTCGGTGTGACCGAGTGGAACAACTCAGTGGCACCGAGATGCATAACTACGGGCAGTTATTGCAACTCAGTGTGACCGAAAAGTTCAAATCGGTTGCACCAAGATTGAAAACCTAGATCAACTTAGTAATCTCGGTGTGACCGAAATGGATGGATCGGTCAGACCGAAATGCACAAAGAGGTTTTGGAAGTTTAAGTCTATGACGAATCGGGGACTCCGAGTGCTCCTCACACAGAGTGGTTCGAATCTGACTTGATCAAACTTTGTGATGTAGCATGAATAGAGTTTGAGACAAGAAAATCATAGATAGCTAGAGAAGGTTCTTAGGCATTCTTCTCCATCCACTTGGCAAAAGAAAAGAAACCAAACAATCAAAACTACAAGTGGATGTCCTCGAATGAGTAAAATATGCAACCAACATGCTCACACAATAAAATGGCAAATGAAATATGTGGCAAACCATGCACAACCATTCTAGCATCTATCAAGCAATTGGCGATGACTAGGTCATCTATATATGAGTATATTGAGTTAGGAGTCAAATGAGAACATTTGATCATAGGTCATACTCATCGTTTAAGCACAGGTGGGTTACCACTTTTACATAAAGCATTGTTGTGTTCACACCATTAGAGTTGCTTTAGCTCAACTCTTAGAGTAAAGCTCCCCCTAGATGTGAGATCCCCCCTAAGAGGGATGAACCAACCTTGGGTTTTGTCGATGATGACTTCATGTAGGTGTTGAAGATGTGGATGCTCAATGTTGATGTAGATCATTTGGAGCATTCCTTTGGAGTGAGTTGCACTTTCAATACCTACACGGGTTAGTCCCACAAGGAACAAACAAGGATATCCATAGACATAGAGTGATGCACACACAAGATGATGTCCATGAAAGCATTAGGTTACCTTGTCCCTTGTCTTACCAACAAGAGGGTTTGTGACTGCTTGAACTAGTGCAAGATGTGAAAGTTGATTGCACTTGTCCTTGCCAAAATGATATGAGTGAAATATGTTGGCGGAGTCACCCTCAAGAACTCTCTAGTTCTTATTCTTCGAGATCCACATCATCTTGATGGGAATCCTTGGAGTTGTCTTTGTACTTGATGAAATAGAACTTGACGTAGTCTTGGGAACCCACTTGACCAAGGCCTTAGGAGCTTCTTCAAATGCATCAATATCCTCTTGAAGCTTGTCCTTGCCTTTTTGCTTGTGGTCTTGTGGTGGAAGATCATCTTGAGCTTGTGTTCCTTTGAAGGAAGTAGGATCATACTTCTCTTGTTGAGGAACAAACTTCTTCTTGGGGTATTGATCTTCTTCCCACTCAACTCCATTGGCATCAAACTTTCGTTCAAAACCAACACCTTGGTTCTTCCGGTGCCTTCCTTGCTTGCGTACAATTTCCTCGAATTGCTTACTCCCGGCAAGGCTCTTGTAAACACCTTTCTCTATAATTCCCTTCAATAAGCTATTTTCTTGCTCAAGTGTAACTTGGCTAAGAGAATAATTAGTGGAATCAAGAGAACTACTAGAAGCAACAACATTGGATTTAGCATGATTATTGTTAGTACTAGAGGAAGAATCCTTCTTGTTCTTGTTACTAGACTTGACTTGAGGCATATAAGTAGATAAGAGTAAACGCTTGGCAATGTAAGAAGAACTTTTCTTGCAAAGATCATCATCGATTGCCTTTAAGAACTCATGCTCTTGCTCAAGATTGAGCTTTTCAAAGCGTAACTTCTCATGAGTCCTCAAAAGTTCTGAATGATCTCCTAAGATAGTTTCATGAGCTAACTTAAGAGTGTTTAGTTCTTTAGTTAGGAGCTCAATCTTCTCCTTATCATTGTCATTCATTTTATCTTGATTAGCATGATTAATTGACGTTTCATTATAGTATTCATCACTAGAGTTGTCAACAATTAAATCATCATCACCTAACAAGTCATCTTCATCACTATTGAAATCAACATACTCGGGGTGTGGGCCTTTAGCCATGAAGCATCTTCCAAGTCCTTCATTTGGTGAATCAAATATGTCATAGGAGTTGGTTGACACAAGTGCTAGACCGGCAACACCTTCATCTTGAGTATATTCGGAGTCGGAGTGATAGCGTCTCTCGGAGTGATTGTCGGAGTCGGAGCTGGATAACCATTCACCAACATGAGCTTGATGTCTTATTTTTCTGTAGCTCCTTGATGACTTGTCCTTCCTTTCTAAATCCTTGCTTCTCTGGGATGTTCTTCGTTCATAATGATCATCTCTACTCCTTCTCTCTCTTGATGGTGATTCTTCTCTTCTACTTCTTCTTTTTGGGGAATCTTCTCTTATTTTGTAGGGTGTCATACAATCATTGGAATAGTGTCTGGGTCTGCCACAATTGTAGCAATTACGCTCACGACTAGAAGATCTTTTGTCATTGTATGACCTTGACTTGGAACTTCTTTCCTTGCTTCTACACTTGTAGAACTTGTTGAAGTTCTTCACCATTAGGCTCAATTCTTCATTGAAGGTTTGTTTCTCACTTGATGATGTGGGAGCTTCACATGAGGCTTTGTAAGCACCACTTGACTTGTTGTGGAGCTCCTCCTTATCCTTGAGTGACATCTCATGAGCAACAATTCTTCCAATGACTTCCGTTGGCTTGAGATCTTTGTAATTGGGCATCATTTGGATCAATGTGCACATGGTATTTTCCGTCCAAAGCTCTTAGGATCTTCTTGATGATGAATTTGTCGGTCATCTCTTCACTTCCTAAGCCGGCAATTTCATTTGTGATAAGAGCAAGCCTAGAGTACATTTCAGCGACACCTTCACCATCCTTCATTTTGAACTTGTCAAGCTGACTTTGAAGCACATCCAACTTGGATTCCTTGACGGAGTCGGTACCTTCATGCATATCAATCAAAGTATCCCAAATTTACTTTGCATTCTCAAGACGGCTGATTTTGTTGAATTCTTCGGGGCACAATCCGTTGAAGAGGATGTCACAAGCTTGAGCGTTGTATTGCAGCATCTTGAACTCTTCCGCGGTAGCTTCACGGCTCGGTTCTCTCCCATCAAAGAATTCACCTTGCAAGCCAATACACACAATAGCCCAAACGGCGGGGTTATGTCCAAGAATATGCATTTTCATCTTATGCTTCCAACTAGCAAAATTCATACCATCAAAGTAAGGACCTCTACGGTGGTAATTTCCCTCACTAGACGCCATACTCTCCTAGGTTGTGAAACCAAGGCTATGACCACCAAAAGCTATGGAGATCAAGGCAAATGGATACAAAAGCTCTGATACCACTTGCAGGATCGAAAGTATGTCTAGAGGGGGGGGTGATTAGACTACTTGACCAAATAAAAATCTATCCTTTTCCCAATTTTAGTTCCTGGCAGATTTTAGCAACTTTGCACAAGTCAAGCAATCTTAACACTATTCATGCAAGCATGCAAAGAGTATATGAGCAGCGGAAAGTAAAGCATGCAACTTGCAAGAACGTAAAGGTAAGGGTTTGGCGAGTGCAAACGCAATAGGAGACACGGATGTTTTTGTCGTGGTTCCGATAGGTGGTGCTATCATACATCCACGTTGATGGAGACTTCAACCCACGAAGGGTAACGGCTGCGCAAGTCCACGGAGGGCTCCACCCACGAAGGGTCCACGAAGAAGCAACCTTGTCTATCCCACCATGGTTGTTGCCCACGAAGTACTTGCCTCACTAGGGTAGATCTTCACGAAGTAGGCGATCTCCTTGCCCTTACAAACTCCTTGGTTCAACTCCACAATCTTGTCGAAGGCTCCCAAGTGACACCTAGATAATCTAGGAGACACCACTCTCCAAGAAGTAACAAATGCTGTGTTGATGATGAACTCCTTGCTCTTGTGCTTCAAATGATACTCTTCCCAACACTCAACTCTCTCTCATAGGATTTGGATTTGGTGGAAAGAAGATTTGAGTGGAAAGCAACTTGGGGAAGGCTAGAGATCAAGATTCATATGGTAGGAATGGAATATCTTGATCTCAACACAAGTGTAGGTGGTTCTCTCTCAGAAAATGTATGCTGGAAGTGTAGGCATGTTCTGATGGCTCTCTCCACGGATGAAGAGTGGGTGGAGGGGTATATATAGCCTCCACACAAAATCCAACCGCTACACACAACTTACCAATCTCGGTGGGACCGAATCGTCAAACTCAGTCGGACCGATTTAGCAAATCATGTGACCTTTAGGATTTTCGGTGGGATCGACATGCAACTCGGTAGGACCGATATGATTAGGGTTAGGGCATAACGTAATCTCGGTGAGACCGATTACACAAACTTGGTGGGACCGATTTTGGTAATGGACACACAGAGGGTTGGTCAGGCAAACTCGATGGGACCGATTCGCTCATCTCGGTAAGACCAAAACGTTACAAAAAGGAAACATAGAGTTTGCATTGTAATCTCGGTGGGACCGATCACTCATCTCGGTTTGACCGAAACATTACGAAGGGAAACAGAGAGATTACAGCCCCATCTCGGTGAGACCGAGATCCCTATCGGTGAGACCGATTTGCCTAGGGTTTGTGGCAGTGGCTATGACATCTGAACTCGGTGGCGCCGGATAGGAAGAATCGGTGGGGCCGAGTTGACTTATGGTTTCGGTCATATGTGGATATGAGAAAGTAGTTGAGGGCTTTGGAGCATATTACTAAGCATTTTGAGCAAGAAAGCCATTAAGCAACACCTCATCCCTCCTTGATAGTATTGGCTTTTCCTATAGACTCAATGTGATCTTGGATCACTAAAATAGAAAAAGTAGAGTCTTGTGCTTTGAGCTTGAGCCAATCCTTTTGTCCTTAGCATTTTGAGGGATCCACTTTTCTCATCCATGCCATGCCAATGCTTTCCTGAAATATTTATCTTGAAGTAGCATTAGCTCAATGAGATATATGTTGTTAGGAATTACCAAAACCACCCAGGAATAGTTGCACTTTCAGGAAGTAATAAGTAGACGATGGGTTGCTAGAGTGACAGAAGCTTAAACCCTAGTTTATGCGTTGCTTCATAAGGGGCTGATTTGGATCCATATGTTTCATGCTATGGTTAGGTTTACCTTAATACTTCTTTGTAGTTGCGGATGCTTGCAATATGGGTTAATCATAAGTGGGATGCTTGTCCAAGAAAGGGCAGTACCCAAGCGCCGGCCCACCCACATATCAAATTATCAAAGTAACGAACGCGAATCATATGAGCATGATGAAAACTAGCTTGACGATAATTCCCATGTGTCCTCGGGAGAGCTTTTTTCTATATAAGAACTTGTCCAGGCTTGTCCTTTGCTACAAAAAGGATTGGGCCATCTTGCTGCACCTTATTTACTTTCATTGCTTGTTACTCGTTACGAATTACCTTATTACAAAACTATCTGTTATAGATAATTTCGGTGCTTGCAGACAATACCTTATTGAAAACCGCTTGTCATTTCCTTCTGCTCCTCGTTGGGTTCGACACTCTTACTTATCGAAAGGACTACCATAGACCCCCTATACTTGTTGGTCATCAAGACTCTTTTATGGCGCCGTTGTCGGGGAGTGAAGCGCCTTTGGTAAGTGGAACTTGGTAAGGAAAAATTTATATATTGTGCTGAAATTTACCGTCACTTGTTACTATGGAACATAATCCTTTGAGGGGCTTGTTCGGGGTATCTTCACCCCGACCAGTAGAGCAAAGAGGTGCTCCTCAACCTACTGAACCTACTAAAAATGTTTACTTTGAAATTCCTTTGGGTATGATAGAGAAACTGCTAGCTAATCCTTTTACAGGAGATGGAACATTGCATCCCAATTTATACCTAATCTATGTGGATGAAGTTTGTGGATTATTTAAGCTTGCAGATATGCCCGATGATGTTATCAAGAAGAAGGTCTTCCCTTTATCTTTGAAGGGAGAGGCATTGACATGGTTTAGGCTATGTGATGATATGGGATCATGGAGCTACAACCGATTGAAATTGGAATTTCATCAGAAGTTTTATCCTATGCATCGTGTTCATCGTGATCGTAATTATATATATAATTTTTGGCCTCGCGAAGGAGAAAGCATTGCTCACGCTTAGGGGAGGCTTAAGTCAATGTTATATTCATGCCCCAATCATGAGCTCTCAAGAGAAATGATTATTCAATTTTTTTATGCTCGGCTTTCTCTCAACAATCGCTCCATGCTCGATACTTCTTGTACTGGTTCTTTTATGATGAAGACTACTGAATTCAGATGTGATTTATTGGAAAGAATTAAACGCAGCTCTGAAGATTTGGATCTCGACGAAGGTAAGGAGTCAGGTATAACACCTAAGTTTGATTGTGTTAAATCTTTTATGGATACCGATGCTTTTCATGGATTTAGCACTAAATATGGACTTGACTCTGAGATAGTAGCTTCTTTCTGTGAATCATTTGCTACTCATGTTAACCTCCCTAAGGAGAAGTGGTTTAAATATAATCCTCCCACTGAAGCAAAAGTAGTTGCACCTATTAAAGTTGAAGAAAAGACTATCACTTATAATGATCCTATTGTTCCTACTACTTATATTGAGAAACCACCTTTCCGTGTTAGGATAAAGGATCATGCTAAAGCTTCAACTATGGTTCGTAAGAGTAATACTAGAACACCTACACCACCTAAGCAAATTAAAGTTGAACCTAGTATTGCTATGGTTAAAGATCTCTTTGCTGATAATATTGATGGGCATGTTATTTACTTCTGTGATGAAGCTGCTAGAATTTCTAGACCTGATACTAAGAATAAACATAGACCTGTTGTAGGCATTCTTGTTATTTCTGTTAAAATAGGAGATCATTCTTATCATAGCTTATGTGATATGGGTGCTAGTGCTAGTTCAATACTCATTCCTTATACAAAAAATTATGCATGATCTTGCACTTGCTGAGATAGAAGAAATTGATGTTACAATTAAGCTTGCTAATAGAGATACTATTTCACCAATTGGGATTGTTAGAGATGTTGAAGTCTTGTGTGGGAAAGTTAAATATCCTGCTGATTTTCTTGTTCTTGGTTCCCCACAAGATAACTTTTGTCCCATCATATTTGATAGACCTTTGAATACTGTTAATGCTAAGATAGACTGCAAAAAGGATGTTGTTACTATTGGTTTGGGGGATATGTCTCATGAGTTTAATTTTGCTAAATTTCGTAGACAACCCCATGATGAAGAATTGCCTAGTAAAGATGAAATTATTGGTCTTGCTTCTATTGACGTGCCTCCTAATGATCCTTTAGAGCAATATTTGCTAGACCATGAAAATGATATGTTTATGAATGAAAGAAGGGAGATAGATGAAGTATTCTTTAAACAGGGACCTATTTTGAAACACAACTTGCCTGTTGAAATTCTAGGGGATCCTCCACCACCCAAGGTGATCCCGTGTTTGAGCTTAAACCGTTACCTGATACTCTTAAGTATGCTTATCTTGATGAAAAGAAGATATATCCTCTTATTATTAGTGATAACCTTTCAGAGCAGGAAGAGGAGAAATTATTGAAAAATATGAATAAGCACTGTGCTGCTATTGGATATACTCTTGGTGATCTTAAGGGCATTAGTCCCACTCTATGCCAACAAAAGATAAAATTGGAGAAAGACGCCAAACCAGTTATCGATCACCAACGACAGTTAAATCCTAAGATGAAGGAAGTGGTAAGAAAGGAAATACTAAAGCTCCTGAAGGCAGGTATAATTTATCCCGTTGCTGATAGTCAGTGGGTAAGTCATGTCCATTGTGTCCCTAAGAAGGGAGGTATTACTGTTGTTCCTAATGATAAAGATGAATTAATCCCACAAAGAATTGTTACAAGTTATAGGATGGTAATTGATTTTTGCAAATTAAATAAAGCTACTAAAAAGATCATTACCCTTTGCCTTTTATTGATCAAATGCTAGAAAGATTATCCAAACATACACATTTTTGCATTCTAGATGGTTACTCTGGTTTCTCTCAAATACCTGTTGAAAGATCGAGGATGTCGCCTAGAGAGGGGGTGAATAGGCGCTTTAAAATAATTACGGTTTAGGCTTGAACAAATGCGGAATAAACCTAGCGGTTAATTTGTCAAGCACAAAACCTAAAACAACTAGGCTCACCTATGTGCACCAACAACTTATGCTAAGCAAGGTAAACAACTAAGTGATAGCAAGATATATGACAAGAAACAATATGGCTATCACAAAGTAAAGTGCATAAGTAAAGGTGCTCAGGTAAGAGATAATCGAGGCACGCAGAGACGATGATGTATCCCGAAGTTCACACCCTTGCGGATGCTAATCTCCGTTTGGAGCGGTGTGGAGGCACAATGCTCCCCAAGAAGCCACTAGGGCCACCATAATCTCCTCACGCCCTTGCACAATGCAAGATGCCATGATTCCACTAAGGGACCCTTGAGGGCGGTCACCGAACCCGTACAAATGGCGACCCTTGGGGGCGGTCACGAACCCATACACTTTGGCAACCCTTGGGGGTGGTCACCGGAACCCGACAAATTGCTCGGGGCGATCTCCACAACCTAATTGGAGACCCCGACGCTTGCCCGGAGCTTTACACCACAATGATTGAGCTCCGAACACCACCAACCATCTAGGGCGCCCAAGCACCCAAGAGGAACAAGCTCAAGGGCACCAAGCATCCAAGAGTAATAAGCTTCTCAACTTGTAACTTCCACGAATCGCGTGGAGAACTCAAACCGATGCACCAAATGCAATGGCAAGGGCACACGGAGTGCCCAAATCCTTCTCTCCCAAATCCCACCAAAGCAACTAATGCTAGGGAGGAAAATGAGAGGAAGAACGAAAGAAGAACACGAAGAACTCCAAGATCTAGATCCAAGGGGTTTCCCTCACTTAGAGGAGAAAGTGATTGGTGGAAACGTGGATCTAGATCTCCTCTCTCTTTTCCCTCAAGAACTAGCAAGAATCATTGGAGGGATTGAGAGTTAGCAAGCTCGAAGAAGGTCAACAATGGGGGAAGAACACGAGCTCAAAGGATGAGGTTCATTGGGGAAGAAGACCCCCCTTTATAGGAGGGGGAAAAAACCAACCGTTACCCCCCTACCAGTCCTGCAGAGAGCGGTACTACCACTAGGCCAGCGGTACTACCGCTTAACAGCCTAAGCGGTACTACCACTCCTCCTCGCAGTACTACCGCTCCAGAGCGGTACTACCGCCACTCCTGCCGCGGCTGGTACCGGAAAGTCCGACATGAAAAACGAGCCCTCGAATCAAGGCGGCACTAGCACGAAACCGCAGCGGTACTACGGCTGGGGCTACAAGCAGTACTACCACTGTGGAGCGGTACTGCCGCTTATAGCATCCAAGCGGTACTACCGCTCTGGCCTACGGTACTACCACTCAGACCAGAGCAGGGAGAAAAACAGAAATGCCATAACTTCTTCATATGAGCTCCGAATTGAGCAAACTCAAGCTTGTTGGATACAAGACAACGAGTAGAATCAAAACAGAAAAGGAACCCCCGTGGAGAAAAACAAAAACGGGGTTATAGTAAGAAGAGGCAGGGGAGGAATGCCTAACAAACAAAGGAGTGAAACCTCCAACAGAGAAGAACCGGCATACCCTCCAACATCGAAAACATCATAGAGATGCAAGTGAACTCCGTTTTCGATGAACTCGAGCTTGTCATAAAAAAGATCAAGAGCTCCAAATCTCACAAGGAGAAGAACCAAACAAGAACCAATAAAGATGATGCAAGGATGCAATGGTTTGAGCTCTCTATGAATGATACGATCAAGCAACTCATCGAGAGCCCCCCTTGATAGTACGGCAATCGATCTTATAACCCGGTCTCCCACAACTACCATGATATCAGTAAAATAGAAAACCTATCAAGGGCAAACCTTTTCCTTGCACATGATCCACTTGAGCTAGATGATGACGATCTTCTCCTCCTCAAGATGGACCACCATTCTTGATTGCGTTGGCTCGATGAAGACTAGTAGATTGCTCCCCCATACTCCACTATGGGTGAGCCACTCTTCTGCACATCTTCACAAGTCCATTGTCGCCACAATGGATGGCAAGCTTCAAGCATATGATCTCTTCGTGATGATCCTACTTGAACTTGCACACCGCAACCTAACCCCACAAAGAACTCTCACGAAGACCATGGGTTAGTACACAAAGCGTAATTGACCATGCTTACCATACCATGGGATCGCTTGATCCCTCTCGGTACATCTTCTATGCTTTGTGTGTTGATCAACTTGATTCATTCTTTGACTTAGTCTTGATCAACCTTTAATCTTTCCAACTCTCTTCATTTGGATGATGTCTTGAAGGTAAACATGAATGATCACACAATCTTCTTCTTCAAGACATGCTTGCAATAAGCTCAACACTCACATGACCGATCTTTGGATAATTCCTTAATAGCACCGTGGTCATCACAAACTCTCCTTGAGACCAACAAATGGACTCCAAGAAAAGCCTATGGATAAACCCTTCAAATATAACTCAAGGCAACCATTAGTCCATAGACATTGTCATCAATTGCCAAAACCAAACATGGGGGCACCGCATGTTCTTTCACCTGTGTCAGCAGAGGATCAAGAAAAGACCACTTTTACTTGCCCTTTCAGTACTTTTTCTTATAGACGTATGCCTATTGGTTTATGTAATGCACTTGCTACCTTTCAAAGATGCATGATGGCTATATTCTCTGACTTTTGTGAAAAGATTGTTGAGGTTTTCATGGATGATTTGTCTGTTTATGGATCTTCTTTTGATGATTGTTTGAGCAACCTTGATCGAGTTTTGCAGAGATGCGAAGATACTAGTCTTGTCTTGAACTGGGAGAAGTGCCACTTTATGGTTAATGAAGGCATTGTCTTGGGGCATGAGATTTCTGAAAGAGGTATTGAAGTTGATAAAGGTAAGGTTGATGCTATTGAAAAGATGTTGTGTCCCAAGGACATTAAAGGTATAAGAAGTTTCCTTGGTCATGCCGGGTTTTATAGGAGGTTCATTAAGGTCTTCTCTAAAATTTCTAGGCCTCTGACTAATCTCTTACAAAAGATATTCCTTTTGTCTTCGACGATGATTGTGTAGAAGCATTTGAAATACTTAAGAAAGCTTTGATTTCTGCACCTATTGTTCAGCCACCTGATTGGAATTTACCCTTTGAAATTATGTGTGATGCTAGTGATTATGCTGTAGGTGCTGTTCTAGGACAAAGAGTTGATAAGAAACTAAATGTTATTCAATATGCTAGTAAAACTCTTGATAGTGCCCAAAGAAATTATGCTACTACTGAAAAAGAATTTTTAGCAGTTGTATTTGCTTGTGATAAGTTTAGACCTTATATTGTCGATTCTAAAGTAACTGTTCACACTGATCATGCTGCTATTAAATATATTATGGAAAAGAAAGATGCTAAACCTAGACTTATTAGATGGGTTCTTTTGCTACAAGAATTTGATTTGCATATTATTGATAGAAAGGGAGCTGAGAACCCCATTGCAGACAACTTGTCTAGGTTAGAGAATGTTCTTGATGACCCACTACCTATTGATGATAGCTTCCCTGATGAGCAATTAGCTGTCATAAATGCTTCTCGTACTGCTCCATGGTATGCTGATTATGCTAATTACATTGTTGCTAAATTTATACCACCTAGTTTCACATACCAGCAAAAGAAAAAGTTCTTCTATGATTTAAGACATTACTTCTGGGATGACCCACACCTTTATAAAGAAGGAGTAAATGTGTTATTAGACGTTGTGTACCTGAGCATGAACAGGAACAGATCCTACGCAAGTGTCACTCCGAGGCTTATGGAGGACACCACGCTGGAGATAGAACTATTGCAATCCAGTTTTTATTGGCCTACTCTCTTCAAAGATGCCCGTAAGTTTGTTTTGTCTTGTGATGAATGTGAAAGAATTGGTAATATTAGTAGACGTCAAGAAATTTCTATGAATTATTCTCTTGTTATTGAACCATTTGATGTTTGGGGCTTTGATTATATGGGACCGTTTCCTTCCTCTATGGGTATACACACATTCTAGTTGCTGTTGATTACGTTACTAAGTGGGTAGAAGCTATTCCAACTAGTAGTGCTGATCATAACACCTCTATTAAGATGCTTAAAGAAGTTATTTTCCTGAGGTTTGGAGTCCCTAGATACTTAATGACTGATGGTGGTTCACATTTTATTCATGGTGCTTTCCGTAAAATGCTTGCTAAGTATGATGTTAATCATAGAATTGCATCTCCTTATCACCCACAGTCTAGTGGCCAAGTCGAACTTAGTAATAGAGAGCTCAAGTTAATTTTGCAAAAGATAGATCTAGAAAGAATTGGTCCAAGAAACTTGATGATGCATTATGGCCTTATAGAACTGCATATAAAAATCCTATGGGTATGTCTCCATATAAAATGGTTTATGGAAAAGCATGTCACTTACCTCTCGAACTAGAACATAAGGAATATTGGGCCATTAAAGAGCTCAATTATGATTTCAAACTTGCCGGTGAGAAGAGGTTATTTGACATTAGCTCACTTGATGACTGGAGAACCCAAGCCTATGAGAATGTCAAACTGTTTAAAGAAAAAGTTAAAAGATGGCATGACAAAAGGATACAAAAGTGTGAGTTTAATGTAGGTGATTATATGTTGCTTTTTAACTCTCGTTTAAGATTTTTTTGCAGGAAAACTCCTCTCTAAATGGGAAGGTCCTTACGTTATCGAGGAGGTCTACCGTTCTGGTGCCATAAAAATCAACAACTTCGAAGGCACAAATCCGAAGGTGGTGAACGGTCAAAGAATCAAACATTTGTCTCAGGTAATCCCATAAATGTTGAAACTAATGTTATTGAAACCGTAACCCCGGAGGAATACATAAGGGACACTTTCCAGATTGTTTCAAACTCCGAAAAGGAATAGGTATGTGGTACGGTAAGTAAACCGACTCCAAAATAGTTATAATAGCATTTTTTTCTCCGTTTTGGAATATTTTATAAAATAGGAAAATAAGAAGTAGTCCGGGAAGGACACAAGGCATCCACAAGGGTGGAGGGCGCGCCCTACCCCCCTGGGCGCGCCCCCTGCCTCGTGGGCACCTCGTGTGCTCTCCGGACTCCGTTTTCTTGCACGATACTTCTTTTGGTCGGTAAAAATTCATTATATAATCTCCCAAAGGTTTTGACCACCATATCACGCAAATATCCTCTGTCTTTGTTTCGAGCTGTTTTCTGTCAGATTTGTCAAGGCCAGGCATCATGTCGTCACCCCGTCCAAAAATGAAGGCAATGATGCTTGGCTAATGAAGATGGAGCTGAAGAGGGAAGAACCCAGAGAGATCAATAAGGATGAAAGGATCAAGAAGCTCAGGGAGGATCAAGCTCCGGCAGCAGAAGAAGAAGACATCCTTCAACCTCAACACAACCTCTTTACCCCAAATGAGATTGAAGCTTTCAAGATGATTGAATTAGCTCACATACAAAACAAGTATCTCACACATGAAAATATTTTGTTGAAGGATCATATCACCGCACTCAAGGGCATTATCCTCAAACTGGAGGAACTCTTAGGCTCGATGTGCGACTATCCATCATCACCACCACCTTCATCACCTTCGAAGAAGGAGATATAATCACATGGGTATGGGCACTCCCCTTGGCAACTGCCAAGCTTGGGGGAGGTGCCCCGGGCATATCACCATCACACTCCTATCTTTACCGTTTTACTTAGTTCGATCCTTTTAGTAATATGTTGATCTAGTAGAATAAAGTTTTGGTATGATCTAGTTTTGAGTTTTGCCTTATGATCCGTCTATGTAATCGAGTCCGTGAGCCATATATAATAAAGATTAGTGTTGATTCAAGGGCTTGATTATCGTGCCATGATCTTGAGGGAATAAAAATAATAGGAAGAAATAAAAGAGATCATATTGATCTTATGGAGAGTAATGACTTCAATATAAAGAGTATGATGAATAAAAGTTGTTGAGAGTTGACAAAGATAGTTTTGGTCATCATTGCAATTAATAGGAAGTAATAAAGAAAGAGAGGTTTTCACATATAAATATACTATCTTGGACATATTTTATGATTGTGAGCACTCATTAAAATATTACATGCTAAAGAGTTGACGTTGGACAAGGAAGACAACGTAATGGGTTATGTTTTCTTATATCCGAAATAAAGTATATTGTCATGGATCATTCAACATGTTGAGCTTGCCTTTCCCCCTCATGCTAGCCAAATTCTTTGCACCAATTAGAGATGCTACTTGTGCTTCCAATTATCCTTAAACCCAGTTTTGCCATGAGAGTCCACCATATCTACTTATGGATTGAGTAAGATCCTTCAAGTAAGTTGTCATGTTGCATGCAATAAAAATTGCTCTCTACATATGTATGACTTATTAGTGTGGAGAAAATAAGCTTTATACGATCTTGTGGTATGGAAGCAATAAAAGCGACGGACTGCATAATAAAGGTCCATGTCACAAGTGGCAATATAAAGCGACGTTCTTTTGCATTAAAATTTCGTGCATCCAACCATAAAAGCATATGGCAACCTATGCTTCCCTCTGCGAAGGGCCTATCTTTTATTCTTGTCTTATACAGTATGCAAGAGTCATGGTGATCTTCACCTTTCCTTTTTACATTCTATCCTTTGGCAAGCACCTTGTGTTGGAAAGATCCTGACATATATATCCAATTGGATGTAAGTTAGCATGAACTATTATTGTTGACATTACCCTTGAGGTAAAAGGTTGGGAGGCAACACTATAAGCCCCTATCTTTCTCTGTGTCCGATTAAATCTCCATACCCATAAGTATTGCGTGAGTGTAAGCAATTGTGAAAGACTAAATGATGGTCTTATATTGACTCTTTTTGATGTTATGATAAATTGCAATTGCTTCAATGACCGAGATCATAGTTTGTTGGTTCTCAATGAAGTTTATGATTCATACTTGACATTGTGAATAGATTGTCACTTGAGCATAAGAAATCATATGACAATATATATATATATATATATATATATATATATATATATGTTGATATTATAAGAATGATCATGATGCCCTCATGTCGTATTTTATTTTATCGACACCTCTATCTCTAAACATGTGGACATATTTTTCAATATCAGCTTCCGCTTGAGGACAAGCGAGGTCTAAGCTTGGGGGAGTTGATACGTCCATTTTGCATCATTCTTTTATATCGATATTTATTGCATTATGGGCTGTTATTTCACGTTATGTCACAATACTTATGCCTATTCTCTCTTATTTTACAAGGTTTACATGAAGAGGGAGAATGCCGGCAGTTGGAATTCTGGGCTGGAAAAGGAGCAAATATTAGAGACCTATTCTCACAACTCCAAAGGTCCTGAAACTCCATGAAAGTCATTTTTGGAATTAATAAAAAATACTGGGCGAAGAAAGTACCAGAGGGGGCCCACACCCTGGCCACGAGGCTGGGGGCGTGCCCTACCCCCATGGGAGCGCCTCCCTGCCTCGTGGGCCCCTTGGCAGCCCTCCGGTGACCATCTTATGCTATATGAAGTCTTTTACCCCGAAAAAAATCGCAGGCAAGCTTTCAGGAAGAAACACCGCCGCCACGAGGCAGAACCTTGGTGGAACCAATCTAGGGCTCCGGCGGAGCTGTTCTGCCGGGGAAACTTCCCTCCGGGATGGGGAAATCATCACCATCGTCATCACCATCGATCCTCTCATCGGGAGGGGGTCAATCTCCATCAACATATTCACCAGCACCATCTCCTCTCAAACCCTATTTCATCTCTTGTATCCAATCTTTGTCTCAAAACCTTAGATTGGTACCTGTGGGTCACTAGTAGTGTTGATTACTCCTTGTAGTTGATGCTAGTTGGTTTATTCAGTGGAAGATCATATGTTCAGATCCTTAATGCATATTAATACCCCTCTGATTATGAACATGAATATGATTTGTGAGTAGTTACGTTTGTTCCTGAGGACATGGGAGAAGTCTTGCTATAAGTAGTCATGTGAATTTGGTACTCGTTCGATATTTTGATGAGATGTATGTTGTCTCTCTAGTGGTGTTATGTGAACGTCGACTACATGACACTTCACCATTATTTGGGCCTAGAGGAAGGCATTGGGAAGTAATAAGTAGATGATGGGTTGCTAGAGTGACAGAAGCTTAAACCCTAGTTTATGTGTTGCTTCATAAGTGGCTGATTTGGATCCATATATTCCATGCTATGGTTAGGTTTACCTTAATACTTCTTTTGTAGTTGCGGATGCTTGCAATAGGGGTTAATCATAAGTGGGATGCTTGTCCAATAAAGGGCGGTACCCAAGCACCGGTCCACCCACATATCAAATTATCAAAGTAATGAACGCGAATCATATGAGCGTGATGAAAACTAGCTTGACGATAATTCCCATGTGTCCTCGGGAGCGCTTTTTTCTATATAAGAACTTGTCCAGGCTTGTCCTTTGCTACAAAAAGGATTGGGCCATCTTGCTGCACCATATTTACTTTCATTGCTTGTTACCCATTACGAATTACCTTATCACAAAACTATCTGTTACCGATAATTTCAGTGCTTGCAGAGAATACCTTACTGAAAACCGCTTGTCATTTCCTTCTGCTCATCGTTGGGTTCGACACTCTTACTTATCGAAAGGACTACGATATACCCCCTATACTTGTGGGTCATCAATATTCTGCAAAGTAAAAAAACAAGCAGAAAAGAACAACTGGCCTAGGCACTATGTCAATAGGTTAGTCTCAAAAAATGATATAAAGTTGTTAGTAAATGAGTACAAAATATCCAAGATTGATAATATAATAGCATGAATCAATCAAAAATTATAGATACATTGGAGACGTATCATTTGCCCACTTGACACCTAATCTTGATAAGCCATCAACTGGTCGATGAGGTGGAGCTATCAAAAAGCAGGAAGGGGGTACTTCCCGGCAAGGAGCTTCCCGGATCTTGGCTTGCCGGTGTGGAGCTTGCTGACTACTAGGGTCTTGATCTTCAGTACTAACATAGTACTTCTCGATGGCCTGCCAGGAGGTCTTCTTCATGGTCTTGTATGTTAAACCTTGAGTCTTATATGTAGTAGTCCTTTGGCAAGCCTTGCCGACGGGAAGGCTACAACTGCCTGTGCACAAGTCAGAGTACTAAGGTACCCATATATTAGTACATCGACAATCTTGATGAACCCACAAATATAGGGGATCAATTATAGTCCTTTCAATAAGTTAGAGTGTCGAACTCAACGAGGAGTTGGAGGAAATGATAAGCGGTTTTCAGCAAGGTATTCTCTACAAGTACTGAAAGTAGCGGTGATAGATAGTTTTGTAGCAAGATAATTCGTAACAAGTGACAAGTAGCAATAGTAACAAAGGTGAAGCAAGGTATCCCAATCCTTTTTATAGCAAAGGACAAGCCAAAAAGCTCTCTTATGTAAAGCAAAGTGCTCTCGAGGACACATGGGAATTGCCGTCTCGTCACGTTCACCATGTTTAGTTGATTCGCCTATGTTACTTTGATAATTTCATATGTGGGTGGACGGGTGCTTGGGTGCTGTTCTTACTTGAACAAGCAACCCACTTATTATTATCCCCTCTCGCGAGCATCTGCAACTACGAAAGAATAATTAAGATAAATCTAAGCATAACATGAAACATATGGATCCAAATCAGCCCCTTACGGAATAACACATAAACTAGGGTTTAAGCTTCTGTCACTCTAGCAACCCATAATCTAATTATTCCTCCACAATGCCTTCCCTTAGGCCCAAGTATGGTGAAGTGTCATGTAGTTGACGTTCACATGACACCACTAAAGGAAGCGACAACATACATATCATCAAAATATCGAATGAATACCAACTTCATATGATTACTTATAACAAGACTTCTCCCATGTCCTGAAGAACAAAAGTAACTACTCACAAATCATATTCATGTTCAAGATCAGAGGGGTATTGAATATGCTTAAGTATCTGACATTTAATCTTCCACCAAATAAACCAACTAGCATCAACTACAAGATGTAATCAACACTACAAGCAACCCACAAGTACCAATCTGAGGCCTTGGGACAAAGATTGAATACAAGAGATGAACTAGGGTTTGATATGAGATGGTGTTGCTGAAGATGATGATGAATATTGGTCCTCCCATGATGAGAGGATCGTTGGTGATGTTGATGGCATCTATTTTTCCCTCCTGGAGGGGAGTTTGCCCAGCGGAATCGCTCCACCGGAGAGCAAAAGTGCTCCTGCCCAGGTTCCACCTCAAGACGGCGGCACTTCGTCCCAAAAGTCTTCTCTCATTTTTTTCTAGGTCAAAACCCTTCATATAGCAAAAGATGGCCACCGGAACCCAACTGTGCGCCCCACAAGGCATCAAGGCGCACCCTGTTGCCTTTGTTTCTTTTACCATGGAAGACTGCAGGGCTTACACCCCGCAACATTTTATTAATCAAAGCAAAAAAATAATATAGAAATATATGTACAAGTTCCTCCAGAAGAGGGAACTAAAAGACAGAAAGTGAAGAAAAGGTAAAACAAAAACTACCCCTGCCATCTAAGGTGGCAAAGAATCTATCCATCTGAGAAGAGCATCCTTGTATCTATTTTTTATTCTGTGGGTGAGAAGGGTGAAATCATGAACAAACACGCTTCTCCATTGTCCAAAAGATGGCCGAATGTGAATGCTTTGTCATTTTTGACCTTCCAGATATTCTGATACATCTCCAACGTATCATTTTTGGGGTCTAACCTATTAACCTAGTGCCCAATGCCAATTGTTGTTTTTAGCTTGTTTTTGGCTTTTTAGAAAATGAGTGCCAAACAGAGTCCAAATGCTATGGAACTTTTTGACCGTTTTTCCAGACTAAAAGGCACCCTAGAAGCTTCGGGAGAAGACTTGAAGTGCCACGAGGCAGCGACAAGCCTGCCAGGCGCGCACCAGGGGGACCTGGATTGTGGGCCCCTCGTGGCACCTCCTGACCTAATTCCAGCTCTATAAATTCCCAAATATTCCCTGTACATCAGAGAGCCACCCCAAATACTTTTTCCACCGCCGCAATTTTTTGTTCTTTGGATATCCCATCTAGGGACCTTTTCGGTACTCTGCCAGAGGGGGAATCAATCACGAAGGGCCTCTACATCAACCTTGCTACCCCTTCGATGATGTGTGAGTAGTTTACCGCAGACCTATGGGTCCATAGCAAGTAGCCAGATGGAATCTTCTCTCTCTTTGATCTTCAATACAATGTTCTCCTCGATGTTCTTGGAGATCTAGTCGATGTATTCCTTTTTTGCGGTGTGTTTGTTGGGATCCGATGAATTGTGGGTTTATGATTAGATTATCGATGAATACTGTTTGAGTCTTCTCTGAACCCTTTTATGCATGATTGTTATATCTTTGTATTTCTCTCTGATCTATCAGTGTGGCCATGCCAACTTGATTGATTTATCTTGCAATGGGAGAGGTGCCTTATTATGGGTTCGATCTTGCGTTGCTCAATCCCAATGATAGAAAGGGACTTGACACTTACATGTATCGTTGCCATTAAGGATAAAAAGATGGTGTTTATTCATATTAATTGGGTTTACTTTGTCTACATCATGTCATCTTGCTTAAGGCATTACTCCATTCTTTGTGAACTTAATACTCTAGATGCATGCTGGATAGCGGTCGATGTGTGGAGCAATAGTAGTAGATGCAGGCAGGAGTCGGTCTACTTGTCTCAGACATGATGCCTATATACATGATCATTGCCTTGGATATTGTCATACTTATTCGCTTTTTTATCAGTTGCCCAATAGTAATTTGTTTACCACCGTATGTTATGTTCAGGAGAGAAGCCTCTAGTGAAAACTATGGCCCCCGGGTCTATTTTAATCATATATTAAAATCCAAAAATACTTGCTGCAATTTCTTTACTTTACTTTTATTTTGTGTTTTTGCTCATCTATCTATCACTATGATATTTGATCCTTGCAATTATCCGCCAAGGGATTGACAACCCCTTGTTTGCGTTGGGTGCAAGTATTTGTAATCTTGTGTGTAGGTACTGCTAACGAGGTGTTGCATGGTTCTCCTACCGTATTGATAGCATTGGTTCTTAACTGAGGGAAATACTTATCTCTACTGTACTGCACAATCCTCTCCTCTTCGAGTAAATCCCAACGCAACTCACAAGTAGCGGGAAGAATTTATGGCACTGTTGTCGGGGAGACTTCTTCAACATCTATCGAGTACCATTGCATAAACGTTCATCTCCTTGAATTTAATTCTATTTTCTATTTGCCTCTTGCTTTCATGTCCACCACTTCTAAAACTTTTTCACAAAAACACAAAAATATTTTCTTGCCTTTTTGCTCATTTGCTTGCTTTTTATAGTCTTCATGTAAACACACGAAAAATAGAAAAAAACAGCAAAACTAAAGACATATGGATCCTCATCCACTTTCTAATCTTTTCAAAATATCCAATTATGATGAACCAATTGCTAGTGAGCTGAGTGCACTAGATTTTCTTTATGAAGTTTTGCTTGAAGATCATGTATCTAAAAATTGTGATGAAGTGTTAGAAGAAGAAATTTATAAAGTGATTCATGATAGCTAGTTGAATAAAAAGTATGATTGCAATGATGTTATTATAAATTATATTAATGTCAATAGAGCCAATGATATGCAAATCTACAAGCTTGGCGATGATAATTTTGTTATGTCCACTACTGATTGCAATGGTCATGATTGGGGTGATAATGCTTGTTATGATCTTGAAAATTTATTTAAGCCTCATGATGAATATGTTTTTGTTAACAATGTTTGCAATAATATTGAAAGTGGGTTTGCAAGAGTGTCAACTTTAGGTAAATATAATCACACATATTTGGAGAGTGTTCAATCTTATGAAATTTTTGATAAAAGTGGGTTTGGAGAGGTCATGACTTTAGTGGATGTTAATCCCACTATCTTGGAACATTATAAACTTTTATACATGTGGATCATGAAGAGAAATTTTTGTATGATAGATATATTGTTGAATTTGATGATGATCCTACATGTAATTATTATGAGAGAGGAAAATATGGTTGTAGAAATTTTCATGTTACTAAATTACCTCTCGTTATGTTGAGATTGCTATTGTTTCTTTCTTCTTCCTTGCATATGCTAGTTTTTTGCTTGCCTTGATAGTTTGTTTGCTTATAAAATGACTATGCATAGGAAGTATGTTAGACTTAAATTTGTTCTTCACATGCTACACGATGCTCTCTTTGTGTTTCAATTATTATCTTTCATGTGAGCATCAATGAAATCCTAAGCCTATCTTAATGGCTATAAAGAAAGAGCTTGTTGGGAGATTACCCAATAGTTATCATTTTAGATTATTTTTTTTGGTGTGCACAAAATTATGCTACAATTATGGTTGTATTTTTGTGTTTAAATTAGTGTTTTTGCCAAGTAAAGCCTTTGGAATGATTTGGATGATAGTTGCTTTGGTTCTGTGAGAAAACAGAATCTTTTGTGCCAGTAGCAGAATTATTGAGATTAATTGGAACATGATTAATTTCTTAATTTTTTACACATGATTTACATAAAAATTTCCCATGTTTTCCTAATTTTTCACAATTTTTGTAATTATAGAAGTATGTTCATTGTTAGAATCATTACAGACTGTTCTGTTTTTGACAGATTCTGTTTTCATTGCATTGTTTGCCTGTTTTGATGAATCTATGGATTGTATCAGGGGGTATAAGCCATGGTGAAGTTATAATATAGTAGGAATTATGCAATAACAAAATATGAATGGGTTTACGACAGTACCTAAAGTTTATGATTTGCTCATTATACTAACGGATCTCATGAGTTTTCTGTTGAGTTTTGTGTGCTGAAGTTTTCAAGTTTTGAGTGAGATCACGATGGATGAATGAATAAGGAGTGGAAAGAGCCTAAGCTTGGGGATTCCCAAGGCACCCCAATTTAATATTCAAGGACACCCAAGCATCTAAGCTTGGGGATGCTCGGCACGACATCCCCTCTTTCTTCTACCAACTATCGGTAAATTACTTAGAGCTATATTTCTATTCATCACATGATATGAGTTTTCCTGGGAGCGTCATGTATTATATGAGTCTTTGCTTTGTTTGATTTTTAGTTTGACACAATCATCTTTTCTGAACACCCTTTTTTGGGAGGGACACACATTGTTCATGATTTGTTAGAATACTCTATGTGCTTCACTTATATCTTTTAAGCTAGGTAGTTGCTCTAGTACTTTACTTATATCCTTTAGAGCACGGCGATGGTTATATTTTAAAGAAATAATTGCACTCTAATGCTTCACCTATATAATTTTGAGAGTTTGATAAATAGTAATGGCAATTAGCACGATTGAATTTGGTCCTAATATGATAGGTATTCAAGATTGATATAATAAATGGGTTAATTTGATAAATGCCACTCCAAATTTGGCGATTCCGAGAAATGCCATTGCAATTTCCAAACTTTGAAAAATGCCAGTTCATGCCATTTCCAGTGGCATTTTTTGAAGTCTGTAGTGGCGTTTTTCAAAGTTTGCAAAAATTGCAGTGGCATTTTTTTAAGTTTGAAAATGCAGTGGCATTTTTATGAATCACCATAATTGGAGTGGCATTTATATAATTAACCCATAATAAAAACTTTCATGTAGATCCCTGAATATGATAAGTTTGATTCCTAGCAATAGTTTTGTGATATAAAGATGGTAATATATGGGTGGTACTTGTGAATGATTGTGGTTTAGTAAGAATATGTGTTAAGGTTTGTGATTCCCGAAGCATGCACGTATAATCTCTCATTATGCTATGAAGTTCGAGCATGATTTATTATTTGATTGTCTTCCTTATGAGTGGCGGTAGGGGACAAGCGATGGCCTTTTCCTACCGATCTATCCCCTCAGGGGCATGTGTAGTAGTACTTTGCTTCGAGGGCTAATAAACTTTCGCAATAAGTATGTGAGTTATTTATGAGTAATGTGAGTCCATGGATTATACGCACTCTCACAGTTCTGCAATTTTTTAGCCTTTTTGGTACCGTGCATTGCCCTTTCTCACCTTGAGATGTGGTGCAAACTTCGCCGGTGCATCCAAACCTCGTGATATGATACACTCTATCACACATAAGCCTCCTTATATTTTCCTCAAAACAGCCACCATACCTACCTATTATGGCATTTCCATAGCCATACCAAGAAATATTGCCATGCAACTTCCATCGTTCCATTTTTATGACACACATCATCATTCACTACTGCAGGATGCTGCTCACGCGAACTACGATCACTGACCCTTTGATGAAAGTGTGTGCGATGCATTAATCACAAACGGTGATGTAAAATAACCGTCAAAAAGAATGCAAAACATTTGTGATGAAGGATACATCAAACACGGTTCAGATTTTAGTTGCGTGTGCGATGAGGGGCATACTGGTCAGAACAAAAGAAACGGGCAGCCAGATGAAGGCATGTGTGATATACGGCATATAGTTCACTTGGATGAATTGTTTTCGATGAGGAGGAACAACAAAAATGGGTAGCTAGATGAAGGTGTGTGCGATATATGACATATAATTCACTCGAATGAACTGTTTGCATTGACCCAAGAGAACAAAAATGGTTCAACTTAACAAGATGTGTGTGATACGCGGCAAACAGGTCTGTAATCAGAAACGTGTGGGAAGATCGATAACAACACAGACGATTCTTGTTAACAAGCTGTGTGTGTTGTGATGAAACGATTGCTGGTGTACAATTGTCAGTGATTGATGAAATCATCACCGACGGGCTCCATTGTTTAGTCGTGTGCGATGTGATTTGCTCTGTCTACAGAGCATCAACATATATACTTAAAAAGACAGCATTGCAAAACCAAATTAAGCATACAATTACACAAGTGACTAAACACATAACATTTCCACACACCAAAGTAAGCAATTACATGCATACTAAACTAGGAGAAATGAGGATCTAATCATATACTTATTGTTGCGACGACGCTTGCCATTGCTCTGCTTCCGGTTGGATTCCTGGCCGTTTTGGGGAAGGAGGCACTTCCTCATGTCAACGATCTGCCTATACATGTCGTAGCTCATGTACGCCTCCTTGGCCGCGTACACGACGTGAGCTTTGTCGAGTTTCTCCATCCAGGCCGAGTGCCAGGCACGCTTGTCCTTGTTACAAGAATCCTTCATGTCTCTGTAGTAGGGGTCAATGATGGCCTCGGCGAAGTGAACTAGTGGGTCCTTCTCATGCTCCTTGCTGCCCCAGATCTTGTATTAGCCTTGGATGTCGACAAGATTATGGTAGGCGATGCCCGAATTCTTGAGCACCTTTACATTGTTTGTGATGTCCACCATAGTGAACATGTAGTGGGGGCTGTTGACAAACCTGGCGAAACTCTCGCAAGGCCTTGTGGCCAGGCAGTAGCGGTAGACGAGGACGTGGTTGCGCACACACATCTAGGCGACGGTGACCTTGGGACGAGACCCGACACGAGCGTGGGTGTACTCAAGGTCGTACTCGACCACCTTGTACTTCTCCTTGGCAAGCAACAACTCCATGATGTGGATGGAGTGCTCCACCCAGACTGGGTTGTTGGTGTACCCCACCGAGAGATCTGTGGACCTTCTGTGGGTGTCCACCTCGGCATGCATGGTGAACTGCTGCTCATCGTCGGCAGCCGCTCGGAGCGCCATTGGAGCCGTGTAGGATACCCTCTAAGAATTTTTCATGGTGGGTGTACTTCTTGCAATGGTGGGGCGCGATCGAAAGGTTGAAGAGACACAAGGGTTAAATGGCCACTATAATAAATGGGGGTCAGCCGGCCTGTAATCATCACGTCTTGTCAGCGCGTTCATAGCGGAGGATTCCAGTGCCCGGCTAGTTTGGCCACGCGTTGGCTAGAAGAGGGACAAATCATGGGCGTTTATTAGCAAAAAGCTTTGTAAAAACAAAGTTTGTGGAATGACTTCGGTCATAAGTTTACCCGTGGGTGATGAGGTCAAACTTACACAGAAGGGTGATGATGGATACTCGAGTGTGATAATTAATTCTGCACTCTACATGGCACACGGTTGAAGGAACCAACTGTGTGCAATAATGTCGAAGATCGCAGTCGAGTTACCTATACAGATCGTGTGCTATGAGATCGACAAGGTAAACAGATTTGTGAATGGTTAATAAAATCTAAGTCCATAGCATATTAAGCTCAAAATAGTGCTACCAATACACGAGTCTCATACGATGCCATTTCAACGATTGTACCACAAAAGCTCGAAATATTACAAGATTCAAATTCCAGAGTTATATGGCTCAAATTCGAAGATTACAAGGTTCAAACTGATATTAGAAATGAAATTTAACTCATCAGCTGCAAAAACTGGCGCTGATCCACTGAACATGGATATCAAAGAGGTTCAAACTAATATTACCACTTTTAAGTCTGGTTTCGAAACCTCATAATTTTTGCAAAGGGGTCAGCCACTGAGAAGTCATGTGTGGGGTTGACATGATGACTTCCAATTACTGTGTCATCTGAAGTTCCAAAATGAAATTCAGCATTTTCAGAGCCTATTCCATTCTACCGCAGCCACCGGTGCTGATCAACAAACCATTCAATTTTGCGAAATAAATGTAGGGAAAACCTCATTACCTTCAGAACCCTTGCTCTGACAACAAAGAACCTTGCGAATATAATCTCCGGTAAGGTCCCTCGGTAGGAGTTCAAAGTAATTTATGAGAGATGCAGATCTAGGCATTCGACGTGATTGTTATATTGTATCACATTATCCACCACCAAACCTAATCTTATCTGCAAAAGAAGAAAACGTGTTAGTGTCTACATGCAGTTTTGAACACTACTACATGCCTATTTGGTTTGCAGGATTTGTAAAATGCACTAACATGCCATCTTCGATCTGACATGATTAACATGGGCATTTGATTACAATCTAGAAAAATGTAGCCTTCTTCACAAGAGGTTGGAGTGGATGAAAAGTTCCCTAAGAAAACTAGTACAAATGAATCTAAAGGATAAATGCTTATGGATTGTAACCATATGGATCAAACAACCAATATGGGGGGGGGGCATGTATGTACTTAAATCCTCCAAAAAATCCTTCAGAAATCGTAGTACATTGTCATTGTAAACTTGGGAAAAGGTGTCACAAATTGAACTCCCTTATGGTTAACATTTAACAAGAAAGGAACATCACCTCGATATATAGCTTCTCCACGCACGAAGAGCATCTCAGGAAACTGACAACTTGCTCCAGGTTGGGGCCGGTAGATTCTAGTGCCAAGACCTTCACTGTGCGCAGTTTTGGGGTCAATCTTGTCGGAATCATTTTTTGGATGACAGACGAACATACATCTTCAAAATTAGAAATAATGTTAATTTCTAGAAGGATAGGTAGAAGGAGGCTGTTGTACCTGAACGGGTGTGGATCCAATAACAAGTTCGGAGTATTTGCCGGACGAGTAGCCCACCACTGTCAATTTTTGGCGCAGAAATGACATTGATTCTTGTTGGACCTTCTAAATCAACTACGAGTAATCTCTCAAGTGAAGGTGTGTCCTCAATGAGCATACTGTGGTACACATCTTGTGATGTCTTCTTGCCGCACCAGCAACACACATAAATAGTTCGGGGAGTCATGGAGGTGATGTGGAAGCTACTCAACCCATTGATCGCCTGAACACGAAGGTACTCGAGTGTAGTATAGCCATGGAGCAGGCGCTCCATGTCACCGTTTGGGAGGCAGACGACGACGAGCTCAAGGTGCTTCAGTCGTGGTAGAATAAGAGAGGGGGCGTCATTAAGGGGGGGCGGGGAATGGCAGTTCCTGAACTTGGCGACGCGTAGCGTGGGCGCGAGGCGGAGCGCGGTCGTTGGTAGCGAGCACATATGCCCATCATCACAAGTGAGCTCCTCGAGCTGATCAAGGGCGGGGGATCGGAACCAGTCATCAAGCTTGGCTCGACCCTTGCCGTTGGAAAGGAACTTGCCCATTCTAAGGCCTCTGATTGGGCCAGGGTGACTGCCGAGGATATTAGAGAACACATCCAAGCTTTTGCGATAGCCATGGCAAAGCTCGTGGGTGTCGATGAGGTCGAGAAGGGTGGAGTTCCATAGGGGGCGCCACTGCCGGGAAAGGATGGTTGTCCGCGCCCCATATTTGATTGGGAGGAGGGAGATGATGACTGTCAACATATCATCGGGGAGGCTGCTGATGAAGTCTAGGCCTGCTGGAGTCGCTTGTGGTTCTTGCTCGCCCCGCCCTCGCTTGTTGGCAGCCCCGTTCTCCACATTCAGAGTCTCCTTGTTGGCGGCGCTTTCTGATAGAAGTGGGAGTATAGGGAATATTTAGTTAAAATAGGGCAATAGGAAAGTGTATTGGTAACTAGAAGTTACTAGGTAGGAATATAGTAAGAAAATTGAATAACAATTGATTGCTTAAATACTACATAATTCATTTGATATTGTTGGGTAAGTCAACATGTAGATACTTGAAAAGAAAAATTACTTCGAGCAAAGTCTGGATGGATGATATCGTCGGCGAAGTTAGCATATATCTCATGACCAGGCTCTTTTATGTGCAGTGCAAGTTTATTGCCAGCTTTCAGTACATAAAACTTAGAAATTTCTTTCCAAAGGCCAGTGCCAAAATAGGAGTCACCATGTCCATCAAGTCTTATAGTAGCAACGATTGTAAATCCATGGTTTGTGTTCAGTATGACATCCCTGCAGTCTTGACTTATGTAAAGGGAAACATTGTGCACTACAGATCCTGTTGCATAGCAAGGGACGCGATGTAGAAAATGGTAGGATTGTTAAAGAAAATATGGTAACATGAAAATATGGGCCCAAATTGAAAGAATTGTAGAGTAGTTGAAATTGAAGGACAAAAATCTATAATTAAACAGATAGGGTAAACATGATGTCATGGAAATACGAGAGTAATCTAAAGAACAATACATCATTAATTTGCCTAATATAGAAAGAAGAGGAAAAAATCCCCTCTGACGTATATGGTGCATGTGGCACCTTTTATCCAAATGTAGCAATATTTAGTATATGCTCAGGAAAGTAGGCCATGCCAACCGATTTAGGGTGAGATTGAACATACTGTGCACATCCTCAAGTCATCTGGTACGGTGAGATGGAACTCCATGGATGTCTGGCGGAGGCCGCAAAGTCCTTATGTACCCGCGCATTGTACACTCTATTAATGAAAGAAAACCCTCAATTCAGCTTGAATGAAAATGAATTCACGATGATTTCGTCCAGGAGATTAAAGGAAGCAAATGAACTGGCATAAGAGATGAGATAATATCTCATTAAATTAGTTACCTTGTTGTCCATGAGAAAAAACCCTAAGTAAGGCAGATTCCCCAACCGGGCAGAGCTGGGTCGACCGCGAGTAGCATCGAGAAAGTCGATGGCGATAGGCGGTGGCAAGTGGAAGTGGCGAAATGCAGTGGGGTTTGCCAGCAGCCTGGCGGCAGCGGCAGGCGGCGCCGTGATAGGCGGTGCCATGCATAGACGCGGAGGAGCTTGTGCAGGTGTGAATGGGGACTGGAGGGGGTGGCGGGCGGGGTGAGGGTTTTTTGTGACGTGGGGATTGTGAGGGTTTTCTTTTTTCTTTTTTGAACTGGGTGGTGAGGGTTTTCTGTCCCACAAAGAGTTTCAAAGGCAATGGTTTGCTAGAGCCAACTGTGTGTGATTGACGTAACAGGCAAAATGAAAGTCATTGCACATAGTTCCAATTTTGGGAACCGTGTGTGATTGACGTACTACCTCCATCTTGGTTTATTGGTCCCCTTTGTAATTTGTACCAAATTTTGACCAAATATTTAACTAGCAAATGTTTATGCATGTCACCAAAAAATATATCACTGAACACTATGTTCAAATACGCATCCAACGATATAATTTTTGCTAACCAGCACTAACATCTTGTCAGTTAAATCTTTTGTCAAAATTTAACACAAATTATAAAGGGGAACAATAAACCAGGACGGAGGTAGATTTCATCAACCGAACTGATTGCATCCATATCCCACATTTAGACATATGTAAACATATATTAAACATACTCATACATAGATAATAAGCGTACACAAGAATAGTTCGACCATAAGTACATAGTTCAACCATCATTAAGACACTACATAGCCGCCATACATAGTTTGATCCCACATCTCATCTCATCTGCCAGCATGATCTTGAAGCTTCTTCAGGTACTCGGTGTACGCGCCATGCGCCCCCTACGAGAATACTTCTGCTTGAAGGAGCCAACAGCCCATCCTCTTGCATGCGCCAGAACACTTTGATACGCCTCATGAAGCTTGTGGTTACAAAATGGGCATCGATAGCAGCCGTCCCAGGTCCTAATACACCTGTCATGCATTCCCGCATAAAGCACCCTCAGTATTTTCCTCTTGTACCTCCTCTGACCATCTTCATCCTCGTTGTCCACATCATCAGATAGCACCTATACAAATAGTAAAAAAAATGTGGCGTCAAATTAATGCTTACAAACTAATCTCTAGCGAACATTTGGTAGTTGCCAAAATTTGGCATCAGTCAATGTTTACATGTCGTGAAGTAGGATTAGGAATTTATGGCTATTTTTTTTATACATGTCCAGAGATTATGGTTCGATTTTTAAGCATAGTCGTCTTTTTACAAACCAATCTTGAAGAAAATAATGGCACAAACATATATGTAGGTCATTCAAAATCAATTGTCAAGTCTTGGCTAGGAATTAATAGCACAAACACTAATCCTAGTCGGATTACTAGTAGAAATCATTTGCACAGCTGAAACAACTAATCACTTATCACTTGTACCATTCAAACAATCAATACACTACATGGATCTAACGAAACTTACTCAGATTTCATGGATTGGGAGAACATAACCATAGGATTTCTATTCCAAAAAGGGGGAGGCAGGAGTAACCAGAGAAACCCTATGATCTATTTGACACATAAATGGGTATAGATGACTAACTAGTTGTCCGTCGTCGTCGGAGTGGTCGTCGGAGTCGTCGCCGAGGTCGTTGCCCGAGTCGTCACCAGAGTCGGTGTGGACCTTCGCCTCCGGCTGTGGAAGCTCGACGCCGTCGATGATGTCAGGGTGCAGCGATACCTCGTCAGCCATGATGGCAACCCTGTCTCCATCTCCACGCCGTGCTTTGCTGCTTCATCAGCCCCGACGACGCCACTCCCTCTGATGGGGCGCTTCGGCGGCATCCTCATACACTGACGACTTTGAGGAGTGAGAGCAGCGTCGAGGATGCAAGCAGAGAGAAAGGATTATGTGTGTGGCGAGGATGGGGGGTGCGACCGCTCGGGTGCGCCATTAATAAGGAATAGTGGGAGAGAGGCGGGAGGTGGTCAAACCGTTGGCTCGCCTCCCGGTGAGCCTGCGCATCGGACTGCTGGCATGCCTACCGTCATTTCACACAGCTACTCGCACGCCTACCGGTGACACTGTGCAGCGAGCACGCCTCCTGTCAATTCACACACCTGCACGCACGCCTCCCGGTCTACCTGCATGGCGGACTGCTCGCATGTGTCCTGTCAACTCACGCCTACTCGCACGGCACATGGGTCACGTGGCGGCACATATATTGTTTTTCTATTTGGATGATTAATGTTGCCTCCTTATTGCTTAACTGAAGCATGGCACATATCCATTGTTGGTCTAACGCTCACGGTTCAAATAAATAATCCGTTTGGGATATTGGTTCCCAATTATTAATAATCTCCTGTTTGTAAGAAGATAAAGATTACATCAAAACTGGTCTCAAATTTGACAAAAAAAGTACAATGCCACTTTGTATTAGTGTCCATATGACAACACGATAAGTTTCATAAATTTAAAAACTGTTTGGGATGCACTAGAATTTAATCAAGATTCTCAATGTTTGAAATTTCTTGCACGGGGAGTAAACATGCACCCAGTGAGACACATGTGTTTTTGCAATCCATTTAGGTGCACTGTCACGTGTGCATGTAGCTCAAATTTGATTTTTGCACATTATACCCCTAGAAAATCAATCAATGTACTAAAACATCTTAATCTGTTTTTTTTTCAAAATTAAAACGTCCCTCCTTTGGTAACATAAGTTCACCGCGGGATAATTTAACATGCATCATAGTTGCGGTGGATTCGCGGTGTGTGTGTGTATGCGCGCGTGTCTGGGGGTGGCGGGTGGCTCGCAGTACACTACGAGTCGTGAGGCACTGTGTGGGTTGGCCGTTTTGTGAGGCAGGTGAGGGAGTCCTGGATTAGGGGGTATCCGGACAGCCGGACTATATACTTTGGCCGGACTGATGGACCATGAAGATACAAGACTCAAGACTTCGTCCCGTGTCCGGATGGGACTCTCCTTTGCGTGGAAGACAAGCTTGGCGATCTGGATATTAGATTTCCTTCTTTGTAACCGACTCTGTGCAAACCCTAGCCCCCTCCGGTGTCTATATAAACCGGAGGGTTTGGTCCGTATAGGGACAATCATAATCATCATAGGCTAGCTTCTAGGGTTTACCTCTATGATCTCGTGGTAGATCAACTCTTCTAAAACTCATATCATCAAGATCAATCAAGCAGGAAGTAGGGTTTTACCTCCATCGAGAGGGCCCGAACCTGGGTAAAACATTGTGTCCCTTGCCTCATGTTACAATTAGCCTTAGACGCACAGATCGGGACCCCCTACCCGAGATCCGCCGGTTTTGACACCGACATTGGTGCTTTCATTGAGAGTTCCTCTGTGTCGTCGCTGGAAGGCTCGATGGCTCCATCAATCAACGACAACAATGTGGTCCAGGGTGAGACTTTTCTCCCCGGACATATCTTCGTGTTCAGCAGCTTCACAATGCGGGCCAATTCGCTTGGCCATCTGGAGCAGATCGACAGCTACGCCCCTGGCCATCAGGTCAGGTTCGAAAACTTGAACTACACGACCGATATCCATGGAGACTTGATCTTCAACGGATTCGGGCCTATGCCAGGAGCGCCGAACAGTCACGATGAGCACGATTTAGACCTGCTGTCGGATAATACTCGGGATATCGCACCTGCAGGAGCCCCGAACCTAAATCTGGGGAAGATTGCGTCGTCCGAGGACGGGTGGATGGACCCCGCCCCGGAGACCGCACACTCATCGGCGGTAGAGCCGAACACAGACTTCACCCCCAAGGAAGCCTGCGTCTTCGGACCCCTGGACTCGTGTCCGATTGTAGGCCCCAGACCGTGCGCCCCCGTGCCCGCCGATTCTGGCTGGGCTCCGGTAATGGAGTTCACCGCTGCGGATATCTTCCAGCACTCGTCCTTTAGCAACATGCTGAACTCATTAAAGTCTCTCTCTTTGTCAGGAGACTCTTGGCCGAACTATGTCCGGCTCGAGTGGGAAGCAGGCGACGAGGGAGTTCGTTGCCCAACCACCACCCACTTCATTGTCACGATCAATGATTTGACCGACGTGCTTGACTTCGACTCTGAAGACATCGACGGTGTGGACGGTGATGTAGGAGAAGAACAGGAACCACCACCCACGGGGCGCTGGACAGCCACATCCTCATATGATATATATATATATGGTGGACACTCCGAAAGAAACCAATGGCGATGAAGCAATGGAGGATAACCCCTCAAGGAAGAAGGCAAAGTATGAACGTCATCAGCGCCGCCCCGAGCCCCGCCACAACAATACCGGCACAGGAGTCAAAAACAATCCGGATGGTGCCGAAGATGAATACAATCCCGATCAGCCTGCCTTCAAGCAGGCCGGATAAGCGACGGATGGATACTTGGAGGAGGACAACTACATGCCCCCCTCCGTAGAAGAGGTGAGCCTCGACGATGATGAATTTGGCGTACCTGAGGATCCCGCGGAACAAGTTCGCTTTAAGCGACGGCTTAAGGCCATGGCAAAAAGCCTGCAAAAGAAGCAACAACAGCTCAAAGCTGACCAAGATTTGCTCACAGACAGATGGACCAAGGTCCTGGCAATCGAGGAATACGGACTCGACCGCCCCGCGAAAATGTACACAAAGCACAATTCGCTACCTCAACCCAGGAAGGAGGACCTAAAGCCAACACCCCGACGTCAATATATCCCGGGGTAATACGCAGGAAACGCGAGGCAGCATCCATAAACCTCGATGAAACAGACATAAGCATAATGACGACGATCAAGACAAGGGAGTTGGTGCCGAATCCCGTGACCCCCAGTCTGGACAGCGGAAACAGAACAGCTCAGGCCCATCCGGCCCGAGCAGCATACTCGACCAACCATGTCAAATTCATGGTACCCCTAGAGTGGCGACCAAGCATACCAATAGAGAATGCCGGATCCTCAAAACAAAATGGCCGGTCGGGCGCCGGAAACAATGAAAGGAAATCTCAAACAACGAGAAGTCCAGACTACCAAATACGGCGAGGTCAAAGGAAGATCCCCGCAGTACAAAAACACGGCCGACCATCCTCGTCACATCGACCGTCCGGACAATACCAACCATAGCAATTTAATTGCACTTGCTATCACCAGATAGGTATTGACCGCTCGAGGATCAAACCCATTAATAACATCTTCTAAAAGATGCCGCCCCAGGTGCAAAGGCCAAGTTTTACAAGCCCATCACCCTGGAAGTTGTCTTCGGATCACCAAACAAATACCATGCCTAAAGAGTACGTCTTCAGCATTGTCCCCTTATACAGTAACTACCATATACTATCGGGACGAACCGCGTTGGCTAAAGCAACATTAGGCCAAATCCACGGGGCATGGTCACAATTATGGGCAAGGCCGCACTCCACCCTAAGAGTGGAAATTACACCGCCGCTAATATAGCGATTTGTGCCCGCTTATCGAACTTCGATTTGGCAGCCAAACACCTGGACACCAATTGAGGAGTCCGAGCTACTTTACCGCATTATAACCTGGCTCGACCAGGCCCCGATCAGGCACCCGCGGTTCAACCACCATATGGCATGCAACTGCCTCTAAGCATTTGCCTTTACAGACTGACTTTTGCGCAGAACAGGACTAGCGACACGGAATCTGCTCGGGTGCACAAGGCGGGAACACTTAAGTACCCCCCCCCCCCAAGGAGATAGTCCGGATACACTTCGGATCCACACACAACCTCCTCCAGTCCGGCCACGATAGGTTCCGCCAACACACCTATTTTCATAAGCATAAACCATACTCATATGCATAGACATGTCATTCTACTACAATACGTAGACTTAAGTAACACTTACCGGCCGTCGTTCCCCATTGATGCCCTTTTCGTCATAAACAGCACCCGTACATCGTGTTATGCCCCACTATGCTAGGGGCTTCATAGTACTCATAATATGGCAACAAAGTCCGACCACCTTTTCGGTCGCTCGGCATCCCTAATTTATAGCACTATATGCATCAGCTCCGAATCATGTCTTGGGTCATTAGTTGGGTTTGCCCGGCTCCCATGTTTTGGTACCTTACGTTCTGCTCTATCGGCTAAGGTAGCACTGGGAGAACTACTGCGATTGTGTCCCGGTTCTTCCGGACGAGCACCTCAGTAGAGAAAGCCGAAAACTGACTGTCATGATACGGCGAGAGCTGGTCAGCTGTTCGAGAGGTTGTAAAATATTTAAAGATTTATCCGCACAATGCCATAATAAATGCAGAGTGCGACGGATCGGTTTTCTGATCAGGCGCCGTTAGAGCCCCTTGTACGGTCTTTCGGACACCAGGGGTTGCGCCTACCATACTCGAAATTCCTATGGCTAAGTGAGAGTGATAAAGCCCTATAGTCTGATTACCTGGTTCGTGGTGATGAACACCTCCATAAAGGACCCAACAATGGGATAAAGAGTGTTCAGGTATGTCCCGAACACCCCCGTACTTTTTACATGGGGGCAGAAGCCGACGACTGGCCAACTCTCAGGATATATATACACTAAACAGCCGCACAGGAAGAAAAACGTTCATATAACAGGCAATAAATAATAACAGTGCCATTATCCTTCATTACAAAGAACGGCATGACTGCCTTCAGGGAAATATAGTGTTTTTGGTACACTGTTCTGCCACAAGGCGAGCTCCTTTTAGAACACCCTCATGATACAACTCGGGCTTGCGATGCTCCTTACCCTCCGGTGGTCCCTCAGTCATCAGCTTTTCAGCATCAAGCTTCCCCCAGTGCACCTTCGCGCAGGCAAACGCCATGCGTGCACCTTCTATATAGACCGACCGCTTAATGACTTCGACCCGAGGGCAAGCACCAACAATCCGCTTCACGAGTCCGAAGTAACTGCTTGGAATCGGCTCAGCGGGCCACAGCCGGACAACTAAGTCCTTCATGGCTAGTTCGGCCGCCTGGTGCAGTTCGACCAGTCGCTTCAGCTGATCGATAAAGGGCACCGGATAATTCGGCGCCAAATACTACGACCAGAAATGCTTCTCTGAGAACTTCTTCTCTTCAGTCTGGTAGAACTGGGCAGCATCAGATAGGCTGCACGGCAGGTCCGCAAACGCCCCTGGAAAAACAAGAATTCAGTTTGTTGCTTAGAGCCCCTCCTATTACTATGCCAACAATGCTTTGAGTACCAAAAGCCTTACCAGCCGCAACCCTCCGTGCCTCCTGAATGTCCTTCAGAGCACCTTGGGCTTCTTCCGAAGCATCATCTGCGGCTTGGAGAGCTTGGGCGAGTTCGGACTCTTTCCCTGCTAGACTCTGCTCTAAGGTCTCGCTCTTCTTCACGGCCTCCTGGAGCTCTCACTCAGCTTTAATGACCCTGGCCTCGTGCTTCTCACGAAGAGCCTGTGCTACGGCGGCCTTCTTGTCGGCTTAGGCCACAACCTTCTTTAATGCCTCAATTTCGGCACTAGCTCCTAAAGCACAAAATACAAATATTTTCATCAGGCACAACTACTCATTTGTGCTGAATTTAGGACAAGGTTTCGACATACCTTGCTTGTCCTCCAACTGCTTCTTCACACGGCCAAGTTCTTCTTCGGCCCGTTCCAGTCTCTGCTTTAGTCCGGACACCTCTGCATTATGAGAGGCGGTCGTTGCTACAGACGCCTGTTTTCAAACTAAGGGATATGAGTCACTTACCGAGTCTCCTGCAAAGCGGAAATTTGATCCCCTATCCGGCTCTCTCTCTTTCACCGGATAGTGCATCAGGGGCTACTACTCATACTATGACAATCTTCAAAGGTTTCTAAAACATACCTCAAAGCCTTTTATAAGGCTAAGGCAGGATTCATTCAGTCCGCTCTCAGCGGACTGAATCTTTTCAATCACCACACCCATGAGGGCGCGATGTTCATCGATGATGGACGCACTCTTTAGCACTGTCGATAGGCCGCCCGGCAACTCTGCTTGGAAAGAGGTTGCTGGCGGAGCGGGTGGGCCTCCCCCCGTCAAAGGTGGCTGCTCGCCCGACCTTGGAGCTTTAAAGGTCTCCAGGACCGTGTCCGGCTGCGGGCCGAATCTAAGATTGCCCCCGCCGTCGACAAGCATGGGAACTATTGCTCCCGTGTATCCGGCCCAGAGATATGCCCTCCCTGGTTCGGGTGCCGTTGAGACGACACCTCGGTGTCACGCCTAGGCTTCGGGGAAGGGGCCTCTGGAGGCGTCTCACTCTCCAGGGCATCTGAGCTCAGCGAATCCTCCGATGAGGACTGTCCGGCGTGGGACCTCGCCGGGCTGCACAAAGTATGGTGACAGTTAAACTACTACATCTTAATGACCTCGGGCACGTAGGCATGTTCGGATTTCGTATACTCACGACTTTACCAGGGGCTGGGCCCTGGGATCCCACTCCGGGCTGCTATGGGCAGCCGTGGTGGACGCCTCCGGGAGGGAACCTTTCCCCCTCTTTGGCAATTCGGCCTCCAGGGATGAGGAAGCCGTCCTTTTCTTCCCTCCCCCTATGGAGGACTCGTCTTCTTCCTCCTCCTCTTTGTCTTCGGAGGAGGGATGGTCGCTGGAGTCTTCAGATTTTGTGTCCGAAGCATCGCGGCGATGGAGGCTGCTCTGGGTCTTCTTGACCTTCTTGGAGGCCTCTTTCTTCGGCGCCTTGTAAGGCGCTAGGACCAGCATCTTCGTCAGAAGAGGTCCTGCCGGTTCCTCCGGCAGCGGGGCCGGACAGTGTATCCGCCCCACCTTTTTCGTCCATTCCTGGGATTATTGTAGAAGGCATGATAAAAGTGTCTCCCTCGGGACATGCTAGCTAAAACATGGATGGACAGAGCACAGCAATGACTTACCAGACTTGCAGAGCGGGATAGTTGATACCCGCGGTCCTCAGCGGAGCCTGCCATAGTTTGCCGGACTTGAAGAGCACCTTCCAGATGTCCTTGTGGGAGGAGCCGTAGAGCTCCCAGAGGGTCTGGTGTTTGGCTGGGTCGTATTCCCACAAATTGTAGGCTCGACGCTGGCAAGAGAGAACCAGGCGAACTAACATCACCTGGACTACGTTGACGAGTTTGACATCCTTATCGACCATGCTCTGGACGCGCGTTTAGAGCACTGATAGCTCGTCGGATGAGGACCAGTTCAGGCCCTTCTCAGGCCAGGACGTGAGCCACAGTGGGGCTCCGGATCTGAATTCTGGAGCAGCGGCCCACTTTTACCGCACAGTTCGGTGATATAGAACCACTGCTGCTGCCACTCCTTGACGGAATCATTGAAGGTGCCGTCGGCCATGTGACGTTGGGCCTCTTGCTCACCATGGCACCGCCGCACTCGGCGTGCTCGCCATTCACCACCTTGGGCTTCACGTTGAAGATCTTCAGCCATAAGCCGAAGTGGGGCGAAATACGGAGAAAAGCCTCACACACGACGATGAACATCGAGATGTTAAGGAAAGAATTGGGGGACAGATCATGAAAATCAATCCTGTAATAATAAATGATGCCGCGAACAAATGGGTGAAGGGGAAACCTGAGCCCGTGGACAAAATGAGGAAGAAACACGACCCTCTCGTGGGGCTCTGGAGTGGGGACGATCTGTCCCGCCGGCGGAAGATGGTGGCCGATTTTCTTGGCCAGGTACCCGGCCTCTCGGAGCTTTTTGATATCCCTCTCCCGGACGGTAGAGGCCATCCATTTGCCTCCTGCTTCGGATTCGGACATATTCGGAGAACCTCTCTTTAGTGGAGAAGAAGAGTGCTTGGGCGCTAGGGCTCGAGCAAAGGGGAATGGACTAGCGGAAGGGAAAGGTGTGAGCAAAGAGGAAGAGACCTTATCTCTTTATAAAGGCGGTAAAAGCTTTTGCGCCTCCCCACTTGCCTAGTGGAACCCGATCGTTGCCCACTCGCTGCGATTAGCAGTGCGGTTGGGCTACCCGCGCCTGTATTAATGAAATCCCCGCGATAAGGGGAACACGATCTCTGCTTTGACGAGACCACCTCGCAACATGTGCGGTGTTTGGTTGTGGGAAAACGGTTCGAATAATGACTTGACCGTAGTGTCATGTCACGTTGTCTGAAGTTGTTAGTAGATTACATTTGTGGAATATCATTCTCTCTATGGTGGTATGTGTAGATCATCTTGCATCCGGACATGATTTAAGTGTTCGGTAATTACTTTGGAGTATTCGGAGATGGAACCCGCCATGCAATGCCGAAGACAATCTACGCACCAGACTCATCGTCATTGAAGCCTGGTTCAGGGGCTACTAAGGGAGTCCTGGATTAGGGGGTATCCGGACAGCCAGACTATATACTTTGGCTGGACTGATGGACCGTGAAGATACAAGACTCAAGACTTCGTCCCGTGTCCGGATGGGACTCTCCTTTGTGTGGAAGACAAGCTTGGTGATCCGGATATTAGATTTCCTTCTTTGTAACCGACTCTGTGTAAACCCTAGCCCCCTCCGGTGTCTATATAAACCGGAGGGTTTGGTCCATATAGGGACAATCATAATCATCATAGGCTAGCTTCTAGGGTTTAGCCTCTACGATCTCGTGGTAGATCAACTCTTGTAATACTCATATCATCAAGATCAATCAAGCAGGAAGTAGGGTTTTACCTCCATCGAGAGGGTCCGAACCTGGGTAAAACATCATGTCCCTTGCCTCCTGATACCATTAGCCTTAGACGCACAGATCGTGTCCCTTGCCTCCTGTTACCATGACGCAACAGACATGGTTCACTCACACTAACTGTGTGCCACGCCGGTGCCCCTGTCACGCACATCCACATAGTACATTGGGCTCCACCAGACTTACCCTCTCAAAAATATCTACCCGCCTGCAACTTTTTTCTATTTGAGAACACATGGTTATTATGTTTCGACCGTGTGTGATGTTTCTTGTTTCCCTCTTGCATCCCTTGAAAATATCTGCCCGCCTCGAGGGTTTTTCTGTTTCATAACACATGGTTGTTATCTCCGGACCGTGTGCAATCCACCATCATCCAAATTTTCAATAGCACCGGCATTTCACTCCCACGTAGTAAAATTTTCAGTAGTCGCGTCATTTCCTCAAACACACCCCGCCCCCTTCCTCTCTCTCTCTCTCTCTCTCACACACACACACACACACCAAAAAACCCTCGGGCGCGTGCACGCGCGCGCACACACACACACACCCTCCCTCCCTCTAAACCCTAGCAAGTTCGCCGCCGTCTTCGTCGCTGCAAGGCGTCCATTGTCAACATCTGCCGGTTTGCGCGTGCAGCTTACCCACTGATCTCCATACCCAGGCCGCCTTGAGTTTCTTAGATGACGCCTGCCAAAGGCCCCCTTTCCCGCAGACCCCCATCCCCATCCCCATCCCCCACTCAAGAGCATCGCAGCCTAAGCCCGGCTACGCTTCCCGTGGAGCTCGAGGAGCGACTGGCTCAAAAGAGGTGTATTGTGGTCTCTTCGCCCAACGTCACCGAGGAAGCTGACGACCATTACTGGCTGCAGGCACTCAATCAACGGGCTAGAGTATACGGGTATGTCGCGGACGCCAGCTATGACATCGAAGTCGTCGATAGCGACGTCCTGAGGCGGGCTATGTCACAGGTTAAGTGGCCCACCCCAACCCCTCGGGTTCAACCGCCGTCGTTCTCATCCATGGCCCCATCGCTGATCTCCTCTGGCTTGCTGTCAAGAATTTGCCATCCTACATCACCATCGAGCCCCTTTTGTCATTTCTGAAGGACATGTTCTGCGACGCTGGCTTGGGATCCATAGCTTCCAAGTCAGACCTCATCGGCGGTGACCACGAGGAGGGCACCCTCTCCGGCTCTTCCAAGGGGAAAGATCCCATATGCTCTTCCAAGGGGAAAGAGCCCGTCTGCAACATCAGGGAGGGCACCCTACAGCCATGCTCTTCCAAGGGGAAGGAGCCCATCTGCGACAACATGGAGTGCATCCAGGGTCAGGTACTCTTCCCACAGGAATGAGCCCATCTGTGACAAGTGAGGAAACCCATGATTTGTTTTGTCGTGCCTCTTCACAGGGGGGAACCCATGATTTGTTTTGTGGAGTCCCTTTTGTAGTGTAGTGAGAATATTTCTGACTTTAATTGCTATATTTGGTTGTTTGCAGTATGCCTTGTTTATTTCAGTTGTTCACAATGTGATGCTATATATGTGCAATTATTTACTGTGCAGTACATTTCATCAATCCAGTTTTAACCATACCGATAGGAATGCATATATTTGCTTGCTGTTAAGCCTGTTATAGCTAGCATATGTCTCTTTTAAAGTTTTTTTAATTGTTCGGCTGTTTGTAGTTAGCATATGTCCAGTTTCAAATGCTATCTTTGTTTGTTCGTAGTATGCCTTGTTTATTCCAGTTATTCACAGCGTGATGTTCCATATGTGCAAGTATGAACCGTGCAGTTCAATTTCATCAATACCAGTTTCAACAATACCACTATGAATGACTACATTTGGTTGTTGCATCTTGTAGTTAACACGCCTTTCCATTTTTATTTAACAATAACCAGTGACTTAGACCGGCACAATACCAGTTTGAATGACTATGTTTGCTTGTTGTTGAATGTTAGGTCTGTTGCAGTTAACACACCTTTCCACTTGTTTTGCTTTACTAGCGTGCTTAATCCTGCACACTGAAGCTACCTTTTGGAGATTATTTTGTCTGCCATGGATATATTTGGTTGATGTTTAGCCTGTTGTGCTTAACATGCATCTTGATGTACCTACATAGGAAATTTTTGGGAACGACTTTTGTTTTCCATCAAGGTTAGTTTCATCCCATGGCTTATATATACTCACTGTTCAGGATAACGGTAGCTGGTACCATATAGGCCGGGGGATGATAAGGGACTAAGCGGTGAATCGGACTTTTAACTTAATGTATCTGTAAACCATTTATCGTTAGGTTAACTGTGACATCCTGGATTTTCCTTCTCTCTTTTTCCAGACTTTCTTTTGCATTTGCTTTGGATTTGGAGTTTTGAATCAATTCAACTGGACTTGAACACTTGGGCCTACCCTTGGCTTTCACCCAAGTGACCCATCCACCTCTAACTCACCTTTCCTTCTCTGAAAAACTCCATCAAAAGCCCAAGGGATATTTTTCATACAAGAAAAATATTCATTTTCTTCCCTGTAAATCACTTCAGAGAAGTATGCTCCAAAGTAACCCCTAGTTTTCTTGCCCCTAAAATCCTGAATAAATTAAAAAATATTGTTTGAACCCTAGGGCACCTTGCTGAGCAAAAATATTGCATAACTTTTTGGAATATTTTTGCTACAGAAAATCATTTCTATTCTGGACAAAATGACCACATTGCACAACAAGTATATTTTTGCTTGATCTTTTGGGGCTGACCTTTTCTGAGCTTGATTACCCTCCTAAGAGATTGCTAAACCCCAAAGCACAGCCTTTAGTTCTCACAAGATTTTTCTCAGTGAAGCTCACAAGTTTTTGTCTAGAAACTTGCCAGGAAGAAAGCCACTCACACAGTTCACCTGTGACCCAGCCAACCATGCAAAACAACCAAAACCACTAAGGACTACATTCCAGACATGGTGTTTGCACTTAGCTTAGCCTGATGCCAAAGTTCATGCGGTGACCATGTTCGTCCAAGGGGGTTGGCATGCGGTCGACACGCTATGCGGTGCACCAGCTCCTCTGTTTTGCGCGTGCTCACTGCCCCGGCCACTGCACCTTGCCAAACCGCGCCCCCATCCTCGTCTGCACCTCCTTAACTCAGCCCTGGCGCTCGCCGACACCGGAGCTTGCCGCAACGAGCACGGGCACAGCGCGGCCAAGGCAACAATGCACCCGTGCCCCTGTGCTCGTCGCATATCGTGCTCCTATGCTCGTCACTGCTCGCCTATAGTCCCCGTCTGATCCCCGGTGCCTTCTCCCCCTCTCACTGACACCATTCGTCGCCAGGCGACGCTCCAGAGAGCTCCGGCGAGCTCTTGATCCCCGCGTTGGCCTCGCCTATAAATAGAGCCCCCGAGCTCATTTCTCTCCGCACACACTCTCAACGCACCTCCAGAACACCGTAGGAAGCCGCAGCCTGGTCGGGCAGGCCTCTGGTCGCCGTCCCTGCACCGAGCTTGCCGGTGATCCCCGTCCTCTGCCCCTCCCTCTCCAGAGCCGCTCGTGCTCCACTGAATTCTCCGGCATGTCCGTGGTGGTCCACTGGTGCGTGCTGGTGTCATTGGAGCTGCTGGACTGGCCCTGCCTCGCCGGAATCGCCATCTCCGACGAACTCCGCCCGCTGTCGCCGCTGGAGAGCTTCGTTCCGACCCCGTCCAGCCACCCCTAGCCATGCTACGGGTACGGGCAGGTGCGCCTCGATCTCCACTACAATCCTATCCTCTCAGATCTCGCCGCCGGGCACACCTTGCCGGAGAAAGCGTCGTCGCCTCGCTGCCCGACTCTGCTTCTCTCCTCCTCCCCCTCCGACCTGACCGCTGGGGCCCGCTATCGGCCACTCAGGCTGCGCCCAACCGGTATGAGTGGTGGCGCCCGGCTGCTTGACGCCTTCGACGTCACCCCCCTCTGGTTTTTCTTTTATTCAAATTTAATTCAAATTTGACATAACTTTGACTAGCTGTAACTTTTATTCTACAAGTCCAAATGAGTTGATTATTTTTGCTTTGTGTTCTTACTGGAAAATACTAGCAGCACACCCAATATGGGATTTTTCTCTAATGTCTAGAATTTCTGGTAATTTTCAAAAGTGTTCTTGATATTTTCTTTTTGTCATGTGATTTATTTTCAAAAGGTGAAGCTTGTCTTGAAGGCATCCAGGAGGAATGTGAAGCACCTCTGCACTAAGGCAAGCCACAGCAATGTTTTGATGGTGTCTTTGCAATATCCATGCTTTTCCACTTGAATATATGATATTCATTGCATATGGTATTAAAAACAAAAAATGCTTGTGTTATTTAGTTTGTCATGATCAAGATGCTTAGTTAACAGAAGTGAATGCTTGAACTAGTGAGATATAGCTTGAGTAGTTGAACTAAGTGAGTTTGTCATGACTATGGTAATATGAGCATCGATATTATTTTCTGTATATGCATAATGAGTTTCATATGATAAATGCCAACTAAAAAGTGATTAATCTAGATGACCAGTAAGTAAGGGCCAGAAATGTTGAGAGATGAGTTTATGCAAGTAGAACTTTGAATGAGGTTGATCTGTTGTTTCTAAGTGATATGTGATGCATGTTATATGGTTGCATAAGCATGGCATATAGTGACTCGAGCATTTTATTTCAAGTTAAACCTGATGCTAATTGAACTTGAACATAAAGTTGGTCGGGTCATGGTGCCACTGAATCGGGCTGACAAGTGCAACCACATTTGCCTTAGTATGGGGAGGCCGTTAGTCGGCCCGTTGTCATGCCTTTTATTGGTGCTTCTAGCGAGGGAAGGTTATGGGCGTGCATTACCCTGGCCCGGTAAGCAGACATAACCTTGTGGGCCTGTTGTTGTTATGGTACCTTGTCCCCGTTTGGGACCGTTTATTTGCCATGACGGTGGCTGTTTTGCCTTTGGTAGGCTAGGCCACCCATGACTTATCCCAGTGGGGAGTTGGTCGGAGTGGCCTAAAGAGTGTCATGGAAATGGGAGAGTTCTGTCGGAATGCAGTTGGTCCACCTAAATGGGAGTGCGAGGCCATGGGTTCCGTGGTTTGGGTAAAGTGTGCTACCTCTACAGAGTGTATTAATCTATCGATAGTCGCACTCGTGGATATGGGCCCAGTTCGTAAGTAAGTAACACCATGGATCAACTTTTATAAGGAAATGTTGCACACTAAGTTATTTGCATTGCACTAGTTGGATCATGATGATGCAAGTGAGGCTGATAGTTGTGGTATCAATTGTGATCCGTGAGTGATCACCATTTGGTTACAAGGTAATCTGTTTAACCAAGTATGGTTCTGGTTGCCATCCATCATGATCACCATTCGGTTGTGAGGCAACCTATTGGTAAGAGAGAGTCCGAGTGACTCAGTGCACAAGTTTGGTTTCACTGCATAAGTAGCGTGTTGCTATTTGCATTTAACTTGATTAAATGTCATGATATTGTTGTCATTATGGTTATGCTTGCTGTGAGCTTGCAAGTACATTCAATGTACTGACCTGGCGTGTTATGCCAGATTTTAGGAAAGTCTAACTGGATCAGAGTGATGCTGTGTCTAGATCGTGTCCACATCAGTGTCCCTGTGCTATGGAGTCCCGCTACATCGTTGTTCCGTTGCCGTGTAGATGTCGTGCTCGAGGCCCTTTATGTTCACTAAATAATGTACATATTGTTCAGCCGCACCGAGTGTGCCGCTTGGCCTTGCTACTTGATGTAATGTCACACTATGCTTCCGCTAGTTTCAATAAAGCGGTAATTTTCTGTACCAAGATATTGTGTATTGCCAGAAGACATGATCTCTGGGTTGGCAATGCAAGGTAAACCGGTTGCTCTGATCCGGGGTGCCACAACGCTTGGTATTAGAGCCATGCTGACTGTAGGACACGCTAGACCCCGACACGTGAAGTAAACGCTAGTTAGTTTGCTTTGAGTGCCGTTAGTCATTGCATCTAGATGCTACATTGCATGCATTAGACTTATTGTTATTACTAACCGGTTAATGGTTGTGAGTGTAGATGGCTCTGGTGCCATATCCTTGTCAGTTGGAGCTGATGCCATACACTTCTCCGCATCTCATTCGTAACGTGTGGCGTCGACTATACCCTCACAGTGACAACCCAGCATATCGGGTGTACCGGGAGCGTCTAGCTGACTCCGTGTATGAGTATCACGCCGTGGTTACTCTGCGCACCAGTTCGTCAGCAGGCTCTTACACTCGTACCTCTTGGAGCGGTTATGCATCCACTGTCGTTCAAGTTGTCTAGTATGCTGCATTCAAGATTCTTGTTGAGTTACACTATACAGAGGCTCGGATGCAGAACCACCCAGGCTTTTGCTTCTACCCATGTTTGCACGATGATGGTCGCATTCGTTTTCCTTCCATTGATTCGGGCGTCTGATACTGACACTAGCCACCTTTCTCGATATATCACCGTTAGTTATCTTCTGATTCATGAGTTAGCTCGAGAGCTGAATTGTGCTCGTTCTGCTTTAGCCGCCGCTAGATCCTACCGTACTCCACCTTCTCTGGGGTTTACTCCTTATATTATGCCCAGTTCTAGCTCGCCTATTTCCCTAGTTACTCCCCCGAGTAGCTCGGGCACCTCGACTGTTAACCCACACAGTGCTCCTGCTGAGTGGGCGTCTCTTCTTGCTACCCCCGCAGCTCCGATGATCCCTTCTCATCCCACACCTACCCCTGAGGGAGAGCCCTCGAGGCAGCGTCATCGTGTTACCTTTAACCCGGAGGTCTTGGTTAGCATCGTCAGTTCAGGATCTGGGTCTGACTCAGGAGAGGATCCGGCAGCACTGATAGAGTCCTAGAGCTTCTGAGTATCCGAAGTGGTCATTTGATGTACGGATGTAGTTGTATGAGCCATGATGTATCGTTGCATGTATGCGAGTGGCCGCAACAGTCATGATGGATACCTTTCATGTATGAGTCTATGTATAATTATGTTGGAGTTTTTATTTCGATCGCCGTGTTTCTCGATTCGTTCGTTTTGCTCTTTCGGGATTGTCGCTGGCTTTTCTTCCCATGATTGGATGTTTCTCATCGCGGTTGCTCTTATTGGGAAAAATAAACAGTAGGATGACGTGGGGAGGCAGCAGCACGCAGGCTTGTGAGGATGTCCCTGTTTGTCACTCAGTAAGACAGGCAGGACACTCCCCCGAGCCGTATCCGCAACCACCGCCTCCATCGCCAAATCCACCCTCCACTGAACAAATTATCCACATGTTTGAAGAAAGAAGCAACAATGATCTGATTGAGCTGTTAAAAAGTGTGCAAGCTATGGTTGGGCAGAGTGGGAATCAAAATGGCCATCACTCCAAGTTGTCAGATTTTCAAAGGACTAAGCCTCCCAGTTTTAGTCAAGTGGTTGACCCTTTGGAAGCAGATGATTGGTTACGAACTATTGATAAGAAACTTAAGATTTCTTGCACTGACGAAGCTGACAATGTTCCGTTTGCTACCCACTATCTTGAAGGAGCCACTGCTATATGGTGGGATAATGCTAAAGCTCTGTGGCCTGCGGGAGAAGAAATCACTTGGACTAATTTCAAGGACCAATTCCTCAAGTACCATATTCCAGCTGGTGTCATGCAGGTCAAGCAACCCAAATTCCTTGGTCTCACTCAAGGAAGTCTGTCAGTAAGCGAATATTTTCACAAGTTCAACCATATGGCCTGTTATTCCCTCTATGATGTGGCCACGGGAGAAAGGAAGATCGATAGGTTCCTTGGAGGATTAAATCAACACCTCAGGAGTGCTCTCTGCATGCTCGACTTTCCAGATTTTCATTGTCTAGTGAACAAGGCCCTCATTGCAGAAAGAGAGTACAAGCCTGTGCAAGACAACTGACCCGCAAATAATGACCACGAGCATAAATTCGAGCCAAAGAAGGACGGACATCCCGTGCAGAAGGCCCGTACCTGGCAATAGACTCAAGTGGAGTACAAACCATATTGGCAACAGAATGTGAACAAGACCACCACTCAAGTCAAGAATGTCATGACCAGTTCAGTGCACGAGGAGCGTCAGCGCAACAACGCATGTTTTAATTATGGACAGACCAGACATTATGCCAGGCAGTGTCCCAAGAAGTCAAATGCCCCGTTTCAGCCGCAAGTCAATCACATGGGGCCATATCATACCCAGAAGATCGTCCAAGGGCAAGTTCATAACGTCTCCACAAATGAAGCCTAGGAAAACCCCTAAGTCGTCATTGGTATGTTTCTCGTTAATAACATACCCACAATAATTTTATTTGACTCTGGGGCTTCCCACTCTTTTATTTCTCGGAGTTTCATTACCCAAAACAAATTTCCTTGCTCGCTTTTGGGGAAAAGTATGCTGGTTCAATCCCCGCGATCCGTACTCAAAAGCAATCTGGTCTGCAAAAATTTGGAAATTGATGTCAAGGGAGTCTGTTTTCCAACCACTTTGATAGTCATCGAGTCTGCCAAGTTGGATGTTATTTTGGGAATGAACTGATTGACCCAATATCAAGTATGCATCAATTGTGCGACCCGAGAAGTCACTTTGACAAATCAAGAAGGGCGATCCATAAAATTTTATGCCCGCAAAAGCATCCCCAAAGGAGAACTGGTCTTCACAGCAGTAGCCGAAGAATTGGATCTAATTACTATGGTCAGTGAATTTCCCGATGTATTCCCTGAGGAATTACCCGGAATGCCTCCAGACAGAGAGCTTGAGTTTGCAATTGATCTTGTACCTGGAACTGCACCATTGTACAAAAAGTATTATCGAATGCCTTCATCTGAACTCGTGGAATTAAAGAAACAGTTGGATGAATGCTATAGAAAGGATATATCCTCCCAAGCTCGTCACTATGGGGATCATCCGCAATATTTGTAGATAAGAAAGACGGCAGTCTCAGCATGTGCGTGGACTACCGTCAGTTGAACGATGTCACCATTAAGAACAAATACCCGCTACCAAGGATTGATGATTTGTTCGATCAACTCAGTGGGGCAAAGGTATTTTCCAAGATTGATTTAAGGAGCGGAAATCATCAGCTCAAGATCAAGAAGTAAGATATTCCTAAGACCGCGTTCACCACCCCTTACAGTCTCTATGAATATACGGTGATGTCTTTCGGTCTCACAAATGCCCCTGCCTTTTTCATGCATACGATGAATAAGGTGTTCATGGAATTCTTGGATAAGTTTGTGGTGGTTTTCATTGATGATATTCTCATATACTCTAAAAGTGACGAAGAACACAAGGAACACCTCTAAGCAGTCTTACAGACAATCCGTGACCATAACTTTATGCAAAATTCAGCAAGTGTGAGTTTTGGCTTAAACAAGTCGGATTTCTGGGACATGTTCTATCAGCAGAAGGTATCGCAATGGATCCTAGCAAAGTAAAATATGTGCTTGATTGGGCAGCACCCATGACGGTGTCCGAAATCTGAAGTTTTCTTGGATTAGCCAGATAGTACCGTCGGTTCATTGAAGGATTTTCCAAAATTGCCAAGCCAATGATAGAACTCCTCAAGAAAGACAAGAAGTTTGACTGGACTAAGGACTGCGAGAAGAGCTTTAACGAGCTAAAAACCAGGTTGACATCAGCACCAGTACTGACTCTCCCAGGCATTTACCGCAACTTCGATGTGTATTGTGACACATCTAGAAAGGGTATTGGGTGCATACTCATGCAAGACGGCAAGGTGGTAGCTTCTGCATCTCGCCAGCTACGACCTCATGAAGGAAATTATCCTACACATGATTTGGAACTGGCCGATGTTGTGCACTATCAAAAAATTTGGAGACATTACCTCATTGGAAAAAGATGTCAAATATTTACCGACCACAAGAGTCTCAAATATATATTTACCCAGCCAGACTTAAACCTTCAACAGCGAAGATGGCTCAAGTTGGTCAAGGACTATGATCTGGGAATAAATTACCATCCGGGAAAAGCCAACATGGTTGTTGATGCCCTCAGTCGCAAGCCTGCCAGTTTAAATGCCATGATGGAGTCCTTGCCTCCGGAACTCCAACAAGAGATCGCTCAGCTCAACTTGGTAATTGTAAATGTCGGTCTTGCAAATATTTTGGAAGTAACTCCTACTCTCGAGGAAGAGATTCGCATGGCACAGGCTGACGACAAGACTCTGCAAGGACATCTCCACCGTCTGCGAGAAGGCCAGACTCAGGATTTCTCTAAGGACGCACTGGGTACACTCAGGTTCCAAGGATGGATATGCGTACCTGAGCAAGCAGCCTTGAGAAAGAAAATTTTGGCACAAGCACACGGGTCCTCATATTTGATACACCCAGGCGGCACTAAAATGTACGAAGACCTTTGACAGGTATTTTGGTGGGATGGAATGAAAAAGGACATCGCATATTTTGTCGCTTGTTGTGACATCTGCAACAAAGTTAAGGCAGAACACCATAAACCCGCCGGACTTCTCCAACCTCTACCCATCTCGCAATGGAAATGGGATGATCTCTGCATGGACTTTATCACAGGTCTACCCAGGACTCACCGAGGCAATGATGTTGTATGGGTCATAGTGGACACGCTGACTAAAGTGGCTCACTTTATTCCCATCCGCACCACCTATCACGCTGATCAACTTGCACAATTATATGTGTCCCGGATTTTCAGTTTGCATGTAGTGCCAAAAACAATCACTTCAGACCAAGGTTCGCTCTTTACCTCCGCCTTCTGGTCCTGACTCCATCAAGCTCTATGGACCGCTCTCAAATACAGCACCGCCTATCACCCACAGACAGACGGCCAGATTAAGCGGGTAAATCAAATCCTTGAAGACATGCTTCGAGTATGTGCCTTAGCCCAGGGACCCAAATGGGAAGATTGTCTGCCATATGTGGAATGCTCATACAACAATAGTTTTCAAACCAGACTGAAGATGTCACCAATTGAAGCGTTGTATGGCCATAAGTGCCGCACTCCATTAAATTGGTCTCAAACCAGAGACATCCGTATCTTCAGTACTGATTTGATATTGGAGGCAGAGAAACAAGTCAAGGAAATTTGAGATAGACTGCAACTGGCTAAGTCACGATAGAAGAGTTATTATGATGACAAACATCGGCAAGTCAGTTTTGAGCCTGGTGAACACGTGTATCTCCGAGTCACACCAATGAAGGGAATCAAGAGATTTCAGACCCGAGGCAAATTGGCACCAAGATATATTGGTCCGTTCCCAGTCATGACTCAAGTTGGCACGGTTACGTATCTGTTGGAATTGCCACCGGAATTGTTGGAAGTACACAACGTGTACCACGTGTCATAGCTGAGAAGGTTTATTTCACCACCCAAGAAGAGGACTGATATGTTAGAGATTGAGCTTGCCAAGGATTTAACTTATGAGGAGAGACCGTTCAGAATCTTGGATGAGGCAGAAAGGGTCACACGCAGCAAAGCGATCAAGTTTTACAAGGTCCAGTGGGAGCATCACACTGAAGAAGAAGCGACCTAGGAAAGAGAGGAATTTTTAAGAACAACCTACCCAGAATTGTTTTCCCAAGCAACCGAATCTTGAGGACAAGATTCGTCTTACGTGGGGGAGGTTTGTGACAGCCTGGATTTGCCTTCTCTCTTTTTCCGGACTTTCTTTTGCATTTGCTTTGGCTTTGGAGTTTTTAATCAATTCAAATGGACTTGAACACTTGGGCCTACCCTTAGCTTTCACCCAAGTGACCCATCCACCTCTAACTCACCTTTCCTTCTCTGAAAAACTCCATCAAAAGCCCAAGGCATATTTTTCATAAAAGAAAAATATTCATTTTCTTCCTTGAAAATCATTTCACAGAAGTATGCTCCAAAGCAACCCCTAGTTTTATTGCCCCTAAAATCCTGAATAAATTCACAAATATTCTTTGAACCCTATGGCACCTTCCTGAGCAAAAATATTGCATAACTTTTTGGAATATTTTTGCTACAGAAAATCATTTCTGTTCTGGACAAAATGACCACATTGCACAACAAGTATATTTTTGCTTGATCTTTTGGGGCTGATCTTTTCTGAGCTTGATTACCCTCCTAAGAGATTGCTAAACCCCAAAGCACAGCCTTTAGTTCTCACTAGATTTTTCTCAGTGAAGCTCACAAGTTTCTGTCCAGAAACTTGCCAGGAAGAAAGCCACTCACACAGTTCACCTGTGACCCAGCCAACCGTGCAAAACAACCAAAACCACTAAGGACTACACGCCAGACATGGTGTTTGCGCTTAGCTCAGCTTGATGCCAAAGTTCACGCGGTGACCACGTTCGTCCAAGGGGGTTGGCATGCGGCCGACACGCTCTGCGTTGCGCCAGCTCCTCTGTTTCGCGCGTGCTCGTTGCCCCGGCCACCGCACCTTGCCAAACTGCGCCCCCATCCTTGTCTGCACCTCCTTAACTCAGCCCTGGCAGCTGGCGCTTGGCAACGCTGGAGCTCACCGCAGCGAGCACGGGCACGGGCACGGTGCAGCCAAGGAAACAGTGCACCCATGCCCCTGTGCTCGTCACGTACCGCACTCCTGTGCTCGTCGCTGCTCGCCTACAGTCCCCGCGTGATCCCCGACGCCTTCTCCCCCTCTCACTGACGCCATTCATTGTCGGGCGACGCTCCAGAGAGCTCCGGCGAGCTCTCGATCCCCGCCTTGGCCTCGCCTATAAATAGAGCCCCCCCCCCCCCCGAGCTCGTTTCTCTCCGCACACACTCTCAACACACCTCCACAATGCCGTAGGAAGCTGCAGCCCAGCCGGGCAGGCCTCTGGCCCTCGTCCCTGCCCCGAGCTCGCCGGCGATCCCCGTCCTCTACCCCCTCCCTCTCCAGAGCCGCTCGAGCTCCACTGACTTCTCCGGCGTGTCCGTGGTGGTCCACTGGTGCATGTTGGTGCCATTGGAGCTGCTGGACTGGCCCTGCCTCACCGGAATCGCCATATCTGACGAGCTCCAACCGCCGCCACCGCTGGAGAGCTTTGTTCCGACTCCGTCGGGCCACCCCTAGACATGCTACGGGTACGAGCAAGTGCGCCTCGATCTCCTCTACAATCCTATCCTCTCAGATCTCGTCGCCGGGCACTCCTCGCCGGAGAAAGCATCGTCTCCGCGCCGCCCAACTCTTCTTCTCTCCCCTCCCCCTCCGACCTGACCTCTGGGGCCCACTGTCAGCCACTTAGGCCGCGCCTGAAGCGGTATGAGTTGTGGCGCCCGGTTGGTTGACGCCTTCGACGTCACCCCCCGCCCCTCTGGTTTTCCTTTTATACAAATTTAATTCAAATTTGACCAGAACTTTGACTACCTGTAACTTTTATTCTATAAGTCCAAATGAGTTGATTCTTTTTGCATTGTGTTCTTACTGGAAAATCCTAGCACCACACCCAAGATGGGATTTTTCTCTGCTGTCTAAAATTTCTGGTAATTTTTGGAAGTGTTCTTGATATTTTCATCTTGTCATTTGATTTATTTTCAAAAGGTGAAGCTTGTCTTGAAGGCATCCAGGAGGAGTGTGAAGCTCCTCTGCACTAAGGCAAGCCACAACAACGTTTTGATGGTGTCTTTGCAATATCCATGATTTTCGACTTGAATATATGATATTCATTACATATGGTCTTAAAAATAAATAATGCATGTGTCATTTAGTTTGTCATGATCAGGATGCTTAGTTAACAGAAGTGAATGCTTGGACTAGTGAGATATATATTGTGTAGTTGAACTAAGTGAGTTTTTCATGACTATGGTAATATGAGCATCGATATTATTTTCCGTATATTTCATATGATAAATGCCAACTAAAAAGTGATTAATCTAGATGACCAGTAAGTAAGGACCAGAAATGTTGAGAGATGAGTTTGTGCAAGTAGAACTTTGAATGAGGTTGATCTGTTGTTTCTAAGTGATATGTGATGCATGTTATATGGTTGCATAAGCATGGCATATAGTGACTCGAGCATTTTAGTTCAAGTTAAACCTGATGCTAATTGAACTTGAACATAGAGTTGGTCGGGTCATGGTGCCACTGAATCAAGCTAACAAGTGCAACCACATTTGCCTTAGTATGGGGAGGCCGTTAGTCGGCCCGTTGTCATGCCTTTTGTCGGTGCCTCCAATGAGGGAAGGTTATGGGCGTGCGTTACCCTGGCCCGGTAAGCAGACATAACCTTGTGGGTCTGTTGTTGTTATGGTACCTTGTCCCTGTTTGGGACCGTTTATTTGCCATGACGGTGGCTGTTTTGCCTTTGGTAGGCTAGGCCACCCATGACTTATCCCGGTGGGGAGTTGGTCGGAGTGGCCGAAAAAGTGTCATGGCAATGGGAGAGTTCTGTCGGAATGCGGTTGGTCCACCTAAATGGGAGTGCAAGGCCCTGGGTTCTGTGGTGTGGGTAAAGTGCGCTATCTCTGCGAGTGCATTAATCTATCAATAGCCGCACCCGCGGATAAGGGCCCAGTTCGTAAGTAAGTCACAACATGGATCAACTTTTATAAAGAAATGTTGCACACTAAGTTATTTGCATTACACTGGTTGGATCATGATGATGTTAATGAGGCTGACAGTTGTGGTATCAATTGTGATCCGTGAGTGATCACCGTTCGGTTACAAGGTGACCTATTGAACCGAGTATGGTTCTAGTTTTGATCCTTCATGATCACCGTTCGGTTGCGAGGCAACCTGTTGGTAAGAGAGAGTCTGAGTGACTCAGTGCACAAGTTTGGTTTCACTACATAAGTAGCATGTTGTTGTTTGCATTTAACTTGATTAAATGTCATGATATTGTTGTCATTATGGTTATGCTTGCTGTGAGCTTGCAAGACATTCAATGTACTGACCTGGCGTGTTATGCCATCGAAGTGCTGCCGTGTCTAGATCGTGTCCACATTGATGTCCTTGTGCTATGGAGTCCCGCTACGTCATTGTTCCGCTACCGTGTAGATGTCGTGCTCGAGGCCCCTTTATGTTCACTAAATAATGTACATATTGTTCAGCCGCACCGAGTGTGCTGCTTAGCCTCGCTACTTGATGTAATGTCACACTATGCTTCCGCTAGTTTCAATAAAGCGGTGATTTTCTGTACCAAGATGTTGGGTATTGCCAAAAGACATGATCACTGGGTTGGCAATGCAAGGTAAACCGGTTGCTCTGAGCTGGGGTGCCACATTAACTAGGGCCATATGTAATATATCTGAGGCTACATAGCAACATGCAATGTACTTAATGTCTAAATGTGCAATCCTAGGCTACATATCAACAAGGAAGAGTGTTACCTTTACGCAGAAGAGCAGCAGCAACAACTACTACTACTACAACAACACAACCCTGTTTGGATACTCAACTTAGCTAGAGGTTAGAGTTAGTTTCTAGCTCTTGACTAACCCTGAACTAACTCCATCCAAAGAGGTGTTTGGATGATAGGGTTAGATTGACAACAAATGCACTACGAGAACTAGCTCCAATTGGCACCTCTTGGGTTGGATAGTTTTTTTGGGTGCCTTAGATGCAACTAGCTCAAACTAGCCCTCATGTTTGGATATACTTTAGGGCTATTTGATCCCGGACTAGCTCAAACTAACTCTAACCTATGGATACAACAGCAATTAATCGGCCGATAATTTGTAAGATCGCAATAAACACCTTCCGACACATAATATAAGATGTTAATTGATATAATATGTGAGTATATGGGATGTTATAAGATATTATAAAAGAGTGTTGTACTACATCATTGTGCAATTGTTGTTCAGCTTCTAATATTAACTTGGTGCTTTTAGGTACATATGTCATTGGTAAAGATCTGTGCTTCGACCCTTCCTGCGTATGGGGCAATGAGATATCGATGAACTAGCATCAAGTGAGGAAGCTGATAAAGATTGTTAGTAAAATGGGTCAAAAGATGCCAATTAAACTATTTGTTTACACTTTATCCAAGACAACAACAAGCTGCAAGATGGTAAGTAAGAACTCTGCAACCTTCTTTTTACTGCCCATAATGAGTTGTGTTAGATGACAATATCTGAATCATTTTCCTTTGCAGTGGTTCCCAAAGCAGTTTACTCAAGATTACCTCTCAAATGACATGATTGGTGGGCGTGCAAAGGTTAAAGTATTTCTACCAGAACACAATGATTACCTAGATGTTTTCATGAAGATCGGGAAGGATGGGTGGCCGACCATCACAAGGGGTTGGATTAGAGTCGTGCGTGCCTTCTGCATGGAGGAGGGCACAATATGGGAATTTCGCTTCACCTTGTTCAGCAACCAGAATGCATTTTGCCTCTTTCTTTACCGTCTTTAATAGTACAAGTATAGAGAGTATACAATTGTGGTTCATCATTCTTTATTTGGTTCTTATGTAATTCTTGAACATATGTACCTACGAATCGAATAATGCATTGTTTGTTTGAAGCTGATGGATATGAATAAAGCTATAGCATACATTCAAATTCAAATCCGGTACAATTTGAAATAGCAGCAATTAAATTATGGTGAAATTACGCTCTGCAGGTTGTTACGGCACACTCGGTTGGTAAAACACAAACGTTTGCGATATACACCATAATCTGACACGGTTCACAGAGAGGAAATGTGTGCAAGCATGCACACAATTATCGTTTGCAAAGCGTGTGCGATATCAGCCAATATCACAAACAGTGCGGGCAAACTAAATGTTTGTGATAGTTGCCTTATCGTACACGATTCGCAATCATGAACTATTTCTGATGTGGTATGCATCGTAAACTGTTGCACCATAGAATAGCATGTGTGATAGTTGTCGTGTACGACGATGTTACGACGGTCTGACATTTCATAACCATGTCCGACACTCATACGCCATGTGTGTGATTGTCTGCTTATCATGCACGTTCTATAATAGTAAACCATTTGTGATGGGTCGCGCATCATAAACGTAGCACCACAGAATACCGACTGCGATGGCAATGCAAGCACAAATGAGTAGCGAGTATTGTATATGCATCAAGGCTCCCAATCTCCGACGGTTTCTGGGTTGTGTGGGAAGGACCCCCCTCAGAGTCACTCATTTGGCGACGGTTCCAAATGCCATCGGAAAGGGGTTAAAAACCATTTGTATAGCACCTCGCCATACCAGTGATTGTCATATTGCTTTGCATGATCATATAGCTGAAATAGTATTTGTGGCTCAGCCAATGTTCATCATTCATACATGTTATGCTAGATCATTGCACATCCTGGTACACTGCCAGAGGCATTCATATAGAGTCATAGTTTGTTCTAGTATCGAGTCGTAATTTTGAGTTGTATGTAAATAAAAGTGCAATGATCATCATTAATCATTATTAAAGCATTGCCCCAAGTGAGGAAAGGATGATGAAGACTATGATTCCCCCACAGGTCGGGATGAGGAACCGGACAAAAAAAGAAAAAAGAGGCCAAGAAGAGCCCGACAAAAAAAGGAAATAAAAAAGGGGGAAATGAGAGAAAAAGAGAGAAGGGGCAATGTTACTATCCTTTCCACACTTGTGCTTCAAAATAGCACCATGTTTTCATATGGAGGGTCTCCTATGCTTTCATTTCATACAACTAGTGGGAATTTTTCATTATAGAACTTGTCTTGAATATTCCAATCATGGGCTTCCTCAAATGCCCGAGGTCTTCATGAGAGAGCAAGTTGGATGCACACCCACTTAGTTTTCTTTTTGAGATTTCATACACTTATAGATCTTAGTGCATCCATTGCATGGCAATCTCTACTCCTTCCATTGACATCAATTGATGGGCATCTCCATAGCCCATTGATTAGCCTCGTCAATGTGAGACTTTCTCCTTTTTTGTCTTCTCCATATTATCTATATCACCATACTCTATTCCATCCATAGTGCTATATCCATGGTTGGCGCTCATGTATTGCATGAGAGCTGAAAAAGCTGAAGCACGTAAAAAGGTATGAACCAATTGCTCGACTTGTCATCAGGATTGTGCATGATAAATACTTAGTGTTAAGAAGATGGAGCATGACAAGGCTATATGATTTTGTAGGGATAACGTCCTTTAGCATTGATATTTTGAAAGGCATGATTGTTTGTTGGTATGTCTTATTATTATTGTTTTTATGTCAAACTATAGACTATTGCTTTGAATCATTCGAATCTTAATATTCATGCCACAAAATAGTGATTACATGATGAACATGTTAGGTAGCATTCCGCATCAAACATTCTATTTTTATCTTTTACCTACTCGAGGACGAGCAGGAATAAGCTTGGGGATGCTTGATACGTTTCCAACGTATCTATAATTTTTTATTGTTCCATGCTATTATAGTATCAATCTTGGATGTTTTGTATGCAATTGTATCTCTTTTTTGGGACTAACCTATTAACTTAGTGCCAAGTGACAGTTGTTGCTTTTTGCTTGTTTTTGGTTTTCCAAAAAATCAGTACCAAACGAAGTCCAAATGCCACGAAACTTTTTGACGACTTTTTTCCGGACATAAGAGACACTAGAAGATTTGGGAGAAAGTCAGAAGATGAAGGGGGTGGTGATGAGCCACCAGGGCGTGCCCAGGGGGTAGGCGCGCCCTGGTGCCTCCTGGGCTCCTCGTTCCTCCGTTTGACCAAATTTTGCCTCTATAAATTCTCTAAAATCGGGAAACCAATAGAGAGCCACCCAGAACAGTTTTCCACTGCTGCAAGCTTCTGTTCTCGCAAGATCCCATCTGGAGGCCTTTTCCGGTACCTTGTCGGGGGGAATCAATCATAGAGGGCTTCTACATCAACCTATCTGCCCCTCTGATGATTCGTGAGTAGTTTACCACAGACCTACAAGTCCATAGCTAGTATCTAGATGGCTTCTTCTCTCTCATTGATCTTCAATATGATGTTCTCCTCGATGTTGTTGGACATCTATTTTATGTATCCTTTTTTGTGGTGTGTTTATTGGGATCCAATGAATTGTGGGTTAGCAGCGAAGGGATCGATCAAGTTCAGTTAACAGCGATGGAGTCGCTCGGGTTCAGTTAGTAATGAAGGAATCGATCGGGTTCAGTTAGCAGTGAAGGGATCGATTAGCTTCAGTACATAGTGGGATCGATCGATCGCTCGGGTTCAGTAAGCGAACGCCTCACTCGGGTCAGTCAGTGAGCGCCTCGCACACGTGCGTAAGAGAGAAACGCGCAAACCACACTGCAACGCTCGGCCCCGACCACCCACCATAACTGGGAACTCCCCGAAGTTTTCCTCGCCCTCACATCTAGCGTGATTTTTTATGTCATGGATGGCCCAAAGAATGTCACGCGGGTGCGTCTTTAGCCCGCCCAGGACGAAAAGCCCAATTTCTGTCATAATATTTTGTCATAGAAGTAGGATCCCACCACATCCATGATGATACGTGCCACAATTATTGTTATAGAAGTGTCGTAAGCATGATAGAAAAAGTTTTTCTTTTCGGCCATAATGTCACTGATGTGTCGTTCTTTTGTAGTGTAGTGTCACATATATTCCAGAAAAATTCCTCCTGAAGTTTCATCATGTTTGGACTTTGGTAGGTATGGTTTTTCTATGAAACCAAAAGCATGGAGAAAACACAAACTGGTACCGGGCACTAAATTAATAGGTTAGTGCATAAATAATAAAAATGACATATAAAGTATATAAAAGTGATAGTGTAATAGCATGAAACCATAAAAAAATCATAGATATGTTGGCGACATATCAGACCTTGGTCCGGTTGTACTGCTCATGTGTATTTTGTTGGGAAACATAGTAGTAAACAAAAAAACGCACCTACGATGACCCAGGATCAATATGAAGATGCATAACGGGTTGGGATCACGATCATTACCGTCATCGAGTTGCAGCGGAAGAAGAACTTGTCTGTGTAGATCGTACTTGGAGTCCCTCAAACCATTGATGAACGATCCCTCATACCACCCCTTGGGCGCTGGCTTAGGAGGGGGAGGAGGATTCCTCCCCCTTGTACAATTCGACCTCCTTTCTTAGGGAAGGAGGCACTTTTCTTACTTGGGCCTTTTTAGACCAAGTTGCCTTCCACCTCTTGCCCTTTTTAGGCCCGTTGATATTTAAATTAAATATAAAATGTTCTAAACAGTTCTAGACCATTTAATATATTTTTTAACATCTAGGGAAAACTTTTCCATCTATATATAATGTATCGATAATACCCGGTATTGCCCGATACTCACTCAAACCCATCTTGTGACCCCGAAACGCTTTTGAATCCTCTCGGAACTATTTCGAATGTTCATGAAATAATTCCACAAATATATTCTCATGACTCTTAACACTCAGTAGATCATGATTGCCTTAAGCTTGTGACCCCATTGGTTCGGTAACTCACAGACATGAACAAAACCGTTCGTTCAATGACCGACAGTGGGATCGTGGACGTCCATATTAGTACATGTGCGTACATGTATGATATTCAAGTGAACCTTTGGTTATTGTGTGATGTTCCCTTTGCTTCGCGATACTTCACAAGACCTGGAATGCATCGGTATCCTTCTGAGTCATCACTATGCTCACTATAACGAAATACTCATTACCGGTTTTGTTCTTCTTTCTCATTATTATGTTCCGGAATCCCCGTGACAAAGTCACCTATGTCTGGCCAGATGATGATTGATGTCATCACACAGAGAGGGCCCTAAGAATATCTCTCTATCGTTGAAGGAGCAAATCCCACTCTCCAGCTAACTGATACGGCTCAAATAGCTTTGAGACAATTTTATGGGGTGGCCCTCATCTTTTACTGACGCAAGAGCTAGCAGAGAAAAACTTGATCAGAAGCAGATGAATTAGAACAGGCTAGATATATATATATAGCCGCAGTGGTGATTCTGTATGTGAAGGAGGAGTAGCTAGCTAGATGGATTGGTTTAGACTAATGATGATCAGCGGCAGCGGCGACCGAGTAATTAGCAGATGGAGGACGTGAGGTGGTAGAAGTAGATTGAACAAAGTAGAGATCGGATCGACCCCTGATTGATCAAGAATCAAAGCGAAGCTAGCATCATGGGATCAAGTTAGACAGAACACATGCAATGAACGATCCAAATCATGGAACGCAGGAACTCAGATATGGGCCAATCATAAGATGACTTTTCTGAATATTTTTTTGTACAAACTAAAACCTAACTTTTACATGGCCATATGGCCTTGATTTATAGGCACATGCATGTACCAAGGCTAAGCCCGTAACTCACAGAAACACAAACCAGACTCAACAAGGAAAAAACTATAAAGCACTCAACTAGGACACGGCTGGGACAAAACTGAAAACTAGGAGACTTTGACCTTCATGTAGGCTTGCTTTCCTGATTAGACTTGTACAAGTAGTTGCATGGAGATCTAAAACAAGGCTCCACTTCATCTGAAGGAATTAGCTCAATAGGCATCTCACCAATACTTGGACCCCTGAATAAAATGTCTTGTTTTTTACTTCCTTGGATATTTCATGAGCAAGGCATGGAGCCTAATATACCTCTTTGATTTGTTGAATGCAACACCTTCCTTTGACGTAAAGCAGGCACAGTATATTTTGATGTGACAACTTGCAGGGAGATAACTCTATAGTATGAAGACTTTAAAATACGAGTGCGTGGTGTTGGTGTTTTTGAAACCATCTTCCATCACGTCTAATATTGTTGTATTTCATAATAGTAATTGTTCAGCCTTTGACTGACATATGGATGATTTTTGCAATATATTTCTTTCTTCCATATTACCAGGAAATATGTCGAAGCACAGAATATATTCCATTTGCAGTAGACTAACAGAACAACACAACACATAAAAAGAGGAGTATAAGTGGAAACCTTTCTGTCTCTTTAAATTCTTGAGGACGGTAACATTATGATGAAGGTGGAACCATAGAGAGATGTGTATTTTTAATTGAGATATTTTCAGGAGCACCTTTGCAAAGCTGATATATCTTTCTTTTACAAGATATGGTTGCACTTGCTTCATCTACATAGGCCGTATGGAATGCCATGAGGCCGGGATTCGTGTAGGAAATCTTCAAAGCTATTATATTGGTCTAAAGAAACTTGCAATACATCAATGCATTTTTATTTTTATTTTTTTGCTGACACCACAGCTACCACCTCTTCACTAAATGACAGAGGTTGCCAGCAACTGCACATGGAAAGATTGAATGTTATATTCTGTCTACTAATCAATAAGGAGGGAGATCAAATTACTGCTCTCAAATATTCACCTGATTGATTTTGAAAAGAGGGTTAAAAATGGTATTATGAATGAAGATGGATGGGGGTGAGGGCTGGGAGAAAGATGTTGTATTGCAAGAAGAAGTTGGTTAAGAAGACTGATGATTATGAGAATGAAGGACACAAACTTTTGAATTGGCCCAATTGTTTGATTGATCATTTTTGTTCTCTTGAAAATGATGTATGGTCAATTTTAGTATTCTGATGTGATTTAAGAATATAGGAGGGACAAAGAGATGTGCTATTGCCAGGACAATTATGACTCTCTATTCAGGTATTCAGGTATGATTCTCCATGGTCATGCTTCTTCTGTTCACCTGGAAGTTTATTGATGGGAGGGAAGCCACTTCTGCTTTGATGATTTCTTGGAAGTTCAGGTTAAAACACTTTTGCTCTTAAAGTCTGTTTATCAATTCTTTGGATAACCTATGTAACTATTGGTTTTGATTTTCATACAGCTAGGTGAATTTACAATTAGTATATACAAGTCAGGTTGTTTGCGAGAGAATTTCATTCCCTAGAATCATTGTCATTATTGTTGCCTACAAAGTACTTGAAGAAAATGCCCGAGACATATTTGAAGGAGTATAATTCAGCACTAAGGCTATTATTACAACAATGTAATCTTTGTTGTGGTAGTTATGTCTCCAAATGCGTCGATCCCTATCGGCTTACTGAAGTAAACTTATTTTTTTGTCGATTTCTATTGGCTTACTGACAGCTTATTTATTCTTTTTGAATTTTAATTCCTTGATCTTTGCCTCTGCCCATCTCCATATCACACAGAAGGTGCTCGGTGCAATGCATCATGCTGTGATTCCATGATAGCTAGGAATTAGGAACTGCCCATCATTTGTATGTTTCTACAATTTTCCTGCTTGTTGGAACATGTTTGATGTACTTACACATTAACAAAAATGATCTGTAACATTCATGAAAATATTTGGGTTTGGTCCTCTGATTTTTTGCTGTTTATTTACTCATGAAGATAGCAGATGTCCCTGTTTTTAAATATAGTTGTCTGTGCTTCCAGTTGGTAGAGATCAAAGTATTAACTCGCCGATGTAGGGAAAAGGAGCTCTTTTATAGACACTACTAGCAGTGGATACAGGGTGAGCCGTTTTGAGATTGTTTCATAGAATAACTCCTGTATAAGGTCTGGTCTTTTGGGTATACAATACTTTCTTGAGATGAGCATTGGCAGCTCACATAAGCATACAGTAGTATATTTGACAGATGATGATGATCATTTGCAGCTCACATAAATATACAGTAGCATATTTGACAGATGAGCATTGGCAACTCTTCTAAATCTGTGTTTACCATTTAACAATGAACTATGTAATTTAATCAATAGACTCACTTCAGTTGCCATGCTAACTGAAAATCTATATGTCAAATGATGCGACTGTCAAGTGGAAGTTACTTATATTTTCTTACGTCACCTAAGAAGTTTCTTTTTAGTAAGCTTATTTAAGTGCGGCTAAAGTGTACTCTATTTTTTAGACGATCTCCGTGTTTTCTATTGAGATCAGAGAGCAGCTGAAGTAGTGATGGGACTATACCATTTTTAGGTTCTGAAGGGCAAAGCTTCTTACAGAGTTAGTCACATTTGTCAGTTCTGTGAGTAGAATAAATTTTGATAGCTTGTTGCTTCTACTCAGTGTGCTTGGTGCATAAATTAATTGCTTGCTGCAAATGTTGTTTAGTGTCCTATTTCATGGTAGCTGCGGATGCTATATATTTGGAGATTTTGTTGCCGGTATTTGGAGTGCTAGGAGAGTTTCTAAACTACTGTCACGGCATCATAGATAGGATAGTGAACCAATCCTCCCTCGCTCTCTCCTCCTAGGTCGCCCCGCGCATGATCGGGAGGAAACCCTAGCCGCCGCCGGCGGGGTCCCCCGCCCTTTCCACCTCCACCTCGCCGCCGCCAAAGGGCAAGGCCAGGCGAAGCCTGGTCGGTGCCGGCGGCGGCGGGGAGATCTCGCCCCTTTGCTCGACGGGCTTGGTGCGGGCCAAGGCGGCTGGGCCGGGGTGTCGCGCTAGCGGTGGGTGCGGCAGTGCGGTGGCGCGTTGGTTCCGATCGACGACGGCATGGCTGCAGCGTGGCGGGTGGCGTGCTAGGGGTGCGCGCCTGGGGGCTGGTTCTGGTCGTGGCTTCGTCGGATCTGGCCCTCCGGGCGGCGCGGGCTGGGGGCGGTGCTGGTCATGGGCGGCGGCCCCTGCCTCGCCTTCCGGCTGGTGGGGGTGGCACCATGACGGTGGTGGTCGACCCTCTCTCGCTTGCTGCTCAGCTGGGGGTGTTGGCGGACGGTGGCAACCTGTTGGTGGACGTTGGCGGCTCGGCAGGTGCCGTTGGCCGGCCGGTGTAGTGGGGTGCACCCGGGAGGGAGGCAGAGGCCTCCTGGTCCCTGCCCCCGGTGGTGCGGTGCGGTGGCTGCGGCGAGGACGAGGCCGGCGGCTGCGGCGTGGACGAGGCCGGCGGCTGCGGCGAGGTCGAGGCCCGCGGCTGCTGGCAACCCTCTCCCCTACCTGGATCTGGCCGGCTGGGCCGTCTTCCCGCCAAGGGTTCGTTTTGGGGTGAAGGGAGTCCCTTTACCTCTCATTGGTCGGTTCCATCACTTTGCTGTCATGGTGGTTGCGGAGGGGTCATGGATGCCGGGGCGGCGGCCTCATTGGTGGTAGTCACGCTGCTTGTGGGAGAGGTGCGCGACTCAGGTGTGGGCTGGTTGCTATGGTTGCTCGGGAGGCGTGGCGGCCGGTGCTTCAGCGAGCGGTGGCGTTTCGAAGGTGGAGCGTGTGTGCCAGGGCGATCCCTTGCTCGGCTTCGGTCGGGCCGACGATGGCGGCGTCCGTGGGCGGCGTCTCCTTCCTGAAGGCCTTGTCGTGGCTACTCTCCCTCTTTGAATGATCCAGGTGAAAGCCATGATCCTTTGGATCCGGCGGCGACGGTGCTCCGGTGTCTTTCCCCTTCTGGAAGGTGCCGTCTTGGAGGCCTACATTCGCCGAGCTCAGCCTCGTCTCTCCGTGACATTCTGTCATGGTGGACTTCTCCAACTACTTCAAGCTCTTCCCTTGTTGCTCATTTGTTGTATGCTTGGAGTGTTGGGGTGTTGTGGTTGTTCCTGTACCTGCTGTATCCAGCCTTGGGTGTGTTGTGTGGTGGTGTGGTGTGGTGTTGTGTGGCTATCGTTGTCGGTTTCAGTGATCGTTGCTTTATGATATAAAGCGGGGGAAAACCCTTTTTTGGTAGTGAACCAATGTGACATATGTATAACATTTCATGTGAGATTCTTTGTAGCAAACTGCATAAGCGAGCGGTCCATAAGTATCTTGTGAAAGAGAGAGGGTGCCATGGCGAAGATGAGGTGAGCGTTATCCGGTTTTAAAGGAGAAAGCCCCAGCGAGAAATGTCCTGCTAAGATGGAAAACTGAGCGGTAAGGCAGGAAAGGGAAGTGTGCGTCGTGGGGCGGGGGTTTCGTGTTGGGAACGCATGTTGGGATAACATATGGGTTGGATTTGGGGGAGTACAGAGTATCCACACGGTTAAATTTTGGGGAGCTCGATGAATGTCCTAACATGTTCGAACGTATGAGGGACAAACAAGATTTGACCTTGGATATGACCATTCGTGTGATTTATTTGTATGGATCGTAGCCAGTAGCAACGCACGGGCGTTGTACTAGTATGAATAAAGAATTACAGTACCTTATGTGGTGGTTTTGCTTTCTTTCACTAACGGAGCTTATGAGATTTCCTGTTGAGTTTTGTGTTGTGAAGTTTTCAAGTTATGGGTAAAGATTTGATGGACTATGGAATATGGAGTGGCAAGAGCCTAAGCTTGGGGATGCCCATGGCACCCCAAGATATTCAAGAATAGCCAAAAGCCTAAGCTTGGGGATGCCCCGGAAGGCATCCCCTCTTTCATCTTCGTTTATCGGTAACTTTACTTGGAGCTATATTTTTATTCGCCACATGATATGTGTTTTGCTTGGAGCGTCTTGTATGATATTAGTCTTTGCTTTTCAGTTTACCACAATCATCCTTGTTGTACACACCTTTTGGGAGAAGCCCACTTGATTAGAATTTATTAGAATACTCTATGTGCTTCACTTATATCTTTTGAGCTTGATAGTTTTTGCTCTAGTGCTTCACTTATATCTTTTAGAGCACGGCGGTGGCTTAATTTTGAAGAAATTGTTGATCTCTCATGCTTCACTTATATTATTTTGAGAGTCTCTTAGAACAGCATGGTATTTGCTTTGGTTATAAAATTGGTCCTAGAATGATGGGCATCCAAGTTGGGTATAATAAAAACTATCATAGGAAGTGAATTGGATGCTATGATCAATTTGATACTTGATAATTGTTTTGAGATATAGAGGTAGTAATATTAAAGTCATGCTAGTTGGGTGATTATGAATTTAAAGAATACTTGTGTTGAAGTTTGTGATTCCCGTAGCATGCTGATGTCTACTACACAACCTTCTTCTTGTAGACGTTGTTGGGCCTGCAAGTGCACAGGTTTGTAGGATAGTAGCAAATTTCTCTCAAGTGGATGACCTAAGGTTTATCAATCCGTAGGAGGCGTAGGATGAAGATGGTCTCTCTCAAACAACCCTGCAACCAAATAACAAAGAGTCTCTTGTGTCCCCAACACACCCAATACAATGGTGAATTGTATAGGTGCACTAGTTCGGCGAAGAGATGGTGATATAGGTGCAATATGGACGGTAGATATAGGTTTTTGTAATCTGAAAATACAAAAACAACAAGGTAACTAACGATAAAAGTGAGAACAAACGGTATTGCAATGGTAGGAAACAAGGCATAGGGTTCATACTTTCACTAGTGCAAGTTCTCTCAACAATAATAACATACTTGGATCATATAACTATCCCTCAACATGCAACAAAGAGTCACTCCAAAGCCACTAATAGCGGAGAACAAACGAAGAGATTATGGTAGGGTATGAAACCACCTCAAAGTTATCCTTTTTGTTCTATCTATTCAAGAGTCCGTAGTAAAATAACATGAAGCTATTCTTTCCGTTCAATCTATCATAGAGTTCATACTAGAATAACACCTTAAGACACAAATCAACTAAAACCCTAATGTCACCTAGATACTCCATTGTCACCTCAAGTATCCGTGGGCATGATTATATGGTATGCATCACACAATATCATATTCATCTATTCAACCAACACAAAATACTTCAAAAAGTGCCCTAAAGTTTCTACCGGAGAGTCAAGACGAAAAGTGTGCCAACCCCTATGCATAGGTTCATGGGCGGAACCCGCAAGTTGATCACTAAAACATACATCAAGTGGATCACTTGATATCCCATTGTCACCACAGATAAGCACGACAAGACATACATCAAGTGTTCTCAAATCCTTAAAGACTCAATCCGATAAGATAACTTCAAAGGGAAAACTCAATTCATCACAAGAGAGTAGAGGGGGAGAAACATCATAAGATCCAACTATAATAGCAAAGCTCGCGATACATCAAGATCGTGCCATAGAGAGAACACGAGAGAGAGAGAGAGATCAAACACATAGCTACTGGTACATACCCTCAGCCCCGAGGGTGAACTACTCCCTCCTCGTCATGGAGAGCGCCGGGATGATGAAGATGGCCACTGGTGAGGGATCCCCCCCCCCTCCGGCAGGGTGCCGGAACGGGCTCCCGAGAGGTTTTTGGTGGCTACAGAGGCTTGCGGCGGCGGAACTCCCGATTTATCTTCATCCTCGATGTTTTTAGGGTACGTGGACTTATATAGGCGAAAGAAGTCGGTCGGGGGAGCCTCGAGGGGCCCAGGAGACAGGGGGCGCGCCCAGGGGGTGGGCGCGCCCTCTTATCTCCTGGCTTCCTCGAACCTTACCTGGCTTGAACTCCAAGTCTCCTAGATCATATCCTTTCCAAAAATCACGCTCCCGAAGGTTTCATTCCGTTTGGACTCCATTTGATATTCCTTTTCTTCGAAATACTGAAACAGGCAATAAAACAACAATATGGGTTGGGCCTCCGGTTAATAGGTTAGTCCCAAAAATAATATAAAAGTGTATAATAAAGCCCGTAATCATTCAAAACAGATAATAAAATAGCATGAATGCTTCATAAATTATAGATACGTTGGAGACGTATCAGCATCCCCAAGCTTAATTCCTACTCGTCCTCGAGTAGGTAAATGAAAAAAGAAAGAACTTATGAAGTGTGAATGCTACCAGGTGTACAAGTTTGATCAATGATAATTTCAATCACCTTTTCTAGCATAATTATATGTCATAACAGTAGTTCATCTCATAAAACTTCTCACGATCAAGTAACAAACTATTCACATGTTAAAGCATAGGCCATAAACTTTCTTGAAACCTAGCAAACTTAATTCTCAGTCATCAAACAATTGCAATTCACCTTATTTTCAGGAAGGGTCTATGTCAGAGCTTTGATTTAGCAAACTCCACATACTCAACTATCATATAGTCTTCTACAATTGCTAACACTCACGCAATACTAATGGTTATGGAGTTTCAATCGGACACTGAGAAAGATAGGGGCTTATAGTGTTGCCTCCCAACGTAATCACCTTTGGGTGATGTCAACAATAATAGTTCATGCTAACTTACATCCAATTGGATATATATATATATATATATATATATATATATATATATATATATATATATATATATATCAGGATCTTTCCAACACGAGGTGCTTGCCAAAGGATAAAATGAAAAAAAAAGGAAAGGTGAAGATCACCTTGACTCTTGCATAAAGTAAAAGACATAAAGTAAAAGATAGGCCCTTCGCAGAGGGAAGCAGAGGTTGTCATGCACTTTTATGGTTGGATGCACAAAATCTTAATGCAAAAGAACGTCACTTTATATTACCACTTGTATATGGACCTTTATTATGCAGTCCATCGCTTTTATTGCTTCCATAACAAGATCGTATAAAGCTTATTTTCTTCACACTAGTAGATCATACATATTTAGAGAGCAATTTTTATTGCTTGCACCGATGACAACTTACTTGAAGGATCTTACTCAATCCATAGGTAGGTATGGTGGACTCTCATGGCAAAACTGGGTTTAAGGATATTTGGAAGCATAAGTAGTATCTCTACTTGGTGCAATGAATTTGGCTAGCATGAGGGGGAAAGGCAAGCTCAACATGTTTGAATGATCCATGACAATATACTTTAACTGAGATGTGAGAAAACATAACCCATTACGTTGTCTTCCTTGTCCAACATCAACTCTTTAGCATGTCATACTTAATGAGTGCTCACAATTATAAAAGATGTCTAGGATAGTATATTTATATGTGAAATCTCTCTTCCTTCAATATTTTTTCATGAATTGTTCAAATGACCAATACAATGCTTGCTAACCTTCAATAAATTTACAACCTCTACTTCTTATATGTGAAGTCATTACTCCCCATGGGATAAGCAAATGAGGCATATATAATTTCAAATTTATGACATTCAACTCATTCAACCATTTACTCATAGGATATAAGTGAAGCACACGAGTAAATGACAAACTACTCCAAAAAGATATAAGTGAAGATCAATGAGTAGCTAAATAATTATGTAACTATGTGAAGACTCTCTCTCATTAAAGAATTTCAGATCTTGGTATTGTATTCAAACAGCAAGCAAAACAAAATAAAATGACATTGCAAGGATAGCACAACTCATGTGAAGAAGCAAAAACTTAGGCTCAATCGATACTAACCGATAGTTGTTGAAGAAGAAAGGTGGGATGCCTACCGGGGCATCCCCAAGCTTAGATGCTTGAGACTTCTTGAAATATTATATTGGGGTGCCTTGGGCATCCCCAAGCTTGAACTTTTGTGTCTCCTTAATTTCTCTCATATCATGGTTTCTCTTTTTATCAAAAGCTTCATCCACACCAAACTCAACAAGAACTCGTGAGATAGGTTAGTATAAACCAATGCAAAACCTTATCATTTTCTACTGTAACAAATCACTAAAATTATTATTCAGCATTGCATACTAAATGCCTCTGCATATTTAATACTCCTCTCCTCAAATAGAATCATTAAACAAGCAAACATATGCAAACAATGCAACCATAACAGCAATCTGCCAAAACAGTATAGTCTGTAAAGAATGCAAGAGTATCAATACTTCCCTAACTCCAAAAATTATGAGAAAAATACTATGATGTAGAAGATTTATCATAGCTCAATATTCACAAAGTTTAAACATTATACCATTCTCTGACTTTTCTAGGGAATTTTTGCAACAGCGGTAAACTTTCTATTTTCAAACAGCAACATGTATACTAACAAAATAAGCATGGTAAAGGCTATCCTTGACATTTTTATTGAAAATATAGATGCAAAACATTATTCTAAATAACAGAAAGCAAATACTAACAAAATAAAATTACGCTCCAACCAAAACACATATCATGTGGTGAATAAAAATATAGCTCCAAGTAAAGTTACCGATGAACGAAGACGAAAGAGGGGATGCCTTCCGGGGCATCCTCAAGCTTAGGCTCTTGGTTGTCCTTGAGTATTACCTTGGGGTTCCTTGGGCATCCCCAAGCTTAGTCTCTTGCCACTCCTTATTCCATAGTCCATCGAATCTTTACCCAAAACTTGAAAACTTCACAACACAATACTCAACAGAAAACTCGTAAGCTCTGTTAGTATAAGAAAATAAAACCACCACTTAGGTACTGTAATGAACTCATTCTAAATTCATATTGGTGTAATATCTACTGTATTCCAACTTATCTATGGTTCATACCCTCTGATACTACTCATAGATTCATCAAAATAAGCAAACAACACATAGAAAACAGAATCTGTCAAAAACAGAACAGTATGTAGAAATCTGTATCAAACGTATACTTCTGGAAGTCCAAAAATTCTACCAAATTAGGAAGCCCTAAGAAAGTTGTGTAACAATCCATAGAAAAAAGAATCAGATCAGAATCACGTTTTTGTGAATTAACAAAACTAATTTACTGGGTGCAAAAGTTTCTGATTTTCAGCAGGAACAACACAACTATCATTGTAAGCTATCCTAAAGGTCTTACTTGGCACTTTATTGAAACAAAAGATAAATAACATGATTACTAAAGTAGCATAATCATGTTAACACACAAAAACAGTAAAGGTAAATATTGGGTTGTCTCCCAACAAGCGCTTTTCTTTAATGCCTTTCTAGCTAGGCATGATGATGACAATGATGCTCACATAAAAGATAAGAACTGAAACATAATGGGAGCATCATGAAGCATATGACTAGCACATTTAAGTCTAACCCTCTTCCTATGCATAGGGACTTTGTGAGCAAAAAACTTATGGGAACAATAATCAACTAGCATAGGAAGGCAAAACAAGCATAACTTCAAGATTTTCAACACATAGAGAGGAAACTTGACATTATTGCAATTCCTACAAGCATATGTTCCTCCCTCATAATAATTTTCAGTAGCATCATGAATTAATTCAACAATATAACCATCACCTTAAGCATTCTTTTCATGATCTACAAGCATAGAAAATTTACTACTCTCCACATAAGCAAATTTCTTCTCATGAATAGTAGTGGGAGCAAACTCAACAAAATAATTATCATGTGAGGCATAATCCAATTGAAAACTAAAATCATGATGACAAATTTCATGGTTATCATTATTCCTAATAGCATACAAGTCATCACAATAATCATCATAGATAGCAACTTTGTTCTCATAATAAATTGGAACCTCTTCCGAAATAGTGGAATCGTCACTAAATAAAGTTGACACTCTTCCAAACCCACTTTCATCAATATAATCATCATAAATAGGAGGCATGCTTTCATCATAATAAATTTGCCATCAAAACTGGGGGACAAAAAATATCATCTTCATCAAACATAGCTTCCCCAAGCTTGTGGCTTTGCATATCATTAGCATCATGGATATTCAAGGAATTCATACTAACAACATTGCAATCATGCTCATCATACAAAGATCTAGTACCAAACATTTTATAGACTTCTTCTTCTAGCACTTGAGCACAATTTTCCTTTTCATCATACTCACGAAAGATATTAAAAATATGAAGCATATGAGACAAACTTAACTCCATTTTTCTTTGTAGTTTTCTTTTATAAACTAAACTAGCGATAAAACAAGAAACAAAAAGATTCGATTGCAAGATCTAAAGATATACCTTCAAGCACTCACCTCCCCGGCAACGGCGCCAGAAAAGAGCTTGATGTCTACTACACAACCTTCTTCTTGTATACGTTGTTGGGCCTGCAAGTGCACAGGTTTGTAGGACAGTAGCAAATTTCCCTCAAGTGGATGACCTAAGGTTTATCAATCCGTAGGAGGCGTAGGATGAAGATGGTCTCTCTCAAACAACCCTGCAACCAAATAACAAAGAGTCTCTTGTGTCCCCAACACACCCAATACAATGGTGAATTGTATAGGTGCACTAGTTCGGCGAAGAGATGGTGCTACAAGTGCAATATGGATGGTAGATATACGTTTTTGTAATCTGAAAATATATAAACAGCAAGGTAACTAACGATAAAAGTGAGAACAAACGGTATTGCAATGGTAGGAAACAAGGCATAGGGTTCATACTTTCACTAGTGCAATTTCTCTCAACAATAATAACATACTTGGATCATATAACTATCCCTCAACATGCAACAAAGAGTCACTCCAAAGCCACTAATAGAGGAGAATAAACGAAGAGATTATGGTAGGGTACGAAACCACCTCAAAGTTATCCTTTCTGTTCTATCTATTCAAGAGTCCGTAGTAAAATAACATGAAGCTATTCTTTCCATTCAATCTATCAGAGTTCATACTAGAATAACACATTAAGACACAAATCAACCAAAACCCTAATGTCACCTAGATACTCCATTGTCACCTCAAGTATCCGTGGGCATGATTATACGATATGCATCACACAATCTCAGATTCATCTACTCAACCAACACAAAATACTTCAAAGAGTGCCCCAAAGTTTCTACCGGAGAGTCGAGACGAAAACGTGTGCCAACCCCTATGCATAGGTTCATGAGCGGAACCCGCAAGTTGATCACCAAAACATACATCAAGTGGATCACGTGATATCCCATTGTCACCACAGATAAGCACGGTAAGACATACATCAAGTGTTCTCAAATCCTTAAAGACTCAATCCGATAAGATAACTTCAAAGGGAAAACTCAATTCATCACAAGAGAGTAGAGGGGGAGAAACATCATAAGATCCAACTATAATAGCAAAGCTCGCGATACATCAAGATCGTGCCATAGAGAGAACACGAGAGAGATAGAGATCAAACACATAGCTACTGGTACATACCCTCAGCCCCGAGGGTGAACTACTCCCTCCTCGTCATGGAGAGCGCCGGAATGATGAAGATGGCCACCGATGAGGGATCCCCCCCCCCTCCAGCAGGGTGCCGGAACGGGCTCCCGAGAGGTTTTTGGTGGCTACAGAGGTTTGCGGTGGCGGAACTCCCGATCTATCTTCGTCCTCGATGTTTTTAGGGTACGTGGACTTATATAGGCGAAAGAAATTGGTCGGGGGAGCCTCGAGGGGCCCAGGAGATAGGGGCGCGCCCAGGGGGGTGGGCGCGCCCTCCTATCTCCTGGCTTCCTCGAACCTTCCCTGGCTTGAACTCCAAGTCTCCTGGATCATATCCTTTCCAAAAATCACGCTCCCGAAGGTTTCATTCCGTTTGTACTCCGTTTGATATTCCTTTTCTTCAAAATACTGAAACAGGCAATAAAACAACAATATGGGTTGGGCCTCCGGTTAATAGTTTAGTCCCAAAAATAATATAAAAGTGTATAATAAAGCTCGTAATCATTCAAAACAGATAATAAAATAGCATGAATTCTTCATAAATTATAGATACGTTGGAGACATATCACATGCACGTATGGTGAACCGCTTTGTGATGAAGTTGGAGCATAATTTTATTTATTGATTGTCTTCCTTATGAGTGGCGGTCGGGGACGAGCGATGGTCTTTTCCTACCAATCTATCCCCCTAGGAGCATGGGCGTAGTACTTTGTTTTTGATGACTTGTAGATTTTTGTAATAAGTACATGAGTTCTTTATGACTAATGTTGAGTTCATGGATTATACGCACTCCCACCCTTCCACCATTGCTAACCTCTCTTGTGCCGCGCAACTTTCGCCGGTACCATACACCTACCATATACCTTTCTCAAAACAGCCACCATACCTACCTATAATGGCATTTCCATAGCCATTCCAAGATATATTGCCATGCAACTTTCCACCATTCTGTTTATATGACATGCATCATTATTGTCATATTGCTCTTTGCATGATCATGTAGTTGACATCGTATTTGTGGCAAGGCCACCTTCATAATTTTCATACATGTCACTCTTGATTCATTGCATATCCCGGTACACCGTCGGAGGCATTCATATAGAGTCATATCTTGTTCTAAGTATTGAGTTGTAATCTTGAGTTGTAAGTAAATAAAAGTGTGATGATCTTCATTATTAGAGCATTGTCCCAGTGAGGAAAGGATGATGGAAACTATGATTCCCCCACAAGTCGGGATGAGACTTCGGACTTTAAAAAAAGAGAAAGGACAAATTAAAAAAAAGCCAAAAAATGAGAGAAAAAGAGAGAAGGGACAATGCTACTATCCTTTTTACCACACTTGTGCTTCAAAGTAGCACCATAATCTTCATGATAGAGAGTCTCCTATGTTGTCACTTTCATTTACTAGTGGAAATTTTCATTATAGAACTTGGCTTGTATATTCCAATGATGGGCTTCCTCAAAATGCCCTAGGTCTTCGTGAGCAAGCGAGTTGGATGCACACCCACTTAGTTTCTTTTGTTGAGCGTTCATACATTTAAAGCTCTAGTGCATCCGTTGCATGGCAATCCCTACTCACTCACATTGATATCTATTAATGGCCATCTCCATAGCCCGTTGATACGCCTAGTTCATGTGAGACTATCTTCCTCCTTTTTGTCTTCTCCACAACCGCCATTCTATTCCACATAAAGCACTATGTCCATGGCTCACGCTCATGTAATGCGTGAAAGTTGAAAAAGTTTGAGATTACTAGAGTATGAAACAATTGCTTGGCTTGTCATCGGGGTTGTGCATGATTAAATACTTTGTGTGATGAAGATAGAGCAACAGCCAGACTATATGATTTTGTAGGGATAACTTTCTTTGGCCATGTTATTTGAGAAGACATGATTGCTTGATTAGTATGCTTGAAGTATTATTATTTCTTATGTCAATATGAACTTTTATTTTGAATCATTTGGATCCGAACATTCATGCCACAATAAAGAAAATTACATTGAGAATTATGCTAGGTAGCATTCCACATCAAAAATTCTGTTTTTATCATTTACCTACTCGAGGACGAGCAGGAATTAAGCTTGGGGATGCTTGATACGTCTCCAACGTATCTATAATTTTTGATTGTTCCATGCTATTATATTACCCGTTTTGGATGTTTATGGGCTTTAATTTACACTTTTATATCATTTTTGGGACTAACCTACTAACCGGAGGCCCAGCCCGTATTGCTGTTTTTTTTGCCTGTTTCAGTATTTCAAAGAAAAGGAATATCAAACGGAGTCCAAACGGAATGAAACCTTTGGGGGCGTGATTTTTTAAACGAACGTGATCCAGAGGACTTGGAGTGGAAGTCAAGCAACAGCCAAGGCAGCCACGAGGGTGGCGCCCCCCCCCTACTGGGTGCCCCCTATCTCGTGGGCCCCTCGGGCATCCACTGACCTACTTCTTCCTCCTATATATACCCACGTACCCCGAGAACGTCGGAACAAACCACGAAAACCTAGTTCCACCGCCGCAACCTTCTGTATCCGCGAGATCCCATCTTGGAGCCTTCACCGGTGCTCCGCCGGAGGGGGAATCAATCACGGAGGGCCTCTACATCATCTCCAAGGCCTCTCCGATGAGTTGTGAGTAGTTTACCACAGACCTTCGGGTCCATAGTTATTATCTAGATGGCTTCTTCTCTCTCTTTGGATCTCAATACCATGTTCTCCTCGATCTTCTTGGAGATCTATTCGATGTAACTCTTTTTGCGGTGTGTTTGTCAAGATCTGATGAATTGTGGGTTTATGATCAAGTTTATCTATGAGAAATATTTGAATCTCCTCTGAATTCTTTTATGTGTGATTAAGTTATCTTTGCAAGTCTCTTCGAATTATCAGTTTGGTTTGGCCTACTAGATTGATCTTTCTTGCAATGGGAGAAGTGCTTAGCTTTGGGTTCAATCTTGTGGTGTCCTTTCCCAGTGACAGCAGGGCAGCAAGGCACGTATTGTATTATTGCCATCGAGGATAAAAAGATGGGGTTTATATCATATTGCATGAGTTTATCCCTCTACATCATGTCATCTTTCTTAATGCATTACTCTATTCTTTATGAACTTAATACTCTAGATGCATGCTGGATAGCGGTCGATGTGTGGAGTAATAGTAGTAGATGCAGGCAGGAGTCGGTCTACTTGTCACGGACGTGATGCCTATATACATGATCATGCCTAGATAATCTCATAATTATTCGCTTTTCTATCAATTGCTCGACAGTAATTTGTTCACCCACCATAATACTTATGCTATCTTGAGAGAAGCCACTAGTGAAACCTATGGCCCCCGGGTCTATATTTTATCATATAAGCTTTCAATCTACTTTTATTTGCATCTTTACTTTTCCTATCTATATTATAAAATACCAAAAATATATTTATCTTATCATATTATCTCTATCAGATCTCACTATCGCAAGTGGCCCTGAAGGGATTGACAACCCCTTTACTGCGTTGGTTGCGAGTTCTTGTTTGTTTGTGTAGGTGCGTGGGACTTTTGAGGAGCCTCCTACTGGATTGATACCTTGGTTCTCAAAAACAGAGGGAAATACTTACGCTACTATTGCTGCATCACCCTTTCCTCTTCAAGGAAAACTAACACAAGCTCAAGACGTAGCAGTACTTTCATAACTTACCCCACATTTCGGACAAGTGCGTACCTAAGCCATGGTTCTCACCTCCCATCCCATCCGCCCACCCATTCATACACCGAGGCCACAAAAACCTGCGAAGCCCCACACCCTCCTCCGTCCGCCACCCAGCCGGAGCCTCTTCCCCGACAACGTCATACACAGCAACACCTCGATGTCCCTCATCCACCGCACAGGATGAGGATTCATCGTCGATCTTGTCGTGCCACCGGTTCAGCCACCCCATCCTCCACCTCCAAGGAGCCGTCCCGATGTTCCCCTCGTCTTTCGCACCACCTCCATTCCCACACCATCGTCTTGACCTGCACCACCGAAAGAGCATCATCATCACCGTTTCCTCGGATGAAGCTGAGGTCTAATCAGCACCACGAAAGAGGTTCTACACTAATCGCCGCATTTTCTTCTTGATTCGATCTCACGGTGCTGCCGGCGCTCGGTCCCGAGCCGACATGGCGCGGCTCCATCCACGGCGGCATCGCCGGCCACTTCCTCCATGGAGTCACTCCCTCAGCGACGACATCCACATCAGTAGGACCTACTGCTGCTTTGGCTCTCGTTCGCACTGCTGCACTGCTCTTGCTCTCGGTCCCCTGCCTGGTCTGCTCTTGCTCTTGCTCTTGCCCACGCTGTTGGTCTCGCTCTTGCTCTTGCTTGCGCTGCTGCTTCGGTTTAGCTACACTTCAGTTGACTGAATCAACTTTTGGGTCAGTCAATTATTAGGGGGTGGGGGGCTTTCCAGAGTTAAGGAAGAACCAACCACAGCAGGGAGGGGGGGCTCACCGGAGAGGTACCCCACTATCTATCTTAAGGTTCAGGGTGGGGCGATGGTCACCGACGGTGGTGGGGCGGTGGCGTGGGGATCGCCGCAGAAAAAGCTCGGCGCGGCGGGGCCTAGAGGGATGGACGGGGCAGTGACGGACAGGCGATGGGGAGTGGTTTCGAGGCGGGCGGGGTAGCGAGGCGGCACGGAAGCGCCGTCGGCCGCGGGCGGCGAGGGCCGACAGTTTGGCCAGTGGTGGCTGGCGGCTCAGGGGCTGGAGGTTGAAGATGAACTACAGGCCCTTGATTTTGTATCCAATGGCTGGAAAATCAACTGACCAGAGATGAAAAAGTCAGTCGACTGACGTGTAGCCTCACCCTGCCTGCTGCTCTAGTCTTGCGTGCGCTGCTGCTGCACGAGCTATAGATACTGCTCTCGCTCGAGCCCCTGCAGCTGCTACCCGAGATGCTGCTACATGACCAGCTACCTCGGCTCTCGCACGCACTGCTGCTTTGGGCGTTGCTGCTGCTACTATTGCTTTTTTGCTACTAGTGCATTCAGTTTCGATAGTAAAATTCAGTTTCGACAACAAAATTCAGTTTCGATAGTTAAATTTAGTTTTGATAGTTAAGTTTGGAGATGAGTGGCTGATGTATTTTACATCTAGCACTTTGTGGTTATGTATTTTACGTCATCTATTGGAGATGCTATTAGAATTCCACTCAGGTTAATGTTGTCTCTCTTGTCCTGCTTCAGCCTCGTCGTCGTACAACTCATTGGAGCTGCTCCAATGACGAAACCCTCCAACACAGCGGAGCAGTACCCTGGGCTCCATCTCTAGACGCCTAAGATATTCTTTCCCTCCTCCGACAACCAAATCAGCCGGAGCATCCTCACCGACCAACCCAATCACGCTGAGATCGACATGGCTTCACCAAAGAGGTTGTACACTTGTTGCATCTCTTTTTTACTCTACATGTTATATATATTGTCCACTAAGCACACATAGTAACATGAAATACGATTAGTTTCTCCTACTATATGACAAGTAGTGAGGTACCAGGCAACTTAGCTATCCGTGATGGACTCTCTTGAACGCCATCATTATTTATCTCTGCGCGTTTGAGCTGTGCATTTGTAGATGGGCCTAGGAGTTGAGCTAGTAGGGTAGTGGTCTGGGTTCAAAATAGTAGAAGTAGCACAAAAACATTTTTTGAATGTAGGCTTTTCCCTGCTCAAGCCTGCCTACTAGAATCGTCAATGCTTGAAAGGAAAAGTGAAGGAAAAACATACGAATTGGAAAGTTTCCTATGGTAGGTACTACTATTCATGCATTTGGTTCAAAGGAATGGAGCAAAGGAAAACAGTAGGATTTGTTCTTTTAGTGTCTCCTTGAAAGAAAAACCGTAGGAATCTTAATATCCACTTGTCCTCCTTTCCAAATTCCTATTCATGAAGCACAAGACTAAGAGATAGTAGCATAATAGCATTATAACCGTACATTTTCTTATGGTTTGACTTAATCTCACCATGCTTCTTTGCATCCTGTGATCTTCCAATTCTTATGAACCAAACACCCAGATTGGCAGAAATCTTGTGTTTTTAAATTCTCTGTGTTTGCACGTGGATTCCTATCCTATTCCTGTGTATTTCCTATCCCTGCATTGTTAGAATCCTCAAATTCAAACAAGCCCTTACACAATTACTTCTGTTACAAATATGTGTCAAAGAAAACCTTGTGTGGTTTGTCCCGCTCCTGCTGTGCTGTGTTCCACCCCAGCTCAACTGCTCCAACGACGGAAGGGTTCACCACAACAGGGATCTGCTCTCCAGACTGTCTTTCGCCGCCTCAGATCTTCTTCCCCGCCGCCGGCAGCCACGACAACTGCATTATCATCATCAACTGAGGAGATGAGCTTGAGGACTACATGGGTCCGCAAGAGAGGTCGCACTCTTCCGTGTTTGCTTATGTTATGCATCGCTTAATATGATGACATGCTACTTTATCGTCCTGTTCACCTATTAGGCTTTGAGTCAGGTCCAAACTAATGATGAAACTTGAGTTTTTAAATGGTTGTGGGGTACATATTGGGGCAACAATCAGTACTATTTGTCTACTATATGGTTAATCTCGGGAGACTACTATGAGTTTCATGTTGGGTGCAAACAAACATTAAAGGAGCCATTATCTATATTTGTTAACTAAAGTTATTATCTACCTGCTATCGTTGGTTTGGGTCTATCCACAGTTTTCTACCATCACTCTGGATTTGTGCATGCGCTCCTTAGATAATATCACTATGTTTTATTCCTATGCATGTCAGTTATTGTACACAATGGAACTGAACATGTAGAGCAAAAGAGACGAGCCTTGCATGGCAATAAAATTTCATGCAGACGTCGCTCCATGGTGGGTGTAAAGGCAGCCCCCCTCCACCCATTTCGGATTATAATCAAGAGGAAGATAACTGTTCTGAGGGGGATTCAGAAGGAGAAGACCACTCCTATTTACCCCCTGAGGTCTTCGCTCTAACCTAGCATGCTGATGTTGGTAATATCATGCATATGGTGCCTTGCATTGCTTACTTTATACATCAAATATGTCATCTGCTTAGTTTAGACATGCTTTGTGTGAATGCCATCTGTTTAGTTTCTTTATCGTATATGTGAATCATGCAATGCCATCTTGTTTAGCTAGGCATCATATATGTGAATTTTGCAATGCCACCCTGGTTAGCCAGTCATCTTATATGTGAATTATATCATGCCATCATTTTTATTACGTATTAAATTTGTCAATAATTTTAGTACATTCAATTACTCTTTGTGTGCATTAGTCATTCGACACGGTCATGGAAAAATCTAGAGTGGAAACAAGGTCTTCAGAGCAGACAATGCTATCTGACGAAGCGCATGTCTTGCTGGTTACGGATAGCTCCTCAGAGGAGGATTCAGAGATAGATGACTAGTCTTGTTTCCCCCCGAGATGCATGCTCTAACTTGGCAGGGTTATGTTGCTCATATCGTGCGTATGGTGTCTTGCATTGCTATGTCATTTGCTTAGTTTAGACATGCTTTATGTGAATGCCACATGTTTAGTGTCTAATTTCCATATATGTGAATTATGCAATGCCATCTTGTTGCAAGACATTATATATGTGAATTATGCAATGCTATCTTGTTGCAAGGCATTATATATGTGAATTATGCAATGCCATGTTGTTTAGCCAAGCGTCATATATGTGAATTATATCATGTCGTCCTTTTTTGTATTTCTCATTGCATTTGTCAACAATGTTTGTATATTCAACTGCTCTTCCTATGCATCAGGCATTTGAATTAGTGATGGAGAAATCTGGAGTGAAAACAAGGTCTTCAGAGCAGACAATGCTACCTGCTGAAGAAGATATCTTGCTGGTTACAGATAGCTCGTCAGAGGAGGATTCAGAGGTAGATGACCAGTCCTATTATCCCCCTGAGGTGTATGCTCAAACTTGGCAGGGTTATATTACTCATATCATGCATATGTTTTATTGCAACGCTTAGTTTTTACATCATATACACAATATTGAATGTCATCTCCTTAGTTGACACATCATATATGCGATTGCCCTCTGCTCACTTGCTTAGTATATAAATCATATATTTGAATTATATCATGCCACGATGTTTACATAGACAACATGTATCTGAATTATGGCATGCCAACCCATTTTCTAAAGACATAGTATAATTATATCATCTCATCATGTTTACATAGTCATCATATTTTGAATTATGTCATTCTATCCGTGAATTATATCATGCCATCATGTTTCCATCGATGACATGTTTGTGAATTATGGCATGCCAACCACTTTAATAGACACATCGTATAGTTATATCATGTCGTCCTGTTTACATAGTCATCATATTTTTGAAGTATGGCATTCTATCCTGTTTAGTTAGCCATCATACAAGTGAAATTGTGTCACGCTATCCTGTTTAATTAGCCATCATATATGTGAAATTATGTCATGCTATTCTATTTGGTTAGACAACATAAATGTGAATTATTTCATGCCCTGTTTTCTTCCCTACTATCCATTGCACATGTCTATCTTACAATGTCTGTATATTCAATTACTTTTCTTGTTTATCAACCATTTGAATTGGAGGGGTGATGGCAGTATCTGTGGCAGTAAAAACACGGTCTTCAGAAAAGATTATGCTACCTGTCGATGCAGATAGAACCACGGTTGTACTTGCCCAAGAACCAGCCCCACCACACATAACCTAGACTCATGCAGATTGTACCCCTACCCAGTTGGACAAAGAACCAGCTACACCCCTTCTAACCCCAACCCCAACAGATAGTAACCCAGTTCCAGTTGACACAACACCATATCCACCATAGAGCACCCAAACACGAGCAGTTAGTAAGGCAACTGCAGTGCCCAAGGCACGAGGACCACCACTCTAAACCCCAAGTCAACGCTTAAAGCAGAAGAAGAATTGTTCTCAGGTCAGGTTTTGTATCTATGGTTCATACTCCTTTGCTCTTGCATCACTGTATTTACTCATACCAACTATGTTCAAATTTGAAGGATGCAATTGAAACTCCAATGGCGCAACAGGTATGTTTTAAACCTGTTTCTTTAATGTGTTTGCTGTTGTAACTTGCTCTATGTTGATTTCAGTTTCAATTGAATAAACAGTTATGTTCTCATTCCATGCACATTACAAGTGTTGTTATTGTTGTGTAGTTTCCCACACTTATAATCCGTCTATGCTGCTTTGTCTTAAATAGATATGATTTGAACTGTTTTTATCTTAATTTGGCAACATAAACTAGAATGATATAGACCATATAGTGACCATACTACATAGATATATGTTTGTTTCATGTTCTTATCCTATCCACCTTACTACTGAACTGGTTTACCAAAATGAGTTTCATATACAACATGGTAAACATGTGATGTGTATGTTTGTTTCTCTTTAAGAATGCCAATAAAATATTGGAGAAGAGTACCCCATTATGCAATGGTAAAGGAAGTAATGCAGATAAGGTTCAAGATAGTGAGACATCCCTGTTGGTCTCCAAGAAAGTTGATAAAAATTATATTGAAGACACAGAGACAACCCCAGAGTCATGTCTTGATGTAGTGTTCAAGTTACTGGCTACTACTGCTGGCACCAGCTCTTCGAACTCGCTGACTAAATCAGTTCGTCTTCTTGAGTCTCAACTTCAAGTTGAAAGACATCGATCAGATGTTCTGCAACAGGAAGCTGAAGGACTGAGGAAATCCATGCAGAATTCAGATGCATACTTTCTGGTGCAACAGCAAGCGCTCGAGGATTTAAGCGCCAAACAAGAGAAAGTTAATAAGCTTGCTAAGCATCTTGCCAGCATTATGGGTACCCAGGATATTGTTTCTTGAGCTCTTTTGAAGTGGTTTCAGTTCTGGACTTGTTTTGCTGCGGCGTTTATTTGCACTGGTCGCCAACTTTGACAACCAGTGTATGTGATATGCTGCTTTGTTCCCTATATTTGCACTGGTGGCGAACTTTGATGCCCAGTGGATGTAATATGTGTAATAGTCGTGATAGCCTAGTGTAAGTTGCTTACTTATTTATTTCCTTATTGTCTTGTTTATTTGTTTGCTTGTAGTTAGTGCAGCTCTTTTTCCGCGATTTGCTAGTGGCTGTAATAACCTATTTTTTAAAACTAGGCCACAATAACCATGGGCTACATATTTACTGTAGTGACCCTGGGCCTCCTACGGGCCGTAAAACAATGGGCCTTCTACGGGTCGTAGAAACAATGGGCCTTCTGCGGGCCGTAGAAACAATGGGCCTTCTATGGGTCGTATCAAATGGGCCTTCTACGGGCCGTATGATCGATTGGCCAAACATGGGCCAATAACAGACCGCATTATGGGCCGTAAACGGGCTAGAGTTGGAATCGTCCGTTCATGGGCCGAGCATAACGGGTCGTCGTTAATCGGCCGTATTTGATGACGCTATGAAAATAGCCCAACGGATTAACGGGCCACAAACCGGCCGACTGTAACCACGGGCTGAATTTGGCCCACAAGCAAAAAAGGACAGTAACGAGCCGTGAGTAACCGAATGCTGGAAATGAGCCCAAGAATAAATGGGCCCTGAGAAGGCCGAAAGATAACATGGGCTGGAAACGGCCCAATGGAATAATGGGTCGTTAATGGGTATAAAGTGATACACTGTTCATTATGGGCCAGTTTCACCATGGGCCGTTAATGGGCCAAGAGTTACAAAGGGCCTCATATGGGCCGAAACACATCATGGGTCGGAAGTTAAAACGGGCTGGAATCAGATTGGACGGCCCAGATGATGCTACTGGGCCTAATTCAGATAGGCCGTAGCAGGCCCTGGGTTAGTGGGCTATAAATGGGCTATATGCGAACAAGCCATTAGCAGGATTTCCGTGGGCTGGCCCGCTACCTTTTGACCAAGTCAATGGGTCGGCCTTTTCACAAGAATGGGCCTTTGTTGGGTCGTGCCACGTGTCGACGTATCATATACGCCTTCGGTCCAATGAGTGGATGACATCTGTCCCAACGGTGAGCCGACACGTGTTTCCTCCAGCCAATGATGATTTTACACGTGGAAAATCCCCATTGGTCTGGGCTGTTAATGGGTTATCGGATCCAAACTGGAACCCGATAGCTTGACGGCGACCCGTTACGGTGGATGCCACGTGTCGGTTACCCTTGACGAAAGCACTTCCATGACGCGCCATTTATCGTCATGGAAGTGGACACTTCCGTGATGATAATTTTGGTATTTTCATGGAACACTTCTACGACAGCACAGGTATGACTATCTTGATTCTGTCATAAAATCATCATGGATGTACATGCATGACAAAAAATGTGACCTACTGTGACAAACACGTATCATCACGGAAGTGTATTTTTTTGTAGTGATCCAAGGCAATGATCATGTATATGGGCATCACATCTGAGACAAGTAGACTGACTTTTGCCTGCATCTACTACTATTACTCCACACATCGACCGCTATCCAGCATGCATCTCAAGTATTAAGTTCATAAAGAATGGAGTAACGCCTTAAGCAAGATGACATGATGTAGACAAAGTAAATCCAATCAATATGAATAAACCCCATCGTTTTATCCTTAATGGCAATGATACAAATATGTGTCATGTCCCCTTCTGTCATTGGGATTGAGCACCGCAAGATCGAACCCATCACAAAGCACCTCTCCCATTGCAAGATAAATCAATCTAGTTGGCCAAACCAAACGGATATATCGAAGAGAAATACAAAGCTATAATAATCATGCATAAAGGAGTTCAAAGAAGACTCAAATAATATTAATGGATAATCTAATCGTAAACCCACAATTCGTCAGATCCCAACAAACACACCACAAAAGAGGATTACATAGAATAGATCTCTAAGAACATCGAGGAGAACATTGCATTGAAGATCAAAGAGAGAAGAAGGCATCTAGCTACTAGCTATGGACCCATAGGTCTGTGGTAAAGTACTCACACACTATCGGAGGGGCGGCAAGGTTGATGTAGAAGCCCTCCGTGATCGATTCCCCCTCCAGCAGAGTACCGGAAAAGGCCTCTAGATGGGATCTTGCGAGAACAAAAGCTTGCGGCAGCGAAAAAAGTGTTTTGGGTGGCTCTCTGTTGTTTTCACGATTTTAGAGAATTTATAGAAGTGTCGCAAGGCACCAGGGCGCGCCTACCCCCCTGGGCGCACCCTGGTGTCTCGTGGCCACCCCCTTTGTCTTCTGACTTCCTCCAAAGCTTCTAGTGTCTCTTATGTCCAAAAAAATTGTCAAAAAGTTTTGTGGCATTTGGACTTCATTTAGTACCGATTTCCTGGAAAACCAAAAATAGGCAAAAAAAATAGCAACTGACACTTGGCACTAAGTTAATAGGTTAGTACCAAAAATGATATATAATTGCATATAAAACATCCAAGATTGATACTATAATAGCATGGAACAACCAAAAATTATAGATACATTGGAGATGTATCATACGCATGACCCCATAGAAGATCATCCATCTTTGGCGCCCTCTTGTGTACGTGATGGTTCACTATTCTCAACTATGGTGAAGCCAAAGGAACTGTTAGCGGATCGTCGACAGCTAGAGCCGATCGATTGTAGGAACATTGTTAAAAGCGACATGATGTTGTCGATGAATTGAACTGAAGCAACACTCGAGGGAACCATAGCAATAACATCAACCCTCAAAATCACATGTGATCTAGATTGCAACCTGCACCTACTCATATAACTGCTCATGATGCCACTGTTGGGAAACGTAGTAGAAAACAAAAAAATGCACCTACGGTCATCCAAGATCAATATGACGATGCATAATGGGTTGGGATCACGATCGTTAGCGCCACCGAGTTGCAGCGGAAGAAGAATGTGTCGTTGTAGATCGTACTTGGAGTTCCTCGAACCATCGATGAACGATCTCGCATACCACCCACGAACAGTCCCTTGAACCGAAGATCGAAAGCACGACCTCTCTACTTGGTTGCAAGCGTGCAGCCTTCATGATCCGGCAGCGCTTCACCATCCAGAGCTAATCATCACTGGAGAATTAGAGGGAGAAGATTAGAACCACACTGGACTTCTAATTATGAGGACGAGAGGACTAGTCAATCTCTAGTTAGTCAACTAGGACCAACTAGGACTAGAACTAGAAGAAAACTAGAGGAGGCTCCAAAACTTGTATGTCCAAAAGAGAAAAATCCATATGTATATATAGGTTGGATGGGGAGGAGAGGGCAGCCCACAAGGGGGAGTTTCCCCCATGGGGCACCATCCTAGGAGGGGGAGGAGGATTCCTCCCCCTTGTCCAATTCGACCTCCTTCCTTCTGGAAGGAGGCACTTTTTCTACTTGGGCCTTTTTGGCCCAAGTTGCCTTCCACCTCTTGGCCTTTTTAGGCCCATTGATATTTAAATTAAATATAAATATTCTAAACACTTCTAGACCATTATATATATATATATATATATATGTGTGTGTGTGTGTGTGTGTGTGTGTGTGTAAACATCTTTGGAAACCTTTTCCACCTATAGATAATTTATCAGTAATACTCGGTATTACCCGATACTCACTGAAACCCTTCCGGCGACTCCGAAACGCTTCTGAATCCTCTCAGAACTATTCCGAATATTCATGAAATAATTGCACAAATGTATTCTCGTGACTCCTTAAGCTTGTGACCCTATAGGTTCGATAACTCACAGACATGAACGAAACCGTTCGTTCAATGACCGACAACGGGATCGTGGACGTCCATATTGGTCCCTGTGAGTACACGAATGATATTCGAGTGAACCTTTGGTTATTATGTGATGTTCCCTTTGCTTCGCAATACTTCACAAAACCCGGGATGCATCGTATCCTCCTGATTCATCACCATGCTCACTATACCGAAATCCCGTTACCGGTTTTGTTCTTCTTTCTCGTTATTGTGTTCTGGTATCCCAATGACAAAGTCACTTGTGTCTGGCCAGACGATGATTGATGCCTTCACACCGAGGGCCCTAAGAATATCTCTCCATCATCGGAGGAGCAAACCCCCACTCTCGCACTATCTGGCCACTTGTCAAACTTTCCGATGAACCTGTAAGTTGTCGCTATGATCACAGTGTTACAGGTGACGTCTGAGCAACCCCAAATCCCACCGCATGGAAAGAAGTGACCACGATACTCTCATGGTCTAAGCAGCAAAATCACACATTAATACTCCATGTTATTACAATTGATTACAAACGATATTATCTCAATTCATAAGAAACAAACAAGTTTGGGTCTATTCAATATGATCGTTCTTCCAACGTCATTATCTCAATGTTATTTTAGGACTATCGTTACACTTAACAATATCGTAAGATCTGAAAAACGTGATCACCAACAACACCTGAGCTAGTCTTAGAGGCGAGACTAGGAACATTTATTTTATCCGTTTTATCATTTCACACGTGCATATGAGTTTTTCACTGAATTGCATATTTTAGGATCATAGCAGTTATAACATGAAATATAAACACTTACTTATGAATATGGAAATATAATAATACAATATTATTACCTCTAGGGCATATTTCTGCGTTATAATGGTTGGATTTGGGGACCCTATAAAAGAGGTGGTTCTTCCATCTCTCCACTTACCTATAGGGCTGCAAACGAGTCGAGTTTGAGCGAGTTGAAGTTGGCTCGGCTCAACTCATATTAAAATTCGAGCGAGCTCAAACTGAGTGAAGCTCAAGGTCGAGTTGTAGAACATGACTCGTGCTCAGCTTGTAATGATCTCGAATCGATCTCGGGCAAGTTTTGAGCTAAATGAGACGGTAAAAAAATCTAAGGCGATTATTCCAACTTGATAAGGCACAACGTGACATAAGAAAGCACTGCAACTCGGATGTAGAAAAGGAACAACCAACATATTGAGTGATCATTCATTTATTTATAAACTATAGTACCAACTAGGTGATATGAAAATGTAAAAGGGCTGACTTCAATCAAAGGTATGACCATCTCGTCATGCTCGGGAGAGCTCATCTTGCTCTCTTGGGGGAACTAGCAATAGATGATGGTCTTCATGGACCAAAAACAAGAAAATGAAGGTGCATATGCTGAGAACTTTTGCTGAAAACAATAGGATATTTAACACATAGTCAACCATGTACAATAATTAGGCCTAAATCTTCTCTACACTTAAATTAAACTTCCATCTTTGCTCGTAAATAAAATGGAGAAAAATCATGGACAATATATATAGTAACAGATTATCTTATGATTCCATTCAATATATGCTATCATAACAAAAAGAGGAGATACTATCTTGTTAAGTGGAGCAAGATTTGTAGATCCAAAGACAAAGGGGGTTTGGGCATTAAAGACCTTAGAAAGCAAAATATGAGTCTCATGGTTAAATTGTGGTGGAAGTTAGAGACACAAAACGGGCTATGGCAGGATATAGTCCGAGCCAGGTATCTTCGCAACACCTCTGTTGCTGAAGTTTCTCCCAAATTCTCCGACTCGCCCTGTTGGAAGGCCTTGCTCAAAATCAAAAACATATATATGATGGGCAGAAAATTTGAAACTGGTGCTGGGAACCTGATAAGATTGTGGAAAGATCCAATTAATGGGCTGACCCCATTTCAGGATCAATACCCACGTTTATTTGAGATCTGCAATTACCCCACAAGTACCCTGGATAGAAAAGATAGACTTGACGACACCGATATGTTCAGACATAGGCTTACCCCTGAGTTGTCCAAGCAATGTGAGGATATGCGTGCTGCAGTTAATAGAGTTCACCTTGATGGGAGGAGTGATCGTGTCTTTTGGGGACTCAACTAGAATGTCAAGTTCACCACTAAATCGGTGTATAAGATGTTGGAGGAGCCTCTTAGTGGATGCCACTATAGATGGATTTGGAAAGCCAAGATCCCTCTTAAAATCAAAATCTTCCTATGGCAGATGTCGCAAGACGCAATTCTTACTAGGCAAGTTATGAGAAAAAGGAAATGGTCGGGGAATCCCTGTTGCTCTTTTTGCAAACAGGTGGAAACGGTACAACACCTGTTCTTCAATTGTCCCGTGGCAAGAATTGTCTGGCGATCAATTGGAGTTGCTCTTGGTACTGATAGATGTCCGTCGAATTACTGGCAATACTTTGTGTGGTGCCACGAATTCCTTCAGGGAAGCAAAAGTTTTACATAGTGGGCTTAGCGGCCGTGTGTTGGGCCATTTGGCTGGCACGCAATCGAGCTACCTTTGAAAAGAAATAAATCAAGACTCCTTTTGAGATTGTGTTTTCTCTATGTTCCTTTCTACTTTACTGGACATGGCTACAACAAGGAGAAGACGCCAAAGAGCTTCTTTCTGGAGCTGAGATGATCAGGACTGGCACAATGCAGCTGATGAAGATGTGTGGCGCTGTCAAGCAACCAATCCAGGGTGCTTGACATTCTCTGAAGATGCGTTGGACGAAAGGAAGACGGGCTCGCGACCTCGATGCTGCTTCTTCTCGGAGAAGATTATCACCCGTCTGCTTGGCTTGCAGCTGTGTTCTGATACTTGATTCTGATCTTTTGAGATTGTAATAGGATAGATGTTATGTCATGCTATCCAGGTTTTCACCCCATGATACTCGTTTCGACGGCGAGCGAGTATGGTGGGTTTCCTGGTAGTGCTAGAACTCGCTTTACTTCTTTCCCTCCCCCTGCCCTTCTCGTTTGAACTGGTTGTATTTCCATTCATTGCAATGGAAAGGGGTAAAGCCCGGTTCTAAAAAAAATATGCTATCATAACTTAACATAATGATATTATGTTCGAGCTTTCGAGCTAAAATCGAGCGAGCTAATATTGACTCAAGATCGGCTTGTTTCTCGGTCGAGCTACATAAATTGTTCAAACTCGGTTTATTTCTTTTTAAGTTGATCTCGAGTCGAGCCAAAATACATGTCAATCTCGAGCGACTCATGAGCCTCGAGCTTTTCTTGCCCGATCTCCCCCTCTAGCCAACCAAACTTGTTGATTTGCTAGGGGCTTAGGGAGGAGATCTAGATCTACACTTCCACCAAAGAAAATATGATTCCCCGTACATTCACTTGTGGATCTTGTTACTTTTGGGTGTTCGGTCACCCTAGACGGCAAAGGCCACCTAGAGCCACATTCTATTGTGGTGAAACTTCAGGGTGGTGTTGGGAGCCTCCAATTAAGTTGTGGAGAGAGCCCCAACCTTGTTTGTAAAGGTTTCGGTCACCTTCAAGGGCACCACTAGTTGAATCATGGCATCTTGCATTGTGCAATGGCGTGAGGAGAATAAGGTGGTCCTAGTGACTTCTTGAGGAGCATTGTGCCTCCACACCTCTCCAGCGGAGGCGTACCTCCCCCAAAGGAGGGAACTTCAGCAACACATCCTTGTCTTCATCGTCTCCACTTACGGTTACTTCGTGCCTTTACTTTGTGCAAGTTTTCATTGTGCTTACTTTGTCCTGCACTCGTTTTGTGTTGCTTGTCATATAGGTTGTCTACCTACTTTCATATCTAGATAACCTATCTTCTTGTTGAACCTAAATTTTGATAAACAAGATTAAAATAGTCGCCTACTCACCCCCTCTAGTCGACCATACCGATCCTTTCACCTTAGCTTGATGATCCAAGGAGAACTCGGTCAGAATGGTAGCATGTGTTTGTAGAGACAGAGGGAGAGAGATGTAGGATGGAGGGAGACCCACAAGCACATAAATAGAGCCACACGCGCGTGCGCATGGTGCGCGCACACACATAGTGTTCACGTACATGTACACAAATGGAAATCAACTAATACATCATCGTAAATTATGCACATAGGTGCATGTCGAGAAGCTTGTGGCAGTTTGGCAGGCAGAAACTGTAGAGGCTCGAACGGACAAACTCATGTGTGTATGAGGGGGGCGAGATAGGGGATATTTTTGGCAGGTATGGAGATATGAACATGTTCCTTTGCCGAGCAATACAACAAAGTGGAGAATCGGTAGAATAATACAAGATATATTCGTGACATTATCGGGAATCAAGACTTTCACGCGCATGTTTGATTGTGTAAGACAGAGGCCACCTATAAATTAGCAGCACGAGTGCACATAATGAGTCTAAACAAATTGAGCTTGTTTTGCAACCATCTCCTTAAGGATTGATCCCATAAAAAATTACACGGGCCCATTCATTTTTCACTTTAGAAAATCTGAGAGGTTCATGCAATTACACTACAAGAGAATTGTCCTCATACTGAACATCACACTAATCTATTCTATCTAGTCATACAATATGTTTGAAAGGAGTGGAAAGCTAGGGTTTCAATAATAAACCCGATTGCACCACCAATCCTTTTTGCAAAGATCCCGAAGTTAAACACTCAATGTAAATCATGACTTAATGTAACCCATGCCTTCGGTTTTGACCCTCGCGTTTAAATCTTTTCATATACTTTGAGTCATGATAAATGGGTAGACTATAAGGTAGAGACTCAGAGCGAGCAATGTTAATAATAGAGCCAACAACTGGCTATAACTTATTGCCGTGTCATCTATAGCCAACTTATAGTCAATAGTATAATAGTTAGCTATAAACATGTACCACTTGTCCCACGTCACAATCTCACGGGGTTTCTTCGAGGTCATGCTACATGTAGCTCTTAATCGATGATCAGCTTCTCTTCTCTCTCCTTTTCTCTCTAATCTAACTCAACATAAATATAGTATTTAAAATCTTATAGCCTGCATACGTCACCTTATATAGTTGCCCTAACAAGCACAAGTATTCGACGTCTTCGTAATGAACTTCCCCTTCATCCACTCAATGTTCTCCTATGATTTATCTCAACTAATATTCACGTAGGAACAAGTTTCCATGGTTCCCATCATTGAGGGCCTCGAATATGTAGCCCACAATGATGATAGCCATCACATAACAAAGTATGGATTATACCCCCCGGGTTAATATAATACAAGGAAAACTCAATCGGAATGGCCAAACACGTCGACAAACTTGGAAATCAACAACCGAAATGGCTGAGAGGTTGCTGCATATGCGGATTTCATGTGGAAGCAAAGGGCACCGCAACAGTGTAGTTTCTTCTAGTGTCTTGTAGTGAGGAACCTTTGATGGACTTCCGACAGACTCGTGGGAGAGGCCTACCGCACCAATATTTATGCCCACTATGCAATGAACATGATGAGACTATCGATCAACCGTTGTTGAGTTGTTCCTTTGTGAGACAGTTGTGGTTTTGGATTTGGAGTGCTTTGGGCTGCTCGAATCAAATACCGACCGTTGATGATACTCTCGTGGAATGGTGCGGCACGAGGACCTCTCATAGTTGTCAATTGCTGTAATTTTTTTGGGCAAATCTGCCCCCTTTTAAGTGACATGAGGCACATCTATCTCCTAGGGAAAAACTAATTTGGAATCTAGCCCCTGGGGTCAGTGACACATAGCATGGCGCCGAAGTTGTACATGTGGGCGCCACACTAAACGACGCCGAGATGTACATGTGGGCGCCACACTAAACGACACCGAGATGTACATGTGGGCGCCACACTAAACGACAACGAGATGTACATGTTCGGTGCCATGCTACATGGAGCCAAGCAAATCTGGCTCCTAGGGTTTCCACGGGCCCATCTGGTGTCGGTGCCACATAGCATGGCAACGAACATGGGGGCTAGATTCCAAATTAGTTTTATGCATGGGCCAGATGTGCTTGAAGTTGCTTAGATGGGCCAGATTTGTCAAAAAATACTCCATTGCGATAGCTCATGACGATCATCACGCTCACCATGTGAGAGATTGAAAACACCGAAATGCGGTGGTTTTTGATGGGGCCACTCCTTCGGTTCAAAATGCCATCTGAAATGTAGCCAAGGAAGGTAGAACTTGGAGTTTGGATGACCCACTTAAAGGGGTAGAACTTGGAGTTTGGATGACCCATTTAAAGGAGATCTATCTCTTTTTTTTTGCAGTGCTTGATATGTGAGGTAGCGGCGAGTAGTTGTGTACGGCTCTAGGACATACGGTGTTTTTTGCGTTTGGGGCATGTAAAATTCATTGCTGTAACGCCATGATGGTGGGCTCTCCACCCCTTACTTCTATCAATTTATGACACACCTTCATGTGTATTTTAGAAAAAAATATATCATACAAGACGAAGAAGAAGCAACGCTTTGAATTCGAAGCAGTTCATGCGGTCAAGGCAACTAGAGCTCAACATAGTCAACTATACTGACTCGATTAAGGTCTTGTTGACCAACCAATTGTGTAAAAACTGCACCTCCAACGACGACGAGCTATAAGATAATGACTCGAACATGTATATGCTGCCACTTAGAGTCGCGAGTAAATTAAGGGCTAGCCTTTTCAAACGAGCTTCGTTTTCTCTTGTATGGCTGCCGATGACTGGGACAGAAATAGTCTTGAAAGTACGCAGCCTCGACAAGATACACTTATTTTGGGACGGAAAGAGTACATGTGGTTTATATATGTATGCATACATACGTCGGTTGATAGATAGGTTCGTGAAACACGCAGTGCAATTCCGATGTACCCAACCCAAGCCAAAGAAAATCAAATCGGAGGCCAACACGAAGTTCCATCCGGAGCACGTCACCCCGTACTACTACACATGAACGAACCCCAATAATGCACGCAACCGGTCCGGACGTCAAAAAACTAGTGCCCGACGGCGAACATCTGGCATCATGCTGGTCGTAATGATAATATCATAGCTAGTATCATTCATGCCAACTAGGCAATTTTGATGAGGTGTCATAATATTAAATGAAGAAAGAGAGGGTGGAGTATCATATCATGATACCATATCATAATAAATGCTATGCTACTTTGTGTCATGCATGGCAATAAATAGAGTACTACATAATACTATTGTATGATACTATGCATTAGGGAGGTAGTATCATACACTAATATTATATGCATGATACTAGTATATGATACTCCCCATTACAACCAGCCTCACGGACGGACGGACGGCTGCGGGCGGGGCAGAGAACGTTGACCGCGGGTGTGAACCGTCCGATCGCTGGATGTCGGCATCACGGCGTCCCCATTTTGCTTACGGCCCAAGAAAAATCGTTCCGGCCACGCAACTTGGCATCCAAGTTTAGCGCGCCCCGCGCCACCGCCAGGCGGGCCCGACCCGCGCCGGGGCCCCGCGTGTCGGCCGCGGAGGCGGTGGGTGGAGCACAATAAGGTCGCAAGTGGGCACGACAAAGGCGTGGACCCGCGTTATTTCTCCGCCCAATAATATTTCCCCCACCGCCGCACGGCTCCTCTACCCCGACCTTCCTCTCGCCTTCGCCCCCGCCCCCGCCCCTCTGCCGCCGCCGCAGCGATTCTCCGAGCCGAGTCCTTGCTTTGACCAGCCACGTCTCGCCGCCGGCCGAGCGGAGCGTCTTCGGCGGGGTAGCTCCGGCAATCATCGTAGCCGGGGGATAAAGTGGGCTCCGTAGGGGAGTCCTAGGGGGGGTGACAGGGGGTTAGATCGGGCAAGATGAACCGCTCAATATCCTCCGCCGTGACCCCTGCTGATGCTGCCGCTAACCCTAGGTAAGCGTCGGTCGGTGAATCGATCGATTCGGCTCGCCCCTTGCATAGATCTACGCGACCCGCCCGATTGTTAGGCCGTGTGTGATAATTTTATACCTGTATGTTCGATCTGGTTTAATTTTCTCTTGTGAGAATCAGGTAGGTTTTCTTGTTCGGTTTCGATCATCTATGGCACCGGGAAGCTGGTTCTTGACTGCTAAAGTTGTAGATTTAGGATTTACAAGTGGATTCCGTGCACCCTTGAGTCGCTAAATATTAAAAATTCGATCTTTGTTGTGAATTTCGCGTTAGCTTATCTCCATCTTGCTTGTGTAGGGGAAAACCTAGTTATTTCTTCACAACTTTGCTAGATTCAACTTGAGGCATCCTTTGCCTTTTACTTCATGTGATTTCCTGATTAGGCTAGCTGTTTCAAATAATGTTTGGCTTATGAAGCATATTTTCGCGTGCAGGCGAATAGATGGTAGTTCTGCGTCATAATCGTAATTTCTGAGCGCAGTTAACACACTAGATTTTTTTTCAAGCCATATATCATGTGATTTTCTCATTAGGCCAGCTGTTTCAAATATTTGGTCAACGAAGCATTTTTCGCGCGCAGATGAATATATGTTTGTTTGGGGTGATAATTATAAATTTTTAGCCCAATTAATGCAGTGGGTTTTTTAAAGCCCTGTATCACGTGTTCTCCTGATTAGGCAAGCTGTTTCAAATATTTGGTTTACGAAGCATAATTTTCGCGCGCAAAATGAATACATGATAGTTCCGGGTGTTAATTGTAATTTCTGAGCCCAATTAATGCAATAGCTGTCTCAAGCGCGCTAAATATGACTGAACTCTTGTGCTCACACTTTTTAACAAATGGCGGTTTCTGCATATGAGGCCTTTATGGGTGCAAATCAATGGATAATTCCATATTGAAGTATTTTTCTTTTTATTTTATTTTATCTAGTTCATCGTTTGTCGTGCTAATGTAACATGATAGTTTTGGGGAATTTACTCGTAGGTTTAGCTGCCGACAGAGTACTGAGATCTTTGATTTGCATATATTCTGTTTGCTTGCTTTAAGATATTCTAGTTTTTTTTGTCCTTTTCTGTTCGTCGCTTATAAGACCGGTTAATTTGCCTTTTCAGGTATCCTACACTTTTGCCCTTGTCTCACCCGACCGATATTCTTTTTCTCCTCGTCGATATTGAAGTAGTCTATGCTCAGAGGTTCCTGCATTAGCTTAGTGTAAATATTAGACTTGTTGGGGTTTAGTTTGCTAGAAGGAATTAGTCTCTGCTTGGTGTTCATTTCTGCTTGCTACAATGGCTGCGATGAACGAAAAGGTGTTGGCTAAATGTGGACAGAATATAGTTAGCCTCAAGAGGAAGCGGGACGGCCCCGCTGCATATCATGCTGATGCCTGCCACACCTCTCAATCGCATCAGCATCCTACTGGAAACTCTGATATCAGGCTGTATGTTGGTGAAGATCGCAAGGCGAACATCGCGTGCCACTTTAACAGGCAGATTTTACAGAGCTATCAGAACTACATGACCAGTGCATCACCTAAGCGTATTCTGCTCCGCCAAAGTGGCAACTGGAAAGAATTTCCAGAAAAAATTGTCAAGCTGGCTCAAGTTGATTTCCGGACAAAGAAGACCATCACAGAAGTAGGATACCAGAACCAGCTATTTTTGCTGGACTTTGTCCACATGACATTCATTGACTCAAAGTCAGGTCTTCAGAGGCCAATCGCCTGGATTGATGACAATGGAAGGCGTTACTTCCCAGAAGTTCTTATTGAAGATCAGATAGTATATAGGAGGAAAGATCTCGGCAATGGAGATCATGTCTATGTTAGAGCTGAGCCTAATGGGGCACCTGAAATAAATGACCAGTATGGAGCATCAGAGAGTTCCGCAGAAAGCTCAAACTTTGAGTCCAGTACCGAAGAGGTTTCCAGTGCTAAGAGAGTTAGAGCCGAGAAGGGCATCATCAGGAAAATAAATTGTGATCAGAGAGAAACTGTGGGAGAGAATGAACCACACTCTTCACTGCCTGCAGTCTTTAGTTGTCAACCACAGCAAGATAAGCTGGGCGGGCAATCACGTGCTCAAGGAGCTACCTCTGTTGTGCAGAAGATGTTGCTGCAGGGAATGGGTACTGCTATTGGTTCCAAGGATATTATTGGAATCCACCGAACGCCATTCTTGAATAATTATAGAGAAGACCGCTATGATCTCTTCCAAAAGCAGGCAGAGATTACTAAATCTCAGCATGGTAATGCAAATGTGCGTTATGCTTGGCTTCCTTGCTCGAAAGCTGCTGTGGATGAAATGATGCTGAATGGCACCTTGCAAGTTAAAAAGCCCACTAGGTGTCCACCCTATGGAACTGGCGTACTCCTTGCACCAGCTAACTGCTCCATTAACTGGTATGTGCTCCTGTCTCGTACCATCTGCTGGCAAAAAACTTACTCTGAATGTTCTGAGCATCTACTCCCCTCCATCATCTCTGTGAAGTATATATTCACATCTGTCTTATTCTTGCCATATGTGTTCCCTTATTTGTAGATAAATAGTTTCTGGCACTAATTATTTACTTCCGCTTACATGTTCACATGTTTTTAGTTGTCAACTTACCACTGCACTTTTTGTCTATTTGTTTCTATTCCTTGACATATTTCTTCCCTAACCATTGCAAAAATTCAATATTTTGTACTACTTTCTGCAGTGTGAATTACTCTGATGTTGATGAAAATGGCATCATCTATATGATGTTGTGCCGGGTTGTAATGGGGAACGTAGAAATAGTTCACCATGGATCTAAGCAGCACCAGCCTAGTAACGAGTATTTTGATAGCGGTGTAGATGACCTTAAAAACCCGCAGCATTACATCGTATGGGATATGAATCTGAATAGTCACATCTATTCTGAATTTGTAGTCACCATCAAATTGCCATCTAAAGCCAAAGGTAATTAATCGCAACTACTGTGCCATCATTTTTAGAATTTTAATTTAATTTAGCTTTGTGCAGTTCATAACAAATGTCAATCTAAATTTTCTTACAAGTCAGCCTTCTCACTTTGTTTCAGATTCCCTCTTCACACAAGAAGATTGTCAGGATTCATCTGATGCCTCACTGGTCTTGAGTCCAAGTTCGGCCGACAGTGTATCACAGGTGAGGTTCTTTACATTGGGAGTTGATAAAGATGGTACTGTCATACTAGAGTCAACTTCTGTTCTCATACAGACAAGTTCCACTGTTGGAGCAGCAGGAGCATGCAGTTATTCAGATTGCGTGTCTGACTCAACAATTGACCTGTGCTTCCATTATGAGATTATAACTTCGAGCTGATTGTAGTCTTAATGTTTGATAGAAATCTCCAAATATGATAAGTTTTCTGTTATAACCATGTCATGTCAGTTATGTTGGGTGAGTCACAAAACACCAGTTGACACGGCTCTTTTGTTTGGAAACAGGACATGAATCTTGAGGCATCTCCAGCATTGGGTGGTCAGTATGAAGCCCCCATGTTAGGAGGATCAATGGCAAAAGCTCCAAGTACACCTTGGATGCCTTTTTCCATGTTATTTGCAGCTATTTCAACCAAACTTCCTCGCGAGAAAATGGACATGATCAATAACTGTTATGAAGAATTCAAGGTCTGGTATTCATCAGTTGTTGGTTGTTGTGTTCTCAATTGAAAACTGGCCTTCCCCTTCTTGTTGGAGCCTGAGTTGACTTTGTGTTTGTGTTCATACCAGGCCAAGAAAATAAGCAGAATTGACCTAGTGAAGAGGCTGAGGCTCATAGTTGGTGACAGAATGCTGGTATCCACAATAATTCGGCTCCAAGATAAGGTGTGGACCTTGTCTCTTCTGAGGCGCTGTTAGCTCCTGATAGCAACATTTATTTTATTTTATTTTTGAGAGAAGATAGCAACATTTAGTTAATCTAAGTATAAGCTTGTGTTTTTGTTTTAACAGTTGCCTCCGATGGTGAAGCGGGAAGCAGCAGATGGTCCAGCCAAGGCACGAGGTCAGTGACCATGGTGGATTGGAGGAAGGAACTGGTCGACTTGTTATCATGAGTTGGAAAGGAATGTAGTCTTCTGAGTTTATTTGCGTCTGTATGTCTGTCTGTTTTAGTAATTGCAAAGAGGAAACTGTCCCGAGTATACTTGTGAACCTAAGATGGTTTCAAGGGAGAAGAATCCTTGTTTACCCTCCTAGTTTGGTTTTTGTCCAATCAACATTGAGTTTTAGTTATAAATAATCGTCATTTTCTGTCAATTTTCTTAATTCTGTGTTTATTCTCGCGTGCGCCGTCGTTGGATCGGTTGTCATTTCATACTCTTGGTCCTGAATAAGAGTATGGCTGTCTGAGGCTTGAATGTTTTGCACGGGCAGGCTTGTGTACATCCATAGGCAACGAATAAAGTCTCGAAAAAGGAAACGAAAAAAAAAAAAGCTCTTGAAGCTGGACTAGATGTTGGTGGGCGGGGCATCTGATTGAGGATCCCAGCCGGGTGGCTCGATGTTTGGCCAGTCCCCTCGACAGCCTAGCCTGATGTAAAGGCTCTTCTTCCCTGCCATTCCAACACTGATGTCAATTTTCTTGCAGATATGCACCTAATGAAAGGGAATCTCCACAACTCCGCAAGCGGAGTTGGCGGAGCTGCAGTTCAAAATGGTGGAGTTGCAGTTTCCCCGCTCCGCAGATTCGAGTTGCAGTTTCCCCGCTCCGCAGATTCCGGAAGTGCGGTGATTACCGAACAGGGCCTAAATGTAGCATGAGGCGGCTGGTGTTTACCTGCCAGCTTCTTGTCTGCCAAGGTGAGCTGCTTCAAGGCAACAAGGCAGCCCTGTGCCACAGCCCGCGTGTACTCCGGGTCCCATCCACCCAGCTTCACCACCACATCCGCCTTTGCATAAGCCACGCTCCCAGTGCTAACGCTTCTCCGGGCTTCCTCTTTGGCAGAGGCTTCATCTGCACGCATAGCAGCAGGTCAGCACGGAAGAACCAAACAATCATCAACCAAGCGAAAGGCTTCCTTCCTCACCAGCAGCATCCGACACCGACAACCACACCGTGAACCCGGAGTGAAGATACTGCCATTTGTCGAACCTGCTGGCTGCTCCTTGCTTGCCGCCCAGAGTCGCTACCACGGTACGGACATGGCTGCAACACACACAATTTTAGCATGGCAAGTGATCAACCAAAGCAAGCCAAGAAGCTCCAAAGAAAAAGAGAAAACCCGACCTGCTAAGGCTTTCTAGGACAACACACTCCGCTTCAGCTACGGAGTCCGCTCCTTCCGAGGCCGCCCCTACAGGTAACTACATGTAGTTAACTCCTCCGTCCCATAATTTAAGAGCGTTTTTGGCACCGAGGGAGTATGTTCTACTGCACGAATAAGTATTTTAGCACCGTAATGACGTACAGGTATCAACAGACTTTTGAGTGGCACTCTCTAGCAGCTCACTTGTGCAAATTGGAAGATACCTGCAAACACGCAGCAAAACACATGTCAGGGGCCTTATCTGCTATAGAATTAACACCCAATTGTGATACGTAGTATTTGTTGCAGCGGATCTCAGAGTAGGAACATGCATCTATATATTGGTTAATAACGGTGCACCAGAAACAAGGATGCAATTGGTTAAGTAGTTTCTATAACAGGACGGCAATGCACTCACCCGATGCCCTCAGCAATCTCTTTAGCGACCGCCTCGTTGATATCCGTGGAGTCGCCAACTATGTGAACGCTAATCCCCGTCAACAACTGCGTGATCCCAGCAGTGAGGGATTTCCAGGATTCATCAATGTCAGGCCATTTCAGCTCTTGCTCCACTTTCTTCAGGTTCACCACCAACTGATCCTCGTCGATGAACCTGTAACAGTGTTGTAACGAGTCAACAGATGAATCCTCACAGGCAAGAGCTCGCCACTGAGCTAGCAGTACATACCATATCGTCTCAGAAGACTTAACCCTGTCGAATAGCGTGCCGACATTCATCAAAGTCCTCAGTGTTCCATCAGACTTGGCTCTGATGAGCAGGGACATGTCATCGACGTCAACAAAAACATCCCTTGAACTCTCGATGCCAAGCTTTCCGATGTCCAGCCTCAGCTCCACCTCTCCGTTTGTATCGGTGAACTGTAGAGATACAGATAATCTCAGCTGATTATTTTCAACGACATGGCAAGCTCCAGGTTTTCCAACATTGTGTTGTGTCTAAAAGATGGAGTGGATTCACAAAGGGGGAGTTTGCAGCACATTAATGAGCAAACATCCAACTCCGATACGCTCATAGGAGCTTTCAGAGACTAGTTAGACATGTGCTGCACAGATTAAGCATATGCTTTGGGTTCTCTGAATAATCCCCTCGTGTTCTTCTTTTATACCGGAGTATAACAATGATAGGGTTGATTATGAAATCATGTGCTGCACACCAAGTACTCCTTTGTACGCTCTTATTTTTATTTAGAGAGAGTAGTAAGTTATCGCCAAGGTAGTAATTTCAAGATCTCTATCATGTGTCAGCAATGGCACCGTGAGGTGACAGAATTGGGAAAAGAGATGGGTGGCTCCAGCAGCAGCAGGAGTGCCCAAGCAGAAGCAGATAAGGTAAGAAAATTGAAGTGCACAAGCAGAAGCAGTTGGGAAGAAAGAAAAGACAGCGGCGGTAGCTTGCCTCGTAGTCGTGCGCTGCGGCCGGGGACGCCGACAGGGAGGTCCGGGGGCGGAGGCGGAGGCGGCTCGCCGGCGGGGAGGCGGCAAGGAGAGAGCGACGCCAAGCTGGCCGAGGAAGATGAAGGCCTGGAGCACGTGAGTAGGTTGCGATGTGCCGGCTGGGGTTTGCAGGGAAGGAGGAGGAGCAGCAGGTGGTGGTGGCTGCAATGGACATGGCCGCCATTATTCTAGCATGAGCGCACACTTGTGCGTGTCCGTGTGTGTGAGGCGAGGACTGCCTTAGCTATATTCCCGTCAGAGTAAGGGACTAGACATCAGAGTAAGAGACTTGCTCTTTAAAAAAAACATAAGGACTTTATTCAAGCGAAATAACAGATACAACGTTTGTGATGAAAGGTACAATCTTAATCATAGGCTCCTCAAACCAATCAACAGTAGAAGAAAATCTAGCCAACCTAGCAAGCTCGTGCGCAATCTTATTGGCTTCCCTATTACAATGTTCAAACCTAGAGATAGAAAAATCACACGCCAAAAAATAGCAATCATCAAAAATTGCCGCCGCTGCTCCTGCTGACCGTCCGTCATTATTCATCGTTTCAATAACCTCCAAATTATCAGAATTAATAACAAGACGATTGCAACCCGCACGTTGCGCTAGTGAAAGAACGAATCTGAGAGCCCAAGCTTTCGCTGTTAGAGCATCGACGCAATGATCAATTTTCCAAGTACTCCCTGCAATAAAATTCCCTTTGTCATCCCTCAGGACAGCCCCAGCCGTACCTTTAAGAATATCATGATCAAAAGAAGCATCAACATTAAGTTTCATAAAACCCACCGGGGGACGAATCCAACCCTCTCTTTTCATAGAAGCCCTTGGACTGGAAGCAACGACATAATTAGCCGTAAGAGCCCGAATCCCCATTGAAATCTATTTTGCATCTTGAATTCCCTCCTTGTGCACTAATTTCCGTCTTTCCCACCACAAGTACCAAGACGTAATGGCAATCATCTCCCGAATATTCTGAGACCCCATAATAGATAAATCTTGGTCAGGCATGTGCAACAAAAAACCGAGGACCGCTTCTCCAACACGATCAACTTAACAAGCTTGAGCAATGATCTCGTCTAAGCCAAGCCTTCTCCAGACCTCTTTTGCCTTCTGGCACTGAAACAACAGATGATTTGTGTCTTCTAAACCAAAAGCACAAAAAGGCATAAAGATGAAACTTTCATGTGTCTATTAGCAAGCGTAACACGACATGGAAGAGTACCATGCAGCGTCCGACAAATAAAAAATATTCACCTTCGCTGGACAAGATAACTTCCAAATCTTACACCAAATTGGATTAAAGTTTGTTCGACCCATTCCATTAGTACGACGCAATTTCCTTCCATGTTGATAATCCCACTCAACAAAATATGCAGATCAAACAGAAAAAATCTCACTCTTAGTATGACTTCAGGCAACAAAATCTAACATATCAAACTGAGGCAGAGGGATAGCAAGGACCCGCTGTGAATCAACGAGCCACAAGGTTTGTCTGATGAGATCCTCATCCCACCTGTTCGAGGAGGGGTCAATGAAATCCGACACTTTTGATAACGAATGTTGCCCCTTAGGAGTGATGAATTTTCCATTAACAGAGTTAGGGATCCAAGCATCTTACCAAATGTCAATTTTCTGACCATTTCCAACTCGCCAAATATAGCCATGTTTTAATGTATTAACCCCCGCCATAATACTTTGCCATGTGAAGGATGATCCCTTTTTTAACTTTGTGTTCAATAAATCTCCATCAGGGAAATACTTAGCTCGCAAAATGGTGGCACACAAGGAATCTGGGTTCTCAAGGAGACGCCAAGCTTGTTTAGCCAACATCGCCAAATTAAAACAATGAATTTCACGAAAGCCCATTCTGTCTTGGCTTTTCGGGACACACATTTCCACCACGCCATCCAATGCATCCTTCTCTAGTTGTCGTCATCACCCCACCAAAAATGCGACATCTCGTCAGTTATTCCTTTACAATTTTTTTTAGGAATTTTAAAGAGCGACATAGCATAAGTTGGGATAGCTTGAACAACGGACTTGAGAAGAACTTCCTTGCCTCCAGTGGATAAGAGTTTTTCTTTCCATCAGCTAATTCTGATAACATCGCGATCAATCAAATACTAGAAACAATCAGTCTTATCTAACCCCACATGCGCAGGCAAGCCCAGATACTTATCATTGAGAGCTTCGATCATGATATTCAAAATTGAGCAAATTTGTTCTCTAATGTCCCCACTCGTATTTGGGCTAAAAAATATGCTAGATTTCGCCATTTCTCCAGACGCACCACAATATAAGTCCAAAATTGATTTAAGTTTCTCTGCATTTTTTTGATTAGCTTTCATGAGGATCAATGAGTCATCCGCAAAAAGGAGATTTGTGATAGTAGGGGCCTCTCTGCAAACCTTGACTCCTAAAATATTCCCAATCTCCTCCGCATGCGCCAAGAGAGCAGTAAGGTCCTCCGTGCATAATAAGAAAAGGTAGGGAGATAATGGATCACCTTGTCTTAAGCCTCTTGTAGGCTTGAAACTTTCAGTTTCTTCATCATTAATCCGTACCCTATACTCAACAATAGAGACACATTTCATAATAAGATTTACCCATCTCTCCTAGAACCGAGTTTCAACATAATTCCGTTCAAAAAAGGCCATTCAACTCGATTGTAAGCTTTGTGCATATCAAGCTTGATAGCGCACAAACCCTCTTTTCCCGCCCTCTTACTTTTAATAGTATGAAAGCTCTCATAAGCCACTAAAACATTGTCTGTAATCATTCTACCAAGCACAAAAGCACTTTGGGTCGGGCTGATAATATCAGGCAGTAAAACCTTCAAACGCGCCGACAACATTTTGGAGATAATTTTGTATACCACATTGCAAAGACTGATAGGTCTAAACTGGGTTACCTTCTCGGGTGAGTTGACCTTGGGAATCAACACAATCGCAGTATCGTTCAATCCCGGTGAAATTGTACAAGTATTCACTGCTTGCAAGACCTCATCCACCAAATCATCACATAGCATGGGCCAAAATCTTTTATAAAAAATAGCATGAAGACCATCTGGCCCCGGAGCCTTTAAATCGCCAATATCAAAAAGAGCTTTACGAACATCAGCAGCAGTATAAGGGGCAAGCAAGGCATTATTCATCTCAGTAGTCACTCTACTCCGGACAAGAGACAAAACTTCCTTATTTGGGTATAAAACCTTCGATGTAAAAAGATTGGAGAAATAACTCATAATATGTTCCTTCAGATCATTTCCTTGTTTCCAGACACCAGTATCATCCAGAAGTCTTCTAATATTGTTCCTTTTTTTCCTGGACAATGCAGCGTTATGAAGAAACGAAGTATTACGGTCCCCATGTAGCAGCTAGTTCGCTCGACCTCTCTGTAACCAAAAAAATTCCTCTTGGTCCAAAAGATTTCCAATGAGTACTAGAATTTCCTTTTGCCTTGAGCGGGATTCACCACTAATAGGACCGTGTTTCAGCTTCTCTAGTTCTTTTTTAAACTTATTTATTCTCCTCTTTGGTCCTTTCAAGGTTATTCAGTCCCAAGAATGTAAATTCTCATGCACCGCTCTAGTCCATGCTGCGAGAGAGGGACCAATACCCGCCAACTTTGCCTTTTCCCAAACAGTCTTCACAATCTCCTCAACAGTATCTTCTTTCAGCCATTTTGCTTCAAATTGTTTCACACGACCATTCCGACGATTAAACAAGTTACTATCAAAATAATTTGTCTCAAGGATTAAAGGACAATGGTCTGAGTGTACATGCTCCCCATTAATAATCATAGCACGCAGGAATTTATTTGTCCGTTCTAAATTACAAACAGCTCGATCAAGCCTTTCACGGATGTCCCCCCTTCTCCAAGTGAATGTATCACCAACACAATCCATATCCTCCGGGTTACAGTCACTCAAGCACTTACGAGATTCCTGCATCATTTCATTTGGTCTAGCATTGCCACCTTCTTTCTCGCTAGAATAGATAATTTCATTAAAATCTCCAATGACTACCCAAGAATAATCAGCAAGGGAATGCAGTTGGCCAAGATCAGCCCAAGATAAATATTTTCCATTCCATGCTGGATAACCATAGAAACCCGTAAAGCGCCAATTTACAAAATTATCATTCATAAACACAACATCAATAAAATAGGAAGACAAGTAGTTCAACTCGACTTTATTCTCTTTTTGATAAAAAAATGTACAAGACCACCAGATTTGCCATCACTCTCATCTAAAAACATGGAACTAAAACCTAAGATACAACGTAGCTCGTCAGCTTTTCTTTTATTCAAATGCGACTCGGAAAGAAAAATCAAATCCACACAAGTACGACCTTGGAGCTCCCGGAGCTCTCGAACTGCCATGGACGACAACATTCCACGGTACTTCCAACTAATTGCTCTCATTTCTCCTGGGGGTCCTCCGAACCGGAGGCTGCCAAATCAGTGCCCGCAACTCTGTCCTCTCCAACTGACTCCCTGCTTTGTTGTATGTAAACCTCCTCCTCCTTTTCCTTCGCTACATGTGTAATAACCCATCCACATCCCTCCTAGTTTCAACTCTACCCATACAAACTCTCTTAGAGGACACACTCGTCTCACCATACAACAGACGTTCATAGCTATCCATCTCACTCTCAAAGGAAAAATTTAAATCAGTACCCGTTTATGGGGCATCAAAAGGGTCACTTCTATTTTTCCCTATGATTTGATTTCGAACACTCTCTAACTTCTCATTTCCTCCCTTCATTCTATCCTTTCTCTCTTTCTTCTTTTTCTGACCCTGCATGGGAATTTTATCAGCAGCAAAAGTGAATACTTCAGTATCATTAGCCATATTCTGGTCAGCCAGCCTTGCCGCAACTGCACCTGAGAGTGCCTCCAGTACGCCGGGCTTAAACAACAACATATCCTGCAGATTATTTACGCCAGCCACAACATCTGAATTAGAAATAGCAACCGGCATGATGAGCCCCTGGATCCCCTGGATTGCCGCGTCGAACATGTGGCCATCAGCATGCACCAGAGCCCGCGATGTAGTTGTCCCTGTTGGGAAACGTGGTAATTTCAAAAAATTCCTACGATCACGCAAGATCTATCTATGTGATGCATAGCAACGAGAGGGAAGAGTGTGTCCATGTACCCTCGTAGACCGAAAGCGGAAGCGTTATGACAACATGGTTGATGTATTCATACTCTTCACGATCCAACCGATCTTAGCACCGAACGTACTACACCTCCGTGATCAGCACACGTTCAGCTCGGGGACGTCCCTCGTACTCTTGATCCAGTTGAGGCCGAGGGAGAGTTTCGTCAGCACGACGACGTGGTGATGGTGATGATGAAGTTATCGGCGCAGGGCTTCGCCTAAGCACTACGACGATATGACTGAGGTGTGTAACTGTGGGGGGGGGGGGGGGCACCGCACACGGCTAAACAATGTCAACTTGTATCTATGGGATGCCCCCCTCCCCCGTATATAAAGGAGTGGAGGAGGGGGGAGGGTCGGCCCTCTATGGCGCGCCCTGGAGGAGTCCTACTCCAACCGGGAGTAGGATTCCCCCTTCCCTAGTTGGACTAGGAGAGAAGGAACGGGGAGAGAGGGAGGAAGGAAAGGGGGGCCGGGCCCCCCACCCAATTCGGATTGGGCTTGGGGGGGGGAGCCCTCCACCTGGCCGCCTCCTCCTCTCTCCCACTATGGCCCAATAAGGCCCATATACTTCCCGGGGGGTTTCGGTAACCTTCCAGTACTCCGGTATATGCCCGAACTCATCTGAAACCATTTCGATGTCCAAACATAGGCTTCCAATATATCAATCTTCATGTCTCGACAATTTCGAGACTCCCCGTCATGTCCATGGTCACATCCGAGACTCCGAACTACCTTCGGTACATCAAAACACATAAACTCATAATACAAATCATCATCGAACGTTAAGCGTTCGGACCCTACGGGTTCGAGAACTATGTAGACATGACCGAGACATGTCTCCGATCAATAACCAATAGCGGAACATGGATGGTCATATTGGTTCCTACATATTCTACGAAGATCTTTATCGGTCAAACCACATAATAACATACGTTGTTCCCTTTGTCATCGGTATGTTACTTGCCCGAGATTCGATCGTCGGTATCTCAATACCTAGTTCAATCTCGTTACCGGCAAGTCTCTTTACTTGTTCCGTAATACTTCATCCCGCAACTAACTCATTAGTCACAATGCTTGCAAGTCTTATAGTGATGAGTATTACCGAGAGGGCCCAAAGATACCTCTCCGAAACACGGAGTGACAAATCCTAATCTCGATCTATGCCAACCCAACAAACACCTTCGGAGACACCTGTAGAGCACCTTTATAATCACCCTTTTACGTTGTGACGTTTGGTAGCACACAAAGTGTTCCTCCAGTATTCGGGAGTTGCATAATCTCATAGTCTGAGGAACTTGTATAAGTCATGGAGAAAGCAGTAGCAATGAAACTAACACGATCATAATGCTAAGCTAATAGATGGTCCATGTCCATCACATCATTCTCCTAGTAATGTGACCCCATTCATCAAATGACAACACTTCTCTATGGTTAGGAAACATAACCATCTTTGATAAACGAGCTAGTCAAGTAGAGGCATACTAGGGACTATATATTTTGTCTATGTGTTCACACATGTACTAAGTTTCCGGTTAATACAATTCTAGCATGAATAATAAACATTTATCATGAATTAGGGAAGTAAATAATAACTTTATTATTGCCTCTAGGGCATATTTCCTTCAGTCTCCCACTTGCACTAGAGACAATAATCTAGATTACATAGTAATGATTCTAACACCCATGGAGCTTGGGTGTTGATCATGTTTTGCTCGTGAGAGAGGCTTAGTCAATGGGTCTGCAACATTCAGATCCGTGTGTATCTTGCAAATCTCTATGTCCCCTTCCGATACTTGATGACAGAAAGAATTGAAGCGTCTCTTGATGTGCTTGGTTCTCTTGTGAAATCTGGATTCCTTTGCCAAGGCAATTGCACCAGTATTGTCACAAAAGATTTTCATTGGACATGATGCACTAGGTATGACACCTAGATCGGATACGATTCCTTCATCCAAACTCCTTCATTCGCTACTTTGGAAGCAGCAATGTACTCCGCTTCACACGTAGATCCCGCCACAACGCTCTGCTTGGAACTGCACCAACTGACAACTCCTCCATCCAATAAAAATACGTATCTGGTTTGCGACTTAGAGTCATCCGGATCAGTGTCAAAGCTTGCATCGACGTAACCATTTACGACGAGCTCTTTTTCACCTCCATAAACGAGAAACATATCCTTATCCTTTTCAGGTATTCCAGGATATTCTTGACCGCTGTCTAGTGCTCCACTTTGGGATTACTTTGGTACCTCACTGCTATGCTTATAGCAAGACATACATCAGGTCTGGTACACAACATTGCATACATGATAGAGCCTATGGATGAAGCATCGGGAATGACTTTCATTTTCTCTCTATCTTCTGTGGTGGTCGGGCTTTGAGTCTGACTCAACTTCACACCTTGTAACACAGGCAAGAACCCTTTCTTTGACTGATCCATTTTGAACTTCTTCAAAACTTTATCAAGGTATGTGCTTTGTGAAAGTCCAATTAAGCGTCTTGATCTATCTCTATAGATCTTGATGCCCAATATGTAAGCAGCTTCTCCAAGGTATTTCATAGAAAAACTCTTATTCAGGTATCCTTTTATGCTATCCAGAAATTCTATATCATTTCCAATCAACAATATGTCATCTACATATAAGATCAAAAATGCTACAGAGCTCCCACTCACTTTCTTGTAAATACAGGCTTCTCCAAAAGTCTGTATAAAACCATATGCTTTGATCACACTATCAAAGCGTTTATTCCAACTCCGAGAAGCTTGCACCAGTCCATAAATGGATCGCTGGAGCTTGCACACTTTGCTAGCACCCTTTGGATCGACAAAACTTTCCGGTTGCATCATATACAACTCTTCTTCTAGAAATCCTTTAAGGAATGCAGTTTTGACATCCATTTGCCAAATTTCATAATCATAAAATGCAGCAATAGCTAAAATGATTTGGACAGACTTAAGCATCGCTACGGGTGAGAAAGTCTCATAAGAGTCAAGTCCTTGAACTTGTCGAAAACCTTTCGCAACAAGTCGAGCTTTGTAAACAGTAACAATACCGTCTGCGTCGATCTTCTTCTTAAAGATCTATTTATTTTCTATGGCTTGCTGATCATCGGGCAAGTCCACCAAAGTCCACACTTTGTTCTCATACATGGATCCCATCTCAGATTTCATGGCCTCAAGCCGTTTTGCGGAATTTGGGCTCATCATCGCTTCCTCATAGTTCGTAGGTTCATCATGTTCTAGTAACATGACTTCCAGAACAGGATTACCTTACCACTCTGGTGCGGATCTTACTCTGGAAGAGCTACGAGGTTCGGTAGTAACTTGATCTGAAGTTTCATGATCATCATCATTAGCTTCCTCACTAATTGGTGTATGAATCACAGGAACTGATTTCTGCGATGAACTACTTTCCAATAACGGAGGAGGTACAGTTACCTCATCAAGTTCTACTTTCCTCCCACTCACTTGTTTCAAGAGAAACTCCTTCTCTAGAAAGGATTGATAACCCACAAGTGTAGGGGATAGTTGTAGCCTCTTTCGATAAGTAAGAGTGTCGAACCCAACGAGGAGCTAAAGGTAGAACAAATACTCTCTCAAGTCCTATCGGACACTGATACGACTCTACGCACGCTTGACGTTCGCTTTACCTAGAACAAGTATGAAACTAGAAGTACTTTGTAGGTGTTGTTGGATAGGTTTGCAAGATAATAAAGAACGCGTAAATAAAAACTAGGGGCTGTTTAGATAAAGATGCAATAAAGTAAATATAGCGAGTATGGAAAAGTGGTGGTAGGAGTTGTGGAATTGTCCCTAAGCAATTGACTACGTTACTAGACCGGTAATCACTATTGCAATTCTATTTGAGGGAGAGGCATAAGCTAACATACTTTCTCTACTTGGATCATATGCACTTATGATTGGAACTCTAGCAAGCATCCGCAAATACTAAAGATTCATTAAGGTAAAACCCAACCATAGCATTAAAGTATCAAGTCCCCTTTATCCCATACGCAAACAACCTACTTACTCGGGTCTGTGCTTCTGTCACTCACGCCACCCACCATAAGCAAAGCATAAACATATTGCAAACCCTACAGTGGGAATCCTCATGCTTGCACGACACGGAGGGCACAATAGGACAGCACCAATAATAAAACATGCAACTCAAACCAATCATAGCAATTCATCAATCACCGATAGGACAACGAAAATCTACTCAGACATCATAGGATGGCAACACATCATTGGAAAATAATATGAAGCATAAAGCACCATGTTCAAGTAGAGGGTACAGCGGGTTGCGGGAGAGTGGACCGCTGAATATAGAAGGGGGAAGGTGATGGAGATGTTGGTGAAGATGACGGCGGTGTTGGTGAAGATCGTGGTGATGATGATGGCCCCCGGCAGCGCTCCGGCGCCACCGGAAGCAAGGGGGAGAGAGAGCCCCTTCTTCTTCTTCTTCTTCCTTGACCTTCTCCCTAGATGGGAGAAGGGTTTACCCTCTGGTCCTTGGCTCCCATGGCGTGGGAGGGGCGAGAGCCCCTCCGAGATTGGATCTATCTCTCCGTTTCTGCGTTCTCTGATTCTACCCATTCACCGTTTCCTTTATATCTGGAGATCCGTAACTCCGATTGGGGTGAATCTTTCGCCCAGATTTTTCTCGTAAAATTAGCTTTCTTGCGGAAAAAGAATGGTATCAACCGAATTATGGGTGGCCCACGAGAGTCCAGGGCGCGCCTAGGGGGGGAGGGGGGAGGGCGCGCCCCCTGTCTCGTGGCCACCCCGGACACCGTTTCGCGTTGATTCTTCCTCCGGAAAATCCCAAATATTCCAAAATAGTTCTTCGTCCGTTTTTATCCCGTTTGGATTCCGTTTGATATTGGGTTTCTGTGAAACATGAAACATGCAACAGACAGGAACTGGCACTGGGCACTGGATCAATATGTTAGTCCCAAAAAATAGTATAAAAAGTTGCCAAAAGTATATGAAAGTTGGATAATATTGGCATGGAACAATCAAAAATTGTAGATACGACGGAGACGTATCAGCATCCCCAAGCTTAATTCCTGCTCGTCCTTGAGTAGGTAAATTATAAAAAAATAATTTTTGATGTGGAATGATACCTAGCATAATCTTGATCATATGTCTAATCATGGCATGAATATTAAGATACGAGTGATTCAAAGCAATAATCTATCATTTGACATAAAAAACAATAATACTTCGAGCGTACCAATAAAGCAATCATGTCTTTTCAAAACAACAAGGCCAAAGCAAGCTTATCCCTACAAGATCATATAGTTTGGCCATGCTTCATTTTCGTCACACAAAATGCTCCCATCATGCACAACCCCAATGACAAGACGAGCAATTGGTTCATACTTTTTAACGTGCTTCAGCTTTTTCAACCCTCACGCAATACATGAGCGCAAGCCATGGATATAGCACTATAGGTGGAATAGAATATAATGATGGAGGTTATAAGGAGAAGACAAAAAAGGTGAAAGTCTCACATCGACGCGGCTAATCAACGGGCTATGGAGATTCCCATCAATTGATGTCAATGTGAGGAGTAGGGATTGCCATGCAACGGATGCACTAAGAGCTATAAGTGTATGAAAGCTCAACAAAAGAAACTAAATGGGTGAGCATCCAACTTGCTTGCTCATGAAGACCTAGGGCATTTGAGGAAGCCCATCTTTGGTGAAGGAAATATGCCCTAGAGGCAATAATAAAGTTATTATTTATTTCCTCATATCATGATAAATGTTTATTATTCATGCTAGAATTGTATTAACCGGAAACATGATACATGTGTGAATACATAGATAAACATATAGTCACTAGTATGCCTCTACTTGACTAGCTCATTAATCAAAGATGGTTATGTTTCCTAACCATAGACATGTGTTGTCATTTGATTAATGGGATCACATCATTAGGAGAATGATATGATTGACATGACCCATTCCGTTAGCCTAGCACTTGATCGTTTAGTATATTGCTATTGCTTTCTTCATGACTTATACATGTTCCTGTAACTATGAGATTATGCAACTCCCGTTTACCGGAGGAACACTTTGGGTGCTACCAAACGTCACAACGTAACTGGGTGATTATAAAGGAGTACTACAGGTGTCTCCAAAGGTACATGTTGGGTTGGCGTATTTCGAGATTAGGTTTTGTCACTCGATTGTGGGAGAGGTATCTCTTGGCCCTCTCGGTAATGCACGTCACTATAAGCCTTGCAAGCAATGTAGCTAATGAGTTAGTTACGAAATGATGCATTACGTAACGAGTAAAGAGACTTGCCGGTAACGAGATTGAACTAGGTATTGGATACTGACGATCGAATCTCGGGCAAGTAACATACCGATGACAAAGGGAACAACGTATGTTGTTATGCGGTTTGACCGATAAAGATCTTCGTAGAATATGTAGGAGCCAATATGGGCATCCAGGTTTCGCTATTGGTTATTGACCGAGAATAGTTCTAGGTCATGTCTACATAGTTCTCGAACCCGTAGGGTCCGCACGCTTAACGTTACGATGACAGTTTTATTATGAGTTTATAAGTTTTGATGTACCGAAGTTTGTTCGGAGTCCCGGATGTGATCACGGACATGACGAGGAGTCTCGAAATGGTCGAGACATAAAGATGGATATATTGGACGACTATATTCGGACACCGGAAGTGTTCCGAGAGTTTTCGGAGAAAACCGGAGTGCCGGAGGGTTACCGGAACCCCCCCCCCCCCCGGGAGAAGTAATGGGCCTTATGGGCTTTAGTGGAGAGAGAGAGGGGCAGCTAGGATGGGCCGCGCGCCCCCTCACCCTCTGGTCCGAATTGGACTAGGAGAGGGGGGGGGGCGGCGCCCCCCTCTTTCCCTCTCCCTCTCCCCCTTCCTTTCCCCCTCCTAGTAGGAGTAGGAAAGAGGGAGTCCTACTCCTACTAGGAGGAGGACTCCTCCTCCTTGGCGCGCCCCCTAGGGCCGGCCGGCCTCCCCCCTTGCTCCTTTATATACGGGGGCAGGGGGGCACCCTAGAACACACAAGTTGATCTTCAAGATCGTTCCTTAGCCGTGTGCGGTGCCTCGCTCCACCATATTCCACCTCGATCATATCGTCGCGGAGTTTAGGCGAAGCCCTGCGCCGGTAGAATATCATCATCCTCACCACACCATCGTGCTGACGGAACTCATCCCCGACACTTTGCTGGATCGGAGTCCGGGGATCGTCATCGAGCTGAACGTGTGCTGAACTCGGAGGTGCCGTACGTTCGGTACTTGGATCGGTCGGATCGTGAAGACGTACGACTACATCAAGCGCGTTGCCATAACGCTTCCGCTTACGGTCTACGAGGGTACGTGGACAATAATCTCCCCTCTCGTTGCTATGCCATCACCATGATCTTGCGTGTGCGTAGGGAAATTTTTGAAATTACTACGTTCCCCAACAGTGGCATCCGAGCCTGGTTTATGCGTAGATGTCATATGCACGAGTAGAACACAAGTGAGTTGTGGGCGATACAAGTCATACTGCTTACTAGCATGTCATACTTTGGCTCAGCGGTATTGTGAGATGAAGCGGCCCGGACCGACATTACGCGTACGCTTACGCGTGACTGGTTTCACCGTTACGAGCACTCGTGCTTAAAGGTGACTGGCGGGTGTCTGTCTCTCTTACTTTAGCTGAATCGAGTGTGGCTACGCCCGGTCCTTGCGAAGGTTAAAACAACACTAACTTGACGAACTATCGTTGTGGTTTTGATGCGTAGGTAAGAACGGTTCTTGCTCAGCCCGTAGCAGCCACGTAAAATTTGCAACAACAAAGTAGAGGACATCTAACTTGTTTTTGCAGGGCATGTTGTGATGTGATATGTTCAAGACGTGATGCTATATTTTATTGTAAGAGATGATCATGTTTTGTAACCGAAGTTATCGGCAATTGGCAGGAGCCATATGGTTGTCACTTTATTGTATGAAATGCAAACGCCCTGTAATTGCTTTACTTTATCACTAAGCGGTAGCGATAGTCGTAGAAGCAATAGATGGCGTAACGACAATGATGCTACGATGGAGATCAAGGTGTCGCGCCGGTGACGATGGTGATCACGACGGTGCTTTGAAGATGGAGATCACAAGCACAAGATGATGACGGCCATATCATATCACTTATATAGATTGCATGTGATGTTTATCCTTTATGCATCTTATCTTGCTTTGATTGACGGTAGCATTTTAAGATGATCTCTCACTAAAATTATCAAGAAGTGTTCTCCCTGAGTATGCACCGTTGTGAAAGTTCTTCGTGCTGAGACACCACGTGATGATCGGGTGTGATAGGCACTACGTTCAAATACAACAGGTGCAAAACAGTTGCACATGCGGAATACTCAGGTTAAACTTGACGAGCCTAGCATATAACAGATATGGCCTCGGAACACGGAGACCGAAAGGTCGAGCGTGAATCATATAGTAGATATGATCAACATATTGATGTTCACTGTTGAAACTACTCCATCTCACGTGACGATCGGACATGGTGTAGTTGATATGGATCACGTAATCACTTAGAGGATTAGAGGGATGTCTATCTAAGTGGGAGTTCTTTTAGTAATATGATTAATTGAACTTAAATTTATCATGAACTTAGTACCTGATAGTATTTTGCTTGTCTATGTTTGTTGTAGATATATGGCTCGTGTTGTTGTTCCGTTGAATTTTAATGCGTTCCTTGAGAAAGCAAAGTTAAAAGATGATGGTAGCAATTACACGGACTGGGTCCATAACCTGAGGATTATCCTCATTGCTGCAGAGAAGAATTGCGTCCTGGAAGCACCGCTGGGTGCCAGGCCTGCTGCTGATGCAACTGACAACGTTAAGAACGTCTGGCAGAGCAAAGCTGATGACTACTCGATAGTTCAGTGTGCCATGCTTCACGGCTTAGAACCGGGTCTTCAATGACGTTTTGAACGTCATGGAGCATATGAGATGTTCTAGGAGTTGAAGTTAATATTTCAAGCAAATGCCTGGATTGAGAGATATGAAATCTCTAATAAGTTCTATAGCTGCAAGATGGAGGAGAATAGTTCTGTCAGTGAACACATATTCAAAATGTCTGGGGTATAATAATCACTTGATTCAACTAGGAGTTAATCTTCCTGATGATAGTGTCATTGACAGAATTCTTCAATCACTGCCACCAAGCTACAAGAGCTTCGTGATGAACTATAATATGCAAGGGATGGACAAGACTATTCCCGACCTATTCACGATGCTAAAAGCCGCGGAGGTAGCAATCAAGAAGGAGCATCAAGTGTTGATGGTCAACAAGACCACCAGTTTAAAGAAAAAGGGCAAAGGGAAGAAGAAGGGGAACTTCAAGAAGAACAGCAAACAAGTTGCTGCTCAAGAGAAGAAACCCAAGTCTGGACCTAAGCCTGAGACTGAGTGCTTCTACTGCAAGAAGACTGGACACTGGAAGCGGAACTGCCCCAAGTATTTGGCAGATAAGAAGGATGGCAAAGTGAACAAAGGTATATGTGATATACATGTTATTGATGTGTACCTTACTAATGCTCGCAGTAGTACCTGGGTATTTGATACTAGTTCTATTGCTAATATTTGCAACTCGAAACAGGGACTACGGATTAAGCAAAGATTGGCTAAGTGAAAGTGCAATCATGCCCTTATATTGTGTTTTTGTTGGTTGATGACAATCTACATGTAGGGGACTAACAATGGCTGCCAAGTGAATCTCAGGTGTTGGTCCCCGGTTCGTCAAAATTGTGTGTGGATCAAGAGCATACGAAGTGGTTTCTCTCAAGGTTGAAGTGTTAAAATGTTGTTTCATTTTGTTTCCTTGAGTATAGGATCCCACACTATTAAGAGGGGATCGATTGGGTTAGTAACAGGCTTGCTCAAGTCAAAAAGCTCCTTTCTATTTTTCTCTGATCCATTCTGTCTCTGGGAGTGCCGGATGTCCGGGCCATGCACCGGATGTCCGGGCCGCTGTCCTCCCCCGGATGTCCGGCTCCTGCCTCGGATTTCTGGCCCCCATGTCCAGAAGGTTTTTCTGTTTTACGCCGGATGTCCGGGCCGTCCTGTCTTGCCGGATGTCCGGGCCTCCTTACGGATGTTCGGGCTCCTACTGCTCGACGCCTGGTATGGTTCTGTAAATGTTCGTGGACTCTCCGGATGTCCGGCTATTTGCCGGATGTCCAGGCTTCCCTTTTATGCCGGATGTCCGGGCTTGACCCCCGGATGTCCGGCTCCCCTGGTTCTCCTCTGTTCTGTTCTATCCCCAAGTGGCTTGTCACGTCGGATGTCCGGCCTCTAGCCCGGATGTCCGGCCTGCCCGGTCACTTGCACTACAACGGCCATATTTTGAGCTCACACTATATATAGTGCCTCTCTTCCCACTAGAGACGTTGACCATTCACTTTGAACAAACCCTAGAACACTTCTCACTCTCTCTCTCATTCCTCCACACCAAATCTTAGATCCCCAAGGGATTTGAGAGCTTTGGAAAGAAGTTGTCTGATCAAGTGATAGATCCATTTCCTCTCCTTCTTTGCACCCAAGGAGTTCGTGATTTGAGCAAGTCTAAAGCAAATCCCCATCGATCTTGTTACTCTTGGAGGTTGGAGACTCCTAGGCGGTAGGAGTCTTTCTGAGAGGAATCGACCTTTGTGATTACCCCCGGATAAGTTTGTGAGGGTTTGGAGACCACCCCAAGGTCTACCACTAGTGGTTGAGAAACGCCTTTGTGGAGTTGTCTCAAAGGGAGAATAGGGTGAGCCTTCGTGGCGTAGGTGTGCCTTCGTGGTAACATCCGCCCCTCTAACGGTGACTAGCTTCCCTCCAAGGAAGTGAACATCGGCATACATCCTCGTCTCCCGGAGTTGCGGTTATTCCTAACCCTAACTCTATACTTGTGGTTACTTGTTGTGATTGCCTTACTTACTTCTTATTGTGCTTGCTCACTTATATGCTTGTGTCACTTGCCTAGTACTTTGTACTTACTAGCAATTGTTAGGCTCACCTTCATATTCCGCTCTATTGCCTAAAATTGCTTAGTAATAATTAAAATTTGTAATTGTACCTATTCACCCCCCCCTCTAGGTCCATCTCGATCCTTTCAATTGGTATCAGAGCCTCGTGCTCTATTCTTGTGGCTTAACCGCCCTAGAGCGAGATGAACCCAGATGGGACTCCCCTGGTTGTAGATCCTAAGGATAAAGGTGTGGCTTCCTCTGAAGTCAAGACCTTTACGTCGGAGGATCTAGAACGGGCCCTTGCTAAGCAAAAAGAGGAGCATGATGCTTCTCTTGAGGCCTTGGTCCAAATGAGATTAGCCACGTTGTCCACAGTGCTTGCACCACTCTCGGGTGGTGCTGCTTTGAGGCCAACTGTGCCTACTCCATCACTTGGTCAACAACCTCCTAGCAATGAACACGCCAGTGTTCCTTGGCTTTATGCAAGACCTCAGGTTGAGAAACCAAGGTATAATCCTCAAGGCAAACCTCCTTTACTAAGTGCCACTTCCGATTTTGCCTTGTGGAGAGTTGCTATGCAGGATCATCTTCGACATGGAAATGACGAGATGCTGGAAATCTTGGAGTATGGCTATCATGTGGTTGATCCAAAGAACCCCACACCAAGAGAAATATATGACAAGAACCTCAATGACACTGCTATGATGTGTATAAGGAGAGGCATGGATGAAAAGCAAAGGAGACCGTTCATACACATCACAAGTGCCAAGGAACTATGGGAAAGTATCATACGATCCAAGACTGGCACCTCTACCCTCCGGAGTGCTCAATATGAAATTGCCAAGGGACAATTGCAAAACTTTTGTATGGAGAAAGGTGAAACCCCCAATCAACTCCATGAGCGCCTCATGACTCTCACTGCCGATATTGAGTCATGTGAGTGTGACAAGACACAAGATGGATTCAACATGACTAAGAGATTCCTTGTGGATAAATTGCTTCATGCTCTTGCCCCATATCACCATCAAATGGTGTGGGACATAAGACAACACCATACTTTCAAGGAAATGACTACAGATGACATCATATCCACCTTTCAACTATTTGAAGAGTCAAAGGCTAATGCCACAAAACATCTTGCCATGCATGGTTCCCCATCATCAAAGGTCAATCTTGCATTGAAGGCCAAACATGTATGTGAAGATGAGCAAAGTGAAGAAGAAGAAGATGATGATGATGAAGATGGTGATGAGATTGAATCCGACGAGGGCCCGTCATATGAAGACATGGCTCTTTTTGTCAAGAAGTTTAGCGCGGGAAAATTGAAGGGAAGATTCCAAAAGAAGAAAGTAAGAAAATGCTACAACTATGAGGAAACCAACCACTTCTCAAATGAGTGCCCTTATGAGAAGAGAGAAGATAGACCAAGGTTTCCCAAGACCTTTCCTAAGAAGAAGTTGCCAAATCCTTTGAACTCCAAGCTCAAGAAGAGAGATGGGAAAGCAATGGTTGCTCAAGAAGAATCCGATCTGGATGATGTTAGTGGTGTTGCCGGAGTTGCTCAAGATTCGCAAAACACATTGAGGCTAGTCAATAAGAGTGGTGAAGTTGTCACCTACAACTACATGAAGGATTACAAGGGCAACGCTCACAAGTGCCTCATGGCGAAGGCCGTGGTAGAAGATGGAGAGGATCAAAACTCTCCTGACAAGGTCAAGGTAACCCCACGATCAAACCCTCCTCTTCTCACTCCTCCTAATTCTAGTGATGAGTATCTTGATGCGGAGGATAGTTATGAGGATGATGATCTAAATGATCCTATGCTTGCTAAACTTAATAAATTCATGTGCTCCCTCAAAGGAAAGAAGCTCACTATGTTTCGTATGCTTATGGAGATGGTGAGTAAGCACACCACCACCATTAAGGAACTCGAAACCCTCGTCACCGAGGAAAAGGAAAAATGTGAAATCCTTGAGCGGAAAGTCCAATATGAGGAAACACGAAATGATGAACTATGCTTAAAAATTGGCACGAATATTGATGTTCATACTAAAGATCTTGCCTCCTTGAAAAAGGCTATTGGCTCTTGTGAAGAGTTGATGAATGATAAAAGTAAGCTTGTGAAGTCTCATGCTTCTCTCTCTAAGGATTGTGAGCTTCTATCCATGTCCCTCAAGACTAAGGAAGAAGAGCTCACCCTTCTTACAAAGAGTTTTGAGACGCTCAGACTTACTTATCTTGAAACTCTAGCTAAGGCCTATTCATCTCCTATTATAAATGTTGATGCTTGTTCTACTAACTCTAGTAGTGATCTAGCATCTATTCTTGAGGAAAATCGGTTTCTCAAGGCTCAAATTGAGAAAGGGCTCATGACATGTGCTCAAGGGCAAAAGAACCTTAATGAAGTGTTGAGCCAACACAATGAAGTGTTCGCCAAAGAGGGACTCGGGTTTGACCCAAGCACAAGCAAGAAGAAGACATTCTCTCAAAAGTGCACCACTCCTTTGAAAGAAACTTTTGTACGAGAAGGACACAAGGAGAAAGGTAAGGTTGCTAGTGGGAAGGCCACAAGGGGCATGCCCACTCTCAACAAGCCAAAAGAGTGCATGCCCCCATCCTATGTACTTCGTAAGACTAAGGATGGAGAAGTTTATGCAAAGTTTGTTGGTCCTCGAAATGCATTTCAGTTTTATGCTATTTGGGTCCCTAAGACCCTTGTGACTAACTTGAGAGGTCCCATTGCAAGATGGGTGCCTCTAACCAAGTAATAATTGTGTGTAGGTTGCCTTCTCCGGTGGAGTAAAATGGGTGATTGATAGTGGATGTACCAATCATATGACTGGAGATAGCAAATTGCTCTACGATTTCATGGAAGCTATTCAACCATTTATGAGCATTATGTTTGGTGGAGGATCAAAAGGACAGGTACTTGGGTTGGGGAAGGTGGCTATCACAAATGACATGTCTCTTGCAAATGTCATGCTTGTCCAATCCCTTAAATATCATTTACTTTCTGTTCGTCAATTGGCATCTGTTGGTTATGATACACTATTTGGACTAACGGATGTGAAAGTCTTTAAGAGAGATACTCTCGAAGTGGCCTTTGTTGGAGAGTTGGATGGCAACCTTTACACGGTTGATTTCTCGAAAGAGAGCACATTCCATGCAACTTGTCTAATGGCCAAGGCCGACAAGGGGTGGCTATGGCATCGCCGGCTAGCCCATGTCGGCATGAGAAATCTTCAAGATCTCTTAAAGGGAAATCACATCCTTGGACTAACAAATGTCTCTTTTGAGAAAGATCGTGTGTGTAGTGCATGTATAGCCGGGAAGTAACATCAATCAAAGCACCCACCCAAGAATATTGTGTCTACTTCAAGGCCTTTGGAGCTCCTTCATGTGGGTCTTTTTGGGCCTCCTTAATGGGATAGTCTTGGTGGGAAAAAGTATGGACTTGTCATTGTTGATGATTACTCAAGATATACATGGGTGTTTTTCCTCAAGTCCAAGGACGAGACGAAGATCACTTTCATTGACTTTGCCAAGCAAGCACAACGCAAGTTTGACAAAGAAATCTTGGCAATAAGAAGTGACAATGGATCTGAGTTCAAAAACTACACCTTGGAAGAATTCCTTAGTGATGAAGGGATTGAGCATCAATATTCAGCTCCATACACTCCTCAGCAGAATGGTGTAGCCGAAAGGAAGAACCGCACACTTGTGGAGATGGCAAGGTCAATGTTGGATGAATACAAGTCACCACATAGTTTTTGGGCCGAAGCTGTCAACACCGCATGCCATGCATCAAACCGGCTCTTCCTCCGCACTATATTGGAAAAGACTCCATATGAGCTTCTAACTGGAAACAAGCCAAATGTCAAGTACTTTCTTGTATTTGGGTGCAAATGTTTCATCCTCAACAAAAGAGAACGGTTAGGAAAATTTCAATCCAAAACGATTGAGGGTATATTTTTTGGCTATGGATCAAACTCTCACGCCTATAGAGTCTACAACAAATCCAATGGATGTGTTGTAGAAACTTGTGATGTGGTGTTTGATGAATTTAATGGCTCCCATGGGGAGCAAGTTGATCTAAGTGATGTAGGTGAAGAAGATTCTTCTCAAGACATTTTGACCATGGGTGTTGGTGCACTTCTTCCTATGGAACAAGAACCTCATGATGATGAAGAAGAAGATGGAAGTCTCACACATCATCGAACTACTTCAACATCCATACCACCACAAGCTCCTATTGTTCAACCGATACCCTTAGTCCAAGTTGAAGAAGATGATCAAGTTCCTCCTCATGACAATCTTCAAGAACAAGAACAAGAAAATCCAATCATTGATGATGAACCTCAACAAATGCAATATGAACAAGAAGATCTTCCTCCACACATTAATGATCCATATGTTGAGGATGTGGATGATGGACATGAAGTTGAACCTCGTGAAACCCTTACCTCTATCATGCCACGAGTGGCCGGTCGTGTTGATGTTGACAAAATACTCACCGGCATATCGGAAGGTAGGGTCACTCGTAAACATTTGACCAATTTTTGTGCTCACTTCTCTTTTGTGTCTAGTTTTGAGCCCATCAAGGTACAAGATGCATTGATGGACAACGATTGGCTAGTTGCTATGCAAGAAGAGTTGAACAGTTTTGAACGCAACCAAGTGTGGTCATTAGTCAAGAGGCCACCTACTGAGCACAACGTCATTGGAACAAAATGGATTTTCAAGAACAAACAAGATGAGAATGGTGTGATCATCCGAAACAAGGCAAGGTTAGTGGCACAAGGGTACTCACAAGTTGAAGGTTTGGACTTTGGTGAGACCTTTGCCCCCGTTGCCCGTCTTGAATCCATTCGCATCCTACTTGCTTATGCTGCTTTCAATGGTTTCACATTACATCAAATGGATGTGAAGAGTGCTTTCCTTAACGGTCCTCTACAAGAAGAAGTATATGTATCACAACCACCTGGGTTCATTGATCCCGATCACAAAGACTATGTGTATAAACTTCATAAGGCTTTGTATGGCCTCAAACAAGCACCTCGTGCTTGGTATGATCATCTTAAGAAGTTTTTACTCGATGATGGTTTTGTGAGAGGGGTGATCGATCCCACTCTTTTTACTAAGAGGGATAAGGGTGATTTGATCTTATGCCAAATCTATGTAGATGATATCATTTTTGGTTCTCCTAACATTCATTTGTGCAAGAAGTTTGCGGACTTAATGACCAAGAATTTTGAAATGTCACTCAATGCGGATTTGAATTTCTTCCTCGGATTTCAAATTCAACAATTTCAAGAAGGAATTTTCTTGTCTCAAGCAAAATACCTCAAGGATATCTTAGAGAAGTTTGGTATGTCTGATGCTAGTCCATGTAAGACACCAATGCCAACCAAAATAACTCTCACTGAAGACACAAACGGTATTCCCTTCGACCCATCTAAATACCGCTCTGTGATTGGTTCATTGCTTTATCTTTGTGCATCTAGACCAGACATCATGTTCAGTGTATGCATGTGTGCTAGATTTCAAGCTTTCCCTAAGGAAAGTCATCATAAGGCGGTTAAGCATATTCTTAGATACCTTGTTCACACCCCAAAGTTGGGCCTTTGGTACCCCAAGGATGCTAAGTTTGATCTTATTGGGTACACGGATGCGGATTGGGCTGGAGACAAAGTGGATCGTAAGTCCACATCAGGTGCATGTCAGTTTCTTGGACGATCATTGGTGAGTTGGTCCTCGAAGAAACAAAATTGTATTGCTCTCTCCACCGCAGAAGCTGAATACATTGCTGCCGCCAGTTGTGCAACTCAGTTGTTATGGATGCGGCAGACTTTAAAGGATTACGGTATCACCTATAGAAATGTGCCGCTTCTGTGTGATAATGAAAGTGCCATCAATATTGCTGAAAACCCCAAAGATCATCTCTGCACCAAACACATTGATATTAGGTATCATTTCTTGAGAGATCATGTTGAGAAGGGTGATATTCACATTGATCACATTGGGACAGATTTGCAACCGGCAGATATTTTCACCAAACCATTGGATGAAGCAAGGTTCTGTCGACTTAGGCGTGAACTTGGTATCTTGGAGCTTGACAACATTATGTGAAACCTAGTACTCATCCATGCATAAACTTAATGTCTTGTCTTGATGTAGGCATATATTTAGGGGGAGACACTCAATCCAATGAGTGCTCTCACCTTACATAATGCATAAATTGAACAAACACTCTCAAAGTTATCCTAGTTTTTAGGATACTTTAATATGATGGAGTCGTGACCATGTGCTCAAAGTTTATATCTTTGTGGTACTATGTTCCATATGCTCAAACATGTGACCTCAGTCACCGCATGTACAATGCTTATATGGACCCTTCTGCTTAATCATGATTGGATTATATATGGATCTTAGCATGGCCTTAGATGTCTCACGATGTCCTCCTTATTAGTCTCATATCAACTACTTGGCGGTGTCTATATATTTAAACTCGTCAGACATCTGGACCCTATAAGAAAAAAAAACAATTTTCTTTGCCCATCAAAATAATCATCAACTATCATCAGTGGCCGGACATCCGGGCCTCAGCCGGACATCCGGGCGCTGTGTCTCTGCTCTCTGTTTTCCACTCGCCGGATATCCAGGCCTTGCCCCGGATGTCCGGCCCGTCGCCCGCAAGTCGCATATACCTGGGAGGGGGCGTGGAGTGTGGGCAGTTCCTCTCTTTCCCCTTCGTCACTCCCCTCATCTCCTCACAGCCGCCGCCGCCGGCAAAAGACTCCGGTGCTGCCCCGGCCATCTCCTCCGACCTCCGGCAATGATCTCCTGCCAACGGACTCTCCTCCTCCCGATCTACGATTCTATCCAATCCATTTCTTGGATTATGGCTTGAGTCTCTCGGGAGGGGCCCGTGTTCGTGGGATTCGCCTCCGGAGTTCTTCATGGCTCGTACCAAGAACTGCGGTCCCAAGCGTCCCGAGGTGTATTCTCGGGGTAAGGGTGCTATCTCCTCTCATCTTTCCTTGCTTATGCCTAAATCTTATTGGATTCCATTATTCTCCTTGTACGTCTTGCCATATCCATTACTCTCGTGTTTAGGTTCTGTTTACCTAAGCCTACAAACACCTCTATATGCACTCGGTTACTCAACTTAACCATGGGAATGAAATCTGTTCATTCCACGGTTTAATTTGGCGTATCCTTGTTCATGTTCTTTGGCTTCTTCTTATTGAAAACCATTCATTATCCATTCCAGTTGATCGCCGGCAAGGCTCCACCGACTCCGATGAGCATGCGTGGCCCAAGAAAAAGAAGGCCATCGCCAAGAAGAAGAAGCGTGCACCATCCACTAGTCCGTCGGCCTCGGATCCGGATGATGCGGACTATGTTGGAGAGGAAGAGGATGACAGTGCACCACGGCAGTCTGTTGGACAGTCCAAGCCCGGTACTAGGACGGCGCCGATGCCTCAAGTTCGTGGTTCTGCAATACCCATTACCCCTGGTCGTCGCATCTCCATGGAGCTTCCTGATAGTGGAGGTCGCCCCACTCACGACTTCACAACTGTGGGGGCAGGGCAATATCTTCAGTTCCATCGGGATGTCAATCAATATGAGATGGTGGCTGATGCCGAAGATCCTCGGTTCCGGACTCGTATGCAGCAGGATCTCTATTCCAGCTTTGTCCATGGGCGTGGCCTTGCTCCTCACTCATACTTGGATCTAAACTTCCTGCGTGATAATCCTTCCATGTTCCCTAACAGTCAAGATCATTGATGACATGACTCTTGGTCCCGCAATGACCTTCAGGTGTGATTGGAATGATGCTACCATTCTCCAGTTCTATGCCACCTGTTTCTTTGGTCCGGACAACACTCTCACTTGGATGACCGATGACACTACACTGAGCATCACCTATGACAGGTTTGTTCAGATTTTGGGTCTCTCAGGTGTTGGCCACTGCATCCACAGTATGGATCCGGAGGGCAAGCCCAAAGGAATTGATGCTTGCATGCCTCTTGTAAAACCTCCCTCTCAGCTCACTGATGAAGAAAAAGCATATCCAGTCAATGAGGTATCCATCTTCCGTGCTCCCTTCTTTATACTCTTTCAGTGTGTGCTTCGCACTCTCTATCCTAAGAAGGGAGATCGCTCGAGGGTTCGCAACTATTGTATTGACTTGATGGTTCATATGCATGAGAAACCCACTGTGCCTCTGGACACTGCCAACTTCATTTGGCATGAGATCCGTCTGTGCAGTTTTATCCAGACGCGGCAGTTTCCTCATGCCCCGTATATTCAAGCTTTGATAGATCACACTCTCCATTTGAGGTGGTTAAGTCAACTGTGTACTCCATTTGGAAACCTCCTCCTCACATGCGTGTGACGCCTAAGGCTTCTACTCAGCCGAAGAGGTCTGCAGGCGGGAGAACAACTGTTCCTACTCAGCCCACTGGTTCTTATGTCCCATCTTCCTCGACTGCTCCTCGTGGCCGGTTTGCATCATTCTTGGGTAAGGCTCAGTCTGCTATCATGAAGGCAATCACGTTTAACTGTCAGCAGAATCATGATGTTCAGAAGCGCCTTGTCATCTCCAAGAATATACTCAAACAGCGCCTCCGTGACCGTGGGAGTCCCGTTAGTGATGATGATCCTCTTCCCGCAGCTCCATCCTCGTCCACTTTCGGTTTTCCATCTCGTGCTGACTACCCCGAGTTTCTTGATGATGATGATGACATCCGTCCAGAGTGATTTGAGGCTGCCTAGTTCTTCACCCCTTTTTACTTGTTGCTGTCAAAGGGGGAGAAGTAGTATCGTAGTAATATGGTCATGCTATGATATGTTATTAAAACCTATCCTATGGTACTTGTTCGCTTGAGACTATGTTATGATTATGTTTATAATGCTACCTATGGTACCTTTCGCCTGAGACTATGTTATGATTATGGCATGGCCATAAAATGTTCTCAGCCTACTTGAAGTGTTATGATGATTTCATATGTGCTCTTCTCTTACTTCGTTAATTCCTTAAGTCACGTATGAAATCATACAAACGTTTGTGTTGGCCATCCTAATATATTCATCGCATGCACTCAATGAGGGGGAGCTAAAAGCAAAGTGTAACTAAACATATTCTGTATCTGTTTTGCTCCCAAGATTATCATTGCTATGACTATTTATTACATCTATGATACTACATGTATGATTGTCATCAACAAACAAAAAGGGGGAGATTGAAAGTGCAATCATGCCCTTATATTGTGTTTTTGTTGGTTGATGACAATCTACATGTAGGGGACTAACAATGGCTGCCAAGTGAATCTCAGGTGTTGGTCCCTGGTTCGTCAAAATTGTGTGTGGATCAAGAGCAAACGAAGTGGTTTCTCTCAAGGTTGAAGTGTTAAAATGTTGTTTCATTTTGTTTCCTTGAGTATAGGATCCCGCACTATTAAGAGGGGATCGATTGGGTTAGTAACAGGCTTGCTCAAGTCAAAAAGCTCCTTTCTATTTTTCTCTGATCCATTCTGTCTCTGGGAGTGCCGGATGTCCGGGCCATGCACCGGATGTCCGGGCCGCTGTCCTCCCCCGGATGTCCGGCTCCTGCCCCGGATTTCTGGCCCCCATGTCCAGAAGGTTTTTCTGTTTTACGCCGGATGTCCGGATGTGCGCCGGATGTCCGGGCCGTCCTGTCTTGCCGGATGTCCGGGCCTCCTTCCGGATGTCCGGGCTCCTACTGCTCGACGCCTGGTATGGTTCTGTAAATGTTCGTGGACTCTCCGGATGTCCGGCTATTTGCCGGATGTCCGGGCTTCCCTTTTATGCCGGATGTCCGGGCTTGACCCCCGGATGTCCGGCTCCCCTGGTTCTCCTCTATTCTGTTCTGTCCCCAAGTGGCTTGTCACGTCGAATGTCCGGCCTCTAGCCCGGATGTCCGGCCTGCCCGGTCACTTGCACTACAACGGCCATATTTTGAGCTCACACTATATATAGTGCCTCTCTTCCCACTAGAGACATTGACCATTCACTTTGAACAAACCCTAGAACACTTCTCACTCTCTCTCTCTCTCATTCCTCCACACCAAATCTTAGATCCCCAAGGGATTTGAGAGCTTTGGAAAGAAGTTGTCTGATCAAGTGATAGATCCATTTCCTCTCCTTCTTTGCACCCAAGGAGTTCGTGATTTGAGCAAGTCTAAAGCAAATCCCCATCGATCTTGTTACTCTTGGAGGTTGGAGACTCCTAGGCGGTAGGAGTCTTTCGGAGAGGAATCGACCTTTGTGATTACCGCCGGATAAGTTTGTGAGGGTTTGGAGACCACCCCAAGGTCTACCACTAGTGGTTGAGAAACGCCTTTGTGGTGTTGTCTCAAAGGGAGAATAGGGTGAGCCTTCGTGGCGTAGGTGTGCCTTCGTGGTAACATCCGCCCCTCTAACGGTGACTAGCTTCCCTCCAAGGAAGTGAACATCGGCATACATCCTCGTCTCCCGAAGTTGCAGTTATTCCTAACCCTAACTCTATACTTGTGGTTACTTGTTGTGATTGCCTTACTTACTTCTTATTGTGCTTGCTCACTTATATGCTTGTGTCACTTGCCTAGTACTTTGTACTTACTAGCAATTGTTAGGCTCACCTTCATATTCCGCTCTATTGCCTAAAATTGCTTAGTAATAATTAAAATTTGTAATTGTACCTATTCACCCCCCCCCCCTCTAGGTCCATCTCCATCCTTTCACTAAGGACGAGGTGACGATGCGTGTGGGAAATGGTTCCAAAGTCGATGTGATCGCGGTCGGCACGCTACCTCTACATCTACCATTGGGATTAGTTTTAGACCTAATAATTGTTATTTGGTGCCAGCGTTGAGCATGAACATTATATCTGGATCTTGTTTGATGCGAGACGGTTATTCATTTAAGTCAGAGAATAACGGTTGTTCTATTTATATGAGTAATATCTTTTATGGTCATGCACCCTTAAAGAGTGGTCTATTTTTATTGAATCTCGATAGTAGTGATACACATATTCATAGTTTTGAAGCCAAAAGATGCAGAGTTGATAATGATAGTGCGACTTATTTGTGGCACTGCTATTTAGGTCATATCGGTATAAAGCGCATGAAGAAACTCCATACTGATGGGCTTTTGGAATCACTTGATTATGAATCACTTGGTACTTGTGAACCGTGTCTCATGGGCAAGATGACTAAAACGCCGTTCTCCGGAACTATGGAGCGAGCAACTGATTTATTGGAAATCATACATACTAATGTTTGTGGTCCAATGAATGTTGAGGCTCGCGGCGGGTATCGTTATTTTCTCACCTTCACAGATGATTTAAGCAGATATGGGTATATCTACTTAATGAAACACAAGTCTGAAACATTTGAAAAGTTCAAAGAATTTCAGAGTGAAGTGGAAAATCATCGTAACAAGAAAACAAAGTTTCTACGATCTGATCGTGGAGGAGAATATTTGAGTTACGAGTTTGGTTTACATTTGAAACAATGCAGAATAGTTTCGCAACTCACGCCGCCCGGAACACCACAACGAAATGGTGTGTCCGAACGTCATAATCATACTTTACTAGATATGGTGCGATCTATGATTTCTCTTACTGATTTACCGCTATCGTTTTGGGGTTATGCTTTAGAGATGGCCGCATTCACGTTAAATAGGGCACCATCAAAATCCGGTGAGACGACGCCTCTTGAACTGTGGTTTGGCAAGACAAAGTTGTCGTTTCTTAAAGTTTGGGGCTGCGATGCTTATGTGAAGAAACTTGAACCAGATAAGCTCGAACCCAAATCGGAGAAATGTGTCTTCATAGGATACACAAAAGAGACTGTTGGGTACACCTTCTATCACATATCTGAGGGCAAGATTTTCGTTGCTAAATTCGGATCCTTTCTAGAGAAGGAGTTTCTCTCGAAAGAAGTGAGTGGGAGGAAAGTAGAACTTGATGAGGTAACTGTACCTGCTCCCTTATTGGAAAGTAGTTCATCACAAGAACCAGTTCCTGTGACAACTACACCAATTAGTGAGGAAGCTAATGATATTGATCATGAAACTTCAGATCAAGTTTCTACTGAACCTCGTAGGTCTACCAGAGTAAGATACGCACCAGAGTGGTACGGTAATCCTATTCTGGAAGTCATGTTACTTGACCATGATGAACCTACGAACTATGAGGAAGCGATGATGAGCCCAGATTCTGCAAAATGGCTAGAGGCCATGAAATCTGAGATGGGATCCATGTTTGAGAACAAAGTATGGACTTTGGTTGACTTGCCCGATGATCGGCAAGCCATTGAGAATAAATGGATCTTTAAGAAGAAGACTGACGCTGATGGTAATGTAACTGTCTATAAAGCTCGACTTGTTGTGAAAGGTTTTCGACAAGTTCAAGGGGTTGACTACGATGAGACTTTCTCACCCGTAGCGATGCTTAAGTCTGTCCGAATCATGTTAGCAATTGTTGCATTTTATGATTACAAAATTTGGCAAATGGATGTCAAAACTGCAATCTTGAATGGATTTCTGGAAGAAGAGTTGTATATGATGCAACCAGAAGGTTTTGTTGATCCAAAAGGTGCTAACAAAGTATGCAAGCTCCAGCAATCCGTTTATGGACTGGTGCAAGCATCTGGGAGTTGGAATAAACGCTTTGATAGTGTGATCAAAGCATATGGTTTTATACAGACTTTTGGAGAAGCCTGTATTTACAAGAAAGTGAGTGGGAGCTCTGTAGCATTTCTGATATTATATGTAGATGACATATTATTAATTGGAAATGATATAGAATTTCTGGATAGCATAAAGGGATACTTGAATAAAAGTTTTTCTATGAAAGACCTCGGTGAAGCTGCTTACATATTGGGCATCAAGATTTATAGAGATAGATCAAGACGCTTAATAGGACATTCACCAAGCACATACCTTGATAAAGTTTTGAAAATGTTCAAAATGGATCAGGCAAAGAAAGGGTTCTTGCCCGTACTACAAGGTGTGAAGTTGAGTCAGACTCAATGCCCGACCACATCAGAAGATAGAGAGAAAATAAAAGATGTTCCCTATGCTTCAGCCATAGGCTCTATCATGTATGCAATGCTGTGTACCAGACCTGACGTGTGCTTAGCAATAAGCTTGGCAGGAAGGTACCAAAGTAATCCAGGAGTGGATCACTGGACAGTGGTCAAGAACATCCTGAAATACCTGAAAAGGACTAAGGATATGTTTCTCGTATATGGAGGTGACAAAGAGCTAGTCGTAAATGGTTACGTCGATGCAAGCTTTGACACTGATCCGGACGATTCTAAATCACAAACCGGATACGTGTTTTTATTAAACGGTGGAGCTGTAAGTTGGTGCAGTTCTAAACAAAGCGTCGTGGCGGGATCTACATGTGAAGCGGAGTACATAGCTGCTTCAGAAGCAGCAAATGAAGGAGTCTGGATGAAGGAGTTCATTTCCGATCTAGGTGTCATACCTAGTGCATCGGGACCAATGAAGATCTTCTGTGACAATACTGGTGCAATTGCCTTGGCAAAGGAATCCAGATTTCACAAGAGGACCAAGCACATCAAGAGACGCTTCAATTCCATCCGGGACCAAGTCCAGGTGGGAGACATAGAGATTTCCAAGATACATACGGATCTGAATGTTGCAGACCCGTTGACTAAGCCTCTCTCATGAGCAAAACATGATCAGCACCAAGACTCCATGGGTGTTAGAATCATTACTATGTAATCTAGATTATTGACTCTAGTGCAAGTGGGAGACTGAAGGAAATATGCCCTAGAGGCAATAATAAAGTTATTATTTATTTCCTCATATCATGATAAATGTTTATTATTCATGCTAGAATTGTATTAACCGGAAACATGATACATGTGTGAATACATAGACAAACATATAGTCACTAGTATGCCTCTACTTGACTAGCTCATTAATCAAAGATGGTTATGTTTCCTAACCATAGACATGTGTTGTCATTTGATTAATGGGATCACATCATTAGGAGAATGATATGATTGACATGACCCATTCCGTTAGCCTAGCACTTGATCGTTTAGTATATTGCTATTGCTTTCTTCATGACTTATACATGTTCCTGTAACTATGAGATTATGCAACTCCCGTTTACCGAGGAACACTTTGGGTGCTACCAAACGTCACAACGTAACTGGGTGATTATAAAGGAGTACTACAGGTGTCTCCAAAGGTACATGGTGGGTTGGCGTATTTCGAGATTAGGTTTTGTCACTCCGATTGTCGGAGAGGTATCTCTGGGCCCTCTCGGTAATGCACATCACTATAAGCCTTGCAAGCAATGTAGCTAATGAGTTAATTACGGAATGATGCATTACGTAACGAGTAAAGAGACTTGCCGGTACCGAGATTGAACTAGGTATTGGATACCGACGATCGAATCTCGGGCAAGTAACATACCGATGACAAAGGGAACAACGTATGTTGTTATGCGGTTTGACCGATAAAGATCTTCGTAGAATATGTAGGAGCCAATATGGGCATCCAGGTTCCGCTATTGGTTATTGACCAAGAATAGTTCTAGGTCATGTCTACATAGTTCTCGAACCCGTAGGGTCCGCACGCTTAACGTTACGATGACAATTTTATTATGAGTTTATAAGTTTTGATGTACCGAAGTTTGTTCGGAGTCCCGGATGTGATCACGGACATGATGAGGAGTCTCGAAATGGTCGAGACATAAAGATTGATATATTGGACGACTATATTCGGACACCGGAAGTGTTCCGGGGGTTTTCGGAGAAAACCGGAGTGCCGGAGGGTTACCGGAACCCCCCCGGGAGAAGTAATGGGCCTTATGGGCTTTAGTGGAGAGAGAGAGGGGCAGCCAGGATGGGCCGCGCGCCCCCTCCCCCTCTGGTCCGAAGTGGACTGGGAGAGGGGGGGCGGCGCCCCCCTCTTTCCCTCTCCCTCTCCCCCTTCCTTTCCCCCTCCTAGTAGGAGTAGGAAAGAGGGAGTCCTACTCCTACTAGGAGGAGGACTCCTCCTCCTTGGAGCGCCCCCTAGGGTCGGCCGGCCTCCCCCTTGCTCCTTTATATACGGGGGCAGGGGGCACCCTAGAACACACAAGTTGATCTTCAAGATCGTCCCTTAGCCGTGTGCGGTGCCCCCCTCCACCATATTCCACCTCGGTCATATCGTCGCGGAGTTTAGGCGAAGCCCTGCGCCGGTAGAACATCATCATCGTCACCACGCCGTCGTGCTGACGGAACTCATCCCCGACACTTTGCTGGATCGGAGTCCAGGGATCGTCATCGAGCTGAACGTGTGCTGAACTCGGAGGTGTCGTACGTTCGGTACTTGGATCGGTCGGATCGAGAAGACGTACAACTACATCAATCGCGTTGCCATAATGCTTCCGCTTACGGTCTACGAGGGTACGTGGACAATACTCTCCCCTCTTGTTGCTATGCCATCACCATGATCTTGCGTGTGCGTAGGGAAATTTTTGAAATTACTACATTCCCCGACAGTTGGAATACACAAGCCAAGTTCTATAATGAAAATTCCCACTAGTATATGAAAGTGACAACATATGAGACAATCTATATGAAGAACACGGTGCTACTTTGAAGCACAAGTGTGGAAAAAGGATAGTAACATTGCCCCTTTTTCTTTTTCTTTTTTTTCTTTTTCTTTTTTCTTTCTTTTTGGTGGGCTTCTTTGGCCCCCTTTTTTATTTAGGCTTCTTTGGCCTTTCCTTTTTTTCTTTTTTTTCGTGGGGCAATGCTCTATAATGATGATCATCACACTTTTATTTACTTACAACCCAATATTACAACTCGATACTAGAACAAGGATATGACTCTATATGAATGCTTCCGGCAGTGTACCGGGATGTGCAACGATCTAGCGTAGCAATGCCATCAAAAAACGGACAAGCCATGAAAGCATCATGCTATCTATCTTACGATCATGCAAAGCAATATGACAATGAATGCTCAAGTCATGTATATGGTGATGATGAAAGTTGCATGGCAATATATCTCGGAATGGCTATGGAAATGCCATAATAGGTAGGTATGGTGGTTGTTTTGATGAAGATATAATGAGGCTTATGTGTGATAGAGCGTATCATATCACGGGGTTTGGATGCACCGGCGAAGTTTGCACCAACTCTCAAGGTGAGAAAGGGCAATGCACGGTACCGAAGAGGCTAGCAATGATGGAAAGGTAAAAGTGTGTATAATCCATGGATTCACATTAGTCATAAAGAACTCATATACTTATTGCAAAAGTTTATTAGCCCTCGAAGCAAAGTACTACTACTCATGCCCTAGGGGGATAGACTGGTAGGAAAAGACCATCGCTCGTCCCCGACCGCCACTCATAAGGAAGACAATCAAAGAAACACCCCATGCTTCAAATTTGTCACACAACGGTTACCATACGTGCATGCTACGGGACTTGCAAACCTCAACACAAGTGTCTCTACAATCCACAACCACCCACTAGCATGACTCTAATACCACCATATTTATATCACAAAACTATTGCAAGGAATCAAACATATCATATTCAGCGCTCTACAAGTTTATGTAGGATTTTATGACTAACCATGTGAATGACCAATTCATGTCATCTCTCTAAATAGATATAAGTGAAGCAAGAGAGTTTAATTCTTTCTACCAAAGATATGCCCACACTCTAACAAATATAAGTGAAGCAAAAGAGCATTCTACAAATGGCGATTTTCTATGTGAAGAGACACAAGCAATCCAGACTTCACATGATATAAGTGAAGCACATGAAACATTCTATAAAGCCATACTCAAAAGATTAAAGTGAAGTGCAATGAGCATTCTATAAATCAACCAAGGACTATCTCATACCAGCATGGTGCATTAAAGAAAAGCGAAAACTAAATGCAAAATACGCTCCAAGACTTGCACATAATGCATGAACGAAACGAATACGAAAACATACCGATACTTGTTGAAGAAAGAGGGGATGCCTTCCGGGGCATCCCCAAGCTTAGACGCTTGAGTCTTCTTGAATATTTACTTGGGGTGCCTCGGGCATCCCCAAGCTTGAGCTCTTGCCTCCCTTCCTTTTCCTCATATCGAGACATCCTCGATTAGACACAACATCCACAAAAAATTTCAACAGAAAACTCGGTAAGATTCGTTAGTATAATAAATCAAATCACCACTCTAAGTACAGTTGCAAACCAATTCATATTTTTTTGCATTGTGTCTACTGTAATATATATTTTCCATCGCTTAATCCACTGATACAAATTGATAGATTCATCAAAACAAGCAAACTATGCATCAAAAACAGAATCTGTCAAAGACAGAACAATCTGTAGCAATCTGAACATCCACCATACTTCCGGTACCCCAAAAATTCTACAAGAATTAGGAAAAATAAACAAGTTGTATATAAAGACAGTGCAAAAGGAATCAGAACCATTTGACGTTCCAGTTAAAAATGTAAAATCGTGCACTACAGCCAAAGTTTCTGTCCTGCACCGTACAAACCAACAAGCATTGTAAACATCCTAAAGGCAAACCTTGGCACATTATTTTTATAATACAATGGAATTGTACAAGGGGATAATTATTTTTGATGAAAAGTTTTTGTAATTAAGATTCACAAAGTTTCCGTGAGCATGAACAAAGTTCAAGGAGCTCTCCCACTTCAACAATGCTTGTCTTTCTCACTTTCACTTTCCTTTTTGAAAGTTTTTTGGTTCCCCTATTTATTTTTTTTGTTTTTAAACTATATAAAAGCACTCAACAGAAATAAATGACTCTCTAAAACTTCCAAGTTGTCTCCCTGGCAGCGCTTTCTTTAAAGCCATTAAGCTAGGCATTTAGTGCTCAAGTAATGAATCCACCCGGATCCCAAGGTATATCAAAGACAATTTTAATTAACAATGATTTGTAATTTAGTAGTGAGCACAAAGTAACATATATCATGCAACAACGAAGTCTAAATCTCTTCCTATGCATCGGCATGTCATAAAAGAACAATTCATGCACACCAAGTAAAGGCCAATGCATAGTATAAGCAATTTCTTGCAATTCTATCGTATTGGAAACATAAAGAGGCAGAGATATAGTTACTCTCTCATAATAATTGCAAGTAGGAGCAGCAAGCACATGCATATTACATTCATCAAAATCATCATATGCAATGGTAAAAGGCAACCCATCAATATAATCCTTAATAAGCACCAACTTCTCCAATATAGTGTGGTTGGGAGAATTCAAAAAGATAATAGGACTATCATGTGTGGGTGCAATAGCAACAATTTCATGTTTAACATAAGGAACTATAGCAAGCTCATCTCCATAAGCATAATTCATATTGGCATCTTGGCCACAAGCATAGCAAGCATCATCAAAAAGGGATATTTCAAGAGAATCAACGGGATCATAGCAATCATCCTTCGGTAAGCATGAAGGGGAATTAAACAATGTATGAGTTGAAGAGTTACTCTCATTAGAAGGTGGGCACGGGTGATCAATCTGCTCTTCCTCCTTTTGTTCTTCACTCTCCTCATCATCTTTTTCATCCAATGAGCTCACAGTTTCATCAATTTCTTCTTCCATAGCTTCCTGCAAAATATTAGTCTCTTCTTGGACAGCGGAGACTTTCTACATAAATGCATTAATATAGTAATTGTATTCATAATTTTCATAGCAACATCTAAGTATAGCAAGATTTTCAGGCCTATAAACACCATCATCATCAAAAGCTTCATAGTTTTCAAACAAAGATTCAATTTCATAAACAGCCTTAAAAGCAACAAATTCTTCTATTTGTTCAACATCATAGTAATCATATATACCATTAGCATAAGAAGCTAAGGTTTCATTATCATTAAATTTGCATGAAAAGGGAAGGTGTGGAGCCTTCATCCTAGAGCAACAAGTAATATCATATCTCAAGCATAGATCCCCGGCATACCAACGCAACATAATAAATTGGTCCCATAATAGTTTCCCTTTTTGTGTCAAGCAATAATCCCTAAAGTACTCACGTTGATCCAACGTGTCTCCCATTATAAAGTTGAATGGGGTTTTCTCAGGATTATCAAAGTAGTACATAATATCTTTCACATAATGAGAATCGAGGGTTTTAGGAGTTACCCCATCTCCATGAGTAGCAAGTACACCTAATTTTTTTGGTATTTTGCGTTCCATGTCCATAACTAAAGATAGAGAAAAACTTAGAATAGCAAATAAAAATTACTTAGTGATAAAGAAAACAAGCACACACGAGAATATTCACCCCACGCTATGACTCCCCGGCAACGGAGCCAGAAAAAGGTCTTGATAACCCACAAGTGTAGGGGATAGTTGTAGCCTCTTTCGATAAGTAAGAGTGTCGAACCCAACGAGGAGCTAAAGGTAGAACAGATACTCTCTCAAGTCCTATCACCCACTAATACGACTCTACGCACGCTTGACGTTCGCTTTACCTAGAACAAGTATGAAATTAGAAATACTTTGTAGGTGTTGTTGGATAGGTTTGCAAGATAATAAAGAATGCGTAAATAAAAATTAGGGGATGTTTAGATAAAGATGCAATAAAGTAAATATAGCGAGTGTGGAAAAGTGGTGGTAGGAGTTGTGGAATTGTCCCTAAGCAATTGACTACGTTACTAGACCGGTAATCACTATTGCAATTCTATTTGAAGGAGAGGCATAAGCTAACATACTTTCTCTACTTGGATCATATGCACTTATGATTGGAACTCTAGCAAGCATCCGCAAATACTAAAGATTCATTAAGGTAAAACCCAACCATAGCATTAAAGTATCAAGTCCCCTTTATCCCATACGCAAACAACCTACTTACTCGGGTTTGTGCTTCTGTCACTCACACCACCCACCATAAGCAAAGCATAAATATATTGCAAACCCTACAGCGGGAATCCCTCACGCTTGCGCGACACGGAGGGCACAATAGGACAGCACCAATAATAAAATATGCAACTCAAACCAATCATATAAATTCATCAATCACCGATAGGACAACGAAAATCTACTCAGACATCATAGGATGGCAACACATCATTGGAAAATAATATGAAGCATAAAGCATCATGTTCAAGTAGAGGGTACAGCCGGTTGCGGGAGAGTGGACCGCTGAATATAGAAGGGGGGAGGTGATGGAGATGTTGGTGAAGATGACGGCGGTGTTGGTGAATATCGCGGTGGTGATGATGGCCCCTGGCAGCGCTCTGGCGCCACCGGAAGCAAGGGGAAGAGAGCCCCCCTTCTTCTTCTTCTTCCTTGACCTTCTCCCTAGATGGGAGAAGGGTTTCCCCTCTGGTCCTTGGCTCCAATGGCGTGGGAGGGGCGAGAGCCCCTCCGAGATTGGATCTATCTATCTGTTTCTGTGTTCTCTGATTTCTACCACTTCACCGTTTCCTTTATATCTGGAGATCCATAACTCCAATTGGGATGAATCTTCCGCCCTGATTTTTCTCATAAAATTAGCTTTCCTGCGGCAGAAGAAGGGAATCAACCGACTTACGGGTGGCCCACGAGAGTCCAGGGCGCCCCCCCCTGTCTCGTGGCCACCCCTGACACTGTTTCGCGTTGATTCTTCCTCCGGAAAATCCCAAATATTCGAAAATAATTCTTCGTCCGTTCTTATCCCGTTTGGATTCTGTTTGATATTGGGCTTCTGCGAAACATAAAACATGCAACAGACAGGAACTGGCACTGGGCACTGGATCAATATGTTAGTCCCAAAAAGTAGTATAAAAAGTTGCCAAAATTATATAAAGGTTGGATAATATTGGCATGGAACAATAAAAAATTATAGATACGACTGAGACGTATCAAGGATCCATTCTTAGCAACAAAGATTTTGCCTTCGGATCTATGATAGAAGGTGTACCCAACAGTTTCCTTTGGGTATCCTATGAAGACGCACTTCACCGATTTGTGTTCGAGTTTATCAGGTTGAAGCTTTTTCACATAAGCATCGCTGCCCCAAACTTTAAGAAACGACAACTTTGGTTTCTTGCCAAACCACAGTTCATAAGGCGTCATCTCAATGGATTTTGATGGTGCCCTATTTAAAGTGAATGCAGCCATCTCTAGAGCATAACCCCCAAACGATAGCGGTAAATCAGTAAGAGACATCATAGATCTCAGTAAGAGACATCATAGATCGCACCATATCTAATAAAGTGCGGTTACGACGTTCGGACACACCATTTCACTATGGTGTTCCAGGTGGCGTTAATTGTGAAACTATCCCATGTTGTTTCAAATGAAGACCAAACTCGTAACTCAAATATTCTCCTCCACGATCAGATCGTAGAAACTTTATTTTCTTGTTATGGTGATTTTCCACTTCACTTTGAAATTCTTTGAAATTTTCAAATGTTGCAGACTTATGCTTCATTATGTAGATATAACCATATCTGCTCAAATCAACTGTGAAGGTAAGAAAATAACGATACCCACCATAAGCATCAATACTCATTGGACCGCATACATCGGTATGTATTATTTCCAATAAGTCAGTAGCTCGTTCCATTGTTTCGGAGAACGGAGTTTTAGTCATCTTGCCCATAAGGCACGGTTCGCAAGCACCAAGTGATTCATAATCAAGTGATTCCAAAAGTCCATCAGTATGGAGTTTCCTCATGCGCTTTATATCGATATGACCCAAACGGCAATGCCACAAATAAGTTGCACTATCATTATTAAACTTCAATCTTTTGGCTTCAACATTATGAATATGTGTATCACTACTATCGAGATTCAACAATAATAGACCACTCAGCAGGGGTGCATGACCACAAAAGATATTACTCATATAAATAGAACAACCATTATTCTCTGATTTAAATGAATAACCGTCTCGCATCAAACAAGATCCAGATATAATGTTCATGCTCAACACTGGCACCAAATAACAATTATTCAAGTCTAAAACTAATCCCGATGGTAGATGTAGAGGTAGCGTGCCGACCGCGATCACATCGACTTTGGAACCATTCCCCACGCGCATCGTCACCTCGTCCTTAGCCAATCTTCGCTTAATCCGTAGCCCCTGTTTCGAGTTGCAAATATGAGCAATAGAACCAGTATCAAATACCCAGGCGCTACTGCGAGCATTAGTTAAGTACACATCAATAACATGTATATCAAATATACCTTTCACTTTGCCATCCTTCTTATCCGCGAAATACTTGGGGCAGTTCCGCTTCCAGTGACCAGTCCCTTTGCAGTAGAAGCACTCAGTTTCAGACTTAGGTCCAGACTTGGGTTTCTTCTCTTGAGCACCAACCTTTTTGCCATTCTTCTTTAAGTCCCCTTTCTTCCTTTTGCCCTTTTTCTTGAAACTTGTGGTCTTATTGACCATCAATACTTGATGCTCCTTTCCGATTTCTACCTCCGCGACCTTTAGCATCGCGAAGAGCTCGGGAATAGTCTTGTCCATCCCTTGCATGTTATAGTTCATCATGAAGCCTTTATAGTTTGGTGGCAGTGATTGAAGAACTCTGTCAATGACACAATCAACTGGAAGATCAACTTCCAGCTGAGTCAAGTGATTATGATACCCCGACATTTTGAGTATGTGCTCACTAACAGAACTATTCTCCTCCATTTTGCAGCTGTAGAACTTGTTGGAGACTTCATATCTCTCAACTCGGGCATTTGCTTGAAATATTAACTTCAACTCTTGGAACATCTCATATGCTCCATGATGTTCAAAACGCCTTTGAAGTCCCGATTCTAAGCCGTAAAGCATGGCACACTGAACTATCGAGTAGTCATCAGCTTTGCTCTGCCAGACGTTTTTAACGTCATCAGTACCATCTGCAGCAGGCCTGACACCTAGCGGTGCTTCCAAGATGTAATTCTTCTATGCAGCAATGAGGATAATCCTCAAGTTACGGACCTAGTCCGTGTAGTTGCTACAATCATCTTTCAACTTAGCTTTCTCTAGGAACGCATTAAAATTCAAAGGAACGGTAGCACGGGCCACTGATCTACAACAACATAGACATGCAAAATACTATTAGGTACTAAGTTCATAATAAATTAAAGTTCGATTAATCATATTACTTAAGAACTCCCACTTAGATAGACATCCCTCTAATCATCTAAGTGATCACGTGATCCAAATCAACTAAACCATGTCTGATCATCACGTGAGATGGAGTAGTTTTCAATGGTGAACATCACTATATATGTTGATCATATCTACTATATGATTCACGCTCGACCTTTCGGTCTCAGTATTCCGAGGCCATATCTGCATATGCTAGGCTCGTCAAGTTTAACCCGAGTATTCTGCATGTGCAAAACTGGCTTGCACCCGTTGTATGTGAACGTAGAGCTTATCACACCCGATCATCACGTGGTGTCTCGGCACGACGAACTGTAGCAACGGTGCATACTCAGGGAGAACACTTGTACCTTGAAATTTAGTAAGGGATCATCTTATAATGCTACCGACGTACTAAGCAAAATAAGATGCATAAAAGATAAACATCACATGCAATCAAAATATGTGACATGATATGGCCATTATCATCTTGTGCTCATGATCTCCATCACCGAAGCATCGTCATGATCTCCATCGTCACCGGTGTGACACCTTGATCTCCATAGTAGCATCATTGTCGTCTCGCCAATTATTGTTACTACGACTATCGTTGCCGCTTAGTGATAAAGTAAAACAATTACATGACGATTGCATTGCATACAATAAAGCGACAACCATATGGATCCTGTCAGTTGCTGATAACTTTGTTACAAAACATGATCATCTCATACAACAATTTATATCACATCATGCTTGACCATATCACATCATAGCAAGCCCTGCAAAAACAAGTTAGACGTCCTTTACTTTGTTGTTGCAAGTTTTACGTGGCTGCTACGGGCTTCTAGCAAGAACCGTTCTTACCTACGCATCAAAACCACAACGATTTTTCATCAGGTGTGTTGTTTTAACCTTCAACAAGGACCGGGGGTAGCCACACTCGATTCAACTAAAGTTGGAGAAACAGACACTCACCAGCCACCTATGTGCAAAGCACGTCAGTAGAACCAGTCTCTTCATCCAACAATACCGTCGAATCAAAGTATGACATGCTGGTAAGCAGTATGACTATTATCGCCCACAACTCTTTGTGTTCTACTTGTACATATAAGATCTACACATAGACCTGGCTCGGATGCCACTTTTGGGAAACGTGGTAATTTCAAAAAAAAATCCTACGATCAGGCAAGATCTATCTATGTGATGCATAGCAATGAGAGGGGAGACTGTGTCCACGTACCCTCGTAAACCGAAAGCGGAAGCGTTATGACAACGCGGTTGATGTAGTCGTACGTCTTCACGATCTGACCGATCTTAGCAACGAACGTACCGTACCTCCACGATCAGCACACGTTCAGCTCGGGGACGTCCCTCGTACTCTTGATCCAGTTGAGGCCGAGGGAGAGTTTCGTCAGCACGACGGCGTGGTGACGGTGATGATGAAGTTACCGGCGCAGGGCTTCGCCTAAGCACTACGACGATATGACCGAGGTGTGTAACTATGGAGGGGGCACCGCACATGGCTAAATAATGTCAACTTGTGTCTATGGGGTGCCCCCCCTCCCCCGTATATAAAGGATTGGAGGAGGGGGTGGGCCGGCTCTCTATGGCGCGCCCTGGAGGAGTCCTACTCCCACCAGGAGTAGGATTCCCCTCCTTCCCTAGTTGGACTAGGAGAGAAGGAAGGGGGAGAAAGGGAGGAAGGAAAGCCCCCCCCCCCATTCAAATTGGTCTTGGGGGGCGCCCTCCACCTGGCCGCCTCCTCCTCTCTCCCACTATGGCCCAATAAGGCCCATATACTTCCCGGGGGGTTCTGGTAACCTCCCGGTACTCCGGTATATGCCCGAACTCATCCGGAACCATTCCGATGTCCAAACATAGGCTTCCAATATATCAAACTTAATGTATCGACCATTTAGAGACTCCTCGTCATGTCCATGATCCCATCCGGGACTCCGAACTACCTTCGGTACATCAAAACACATAAACTCATAATACCAATCGTCATCGAACATTAAGCGTGCGGACCCTACGGGTTCGAGAACTATGTAGACATGACCGAGACACGTCTCCGGTCAATAACCAATAGTGGAACCTGGATGCTCATATTGGTTCCTACATATTCTACGAAGATCTTTATCGGTCAAACCGCATAACAACATACGTTGTTCCCTTTGTCATCGGTATGTTACTTGCCCGAGATTCGATCGTCGGTATCTCAATACCTAGTTCAATCTCGTTACCGTCAAGTATCTTTACTCGTTCCGTAATAGTTCATCCCGCAACTAACTCATTATTCACAATGGTTGCAAGGCCTATAGTGATGAGTATTACCGAGAGGGCCCAGAGATACCTCTCCGAAACACAGAGTGACAAATCCTAATCTCGATCTATGCCAACCCAACAAACACCTTCGGAGACACCTATAGAGCACATTATAATCACCCTTTTACGTTGTGACGTTTGATAGCACACAAAGTATTCCTCCGGTATTCGGGAGTTGCATAATCTCATAGTCTGAGTAACTTGTATAAGTCATGGAGAAAGCAGTAGCTATGAAACTAACACGATCATAATGCTAAGCTAATAGATGGGTCATGTCCATCACATCATTCTCCTAATGATGTGATCCCGTTCATCAAATGACAACACATGTCTATGGTTAGGAAACATAACAATCTTTGATAAACGAGCTAGTCAAGTAGAGGCATACTAGGGAATATATATTTTGTCTATGTATTCACACATGTACTAAGTTTCTGGTTAATACAATTCTAGCATGAATAATAAACATTTATCATGAATTAAGGAAATAAATAATAACTTTATTATTGCCTCTAGGGCATATTTCCTTCAGTCCCCACGCGGCGCTCGAGCACATGGCCCTCCTGGCTGTGCTTAGCACCAATGGAAGAGACGCCCCCCGCCTCCTTTCCCTGGCCCGCCTGGCCAGAGAGAGCAGAGGGTCTCAGTAGTGTTGGCTGGTCCTCCTAACCAGATCCAGCGACTAGGTGGGACGGCGTTGGAGCCCCATACACCTGGCCCTCCTGGCCGAGCAGGACCCCCTCCTGGGTTGGTCCACCAAACGCCGCAACGGCTGGCGTCGTAGTCGTCGTAGTGAGCATATCCGTGACCGTGAGGTCAGCCACGGCTTTGGTCACCTTGACCACACTCTTTTCTGCAGCTCTGGAGTAGTTGTTGCTATTGGAGCCGGCGAACAAAAGTGTTCTTTTACTCGCCCCTGTTCCCTTCCAATATGCCTCTACACTAAGATTCTTTGGAAAAGAAGCAACCCTTTTATCCTTAGGTATACTACAGTAATGCTATGAGGTATGTCCTACAATCCCACAGCACTCACAGTACAAAGGAAGTTTCTCATATCTAACATCATACTTAACACTCTCATAACTACCCAAAGGAGTAAATTCTATTGTTGTCTTAAGAGGTTCATGGAGAAGGATTTCCACCCTTATACGCAGATATTTCTCTACAATTAAGTGATCTCTATGGGAAACAACACTCACATCCCCAAGTTGTTCTCCTAATGTCCAGCCCATGCTCTCAATTTTGAGTTCAAATCTAGATCACGAACCTGCACCAATATTGGCATTACGCCAAGGTCAACCTCCGCTAGGTTTTCCTTACTGTCGAACTCGGCGAAGATGACTCCATCACGCTTATGGTGCCATGGCTGGGCCTTCAAAATGAACCGCCGGTCCTCCTCGGCGGAAAAATTCAGAACGAACCTCCCATCCTCGCTGGCCACATCTTGAACAGTGACCGTTCCTCGCAGCCTCCATGCTGAAGAATCCCGAAGCTCATCGACGATGACCCGCGGGTTCACTTGGAAGGTCGAAAGAAGCCGCCCCACCACCAGTGATCCGCTGATCACCTTCCGCCCGGCCTCCATGTCAATAATCAGAGCCGAGCCATCACCCCGGGGACGCCTCGGCGTCGACTTCCTCTTACTATCAGGGGTCATGGAAAGGGCAGTGGCAATTGTGACCAGTGATGAACCATCACGGCGGGGGCGCCTCGGCGTCATCTTCCCCTTATAATCCGGAGAAGTGGCCAGAACAGAGGCTGAAGCACCGCCCGCAATGGTGGTCGCCGGCGCTCCCAGTGCGGCCGCCGAAGCCAACACTCCCCGAGAGGCCTCTCCCCTCTCCTTTCCCTCCTCCCCCCTCCTCTCCAAACCAACTCCGCTCACCATGAGAGATACACCAGAGGGCTGGCACAAAGCGGTGGGAAAGAAACTTGTTGAAATTCTAGATACAGAACAGAGACACACCCCTCTGGACTTGAAATAGGTCCCTCTATCCCTTGCAAACATATCAAACGGGATGAAATTGATACACTTAACACAAAATAAATGCTCTTGATTAGGCAGTTTCCAAAATAAATTTGCGTTGATTTCTACTTTTCCCCTAATTCTACAGAGACTATCCGCCCCCGATTCTTCTCTCTTCTCTTAATATTGGTCCAAGAATCACTGTCCCTACTATCCAAAAAAAGATCATTTCTTTCCAAATTGCAAGAAAACAAAATTGACAACGTCCCCTCTCCCAAATCAGAGAGCAAATTATCCTTATTATCTTCCCTAAATTCCTCCCGCAAGGTGGGATCCTTGCCAAAACTGGTACAGACCATATCCTCCCCCGCCAGATCAAGTTTGATCTCTTTTTTTGCTTATACTGTACGCCCACCGTCCGAAAATACTTGTCATCAAAATGAATGAAAATGGATGTATCTACAACTAAAGTACATCTAGATACATCCATTTTAATGACAAGTATTTCCAGACAGAGGGAGTACTTTCTAGTGCTTCCCTGTGTAAATTTTAATAAGTCTCAAACTCCATAGGCCACAATTGTAACGCATGCATTTCACACGAAGATGGTTCGATTCCACACTGATTAGTTCAATTGCTGCGGCTCTCATGACAATTTCCAGATTTCTCACACACCTTCCCGTCAACATCCGAAAAGAATGATTGATCGATTGAATATTTCATCATGAGCAGGTAAGCGTACGAAAGAATACAATTAGCAACAGCTAACGTTTTCGATGATAAAAACAAGAAAGAGATATACAGCTGCTAAGCAAAAGAAAACACTTGCAGAACGGAGGCCCAGTTCCGTCACAGGCAGTGCAGGCATCAAAGAGCAGCCAGCAAGCGGTGACCCAGAGGAAGCCTCTAAACAACGTGATGAACAATTGTCTTGTCTTCTAATAACCGTGTGCCTACCCTAGGCCGGCCTCAAATTGGAGGCCCTGCTGCACAAAGAATGGATTAACCAAGAGCCCTATCCTCCTCTCCTTTCTAAACCCAGTCAGTCAGCATCTGTGCTAACCAAAACGCAAGCGCCTTCGTGTAGTTAACAATGCACCTAAACAAAGAATTGAGTCCTATCTGTCGAGGTTGTTAGCACCCGAGCGTCGGCTACCCTAAATCGTATGCCAAAACCCAGGTGGCTTGTCATCCACTGCAAATCTCTGGCCTGAACTGCCCTGCTGCTGCTGCTCGACCAGCCTGTTGGCGCTACGAGGCAAACGGATCTTCACCCGCTTTGGCCGGACCTCTGAGGAGGCTGCGTCTTTAGTTGCCTCCGAGAACTGCTGCTGGGAACAGCTGCTGGTAGATGGATACACCTTCGCCCGCTGCTGGGAACAGCTGCTGGTAGATGGATGCACCTTGGACTGCTGCGCGGCATAACTGGCGTCGCCTTGTTGAGCTTCCACCTGCCGCCGCTTCATCCTCCAGGCAATGGGAACCATGTCCTCTCTATCTTCCTCAGAAGAGGCAGAATTTGACTTATTGTGCCTCATACTGACTGAGGGAACTGAAGTACGCGCAGAGTATTTTTCAGGTCGCTTATTGTCATGTTGTGTTTCTGGGGATGCCTTCTTCAGCCGCTTCAGAACCTGCGTAAACAGTATTTATATATATCAGAAACAAAATATGCAGTGTAACAAACCTACACAAAATCCATGGATTCTCAGTTGCTTCTCAATTACCAATCACGCGTTCAGTAACCTATAATATGATACACGCCTAAGCCTAACAATTTATCAGCACATGAGGTAGGCAAGGAAGCAGCAGTTCACCAGGCTGGCAGTGACAAAAATAATCAAAATTGTGGCTACAGGGTCAGATGCGCGAGTAAAAATAGATTGGCTTCCTCTCTGCGACAATCTGTTCCAAATTTCGTGGATCAAACTGGAGCATACCTTCTGTTCAGAGAAGTTTGTTGTCTCTGTGCCAGGAGCAGGTCTTCCTAATATGCTGGATCTGCGCTTGACTCGGAAGATTTCAGAATCAGAATCAGAATTGCCACTATATTCCATGGGTGAAGCATTGCAGGAACTAATTTCATTGCAAGCATCAGCCATGCAGGATGAATTGCCACCATTTCCGTCCACTGACGATGTTTTTATGGACTGCTTAGTAATTGACCAAATTTGGTCGGTTCGAGCTGCATGGACCTGAAAAACAACAATATCGTTACCTCAAACTGAAAGACAACAGTTGGAAACAAGATTTGATACGAGTGCGGTAAACTGACCTTTGGTTCTGCAGGCAGAGACCCATCACGATGTGCTGCAAAAGATGTCAACGTTGAAGTTGCAGGAGAGCTCTTTCCACCGTCAGCAGCATTTGCTTCTAGCAAGTTTGCTTCACTGTTGCTTATGTCCTGGTTAGTCCCAACTGATGGACCATGATCGACACCAATATCAGAAATCGCAGCTTGCTTATACGAGACATTAGCACTTGTTTCCTTATCCAGGCGAATATCCTGCTCGAATTTTCTATATAGAGCCTCTAACTCCAGTACGTCCTCTCTGACGTAGACAATCCGGTCAGATTTACAAGAGCAGCTCCACAGTTCTTGTTCTGCACTCCAACAAACAAACAGTCAGATAAAATACAAACTTCAGGGGAAGGCTAGAGAAACAGCGATGTCAGGATTTCCTACCATGATGAAGGCAGATAGGATCAAAGGTGCATCCGCATGACACATGTGTAACGTAGCAATCACGCCGGCACATGCTACAGGATAGGTTCGAATACATTTTTGGCTTGTAGTATATCTGAGAACCCATTTTAGCGAGTAAGCTGCGTGTGCGCCGCTGCAGTCGCATCAACCTCACAAAGGAAGACTTCACACAATATTGAGTGTATGGATGTTCAGAATTAATTGTTTCTGGATCACTCAGTTTGTAGGACAGAAGCATTGCAGAACGACAAAGTAGCTCCTCGTGTGGAAGAAAGGGTGTTCTGTTCAGAAGTGCGTAGCGTTTGCTAGCCAGAGAGCCCAGAGGAAACCAGTCGCCAATAGCAAAATTGACAGCCTCTCCACAATTGAAACCTGGGTAATTCAAACATTGCTTAGAAATATAGTCTGCATATATGCGGATACTATCAAGGAGAAGATAGAAGAAACTATACATACCGTGGCTGAAACCTGAATGGTATGAACGAGGGAATGTTATAACAAACTCTCCAGGCTTCTGCACAGCTTTATAAACAGGAACATTGTGGTCTAACAAGATATTTGGGGGGAACATTGTAGTCTTCCCTAACAGAACATCAAAAGCCGCATCCTCTCCATCACCAGTCAAAATATCCTTGTTGTACACATACTGGCTTGCCACCTTTTCAAATCCAGGAGCAGCATCGCCTGGTATCCCATACCATGTCTTAAATGCCCCACAATGATGATAATTTATGCTGGTTATGTGATAAAAATGTTAGAAAATTGTCCACAAAAAAGGAATGAGGAATAGCCATGATCAATAATAAGAATGAGGATGAGTACCTGTACAAATAGTGATCTTCGACATGCCATGCAAACATGCTAAAGAGCATACCAATATACAGCATTGGATCTGTCACTCCCTGTTTTGGATCAGAGTAATTACAATCACGACGAATCCATATTAAGAATGTATTAAAACATAAATAAGCAAGGAATAGGTTACATACTGGAATTGGCGTCTGCAGAAGTCTCAGCACAGAACTGGGGAGCCGTGAAAAATTCTACAAGCACAGAGAAGAACATCAATAAGACTGTCACGTAGCTAACATCACACACAGGGAGAAAGGGAGAGAGAGAGCGCGAGCTTTTACCTTGAGGTTCCAGTTGCTTTTCCCAAGCTGATCATGAGGAGAAGAAGAGAAGGCACTCCCATCAACATCACAAGCATATTCAACAAAATCCATCTTTCCAGAAGAGATTTCACGCCAGAATGCCTCCTCCACGTACCTAGCAGGGAGACAACTAGCACTGGAATACTTCTTAGAGAACACTTTGTTGGCCATTCTCTCGTAGTCTCTGAAAGTGTACTTTCTGCAGAGTCGTGAAATATGTGATGAGACTTGGAAGGCAAACTAAATAGGTACTGAAATAGACAGAGAGTAGCGCACCGTCCACTAATAAAAAAAGTGACCGTGTCGTCTTCAGCCCATTCAGCAAGACGAAGCGGCTGAACTCTAGTCATGAACTTAAAACCAGGTTGTTCCTTCATCAGCACGACACCAGCAGGCACAGAAGCGCTTACAGGAGCCACAATTTTGCAAATGCCTGGAGAAAAAGATGGCGTCATTATTTATTCATCCATTCGGTAATACACTGGCAAGAAAAATGGGTTTGAGTTAAACGGAAGGTGTACCATATTTTGAAGCCACTGGGGAAATTTTCTGTATATACGCAATGGGATCCTCGAATTCCTCCTTGGTGGGACAATACACAGGGCACTCTGGTATGTTGTCTATCCACTCTAGGTTAGACATATTGAACTTGTCCACCTTGCGCTTTGCAAATGGATTATTGTTTTGGGCACTGCTAGTGCTAGGTAAACCCACAGCAACGTTGTTGGCATGCAATCTCACCCCACAGTTTGCAGGAGTCCGCAGTGAATCCCCGCCGCTCCTTGCAGCCATGGCAGGATTGTCACCGGCGTCTATCTGAGCACTCAAACGCATCCTCTCAAGTCTCCTCTTCTTCAGCGTCTCGAGCCCATTCCTGACCTCTGCAGGGAGACAGTTCCTTCCCTCCACCTAAGACATAGCTAGATACATCAGAGAGTGAAGAAGCACATGCAGCATTGCAATTTATAACTTGCAAGCCGGCATTGACCAACAAAGACAGCAGGGTCAATTAGCACCAATAGTTTGGATGCCACGAACTGGTCATAGGTGGAACCGAAAGAGCGGCAACTCCCAGCCAAGTCAAGAAAGCAATAGTCATGGAATCAAACACGGCACATTGATATCCTCCACGCGGGTGCTTCCCTGCCACGACCATCCGTCGCAATCAGTCTGCCACTGAATTTATCCAGAGCCGTTCTATATTCGAGGTATAAAAAGTCCTACTGTATCTCGTAGCAGCAATTCATAGAAATGCTCGCTGCTTTAAGAATAACGGTCTCTTTAATAAGAACGAATCCATAAATTTCGAATCCATGGCCATTAAATCGCAAGCACAACGGTTGATTGACTGATTGAGTGAGGTTCTACATACTGTAGAAAAATCGGCGGGAAGAAAGGAAGAGGAAAAAGGGTACTAATTTGTAGACTTGGTCAAAGGTAGAATTACGCACATGAGGTACGACCATTGGAGTAGAAACTTGTGGAAAAGGGGAGGAAGATGCGACTGCCTGCTTGGCGCTTGCCGAACAATGGAATGCAACCCCACACGGCAAGGAATAGGACAGCCTAAACTTAACTTGGAGTAGTACTAGTAGTAGTGATTTAGCACGAGCATCTTAATTAGCCCAAAGGAGAGGGGAAAAGGAAGAAAATAAATACTTGTAGAAGCCCAGCTGGTGTGTTTGACTTGTCACGCAGCGAATCTATCTACTACTAATCCTAACGGGGCGAGGGCGCGAGGCCAAATTAATACAGCTCATACGGTGATGATGATGATACCTATGAACAAATCCAAAAACAAAGGGATGGCATAAAAAAAATAGTTCCTCCTGGTTTTCCAACATTGACGCCCTTGGAATTCACGGAGACGCAGACACAGCAGGCATGCGAGTAATTCAACGGACGCGGATTCCTGCGTACGTAACTCTGAATAATTCTCCCAATTGGCGTGGCTCGTGGCGGAATCCATGAATTGTTGGGCAAGGGGGGACGAAATTTACCGGGAAAACGACGCGGTGATTCGAATTCTAGGCCTAGGAGAGAGGAATCGAACAGTAACCGACGACGAACACGCATTAATTAAGGCAGCGGCGGAAGAGGAAGGGGAAGAGGAAGAGGAAGGAGAAAAGGCGCGAAGGAAGAGGGAGCGAGCGACGGGAGAGGAAATTACAGAGGGAGGCAGATCTCGCGACTCACCATGACTCCGGCGGGGCGCGGCGCGGTTGCGGAGGCCCGTCTAGAGAATTCCCCGGCGGCACGGGTCCCGCATTCCCCTCCGGACGAGCGGGCGGCGGCCCCGGCCCAACCGAAGCCGGCACGCGCGGCGCGGCCCTCCTTCCTTCCTCCCGTCGGTTATTTTCCCGCGGGAGCGGGAGCGGGGGCACTGGCGCAATTGAGGGCCAGCAATGGGGGCCCCACCGCGGGGGTTGCCGGCGAGGGAGGGGGTCGCCGGAAGAGGAAGGGAACGGGACGGGACGGAACGGGTCTCTGGTCTCTGGCTGTGGGGGAGGGGAGGGGAGGGAAGAGGCAGGGAGGGTGATATGGGGAAACCGCGGAGAAGGGAGACGAGAGAGCCCCACTTGTACCCGTCGCCCACGCTTTTCTCTATCCCTCTCCCTTTATTTTCGCTTTCCTTTTTTTGCGTCGGGTTGGAGGAGGCGACGAGGTCATGGGAGCGGCGTTGGCGTTGGGGTTGGAGTTGGTTCCACCAGAACTGACGCTAACGGAACCGCGTCCCCCGCGCTCCTCTCCCTCTCCCTCTCCCCGTCCTGCCCCTGGCTTCCCACCTCGCCCATTGTCTTTCTTTCTTTCTGGTGAGACTTTTCCTTCTCCTCTCGCCTGTGTGACACGAGGGAGAGGGAGGGTGGAGGTGGGGTTAGTTGCTCACCTCACCTCACCTGCATGTGACATTTACTGTCCTACCACCTGGGACGGACGGACGGACAGTTGGCCCAAAAGGTGCTTGCGAAAACACACAAGTAAATTCCAGCACCTCTCCCTTTTTCTTGATTGAATGAACTACTCCTAGGTTAGCTCGCCACGTGTCGCGCCTGCATGAGACGAGAGAGACCGCTGTGTCACCCGAGACCAATGTTGGCTTGACTCGGATTAGTTACTTGTGCGAGTATATTCGCCTCTAGATGGATATAGATAGAGTGGACATGTGGTTCCCATTTTTTCACCATTCCAACCAGTACTACTAACCTGTTGGTGGTTTTGATTTGATTGAAAAGTGGAGTGATTTAACTCACCCTGGATTAGGAATACTAGGTGTAGGAGCGGTGGATGGTTTCCATGGTAGGTGGCTGGTCCCGAACCAACTCCCTCCCTCCCTCCCTCCCTCCCTGGCCAAGGAGAGCCAACCCAACCCCCGGGAAACGACGGACGGGCGCGGGCATATATGATGGGTATCCTATTCCCATAGGGGCTGTGCTGTGGTGTGCTGTTGGGCTCACGGCACCACCTGGAACAGTGCAACCACCACACCACCCACACCCATTACTCCATCCGGAGAGGAGAGGGGCAATCCCGTCATCCCACCCCTGTGCGTGACGTGACGTCGTCGTCGCCGTCGTCGCCGCTCCGTTGCGTTCTGTTGCGTCGTAATGAATGCCACGGAACGGAAGCCACTTGGCCAGCCTAGCAGCCCAACCTCCCCGGGCCACGGGATGCCGAAACGTGTCCTCGACGGACGGCCGCGATCGGGCCTGCGGCTGATGCGTGGCCCTTTGCGCGGTTGGAGATTAGAGCATGTTCAACCGCCGCGCTATAGCGCCGCGCGCAAAAAACCTGTTAGCGCGCGCGCTGTGGCATGTTTTGCGCGCCCGCCTGCGCTGGCTCCAGTAGCCGCGCCATAATGCAGCGTGCGCGCCGCTCCAGCAGAGCGCCATAATACAGCGCGCGCGACTCGCCGGGCATTTGCATATATGGATATTTTGGACAAAAATGAACATGTAAAAATTTGACACAAACAAGTTGATGAATAAAAGTTCATGCCCACGAGTTCATCAAAATCATGCCCACAAGTTCATCCAACCAAGTTCAAATGCAAAATAAAAGTTCAAGACATGAAAGACACATCAATCTTCATCTTCCTCTTCTTCGTCTTCGTCCTCATCTTCCGAAGACGACTCTTCTGCCTCCGAAGATGAACCTTCCTCCCTATCCTCATCACGCACCGCATCATGTGAAGCTCCAACGGTGTTGGCAAGATCTTCAACGACATCTTCATGGGAATGTGTGTGAGAAGCCATGGCGGCCGGAGGTGCACCCATACCTCCCATGAGAGAAGCAAAACTCATGCCTCCCATGGCGGCCATAGCGTCGAAGGGTGCTCCAAAGCCACCCATGCCTCCCATGGCGGCCGGAGGTGCACCCATGCCTCCCATGACGGCCATAGCGTCGGAAGGTGCTCCAAAGCCACCCATGCCTCCCATGGCGGCCGGAGGTGCACCCATGCCTCCCATGCCTCCAAAGCCACCAATGCCTCCCATGGCGCCAAGGCCACCGCCACCCATGGCGCCGAGGCCACCGCCTCCCATGGCGCCGAGGCCACCCATGCCTCCCATGGCGCCGAGGCCACCGCCTCCCATGGCGCCGAGGCCACCGCCTCCCATGGCGCCGAAGCCACCCATGCCTCCCATGGCGCCGAGGCCATCGCCACCCATTGCATGAACCAAGGCTTTTTTTCGGATCAAGACTTCTTGTTGGGCAAGATTGACATACTCTTTTTGCGCCGCATTGAGGTTAGATGTGTCCATGAAGAACAAGTGATTTTCCCATTCCAACAACTTAGCTCGCTCCTCGTTGCTCACTTTCCTCTCCTCCAAAGTCACCTTTCTCTCCTCGGCCGCCACCCTTCTCTCCTCGGCCGCCAACCTCCTCTCCTCGGCCACGACATCTTGGGTCCTTACCATTTTCCTCACCTCATTCGCTTCGACCCTTGCCTTCACAATAGCTTCCATAGCATTTTTTAGCTCATCATCTCCTTTCTTCTTCTTCTTGTCGGTTTTGTCTTTCTTGCACCCATCCGGTCGTTTTGGCTTCGAGTATGAAACCGAGTTGGGTGTGGGGCTTCTCTTGCCGTCATCACTTGATGCATCATCCTCCTCCTCATCATCATTCATCTCAATTGCTCGCTTCCGTTTGTTGCTCAAATGCAAATCCTCCAAACCATCACGCTTCTTCCATTTCTCATCATCCTTTAACACTTCATAGCAATGAGGCAAGGTAAAGATCCGGCCTTTCTTGATCTTCCCCTTCTTGGTTGTCCTTGTCTCATTTTTGAACAAGTTTTGTGCAATGTTGAACTACAAGAAAAACAAAACAAGTTAGCACTTCGGTCACCAAAAACAAGTATGATGAACATATATGAGATGCCACTTACTCGATCATCCTCATTTGTGCCACTTGGGTTAATCTTGTCCACCGACTTTTACGCGGCCGCCCACTTTTGACAATCTGAGTTGATTGTCGACCATCGGGACCGAAGTGATCTCTCGGAGTGGTAAACTCCACTCTTGTTGTGAGCATTATAGTGTTCTGTCATTCGCCCCCAATACGCGTCTCTACTTTGATCACCTCCAATGGATGGATCCTTGGAGACATGCAAATAAGTGTTGCATAGTAACTTGTCATCGGTGGTGGAGTAATTGCCCGCTCTTCCTCTCGGCGCCTCGACAATTCCCTCACCCTCCTCGTCCACCTCAAACTCATGGTCTTCAAAATGGATGTCATTGGTTTGAGACCAATGCGAATTGTTGGACCCAACACCCATAGTGGACATGTATGCATCATCGTTGAGACTATAATTTTTTTGAACAATGCAAATAAGCTATTTATAAGTAAAATGATGATGCATTGAAAAAATAAAAAGAAAAAAATACTTGGAAATTTTTTCACCTTGGGGGCATTTCGTCGAACACGTGGTGCGCGTCGGCGGCCGGCTCAACGAGTGAGCTCGCCGGCGCTTCGGTAGCCGCCGCGGCCGTCGAACGCCCTGCAAGCTTTTTCCCCCTCGCCATGCCGGAGCCGTCCGCCGCCTTGTTCTTCTTCGCGGATGTTTTGCCCTTCTTCGTCCGCGCCGCATTGGGTACCTTCTTCGACGGTGCGGCGGCGGCACGGGGTGGCGCCGGCGCGACGCCACCCGGCGCCGGCGCCGTAGTCATCCGCTGCGGCAAGAAGAGGCTGCGCGCGAGGCCGACGCTCGGCGGAGCTCCGGCGGCGGCGACACCCGCGCTCGCCGCGCTAGGGTTTCCGGCGGCAGCGGCGGCGGGGGGGTCGCGGATGTACAGTGGGGTGAGCGGGGCGCCGGTGTGCGCGTCCATGGCGGGGGGCAGGGCGCCGGCGCGTGCGGGGCGTAGGACAAGGAGAGGGAGAGAGTGCGGGCGCGAGCGCTCGAGTGTGCCGCGCGTTGTAGCTGGCGCTCCAAATACACCGCGCGGATAAGCGGTTTTGACCGCGCGCCCAACCCGCTATCGCGCGCGCGCCGTTTTTGCGCGTCCGCTGGAGCGAGCCGCCGCGTAGCGCGCGCGCTAAAAAGGCCTTTTTTGCAGCGCAGCGCTATTTTAGCGCGGCTGTTGGAGATGCTCTTAGGCGGCATCCGATCCCTCGTGTTGTCTTTTTTTTTTTTTTGAAACTGTGTTGTTCCTTTCTTTGTTGCCGCGTCAACGGCCAGGCCCTCAACCGCCTGCCGGCTTCGTTCGTGGGTAGCATCTCTTTCGGCCGCGTGCTATTTCTGTGCCCGTTTAATCGCATAAAATGAGAAGGCCGTAGTAGCATCTCCACTCTCCAGCGGGAGAGGTATGGTTAACTAGTCTAGGCGTCACCAGATTCTCACCGACCAAAACCAAACATAATAACCGAGACAAAACAGAATCCACCTGCCGGCGATGCACGGCAAAATTACTCCGCTCACCCATGCAGTGGCATCGCAGCAGCAGCAGCAGCCTGGGTGTGAAGCTCGTGAGCCGAAAGCGGAAAGGGAAAAAGGCGAGGCAAAGCAAAGCAAAGCTGGGGTGTGCTGTGCTGGGTGGCTCAGCCTCGTCCATGTGACGACCTTTTTACGCTTTTTACTGCTGATGCCATGCTGCTGTCGTGGCCTCTAAACTAAATCCCCTCCCGTCAGTCAGATCTGTACTAGTAGTACCGTCATCACGACACCAGTCACTAGCTGCTAACTCCTCGCTTCACTTCCGTCCACGCCAGCTCCTGTGTCCCTCCTCCTTCCACATTCCAGCCCGCCTCGTGCACATCACTTGTCATTTCCTTCCGACTCATTTGCATCGCTTGGCCAAATTTGGTAAATTTCGTATTTTGACCCTTTAGCTGTAGTTTTGTAGGATCTGACCCTGGTTTGATTTTTTTTAGATCCAACCCTTCTCCTACCGCCGGGACCTATGACGTAGGGTAGAACAGGATATCACCATGCCCCCTGGCGGTAGGTTACGGGAGCCCCGTCAACCAGCCGTTTGCGGGTGTCCTAGCTGCCCTACCGCCGGGGTAGACGGCGGTAGGGTACCTAAATCTACCGCCACACGATCGTTCGAGTAGTTTACTGTTCCTAGTAATCTGTTCTAGGGCGAATACTTTGGCTACTCGTGGTTTTCAGTAATGAAAATTGGAAGGGGAAAGCCCTTCTTTGATCAAAAAAAATTTCTACCGCCACACAATTCACGATAGGGTCTCCGCCGGTGCCAGCTTTCTGTGACAGAAAACGGGCCTCTTTTCGTGGTAGTTATCACATCCTACCGCCACCCCCTGCGGCGGTAGGGTGTGGCAGGCACAGCACAGTTCTATAAGCGAAACCGGGGGCTTTTCTGCAGTAGGTTTTCACACGCCATAGCGTCATGGGACATGGCAGTAAGTTGTTGAACGAAATATGCCCTAGAGGCAATAATAAAGTTATTATTTATTTTCTTATTTCATGATAAATGTTTATTATTCATGCTAATTGTATTAACCGAAACATAATACATGTGTGAATACATAGACAATGAAGTGTCACTAGTATGCCTCTACTTGACTAGCTCATTGATCAAAGATGGTAAAGGTTTCCTAACCATAGACATGAGTTGTCATTTGATAAACGGGATCGCATCATTAGGATAATGATGTGATTGACTTGACCCATTCCGTTAGCTTAGCACTTGATCGTTTCAGTTCAATGCTATTGCTTTCTTCATGAATTATACATGTTCCTATGAATATAAGATTATGCAACTCCCGATTACCGGAGGAACACTTTGTGTGCCACCAAACGTCACAACCTAACTGGGTGATTATAAAGGTGCTCTACAGGTGTTTCCGATGGTACTTGTTGAGTTGGCATAGATCGAGATTAGGATTTGTCACTCCGATTGTCGGAGAGGTATCTCTGGGCCCTCTCGGTAATGCACATCACTATAAGCCTTGCAAGCAATGTGACTAATGAGTTAGTTACGGGATGATGCATTACAGAATGAGTAAAGAGACTTGCCGGTAACGAGATTGAGCTAGGTATTGAGATACCGACGATCGAATCTCGGATAAGTAACATACCGATGACAAAGGGAACAACGTATGTTGTTATGCGGTTTGACCGATAAAGATCTTCGTAGAATATGTAGGAGCCAATATGAGCATCCAGGTTCCGCTATTGGTTATAGACCGGAGAGGTGTCTCGTCATGTCTACATAGTTCTCGAACCCGTAGGGTCCGCACGCTAAACATTCGGTGACGATCGGTATTATGAGTTTATGTGTTTTGATGTACCGAAGGTAGTTCGGAGTCCCAGATATGATCATGGACATGACGAGGAGTCTCGAAATGGTCGATACATAAAGATCGATATATTGGATGACTATGTTTGGACTTCGGAAGTGTTCCGGGCAAGTTCAGGCATATACGGGAGTACCGGGGGGTTACCGGACCCCCCCCCCGGGAGTATAATGAGCCATATGGGCCTTAGTGGAGAAGAGGAGGGGCGGCCACGGCAAGCCACGCGCCCCTCCCCCTCTAGCCCGAATTGGACAAGGAGGGGGGCGGCGCCCCCCTTTCCTTCCTCCTCTCTCCTTCCCTTCCCACTTCTCCTACTCCTACTAGGAAAGGAGGAGTCCTACTCCCGGTGGGAGTAGGACTCCCCCCTTGGCGCGCCATCCTCCTTGGTCGGCCGCCTCCCCCCTAGCTCCTTTATAGACGAGGGCGGGGGAGGGGGGCACCCCAAGACACAAGTTTATCATTGATCTTTAGTCGTGTGCGGTGCCCCCTCCACCATAATCCACCTCGGTCATATCGTAGCGGTGCTTAGGCGAAGCCCTGCGTCGGTAGCTTCATCAACACCATCATCACGCCGTCGTGCTGACAAAACTCTCCCTCGAAGCTCTACTGGATCGTGAGTTCGCGGGACGTCACCGAGCTGAACGTGTGCAGATCGCGGAGGTGTCCTACGTTCGGTACTTGGATCGGTCGATCGTGAAGACGTACGACTACATCAACCGCGTTGTCATAACGCTTCCACTTACGGTCTACGAGGGTACGTGGAAGACACTCCTTTCTCATTGCTATGCATCACCATGATCTCGCGTGTCCGTAGGAATTTTTTTGAAATTACTAAGTTCCCCAACAGTGGCATCCGAGCCAGGTTTATGCGTAGATGTTGTATGCACGAGTAGAACACAAGTGAGTTGTGGGCGATACAAGTGTTGGAAATATGCCCTAGAGGCAATAATAAAATGGTTATTATTATATTTCCTTGTTCTTGATAATTGTCTATTGTTCATGCTATAATTGTGTTATCCGGAAATCGTAATACATGTGTGAATACATAGACCACAAAATGTCCCTAGTGAGCCTCTAGTTGACTAGCTCGTTGATCAATAGATGGTTACGGTTTCCTGACCATTGACATTGGATGTCATTGATAACGGGATCACATCATTAGGAGAATGATGTGATGGATAAGACCCAATCCTAAGCATAGCACAACATCGTGTAGTTCATTTGCTAGAGCTTTTCTAATGTCAAGTATCATTTCCTTAGACCATGAGATCGTGCAACTCCCGGATACCGTAGGAATGCTTTGGGTGTACCAAACATCACAACATAACTGGGTGGCTATAAAGGTGCACTACAGGTATCTCCGAAAGTGTCTATTGGGTTGGCACGAATCGAGACTGGGATTTGTCACTCCGTATGACGGAGAGGTATCTCTGGGCCCACTCAGTAATGCATCATCATAATGAGCTCAATGTGACTAAGTAGTTGGTCACGGGATCATGCATTATGGAACGAGTAAAGTGACTTTCCGCTAATGAGATTGAATGAGGTATTGGGATATCGATGATCGAATCTCGGGCAAGTAACGTACCGATTGACAAAGGGAATTGTATACGGGATTGCTTGAATCCTCGACATCGTGGTTCATCCGATGATATCATCGTGGAACATGTGGGAGCCAACATGGGTATCCAGATCCCGCTGTTGGTTATTGGCCGAAGAGCTGTCTCGGTCATGTCTGCGTGATTCCCGAACCCGTAGGGTCTACACACTTAAGGTTCGATGACGCTAGGGTTATTAGGAAGATTTGTATGTGATTACCGAATGTTGTTCGAAGTCCCGGATGAGATCCCGGACGTCATGAGGAGTTCCAGAATGGTCCGGAGGTGAAGATTTATATATGGGAAGTTGTCATACGGTCACCGGAAATATTCGGGGGCATACCAGTATTGTACCGGGGCCACCAGAGGGGTTTCGAGGGTCCACCGAGAGGGGCCACCTGTCTCGGAGGGCCTCATGGGTTGTAGAGGGAAGGGAACCAGCCCCTTGGAGGGCTAGGTGCTACCCCCCCTAGGGCCCATGTGCCTAGGGTTGGGGGGGAAACCCTAAAGGGGGCGCCCCCTTGCTTGGGGGGCAAGCCCCCTCCCCTTGGCCGCCCCCCCTCTAGATCTCATCTAGAGGGGGCCGGCCCCCTTCCCCCTTCTCCCTATAAATAGAGGGGCGAGGGGAGGGTTGCAGCACCACATCCAAGGCGCAGCCCCTCCCCTCCCCAACACCTCTCCTCCTCCGCAAGAGCTTGGCGAAGCCCTGCCGGAGAACTGCCGCTCCATCACCACCACGCCGTCGTGCTGCTGCTGGAGGCCTCTTCCTCAACCTCTCCCTCCTCCTTGCTGGATTAAGGCGCGGGAGACGTCACCGGCTGCACGTGTGTTGGATGCGGAGGCACCGTTGTTCGATGCTTAGATCGGATTCGGCCGCGATCTGAATCGCTACGTACACGACTCCTCCAACCGTGCTCTTGCAACGCTTCCGACTCGCGATCTTCAAGGGTATGAAGATGCACTCCCCTCTCTCTCGTTGCTAGTTACTCCATAGATTGATCTTGATGATGCGTAGAATTTTTTTAATTTCTGCAATGATCCCCAACACAAGTCATACTGCTTACCAGCATGTCATACTTTGGTTCGGCGATATTGTTGGATGAAGCGGCCCAGACCGACATTACGCGTACGCTTACGCGAGACTGGTTCTACTGACCTGCTTTGCACATAGGTGGCTGGCGGGTGTCAGTTTCTCCAACTTTAGTTGAACCGAGTGTGGCTACGCCCGGTCCTTGAGAAGGTTAAAACATCACTAACTTGAGAAAATATCGTTGTGGTTTTAATGCGTAGGTAAGAACGGTTCTTGCTCAGCCCATAGCAGCCACATAAAACTTGCAACAACAAAGTAGAGGATGTCTAACTTGTTTTTGCAGGGCATGTTGTGATGTGATATGGTCAAGACATGATGCTAAATTTTATTATATGAGATGATCATGTTTTGTAACAAAGTTATCGGCAACTGGCAGGAGCCATATAGTTGTCGCTTTATTGTATGCAATGAATCGCCCTGTAATTGCTTTACTTTATCACTAAGCGGTAGCGATAGTCGTAGAAGCAATAGTTGGCGAGACGACAACGATGCTACGATGAAGATCAAGGTATCGCGCCGGTGACGATGGTGATCATGACGGTGCTTTGAAGATGGAGATCAAAGGCACAAGATGATGATGGCCATATCATATCACTTATATTGATTGCATGTGATGTTTATCTTTTATGCATCTTATTTTGCTTGATTGACGGTAGCATTATAAGATGATCTCTCACTAAATTTCAAGGTATAAGTGTTCTCCCTGAGTATGCACCATTGCCAAAGTTCGTTGTGCCGAGACACCGCGTGATGATCGAGTGTGATAAGCTCAATGTTCACATACAACGGGTGCAAGCCAGTTTTGCACATGCATAAATACTCAGGTTAAACTTGACAAGCCTAGCATATGCAGATATGGCCTCGGAACACTGGAGACTGAAAGATCGAACGTGAATCATATAGTAGATATGATCAACATAGTGATGTTCACCATTGAAAACTACTCCATCTCACGTGATGATCAGTTTTGGTTTAGTTGATTTGGATCACATGATCACTTAGATGATTAGAGGGATGTCTATCTAAGTGGGAGTTCTTAAGTAATATGATTAATTGAACTTAAATTTATCATGAACTTAGTACCTGATAGTATTTTGCTTGTCTATGTTGTTGTAGATAGATGGCCGTGTTGTTGTTCCGTTGAATTTTAATGCGTTCCTTGAGAAAGCTAAGTTGAAAGATAATGGTAGCAATTACATAGACTGGGTCCGTAACTTGAGGATTATCCTCATTGCTGCACAGAGGAATTACGTCCTGGAAGCACCGCTGGGCGCCGGGCCTGCTGCAGATGCAACTGACGATGTTAAGAACATCTGGGAGAGCAAAGCTGATGACTACTCGATAGTTCAGTGTGCCATGCTTTACGGCTTAGAACCGGGACTTCAACAATGTTTTGAATGTCATGGAGCATATGAGATGTTCCAGGAGTTGAAGTTAATATTTCAAGCAAATGCCCGGATTGAGAGATATGAAGTCTCCAATAAGTTCTATAGCTGCAAGATGGAGGAGAATAGTTCTGTCAGTGAACATATACTCAAAATGGCTGGGTATAATAATCACTTGATTCAACTGGGAGTTAATCTTCCTGATGATAGTTTCATTGACAGAATTCTTCAATCACTGCCACCAAGCTACAAGAGCTTCGTGATGAACTATAATATGCAATGGATGAAGACAATTCCCGAGATCTTCGCAATGCTAAAGGATGCGGAGGTAGAAATCAAGAAGGAGCATCAAGTGTTGATGGTCAACAAGACCACCAGTTTCAAGAAAAAGGGTAAAGGGAAGAAGAAGGGGAATTTCAAGAAGAACGGCAAACAAGTTGGTGCTCAAGAGAAGAAACCTAAATATGGACCTAAGCCTGAGACTGAGTGCTTCTACTTTAAAGGGACTGGTCACTGGAAGCGGAACTGCCCCAAGTATTTGGCGGATAAGAAGGATGGCAAGGTGAACAAAGGTATATGTGATATACATGTTATTGACGTGTACCTTACTAGAGCTCACAATAGCACCTGGGTATTTGATACTAGTTCTGTTGCTAATATTTGCAACTCGAAACAGGGACTACGGATTGAGCGAAGATTGGCTAAGGACGAGGTAACGATGCGCGTGGGAAATGGTTCCAAAGTCGATGTGATCGTCATCGGCACGGTACCTCTACATCTACCTTCGGGATTAGTTTTAGACCTGAATAATAGTTATTTGGTGCCAGCGTTAAGCATGAACATTATATCTGGATCTTGTTTGATGCGAAATGGTTATTCATTTAAATCTGAGAATAATGGTTGTTCTATTTATATGAGTAATATCTTTTATGGTCATGCACCCTTTAAAGAGTGGTCTATTTTTCTTGAATCTCGATAGTAGTGATACACATATTCATAATGTTGAAGCCAAAAGATGCAGAGTCGATAATGATAGTGCAGCTTATTTGTGGCATTGCCGTTTAGGTCATATTGATGTAAAGCGCACGAAGAAACTCCATATTGATGGACTTCTGGAATCACTTGATTATGAATCACTTGGTACTTGCGAACCATGCCTTGTGGGCAAGATGACTAAAACGCCGTTCTCTGGAACAATGGAGCGAGCAACAGATTTGTTGGAAATCATACATACTGATGTATGTGGTCCAATGAATATTGAGGCTCACGGAGGGTATCGTTATTTTCTCACCTTCACTGATAATTTGAGCAGATATGGGTATATCTACTTAATGAAATATAAGTCTGAAACATTTGAAAAGTTCAAAGAATTTCAGAGTGAAGTTGAAAATCATCGTAACAAGAAAATAAAGTTTCTACGATCTGATCGTGGAGGAGAACATTTGAGTTATGAGTTTGGTATAAATTTAAAACAATGCAGAATAGTTTCGCAACTCACGCCACCCGGAACACCACAGCGTAATGGTGTGTCCGAACGTCGTAATCATACTTTATTAGATATGGTGCGATCTATGATGTCTCTTACTGATTTACCGCTATCATTTTGGGGTTGTGCTTTAGAGTGGCTGCATTCACGTTAAATAGGGCACCATCAAAATCCATTGAGATGACGCCTTATGAACTATGGTTTGGCAAGAAACCAAAGTTGTCGTTTCTTAAAGTTTGGGGCTGCGATGCTTATCTGAAAAAGCTTCAACCTGATAAGCTCGAACCCAAATCGGAGAAATGCGTCTCATAGGATACCCAAAGGAGACTGTTGGGTACACCTTCTATCACAGATCCGAAGGCAAAACATTTGTAGCTAAGAATGGATCCTTTCTAGAGAAGGAGTTTCTCTCGAAAGAAGTGAGTGGGAGTAAAGTAGAACTTGATGAGGTAACTGTACCTGCTCCCTTGTTGGAAAGTAGTTCATCACAGAAACCGGTTCCTGTGACGCCTACTCCGATTAGTGAGGAAGTTAATGATATTGATCATGAAACTTCAGATCAAGTTACTACCGAACCTCGTAGGTCAACCAAAGTAAGATCTGCACCAGAGTGGTACGGTAATCCTATTCTGGAGGTCATGTTACTTGACCATGGCGAACCTACGAACTATGAGGAAGCGATGATGATCCCAGATTCCGCAAAATGGCTTGAGGCCGTGAAATCTGAGATGGGATCCATGTATGAGAACAAAGTGTGGACTTTGGTTGACTTGCCCGATGATCGGCAAGCCATCAAGAATAAATGGATCTTCAAGAAGAAGATTGACGTTGATGGTAATGTTACTGTGTAGGACCTTGAAGTATGTCTAGAGGGGGGTGATTAGACTACTTGACCAATAAAAACTTAACCTTTTCCCAATTTTAGAGTTTGGCAGATTTTAGCTACTTTAGGACAAGTCAAGCAATCATCACACAATTAAAGCAAGCATGCAAAGAGTATATAGGCAGCAGAAATTAAAGCATGCAACTTGCAAGAAAGTAAAGGGAAGGGTTTGGAGGATTCAAACGCAATTGGAGACACGGATGTTTTTGGCGTGGTTCCGATAGGTGGTGCTATCGTACATCCACGTTGATGGAGACTTCAACCCACGAAGGGTAGCGGCTGCGCGAGTCCACGGAGGGCTCCACCCAAGAAGGGTCCACGAAGAAGCAACCTTGTCTATCCCACCATGGCCGTCGCCCACGAAGGACTTGCCTCACTAGCGGTAGATCTTCACGAAGTAGGCGATCTCCTTGCCCTTACAAACTCCTTGGTTCAACTCCATAATCTTGTCGGAGGCTCCCAAGTGACACCTAGCCAATCTAGGAGACACCACTCTCCAGGAAGTAACAAATGGTGCGTTGATGATGAACTCCTTGCTCTTGTGCTTCAAATGATAGTCTCCCCAACACTCAACTCTCTCTCAATGGGTTTGGATCTGGTGGAAAGAAGATTCGAGTGGAAAGCAACTTGGGGAAGGCTAGAGATCAAGATTCATATGGTAGGAATGGAATATCTTGGCCTCAACACATGAGTAGGTAGTTCTCTCTCAGAAATGGTAAGTTGGAAGTGTAGGTTCGTTCTGATGGCTCTCTCCACGAATGAAGAGGAGGTGGAGGGGTATATATAGCCTCCACACAAAATCTAACCATTACACACAATTTAGCAAAACTCGGTGGGACCGAATTGTTAAACTCGGTCGGACTGATTTAGTAAACCTAGTGACCGTTAGTGATTTTCGGTGGGACCGACATGCATCTCGGAGACCGATTCGGTTAGGGTTAGGGCATAACGTAATCTCGGTAAGACCGATTACACAAACTCGGTGAGACCGATTTGGTAATAAGCTTTCCAGAGAGTTGGTCAGGTAAACTCGGTGGGACCGATTTGCTCTTTTCGGTGAGACCGATTTGCTCTTTTCGGTGAGACCGAAATGTTACAAAAAGGAAACAGAGAGTTTACATTGCAGTCTCGGTGGGACCGATCGCTCACTTCGGTTAGACCGAAACATTACGAAGGGAAACAGAGAGATTACAATCCCATCTCGGTGAGACCGAGATCCCTATCGGTAAGACCGATTTGCTTAGGGTTTGTGGCAGTGGCTATGACTTTTGGAATCGGTGGCGCCGTATAGGAAGTTTTGGTGTGACCGATTTTGGCTTTGGGTTTAGGTCATTTGTGGATGTGGGAAAGTAGTTGAGGGTTTTGGAGCATATCACTAAGCACATTGAAGCAAGAGGCTTATTAAGCAACACCTCATCCCTCCTTGATAGTATTGGCTTTTCCTATAGACTCAATGTGATCTTGGATCACTAAAATGCAAAATGAAGAGTCTTGAGCTTTTGAGCTTGAGCCAATCCTTTGTCCTTAGTATTTTGAGGGATCCACTTTCATCATCCATGCCATGCCATTCATTGAGCTTTCCTGAAATAATGGTCTTGGAATAACATTAGCTCAATGAGCTATATGTTGTTATTAATTACCAAAACCACCTAGGGATAGTTGCACTTTCAATCTCCCCCTTTTTGGTAATTGATGACAACATATAGATCAAAGCTTCGACAAATGATAATAAGATTGAATAACATCATCGCTTTGAGAAGTATGTGATAAGCAAGAGCTCCCCCTAAATTTGTGCATAGTTTAAGATTTGCTTTGGACTGCAAATGCACAATGAATTAGGCTCATGGGTTACTCTTCCATGTCACATACATCTTGGTGGAGCGCTCAAAATAATAAACAATGGATACATGCACTCATCACCAAGCATAGTGAATGATCACATAGGATAAATAGGATAATATCAAGCATGCATAAGTGTAGCTTATGATCAAACACATGATCATCAATGTCTCACAAGCATAGTATCTCAACCAAAAGCAAACAAAGTTTGAAAAACCACCAAATAAAGCAAGAGAGAACAAAAGCAACACTCTCTCTCAAAGCCTATGATCTATACATTTTTCTCCCCCTTTGGCAACAAGTTACCAAAAAGTTCATAGAAAATGCATAGTGCTAGATCGTCTCTCAGGCTTGATCTTCTGGTGGTGGTGTAGAGATGGCTCCTTGGACGAAGGCTTCAGTTGAAGTAGAGGGTGCTGGAGGAGTTGGTGCTGGAGCTGGTTGCACTGGAACTGTTGGGGCAGCAGCTGGTGCTGAAGTTGTTGCTCTAGTGTCTGTCACTGGCACTGCAACTGACCTCTGGGCTCTAGGCACTCTGGCAAACACATTGGTGGTTGTCTTGCCCTTCCTCTCCTGCATGTCATCCTGCAGCTGCTCTACAACTGACTGAATCTCAGTTACCTTGACATCTAGATCATAGAACTTTTGTTCCACGATTCTCTCCAGGCTCTCCTGGTTTTGAGTTAGGGTGGCCAACCCCTTCTCAATCCTCAGAGTTGATGCTATCAAGTAACCAAGCTGCTCTTGTTTGGTTTTCAAGAAATACTCAGATGCCTCCTCTTGAGTTGGCATCTTGGCAGCCTTCTCCTTCTTTGCCTTCTCCTTCTTCTCCTGAGCTTGGACTGATTGTGGATCATCTTCATTCATGACAACCTCATTGTCCCCAAAGTCTGGATAAATTGGAAAATGTTCCTTATCCAACTGATATTTCCCTGTGCCCATCTTTGAGTTTATCAATTCTTGAATCTGAGGTGCATATCCACAGCTCCTCTTCTGATCTGCTGCAGTCCTCTTGATTGTTTCAATGAACAGGCTCATGACTTTGAACTTCTGGGGCACATCAAACACATGCAACATGTTGATGGCATGTCCTCTGATCATGTTATGGTCACCTGACTTGGGCAACAAAGTGTGCCTCAGGATCCAATTTATGGTTGCCAACCCTGACAGCAGAAAGTGAACTGATCCAAACTTGTGAGTCTCTACAGCCTTGTCAGGAATCTCCTTGTACATGTGAGCCATTGAATTATGACCCAACTTCTTCTTTGCATATATGTCCAGGTCATCTTCTTCTTCCTTGGGGGCATTGATCAGACTTGCCCATTCTTCAACAGTGGATTGGTACCTAGTACCTTCAGACATCCACACAATTCTACCATCTGGGTAAAAATGTGTTGTGGAGTAGAACTGCATGATAAGCTCATCATTCCAGTTGGTGAACTTATGTCCAACAAAATCTGCTACTCCACAAGCAATAAAGCTCTCCTCCACTCCAGGGTAGTGCTGCTCATTCTCCCTGATGAATTTCCAGTCAACCCACCTCATATCACAGACAATGGGCTTCTTGTCCAACAGAATGGTGTCATAAAAGTCATGTTGTTCCTTTGAGTGGAACCTGTAGTCAACAGCAGTTCTTCTTCTTGAAGCATATGGGTCTTCCATCCTCCACAGCCTCAGCCCTGAATCCTTCCTGATTCTCTTGTCCTCAGCCACAGGATGGGCACCATTGTGGTCTGGTATCTTGGGCTTGAGCTTTCTGAGGACCTGTCCTTGTTCATCTTCATCTTCTGCAACATTTGGCATTGGGGCCTTGTTCTTTTCAGCAGCTGGAATACTCCTAGTATTTCTCTTTGGAGCTTGCTTGGCCTTGGAGGCAGCTTTCGGTGCATCTTTGGGCTTGGATGTTGCAGCCCCCGACCTGATTGCATCTCCCATAAGCTTAGCTGCCTTAGGAGCTGGTGCAGCATCCTCTTCCTCTTCATCAGAACCCCTTCTCATTGAGGGCTTTCCAAGGACCTTGGCAGTTGTGGTTCTAGCTCTCTTCTTTTTCTTATCCTGATCACCATCATCCTCTGATTCAATTGTGAACTTCATGGTTGCACCAGTGGGGACTTTTTGAGGTTTTGATGGTGCTTCTTTCCTTGCAGGTGCCACTTTGGGTTGAGTCTGAGCTGGCACTTGAGTGGACTTCCTGGCCTTTGGCATTGGAGTTCTCTTGGTAGGAACTTTCTTCTTTAGGCCTGGCTTTGTGCTTTGTGCAGAGCCATACTCTTTCTTGAGCACCACTTTCTTGGAGGTGGCCTCATCCTCCTCAGCTTTGTAATCCTCATCTTCTGAGTCTGAGGTTCTCTTCTTCCTTTGCCTAGTTGCAGCCTTAGGAAAATTGCTAGGAGTGTTTCTGCTCCCATCATCTGAAGTTGAGGGACTAGTGCCCTCACTCAAGTCCATCTGTTCTTCAGACCTGTTCTGGCTGTCACTCTGATCAGACATACTGCAAAAGCTGACTGCTGACCCTGTGAAGAGTTACAGATGAGATAGAATAGATGAGCATCACAAAATGCAGAGATTTTTGCAAAAGAATAATTCAAAAGTTCAGTTTTAGTTTTCCACAGAAAGCATTTCGGATCAACCGATTTTCAAACTCGGTGATACCGAAGCAGTTTTGGAACCTAAACTGATGATCTCGGTTGGACCGAGTTTCAGTTCAGTGGCACCGAGACTGCTAGGGTTTCACAGAATCTTCAAATCGGTCGCACCGATTAGTAATTCTCGGTCAGACCGAGAGTCACTAGTGCAATGGCATACGCCAAATCGGTGAGACCAAGTTTTTCAACTCGGTGGGTCCGAGATGGTTTCGGCGGAAACCTAACCCTAAAAATTTGAATCACATCTAATCTACGGACTATTTTGGTTGGATAGAAGAATCTCAATCGTGGCAAGAATCGATATGAAAACAATGTGCTAGGAATCAGACGTGGATAGCACAAAGATCAAGTCCATACCCTAACTTGGCGGTGGACTTGCTACGGCGGCAACGGCGGGGTCGAATCCCGTTGACGGCGATGAAGACCAGCGACAGGAGGCTGTTGGCGGCGAGGAGACGATCCGGAGACCACAATGGCAGAGCGAGCTGTTGTGCGGATGAAGGGTTTCGGAGAAATTTCCAAACTTTTGCCCGTGGCTATATATAGCCCGACCCTGTTAGTGTGACCGAGTGGAACAACTCGGTGGCACCGAGATGCATAACTGTGTTCAGTTATAGCAAATCGGTGAGACCGAAAAGTTCAAATCGGTTGCATCGAGATTGAAAACTCAGATCAACTTGGTGATCTCGGTAGGACCGAAATGGAAGAATAGGTCAGACCGAGAATCACAAAGAGGTTTTGGAAGTTTAAGTCTATGATGAATCAGGGACTACGAGTGCTCCTCACACAAAGTGGTTCGAATCTGACTTGATCAAATTTTGTGATGTAGCATGAATAGAGTTTGAGATGAGAAAAGCATAGATAGCTAAAGAAGGTTCTTAGGCATTCTTGTCCATCCACTTGGCAAAAAGAAAAGAAACCAAACAATCAAAACAACAAGTGGATGTCCTTGAATGAGAAAAATATGCACCAACATGCTCACACAATAAGATAGCAAATGAAATATGTGGCGAAGCATGCACAACCAATTCTAGCATCTATCAAGCAATTTGGCGATGACTAGGTCATCTATATATGAGTATATTGACTTAGGAGTCAAATGAGAACATTTGATCATAGGTCATACTCATCGTTTAAGCTCAAGTGGGATTACCACTTTTACATAATGCATTAATGTGTTCACATCATTAGAGTTGCTTTGACTCAATTCTTAGAGTTAAGCTCCCCCTAGATGTGAGATCCCCCCTTAGAGGGATGAACTAACCTTGGGTTTTGTCGATGATGACTTCATGTAGGTGTTGAAGATGTAGATGCTCAATGTTGATGTAGATCTTTTGGAGCAATCCTTTGGAGTGAGTTGCACTTTCAACTTGCCTACATGGGTTAGTCCCACAAGGAACAAACAAGAATATCCATAGACATAGAGTGATGCACACACAAGATGATGCCCATGAAATCATTAGGTTACCTTGTCCCTTGTCTTACCAACATGAGGGTTTGTGACTCCTTGAATTAGTGCAAGATGTGGAAGTTGATTGCACTTGTTCTTGCCAAAAAGATATGAGTGAAGAATGTTGGCGGAGTCACCCTCAAGAACTCGCTAGTTCTTCTTCTTCGGGATCCACACCATCTTGATGGGAATCCTTGGAGTTGTGGTTGTAATAGATGAAGTAGAACTTGACGTAGTCTTGGGGACCCATTTGAACGAGGCTTTAGGTGCTTCTTCAAATGCATCAATCTCTTCTTGAAGCTTGTCCTTGCCTTTGTTCTTGTGGTCTTGTGGTGGAAGATCATCTTGAGCTTGTGTTCCTTTGAAGGAAGTAGGATCATACTTCTCTTGTTGAGGAACAAACTTCGTCTTGGGGTATTGATCTTCTTCCCACTCAATTCCATTGGCATTGAACTTTCGTTCAAAACCAACACCTTGATTCTTCCGGTGCCTTCCTTGCTTGCATACAATTTCCTCGAATTGCTTACTCCCGGCAAGGCTCTTGTAAACACCTTTCTCTATAATTCCCTTCAATAAGCTATTTTCTTGCTCAAGTGTAACTTGGCTAAGAGAATCATTAGTGGAATCAAGAGAACTACTAGAAGCAACAATATTTGATTTGACATTATTATTGTTACTACTAGAGGAAGTATCTTTCTTGTACTTGTTACTAGACTTGACTTGAGGCATGTAAGTAGATAAGAGTAAACTCTTGGCAATGTAAGAAGAACTTTTCTTGCGAAGATCATCATTGATTGCTTTTAAGAACTCATGCTCTTGCTCAAGATTGAGCTTTTCAAAGCGTAACTTCTCATGAGCCCTTAAAAGTTCTCTATGATCTTCGTAGATAGTTTCATGAGCCAACTTAAAAGAGTTTAATTCTTTATTTAGAATCTCAATCGTCTCCTTATCATTGTCATTCATTTTAGCATGATTAGCATGATTAATTGACGTTTCATCATAGTATTCATCACTAGAGTTGTCAACAAGTAAATCATCATCCATAAGCAAGTCATCTTCATCACTATTGAAATCAACATACTCGGGATGTGTTACCTTTGGACCTTTGGATATGAAGCATCTTCCAACACCTTCATTTGGTGAATCAAATATGTCGTAGGAGTTGGTTGACACAAGTTCTAGACCGGCAACACCTTCATCTTGAGTATATTCGAAGTCGGAGTGATAGCTTCTCTCGGAGTGATTGTCGGAGTCGGAGCCGGATACCCATTCACCAACATGAGCTTGATGTCTTTGTTTTGTGTAGCTCCTTGATGACTTGTCCTTCCTTTCCGAATCCTTGCTTCTCCGTGAGGGTCTTCGTTCATAACGATCATCTCTACTCCTCCTCTCTCTTGGTGGTGATTCTTCTCTTTTGCTCCTTCTTCTTGGAGAATCTTCTCTTCTATTGTAGGGTGCCGTACACTCATTGGAGTAGTGTCCGGGTCTCGCACAATTGTAGCAATTGCGCTCACGGCTAGAAGATCTCTTGTCATTGTAAGACCTTGATTTGGAGATTCTTTCTTTGCTTCTGCTCTTGTAGAATTTGTTGAAGTTCTTCACCATTAAGCTCAATTCTTCATTGAAGGTTGGTTTCTCACTTAATGATGTGGGGGCTTCACTTGAGGCTTTGTAGGCACCACTTGACTTGTTGTGAAGTTCCTCCTTATCCTTGAGTGACATCTCATGAGCAACAATCCTTCCAATGACTTCCGTTGGCTTGAGATCTTTGTAGTTTGGCATCATTTGAATCAATGTGCACATGGTATCATATTTTCCATCCAATGCTCTTAAGATCTTCTTGATGATGAATTTTTCGGTCATCTCTTCACTCCCTAAGCCGGCAATCTCATTTGTGATAAGAGCAAGCCTAGAGTACATTTCAGCGACACCTTCACCATCCTTCATTTTGAACTTGTCAAGCTGACTTTGGAGCACATCCAACTTGGATTCCTTGATGGACTCAGTACCTTCGTGCATATCAATCAAAGTATCCCAAATTTCCTTTGCATTCTCAAGACGGCTGATTTTGTTGAATTCTTCGGGGCACAATCCGTTAAAGATGATATCACAAGCTTGAGCGTTGTATTGCAGCATCTTCAATTCTTCCGCATTAGCTTCACGGTTCGGTTCTCTCCCATCGAAAAATTCACCTTGCAAGCCAATACAAATAATTGCCCAAATGGCGGGGTTATGTCCAAGAATATGCATTTTCATCTTATGCTTCCAACTAGCAAAATTAGTACCATCAAAGTAAGGACCTCTACGGTGATAATTTCCCTCGCTAGACGCCATACTCTCCTAGGTTGTGAAACCAAGGCTATGACCACCAAAAGCTATGGAAATCAAAGCAAATGGAGACCAAGGCTCTGATACCACTTGTAGGACCTTGAAGTATGTCTAGAGGGGGGGGGTGATTAGACTACTTGACCAATAAAAACTTAACCTTTTCCCAATTTTAGAGTTTGGCAGATTTTAGCTACTTTAGGACAAGTCAAGCAATCATTACACAATTAAAGCAAGCATGCAAAGAGTATATAGGCAGCGGAAATTAAAGCATGCAACTTGCAAGAAAGTAAAGGGAAGGGTTTGGAGGATTCAAACGCAATTGGAGACACGGATGTTTTTGGCGTGGTTCCGATAGGTGGTGCTATCGTACATCCACGTTGATGGAGACTTCAACCCACGAAGGGTAACGGCTGCGCGAGTCCACGGAGGGCTCCACCCAAGAAGGGTCCACGAAGAAGCAACCTTGTCTATCCCACCATGGCCGTCGCCCACGAAGGACTTGCCTCACCAGCGGTAGATCTTCACGAAGTAGGCAATCTCCTTGCCCTTACAAACTCCTTGGTTCAACTCCACAATCTTGTCGGAGGCTCCCAAGTGACACCTAGCCAATCTAGGAGACACCACTCTCCAAGAAGTAACAAATGGTGCGTTGATGATGAACTCCTTGCTCTTGTGCTTCAAATGATAGTCTCCCCAACACTCAACTCTCTCTCAATGGGTTTGGATTTGGTGGAAAGAAGATTTGAGTGGAAAGCAACTTGGGGAAGGCTAGAGATCAAGATTCATATGGTAGGAATGGAATATCTTGGCCTCAACACATGAGTAGGTAGTTCTCTCTCAGAAATGGTAAGTTGGAAGTGTAGGTTCGTTCTGATGGCTCTCTCCACGAATGAAGAGGAGGTGGAGGGGTATATATAGCCTCCACACAAAATCTAACCGTTACACACAATTTACCAAACTCGGTGGGACCAAATTGTTAAACTCTGTCGTACCAATTTACTAAACCTAGTGACCGTTAGTGATTTTCGGTGGGACCGACATGCATCTCGGCAAGACCGATTTGGTTAGGGTTAGGGCATAACCTAATCTCAGTAAGACCGATTACACAAACTCGGTGAGACCGATTTGCTAATAAGCTTTCCAGAGAGTTGGTCAGGTAAACTCGGTGGGACCAATTTGCTCTTTTCGGTGAGACCGAAATGTTACAAAAAGGAAACAGAGAGTTTACACTGCAGTCTCGGTGGGACCGATCACTCACTTCGGTTAGACCGAAACGCTACGAAGGGAAACAGAGAGATTACAATCCCATCTCGGTGAGACCGAGATCCCTATCGGTAAGACCGATTTGCTTAGGGTTTGTGGCAGTGGCTATGACTTTTGGAATCGGTGGCGCCGGATAGGAAGTTTCGGTGTGACCGATTTTGGCTTTGGGTTTAGGTCATTTGTGGATGTGGGAAAGTAGTTGAGGGTTTTGGAGCATATCACTAAGCACATTGAAGCAAGAGGCTCATTAAGCAACACCTCATCCCTCCTTGATAGTATTGGCTTTTCCTATAGACTCAATTTGATCTTGGATCACTAAAATGCAAAATGAAGAGTCTTGAGCTTTTGAGCTTGAGCCAATCCTTTGTCCTTAGTATTTTGAGGGATCCACTTTCATCATCCATGCCATGCCATTCATTGAGCTTTCCTGAAATAATGGTCTTGGAATAGCATTAGCTCAATGAGCTATATGTTGTTATTAATTACCAAAACCACCTAGGGATAGCTGCACTTTCATACTGTCTACAAAGCTCGACTTGTTGCGAAAGGTTTTCGACAAGTTCTAGGGGTTGACTACGATGAGACTTTCTCATCCGTAGCGATGCTTAAGTCTTTCTGAATCATGTTAGCAATTGCCGCGTTTTATGATTATGAAATTTGGCAAATGGATGTCAAAACTGCATTCCTGAATGGATTTCTGGAAGAAGAGTTGTATATGATGCAACCAGAAGGTTTTGTCGATCCAAAAGGTGCTAACAAAGTGTGCAAGCTCCAGCGATCCATTTATGGACTGGTGCAAGCATCTCGGAGTTGGAATAAATGTTTTGATAGTGTGATCAAACCATATGGTTTTATACAGACTTTTGGAGAAGCCTGTATTTACAAGAAAGTGAGTGGGAGCTCTATAGCATTTCTAATACTATATGTAGATGACATATTGTTAATTGGAAATGATATAGAATTTCTGGATAGCATAAAGGATACTTAAATAAAAGTTTTTCAATGAAAGACCTCGATGAAGCTGCTTACATATTGGGCATCATGATCTGTAGAGATAGATCAAGACGCTTAATTGGACTTTCACAAAGCACATACCTTGACAAAGTTTTGAAAAAGTTCAAAATGGATCAAGCAAAGAAAGGGTTCTTGCCTGTGTTACAAGGTGTGAAGTTGAGTCAGACTCAATGCCCGACCACTGCAGAAGATAGAGAGAAAATGAAAAACGTTCCCTATGCTTCAGCCATAGGCTCTATCATGTATGCAATGCTGTGTACCAGACCTGATGTGTGCCTTGCTATTAGTTTAGCAGGGAGGTACCAAAGTAATCCAGGAGTGGATCATTGGACAGCGGTCAAGAATATCCTGAAATACCTGAAAAGGACTAAGGATATGTTTCTCGTTTATGGGGGTGACAAAGAGCTCATCATAAATGGTTACGTCGATGCAAGCTTTGACACTGATCCGGATGATTCTAAATCGCAAACCAGATACGTGTTTATATTGAACGTTGGAGCTGTCAGTTGGTGCAGTTCTAAACAAAGCGTCGTGGCGGGATCTATGTGTGATGCGGAGTGCATAGCTGCTTCGGAAGCAGCAAATGAAGGAGTCTGGATGAAGGAGTTCATATCCGACCTAGGTGTCATACCTAGTGCATCGGGTCCAATGAAAATCTTTTGTGACAATACTGGTGCAATTGCCATGGCAAAGGAATCAATATTTCACAAGAGAACCAAGGACATCAAGAGACGCTTCAATTTCGTCTGTGACCAAGTCCAGGTGGGAGACATAGAGATTAGCAAGATACATACAGATCGGAATGTTGCAGACCCGTTGACTAAGCCTCTCTCATGAGCAAAACATGATCAGCACCAAGGCTCCATGGGTGTTAGAATCATTACTATGTAATCTAGATTATTGACTCTAGTGCAAGTGGGAGACTGAAGGAAATATGTCCTAGATGAAGGAAATATGCCCTAGAGGCAATAATAAAGTTATTATTTATTTCCTTATTTCATGATAAATGTTTATTATTCATGCTAGAATTGTATTAACCGGAAACTTAGTACATGTGTGAATACATAGACAAACATAATGTCACTAGTATGCCTCTACTTGACTAGCTCGTTGAATCAAAGATGGTTAAGTTTCCTAGCCATAGACATGAGTTGTCATTTGATTAACGGGATCACATCATTAGAGAATGATGTGATTGACCTGACCCATTCCGTTAGCTTAGCACTTGATCATTTTAGTATACTGCTATTGCTTTCTTCATGACTTATACATGTTCCTATGACTATGAGATTATGCAACTCTCGTTTATCGGAGGAACACTTTGTGTGCTACCAAATGTCACAACGTAACTGGGTGATTATAAAGGAGCTCTACAGGTGTCTCCGAAGGTACTTGTTGAGTTGGCGTATTTCAAGATTAGGATTTGTCACTCCGATTATCGGAGAGGTATCTCTGGGCCCTCTCGGTAATACTCATCACTATAAGCCTTGCAAGCATTGTGACTAATAAGGTAGTTGCGGGATGAAGTATTACAGAACGAGTAAAGAGACTTGCCGGAAACGAGACTAAACTAGGTATGATGATACCGACGATCGAATCTCGGGCAAGTAACATATCGATGACAAAGGGAACAACGTATGTTGTTATGCGGTTCCTCCGATAAAGATCTTCGTAGAATATGTAGGAGCCAATATGGGCATCAGGTTCCGCTATTGGTTATTGACCAGAGAAGTGTCTCGGTCATGTCTACATATTTCTCGAACCTGTAGGGTCTGCACGCTTAACGTTTGTCGATGATATAGTATTATATGAGTTATGTATGTTGGTGATCGAGTGTTGTTCGGAGTCCCGGATGAGATCACGGACATGACGAGGAACTTTGAAATGTTCCGGAGATAAAGTTTGATATATGGGATAATAGTGTTCGATCTCCAGAAGGGTTCCGAAATACACTAGAAGGGGTTCCAGATGTTTCCCGAAATGTTTGGGGTAAGAGAACACGTTATTTGGGCCAAAGGGGAAAGCCCATGAGGCTTTTGGAAAGTGCAACAGGAAGTTTTGCGGAGACCAGAGGCTAGATGCCAGGAACCCTGGCGTCTAGGTGGTAGACGCCGGGAACCCTGGCGTCTAGCCCTGGAGTCCGTGTAGGACTCCTGCCTTTTGGGCAAAACCGACTTTGAGGAGGCTTTTACTCCAAGTTTCGACCCCAGGGCTCAACATATAAATAGAGGGACAGGGCTAGAACCAAAGACACATCAAGAAACACCAAGCCGTGTGCCAGCAACCCCATCCCCTCTAGTTTATCCTCCGTCATAGTTTCCGTAGTGCTTAGGCGAAGCCCTGCGGAGATTGTTCTTCACCAACACCGTCATCACGCCATCGTGTTGCTGGAACTCATCTACTACTTAGCCCGTCTTGCTGGATCAAGAAGGCGAGGATGCCATCGAGCTGAACGTGTGCTGAACGCAGAGGTGCCGTATGTTCGGTACTTGATCGGGGCGGATCGTGAAGGTGTATGACTACATCAACCATGTTGATAAACGCTTCCGCTTAGCGATCTTCAAGGGTATGAAGATACACTCCCCCTCTTGTTGCTATGCATCACCATGATCTTGCGTGTGCATAGGAAAATTTTGAAATTACTACGTTCCCCAACACTAGAGGCAATAATAAAGTTATTATTTATTTCCTTATTTCGTGATAAATGTTTATTATTCATGCTAGAATTGTATTAACCGGAAACATAATACATGTGTGAATACATAGACAATGAAGTGTCACTAGTACGCCTCTACTTGACTAGCTCGTTGATCAAAGATAGTTAACGTTTCCTAACCATATACATGAGTTGTCATTTGATAAACGGGATCACATCATTAGGAGAATGATGTGATTGACTTGACCCATTCCGTTAGCTTAGCACTTGATCGTTTCAGTTTACTGCTATTGCTTTCTTCATGACTTATACATGTTCCTATGACTATGAGATTATGCAACTCCCGATTACCGGAGGAACACTTTGTGTGCTACCAAACGTCACAACATAACTGGGTGATTATAAAGGTGCTCTACAGGTGTTTCCGATGGTACTTGTTGAGTTGGCATAGATCGAGATTAGGATTTGTCACTCTGATTGTCGGAGAGGTATCTCTGGGTCCTCTCGGTAATGCACATCACTATAAGCCTTGCAAGCAATGTGACTAATGAGTTAGTTACAGGATGATACATTACGGAACGAGTAAAGAGATTTGCCGGTAACGAGATTGAGCTAGGTATTGAGATACCGACGATCGAATCTCGGACAAGTAACATACCGATGACAAAGGGAACAACGTATGTTGTTATGCGATTTGACCGATAAAGATCTTCGTAGAATATGTAGGAGCCAATATGAGCATCCTGGTTCCGCTATTGGTTATTGACCGGAGACGTGTCTCGGTCATGTCTACATAGTTCTCGAACCCGTAGGGTCCGCACGCTTAATGTTCGATGACGATCGGTATTATGAGTTTATGTGTTTTGATGTACCGAAGGTAGTTCGGAGTCCCGGATATGATCATGGACATGATGAGGAGTCTCGAAATGGTTGAGACATAAAGATCGATATATTGGATGACTATGTTTGGACTTCGGAAGTGTTCCGGGCAAGTTCGGGCATATACCGTAGTATCGGGGGGGTTACCGGAACCCCCCGGGGAGTATAATGGGCCATATGGGCCTTAGTGGAGAAGAGGAGGGGCGGCCAGGACAGGCCGCGCGCCCCCTCCCCCTCTAGTCTGAATTGAACAAGGAGGGGGGGGGGGGGCGGCGCCCCCCTTTCCTTCCTCCTCTCTCCTTCCCTTCCCCCTTGTCCTACTCCTACTAGGAAAGGAGGAGTCCTACTCCCGTTGGGAGTAGGACTCCCCCCTTGGCGCACCCTCCTCCTTGGCCGGCTGCCTTCCCTCTAGCTCCTTTATATACGGGGCCGGGGGGCACCCCAAGACACAAGTTAATCACTGATCTTTAGCCGTGTGTGGTGCCCCCCTCCATCATAATCCACCTCGGTCATATCGTAGCGGTGCTTAGACGAAGCCCTGTGTTGGTAGCTTCATCAACACCATCATTACGCCGTCATGCTGACGGAACTCTCCCTCAAAGCTCTACTTGATCGTGAGTTCGTGGGACATCACCGAGCTGAACGTGGGCAGATCACGGAGGTGCCGTACGTTCGGTACTTGGTTCGGTCGATCATGAAGACGTACGACTACATCAACCACATTGAGGGAGTCCTGGACTAGGGGGTGTCCGGACAGCCGGACTATCATCGTCTGCCGGACTCCGAGATTACGAAGATACAAGATTGAAGACTCCGTCCCGTGTCCGGATGGGACTTTCCTTGGCGTGGAAGGCAAGCTTGGCGATACGGATATGTAGATCTCCTACCATTGTAACCAACTCTGTGTAACCCTAGCCCTCTCCGGTGTCTATATAAACCGGAGGGTTTTAGTCCGTAGGACACAGCATACATTACAACAATCATACCATAGGCTAGCTTCTAGGGTTTAGCCTCCTTGATCTCGTGGTAGATCCACTCTTGTACTACCCATATCATCAATATTAATCAAGCAGGACGTAGGGTTTTACCTCCATCAAGAGGGCCCGAACCTGGGTAAAACATCGTGTCCCTTGTCTCCTGTTACCATCCGCCTAGACGCATAGTTCGGGACTCCCTACCCGAGATCCGCCGGTTTTGACACCGACATTGGTGCTTTCATTGAGAGTTCCTCTGTGTCGTCACCGATAGGCTCGATGGCTTCTTCAATCAACAACGACGCCGTCCAGGGTGAGACTTTTCTCCCCGGACAGATCTTCATATTCGGCGGCTTCACACTGCGGGCTAATTCACTTGGCCATCTGGAGCAGATCGAAAGCTACGCCCCTGGCCGTCAGGTCAGGTTCGGAAGCCTAAACTTCACGGCCGACGTCCGCGGGGACTTGATCTTCGACGGACTCGAGCCACAGCCGAGCGTGCCGCACTATCACGATGGGCATGATTTAGCTCTGCCGCCGGACAGTGCCTTGGTGGCCGCACACGAATCCGCTCCGGCCCTCAGTCCGGAGCGGATCGCCCAGATCGAGGACCGGTGGCTGGACACCGCCTCGGGGGCTGCAACTTCCGCGGCGATGGAGCCGAACACTGACCTTGTCCCCTATAAAGCTCGTGACTCCGAGGTGTCGGACTCCCTGCCGGACTCCGAACCTCCTGCGCCCCAGCCAATCGAATCCGATTGGGCGCTGATCATGGAGTTCACCGCTGCGGACATCTTTCAGCACTCACCCTTTGGCGACATCCTAAATTCGCTAAAGCATCTCTCGCTATCCGGAGAGCCCTGGCCGGATTATGGCCAGGATGGTTGGGATTCGGACGACGAAGAAATTCAACACCCACCCACCACCCACTTTGTAGCCACTGTCGACGATCTAACAGACATGCTAGACTATGACTCTGAAGACATCGATGGCATGGACGACGATGCCGGAGACGATCAAGAACCAGCGCCTACAGGACACTGGAAGACCACCTCGTCATATGACATATACATGGCGGACACCCCAAAAGATGGGGACGGCGAAGAAGCAGCGGAGGCAGATTCCTTAAAGAAACAGCCCAAGCGCCGATGTCAGCGGCGCCGCTCTAAATCCCGCCACAGCAAGAATGGAGATTCCGGCACAGGAGATAATAACACCCCAGAAAGTGCCGAAGACAATCCCCTCCAGCAAGATTCAGCGCAGGAGGATGCAGAAGCAAGCCCTCATGAGAGAGCGGCAGATGAAGAGGTCGAGGATGATAATTATATACCTCCCTCTGAAGACGAAGCAAGCCTCAACGACGACAAATTCGTCGTGCCCGAGGATCCCGTCGAACAAGAGCGTTTCAAACGCAGGCTAATGGCCACGAAAAATAGCCTAAAGAAAAAGCAGCACCAGCTTCAGGCTGATCAAGACCTGCTGGCCGACAGGTGGACCGAGGTCCTCGCGGCCGAAGAGTATGAACTCGAACGCCCCTCCAAGAGCTACCCAAAACGCAAGTTGCTCCCCCGATTAGAGGAGGAAGCATACATACCCTCATCACCAGCGCACAATACGGCCGACCGACCACCCCGTGGTCGTGACAGAGAGGCATCCAGGCCTTCCATCAAGACCGTACCCCGGCATCGCTCGAAAAGTACGAAGCCACGAGGGAACGCGCTGGACTTGCGGGACATATTGGAGGATAAGGCAAGATAATCCAGATCTATCTATGGATCACGTGGGCGCCCCACGACCCACGACGAATACCGTCGAGCCGGATACAACAACTCCGGCCGGGCCGAACACAGCAGACAACACTCCCTTGAGCTACGTCGTGATATTGCTCAATACAGAGGCGCCGCACACCCGCTATGCTTCACTGACGAAGTAATGGATCATCAAATCCCTGAAGGGTTTAAACCCATAAACATTGAATCCTACGATGGCACGACAGACCCCGCGGTTTGGATCGAAGATTATCTCCTTCACATCCATATGGCCCGCGGGGACGATCTCCACACCATCAAATACCTCCCGCTCAAGCTTAAAGGACCAGCTCGGCATTGGCTTAACAGCCTGCCCGCAGAGTCAATTGGGTGTTGGGAGGACCTGGAAGCCGCATTCCTCGACAACTTCCAGGGCACATATGTGCGGCCACCAGACGCCGATGACCTAAGCCACATAATCCAGCAGCCAGACGAATCGGCCAGACAATTCTGGACACGGTTCTTAACAAAGAAAAATCAAATCATCGACTGTCCGGATGCAGAGGCCCTCGCAGCCTTCGAGCATAACATCCGCGACGAGTGGCTAGCCCGGCACCTAGGACAGTAAAAGCCGAAATCCATGGCAGCCCTCACATCATTAATGACCCGCTTCTGTGCGGGAGAGGATAGCTGGCTAGCTCGCAGCAACAACCTCAGCAAAAATGCTGGTAGTCCGGACAGTAAGGACCACAATGGCAGGTCGCGTCGAAAAAAAAACAAACGCCGCGTTAACGGCGACGACAAGGAGGATACGCAGTCAACGCCGGATTCCGAGGCTCTAAACCCGGTCAGCGGAAGAAGCCATTCAAAAGAACCACTCCGGGTCCGTCCAACTTGGACCGAATACTCGACCGCTCATGCCAGATACATGGCACCCCCAAAAAGCCAGCTAATCACACCAACAGAGATTGTTGGGTATTCAAGCAGGCAGGCAAGTTAATTGCCGAAAACAATGACAAGGGGCTGCACAGCGACGACGAGGAAGAGACCCGACCGCCGAACAGTAGAGGACAGAAGGGTTTCCCCCCACAAACGCGAACGGTAAACATGATATATGCAACCCATATACCCAAGAGGGAGCGGAAGCGTGCACTAAGGGACGTATATGCGATGGAGCCAGTCGCCCCTAAGTTCAATCCATGGTCCTCTTACCCGATCACTTTCGATCGAAGAGACCATCCGACCATTATCCGCCATGGCGGATTCGCCGCATTGGTTTTAGACCCAATCGTCGATGGATTTCACCTCACAAGAGTCCAGATGGACGGCGGCAGTAGCCTGAACCTGCTTTATCAAGATATAGTGCGCAAGATGGGCATAGACCCCTCAAGGATTAAACCTACAAAGACGACCTTCAAAGGCGTCATACCAGGTGTTGAGGCCAATTGTACAGGGTCAGTCACACTGGAAGTGGTCTTCGGATCCCCGGATAATTTCCGGAGCGAGGAGTTAATCTTCGACATAGTCCCGTTCCGCAGCGGCTATCACGCTCTGCTCGGACGAACTGTGTTTGCAAAGTTCAACGCGGTACCGCATTACGCATACCTCAAGCTCAAGATGCCAGGCCCTCGTGGAGTCATCACTGTCAACGAAAATACGGAACGCTCCCTCCGAACGGAGGAACACACGGCGGCTCTCGCGGCAGAAGTACAGAGCAGCCTTTTAAGGCAATTTTCGAGTCCGGCCATTGAACGGCCGGATACAGCCAAACGCGCCCGAAGCAACATCAACCAAGACCACCTGGCATGATCCGAGCATGCGTAGCAATGCGGCCCCAACCCCAGCCCTTGCATAATTGCAAGACCAACCCTCCACGTACATCATTACGCTCTAGAGATACCATGGGCCTAGGGGGAGGGGCATGACCACAACAGACCCGGAGTGCGGCTCGACCACACCAGGGGCTCACAAGTGCGTCGCTCTTTTTTATTATTTTTCTTCTTCTATACACAGGACTCCGTTCACCAGAGGCCCTGTCCGGCGGTGAACCCGCCGAACTCACGATGCAACAGCCAGGGAGGGAAGAAGGCTGCAATGAACACTCAGGTGGTCTCCATTGCGAGCATTAAATTTGATTATATACACCAGTCCGCAGCCCACCCTTGGAGGGGGACATGTTTAATTAGTCCAATCCCTTGCTTACCGCACTATTTGTATCATTCCGCACTCATAGCAGAATTCCTTGAATAAATAATGCAGCATTTTTCGCCTGTTATTGCATTACTTTACACATATGTTCATTAATGACATCTTGCACCCGTATACTTTGGTACGGCCGAATACACCAGGGGCTTATGTTCCCCACATTATGGTGTGATAAGTCCGAACACTTTCACAAGTGCGGCACCCCAAACTTATAGCATTATATGAATCGGCTCCGAATCATGTCTTGGGTCAATAGTTGGGTTTGCCCGGCTCCCACGTTTTGGTACCTTACATTCTATTCTATCTGCTAAGGTGGCAATGGGAGAACCACTGCGATTGCGCCCCGGTTGAGCTGGGCAAGCGCCTCAGTGGAGAAAGCTAAAACTGACTGTCATGATAAGGCGAGAGACTGGTCGCTGTTCGAGAGGTCCTTTCGAGTCCTTAAAGACTTATGCCGCGTCAAGCGAAGAACCGGATAATGTCCGGCCAAGGCGTGGATAGCGCCCCGAACACGGTCTTCCGAATACTAGGGGCTTCGCCGAAATTTAAAATTATAGAATTCTATGGCTAAGTGAGAGTGTTCAAGCATTATAAGTCTGGTTGCCTTGTTCATTGTGTTGAGCGCCTCCCTAGATGGACCCAAGAATGGGAACAAGAGTGCTCAAGTTTATCCCAAACACCCCAACACTCATGGCTTGGGGGCTGAAGCCGACGACTTGCCATCTCTCAGATTTTATAAACGGCCGCACAGAAGGTAATATTTTAAATCAAACAAGCGTTGCTTAGCACATATGAACAAAGTTTTCAGCGCACAGGATAATACATAGCGAGTCTACTCAATAATTACATCTCTGGGGCACTCATCCGCAATCTTGCGGGCACCCTTCAGGACATTCTTATAGTACATCTCGGGCGTACGGTACTCCTTGCCTGCTGGCGGCGCGTCAGTGATAAGCTTCTCCGCATCCAGCTTGCCCCAGTGCACCTTTGCGCGGGCAAGGGCCCGACGAGCACCTTCAATACAGGCGGAGCGCTTGACGACCTCCAACAAGGGGCACGCATCCACCAACCGCCGCACGAGGCCGAAGTAGCTCCCAGGCATGGCCTCTCCAGGCCACAGCCGGACTATGAGGCCCTTCATGGCCTGCTCGGCTACCTTATGGAGCTCGACCAGCTGCTTCAGCTGGTCGCTAGGGGGCACCAGATGGCCGGCCTCAGCGTACTGAGACCAGAAGACCTTCTCCGTTGAGCTCCCCTCCTCGCCATGGTAGAATGCGGCGGCATCGGATGCACTGCGAGGCAGATCTGCAAACGCCCCTGGAGATCTCCGAATTCGGGTAAGTGTCAGGTAGTTTACATTAACATGCTTGCTTTGCATGAAAAATGCCTTACCCGCCGCTATTTTCTTCACATCCTCAACCTCCTGAAGGGCCTTATGGGCCTCGGCCTTGGCGGCTTTGGCACTTTCGAGAGCCGAGGCAAGCTCAGACTCTCGAGTCTTTGAGTCACGCTCCAAACTCTCATGCTTTTTCATGAGAGCCTGGAGCTCTTGCCGCACTTCCGCCATCCGTGCCTCCTGTTTCTCTCCCTCTGCCTGTTCCGCGGCCGCATTGCGTTCGGACACGGACACAGCCTCCTTCAGGGTCGTCACCTCATTAGTGGCCCCTGCAGTACTCACGTTATCCTTGTTATTTTTATTGCAACCTAAATCCTTTTCTGTAAGGTAAACTTTCAAAGTGGTGTTACTCACCTTCTTTGTCCTCGAGCTGCTTCTTGGCACGGCCGAGCTCTTGCTCGGACCGCTTGAGATCCTGCTTCAATGCACCGACCTCCGCAGTCAGTGCAGCAGAGGTCAGCAGCGCAGCCTGCAAACCCATATTGACATAATTTTTAGCATCCCTGCGTATATCTTCTTTAGATCCTCAGTCCGACTTTTCTTTCCGAACATCGAACCGAGCATCAGGGGCTACTGTCTATGCGGTATTACATTACATAATTTTAACTTCTTACCTCAAAGCCTGTTAGAAGGCTGCTGCATGCTTCAGTCAGCCCGCTCTTGGCGAGCTGAACCTTTTGAATCACCACACTCATGATAGTGCGGTGTTCTTCCTCGATGGAAGCGCCTTTGAGCGCCTCCAACAAGTTGTCCGGCGCCTCCGGTTGGACGGGGGCCGCCGGTGTCACGGTCTTGCCCTTCCTGCGAAAGGGCCGCCCGCCGGACTCTGGAACCACTGCAGGTTCCGGCGTAGAGTCCGACGCAAAGTCCGGGAGGCTGCCTTGCGGTGCCTCCGGAGCCTCCTCCTGATGGGTCCCTTCCCGGGATCCCACCTCGGTGTCCTCAGCGGCGCGAGGGGTGGAGGCAGTCGGAATGGAATCCACATCCGATGCAGCCAACGACCCGCTCGACGAAGCAGGGAGATCATCATCGGCCGGACTGCAGGCAGTATGCGGCATTAGAAGGACACTATGTGACACAAAAGAAATTGCAGAGCATTCAGGAATCCGGATACTTACAATCTCGCCTGAGGCCTGGCCCTTGAGGGCCACTCGTCATCGCCAACGTTGGTGTTGGCGGAGCTGTCCGGGGGAATAGTTCTTCCCCTCTTGGACCCTTCGGCCTCCCCTGTTGGGGAGGCCTTCCTCTTTCTTTCTCCCTCCTCTGGGAGAGAGTCTTCTTCCTCCTCCTCATCTTCGGGGGAGGAATCCGCCTCGGAGTCGTCGGACACCTGAAAACGGGAACTCTTTCGAGTACCCGTGGCCACCTTGTTGGCCTTCTTCTCTGGCACCATGTGCGGTGCCGGAACCAGCAACCCCGCTAGACGGGCGTCTACTGGGTTTTCTGGCATGGGAGCCGGGCAGATGAGCTGCTCCGCCTTCTTCATCCAGTCGTATCAAAGGAAAGGGGAGATTGAAACCCGCTTAGAATCAAACTATTAACAACAAGTGTCCCGTAAAGGGGTAGAATCACTTACCTCGTCAGCAGGACGCTGCGAGTGAAATCCGCGATCTTCCGTCGCGGATGCGGGGGCTTCGGCGCCCTTAAACAGCACCCTCCAGGCGCCTTCGTACGTCGTGTCGAAGAGCCCGCTCAACGCCTGGTGCTGTTCCGGATCGAACTCCCACAGATTGAATGCCCGTTCTTGGCATGGGAGAATCCGGCGGACGAGCATGACTTGGACCACGTTAACAAGCCTGAGCTTCTTGTTCACCAGCTTCTGGATACAGGCTTGGAGTCCCGTCAGCTCCTTCGAATTACCCCACAACAAGCCCTTCTATTTCCAGGAGGTGAGCTGCGTAGGGATACCAGATCTGAACTCGGGGGCCGCCGCCCACGTAGGGTCGCGCGGCTCGGTGATAGAGAACCATCCCGACTGCCACCCCTTGACAGATTCGACGAAGGCCCCTTCGAACCAAAGGACATTGGGCATCTTGCCCAACATGGCGCCTCTGCACTCCGCTTGAGTGCCCTTCACTACCTTCGGCTTGACATTGAAGGTCTTGAGCCACAAGCCGAAGTGGGGCCGGATGCAGAGGAAGGCCTCGCACATGACGATAAACGCCGAGATGTTGAGGATGAAGTTCGGCGCCAGATCATGGAAATCTAGGCCATAGTAGAACATGAGCCCCCGGACAAAGGGGTGAAGTGGAAAGCCCAGTCCGCGGAGGAAGTGGGGAAGGAAAACGACCCTCTCATGGGGCCTGGGGGTGGGGATGAGCTGCCCCTCGTCGGGCAGCCGGTGCGCGATGTCGCCGGAAAGGTATCCGGCGCTGCGCAGCTTTGTGATGTGCTCCTCCTTAACGGTGGAGGCCGGCCACTTGCCTCCCGCTCCGGACATGGTCGGAGAAGGTTGAGACGAGGTGCGCGAACTTGGGCGCTGGAGCTCGAGTGCGCGGAGATGGATAAGCAAAGGAGGAAGAAGGCGTAGGTGGAAAGGTGAATCCTTATCCCTTATATATAGACGGGCGAAGACCATGCGTCCCCCACCGGCCTGGTAAAACTCGCTTATCTCCCAAGCGCCACCATCAATGGCACGGTTGGGTTACCCACGTCCGTATTGATGAGAATCCCGGAATAAGGGGAACACGATCTCTGCTTCGACAAGACGTGCCAAGGAAACCGCTTCGCTAAACGAGCGGAGGTGGTATAATAAAAAACGATTCAAGTAAAGGCTTGGTAGTGGTGTGACGTCATGCCGCAAAATACGTCAGCAGATTGAACTTGTGTATATATTATTCTCTCTACGGTGGAATATGGAATTTATTTTGCAGAGCCGGACACTATCCTGGTGTTCACAATCTTCTCTGAATTATTCAAAGGAGGAACCCGCCTTGCAATGTTGAACATTATGCGCGCCGGACTCATCGTCATTGAAGCCAGGTTCAGGGGCTACTGAGGGAGTCCTGGACTAGGGGGTGTCCGGACAGCCGGACTATCATCGTCCGCTGGACTCCAAGATTACGAAGATACAAGATTGAAGACTCCGTCCCATGTCCGGATGGGACTTTCCTTAGCGTGGAAGGCAAGCTTGGCGATACGGATATGTAGATCCCCTACCATTGTAACCGACTCTATGTAACCCTAGCCCTCTCCGGTGTCTATATAAACCGGAGGGTTTTAGTCCATAGGACACAACATACATTACAACAATCATACCATAGGCTAGCTTCTAGGGTTTAGCCTCCTTGATCTTGTGGTAGATCCACTCTTGTACTACCCATATCATCAATATTAATCAAGCAGGACGTAGGGTTTTACCTCCATCAAGAGGGCCCGAACCTGGGTAAAACATCGTGTCCCTTGTCTCCTGTTACCATCCGCCTAGACGCACAGTTCGGGACCCCCTACCCGAGATCCGCCGGTTTTGACACCGACACACGTTGTCATAACGCTTCCGCTTACGGTCTACGAGGGTACATGGACGACACTCTCCCCTCTTGTTGCTATGCATCACCATGATCTTGCGTGTCCGTAGGAATTTTTTTGAAATTACTACGTTCCCCAATAGTTGTGAGATCCTACCGCCATGGTTCCTAACACAAAAATACCTTGCTGCAATTTATTTACCTTTACTTTATTTTTCACTTTTACTTATCTTTTATATCAACCTCTATCAGATCTCATCCTTGCAACTGGTTGTGAAGGGATTGACAACCCCTTTTTTGCGTTGGGTGCAAGTATTTGTTTGTTTATGCAGGTGCATCTATTGGGGACTTGTGTGTTTCTCCTACTGGATTGATACCTTGGTTCTTAACTGAGGGAAATACTTATCTCTACTTTGCTGCATCACCCTTTCCCCTTCAAGGGAAAAAGCAATGCAAGCTCAAGAAGTATCAACGCCCGTATACGAATATTTAGATATATGATGTCTTACCGGATGGTAGAGGTACGCGAGGCCGGTGGACCCCCAGTTGTACCCTGCATCCCAGTCAGCTAGGAAGTCCAGGTACATCCATAGGGCGTTGTCCCCCGAGCAGTTTGGAAACACGACCTCTGTGCGAAGAAACCACAGGTAGGCCCTCCCATATTTCTCCACGGTCCTCAGATCCGCATCTTCAGGGCATACGGCCCGGTGGGTTAGTAGCCGGGGCAATGGTACATCGAACTTTCAGTTATTCATCATGGGAGGGCAGTTGGCAATGAGGGCAGTAACCCTGTCCGACCAATTCTTGCTCTCCATGCGCGCAATGAGAGCATGGCCCTGGATGGTTAGGGGCATGATCACGGCGAAGTACTCAGGGGTCACCGTCATCTCACCACATATGAGATGGCAAGAGTGTGTCTCGGGCTGCCAACGGTCCACTAACGCTGTGAGAGCCGTGATACGTCTCCAACGTATCTATAATTTTTGATTGCTCCATTCTATTATATTATCTGTTTTGGATGTTTTATATGCATTATTATGCTATTTTATATTATTCTTGGGACTAACCTATTAACCTAGAGCCCACTACCAGTTCCTGTTTTCCCCTGTTTTAGAGTTTCGCAGAAAAGGAATACCTAACGGAGTCAAACGGAATAAAACTTTGGCGATGATCTTTCTTGGACCAGAAGCAAACCAGGAGACTTAGAGATGAAGTTGGAGGAGCTATGAGGCGGCCACAAGGGTGGAGGGCGCGCCCCTTGTCTTGTGGGGCCCTCATGGGTCTCCTGGCCTTATTTCTTCACCTATATACACTCTTGTACCCCAAAACCATCAGGGGCATCCATGAAAAGACTTTTCAACCGCCACACGCTTCCGTACCCGTGAGATCCCATCTAGGGGCCTTTTCCAGCATCCTGCGGGAGCGAGATTTGATCACGAAGGGCTTCTACATCAACACCATTGCCCTTCCGATGAAGCGTGAGTAGTTTACCTTAGACCTTCGGGTCCATAGCTAGTAGCTAGATGGCTTATTCCCTCTCTTTGATTCTCAATACCATGTTCTCCTTGATGTTCTTGGAGATCTATTCGATGTAATACTCTTTTGCGGTGTGTTTGCCGAGATCCGGTGAATTGTGGATTTATGATCAGATTATCTATGAATATTATTTGAATCTTCTCTGAATTCTTATATGCATGATTTGATGTATTTGCAAGTCTCTTCGAATTATCGATTTGGTTTGGCCAACTAGATTGGTTCTTCTTGCAATGGAAGAAGTGCGCTTTGGGTTCAATCTTGTGGTGTCCTTTCCCAGTGATAGTAGGGGTAGCAAGCCACATATTGTATTGTTGCCATCGAGGATAAAAAGATGGGGTTTTCATCATATTGCTTGAGTTTATCCCTCTACATCATGTCATCTTACTTAATGTGTTACTCCGTTCTTTATGAACTTAATACTCGAGATGTATGCTGGATAGCGGTTGATGTGTTGTGTAATAGTAGTAGATGTAGGCAGGAGTCGGTCTACTTGACACAGACGTGATGCCTATATTCATGATCATTGCCTTAGATATCATCATAACTTTGCGCTTTTCTATCAATTGCTCGGCAGTAATTTGTTCACCCACCGTATTATTTTCTATCTTGAGAGAAGCCTCTAGTGAAACCTATGGCCGCCGGGTCTCTTTTCCATCATATAAGTTCTCTTTTCCATCATATAAGTTTCCGATTTACAATTTTAGTTTCCGATATACTATTCTTGCAATCTTTTACTTTCCAGTCTATAAACAAAAATACCAAAAATATTTACTTTATCGTTTATCCGTCTCTATCAGATCTCACTTTTGCAAGTAACCGTGAAGGGAATGACAACCCCTTTATCGCGTTGGGTGCAAGTTTGTTTGATTGTTTGTGCAGGTATTCGGTGATTTGTGCGTTATCTCCTACTGGATCGATACCTTGGTTCTCAAAGTGAGGGAAATACTTATCTCTACTTTGCTGCATCACCCTTTCCACTTCAAGGGAAAAACCAACGCAAGCTCAAGAAGTATAAGGAAGAATTTCTAGCACCGTTACCGGGGAGATCTACGCCAAGTCAAGACATACCAAGTATCCATCATGAACTCTCATATCTTGCATTACACTATTCGCCATTCGCCTCTTGTTTTCCTCTCCCCCACTTCTAAAACGATTTTCGAAAAGATTTGCCTTTTCTTCGCCCCTCTTCCGTTTGTCTTCCTCGCTTGCCTTTTGTGTGCTTGTGTGTTCGATTGCTTGCTTTGTCACGATAGCTCAAGAGAATACCAAATTGTGCGACTTTTCGAACACCAACAACAATAATTTTATTAGTACTCCAATTGCTCCCGCTACTAATGCGGAATCTTGTGAAATTAATGCCGCTTTAACGAATCTCGTTATGAAAGATCAATTTTCTGGCCTTCCTAGTGAAGATGCCGCATACCATCTAAACAATTTCATTGATTTGTGTGATATGCAAAAGAAAAAAGATGTGTATAATGATATTGTTAAATTGAAGCTATTTCCGTTTTCGCTTGGAGATCGTGCTACTTGGTTTTCCTCTTTGCCTAAAAATAGTATTGATTCATGGAACAAGTGTAAAGGTGCTTTCATCTCTAAGTATTTTCCTCCCGCTAAGATCATCTCCCTTAGGAACGATATTATGAATTTTAAGTAACTTGATCATGAACATGTTGCACAATCTTGGGAGAGGATGAAATTGATGATACGAAATTGCCCTACACATGGTTTGAATTTGTGGATGATTATACAAAAAAATCATGCCAGATTGAATTTCGCGTCAAGAAATCTCTTAGATTCGGCCGCGGGAGGCACTTTTATGGAAATCACTTTAGGAGATGCTTCTAAACTCCTAGATAATATTATGGTTAATTATTCTCAATGGCACACTGAAAGATCTTCCACTAGTAAAAAAGTGCATGCAATTGAAGAAATTAATGTTTTGAGTGGAAAGATGGATGAACTTATGAAATTATTTGCTACTGAGAGTGCTTCTATTGGTCCCTGTCGGTGTCAAAACCGGCGGATCTCGGGTAGGGGGTCCCGAACTGTGCGTCTAGGCGTTTGGTAACAGGAGACAAGGGACACGATGTTTTTACCCAGGTTCGGGCCCTCTCGATGGAGGTAAAACCCTACTCCTGCTTGATTGATATTGATGATATGGGTAGTACAAGAGTGGATCTACCACGAGATCAAGGAGGCTAAACCCTAGAAGCTAGCCTATGGTATGATTGTTGTAATGGTTGTTCGTCCTATGGACTAAAACCCTCCGGTTTATATAGACACCGGAGAGGGCTAGGGTTACACAGAGTCGGTTACAATGGTAGGAGATCTACATATCCGTATTGCCAAGCTTGCCTTCCACGCCAAGGAAAGTCCCATCCAGACACGGGACGAAGTCTTCAATCTTGTATCTTCATAGTCTTGGAGTCCGGCCGATGATGATAGTCCGGCTATCCGGACAGCCCCTAGTCCAGGACTCCCTCAGTAGCCCCCGAACCAGGCTTCAATGACGACGAGTCCAGCGCGTATATTGTCTTCGGGTGTTGCAAGGCGGGTTCTCCTTCAAATTCCATGTGCTTGCCGAATAGTGTCCGGCTTCCTTACAAATGTTGCGCTCCTTGGCTTCCACGCCCAATAATGGCCCTCTTCCATGCGTCGCACGAATGTGAAAGGCCAGGGTATTTTTTATATTTTACCCCCTAGCTACGCAAATAATCTGCCTATAAGAGAGGCAAGAATCCAGATCCAAATCGCACCATCTTCCTTCCGCGAGTACTCATCGGAGTGCTTCTGACCAAAAATTCATTCCGTCATGGACCGTCGACGCGGCTCCTCCTCTCGCGCTCCCAGCCCGCTGCCAGGAGATTGGAGGAGATATTCGGTTCCGCACAACGAGCTGGTGACGCTCCAAGCGGAGGGATACCTCCCTCCGGCCTTCATGGTCCCGGTGCCGGGCTGGCCACCTACAAAGGTGGAAAGCAAGCGGAGGCCACCCCTAGTCCCTCCAAAGGAGAGCGGGTGTGCTTTGTCCCTTATCTAATAAGGGGGCTCGGATTTCCTGTACATCCGTTCCTCCGGGGGCTTCTGGAGTTCTACGGACTCCAGCTTCATCACCTCACGCCCGCCTCTATTCTGCACATCGCGGGTTTCGTAGCTCTTTGCGAGCTGTTCCTGGGCGTCGAGCCCCATTTTGCACTGTGGAAGAGGTTATTTTGCCTCGTACCCTGTTCTCATGAGGGGTCAATATATCAAGTGGGCGGAGCCGAAATATGGCGCATCGCCGGGACCGGATATCTATCCGGAACCCCAAAGAAGGCGTCCAAAGACTCTCCTTTGGAATGGTTTTATGTAGAAGATGCTCCACTGCCGGACCCAGTTCGGATCGGCCTCCCGGAGTTCAGCAAGGCTCCTCTGAAGAAACGCCTAAGTTGGCGCCCGCGGAGCCCTCAACAGGAGGAAGACAGGAGCGTCCATTATTTGATGGGCCGGATAAGGTTGCTGGCCCATTCCGGATTGACCATGATTGGAGTCATGGCCACGTGCATTATGCGAGGGGTGCAGCCACTCCAATATAGGGGCCACCCCATGTGGGATTTCAACGGGGAGAATGATGCCACCGGTCATGGCCGCAAGGGGCCGGGATCGGCCGCAGATCTGGTGAAGATTCTGTCCGGCCTGTACAAGGGGGAGAAGGAGGACTTCCTCCGGACGAGCCCATTGAATGGTTTCTCCATGAATAACCCTCGGAGCTGGGTAAGCGGACGTTTATTTATCCGACCCGTGCTTTCAAAGTTAAGTACCTTACTTTATGGTTTTGACGCAGGAACTGCGCTGGGATGTGGAGAGCATACATAGTCCGGCTCCACAACCCGAGGATCTGGGAAGATCCCTTGATCTGGCCTCCGAAGAGGATCCGGACATAAAGGTGGAGCTAATTGACGGGGTGTTCCACCAACTCAGCATGGACAATGCTCTAGTCGCCATTACGGCTGACTACCCCGACCTAACTCCGGCTTCCCAGGTAATTATGACCGGAGTCCTGACACCATTACTTCATCCTTGCGTATTTCTGACCACCGTATACAACGGTGTCTTGCAGGAGGTGCCTTCAAGGCGGGAAGCTGAACCCGCGGTGGCTGACCAACAAGGGTCAGTTCGGCCCCGCATGCTATAGTTGTGTATTTATTCATAATTTGGTTTCGAAATCTCATGCGTTCAATGCATGTGTACCTTACTAGTTTTGAGTAGAGTAGCAAATTTCACGCGGCCCCGGGTATATCAAAATGCAGGGCCCATGCATCATTGCCTTTCGGTCGAACCTACGTCCACAACTTTTTGTACGTGTTATATCTCCACTGGTCCCCGAACCCAAAATGTTGCCTCGTTCCCGTAAAACCAAGCGGCCCGCACATATTTAAGGCGTCGACTCAAACCCGTTTACTACGACATGGCCCCGCACGCCGTAGTACTCCTACAAACCCTACCGCCGCACTCATCATCGGTTTTCTTCAAGAGGACGAGGGAGAAGCCGATTTGTAGTGGAGGCGCTTTCAAAAAAAGGGACCTGTAGTGGATACCCCTACCCTAGGGTGCCCTAGGTAGCTGCCACGCGCATCATTGTTTTCTCTTTTCTTTATGCTCTTGCGCCCTAGAGTGAAATGATGGTTGCTTCGTCCGTCCAGCTTAATGCGGGAAAGGTGGGGCTTTGTGATTTGACCCCTCATCGCTCATTTTCTACTACTACGGCGCTACGACCGGGGTGCCTCCAATTCCAACCGCTGCTCCAAACTGTAATTTGGTGCATCGCATGTGGAACAAGATGATGGATGAGCCACATTTGTCCAAAGGGGTCCTATTAAGTGTGTCGCCATTTCGTGTGCGGACTGACCCTGCTTGAGTTGCTACGCCAACACGACAGGAGCAGCCTACGACTTGGTTTTGCTCCTTGGTGAATCCCGACTATATTGATCTAAAAAGATACGTGCAGAACTACCCTCCCCATCTCGGTTTTTTATTTTTAGGCGTCTTGGTTTATAGGGCGTGCACATAGTTCTAGGTCATCCATTTGACTAAGTAAATATGAGTTACTATGTCACAAAAAGTATATCATTGGATTCTTAAGCGAATGTAGTTGTATTTAAAAGTCGAGGGCGGGCTTTTCCTGCGCGGTAGGCGGGGCAGTTCCGCCTAGTCGGTTCGACAGAGACGCGAGAAGATGAGGGAGTAGGCTGCTGCAAACGTAGGGTTGTGTGATTTGACCGCGAGTTACTGCTGAACAGGTGGGGCCCTGTGATTTGACTTGCCTTTATTATTTTAACTGCGGTGCTACGACCGGTGTGAGTCTCCCGATTCCTGACCACCTGCATCCAGGTGCCTCTCTTAATGCTCCACCATGTAGTAGAGGCTGTGTCTTGCATGAGAGCCTACTTCTCCACTTTTTCCTTGCCTCTCTTTCCTCCACATATGCAAAAATGTCATGTAAAGCGCACTATTGTACTTACTTGCTCCTAGAGGTGCTAAGCTTGCCACATAGGCATAAAGTCTGATGTGGCAAGTTAATCAAGAAGAGAGAGACTAGTTTGGTGACCCAAGGAAGAAACGTTGCTAAGCGCGTGTACCTAGGTGAAAAGACAATTTTGAGTCTATAGCTAATTAAATGAAGCAAACTTAGCAACAAAAACTAATAAGCACACCATTTCAATGGAAGAGGTCAATCCTTGGCAAATGCAATAAATACTAATACTCCCTGTGTCCCATAATATAAGAACGTTTTTGGCAGTACACTAGTGTCAAAAACGTTCTTATATTATGGGACGGAGGGAGTATGAAGAAAGAGATAGAGAGAAGTAAAAAAAACACTTATAGCCAACCTTATAGCTAACCTTGCTGTAGTATGACTGACTAAGTGATGACTATGTATGACATGCCAACATCAGATAGCCAAGGGCGCGACCGCGCGAGCGACGTGACGGTCGTGGTAGGCGCGACAATGATACGGGCTGCTGGCAGCCCTTGGATCTGAGATCAAACGGTCGCATGCTAAGTTGCTGAAATTTTGCAGAATAACCCTCTAGGATAGGATATTCACCCATAGGTCTAGAATCACGCCATGCAACCGTTCGATCTCAGATCCAAGGGCTCTCGGAAGCCCGTATCATGGGAGAATGGAAAGCCACTACCCTGTCGTTCACACGTTGGCAGTTCGCTCCTACTCGTCCCCGCACGTCCTTTAATACTATGGTGGTTCGCTCCTAGTCGTCCCGTCCTTTCACATTAAGGCAGTTCCACTAATCCAAACCCTCCTCCCAAATCCATGGCGTCCCAAATCTCCATGATCGGCGGTGAGTACAAGGTTAGAACCATCACCAGCAATGAGTTCGACGTCATCTACACCCGTTCTTTTGCGACGGTGAAAGGATGCCTTTCTCGCTTCAGACGCATGTTCGAGAAATCAGATGATGAGTGGGTCGCTGGGCTAGATGTTGAGTACACGACAGTGCTGGGACGAAGATAGGAAGAAGCCTGCCGTGATCCAGGTTTGCGTGCATGACTTATGCTTGGTCTACCACATATGCAATGCCGACGTTGAATGCCTGGATTTTAAGAACTTCCTCGAGAGCAACCTAGTCAAATTCATTACTGTAGACTTTATGAATGACAATGAAGTACTGGGTTGGATAGGCCTCATTGTAGGCAACCCCTTTGACCTCCATAAGAATCGGCTGCTGCCCTCTTGTCAGCCTTCAATGCTAACCCTGGCAGGAGCCATGGTTCATCCTTCGTACAGTAAACTGGAGAAACCTCATTACATGTTTCATCGTCATGCATGGCAGCGAAATGTACTAGATATATACCACATCCACTACGCTGCAATGGATGGCTACCTTTGTTTCAATATCTACAAGGGCTGGATGAAGAGCAAGAGCCAAGTGCGCAGTTCAAGCAAAGAAGTATCGGCCAAGAGGAAGAGGGACAAGGACGAAGTCGAGGACGTGGACGAGGACTCCGAGTGAGTAAGGTGTCAGTATCGTTGCTCATGGTGGTTCTAATGCAGTGTCTACCGGATTAGTTGCATAGTTTAATTTCAGGTGTGCATAGTTTAATTTGAGGGTGTGTTATGCTGAGCCCCCCAGCAGAACTATGTTATGTTTCTTGTCGTTACTTTAACTCTTCAGTATGTACATACTACTAGTATTTCTTTAATAGAATTTAGCATCCCAATTAAGCACGTACTAGCTTTTTTAATAGTACTATATGCATAACTTGGCGATGAGCGCTCTCTATATGTATGACCTTTTTTTTAATTTCAATTTTTGCTCCATGGCGCAATCCATCGATACTACTACTATACAAAAGTATACATTTTTTAAAAGGCTAGAGTACTGTTCATCACATATATAGCCAGTTAAATTCTCAACCTAGAACGACGTGATGCCATGTAGTAAACCGATACGGAGGAAGTATAGTAAAAATGAGGTGATTTTACCGCGCGATCGGCGGGGAAGCATGGCCTGTCATGCGGTCCCACGTGTCATGATGTACCAAGGCGATGCGCGTGTCCCTCTTGAGGCAGAAGCAATACTACGTGGTTTGAGATGATGGCGAACCGAAGTGTGAAATAATGGTTGCTTCGTCCGTCTGGGAAGGTGCAACATTGTGATTTGACGTCTCATTGCTCATTACTGCTACTGGGTCGGTACGAATGGGGTGCATCCCCCTGCTGTTCTGCACTGTTATTTAGTGCTTGACACGTCGACCCGGTTGCTATATGTCCCACATGTCGGGGATAGGAAATACATAATTCATGAAAGGGAGCGTCGATGGAGGAGTATACTATTGAATTCATGAAAGGGAGCGACTTAGTTTTGGAAAAATGTGTTTTTACGGAGTACGTACCCACTAGGGTTTGTAGGGCTCATCTAAAAAACAATTGTTTTTCCATTTGATAAGTCACAATTCTACTACTAGTAGTAGTACCATTACATGTTGGATTTTGAGGTGTGTTAGATGACCCGATGCAAGCAGTGTCAAGAGGAAACTAACCAATGCATGTAGAAGTTCATGGAAATTTAGTGGTCATTCATGCATTCGTTCTAATTAATGCCTCGGTAAACATAACTTCTTGAGAAAAACGAGCGTACTAATTACTTGTGCAAACTACAAAATTAATTCGACCACTCACCGTCTACCTTGGTTGGAGAGATTTTGAAATTGAGCCATAAACTAGAAAGAAGGGAGTAGTAACTTTTGTCTCGATTACTATTTGTGGCCTTGTATAGATGCAAAATGTATTTTTTTATAGTGGCCTTGTATAAGTAAATGGAGGGAGTACTAAAGGACATATATATTCCAAATAATATGATAATCTCTCTAACCAAGGTACGTAGCAGGAACGAGGAGTAAACGGAGGGAGTAGTAAAATTTTCTCCTCGTGCTGCGAGCCACCGCGTGCGTGGGCGAGGGAGTGGGCGTAAGGCGTACACTACTACTACTACTACTACTACTCGTAAGCAAGCTTCACCTCATCCTGCGAGCCACCGCGCCCGTGGGCGGGGGAGACGGCGTACTAAGCAAGTTTCTCCTCATTCTGCGAGTTGACGGGACACATCAAAAGTACTCCAGTGTATAGAGCCTTGCCTCTAAGGTAGGCCCCACATGGTATGCCTCTTTTTTAACATAACACGTCAAGTCGCAATTTGTTTGTTCATCCGTGGTAGACGATCCTCCCTCCACCAAGTGGACAACTAGTACATGTGTCAAATTACCATGTGGGCTGCCTTTTCATACAGAAATGAGCTCCACCCAGTACCCGCGCGGGTGTGGTTGGGAAAGAGACGGGAGCACGTGCGCCGTGCGGGCACCTATTCTCTTCGTGCACATCCCCCACCTACATGGGTGTGTGTGACAGAGATACAAACCTAGACATAATGCGCCGTCCATCCCCATGCCTCCGCCCAGTCCGACCACCAGTCACCACCACGCCCCACTCCTCCTCACCTTATCTCTCATCTTTCTCCCTCCATTTTTATATACAAGGGGCCACTATCAAAATTACAATTTGCAGATATACAAGGCCACTAACACTAACGATGCAATATTAATGGTTTTTGCCTCGTGGTACTAGCAAAGGAGGACATTAATTATCCCTTGCATGCATGCGAGAGTTTGTAAAAAAATGCATCTTGATGTTCCGTGCAATGCACGGGCATCTTGCTAGTCCATGAAAACAACACATGGCAAAATTCCACGGCGAACGAGGGATTTGAATCTATTGGGAGGGGCTGTTTGGATCTTGCCCGGGGTAGCCAAAATATTGGCGACCCTTTTGTCCACCGGTGCCTTTGCCACCGATGAACGAGGAATGGCTCGGGTGCTCATGCCGTCATGCATCCTCCAGCGCGCACGTTGGAGAGGAGCTCGCACGAGCTATGTTTTTTTTGTCCCACAATGCCGCCCGAGCTGCCTGCAGACCGACCACGACCTGCAAATTATGCCATCCAACCGTAGCCGCACACATTATGATAGCAAATCAACCAACCGGACAAAATTCACGCAAACACATAGACAAACTGATATTTCATGGGCTCGAGAAAATACTGAAATTAACACAAGATAAATGCGAGCACCGAGACTTTAACCTTGGTGGGCTCGAGAAACCACTGTCCTCCTAACCATTCAACCACATGTTGGTTAGCACGACAAAATGTATGTGGTGACCGTGATGAGCTTATTCTGAAGTCCAGTGACCATATCGTGCTTTCGCTTCAAATACAATGACCATAAGTGTCGTCAACAAAATACAGAGCACGCATCAAATGCAAAGTCCGTCAGTGTCATCAACAAAATATGGAGACGTATCGTGAGCTAGATACCGTTGTACTATTGTATATTCTTATTTTCTTAGTGGTCGACTGCGTGTGTGGTGTGGTGGGCACATCATTTCTAGTTGTGGTGGGTCAACATGAAGACTCATGGGTCGGTTCCATCCTGCGCCACATATAGGTTGGACCTAGACGCATTATACGAAGACCCATGTGGAGGACTCGGCGTATAACACGAAGCTACCAGAGTTGCGGAGGACTCTATCCCCACTGGTGATAAGCCGATTATATATGATTTGTAACCCTAGGCCCCGAGTATGTTATAGAAGCTTGGGGGCTAGTTCGTCGATAGTATACACACACGCACAATGCCTGGTATTCACGTGTACTTTGTACACACACCTATCACTTATATACAATACCAGGAGTAGGCTCTTTCTTCAACTGCAAGGGTCCGATCCGAACTAGGGTAAAACTTTGCCTCGTATTACCATCCAGCCTAACAGCTAGGGATATCCTACCGAATGATATGATGAAATCATATCTGCCAACTACGAAGAGAGAGGTGTGTCTAGGGGGGCCAATGTGTGCGAGAGAGGCCTAAAGATAATGTGCATGCGGGAGACACGTAGGCACATATATGTGTGTATAGAGGGCTAGTAGAGACCGTGCGTGTGTATATATGCATGTGAGAGAAATAGTGTTTTCCAACTGAGATTAGTGAAAAGAGTGGTACATAGTAGTCAGAAAGAGAGAGAGAGAGAAACAGAGAGAGCATGTGCGTGAGATACCCCGACACCCTGAGAGAGATTGTGAGCATGTGTGAAAGAGAAATGTCAATGCATATAAAGTGTATGCACTTATGCGTTAGATTGAGAGATATATAACGCGTTTGTGAGAACGGGCCGAGGCATAGTGCATCTACGTGTAAAAGGCGGTTCTACGCATTAAATTAAAATATAAATGGCATTATTATTTTTGGATGAGATCATGAATTTTGCAAATTGCGCATGGATGAAAATCGGTCTATCAGACACCCATACTCTATTGAATTCTAGCATGTGCATGTGTTTATTTCATATTATCGATCCATAGAGTGAGAGCAGTTTGAAATACAGGCAATGGATGCTTTTGCAATTAATATATAAACATTAATTAGTGCACTCCATGTTGTTAGTGTGAAGCACTTTATACATTTGTCACTTGCATGGATACATTCCAAATTGCTAGCTACGAAATAGAATATATGTTGAATTCAGCATAAAGGGGGTTTCGAAGATTCAAATTCATAGGAAGTGCATTCATCTATTTGAACCTGAGAGAATGGCATTTGTAAATCAGATGTAAAAGGGGGCATCAATCTTTGTTGTGAGTTTGAACATGCTATATATATTCGTACGCATATCTAACTTTATTTTTGCAACCAAGTAGATTATATCTGGAACCATGCATGAACTGAGGTAAGTTGCATATTTTTTAATATATACTCGTGTACAATGTATATTCAAATGTACCCCCTCCATTCCAAAATAATCGTAGCTTTAGGATTTTCAAGAGTAAAGATTTGTGAAGTTTGACAAATCCTGAAAGTTCAATTCAAGAGAACCGAAAACGTTAATGCTTCTGCTCCCAAATATTGAATGAAGCGCCAAATAAGCCTTTGGTCAACCGAAACCGCGCGAGAGTAATGTTTGGTGGTAGGAAATTATTGTCCTGACTCTGGCCCGTGTAGCCTATCGGCCCGATGTCCAAAGGTCTAAACCAGGGTAGGTTTGTAACTTCACCAAGACGCCACTCTCAACCGCCTCCGAGAAGCATTCATACGCCGTGGGCGCCTAAACACCCATGCGCTCGGCCGAAATCTATCCCGCCCACATTTGGGACACGTGACATGACTGTCCTACCCCCAACCTGTAGTACGTCCAAAATTTTAGATGGGGGCAAAGTTTATAACTTTCCCTAAACTTCAAACAAGCACGTATCAAACCGAAACATTGTTCCCCCTTAGTTCCCCGCCTCCCTCCGTTTCCCCATTCATACTCCATGGGTGCGAAACCACCCTCTCCACCAGCCGCGAAACCCCAGCCTCCTCCGTCCTCCACCCCATAGCGGCCAATCCACCGCCGCCCTCCTCCATCACGCTGGAGCCGGTACCCCGACGTCGTCGTCCAACGCAACCGCAACCACAACGCCCTCAAGGACTTAGCAGCTGAAGCCGAGGCAGAGCTGCCTCCACGACGCCGACGCCGACATGCGCCGTACCAGAACCACTCCAACCACGCCATCCTGCGCCTCACTGCTGCCGCTCCACTGTCGCCACCGTCCACCGCACCGGAGCTGTTCCCGCTACGCCGTCGTTTGCCGCCTCGGATCTGGTTCCCCGCCGCCGACAGACGGCCACTGCACCACACTCAACAACTTGGCCATGGGTTCGTCCAAGGCTCCACCGTCCTCCATAACTTCTCGTTTCTAGCGAACCATAAGAAGATCATTGGAAAAACAGAAGGAGGACACAGCACTGCCAGCAGAAAGAGGTACTCCTCTTCCCTTATTCGTGCAAATCTTACGTCTCTGCTCACACCGTATTCATCCCATGAAAGAAACTAGTTGAGTGCTTCTTACCGCATCTTCTTCATGATACTAAATGCACAAGGTTTCCTCCCTTTACTATTTCACCTTTGCTAGAGGTCAGTAGCTCGCCTGGATTTCAATTGAGGGTCAGTCGAATCGCAATTAAAAGAAGCAGCACCCGCTGATGTATACCGAACCTCGTGGTGAGATCTGATCGGTTGTTGTGGTCCGACCTTTCACGACACTCCACCTTCAGCAGTAGTAGCCTCTCGCCCGCGCACGCAATGTACGCGAAGTAGAGGGATTGAACCTTACGGTCCAGCACGAGAAAACCAATCTCGACAATGGTACTCACGTGCAAAACAATTTCCACGAAGAGAAATCGCAACACAGAGGTTTTCTAAAGCTTCCTCCAAAACTTAGGGATTTTTAGACAGCTTCCCCCAAAACTCGATACGGGTATTTACCCTAAGAACACATCGTGTCTATTCATAAAATATAACCTCCCCTTTACATAATGCTCGGACTTAATTTTATAGCAGCAACGGACCTTCCTAACTTGACCTACAAGGTTACGAACACCAATTCCTAATCCTATCTCGTGACCCACTAGGTTACATGCTTTATTTTTAGCATGCAACCTTTTACAACGTGTAATTAATAGTTCTAACAAAACTGGACCCTATTTTAGTGCGCCATTATTTCCTTGATTTGTTTTGGTGGACCCCATCCAGCTTCCTTCAAACATTGAAGACTCCACACGTTGTACGTCTTTGAAGTTGCTTGATATTCCTTGCGTGGTAGGAATAGAAACATGAATTCTTCCTTAATCCCCCCTTTAACTCCTTCCTTTATTTCCCGCATGGTTTCATGCACGTTAAGTCTTAAAATATTTTTCATCTGGCCGTGAGCCTCTACTACTAGTACATAGTATTTATTTTCTTGGCCTATGTACGTAGCGTGTAATGCATCATCATGTCTGCATGTAACATTAATTAGCTCCTCATCATCCTTGCTTTTAAGCTTCATGGAACTTGTCATGCACGTATCTCTGGCCTCTAAACCACTTACTTGTGGCAACATTCCATGATCAATGAAAACACTAGCATTACTCTTGGCCATATCATCCTCCCCCCCTTGAAACGAAACCATCCTCGGTTTCGAGTCAATTTCTTCAGCAATATTTTTATATCTACACTGAACGATGAACATAGAAATTTCAGTAGCTTTGACCGTATTCTTTTTTGCATATTCCTATTCTTTTATCTTCTTTTGATGTTCTCTTCTCCAAGCAATAAAACGATCCTCACCCATTGGCACAAGGCTAGACATCTTACCCCTCTTGACGGTATATCTATGTGTTTTGCAGTCATACGCAACATCATGTTCTTTGTACCATGGCTCGCCCAATAACAAGTGACATGAAATCATCGGTGTCAGAATCATGTCGCACAAAACCTCGCAAAAATAATTTTCCAACAAAAAAGGTACCTTGGTTTTCTACGTGACAGTGATCTCTTCATGACCCCAACGAAACAAATATGGTTGTGGACGTGGTGTCATTGGTAGGTTCAGCTTCTCCACCATCTCGATGCTTGCAGCGTTGATCAAACTCATGTGGTCAATTGTCATGGCACATGATCTCTCTTGTACCACCACACGTGTATGAAAAAGTCCATCCCATCGACTTTCTTCCTCCAATTGAAATCCATAGCTTAGCTTCCATGACAATCCAGCCATCTCCTCCGCAGTGTCGTGAACAACTTTGCTCTGAATACCACTTGATGTAGACCGAACCTCGCGGTGAGATCCGATCGGTTGTTGTGGCCCGACCTTTCACGACACTCCACCTTCAGCAGTAGTAGCCTCTCGCCCGCGCACACAATGTACGCGAAGTAGAGGGATTGAACCTTACGGTCCAGCACGAGAAAACCAATCTCGACGACGGTACTCATGCGCAAAACAATTTCCACGAAGAGAAATCGCAACACAGAGGTTTTCTAAAGCTTCCTCCAATACTTCGGGATTTTTAGACAGCTTCCCCCAAAACTCGATACGGGTATTTACCCTAAGAACACATCGTGTCTATTCATAAAAATAACCTCCCCTTTACATAATGCTCGGACTTAATTTTATAGCAGCAACAGACCTTCCTAACTTGACCTACAAGGTTACGAACACCAATTCCTAATCCTATCTCGTGACCCACAAGGTTACATGCTTTATTTTTAGCATGCAATCTTTTACAACGTGTAATTAATAATTCTAACAAAACTGGACCCTATTTCACTGCGCCATTATTTCCTTGATTTGTTCTAGTGGACCCCATCCAACTTCCTTCAAACATTGAAGACTCCACACATTGTACGTCTTTGAAGTTGCTTGATATTCCTTGCGTGGTAGGAATAGAAACATGAATTCTTCCTTAATCCTCCCTTTAACTCCTTCCTTTATTTCCTGCATGGTTTCATGCACGTCAAGTCTTAAAATATTTCCCATCTGGCCGTGAGCCTCTACTACTAGTACATAGTATTTATTTTCTTGGCCTATGTACGTAGTGTGTAATGCATCATCATGTCTGCATGTAACATTAATTAGCTCCTCATCATCCTTGCTTTTAAGCTTCATGGAACTTGTCATGCACGTATCTCTGGCCTCTAAACCACTTACTTGTGGCAACATTCCATGATCAATGAAAACACTAGCATTACTCTTGGCCATATCACCCTCTCCCCCTTGAAACGAAACCGTCCTCGGTTTTGAGTCAATTTCTTCAGCAATATTTTTATATCTAGACTGAACGATGAACATAGAAATTTCAGTAGCTTTGACCATATTCTTTTTTGCATATTCCTCTTGTTTTATCTTCTTCTGATGTTCTCTTCTCCAAGCAATAAAACGATCCTCACCCATTGGCACAAGGCTATACATCTTACCCCTCTTGACGGTATATCTTCTGATGGATGGCCGGGGGGCGGTGCCAAGCACGGCGGTGCGGTGAGGTCGAGGGGAGGGCGCAGGCAGAGGAGGAATGCTGGGCCGGTGGTCGTTAGCTTTTCGAGGAAGATCGTCAGCACTGACTGGCTGGAGGTAGATGAAGGCCGTCTGCCCGTTCTTTGTACATCGGATGGTGCAGAAAAAATGGACTGACCTATTTGTTTTTAGTCAACTGTTATTTTCATAGACTCCTGTAGTAAGTTAGTGTGCCATGCATGTTGTAGAGCTATCATATCTCTCCCGTCATTTATTTCTCACCGACCTGCTATCTGCTACCTTTACACTGTAATAATTATGCACACACTTCACCCATACTCACATTATTGTTTTTCTATGCATGGGTATTTTAGACTCTGACGCAGTGTTGATGAATGCAGAAAAGAAAAGATAGAAGTTGCTCCAATGTAATTCGAAGATAAGCACTAAGTGTTTCAGCGCTCTAATGGGTACAGTGTCAGCAGTTGGAGATAGTAAACATAGCTTTGCAGTTGATGATCTCAATTGCCACACACAACCATCCCAGGTGCTTGCTTTAACTTCGCGTTGTCAAATGTGGTTGCATGTTGCATATGGTGTCTAGCTTCTATTGCTTCCAATTTGGTTAAATTACATCTGCTTACTTTACACATTATACCTTTGATAATGACATGCCTTCCTATTTTTGATACAGACTACATATGTCTATTAACCATGTTCGTACATCAAACTAATGCTCTTTTGTATCCATTGTCAATCACTCATGATGAGACAATCACCCGAGTGGGTTACTGCGAGACGCCCTACTCGTTTGAAGAGTGCAGTGTCATCCTCCCCACATGATTCTCAAGAAACAACAAGGCTAAATGAAGATAGTCAACGTAGCTCTCTAGTTGATCACCGCAATTCCCCCACACCACCATCGCAGGTGCTTGCTCTTACTTGGCAGTGTGATATGTGGTTGCATGTTGCATATGGTATCTACCTTGTAATGCTTCTAATTAGGGTAAATTGCATCTGCTTAGTTAACACATTATACCTGTGAATATGACATGCCTTCCTGTTTTTGGTACATACTACGTCTTTTTATTAACCATGTTCTTACATCAAACTACTTTTCTTGTGTATCCCTCATCAATCACTTCTGACAATACACCTTCAAGTTGACAGTGTAATATTGGTTGCATCTTGCATATCATTTCAAACATGTATTGCCTCTAATTTGTTGAAGTGCCACTTATAATGAGACACATCTAACTTGGTAGAGTGATTTTGGTTGGATCTTTCATATGGTGTCTAGATTGCACTGCTTCCAATTTGTTGAAATGCCTTTTGCTTAGTGTTTTTCATACATATTCCATCATCCTACAATGTGGTTGCCATACATAAAAGTTGTGTTCGTCAGTATCATGCATCCACGAATTTGGAAGTGTGAATTTCATTCCTTTTTCTTGTGTGTTTACCTAACAAGGCAAAATCTGAAAGACGAAGGCACGGAATGATGTTGGTCCTCTGGACCAACCGAAACAGATGATCTCTGCAGATTCTCCTGCTACTCATACTGCAGTGCTAGTTCCAAATCTCATCTCCCCTACTCCAGAACCCAAGGTGCTTGCTCTAACATGGCGGTGTGATATCTGGTTGCATGTTGCATATGGTGCCTAGCTTGTATTGCTCCTAATTTGTTAAATTGCATCTCCTTAGCTTACACATTATACATGTGAATATGACACGCCTTCCTGTTTTTGGTACATACTACATCTGCCTATCACACCATGTTCTTACATCAAACTACTGTTCTTGTGTATCCTGCATCTATCGCTTATGATAAGACAGTCACGCACGTGGGTTAATATGAGACGCAATACTCTTATAAAGAATGCAATTTCATCCTCTCCACATGATTCTCAAGAAACAGCAAGCCTAAATGAAGATATTGAACGTAGCTCTGTACTTGAAGACCGCACTTCCCCTACACCACCATCATAGGTGCTTGCTCTAACTTTGCAGTGTGATATGTGGTTGCATGTTGCATACGGTGTATAGCTTGTAATGCTTCTAATTAGGGTAAATTGCTGATATGTCTCCGTCGTATCTACTTTTCCAAACACTTTTGCCCTTGTTTTGGACTCTAACTTGTATGATTTGAATGGAACTAACTCGGACTGACGTTGTTTTCAGCAGAATTGCCATGGTGTTGTTTTATCTGCAAAAAATAAAAGTTCTCGGAATGACCTGAAACTCCACGGAACACCTTAGAAAAAATAAAGAAAAATCGTCGCCAAAGATGAAGGCCAGGGGGCCCACACCCTGTCCACGAGGGTGGGGGGGCACGCCCCTCCCCCTGGGCGCGCCCCCCTACCTCGTGGGCCCCCTCGTGGCCCTCCGACGCCAACTCCAACTCCATATATTGGCTTTCGGGGAGAAAAAATTAGAGAGAAGAAATCATCGCGTTTTACGATACTGAGCCGCCGCCAAGCCCTAATCTCTCTCGGGAGGGCTGATCTAGAGTCCGTTCAGGGCTCCGGAGAGGGGGATTCGTCGCCGTCGTCATCATCAACCATCCTCCATCACCAATTTCATGATGCTCACCGCCGTGCGTGAGTAATTGCATCATAGGCTTGCTGGACGGTGATGGGTTGGATGAGATTTATCATGTAATCGAGTTAGTTTTCTTTGGGTTTGATCCCTAGTATCCATTATGTTCTGAGATTGATGTTGCTATGACTTTGCTATGCTTAATGCTTGTCACTAGGGCCCGAGTGCCATGATTTCAGATCTGAACCTATTATGTTTTCATGAATATATGTGTGTTCTTGATCCTATCTTGCAAGTCTATAGTCACCTACTATGTGTTATGATCCGGCAACCCCGAAGTGACAATAATCGGGACCACTCCCGGTGATGACCATAGTTTGAGGAGTTCATGTATTCACTATGTGCTAATGCTTTGTCCCGGTTCTCTATTAAAAGGAGGCCTTAATATCCCTTAGTTTCCAATAGGACCCCGCTGCCACGGGAGGGTAGGACAAAAGATGTCATGCAAGTTCTTTTCCATAAGCACGTATGACTATATACGGAATACATGCCTACATTACATTGATGAACTGGAGCTAGTTCTGTGTCACCCTATGTTATGACTGTTACATGACGAAACGCATCCAGCATAATTATCCATCACTAATCCGGTGCCTACGAGTTTTCCATATACTGGTTCTTGCTTATTTACTTTTCCGTTGCTACTGTTACAATCATTACAAAATACAAAAAACATTACTTTTGCTGTCTTTAATTTTGTTACCATTACTACTACTATCATATTATTTTGCTACTAAACACTTTGTTGCAGATACTAAGTTTCCAGGTGTGGTTGAATTGACAACTCAGCTGCTAATACTTGAGAATATTCTTTGGCTCCCCTTGTGTCGAATCAATAAATTTGGGTTGAATACTCTACCCGCGAAAACTGTTGCGATCCCCTATACTTGTGGGTTATCAAGACCTTTTTCTGGCGCCGTTGCCGGGGAGCATAGCTCTATTCTTTGAGTCACTTGGGATTTATATCTGCTGGACACTATGAAGAACTGAAAGATGATCGAACTACTATTTTGCCCTCAACTACGAGGGGAGGTAAGGAACTGCCATCTAGCCTTGCACTAGATTCTCCTTCTGTTATAAGTAAGCTTGCGACACCTAAACCTGCTACTGCTATGAATTCTGATATGTCGCATGTTATTGATGATGCCACTTCTAATATGCATGATACTTATGATGAAACTACTTCTATGCTTGATACTATTGTGCCCCTTGGTAAATTTCTTGATGAGCAAATTGCTAGGTCTAGAGAAACAGAAATTATCGAACCTAAATACGATGATGTTAGTGATGATGAAAATATGCCTTCTATTACTGAGGGTTATCTTTTTGATGCAAAATCTTCTGCAGCTATTTTTGCTTGCCAAGATAGATACAAACTTAAGAGGCTGCTAGTTAAATGGAGTAAAGAATCTTTTAGAGATAGAATGAGACCCGACCCTGCTTTTGCTACTTCACCTATCTGTGTTCCCGATAAGGATTATTATGATTTTTCTGTTGATCCAGATATAATTACTTTGGTTGAATCTGATCCTTTCTATGGTTATGAATCTGAAATTGTTGTGGCACATCTTACTAAGTTAAATGATATAGCTGCTCTGTTTACTAATAATGAGAGATCGCGCTACCTTTATTTACTCAAAATATTTCCGTTCTCATTAAATGGTGATGCTAAGATATGGTTTAATTCTCTTGATCCTGGTTGTGTGCAAAGTCCCCAGGATATGATTTATTACTTCTCTGCTAAATATTTCCCTGCTCATAAGAAACAAGCTGCTTTGAGGGAAATATACAACTTTGTGCAAAGAAGAGAGTCTCCCACAAGCTTGGGGGAGGCTTCTCAAGTTACATAATTCTTTGCCTGATCATCCTCTTAAGAAACCTGAAATACTTGATATCTTTTATAACGGACTAACCGATGCTTCCAGAGATTACCTGGATAGTTGTGCTGGTTCTCTTTTCAGGGAAAGAACACCGGATGAAGCTGAAATTCTATTGAATAATATGTTGACAAATGAAAATAATTGGGCACCTCCTGAGCCACCTCCTGAGCCAGTTCCAGAGCCAATTACCGAGCCTATTCCTAAACCAACTCCGAAGAAGAGAGGTGTTCTATTTCTCAGCCCCGAAGATATGCAAGAGGCAAAGAAATCTATGAAAGAAAAAGGTATTAAAGCTGAAGATGTTAAGAATTTACCTCCTATCGAAGAAATACATGGTCTTAATTTACCGCCTGTTGAAGAAGTATACGATCTCAATTACTTATTTACTGAAGAACCTCATGATATCCCCACACAGGTAGTGAAGGTAAATTCTCTCTATAGATATGATAAAGCTGAAGTCCCTCCTACTAAAATTGCTAGTCAATGCTTGGATGAGTTTGATGACTTTATGTTTAAGCAAGATGACTTTAATGCTTATTTTGGTAGACAATTAAAACAGAATACCTTTATGATTAAACGCTTGGGTGATTATGGATGATATTAGAGGTGAACTTAAACTTGTTAGCAAACATGCTTCTATGGATACCACTCAAGTAGAACAAGTACTTAAAGCTCAGAAAGAAGCGCTTGATGAAATGAATAGTAAGAAAAATGATTATGCTGTTAGAATGGCTACTAGAACTGGTAGAATGACTCAGGAACCTTTGTATCCTGAAGTCCACCCTAACAGAATCGAGCAAGATTCTCAGAGAAACAATATTGATGTACCTAGTTCTTCTAAGAGGAAGAAAAAGAAAAATGATAGGACTTTGCAAACTTCTAGTGAACCTATTGCTGAACCACCTGAGAATCCAAATGATATTTCTATCTCTGATGCTGAAACACAATCAAGTGATGAACATGAACCTAGTGATAATGTTAATGATAATGTTCATGTTGATGCTCAACCTAGTAATGATAATGATGTAGAAGTTGAACCTGCTGTTGATCTTGATAACCCACAATCAAAGAATCAACGTTATGATAAAAGAGACTTCGTTGCTAGGAAACATGGTAAAGAAAGGGGACCATGGGTTCAGAAACCCATGCCTTTTCCTCTGAAACCATCCAAGAGAAAGGATGATGAGGATTTTGAGCGCTTTACTGAAATGATTAGACCCATCTTTTTGCGTATGCGATTAACTGATGTGCTCAAAACAAATCCTTATGCTAAGTATATGAAGGATATCATTACTAATAAAAGAAAAATACCTGAAGCTGAAATTTCCACCATGCTTGCTAATTATACTTTTAAGGGTGGAATACCAAAGAAACTTGGAGATCCCGGAGTACCTACTATACCATGCTCCATTAAAAGAAATTATGTTTAAACTGCTTTATGTGATCTTGGAGCCGGTGTCAGTGTTATGCCTCTCTCTTTATATCGTAGACTTGATTTGAATAAGTTGACACCTACTGAAATATCTTTGCAAATGGCTGATAAATCAACTGCTATACATGTCGGTATTTGTGAGGATGTGCCTGTTGTGGTTGCAAACGTTACTATTTTAACGGACTTTGTTATTCTTGATATTCCCGAGGATGATAGTATGTCTATTATTCTTGGAAGACCTTTCCTTAATACTGTAGGGGTTGTTATTGATTGCAACAAAGGCAATGTCACTTTTCATGTTAATGGCAATGAGCACACGATACATTTTCCGAGGAAACAACCTCAAGTTTATAGTATCAACTCCATTGGAAAAATTCCATCAATTATATTTGGAGGTTTTGAATTTCCTCTCCCTACTATCAAGAAAAAGTATGATATTCTTATTGTTGGGGATTTTCATATCCCCGTTGAGGTAACTTAGTGTTACTCGAAATTTCTCCGGTTCCGTGATTATTCGGAATGAGTTTGTTAACAAGACTTGATCAACCTTGTTAGTGGGTTCATCTTGATGATCACGAGATGGATGAAACTAGAATCACAACCTTCTGTACCCTCTTAATATTTTCTGTTATTTAGTAGAAATAAAGTAAAATAGTATTTTTCTGTCTGTCTCCTGACTTATCCGTGCAATATAAAAATATCCCGAAAATAAAAGTCCTCAGAATGCCATGCCAATTTGATATGATTTTTTTGGGATTATTTGAGAATTTACTGTGCAAAAATTACCACGGGGGGAGCTGCCACCTGGTCACGAGGGTGGAGGGCGCGCCCTACCCCCCTGGGCGCGCCCCCTGCCTCGTGGGCCAACGATGGCCCTCCTCCACTTATTCCTGCACCCATCTTCTTCCTCTGCCTCACACAAACACGAAAAAACAACTCAAACACGAGTTCCAGCCCCCGTTGCTGTGATTTTTGATCTCCTTGCTCAAAGCACCTCTTGCAAAACTGCTTGGGGAGATTGTTCCTTGGTATGTGACTCCTCCATTGGTCCAATTAGTTTTTGTTCTAGTGCTTTATTAATTGCAAATTTGTGCTGCATAGGTGACCATGTTCTTGAGATTGCATGTCAAATTTATAAGGTTCCAAGTAGTTCCAATGCTTTATATAGGCTCTAGGCACTTGTGGGAGTTGTTGCTATCAATTTTATCGAAGTTGGTTCACTTTTATTTGAAGTTACTAAAAATTTCAGAAATTTTTCAGAGGAAACAATATGCTTAGGAGGATGTTCCAAGGTGGTCCTTCAAGGAAGCAAGGTCCCAGGCTTGCAATACGTGATGCTGACGAGGAACCACCAAGAGATGCTCCTGTGAGGCCTTGTGAATGGCCATCGGAAAATTTTATGAATCAAGTGGGAACCTCGAACTGTGTGTAAAAAAAGAAGCATTTTTTTACAGAATATTTTTCAAACTAAAAATAAAAAAAGAATTTAGCACATATTTGAGTAACGCCGGTCTCGAGGACTTTGAAGCTGACAAATGCCCCCAGTATCATGATCTCATAAGTTCATTTGTGAGGAGGTTTGAGTTTTCATCTTCGTGTAATTCTCCTTCAGTCATGTTTGACCTTTATGACAAATCTTATACCATGGACTTTGAGGATTTCACTTCTGCTTGCAAACTTCCATCTTGGGGTAATTTCAGGGATCCCCCTAAATCCGAATATAGAGACTTTCTTGCTAGAATAACTGTGGGGGAATCTAGAGATATAACACAAGCCACTATAGGGAGCGGTCACTTTCCTGCTATACATTATTTTGCTCTCTTCATAGGTAGATGTATTAATGCTAAAGATGAAGCATGTCACATGTGTGTCCCTGATCTCAGCATTCCCAGGAGTGCTGTGTTAAGAGACCAATCTTATCATATGGGAGCCATTGTAGCCCGCAGGTTGCATCAGAATAGACATAGCGGAGATTTCTTTGGAGGAATTTATGCAACCCGCTTAGCTAATTTTCTTGAGATAGACATTCGCGAGGATGGTATGGAGTTACCTCCCTATTATTTAGATTTTGATTCTATGGTTTCCCACCAGTTTGTTGAGAGGACTGAACCACCTCTCCAGTATCGACTAATTTTTAAAAGACGTCGTGTAGTCCATATTGCTCTTCCTGCCCCTGCTTTCTTTGATTCACAGGCAATAAGAAGATATATTATTACCAGAGAGGAGGCAGATGAGTACGAAAGGAGAGCCGAGGCTGCTCGACTCCACGCTACAGCTCAGGCGGCAATAGCCATTGCGTCACAGTATGACCCCAGCTTCACCTACGGTATCCGCCAGGCTATCCCTGGCAATAGACCAACTTAGGCCAAAAGCCTAAGCTTGGGGGAGTACGTATTTCCCACCGACATTACATTCATGTTCACACACACACTCATTGCTAGCTGTCGGTGCTCATACTCTTTCACTATAATATCCATGCTAGTTTATTTTCTTTTTCCTGCTTTCTTCTTGTGTGTTTAATAAACCTTAAGAAAAAACAAAAAAAATTAGTAGTAGTTTATCTATTTGCTGTAGTAATTAAAATGAAAACCCAAAAATATTTCCCATTCTTCTTCTTACTTGTTGGGAGCTTTCCCGTGTAAATAGTTTTATTTCCTTTTCTTTTCTTTTGGGGGTCGAGAAGACTATATTGAAAATGCTTAGTGGCTCTTATATGCATGATTGTTCATTTAACTTAGAGCCTATATTACTTGTCTTCTCTCTTGAGTTGAATGCTTGCAGATTCCAGCTTAGTCCAATGCACGTGCACTCTTATTATTATGCACACTGTTCGGTCGTGCAAGTGAAAGGCAATAATGATGATATATGATGGACTTATTGGGATGAGAAAAGCTGGTATGAACTCGACCTCTCTTGTTTTTGTAAATATGATGATTCATCATTCTTGATTCAGCTATTGTGAAATAAACATATTTGCAATGACATTTAGAGATTATAGTTGCTTGTGCCATGCTTGACTAGCTATGAGTTATAATGGTTTACCTTACGTGCCAACATGCTATTAGAATGATTATGATGTGGTATGATGGGATGGTATCCTCCTTTAAATGAATTGAGTGACTCGACTTGGCACATGTTCACGCATGTAGTTGAATCAAATCAACATAGCCTTCATGATATTTATGTTCATGGTGGATTATATCCTACTCATGCTTATGTTCGGTGTAAATTAATTGTAATGCATGTTTACTACTGTTGTCGCTCTCTCAGTTGGTCGCTTCCCAGTCTTTTGCTAGCCTTCACCTGTACTAAGCGGGAATACTGCTTGTGCATCCAAACTCCTTAAACCCCAAAGTTATTCCATATGAGTCCACTATACCTACCTATATGCAGTATTTACCTGTTGTTCCAAGTAAATTTGTATGTGCCAAACTCTAAACCTTCAAATAAACATTCTGTTTTGCATACTCGAGTAGCTCATATGTCAACTAGAGCTGCCCTTATCTTCCGTGTTTGGCGGGTTATTCTCAAGAGGAGTGGACTCCGCTCCTCATTCACGAGAAAATGGCTGGTATCCGGGATGCCCAGTCCCATGCTTTATGCAAACTAAATCAAAATAATTGCAAACAAAACTCCCCTTGGGACCCGTTGAATGTTGGAGGCACTCGTTGTTTCGAGCAAGCCATGGATTGATGCTTGTGGAGGAAGGGGAGTATAAACTTTACCATTCTGTTTAGAAATCGCCTATAATCTATTTAGCATGGAAGATATCGTCGTCTTTTAGTTGTTATGTTGACAATGAAAGTATGCAGCTCAAAATATAATTTATCTCTATTTCAAAACCGAGCTCTGGCACCTCTACAAATCCCTGCTTCCCTCTGTGAAGGGCCTATCCATTTACTTTTATGTTGAGTCATCACCCTTCTTATTAAAAGCACCCTCTAGAGAGCACACCGTCGTTTGCATTCATTATTATTGGTTTATATTGGGTATGACTTGATTGGATCTCTTTTACCATTAATTACAATGTTTAGTCATTCCTTGATCTTTAAAGGTGCTCTGCATTTATGTTTTGCGGTCTCAGAAAGGGCTAGCGAGATACCATTTTGTTATATCATGTTATGATTATTTTGAGAAAGTGTTGTCATCCAAGTTTTATTATTATGGCTCGCTAGCTGATTACGCTATTGATATGAGTAATTGTGAGACCTGTGTGTCATTGTGAGTATGGTCAGTTCATAATAATTGCTGAAACTTGAATGCTGGCTTTTCATGTTTACAACAACAAGAGCAAACAGAGTTTGTAAAAGTTTTTCTTTTTCTCTTTCAGTTTGTCAACTGAATTGCTTGAGGACAAGCAAGGGTTTAAGCTTGGGGGAGTTGATACGTCTCCGTCGTATCTACTTTTCCAAACACTTTTGCCCTTGTTTTGGACTCTAACTTGTATGATTTGAATGGAACTAACCCGGACTGATGTTGTTTTCAGCAGAATTGCCATGGTGTTGTTTTATGTGCAGAAAATAGAAGTTCTCGGAATGACCTGAAACTCCACGGAACACCTTAGAAAAAATAAAGAAAAATCATCGCCAAAGATGAAGGCCAGGGGGCCCACACCCTGTCCACGAGGGTGGGGGGCGCGTCCCTCCCCCCTGGGCACGCCCCCTACCTCGTGGGCCCCCGGTGGCTCTCTGACACCAACTGCAACTCCATATTTTGGCTTTCGGGGAGAAAAAAATCAGAGAGAAGAAATCATCGCGTTTTACAATACGGAGCCACCGCCAAGCCCTAATCTCTCTCGGGAGGGCTGATCTAGAGTCCGTTCGGGGCTCCGGAGAGGGGGATTCGCCGCTGTCGTCATCATCAACCATCCTCCATCACCAATTACATGATGCTCACCGCCGTGCGTGACTAATTGCATCGTAGGCTTGCTAGACGTGATGGGTTGGATGAGATTTATCATGTAATCAAGTTAGTTCTGTCAGGGTATGATCCCTAGTATCCATTACGTTCTATTGATGTTGCTATGACTTTGCTATGCTTAATGCTTGTCACTAGGGCCCGAGTGCCATGATTTCATATCTGAACCTATTTATGTTTTCATGAATATATGTGTGTTCTTGATCCTATCTTGCAAGTCTATAGTCACCTACTATGTGTTATGATCCGGCAACCCCGAAGTGACAATAATCGGGACCACTCCCGGTGATGACCATAGTTTGAGGAGTTCATGTATTCACTATGTGCTAATGCTTTGTTCCGGTTCTCTATTAAAAGGAGGCCTTAATATCCATTAGTTTCCAATAGGACCCCGCTGCCACGGGAGGGTAGGACAAAAGATGTCATGCAAGTTCTTTTCCATAAGCACGTATGAATATATACGGAATACATGCCTACATTACATTGATGAACTGGAGCTAGTTCTGTGTCACCCTATGTTATGACTGTTACATGACGAACCGCATCCGGCATAATTATCCATCACTAATCCGGTGCCTACGAGTTTTCCATATACTGGTTCTTGCTTATTTACTTTTCCGTTGCTACTATTACAATCACTACAAAATACCAAAAACATTACTTTTGCTGTCTTTACTTTTGTTACCATTACCACTACTATCATATTATTTTGCTACTAAAAACTTTGCTGCAGATACTAAGTTTCCAGGTGTGGTTGAATTGACAACTCAACTGCTAATACTTGAGAATATTCTTTGGCTCCCCTTGTGTCGAATCAATAAATTTGGGTTGAATACTCTACCCTCGAAAACTCTTGCGATCCCCTATACTTGTGGGTTATCAATTGCATCTGCTTAGTTTACACACTATACTTGTGAATATGACATGCCTTCCTATTTTTGGTACACACTACATCTACGTGTTAACCTTGTTCTTACATGGAACTATCTCTCTTCTGTATCCTGCATCAATCACTTACGATGAGTCACCTTTATTCGTTTCATATTGCATATTATTTCTAGCCTGTTGCCATGTATTGCTTCTAATTTGGTCAAATACATTTGTTAGGGCACCCTTTTAATTTGGCAGAGTGATATTGGTTTCATCTTTCATATGGTTTCTAGCTTTTATTGATTCTAACAAGTTCAAGCACCTTGTGCTTAGTTTACACTTTATACATCATACATGTCAATATATCACACCGTCCTGTTTTTCATACATATTCCATCCTCCTATCATGCGGCTGCCTTACATGAAAGTAGTGTTCGTCAGTATCATGCATCAATGAGTTCTGAAGAGCAAATTTTATTCCTTTTTCTTCTGGGTTTGACTTGACAAGGCAAAATCAAGAAAGAGGAAGGAAAAGAGTAAAGAAGGTGAGGATGGAGGTCCTCTGCAGCAATGTAAACGGGGCATGTGTACCGATTCTCCTTGTACTGATAGTGCATTACAAGGTCCAAGTCTCTGCTCCCCTACTCCACCATCCAAGGTGCTTGCTCTAACTTGGCAGTGTGATATCTGGTTGCATGTTGCATATGGTGTCTAGCTCGTATTGCTCCTAATTAGTGTAAACTGCATCTGCTTAGCTTACACATGATACATGTGAATATGACACGCTTTCCTGTTTTTGGTACATACTATATCTGTCTATCACACCATGTTCTTACATGAAACTACTGTTCTTGTGTATCCTGCATCAGTCACTTATGATGGGACACCTTTAAGTTGGCAGTGTGATATTGGTTTGCGTCTTGAATATGATTTCTAGCATGTATTGCTTCTAGTTTGATGAACGCCACCTATGACGAGACAGTTTTAACTTGGCAGAGTGATATTGATTGCACCTTCCATATGGTGTCTAGTTTGCAGTGCTTCTAATTTGTTGAAGTGCCTTCTGCTTAGTTACCACATCATAGGTGTGAATATGTCAAGCCGTCCATTTTTTCGTACATATTCCATCCTCGTATCATGACTTGGCCGTTCATCAAAGTAGTGTTTGTCAGTATCATGCATGAATGAGTTCTGAAGAGCGAATTATATTCCTTTTTCTTGTCGGTATGACCTCACAATGCAAAATCAATAAAGCTGAAGGAAATTGGCAAGGCATTGGATGATGGTGGTCCTTCCGAGCAACTGAAACGGAGGTTGTCTATAGATTCTACTCCGCCATCCTCCCAACAAGATTCGCAAGACAAGGCAATGCTAGACACTCAACGTAGCTGTGTAGATGATGAGCACATCTCCCCTACTCCACCATCACAAGTGCTTGCTCTAACTTGGCACTATTTTATGTGGTTGCATGTTGCGTATGATGTCTAGCTTGTATTGCTTCTAACTTTGTTGAATTGCATCTGCTTACTTTACACATAATGCCTGTGAATATGACATGTGTTCCTGTTTCTACATCAGACTACTGTTCTTGCATATCCCGCATCAGTCACTTATGATAAGGCACCTTTAAGTCGTCGTTGTGATATTGGTTGTGTATTGCATATGATTTCTAGCATGTACTGCTTCTTTTTTGTTGAAACGCCATACAGTTTGAACTTGGCAGAGTGATATTTGTTGCATCTTTCATATGGTGTCTAGCTTGCAGTGCTTCTAATTTGTTGAAATGCCTTCTGCTTAGTTACCACATCATAGGTGTGAATATATCACGCCATCCTGTCTTTCATACATATTCCATCCTCGCATCATGTGTTTGCCTTTCATCCGAGTTGTGTTCGTTAGTATCATGCATGAATGAGTTCTGAAGAGCGAATTTTATTCCTTTTTCTTATCGGTTTGACTTCACAATGCAAAATCATTACAGCTGAAGGAAATTAGTCCAATAGTGGATGATGGTGGTCCTTCGGAGCAACTTAAATAGGGGGTCTCTACAGATTCTACTCCGCCATCCTCCCAACAAGATTCGCAAGACAACACAAGGCTGGACAATCAACGTAGCTGTGTACATGATGAGCACATCTCCCCTACTCCACCATCAAAGGTGCTTGCTCTAACTTGGCACTATTATATGTGGTTGCATGTTGCGTATGATGTCTAGCTTGTATTGCTTCTAACTTGAGTTGCATCTGCTTACTTTACACATAATGCCTGTGAATATGACACGTGTTCCTGTTTCTAGAACATACGTGTACATGATGAGCACATCTCCCCTACTCCACCATCAGAGGTGCTTGCTCTTACTTGGAACTGTTATATGTGGTTGCGTTTTCCGTATGATGTCTAGTTTGTATTGCTTCTGATTATGTTGAATTGCATCTGCGTAGCTTACAACTTATACCTGCAACGATCACTTACCCACAAGACACATTTAACTTGGGACTGTGATGTAGGTTGCATCTTGCATTGTCTTCTAGCTTGTACTGCTTCTAATTTCTTGAAATGGCACTTACGACGAGACACTTTTTACCTGATAGAGTGATATTGGTTGCATGTTCATATGGTGCCTAGCTTTCATTTCTTCTAATTTTGTTGAAATGCCTTCCGCTTACTGTTTTTTCATACATATTCCATCCTCCTATCATACGTGTGAATATGATATGTTGTCTTTTTTTTTATATATTCCATCCTCCTATCATGCGCTTGCCTTACATCAAAGTAGTGTTCGTCTGTATCATGCATCGACAAGTTATGCAGAGCAAATTTTATTCATCTTCTTGTGGTTTTAACTTCATAAGGCAATATCAGAAAATAGGAAGGAAAAGAGTAAGTTAGGGGATGTTGGTGGTCCTCCGCACCGATGCAAACAGAGACTCTCTAGATTTGCCACTGCTACTGCTAATGAAGTTGAAGTCCCAAGTCTACATGATGAGTTCATCTCCCGTACTCCACCATCGCAGGTGCTTGCTCTAAGTTGACAGTGTGATAATTGGTTTCATGTTGCATATGTTGTCTAGCCTGTATTTCTTCTATTTTGATTAAATTGTACCTGCTGAGTTTATACGTTATACATGTGCATATGACATGGCTTTCTGTGTCTAGAATACACTGCATCTATCTATCATACCATGTTCTTACATCAAAGTACTGCTGTTGTGTATCCCGCATCAGTCACTCATGATTGGATGCTTATAACATGACGGTTTGATAGTGGTTGCATCCTGCATTGATTTCTATGTTGTACTGCTTCTAATTTTTCGAATTGTCACTTATGACAAGACACTTTTAACTTGGCAGAGTAATATTGGTTGCATCTTCATATGGTGTCTAGCTTGCATTACTTCTATTTTCTTGAAAATCCTTCTGGTTAGTTTGCACATCGTTGCGTGAATATGTCATGCCATCCTATTTTTCTTACATATTCCATCCTCATACGGTTGTCTTACATCAAAGTATTGCTTGTCTGTATCATGCATCAATGAGTTCTGAAGAGCGATTTTATTCTTTTGTGTTGTGGGTACGGCTTGACATGGCAAAGTCAAAAAAGAGCAAGGAAAATAATATAGTAGGGAGTGCTGTTACTCGTCGGGTGAAACGGAAAAGGATCTGACGTCGAGATTCTGCTGGTACTTATAGTGCAGTAGAAGGTCCAAGTCCACCGGCTAAATCTACAAACATAGTATCACCTGCTCCACCAGCTGCAGCATCCGCTTCAACTGTACCATCACCTCAACGAGTTACTCGTTCGTTTGCTCCGAAACTGGCCAGTTCCCAAGCTGCCTTCACATCCAACACTACTTCCGAAGCCCTGCTGACACAACGGGACTTTGCAAGATCAGATGAACCTCATGAGCATCAACGTCAAGACAATACCTGACCGAGTCAAGTTGCAGTTGCATGCTCCTTTATATGTACTCTCACGGTTGATGTACACTAACACTTTCCATATCGTTGTTGAACTAGCACCACGGCGCAAGCGAAAACAGACATCAGGGATAATGCTTGACAGATTAACAAAATCTAAAGGAGGAAGAATGGAGATCCATTTTGAGGCAGGTTTAAAAAGGCCACGTGATGCTACAGAGTCAGCCAAGTTAGTATCAGAGGCAGCCGTTGCCGTTAGGTGTCATGCATGTATCCTCCCAACGTGGATCCAGTACAGGAATGAGAAAGACAATACCCAGTGTAACACCTTCCTTGACCATTTATCCGTAAGTAATGTTATTCATCGCAATTAGTAATATTGTCTTGCTCTGTCCCATACTTTCTAGCTTCCTCCTAATAAGACTCACATTCTTTTTTCAACGGATGAGGTTCAAGTTGGATCAAAAAGATGATGCAACTAAACAAGCATGCACTCATGTTTTTCAGTCTGTTCTGCAACAGTATCGGTACCACCTTAGAAAATCTCACTTTTAAGGCAAGGCTAACAATGAAATCGCCCAAACATCTCCAGTGGAATATATTACAGATGAAGACTGGACATCCCTCGTTAAACACTGGTCTGATCCAAAGTATCAGGTAGGCTACATATATTTGATTAGACCACATATTGAACTTCTATTTATGTATGTGCCTTACAAGTGTATCTTCTTCTAGGCTAACTGTTTGAAGAACAAAACCAACCGTTCTAAAGTGAAATTCCAACAGACAACAGGATCTCATAGCTCTATTGCACACTGCGAGGCTCTTGTAAATAGCTGCTACTTCCTTCTTTTTTTGTGCCATATTATCGTATCTATATTGACTTGTTCCAAATACAGAGGAAAGCCCGTGCGGACCAAAAAGAACCTGAACCGAATGCAGTGCAAATCTTCAAGGATTGCCACACCAGCAAGATGAAGAGCATGAGCACACCAGTTCAAGCCACTGTTGTAGGTTCTTACTCCTCCTGCCTTGAATTGATTGGTACTGTGATGTGTTCATTTAACTACTTGGTTTGCAACCAATGTCAGTTACTCTGTTCACTTTTATACACAGTTGTCTTAACATATCATTTCAGCTTACATGGTTTAAAAGATATGAAGGATATTCTTTTGGTCTTGATCTATAATGTAGTTGTTATGTTCACATGCGCACACAATGATAAAATAGCATGTTTGTTTTATATCTGTTTGCCCATGATATGAATGATGTCATACTATGTTCATCCTACTTTAAACCATTTCTCTTTATCCTTAGATATCAACGAATGTGAGGAAATAGAAAATACAGTATGCATGCTACATGGACATTTTCTCCGAAAGTGATTTTATTATGTAGTTGGCACTACAATACATGCTAATGTATTACAGTAGTTCACCAAAATAAGTTAGGTATAAACGTTTAACCTACTTTGTTTGTTCTTGTCTCATTAGTAACTTATCTGGTACACTAATCTACAAGTTCAAACTTTCAGGAAGCTATGGAACAAATGATTGAACAGCCACAACCACCTGAAGGTGACGAGGCTACCACAGGCACAATGTCACCTCTTGTTGCAGTGTGTCAGTATCTCTCCACTAACAATGCAAAAAGCACCTTCCTGCGTAATTCTGGGTTGGTTGTCAAGGTAACCTCGTCCAAATCGCGTACTAAACAAAATCTTCCCGCTAGACAAAATGATATATTTGTGCTCCAGACACAAGTCCAATCCCTAATGGACATCGTTTCGAAAACAAGAATAGTGGTTGACAAATGTCGTCAAGATATGAATTGTTTTGAAACCAGACTATCAGACATTCGCTTTGTTGTTCAAGAGCAATGGCGGAAAAAAGGTGAAGATCGTGCTGCTCCATTAGATTCTACAGCCTGAAACATTAGCACTCAGGTCAAATGATCTGTGCTTCTATACATCTGATGGTGCTTTTATTTGGAAGGACTGTAAACTTTATGCCAACAAGCCTTTTGTTGTATGGTTGGAATTTATTTTGTTGTGATACAACATTTATGATGCCGCCACAGGCTGCAGTAATTGCGACGCTATTTTTGTATAGTGTAGGTTTATCTTAGTAATGTATTCGGTCGAAAGCTTCGTAGGAGCCCAACATGCCAACATTCGTCGGACCCATTCCAATTGGGCTAAAAACAATTACGGGCCAAAATTGGCATGTAGCCCACTAAAAATATCTCGGCCTAAATCAGCATAAGCTTTCATATTTTTCTGGTAGGCCCGTGCCCATAGTGGGCCATTAACAGGCTTAAACATAATTTGGGCCCTCAGTAAAAATATGCCGTTTACAGGTGCAAATATCTCGAGCCCATAAAAAACACGGGCCTTTTATAGACCGAAAGTGAGATTGGGCCCTGATTGTGCCAAATAACCCACTGGTCTTAGCAGGCCGAAATGGTGGCCCATTTATGATGCGGATCTTTGACAGGCCGAAATTCGGATGGGCCGTAAATGCACTGACCTAATACACGGGCCTTTAACAGGCCGGAACTTCGGTCGGGCTAGTTTACCGTCATTTTATATGGGCCGTTAATGGGCCCAATATGACGTTGGGCCACATATGGCCCATGGTTTTTGTCCGGCATTAACATGCCGAAAATGACAACAGGCCGAAAGTGGCCCAAATCTATAGTGTGCCTCTAACAGGCCGAATGTCAGACATGGCCGAATATGACCCAAATCCTTGATGGTCGTTTATGGACTGAAAGTTTTGATGGCCTGTAAATGGGCCCAAATGAAGCAGGACCTTTAACAGGCCGGAAATACACCGGGCTGTAATTCGGCCCAATTACTTAGCAGACTGTTAACGGGCCAGAAGTGACCATGGGCCGCGTTGATGACAAGTTTAGGACAGGCCGTTGACGAGCCGATTTGATAGAGAATGTTGGGCCTTTAGCTAGGCCGGCCCATTATGGTCTGCAGAATCTTGTGGGCCTTTAGCTGGGCCGGCCCATTGTGGTACACAAAATCTTGTGGGCCTTTAGCTGGGCCGGCCCATTATGGTTTGCAAAATTGTGTGGGCCTTTAGCTGGGCCGGCCCATTATGGTCCGCTAAATTTTGTGGGCCTTTAGCTGGGCCATTATGGTCTGCAAAATCTTGTGGGCCTTTAGCTGGTCCAGCTCATTATGGTCCGCTAAATCTTATGGGCCTTCGGTTGGGCCGGCCCATTTAAACTTGATGGGCCATTTTTGGGCCGGTCCACGTGTTAACATATCATAGGCCCATCTCGACTGTTGGATGAGTGACACCTGTGCCAACGCGGAGCTAACACGTGTTTCCTCCAGCCAATGATGATTTTACACGTGGAAAATCAGCATTGGTCGTGGCTGTTAGCGGGTTATCGGATCCAAAAACCGGACCCGATAGGTTAACGGCGGTTAACGCCATCCCGTTACGGTGGATGCCACGTGTCGGTCACCCTTGACGAAACCACTTCTATGACGCGCGATTTATCGTCATGGAAGTGGACACTTCCGTGATGATAATTTTGGTAATGTCATGGAACACTTCTACGACAGCACAAGTATGACTATCTTGATTCTATCATAAAATCGTCATGGATGTACATGCGTGACAGAAAACGTGACCTACTGTGGCAAACAGGTATCATCACAGAAGTGTAATTTTTTTGTAGTGTCCACCATCGTTGAACGAAGCATATTGAGCTCGATATACACTTCGTTCATGAGCAGGTGGCTCTTGGGCGCATCCGGGTCCTCCACGTCCCAACGACGCAGCAGTTCGCCGACGTAATGATGAAAGGGATGCCTACTTATGTCTTCGAGGAGTTCAGGTCCAGTCTTTGCGTCTCCGGCGATGCTACAACTGCGGGGGGGGGGGGGGGGGGGTGTTGAATATATGGTCTATGCATGTATATTGTGTAGCCTGGCCCACCTCCTAGTCATTGTATAGTTGAGGTTGTGGCCCACCTTGTACTCCATATATACGTGCACTTTGCACCGATCAATACATCGTGAAGCATTGCCAAATTCTCTTTCCCAACAATCATCATGACCAATAGCATTATCAACAACATGAGCCATAGCATGAATCTTTGGGTCTTGAATTACTATGGCTCTATCATTCATCCCCGCTTCATTTGATTGGCTACTTGGTCGTTGGCTATAAGAATTGGGGACATACACCTCGACCCTACCATCATGTATTTGGGAGGAGGCATGCCGGTTCAAGTCAATTTGTAGCAAAAGGACATCAACCTTGGTGGCAAATAATTCAAGTGAGTTGTCTTGCGATTGCTCAACTTTACCCCTATACACCTTCCAATGCAATTCCGAGGTGATAGGCATACTCTTCAATCGAGACTTCACCCCCACTCCAGCATCATAACTTCCAATAAGTTTAACCTCCTTAGGGTCCATCTAATGTAACACACATCTCACTTTCACAGCTACATCCTCATAGGTTGGACTGGAGTCAAAAACCATGAGTTCTTCCCCTTCTTCATCATTGTCATTCATAAATGTCTCCTTATCCAAATAATGAAGATTAACGAGACTACCCATCTAAATAAATTTAAGAATAAGTCAATGATACGCCGGCAACATAATATGGATCGAATATCTACTTTGCATCCCATAGATCAACAAAATTTTATGCAATACATTCACGCAACAAAACAAATAACTAAAGAACAAAATATCTTTGGCTTAACCCTAACAACTAAATAATGACTTTGCTTAACCCTAACCCTACAATATCCCTAGATCTAGCTACAAACAACAAAGTTAGGCATACTACACATGGTCAATCACCAATATACAACCCGAGATCTTGATCTAGCATCCATCAAATCCATTGATTTCACACAAAAATGAGCACAAGTAGGGTTTGCATAAAAGTAATCAATGCCACCAAATAAGTTGATTCCAACCAACCAAAAAGAAGAGAGTGAGTGGGGTACCTTGAGTGATGAAAATGGCCTCAATCCACCAGAGAAAACTCAAGCAATGGAGATGAATTTGATGGAGCCTAAGATGGTGGAGAGAGGGGTTGAGCTCGGGGAAGAAAGGTTTTGTGTGCGAATGGGTGGCTTGTGGAGCCCGCCCAAGCCACCAGCCACTGGTTTTGAACATTCAGCAGCCTACCGCCACAGACTCTTGTGGTAGGGCACCACATCCTACCGCCACCGTCTGTGGCCGTAGGCACTTACCCACGTCAGCGCGGTCAGACGGTGCCGACTATATTGACCCGAACGCTACCGCTAGAGCCTGCGACGGTAGCCTGTTCTTGCCTACCGCCAGGTCGGGTGGCGGTAGGAAAAGGGTCGGATCCGATTTTTTTTGCACATGGGGTCAGATAGGGCTAAAGTATGCCCAAAGGGTCAAAACACTGAATTTGGCCGCACCGGTTAGATCATCTACAACTGGACCTCTCAAACCCACCTCATACGCTTGTGCGGGCCGCCCGGTCACTGCCCGGTCACGATTTTTTGACCCAGACGGGCCCCTCAAATGGCCCTCAAATGCCCGGGCTGACCAGCACCCCCCATATCCAGCCCAAATATGGGGCGGGTATGGGGGCGACTGGACACGCCCGCCACGTCGGACTCGGCCCACGCTAGCCCACTCGACCCACATAAAATCCTTCCCATCCGCTCGCCGAACCTAACCTTAGCCACTTCACCCCCTTCCCTCCGCCACCCAAGCTCATCTTCGGCTCCTTTATGTCGACTCCGGCATGGCGGGCAGCAGATCCGAGTCCTTCACTGTAACATCCCAAATTTCCAATTTGGCATGTTATACATAGATCATCCATGCATATCATATTTTATTGGTTTTTCGTTTGCAATCCTCGAAATCCTAAGCAACTCAAGGATCCTCGGAGAGAGTTGGGGATTTTCCAATTTTCATGTTTGGGTTTTATAAAATAATGAAGACGAGGATTTTGATTTTGATTATTTTTCTCTCCGGAAAATATTTCATTTTAAATAAATAAATGAGGGGAGATAATATGACTTCTCCAAAATAATTGAAATATCGGAGGAAAAATGTTAAAAATCATTATTTGGTTTTTATTTGATTTTATTCAGAATTTTATTTGCCCTAGAAAAATTTACATGTTTTAAAAATTGCATTTTATGGGGCCAAGAAAAGTTCATCTCTTTCTAAATATTCCATTTAGACGGAGAAAACTTGTTTTGGAATTTTTAGATTTTTATTTATTTTCCTAGGATTTTTCTAAGTCGGCGGAACGTTTTAAAAAAAGAGAACCCGCGCCCGACCGGGCCAAGGGCCCAGCCAGGCCGGCCCGCCTCGCCGCCGCCTCCCCGCGCACGCCGCCGTGCGCCGCACGGACGCTGAGGGGAGTCCGAGCCGGACTCCTCCCCGGGTGCCCCCTTCCCCAAGCCGGAGCCGCCCCCCCCCCCCTCCTTAAATACCGCCGCCTGCCGCCCTCACCACCACCCGCCACCACCGCCGCCGAGCCGCGCCCGAGCCGAGCCCTGTTTATTATCAAAACCTTGGGAGTTACTTCTACATGTTGCTTATTTTTGCGATGCTATGCTCGTAGACGTGGATTGGGTTTGAGTGTATCCATGACAGATGTGAGATTGTTAATTAATGGTTTACTTAAGGTGGCAACTTTAAATACACATCTAGGTGGATTGAGGCACCTGGGGTATCCAGTGATTGCCTGTTTTTTTAGAAATCCCGGGGTTACCGTGTGATCTTCCTATGGACCGCCACCCAGGCTCAAAGGGAACTGAGATTATTCTTGCTAGAAACTTCCGTGTGCAGCCACAAGCTATTATGGGCTCTAGCATAGTTGAGTAAGTTACGTGAAGCTCTTGAAGAGGTGGATCAGCAGGTAGTGGGTTTGTAGGTTTGGTATGGTCTACCCGGAGTAGAGAGTTAATGTTTCTGAAAGACTGTGTCTCGGTCATCTGTTTCTCAAACACCATGTAGTGCGAGAAATCAACGGAGGCGATCGAGTCTTGTGGGGAAAAGTGCGCAAACCTCTGCAGAGTGTACAATCTAATCATGGTTAGCCGTGTCCCCGGTTATGGACAATTCTGAGTATCTAGTACTTGAGTATTCACATGTATCTCATCACTCTAAATTAATATTGCTGGGATGTTAATTATCTTAATTGGGATCATTGAGTTGGGGGTACCTTCTCAATGATGTTTCAACCACCATGATAGTTAAATTAAAATATATTCCTTTGTTGTAGGAAAAAATTGGCTTTTCGCAAAAACTGTAACCATAGAGCTTTCCACCAGCCAAATATGCATGTAGTGGTAGCATTATTCTGTTATCGCTCTTTTGTGTTACATTGCCAGCATATTCCATGTGCTGACCCGTTCTGGGGCTGCAACGTATTATGTTGCAGACTTTTCAGATGAGGAGTAAGGTTCATTAGGTCGTTGCCGTGCAGCTCAGCTATGCCGTTGGAGTTGATGAACTCACTTTATCTTCCAAGCCTTCCGCTGTTATCGTATTAGATGGCCTTAAGTCATATTATTGTAGTAAGTTCTCTTGAGACATTCGATGTAATAAGTGTGTGATTGCTACTCTGTTATAAATCCTTCGAGTATTGTGTGTGTCAGCATCACCGATCCAGGGATGACACGGAAGCACAGAGACTTGACCATCTGAGGTCGGGTCGCTACAAGATGGTATCAGAGCACACACCGAGTGTAGGACACGACCACTAAGATAAACCGTAGGTCACTCTTCTCTACTCATTTCTGACTCCTCTCCATTTTCCACTCTTTAGGATGAAGGAGATGAAGAACAAGTTTGCACAACCGGATGAAGACACACCTTTTGGGCACCACTTGAAGGAAGTCACTAGGTACTTGAATATTGGAATACCAAGCTTCACCGGGACGTACAACGCCACTTTACCAGAAGAAGAGCGCTGGATGATTCAAGTACGAGTTCCAGGAAGGACGTTCTCGCCAACTTCCAAACCCATAGAGTTTTCTTTCGAAGCACCCACTTGGAGCCTTGGCAAGAGTATGGCAGCTCATATTACCATGGGACGCATTGGAGAAGTCTACGACAGGGAGATTAAAGACACCACATATCAAATATGTGGGCGCCGAGATGAACAATGGGAGATGATCAGCACCAGGAAGGATAGATCTGTCGCAGCTTTTATCCAGGAGCTAAACCAGCACATTCGACGTCAGGAGAACCAGATGTGCGCAGACATGATGGAGATGAAGAAGGCGAAAACTAGGATCATCGAGCTGGAGGAAGAACTCAAGTTTACCCGCGATGGATATGAGGAGGAAATCAAGACCCTACTGGAAAAGAATGATGACCTAGTCAAGAAGATCGGAGTCTTCATGGGAGGACCAGCCCCGGGAGAAGAGGAAGGAGATCCCACTTGTCCGGACAACTACATCATCATCGACGACACCAATTCAGATCCAAGTGATGATGATTACAAAGATGAAGTTGGAGTAGACATCATGGAGTCTTCCACCGATCAAAATTTCTAGATGACCACCATATAATAGTAGTATTCCCCCATGTAACTAGTATTAGTTGAGCACTTTTGCGATAGTCCTAGACCGTTTTGTATGCCCTTGCTTGATTGATTGAATGAATGTTTGTGTTTGCCTCATATGCATATGGGTAGTGTTTCTCCCCTAGATCCTTTTTCTATTCTAATCTCTTCCATCTAAACCCATCAGATGCCTCCGAGAAGAGACCCCGATTTCGTTTTCCCGCCAGAGATCACCCAGTTGATCTAGCAGCAGAATGCCTTGATGCAATTGCTAGTTCAGAACCAGGGCAATGCCAACAACAACAATGCCAACAACAACCCACCGCCAGTGGATAATCTAGCCCGTTTCTTAAGGTTACAGCCGCCGGTGTTTTCCAGTAGCACTGAGCCTATAGTTGCAGATGATTGGCTACACCGTATTGGAAGGGAGTTAACCACCGCAGGATGCACAGATGCTGAGAAGGTGCGTTTTGCCGCACACCAACTGGACGGACCTGCAGCAGCATGGTGGGAGAATTTCACAGCCACATATCCTATCGACACTGTCACATGGGCCCAGTTTCAGCAGGCTTTTCGTACTGCCCATGTCTCGACTAGAGCTATGCAGATGAAGAAGCGTGAGTTTCACAATTTACGCTAGGGGAACCGTACTGTTGGCCAGTACGTGGATGAGTTTAGCAAGTTATCACGCTATGCCCCTGATGATGTGGCCACAGATGCCGCAAAGAAGAAGTTTATGGAAGGGCTGAATGATGAGATGAGTATGCAGTTGATGGTGGCAACTTTCAACAACTACCAGGAGTTGGTAGATAAGGCTCTAATGATTGAAGGAAAGCAACAGCAAATTGAGAGCCGCAAGAGGAAGTATGGACAAGGGAAATACAACTCAGGAGCTCACCAGAAGCCTCGCTTAACCCCGAACTCGGGAGGACTTGTTCATAACCATGGAGGTCATAACCATACTGGAGGAGGATCGCATAACCATAATGGTGCGAAGAATGGGAATGGGAACGGAGCCAACAATAATCAGAATCGCTCTAACCCATCTACACCCGCCAAGAATGACTTAAGCCAAGTTATTTGCTATAAGTGCGGGAAGACAGGGCACTATGCCAATGACTGCCCTGAAGGTAAGAGTGGAAACGAAAATGGGAGTGCTGGGAAGAAGCCCAATCCATTCAACAAAGGACAAGTGAACCACATTAACGTGGAGGAAGTTGAAGAGCAGCCGGACGCGGTAATAGGTAAGTTTTTGGTTCAGTCATTTACCGCTATTGTTCTTTTCGATACTGGTGCATCGTATTCATACATATCAAGGGGATTTGTGGAAAAGTTTAAATTACCAACCCAAACCCTTAGGACCCCTCTTTTAGTGAGCTCGCCCAGAGCGGAGTACATGGCTAGCAGATGGTGCACCCAGATACCTCTAATCATTGGCACGCATGTTTTTCCGTCTGACCTAATCATCTTGGAGTCGCAAGGGTTGGATGTGATATTAGGTATGGACTGGATGTCAAAGTATGGAGGAAGTATTGACTGTGCTAGCAAGTCAATTTATCTTACCACCCCGGAGGGAAAAAGGATTAAGTATGTATCTAGGCATGTGCCTAGGAGGAGCCAAGTGAATGCCCTCACGGGAGTTGTACAGGAGGAAGTACCTATAGTAAAGGATTTTCCGGATGTTTTCCCCGAAGAGTTACTCGGCATGCCACCAGATCGAGACATCAAGTTTTTGATAGAGCTATTGCCAGGTACAGGGCCAATATCCAAGAGACCCTATCGGAGGCCCGCAAATGACCTGGAGGAAATTAAGAAGCAGATCAAAGAGTTATTGGAGAAAGGTTACATTCGTAGGAGTTCATCACCTTGGGGAGCCCCAGTACTTTTGGTGGAGAAGAAGGATAAATCCCTGAGGATGGTTGTTGATTACCGAGCTCTAAATGAAGTAACGATAAAGAACAAGTATCCCTTACCGATGATTAATGATCTGTTTGATCAGTTGCAAGGAGCTAAGGTGTTTTCGAACATTGATCTACGGTCAGGATACCATCAGCTGAAGATCCGAAAGAAGGATATACCAAAGACAGCGTTTACCACACGGTATGGATTATATGAGTATACGGTCATGTCATTTGGACTGACTAACGCCCCTGCCTATTTCATGAGTATGATGAACAAGGTGTTCATGGAGTATTTGGACAAGTTTGTTGTGGTATTTATTGATGATATTATGATATACTCAAAGAACAAGGAGGAGCACGCGGAACACTTGTGTTTGGTTCTCGAGAAACTCAGGGAACACCAGTTATATGCCAAATTCAGCAAGTGCGAGTTTTGGTTGAAAGAAGTTGGATTTCTTGGGCATGTTATATCAGGAGAGGGTATAGCGGTAGATCCCAGTAAGGTTCAGTCAGTCACTGAATGGTTGGCACCTACTTCAGTTGGCGAGATCCGCAGTTTCCTTGGACTGGCAGGATATCGGAGATTCATTGAGAATTTTTCCAAGATTGCTAAGCCAATGACTGAATTGTTGAAGAAGGATACTAAGTTCAAATGGACAGAGAATTGCAAGACAAGCTTTCAAGAGTTGAAGAAACGGTTGACTATAGCCCCAGTGCTGACATTGCCAGATATACTTAAGGAGTTTCAAGTGTATTGTGACGCCTCTCGCTTGGGACTTGGATGTGTGCTTATGCAGGAAGGAAAAGTTGTTTCCTATGCCTCACGACAACTGAAGCCACACGAGTTGAACTATGCCATGCATGATTTGGAGTTAGCAGCCGTAGTGCACGCGTTGAAGACATGGAGACATTACCTTATTGGAAATCATTGTGATGTGTACACGGATCATAAGAGCTTGAAGTACATTTTCACACAGAAGGAGTTGAACCTCAGACAGAGGAGATGGTTGGAACTTATAAAGGATTACGATATGAAGCTACACTATCATCCAGGAAAGGCCAACGTCGTAGCAGACGCTTTGAGCCGGAAGAGTTATGCTAATATCCTTGAAAGCAAAGGATTGCCAAAGGAGTTAGCTGCGGAGATCATGGAACTTCGATTGGAGATTGTTCCAAGAGGTTTTCTTGCAACCATGGAGGTTCAGTCGACGTTGTTGGACAAGATTCGAGAAGCTCAGAAGGAGGACAAAGAGATTGCTGAGATAAGAGAGAAGATGGGCGAAGGTAAAGCCAAAGGTTTTCGTGAGGATGAGCATGATACCTTGTGGTTCGAGGACCGGATTTATGTGCCCAACAATTCGAAGATCAGGAAGTTAATACTTCAGGAGGCCCATGACTCACCATACTCGATTCACCCCAGAAACACCAAGATGTATTTGGACTTGAAGGAACGTTTCTGGTGGACTGGTATGAAGAAGGATATTGCCGAGTATGTAGCCGTATGTGATGTATGTCAGAGAGTGAAGGCAGAGCATCAGAAGCCAGCAGGACTGTTACATCCTATGCCAATACCCGAATGGAAGTGGGACAAACTTGGTATGGACTTTATTACCGGATTACCCAGAACCAAGGCAGGATATGATTCTATATGGGTAGTTGTGGATCATTTGACCAAAGTAGCTCACTTCGTCCCAGTGAAAACAACGTATACAAGTGCAAAATTGTCCAAGATTTATATGTCCAGGATAGTATGTTTGCATGGAGTTCCGAGGAGCATCGTATCAGATAGAGGAACACAGTTTACTTCAAAGTTTTGGCATCAACTACACCAGACTTTGGGTACCAGATTGGAGTTCAGTACCGCTTTTCACCCGCAGACAGATGGACAGACAGAGAGAGTTAATCAGATTTTGGAAGACATGTTGAGAGCCTGTGCGCTAGATTATGGATCTAGTTGGGATGACAATTTGCCGTACGCAGAGTTCTCATATAACAACAGCTACCAGGCCAGTTTGAAGATGGCACCGTTCGAAGCTCTGTATGGATGCAGATGTAGAACACCATTGATGTGGGATAAGGTAGGAGATCGTCAATTGTTTGGACCAGATTTGATCAAGGAATCAGAGGAGAAGGTTAAACTGATCAGAGACAGACTAAAGATTGCTCAGTCCAGATAGAAGAGTTATGCAGATTCAAAACGCAAGGAAGTAACCTATGAAATTGGAGACAGAGCCTATCTGCGAGTATCACCCTTGAGGGGAGTGAAACGTTTTGGAGTAAAGGGAAAGTTAGCCCCGAGATTTGTAGGACCGTATCGTATTTTGGAACGGATGGGGGAAGTTGCCTACAAGCTGGAGTTACCTGAAGGATTGTCAGGAGTTCACGATGTGTTTCACGTATCACAGCTGAAGAAGTGCCAAGCTGAGATGGCCGATATACCGTTAAATGATACAGTACCCTTGGAGGCGATTCAGCTAGATAATAATCTGACCTATGAGGACAAGCCAGTAAAGATTCTTGATTTTGACAGTCAAGTCACTCGCAACAAAGTTATCAAGTTTTGCAAAGTTCAGTGGAGTCACCATACCGAGGAGGAAGCCACCTGGGAGCGAGAAGAGGATATTTGCAAGGACCATCCGCACCTATTTTCTAGCCAACCCGAATCTCGAGGGCGAGATTCATCTTAAGGGGGGTAGGTTTGTAACATCCCAAATTTCCAATTTGGCATGTTATACATAGATCATCCATGCATATCATATTTTATTGATTTTTCGTTTGCAATCCTCGAAATCCTAAGCAACTCAAGGACCCTCGGAGAGAGTTGGGGATTTTCCAATTTTCATGTTTGAGTTTTATCAAATAATGAAGACGAGGATTTTGATTTTGATTATTTTTCTCTCTGGAAAAATATTTCATTTTAAATAAATAAATGAGGGGAGATAATATGACTTCTCCAAAATAATTGAAATATCGGAGGAAAAATGTTAAAATCATTATTTGGTTTTTATTAGATTTTATTCGGAATTTTATTTGCCCTAGAAAAATTTGCATGTTTTAAAAATTGCATTTTAGGGGCCAAGAAAAGTTCATCTCTTTCTAGATATTCCATTTAGACGGAGAAAACTTGTTTTGGAATTTTTAGATTTTTATTTATTTTCCTAGGATTTTTCTAAGTCGGCGGAACGTTTTAAAAAAAAAAGAGAACCCGCGCCCGACCGGGCCAAGGGCCCAGCCAGGCCGGCCCGCCTCGCCACCGCCTCCCCGCGCGTGCCGCCGTGCGCCGCACGGACGCCGAGGGGAGTCTGAGCCGGACTCCTCCCCGGGCGCCCCCTTCCCCATGCCGGAGCCGCCCCCCTTCGTAAATACCGCCACCGCCCTCACCACCACCTGCCACCACCGCCACCGCCTCCCCGTCCGCCGAGCCGCGCCCGAGCCAAGCCGCCGCCGCCCGCGCCCTGCCCGAGCAGCCCCGCCGCCTCCCGCGCCACCCCGCCTCTCGCCGAGCCCCCGCCGCCCCTCGCCGAGCCCCCCCCCCCCTCCCGGAGCCGCCGCCCCGCCGGACGACCTCGCCGGAGGTAGCCGCCCTGCCGCCGGTTTTTTGAATAAAACCCCTTCGTATTTTTTGAGAAAACCCTAGTTCGTTTTTTATGTAGATCGGTTTTATTCTCCGGTTTATTTACTTAGCGAGCGTTCGCTCGTTCGTTCGTTTTAACGAACGTGTTCGTCGTTTAGTTTCTGCTAACGAACGCTCGTTTGTTTAGCCGTTCGTCGTTTTTCTTTTTATTGGATTTATTCCGCGATTATTCTGATCGCGATTTCTGATCCGATGTTCGAACCAGTTTATCTTTTCGCTCGTTTATCGGAATCAGGCGATTCAAGCGCCTGGAGTTTCATCTCGAAACCCTCTTTCCGAATAATCATCTCAAACAAGTTTTTGTCTCTGTAAAATTTGACCCTAGTTCAGATTAGTAAAGGGTCTTATTTCTTTCGCCGTTTGAGTTTTGTTGTTCCGTTTGATTTGATTCTTTTGGGGAACCGGAGTTCTTAAGTTGAACTATCTGGTCAAACTCTTTTATTTGGATTTTTACTTGTGCATCTTTGCTAGTTGCTTATGTATGTATTGTTTGTTTGCAATAGAATTTCCGGAGTGCGAAGCGTGTTACTACGAGTCTCTAGGATTCACGGATCGTGAGCAAGGCAAGTAACACATTGATCATACTCTTTCCATACCCAGTTTTCATTGCATTAGTTCAATCCTCAAACATTGCATGATTAGGATCTAATTAAATTGTGGGTTTTGGGAAGTAGATGAGGTAGTACCTATTGCCCTGTTTATTATCAAAACCTTGGGAGTTACTTCTACACGTTGCTTATTTTTGCCATGCTATGCTCGTAGACGTGGATTGGGCCTTGAGCTCTTTGATTTCCTCTACATGGTTAGTCTCAACACAAGTACTAGAGGAAGTATAAGCTTCATCGTTAGAGCAACAAGGCAAGGAAAGCAATTCATCACAAGATGTACCAACATTGTGAGTAGATGAATTATAAGGACTAGCACATGGCATTATACTATTTTGACTAGAAGTAGTGCTAGTATCCACATGAGGCTCACTAGATGTTACCTTGGCAATCATGGCCTCATGAGCTATCTTTAGCACACTATGGGATACTAGAAGATCATCATGAGAGCTTGAGAGCTTTTCATGACTTTCTTCCAATTTCACATAATTGCTAGATAGCACCTCAAGTTGAGCCCGTAGCTCAACATTCTCCTTCAAAATGGATGCTTCACAAGTAATAGAGTTAGTAGCACAAGTATCATCATTTACAACAATAGGAGAGGACAACTTGGCAAGCTCTTTTAAATAAGAAGCTTCAAGTTGGGCATGAGACTCGGTGAGTTTGATGAGCTCACCCTTGATGACCCTTGAGCCATTTTCGAGGTGCTCAAAATCCTCAAGGAGTCTAGCATGAGAAACTTCAAGCTTAGCATTTTTAGTTTTGAAATCATTGGCCACCTCAAGAGCTCTATCATGAGATTCCCTCACTCTAGATAATTCTAGAGCAAAAGTCTCCTCAAGAGATTCGGAGGTGGTTTGTTCATGTTCAAGAGCTTGAGATAGCTCCGCGATCTCATTTGCGTAATCACGCCCATGAGCTTCCATTTTCTCAATGGTGACCTCATGCTCCTCGAGATGAGATTCCAACTCCTCAATATATTTCTTGCCCTCAATGGCAATGGACATAATTTCCATGAAGTTGGAACGAGCAATTTTATTTTTATGAAGAGCTTTAAAAACCATTTCCCCCTTAATTTTTAAGGAGGCAACATTATCATTCTCTTCATCATAATCAACATCATCATCATTCTTGCCATTATCAATATCATCACAAGATATATTGGGATTCAAATTGGGAGATACCTTTGAGGCCTTGGCCATAAGGTAAAATGCAATAGATGATGATGTAGGATCCCTTGAAGCACCATAAAACACCACATCTTGTTCCATGGAGTGTTGGCTTTCCTCTACATTGTTAGCACAACAATTCGAGGAAATAGATGCATTTTTATCATGGCAACAAGACATAGCAAGCATATCATCATGAGATTTAGTCAAGCATTTTCTACATGATATGCAAGGACTATCAACACAAGCATGTGAAACATTTGGAGTGCTAGAAGTGTTAAAGTCCAAAGATGAAGCATTGCAATAAGAAAGTGATGAAGGATTATCAACAATAAGCACACTATCATCATTGCAATGAACACCACTACTCACCATGTCATTACCTTGTGGCGAAACACATGTAGGTGAAGTAGAAGAAGTTGAGAACACAACACGGCCGGAGGTGGGGGGAGAACAATCATCCTTACAAAACTTGGACACGCCATATTTATCTTGAAGCTTTGTCCACAACTCATGAGCATCCCGGAACGGCATGAGTTGAAATATAACTACATTGCTCAAAGCATCGAAAAGCACATTAGAAGCTTGAGCATTGAGATAAGAGTTTTTCTCATCCTCTAAAGATAATCTTTGGGGATCATTTGGAGGAGAAAAACCCATATCTACAATTCGCTCTAAATTTGGGTCCATGACCCTAAAGAGATTAAGCATGCGAATTACCCAAACATCAAAATTTGTGCCATCGGAACCTAGAGTGTCAGAGAATCCTAATCCCCTAGTCGACATCTTTACTCTCTAGGCGGTTAAGCCCAAGAAAGAGAGACGAGGCTCTGATACCAATTGAAAGATCGAGGATATCGCCTAGAGGGGGGTGAATAGGCGCTTTAAAATAATTACGGTTGAGGCTTGAACAAATGCGGAATAAACCTAACGGTTAATTTGACAAGCACAAAACCTAAAACAACTAGGCTCACCTATGTGCACCAACAACTTATGCTAAGCAAGATAAGCAACTATGTGATAGCAAGATATATGACAAAGAACAATATGGCTATCACAAAGTAAAGTGCATAAGTAAAGGGCTCGGGTAAGAGATAACCGAGGCACGCGGAGCCGACGATGTATCCCGAAGTTCACACCCTTGCAGATGCTAATCTCCGTTTGGAGCGGTGTGGAGGCACAATGCTCCCCAAGAAGCCATTAGGGCCACCGTAATCTCCTCATGCCCTCGCACAATGCAAGATGCCGTGATTCCACTAAGGGACCCTTGAGGGCGGTCACCGAACCCGTACAAATGGCGACCCTTGGGGGCGGTCACCGAACCCGTACACTTTGGCAACCCTTGGGGGCGGTCACCGGTACCCGTCAAATTGCTCGGGGCGATCTCCACAACCTAATTGGAGACCTCGACGCTTGCCCGGAGCTTTACACCATAATGATTGAGCTCCGAACACCACCAACCATCTAGGGCGCCCAAGCACCCAAGAGGAACAAGCTCAAAGGCACCAAGCACCCAAGAGTAATAAGCTTCTCAACTTGTAACTTCCACGTATCGCGTGGAGAACTCAAACCGATGCACCAAATGCAATGGCAAGGGCACACGGAGTACCCAAGTCCTTCTCTCCCAAATCCCACCAAAGCAACTAATGCTAGGGAGGAAAATGAGAGGAAGAACGAAAGAAGAACACGAAGAACTCCAAGATCTAGATCCAAGGGGTTCCCCTCACTTAGAGGAGAAAGTGATTGGTGGAAACGTGGATCTAGATCTCCTCTCTCTTTTCCCTCAAGAACTAGCAAGAATCCATGGAGGGATTGAGAGTTAGCAAGCTCGAAGAAGGACAACAATGGGGGAAGAACACGAGCTCAAAGGATTAGGTTCATTGGGGAAGAAGACCCCCTTTTATAGGACCTCCCGAATCCAACCGTTATGTGCTCAGGTCGTGCACAAGCGGTACTACCGCTTGGAGGAGCGGTACTACCGCTTAGCACGGTCAAAACAGCCCAATCGAGAGAGAAAACATGAGTTTTTGGTCCGGGGCGGTACTACCGCTTAGGAGCCACGGTAGTACTGCTCTGGAGCGGTACTACCGCTCAGGAGCCGCGGTAGTACCGCTCTAGAGTGGTAGTAAAAAATTACATCCGCTCTAGTCGCGGTAGTACCGCTGCAGCCTTCACCAAAACAGCCACAACTTTTGCAAACGGACTCCGAATTCAACGAAACCAAGTTTGTTGGAAAGCTAACGACAAGGGATAACACAATCTTGATAGAAATACCAATAATAAGGAAATGAGAAAAGGCCCAAAAGAAAATGGTGAGAACCCTTCCTCGGAGAAGACCGGTAAAACCTCCAACACCGAAAACATCATAGAAGACGCATGCAAACTCCGTTTTCGATGAACTCAAGCTTGTCATCAAGATGATCATAAGATATAAGACTCACAAAGGGAACCAAACAAGAACCAAGAAACATGATGCAAGGATGCAATGGTTTGAGCTCTCGACGAACGATACGATCAAGCTACTCACTTGAAAGCCCCCCTTGATAGTACGGCTATCGATCCTATAACCCGGTCTCCCAACTACCACCATGTGACCGGTAAAATAGAAAACCTATCAAGGGCAAACCTTTGCCTTGCACATGGTCCACTTGAGCTAGATGATGACGATCTTGACTCCCTCAAGTTGGACCACCTTTCTTGATTGCGTTGGCTCGATGAAGACTAGATGATTGCTCCCCCATAGTCCACTATGGGTGAGCGACTCTTCGGCACATCTTCACAAGTCCATTGACACCACAATGGATGGCAAGATTCAAACTTGATTGCTCCCCCATACTCCATTATGGGTGAGCCACTCTTTGTGTTGCTCCACTTGAACTTGCACACTGCAAACTTGATGACGATCACCACTTGATGCAAGACCATGGAAACATACCTAACCCCACAAAGAACTCTCACGTAGACCATGGGTTAGTACACAAAGCGTAATGGACAATGCTTACCATACCATGGGAACACTTGGTCCCACTCGGTACATCTTCTATGCTTTGTGAGTTGATCAACTTGATTCACTCTTGACTTAGTCTTGATCAACCTTGAATCTTTCCAACTCTCTTCATTTGGATGATGTCTTGAAGGTAAATATGAATGATCACACAATCTTCTTCTTCAAGACATGCTTGCAATAAGCTCAACACTCACATGACCAATCTTTGGATAATTCCTTAAGAGCACCTTGGTCAACCCATAAACTCCTTTAAACCAACACATGGACTTCAAGAAATGCCTGTGGAAAAATCCTTCAAATATAACTCGATGCAACCATTAGTCCATAGTGAATGTCATCAATTACCAAAACCACACATGGGGGCACCGCATGTCCTTTCACCCGGTTATGGACAATTCTGAGTATCTAGTACTTGATTATTCACATGTATCTCATCACTCTAAATTAATATTGCTAGGATGTTAATTATCTTAATTGGGATCATTGAGTTGGGGGTACCTTCTCAATGATGTTTCAACCACCATGATAGTTAAATTAAAATATATTCCTTTGTTGTAGGGAAAAATTGGCTTTTCGCAAAAACTGTAACCATAGAGCTTTCCACCAGCCAAATATGCATGTAGTGGTAGCATTATTCTGTTATTGCTCTTTTGTGTTACATTGCGAGCATATTCCATGTGCTGACCCGTTCTCGGGCTGCAACGTATTATGTTGCAGACTTTTCAGACGAGGAGTAAGGTTCGTTAGGTCGTTGTCGTGCAGCTCAGCTATGCCGTTGGAGTTGATGGACTCACTTTATCTTCCAAGCCTTCCGCTGTTATCGTATTAGATGGCCTTAAGTCATATTATTGTAATAAGTTCTCTTTTGAAATATTCGATGTAATAAGTGTGTGATTGCTACTCTGTTATAAATCCTTCGAGTACTGTGTGTCAGCATTACCGATCCAGGGATGACACGGAAGCACAGAGACTTGACCATCTGAGGTCGGGTCGCTACATTCACCTCCAGATCCGTCGACCCCAAGCTCATCCCACGCGGCCCCAAGATGGAGATGGCCGTCCGGCTTGCGCTCCGCCGCGCCCGAGAGGAGGCCCATGGACGGGTGCGCTCGGACTCCATCCGTCGGGAGTCCATTGCGTCCGCCCAAATGGCGCATGGATCCAGTGCTAGGCCGACCGTACTGCCTCGTCGGAGGTCGTACGGTCCGTGTGGCATCCGAACGCGCTGGCGGACGTGCAACCCCTCTGGTGGCGCCCCGATATTGGGGACGCACTGTCGTCCCACGAGGCCATGGCATGCCGTGCACGTAGTGCAAGGCGCCGGGTGCGGGAGGCGACGACGGACGTCGGCGAGGCGGAGTCGCATTCTCCGGCGTCCCATACCGGCATCAGCCCGGGCGCTGCAATCGCATCGTGGTGGATGTCGGCGGCTCGTCCCCAGACGGATCCATCATCGATCTGACGTCCACCGGTACCGTTCGGGTTCCAGTCTCCGACGAGGAAAAGTAGGGCATGTGAGACGGTGAGGCCTTGAGTCCCGTGAGTCAGCTTGTGTCCCATGCCCTACCCTACCTTCCCAGCGACCGGACCAACACTCTGAGGAGCGCAGCCGTCTGCCGGACGTGGCCAGGGCGGAGCCGGGCGAGCAGGGAGCGGAACCGGATGAGCTCCGCGTAGATTAGGTTTCATGTTGCATGTAATAATATGAATTTGAGGTATCCAGATGTGGAATGCGTTTTTTGGGATGACCGGTCACTGTTTGCGGGCGTTTGTGCGGTCGGATTTGCCAAGTCTACATGTAGATGCTTTGTCTGTGAAGCCGTGATGAGCATGCATTGCGTGATGCATGATGAGCTGCCGATGATAACTGTGTATGGATACTTGCCTATCTAGCTGTTTGTCTCAAAGTGTCTGCAGTCCCCGCGACAGGGGATTAATCGGAGCACTGGCTAAAATAGTGGTACATCATCCGTCCGCGTATCACTTTTACTACTTGATTATCAAGGGACTTGCTGAATCGGGAAAATAACAAGAGAGACAGGTGCCAGCAGGCACCCGTGGCAGCCTGCGGGCCCAGCTGATCGACGAGGCACCATGTGACTGACAAAGTGGACTGCGTTCGCATTTCTTTTTTGTTCCAGCATTGTTAATTAAATGTGGTTGTTCATTGGAAAGGCAGGGCAGGGAGTGGTGAGGACCACCACCACCACTCCACCACTCTCCGCTGCATATTTGCATGTGGGTCTACCACAAAATCCATAAGTATATCTGTGCGGATTGGTTTGATCCTAGTGGTGGTACTAGTGATTAGCTGTACCTAGCAGCTAGCAGGTTACAATTAGTAGAGCTAATTGATGCGTCCGCGTATCACTTTATACTAACATTAGTACAAAGTTGAGTCATCTATTTTAAAACGGAGAGAGGGTACTTGTTTTGGCTCACTAGCTGTAGGACTGGGTCAGATGCTGAATGCTTCAACTAAAGAGGAAGGAAGACCGGAGCAGAAATGTTGACCGCGACGTGGCGATACAGCCAGCACGCGCGCATTAGGCGGTCAATCATCTCAAGAGACGATCGAGAGACCGCTCGAGATGCAGTACTAGTATGTTTTGTTGACCGCTTTTTTAGACGGTGGGAAAAGCGCAGTTCAGTTTCACATAGGGTACGCCAAAACCGTGGTCTTGATCACTCTGCCTTTTTCCTGTTTCCCATCTTCTTGTCTTGCTACTAATTCCACACTCAGCTTGTTGTGCTGATTAGGAGAAGTGCTAGTATGTGGAGTACTATATATATCTCTGTCAGGCTGATTAAACTATATGCAGCCGCCTGATGTGGCCATGTCACACATGTCTCGCGTGCACCTTATCCACCTAACACTCCAACTAGCGCTGCACGGTGCAGCTGTTGTGACTTGTGAGGGAGGATGAAGATGATGTTGACCTGGGAAGTAGTACAACTGGTGATGAAAACCGAGGCCGTGCTGCTAGTTTAGCCACAGTAGGAATAGCTAGTAGCTACAGTAGGGGTACTTGACTATTTTTTTTTCGAATTTAGGCCAGCTGCGATAAAAGTCAGCCCCTGATTTGATGCGTGACGCGATGCGGCGACGGAATGGAGGCCGGCCGGCATGGGCGTGTCCGAGATACCGGGGCCGGCTCTTAAAACCAGGCCAAAGCAGCCCTTTTTATTGATTCCGGTCGTTTCCGGTGCGGCGCAGGACCGCTCAACGGTGGCGATGCAGGGCAAGGCGACAGCAGCAGCAGCAGCGGCAGAGGAGGAGGAGGCATGGGCGGGCGCGACGCGCGGCGCACTGCACAGTAGGTAGTAAAATGAAGAAACAGTAGGAGGGATCCCAGGCGGATCCGTGGGCGGGGCGGGAGCAAAGCAAATCTTGCGCGGAGACGACGAGAACGAGAAGCCTCGCCCGCCCTCGTGTCTCGCAGCCGGAGCGAATTCCGCGGACGTGCCCCCCACGCGTCCGTCCGCCCGTCCGTGCAAAACCGAGGCCGAGGGCGCAACGTCAAGCGCATGACCTACTGGCTACTGCTGCTGCTGCTACCTCGACTAGCCCAGGATTGAGAGCTGTAGCTAGCTTGTGTCCACGCCACCTCCTCCTCCTGCTGCGTGCGTGCAGCGGCGGTCAGGGACAGACCCGAGGGCCGAGGCGTGCAGGTGCACCTGGCAAGTTGCCATGATTCCCCCCATCGCTTGATCCCATCCCCTCTCTGTCTCTATCTCTTTATTTTTTTCGCCCGGGCGGCGCCACCATCCCCTATTGTTTGCTTCAGCTTCTAGTGGAGTACTACTACTAGTAGTACTATCACCTAGCTATAGCTATAGGTAGCTGTTGGCATGTCCGGCCGTCCTTGTCCAATTGGAGGCAATGTAACGAAACCAAGCAATGTGATCCACAAGACATGCGATGTCCGCGGCCCAGGGCAGGGCAGGGCCAGCGGGGAGATTCCCCGGGCATTTCATTGTGAGCCATTTCTTTCTTGCCTTTGCCCGGGGCGACCGTGACGCCGATGCCGCCGCCGCCCGCCCGCACATGACGGCCCGTGGTTTGGTTTTGGTTTTGGTTCTAGTTCTGGTTCGGTCACGGCAGTGATGCAGGGGCGAAGGCGCGTCAACCTCCCCGACGGAGCGTGACGAGGCGCTTTTGGGTTTCCCTGGCCCTGGAAGCGACGGATCTCTCGGGCACCCGTATCCCGCCCCCGTGTGGATGGAGTGGTCGCCGTCGATGTGGACGCGCCGGTGTCCTTTTGTTCAACGCCACGGGCTTGCCCTTTACCTGCGTACGTGTACGAAAAGTCCCACCTTTTGCGTCCAGGCTCGGCCCGGAAGGTACTACACGGACGTGGTGAGATTCTCTCGTCCCCCCACATCCCGTGTGCCCTGTGAGTCTGGCTGCCTGCATATCAACACCGTCCATGGCTTTGGCCGCTGGCTCGACCCGTCGCGGTGTGGGGCACCTACCCACCTAGCTCTAGCTGCACCGGTCAATGTCGAGATGCGCAAGGATAGACTTCACCATTTCCCATGGTATTACGGCCCTTCGCCAGCGTGCTAGTATTACTCCAGGTACCGGTCAATGGCAGGTAAACGGACGCGAACGCGCGTTGAAGCGTTCTACGCTGACTTGTAAAAGTCAGTCAGGTGGGAAACCCCTCCCTGCGAAAAACTGTGACAGTTTGGGAAAGTAATTTTACTTCACACTTCCGTGCCGAGTGAGGCGTTTTAAATCTTTTCGGTTAAGAAAAAGCTGAATTTTTTTATACAAGTAAACAAGGATGAAATATTTTGGGATGTGTATGTGTGTAAAATTTTGGGATGAAATATTTTGAAATGCGGTCCGTACAAAAGAAGACAAATTAATGACCTGGAGGACGAATAGTATCATGTGTTAAAAATGCCCAGATTTGTCTTATTTGCACAGCCCTAATTTTAAAGTATTTTGTTTTGAAAATTTACACACTTATGCATTATGCCTCCAGGTATAAGTATTTTGTTTTGAAAATTTACACACTTATGCATTATGCCTCCAGGTATAAGTATTTTGTTTTGAAAATTTACACACTTATGCATTATGCCTCCAGGTATAAGTATATTTTTTTTCAGAATCTTTCGAAATGTAAAAATATAAATTTTGATGATTTTTGTTTCTTTTAAAAAAACTGGCCACGTTGGGGCTTGGACTCCAAAAGGGAGTTTCGCTCCGTGCCCCGCTATGTTTTTATAGAGATCTTTCTGTTCGAAAGGAAAAATAAATATATACTGTATATTTTTAGCAAAGGATAAATAAATAAATGACACCACCAACGAATACTTTATGGGCCATGCACAGCGACCGATCGTTAGTCCTTCAACTGAACCAGGCCGACCCGTTACGGTGCATTTTGTATATGACGCTCATTTCGTATACGAGAGCTGGTCACGGAATGGGCCGGCCCATTTAGCGACGTAGCGTAGGTTTTGCTGGAATTTTTTCCTTTTCTGGTTGATTTCTTTCACTGAGTTTTCCTGTTTCTTTTTTTTACTTATCCTTATTTACTTTTATTTTTATATAAATTCACAAGTCAAAAACCAGTTCAACATATTAAAAACTTGTTCAGATTTTCAAATTTTTTTCGAAAACTGCTTGGAATTTAAATAGTTTTTCACTTTCCCCAAATATGTTCCAAATTTTCTAGACTAAAAAGTATTATTTTTTTCATTTTTGTTTATATTTTACTTTTTTTGGAATTAAAAATATACTTTTCTCAAAAACTTATTCAAAACCTTTAAGATCTGGTTGTGAATTTCAAATAGTCTTTGAAACATTGTTTACGTTTTAAAATATATTTGGAATTTTAAAAATGTTCAAACACTTTTTTCTCCAAATAATTCAAAATTTTAGCCGATACAATACACTCTACAGTCCTTGCTACGGTACACGTTATATTACGCCGCTACAGTAGGCATTGGAGTCACTAATTGGCCGGCCTAGTTGGGGTCGCCCCTATGCGTCCCACTGCTATTGGACGCACCGAGCGGAATGTATGGGTTGCCCCGTTCCGGCTCAAGTTATTGTGTATATCGGTAACTGGGCTTCAGCTTGGCCCATAGCTTTTCTGGTTCGGGGGATGTACTCTTTTCTATCACAATACTATTTTTTGGATTTTTTTTCTGAAAAAGCTATTATTCTCTTTTTAATTTCCCCACTGTCTTGGAGAGGTAATAAAGTGAATAGGAAGACATGTGTTATGGCCAGACACGATTTCCGAGTTATGGAGCATTTTAAGCATGCACCACGGAGATGACGAATTCTAAAGAGCCAATGATGCTCTAGTTGCAAAATATAATGAAGTCGGCTTACTCTTGATTGTGATTTTGGGCTTGCAGCCATGGAAAATGTAGCAGTCTAACTTGATGGAAAAGATGTTTTGCGACAAGGTTAGGTACATAGTATTTACACTTGATCAATTCAAAAGGACACCCAGTCTCCTACGTGGGTTTTAGTGTAAATAACAAGTAATTAGGATACTATTGTTTACAAATGTATGAACAAGTATTAGTCCCATGTGTACGAGATAGAGTGGTCGGGGACCGTAGGAAAAATGATAAAAGAACACACATTTCAACTATGCATTTTATTTCTTCCGTTTGCACTAAAAAACCCACTTCCGTGACTATACGTCTTTGTCACAGCATGTCACGTTTTCTGTCATGCATGTATATTCATGACGGTTTTGTGACAGCATCAAGATAGTCATACATGTGTTGTCGTAGAAGTGTTTCATGACAATACTCAAATTATTATCACAGAGGTGTCCACTTTCATGATGATAAATAATGTGTCATGGAAGTGTTTTCGTCAAGGGTAAGCGACACGTCGCATCCACCATAATGGGTCGCCTTTAGGCTATCGTGTTTCAGATTGGATTCGGTAACATGTTAACGGACTGGACCAATGGCAATTTTCCACATGTCAAATTCTCATTCGCCAGTTGATCCACGTGTTAGTTCTGCATCGCGACAGATGTCATCGTTCCAGCAGACGGAAGGCGCCAATGGTACGCCGACACATGGAATGGCCCAGCAGTGACCCATTTAGGTTAAAAAGGCCGACCCGGTCAAAATAAGTGGGCCGACCCATTAGCGGCCTACTTGTGTCTGACCCATTTACAACCACGACCCACACGAGTTCTGCTAATTCGGCCCGTCAAAGGCCCATTAAAGATTTGACACCATTTGGGCCCATTGTCATTTCTGGCCCGTTAACAGCCCGCTATGTCTTTGGGCTCAATTACGGCCCGAGCTTCTTTTGGCCTGTTAGCAACCCATTCTAGAGATAGGCCAATATCCCGCTGGTATGTCTTTCAGCCTTTTATCGGTCCATTCTGTAGTTGGGCCAATTTCCAGCGTGCTGTGTCTTTCGGTCTGTTAACGGCCCGTAGCATAGTTGGGCCATTGACGTCCCACCCGGCTTTGGGTCCGTTAGCAACCCATATTCTCAATCGCAAAATTCTAGCCCGACCTCACTTTCGTCCCGTTAAAGGCCCAATAGGCCCGCTTTGTGCCCAAAATGCTTTAGGCCTCTTAACGACCCGACATGTAAATGGGCCGAGAATAAACTAACGTTTATTTCGTCCTGCTAGTGGCCCATGGGCTCGTTTTCGTTACGGCAGCCCTATCGAGCTTTCGGCCTGTTAACGACATGGTAAGATCCCTTGTTTATGCTAGGCCCACATTCATTGACAAAATGCATTTCTTCCATGTGCGACCCACTAATTGTAACGAGCCCCGTTGATTGGGTTATCCAAGCCATTATGAGCCCACGTAGATCAGGATCCACAAACTATTAGTTGACCAGCTCAATTACGACCCGCTTTGACTGCCCATTTTTGTTTGTTCGGATTGCGTCCATGTAATGTTTTAGCTTGTCGGCCCTGATTTCAATGATAGCATATACAATAACACAGAATTATCCTACTCTATACAATCCCTAAAAGAACCTACACTATACAATAAAGAAATTAAGGCAGATTACATCCACTAAGTATCATAGTTCGCCACCAGTGATAATAAAGTGTACATAAACAGCAAATTACAAACACTGGACACATACATCTCCTACATGATGGACGCGCATCAACAGAACTTACCATTTGAACTATAATCTCTTCAGAAAATAGGATTGGCAGGATTCAGATATCACATATTTCAGTCTGCAAAATCTCCACTTCCTTAGTGGTTATCTCACTCTTGTTTCATTTTTTGACTCTTGCATCTGATATCCGCACCTCCTATCTCAGCATGTTGATTACATGTTGATACTCATATGCATGCTGCCTTGGCCGCCTCTAGTTGATGCTCTAGAATATCAGCACATTCCAATTCCAATCCGTAATCCTTTGGGAACGGCCATGCCGCACTGCTATGAGAGCTTTGTGTTGATGTCACTTTATCCTGAAATGTTTCTATAAGTACACATGACTAGGGTAAAAATATAGTTACAACAGTGTGAAGCGAGCATGATAGGCTATCTGGTACATGTCAAAACAAGATTAACAATAAGGTACACGTCATGAAGCATAAGTAGGTGATATTTTAAAAGCCCGCGTACAGAAATCTCTCTTAGCTCACCAAAGGAGCATGATGTTGGGGCCAAATCCAAAACACAAACAAGTCACAAATTTAGACCACCCGCAACTAATGAACATTATATCTCTACTCCTAATGGAGCACTTGGTAGCCTGGTATGGTTTATTTTTGTCCGCTTTTTTCGTCCCTTCCATACCCGCACTGACTGTTTCTCACTCATCGGTTTTCTTTCGCCCCTCCCGTAGAAAAAAATAAGGCTGTGATATGTCTCCAACGTATCTATAATTTTTGATTATTCCATGCTGTTTTATTATCAATCTTGGATGTTTTATAATCATTTTATAGTCATTTTATATCATTTTTTGGTACTAACCTATCGACATAGTGCCAAGTGCCAGTTGTTGTTTTCTGCATGTTTTTTACATCGCGGGAAATCAATATCAGACGGAGTCCAAATGCCACGAAACTTTATGATGATTTTTTATGGACCAAAAGGAAGAAGTTGGGCCCTGGTTGTACCAGGGGGTCCCGGGGAGGGGACAACCCACCAGGGCCCGCCACCTCGGGTGCCCCCCGGACCGCCTCTTTGCTCTATAATTACCCCAGTATTCCAGAACCCTAGGGGAGTCGACGAAATATTCATCCAGCCGCCGCAAAGTCCAGAACCACCAGATCCAATCTAGACACCATCACGGAGGGGTTCACCACTTCCATTGGTGCCTCTCCGATGATGCGTGAGTAGTTCTTTGTAGACCTTCGGGTCCGTAGTTAGTATCTAGATGGCTTTCTCTGTCTCACTGAATTCTCAATACAATGGTCTCTTGGAGAGCCATATGATGTAACTCTTTTGGCGGTGTGTTTGTTGGTTCCGATGAACTTCGAGTTTATGATCAGTTATATCTTTTTATATCCATGAAAGTTATTTGAGTTTCTGTGATCTCTTATATGCATGATCTCTTATAGCCTCGTATTTCTTCTCCGATATTTGGGTTTTGTTTGGCCAAATTCATCTATTTATCTTGCAATGGGAAGAGGTGCCCGGTAGTGAGTTCGATCTTACGGTGCTTGATCCCAGTGATAGAAAGGGAACCGATACGTATGTATCGTTGCTACTAAGGATAAAAAGATGGGATCTATATCTATGCAATAGATAAACGGATCTTGTCGACATCATGTCATTGTTCTTATTGCATTACTCCGTTTTTTCATGAACTTAATACACTAGATGCATGCTGGATAGTGGTCGATGTGTGGAGTAATAGTAGTAGATGCAGCCAGGAATCGGTCTACTAATCTTGGACGTGATGCCTATGTAATGATCATTGCCTGGATATCGTCATAATTATTTTAAGTTCTATCAATTGCCCAACAGTAATTTGTTTACCCACCGTTTGCTATCTTTCTCGAGAGAAGCCTCTAGTGAAACCTACGCCCCCGGGTCTTCTTTCTCATATATTTGCCTTGCGATCTACTTTTTCCTTGCGTTTATTTTCAGATCTATTAAACCAAAAATACAAAAATACCTTGCTACAATTTATTCTTATTTATTTTATTTGGCATTTGATCTATCAATCTACTATAAATTTACCTCATGTCCTTTGCCTATCTTGAGGCGTCGTACACCGAAAGGGATTGACAACCCCTTTAACACGTCTGGTTGCGAGGTGTTGTTATTTGTGTGCAGGGGCTGTTTACATTGTGTTGCTTGGTTCTCCTACTGGTTCGATAACCTTGGTTTCATACCCGAGGAAAATACCTACCGTCATTGTACTGCATGATCCCTTCCTCTTTGGGGAAATACCGATGTAGCTTCAAGTGACATCAAAAGGAATTTCTGGCACCATTGCCGGGGAGGATCTTCAACATTACTAGGTTCCTAATCACAAATCTCATCTCCTTGCAATTTACATTATTCGCCATTTGCCTCTTGTTTTCCTATCCCCCACTTCACAAAAATTTATCGTTTTATTCGCCTCTCCTTTTCACCGATCTCTTGTCTCTAATCCCGATGGCTAGCGTCCCTACTCCTCCTTTGTCACCAGATTTTGAAGTTCTTTACTTCAAGCAAAGACAAGGAGAAAATTTGAAAGATGCCTGGTATAGGCTTATGGAATTGTATCGTGTCTCCAACCTAAAGGGGGATGCTAAGGTTTTGCTTCGTAATTTTTACATAGGACTCGCTTTGCATCATAGACAACTTCTTGATTTTGTCGCTAAAGGAAATTTTATTGAGCTTGATGCAAACGCTGCCTATGAAATCTTGGAAGGAATTTTGGGAATTCCTCCTCAAAAGAAGGGGTTTTCCTTTACCCCTGAGGGAGTTCAAATGTTGGACAAACTTGGTGATTTACATAAACATATGGTCGAAATACAGAAATATAATGAACCCCTCAAGCCCCTCAATGGTAGTATCAATCGCATGAATACCTTGATTACTCTTTGCAACAAGCGATTGGATATTTTGGATCTTAAGATGGTTTCTTTTCTGGAGAATTTAGGGAAGCGTAAAGAGCCTCCCGGGTTTGAGAAAACCCTTACAAAAGTTGCCAAAACTTCGGAAGACAAAACTTAGATCCTTTCTTTATGCCTAGCTAAGGGCGTAAAACTATAGCGCTTGTTGGGAGGCAACCCAATGAATAAAATTTATTTTTGCCTTTTGCTTTCTGTTCCTGTGTGTTAACACAATTATGCTACTGGTATGATTGTGTTTTTTGTATTTTAGTTAGTGTTTGTGCCAAGTAAAGCCTTTAGGATCGTCTGGGGTGATAGTTCTTTGATCTTGCTGAAAAAGACAGAAACTTTGTGCTCACAAAAATAATTTTCATAAATTACAGAAAAGAGATTTTGCCCTGATTCTTTTTGCAGAAGATTAATATACAAATTACTCTGGTCTTACTAATTTGGTAGAATTGTTGGAGTTCCAGAAGTATTCGAAAATTCCATATTACTACAGACTGTTCTGTTTTGACATATTCTGTTTTCTTTGTGTTGTGTGCTTATTTTGATGGCTCCATGGTTTTATTTGATGAGTTTTTGCCATAGAAAAGTTGAAATACAGTAGATATAATACAAAAACAAAATAAGAATTGGTTTGACACAGCACTTATAGTAGTGGTTTGCTTTCTTTTACTAACGGATCTCACAAGGGTTTTGTTGAGTTTTGTGTGATTGAAGTTTTCAAGTTTTGGGTTATCTTACGATGGATGAGAGAAGGATAGAAGAGCCTAAGCTTGGGGATGCCCCGGCATCCCAAGCTATTATCCAAGAATGAGCAACCAACTAAGCTTGGGGATGCCCCCGAGTGGCATCCCCTCTTTCTTCTAACGACCATCGGTATTTTACTCGAGGCTATATTTTTATTCGTCACATGATATGTATTTTGCTCGGAGCGTCTTGTATGATATGTGTCTTTGCTTGTTTTATTTTGTGTTTTAAGTCATCAATCCTTGTTGGACACACCTATTTTAGAGAGCCAAAATTATGTCATGACTTATTAGAATTGCTCTCTATGCTTCACTTAAATTTTTATGAGCAATGTACTTGCTCTAGTGCTTCACTTATATCTTTTGAGCATGGTGTGCTTAGTATTTTTGGAGAAATGCTCTCTTGCTTCACTTAGATTTATTTGAGAGTTAGTAAAATTTTGAAGAAATTCTCTCTTGGTTCACTTAAATTATTTTGACAGAAATAAAATATGTTATGCTCATGATCTTCACTTATATTTGCTTGAGCTTATGAAAAGCAACACATGAAAATTAGTCCCAAAGTGATAGATATCCAAGAAGGATAAAGAAAGAAAAAATATATGTCATGAAGATCATTGGACAAAATATACTTGATTCTTAGTAATAGTTTTGAGATATGATGATGTGATATGTGACCTATGTTGATGAGTAATTATGCTCTAGTAAGAATATTGGTGTTAAGGTTTATGATTCCCTATGCATGCACGAAAGTCAATAATCATGCAATGAAAATTATATCCTACTTGTGGTGCATTATTCGGTGTTAATTATGCTTAATGCTTGCTTATGAGATTATTCGTTTCTTGGTTGGTCGCTTCTCAATATTTTTGCTATCCTTCATTTTGCACCAAGTATGACCTCTACTTGTGCATCCAAAATCCTTTAAACCAGTTTTGCCACATGAGTCTACTATATCTACCTATATGCTGTATTCTTTTGCCGTTCTAAGCAAATTTGCATGTGCCATCTCTAATTTTCAAAATAAACTTCTCTTTTGTGTGTTTGTTTCGTTCACGGAACGGTAACGGGTGGCTAACATTTTCCATGCTGGATGTGTTATTCTCACGATGAGTGTTTATTCACTTGTCATTGCATGAGAGTAAGGCAAAGGTTTTAGGGATGCCTAGTCCCGAAATGCAAAAATGAATTTACTTTATGATGTCAAATTATAAATTCCTTGGAAAGTGTTGGTATGGAGGGCAACCGTGGATACGGCTAGCCGTGGAAAGTGAAAGTATGGTGGAAAAAGGAATAAACTTTATTTTCTGTTTGGGAACCGCCTATGATATATCTAGCATGGAAAGTGTTGGGAACTCTGTGTCATTTTTGTTGGTGGGATGGATACACCTCCCAAAATGTTTTTGTCTCTAATTTTTTGCTTTGAGCTTTGGCACCTCTACAAATCCATACTTCCCTCTGCAAAGGGCTTTTATTTTACTTTATGTAATTTTTATTTTTAAAATCGAGTCTCCATCCTCTCTTATAAAAGCAAAAACTAGGAGGCAATATGATCATACTTAAGTATTGGGTGTAGCTAATATTTGAGTGTGTTTCATGAATGGATCAATGTTTGAGAACGATGGGCTAGGGATAACTTGTTTTAGCATTGATATTTCGAAAGACATGGTTGAATGTTGATATGCTTGAGTATCTAAATTATTATGTCAAAACTAGACTATTGCTTTGAATCACATAAAAGTCCAAATGTCCATGCTATAAATAAAAGAATACGATATGACATGTTAAACAACACTCGACATCAAAAATTCTGTTTTTATCACTTACCTACTCGAGGACGAGCAGGAGTTAAGCTTGGGGATGCTGATACGTCTCCAACATATCTATAATTTTTGATTATTCCATGCTGTTTTATTATCAATCTTGGATGTTTTATAATCATTTTATATCATTTTTTGGTACTAACCTATTGACATAGTGCCAAGTGCAAGTTGTTGTTTTCTGCATGTTTTTTACATCACATGAAATCAATATCAGACGGAGTCCAAATGCCACGAAACTTTACGATGATTTTTGATGGACCAAAAGGAAGAAGTTGGGCCCTTGTTGCACCTGGAGGGAGTCCCGAGGAGGGGACAACCCACCAGGGCACGCCAGGAGGCCCAGGCGCGCCCTGGTGGGTTGTGCCCACCTCGGGTGCCCCCGGACCGCCTCTTTGCTCTATAAATACCCTAATATTCCAGAAACCCAAGAGGAGCCGACGAAATATTCATCCAGCTGCCGCAAAGTCCAAAACCACCAGATCCAATCTAGAAACCATCACGGAGGGGTTCACCACTTCCATTGGTGCCTCTCCGATGATGCATGAGTATTTCTTTGTAGACCTTCGGGTCCGTAGTTAGTAGCTAGATGACTTTCTCTCTCTCGCTGAATTCTCAATACAATGGTCTCTTGGAGATCCATATGATGTAACTCTTTTTGCGATGTGTTTATTGGGATCCGATGAACTTCGAGTTTATGATCAGTTATATTTTTTTATATCCATGAAAATTATTTGAGTTTCTTTGATCTCTTATATGCATGATCTCTTACAGCCTGGTATTTCTTCTCCGATATCTGGGTTTTGTTTGGCCAACTTGATCTACTTATCTTGCAATGGGAAGAGGTGCCCGGTAGTGGGTTCGATCTTACGGTGCTTGATCCCAGTGACAGAAAGGGAACCGACACGTATGTATCATTGCTAGTAAGGATAAAAAGATGGGATTTATTTCTACGCAATAGATAAATGGATCTTGTGTACATCATGTCATCGTTCTTATTGCATTACTCCGTTTTTCCATGAACTTAATACACTAGATGTATGCTGGATAGCGGTTTGTGTGGAGTAATAGTAGTAGATACAGGTAGGATTCGGTCTACTAATCTTGGACGTGATGCCTATGTAATGATCATTGCCTGGATATTATCATAATTATTGGAAGTTCTATCAGTTGCCCAACAGTAATTTGTCTACCCACCGTTTGCTATCTTTCTCGAGAGAAGCCACTAGTGAAACCTATGTCCCCTGGGTCTTCTTTCTCATATATTTGCCTTGCGATCTACGTTTTCCTTGCATTTATTTTCAGATCTATTAAACCAAAAATACAAAAATACCTTGCTGCAATTTATTCTTATTTATTTTATTTGGCGTTCGATCTGTCAATCTACTACAAATTTACCTCACGTTGTTTGCCTATCTTGAGGCGCCGTACCCCGAAAGGGATTGACAACCCCTTTAACACGTCGGGTTGCGAGGTGTTGTTATTTGTGTGCAAGGGTTGTTTACGTTGTGTTGCTTGGTTCTCCTACTGGTTCAATAACCTTGGTTTCATATCTGAGGGAAATACCTACCTTCGCTGTGCTGCATCATCCCTTCCTCTTGGGGAAATACCGACGTAGCTTCAAGCGACATCAGGCTGCTCCTCTATCTCCTTTTCTCGAGATGCTCCTCTCCCCGATACCCTTGCACGCGTTAGGGTTCCTTGAGCAGCTACCGCCGCCGCACAGAAACCCATCCAGCACTCCGGTTTCCTGATGCTCACCCCTCGCTTCCCTCGTCACTCCCTCCTCCAAGGAGATCGGCTGCCACCATCACAGCGTCTAGGATCTGGCAACGCCGGGACGCTGCCACACCTCCTTTGCTCATGTCCCCATCTCCCCAGCTGGAGAGGCCCCTGCTTCCCTCTCCTCCTGCGACGCTAGAGCTGGCCGTGAGCGGATGGTGCTCTCGGGAGCGGGGGACACAAGTGCGGTGCAGGCGGCGGCCAGGAGCGACGTGAGCAGTAGCCCGCGGCAGGCAGGGCCAACGCTCAACGATGGGTAACAGACTAATACCCACACTGTTGCGCCCATGTCTCAGTGTCCACCCATGTAATCATCTATAGGCATTCTTTCGTCATCTTCAACATTTTTTGCTCATGTAGGATTTGAAGAATTAAGATGGCTATTATGCGATAATAATTTACTGCATAGGTGGGATCAAAATCAAAATATTGAGAGAAACATGACTTGTGCTTCAGCCTGCAATACCTCACAATAACGGGTGCTTATTCTAACTGCTTTTGGATCACTTATTACTACATATATGCCCCAAAATTATCCATCAATAATTTTATTTTGTATATTGTTGTCAATTAGAGGACCTTGGCAATCTGATCAAGATTTACGCCGACCACATGCTTTTGATCACTTATTACTTTTTAAGTAGTTTGTGCGGAAGGCTGTAAAAGTTGGGATCAGAAACTTTGCTAGGATATGCATTGGTTGCCATCTCCAATCCCTAGGTGACCCTCTCATTATGCGTTCACTTGGTCAAGAAGTTCGTCACTGCCGCCGAGGAACAGAACATGTAGGCTAATTGGAGTCTTAGTTGTTGGCACCTGGCTTGCTTGCTACTAATAAATTTGGGTTGAATGCAATGTGTTAATTTGCTCCGTCTGCAGGAGCTTCTTGCAACTTTGGATAGTTGTGTTGCCGGCGCTGCCACACTGCTGTCTCATTTCGGCTCCCGTGCTGCATCGCCTGATGCATCGGGGGAGGAGATGTATGGCGTGTTTGGTTGCCCACAAAATCGCAACCAGGCCTAGTTGGGCCACAAAATATGTGTTTGGTTGCGAACGCAGTGGGTTGTCTAGCTAGAAATTGCTGAATTGGCAGTTTCTAGTGAGCCAGGCCGATGGCAGCACAAGATCGCATGCGCGGGGGGGGGGGGGGGGGGGAGGGGGGCAAGGCAAAAGCGAGTGGGAATGGCGAAAGATGGAAATCGGGCGCGGCAACACGGCGCCAAATCTATGCCCACCACACCCATTTACTCGTTCACCGCTACCTCTAGGACAACCACTTCCTCTAGCCTCACCACACCGGTGGCGGCGACTCAGATCTGTGCAAGCGGCAGCGGTGATAGCAGATCCGGCAGTAGGAGTTGTTGTTGCTCTTCCATTTGGCCACCGTCTGTTCGTCCTTGACTCAGCCATTGCCCCCTCTTCATCGTCCTCGTCAGTAAGCAACACCCCCTCTCCCCTATTTTAGGTGCATTCTTAGGCCATTAGGCAAGGTGTAGGATTGATTTCCCCATTGCTCAATGCACCCTCGATGTGGACTAGGTCATGGATGCACATATGCGGCTGGTAGTTCAGGAGGAGCACTGATATCTGTGATTCAGGCATGGATCATGTTCATGCATAAGAGAGTTGTTCGTTGTGGTGAGAGACCTGTCATTAGGTATGCTCCAATGCTTATGTGGGAGCAGGAGAGGATCGGCAATCTGAACTACATATACAGCTACAATGACATAGAGGCTCTATGGATGCTTACGAAAAGAGCCCCATTTCCCAGACTTGTCCAGACCTTCAGGAGCAGGGGGTTGTGATACTTGTGAGCTGCGTTGGGATTTCCTCGAAGAGGAGAGGATGATGCAGTACAGTAGAGATAAGTATTTCCAGCAGTTAAGAATCAAGGTTATCGATCCAGTAGGAGAACCACGCAACACCTCATTAGCAGTACCTACAGAAAAATAACAAATACTTGCACCACAAAAAAGACACATCCATGACCTTTTGGGCTGAACAAATTTTTTCCTGGCATGGTTATGACACTTCTATGACAATAATTGTGACAAAAACACGTATCAACATAGATGTGGTGGGCTCCTACTTCTGTGACAAAAAATCATGATAGAAAATGGACTTTTCGTCCTGGGCGGGCCGGAGAAGCACCTGCATGACATTCTTTGGGCCGTCCATGATGGGAAAAATCATGGTAGAAGCGAGGGCGATGAAAATATCAGGGAGTTCCTGGTTACGGTGGGTGGTCAGGACCGAGCGATGCATTTTGGTTTGTGCATTTCTCTCGTACGCGTGTGGGTGCGAGGCGTTGGCTAACTGAACCCAAGCGAGCGAACTAGCTATGTTACTGTACCCGAGCGATCGATCCCTTGGCTATTAACTGAACCTAAGCGATTCATTCGCTGCTGAGTGAACCCGAGCGATTCATTCGCTGCTGCTGCTAACTGAACCCGAGCGATCGATCACTGCTGCTGCTTGCTGAAGCCGATCGAGCCCCGTGTGAGACGTAGCCAACCGGTCTTGGGTTTCCTCTCGAGGAACAGTGACTGCTGCGACCATGCGCGTGATGTCTACTACACAACCTTCTTCTTGTAGACGTTCTTGGGCCTGCAAGTGCACAGGTTTGTAGGATAGTAGCAAATTTCCCTCAAGTGGATGACCTAAGGTTTATCAATCCGTGGGAGGCGTAGGATGAAGATGGTCTGTCTCAAGCAACCCTGCAACCAAATAACAAAGAGTCTCTTGTGTCCCCAACACACCCAATACAATGGCAAATTGTATAGGTGCACTAGTTCGGCGAAGAGATGGTGATACAAGTGCAATATGGATAGTAGATATAGGTTTTTGTAATATGAAAATATAAAAGCAGCAAGGTAACTAATGATAAAAGTGAGCGTAAACGGTATTGCAATGGTAGGAAACAAGGCATAGGGTTCATACTTTCACTAGTGCAAGTTCTCTCAACAATAATAACACAACTGGATCATATAACTATCCCTCAACATGCAACAAAGAGTCACTCCAAAGCCACTAATAGCGGAGAACAAACGAAGAGATTATGGTAGGGTATGAAACCACCTCAAATTTATTCTTTCGGATCAATCTATTCAAGAGTTTGTACTAGAATAACACCTTAAGACACAAATCAACCAAAATCCTAATGTCACCTAGATACTCCATTGTCACCTCAAGTATCCGTGGGCATGATTATACGATATGTATCACAGAATCTCAGATTCATCTATTCAACCAACACAAAGTACTTCAAAGAGTGCCCCAAAGTTTCTACCGGAGAGTCAAGACGAAAACGTGTGCCAACCCCTATGCATAGGTTCATGGGCGGAACCCGCAAGTTGATCACCAAAACATACATCAAGTGGATCACGTGATATCCCATTGTCACCACAAATAAATAAAATCAAATGATCCTATTTTCAAAATTTGAGGAAACTCAAATATGAAAATAACGAAATCCCCAACTCTCTCCGTGGGTCCTTGAGTTGCGTAGAATTTCTAAGATCGGACCAAAATGCAAAAATATGATATGCAATGATGATCTATGTATAACATTCCAAATTGAAAATTTGGGATGTAACATAATGCCGCTTTGCTGAATCTTGTTATGAAAGATCAATTTTCTGGCCTTCCTAGTGAAGATGCCGCATCCCATCTAAACAATTTCGTTAATTTGTGCAATATGCAAAAGAAGAAAGATGTGGATAATAATATTGCTAAATTGAAGCTATTTTCGTTTTCGCTTAGAGATCGCGCTAAAACTTGGTTTCCATCTTTTCCCAAAAATAGTATTGATTCATGGAATAAGTGTAAAGATGCTTTCATCTCTAAGTATTTTCCTCCTGCTAAGATCATCTCCCTTAGGAACGATATTATGAATTTTAAGCAACTTGATCATGAGCATGTTGCACAATCTTGGGAGAGGATGAAATTTATGATACGAAATTGCCATACACATGGCTTGAGTTTGTGGATGATTATACAAAAAATTTATGTTGGATTGAATTTTGCTTCTAGAAATCTTTTAGATTCGGCCGCAGGGGGCACTTTTATGGAAATTACTTTGGGAGAGGCTACTTTGCTCCTAGATAATATCATGGTTAATTATTCTCAATGGCACACCGAAAGATCCACTAGTAAAAAAGTTCATGCGATTGAAGAGATTAATGTTTTGAGTGGAAAGATGGATGAACTTATGAAATTATTTGCTAATAAGAGTGCTTCTTATGATCCTAATGATATGCCTTTGTCCACTTTGATTGAGAATAACAACGAATCCATGGACGTGAATTTTGTTGGTAGGAACAATTTTGGTAACAACGTGTATAGAGGCAATTTCAATCCTAGGCCGTTTCCTAGTAATTCCTCTAATAATTATGGTAATTCCTACAACAATTCTTATGGAAATTTTAACAAGATGCCCTCTGATTTCGAGAATAGTGTTAAAGAATTTTTGAGTTCGCAAAAGAATTTTAATGCTATGATTGAAGAAAAATTTCTCAAGATTGATGATTTGGCTAGGAACATCGATAGAATTTCTCTTGATGTTGATTCTTTGAAACTTAGATCTATTCCACCTAAGCATGATATCAATGAGTCTCTCAAATCCATGAGAATTTCCATTGATGAGTGCAAAGAAAGAACCGCTAAGATGCGTGCTAAAAAGATTGGTCTGTAAAAGCGTCTTCTTCTAGTCTTTGTGATAATAATGATGAAGATCTAAAAGTGATTGATGTGAATCCTATTGAATCTTCGGTTTCCAATATTAATCTTGATAAAGATGGGAGTGGAGATGAGTCAACTTTAGTTAAAAGGCGTCCCAATGATTCAGAGTTTTTAGATCTAGATGCAAAAATTGATAAAAGTGGGATTGGAGAGGTCAAGACTTTAAGTAGTAATGAACCCACTTTTTTGGATTTCAAGGAATTTAATTATGATAATTGTTCTTTAATAGATTGTATTTCCTTGTTGCAATCCGTGTTGAATTCTCCTCATGCTTATAATCAAAACAAAGCTTTTACTAAACATATTGTTGATGCTATGATGCAATCTTTTGAAGAAAAGCTTGAATTAGAAGTTTCTATCCCTAGAAAACTTTATGATGAGTGGGAATATACTATTAATATTAAGATTAAAGATTATTAATGCCATGCTTTGGGTGATTTGGGTGCTAGTGTTTCCATGATTCCAAAAACTTTGTGTGATGTGTTAGGTTTCCGTGAATTTGATGATTGCTCTTTAAATTTGCATCTTGCAGATTCCACTATTAAGAAACCTATGGGAAGGATTAATGATGTTCTTATTGTTACAAATAGGAACTATGTGCCCGTACATTTCATTGTTCTTGATATAGATTGCAATCCTACATGTCCTATTATTCTTGGTAGACCTTTCCTTAGAATGATTGGTGCAATTATTGATATGAAAGAAGAAAACATTAGATTCCAATTTCCGTTAAGGAGAGGCATGTAACACTTTCCTAGGAAGAAAATTAAATTTCCATATGAATCTATTATGAGAGCCACTTATGGATTGCATACCAAAGATGACAATACCTAGATCTATTCGCGTTTTTATGCCTAGCTAAGGGCGTTAAACAATAGCGCTTGCTGGGAGGCAACCCAATTTTATTTTTGTTCTTTGATTTTTGTTCTTGTTTAGTAATAAATAATTCATCTAGCCTCTGTTTAGATGTGGTTTATGTTTTAGTTAGTGTTTGTGCCAAGTTAAACCTTTAGGATAGCTTACGGTGATAGTTGTGTTGATCCCGCTGAAAATCAGAAACTTTTGCACCCAGGAAAATAATTTTAAAAATTCACAGAAATGTGCTTTTGATCTGATTATTCTTGATCTGGATTTTTACACAAATTGCTCAGGTTTTCCTATTTGTTCAGAATTTTTGGAGTTACATAAGTATTCTAGAGTTACATATTGCTACACACTGTTCTGTTTTTGACAGATTCTGTTTTTTGCGTATTGTTTGCTTGTTTTGATGAATCTATGGGTAGTATCGGGGGGTATGAACCATGGAAAAGTTGGAATACAATAGATATTACACCAATATAAATAAAGAATGAGTTTGCAAGAATAACTTAAAGTGGTGTTTTATTTTTCTTATACTAATGGAGCTCATGAGATTTTCTGTTGAGTTTTGTGTTGTGAAGTTTTCATGTTTTGGGTAAGGATTTGATGGACTATGGAATAAGGAGTGGCAAGAGCCTAAGCTTGGGGATGCCCAAGGCACCCCAAGGTAATATTCAAGGACAACCAAAAGCCTAAGCTTGGGGATGCCTCGGAAGGCATCCCCTCTTTCATCTTCGTCTATCGGTAACTTTACTTGAGGCTATATTTTTATTCACCACATGATATGTGCTTGGAGCGTCTTGTATAATTTGAGTCTTTGCTTTTTAGTTTTCCACAATTATCCTTGCTGTACACACCTTTTGGGAGAGACACGCATGAATCGTGATTTATTAGAATACTCTATGTGCTTCACTTATATCTTTTGAGCTAGGCAATATTGCTCTAGTACTTCACTTATATATTTTTAGAGCACGCCGGTGGCTTTATTTTATAGAAATTTATGAACTCTCAAGGAAAAGTGATTGAAATTATCATTGATCTAACTTATGCACTTATCTAGCATTCACACTTCATAAATTATTTCTTTTATCATTTACCTACTCGAGGACGAGTATGAATTAAGCTTGGGGATGCTAATACATCTCCAACATATCTATGATTTATGAAGTATTCATGCTGTTATTTATCATTCTTGGATGTTTTCCAACCATATTATAGCAACTTTGTATCATTTTTTGGGACTAACCTATTGACCCAGTGCCCAGTGCCAGTTGCTGTTTTTGCTTGTTTTTTACATCGCAGGAAATCCATATCAAACGCAATCCAAACACCGCGAAACTTTTTGTGGATTTTTATGGACCAGAAGACACCCAATGGGCCAGAGCAGCACCTGAGGGGTTCCCCAAAGGGGGCACAACCCACCAGGGCGCGCCTGGGCCCCCAGGCGCACCCTTATGGTTGTGCCCACCTTGGTGGCCTCCCGCACTCCCTCTTCGCCCTATAAATTGTCAAATATTTCAAAAACCCTCGCGGACAACCTAGATCGGAAGTTCCGTCGCCGCAAGCCTGTGTAGCCACCGAAGACCAATCGGGAGCTATTACGGCACCCTGACGGTGGGGGAGATCATCACCGGTGGCCATCTTCATCATCCCGGCGGCCACCATGATGAGGAGGGAGTAGTCAACCCTCGGTGCTGAGGGTTTGTACCAGTAGCTATGTCTTAATCTCTCTCTCGTGATCTTAAGATGTCATGATCTTGATGTATCATGGGCTTTGTTGACATAGACGGATCATATGATGTTTCTCCCCTTTCTACTCTTGTTGTGATGAATTGAATCTTTACCCTTTGAAGTTTTGTCTTGTCGGATTGAATGTTCAAATCTGAGAACACATGATGCATGTCTTGCGGTATGAATACTTGAGGTGACAATGGAGTGTCATATTTATTCACTTGATGTATGTTATGGCACTCAACTTGCGGATTCCCGAGGTGACATTGGGGTATTCTATGCATAATGGGTTGATGCATGTTTTTATTATCTTTTCTCCGATAGAAACTTTGGGGGTCTCCTTGTAGTACTTTGTGTGGATTGAATATTATCATCATGAAGTTGTTTGATGCATATCGTAGAATTAACTCATGTATACTTGTGGTGACATTGGAGTATCTAGGTGACATTAGAGTTGGTTGATGTGTGTCATATGGTGTTATTTTAGTACGAACTCTTGGTTAGATTGATCGAAAAGAATAGCTTTGTGTTATTTTAGTACAAACTCTAGGATAGATTTATCGGAAAGAATAGCTTTGAGGTGGTTTCATACCCTACAAACAATTTCTATCTTTTGTGCTCCACTAATAGGAACTCGGTAGTGATTCTTTATTGCACTTTGAGGGATAGTCATATGATCCAACTATGTTAGCATTGTTGAGAGATTGCACTAGTGAAAGTATGCACCCTAGGCCTCATTTTCCATCATTGCAATACCGTTTGTGCCCCGTTTTACTATTTACTACCTTGCTGTTTTTTATTGTTCGCACTACAAAAACTCATATCAACTATCCATACTACACTTTTATCACCATCTCTTCATTGACCTAGTGCACCGATACAATTTGCCATTGTATTGGGTGTGTTGGGGACACAAGAGATTTCTTATATTTGATTGTAGGGTTGCTTGAGAGAGACTATCTTCATCCTACGCCTCCCACGGATTGATAAACCTTATGTCATCCACTTGAGGGAAAATATCTACTGTCCTACAAAACTCTGCTCTTGGAGGCCCAACACGAGCCTACAAGAATAAATCATCCAAGACTAATGAACTTGAATGCAAAACTAACATTAAAACATCATTATAACTTTGGCATGCACAATTGAAAAAGACAATTAAAAAAGGTAATATGTGAGTGTCCAATCTTTATAGCGTTGAATCGATGTTGTATCTCTGGCCACGATACGAAGTAGATATTGATTACATTCAAGCGGGCACGTCCACGATCGCTAGATAGTGATATGCGAATGAATTGTGCAATCTCTCTCACATGCATACATATCTCATTTCTCCGTGGGCATCGGAATCACACGCACTTCGTGTATTTCTCTCCCTCTATACACATATGTGTAAGGTTAACTCGAGTCCCGGAACCATATGAATACATACCACAGGAGTCCAGGAGAGCACCTTTTGTTTTGAGATTTCGCTCACACACACACGCGCGCGCGCGCGCACGCACAGACATTGCTTCCCTTTTCATTTTTTCCGACACTTGCATGCACACCGCTTGTTTATCTCCGTGATGCTTTAAGTATGCCTCGCACACATGCTATCTGCCTATCCCTTAATATAAATATGTATCACATAAACTCCTTCTCCCTATATCTAAGTGTCACTGCCCCCCCATACACTTCCCGACACCGAAGGAGTAGGGTGACACCTCGATCTTGATACTAATCTATCTGCTGGCTTGTCTCTCAAACACCCACCCCCCCCCCCCCCCACACACTTCCTGACACGGAAGGAGTAGGGTGACACCCAGATCTTGCTACTAATCTATCTACTGGCTTCTCTCTCAAACACACACACACACACACACACACACACACACACAAACACACACTCGCTAGTTGTGCCTCTGTGCCTACTGGGCGCACACTCTCGATACGTCTTTCTCTCCCTCCCCTCCCCACTCCCCAACAATGACAGCAGAAGGGTGACACCTCGATCTTCATCTTAATCTATCAATTGGCTTCTCTCTCTCTCACACACACACATACACACACACACACACACACTCACTCACTCACTCACTCACTCACTCACTCACTCACACTCGCTAGTTGTGTCTCCGTGCCTCGCTCACACACACACTCGATACGTCTTTCTCTATGTAGCCCCCCCTCGATATGTAGATTTCTCGTGCGCGCACAGATGAAGTGACGATGACGTTGAACCGAGTGTGCCTTGTTTTTACCGGCCTCATGTGATAGTTTTGTAACACCCTGGATTTTGCCCTTTTATTTTTTCATTTGATTTTCTTGGATTTATTGATTTGAATTTGCTTTTTTTGGCTATGTGGTTCTGAAACTTGGGAAGATCATGTCTTCCTAGGTTTTATAGTGGCTTGTCACCCTCATCATCATCCCAAGATCATGTCATTTTCATCCTTGTCCAAATCCCATATTATTTTTCTAGGGAATATTCCTTTTCTATTAAAGGAATAACCCTTTAAACCTTAGGTTGTGAAGCAACATATCTTTCTGTCATTCCATAAATACCCAAATAATTCCCATAAATTGTTTGGGTCCTATCTTGCTCAAATATGGCAAAATATTTAATTTCCATGTTCATAAATCATCCTCCAATAATTATTTTCCTATTCTACCCTAAAAGGCACTTTGCAAAGCAAGTGCTATTTATCTTTTCTTGATTGACTCCAAACTTTTTGGACATCTTTTCCTGTCCAAATAATTGCCTCATGCCAAAATCCCAACTCAATTTGCCTAGTAAATATTCCCGAGCAATTTTTCAAAGTTCCTGTCTGAGGAAGCCGGTGTGAAGGAAGTACAAGCTAGGCCTATCCAAATGAGTGAAATTTTGCAAGGTCCTTCATATGATCAAATCATGACTCTCCACCAAGTTTGAGCTCATGTAACCTTTCTATGTGAGACCAGCTCCAAGTCTTGGTTTCTGGTCAGATTTTCAGTTTGTGAAGCAACCATATTTTATATTGCTTCATTGAAGATGGAAATTTAACAAGACATTCTCCTATCCATATCAACTCTCTCCACCAAGTTTTGGCTCAACTCATTAATCCGTTTGCCCTGTGCAATTTTTCCAAGTATCTGTCCAGAGAGAACCTATATGAAGTAAGTGCTAGTTTGATTCATCCAAATTGCATGAAACATTTTGAGCATCTCCATATTTTCAAATCATTGGGCCATGCCCATTTTCAGCTCATTTCATGCACCCATGTGAGTGCATCATCCAAATCTCTATTCTGGACTAGATCATGTAGTTGTTAAGCAACCATGTTAAATCTGTTGGAAATATGCCCTAGAGGCAATAATAAAAGCATTATTATTATATTTCCTTGTTCATGATAATTGTCTTTATTCATGCTATAATTGTATTATCCGGAAATCGTAATACATGTGTGAATAATAGACATCAACATGTCCCTAGTAAGCCTCTAGTTGACTAGCTCGTTGATCAACAGATAGTCATGGTTTCCTGACTATGGACATTGGATGTCATTGATAACGAGATCACATCATTAGGAGAATGATGTGATGGACAAGACCCAATCCTAAACATAGCACAAGATCGTATAGTTCATTTGCTAGAGTTTTCCAATGTCAAAGTATCTTTTCCTTAGACCATGAGATCGTGTAACTCCCGGATACCGTAGGAGTGCTTTGGGTGTGCCAAACATCACAACGTAACTGGGTGACTATAAAGGTATACTACGGGTATCTCCGAAAGTGTCTGTTGGGTTGACATGGATCAAGACTGGGATTTGTCACTCCGTATGACGGAGAGGTATCACTGGGCCCACTTGGTAATGCATCATCATAATGAGCTCAAAGTGACCAAGTGTCTGGTCACAGGATCATGCATTACGGTACGAGTAAAGTGACTTGCCGGTAACGAGATTGAACGAGGTATTGGGATACCGACGATCGAATCTCGGGCAAGTAACATATCGATTGACAAAGGGATTTGTATACGGGGTTGTTTGAATCCTTGACATCGTGGTTCATCCGATGAGATCATCGAGGAGCATGTGGGAGCCAACATGGGTATCCACATCCCGCTGTTGGTTATTGACCGGAGAGCGATCTCGGTCATGTCTACATGTCTCCCGAACCCGTAGGGTCTACACACTTAAGGTTCGGTGACGCTAGGGTTGTAGGGATATGTATATGCAGTAACCCGAATGTTGTTCGGAGTCCCGAATGAGATCCCGGACGTCACGAGGAGTTCCGGAATGGTCCGGAGGTAAAGATTTATATATGGGAAGTTCTGTTTCGGGCATCGGGACAAGTTTCGGGGTTATCGGTATTGTACCGGGACCACCGGAAGGGTCCCGGGGGTCCACCGGGTGGGTCCACCTGTCCTGGGGGGCCACATGGGCTGTAGGGGGTGCGCCTTGGCCTACATGGGCCAAGGGAACCAGCCCCACATAGGCCCATGCGCCTAGGGTTTGAGGGGGGAAGAGTCCTAGGAGGGGAAGGCACCTCCTAGGTGCCTTGGGGGGGAGGGAAACCCCCCTTGGCCGCCGCCCCCCCTAGGAGATTGGATCTCCTAGGGCCGGCCACCCCCCTTGGCCCTCCTATATATAGTGGGGGAAAGGAGGGACTTCACACCTTGGCCTTTGGTTGCCTCCTTCTCCCTCTCCAACACCTCCTCCTCCTCCATAGCGCTTAGCGAAGACCTGCCGGAGTACTGCAGCTCCATCAACACCACGCTGTCGTGCTGCTACTGGTGCCATCTCCCTCAACCTCTCCTCTCCCCTTGCTGGATCAAGAAGGAGGAGACGTGGCTGTTCCATACGTGTGTTGAACGCGGAGGTGCCGTCCGTTCGGTGCTAGGATCTCCGGTGATTTGGATCACGTCGTGTTCTACTACATCATCCCCGTTCTTTGAACACTTCCGCTCGCGATCTACGAGGTACGTAGATGCATCTAATCACTCGTTGCTAGATGAACTCATAGATGGATCTTGGTGAAACCGTAGGAAAAATTTTGTTTTCTGCAACGTTCCCCAACAGTGGCATCATGAGCTAGGTCTATGCGTAGTTCTTCTTGCACGAGTAGAACACAATTTGTTGTGGGCGTAGATTTGTCAACTTTCTTGCCGCTACTAGTCTTATCTTGCTTCAGCGGTATTGTGGGATGAAGCGGCCCGGACCAACCTTACACGTACGCTTACGTGAGACCGGTTCCACCGACTAACATGCACTAGTTGCATAAGGTGGCTGGCGGGTGTCTGTCTCTCCTACTTTAGTTGGAGCGGATTCGATGAACAGGGTCCTTATGAAGGGTAAATAGAAGTTGACAAATCACGTTGTGGCTTTAACATAGGTAAGAAGACGTTCTTGCTAGAACCCTAATTCAGCCACGTAAAACTTGCAACAACAATTAGAGAACGTCTAACTTGTTTTTGCAGCAAGTGGTTTGTGATTTGATATGGCCAAAGTTATGATGAATGATGAATGATCTATATGTGATGTATGAGATGTTCATGCTATTGTAATAGGAATCACGACTTGCATGTCGATGAGTATGACAACCGGCAGGAGCCATAGGAGTTGTCTTTATTCTTTTATATGACCTGCGTGTCATTGAGAAACGCCATGTAAATTACTTTACTTTATTGCTAAACGCGTTAGCCATAGTAGTAGAAGTAATAGTTGGCGAGCAACTTCATGGAGACACGATGATGGAGATCATGGTGTCAAGCCGGTGACAAGATGATCATGGAGCCCCAAGATGGAGATCAAAGGAGCTATGTGATATTGGCCATATCATGTCACATTTATTATTTGATTGCATGTGATGTTTGTCATGTTTTGCATCTTGTTTACTTAGAACAACGGTAGTAAATAAGATGATCCCTCATACTAATTTCAAGAAGTGTTCCCCCTAACTGTGCACCGTTGCGACAGTTCGCTGTTTCAAAACACCACGTGATGATCGGGTGTTTTATTCAGACGTTCACATACAATGGGTGTAAGACAGATTTACACATGCAAACACTTAGGTTGACTTGACGAGCCTAGCATGTACAGACATGGCCTCGGAACACAGAAGACCGAAAGGTCGAGCATGAGTCGTATAGAAGATACGATCAACATGAAGATGTTCACCGATGTTGACTAGTCCGTCTCACGTGATGATCGGACACGGCCTAGTTAACTCGGATCATGTAATACTTAGATGACTAGAGGGATGTCTAATCTAAGTGGGAGTTCATTAATTATTTGATTAGATGAACTTAATTATCATGAACTTAGTCTAAAACATTTACAATATGTCTTGTAGATCAAATGGCCAATGTAGTCCTCAACTTCAACGCGTTCCTAGAGAAAACCAAGCTGAAAGATGATGGCAGCAACTATATGGACTGGGTCCGGAACCTGAGGATCATCCTCATAGCTGCCAAGAAAGATTATGTCCTACAAGCACCGCTTGGTGACGCACCCGTTCTCCCTGCAGAACAAGATGTTATGAACGCTTGGAAGGCACGTACCGATGACTACTCCCTCGTTCAGTGCGGCATGCTTTACAGTTTAGAGCCGGGGCTCCAAAAGCGTTTTGAGAGACACGGAGCATATGAGATGTTCGAAGAGCTGAAAATGGTTTTCCAAGCTCATGCCGGGGTCGAGAGATATCAAGTCTCCGACAAGTTCTTCAGCTATAAGATGGAGGAAAACAGTTCTGTCAGTGAGCACATACTCACTATGTCTGGGTTGCATAACCGCTTGACTCAGCTGGGAGTTAATCTCCCGGATGATGCGGTCATTGACAGAATCCTCCAGTCGCTTCCACCAAGCTACAAGAGCTTTGTGATGAACTTCAATATGCAGGGGATGGAAAAGACCATTCCTGAAGTATTTGCTATGCTGAAATCAGCAGAGGTAGAAGTCAAGAAGGAACATCAAGTGTTGATGGTCAATAAAACCACTAAGTTCAAGAAAGGCAAGGGTAAAAAGAACTTCAAGAAGGACGACAAGGAGGTTGCCGCGCTCGGCAAGCAAGCTGCCGGGAAGAAGCCAAAGAATGGACCCAAGCCCGAGACTGAGTGCTTTTATTGCAAGGGAAGCGGTCACTGGAAGCGGAACTGCCCTAAATACTTAGCAGACAAGAAGGCCGGCAAAACAAAAGGTATATGTGATATACATGTAATTGATGTGTACCTTACTAGTGTCCGTAGTAGCTCCTGGGTATTTGATACTGGTGCAGTTGCTCACATTTGTAACTCAAAACAGGGGCTGCGGAATAAGCGGAAACTGGCAAAGGACGAGGTGACGATGCGCGCCGGGAATGGTTCCAAGGTCAATGTGATCGCCGTCGGCACGCTACCTCTATATCTACCTTCGGGATTAGTTTTAAACCTTAATAATTGTTATTTAGTGCCAGCTTTGAGCATGAACATTGTATCGGGATCTCGTTTAATTCGAGATGGCTACTCATTTAAATCCGAGAATAATGGTTGTTCTATTTATATGAGAGATATGTTTTATGGTCATGCTCCTATGGTGAATGGTTTATTCTTAATGAATCTCGAGCGTAATGCTACACATATTCATAGTGTGAGTACCAAAAGATGTAAAGTTGATAATGATAGTCCCACATACTTGTGGCACTGCCGCCTTGGTCACATAGGTGTCAAACGCATGAAGAAGCTCCATGCAGATGGACTTTTAGAGTCTCTTGATTACGAATCATTTGACACGTGTGAACCATGCCTCATGGGTAAGATGACCAAGACTCCGTTCTCAGGAACAATGGAGCGAGCAACCAACTTATTGGAAATCATACATACTGATGTGTGCGGTCCAATGAGTGTTGAGGCTCGCGGTGGCTATCGTTATGTTCTCACCCTCACTGATGATTTGAGTAGATATGGGTATATCTACCTAATGAAACACAAGTCTGAAACCTTTGAAAAGTTCAAGGAATTTCAGAGTGAGGTTGAGAATCAACGTGACAGGAAAATCAAGTTTCTACGATCAGATCATGGAGGAGAATACTTGAGTCATGAATTTGGTACACACTTAAGAAAATGTGGAATAGTTTCACAACTCACGCCGCCTGGAACACCTCAGCGTAATGGTGTGTCCGAACGTCGTAATCGCACTCTATTAGATATGGTGCGATCTATGATGTCTCTTACTAATTTACCGCTATCTTTATGGGGCTATGCTTTAGAGACTGCCGCATTCACTTTAAATAGGGCTCCGTCGAAATCCGTTGAGACGACACCATATGAATTATGGTTTGGGAAGAAACCTAAGCTGTCATTTCTAAAAGTTTGGGGATGCGATGCTTATGTCAAGAAACTTCAACCTGAAAAGCTCGAACCCAAGTCGGAAAAATGCGTCTTCATAGGATACCCAAAAGAAACTATTGGGTACACCTTCTACCTCAGATCCGAAGGCAAGATCTTTGTTGCCAAGAATGGGTCCTTTCTAGAGAAAGAGTTTCTCTCGAAAGAAGTAAGTGGGAGGAAAGTAGAGCTTGATGAAGTATTACCTCTTGAACTGGAAAATGGCGCAACTCAAGAAAATGTTCCTGAGGTGCCTGCACCGACTAGAGAGGAAGTTAATGATAATGATCAAGATACTTCTGATCAAGCCCCTACTGAAATTCGAAGGTCCACAAGGACACGTTCCACACCAGAGTGGTACGGCAACCCTGTCTTGGAAATCATGTTGTTAGACAATGGTGAACCTTCGAACTATGAAGAAGCGATGGCGGGCCCGGATTTCGACAAATGGCTAGAAGCCATGAAATCCGAGATAGGATCCATGTATGAAAACGAAGTATGGACTTTGACTGACTTGCCCATTGAGCGGCGAGCCATAGAAAATAAATGGATCTTTAAGAGGAAGACAGACGCGGATGGTAATGTGACCATCTATAAAGCTCGGCTTGTCGCTAAGGGTTATCGACAAGTTCAAGGGGTTGACTACGATGAGACTTTCTCACCGGTAGCGAAGCTGAAGTCCGTCCGAATCATGTTAGCAATTGCCGCATTCTACGATTATGAAATATGGCAAATGGACGTCAAAACGGCATTCCTTAATGGTTTCCTTAAGGAAGAATTGTATATGATGCAGCCGGAAGGTTTTGTCGATCCTAAGAATGCTGACAAGGTGTGCAAGCTCCAATGCTCGATTTATGGGCTGGTGCAAGCATCTCGGAGCTGGAACATTCGCTTTGATGAGATGATCAAAGCATTTGGGTTTACGCAGACTTATGGAGAAGCCTGCGTTTACAAGAAAGTGAGTGGGAGCTCTGTAGCATTTCTCATACTATATGTAGATGACATACTTTTGATGGGAAATGATATAGAACTCTTGGACAACATCAAGGCCTATTTGAATAAGAGTTTTTCAATGAAGGACCTTGGAGAAGCTGCTTATATATTAGGCATCAAGATCTATAGAGATAGATCAAGATGCCTCATAGGTCTTTCGCAAAGCACATACCTTGATAAGATATTGAAGAAGTTCAATATGGATCAATCTAAGAAGGGGTTCTTGCCTGTGTTACAAGGTGTGAAATTGAGCTCGGCTCAATGTCCGACCACGGCAGAAGATATAGAAGAGATGAGAGTCATCCCCTATGCCTCAGCCATAGGTTCTATTATGTATGCCATGCTGTGTACCAGACCTGATATAAACCTTGCCGTAAGTTTGGTAGGAAGGTACCAAAGTAATCCCGGCAAGGAACACTGGACAGCGGTCAAGAATATCCTAAAGTACCTGAAAAGGACAAAGGAAATGTTTCTCGTTTATGGAGGTGACGAAGAGCTCATCGTAAAGGGTTACGTCGAGGCTAGCTTCGACACAGATCTGGATGACTCTAAGTCACAAACCGGATACGTGTATATTTTGAATGGTGGGGCAGTAAGCTGGTGCAGTTGCAAGCAGAGCGTCGTGGCGGGATCTACATGTGAAGCGGAGTACATGGCAGCCTCGGAGGCAGCACATGAAGCAATATGGGTGAAGGAGTTCATCACCGACCTAGGAGTCATACCCAATGCGTCAGGGCCAATCAAAATCTTTTGTGACAACACTGGAGCTATTGCACTTGCCAAGGAGCCCAGGTTTCACAAGAAGACAAGGCACATCAAGCGTCGCTTCACCTTCATTCGTGAAAATGTTCAAGATGGAGACATAGAGATTTGTAAAGTACATACAGACCTGAATGTAGCGGATCCGTTGACTAAACCTCTCCCTAGAGCAAAACATGATCAACACCAGAATTCCATGGGTGTTCGATTCATCATAGTGTAACTAGATTATTGACTCTAGTGCAAGTGGGAGACTGTTGGAAATATGCCCTAGAGGCAATAATAAAAGCATTATTATTATATTTCCTTGTTCATGATAATTGTCTTTATTCATGCTATAATTGTATTATCCGGAAATCGTAATACATGTGTGAATAATAGACATCAACATGTCCCTAGTAAGCCTCTAGTTGACTAGCTCATTGATCAATAGATAGTCATGGTTTCCTGACTATGGACATTGGATGTCATTGATAACGAGATCACATCATTAGGAGAATGATGTGATGGACAAGACCCAATCCTAAACATAGCACAAGATCGTATAGTTCGTTTGCTAGAGTTTTCCAATGTCAAAGTATCTTTTCCTTAGACCATGAGATCGTGTAACTCCCGGATACCGTAGGAGTGCTTTGGGTGTGCCAAACGTCACAACGTAACTGGGTGACTATAAAGGTATACTACGGGTATCTCCGAAAGTGTCTGTTGGGTTGACATGGATCAAGACTGGGATTTGTTACTCCGTATGACGGAGAGGTATCACTGGGCCCACTAGGTAATGCATCATCATAATGAGCTCAAAGTGACCAAGTGTCTGGTCACAGGATCATGCATTACGGTACGAGTAAAGTGACTTGCCGGTAACGAGATTGAACGAGGTATTGGGATACCGACGATCGAATCTCGGGCAAGTAACATATCGATTGACAAAGGGATTTGTATACGGGGTTGTTTGAATCCTCGACATCGTGGTTCATCCGATGAGATCATCGAGGAGCATGTGGGAGCCAACATGGGTATCCAGATCCCGCTGTTGGTTATTGACCGGAGAGCGATCTCGGTCATGTCTACATGTCTCCCGAACCCGTAGGGTCTACACACTTAAGGTTCGGTGACGCTAGGGTTGTAGGGATATGTATATGCAGTAACCTGAATGTTGTTCGGAGTCCCGGATGAGATCCCGGACGTCACGAGGAGTTCCGGAATGGTCCGGAGGTAAAGATTTATATATGGGAAGTTCTGTTTCGGGCATCGGGACAAGTTTCGGGGTTATCGGTATTGTACCGGGACCACTGGAAGGGTCCCGGGGGTCCACCGGGTGGGTCCACCTATCCCGGGGGGCCACATGGGCTGTAGGGGGTGTGCCTTGGCCTACATGGGCCAAGGGCACCAGCCCCACATAGGCCCATGCGCCTAGGGTTTGAGGGGGGAAGAGTCCTAGGAGGGGAAGGCACCTCCTAGGTGCCTTGGGGGGGAGGGAAACCCCCCTTGGCCGCCGCCCCCCTAGGAGATTGGATCTCCTAGGGCCGGCCACCCCCCTTGGCCCTCCTATATATAGTGGGGGAAAGGAGGGACTTCACACCTTGGCCTTTGGTTGCCTCCTTCTCACTCTCCAACACCTCCTCCTCCTCCATAGCGCTTAGCGAAGCCCTGCCGGAGTACTGCAGCTCCATCAACACCACGCCGTCGTGCTGCTGCTGGTGCCATCTCCCTCAACCTCTCCTCTCCCCTTGCTGGATCAAGAAGGAGGAGACGTGGCTGTTTCGTACGTGTGTTGAACACGGAGGCGCCGTCCGTTCGGTGCTAGGATCTCCGGTGATTTGGATCACGTCGTGTTCGACTACATCATCCCCGTTCTTTGAATGCTTCCGCTCGCGATCTACGAGGTAGGTAGATGCATCTAATCACTCGTTGCTAGATGAACTCATAGATGGATCTTGGTGAAACCGTAGGAAAAATTTTGTTTTCTGCAACGTTCCCCAACAAAATCTTGGTCCATTTCCCCTCTAATTTCACATGATCGTAGTCCTTCCTACTCTAAACACCCCAGACATCTTATTTAGCCCTTAGCATCTCCTTGTGGATCAAAGCGCCTTGATCAAGTTTGCAACAGCAAACTTCAAGGATCATTACCACCTAACCACATCGCCCCTAATTGCTTCATCACCTCATTTGTAACCTAGCTTGGAGGGACTACACGTGTGACATAGTCGGCCCGGCTAAAACGCGCCGCTTGCACCCGTGCACGTGGTTATCACGCTTGCGTCATGCTAATTGCGAGCTCTGGCTCATTACGACCATTGTTGTCATCCACCCCCTCGTCGTCTCGACGTCCAACCTTGTCCAGGAGCTCCCCCGTGCTTGACTGCATTGTCCCGTACCCAGGCCCCCTCCTGGTTCGCCATGAATGCACCGCTAGAGCCGTGCCTGTGACGCGTCCGGCTCCTATCCTCCATTAGAGCTCGGCTTGAGCTTGCCCGTGATGCTCTAGAGTCTTCCCCGCAGTTATATAAGAGTGCCCCGAGTCCTCCCGCACCTCACCCACTCCTCCCTCTCTTTATTTGCTCACCGGAACCACCTCATCTCGCCTCTGTTCGCCGCCGTCATCCATGGCCGCCTCTGCCTCGACTTGATTCTGGCCACCCCGAGCCTGCTCTCCTCCTCTAGCCTCCTCCACTACCTTCCCCTCCTCCCAGAGAGCCGCCCCACCCCTCTCCCCTCGCCGGAGTCCTCACGTGGCCGTGGTTTCCAATTACAGTGGCCGCTGGCGCCTCTCTGTTTCCCTCGCGACACCGTCTCTCCCGCTCATCTCCGGCACCTCTTTCCCATCAGAACGGGTGTGGCGTTCGTCCCCAAGCCTGTCGGTGCCCTTGCCTCGGCCGGAGGTGGCCGGAGGCGGCAGGGCTAGCGCCGGCAGCGCTCTGCCCAACCTCCTCTGCTCTTTGTCGCGATCGAGCATGGGAGGAGGAAGAAGACGAGGCCAGGTGGGCCCCGCATTGCCTCCCAACCCCACCTGTCAATGGCTGCACGTTGACCCCGCCTTGCCACGTCACGTAAGTGAAGACGTTTTCTGGTTAAATCCGTTTTCTTCTTTAGGAAAGCGTATTCTATGTAGCTTCAGTCCGAAATATGCTTTCACTTTTCTGAAAGCGCACTCTGGTTCTACTGCGGCCCAAATACGTTTCTTCTATTCTGAAAACGTATTTCTCCTTAGGCGCTTTCTGTTTTTTAGCCAGGGACCTGTTTGTGGGGAAACTTTTTATAGATTGGTCCCTGGTGTTCAACCTTTCGTATCTTTTCGACCGTAACTCCGATCGAGGTGAAACCAACGGTCAGTTCTTTGTCTCGTCGAGCTCTATCCGACGATGCAATGGACCTAGGGTAGGGTCATAGGCCTGACCTATACGCCCTACCCAAGGTCACTATCCTAGAATCAAGGACATTTAGAGTATAGCAAGAGACACCGACTGAAGTAACTATGGAGTGCAATCCACTCGACCAGTTACCCCACTCGGATACCCCCAATTTCACTTGACCAAGATGAAGTCATTCGACCATAAAAGGAACCACTCGGAGTACAGAAGACCTACAGTCACTCAGGATGGCAACGGTCAGGCATTCACTCCGTAGTCTTAAAGATCATTAATAGCATTGTCGGTGTCAAAACCGGCGGATCTCGGGTAGGGGGTCCCGAACTGTGCGTCTAGGCGGATGGTAACAGGAGACAAGGGACACGATGTTTTTTACCCAGGTTCGGGCCCTCTCGATGGAGGTAAAACCCTACTCCTTCTTGATTGATATTGATGATATGGGTAGTACAAGAGTAGATCTACCACGAGATCAAGGAGGCTAAACCCTAGAAGCTAGCCTATGGTATGATTGTTGTAATGTATGTTGTCCTACGGACTAAAGCCCTCCGGTTTATATAGATATCAGAGAGGGCTAGGGTTACACAGAGTCGGTTACAATAGTAGGAGATCTACGTATCCGTATCGCCAAGCTTGCCTTCCACGCCAAGTAAAGTACCTTCCGGACACGAGCCGGAGTCTTCAATCTTGTATCTTCGTAGTCTTGGAGTCCGGCGGACATTGATAGTCCGGCTGTCCGAACACCCCCTAGTCCAGGACTCCCTCAGTAGCCCCTGAACCAGTCTTCAATGACGATAAGTCCGACGTGCATATTGTTCGGCATTGCAAGGCGGGTTCTTCCCTTGAATAATCCAGAGAAGATAATGAACACCAGGATAGTGTCCGGCTCTGCAAAATAAATTCCACATTCCACCGTAGAGAGAATAAAATGTACACTTAGTTCAATCTGCTGACGTATTATGTGGCGTGACATCACACCGCCACCAGGACTTTGTTTGAATCATTATACCACCTCAGCATTAGCAAAGCGGTTTCCTCGGCACGTCTTATCAAAGCAGAGATCGTGTTCCCCTTATTCCGGGATTCTCATCAATACGTGCGTGGGTAACCCAACCGCTCCCGTCGCCACGCCTCCTCTATCGAAGGGGAATCCCAAACGGTCACGGAGACGGCCCTTGGTATTTTTTCCCCTTTATAAGAGGACCAAGGCTCGCCATTGTTCTTCAATCTTGCATCGAATCTCTTTCCCGCTCCCGGTTCCAACACCCAGAGCCTCGGATTCGAGCGCTTCGGATCCTTAACCATGTCCGGCTCCGACCTCCAGGGCCGGTGGATGCCCTCCTCCGCCACGGAGGAAGACATATTGAAGCTGCGTGAGGCCAAGTACCTGGCCTTCGAGATTTCGCACAGGTTGCCTGCTCAAGGGCAGGTTGTGCCGGCCCCCGAGCCCGGTGAATACGTCGTTTTCGTATCCCACCTCCGTCAGGGTTTAGGCTTCCCGACGGATCCCTTCGTGAGAGGGCTCCTGTTCTACTATGGGCTGGACTTTCACGACTTGGCTCCGGAGTCCATCCTCCATATCTCCGCATTCATTATCGTCTGCAAAGCCTTCCTCCGCGTCATTCCCCACTTCGGCTTATGGCCGAAGACCTTCAAGGTGGAGCTGAAGATGATCGGGGGGCGTCAAGCAGAGTGCGGCGGGGCGACCATAAGCAAAAAGGCCGATGCCCCGTGGCTCGAGGGTTCCTTCCAAGAGGAACTCGGATTGTGGCAGCAGGAGTGGTTCTATATCACCGCTCCAAGGGGCAGCAAGCAAAAGCCGCCGCCCTTATTCCGCCCGGGACCTCCACGCCAACTGATGTCGTGGGTCAACCATGGGCTCAATTGGGGGCCGTCCGAAGACGTGCCTTCACTGCAGGGCCGGATTCAAGATCTCCAAGTGAGGGAGATCGACCTGATCAAGGTGATGCAGGTCATGCTAATTAGGCATCTTCTGCCCTGCAAGCGCCGTCCTCTCCGTCTATGGGAATTCAACCCGGAGGGACCTCGGATTCTCCAACACTTCATGGGTGCGACACCCGTGGAGATGTACAAGTTGTTCTTCGGACCGCGGGTGGCGTGTCCAGATTCAGCCGAGGATGCAGGTCTACGCCGCGATCGCCCGGATACTCAGGTAAGTAGCTCAGAGTCCGGACATTCTGTTTATGTGCCTTTCCAGAGTTTGCCTTCTGACCCTTTGTTCTTTACAGGAATGGGTGGCGTGATCAAGGCTGATAAGGTGTCCGGCCCCCCTCCCAGAGACCGCACAGGAGCCCGTGCTGGTCAGAATGTTGGAGGTTGAGCCCACAGAAGGGGGCGACGGGGAAAATAGAGGAGCTAATATTTCGCCCAAAGGGGCGACTGAAGAAGGAGGAAGCAAAAGCCCCTCCCTTCAGAAGAAGAGGACCGCCTCCGAAGATCCGGAGGCCAATGCCCCTAAGCGTGGGAAGAGATCTTCCCCGGGGGGTCCGGCGCCCGGAAAGAATCCGGACGCACAACCATCATCAAAGGATCGGCCCTCCAGCGAGCCGTGAGTATGAAAGAGAGAGTTGATTAGTAAGGAAATACCTTCATTTGTGCTTCTGTAGATAACCAAAATATTTATATTGTAGTTCGGATCTGCAGCCTTCTCAGATGAGTTCATCTTCGGGGGACCTTCTTCCGGAGATGATGGAGAGCGATACGCCCCCATCCGCAGCGCCGCCAGATGAGGCAGGCGAACCCGAAGTGTCATCACGGAGGGTATCCCCGAGTCCGGAGGGGCCAGAGAGTTCGGCGCCTACTAGTGTTCGGCCGGGAGAACTGAAGAATTTGCTCGAGAGGGCGTCTATCTCAGAAGATCACCGTGCATTAATGCGTATGGTGGTTGGAAGGATTTCGTCCGCCGAGAGCGGATTGCGTAGTGCCGCCATGAGTTTGCTGGCGGGATTTGAGGTATGCGAGAACAACGCACCCCTTTGTCTTTTAACAGTTTTGCATATAAAAAATGCGCCCTGTATAGATAGTAGCCCCTGAGACTCGGTAGGTTGTCGGAAACGACAGCGTACCGAGGATCGAAATCTAAAGAAATGAATTCCGTCATTCCTATGCAGGTGGCGGATAGTCCGGGGGCTAGCCGGACTAGTGAGTTTGCCGAGTTAAATCGGAAACTGGACTTGGCAGATGCGAACATCGCACTTGTCAATAGGCGACTTGACGAGTCGCAAGGTAAAAGAGTTCTCCCCAGTCGCTTTATTAGGGGGGTCAAAGCCCTCCTCTGATAAATTATATCCTGTTTATACAGACGGTGCTGCTGCTGTGGAGGACCTTCGGGCCAAACTTGCTCGAGCTAAGGAGCAAGCCCGAAGGAGTGAAGCGGCTGCCGCGAGGGCGGCCGAGGAGTTGAAAGCCGAAAAGGCTGCGCACTGCCTAAGCAGGGCCGAGGTGGCCGAATTGGCCATGAAAGTAAAGGATGCTGCCGACCGCAATGAGGCTCTTGAAAAGGAGCGCTTATCGGAGCGGGAAGACCTGAAGAAGGCCACCGCCGAAGCCAAGGATGCCCGCTCTGCAATGCGGGCTATGAAGGAGGAGCTGCGCCAGGCGGAGAGATCGTGGCTGGCAAGCCTTTTCTGCTGCGTCGCCGATTTATGGATGGAAAGTATGCTCAATTTGAGCGGCTGTGGATTCCGGAGGATCCGTATATGGACTTAGCTGCAAGTGCGGCTGACGCCGTTAAGCACTTCCGGAGCCAGAAGGATCATAAGACGGAAGAGCTATATTGGTCTCAATTCCACAGTCCGGATCACCCACTTCCATTGACAGACCGGTTGGCCGAATGGGCCGAGCTAAATAGATTGTCCGGACTTGCCATGACTGACATCGTGGCCCATGTCTGGCCAGAGAGGTCCAAGGCGACGAGCTACTTTGGTTTATTACAGCAATTCCTTGGAGCGGTGCCGTGTATAAAGGAGATGAAGCGTTGGCCTGTATAGAGGGCGCGCGGATGGCTCTTGCCCGTGTAAAGGCGTATTGTCCAGAGATGGACGCCACCGCTGTTGCTGCCCAGGGTTCGGATGAAAACCGGCTCCCTACCGAGCACTATTTCGGGGAAGTTATGCGTGGCGCTCATGTAATAGAGTCGCAGTGCTCGAAGAATGTAACGTTCAAATGAACGCATTAGCTTATAAATTGATGATAATGTTATAACTGCTTTTTATACTTGTGCGTCCAAGTAGTAAAACTTCTCCTTTTCGGCCGTTTACGTATACGTGTGTATAACCTGAAAGATGCAGTCTTCGGCTTCAGCCCCCACGCACAAGGTGCTGGGGTGTTCGCAAAAATAGCGCGTTTTCACACTTAATCTGACGTCTCGGTCCTATTATAAGGAGGTGGTAGCGTAGCAAACGAGGCAATCCGGACTATAATGCTTTATCACTTTCACTTAGCCAGTGGAGCTCGAGGGTGGGGCTACGATATAGCCCCTGGTGGCATCGCCCTTCTCCGAAGTCGGAGTGCGTGTGCCTGATCGGGAAACGGCCCTTCGTCAAAGCGGGGAATTCTAAACATTCCGATAGTCGATCGAGGGCTGACCAGTCTCTCGCTGCATCATGACAGTCAGTTTTCGGCTTTCTCTACTGAGGTGCTCGCCCAGCCGAACTGGGGCACAATCGCAGTAGTTCTCCTGGTGCCGCGTTAGTCGATGATACGGAACGTAAGGCAACAAAACATAGGAGCTGGGCAAACCCAACATTTGACCAAAGACATGATTCGGAGCTGATGCATATAATGCCTAACTCGAGACGCCGAACACTCCCTAAGGTGTTCGGTCTTTATAATAATGGGCAGAACGATGACCTAAGCCCCTAGTGTCCAGGTACGGGCATGGTCTTCTGACGCGGCCGATGCCAAAGCGTCAGGCTCCGCTTTGGCTATAGGAAGAAACCAAGGGAGAATAACAACGAAAGACAGTGAAAAAGGTCTACGCAGGGTCTTAATCTGAAAAGAATCCTCACAACGGGTCCCTACTGCACGTCTGCGCCTGTGTCCCCGTTGCGCCGTTGTCCTAGACGGGTATGCACGTTGTTCATCTGTAAAAAGAGAGGAACGTTAGTTTTAAAAATAGATTGTGCGAAAAATATTAGAAATATAAATAATTAAAGCGGGGTTCGTATAAACCCACGGTGATTTGTGCGCGCAGCCCCCTGTAAAGGGGTATGCGGCTAGGGAGCCCCTAGCCTACTGACGCCGGATTCGTCTATCCAAGTCCGGGGTCTTTAAGTGACCCTCGCACTAAAATTACGCCACGCGGTCCGGGCATCTTGAGTGTAAGAGATGCATAATGCGGTATGGCGTTGAAGCGGATAAAAGCCTGTCGTCCCAAGAGTGCTTGATATTCACTTTCGAACGGGACGATATGAAAAATTAATTTTTCGCGTCGAGAATTGTTCGGCGATCCGAACACGACTTCTAGTAATATGGAGCCTGTGCACTTGGCGTGATGGCCTGGCGTCACTCCTTTGAAGGAAGTGCGGCTGTGTCGAATTTTGGTAGGGTCTATCCCCATCCTACGGATTGTGTTCGAATATAGCAGGTTTAAGTCACTGCCTCCGTCCATTAGGACGTTAGTAAATTGCAATCCATCTATTATGGGATTCAATATCAGGGGAGTCCGTCCCGCATTTCGAATGCTTCTGGAATAGTCCAGGTGGTCGAAAGTGATTGGTTTTGATATCCAATCTCTACGGTCTGCTGGGTTGGACCGTGCGAAGCTCTTTTTAGAAAGTGCTGCACTATTTTTCCGTATTATCACATGAAGTGAGTTTACTGTTTTGACCCCTTGTGGGAAAGTCTTTTGTTTTCCGGTGCTCTGCTGGTGGGGTTTATCTTCTTTGCTTGACGCGTCGAGCCCCTTGTGTTCGGCATTTAGTCGGCCGGACTGTTTAAAAACCCAACAATCCCTGTGGGTGTGATTTGCAGGCCTTCCGGGGGTACTGTGGATTTGACATATCCGGCCCAAAATTTTGTTTAAGTTGGAAAATTCGTCACTGTCATCCTTAAGAGGCTGTGCTTTATTATTGGGCCGCGAGCTTTTGAATCCGGCGTTGACTGCCGCGCTCTTTGGGCTTTTCTCTTTATTCCGGTGCTGTCCTTTTCTGCGCCGCGATTTTCCGTTTTCATCTCTTATCTCTGATGTACTTGGGTCGCTGGTGCTGCATCGTGCTAACCAGCTATCCTCGCCCGCACAAAAGCGGGTCATGAGGCTTGTCAGTGCGGACATTGTTCTCGGTTTCTCTTGACCGAGGTGCCTGGCGAGCCATTCGTCTCGGACATTGTGCTTGAAAGCTGCTAAGGCTTCAGCGTCCGGACAGTCGACTATTTGGTTCTTTTTGGTGAGGAACCTGTTCCAGAATTTCCGCGCTGACTCTCTGGGCTGTTGAGTTATATGAATTAGGTCATCTGCATCCGGAGGGCGGACATAAGTCCCTTGAAAATTTGCTCTAAACGCATCCTCGAGATCTTCCCAACTTCCAACAGTATTTTCTGGGAGGCTTTTAAGCCAATGACGGGCTGGCCCATTGAGCTTGAGGGGTAGGTATTTTATGGCATGGAGATCATCTCCTCTGGCCATATGTATATGTAGTATATAATCTTCTATCCAGACTCCAGGGTCTATTGTCCCATCGTATGCTTCTATGTTTGTGGGTTTAAATCCTGCTGGGAATTCATGGTCCAGCACCTCATCAGTGAAACATAGTGGGTGTGCGGCGCCCCTGTATTTGTGTGTGCTGCTATCATCGGAAACTTGACGTGTTGTCTTGCTTCCTGGGGCCTTCTCCTTAGGCCCGTAGATGGATCTGGCTGGGCCATCTATCCTTCCAAGTTCGTTGGTTGGTTTATGTGGGGCGCCGCTGTCAGAATTTGACCTATCATCTGGCCATCTATCCGGCCAGGCAGCCTCTTTATTTTTGGACGGTGGGGGCTCTATGGCCTTTTCGTCGAATTCTGGTAGCAGCTTGCGCTTCGGGTAGCTCTTTGGTTGGTGGCCATTGCCGTACTTATCTGCGGTTTTGAGCATTGTGCTCCATCTCATTCTGAGTGTATTTTCCGCTGTTTTGAGCCTCCGTTTTTCCTTCTTCAGGCTTTTTGCTGTGGCGATAAGCCTGCGCTTGAAGCGCTCTTGTTCGACGGGATCCTCGGGTACGACGAATTCGTCATCGTTGAGGCTTGCTTCGTCATCGGAGGGAGGTATGTAATTATGATCCTCAACCTCTTCGTCTGCCGCCCCCTCGTGAGGGCTTGCTTCTGCATCCTCCTGCGCTGAATCTTGCTGGAGGGGATTGTCTTCGGCATTCTCTGGAGTATTATTGTCTCCCGTGCCGGAATTTCCATTTTTGCTGTGGCGAGATTTAGAGCGGCGCCGCTGACGCCGGCGCTTGGGCTGTTTCTTTGAGGAATCTGCCTCCGCTGTTCCTTCGCCGTCCCCGTCTTTTGGGGTATCCACCATGTATACGTCGTATGACGAGGTGGCCTTCCAGTGCCCTGTGGGCGCTGGTTCCTGTTCGTCTCCGGCATCGTCGTCCATAGCGTCGATGTCTTCGGAGTCGTAGTCCAGCATGTCGGTTAGATCGTCGACAGTGGCTACAAAGTGGGTGGTGGGTGGGCTCTGAATTTCTCCGTCGTCCGCATCCCAACCATCCTGGCCATAATTCGGCCAGGACTCTCCTAATAACGAGAGATGCTTTAGTGAATTTAAGATATCGCCGAAAGGCGAGCATTGAAAGATGTCCGCGGCGGTGAATTCCATAACCGGCGCCCAATCTGGATCGATTGGTAGGGGCGCGGGAGGTTCGGAGTCCGGCGAGGAGTCCGGCGCCTCGGAATCACGAGTTTCGCAGGGGACAAGATTGGTGTTCGGCTTCATCGCCGTGGATGTTGAAGCCCCCGGGGCGGCGTCTATCCACCAGCCCTCGATCTGGGCGATTGGCTCCGGGCTAATGGCCGGAGCGGATTCGTGTGCGGCCACCAAAGCACTGTTCGGCGGCAGAGCTAGATCATGCCCATCGTCACAGTGCGGCGCGCTTGGCTGTGGCTCGAGTCCATCGAGGATCAAATCTCCTCGGACATCGGCTGTGAAGTTTAAGCTTCCAAATCTGACCTGACGGCGAGGGGCGTAGCTTTCGATCTGCTCCAGATGGCCAAGTGAATTGGCCCGCAGTGCGAAGCCGCCGAATACGAAGATCTGTCCGGGGAGGAAAGTCTCACCCAGGACAGCGTTGCAGGTTGAAGATGCCATCAAGCCTATCGGTGACGACACAGAGGAACTCTCAATGAAAGCACCAATGTCGGTGTCAAAACCGGCGGATCTCGGGTAGGGGGTCCCGAACTGTGCGTCTAGGCGGATGGTAACAGGAGACAAGGGACACGATGTTTTTTACCCAGGTTCGGGCCCTCTCGATGGAGGTAAAACCCTACTCCTGCTTGATTGATATTGATGATATGGGTAGTACAAGAGTAGATCTACCACGAGATCAAGGAGGCTAAACCCTAGAAGCTAGCCTATGGTATGATTGTTGTAATGTATGTTGTCCTACGGACTAAAGCCCTCCGGTTTATATAGATACCAGAGAGGGCTAGGGTTACACAGAGTCGGTTACAATAGTAGGAGATCTACGTATCCGTATCGCCAAGCTTGCCTTCCATGCCAAGTAAAGTACCTTCCGGACACGAGCCAGAGTCTTCAATCTTGTATCTTCGTAGTCTTGGAGTCTGGCGAACATTGATAGTCCGGCTGTCCGAACACCCGCTAGTCCAGGACTCCCTCAAGCACTTTATAGCTGGCGTTACCAGTAACGCCCCATCTTAATGTACATTGAACCCTGTAACGGGGGACGGCTGGGGTCCTGGCGCACTCTATATAAGCCACCCCCCTCCTCCGGGACAAGGGTTCGCACCCCCTGTAACACATTCCCATATTCCAGTCAATCGCCTCAGGGCACCAAGACGTAGGTGAGGGAGTCCTGGACTAGGGGGTGTCTGGATAGCCGGACTATCATCGTCAGCCGGACTCCAAGACTATGAAGATACAAGATTGAAGACTTCGTCCCGTGTCCGGATGGGACTTTCCTTGGCGTGGAAGGCAAGCTTGGCGATGCGGATATGTAGATCTCCTACCATTGTAACCGACTCTGTGTAACCCTAGCCCTCTCCGGTGTCTATATAAACCGGAGGGTTTTAGTCCGTAGGACAACATAACCATTACAACAATCATACCATAGGCTAGCTTCTAGGGTTTAGCCTCCTTGATCTCGTGGTAGATCCACTCTTGTACTACCCATATCATCAATATCAATCAAGCAGGAGTAGGGTTTTACCTCCATCGAGAGGGCCCGAACCTGGGTAAAAACATCGTGTCCCTTGTCTCCTGTTACCATCCGCCTAGACGCACAGTTCGGGACCCCCTACTCGAGATCCGCCGGTTTTGACACCGACATTGGTGCTTTCATTGAGAGTTCCTCTGTGTCTTCACCGATAGGCTTGATGGCTCCTTCGATTAACAACGATGCAGTCCAGGGTGAGAATTTTCTCCCTGGACAGATCTTCGTGTTCGGCGGCTTTGCACTGCGGGCCAATTTGCTTGGCCATCTGGAGCAGATCGAAAGCTACGCCCCTGGCCATCGGGTCAGGTTTGGAAGCCTAAACTTCACGGCCGACATCCGCGGAGACTTGATCTTCGACAGATTCGAGCCACAGCCGAGCATGCCGCGCTGTCACGATGGGCATGATTTAGCTCTGCCGCCTGGTAGTGCCCTGGAGGCCGCACACGAGTCCGCTCTGACCTATAGTTCGGAGCAGACTGCGCAGATCGAGGACAGGTGGCTGGACACCGCCACGGGGGCTGCAACTTCAACGGCGATGGAGCCGAATATCGACCTTGTCCCTTATAAAGCTCATGACTCTGAGGCGCCGGACTCCTTGCCGGACTCCGAACCTCCTGCGCCCCTGCCAATCGAATCCGATTGGGCGCCGGTCATGGAGTTCACCGCCGCGGACATCTTTCAACACTCACTCTTTGGCGACATCCTAAATTCGCTGAAGCATCTCTCGTTATCAGGAGAGCCCTGGCCGGACTGCGGTCAGGATGGTTGGGATGCAGACGATGAAGAAATACAAAGCCCACCCACCACCCGCTTTGTAGCCACTGTCGACGATCTAACCGACATGCTAGACTACGACTCCGAAGACATCGACGGCATAGACGACGATGCCGGAGACTACCAAGAACCAGCGCTTACCGAGCACTGGAAGGCCACCCCAACCCATGATGTATATATGGTGGACACCCCAAAAGGAAGCGATAACGAGGAACAGCGGGACGCGGCAAAGGATAATCCCGCCGACAAACAACCAAAACGGCGACGCAGACGCCGCCCTAAGTCCCGCCTCGACAAAAACAGCACTCCTAATGACCCAGCAATGGAGCAGGGCAAACCAGTGGACGACGAACATGCAACCAAGCAACCATCCGAACAGGATGAATCGGATAATCAATCCATGCCCGGCGAGAACAACAGTCCAGACGACCTCACGCCGGACACACCACCGGAGCATAAGAACCTTCACAAAAGACTCGTCGCCACTGCAAGAAGTCTGAAGAAGGAAAAACAGAACCTCAACACAGCGGAAGACATACTCAGAATGAGGTGCAGCAAAGTACTCAAGACTGCGGACAAATATGGCAATAGCCACCACACCAAGAGCTACCCGAAGCGCAAGTTGCTGCCAGAATTCGACGAGGAGGCCATAGAGCCCCCACAGTCAGAAAGCAAGGAGGCCGCCTGGCCGGATAGACGACCAGATGAAAGGCGAAAAGCGATAAGCGGCGCCGCACACAAGCCGACTGATGCTCCTCGGAAAACAGACGGCCCGGTCAAGTCCATTTATGGGCCAAAAAAGAGGGCCAAAGGAAACAACACAACACGCCGAGTGTTCGAAGACAACGGCACACCCAAATACAGGGGCGCTGCACACCCACTATGTTTCACCGATGAGGTGCTGGATCATGAATTTCCAGCGGGGTTCAAACCCATAAACATAGAGGCATACGATGGAACAACAGACCCTGGAGTCTGGATCGAGGATTACATCCTCCACATACACATGGCCAGAGGAGATGATCTCCACGCCATAAAATATCTACCCCTCAAGCTCAAAGGGCCAGCTCGGCATTGGCTCAAAAGCCTCCCAGAAAATACTATTGGAAGTTGGGAAGAGCTCGAGGACGCGTTTAGAGCAAATTTTCAAGGGACTTACGTCCGCCCTCCTGATGCAGACGATTTAAGTCACATAACTCAACAGCCCGGAGAGTCAGCGCGCAAATTCTGGAACATGTTCCTCACCAAAAAGAACCAAATAGTCGACTGTCCGGACGCCGAAGCCTTAGCAGCTTTCAAACATAATGTCCGAGACGAATGGCTCGCCAGACACCTCGGCCAAGAGAAGCCGAGAACAATGGCCGCGCTAACAAGCCTCATGACCTGCTTTTGCGCGGGGGAAGACAGCTGGCTAGCATGATGCAACACCAGCGACCCGAGTACATCCGAGATGAGAGATGGAAACGGAAAACCACGACGCAGAAAGGATCAGCACCGAAATAAAGAAAAGAGCCCAAAAAAAGCGGTCAACGCCGGATTCAAAAGCTCGCGGCCGAATAGCAAAACACTGCCCCTTAAGGACAACAGTGACGAGCTATCCAACTTAAACAAAATTTTGGATCGGATATGTCAAATCCACAGCACCTCCGGAAGTCCTGCAAACCACACCCACCGAGATTGTTGGGTTTTCAAACAGTCCGGCCAACTCAACGCCGAACACAAGGGGCTTGACGCGCCAAGCGAGGATGATGACGAACCCCACCAGCAGAGCGCCAGAAAACATAAGACTTTCCCACAAGAAGTCAAAACAGTAAACTCACTTCATGTGATAATACGGAAAAACAATGCGGCACCCGCCAAAGTAGGTGTCGCACGGTCCACCCCAGCGGAACGTCGAGATTGGATGTCAAAACCAATCACTTTTGACCACCTGGACTATTCCAGAAGTATTCGGAATGCAGGATGGACTGCTCTGATATTGGATCCTATAATCGACGGACTACAATTTACACAAGTCCTGATGGACGGCGGCAGCGATTTAAACCTGCTATATCCGGACACAATCCGCAAGTTGGGGATAGACCTTACTAAAATTCAACATACCCGCACTACCTTCAAAGGAGTGATGCCAGGCCCTTACGCCAAGTGCACGGGCTCCTTACTACTAGAAGTTGTGTTCGGGTCACCCGACAACTTCCGACGCGAAAAGCTAATCTTTCATATCGCCCCATTCAAAAGCAGCCATCAAGCTCTATTGGGACATGAAGCTTTTGTCCGCTTTAACGCAGTACCACACTACGCGTCTCTTACACTTAAAATGCCCGGTCCATGCGACATCATCTCATTAAAAGGTCGTTCAAGACCCCGGACACGGCTAGACGAGTCCGGCATAAAATAAGCTAGGGGCTCCCTAGTCGCACACCCCTTTACAAGGGGCTGCGTGTATGAGCTACTATAAGCTCAACTTTACTCATTCATTCATATTAAAAATTTTAATTCATTTTTTGCACGATTAATTTTCAAACTAAGTTCCTCTCTTTTACAGATGAACAGCGTGTTACACCCGTCCAGGATACAGCACAACGGAGACATAGGCGCAGACGTGCAGTAGGGACCCGTTGCAAGGATTCTTTTCAGATTAAGACCCTGCGTAAACCTTTTTTACTGTCTCTTGTTGCTATATATCCCCTGGTTTCTCATTATAACCAGAGAGGAGGCTGACGTTTTGGCATCGGCTGCGTCAGAGGACCTTGCATGTACCTGGACACTAGGGGCTTAGGGCATTGTTCTGCCCGCTATCATAAAGACCGAACACCTTAGGGAGTGTTCGGCGTCTCGAGTTAGGCCTTATATGCATCAGCTCCGAATCATGTCTTCGGTCAAATGTTGGGTTTGCCCGGCTCCTGTGTTTTGCTGCCTTACGTTCCGTATCATCGGCTAACGCGGCACCAGGAGAACTACTGCGATTGTGCCCCGGTTCGGCTGGGCGAGCACCTCAGTAGAGAAAGCCGAAAACTGGCTGTCATGATATAGCGAGAGACTGGTCAACCACTCGATCGACTATCGGAATGTTTAGAATTCCGCCGCTTTGACGAAGGACCGCTTCCCGGTCAGGCACATACGCGCCCCGAATTCGGAGAGCGCGGTGCCCCTAGGGGCTATATCGTAGCCCCACCCTCGAACTCCTATGGCTAAGTGAAAGTGATAAAGCATTATAGTCCGGTTGCCTCGTTTGCTACGCTACCACCTCCTTCACAGGACCGAGACATCGGATTAAGTGTGAAAATACGCTATTTTTGCGAATACCCCCGCACCTTGTGCGTGGGGGCTGAAGCCGACGACTGCCATCTTTCAGGTTATACACACGTATACATAAACGGCCGCACAGGAGATATTTCAATACTTGAATGCACAAGTACAAAAAGCGCTTACATCATAAACATCGTTTTACAAACCAAAACGTTCATTTGAACGTGACATTTTTTGAGCACTGCGACTCTATTACACGAGCACCACGCAGAACTTCCCCAAAATAGTGCTCGGCGGGTAACCAGCTCTCGTCCGAACCCTGGGTCGCAACAGCGGTGGCATCCATCTTTGTCCAATGTGTCTTCACACGGGCGAGGGCCATCCATGCACCCTCTATGCTAGCCGACCGCTTCATCGCCTTGATATGCGGCACCGCCCCAAGAAATTGCTGCAGTAAGCCGAAATAACTCTTCGACTTGGGCCTATCCGGCCAGACATGAGTCACGATATCCGTCATGGCAAGTCCGGACAACCTATTCAGCTCAGCCCACTCGGCCAACCGATCGGTCAGCGGAAGTGAACGCTCCGGACTATGGAATAGAGACCAAAACAGCTCTTCCGTCTTGTGATCCTTCTGACTTCGGAAGTGCACAATGGCATCCGCCGCACTCGCCGCTAAGTCCATATAAGGATCCTCCGGACCCCACAGCTGGCCAAGCTGAGCATACTTTGGATCCGTAAACCTTCGGCGTAGCAGAAAGGGCTTGCCAGCCACAATGTCTCTGGCCTAGCGCAGCTCCTCCTTTATAGCCCGCATTGCAGAACGGGCATCCTTGGCTTCGGCGGTGGCCTTCCCCAGGTCTTCTCGCTCCGCTAGGCGCTCCTTTTCAAGGACCTCCTTGCGGTCGGTAGCATCTTTTAACTTCATGGTCATTTCGGCCATCTCCTCCCTGCTTCGGCAGTGTGCAGCCCTTTCGGCTTCTAACTCCTCGGCCGCCCTCGAGGCAGCCGCATCACTCCTTCTGGCTTGCTCCTTGGCTTGAGCAAGTTCTGCCCGAAGGATCTCCACAGCAGTGGCACCATCTGCGTCAAGCACACATATTGTAAGGGGTGGGCTTCGGCTCCCTTACTAGGTGACCACTGAGAAGAAACCTACCTTGCGACTCGTCAAGTCGCCGGTTGACTAGCGCGATGTCCGCATCTGCAACATCGAGTTGCCGCTTTAGTTCAGCAACTCCATCAGTCCGGCTGGCCCCCGGACTATCCGCCACCTGCATAGGAAAGGCGAAAATTAATACCTGCAGTTTTGATCCTTGGCACGCTGTCGCTTTCGACAACCTAACGAGTCTCAAGGGCTGCTATCTATACATGGCGCACTTTATGTGTAAAACTGTCAAAAGGTGTGTCATTTTTGCGTACCTCAAACCCCGCCAGCAAACTCCTGACGGCATTACGCAATCCGCCTTCGGCGGACAAAACCCTTCCAATCACCATACTCATCAATGCATGGTGATCTTCTGAGATAGACGCCCTCTCAAGCAGATCTATTAGCTCCCCAGGCCGAACACCAGTTGGTGCTGGACTATTCGGCCCTGCCGGACTCGGGGATACCCTCCGTGATGACACTTCAGGCTCGTCCGCCCTATCCGACAGCACAGCGGACGGAGGCGTCTCGCTCTCCACCATCTCCGGACGAAGGTCCCCCAAAGACGAGCTCATCTGCGAAGGACGGAGATCCGAACTACATGGTAAAAACTTAAGTTATCCTCAGAAGCACAAATAGGGATGTCCCTTATTACAAAACTCCCTTTTTTCTACTTACGGCTCACTAGAGGGCTGATTCTTTAGGGGAGACTGTGCGGCCGGGGCCTCCCTGGACGCAGGACCCTCTGGTGAAGATCTCTTCCCCCGCTTTGGGGCTTTGGCCTCCGGGTTTCCGGAAGCGGTCCTCTTCTCCCCTTGGAGGGAGGGATTCTCGATCCCCCCTTTCTCAAAAGCCTCCTTGCTCGAGGCGGTAGCTCCTCTATTTTCCCCTTCGCCTTCCTGTGAAGGCGCAACCTCCAGCATCCTGACAAGTACGGGATCCGGCGCGGTCTCTGGGAGGGGGGCCGGACACCGTATCAGCTTTGCTTGCACTATCCACTCCTGTTAAAGGACAAGTGGTTAAAAGGCGAGCTATAGAAAGGCAAACAAATGGTATGTCCGAACACAGAGCTACTTACTTGTGTATCCGGGCGATTGCAGCTTAGGCCGGCGTCCTCGGTCAATTCTGGACACGCCTCTCGTGATCCGAAGAATAATTTGTACATCTCCATGGGTGTCATACCCATGAAGTGTTGGAGAATCCGTGGTCCCTCCAAATTAAACTCCCACAGCCGGAGAGGGCGGCGTTTGCAGGGCAGGAGACGCCTAATCAGCATGACCTGCACCACCACGACCAGATCGATCTCCCTCGCTTGGAGGTCTCGAATCCGGCCCTGCAATTGGGGCACTTCCTTCGGCGGCCCCCAGTTGAGCCCTTGGCTGACCCATGACATCAGCCGCTGTGGAGGGCGCGACCGGAAGATGGACGGCGGCTTCTGCCTACTGCCTTGGGAGCAGTTATGTAGAACCACTCCTGCTGCCACAAGCCGAGCTCCTCCTGGAAAGAGCCCTCGGGCCATGGAGCGTCGGCCCTTCTGCTCACAACCGCCCCGCCGCACTCTGCTTGACGCCCCTCGATCATATTCGGCTTCACGTCGAAGGTCTTAAGCCACAAGCCGAAGTGAGGGGTGACGCGGAGGAAGGCTTCGCAGACGACAATAAGTGCAGAAATATGGAGGATGGACTCCGGAGCCAAGTCGTGGAATTCCAACCCATAGTAAAACATGAGCCCTCTCACAAAAGGATCCATCGGGAAGCCTAAACCCTGATGGAGGTGGGATGCAAAAACGACATACTCGCCGGGCTCGGGGGTGGGAATGACTTGCCCTTCGGCGGGCAACCTGTGCGAAATCTCGTAAGTCAGGTACTTGGCCTCTCGCAGCTTTAGCACGTCCTCCTCTGTGATGGAGGAGGGCATCCACCGGCCCTGTAGGTCGGAGTCGGACATTGTTGGAGGTCCGAAGCGCTCGAATCTGGGGCTCTGGGTGTTGGAACTTGGGGCAAGGAGAAGATTCGATGGAGGATTGAAGAAAAGAAACGAGCCTTGGTCCCATTATAAAGAGGGAGAATACCAAGAGCCGTCTCCATGACCATTCGGGACTCGCCTCCATTAGAGGGGGCGTGGCGACGAGCACGGTTGGGTTACCCACGTCCGTATTGATGGGAATCCCGGAATAAGGGGAAAACGATCTCTGCTTCGATAAGACGTGCCAAGGAAACCGCTTCGCTAAACGCGCTGAGGTGGTATAATAAAAAACGATTCAAGTAAAGGCTTGGTGGTGGTATGACGTCATGCCACAAAATACGTCAGCAGATTGAACTTGTGTACATATTATTCTCTCTACGGTGGAATGTGGAAATTATTTTGCAGAGCCGGACACTATCCTAGTGTTCGCAATCTTCTATGAATTATTCGAAGGAGGAACCCGCCTTGCAATGCCGAACAATATGCGCGCCAGACTCATCGTCATTGAAGCCTGGTTCAGGGGCTACTGAGGGAGTCCTGGACTAGGGGGTGTCCGGATAGCCGGACTATCATCGTCAGCCGGACTCCAAGACTATGAAGATACAAGATTGAAGACTTCATCCCGTGTCCGGATGGGACTTTCCTTGGCGTGGAAGGCAAGCTTGGCGATGCGGATATGTAGATCTCCTACCATTGTAACCGACTCTGTGTAACCCTAGCCCTCTCCGGTGTCTATATAAACCGGAGGGTTTTAGTCCGTAGGACAACATAACCATTACAACAATCATACCATAGGCTAGCTTCTAGGGTTTAGCCTCCTTGATCTCGTGGTAGATCCACTCTTGTACTACCCATATCATCAATATCAATCAAGCAGGAGTAGGGTTTTACCTCCATCGAGAGGGCCCGAACCTGGGTAAAAACATCGTGTCCCTTGTCTCCTGTTACCATCCGCCTAGACGCACAGTTCGGGACCCCCTACCCGAGATCCGCCGGTTTTGACACCGACAGTTGGGCTTTTACATCCTCCAAGAGGGGCCTGAACTCGTAAACTCGTGTATACAACCTCGCCGTAGCTAGGGCCTTTTCCTCCTCATACGTACCCCTACTCTTACTGTCAGACTTAGTACCACGACAGTTGGCGCCCACCGTGGGGCAAAGCGTCTTAGCAACTTCTGGCAAGGTTGTATTTTTTCGGATCTTCATCAACATGGTTTCTGGCAGTGGTTTAGTCGTGGGCCACGAGTTTCGACTCGGTGCGCTCACTTTCGTTGCCGAAGACTCTGCCTGGCTCCAAGAAGCCCCCCTCAATGTCGAGGCTCTTCCGATCCGCGGGGCATTGCACTTCCACGCGAGTGCCTGCGGCGTTCTTCTACGACAGTCATTGACTCCGTATCGGTCGGCCCTCGCATCATCCGCTTACTCCGCTGGACGCTGCCGCAAGCGATCCGGTCGGTCGCGGCTCTAGCAGTGGGTAAAGCATGTGGTGTCCCATCAGGCGGCCACCCCTCAAGTCGCGGCGATTGAGCCCGATGAATTTCTCTGCGGTCGAGTCAACCCGTCGACTGACTTGGTAGATACTTTTTCCGAGCGCGGGAGCAGCGACCCCGCGGCAGAAGTCCTCATGGTCGATTCCCGTCGCATCCCACTTGGGTTTCGCCGCAATGGCGGCAACATCGACGGTGACGGTCCGTCATATGGCCATGCCGAGTGAGTATGAGCCCCAACCTCTCAATTTGTAGCAGAGGGAAGAGTTTCACCGCCGCAACGTTGAGGCACTCCAGATCCCCATCGTGGGGGAGACCGCCAAGGCTCGGGCCTTGGAGGCTACGTGCCTAGCTACGTTGGCCGAGCGTGCGCGTCTGGAGAACCTCCAACATTCTCTCAACGAACGTGCTCGTCGACTGATCCCCGAGTCTAGTCAAGGAACAACAACAATTGTTTTCGCCTGAACCCCAGGTATACCACACTTCGATGCAGAATCTTACAGCTGCGACATGTATAGCAGAGTCTATTCAGCTGTCTCGTTTGGAAGCTGGAAGGGGCTTGGAGCAGATCCGAGCGCTGCTCCGAGCCGCAGGAGAGCAAAACTCCGCTGTTTCTTAGTCATGCAACATGATCCATAGTAGGTCAGTGAGGGCGGATATATTTCAGTCGGCGCACAGCCCTGGGTCACCTTTGTAGCGTGAAGATCGTGATGATCGGCACCTGGGGAGGGCCCATGGAGAATTTGATCGTGAGTATGCCCATGACAACCACCGTCAAGTACCTTTGCCCCCTTCAAGGGACGGGTCATATGCGCCCCAGTGGTATGATGACAGGCGCCCGTATGGTAACGACCGCAGAGTTCCAGTCGACCCAAGAGAGCCTGGGTTCAATGCAAGGTCAGTCCTTGTACAAGGTTTGGTCGACCGGAACAGAGCATACATAGAAGGGTTGGATAGAGATCGACCCAGCGGAAGCAGAGTGCATATTTCCAGCCCCGAGTGCTTTGGAAGAGCAATTCGAGCTGCTGAGATCCCTCACAACTTCAGGTTGGCGACGGGCGTAAGTAAGTTCACCGGAGAGTCAGAGGCCGACACTTGGTTGGAGGATTACCGAGTGGCTGTGCACATTGGTGGTGGCAACGACAAGGTGGCCATTAAACACCTCCCTTTGATGCTTGAGGGTTCAGCCAGAGCTTGGTTGAATCAGTTGGCCCCTGGGAGCATTTTCAATTGGGAAGAATTGGCCCGGGTGTTTACCAAAACATTTGAGGGCACCTGCAAGCGACCTGCTGGTTTGGCAGAATTATAGCATTGTGTTTAGAAACAGAATGAGACTTTGAGAGACTATATCCAGAGATGGACTACTCTTCATCACACAGTGGAGAATGTGTCAGAGCATCAAGTAGTTTGTGCCTTTAAAGAAGGCGTTCGCTACAGAGAGCTTAATCTGAAGTTCGGTCGGACCGGAGACATGTCTCTGACTCGGATGATGGAGATTGCCACTCGATACGCTAACAGCGAAGAAGAGGAACGACTTCGGAGCGGCAAGAACAAATCAGTCGCCCAGGACACCGGAGGGGGAAACTCCAGTCGGAAGAAGAAACGAAAAGCTGAGGCTGCAAGTCCTGCTGAAGCGGCAGTTTTGAACCAAGGGAAGTTCAAGGGAAGCCTAAAGGGCCTTGGACCCCTAAAAAAGTGAAAGATCAAGCGGGAAATGATGTGCTTGATTTACCGTGTCATATACACACCAAGAAGGATGAAGAGGGAAATTTGATTCTTCCCAAGCATACCACTCGACAATGTCGACTCCTGATTCAGAGTTTCTGAGAGAGCCAGCCTAGCGAAAAGGACAAAGAGTCTGATAAGGAGGAGAGCAAAGATGAAGATGGTGGTTACCCCAATGTTAATGCCACTTTGGTTATTTTTGCTGGCCTCGAGAGCAAAAGTCAATTGAAGGTTATTAACAGAGAAGTAAACATGATTGCTCCTGCAACACCGAGATATTTGAAGTGGTCAAAAACCCCAATTACATTCGACCAGTCCGATCACCCAGCACACGTTGCTACCCCTGGGCGGCAAGCGTTGGTGGTCGACCCAGTCGTTGGGGGCACTCGACTGACCAAGGTTTTGATGGACGGTGGCAGTGGTTTGAATATATTGTATGCTGAGGCCCTCTAAGGGATGGGCATTCCGATGTCCAAGCTCAGTGAGAGCAACATGAGATTCCATGGTGTCATCCCAGGAAAGAAAGCCGACTCACTCGGTCAGATCACTCTTGATGTGGTTTTCGGTGATTCAAAGAATTACCGCAAGGAAAAGTTGACGTTTGAGGTGGTGGATTTTGACAGTGCCTATCATGCCATTCTAGGCTGACCTGCTTATGCTCGTTTCATGGCTCGACCATGTTACGTGTACCTCAAGTTGAAGATGCCTGGCCCCGGAGGCGTGATCATAGTAACTGGAAATTGGCAGAGAGCAAAAGATTGCCTCCAGAAAGTCTTAAAGATCACCGATGAACAGATGGCAGCGGTAGAAATGCAAGAATTCCAGAAGAATGCAGATCCAAGCGATTTGTTACAAGCCAAGAGGCCTGCTTCAGAGTCTGTATTTCAGTTGTCTGGTGAAACAAAGCCGGTTCACATTCACCCGACTGATCCCAATGCTACTCGGACTCATATCTCAACAACACTCGACGACAAATAGGAAGAAGCGCTCATCCAGTTCCTTTGTGAGATCTAGGACATCTTTGCATGGAAACCATCTGACATGCTGGGTGTACCCAGGGGACTGGCGGAGCACCGTTTGTGAGTCGACCCGAAAGCAAAACCCGTTAAAGAGCATCTTCGTCGGTCCGCCGTGGAGAAGAGGAAGGCAATTGGTGAGGAGGTGGCTCGGGTTCTGGCTGCCGAGTTCATCCGTGAGATATACCACTCCGAGTGGCTCGCTAATGTTGTTATGGTCCCCAAGAAAGATAAGTCACTTCAAATGTGTATTGATTTCAAGCATATCAATTGGGCCTGCCCGAAGGATCATTTTCCTCTGCCCCGCATCGACCAGATAGTCGATTCAACTGCGGGGTGTGAGCGATTGTCCTTTTTGGATGCTTATTACCGGTACCATCAGATCCAACTGTATGGACCCGACGAGATAAAAACAGCTTTCATCACCCCCATTCGGGTGTTTTTGCTATGTTACTATGCCCTTTGGCCTTAAGAATGCTGGTGCCACGTTCATGCGCATGATTCAGAAGTGCCTGCTCACTCAAATCAGTCGGAATGTGGAAGCATACATGGATGACATAGTGGTCAAGTCACGCAAAGGTTCCGACCTACTGACTGACCTCGCTGAAACCTTTGCCAACTTAAGAAGATATGATATCAAGCTCAATCCATCAAAGTGCACATTCGGAGTCCTAGGTGGAAAGTTGCTCGGTTTCCTCGTTTCCGAACGAGAGATCGATGCAAACCCAGAGAAAGTTGGCACAATCCTTCAAATGAAATGCCCTGTGCGTGTGCACGATGTTCAGAAGCTTACTGGTTGTTTGGCTGCATTGAGTCGATTCATCTCACGCTTCGGTGAAAAGGCATTACCTCTTTACCGATCGATGAAGAAGTTTGACAAGTTCAAGTGGAATGATTAAGCTGAAGCAGCATTTGAAGAGCTCAAAGCCCTGCTTTCCACCCAGCCGGTGCTTGCCGCTCCAATCTGCAAGGAGCCTTTACTGCTTTACATCACAGTCACTGGACAGGTTGTCAGCACAGTGCTCATGGTCGAGCGGGAAGAAGAAGGCAAAGCCTACAAAGTTTAGGGCCCTGTTTATTACATTTCTGAAGTCTTGACTCCGTCCAAGCAGAGATATCCTGATTATCAGAAGCTTGTTTATGGAATTTATTTGACCATGAAGAAAGTTGCACACTACTTCTCAGACCACTCGGTTTTATTCGTCAGCGATGCTCCATTGTCAGAAATTCTGAACAATAGGGATGCAACTGGTCGAGTGGCAGAGTGGGCGATTGAACTCCTTCCATTGGATATCAAGTTTGAGGCAAAGAAAGCCATCAACTCAAGCAATAGCAGATTTCCTCGCAGAGTGGATTGCACAACAGCAACCGACTCAGATTCACTCGGAACATTGGACTATGTTCTTTGATGGATCCAAGATGTTGAATGTCTTTGGTGCAGGAGTGGTTTTGGTATCCCCAAGAGGAGACAAGATCAGCTATGTCCTCCAGATTCACTTTGATTTTTCAAATAATGAAGCTGAGTATGAGGCACTGTTGTATGGGTTACGTATGGCCATTTCACTCGGCATCCGACGCTTGATGGTCTACGGCGACTCAGACTTAGTGGTTAATCAAGTAATGGAGGAATGGGACATCAGGAGTCCAGCAATGACCGGTTATTGAAATGCAGTGAGAAAGCTAGAGAAGAAGTTTGAGGGGTTAGAGCTCCATCACATACCCCGAATCAAGAATCAAGCTGTTGATGATCTCGCAAAGATAGGTTCCACCCGAAAGCCTATCCCCAGTAATTTGTTCTTGTAGCATCTCCACATCCCGTTAGTACAAGAAAATCCCTTCAAGGAAGAGCCCTCGCAACCGATAAGTTCAACTAATCCGATTGAGATTGAAGTCCCAGCTATAGTCGACTTGATCATGGAAGTTTTAGTGATCATGCCCAACTGGATGGTCCTGTATATCACGTACCTGCTCAAGCAAGAACTCCCAGAAGATGAAGATGAGGCCCGCCAGATCGTCAGTCGATCCAAAGCTTTCACCGTGATAAAAGGGCAGCTTTACAGGGAAAGTGTCACAAGAGTGGCTCAGCATTGCATCTCCCCAGAAGAAGGTCAAATGATTTTAAATGAGATCCACTCGGGGACATGTGGTCACCATGCGTCCTCTTGGACCATCGTGGCCAAATCATACCGAGCGGGATTCTATTGGCCGCGTGCAAATGAGATGGAAAATGATATAGTCGACAAGTGCGCAAGTTGCCAGTTCTACTCCAACATGTCTCACAAGCCTGCATCCGCTGATACGTCTCCAACGTATCTATAATTTATGAAGTATTCATGCTGTTATTTTATCATTCTTGGGTGTTTTACAATCATTTTATAGCAACTTTATATCATTTTTGGGACTAGCCTATTGACCTAGTGCCCAGTGCCAGTTGTTGTTCTTTTGCTTGTTTTTTACATCGCAGGAAATCAATGTCAAATGGAGTCCAAACACCGCGTAACTTTTTGGAGAATTTTTCTGGACCAGAAGGAACCCAATGGGCCTGAGCTGCACCTAGGGGGTGCCCCAGGGGGGCACAACCCACCAGGGCACGCCAGGGCCCCCTGGCGCGCCCTGGTGGGTTGTGCCCACCTCGGTGGCCTCCCGCACCCCCTCTTTGCACTATAAATTCCCAAATATTCCAAAACCCTTTGGGGTTAACCTAGATCAGACGTTCCGCCGCCACAAGGTCTCTGTATCCGCGAAAACCAATCTAGACCCCATTCCGGCACCCTGCCGGAGGGGGGAATCATCTCCGGTGGCCATCTTCATCATCCTGGTGGCCACCACGAAGAGGAGGGAGTAGTCCACCCTCGGGGCTAAGGGTTTGTACCAGTAGCTATGTGTTTGATTTCTCTCTCTCTCTCTCTCTCGTGATCTATATCATGGGCTTTGTTAATATAGTTAGATCATATGATGTTTCTCCCCTCTATACTCTTGTTATGATGAATTGAATCTTTACCCTTCAAAGTTTTGTCTTGTCGGATTGAATATTCAGAGATGAGAACGCATGATATATGTCTTGCAATATGAATACTTGAGGTGACAACGAGGTATCTTATTGATGCACTTGATATGTGTTATGGCATTCAATTCGCGGATTCCCGCGGTGATATTGGGGTAATCTATGCATAGGGGTTGATGCACTTTTTCTTCGATGGAAACTTTGGGGTCTCTTTATAGTTCTTTGTGTGGATTGAGTATTATGAATATAAATTTGCTTTGGTGTTATTCTAGTACGAACTCTAGGATAGATCGAACGGAAAAAATAGCTTTGTGTTATTTTAGTACGAACTCTTGAATAGATCAAACAGAAAGAATAGCTCTGAATTGGTTTCGTGCCCTACAAATAATTGCTATCTTTTGTTCTCCTCTAATAGGAACTCGGGAGTGATTCTTTATTGCAATTTGAGGGATAATCATATGATCCAACTATGTTAGCATTGTTGAGAGGTTGCACTAGCGAAAGTACGGACCCTAGGCCTTCTTTTTAAGCATTGCAACACCGTTTTTGTGCCCGTTTACTATTTGCTACCTTGCTGTTTTTATTTATTCAGATTATAAAAATATATTTCTACCATCCATATTACTCTTTTATCACCATCTCTTTGCCGAACTAGTGCACCTATACAATTTGCCATTGTATTGGGTGTGTTGGGGACACAAGAAATTTCTTGTATTTGGTTGCAGGGTCGTTTGAGAGAGACCATCTTCATCCTACACCTCTCACGGATTGATAAATCTTAGGTCATCCACTTGAGGGAAAATTGCTACTGTCCTACAAAACTCTGCGCTTGGAGTCCCAACACATGTCTACAGGAATAAAGCTGTGCAGTAGACATCAAGCTCTTTTCTGGCGCCGTTGCCGGGGAGGTTAGGAAACCGACACTCACACTCTGGCAACGAAGCTCTTTTCTGGCACCGTTGCCGGGGAGGTGAGTGCTTGAAGGTATATCTTTATATCTTGCAATCAAATCTTTTAGTTTCTTGTTTTATCTCTAGTTTGATTTATAAAATGAAACTACATAAAAAATGGAATGAAGGTTGCATCATATTATTGACATCTTTATAATATGTTTCTTGAAAATGATGGATCAGAAAATTGTGCTCAATTGTTAGAAGAAGAAGTCAATAAAATGTTTGGCACAAAATATTTGAATGATGAGCATGATTGCAATATTGTTGGTATGCACTCTTTGAATATCCATGAAGCTAGTGATATGCAAAACCATAAGCTTGGGGATGCTATGTTTGATGAAGATGATATTTTTAGTCCCCCAAGTTTTGGTGAGAAAATTTACTATGATGAAAGCATGCCTCCTATTTATTATGATTATGGTGACGACATGTATGCTATAAAGAACAATGATAACCATGAAACTTGTCACCATGATTTTAATTTTCACTCTCATGATAGTTATTTTGTTGTGTTTGCTCCCACTACTATTGATGAGAAGAAATTTGCTTATGTGGAGAGTAATAAGTTTGCTATGCTTATGTGTCATGAAAATAATGCTTTATGTGATACTTGTATTGTTGAATTCATTTATGATGCTACTGAAAATTATTATGGGAGAGGAACATGTGCTTCTACATATTGCAATAATACCAAGTTTCCTCTCTTTATGTTGAAAGTTTTGAAGTTGTGCTTGTTTTGCCTTCCTATGCTAGTTGATTCTTGTTCCCATAAGTTGTTTGCTCACAAAATCCCTATGCATAGGAAGTGGGTTAGGCTTAAATGTGCTAGTCATATGCTTCATGATGCTCTTGTTATGTTTCAATCTTTATCCTTTATGCGAGCATCATTGAAATCATCATGCCTAGCTAAAAGGCATCAAAGAAAAGCGCTTGTTGGGAGACAACCCAACACTTTTACCTACTGTTTTTGTGTGTTCACATGATTAGGATACTGTAGTAATCATGTTATATTGTCTTTGTTTCAATAAAGTGCCAAGTAAAGCCTTTGGGATCATGTTGGGTGATAGTTGATTTGATCTTGCTGAAAAACAGAAACTCTTGCGCTCACGAAAATAGCTATCATTTTTAACAGAAGAGTGATTTTGAGTTGATTCTGTTTGTAGAAGATTAATATACAAATGTCTCACGTGGTACAATTTTTTTCATAATTTTTGGAGTACCATAAGTATGGTTTCAGTAGATATTACTACAGACTGTTCTGTTTTTGACAGATTCTGTTTTCAATGCATAGTTTGCTTGTTTCCTTGTTTCTATGGCTTATATTGCTCAATATAAATTTTGTTTTCTGCAACGTTCCCCAACAAAATCTTGGTCCATTTCCCCTCTAATTTCACATGATCGTAGTCCTTCCTACTCTAAACACCCCAGACATCTTATTTAGCCCTTAGCATCTCCTTGTGGATCAAAGCGCCTTGATCAAGTTTGCAACAACAAACTTCAAGGATCATTACCACCTAACCACAGCGCCCCTAATTGCTTCATCACCTCATTTGTAACCTAGCTTGGAGGGACTACACGTGTGACATAGTCGGCCCGGCTAAAACGCGCCGCTTGCACCCGTGCACGTGGTTATCACGCTTGCGTCATGCTAATTGCGAGCTCTGGCTCATTACGACCATTGTTGTCATCCACTCCCTCGTCGTCTCGACGTCCAACCTTGTCCAGGAGCTCCCCCGTGCTTGACTGCATTGTCCCGTACCCAGGCCCCCTCCTGGTTCGCCATGAATGCACCGCTAGAGCCGTGCCTGTGACGCGTCCGGCTCCTGTCCTCCATTAGAGCTCGGCTTGAGCTTGCCCGTGATGCTCTAGAGTCTTCCCCGCGGTTATATAAGAGTGCCCCGAGTCCTCCCGCACCTCACCCACTCCTCCCTCTCTTTATTTGCTCACCGGAACCACCTCATCTCGCCTCTGTTCGCTGCCGTCATCCATGGCCGCCTCTGCCTCGACTTGATTCTGGCCGCCCCGAGCCTGCTCTCCTCCTCTAGCCTCCTCCACTACCTTACCCTCCTCCCAGAGAGCCGCCCCACCCCTCTCCCCTCGCCGGAGTCCTCACGTGGCCGTGGTTTCCAATTACAGCGGGCGCTGGCGCCTCTCTGTTCCCCTTGCAGCACCGTCTCTCCCGCTCATCTCCGGCGCCTCTTTCCCGTCAGAACGGGTGTGGCGTTCGTCCCCGAGCCTGTCGGTGCCCTTGCCTCGGCCGGAGGTGGCCGGAGGCGGCAGGGCTAGCGCCGGCAGCGCTCTGCCCAACCTCCTCTGCTCTTTGTCGCGAGCGAGCATGGGAGGAGGAAGAAGACGAGGCCAGGTGGGCCCCGCATTGCCTCCCAACCCCACCTGTCAATGGCTGCACGTTGACCCCGCCTTGCCACGTCACGTAAGTGAAGACGTTTTCTGGTTAAATCCGTTTTCTTCTTTAGGAAAGCGTATTCTATGTAGCTTCAGTCCGAAATATGCTTTCACTTTTCTGAAAGCGCACTCTGGTTCTAGTGCGGCCCAAATACGTTTCTTCTATTCTGAAAACGTATTTCTCCTTAGGCGCTTTCTGTTTTTCAGCCAGGGACCTGTTTGTGGGGAAACTTTTTATAGATTGCTCCCTGGTGTTCAACCTTTCGTATCTTTTCGACCGTAACTCCGATCGAGGTGAAACCAACGGTCAGTTCTTTGTCTCGTCGAGCTCTATCCAACGATGCAATGGACCTAGGGTAGGGTCATAGGCCTGACCTATACGCCCTACCCAAGGTCACTACCCTAGAATCAAGGACATTCAGAGTATAGCAAGAGACACCGACTGAAGTAACTATGGAGTGCAATCCACTCGACCAGTTACCCTACTCGGATACCCCCAATTTCACTTGACCAAGATGAAGTCATTCGACCATAAAAGGAACCACTCGGAGTACATAAGACCTACAGTCACTCAGGATGGCAACGGTCAGGCGTTCACTCCGTAGTCTTAAAGATCATTAATAGCACTTTATAGCTGGCGTTACCAGTAACGCCCCATCTTAATGTACATTGAACCCTGTAACGGGGGACGGCTGGGGTCCTGGCGCACTCTATATAAGCCACCCCCCTCCTCCGGGACAAGGGTTCGCACCCCCTGTAACACATTCCCATATTCCAGTCAACCGCCTCAGGGCACCAAGATGTAGGCGAGGGAGTCCTGGACTAGGGGGTGTCCGGATAGCCGGACTATCATCGTCAGCCGGACTCCAAGACTATAAAGATACAAGATTGAAGACTTCGTCCCGTGTCCGGATGGGACTTTCCTTGGCGTGGAAGGCAAGCTTGGCGATGCGGATATGTAGATCTCCTACCATTGTAACCGACTCTGTGTAACCCTAGCCCTCTCCGGTGTCTATATAAACCGGAGGGTTTTAGTCCGTAGGACAACATAACCATTACAACAATCATACCATAGGCTAGCTTCTAGGGTTTAGCCTCCTTGATCTCGTGGTAGATCCACTCTTGTACTACCCATATCATCAATATCAATCAAGCAGGAGTAGGGTTTTACCTCCATCGAGAGGGCCCGAACCTGGGTAAAAACATCGTGTCCCTTGTCTCCTGTTACCATCCGCCTAGACGCACAGTTCGGGACCCCCTACCCGAGATCCGCCGGTTTTGACACCGACATTGGTGCTTTCATTGAGAGTTCCTCTGTGTCTTCACCGATAGGCTTGATGGCTCCTTCGATTAACAATGATGCTGTCTAGGGTGAGAATTTTCTCCCCGGACAGATCTTCGTGTTCGGTGGCTTTGCACTGCGGGCTAATTTGCTTGGCCATCTGGAGCAGATCGAAAGCTACGCCCCTGGCCATTGGGTCAGGTTTGGAAGCCTAAACTTCACGGCCGACATCCGCGGAGACTTGATCTTCGACGGATTCGAGCCACAGCCGAGCATGCCGCGCTGTCACGATGGGCATGATTTAGCTCTGCCGCCGGGTAGTGCCCTGGAGGCCGCACACGAGTCCGCTCTGACCTATAGTTCGGAGCAGACCGCGTAGATCGAGGACAGGTGGCTGGACACCGCCTCGGGGGCTGCAACTTAAACGGCGATGGAGCCGAATACCGACCTTGTCCCTTATAAAGCTCGTGACTCCGAGGCGCTGGACTCCATGCCGGACTCCGAACCTCCTGCGCCCCTGCCAATCGAATCCGATTGGGCGCCGTTCATGGAGTTCACCGCCGCGGACATCTTTCAACACTCACCCTTTGGCGACATCCTAAATTCGCTGAAGCATCTCTCGTTATCAGGAGAGCCCTGGCCGGACGGCGGTCAGGATGGTTGGGATGCAGCCGATGATGAAATACAAAGCCCACCCACCACCCACTTTGTAGCCACTGTCGACGATCTAACCGACATGCTAGACTACGACTCCGAAGACATCGACGGCATAGACGACGATGCCGAAGACTACCAAGAACCAGCGCTTACCAAGCACTGGAAGGCCACCCCAACCCATGATGTATATATGGTGGACACCCCAAAAGGAAGCGATAACGAGGAACAGCGGGACGCGGCAAAGGATAATCCCGCCGACAAACAACCAAAATGGCGACGCAGACGCCGCCCTAAGTCCCGCCTCGACAAAAACAGCACTCCTAGTGACCCAGTAATGGAGCAGGGCAAACCAGTGGACGACGAACATGCAACCAAGCAACCATCCGAACAGGATGAATCGGATAATCAATCCATGCCCGGCGAGAACAACAGTCCAGACGACCTCACGCCGGACACACCACCGGAGCATAAGAACCTTCACAAAAGACTCGTCGCCACTGCAAGAAGTCTGAAGAAGGAAAAACAAAAGCTCAACATAGCGGAAGACTTACTCAGAATGAGGTGGAGCAAAGTACTCAAGACTGCGGACAAATATGGCAATAGCCACCACACCAAGAGCTACCCAAAGCGCAAGTTGCTGCCAGAATTCGACGAGGAGGCCATAGAGCCCCCACAGTCAGAAAGCAAGGAGGCCGCCTGGCCGGATAGACGACCAGATGAAAGGCCAAAAGCGATAAGCGGCACCGCTCACAAGCCGACTGATGCTCCTCGGAAAACAGACGGCCCGGTCAGGTCCATTTATGGGCCAAAAAAGAGGGCCCAAGGAAGCAACACAACACGCCGAGTGTTCGAAGACAACGGCACACCCAAATATAGGGGCACCGCACACCCACTATGTTTCACCGATGAGGTGCTGGATCATGAATTTCCAGCGGGGTTCAAACCCATAAACATAGAGGCATACGATGGAACAACAGACCCTGGAGTCTGGATCGAGGATTACATCCTCCACATACACATGGCCAGAGGAGATGATCTCCACGCCATAAAATATCTACCCCTCAAGCTCAAAGGGCCAGCTCGGCATTGGCTCAAAAGCCTCCCAGAAAATACTATTGGAAGTCGGGAAGAGCTCGAGGACGCGTTTAGAGCAAATTTTCAAGGGACTTACGTCCGCCCTCCTGATGCAGACGATTTAAGTCACATAACTCAACAGCCCGGAGAGTCAGCGCGCAAATTCTGGAACATGTTCCTCACCAAAAAGAACCAAATAGTCGACTGTCCGGACGCCGAAGCCTTAGCAGCTTTCAAACATAATGTCCGAGACGAATGGCTCGCCAGACACCTCGGCCAAGAGAAGCCGAGAACAATGGCCGCGCTAACAAGCCTCATGACCCGCTTTTGCGCGGGGGAAGACAGCTGGCTAGCATGATGCAACACCAGCGACCCGAGTACATCCGAGATCAGAGATGGAAACGGAAAACCACGACGCAGAAAGGATCAGCACCGAAATAAAGAAAAGAGCCCAAAAAAAAGCGGTCAACGCCGGATTCAAAAGCTCGCGGCCGAACAGCAAAACACTGCCCCTTAAGGACAACAGTGACGAGCTATCGAACTTAAACAAAATTTTGTATCGGATATGTCAAATCCACAGCACCTCCGGAAGGCCTGCAAACCACACCCACCGAGATTGTTGGGTTTTCAAACAGTCCGGCCGACTCAACGCCGAACACAAGGGGCTTGACGCGCCAAGCGAGGATGATGACGAACCCCACCAGCAGAGCACCAGAAAACATAAGACTTTCCCACAAGAAGTCAAAACAGTAAACTCACTTCATGTGATAATACGGAAAAACAATGCGGCACCCGCCAAAGTAGGTGTCGCACGGTCCACCCCAGCGAAACGTCGAGATTGGATGTCAAAACCAATCACGTTCGACCACCTGGACTATTCCAGAAGTATTCGGAACGCAGGATGGACTGCTCTGATATTGGATCCTATAATCGACGGACTACAATTTACACAAGTCCTGATGGACGACGACAACGATTTAAACCTGCTATATCCGGACACAATCCGCAAGTTGGGGATAGACCTTACTAAAATTCAACATACCCGCACTACCTTCGAAGGAGTGATGCCAGGCCCTTACGCCAAGTGCACGGGCTCCTTACTACTAGAAGTTGTGTTCGGGTCACCCGACAACTTCTGACGCGAAAAGCTAATCTTTCATATCGCCCCATTCAAAAGCAGCCATCAAGCTCTATTGGGACGTGAAGCTTTTGTCCGCTTTAACGCAGTACCACACTACGCGTCTCTTACACTTAAAATGCCCGGTCCATGCGGCATCATCTCATTAAAAGGTCGTTCAAGACCCCGGACACGGCTAGACGAGTCCGGCATAAAATAAGCTAGGGGCTCCCTAGCCGCACACCCCTTTACAAGGGGCTGCGCGTATGAGCTACTATAAGCTCAACTTTACTCATTCATTCATATTAAAAATTTTAATTCATTTTTTGCACGATTAATTTTCAAACTAAGTTCCTCTCTTTTACAGATGAACAGCGTGTTACACCCATCCAGGATACAGCACAACGGAGACATAGGCGCAGACGTGCAGTAGGGACCCGTTGCAAGGATTCTTTTCAGATTAAGACCCTGCGTAAACCTTTTTTACTGTCTCTTGTTGCTATATATCCTCTGGTTTCTCATTATATCCAGAGAGGAGGCTGACGTTTTGGCATCGGCTGCGTCAGAGGACCTTGCGTGTACCTGGACACTAGGGTCTTAGGGCATTGTTCTGCCCGCTATCATAAAGACCGGACACCTTAGGGAGTGTTCGGCGTCTCGAGTTAGGCCTTATATGCATCAGCTCCGAATCATGTCTTCGGTCAAATGTTGGGTTTGCCCGGCTCCTGTGTTTTGCTGCCTTACGTTACGTATCATCGGCTAACGCGGCACCAGGAGAACTACTGCGATTGTGCCCCGGTTCGGCTGGGCGAGCACCTCAGTAGAGAAAGCCGAAAACTGGCTGTCATGATATAGCGAGAGACTGGTCAACCACTCGATCGACTATCGGAATGTTTAGAATTCCGCCGCTTTGACGAAGGACCGCTTCCCGGTCAGGCACATACGCGCCCCGAATTCGGAGAGCGCGGCACCCCTAGGGGCTATATCGTAGCCCCACCCTCGAACTCCTATGGCTAAGTGAAAGTGATAAAGCATTATTGTCCGGTTGCCTCGTTTGCTACGCTACCACCTCCTTCACAGGACCGAGACGTCGGATTAAGTGTGAAAATGCGCTATTTTTGCGAACACCCCCGCACCTTGTGCGTGGGGGCTGAAGCCGACGACTGCCATCTTTCAGGTTATACACACGTATACATAAACGGCCGCACAGGAGATATTTCAATACTTGAATGCACAAGTACAAAAAGCGCTTACATCATAAACATCATTTTACAAACCAAAACGTTCATTTGAACGTGACATTTTTTGAGCACTGCGACTCTATTACACGAGCACCACGCAGAACTTCCCCAAAATAGTGCTCGGCGGGTAACCGGCTCTCGTCCGAACCCTGGGTCGCAACAGCGGTGGCATCCATCTCTGTCCAATGTGTCTTCACATGGGCGAGGGCCATCCGTGCACCCTCTATGCAAGCCGACCGCTTCATCGCCTTGATATGCGGCACCGCCCCAAGAAATTGCTGCAGTAAGCCGAAATAACTCTTCGGCTTGGGCCTATCCGGCCAGACATGAGTCACGATATCCGTCATGGCAAGTCCGGACAACCTATTCAGCTCAGCCCACTCGGCCAACCGATCGGTCAGCGGAAGTGAACGCTCCGGACTATGGAATAGAGACCAAAACAGCTCTTCCGTCTTATGATCCTTCTGACTTCGGAAGTGCACAATGGCATCCGCCGCACTCGCCGCTAAGTCCATATAAGGATCCTCCGGACTCCACAGCTGGCCTAGCTGAGCATACTTTGGATCCGTAAACCTTCGGCGCAGCAGAAAGGGCTTGCCAGCCACAATGTCTCTGGCCTGGCGCAGCTCCTCCTTTATAGCCCGCATTGCAGAACGGGCATCCTTGGCTTCGGCGGTGGCCTTCCCCAGGTCTTCTCGCTCCGCTAGGCGCTCCTTTTCAAGGACCTCCTTGCGGTCGGTAGCATCTTTTAACTTCACGGCCATTTCGGCCATCTCCTCCCTGCTTCAGCAGTGTGCAGCCCTTTCGGCTTCTAACTCCTCGGCCGCCCTCGAGGCAGCCGCATCACTCCTTCTGGCTTGCTCCTTGCTTGAGCAAGTTCTGCCCGAAGGCTCTCCACAGCAGCGGCACCATCTGTGTCAAGCACACATATTGTAAGGGGTGGGCTTCGGCTCCCTTACTAGGTGACCACTGAGAAGAAACCTACCTTGCGACTCGTCAAGTCGCCGGTTGACTAGCGCGATGTCCGCATCCGCAACATCGAGTTGCCGCTTTAGTTCAGCAACTCCATCAGTCCGGCTGGCCCTGGGACTATCCGCCACCTGCATAGGAAAGGAGAAAATTAATACCTGCGATTTTGATCCTCGGCACGCTGTCGCTTTCGACAACCTACCGAGTCTCATGGGCTACTATCTATACAGGGCGCACTTTATGTGTAAAACTGTCAAAAGGTGTGTCATTTTGCGTACCTCAAACCCCGCCAGCAAACTCCTGACGGCATTACGCAATCCGCCTTCGGCGGACGAAACCCTTCCAATCACCATACTCATCAATGCATGGTGATCTTCTGAGATAGACGCCCTGTCAAGCAGATCTTTCAGCTCCCCAGGCCAAACACCAGTTGGTGCCGGACTATTCGGCCCTGCCGGACTCGGGGATACCCTCCGTAATGACACTTCAGGCTTGTCCGCCCTATCCGAGGCACAGCGGACGGAGGCGTCTCTCTCTCCACCATCTCCGGACGAAGGTCCCCCGAAGACGAGCTCATCTGCGAAGGACGGAGATCCGAACTACAAGGTAAAAACTTAAGTTATCCTCAGAAGCACAAATAGGGATGTCCCTTATTACAAAACTCCCTTTTTTCTACTTACGGCTCGCTGGAGGGCTGATTCTTTAGGGGAGACTGTGCGGCCGGGGCCTCCCTGGACGCAGGACCCTCTGGTGAAGATCTCTTCCCCCGCTTTGGGGCTTTGGCCTCTGGATTTCCGGAAGCGGTCCTCTTCTCCCCTTGGAGGGAGGGATTCTCGATCCCCCCTTTCTCAAAAGCCTCCTTGCTCGAGGCGGTAGCTCCTCTATTTTCCCCTTCGCCTTCCTCTGAAGGCGCAAACTCCAGCATCCTGACCAGTACGGGATCCGGCGCGGTCTCTGGGAGGGGGGCCGGACACCATATCAGCTTTGCTTGCGCTATCCACTCCTGTTAAAGGACAAGTGGTTAAAAGGCGAGCTATAAAAAGGCAAACAAACGGTATGTCCGAACACATAGCTACTTACTTGTGTATCCGGGCGATTGCAGCTTAGGCCGGCGTCCTCGGTCAATTCTGGACACGCCTCTCGTTATCCAAAGAATAATTTGTACATCTCCACGGGTGTCATACCCATGAAGTGTTGGAGAATCCGTGGTCCCTCCGAATTAAACTCCCACAGCCGGAGAGTGCGGCATTTGCAGGGCAGGAGACGCCTAATCAGCATGACCTGCACCACCACGACCAGATCGATCTCCCTCGCTTGGAGGTCTCGAATCCGGCCCTGCAATTGGGGCACGTCCTTCGGCGGCCCCCAGTTGAGCCCTTGGCTGACCCATGACATTAGCCGCTGTGGAGGGCCCGAGCGGAAGATGGGCGGCGGCTTCTGCCTACTGCCCTTGGGAGCGGTTATGTAGAACCACTCCTGCTGCCACAAGCCGAGCTCCTCCTGGAAAGAGCCCTCGGGCCATGGAGAGTCGGCCCTTCTGCTCACAACCGCCCTGCCGCACTCTGCTTGACGCCCCTCGATCATCTTCAGCTTCACGTCGAAGGTCTTAAGCCACAAGCCGAAGTGAGGGGTGACGCGGAGGAAGGCTTCGCAGACGACAATAAGTGCAGAAATATGGAGGATGGACTCCGGAGCCAAGTCGTGGAATTCCAACCCATAGTAAAACATGAGCCCTCTCACAAAAGGATCCATCGGGAAGCCTAAACCCCGATGGAGGTGGGATACAAAAACGACATACTCGCCGGGCTCGGGGGTGGGAATGACTTGCCCTTCGGCGGGCAACCTGTGCGAAATCTCGTAAGTCAGGTACTTGGCCTCTCGCAGCTTTAGCACGTCCTCCTCCGTGATGGAGGAGGGCATCCACCGGCCCTGTAGGTCGGAGCCGGACATTGTTGGAGGTCCGAAGCGCTCGAATCCGGGGCTCTGGGTGTTGGAACTTGGGGCAAGGAGAAGATTTGATGGAGGATTGAAGAAAAGAAACGAGCCTTGGTCCCATTATAAAGAGGGAGAATACCAAGAGCCGTCTCCATGACCGTTCGGGACTCGCCTCCATTAGAGGGGGCGTGGCGACGGGCACCGTTGGGTTACCCACGTCCGTATTGATGGGAATCCCGGAATAAGGGGAAAACGATCTCTGCTTCGATAAGACGTGCCAAGGAAACCGCTTCGCTAAACGCGCTGAGGTGGTATAATAAAAAACGATTCAAGTAAAGGCTTGGTGGTGGTATGACGTCATGCCACAAAATACGTCAGCAGATTGAACTTGTGTACATATTATTCTCTCTACGGTGGAATGTGGAAATTATTTTGCAGAGCCGGACACTATCCTGGTGTTCGCAATCTTCTATGAATTATTCGAAGGAGGATCCCGCCTTGCAATGCCGAACAATATGCGCGCCAGACTCATCGTCATTGAAGCCTGATTCAGGGGCTACTGAGGGAGTCCTGGACTAGGGGGTGTCCGGATAGCCGTACTATCATCGTCAGCCGGACTCCAAGACTATGAAGATACAAGATTGAAGACTTCGTCCCTTGTCTGGATGGGAATTTCCTTGGCATGGAAGGCAAGCTTGGCGATGCGGATATGTAGATCTCCTACCATTGTAACCGACTCTGTGTAACCCTAGCCCTCTCCGGTGTCTATATAAACCGGAGGGTTTTAGTCCGTAGGACAACATAACCATTACAACAATCATACCATAGGCTAGCTTCTAGGGTTTAGCCTCCTTGATCTCGTGGTAGATCCACTCTTGTACTACCCATATCATCAATATCAATCAAGCAGGAGTAGGGTTTTACCTCCATCGAGAGGGCCCGAACCTGGGTAAAAACATCGTGTCCCTTGTCTCCTGTTACCATCCGCCTAGACGCACAGTTCGGGACCCCCTACCCGAGATCCACCGGTTTTGACACCGACAGTAGGGCTTTTACATCCTCCAAGAAGGGCCTGAACTCGTAAACTCGTGTATACAACCTCGCCGTAGCTAGGGCCTTTTCCTCCTCATACGTACCCCCTACTCTTACTGTCAGACTTAGTACCACGATAGTTGGTGCCCACCGTGGGGCAAAGCGTCTTAGCAACTTCTGGCAAGGTTGTATTTTTTTGGATCTTCATCAACATGGTTTCCGGCAGTGGTTTGGTCGTGGGCCACGAGTTTCGACTCGGTGCGCTCACTTTCGTTGCCGAAGACTCCGCCTGGCTCCAAGAAGCCCCCCTCAATGTCGAGGCTCTTCCGATCCGCGGGGCATTGCACTTCCACGCGAGTGCCTGCGACGTTCTTCTACGACAGTCATTGACTCTGTATCAGTCGGCCCTCGCATCATCCGCTTACTCCGCTTGACGCTGCCGCAAGCGATCCGGTCGGTCGCGGCTCTAGCAGTGGGTAAAGCATGTGGTGTCCCATTAGGCGGCCACCCCTCAAGTCGCGGCGATTGAGCCTGATGAATTTCTCTGCGGTCGAGTCGACCCGTCGACTGACTCGGTAGATACTTTTTCCGAACGCGGGAGCAGCGACCCCGCGGCAGAAGTCCTCATGGTCGATTCCCGTCGCATCCCACTCGGGTTTCGCCACAATGGCGGCAACATCGACGGTGACGGTCCATCATATGGCCATGCCGAGTGAGTACGAGCCCCAACCTCTCAATTTGCAGCAGAGGGAAGAGTTTCACCGCCGCAACGTTGAGGCACTCCAGATCCCCATCGTGGGGGAGACCGCCAAGGCTCGGGCCTTGGAGGCTACGTGCCTAGCTACGTTGGCCGAGCGTGCGCGTCTGGAGAACCTCCAACATTCTCTCAACGAACATGCTCGTCGACTGATCCCCGAGTCCAGTCAACGAACAACAACAATTGTTTTCGCCTGAACCCCAGGTATACCACACTTTGATGCAAAATCTTACAGCTGCGACATGTATAGCAGAGTCTATTCAGCCGTCTCATTTGGAAGCTGGAAGGGGCTTGGAGCAGATCCGAGCGCTGCTCCGAGCCGCAGGAGAGCAAAACTCCGCTGTTTCTCAGTCATGCAACATGATCCACAGTAGGTCAGTGAGGGCGGATATATTTCAGTCGGCGCACAGCCCTGGGTCACCTTTGCAGCGTGAAGATCGTGATGATCGGCACCTGGGGAGGGCCCATGGAGAATTTGATCGTGAGTATGCCCATGACAACCACCGTCAAGTGCCTTTGCCCCCTTCAAGGGATGGGTCATATGCGCCCCAGTGGTATGACGACAGGCGCCCGTACGGTAACAACCACAGAGTTCCAGTCGACCCAAGAGAGCCTGGGTTCAATGCAAGGTCAGTCCTTGTACAAGGTTTGGTCGACCGGAACAGAGCATACATAGAAGGGTTGGATAGAGATCGACCAAGCGGAAGCAGAGTGCATATTTCCGGCCCCGAGTGCTTTGGAAGAGCAATTCGAGCTGCTGAGATCCCTCACAACTTCAGGTTGGCGACGGGCGTAAGTAAGTTCACCGGAGAGTCAGAGGCCGACACTTGGTTGGAGGATTACCGAGTGGCTGTGCACATTGGTGGTGGCAACGACAAGGTGGCCATTAAACACCTCCCTTTGATGCTTGAGGGTTCAGCCAGAGCTTGGTTGAATCAGTTGGCCCCTGGGAGCATTTTCAATTGGGAAGAATTGGCCCGGGTGTTTACCAAAACATTTGAGGGCACCTGCAAGCGACCTGCTGGTTTGGCAGAATTATAGCATTGTGTTTAGAAACAGAATGAGACTTTGAGAGACTATATCCAGAGATGGACTACTCTTCATCACACAGTGGAGAATGTGTCAGAGCATCAAGTAGTTTGTGCCTTTAAAGAAGGCGTTCGCTACAGAGAGCTTAATCTGAAGTTCGGTCGGACCGGAGACATGTCTCTGACTCGGATGATGGAGATTGCCACTCGATACGCTAACAGCGAAGAAGAGGAACGACTTCGGAGCGGCAAGAACAAATCAGTCGCCCAGGACACCGGAGGGGGAAACTCCAGTCGGAAGAAGAAACGAAAAGCTGAGGCTGCAAGTCCTGCTGAAGCGGCAGTTTTGAACCAAGGGAAGTTCAAGGGAAGCCTAAAGGGCCTTGGACCCCTAAAAAAGTGAAAGATCAAGCGGGAAATGATGTGCTTGATTTACCGTGTCATATACACACCAAGAAGGATGAAGAGGGAAATTTGATTCTTCCCAAGCATACCACTCGACAATGTCGACTCCTGATTCAGAGTTTCTGAGAGAGCCAGCCTAGCGAAAAGGACAAAGAGTCTGATAAGGAGGAGAGCAAAGAGGAAGATGGTGGTTACCCCAATGTTAATGCCACTTTGGTGATTTTTGCTGGCCTCGAGAGCAAAAGTCAATTGAAGGTTATTAACAGAGAAGTAAACATGATTGCTCCTGCAACACCGAGATATTTGAAGTGGTCAAAAACCCCAATTACATTCGACCAGTCCGATCACCCAGCACACGTTGCTACCCCTGGGCGGCAAGCGTTGGTGGTCGACCCAGTCGTTGGGGGCACTCGACTGACCAAGGTTTTGATGGACGGTGGCAGTGGTTTGAATATATTGTATGCTGAGGCCCTCTAAGGGATGGGCATTCCGATGTCCAAGCTCAGTGAGAGCAACATGAGATTCCATGGTGTCATCCCAGGAAAGAAAGCCGACTCACTCGGTCAGATCACTCTTGATGTGGTTTTCGGTGATTCAAAGAATTACCGCAAGGAAAAGTTGACGTTTGAGGTGGTGGATTTTGACAGTGCCTATCATGCCATTCTAGGCTGACCTGCTTATGCTCGTTTCATGGATCGACCATGTTACGTGTACCTCAAGTTGAAGATGCCTGGCCCCGGAGGCGTGATCATAGTAACTAGAAATTGGCAGAGAGCAAAAGATTGCCTCCAGAAAGTCTTAAAGATCACCGATGAACAGATGGCAGCGGTAGAAATGCAAGAATTCCAGAAGAATGCAGATCCAAGCGATTTGTTACAAGCCAAGAGGCCTGCTTCAGAGTCTGTATTTCAGTCGTCTGGTGAAACAAAGCCGGTTCACATTCACCCGACTGATCCCAATGCTACTCGGACTCATATCTCAACAACACTCGACGACAAATAGGAAGAAGCGCTCATCCAGTTCCTTTGTGATATCTAGGACATCTTTGCATGGAAACCATCTGACATGCTGGGTGTACCCAGGGGACTGGCGGAGCACCGTTTGTGAGTCGACCCGAAAGCAAAACCCGTTAAAGAGCATCTTCGTCGGTCCGCCGTGGAGAAGAGGAAGGCAATTGGTGAGGAGGTGGCTCGGGTTCTGGCTGCCGAGTTCATCCGTGAGATATACCACTCCGAGTGGCTCGCTAATGTTGTTATGGTCCCCAAGAAAGATAAGTCACTTCAAATGTGTATTGATTTCAAGCATATCAATTGGGCCTGCCCGAAGGATCATTTTCCTCTGCCCCGCATCGACCAGATAGTCGATTCAACTGCGGGGTGTGAGCGATTGTCCTTTTTGGATGCTTATTACCGGTACCATCAGATCCAACTGTATGGACCCGACGAGATAAAAACAGCTTTCATCACCCCCATTCGGGTGTTTTTGCTATGTTACTATGCCCTTTGGCCTTAAGAATGCTGGTGCCACGTTCATGCGCATGATTCAGAAGTGCCTGCTCACTCAAATCAGTCGGAATGTGGAAGCATACATGGATGACATAGTGGTCAAGTCACGCAAAGGTTCCGACCTACTGACTGACCTCGCTGAAACCTTTGCCAACTTAAGAAGATATGATATCAAGCTCAATCCATCAAAGTGCACATTCGGAGTCCTAGGTGGAAAGTTGCTCGGTTTCCTCGTTTCCGAACGAGAGATCGATGCAAACCCAGAGAAAGTTGGCACAATCCTTCAAATGAAATGCCCTGTGCGTGTGCACGATGTTCAGAAGCTTACTGGTTGTTTGGCTGCATTGAGTCGATTCATCTCACGCTTCGGTGAAAAGGCATTACCTCTTTACCGATCGATGAAGAAGTTTGACAAGTTCAAGTGGAATGATTAAGCTGAAGCAGCATTTGAAGAGCTCAAAGCCCTGCTTTCCACCCAGCCGGTGCTTGCCGCTCCAATCTGCAAGGAGCCTTTACTGCTTTACATCACAGTCACTGGACAGGTTGTCAGCACAGTGCTCATGGTCGAGCGGGAAGAAGAAGGCAAAGCCTACAAAGTTTAGGGCCCTGTTTATTACATTTCTGAAGTCTTGACTCCGTCCAAGCAGAGATATCCTGATTATCAGAAGCTTGTTTATGGAATTTATTTGACCATGAAGAAAGTTGCACACTACTTCTCAGACCACTCGGTTTTATTCGTCAGCGATGCTCCATTGTCAGAAATTCTGAACAATAGGGATGCAACTGGTCGAGTGGCAGAGTGGGCGATTGAACTCCTTCCATTGGATATCAAGTTTGAGGCAAAGAAAGCCATCAACTCAAGCAATAGCAGATTTCCTCGCAGAGTGGATTGCACAACAGCAACCGACTCAGATTCACTCGGAACATTGGACTATGTTCTTTGATGGATCCAAGATGTTGAATGTCTTTGGTGCAGGAGTGGTTTTGGTATCCCCAAGAGGAGACAAGATCAGCTATGTCCTCCAGATTCACTTTGATTTTTCAAATAATGAAGCTGAGTATGAGGCACTGTTGTATGGGTTACGTATGGCCATTTCACTCGGCATCCGACGCTTGATGGTCTACGGCGACTCAGACTTAGTGGTTAATCAAGTAATGGAGGAATGGGACATCAGGAGTCCAGCAATGACCGGTTATTGAAATGCAGTGAGAAAGCTAGAGAAGAAGTTTGAGGGGTTAGAGCTCCATCACATACCCCGAATCAAGAATCAAGCTGTTGATGATCTCGCAAAGATAGGTTCCACCCGGAAGCCTATCCCCAGTAATTTGTTCTTGTAGCATCTCCACATCCCGTTAGTACAAGAAAATCCCTTCAAGGAAGAGCCCTTGCAACCGATAAGTTCAACTAATCCGATTGAGATTGAAGTCCCAGCTATAGTCGACTTGATCATGGAAGTTTTAGTGATCACGCCCAACTGGATGGTCCTGTATATCACGTACCTGCTCAAGAAGGAACTCCCAGAAGATGAAGATGAGGCCCGCCAGATCGTCAGTCGAGCCAAAGCTTTCACCGTGATAAAAGGGCAGCTTTACAGGGAAAGTGTCACAAGAGTGGCTCAGCATTGCATCTCCCCAGAAGAAGGTCAAATGATTTTAAATGAGATCCACTCGGGGACATGTGGTCACCATGCGTCCTCTTGGACCATCGTGGCCAAAGCATACCGAGCGGGATTCTATTGTCCGCGTGCAAACGAGATGGAAAAGGATATAGTCGACAAGTGCGCAAGTTGCCAGTTCTACTCCAACATGTCTCACAAGCCTGCATCCGCTGATACGTCTCCAACGTATTTATAATTTATGAAGTATTCATGCTGTTATTTTATCATTCTTGGGTGTTTTACAATCATTTTATAGAACCTTTATATCATTTTTGGGACTAGCCTATTGACCTAGTGCCCAGTGCCAGTTGTTGTTCTTTGGCTTGTTTTTTACATCGCAGGAAATCAATGTCAAATGGAGTCCAAACACCGCGTAACTTTTTGGAGAACTTTTCTGGACCAGAAGGAACCCAATGGGCCTGAGCTGCACCTAGGGGGTGCCCCAGGGGGGCACAACCCACCAGGGCACGCCAGGGCCCCCTGGTGCGCCCAGGTGGGTTGTGCCCACCTCGGTGGCCTCCTGCACCCCCTCTTTGCAATATAAATTCCCAAATATTCCAAAACCCTTTGGGGTTAACCTAGATCAGACGTTCCGCCGCCACAAGGTCTCTGTATCCGCGAAAACCAATCTAGACCCCATTCCGGCACCCTGCCGGAGGGGGGAATCATCTCCGGTGGCCATCTTCATGATCCTGGTGGCCACCACGAAGAGGAGGGAGTAGTCCACCCTCGGGGCTAAGGGTTTGTACCAGTAGCTATGTGTTTGATTTCTCTCTCTCTCTCTCTCTCTCTCGTGATCTATATCATGGGCTTTGTTAATATAGTTAGATCATATGATGTTTCTCCCCTCTATACTCTTGTTATGATGAATTGAATCTTTACCCTTCAAAGTTTTGTCTTGTCGGATTGAATATTCAGAGATGAGAACGCATGATATATGTCTTGCAATATGAATACTTGAGGTGACAACGAGGTATCTTATTGATGCACTTGATATGTGTTATGGCATTCAACTCGCGGATTCCCGCGGTGATATTGGGGTAATCTATGCATAGGGGTTGATGCACTTTTTCTCCGATGGAAACTTTGGGGTCTCTTTATAGTTCTTTGTGTGGATTGAGTATTATGAATATAAATTTGCTTTGGTGTTATTCTAGTACGAACTCTAGGATAGATCGAACGGAAAAAATAGCTTTGTGTTATTTTAGTACGAACTCTTGAATAGATCAAACAGAAAGAATAGCTCTGAATTGGTTTCGTGCCCTACAAATAATTGCTATCTTTTGTTCTCCTCTAATAGGAACTCGGGAGTGATTCTTTATTGCAATTTGAGGGATAATCATATGATCCAACTATGTTAGCATTGTTGAGAGGTTGCACTAGCGAAAGTACGGACCCTAGGCCTTGTTTTTAAGCATTGCAACACCGTTTTTGTGCCCGTTTACTATTTGCTACCTTGCTGTTTTTATTTATTTAGATTATAAAAATATATTTCTACCATCCATATTACACTTTTATCACCATCTCTTCGCCGAACTAGTGCACCTATACAATTTGCCATTGTATTGGGTGTGTTGGGGACACAAGAAATTTCTTGTATTTGGTTGAAGGGTCGTTTGAGAGAGACCATCTTCATCCTACACCTCTCACGGATTGATAAATCTTAGGTCATCCACTTGAGGGAAAATTGCTACTGTCCTACAAAACTCTGCGCTTGGAGTCCCAACACATGTCTACAGGAATAAAGTTGTGTAGTAGACATCAAGCTCTTTTCTGGCGCCGTTGCCGGGGAGGTTAGGAAACCGACACTCACACTCTGGCAACGAAGCTCTTTTCTGGCACCGTTGCCGGGGAGGTGAGTGCTTGAAGGTATATCTTTATATCTTGCAATCAAATCTTTTAGTTTCTTGTTTTATCACTAGTTTGATTTATAAAATGAAACTACATAAAAAATGGAATGAAGGTTGCATCATATTATTGACATCTTTATAATATCTTTCTTGAAAATGATGGATCAGAAAATTGTGCTCAATTGTTAGAAGAAGAAGTCAACAAAATGTTTGGCACAAAATATTTGAATGATGAGCATGATTGCAATATTGTTGGTATGCACTCTTTGAATATCCATGAAGCTAGTGATATGCAAAACCATAAGCTTGGGGATGCTATGTTTGATGAAGATGATATTTTTAGTCCCCCAAGTTTTGGTGAGAAAATTTACTATGATGAAAGCATGCCTCCTATTTATTATGATTATGGTGACGACATGTATGCTATAAAGAACAATGATAACCATGAAACTTGTCACCATGATTTTAATTTTCACTCTCATGATAGTTATTTTGTTGAGTTTGCTCCCACTACTATTGATGAGAAGAAATTTGCTTATGTGGAGAGTAATAAGTTTGCTATGCTTATGTGTCATGAAAATAATGCTTTATGTGATACTTATATTGTTGAATTCATTCATGATGCTACTGAAAATTATTATGGGAGAGGAACATGTGCTTCTACATATTGCAATAATACCAAGTTTCCTCTCTTTATGTTGAAAGTTTTGAAGTTGTTCTTGTTTTGCCTTCCTATGCTAGTTGATTCTTGTTCCCATAAGTTGTTTGCTCACAAAATCCCTATGCATAGGAAGTGGCTTAGGCTTAAATGTGCTAGTCATATGCTTCATGATGCTCTTGTTATGTTTCAATCTTTATCCTTTATGCGAGCATCATTGAAATCACCATGCCTAGCTAAAAGGCATCAAAGAAAAGCGCTTGTTGGGAGACAACCCAACACTGTTACCTACTGTTTTTGTGTGTTCACATGATTAGGATACTGTAGTAATCATGTTATATTGTCTTTGTTTCAATAAAGTGCCAAGTAAAGCCTTTGGGATCATGTTGGGTGATAGTTGATTTGATCTTGCTGAAAAACAGAAACTCTTGCGCTCACGAAAATAGCTATCATTTTTAACAGAAGAGTGATTTTGAGTTGATTCTGTTTGTAGAAGATTAATATACAAATTTCCCACGTGGTACAATTTTTTTCATAATTTTTGGAGTACCATAAGTATGGTTTCAGTAGATATTAGTACAGACTGTTCTGTTTTTGACAGATTCTGTTTTCAATGCATAGTTTGCTTGTTTCCTTGTTTCTATGGCTTATATTGCTCAATATAAATTGTGGAAATGATATGCTACAGTAGGCATTGTGTGTAAACAATTATGAATCTTGTATTTGACAGTAAAAAAAGTGAAATGGTTTGCTCTTTATCATACTAACCTATCTCACAAGGTTCCGTTAAGTTTTGTGTGATTGAAGTTTTCAAGTTTTGGGTGAGATGTCGATATGAGGGGAATAAGGAGTGAAAAGACCCTAAGCTTGGGAATTCCCAAGGCACCCCAAGGTAATATTCAAGGAATATCCAAGCAACTAATCTTGGGGATGCCCCGGATGGCATCCCCTCTTTCGTCTCCAACATTATCGGTGACCTCACTTGGAGCTATGTTTTCATTCGTCACTTGATATATGTTTCGCTTGGAGTGTCAACTGATTTTGATAGGATTTGCTTGCTTTGATTTATAATAATGTTTTGCATCTTTTATTTCAATAAAAGTGGCAATGATAGCCTTTGCCATGCTTATTTTGCAAGTATAGTTGTTGCTGTTTGAAAACAGTAAGTTTATCGATGTTGCAAAAATTCCCTAGAAAAGTCAGAATATGATAAATTTTTAAAACTTTTTGAAAAATAATCTCTGATAAATTTTCTACAGTGTTTCTCATAATTTTTGGAGTTAGGTAAGTATGATGAATCTTGCATTGTTTACAAACTGTACTATTTTGGCATATTGTTGTTATGTTTGCATTGTTTGCATATGTTTGCTTGTTTAATGATTCTATTTGAGAATAGGAGTATTAAATATGCAGAGGCATTTAGTATGCAATGTTGAATAATAATTTTAGTGATTTGCTACAGTAGAGAATGATAAGGTTATTGCATTGTTTTATACTAACTTATCCCATGAGTTCTTGTTAAGTTTTGTGTGGATGAAGTTTTGAGATTTAGGGAAACCATGATATAAGAGGAATTAAGGAAACACAAAAGCTCAAGCTTGGTGATGCCCAAGGCATCCCAAGCTAATATTACAAGAAGTCTCAAGCATCTAAGCTTGGGGATGCCCGGTAGGCACCCCACCTTTCTTCCTCGACATTTATTGGTTAGTATTGGTTGAGCATAAGTTCTTGCTTCTTCACATGAGTTGTGCTATGCTTGGAATGTCATTTTGTTTTGTTTTTGCTTGCTGTTTTAATAAAATACTTAGATCTGAATGTTTTTAAATAAAATAGAGTCCTCAAACAGTTGCCAGGGAGGCCAGGCAAGCGACATTCACATCCCGTCAACGAAGCTCTTTTCTATATCTATATTTACTCTTATGCTTCACTTATATCCTTGATACGTCTAAAACGTATCTATATTTTATGAAGCATTCATGCTATAATATTATCTGTTTTGGATGTTTCTGGGCTTTACTAAGCACTTTTATATTATTTTTGGGACTAACCTATTAACCGGAGGCCCAACCCATATTGCAGTTTTCTTGCCTATTTCAGTGTTTCAAAGAAAAGGAATATCAAACGGAATCCAAATGGAATTAAACCTTTGGGAAAGTTATTTTTGGTACGGAAGCAATCCAGGGGACTTGGAGTGCAAGTCAGGGAAGCTTCGAGGAGGCCACGAGGCAGGGGGGCGCGCCCACCCCCTGGGTGCGCCCTCCACCCTCGTGGGCCCCTCGTGGCTCCCCTGACCAACTTCTTTCGCCTATATAAGTCCATATACCCTAAAACCTTCGGGGAACACAATAGATTGGGAGTTCCTCCGCTGCAAGCCTCTGTAGCCACCAAAAACCTCTCGGAAGCCCATTCCGGCACCCTGTCGGAGGGGGGGATCCCTCACCGGTGGCCATCTTCATCATCCCGGTGCTCTCCATGACGAGGAGGGAGTAGTTCACCCTCGGGGCTAAGGCTATGTATCAGTAGCTATGTGTTTGATCTCTCTCTCTCTCTATATATATATCTCTCGTGTTCTCTCTATGGCACGATCTTGATGTATCGCGAGCTTTGCTATTATAGTTGGATCTTATGATGTTTCTCCCCCCTCTACTCTCTTGTGATGGATTGAGTTTTCCCTTTGAAGTTATCTTGTCGGATTGAGTCTTTAAGGATTTGAGAACACTTGATGTATGTCTTGCTGTGCTTATCTGTGGTAACAATGGGATATCACGTGATCCACTTGATGTATGTTTTGGTGATCAACTTGCGGGTTCCGCCCATGAACTTATGCATAGGGGTTGGCACATGTTTTCGTCTTGACTCTCCGGTAGAAACTTTGGGGCACTCTTCGAAGTACTTTGTGTTGGTTGAATAGATGAATCTGAGATTGTGTGATGCATATCGTATAATCATGTCCACGGATACTTGAGGTGACATTGGAGTATCTACGTGACATTAGGGTTTTGGTTGATTTGTGTCTTAAGGTGTTATTCTAGTACAAACTCTATGATAGATTGAACGGAAAGAATGGCTTTGTGTTATTTTACTACAGACTCTTGAATAGATAGAACAGAAAGGATAACTTTGAGGTGGTTTCGTACCCTACCATAATCTCTTCGTTTGTTCTCCGATATTAGTGACTTTGGAGTGACTATTTGTTGCATGTTGAGGGATTGTTATATGATCTAAGTATGTTATTATTGTTGAGAGAACTTGCACTAGTGAAAGTATGAACCCTAGGCCTTGTTTCCTATCATTCCAATACCGTTTATGCTCACTTTTATCATTAGTTACCTTGCCGTTTTTATATTTTCAGATTACAAATACCCATATCTACCATCCATATTGCACTTGTATCACCATCTCTTCGCCGAACTAGTGCACCTATACAATTTGCCATTGTATTGGGTGTGCTGGGGATACAAGAGACTCTTTGTTATTTCGTTGCAGGGTTGTTTGAGAGAGACCATCATCATCCTACGCCTCCCACGGAATGATAAACCTTAGGTCATCCACTTGAGGGAAATTTGCTACTGTCCTACAAACCTCTGCACTTGGAGGCCCAACAACGTCTACAAGAAGAAGGTTGTGTAGTAGACATCAAGCTCTTTTCTGGCGCCGTTGCCGGGGAGGTGAGTGCTTGAAGATATATCTTTAGATCTTGCAATTGAATCTTTTTGTTTCTTGTTTTATCACTAGTTTAGACTATAAAAGAAAACTACAAAAAATGGAATTGAGTTTGTCTCATACGCTTCATATTTTTAATATATTTTGTGAGAATGATGGAAAGGAAAATTGTGCTCAATTGCTAGAAGAATGCATTAAAATGCTTGGCACTAAATCTTTGAATGATGAGCATGGTTGCAATGTTGTTAGTATGAATTCTTTGAATATCCATAGTACTAATTGTGATTGCACTAGTTATGATGAAAATGTCTCCTATAAGCATGTCGATTTTTGTGGAGTACATTGGGTTTACAGGTACACACCAAATAGGGAAAATAGATATTGCAAGAGGCATAAGCATTTAGGAACTAAATTGTTGCAAGGAAGGCTGAACGTGAGTGCTAAAAATTCACATTTCCTTTGCCGTACTTGTGAACTTTGCAATGAACGTGGTCATTTACATCTCCGATGCAAATTATTTCATGATCGAATCGTGTCCAAAAATTGTGATGATTTGATTTCCCTTGCACATTATAATGAACTTAGTTTGCTTTTCAGTTATGAAGAATTTGCCCTTAAGAAATTTCTTGATATAGATCTAGAGGAAATTTATATGTTTTGTGCGGTGAACTTCATTGAAAATCCTTATATTGCCAATTACCTAAAGAAAAGAAAGCAAATAGAGGATGAAAAGAATACTAATGAAAGGGAAGAGACTTCCCATTATCCTCCTATTATTTCTTATGATGAATCAGGTGATGAGGAGGAGCTTTCTATTCAACCAATCCCATCAATAAGGAGCACAAAGAAGAAGGTTGAACCCACACATAATGTGAAGAAGAAAAAGAAAAGAAGGAGCAACAAAGGTAGATATCTCTCCCAAATGATGTTGCTCCTACTACTCATTGTGATGATGATAATTGCTATATTATTGGTGCTATCCATACTATTAATGATGAGAGTGATTATGCTTCTGATATGAAAGGGCCCAAGCTTGGGGAAGCTATGTTTGATGAGGATGACATATTTGAGAATATATTTGCTGAAATTAATGTTTGTCCCAAGCTTGGGGATGCTATGTTTAATGAAGATGATATTTTTAGCCTCCCAAGTTTTGTTATGCAAAGTTGTTATGATGATAGCATGCCTCTTACTTATGATGATTATATTGATGAAAGTGGGTTTGGAAGAGTGTCAACTTTAGGAAGTACTGATCCCACTATTTTGGAGGATGTTTAATCTTATTGTGATGAATATGAAAGTGGATTTAGAGAGGCCATGACTTTATTTAGTAATGATTCCACTATCTTGGAAGAGGTTTCAATCGGTTATGATGAGAACAAAGTTGCTACTTATGATGATTATTGTGATGAAACTTATGCTATAAAAAGTAGTGATGATTATATTTATAAAACTTGTCATGATTATGATTACCCTTTTTCTGAACATTACTCTTTTAATGTGGAAACAATTTATAGTATTCGAGTCTCTTATGATACTCCCACTATTCCGAATGAGAAGAATTTTGCTTATGTGGAGAGTAGTAAATTTTCTATGCAAGTAGATCATGAAAAGAATGCTTTAGGTGCTGGTTAATTATATTGTTTAATTCATTCATGATGCTACTGAAAATTATTATGAGGGAGGAACAGATGCTTGTAGGAATTGCAATAATGTCAAGTTTCCTCTCTATGTGCTTAAAATCTTGAAGTTATGCTTGTTTTGCCTTCCTATGCTAGTTGATTATTGTTCCCACAAGTTGTTTGCTCACAAAATCCCTATGCATAGGAAGTGGGTTAGGCTTGAATGTGCTAGTCATATGCTTCATGATGCTCCCGTTATGTTTCAATTCTTATCTTTTATGTGAGCATCATTGTCATCATCATGCCTAGCTAAAAGGCATTAAAGAAAAGTGCTTGTTGGGAGACAACCCAATATTTACCTTTACTGTTTTTGTGTGTCCACAAGATTATGATACTATAGTAATCATGTTTTATAGATTTTGTTTCAATAAAGTACCAAGTAAGACCTTTAGGATAGCTTACGGTGATAGTTGTGTTGATCCTGCTGAAAATCAGAAACTTTTGCACCCAGTAAATTAGTGTTGTTAATTCACAGAAACGTGATTTTGATATGATTCTTTTTTATATGGATAAAAATTTCTTAGTACTTCATAATTTGGTAGGATTTTTGGAGTTCCAGAAGTATACGTTTGATACAGATTACTACAGACTGTTCTGTTTTTGACAGATTCTGTTTTCTATGTGTTGTTTGCTTATTTTGATGAATCTATGAGTAGTATCGGAGGGTATGAACCATATATAAGTTGAAATACAGTAGATATTACACCAATATGAATTTATAATGAGGTCATTACAGTACCTAAGTGGTGGTTTTATTTTCTTATACTAATGGAGCTTACGAGTTTTCTGTTGAGTTTTGTTTTGTGAAGTTTTCAAGTTTAGGGTAAAGATTCGATGGACTATGGAATAAGGAGTGGCAAGAGCCTAAGCTTGGGGATGCCCAAGGCACCCCAAGGTCAAATTCAAGGACAACCAAGAGCCTAAGCTTGGGGATGCCCCGGATGGCATCCCCTCTTTCGTCTTCGTTCATCGGTAACTTTACTAGGAGCTATATTTTTATTCACCACATGATATGTGTTTTGCTTGGAGCATCATTTTATTTTGTTATTATTTGCTTGCTGTTATTTAGAATAATTTTTTGCATCTTTAGTTTCAATAAAAATGTGAAGGATAGCCTTTACCATGCTTATTTTGCAAGTATACATGTTGCTGTTTCAAAACAGAAAGTTTACCGCTGTTGCAAAAATTCCCTGGAAAAGTCAGAATGTGATAACTTGTTGAAACCTTTTGCATAATAAGATCTGATAAATTTACTACAGTGGGAATTTTCTCTCATAATTTTTGAAGTTAGGGAAGTATTGATACTCTTGCATTCTTTACAGACTGTACTGTTTTGGCAGATTGCTGTTATGTTTGCATTGTTTGCATATGTTTGCTTGTTTAATGATTCTATTTGAGGATAGAAGTATTAAAACTATGCAGAGGAATTTAGTATGCAATGTTGAATAATAATTTTAGTGATTTGTTACAGTAGAAAATGATAAGATTTTGCATTGGTTTATACTAACTTATCTCACGAGTTCTTGTTGAGTTTTATGTGGATGAAGTTTTTGAGAAATAGAGAAACCATGATATGGGAGGAATTAAGGAGACACAAAAGTTCAAGCTTGGGGATGCCCAAGGCACCCCAAGATAATATTCTAAGAAGTCTCAAGAATCTAAGCTTGGGGATGCCCCGTTAGGCATCCCACCTTTCTTCTTCGACAACTATCGGTTAGATCGGTTGAATCTAAGTTTTTGCTTCTTCACATGAGTTGTGCTATCCTTGCAATGTCATTTTATTTTGTTTTGCTTGCTGTTTGAATACAATACCAATATCTGAAATTCTTAAATGAGAGAGAGTCTTCACATAGTTACGTAATTATTTAGCTACTCATTGATCTTCACTTATATCTTGTTGGAGTAGTTTGTCATTTACTCGTGTGCTTCACTTATATCCTATGAGTAAATGGTTGAATGAGTTGAATGTCATAAATCTGAAATTATATATGTTTCATTTGCTTATCCCATGGGGAGTAATGACTTCACATCTAATAAGTATAGGTTGTAAATTTATTGAATGTTAGCAAGCATTGTATTGGTCATTTGAACAATTCATGAAAGAATATTGAAGGAAGAGAGATTTCACATATAAATAAACTATCTTGGACATCTTTTATAATTGTGAGCACTCATTAAGTATGATGTGCTAAAGGGTTGATGTTGGACAAGGAAGACAACGTAATGGTGTCGGTGTACTAAAGTAGGGGTACCTTAGTATCCCGAACTTGTGCACGGGCAGTCGCAGCGCCCTGCGGCAAGGCTCGCCGGGTGACCGCCAAGATCCTCCGTAGTTCCTATTGGAGCCATTCAAGAACAAAGTGTTTTAACTGAGAAGACAAGGCCCCGGCAAGAGGAGCTTCTCGGGAAGGTCAAGGCCCCGGCAAGAGGAGCTTGCCGGGAAGGCCAACCAAAGCGTTTCAAGGAACTTACCACAACGCGCCGCGCGTCCCGACAAGACCCGGCGAGCGACAAGCTTCCGGGCGCGGAAAGACAACGACTGCGGCAAGGCGCTTGCCGCGGCAAAGCCACCACTCTGTGCCTACGCTCCAGCGCATCCGTCGACGTGTCGCCACAGGACCATTCCAGGCGCACGTGGCGAGAGGCTGTGTAGCCAAGCGGTGCGAGGTGGCGAGCGAAGATGACAAAATGGCCATCGTGGCAAGCGGTGGCGCCCCTAACGGTCGCTTTTCTGCACTGTTTAGGCGATGTGGACGGGCATTAAATGCTCTTGTCCCCTGCCGTCAGAGTTAGGTAGGATGCACTATAGAAGCAGTTGTACCAACCACCCCTTTTACACTTTTACCCCTGCATGCGTTGCCACCTGTCGGTGACCCCTTGAGCCTATAAAAGGAGGCCCATGCGCAACGTAGCAGGGGTTCAACTTATTCGAAACCAGGACACTCCCACGCTCTCGAGCGAGAGCATAATACAACCACAAAGCAGCAGTAGGAGTATTATCTCTCCGGAGAGCTCCGAAGCTGGGTAAAATCGCTCGCGCGCTTCGTCTCGATCCGCTCTTCGTGCGGCCTCCGCTCCCTGCCGAACCAAAAAGGGGCCCTGTCCCATAGGTGTTCGTTTCCCACGACATCTTTGGCACGCCAGGTAGGGGGCGTCGAGGTTGTGTGAACCCGATCCGGCGTTCGCGCGGGCCAGATCTTCATTTTCCTCATCATCGTCATCGACATGCCACCGAAGAAGAAGACTTCGGAGGTGGCTGCTCCGTCCACGTCGATCCCACCGCCACCGGAGCAAACGGTCGGTGGGGTAGACGCCGGCGGAGGAACGGGCGCCGACGAGGGAGCTCACGCTGCCGCCAGATCCAAGGACAAGGCCGCGCAAACCTCGGCGTCCGTACACGCACCGCGCCCGTCTCAGGAGGTGCGGGGCCAACAGCGTCATGGTACTCGCGGTACCATACGCTCGTTGGACCAAAATCGAGCTGGCGGATCTCGAGATGCTCAAGACCAGCACGCACGCCAGCCTGCTGGCACGAGCAAGACATGGTCGCCTGGACGGGATCCTGCTCCTTCTAACATAGTTAGAAGTCCGAGCATATCCCGCTCCTCGCACCGTTCGCCACCGCCACCGAAGACTCTAGAAGAAGCGTTGGCTCGAGCCCAACTGCTCCTGGATTACCCTCCAACGGCGGACAAGATCGACGATTAGAGGACCACCATCCAGAGCCTCATCAGCTTCGCCAACGGCGACACTCCACGACAGCCGAATGCGTCGCAGCCGCGGCAAGATTGCCAGACACGAGCCGATCGACAAGACCGGCGGGGGTGCAACCACCGTGCACTCCCCACCCCGAAGGCCAAGATCACCGACTCGCCGGGTTAACCTCGACACTGACTCCACAGCGTCATCAGATCCGCGAGCTCATCGCGATCAGCGCCAAGTTCTTCAAGAACGACAACAAGAAGACGCTCGTACTCGCATCGAGCGTCGAAGAGAAGCGTGATGTCAGTCAGACCAGCATGCTGGGCCTGCTGTTGACATGCATGCGCCAGGGGAACCAGGCGACTTGCCATACGTGGTAGGTTGCTCTGCGTTCACTCATGAGCTGCGGCAAGTCCAGTGGCCCAACACAAAGAACTTCAAGCCAGATGTACCAGAGAAGTATGATGGCAGGTTACATCCGTCGGAGTTCCTCAGCATCTACACCATCGTGGTGCAAGCTGCCAGGGGGCGCGACGAGAAGATCCTTGCCAACTACTTCCCACTGGTGCTCAAGCCCAATGTCAGATCCTGGCTCATGCACTTGCCGGACAACTCCATCTCCTCATGGGCGGATCTGTGCCATTAGTTTGTCGGCGCCTTCATAGGCGGCCACAAGCCCCATGGCCAGGAGAGCGATCTTCATCTGCTCGCCCAGAAGGAAGGAGATCCCCTGCGCAAGTACATTCAAAGGTTCAGCCAAGTGCAGCGCACCATCCCAGATGTCCACCCTGCTGCGGTCATCAGCACGTTCCATCAGAACGTGCATAACCGCAGGATGCGGGAGGAGATGGCGATGTGCAAGATTAGAGATGTCAGTGAGCTATACGCCCTGGCCGAAAAGTGCGCACGTGCTGAAGAAGGGAGGAAACTCCCCGGAGAGAATGCAGGAGCAGGAGGATCAGACAGTGAGGATGCCGCCCCGGCAAAGAAAAACCGGCGGCGGAACAACAGAAGAAGGAAAGGCAAAGATGTGGTAGTTGTCGAGCAGTCCGGCAACGGAGGTGCCGCCAAGGAAGCCGAACCTATGGCGGCCGCCGACAAGCAGGGCGGCTCTGACAAGCAGTACTGCAAGATCCACCGCACCAAGGGCCATGATCTCCAGAGCTGCAAGAAGGTTGAACAGCTTGTCGAGCAGCAGAAAGCTGAGTACGAGCGACGCGACAAGGAGAAGGCCCAAGAAGGTACTGGAGGATCTGGCAAGAAGCGCCCCGGCCGGGGAGGACGCCGTGGCAAAGCCAAGCAGCGGCAAGGAGACAGGCCTCCCCGCGGCCGCGACAAGGACGAAGATGAAGACGACGATGAAGAGATAGATGAAGATGAAACCGACGAGCAGGAGTTTCAGAAAGCCACAGAGGTTCTGTGTGTTCACGGCGGTGCTTCGCTGCATACATCGCACCACCATCTCAAACAGTGGGCGCGAGAAGTTAATGCAGCAGAACCACCAATTGAGTCACGCAAGCCTCTGAAGTGGTCCAGCACGCCTATCGTCTTTGATGTTGAGGACCACCCTGATCGCGTAATTGCGGTCGGGTGCTTGCCGATGTTGGTCTCACCAACCATCCGCAACCTCAAGGTCACTAAGATGCTAGTTGACGGCGGGGCCGACTTGAACCTGATCTCCTCAGCGGTACTCCAGAAGCTTCAGATCCCTGACAGCGAGCTCGAAGAGACCGACACATTTCAAGGAATCAACCCGGGAAGGAGCAAGCCAAAAGGGAAGATCACGTTGCCGGTAACATTTGGCAGCGAATTGAACTTCAGGACTGAGAGGGTCACTTTTGACATTGCTGATTTTCCATTGCCTTACAATGGGATACTCGGCCGTCCAGCGCTCGCCAAGTTCATGGCAGCCTCTCATTATGCCTACAACGTGCTCAAAATGCCAGGTCCGATAAGTGTCATCTCTGTCCCTGGCGACAAGAAAGATGCTCTTATCTGTACCGACAAGATTTACCGGGAAGCAGCAGCCGCAGCAGATCGCAAGACACTTGCCGCTGAAGCTCCCGGGGGGAAGAAGAAGACCAAGTCTGGCAAGAGCTCTGATGCCCACTCCGGCAAGCGCACCTCTTCGGAGTGCTGCGCTACCATCGAGGACGCACCATCGAGCTCCACCGACAAGTGTAAGAAGGCGAAGGCAGCTCCGCCAGAAACCAAGAAGGTGTCCGCCAAGGAGGACGGCACTGGTGGTACCTTCACCATCAGTGCCACGCTTGACCCTAAATAGGAAAGCGCGCTCGTTGCTTTCCTGCGGGCGAATGTCGACGTGTTTGCATGGCAACCGTCAGACATCCCCGGTGTTCCCAGGGAAGTAATTGAGCACCATCTTGCCGTCTGTCCTCATGCGCGGCCCGTCAAGTAGAAAGTCAGGAAACAAGCAGTGGAGCGCCAAGAATTCATTGCAGAAGAGATCAAGAAGTTGGAAGCAGCAGGCCTTGTCAGAGGAGTGCTCCATCCTACATGGTTGGCCAATCCTGTAGTCGTGCGCAAGGCGAACGGGAAATGGAGGCTTTGTATTGACTTTACTGATATTGATAAAGCTTGTCCCAAAGACCCATTCCCCTTGCCGCGCATTGACCAGATTGTTGACTCCACGGCCGGATGTGATTTGCTTTCATTTCTTGATGCATATTCAGGATACCATAGATCTTCATGGCAGAAGAGGATGAGGAGAAGACCGCATTCATCACTCCGTGTGGCACGTACTGTTTCATACGGATGCCCTTCGGTTTGAAGAATGCAGGTTCAACATTTGCAAGAGTCGTCAGTCATGCTTTTGAGCCACAGTTACACAGAAATGTGGAAGCCTACATGGATGACATAGTGGTCAAGAGCAAGGACAGAGCAACTCTGATTCAGGATTTGGATGAAACTTTCACAAATCTGCGCAAGATCAACCTCAAGCTCAACCCCGAGAAGTGCGTGTTTGGAGTCCCCTCCGGCAAGCTTCTCGGGTTCTTTGTGTCTCAGCGGGGGATTGAAGCCAACCCCGACAAGATCAAGGCCATTGAGCAGATTGAAGCACCGAAGCGTGTCAAGGATGTACGAAGGCTTGCCGGCTGCGTGGCTGCTCTCAGTAGGTTTATCTCTAAGTCTGCTGAGCGTGCCCTGCCATTTTTCAAAATATTGAAGAAGGCAGGTCCAATGAAATGGACTCCGGAAGCGGAGGCTGCGCTGCAGGACTTGAAGAGATACCTGTCCTCCACTCCAATACTTATCGCACCTAAGCCACAAGAGAAGTTGCTGCTGTATCTAGCAGCAACCAATCAAGTGGTTAGTGATGCGTTAGTAGCGGAGAGGGAGGTGGATGATGAGCCAGCAACCGCGGCAAGCGCATCCAGCGACAAGCAGGGGGCTTCACCGACAAGCTCTGTTCCCGACAAGGGTGGATCTGCGCAGGCACAGGAAGAGAAACAGAAGAAAATGGTGCAGCGCCCGGTGTACTTTGTCAGTTCCCTTCTACAAGGGGCTAGATCAAGGTATTCTGGTGTGCAGAAATTGCTTTTCGGCCTTCTCATAGCCTCGAGAAAGCTGCGCCATTACTTCCAAGCACATGAGATCACAGTTGTCACTCGCTTTCCGCTAAAGAGGATACTGTAGAATCCAGAAGCAACAGGCAGGATTGTCGAGTGGGCACTGGAACTGTCAAGCTTTGGCCTTAAATTTGAGAGTACTTCAACTATCCAGAGCCGAGCATTGGCAGAATTCATAGCAGAATGGACGCCAACACCTGATGAAGAAATTACAGAAACGAGCATCCCCGTCAAGGAGGCAAACAAAGAATGGATCATGTACTTTGATGGTGCCTTCTCGCTGCAAGGCGCCGGTGCGGGCGTGTTACTTGTCGCACCCACCGGAGAGCACCTCAAGTACGTGATCCAGATGCACTTTCCAAAGGAGCAAGCAACAAACAATACTGCAGAATATGAAGGCTTGCTTGTCGGTCTCAGGATCGCGACAGACCTTGGGATCAAGAAGCTTATTGTCAGGGGTGACTCGCAGCTTGTCGTCTGCCAAGTAAACAAAGACTTTCAGAGTCCATTGATGGAAGCTTACATTGACAAAGTGAGAAAGTTGGAAGAGCACTTTGACGGCCTGCAGATGGAACATGTTCCGAGAGCTTAGAACGACATTGCAGATGGCCTGTCAAAGTGCGCCGCACTCAAGTTACCTGTGGAACCAGGGATCTTTGTGCTCAAGCTGACTCAACCATCTGTAACACCATCACTGGACAGAACAAGAAGAGGAAGTTGATTTCCGGTGACTACTTTCCGGCAGAGCTCCCCGAAGCCGCCACTAAGAAGGTCCCTAAGATCAACACAAAGAGTGCTGAGGGGCAGTCTGCTCCGACAAGCCCTGGGGTTTGTTCCGTTGAAGCAGACGCTCTCGACAAGTTTTGCTCCGGCAAGCTTGCCGGGGAACATCAAGCTCCAGCTGAGCCACAGGTTCTTGCCGTAGAAGCGGACGTTCCCGCAGCAGCTTATGCGCCTTTAGTCCTTGTTGTCGAGCCGCAAGCTCCAGCGTGGGCACAGCAGATTGTCCATTTCCTTCAGACAGGAGAACTTCCCGAAGAGCAAGAAGAAGTGGAGAGGGTAGCCCGGCAATCAAGTATGTACCAGTTTGTCGACGACATACTGTACAGAAGAAGATTCAACGGAGTGAAATTGAAGTGCATTCCCCGGGAAGATGGACAGAAGCTGTTGGCGGAAATACATGGAGGCATATGTGGTCACCACATTGGCGCAAGAGCACTTGCTAGCAAAGCATTCCGGAAAGGTTTCTTTTGGCCAACAGCCCTCCAGGATGCAACTGCACAAGTAACCAAATGTGAAGCGTGCCAGTTCCATTCCAAGCAGATACACCAGCCAGCTCAAGCTCTCCAGACGATCCCTTTATCCTGGCCATTCTCGGTCTCGGGGCTCGACATCCTCGTCCCCTTTCCCCGAGCTGTCGGGGGCATTGAGTACTTGTGCGTAGCAATCGACAAGTTCACAAAGTGGCCGGAAGTGGAACCAGTGAGGAAGGTGACAGCACAGTCAGCAGTCAAGTTCTTCAGGTCGATTGTTTGCCGTTTCGGAGTCCCTAACAGGATCATCACCGACAACGGCACGCAATTCACGAGCCGCACCTTCATGCAGTACGTCCAAGATCTTGGCGCCAAGATCTGCTTCACTTCTGTTGCTCACCCGAGAAGCAACGGTCAAGCGGAGAGGGCAAACGCTGAAGTGTTGCGCGGGCTCAAGACCAGAACTTTCGACAGGCTGCACAAGTGCGGAAAGAACTGGATCGAGGAGCTGCTGGTGGTTCTTTGGTCGATCAGGACGACGCCAAATCGAGCCACTGGCCAGACACCTTTCGCTCTAGTCTATGGAGCAGAGGCAGTTCTCCCCACGGAACTCGTATACGGATCGCCTCGAGTGCTTGCTTATGATGAGCTTGAGCAAGAGCAGCTGCGACAAGATGATGCGCTGCTCCTTGAGGAAGATTGTCTTCAGGCTGCTGTACGAGCTGCTTGATACCAGCAAGCTTTGTGTCGCTACCATAGCCGCAAAGTTAATGCCAGAAGTCTCGAGGAAGGCGACCTTGTTCTTCGGCGCGTTCAATCCACCAAGAATTCCAACAAGTTGACGCCGAAGTGGGAAGGCCCTTATCGGGTGAAGCGAGTCACTAGGCCTGGCGCTGTCCGCCTTGAGACCGAAGATGGCTTTCCGGTGAGCAACTCCTGGAACATTGAGCATCTTCGTAAGTTTTACCCATAAGGCGCGGTTGCCGGAACCTGTTCCGGCAACCACCTTTTGTACAAGCCTTGCCGCTGTTGCATGTAACCCTTTGTACAAAGCCGGGCGCAGATCCCGTGCATAAATAAAGATCATATGCTCCGCACACCTTGTCAATTTCATGCTTTCTATTTTTTGCATGTATTATCTGACACTTTGTGCAGCACTTACCCCGGTAAACAATAACGAGCCTTAAGGCTCCATATCTTTATTTTCTCTTCTTTCTTTTTCTCAAAAGGAAGGTTCCCTCGCCCACAATTTCACCGGGGGGGGGGGGGGAGGAGGGAGATAATGGTGTGGACCAGGCGTCGTTCAAGAAAGTTTCGCCTTGCCGGGACGCAAACGACAGAAAAGCTAAGTTGCCAAAGTTTGAGCACAATTAGTTTTAATTTTTTTTAAGTTATCTTCCTTGAACGACCGTGCTTTGTATGGAAAACCTGTGCACGGAGGAACCAACTCGTAGCTAGTTGCGCCCTTACTTTGTTTCGAGTCTGCTCAACAACTTAAGTGTGCTGCGACTAGCTGCGACAAGGTTTCTTGTCGGTAGCAGCACCGCCAGCAGGCTGCTGATGTCCCGCACTCGGCGCTCGCGGCAAGGGTGCCTGCGCCGGCAAGTTCCTTAAAAGCGTAGGGTAAGGACATACAAAGGAAGGAATCAAGTAAAGGAAATGGCATAGCAATTAATACCCAAAATAAAAGTTATATTACAAAGATAACTTGCCGCGCTCTAATAGATTGTTCCCATAACATGTCTAGCAGCGACAAGAAAAGGAGAAAACAGGCGGCCTAGTCTACGCGGCCACCATCAACCCTCCTGACTTCATTCACCTTGTCCACAATGGGGCGACAAGGGCCTTGAGCTCTTCAAGATCAGCACCCGCCGGCAGCTTCTTGAGGACGTTGGTGAGGTTGAGGCCTGGGTTGCGGAAGGCCACCTTCACCAACACCTTCTCCAGAACTCTGGCGTAGATCGTGCGCGACTCGTTGGCCAGCTTCTTTGGGATCCTTTCCCGGAGTTGCTGGAGGGCCGTCGCCACGCCCTTGAAGAACAGAGTGAGCTTGGCGCTGGGCTGGAGGTTCTCGTCGAAGGAATACCCGAAGCCCTCCATTTCCAGCTGCGCCAGCTCCTCGTCGATGACCGCGGCGATGTTCACGAGGCCCTCCGTCCAGAGCTCCACAGTATCTCTGAAGGTGTTCTGGGTTTCGGCGGCCCTCGTCAGCAGCGCCTCGTTGGCCTTAATCTCCTCCTTCAAGGCCTCCTCCCGCTTATTGGCGCCGTCCAGCGTCTCAGTCAGCGTAGCCAGCTTCAACTCGAGATCGGCATTGGAATCCTTGGCGGCGCTCAGCTCTTTGCCCCTCTCGAGGAGGCGACCCTGCAGCTCGCCGTGGGCGAGGGCGTCCTTCTCGCGCTCACGTTGGAGCGCGGCAAGCTCTTCATTCCTTGCCTTCAGATCGGCCTCTAGCTGCACCACTTTCACCTCCAGCTCCTTCTTGGCGGCCTCGGCAGCTGCAGCAGCATCCTTCGCTTCCTTGAGGGCCCCGCCAAGTGTTTCCTCGCGCGCGGCAAGCTCCTCCTCATAGCTGTCCAGATTGATCTTCCGCTGCGTCAACTCGCCTTCCCGCACGGACAGCTCCTCGGCGGTGAGCCGCTGTTGCTCTTCGGCTTCTGCCTTCTCGAGGATGAAGGCCTTCCGCGCCTCGACAAGCTGCGCCCTCTCCTCTGCAACGGACCGGAGGGCTTCCTGGTTGCGGCTCTGGAGCTCCTCCGCATGCTTCTCAATGTCCACTCCCGCCTGCGCGACAAGCGCTTCCCGGGACTCCAGTTTGGCTTGTCGGGCGCGGTAGAGTGATAGCAGCCTCCGCAGCAGCTGTTCCTCCTCGGGCTCGCCACCGCTACTGCTTGGCGCGTCAACCATTGTCAACCCAGCGGAGGCAAGCACTTCTCCGTCAAAAACTTCTCCTTCGACCGGCACCCTGGAGCTCGAAGCCCAGGGGAGCTTGATGAAGATACCGTCGCCGACCTTCAAGTAGGCGCCGGGCTGGGGCTCTTCGGAGCCTGGCGCTGCATCAGCGGCGGAGGGGTCGGCGGTTGGCGTAGCGCCTTGCGCTCCTGCGGCCCCAGGGTCGTCAGTGCGATCACCGGACCCCTCGCCAGCTCCTGCGCCGGCAGCCTTGGCGGCTTCTTCGTCGGCGGGATCATCAGCGCCGGCCTCTTCTTCGGTGGCGGCGGCATCGTCAATGTTGCCGCGCACGTTCTCCTCGCCGGTGGCCTCGGTCTCCATCGGCTCCGTGGAAGGAGGATCTGAAGGCAGGAAGAGGGAGAAAAGTCAAGCAAATATCCAAAAAGAAGATCAGAAGAAGAAGAACCCAAGCGAAGTTTTCTGACAAGAAGGATTACCTGTGCTGGGCTCTGTAGTCATGGGCTCCACCACCGGGGGATCGCTGGTCCCGTCCCTTGCCGGAGAACTGCCCCTTGCCGGGGACCTCTCCCTTGCCGGAGAGCGCTCCCTTGCCGGGGAATCCCCCCTTGGCGGCATAGTTGAAGCAGATAGCACCTCAGGAGCGGCTTCCGGTTGCTCCTGGTGAGCCTGTTCTGCTCCTACACAAGCAAACCAACAGACAAGATATCAGCAAAGAAATAACACCTATGCGCACCCAACAGTGGGAAGTAAGACTATGTACTTACGCTGGGGGCTGAGCTGGGGGCTGCTTCGAGGAGTAGTTGCCGAGTCCGACAAGGTGGTCTCGGACGCGCCCTCTGTCGTCACAGCAGGATCGTCCTCGATGACAACCACGGGGACCTTGGCTCTCTTCGCCGCTCTCTGGGCCAGAGTCCTGAAAAGGAACAAGGTTCAGAAGAAAGCAGATTAGATACAAGACAAGAAACAACAAGAGTTGAAGAAATACAAACACAACAGAGAAACTTACTCCTCTTCTTCCTCCTTGTCGGAGCTGAGCGCGGAGAGGTCGAAGTCCGGTACTCTTTCAGCGCGACGAGGCAGAGGAGTAGGCTCCCTTGGCCGCTTGGCGGGAGCTGCGGTAGGATCAGAAGCGGCAGCCCGAGAGGACCCCGCTCTAGTTGCCGCATCGGCATGAGACGCTCCCGCGACAACGGTGCTTGTCGCGGTGGAGCGTGTCCCGCGGCGCGGCGGCTGTTGACCCGTCTGCCGCCCTGCTATGTCTCCGGTCCTGCGGAGGCGTCTTCTTGGTGGAGCTGGGGGCTGCACTGGAAGCTCCGCTTGCGGCAAGTTGCTTGAAGACGGCTGGCCGCTTGCACCCTCGGCGGGCTCACTCGATTCGGCTTCGGAACCTCCCTCGCCAACGATTTCCCCGACAAGCTCATCTCGATTGGCAAGGCTTGCCGCCGCGGCTGCCTCTGCCTCCTCCACAGTAAACCCAAACTCGCCCGCGGCGGCGGCAGCCGCTGCCTCTTCCGCCCTGGTGGCGATGCGCCGCATCTCATCTTCAGTGGTGTCGCGGGTGAGGCTCCTCTGATCGTCGGCGCGGACCACCACCTCCACCAAGCTATCGAAGAACTGCTGCACAACATCGTCGGCGGGCTCCTGCCAAGTTGGAATAATTCCATGCGAGTCGCACTCCGGCATCATTGCGCGGATGCGATCGAGCGAGGAGTTGTTGCACAACGGGACGACGCCCTGCGGCAGCCTGAACCACTCGGGATGATTGGGGTCGTGCTTGGACAACTCCTTGAGCATCCCATCCAACTCCAAAACAGTGAAATTGAAGTTGAGGTCCGGGCGCAGCCTCATGATGTCCGCCGGACCCCCGAACAGCCAGGCGGGTCTCCCCCTCTCCTGCAGAGGGGCGATGCGGCGGCGAAGAAAGTCCGCGCCAACAGCGCCTAAAGTGAGCCCGGCAAGCCTGAGTCGCAAGATCCGGGTGGTGGCGATCTTCAGTCTAGCATCGTCCGCCGCCAGGGCGCTCCAATCGTTGCCGCGCACTGCTGGAGTTTGGCGCAGGGCAGTGAACGGCTGCGGGTTCTCATCAATGATCCAACACCATTCCGCTCTCCACTCCTCCCATTTGCTGCGGAGCTCCCCCTCTAGATAGACCTCCTTCATGCCGGCTCTCGAGATCCAGGCGATCCCGCCAGCTAAGGGCTCTCCTCTCTCGACCCGGGGCATGAAGTAGTGGCGGAAAAGGGCTACGTTTGGGTGGATTCCGACAAAGTTCTCGCAGAGATGTGCGAAAACCGCCATGGTCAAAACAGCGTTGGGGGTGAAGTCAAGGAGATGGAACCCATAGGTGTTCATGATGTCACAAAAGAATTCAGAGAAGGGCGGGCAGAGCCCACAATAGAAGAACAGTGCGAAGAAGGGGTATCCTTTTGGAGCCCGTTTCGAAGTGGAAGCGGCGGCGGAAAGTACCTGCGTGCGCGGATGCGCTCGCGTCTCCGTCGACCAGAAGAGATAGAACCACTCCCTCAGCTCCTTCGCGGAGAGCTCAGGGGGGAAAGTTGCCCGCTCCTTCCGCAGCGCCTCAAGCCGCAGCGCCTCAAGCCGCAGCGCCTTGGCCGACTTCGCGCCCTTCCCGGTCTTCGGAGCCATGGCGGAGGCGGTGGGGGAGATCGCGGGCGTTGACGGCGACAACGGCGATGGGGGGCAGAGCGCTGCTCTCTTTCGGCTTTGGAAGCGAAGGAGGGCGGCGGAGATTTCCGAGATTGTTACCGCAAGTGGCGAAGGCAGGGGAACTGCCCCTGTTTCCCCTACTTATAAAGAGGAGGAGGCGAAAATTTCGCTTTTTCCGAATAAAGAATCACCCACGACCTCTCCCACGACGCCGCATTTGACGCGTGCCGTTACAGGAGGGCAAGGTGGATACGGAGTCAGACACGGTGTGGACCCAGGCCGCGCGTGCCCGTGCCCTGTTTTGGGCCTGGCCCAACAGCGCTCGGCACCGTGTGTGGCCCAGGCCCGGGGGCTCCTATCGGTGTACTAAAGTAGGGGTACCTTAGTATCCCGAACTTGTGCACGAGCAGTCGCAGTGCCCCGCGGCAAGGCTCGCCGGGTGACCGCCAAGATCCTCCATAGTTCCTATTGGAGCCATTCAAGAACAAAGTGTTTTAACTAAGAAGACAAGGCCTCGGCAAGAGGAGCTTCCCAGGAAGGTCAAAGCCCCGCAAGAGGAGCTTGCCGGGAAGGCCAAACAAAGTGTTTCAAGGAACTTACCACGACGCGCCGCGGGTCCCGACAAGACCCGGCGAGCGACAAGCTTCCGGGCACGGCAAGACAATGGCTGCGGCAAGGCGCTTGCCGCGGCGAAGCCACCACTCTGTGCCTACGCTCCAGCGCATCCGTCGACGTGTCGCCACAGGACCATTCCAGGCGCATGTGGCGGGAGGCTGTGTAGCCAAGCGGTGCGAGGTGGCGAGCGAAGATGACAAGATGGCCATCGTGGCAAGCGGTGGCGCCCCTAACGGTCGCTTTTCTGCACTGTTTAGGCAACGCGGACGGGCATTAAATGCTCTTGTCCCCTGCCGTAAGAGTTAGGTAGGATGCACTTTAGAAGCAGTTGTACCAACCACCCCTTTTACACTTTTACCCCTGCATGCGTTGCCACCTGTCGGTGACCCCTTTAGCCTATAAAAGGAGGCCCATGCGCAACGTAGCAGGGGTTCGACTCATTTGAAACCAGGGCACTCCCACGCTCTCGAGCGAGAGCATAATACAACCACAAAGCAGCAGTAGGAGTATTATCTCTCCGGAGAGCTCCGAAGCTGGGTAAAATCGCTCACGCGCTTCGCCTCGATCCGCTCTTCGTGCGGCCTCCGCTCCCTGCCGGACCGAAAAGGGGCCCTGTCCCATAGGTGTTCGTTTCCCACGACAAATGGGTTATGTTTTCTCACATCTCAGTTAAATTATATTGTCATGGGTCATTCAAAAATGTTGAGCTTGCCTTTCCCCCTCATGCTAGCCAAAATTCCTTGCACCAAGTAGAGATACTACTTGTGCTTCCAAATATTCTTAAACCCAGTTTTTGCCATGAGAGTCCACCGTACCTACCTATGGATTGCGTAAGATCCTTCAAGTAAGTTGTCATGTTGCAAGCAATAAAAGTTGCTCTCTAAATATGTATGACTTATTAGTGCAGAGAAAATAAGCTTTATACGATCGTGTGATATGGAAGTAATAAAAGCGACAGACTACATAATAAAGGTTCATCACAAGTGGCAATATAAAGTGACGTTATTTTGCATTAATATTTTGTGCATCCAACCCTTAAAGCACATGACAACCTCTGCTTTCCTCTACGAAGGGCCTATATTTTACCTTATGTCTTTTACTTTATGCAAGAGTTAAGGTGATCTTCACCTTTCCCTTTTTCATTTTATCCTTTGGCAAGCACCTCGTGTTGGAAAGATCCTGATATATATATCCAATTGGATGTAAGTTAGCATGAACTATTATTGTTGACATCACCCAAAGGTGAATACATTGGGAGGCGAAATTATAAGCCCCTATATTTCTCAGTGTCCGATGAAAACTCCATAACGATAAGTATTGCGTGAGTGTTAGCAATTGTAGAAGACTATATGATAGTTGAGTATGTGGAGTTTGCTAAATCAAAGCTCTGACATAGACCCTTCCTGAAAATAAGATGAATTGTAATTGTTTGATGACTGAGAATGAACTTTGCTAGTTTTCAAGAAAGTTTATGGTCTATGCTTTAACATGTGAATAGCTTGTTACTTGATCTTGAGAAGTTTTATGAGATGAACTACTGTTATGACATATAATCATGCTAGAAAAGGTGACTGAAATTATCATTGATTAAACTTGTGCACCTGCTAGCATTCACACTTCATAAATTCTTTCTTTTATCATTTACCTACTCGAGGACGAGCAGGAATTAAGCTTGGGGATGCTGATACGTCTCAACGTATCTATAATTTATGAAGCATTCATGCTATAATATTATCTGTTTGGATGTTTATGGGCTTTACTAAGCACTTTTATATTATTTTTGGGACTAACCTATTAACCGAAGGCCCAACCCATATTGCTGTTTTCTTGCCTATTTCAGTGTTTTGAAGAAAAGGAATATCAAACGGAATCCAAACGGAATGAAACATTCGGGAAAGTTATTTTTGGAATGGAAGCAATCCAGAGGACTTGGAGTGCAAGTCAGTGAAGCTTCGAGGAGGCCACAAGGCAGGGGGGCGCGCCCTCCACCCTGGTGGGCCCCTCGTGGCTCCCCTGACCAACTTCTTTCGCCTATATAAGTCCATATACCCTAAAACCTTCGGGGAACACAATTGATTGGGAGCTCCGCCGCCGCAAGCCTCTGTAGACACCAAAAACCTCTTGGGAGCCTGTTCCGTCACCCTGCCGGAGGGGGGATCCCTCACCGGTGGCCAACTTCATCATCCCGGCGCTCTCCATGACGAGGAGGGAGTAGTTCACCCTCCGGGATGAGGGTACGTATTAGTAGCTATGTGTTTGATCTCTCTCTCTCTCTCTCTCTCTCTCTCTCTCTCTCTCTCGTGTTCTCTCTATGGCACGATCTTGATGTATTTCAAGCTTTGCTATTATAGTTGGATCTTATGATGTTCCTCCCCCCTCTACTCTCTTGTGATGGATTGAGTTTTCCCTTTGAAGTTATCTTGTCGGATTGAGTCTTTAAGGATTTGAGAACACTTGATGTATGTCTTGACGTGCTTATCTGTGGTGACAATGGGATATCACGCGATCCACTTGATGTATGTTTTGGTGATCAACTTGCGGGTTCCGCCCATGAACTTATGCATAGGGGTTGGCACATGTTTTCGTCTTGACTCTCAGGTAGAAAATTTGGGGCACTCTTTGAAGTACTTTGTGTTGGTTGAATAGATGAATCTGATATTGTGTGATGCATATCGTATAATCATGCCCACGGATACTTGAGGTGACATTGGAGTATCTAGGTGACATTAGGGTTTTGGTTGATTTGTGTCTTAAGGTGTTATTCTAGTACGAACTCTATGATAGATTGAACGGAAAGAATAGCTTCGTGTTATTTTACTACGGACTCTTGAATAGATAGAACAGAAAGGATAACTTTGAGGTGGTTTCGTACCGTACCATAATCTCTTCATTTGTTCTCCGCTATTAGTGACTTTGGAGTGACTCTTTGTTGCATGTTGAAGGATTGTTATATGATCTAATTATGTTATTATTATTGAGAGAACTTGCACTAGTGAAAGTATGAACCCTAGGCCTTGTTTCCTATCATTGCAACACCGTTTATGCTCACTTTTATCATTAGTTACCTTGCTGTTTTTATATTTTCAGATTACAAATACAAATATCTACCATCCATATTGCACTTGTATCACCATCTCTTCGCCGAACTAGTGGACCTATACACTTTGCCATTGTATTGGGTGTGTTGGGGACACAAGAGACTCTTTGTTATTTGGTTGCAGGGTTGTTTGAGAGAGACCATCTTCATCCTACGCCTCCCACGGATTGATAAACCTTAGGTCATCCACTTGAGGGAAATTTGCTACTGTCCTACAAATCTGTGCACTTGGAGGCCCAACAACGTCTACAAGAAGAAAGTTGTGTAGTAGACATCAATCCTATGAGTAAATTGTTTAATAAATTGAATGTCAGGAAGTTGAAATCATATCATGCCTAGTGGTAGCTTCACATTGTGTTTAGAAAGTGAAATCTCTTGAGGCTTGACAATCACAATATTGGTCATACAAGCAATTCACGAATAATTAGTATAAGGAAGCGAACTTTCACATATAAATACACTATCCTAGAAATCTTTTGTGATTGTGAGCCCCCATCAAAATATTATATACCAAATTTTTTGATGTTGGACAAGGAAGACAACGTAATGGTTTATGTTTGTTCATATTCACATAGAAGTTATATTGTCCCTTCAACATGTGGTGCTTGCCCCCATCTTTGCCAGCCAAAAATTCCGCACCAAGTAGAGATACTACTTGTGCATCCAAAAACCCTTAAACCCAAATCTTATTTTCAAGAGCCCACTATACCTACCTAAGGATTGAGCAAGATCCTTCAAGTAAGTTGTCATCGGTGCAATAAGGCAATAAAAGTTGCTTCTAAAAGTGTTAGATCATTTAGTGTAAGAGAAAATTGAGTGTTGTACGAACTTGTGATGGCCAAGAAATAAAAGCAACAGACTGCATAATAAAGGTTGCTATCATAAGGGGCAATATAACGTGACATTCTTTTGCACTAAGGGGTTGATCATACAAACAAGTAAGCACATGGCAACCTATGCTTCCCTCTGCAAAGGGCCTATCTTTTACTTTTCAGTATTTACTTTTATGCAAAGATTCAAAGTTTTTCTCTCTATTCCTTTTTATTTTTCTCCTTTGGCAAGCATCATGTGGTGAGGAAATATCTAGGCACATATGTCTAGTTGAATATGGGTAGCATGAGTTATTATTGTTGACATCACTCAATGGTGAATACATTGGGAGGCGAAATTATAATCCCCTATCTTTCTATGTGTCCGATTGAAACGTTTTGCTCATGTGTATGTGGTGAATGTTAGCAATCATAGAAGACTATAAGATGGTTGAGTATGTGGAGCTCTTACTTAGACTCTGTTGAATAAGTTGAATTGCAATTGCTAGGTGACTGAGAACATAAGTTGTTGAGTTTCAAGAGAGTTCATTGTTTGAACCTTAACATGTGAATTGGTTGCTACTATAACATGAGAAGTTATATAAGAAAGAATTGTTGTTATGATGCTAGAAAAAGTGATTGAAATTATCATTGATCAAATTTATGCACTTTGCTAGCATTCACAATTCATAAATTATTTCTTTTATCATTTACCTACTCAAGGACGAGTAGGAATTAAGCTTGGGGATGTTGATACGTCTCCAACGTATCTATAATTTATGAAGTATTCATGCTGCTATTTTATCATTCTTGGGTGTTTTACAATCATTTTATAGCAACTTTATATCATATTTTGGGACTAACGTATTGACCCAGTGCCCAGTGCCAGTTGCTGTTTTTTGCTTGTTTTTTACATCGCAGGAAATCAATATCAAATGGAGTCCAAACACCGCATAACTTTTTGGAGAATTTTTCTAGACCAGAAGGAACCCAATGGGCCTGAGCTGCACCTGGGGGGTGCCCCGTGGGGGGCACAACCCACCAGGGCACGTCAGGGCCCCCTGGCGTGCCTAGGTGGGTTGTGCCCACCTCGGAGACCTCCCGCACCCCCTCTTTGCACTATAAATTCCCAAATATTCCAAAACCCTTCGGGGTTAACCTAGATCAGAAGTTCCACCACCGCAAGGTCTTTGTATCCATGAAAACCAATCTAGACCCCTTTCTAGCACCCTACCGGAGGGGGGAATCATCTCCGGTGGCCATCTTCATCATCCCGGTGGCCACCACGATGAGGAGGGAGTAGTCCACCCTCGGGGCTGAGGGTTTGTACTAATAGCTATGTGTTTAATCTCTCTCTCTCTCTCTCGTGATCTATATCATGGGTTTTGTTAATATAGTCGCATCATATGATGTTTCTCCCCTCTATACTCTTGTTATGATGAATTGAATCTTTACCCTCCAAAGTTTTGTCTTGTCGAATTGAATATTCAGAGATTAGAACACATGATATATGTCTTGAAAGATGAATACTTGAGGTGACAATGAGGTATCTTATTTATTCACTTGATATGTTTTATGGCATTCAACTCGCGGATTCCCGCAGTGATATTGGGGTACTCTATGCATAGGGGTTGATGCACGTTTTTCTCCGACGAAAACTTTCGGGTCTCTTTATAGTTCTTTGTGTGGATTGAGTATTATGATTATGAATTTGCTTTGGTGTTATTCTAGTACGAGCTCTAGGATAGATTGAACTTAAAAAATAGCTTTGTGTTATTTTAGTACGAACTCTTGAATAGATCGAATGGAAAGAATAGCTTTGAGTTGGTTTCGTGCCCTACAAACAATTCCTATCTTTTGTTCTCCACTAATAGAAACTCGGGAGTGATTCTTTATTGCACTTTGAGGGATAATCATATGATCCAACTATGTTAGCATTGTTGAGAGGTTGCTCTAGCGAAAGTATAGACCCTAGGCCTCATTTTTAAGCATTGCAACACTGTGTTTGTGCCAGTTTACTTTTTGCTACCTTGCTGTTTTTTATTCAGATTATAAAAATATATTTCTACCAATCATATTACATTTTTATCACCATCTCTTCGCCAAACTAGTGCACCTATACAATTTGCCATTGTATTGGGTGTGTTGGGGACACAAGAGATTTCTTGTATTTGGTTGCAGGGTAGTTTGAGAGAGACCATCTTCATCCTATACCTCTCACAGATTCATAAACCATAGGTCATCCACTTGAGGGAAAATTATACTGTCCTATAGAACTCTGCGCTTGGAGGCCCAACACGTGTCTACAAGAATAAAGTTGCATAGTAGACATCATTTGCCTTGAAGACTATTCCACTCGTCTGGCCGTTTGCAGTCTGGGGGTTGGATATGGTTGGACCCTTCAAGACTGGGAAAAGTGGTTTCACTCATTTGCTCGTGGCAGTTGACAAATTCACCAAATGGATCGAAGCCAAGCCTATCAAGAACCTTGACTCAAGCACTGCCATGAGTTTCATCAAGGAGTTGATATTCAGATATGGAATCCCTTACAACATTATCACAGATAACGGCTCCAACTTTGATTCCGATGAGTTCAGGGTGTTTTGTGCTTCCCAAGGCACTCAGGTCGACTATGCATCCATTGCGCACCCGCAGTCGAATGGGCAAGAAGAAAGAGTGAATGGTTTGATCCTTGAAGGGCTGAAACCGTGACTAATGCACGACCTCAAGCATGCCGCTGGAGCATGGGTGACTGAGTTGTCGTCCGTCTTATGGGGATTGAGAACAACTGCTAACCGGTCGTCTGACCCAACCCCTTTCTTCATGGTGTATGGTGCTAAGGTTGTGCTTCTGAGTGACTTGCTGCACAACGCTCCCCGAGTGGAACTCTTCTCTGAAGCTGAAGCAGAATAGGCATGCCTGGATGCAGTTGATCTCCTGGAGGAGGAACGTGAGATGGCTCTGATCCGGTCAAGCATTTATCAACAAGACCTGCATCGATTCCATGCCCATAATGTCAGAGGTCGAGCATTCCAGTAAGGAGATCTTGTGCTTCTTTGATAACCCACAAGTATAGGGGATCGCAACAGTTTTCGAGGGTAGAGTATTCAACCCAAATTTATTGATTCGACACAAGGGGAGCCAAAGAATATTCTCAAGTATTAGCAGTTGAGTTATCAATTCAACCACACATGAAAGACTTAATATCTGCAGCAAAGTATTTAGTAGCAAAGTAACATTGAAGTAACGGTAACAGTGGCAAAAGTAATAGTAATAGTTTTGTAGTAATTGTAACAGTGACAACGGTAAAGTAACTAAGCAAAGATCAATATGTGAAGAGATCGTAGGTAATGGATCAATGATGGATAATTATCTCGGATGCGATTCCTCATGCAATAGTCATAACATAGGGTGACACAGAACTAGCTCCAGTTCATCAATGTAATGTAGGCATGTATTCTGAATATAGTCATACGAGATTATGGAAAAGAACTTGCATGACATCTTTTGTCCTACCCTCCCATGGCAGCGGGGTCCTATTGGAAACTAAGGGATATTAAGGCCTCCTTTTAATAGAGTACCGGACCAAAGCATTAACACTTAGTGAATACATGAACTCCTCAAACTACGGTTATCACCGGGAGTGGTCCCGATTATTGTCACTTCGGGGTTGTCGGATCATAACACATAGTCGGTGACTATTGACTTGCAAGATAGGATCAAGAACTCACATATATTCAAGAAAACATAATAGGTTCAGATCTGAAATCATGGCACTCGGGCCCTAGTGACAAGCATTAAGCATAGCAAAGTCATATCAACATCAATCTTAGAACATAATGGATACTAGGGATCAAACCCTAACAAAACTAACTCGACTACATGGTAAATCTCATGCAACCCATCACCGTCCAGCAAGCCTATGATGGATATTACTCACGCACGGCGGTGAGAATCATGAAATTGGTGATGGAGGATGGTTGATGATGACGACGGCGACGGATTCCCCTCTCTGGAGCCCCGAACGGGATCCAGTTCAGCCCTCCCGAGAAAGATTAGGGCTTGGCGGCGGCTCCATATCATAAAATGCGATGAATCCTTCTCTCTGATTTCTTTTCTCCCCGACATGAATATATGTAGTTGGAGTTGAGGTTGGTGGAGCCTCAGGGGCCCACGAGACAGGGGGCGCGCCCAGGGGGGCAGGCGTGCCCCCACCCTCGTGGACAGGGTGTGGGCCCCTGGTCTTGGTTGTTTCACCAGTATTTTTTATTAATTCCAAAAATATTCTCGGTGAAGTTTCAGGTCATTCCGAGAACTTTTATTTCTGCACAAAAATAATACCATGGCAATTCTGCTGAAAACAGTGTCAGTCCGGGTTAGTTCCATTCAAATCATGCAAGTTAGAGTCCAAAACAAGGGCAAAAGTGTTTGGAAAAGTAGATACGATGGAGACGTATCAACTCCGCCAAGCTTAAACCTTTGATTGTCCTCAAGCAATTCAGTTGACAAACTGAAAGTGATAAAGAAAAAATTTTACAAACTCTTTTTGCTCTTGTTGTTGCAAATATGTAAAGCCAGCATTCAAGTTTTCAGCAAAGATTATGAACTAACCATATTCACAATACCACTTAGGTCTCATGTTACCTCATATCAATGGCATAATCAACTAACAAGCAATAATAATAAATCTCGGACGACAACACTTTCTCAAAACAATCATAATATGATATAACAAGATGGTATCTCACTAGCCCTTTCTGAGACCGCAAAACATAAATGCAGAGCACCTCTGTAGATCAAGGACTGACTAGACATTGTAATTCATGGTAAAAGAGATCCAGTCATGGTCATACTTAATATAAATTAATAGTAATGGTTGCAAATGATAGCGGTGCTCTCCAACTGGTGATTTTTAATAAGAGGATGATGACTCAACATAAAAGTAAATAGATAGGCCCTTCACAGAGGGAAGCAAGGATTTGTAGAGGTGCGAGAGCTCGAGTTTTGAAATAGAGATAAATAATATTTTGGGTGGTATACTTTCATTGTCAATATAACAACCAAGAGATCTCGATATATTCCATGCTACACACATTATAGGCGGTTCCCAAACAGAATGGTAAAGTTTATACTCCCCCACCACCAACAAGCATCAATCCATGGCTTGCCCGAAACAACGGGTGCCTCCAACTAACAACAATCCTTGGGGAGTTTTGTTTGCAATTATTTTGATTTGAGCATGGGACTGGGCATCCCGATTACCGACCATTTTCTCGCGAGTGAGGAGCGGAGTCCACTCCTCGTGAGAATAACCCACCTAGCATGGAAGATATAGACAACCCTAGTTGATACATGAGCTGTTCGAGCATACAAAATAGAATTTCATTTGAAGGTTTAGAGTTTGGAACATACAAATTTACTTGGAACGGCAGGTAGATACCGCATATAGGAAGGTATGGCGGACTCATATGGAACAACTTTGGGGTTTATGGAAGTGGATGCACAAGCAGTATTCCCGCTTAGTACAAGTGAAGGCTAGAAAGAGACTGGGAAGCGACCAACTAGAGAGCGACGACAGTCACGAACATGCATTAAGATTAATCAACACTGAGTGCAAGCATGAGTAGGATATAAATCACCATGAACATAAATATCATGGAGGCTATGTTGATTTTGTTTCAACTACATGCATGAACATGTGCCAAGTCAGGCCACTCGAATCGTTCAAAGGAGGATACCACCCTATCATACCATATCACAACCATTTTAATAGCATGTTGGCACGCAAGGTAAACCATTATAAACTCCTTGCTAATTAAGCATAGCATGAGCAACTATAATCTCTAATTGTCATTGCAGCCATGTTTCATTCATAATAGGCTGAATCAGGAACGATGAACTAATCATATTTACAAAAACAAGATACGTCGAGTTCATACCAGCTTCTCTCATCTCAATCAGTCCATCATATATCGTCATTATTGCCTTTCACTCGCATGATTGAACGGTGTGGATAATAATAATAGTGCACGTGCATTGGACTAAGCTGGAATCTGCAAGCAATTAATACAAGGGAGAAGACAAGGTAATATGGGCTCTTGGTTAAATCAATAATAATGCATATGAGAGCCACTCAACATTTTCATCATGGTCTTCTCCTCTCGACCCACAAATAAAAGAAAAAAATAAAACTATTTACATGGGAAAACTCCCAACAAGCAAAAGAAGAACGAAAAATGTTTTTGGATTTTCTTTTAATTACTACTACAAGCATGGAAAGTAGACTAACTAAATATTTTTTGGTTTTTATTAAGGTTTTTCAAACACACAAGAAGAAGGCTTAGGAAAGAAAATAAACTAGCATGGATAGTACAATGAAAAAGTATGAGCACCGACAACTGGAATGAGTGTGTGAACATGAATGTAATGTCGGTGAGAAATACATACGCCCCCAAGCTTAGGCTTTTGGCCTAAGTTGGTCTATGGCCACTGCTGGCCTGGAGGATATCCAAAGTCGTAGTCGGGGTTGTACTGAGATGCAGCAGCTACTGCCTCAAGAGCTGCAGCTCTGAGGCGAGCTGCCTCCGTCCTCCTCTCATATTCGTTCGCCTCCTCCCTATTTATAACATATCTCCTTTTTGCCTGAAAGTCAAAGAAAGCAGGAGCAGGAAGGGCAGCATGGACAGTGCGCTATCTGTCAAAGATTAGTCAGTATTGGATGGACTGTTCATTCCTCTCAAGAAACTGGTGGCGAACCATAGCACCATAATCTAGATAAGCAGGAGGTAACTCTATATCATTTTCATGTATGGGTACATCAAGATAAGTAGCTACACGAGTTGCATAAATTCCACCAAACAAATCTCCACTTATACCATTGAGATGCAACCTTCGTGCAATAATGGCCCCCCAAGTTATATTGTTTATCACCTAATACCGCACTCTTGAGGACACTAAGATCTGGAACGCACATATGACAAGCTTCATCTTTACCGTTAATGCATCTACCTATAAAGAGAGCAAAATAATGTATGGAAGGGAAATGAATGCTCCCTATGGTAGCTTGTGTGATTTCTCTAGATTCCCCCACAGTGATACTAGCAAGAAAGACTATATATTTAGATTTGCGAGGTTCACTAACATTGCCCCACTGCAGGAGTTTACAAGCACTATTAAAATCTTCCAAGTCCATGGTATATGATTTATTATAAAGATCAAATAAAATAGTGTGAGATTGCGTGAGGATGTAAATTGAAACCTTCTCACAAAGGAATCAGTTAGGTAGTAGTATTGGGAGCACTTATTTGACACGAAGTCCTAAAGATCAGCATTATGCACATACGCGTCAAATTCATCCTTAATGCCTGCCTGGACCATAAACTCCTCTGACGGCCATTCACAATGCCACACTTGAGCTTCCCTCGGTGGTTCATAGTCCGGCTCACGTATTGCGAGCCTAGGTCCTTGCTTCCTCGAGGAACCACCTTGGTATGTTTTCCTATGCATTTTTCTTTCTCTGAAAAATTCTGAAATTTAGTGACTCAAAATAAAAGTTAGCCAAACTCAACAAAAAGGATAGCAACTACTCCCACAAGTGCCTAGAGGCTATATCATGCATTGGAACTACTTGGGACCATATAAATTTGACATGCAAGCTTAAGAACAGGGTAAGCACTAGAACAAAAACTAATTGGACCATTGGAGGAGTCACATACCGAAGAACAATCCCCCAAAGCAGTTTTGTGAGTGGAGATTTGAGCAAGGAGATCGAAAATTGCAGCAAAACGAGATAGAATATGAGTTTGAGCTGTGTGGTGATTTTTTCTGGAGGAAGACTAAGTGTGCGGGTGCTGGAATAAGTGGAGATGGGCCATGTGGGGCCCACGTGGTAGGGGGCGCACCCCGGGGGTGGGCGCGCCCTGGACCCTCATGGCCAGGTGGTTGCCCCCTCTGGTGTGTTCTCAGTGCCAATAATTCTTAAATATTCTAGAAAAAAATCATATTTCATTTTCGGGACATTTGGAGAACTTTTATTTTCGGGGTATTTTTTTATTGCAAGGATAATTCAGAAATAGACAGAAAATACTATTTTTGCTTTATTTAATCTAAATAATAGAAAGTAAAAGGAGGGTACAGAAGGTTGTGCTTTCTAACTTCATCCATCTCATGCTCATCAAAAAGAATCCACTAACAAGGTTGATCAAGTCTTGTTAACAAACTCTTTTCGAATAACATGGAACCGGAGAAATTTCGAATAACATTAGGTTACCTCAACGGGGATATGCACGTTCCAAACAATAAGAATATCATATTTCTTCTTGACATTAGGAAGAGGAAATTCAAAACCTCCAATAGTAATAGTTGAAAATTTTCCAATAGAATTGATACTATGGACTTGAGGTTGTTTCCTCGAAAAGTGTACCGTATGCTCATTACCATTAACATGAAAAGTGACATTGCCTTTGTTGCAATCAATAACAGTCCCTGCAGTATTCAAAAAGGGTCTACCAAGGATAATCGACATACTATCGTCCTCGGGAATATCAAGAATAACAAAGTCCGTTAAAATAGTAACGTTTGCAACCACAACAGGCATATCCTCACAAATACCGACAGGTATAGCAGTTGGTTTATCGGCCATTCGCAAAGATACTTCAGTAGGTGTCAACTTATTCAAATCAAGTCTACAATATAAAGAGCGAGACATAACACTAACACCGGCTCCAAGATCACATAAAGCAGTTTTAACATAGTTTCTTTTAATGGAGCCTGGTATAGTTGGTACTCCTGGATCTCCTAGTTTCTTAGGTATTCCACCTTTAAAAGTATAATTAGCAAGCATGGTGGAAATTTCAGCTTCCGGTATCTTTCTTTTATTAGTAACAATATCTTTCATATACTTAGCATAAGGATTCATTTTAAGCATATCAGTCATACGCATACGTAAAAAGATAGGTCTAATCATTTCAGCAAAGCGCTTGAAATCCTCATCATCCTTTTTCTTGGATGGCTTAGGAGGAAAAGGCATGGGTTTCTGAACCCATGGTTCTCTTTCTTTCCCGTGCTTCCTAGCAACGAAGTCTCTCTTATCATAACGTTTATTCTTTGATTGTGGGTCATCAAGGTCAACAATACGTTCAATCTCTACATCATTGTTATTGCTAGGTTGAGCATCAACATGAACATCATCATTAACATTATCGCTAGGTTCATGTTCATTATCAGATTCTGTTTCAGCATCAGAAATAGAAATATCATTGGGATTCTCAGGTGTGTCAACAACAGGTTCACTAGAAGCATGCAAAGTCCTATCATTTTTCTTTTTTCTTCTTCTTAGAAGGACTACGTACATCCACATTAGTTCCCTAAGAATCTTGCTCAATTCTCTTAGGGTGGCCCTCAGGATACAAAGGTTCCTGAGTCATTTTACCCCCTCTAGTCATAACTCTAACAACATTATCATTTTTCTTATCATTTTAATTCATTGAGCAAATCATTTTGAGCTTTAAGCACTTGTTCTACTTGAGTGGTAACCATGGAAGCATGTTTACTAATAATTTTAAGTTCACCTTTAACTCTAGACATATAATCACTCAAGTGTTCAATCATATAAGCATTGCGTTTCAATTGTCTACCAGCATAAGCATTAAAGTTTTCTTGTTTAACAATAAAATTATCAAACTCATCCAAGCATTGACTAGCATACTTATAACAAGGAATATCACCTTCATCAAATCTATAGAGAGAATTTAACTTAACTACCTGTGTCGGGTTATCAAGACCATGTATTTCTTCAATAGGAGGTAAATTTTTAACATCTTCGGCTTCAATACCCTTTTCTTTCATAGATTTCTGCCTCTTGCATATCTTCAGGACTGAGAAATAGAATACCCCTTTTCTTCGGAGTTGGCTTAGGAGTTGGTTCAGGAAGTGTCCAATTGTTTTCATTAGTCAACATATTATTCAATAACAATTCAGCTTGATCAACAGTTCTTTCCCTGAAAACACAACCAGCACAACTATCCAGGTGGTCTCTGGAAGCATGGTTAGTCCATCATAAAAGATATCAAGTATTTCATTTTTCTTGAGAGGATGATCAGGCAAAGCATTAAGTAATCAGAGAAGCCTCCCCCAAGCTTGTGGGAGACTCTCTTCTTCAATTTGCACAAATATATTTCCCTTAAGGAAGCTTGTTTCGTATGAGCGGGGAAATATTTAGCAGAGAAGTAATAAATCATATCCTGGGGATTATGCACACAACCAAGATCAAGAGAATTAAACCATGTTTTAGCATCACCCTTTAGTGAGAATGGAAATAGCTTAAGGATATAGTAGTAACAAATTTTTTTCCTCATGGGTGAATAGGGTGGCTATATCATTCAATTTAGTAAGATGTGCCACAACAGTTTCAGATTCATAGCCATAAAAAGGATCAGATTTAACCAAAGTAATTATCTCAGGATCGTCAGAGAAATCATAATCCTTATCAGTAATGCAGATAGGTGAAGTAGCAAAAGCAGGGTCATATTTCATTCTAGCATTCAAAGACTTTTCTTTCAGCTTAGCTAATAATTGGTTAAGATCATTTCTATCATTGCAAGAAAGAAAATCTCTAGCAGTTTCTTCATCCATAACATAACCCTCAGGCACAACAGGCAATTCATATCTAGGGGGAGAATCTTCATCATCACTTTCATCAATATTATCAGTTTCAATAATTTCATTCTCTCTAGCCCTAGCAAGTTGTTCATCAAGAAATTGACCTAATGACACAATATTATCAAGCATAGAAGTAGTTTCATCATAAGCATCATGCATAGCAAAAGTGGCATCATCAATAACATGCGACATATCAGAATAAATAGCAGAAGCAGGTTTAGGTGTCGCAAGTTTACTCAAAATAGAAGGAGAATCAAGTGCAGAGCTAGATGGCAGTTCCTTACCTCCCCTTGTAGTTGAGGGATAAATCTTGGTTTTCTCGTCTTTCAAGTTCCTCATAGTGATCAGCAGATATAAATCCCAAGTGACTCAAAGAATAGAGCTATTCTCCCCGCCAACAACGCCATAAAATAGTCTTGATAACCCACAAGTATAGGGGATCGCAGCAGTTTTCGAGGGTAGAGTATTCAACCCAAATTTATTGATTCGACACAAGGGGAGCCAAAGAATATTCTCAAGTATTAGCAGTTGAGTTGTCAATTCAACCACACCTGAAAGACTTAATATCTGCAGCAAAGTATTTAGTAGCAAAGTAATATGGAAGTAACGGTAACAGTGGCAAAAGTAACAGTAACAGTTTTGTAGTAATTGTAACAGTGACAACGGTAAAGTAACTAAGAAAAGATCAATATGTGAAGAGCTCGTAGGCAATGGATCAATGATGGATAATTATGTTGGATGCGATTCCTCATGCAATAGTTATAACATAGGGTGACATAGAACTAGCTCCAGTTTATCAATGTAATGTAGGCATGTATTCCGAATATAATCATACGTGCTTATGGAAAAGAACTTGCATGACATCTTTTGTCCTACCCTCCCATGGCAACAGGGTCCTATTGGAAACTAAGGGATATTAAGGCCTCCTTTTTATAGAGTACCGGACCAAAGCATTAACACTTAGTGAATACATGAAACCCTCAAACAACGGTCATCACCGAGAGTGGTCCCGATTATTGTCACTTCGGGGTTGCCGGATCATAACACATAGTAGGTGACTATTGACTCGCAAGATAGGATCAAGAACTCACATATATTCATGAAAACATAATAGGTTTAGATCTGAAATCATGGCACTCGGGGCCTAGTGACAAGCATTAAGCATAGCAAAGTCATAGCAACATCAATCTTAGAACATAATGGATACTAGGGATCAAACCCTAACAAAACTAACTCGATTACATGGTAAATCTCATCCAACCCATCACCGTCCAGCAAGCCTACGATGGAATTACTCACGCACGGTGGTGAGCATCATGAAATTGGTGATGGAGGATGGTTGATGATGACGACAGCGACGGATTCCCCTCTCCGGAGCCCCGAACGGACTCCAGATCAGCCCTCCCGGGAGAGATTAGGGCTTGGCAATGGCTCCGTATCGTAAAAGCGATGAATCCTTCTCTTTGATTTTTTTTCTCCCCGAAAGTGAATATATGGAGTTGGAGTTCAGGTCGGTGGAGCATCAGGGGGCCCACGAGACAGGGGGGCGCGCCCAGGGGGCAGGCGTGCCTCCCACCCTCGTGGACAGCATGTGGGCCCCTGGTCTTGATTCTTTCGCCAGTATTTTTTATTAATTCCAAAAATATTCTCCGTGAAGTTTCAGGTCATTCTGAGAACTTTTATTTTTGCAGAAAAATAACACCATGGCAATTCTGCTGAAAACAGCGTCATTCCGGGTTAGTTCCATTCAAATCATGCAAGTTAGAGTCCAAAACAAGGGCAAAAGTGTTTGGAAAAGTAGATACGATGGAGACGTATCATCTGTGTGCATCAGAAACGACCGCACTGGCTCGCTCCGGCCTGGGAAGGTCCCTTCATCATCACGAAGGTGCTCCACAACGGGGCGTATCACCTCTACAACATAGCCAAGAAAGAAGACGAGCCACGCTCATGGAATGCGGAGCTGCTCCGCCGTTTCTATACCTGAACCACTCGGATCGATGAGTTGTAATAAGAATCCTTCAATTTTCTTAACAAAGACAAGATTTTTGCAGTATCTTAATGGTTGTTTTCCATAAACACATGTGTTCAAATCTCCCAGTGGGCGGCTTAGCTGCGACCCTGTACTCGCCTAATTTAAAAAAACCATTCCGAGTGGAGAGCAATCCTCTCACTCGGGGGCTTAGCTGCAACCCTGTACTCGCCTAAGTTAAAAAACCATTCTAAGTGGAGAGCAATCCTCCCACTCAGGGCTTAGCAGCAACCCTGTACTCGCCTAAGTTAAAAAACCATTCTGAGTGGAGAGCAATCCTCCCACTCGGGAGCTTAGCTGCGACCCTATACTCGCCTAAGTTAAAAAACCATTTCGAGTGGAGAGCAATCCTCCCACTCTGGGGCTTAGCTGCACTCGGGGGCTTAGCTGCGACCCTATACTCGCCTAAGTTAAAAACCATTCCGAGTGGAGAGGAATCCTCCCACTCGGGGGCTTAGCTGCGAACCTGTACTCGCCTAAGTTAAAAAACCATTCCTAGTGGAGAGCAATCCTCCCACTTGGGGACTTAGCTGCGACCCTGTACTCGCCTAAGTTAAAAAACCATTCCGAGTGGAGAGCAATCCTCCCACTCGGGGCACTTAGCTGCGGCCTTCTCCTCGCCTAAGTTAAAAAACCTTTCCGAGTGGAGAGCAATCCTCCCATTCGGTGACTTAGCTGCGACCCTGTACTCGCCTAAGTTAAAAATCCATTCCGAGTGGATGTCTATCTAAGTGGGAGTTCTTTAGTAATATGATTAATTGAAATAAATTTATCATGAACTTATTCCTGATATTCTTTTTGCATATCTATGTTGCAGATCAATGGCCCGTGCTACCGTTTCTTTGAATTTTAATGCGTTCCTAGAGAAAGCTAAGTTGAAAGATTATGGCAGCAACTACATGGACTGGGTCCGTAACTTGAGGATTATCCTCATTGTTGCACATAAGAATTATGTCCTTGATGCACCACTCGATATAAGGCCTACTGCAGGACCAGAAGCTGATGTTGTGAATGCCTGGCAAACTCGATCTGATAACTACTCGTTAGTTTAGTGTGCCAGGCTTTATAGCTTAGAATCGGCACTTCAAAGACGTTTTGAATGTCAAGGATCATCTGAGATATTCCAGGAGTTGAAATTAATATTTCAAGCAAATGCCCGAGTTGAGAGATATGAAGTCTCCAACAAGTTCTATAGCTGCAAGATGGAGGAGAACAGTTTTGTTAGTGAGCACATACTCAAAATGTCTGGGTACCATAGTCACTTGACTCAGCTGGGAGTTAATCTTCCACATGATTGTGTCAATGACAGAGTTCTTCAATCACTGCCACCAAGCTACAAAGGCTTCATGATGAACTACAATATGCAAGGGATGGAAAAGACTGTTCCCGAGCTCTTCGCAATGCTAAAGGCCGCGAAGGTCGAAATCAAGAAGGAGCATCAAGTGTTGATGGTTAACAAGACCACTAGTTTCAAGAAGAAGGGCAAGGGTAAAAAGAAGGGGAACTTCAAAAAGACTTACTAGCAAGTTGTCACTCCCGGGAAGAAACCCAAGTTTGGACCCCAAGGCTAAAACTGAGTGCTTCTACTGCAAAGGGACTGGTCACTGGAAGCAGAACTGCCCCAAGTATTTGGTGGATAAGAAGGATGGCAAAGTGAACAAAGGTATATTTGATATACATGTTATTGATGTGTATCTTACTAATTCTCGTAGTAGTGCCTAGGTATTTGATACCGGTTCGGTTGCTCATATTTGTAACTCGAAGCAGGGACCGCGGATTAAACGAAGATTGGCTAAGGACGAGGTGACGATGCGCGTCGGAAATAGTTCCAAGGTTGATGTGATCGCCGTCGGCACGCTACCTCTACATCTACCTTCGGGATTAGTTTTAGACCTGAATAATTGTTATTTGGTGCCAGCATTGAGCATGAACATTATATATAGATCTTGTTTAGTGCGAGACAGTTATTCATTTAAATCAGAGAATAATGGTTGTTCTATTTATATGAGTAATATCTTTTATAATCATGCACTCGTGAAGAGGGGTCTATTTCTACTGAATCTTGATCGTGATGATACAAATATTCATAATATTGATGCCAAAAGATGCAAAGTTGATAATGATAGTGCAACTTATTTGTGGCATTGCCGTTTGGGTCATATCGGTGTAAAGCGCATGAAGAAACTCCATAAATATGGACTTTTGGAATCACTTGATTATGAATCATTTGATACTTTCGAACCATGCCTTATGGGCAAAATGACTAAAACTCCGTTCTCCGGAAAAATGGAACGAGCTAGTGACTTATTGGAAATAATACATACATATGTATGCGGTCCAATGAGTGTTGATGCTCCTGGCGGGTATCGTTATTTTCTGACCTTCACAGATGATTTGAGCATATATGGGTATATCTACTTAATGAAACACAAGTCTAAAACATTTGAAAAGTTCAAAGAATTTCAGAGTGAAGTGGAGAATCATCGTAACAAGAAAATAAAGTTTCTACAATCTGATCGTGGAGGAGGATATTTGAGTTACGATTTTGGCCTTCATCTAAAACAATGTGGAATAGTTTCACAGCTCACGCCACCTGGAACACCACAGCGTAATGGTGTGTCCGAACGTCATAACCGCACTTTATTGGATACTAGCACATATGCCCGTGCGTTGCAACGGGAGATAAAATTATCATGTTCATCAAAACATTCACCAGTGCGAGATACCAGTCTCTGGATGATGCCACCCAGCAATGGTACTGGGGCAAATGAGGTGGGCTCCTGCTTGATGGCAAAGACAAAAGTGCATTGATGCGGGAGTCGGCTAGTTGACGCGGTAGTTGATGAAGATGTGATGCTATGTCGTTTGCATGCAGCCTTGCACACACCTTGTACACGTTCAGACCCGCCTATCTAATGCTATCGCCTTGGACACGACTACTGGACGATTTCATATGTCTAGGTTATCAATGAGAACTTTCATCGGAAAATAAAAAGGGTCACGATAATTAGCGCATCTCTCTGTACTTGGACATCTGGCGGGAGGTACACCATAGCATCAATATTGACGGCACGCCAAGATATTACGATTGCTTCCACTAAAGCTTGAGCCAAATGATATAGATGCCTTCCTTAGAAGATGTCTTCGGACGCGGTACTAATTAGCAATCAATCCAATATGGGTGGTATCTGATCACATCGCACGCACATAAGATGTCCGCGATGGTGCAAGTCATGGAGGCAAGGACATATCAGAGATGGATGATGGGGATCCGACACGTGCTCCATGAACTCTTGGGCATAGAGTTGGTCTTCTCCCTTGCCTGGAATTACTTTTCTCCTAAAAAATCAATAGATTTTTCTTCTGATTTGTAGGCTTATTTTGTACGTGAGAGCAAGAACAGTGTGGATGTCGAACGCTTTGATCGTCAAAAGTCAAAACACATCAATAATAGGGACGTGCAGCCCGACGAAAAAAAGTCAAGTAATGTACTACGGAATGGCAAAATAAATTCAGTGGGCTTGTGGAGCAAACAACCTTTTTTAAGAAAACTCTTTTTCACAATAAGACCGTGATGGTTATTTCTCTTTTTAGTGATTCCTATGAGTCGCCTACGTGTAGGAAATAGCGGGCTGGCCCAATACTATACATTTCATTATTTGTTCAGTTTTTCCCATTGCCTGCATACTGGCTTTTCTTCAGTTTTTTGGCTTTCCTTTTTCCTATTTTATTCTTTCATTTTCAGTGTTTTTCCCTTTATTTATGTATGATTTCCTTTTTCTTTTTTCCTTTCAGGTTTTCATCATTTTTTTTTTCATTTTTCTTTTTTCAACACTTGCCTACTTTTTCACGCATAATGTACATTTTTCTTATACATAACGGACATTTTTATTGCATATGTTCAATATTTCTGAAATACATGCTTAACATTATTTTAATATAGGTTTTATTGTCTATGTTTTTTCTTACACATTTTACATTTGTTTGTATATATCAGGAACATTTCTTTATACATGTTTAATATTTTTCAAATAGATAATTACATTCCTTAAATAAATGTTTGATGTCTACATTTTTTGAACACATGTCTATATTTTGTAATACACATTGTACATACTTTTATACATGTTTAACATTTTTATAATACATGATTTATTTATTTTAAAGTGTGACGAATACTATAAAAACCTAAATAGGAAAAAAAGGAAAATGAAAAAAAAATGTAAGATAAAAAATAGAAACAGAAAACTACAAACAAAAGTATAAAATTATGTGGGACGTCATCCTTTCAAATGGGCCGGCCCACGAAACTGCTGCCTGTAGCGAGGCGACCTACCTTTGGCCTCAATAATAAGGGAACTTTTGCTTTTCTAGCAAAGGCATTGGCTTGGCTAGATGGTTGTGCATGCGTGCTTCTTTCCATGAGACCAGGGTTCAAGTCCGTCTTCGTCTGTGTATTTTTTTTCTTTTTTTAAAACATGACGTACGATACTCATGAGATTACAACGTACGAAAAGTCTTAAAAAAGTGAAGAAACACTCCTCCCTTTAATATTAGGTAAAGATGGTGCGATCTATGATGTGTCTTACCTGGGGTTATGCATTAGAGACACCTGCATTCACTTTAAACAGAGCACCGTCAAAGTCCGTTGAGACGACACCGTATGAACTGTCGTTTGGCAACAAACCTAAGCTGCCGTTTCTTAAAGTTTAGGGATGCGATGCTTATGTTAAAAGGCTTCAGCCCGATAAGCTCGAACCCAAATCGGAGAAATGTGTCTTCATAGGATACCCGAAGGAAACAATTGGGTATGCCTTCTACCACAAGTCCGAAGGCAAGCTTTTTGTTGCTAAGAACGGAACCTTTCTAGAGAAGGAGTTTCTCTCAAAAGAAGTGAGTGGGAGGAAAGTAGAACTTGATGAGGTAATTGTAACTGCTCTCAATTTGGAAAGTATCTCATCCAAGAATCTGTTCCTGTGATGCCTAGACCAACTAGAGAGGAAGCTAATGATAAAGATCATGAAACTACAGATCAAGTTGCTACAGAACCTTGTAGGTCTGGCAGAGCACGATCGCACCAGAGTGGTATGGTAATCCTGTTCTGGAGGTCATGTTACTTGACCATGACGAACCTACGAACTATGAAGAAGCTATGATGAGCCCAGATTCCGATAAATGGCTTGAGGCCATGAAATCTGAGATACGATCCATGTATGATAACAAAGTGTGGACTTTGGTGGATCTGCCCGATGATCGGAGACCCATAGAGAATAAATGGATCTTCAAGAAGTAGACTGACGCTGATGGTAATGTTACTGTCTATAAAGCTCGACTTGTTGCAAAGGGTTTTTGACAAGTTCAAGGAGTTGACTACGATGAGACGTTCTCACCCGTAACGATGCTTAAGTCTGTTTGAATCATGTTAGCAATTGCCACATTTTATGATTATGAAATCTGGCAAATGGATGTCAAAACTGCATTCCTTAATGGATTTCTTAAAGAAGAGTTGTATATGATGCAACCAGAAGATTTTGTCGATCCTAAAGGTGCTAACAAAGTGTGCAAGCTCCAGCAATCCATTTATGGACTGGTGCAAGCATCTCGGAGTTTGAATATATGCTTTGATGAGGTGATAAAAGCATATGGTTTTATACAGACTTTTGAAGAAGCCTATATTTACAAGAAAGTGAGTGGGAGCTCTATAGCATTTCTAATATTATATGTGGATGCATATTGTTGATTGGAAATGATGTAGAATTTCCGAATAGCATAAAAGGAAACTTGAATAAGAGTTTTTCAATGAAAGACCTCGGTGAAGCTACTTATATATTGGGCATCAAGATCTATAGAGATAGATCAAGACGCTTGATAGGACTTTCACGAAGCACATACCTTGATAAAGTTTTGAAGAAGTTCAAAATGGATAAGTCAAAGAAAGGATTCTTGCCTGTGTTACAAGGTGTGAAGTTAAGTCAGACTCAATACCCGACCACTACAGAAGATAGAGAGAAAATGAAAGTCATTCCCTGTTGAAAGTGTGTTAAGTCGACTAGAGGGGGGTGAATAGGCGATTTTTACAAATTCTTCACTGAGGAATTTCATGGTGAGGAAATTCCTAAGTCATGAACACCTAGCAGCGGAATAAGTACTCAAGTGTAAGCATAACAAAGTAACAACATAGTCATCATGATGAAACGAAAAAAACAAACACAGAGCAGAAGTAGCTTAAACACAGGATAAGCAGGCTGAAGACAATGTGACTGAAGAAATTGGATTGAGGAGATAGATAAAGTATTCAGTCAAAGTCTTCAAACAGTAATGATCAGGTTTATCAACACATGAATGAGGAATTGAAAGGGGTTTAAGAAATAGAACTAGTAGGCTTGGTGAAGATAATGATTTGGTAGACCAGTTCCAACTGCTGTGACAGTTGTACATTTGGTTGTAGCGACTGAGTATTTAAACTCGTGGACACACAGTCCTCACCGTATCCTCCTCGAGCTAAGGTCACATAGACCTCGCCCAACACTAGTGGCAAGTCTTCACAGGTGACTTCCAAACCTTCACAGACTTGGTCACTCGGCGATCCACAATTCGTCTTGGATGCTCAGACCATGACGCCTAACCGTCTGGAGGATACACAGTCCTCAAAGGTAACAAGCATCGGTTCCACACAGGAACAATCTCTTCAGTGATGCTCAATCACTTTGGGTTTGTAGGTGTTTGGGTTTTGGGTTTTCCTCACTTGATGATTTTCGCTCAAAGTCCTCGGAGGATGGGAGGCTCTCAATGATATTTGTCAGTTTCTCTCGGAGCAGCCAACCAGCTAGTGGTTGTAGGGGGCGGCTATTTATAGCCTAGGGAGCATCCCGACATGATAAGACATAAATGCCCTTCAATGATATGACCGTTAGGTGGTAGGATATTTTGGACAGTTGGCGCGTGGCACAGCAACGGTCGGATTTGAGGTATCATATTCCTCAGGGCTATCATGTTCCTCACTATGTAGGCAATCCGCATTGGCGAATTCCTAACTCCTCAGTCAGAACAAATTCCTCAGAGACCAGAAGATCTTCGTCTCCATCACTGAAGAAATTGACTGAGCTGATATGAGATTTCCAATGGCTTCACTTGAAAGGATTGGGTACGTGTAGGCTTTTGAGATGAGCATCACTTGGAAATCAGTTTCCTTAGTATTACCTCGACCCCCTTTAACAGTACGGTGTTTCCTATAACTCAAGAAAGAGAAAATGAAACTACGAAAATAAAAGTCTTCACGCTTCATAATCCTCGCATGAATATCCAAGTCTTCAAGGTCACACCAATTTCTTCACTTTCAAAATCTTCAGGAGAACCAAAGTCTTCAGCTGAAGACATACATCTTTAGGAGTCGACATTCAATGTAAATATCAAACTCCTCATCGACTTATAGAGCCTGTGTACACTCACAAACATATTATTCCCTTAACCTATAACTCTTCAATACACCAAAATCACTAAGGGGCACTAGATGCACTTACAATCTCCCCGTTTTTGGTAATTTGATGACAAATAAGTTAAGTTTTCAACGGGGATAAACATATTAATTGAAAGTGCTCAATATTGAGGAATTTGCTCGCAAGATATAGAAGAACTCCCCCTAAAGATGTGCATATTTGAGGTATTTGCTTTTGATAGAAGATGCACAATGTAGAGTAATATCATGGAAATCTCCCCCTATATCTTGTAATTCATACACGCATTTAACATATCGAATGAAGAATTTGAAATGCATGATGAAATATGGTGACTGATGTAATTCAGCATGCGTGCATAACAAATATGAGGAAATAACATGCAGAAAAACAGAGAAAAAGTATCAGGTCACCATCCGACTTAAGTTTACAACTCGATTCAACAAACACTTCAAAAGAGCAAGAGTTGCAACTTAACAAAAAAACGCCCATATAAATAGACCCTCTTGAAGACTAACTCAAATGTCTCCCCCTTTGTCATCAAATGACCAAAAGGGATGAAAAGTGAGGACTAACGCCCCTGAAGAATATCATCACGAAGTCGATGGAGGAGCGCCAGTGTTGTTGGGGTCGGTTGTTGGAGTAGGGCCTGCCGCAATGTCGTCCAAATCTTCATTTTCATCAGTCTCGCACGATGAAGAAAATGAGCTAGCCACCAAAGAAGGAACTTCGACTTTCTTGAATTTCTTCGATGGTCGCTTAGACCAGTTGAAGTCCTGCTTGAAGCCCATCTGCTTAAGATCTTCTTCGCCGTAGATATGAGACAGAACAGCCCAAGTGCGATCAAATACTTCATGGAGGTAGTAGTGGTTCTTCTTCACTGAATTGTGTGTAGCAGTCATGTTGTGAAGTATTGAACCAAACAGACGCTTGACCCATTTGTGGTTGCGATCGAACTTCTGATGAAGACTGTGGAGAAGCTCACGATCAGTCATCACCCTTGGAGCTGTGCCTTGAGGATTTTGCTTTGAAGCATTGGCGGCAGAGTCATGAGTGGCAGAGTCATCATTGGTGGAGTAGGATGCAGCTTTGTAGAACTGTCCATCCAATTGATGAATGCCTTCATCAATAATAGTGGCCTTGCCCTTCTTATCAGCTGAGGAAATAGTCCACTTGAGGACTTCAATGGGGGGCAAGTAGCTGCCATGATTAAGTGTATCAGCCTGGTAGGTGATTGAAGACCTTGATCTGATGAATTTCATGATCCAGGGAGCATAAGGATTCAATTCAAACAGAGAAAGAGCAACATTTGCCATAGCCTCATGAAGAAATCATGGTAGTTGATTGGAATACCATGCATAATATTGAATAGAAAATTCTTCTTGATGCCAACGACCTTGAAAGTGCAACTATCCTAGGTGGTTTTGGTAATTCATAACAACATATAGCTCATTAAGCTAATGCTAATCCAAGACTATTATTTCAGGAAAGCTCAATGAATGGCATGGCATGGATGATGAAAGTGGATCCCTCAAAATACTAAGGACAAAGGATTGGCTCAAGCTCAAAAGCTCAAGACTCTTCATTTTACATTTTAGTGATCCAAGATCACATTGAGTCTATAGGAAAAGCCAATACTATCAAGGAGGGATGAGGTGTTGCTTAATGAGCCTCTTGCTTCATGTGCTTAGTGATATGCTCCAAAACCCTCAACTACTTTCTCACTTCCACAAATGACCTAAACCCAAAGCCAAAATCGGTCACATCGATTCTTCCTATCCGGCGCCACCGATTTCAAAAGTCATAGCCACTGCCACAAACCCTAAGCAAATCGGTCTTACCGATAGGGATCTCGGTCTCACCGAGATGGGGTTGTAATCTCTCTGTTTCCCTTCGTAACGTTTTGGTCTAACCGAAGTGAGCGATCGGTCCCACCGAGATTGCAATGTAAACTCTCTGTTTCCCTTTTGTAACATTTCGGTCTCACCGTAAAGAGCAAATCGGTCCCACCGAGTTTACCTGACCAACTCTCTGGAAAGCTTATTAACAAATCGGTCTTACCGAGTTTGTGTAATCGGTCTTACCGAGATTATGTTACGCCCTAACCCTAACCGAATCGGTCTCACCGAGATGCATGTCAGTCCCACCGAAAATCACTAGCGGTCACTAGGTTTACTAAATCGGTCCGACCGAGTTTAACGATTCGGTCCCACTGAGTTTAGTAGATTGTGTGTAACGGTTAGATTTTGTGTGGAGGGTATATATACCCCTGTCAGTGTCAAAACCGGCGGATCTTGGGTAGGGGGTCCCGAACTGTGCGTCTAGGCGGATGGTAACAGGAGACAAGGGACACGATGTTTTTACCCAGGGTCGGGCCCTCTCGATGGAGGTAAAACCCTACTCCTTCTTGATTGATATTGATGATATGGGTAGTACAATAGTGGATCTACCACGAGATCAAGGAGGCTAAACCCTAGAAGCTAGCCTATGGTATGATTGTTGTTCGTCCTATGGACTAAAACCCTCCGGTTTATATAGACACCGGAGAGGGCTAGGGTTACACAGAGTCGGTTACAATGGTAGGAGATCTACATATCCGTATTGCCAAGCTTGCCTTCCACGCCAAGGAAAGTCCCATCTGGACACGGGACAAAGTCTTCAATCTTGTATCTTCATAGTCTTGGAGTCCGGCCAATGATGATAGTTCAGCTATCCGGACACTCCCTAGTCCAGGACTCCCTCAGTAGCCCCTGAACCAGGCTTCAATGACGACGAGTCCGGCGCGCATATTGTCTTCGGCATTGCAAGGCGGGTTCCTCCTCCGAATAATTCAGAGAAGATTGTGAACACCAGGATAGTGTCCGGCTCTGCAAAATAAATTCCACGTACCACGGTAGAGAGAATAATATTTACACAACTTCAATCTGCTGACGTATTTCATGGCGTGATGTCACCCATGGCCAAGCCTTTACTCGAATCGTTTTTGTCATACCACCTCAGCGCGTTTAGCGAAGCGGTTTCCTTGGCACGTCTTGTCGAAGCAGAGATCGTGTTCCCCTTATTCCGGGATTCCCATCAATACGGACGTGGGTAACCCAACAGCGCCATTGATTGCGGCGCTTGGGAGATAAGCGAGTTTTACCAGGCTGGTGGGGACGCATAGTTTCATCCGCCCATATATAAGGGGATAAGGATCCACCTTTTTACCTACGCCTTCTTCCTCCTTTGCTTATCCATCTCTACGCACTCGAGCTCTAGCGCCACAGTCCGCACATCTCACCTGAACCTTCTCCAACCATGTCTGGAACGGGAGGCAAGTGGATGGCCTTCTCCGTTACGGAGGGGCACATCAAGAAGCTGCGCAACGCCGGATATTTGTCCAGCGACATCGCGCACCGGCTCCCCGACGAGGGGCAGCTCATCCCCACCCCGGGCCCCATGAGAGGGTGGTATTCCTTCCCCATTTCCTCCATGGACTGGGCTTCCCGCTCCACCCCTTTGTCCGGGGGCTCATGTTCTACTACGGCCTGGATTTCTATGATCTGGCCCCGTATTTCATCCTCAACATCTCGGCGTTTATCGTCGTGTGCGAGGCCTTCCTCTGCATTTAGCCCCACTTCGGCTTGTGGCTCAAGAGCTTTAATGTCAAGCCGAAGGTTGTGAAGGGCAGCCAAGCGGAGTGCGGAGGCGCCTGGGCAAGATGCCCAGCGTCACTTGGCTCGAGGGCACCTTCGTGGAAACCATCAAAGGGTGGCAATCGGGGTGGTTCTACATCACCGAGCCGCGTGACCCTGAATGGGCAGCGGTCCCCGAATTCAGATCTGGTATCCCCATGCGGCTCACTTCCTCGAAAGAGAAGGGCCTGCTGTGGGGTAGTTCAGAAGAGCTGACCGGACTCCAATCCTATCTCCAAACCCTGGTGAACAAGAAGCTCAAGCTTGTCAACGTGATCTAGGTCATGCTCATCCGTCGGATTCTCCCCTGCCAACAGCGGGACTTCAAGTTGTGGGAGTTTGATCCGGCACAGCATCGGACCTTGAGCAGGCTCTTCAACACTACGTACGAAGATGCCTGGAAGGTGCTGTTCAAGGGCGCCGAGGCTCCCGCATCCGCTACCGAAGATCGCGGATTCAGCTCGTAGCGTCCGGTTGGCGAGGTAAGCCATGTTATCCTTTATGGGACACTCGCTTTTCATAGTTTGACTCTATGTGGGATCTAAACTCCTAATACCTTTAACAGGCCTGGCAGGAGACGTCCGGACAGGTTAACTGTCCGGCTCCCCTTCCAGAAGACCCAGCGGATGCCCGTTTGACAGGGCTGCTGGCCCCAGCGCCTTACGTGGTGCCGGAGAAGAAGGCCAAGAAGAAGGCCACGGGAACCCGGAGGAGTTCCCGGCGTCAGGTGTTATCGGATTCATCATCCGATGACTCCGAGGCGGACTCCTCCCATGAGGACGAGGAGGAGAAGAAAGAGGCCTCTCCCCCAGCGGGGGAGAGAAGAAGAGGAAGGCCTCCCCAATGAGGGAGGCCGAAGGATCCAAGAAGAGAAGGACCCTTCCCCCGGACTGTTCCGCCAACACCAGCGACGGTGACGAGGAGTGGCCCTCAAGGGCCAAGCCCCTGGCGAGATCGTAAGTATCCGGACTCCTGAATAACTCATAAATTTTCTTTTTGTCGCATGGTGTCTTTCTAATGCCGCATACAACCCTGTAGTCCGCCCAAGGACAATCTTCCCGCTTCGTCGAGCGGGTCCTTAGGCACGTCGGATGTGGATAGCACTTCTCTTCCGACCGCCTCCACCCCCCGCGATGCCGACGACACCGAGGTGGGATCCTGGGAAGGGACCCACCAGGAGGAGGAGGCCCCGGAGGTGCCGCAGGGCAACCTCCCGGACTTTGGACCGGACTCCGCACCGGAGCCTGTAGTGGTTCCGGAGTCCGGCGGGCGGCCCCTTCGTAAGAAGGGCAAGACTGTGACACCGGCGGCCTCCGTCCAACCGGAGGCGCCGGATAACTTGCTGGAGGCGCTCAATGGCGCTTCCATCAAAGAGGAACACCGCACTGTCATGAGTGCGGTGATTCAGAAGGTTCAGCTCGCCAAAAGCGGGCTGAACGAAGCCTACAACAGCCTTCTAACAGGCTTTGAGGTAAGAATTTTAATATATGTAAAATAGTACCGCATAGACAGTAGCCCCTGATGCTCGGTTCGGTGTTCGGAAAGAAAAGCCGGACTGAGGATCTAAAAAGATATACGCAGGAGTCTTAACAAAAATATGTCAATATGGGAATGTAGGCTGCGCTGCTGACCTCTGCCGCACTGACTGCGGAGGTCAATGCCTTGAAGCAGGGCCTCGAGTGGTCTGAGAGCGAGCTCGGCCGTGCCAATAAGCATCTCGAGGACAAGGAAGGTGAGTAACACCTTATGAAAGTTGTACCTTACAGAAAAGGATTTGGTTGCAAGAGGAATAACAAGGATAACGTGGGTACTCCAGGGGCTACGAACGAGGTGGCAACCCTGAAGGAGGCGGTGTCCGCGGCCGAACGCAATGCGGCCGCGGAACGAGCCGAGCGAGAGAAGCAGGAGGCGCGGGTGGCGGAGGTACGGCAAGAGCTCCAGGCTCTTGTGGAAAAACACGAGAGTTTGGAGCGTGACTCGAAGACTCGAGAGTCCGAGCTTGCGTCGACTCTTGAGAGTGCCAAAGCCGCTAAGGCCGAAGCCCACAAGGCCCTCCAGGAAATCGAGGCATTGAAGAAAATAGCGGCGGGTAAGGCATTCTTCATGCAAATCAAGCATGTAAAAGTGAATTACCTGTTACTTACCCGAATTCGGAGCTCTCCAGGAGCGTTCGCAGATCTGCCCCATAGCGTGTCCGATGCGGCAGCTTTCTACAAAGCCGAGGAGGGGAGCTCGACGGAGAAGGTGTTCTGGTCTCAGTATGCTGAGGTCGGACATCCGGTGCCCCTTAGCGACCAGCTGAAGCAGCTGGTCGAGCTCCACAAGGTGGCCGGACAGGCCATGAAGGACCTCATAGTTCGGCTGTGGCCCAAAGAGGCCATGCCTGGGAGCTACTTCGTCCTGGTGCGGCGGCTGGTGGATGCTTGTCCATGGGTTGAAGTCATCAAGCGCTCCGCCTGCATTGAAGGTGCCCGTCGGGCCCTTGCCCGTGCTAAGGTGCACTGGGGCAGGATGGACGCTGGGAAGCTTGTGACGGACGCGCCACCGCCGGGCAAGGAGTATCTCATGCCCGAGATGTATTATAAGGGTGTCCTGAAGGGTGCCCGCATTATTGCGGGTGAGTGCTCCAAAGATGTAATATTTGAGTAGACTCGCATTTTGTTATCTTGTGCGCTGAAAACTTTGTTCATATGCGCTAAGCAACACTTGTTAATTTAAAATATTACCTTCTGTGCGACCGTTTTTCAAATCTGAGAGATGGCAAGTCATCGGCTTCAGCCCCCATGCCACGAGTGCTTGGGGTGTTCGGGATAAACTTGAGCGCTCTTGTTCCCATTTTTGGGTCCATCTAGGGAGGCGCTCAACACAACGAACAAGGCAACCGGACTTATAATGCTTGAACACTCTCACTTAGCCATAGAATTCTATAATTTTAAATTTCGGCGAAGCCCCTAGTGTTCGGAAGGCCGAATTGGGGGCGCTATACACGCCTGGGCTGGACAAAGCCGGTTCCTCGCTCTAAGCGGCATAAGTCTTTAGGGACTCGAAAAACCTCTCGAACAGCGACCGGCTCTCGCCCCATCATGACGGTCAGTTTTAGCTTTCTCCACTGAGGTGCTCGCCCAGCTCAACTGGGGCACAATCGCAGTGGTTCTCCCAGCGCTACCTTAGCCGATATAACGGAATGTAAGGTACCAAAACATGGGAGCCGGGCAAACCCAACTATTGACCCAAGACATGATTCGGAGCCAATGCATATAATGCTATAAGTTCGGGGTGCCGCACTTGTGAAAGTGTTCGGACTTATCACACCATAATGTGGGGAACTTAAGCCCTTGGTGTATTTAGCCGTACCAAAGTGTACGGATGCAACATGTCATAAATGAACATATGTATAAGAAAGGAATGCAGTGGTAGGCAAAAAGCGATGCATTGTTTATTCAAAAAGTACTGCCATGAATGTATAATGATACAAATAGTACGATAAGAAAGGGATGGAACTATTTAGCATGTCCCTCTCCAGGGGTAGGCTGCAGAATGGTGTATAAAACAGGTATAATGCTCGTAATGGAGACCACCTGGATACTCGGCGTGGCCTTTCTTCTTCCCTGGCTGTTGCATCGTGAGTTCGGCGGGTCTACTGCCGGACAGGGCCTCTGGTAAACGGAGTCCTGAGGATAAAAAAAAGAAAAAAAAGGAAATAAAAAGGATGACACTCTTGGGAGCCCCTGGTGTGGTTGAGCCGCACTCTGGGCCTGCCGTGGTCGTGCCCCTCCCCCTATGCCCATGGTATCTCCAGAGCGTAGTTATGTATGCGGAGTACTGGTTTTTCAATTTTGCAAGGGCTGGGGTTGGGGCTGCATTGCTACGCGTGCTCGGAATGTGCCAGGTGGTCTTGTTGTAGGTTACTCTGGGCGCGCTTGGCGGTGTCTGGTCTCTTAACGGCCGGACTCGAGAATTGCCTTAAGAGGCTGCTCTGCACTTCTGCCGCGAGAGCCGTTGTATGTTCCTCCGTTCGGAGAGAGCGTTCAGTGTTTCCGTTGACCGTGATGACTCCTCGAGGGCCTGGCATCTTGAGCTTGAGGTATGCGCAGTGCGGCACCCGTTGAATTTTGCAAACATGGTTCGTCCGAGCAGTGCATGATAGCCGCTGCGGAACGGAACTATGTCGAAGATTAACTCCTCGCTTCGGAAGTTATCTGGGGATCCGAAGACCACTTCCAGTGTCACTGAGCCTGTACAATTGGCCTCTACACCTGGTATGACGCCTTTGAAGGTCGTCTTTGTGGGTTTAATCCTTGAGGGGTCTATGCCCATCTTGTGCACTGTATCCTGGTAAAGCAGGTTCAGGCTGCTGCCGCCGTCCATCAGGACTCTAGTGAGGTGAAATCCATCGACGATTGGGTCTAGAACCAATGCGGCGAACCCGCCATGGCGGATGCTGGTGGGGTGGTCCCTTCGATCAAAAGTGATCGGGCAGGAGGACCATGGATTGAACTTTGGGGCGACTGGCTCCATCGCGTATACGTCCCTGAGTGCACGCTTCCGTTTCCTTTTGGGTATGTGGGTTGCGTATATCATGTTCACTGTCCGCACTTCTGGGGGGAAACCCTTCTGTCCTCTATTGTTCGGCGGCCGGGTCTCTTCCTCGTCATCGCTATGCAGCCCTTTGTCATCATTTTCCGCAATTAACTTGCCTGCCTGCTTGAATACCCAACAATCCCTGTTGGTGTGATTAGCTGGCTTTTCGGGGGTGCCGTGTATCTGGCACGAGCGGTCGAGTATTCGGTCCAAATTGGACAGACCCGGAGTGGTTCTTTTGAATGGCTTTTTCCGCTGATCGGGTTTGGATCCTCTGAATCCGGCGTTGACTGCCGTATCCTCAGTATTATCGCCGTTAATGCGGCGTTTGTGCTTGTTGCGACGCGACCTGCCATTGCGGTCCTTGGTATTCGGACTACCAGAATTTTTGTTGAGGTTGTTACTGCGGGCTAGCCAGCTGTCCTCTCCCGCGCAGAAGCGGGTCATGAGTGATGTGAGGGCTGCCATGGATTTCGGCTTTTCTTGTCCTAGGTGCCGTGCAAGCCACTCGTCGTGGATGTTATGCTTGAAGGCTGCGAGGGCCTCTGCATCCGTACAGTCGACGATTTGATTTTTCTTGGTTGAGAACCGTGTCCAGAATTGTCTGGCCGATTCGTCTGGCTGCTGAATTATGTGGCTTAGGTCATCAGCGTCTGGTGGTCGCACATATGTGCCCTGGAAGTTATCAAGGAATGCGGCTTCCAGGTCCTCCCAACACCCAATTGATTCTGCTGGCAAGCTGTTAAGCCAATGCCGAGCTGGTCCTTTAAGCTTGAGTGGGAGGTATTTGATGGCGTGAAGATCATCACCGCGGGCCATGTGGATGTGAAGGAGATAGTCTTCGATCCAAACCGCGGGGTCTGTTGTGCCATCGTAGGATTCAATGTTCACAGGTTTGAACCCTTCGGGGATTTGATGATCCATTACTTCATCTGTGAAGCATAGTGGGTGTGCAGCGCCTCTATATTGGGCTATATCATGACGTAGCTCAAGCGAGCTTTGTCTATTGTGTTCGGCCCTGCCGGAGTTGTTGTATCATGTGCGACGGTCGTCGTCGCGCATCGTGGGGCGCCCACGCGATCCGTAGATCAATCTTGATTGTCTTGCCTTATCCACCAATATGTCTCGCAAGTCCGGCGCATTCCCCCGTGGCTTTGTGCTTTTCGAGAGATGCCGGGGTACGACTTTAGTGGAAGGCCTAGAGGCCTCTCTGTCTCGCCACAAGGTGGCCGGTCGGCCGTATTGTGCACTGGTGATGTAGGTTTATATGCCTCCTCCTCTAATCGGGGGAGCAGCTTGCGTCTGGGGTAGCTTTTGGAGGCGCGTTCGAGTTCGTACTCTTCGGCCGCTAGGTCTTCAGTCCATCTGTCGGCTAGCAGATCTTGGTCAGCTCTAAGCTGTTGCTGCTTTTTCTTGAGGCTGCTTGCCGTGGCCATAAGCCTGCATTTAAAATGCTCTTCTTCGATGGGATCCTCAGGCACAACGAATTCATCGTCGTCGAGGCTTGCCTCGTCTCCGGAGGGAGGCACGTAATTATCGTCCTCCACCTCTTTGTCTGCCGCTCTCTCATGAGGGCTTGCTTCTTCATCCTCCTGTGCTGAATCTTGCTGGAGGGGATTGTCTTTGGCGCTGTCCGGGGTGTTATTGTCTCCGGTGCCGGAATCTCCATTCTTGCTGTGGCGGGATTTAGAGCGGCGCCGCTGACGTCGACGCTTAGGCTGTTTCTTGGAGGGGTCTTCCTCCGCTGTTCCATCGCCATTCCCATCCTTTGGGATGTCCACCATGTATATGTCGTATGACGAGGTGGCTTTCCAGTGCCCCGTAGGCGCTGGCTCTTGGTCGTCTCCGGCATCGTCGTCCATACCTCGATGTCATCGGAGTCGAAGTCTAGCATGTCGGTTAGGTCGTCGACAGTGGCTACAAAGTGGGTGGTGGGTGGGTTTTGAATTTCTTCGTCATCCGCATCCCAACCGTCCTGACCGTGGTCCGGCCAGGGCTCTCCCGATAACGAGAGATACTTTAGCGAATTCAGGATGTCGCCAAAGGGCGAGTGCTAAAAGATGTCCGCAGCGGTGAACTCCATGATCGGCGCCCAATCGGATTCGATTGGTATGGGCGCGGGAGGTTCGGAGTCCGGCGAGGAGTCCGGCACCTCGGAGTCACGAGCTTCACAAGGGACAGGGTCGGTATTCGGCTCCATCGCCGTAGAGGTAGCAGCCCCCGAGGCGGTGTCTAGCCACCCATCCTCGATCTGCGCAGTCGGCTCCGAATTAAGGGTCGGAGCGGACTCTTGTGCGGCCACCAGGGCACTGTCCGGCAACAGAGCTAAATCATGCCCATCGAGACAGTGCGGCGCGCTTCGCTGTGGCTCGAATCCGTCGAAGATCAAGTCTCCGCGGATGTCGGCCGTATAGTTCAAACTTCCAAATCTGACCTGATGGCCAGGGGCGTAGCTTTTGATCTGCTCCAGATGGCCAAGCGAATTGGCCCGCAGTGCGAAGCTGCCGAATACAAAGGTCTGTCCGGGGAGAAAAGTCTCACCCTGGACCGCGTTGTTGTTGATGATTGAAGGAGCCATCGGGCCTATGAGCGACGACACAGAGGAACTCTCAATGAAAGCACCAATGTCGGTGTCAAAACCGGGGGATCTCGGGTAGGGGGTCCCGAACTATGCATCTAGGCGGATGGTAACAGGAGACAAGGGACACAATGTTTTTACCCAGGTTCGGGCCCTCTCGATGGAGGTAAAACCCTACTCCTGCTTGAATGATATTGATGATATGGGTAGTACAAGAGTGGATCTACCACGAGATCAAGGAGGCTAAACCCGAGAAGCTAGCCTATGGTATGATTGTTGTTCGTCCTACGGACTAAAACCCTCCGGTTTATATAGACACCGGAGAGGGCTAGGGTTACACAGAGTCGGTTACAATGGTAGGAGATCTACATATCCGTATTGCCAAGCTTGCCTTCCACACCGAGGAAAGTCCCATCCGAACACGGGACAAAGTCTTCAATCTTGTATCTTCATAGTCTTGGAGTCCTGCCAATGATGATAGTTCGGCTATCCGGACACCCCCTAGTCCAGGACTCCCTCAACCCCTCCACCTCCTCTTCATTCGTGAAGAGAGCCATCAGAACGAACCTACACTTCCAACTTACCATTTCTGAGAGAGAACCACCTACTCGTGTGTTGAGGCCAAGATATTCCATTCCTACCATATGAATCTTGATCTCTAGCCTTCCCAAGTTTCTTTCCACTCAAATCTTCTTTCTACCAGATTCAAAACCTATGAGAGAGAGTTGAGTGTTGGTGAGACTATCATTTGAAGCACAAGAGCAAGGAGTTCATCATAAACGCACCATTTGTTACTTCTTGGAGAGTGGTGTCTCCTAGATTGGCTAGGTGTCACTTGGGAGCCTCCGACAAGATTGTGGAGTTGACCAAGGAGTTTGTAAGGGCAAGGAGATTGCCTACTTCGTGAAGATCTACCGCTAGTGAGGCAAGTCCTTCGTGGGCGACGGCCATGGTGGGATAGACAAGGTTGCTTCTTCGTGGACCCTTCGTGGGTGGAGCCCTCCGTGGACTCGCGCAGCCGTTACCCTTCGTGGGTTGAAGTCTCCATCAACGTGGATGTACGATAGCACCACCTATCGGAACCACACCAAAAACATCCGTGTCTCCAATTGCGTTTGAATCCTCCAAACCCTTCCCTTTGCTTTCTTGCAAGTTGCATGCTTTAATTTCCGCTGCCTATATACTCTTTGCATGCTTGCTTGAATAGTGTGATGATTGCTTGACTTGTCCTAAAGTAGCTAAAATCTGCCAAACTATAAAATTGGGAAAAGGTTAAGTTTTTATTGGTCAAGTAGTCTAATCACCCCTCTCTAGACATACTTCAAGGTGCTACAAGTGGTATCAGAGCTTTGGTCTCCATTTGCTTTGATTTCAATAGCTTTTGGTGGTCATAGCCTTGATTTCACAACCTAGGAGAGTATGGCGTCTAGCGAGGGAAATTATCACCGTAGAGGTCCTTACTTTGATGGTACTAATCTTGCTAGTTGGAAGCATAAGATGAAAATGCATATTCTTGGACATAACCCCGCCATTTGGGCAATTATTTTTATTGGCTTGCAAGGTGAATTTTTCGATGGGAGAGAATTGAACCATGAAGCTAATGCGGAAGAATTGAAGATGCTGCAATACAACACTCAAGCTTGCGATATCATCTTCAACGGATTGTGCCCCGAAGAATTCAACAAAATCAGCCGTCTTGAGAATGCAAAGGAAATTCGGGATACTTTGATTGATATGCATGAAGGTACCGAGTCCATCAAGGAATCGAAGTTGGATGTGCTCCAAAGTCAGCTTGACAAGTTCAAAATGAAGGATGGTGAAGGTGTCGCTGAAATGTACTCTAGGCTTGCTCTTATCACAAATGAGATTGCTGACTTAGGGAGTGAAGAGATAACCGACAAATTCATCATCAAGAAGATTCTAAGAGCATTGGATGGAAAGTATGATACCGTATGCATATTGATCCAAATGATGCCAAACTACAAAGATCTCAAGCCAACGGAAGTCATTGGAAGAATTGTTGCTCATGAGATGTCACTCAAGGATAAGGAGGAACTTCACAACAAGTCAAGTGGTGCTTACAAAGCCTCAAGTGAAGCTCCCACATCATCAAGTGAGAAACAAACCTTCAATGAAGAATTAAGCTTGATGGTGAAGAACTTCAACAAATTCTGCAAGAGTAGAAACAAAGAAAGAAGCTCCAAGTCAAGGTCTTACAATGACAAAAGATCTTATAGTCGAGAGCACAATTGCTACAATTGTGGGAGACCCGGACACTACTCCAATGAGTGTACGGCACCCTACAAAAGAAGAGAAGATTCTCCAAGAAGAAGAAGCAAAAGAGAAGAATCACCACAAAGAGAGAGGAGGAGTAGAGATGATCGTTATGAACGAAGACCCTCACGGAGAAGCAAGGATTCAGAAAGGAAGGACAAGTCATCAAGGAGCTACACAAAACGAAGACATCAAGCTCATGTTGGTGAATAGGTATCCGGCTCCGACTCCGACAATCACTCCGAGAGAAGCTATCACTCCGACTCCGAATATACTCAAGATGAAGGTGTTGCCGGTCTAGCACTTGTGTCAACCAACTCCTATGACATATTTGACTCACCAAATGAAGGTGTTGGAAGATGCTTCATGGCCAAAGGTCCAAAGGTAACACATCCTGAGTATGTTGATTTCAATAGTGATGAAGATGACTTGCTTGTGGATGATGATTTACTTGCTGACAACTCTAGTGATGAATACTATGATGAAACGTCAATTAATCATGCTAATCAAGATAAAACGAATGACAATGATAAGGAGAAGATTGAGCTTCTAACTAAAGAACTAAACTCTCTTAAGTTAGCTCATGAAACTATCTACGAAGATCATCGAGAACTTTTAAGGGCTCATGAGAAGTTACGCTTTGAAAAGCTCAATCTTGAGCAAGAGCATGAGTTCTTAAAAGCAATCAATGATGATCTCCGCAAGAAAAGATCTTCTTATATTGCCAAGCGTTTACTCTTATCTACTTACATGCCTCAAGTCAGGTCTAGTAACAAGTACAAGAAAGATACTTCCTCTAGTAGTAACAATAATAATGTCAAATCCAATATTGTTGCTTCTAGTAGTTCTCTTGATTCCACTAATGATTCTCTTAGCCAAGTTACACTTGAGCAAGAAAATAGCTTATTTAAGGGAATTATAGAGAAAGGTGTTTACAAGAGCCTTGCCGGGAGTAAGCAATTCAAGGAAATTGTACGCAAGCAAGGAAGGCACCGGAGGAATCAAGGTGTTGGTTTTGAACGAAAGTTCAATGCCAATGGAGTTGAGTGGGAAGAAGATCAATACCCCAAGACGAAGTTTGTTCCTCAACAAGAGAAGTATGATCCTACTTCCTTCAAGGGAACACAAGCTCAAGATGATCTTCCACCACAAGACCACAAGAACAAAGGCAAGGACAAGCTTCAAGAAGAGATTGATGCATTTGAAGAAGCACCTAAAGCCTTGTTCAAATGGGTCCCCAAGACTACGTCAAGTTCTACTTCATCAAGTACAACTACAACTCCAAGGATTCCCATCAAGATGATGTGGATCCCGAAGAAGAAGAACTAGAGAGTTCTTGAGGGTGACTCCGCCAACATTCTTCACTCATATCATTATGGCAAGAACAAGTGCAATCAACTTCCACATCTTGCACTAGTTCAAGGAGTCACAAACCCTCATGTTGGTAAGGCAAGGGACAAGGTAACCTAATGATTTAATGGACATCATCTTGTGTGTGCATCACTCTATGTCTGTGGATATTCTTGTTTGTTCCTTGTGGGACTAACCCATGTAGGTAAGTTGAAAGTGCAACTCACTCCAAAGGATTGCTCCAAATGATCTACATCAACATTGAGCATCTACATCTTCAACACCTACATGAAGTCATCATCGACAAAACCCAAGGTTAGTTCATCCCTCTAAAGGGCGATCTCACATCTAGGGGGAGCTTAACTCTAAGAATTGAGTCAAAGCAACTCTAAAGGTGTGAACACATCAATGCATTATGTAAAAGTGGTAACCCCACTTGAGCTTAAACGATGAGTATGACCTATGATCAAATGTTCTCATTTGACTCCTAAGTCAATATACTCATATATAGATGACCTAGTCATCGCCAATTGTTTAATAGATGCTAGAATTGGTTGTGCATGCTTTGCCACATATTTCATTTGCCATCTTATTGTGTGAGCATGTTGGTGCATATTTTACTCATTCAAGGACATCCACTTGTTTTGATTGTTTGGATTTTTCTTTTTGCCAAGTGGATGGACAAGAATGCCTAAGAACCTTCTTTAGCTATCTATGCTTTTCTCATCTCAAACTCTATTCATGCTACATCACAAAATATGATCAAGTCAGATTCGAACCACTCTGTGTGAGGAGCACTCGGAGTCCCCGATTCGTCATAGACTTAAAATTCCAAAACCTCTTTGTGATTCCCGGTCTGACCGATTCCTCCATTTCGGTCCTACCGAGATCATTAAGTTGATCTGAGTTTTCAATCTAGGTGCAACCGATTTGAACTTTTCGGTCTCACCGATTTGCTGTAACTGTACACAGTTATGCATCTCGGTGCCACTGAGTTGTTCCACTCAGTCACACCGATAGGGTCAGGCTATATTTAGCCACGGGCAAAATTTTGGAAATTTCTCCGAAACCCTTCGCCCGCACAATAGCTCGCTCTGCCATCGGAGGTCTCCGGATCGTCTCCTCATCGCCAGCAGCCTCCTGTCGCTGGTGTCTGCCGCCGTCAACGGATTTCGTCCCCGCCGTTGCCGCCGTAGCGAGTCCACCGCCAAGTTAGGGTATGGACTCGATCTTTGTGCTATCCACGTCTAATTCCAAGCACATTGTACTCTTATTGAATCTTGCCACGATTGAAACACTTCTATCTAGCCAAAGTAATCCATAGATTAGATGAGATTCAAATTTTTAGGGTTAGGTTTCCACCGAAACCATCTCGGACCCACCGAGTTGAAAAACTCGGTCTCACCGATTTGGCTTATGCCATTGCACTAATGACTCTCGGTCTGACCGAGAATTACTAATCGGTGCGACCGATTTGAGGATTCTGTGAAACCCTAGCAGTCTCGGTGCCACCGAACTGTGACTCGGTCCAACCGAGATCATCAATTTAGGTTCCAAAACTGCTTCGGTATCACCGAGTTTGAAAATCGGTTGATCCGAAATGCTTTCTGTAGAAAACTAAAACTGAATTTTTTGAATCTTTCTTTTACAAAAATCTCTACATTTTGTGATGCTCATCTATTCTATCTCATCTATAACTCTTCACAGGGTCAGCAGTCAGCTTTTGCAGTATGTCAAATCAGAGTGACAGCCGGAACAGGTCAGAAGAGCAGATGGACTTGAGTGAGGGCACTAGTCCCTCAACTACAGATGAAGGGAGCAGAAGTACTCCTAGCAATTTGCCTAAGGCTGCTACTAGGCAAAGGAGGAAGAGGACTTCAGATTCAGAAGATGAAGATTATAAAGCTGAGGAAGATGAGGCCACTTCCAAGAAAGTGGTGCTCAAGAAGGAATATGGCTCTGCACATAGCACAAAGACAGGACTGAAGAAGAAAGTTCCTGCCAAGAGGACACCAATGCCAAAGGCCAGAAAGTCCACTCAAGTGCCAGATCAGACAGAACCCAAAGAGGCACCTGAGAAGAAAGTCACTTCTTCCAAACCTCAGAAAGTCCCCATTGGTGAGACAATGAAGTTCACAATTGAATCAGAGGATGATGGTGATCAGGACAAGAAAAAGAAGAGAGCAAGAACCACAACTTCCAAGGTCCTTGGAAAGCCCTCTATGAGAAGAGATTCTGAAGAAGAGGAAGAGGATGCTGCACCAGCACCTAAGGCACCTAAGCTTATGGGTGATGCAATCAGATCAGGGGCTGCAACATCTAAGCCCAAGGATGCACCCAAAGCTGCCTCCAGGGCCAAGCAAGTTCCAAAGAGGAATACTAGGAGTATTCCAGCTGCTGAGAAGAACAAGGCCCCAGTGCCAAATGTTGTAGAAGAATAGGATGAAGAAGGACAGGTCCTAAGAAAGCTCAAGCCCAAGATACCAGACCACAATGATGCCCATCCTGTGGCTGAGGACATGAGAATCAGGAAGGATTCAGGGCTGAGACTGTGGAGGATGGAAGATCCATATGCATCAAAGAGAAGAACTGCTGTTGACTACAGGTTCCACACAAAGGAACAGCAGGACTTTTATGAAACAATTCTGTTGGACAAGAAGCCCATAGTTTGTGACATGAGGTGGGTCGACTGGACCTACATCAAGGATAATGAAGAGCACTATCCTGGAGTGCAAGAAAGTTTTGTTGCTTGTGGAGTTGCTGATTTTGTTGGACAAAAGTTCACTCACTGGAATGATGAACTTATCATGCAATTCTACTCCACAACACATTTTTACCCAGATGGTAGAATTGTTTGGATGTCTGAAGGTACAAGGTACCAATCCACTGTTGAAGAATGGGCAAGTCTGATAAATGCCCGCAAGGAAAATGAGGATGACCTGGACATTTATGCAAAGAAGAAGATGGGTCACAACTCCATGGCTCACATGTACAAGGAAATTCCAGACAAGGCAGTTGAGACTCACAAGTTTGGATCAGTTCACTTTCTGTTGTCAAGGTTGCCAACCATCAATTGGATTATGAGGCACACTCTGTTGCCCAAGTCTGGTGACCATAACATGATCAGAGGGCATGCCATCAACATGTTGCATGTGTTTGATGTGCCACAAAAGTTCAAAGTCATGAGCCTGATGATTGAAACAATTAAGAGGACTGCAGCAGATCAGAAGAGGAGCTGTGGATATGCACCTCAGATTCAGGAATTGATCAACTCAAAGATGGGCACAGGGAAATATCAGTTGGATAAGGAACATTTTCCACTCTATCCAGACTTTGAGGACAATGAGGTTGTCATGAATGAGAATGATCCACAATCAGTTCAAGCTCAGGAGAAGAAGGAGAAGGCAAAGAAGGAGAAGGCTGCCAAGATGCCAACTCAAGAGGAGGCATCTGAATATTTCTTGAAAACCAAACAGGAGCAGCTTGGTTACTTGATAGCATCTACACTGAGGATTGAGAAAGGACTGGCCACCCTCACTCAGAATTAGGAGAGCCTTGAGAGAATCATGGAACTGAAATTCCATGACCTTAATGTCAAAGTAACTGAGATTCGGTCAGTTGTAGAGCAGCTGCAGGATGATATGCAGGAGAGACAGGGCAAGACTACCACAAATGTGTTTGCCAGAGTGCCCAGAGCCTAGAGGTCAGTTCCAGTGCTAGTGACAGACACTAGAACAACAACTTCAGCACCAGCTACTGCCCCTACAGTTCCAGTGCAACCAGCTCTAGCATCCACTCCAGCACCCTCTACTTCAACTGAAGCCTTCGTCCAAGGAGCTATCAGGACACCACCACCAGAAGATCAAGCCTGAGAGTTGATCTAACACTATGCATTTTCTATGAACTTATTGGTAACTTGTTGCCAAAGGGGGAGAAAAATGTATAGATCATAGGCTTCGAGAGAGAGAGTGTTGCTTTTGTTCTCTCTTGCTTTATTTGGTGGTTTTAAACTTTGTTTTCTTTTGGTTGAGATACTATGCTTGTGAGACATTGATGATCATGTGTTTGATCATAAGCTACACTTATGCATGTTTGATGATATTATCCTATCTATCTTATGTGATCATTCACAATGCTTGGTGATGAGTGCATGTATTCAATGTTTATTATTTTGAGCGCTCCACCAAGATGTATGTGACATGGAAGAGTAACCCATGAGCCTAATTCATTGTGCATTTGTAGTCCAAAGCAAATCTTAACCCATGCACAAATTTAGGGGGAGCTCTTGCTTATCACATACTTCTCAAAGCAATGATGTTATTCAATCTTATTATCATTTGTCGAAGCTTTGATCTATATGTTGTCATCAATTACCAAAAAGGGGGAGATTGAAAGTGCAACTATCCCTAGGTGGTTTTGGTAATTCATAACAACATATAGCTCATTGAGCTAATGCTATTCCAAGACTATTATTTCAGGAAAGCTCAATGAATGGCATGGCATGGATGATGAAAGTGGATCCCTCAAAATACTAAGGACAAAGGATTGGCTCAAGCTCAAAAGCTCAAGACTCTTCATTTTACATTTTAGTGATCCAAGATCACATTGAGTCTATAGGAAAAGCCAATACTATCAAGGAGGGATGAGGTGTTGCTTAATGAGCCTCTTGCTTCATGTGCTTAGTGATATGCTCCAAAACCCTCAACTACTTTCTCACTTGCACAAATGACCTAAACCCAAAGCCAAAATCGGTCACACCGATTCTTCCTATCCGGCGCCACCGATTTCAAAAGTCATAGCCACTGCCACAAACCCTAAGCAAATCGGTCTTACCGATAGGGATCTCGGTCTCACCGAGATGGGGTTGTAATCTCTCTGTTTCCCTTCGTAACGTTTTGGTCTAACCGAAGTGAGCGATCGGTCCCACCGAGATTGCAATGTAAACTCTCTGTTTCCCTTTTGTAACATTTCGGTCTCACCGAAAAGAGCAAATCGGTCCCACCGAGTTAACCTGACCAACTCTCTGGAAAGCTTATTAACAAATCGGTCTTACCGAGTTTGTGTAATCGGTCTTACCGAGATTATGTTATGCCCTAACCCTAACCGAATCGGTCTCACCGAGATGCATGTCAGTCCCGCCGAAAATCACTAGCGGTCACTAGGTTTACTAAATTGGTCCGACCGAGTTTAACGATTCGGTCACACCGAGTTTAGTAAATTGTGTGTAACGGTTAGATTTTGTGTGGAGGCTATATATACACCTCCACCTCCTCTTCATTCATGAAGAGAGCCATCAGAACGAACCTACACTTCCAACTTACCATTTCTGAGAGAGAACCACCTACTCATGTGTTGAGGCCAAGATATTCCATTCCTACCATATGAATCTTGATCTCTAGCCTTCCCAAGTTGCTTTCCACTCAAATCTTCTTTCTACCAGATTCAAAACCTATGAGAGAGAGTTGAGTGTTGGGGAGACTATCATTTGAAGCACAAGAGCAAGGAGTTCATCATCAATGCACCATTTGTTACTTCTTGGAGAGTGGTGTCTCCTAGATTAGCTAGGTGTCACTTGGGAGCCTCCGACAAGATTGTGGAGTTGAACCAAGGAGTTTGTAAGGGCAAGGAGATCGCCTACTTCATGAAGATCTACCGCTAGTGAGGCAAGTCCTTCGTGGGCGACGGCCATGGTGGGATAGACAAGGTTGCTTCTTCATGGACCCTTCGTGGGTGGAGCCCTCCGTGGACTCGCTCAGCCATTACCCTTCGTGGGTTGAAGTCTCCATCAACGTGGATGTACGATAGCACCACCTATCGGAACCACGCCAAAAACATCCGTGTCTCCAATTGCGTTTGAATCCTCCAAACCCTTCCCTTTACTTTCTTGCAAGTTGCATGCTTTAATTTCCGCTGCCTATATACTCTTTGCATGCTTGCTTGAATAGTGTGATGATTGCTTGACTTGTCCTAAAGTAGCTAAAATCTGCCAAACTATAAAATTGGGAAAAGGTTAAGTTTTTATTGGTCAAGTAGTCTAATCACCCCCCTCTAGACATACTTCAAGGTCCTACAGACCTCTTCTTCATTAGAGTCATGGCCTTTGATAGGACTCGGGGTCTTGGTCAAAATGCGAAAGGCAGTTCGAGGCACATAAAGCAATTCCTTCACAAGGAATTTGGTTCTTGGGGCTTGGTCAGACTTCAGCGGCTTCATCAACACTTGCATGAAATGATCAGAGAGCTCAAGTTCATGATAGAGGAGACGTGCACCTTCAAGGGGAGGACTGACAGGCAGGCATGAAGCAATTCATAGGCCGGTGCTTTGAAGTGTGTGTTCTCTGTCATCCAATCCAACACCCAAGAATTTATATCATCATAATTGCGAGTGATGTGCAGCGTCGCGTAGAACTAAAGAATTAGCTCTTCATTACAATCACACATATCAGTGCAGAAGTTGAGTAGCCCAGCGTCATGAAGAACACTGATGACTGGGGTGAAGCAAGGCAGCGACTCTATATCCACATGAGGAATATGCTCATGGTCAAAGATCTTGTCCTTATCGAATAGCAGTGAAGAGTAGAAGTTCATCTGACATGTTGTCCAGAAATGCTTCCTTCGAAGATGAGCAGAGTCATATGGGTTGTACTTAGTGAAGAATACATGCTCATGAAAGAAGTCATTAGCCTTGAACTTCTACGTCTTTGAGAACGGATTCTTCAACTTGGGCTGAGGTGTATCAGTCAATGTCTTCACTGCCTCTTGAATCACAGTCTCAGGGGCCATAGGCTAAGGAGTTTTAGTTTCCATTTCAGTGGCAGCCTGGGTCTCCTTTTCTCCATCAGCATTAACATCAGCACTAGTGGCCGGAATTTATTCAGGCATGGTAAGAAGAGGTGCTTGAGGTTCATTAGAGCCCATATGAATTTCTTCAGTCTGGACTGGGGACTGAGGAATCTGTTGTAGTGGAGTGAACATGGGGGAATTGGGGTGATGACTTTCCAAATAGTCATCATTCAACACTGGAGTGGTGCACCCAATGTCCATGTCTTCTTCTTCATCATCAATTTCCTCAACGCCTGCCTCTTCAGCCGTGAACGGAGGCATGGGTGACGGTACCAGAGGGGTTGAAGTGACATTGTCCACTTCAATTTCTTCATCCATCTGCTCTGTCGAAGCAGCAGAAGGATCTTCTTCATCTGATTCACTTGGAATCACATAATCTTCACCAAAAGAAATGATTTCCTTTGATGGCATGCTTGAAAGAGGAACAACATCTATTGGATTTGCAAATGAGCTGGTCAAAGTCTTTGCCTTCTTGGGAGCAGAAGACTCAGAGGAAGCAGATGCTTTCCTTTTCTTCACTGCTGCTCGCTCCAGAGCCTTGGTTTTCTTCGCTTCTAATGCAGAAGGAAGAATAGGACTTGGTGTTGGCGTTGGTGTAGGAGGAGTAGAGGAAATTGGTGCAGTTTCTTCAGGCACAACTGATGCAGTTGTCCTGACTCGTTGAGTTTCCTCAGGCGCAACTTCAGATGCTTCAGCTGGCCTGTCATGTTCTTCAGGCACAACACTAGTGGTTGCCCTGGTAGTTTCTTCAGCGGCTGGAATAGCTTCATCAGCCCTGGTGCTTTCAATGTTATCAGCAACCTGATTTTCATCAGCGGTGCTGGCATGTTCTTCAGTGGGCTATGCAGATGCTTCGGCCTGAGGAATTTCAATGTGCGTTGGAGCAGCAACATTGGGTGTAAATCCCTTTGCCATTCTGATGAATCGACCATGGCTCCTAGCAATTCTGCCTTGTAGGTGTCAAATTCATCACCGAGTTTCTTGATCTCAGATTGTAGAGCGACAAGTTCATCAGGCAATAGCGTTAGAACATTGTCCTTTAGAAAGAGCTGTGTCTTGTAGTCTGTTTACTTCACGGACATGGCTTTCTCAAATTTCCATTTTTCTTCAGAGATGAAAGCCGTCAACATATGACTTTGGCCAGGTGTGAGGTTTAATTCTGGCAAGGGAGTGTTTGGGTCCTTGTTCCAGAGGTCAATGAAGTCCAGGATCTTCTTCGGATCCAGCATGAGTGGCACAACACTGCCCTTGGCTCTAGCGGCCCTTTGTTGTCTGTCTTTGATGATTTCAGCTAATTCCTCATCATCAGCTTCGTCATCATCTAATGGCGCTTGGAAGGCAACTTGCTTCTTGTGAGGACTTGGTCTGGTGCCTCGTCCAGCAGTAGCCTTGGTCTTCAGCAAAGTGGGGCCTATTCAAGATCGAGGAGGAGCTGAAGAACTTGTAGATGCTCCTGAGGCAGTTGAGATGCATGTGGTCCTTTGGCAAGAGGCGAGATGCACAGGTGCCGAGGACTTTGCTGGAGGAGATGAGGGTTTTGCAACTTGAGAAACTGGAGCAACTTGAGGAATAGGCCGTGAGGGCACATATGAGCTTAGCCGTGAGGGCATTACCGAGGAATGTGGTTTCCGAGCAGGCTTCTTAGGCATACCCTTCTTTCTAGTAGAGGCCTCAGCAGCGGCAGCAGCTGAGTCTTTGTTGAATTTCCTCACTGCTTCTTTGGCCAGTTTGGCCAACTTGGCTTGCCGCTTGGCCCATTCATCAACATAGTCCTCACCGTGCTTAATGCTAGTGGGATCAGCAATTTTGCCAGGTGCCAACGGAGGTCTTGGGCAAGGAGGGTTTAGATCGAATTTCTTCATGTACTTTGGAGTAACATATCTGTATTCCCTCCATTCCCATGCCCATCTTCGTTCAATCTTCTGAATGCGCACCTTGTGCTCATTCTTCAATTCCTTTCTATGAGTTGCCTCATCCGGAGTGCAATACCCTACATAGATGTCATTAGGGATTTCAAAAGTAGTATTCACTTCCAGTTTCTTCCCTCCCTTCTAAGGTCTCTTGCCATCTGCCGTTTTCTTCAGCTGAGGATTTTGAACAATTGAGTTCTCTGAAGAGGTATGCAGCTTTTCTTCGAGGAACGCTGCAAATGAGTTAAGTTGATGAGATCCTAGTGATTCAGCAGCAGACATGTGTACCTGTGAACAGAGTATAGGTGCGAAGAATTTGGAGAGGTCATATGCGTTCTCAGAAGTTTTTGCAAAACGGAACAAGTTTGAGGAATTTGACCAGATATGTCTTGAGGGATTTCACTAAGCGTTCTTTGACTTAGGTTCCAAAGTTGTATGGATTGTGAAATTCACACAATTGAGGAATCTTGAAGAAAAGTGTCACTTAGAGAAATAGATCAAGAACAGATGATTGTGTGAGGTGTTTAAAGTGTGGAAGTTGAAGAATAAACACCTTTCGAAGATTTTATGGAAATCATCAAAATCAACAAAGGTAGTAAAATTAACTTTTAATTACCCTTGACAAAGAACACGACGAACTGGGAGTGTTAGATTGGAAGTTCGTCAGTCCAGATCTTCCACGCCCTAATTTGGCAGAGGAAGACAACTACGGCGGCGACGGAGAGAAGATATTCGTGGCCAGCGCGAGTACGAGGACGATGAGGTCGAGGCAGTGAAGCTCTTCCTCACCGGCGACAATGAAGGTAGCGGCGGCGCTAGGGCTTGAGAGCTCAAGCAAGAGGAGTGACTTCAAGCTGGGTAAATGCAGTCTGAGGAGGGTGAGTGGTATTTATAGCCGAGGTGTAAAAACCGCTCGCCCGAGGAAAATGGACGAACGTGCCCCTGACCCTTCTCATCCTAGCGACATGTGTCACCCATGTACAGTGTGGTGGAGATCGTGGGTGAATAGATAAATCTTATCGTGGGATGTGGAACAGTTTGAGCGGCAAAAGCCGAAAATTCAGATAAGAAAATTTTAATGTTTCGTTCGCAAATTCTTGAACTGACAAGGACACAGTGAAGATTTTGAACGGGTTTCAAATATAATGCACATTAAGAATTTGTGAACAGACTGGGTTGAGTTTAGCATAGAGGGGGAAATGGTCCGATCACATTCACTTAGCAGAAAAAGCAACTTGAAGAATTAGCAATAAGTGAATGATGTAGAGGACATAAAACTCACGTATATATATAGTCAATGAAGAACAACGACGGAAAGAGAGAAGACAACGCAAAGTTGAAGAAATTGAACAACTAAGGAATTTCAAAAATGAAGAAACACTCAAATTGAAGATTTTCAACTTTGGTTGGTGGCATAACCCACCGTATAAGAATGATGATTTCAAACACCGCGTACAATTGTCGTAGGGTTCTGAGAATCAAATTCTTCATTAATTTATTCACACTTAGAGGGTTAGTCTTCATTGATTGAAGAAAAACATTACTTCGTGTGTTGCACATCTAAGTCATCAAATTTGCATAAGTGTTAGGATGTGTGTCCTTTTCAAAGAAGATTCGAAGATTCTAAGATATTTAGCTCACACCACAACTTGCTAAATCTCTTCTCATCCAAGGGCTTTGTGAAGATATCGGCCAGCTGGTCTTCAGTATTTGTGTGGTTGATGGAGATGTCGACCTTCAACACATGATCACGAAGAAAATGATGACGAATATGGATGTGCTTTGTCTTCGAGTGCTGAACTGGGTTCTGAGCAATCTTGATAGCACTCTCATTGTCGCGGTAGAGTGGTACATTCTTCACATTGATGCCATAGTCCTTGAGGGTTTGCTTCATCCATTGCAATTGAGCACAGCAAGATCCAGTAGCAATGTACTCAGCTTCAGTAGTAGAGAGTGATACACAGTTCTGCTTCTATGAGGACCAACATACTAAGGATCCTCCGAGGAAATGGCATGTGCCTGATGTTTACTTGTGGTCCACCCGATCACCAGCATAGTCAGAGTCAGAATATCCAATGAGATCAAAGGAAGAGCCCATGGGATACCATAATCCAAGTGTTGGAGTGTGAGCTAGATATCGAAGAATATGCTTCACAGCCTTATTGTGTGATTCCTTCGGTGTAGCTTGAAATCGATCACACATGCAAACACTAAGCATAATATCCGGCCTAGATGCACATAGGCACAATAAAGATCCAATCATGGAGCGGTATACCTTTCGATCAAAGTCTTCGGCATTTTCATCGGTGCATAGATGGCCATTTGTGGGCATAGGGATTTTGATGCCATTGCAATCTTGCATGCCGAATTTCCTCAACACATCCTTGAGGTATTTCTCCTGAGATATGAATATGTCATTGTGTTGTTGACGAATTTGAAGAGCTAAGAAGAATTTCAACTTTCCCTTCATAGACATTTGATATTCCTCACTCATCATATAGGCAAATTCGTCACTGTAACGTTGGTTAGTACAGCCAAAGATAATATCATCAACATATATTTGGCACATGAGTAATTCATCATCATATGCTTTGGTGAAAAGAGTTGGATCAAGTGAACCGGGTTTGAAGCCTTTCTTCATGAGGAATTCCTTCAATGTGTCATACCACGCCGGAGGTGCTTGCTTGAGGCCATAGAGCGCCTTGTTGAGTCTGTAGACGTGATCTGGAAATTTTGAATCCTCAAAACCTGGTGGTTGAGCAACATATACTTCTTCCTCAAGCTTACGATTGAGGAATGCACTTTTCATATCCATTTGATGTAAGATGATATTATGATGGTTAGTGTAAGCAAGCAATATGCGAATAGCTTCAAGTCTAGCAACATGTGCAGAAGTTTCATTGAAACCAATTCCTTCAACCTGTGTGTAGCATTCAGCTACAAGTCGAGCCTTATTCCTCACCACAAGGCCATTTTCATCTTGTTTGTTGTGGTAGATCCATTTGGTACCAATGATGTTGTGTGCTTGCGTGGGTCTGGTCAATTGACAAGCTCCCACACTTTGTTGAGCTCGAATTGATGCAATTCATCTTGTATGGCTTGAATCCACTCAGATTCCATGAATGCTTCATCAACTTTAGTGGGCTCTGTAATAGAGACAAATGCAAAATGCCCACAAAAGTTAGATAAGTGTGAAGCTTTTGAGCACGTGAGAGGACCTAGTGCGTTGATGTCGCTGATGATTTTCTCGATCTTCACTTCATTTGCAACGCGAGGATGTGCAGGTTGACGACTTTGCTTAGGCCCAGCAATTTCTTTAGGGCCATTTTCTTCAGCAGCACCAGCGTGATTGACTTCACGATCTGGAATGACTTCTTCAGCAGATTCTTCGGTAGGGATGATATCCTCAGTAGCTTTGAGCTTGATGGATTCCTCAGGTGACATTTCATCTAGCATAGGAGGTAGGTGCTCTCTTTGCGAGCCATTAGTTTCATCAAACCGCACATCTACAGTTTCAGCAATCTTGTGATGGACTCCTCAGGTGACATTTCATCTAGCATAGGAGGTAGGTGCTCTCTTTGCGAGCCATTAGTTTCATCGAACTGCACATCTACAGTTTCAACAATCTTGTGATGATTGATGTTAAAGACTCTGTAGGTGTGCGAGTCCTTTCCGTAACCAAGCATAAAACCCTCATGTGCTTTCGGTGCAAATTTAGAGTGATGGTGAGGATCTCTAATCCAGCATTTAGCACCGACGACTTTGAAATAACTTACATTGTGTTTCTTGTCAGTGAGGAGTTCATATGAGGTCTTTTTGAAGAATTTGTTAAGATATACTCTGTTGATGATGTGGCATGCAGTATTAATAGCTGCTGGCCAAAAACGTTGTGGTGTCTTGTATTCATCAAGCATAGTGCGATCCATCTCAACAAGAGTTTTGCTCTTGCGCTCCATGATGCCATTCTGCTGAGGAGTATAGGGAGCAGACAACTCGTGAGTAATACCAAGTATATCAAGATATTCATCGAGACTAGTGTTCTTGAACTCAATTCCATTATCACTCCTGATATGCTTGATCTTCACATCGGAGTTCGTAGAAGCTCTTGAGGAAAATCGTCTAAAGACTTCCTGCACTTCATTTTTGTAAGTGATGATATGCACCCATGTATAACGAGAATAATCATCAACAATGACAAAGCCATATAATGATGCAGAACTCGAGAACGTGGCATAATGAGTAGGGCCAAAGAGATCCATATGAAGTAATTCAAAGAGACGAGAAGTGTTCATGATAGTCTTCGAGGGATGCTTGGCTCTGGTCATCTTTCCAGACTCACAAGCCCCACAAAGATGATCTTTTAGGAATTTGACACCCTCGATGCCAATGACATGCTTCTTCTTCGCGAGTGTATGCATGTTCCTCATCCCAGCATGACCAAGTCGTCGATGCCATAACCAACATTCGGAAGCTTTTGCAAGTAGACATGCGGCAGGCTGTGGTCCTGCAGAGAAATCAACAATATACAAGTCTTCTTTCCTAAAGCCTTCAAAGACTTTGGATTTGTCAAATTCCATTAGCACAATGCAACGATATTTGCCAAACACGACAACCATATCAAGACCACAAAGCATTGAGATAGACATGAGGTTGAATCCTAAGGACTCGACAAGCATGACTTTTTCCATGTGTCTATCCTTTGAGATCGCAACCCTACCTAGACCCAATACCTTGCTTTTGCCTTTGTCAGCGTAGGTGATATGCTTCAGATGTGATGGAGATAAATTAGTGTCCATCAATAAGTTCCTGTCATTGGTCATGTGATTTGTACATCCACCATCGAGGACCCACTCAGTAGCTTTGGGTTGTTCATCCTTCAGATGAATTAGTGCAAGTTACGGACCCATATACTTCATCAGTGAAGAATATGATATCAATTTCATCTACAGTAACAGATGTAGCAATATGAGGACGTGAGAAATGAGTGATTCATTTCTTCATGATTAGCTTGCATCCATTCAAGCACATTCAGGTCTCCAGCAAATTCTTCAGATGGTTAAGTTCGTCTGGAGACCTGACCTTGCATAAGAGATTAGTTCTTTTTCTTCAGCACCCACATCTAGAGGGGTGGCAAAGAGTTCATCATTCTGAGAGCTCCATAAGAAAAAGATGGCATCGAAGCCAGAGCACTTCATTTCACAGAAGAGTGGTTAGGATAAGCATATGAATAAGTAGAGAAATTCTTCGAGGACTTATGAACTTAATGATTTTAAGAATAATGCACATATTCATAGCCTTTAGACTTTCCCTGCAAAACAGAAGTGTTAGCACGATGATGTTCATATGAGGATTTGGATCCACGTGAGGAATTTCATCCAGATGAAGAATTTGGTCCATATGAGGACTTGGATCCATATGTAGAATTTGATTTGGGGCTCTTGTTCTTCATAGGTGGTGTCATGATGACATTCACCTGAAGATTTTCAAGGCACCTTTTGGGAACTCAGATTTTCTTCATACGGGGACTGTTCCTGCAGTTAGTTCCAACATATTGAGCAAATACTTCACCATTCTAATTCTCGAACAGTTTATAGTTGGAGTCAAATGACTCATCAGAGGAATATGAAGATTCACAAGTAAAGCCAGATAATGTGCATGGATCTATGGAGGGTCCCTTCACAGCAACCCATGAGGTTTTGGGGTACTGCTCAGGTTTCCAGTAGGTCCCATCAACATTGAGTTTCCTCTCAAAAGCAATACCCTCTTTCCTAGGGTTCCTGTTCAAGATATGCTTTTTGAGGACATCACAAAGAGTCCGTTGCCCTTTGAGGCTTTTGTATATACCTGTTGAGGGAGTCCTGGACTAGGGGGTGTCCGGACAGCCGGACTATCATCGTCCGCCGGACTCCAAGACTACGAAGATACAAGATTGAAGACTCCGTCCCGTGTCCGAATGGGACTTTCCTTGGCGTGGAAGGCAAGCTTGGCGATAAAGATATGTAGATCTCCTACCATTGTAACCGACTCTATGTAACCCTAGCCCTCTCCGGTGTCTACATAAACCGGAGGGCTTAGTCCGTAGGACACAACATACATTACAACAATCATACCATAGGCTAGCTTCTAGGGTTTAGCCTCCTTGATCTCGTGGTAGATCCACTCTTGTACTACCCATATCATCAATATTAATCAAGAAGGATGTAGGGTTTTACCTCCATCAAGAGGGCCCGAACCTGGGTAAAACATCGTGTCCCTTGTCTCCTGTTACCATCCGCCTAGATGCACAGTTCGGGACCCCCTACCCGAGATCCGCCGGTTTTGACACCGACATTGGTGCTTTCATTGAGAGTTCCTCTGTGTCATCACCGATAGGCTTGATGGCTTCTTCAATAAACAACAACGCTGTCCAGGGTGAGACTTTTCTCCCCGGACAGATCTTCGTATTCGGCGGCTTCGCACTGCGGGCTAATTCACTTGGCCATCTGGAGCAGATCGAAAGCTACGCCCCTGGCCGTCAGGTCAGGTTCGGAAGCCTAAACTTCACAGCCGACATCCGCGGGGACTTGATCTTCGACGGGCCCGAGCCACAGCCGAGCGTGCCGCACTGTCACGATGGGCATGATATAGCTCTGCCGCCGGATAGTGCCTTGGTGGCCGCACACGAATCCGCTCCGGCCCTCAGTCCGGAGCCGATCGCCCAGATCGAGGACCGGTGGCTGGACACCGCCTCGGGGGCTGCAACTTCCGTGGCGATGGAGCCGAACTCTGGCCTTGTCCCCTATAAAGCTCGTGACTCCGAGGTGCCGGACTCCCTGCCAGACTCCGAACCTCCTGTGCCCCAGCCAACCGAATCCGATTGGGCGCCGATCATGGAGTTCACCGTTGCGGACATCTTTCAGCACTCGCCCTTTGGCGACATCCTAAATTCGCTAAAGCCTCTCTCGCTATCCGGAGAGCCCTGGCCGGATTATGGCTAGGATGGTTGGGATGCGGACAACGAAGAAATTCAAGGCCCACCCACCACCCACTTTGTAGCCATTGTCGACGACCTAACAGACATGCTAGACTATGACTCCGAAGACATCGACAGCATGGACGACGATGCCGGAGACAATCAAGAACTAGCGCCTACAAGACACTGGAATACCACCCCAACACATGATGTATATATGGTGGATACCCCAAAAGGAAGCGATAACGAGGACCAACAGGGCGCGGCAAAAGATAATCTCGCCGATAAACAACCAAAACGGCGACGCAGACGCCGCCCTAAGTCCCGCCTCGATGACAACAGTGCTCCTAATGACCCAGCAATAGAGCAGGGCAAACCAGTGGACGACGAACATGCAGCCAAGCAACCGTCCGAACAGGACGAGTCGGATAATCAATCCATGCCCGGCGAAACCAACAGTCCAGACGACCTCATGCTAGACACACCACCGGAGAATAAGAGCCTTCGAAAAAGACTCGCCGCCACTACAAGAAGTTTGAAGAAGGAAAAACGGAAGCTCAAAACAGCAGAAGACATACTCAGAATGAGGTGGAGCAAAGTGCTCAAAACCACAGACAAATACGGCAATGGCCACCAATCAAAGAGCTACCCAAAGCGCAAACTGCTGCTAGAATTTGACGAGGAAGCCATAGAGCCCCCACAGTCAAGGAACAAAGAGGCCGCCTGGCTGGATAGACGGCCAGATGATAGGCCAAAATCTAAAAGCGGCGCCGCACACAAGCCGACTCATGACCCTGGAAAAACAGATGGCCCAGCCAGGTCCATTTACGGGCCAAAAAAGAGGGCCCCAGGAAGCAACACAACACGTCAAGTGTTCGAAGACAGCGGTACACCCAAATACAGGGGCGCCGCACACCCACTATGTTTCACCAATGAGGTGCTGGATCATGAATTCCCAGCAGGGTTTAAACCCATAAACATAGAGGCTTACGATGGAACAACAGACCCTGGAGTCTAGATAGAGGATTATATACTACACATACACATGGCTAGAGGAGATGATCTCCACGCCATAAAATATTTACCCCTCAAGCTCAAAGGGCCAGCCCGTCATTGGCTCAAAAGCCTCCCAGAAAACACTGTTGGAAGTTGGGAAGAGCTTGAGGAAGCGTTTAGAGCAAATTTTCAAGGGACTTATGTTCGCCCTCCGGATGCAGACGATCTAAGTCATATAACTCAACAGCTTGGAGAGTCAGTGCGCAAATTCTGTAACAGGTTCCTTACTAAAAAGAACCAAATAGTCGAGTGTCCAGACGCCGAAGCCTTAGCAGCTTTCAAACACAACATCCGAGACGAATGGCTCGCCAGAGACCTCAGCCAAGAGAAGCCGAGGACAATGTCCATGCTAACAAGCCTCATGACCTGCTTTTGCGCGGGGGAAGATAGCTGGCTAGCAAGATGCAGCACCAGCGACCCGAGTACATCCGAGATTAGAGATGGAAACGGAAAATCACGGCGCAGAAAGGATCAGCGCCGGAATAAAGAAAAAAGCCCAAAGAACACGGCGGTCAACGCCAGATTCAAAAACTCGCGGCCAAACAACAAAACACTGCCTCTTAAGGATAACAGTGATGCGCTACCCAACTTAAACAAAATTTTGGATCGGATATGTCAAATGCACAGTACCCCCGGAAGGCCTGCAAACCACACTCACCGAGATTGTTGGGTTTTCAAACAGTCCGACCGACTCAACGCCGAACACAAGGGGATCGACGCATCAAGCGAGGACGATGATAAACCCCACCAGCAGAGCACCGGAAAACAAAAGACTTTCCCACAAGAAGTCAAAGCAGTAAACTCACTTCATGTGATAATACGGAAAATAAATGCGGCACCCGCTGAAATGGGTCTCGCACGGTCCACCCCAGCGGAACCTCGAGATTGGACATCAAAACCAATCACTTTTGACCACCTGGATTATTCCAGAAGCGTTCGAACTGTAGGATGGACTGCCCTGATATTGGATCCCATAATCGACGGACTACAATTTACACAAGTCCTGATGGACGGAGGCAGCGATTTAAACCTACTATATCAAAACACAATCCGCAAGTTGGGGATAGACCTTACTAAAATTCGACATAGCCGCACTTCCTTTAAAGGAGTGACGCCAGGCCCTTAGGCCAAGTGCATAGGCTCCTTATTACTAGAAGTTGTGTTCGGGTCACCGAACAACTTCCGACGCGAAAAACTAATCTTTCATGTCGTCCCATTCAAAAGTAGCTACCAAGTACTATTGGGACGTGAAGCCTTTGTCCGCTTCAACGCCATACCACATTACACGTCACTTACACTTAAAATGCCCGGTCCACGCGGCATCATTTCATTACGAGGGTCATTTAAAGACCCCGGACACGGCTAGACGAGTCCGGCGTAAATAAGCTAGGGGCTTCCTAGCCGCACACCCCTTCACAAGGGGCTGTGCGTACAAGCAACAATGAGCTAATATAGACTCCGCTTTACTTATTTATTAATATTTTCTAATATACTTTTTTCGCACGATTTCCTTTCAAACTAAGTTCCTCTCTTTTTACAGATGAACAACGTGCACACCTGTCCAGGATAACGGCACAACGGAGACACAGGCGCAGACGTGCAGTAGGGACCCGTCGCAAGGATTCTTTTCAGATTAAGACCCTGCGTAAACCTTTCTTACTGTCTCTTGTTGTTATAATCCCCTGGTTTCTCATTATAACCAGAGTGGAGCCTGACATTTTGGCATCGGCCGCGTCAGAGGACATTGCCCGTACCTGGACACTAGGGGCTTAGGGCATTGTTCTGTCCATTATTATAAAGACCGAACACCTTAGGGAGTGTTCGGCGTCTCGAGTTAGGCCTTATATGCATCAGCTCCGAATCATGTCTTTGGTCAAATGTTGGGTTTGCCCGGCTCCTGTTTTGCTGCCTTATGTTCCGTATCATCGGCTAACGCGGCACCAGGAGAACTACTGCGATTGTGCCCCAGTTCGGCTGGGCGAGCACCTCGGTAGAGAAAGCCGAAAACTGACTGTCATGAGACAGCAAGAGACTGGTCAACCACTCGATCGACCACCGGAATGTTTAGAATTCCTCCGCTTTGACGAAGGACCATTTCCCGGTCAGGCACACACGCGCCCCGCATTCGGAGAGCGCGGTGCCCCCAGGGGCTATATCGTAGCCCCACCCTCGAACTCCAATGGATAAGTGAAAGTGATAAAGCATCATAGTCCGGTTGCCTCGTTTGCTACGCTACCACCTCCTCAACAGGGACGAGACGTCGGATTAAGTGTGACAATGCGCTATTTTTTGCGAACACCCCCGCACCTTGTGCATGGGGGCTGAAGCCGAAGACTGCCATCTTTCAGGTTATACACACGTATACATAAACGGCCGCATAGGAGATATTTCAATACTTGGAACGCACAAGTATAAAAAGCGATTACATCATAACCATTGTTTTACAAAATACAACGTTCATTTGAACGTGACATTTTTCGAGCACTGCGACTCTATTACACGAGCACCACGCATAACTTCCCCAAAATAGTGCTCGGCGGGTAACCGGCTTTCGTCCGAACCCTGGGTTGCAACAGCGGTGGCATCCATCTCTATCCAATGTGTCTTCACACGGGCAAGGGCCATCCGCGCACCTTCTATGCAGGCCGACCACTTCATCTCCTTGATATGCGGCACCGCCCCAAGAAATTGCTGCAATAAGCCAAAATAGCTCGTCGCCTTGGGCCTCTCTGGCCAGACATGAGTCACGATATCCGTCATGGCAAGTCCGGACAACCTGTTCAGCTCAGCCCATTCGGCCAACCGATCGGTCAGCGGAAGTGAACGATCCGGACTATGGAATTGAGACCAAAACAGCTCTTCCATCTTGTGATCCTTCTGACTCCGGAAGTGCACAACAGCATCCGCCGCACTTGCCGCTAAGTCCATATATGGATCCTCCGGACCCCACAGCTGGCCAAGCTGGGCATAATTTGGATCCGTAAACCGGCGACGCAGCAGAAAAGGCTTGCCAGCCACAATGTCTCCGGCTTGACGCAGCTCCTCCTTCATAGCCCGCATTGCAGAACGAGCATCCTTGGCCTCGGCGGTGGCCTTCCCCAGGTCTTCTCACTCCGATAGGCGCTCCTTTTCAAGAGCCTCATTGCGGTCGGTAGCATCCTTCAATTTCATGGCCAATTCGGCCATCTCTTCCCTGCTTCGGCAGTGCGCAGCCCTTTCGGCTTCTAACTCTTCGGCCGCCCTCGAGGCAGCCGTATCACTCCTTCTGGCTTGCTCCTTGGCTTGAGCAAGTTCTGCCCGAAGGCTCTCCACAGCAGTAGCACCATCTGCGTCAAGCATAAATATTGTAAGAGGTGGGCTTTGACTTGCTTAATTAGGTGACTGCGGAGAGACAACTTACCTTGTGACTCGTCAAGTCGCTTGTTGACTAGCACGATGTCTGCATCCGCAACATTGAGTTGCCGCATTAATTCAGCAACTCCATCAGTCCGGCTAGCCCCTGGACTATCCGCCACCTGCATAGGAAAGGCGACACTCAATACCTGCGAATTTGATCCTCGGCACGCTGTCGCTTTCGACAACCTACCGAGTCTCAGGGGCTACTATCTATACAGGGCACACTTTCATGTGCAAAACTGTCAAAAAGGTGCATCGTTTTTACGTACCTCAAACCCCGCCAGCAAGCTCCTGACGGCATTATGCAATCCGCTTTCGGCGGACGAAATCCTTCCAATCACCATGCTCATCAATGCACGGTGATCTTCTGAGATGGACGCCCTCTCAAGCAGATACTTCAGCTCCCCCGGCCTAACACTAGTTGGCGCCGAACTCTTCGGCTCTGCCGGGCTCGGGGACACCCTCCGTGACGACACTTCAGGCTCGCCTGCCCTATCCGACGGCGTAGCAGATGGAGGCGTCTCGCTCTCCATCATCTCCGGACGAAGATCCCCCGAAGACGAGCTCATCTGAGAAGGTCGCTGATCCGAACTACAAGGTAAAATTTTTGGTTATCCTCAGAAGCCCAAATAGGGATATTTCTTATTAATGAACTCCCCTTTTTCTACTCACGGCTCGCTGGAGGGCTGATTCTTTAGAAAAGATTGTGCGGTCGGGACCTCCCCTGACGCAGGACCCTCCGGTGAAGATTTCTTCCCCCGCTTAGGGGCTTTGGCCTCCGGGTCTTCGGAGGCGGTCCTCTTCTCCCCCTGGAGGGAGGGATTCTCGATCCCCCCTTCTTCAAACGCCCCCTTGGGCGAGGTGATAGCTCCTCTATTTTCCCCTTCGCCTTCTTCTGAAGGCGCGACCTCCAACATTCTGACTAGCACGGGCTCCGGTGCGGTCTCTGGGAGGGAGGCCGGACACCGTATCAGCTTTGCTTGCGCTATCCACTCCTGTTGAAGGATAACGGGTTAAAAGGCGAATTGTAGAAAGGCAAACAAGTGGTGCGTCCGAACACTGAGCTACTTACTTGAGTATCCGGGCGATTGCAGCTTAGGCCGGCATCCTCGGTCAATTCCGGACACGCCGCCTGCGGTCCGAAGAATAACTTGTACATCTCCACGGGTGTCGTACCCATGAAGTGTTGGAGAATTCGTGGCCCCTCCGGATTGAACTCCCATAGCTGGAGAGGACGGCGTTTGCAGGGCAGGAGACGCCTAATCAGCATAACCTGCATCACCGCGACCAGATCGACCTCCCTCGCCTGGAGGTCTCGAATCCGGCCCTGCAATAGGTGCACGTCTTTTGACGGCCCCCAATTGAGCCCTAGGTTGACCCACGACATCAACCGTCGTGGAGGTCCCGAGCGGAATGGAGGCGGCGGCTTCTGCCTGCTGCCATTTGGAGCGGTGATATAGAACCACTCCTGCTGCCACAAGCCGAGCTCCTCTTAGAAGGAGCCCTCGGGCCACGGGGTGTCGGCCCTCCTATTTATGGCCGCCCCGCCGCACTCTGCTTGACACCCCCCGATCATCTTCGGCTCCATATTGAAGTTCTTCAGCCACATGCCGAAGTGGGGGGTGACGCGAAGGAAGGCTTCGCAGACGATGATGAATGCGGAGATTTGGAGGATGGACTCCGGAGCCAAGTCGTGGAATTCCAACCCATAGTAAAACATGAGCCCTCTCACAAAAGGATCCGTCGGGAAGCCTAAACCCCGACGGAGGTGGGATACAAAGACGACATACTCGCCGGGCTTGGGGGTGAGGATGGCCTGCCCTTCGGCAGGCAACCTGTGCGAAATCTCGTAGGACAGGTACTTGGCTTCTCGCAGCTTTAGCACGTCCTCCTCCGTAATGGAAGAGGGCATCCACCGGCCCTGAAGGTCGGAGCCGGACATTGTTGGAGGACCGAAGCGCTCGAATCTGGGGCTCTGGGTGTTGGAACTTGGGGCGAGGAGAAGATTCGGTGGAAGATTGAAGAAAAGGAACGAGCCTTGGTCCTATTATAAAGAGGGAAAATACCAAGAGCCGTCTCCGTGACCGTTCGGGACTCGCCTTCGATAGAGGAGGCATGGCGACGGGCGCGGTTGGGTTACCCACGTCCGTATTGATGAGAATCCTGGAATAAGGGGAACACGATCTCTGCTTCGACAAGACGTGCCAAGGAAACCGCTTCGCTAAACGCGCTAAGACGGTATAATAAAAAACGATTCAAGTAAAGGCTTGGTAGTGGTGTGACGTCATGCCGCAAAATACGTCAGCAGATTGAACTTGTGTATATATTATTCTCTCTACGGTGGAACATCGAATTTATTTTGCAGAGCCGGACACTATCCTGGTGCTCACAATCTTCTCTGGATTATTCAAAGGAGGAACCCGCCTTGCAATGCCGAACATTATGCGCGCCGGACTTATCGTCATTGAAGCCTGGTTCAGGGGCTACTGAGGGAGTCCTGGACTAGGGGGTGTCCGGACAGCCGGACTATCATCGTCCGTGGACTCCAAGACTACGAAGATACAAGATTGAAGACTCCGTCCCGTGTCCGGATGGGACTTTCCTTGGCATGTAAGGCAAGCTTGGCGATACGGATATGTGGATCTCCTACCATTGTAACCGACTCTATGTAACCCTAGCCCTCTTCGGTGTCTATATAAACCGGAGGGCTTAGTCCGTAGGACACAACATACATTACAACAATCATACCATAGGCTAGCTTCTAGGGTTTAGCCTCCTTGATCTCGTGGTAGATCCACTCTTGTACTACCCATATCATCAATATTAATCAAGCAGGACGTAGGGTTTTACCTCCATCAAGAGGGCCCAAACCTGGGTAAAACATCGTGTCCCTTGTCTCCTGTTACCATCCGCCTAGACGCACAGTTCGGGACCCCCTACCCGAGATCCGCCGGTTTTGACACCAACACCTGTCATATACAACTCCTTCAACCTTGCATTATTGTCAGTGATACATGTGGTATCCTCAGATGAGGAATTTGTGACCACAGAGACAGTTGAAGAATTTGTAGCAATAGAAGCATTTGAACATTTAGGTGAAGAATTAGCAGATTCAAGCTCAGTGCATTTCAGACATGGTGGAATAAATTCTTCCTGAGCGGAACTGATCTGTTGAGCAAGCAATGAATCGTTTTCCTTCTGAAGATCTTCATAACTCACTCTTAACTTCTCAAGATCTTGCTTTCTCTGAAGAAATTCATAAGAAAGCTTCTCATGATCAGTTAAGAAGGTGTTATGATGATTTTGAAGGTTGTCAAACCGTGACTGAAGTCTCTGAAGATTATTAGTCATATTCTTAGTTCGATTCAATTCCTCACCCAACATATCATCGCTTTCATCAAGCATGTTTTGAACTTTTTCAAGAGCTCTTTGTTGTTTAGTGGCAAGGGAAGCAAGTTTAGTGTAGCTGGGTCCAAATTCATCACCCGATTCATCATCACTAGGTTCGGAAAGGTAGCATTCAGTTACCTTGGCACCCTTTGCCAAAAGGCATGGTGCAGTGGATGATGATTCTGGGGCGAAAGTCATCTCCTTGAGAGATTCCTTGAAATCCTCAAACCAAGGATCATGACGAGTACGATGGCCTTCATAGACCTCAAAGAGTCAGTCCCAGATAAGCTTCGCATGGTTGAGATGCATGATGTTCCTGAACTGATTTTGGGACAAATAGGAGTAGATGATATCCTTCGCCGTGAGGTTGAGTAGAGTGTACTTGCGAATATCATGAGCCTCCGCCATCTTGCATAGATCGGTAAGACCAATCTCAGTGATGGTCCATAGTTGGGATACTCACCGTGAGTCACTTCTTCATCATGGCCTTCCACTTGGGATACTCATGACTGTCAAAGATGGGGCAAGTCACTTTCTTCATTCCTGAAGTCGACATAACTAGAACTCCAGGTGGTTAAACCAAAATCACACAAAACAAGGGAGTACCTTGCTCTGATACCAATTGAAAGTGCGTTAAGTCGACTAGAGGGGGGTGAATAGGCGATTTTTACAAATTTGTCACTGACGAATTTCAAGGTGAGGAAATTCCTAAGTCACGAACAATTAGCAATGGAATAAGTACTCAAGTGTAAGCATAACAGAGTAACAGCATAGACATCCTGATGAAATGAAAAAACAAACACAAAGCACAACTAGCGTAAACACAGGATAAGCAGGCCGAAGACAATGTGACTGAAGAAATTAGATTGAGGAGATAGAGAAAGTCTTCAGTCAAAGTCTTCAAACAGTAATGATCAGATTTATCAACACATGAATGAGGAATTGAAAGGGGTTGAAGAAATAGAACCAGTAGGCTTGGTGAAGACAATGATTTGGTAGACCAGTTCCAACTGTTGTGACAGTTGTACGTCTGGTTGGATCGGCTAAAAGTATTTAAACTCGAGGACACATAGTCCCGAACACACAATCCTCACCGTATTCTCCTTGAGCTATGGTCATACAGACCTCGCCCAACACTCGTGGTAAGTCTTCACAGGTGACTTCCAAACCTTCACAGACTTGGTCACTCGGCGATCCACAATTCCTCTTGGATGCTTAGACCATGATGCCTAACCGTCTGGAGGATACATAGTCCTCAAAGGTAACAAGCATCGGTTCCACACAGGAACAATCTCTTCAGTGATGCTCAATCACTTTGGGTTTGTAGGTGTTTGGGTTTGGTTTAGGGTTTTCCACACTTGATGATTTTCGCTCAAAGTCCTCGAAGGATGGGATGCTCTCAATGACAAGTGTCAATTTCTCTCAGAGTAGCCAACTAGCTAGTGGTTGTAGGGGGCGGCTATTTATAGCCTAGGGAGCAGCCCGACATGATAAGACATAAATGCCCTTCAATGATATGACCGTTAGGTGGTAGGATATTTTGGACAGCTGGTGCCTGGCAAAGCAACGGTCGGATTTCAGGTATCAAATTCCTCAGGGCTATCATGTTCCTCACTGTGTAGGCAATCTGCACTGGCGAATTCCTAACGCCTCAGTCAGAACAAATTCCTCAGAGACCAGAAGATCTTCGTCTCTGTCACTGCCGTTTGGGTCATCTCGGAGTAAAGCGCATGAAGAAACTCCATAAACATGGACTTTTGGAATCACTTGATTATGAATCATGTGATACTTGCGAATTGTGCCTTATGGCAAAATGACTAAAACTCTATTCTTCGGAAAATGGAACGAGCTAGTGACTTATCGGAAATAATACATACAGATGTATGCGGTCCAATGAGTGTTGATGCTCGTGGCGGGTATCGTTATTTTCTGACCTTCACAGATGATTTGAGCAGATATGGGTATATCTACTTAATGAAACACAAGTCTGAAACATTTGAAAAGTTCAAAGAATTTCAAAGTGAAGTGGAGAATCATCGTAACAAGAAAATAAAGTTTCTACGATCTGATCATGGAGGAGAATATTTGAGTTACGAGTTTGGCCTTGATTTCAAACAATGTGGAATAGTTTCACAGCTCATGCCACCTGGAACACCACAATGTAATGGTGTGTCCGAACGTCGTAACCACACTTTATTGGATATGGTGCGATCTGTGATGTGTCTTACCGATTTACGACTATCGTTTGGGGGTTATACATTAGAGACAGCTGCATTCACTTTAAATAGGGCACCGTCAAAGTCCGTTGAGATGACACCGTATGAACTGTCATTTGGCAACAAACCTAAGCTGTCGTTTCTTAAAGTTTGGGGATGCGATGCTTATGTCAAAAGGCTTCAGCCCAATAAGCTCGAACCAAAATCAAAGAAATGTGTCTTCATAGGATACCCTAAGGAAAGAATTGGGTATACCTTCTACCACAAGTCCAAAGGCCAGATTTTTGTTGCTAAGAATGGAACCTTTCTAGAGAAGGAGTTTCTCTCGAAAGAAGTGAGTGGGAGGAAATTAGAACTTGATGAGGTAATTGTACCTGCTCTCAATTTGGAAAGTAGCTCATCCGAGAATCTGTTCTTGTGATGCCTACACCAATTAGAGAGGAAGCTAATGATAAAGATCATGAAACTACAGATCAAGTTGCTACAGAACCTTGTAGGTCTGGCAGAGCACAATCGCACCAGAGTGGTACGGTAATCCTGTTCTGGAGGTCATGTTGCTTGACCATGGCGAACCTACGAACTATGAAGAAGCTATGATGAGCCCAGTTTCTGATAAATGGCTTGAGGCCATGAAATGTGAGATAGGATCCATGTATGAGAACAAAGTGTGGATTTTGGTGGATTTGCCCGATGATCGGAGACCCATAGAGAATAAATGGATCTTCAAGAAGTAGACTGACGCTGATGGTAATGTTACTGTCTATAAAGCTCGACTTGTTGCAAAGGGTTTTTGACAAGTTCAAGGAGTTGACTACATTGAGACGTTCTCACCCGTAGCGATGCTTAAGTCTGTCTGAATCATGTTAGCAATTGCCGCATTTTATGATTATGAAATCTGGCAAATGGATGTCAAAACTGCATTCCTTAATGGATTTCTTAAAGAAGAGTTGTATATGATGCAACCAGAAGGTTTTGTCGATCCTAAAGGTGCTAACAAAGTGTGCAAGCTCCAGCGATGCATTTATGGACTGGTGCAAGCATCTGGGAGTTTGAATATATGCTTTGATGAGGTGATCAAAGCATAATCTAATAAAGTACATTTACGACGTTCGGACACACCATTATGATGTGGTGTTCCAGGTGGCGTCAGTTGTGAAACTATTCCATATTGTTTCAAATGAAGACCAAACTCGTACCTCAAATATTCACCTCCACGATTAGATCGTAGAAACTTTATTTTCTTGTTACGATGATTTTCCACTTCACTCTGAAATTCTTTGAACTTTTCAAATGTTTAAGACTTATGCTTCATTAAGTAGATATAACTGTATCTGCTCAAATCATCTGTGAAGGTCAGAAAATAATGATACCTGCCACGAACCTCAACACTCATTGGACTGCATACATCGGTATGTATTATTTCTAGTAAGTCAGTAGCTCGTTCAATTGTTTGGAAGAACGGAGTTTTAGTCGTCTTGCCCATGAGGCATGGTTCGCAAGCACCAAGTCATTCATAATCAAGTGATTCCAAAAGCCCATCGGCATGGAGTTTCTTCATGCGCTTTACACCAATATGACCTAAACGGCAGTGCCACAAATAAGTTGCACTATCATTATCAGCTTTGCATCTTTTGGCTTTAATATTATGAACATGTGTATCTCCACGATCGAGATTCAATAAAAATAGACCACTCAACAAGGGTGCATGACCATAAAAGATATTACTCATATAAATAGAACAACCATTATTCTCTGATTTAAATGAATAACCGTCTCGCATCAAACAAGATCTAGATATAATGTTCATGCTCAACGCTGGCACCAAATAACAATTATTCAGGTCTAAAACTAATCCCGAAGGTAGAAGTAGAGGTAGCGTGCCGACGGCGATCACGTCGACCTTGGAACCATTTCCGACACGCATCGTCACCTCGTCCTTAGCCAATCTTCCTTTAATCCGTAGCCCCTATTTAGAGTTGCAAATATGAGCAATAAAACCAGTATCAAGTACCCAGGCACTACTACAAGCATTTGTAAGGTACACATCAATAACATGTATATCAAATATACCTTTCACTTTGCCATCCTTCTTATCCGGCAAATACTTGGTGCAGTTCCGCTTCCAGTGACCAGTCCCTTTGCAGTAGAAGCACTCATTTTCACGCTTAGGTCCAGACTTGGGCTTCTTCCCAGGAGTAGCAACTTGCTTGCTATTCTTCTTGAAGTTCCCCTTCTTCCTCTTGCCCTTTTTCTTGAAACTAGTGGTCTTGTTGAATATCAACACTTGATGCTCCTTCTTGATTTCTACCTCTGCAACCTTTAGTATTGCGAAGAGCTCGGGAATTGTTTTTGTCATCCCTTGCATATTATAGTTCATCATGAAGCCTTTATAGCTTGGTGGCAGTGATTGAAGAACTCTGTCAATGACACTATCATCAGGAAGATTAACTCCCAGTTGAGTCAAGTGGTTATGTTACCCAGACATTCTGAGTATGTGTTCACTGACAGAACTATTCTGCTCCATCTTAGAGCTATCGAACTTGTTGGAGACTTCATATCTCTCAACTTGGGCATTTGCTTGAAATATTAACTTCAACTCTTAGAAAATCTCATATGCTCCATGACGTTCAAAACGTCTTTGAAGTCCCAATTCTAAACCGTAAATCATGGCACATTGAACTATCAAGTAGTCATTATCTTTGATCTGCCAGATGTTCACAACATCCGCGGTTGTGTCTACAGCAGGCCTAGCACCTAGCGGTGCATCTAGGACGTAATTCTTCTATGTATCAATGAGGATAATCCTCAAGTTACGGACCTAGTCCATGTAATTGCTACCATCATCTTTCGACTTAGCTTTCTCTAGGAACGCATTAAAATTCAAGGGAACGGTAGCACGGGCCATTGTTCTACAACAACATAGACATGCAAAAACTATCAGGACTAAGTTCATGATAAATTAAAGTTCAATTTAATCATATTACTTAAGAACTCCACTTAGATAGACATCCCTCTAGTCATATAAATGATCATGTGACCCAAATCAACTAAAACCATGTCTGATTATCACGTGAGATGGAGTAGTTTTCAATGGTGAGCATCACTATGTTGATCATATCTACTATATGATTCACGTTCGACCTTTCGGTCTCAGTGTTCCGAGGCCATATCTGCATATGATAGGCTCATCAAGTTTAACCCGAGTATTCTGCACGTGCAAAACTGGCTTGCACCCTTTGTATGTGAACATAGAGCTTATCACACCCGATCATCACATGGTGTCTCGGCACGACGAACTGTAGCAATGATGCATACTCAGGGAGAACACTTATACCTTGAAATTTAGTAAGGGATCATGTAATAATGCTACCGCCGTACTAAGCAAAATAAGATGCATAAAATATAAACATCACATGCAATAAAAATATGTGACATGATATGGCCATCATCATCTTCTGCTCATGATCTCCATCACCGAAGCATCATCATGATCTCCATCGTCACCGGCTTGACACCTTGATCTCCATTGTAGCATCGTTGTCGTCTCGCCAACTATTGCTACTACGACTATTGCTACCGCTTAGTGATAAAGTAAAGCAATTACATGGCAATTGCATTTCATACAATAAAGCGACAACCATATGGCTCTTGCCAGTTGTCGATAACTCTGTTACAAAACATGATCATCTCATACAACAATTTATATCACATCATGTCTTGACCATATGACATCACAACAAGCCCTGCAAAAACAAGTTAGACATCCTCTACTTTGTTGTTGCAAGTTTTACGTAGCTGCTATAGGCTTCACCAAGAACTGTTCTTACTTACGCATCAAAACCACAACGTTTTTTACTCAAGTGTGCTTTTTTAACCTTCAACAAGGACCGGCTGTAGTCAAACTCGATTCAACCAGAGTTGGAGAAACAGACACCCGCGAGCCAGCTATGTGCAAAAGCATGTTGGTAGAACCAGTCTCATAAACATGGTCATGTAATGTCGGTCCGGGCCACTTCATCCAACAATACCGCCGAATCAAAGTAAGACGTTGGTGGTAAGCAGTATGACTATTATTGCCCACAACTCTTTGTGTTCTACTCGTTCATAAAACATCTACGCATAGACCTGGCTCGGATGCCACTGTTGGGAACATAGTAATTCAAAAAATTCTTACGATCACGCAAGATCTATCTAGGAGATGCATAGCAACGAGACGGGAGAGTGTGGCCACGTACCCTCGTAGACCGGAAGCAGATGCGTTTAATAACACGGTTGATGTAGTCGAACGTCTTCACGATCCAGCCGATCCAAGTACCGAATGTACGGCACCTTTGTGTTCAGCATACGTTCAACACGATGATGTCCCTCGAGCTCTTGATCCAGTTGAGTACAAGGGAGAGTTCCGTTAGCACGACGGCGTGACGACGGTGTTGATGATGTTACTAGTGCAAGGCTTCGCCTAAGCACTATGATGATATGTGATGTCTACTACACAACCTTCTTCTTGTAGACGTTGTTGGGCCTGCAAGTGCACAGGTTTGTAGGACAGTAGAAAATTTCCCTCAAGTGGATGACCTAAGGTTTCTCAATCCGTGGGAGGCATAGGATGAAGATGGTCTCTCTCAAACAACCCTGCAACTAAATAACAAAAAGTCTCTTGTGTCCCCAACACACCCAATACAATGGCAAATTGTATAGGTGCACTAGTTCGACGAAGAGATGGTGATACAAGTGCAAAATAGATAGTAGATAAAGGTTTTTGTAATCTGAAATAATAAAAACAGCAAGGTAAAAAGCGGTAAAAGTGAGCGTAAACGGTATTGCAATGGTAGGAAACAAGGCCTAGGGTTAATACTTTCACTAGTGCAAGTTCTCTCAATAATAATAACATAGATAGAACATATGACAAGCCCTCAACATGCAACAAAGAGTCACTCCAAAGACACTAATAGTGGAGAACAAACGTAGAGATTATGGTCGGGTACGAAACCACCACAAAGCTATTCTTTCGGATCGATCTATAAAAGAGTTCGTACTAGAATAACACCTTAAGATACAAATCAACAAAAACCCTAATGTCACCTAGATACTCCATTGTCACCTCAAGTATCCGTGGGCATGATTATACGATATGCATCACACAATATCAGATTCATCCAACCAACATAAAAGTACTTCAAAGAGTGCCCCAAAGTTTCTACCGGAGAGTCAAGAACGTGTGCCAACCCCTATGCATAGGTTCCCAAGTGTCACGAAACCCGCAAGTTGATCACCAAAACATACATCAAGTGGATCAATAGAATAACCCATTGTCACCACGGTTATCCCACGCAAGACATACATCAAGTGTTCATAAAAGACTCAATCCAATAAGATAACTTCAAAAGGGGAAACTCAATTCATCACAAGAGAGTAGAGGGGGAGAAACATCATAAGATCCAACTACAATAGCAAAGCTCGGGATACATCAAGATCGTGCCATAGATGGAACACGAGAGAGAACACGAGAGAGAGATCAAACACATAGCTACTGGTACATACCCTCAGCCCCGAGGGTGAACTATTCCCTCCTCGTCATGGATAGCGCCGGGATGATGAAGATGGCCACCGGTGATGGGATCCCCCTCCAGCAGGGTGCCGGAACAGGGTCCCGATTGGTTTTTGGTGGCTACAGAGGCTTGCGGCGGCGGAACTCCCAATCTATCTTCTGTTCTGGAAGTTTTAGGGTACGTAGGTATATATGGGTGCAGGGAGAACGTCGGTGGAGCTACGGGGGCCCCACGAGGCAGGGGGACGCGCCTAGGGGGGAGGGCGCGCCCCCACCCTCGTGAGCACCTCCCATATCTTCTGACGTGGGGTCCAAGTCCATCAGGTGGGTTTCCTTCCAAAAATAACTTCTCCAGTTGATTTCGTTCCGTTTTGACTCCGTCTGATATTCCTTTTCCTCGAAACACTGAAATAGGCATAAAAGAGCAAATCTGGGTTGGGCCTCCGGTTAATAGGTTAGTCCCAAAAATAATATAAAAGTGGATAATAAAGCCCAATGCCTAAAACAGTAGATAAAGTAGCATGGAGCAATCAAAAATTATAGATACGTTGGAGAGGTATCAAGCATCCCCAAGCTTAATTCCTGCTCGTCCTCGACTAGGTAAATGATAAAAAATAATTTTTGATGCGGAGTGATACATCGGCATAATTTCAATGTAAATCTTCTTAATAATGGTATGAATATTCAGATCTGAAAGATTCAAGATAAAAGTTCATATTGACATAAAAAATAATAATACTTCAAGCATACTAATCAAAGCAATCATGTCTTCTCAAAATAACATGGCCAAAGAAAGTTCATCCCTACAAAATCATATAGTTAGGCTATGCTTCATTTTCGTCACACAAAGATGTTCCCAACTTCTATACCCCCGATGACAAGCCAAGCAATTGTTTCATACTCAAATAATCTCAAACTCTTTCAACCTTCACGCAATACATGCGCGCGAGCCATGGATATAGCACTATGGGTGGAATAGAATATGATGATGAGGATTGTGTGGAGAAGACAAAAAAGGAGAAAGTCTCATATTGACGAGGATAATCAACGGGCTATGGAGATGCCCATCAATTGATGTCAACATGAGGAGTAGGGATTGCCATGCAACGGATGCACTAGAGCTATGAATGCTCAACAAAAGAAAACTAGTGGGTGTGCATCCAACTCGCTTGCTCACGAAGACCTAGGGCATTTTGAGGAAGCCCATCATTGGAATATACAAGCCAAGTTCTATAATGAAAAATTCCCACTAGTATAAACAAGACAATTTATGAGACTCACTATATGAAAAACATGGTGCTACTTTGAAGCACAAATATATGAGACTCACTACATGAAGAACAAGGTGCTACTTTGAAGCACAAGTGTGGTAAAAGGATAGTAACATTGCCCCTTCTCTCTTTTTCTCTCATTTTTTTGGGCCTTCTCTTTTTTTTATTGGCCTTTCTCTCTCTCTTTTTTTCGTCCGGAGTCTCATCCCGACTTGTGGGGGAATCATAGTCTCCATCATCCTTTTCCTCACTAGGGAAATGTTCTAATAATAATGATCATCACACTTCTATTTTTTCTTACAACTCGATATTACAACTCGATATCTAGAACAAAGATATGACTCTATATGAATGCCTCCGGCGGTGTACCGGGACGGTGCAATGAATTAAGAGTGACATGTATGAAAAATAATGCATGGTGGCTTTGCCACAAATACGATGTCAACTACATGATCATGCAATGGCAATATGACAAAAGTAAAGTATGTCATGATGAACGGAACGGTGGAAAGTTGCATGGCAATATATCTCGGAATGGCTATGGAAATGCCATAATAGGTAGGTATGGTGGCTGTTTTGAGGAAGATATATGGAGGTTTATGTGTGAAAGAGCGTATCATATCACGGGGTTTGGATGCACCGGCGAAGTTTGCACCAACTCTCAATGTGAGAAAGGCAATGCACAGTACCGAAGAGGCTAGCAATGGCGGAAAGGTAAAAGTGCGTATAATCCGTGGACTCAACATTAGTCAAAAGAACTCATATACTTATTGCAAAAATTTAGAAGTCATCAAAAATCAAGTACTATGCGCATGCTCCTAGGGGGATAGATTGGTAGGAAAACACCATCGCTCGTCCCCGACCGCCACTCATAAGGATGCACAAGCCAGGTACACTTCATGTTTCAAATTTGTTACACAACTTTAACCATACGTGCATGCTACGGGACTTGCTAACTTCAACACAAGTATTTCTCAAATTCATAACTATTCAATTAGCACGACTTTGATATTATCACCTCCATATCTCAAAACAATTATTAAGCATTAAATTTATCTTAGTATTCAACACACTCAAAAGAAAGTTTCACATATTTTGAACACTAAGTATATTAACATTAAGCAAATTACCATGCTATTAATGACTCTCAAAATAATCTAAGTGAAGCATGAGAGTTCATATATTTCTTCAAAATAAAACTACCACCATGCTCTTGAAAGATATAAGTGAAGCACTAGAGCAAAAACTATCAAGCTCAAAAGATATAAGTGAAGCACATAGAGTATTCTAACAAATTAAAATTTGTGTAAGGCTCTCTCTCATTAAAGAAATTCAGATCTTGATACTTTATTCAAACAGCAAGCAAAGCTAAAGAAACTACAATGCAAGGATAGCACAACTCATGTGAAGAAGCAAAAACTTAGGCTCAACCGATACTAACCGATAGTTGTTGAAGAAGAAATGTGGGATGCCTACCAGGGCATCCCCAAGCTTAGATGCTTGAGACTTCTAGAATTAATATCTTGGGGTGCCTTGGGCATCCCCAAGCTTGAAATTTTGTGTCTCCTTAATTCCTCTCATATCATGGTCTCTCTTTTTATCAAAAGCTTCATTCACAACAAACTTAACAAGAACTCGTGAGATAGGTTAGTATAAACCAATGCAAAACCTTATCATTTTCTACTGTAACAAATCATTAAAATTATTATTCAACATTGAATACTAAATGCCTCTGCATATTTAATACTCCTATCTTCAAATAGAGTCATTAAACAAGCAAACATATGCAAATAATGCAACCATAACAGCAATCTGTCAAAACAGAACAGTCTGTAAAGAATGCAAGAGTATCAATACCTACCTGACTCCAAAAATTATGAACTAAAATTCCCACTGTAATAAATTTATCAGAGCTCAATATGCAAAAAGATTCAACATTATACCACTCTCTGACTTTTCTCGGAATTTTTTGCAACAGCAGTGAACTTTCTGTTTTCAAACAGCAACATGCAAACTAGCAAAATAAGCATGGAAAAGGCTATCCTTGACTTTTTATTGAAACTAAAGAGGAATAACACAATTCTAACTAACAGCAAGCAAAAACTAACAAAAGAAATTGACGCTCCAAGCAAAACACATATCATGTGGCGAATAAAAATTTAGCTCCAAGTAAAGTTACCGATGAACGAAGACGAAAGAGGGGATGCCTTCCGGGGCATCCCCAAGCTTAGTTTCTTGGTTGTCCTTGAATATTACCTTGGGGTGACTTGGGCATACCCAATCTTAGGCTCTTGCCACTCCTTATTCCATAGTCCATTGAATCTTTACCCAAAACTTGAAAACTTCAACCACACAAAAAACTCAAAACAAAACTCGTAAGCTCCGTTAGTATAAGAAAATAAAACCACCACTTAGGTACTGTAATGAACTCATTCTAAATTCGTATTGGTGTAATATCTACTGTACTCCATCTTATCTATGGTTCATACCCTCCGATACTACTCATAGATTCATCAAAATAAGCAAACAACACATAGAAAACAGAATCTGTCAAAAACAGAACAGTCTGTAGTAATCTATATAAAACGTATACTTATGGAACCCCAAAAATTATGAAATAAATTTCTGGACCTGAGAAATTTGTCTATTAATCATCTTCAAAAAGAATCAACCTAAAATCACTCTCCAGTAAAAAATGGCAGCTAATCTCGTGAGCGCTAAAGTTTCTGTTTTTCACAGCAAGATCACATAAACTTCACCCAAGTCTTTCCAAAGGTTCTACTTGGCACTTTATTGAAACAAAAGCTATAAAACATGATTACTACAGTAGAATAATCATGTGGACACACAAAAACAGTAAGGATAAATATTGGGTTGTCTCCCAACAAGCGCTTTTCTTTAATGCCTTTTAGCTAGGCATGATGATGACAATGATGCTCACATAAAAGATAAGAATTGAAACATAACGGGAGCATCATGAAGCACATGACTATCACATTTAAGTCTAACCCACTTCCTATGCATAGGGATTTTGTGAGAAAACAACTTATGGGAACAATAATCAACTAGCATAGGATGGTACAACAAGCATAACTTCAAGAATTTAAGCATATAGAGAGGAAACTTGACATTATTGCAATTCCTACAAGCATATGTTACTCCCTCATAATAATTTTCAGTAGCATCATGAATGAATTTAACAATATAACCAGCACCTAAAGCATTCTTTTCATGATCTACAAGCATAGAAAATTTACTACTCTCAACACAAGCAAATTTCTTCTCATGAATAGTAGTGGGAGCAAACTCAACAAAATAACTATCATGTGATTGAGAATTAAGATCAAGCTGACACGTTTCATGGTTATAATTATTCTTTAAAGCATACGTGTCATCACAATAATCATCATAGATAGGAGGCATGCTTTCATCATAGTAAATTTGCTCATCAAAGCTTGGGGGACAAAAAATATCATCTCCATCAAACATAGCTTTCCCAAGCTTGTGGCTTTGCATATCATTAGCATCATGGATATTCAAGGAATTCATACTAACAACATTGCAATCATGCTCATCATTCAAAAATTTAGTACCAAACATTCTATAGATTTCTTCTTCAAGCACTTGAGCACAATTGTCCTTTCCATCATACTCACGAAAGATATTAAAAAGGTGAAGCGTATGAGACAAACTCAACTCCATTTTTTTTGTAGTTTTTTTTATATAAACTAGACTAGTGCTAAAACAAGAAACAAAAAGATTCAATTGCAAGATCTAAAGATATACCTTCACTTACCTAGCCTCCCCGGCAACGGCGCCAGAAAAGAGCTTGATGTCTACTACACAACCTTCTTCTTGTAGACGTTGTTGGGCCTGCAAGTGCACAGGTTTGTAGGACAGTAGCAAATTTCCCTCAAGTGGATGACCTAAGGTTTATCAATCCGTGGGAGGCGTAGGATGAAGATGGTCTCTCTCAAACAACCCTGCAACCAAATAACAAAAAGTCTCTTGTGTCCCCAACACACCCAATACAATGGCAAATTGTATAGGTGCACTAGTTCGGCGAAGAGATGGTGATACAAGTGCAAATAGATAGTAGATAAAGGTTTTTGTAATCTGAAATAATAAAAACAGCAAGGTAACAAGCGGTAAAAGTGAGCGTAAACGGTATTGCAATGGTAGGAAACAAGGCCTAGGGTTCATACTTTCACTAGTGCAAGTTCTCTCAACAATAATAACATAGATAGAACATATGACAAGCCCTCAACATGCAACAAAGAGTCACTCCAAAGACACTAATAGCGGAGAACAAACGTAGAGATTATGGTCGGGTATGAAACCACCACAAAGCTATTCTTTCGGATCGATCTATAAAAGAGTTCGTACTAGAATAACACCTTAAGATACAAATCAACCAAAACCCTAATGTCACCTAGATACTCCATTGTCACCTCAAGTATCCGTGGGCATGATTATACGATATGCATCACACAATCTCAGATTCATCCAACCAACATAAAAGTACTTCAAAGAGTGCCCCAAAGTTTCTATCGGAGAGTCAAGAACGTGTGCCAACCCCTATGCATAGGTTCCCAAGTGTCACGAAACCCGCAAGTTGATCACCAAAACATACATCAAGTGGATCAATAGAATAACCCATTGTCACCACGGTTATCCCATGCAAGACATACATCAAGTGTTCATAAAAGACTCAATCCAATAAGATAACTTCAAAAGGGGAAACTCAATTCATCACAAGAGAGTAGAGGGGGAGAAACATCATAAGATCCAACTACAATAGCAAAGCTCGGGATACATCAAGATCGTGCCATAGATGGAACACGAGAGAGAACGTGAGAGAGAGATCAAACACATAGCTACTGGTACATACCCTCAGCCCCGAGGGTGAACTACTCCCTCCTCGTCATGGATAGCGCCGGGATGATGAAGATGGCCACCGGTGATGGGATCCCCCTCCGGCAGGGTGCCGGAACAAGGTCCCGATTGGTTTTTTGGTGGCTACAGAGGCTTGCGGCGGCGGAACTCCCGATCTATCTTCTGTTCTGGAAGTTTTAGGGCACGTAGGTATATATGGGTGCAGGGAGAATGTCGGTGGAGCTACGGGGGCCCCACGAGGCAGGGGGTGCGACCAGGGGGGAGGGCGCGCCCCCCATTCTCGTGAGCACCTCCCGCATCTTCTGACGTGGGGTCCAAGTCCATCAGGTGGGTTTCCTTCCAAAAATAACTTCTCCAGTTGATTTCGTTCCGTTTTGACTCCGTCTGATATTCCTTTTCCTCGAAACACTGAAATAGGCATAAAAGAGCAAATCTGGGCAGGGCCTCCGGTTAATAGGTTAGTCCCAAAAATAATATAAAAGTGGATAAGAAATCCCAATATTGCCTAAAACAGTAGATAAAGTAGCATGGAGCAATCAAAAATTATAGATACGTTGGAGACGTATCAATATGACCGAGGTGTTAAACAGTGGAGGGGGTACCGCACACGTCTAAGATAACAACTGTGGTGTTTTGGGGTGCCCCTTGCCACCGTATATAAAGGAGAGAGGAGGAGGAGGCCGGCCAAGGAGGGGCGCGCCTATAGGGGGAGTCCAACTAGGATTACCAATCCTAGTTGGAGTCCCCTTCCTTTTCCAAGAGAGGAAGAGAGGGAAAGAGGTGGAGGAGAAAGAGGAAAGGGGGGGCGCCCCTCCCCTAGTCCTATTCGGTATGGGCTAGGGAGGGGCGCACGCCTCCACCTGGTCGCTGCCTCCTCTCTTCCACTAAGGCCCATGAAGGCCCATTAATCCCCCGGGAGGTCCGGTAACCTCCCGATACTCCAAAAATGCCCGAACCATTCAGAAACCTTTCTGGTGTCCGAACATAGCCTTCCAATATATCAATCTTTATGTCTCGACCATTTCGAGACTCCTCGTCATGTCCATGATCTCATACGGGACTCCAAACATACTTCAGTCATCAAAAACACATAACTCATAATACAAATCGTCATCGAACGTTAAGCGTGCGGACCCTACGGGTTTGAGAATTATGTAGACATGATCGAGACACACCTCTGATCAATAACCAATAGTGGAACCTAGATGCTCATATTGGCTCCTACATATTCTATGAATGAAACATGGTCGAAAGAGACTCAAACTCCGGGAAGAGAAGGGGTGGGAGGGCGGGAAAAGAAAGGCAACTTAGAAGGGAAAACCGACGAATAACTTCAAGAGGAAACACTGGTTGAAATCATTGAGGAAAGAAAGCAAAGACTTCGCACGAGTAGGAAGGATACTCGATTGCAGACTCCGGCTCCGAGAAGGAAAAGGGTGGGCGGGTGGGAAAAGAAAACAACTGAGGATTGAACTTGCAAAAACAAAGAGGGTCGAATCGTCTTGATGAGAAAATGCACCGGATGAAAAGAGATGAGAACCAACGATCGGAAAACCAACTGCGTGATCCTAAAGAGAGTTTGAAAGGGAAGAGGAGTAATTCAAAACACCCACGTCAAGATTCCTCACCAGAGCGACGAAGGGGCTGAGGAGTAAAAAGAATTCCTACTCTCCGTTATAACTAGACTCCGAAAACAGTTTTCTTCTAGACTCGACAGCGGCCAAGCTACACGATCAATCAAGGGGGCTCCTAGGGTCGATAGAGGCTCTGATACCAACTTGTCACGCCCAATATGTGATACTATCCTAAAGAGACTCGAAGGTCCCACCAAGGATAGAACCGCATATTGATACGCTTTTGCAAGGTGGATATCATTACATCAACATTACATAATAGATGGGGATACATACAAAAGGCATACAATGCCACACGAATACAACATAATCTTACATAAGAGCACCATCCGACTACGGATGAAAAACAAACAGAAACTCAAACAACATCCACCCTGCTAGCCCAGGCTGCCGACCTGGAACCTGTCCCCTAATCGAAGAAGAAGCATAAGAAGAACTCCAAAACAAGCAAACATCGCTCTCGCGTCAAGATCATCGCATAACCTGTACCTGCAACTGTTGTTGTAGTAATCTGTGAGCCACGAGGACTCAGCAATCCCATTACCATGGGTATCAAGATTAGAAAAGCTTAATGGGTAAGGAAAGGGTAAAGTGGTGAGGTTGCAGCAGCGACTAAGCAACTATGGTGGCTAACATACGCAAATGAGAGCTAGAAGAGAACAAACGGAACGGTCGTGAAGCTAGCAACGATCAAGAAGTGATCCTGAACTCCTACTTACGTCAAACATAACCCAAAACCGTGTTCACTTCCTGGACTCCGCCTAAAAGAGACCATCACGGCTACACACGCGGTTGATGCATTTAATTAAGTCAAGTGTCAAGTTATCTACAACCGGACATTAACAAATTCCCATCTGCCACATAACCGCGGGCATGGCTCTCGAAAGTTTATACCCTGCAGGGGTGTCCCAACTTAGCCCATGACAAGCTCTCGAGATCAACGAAGGATATTCCTTCTCCCAGGAAGACCCGATCAGTCTTGGAATCCCGGTTACAAGACATTTCGAAAATGGTAAAACAAGACCAGCAAAGCTGCCCGATGTGCCGACAATCCCGATAGGAGCTGCACATATCTCGTTCTCAGGGCAACACCGGATGAGACATCCTACGAGTAAAACCAGACCTCGAGTTTCCCCGAGGGGGCCCTGCAGTCTACTCGGTTCGGACCAGCACTTAGAGAAGCATTGGCCCGGGGGGGCTAAAATAAAGATGACCCTTGGGTTAATTACTCCCAAGGGAAAGGTATAGGTGGTAGGCAAATGGTAAAACCAACTTGCTGGAGGAGTTTTATTCAAGGCGAACTGTCAAGGGGGTCCCATAAATCACCCAACCGTGTTAGGGACGCAAAATCCGGGAACATAATACCGATATGACGGAAACTAGGGTGGCAAGAGTGGAACAAAACACCAGGCATAAGGCCGAGCCTTCCACCCTTTACCAAATATATAGGTGCATTAATAATATAAGAGATATTGTGATATCCCAACATAAACATAAACCAATGTGGAGCAATCTTCATCTTCACCTGCAACTAGGAATGCTATAAGAGGGGCTGAGCAAAAGCGGGAAACATAGCCAAACAACGGTTTGCTAGGAAGGGTGAAAAGGTTAGAGGCTGACATGGCAGTTTGGGAGGCTTGAGCAACAAGAGATAGGTAGCGCGGCAAAGCGATAGAACGAAGCAACTAGCATAGCAATGATAGTAGTGAGATCCAAGGTGACGGTCATCTTGCCTGAAATCCCGAAGGAAGAAGAACGAGTCCATGAAGAAGATGAAGCCACGAAGACGAACCAAGCGTAGACGAACGAATCCTCACGATCGCAACGAAACGGGAACTATCGAGAAGAAGCACACAACATGGTAAACACACCACACATATACATGACAGGATGCACACTCAAGTATGATGCATGACAAAGGCTACATGAAGCTACTCATGGCAAGAGCTGATGCAAACAAGAGCAACACATCAAAGCAAGTTAAATGAGGCCGGAAACAACATATAACAATTCCGGTAAGTCCTCATATGCAAATTTAGAAATTGGTCCAGAACTGAATAAACCTTATGTTCAAGTTGTTAAACAACAAGTTAAGATGCGCCAAGATGATCTACACGAGATTCTAGTCAAGTTACATATAAAGTTCATTTAATTCGGAGCTACGGCCTAGAAGATATGAGCAAAACAAGTTAAACATGGCATTGATGCAAAATGCATACAAACATCAAGAAAACACATCAAAACAAGGATGCAACATGATAATATGAAATGCAAAACCAAGCAAGTTTCATATAGAGCACACTCAAAACGGAGCAACGGTTCAGCACATACACTCTATACAAGTTTAAAGGACAAGCTGTCCAAAACAGCAACTAGGCATCTTGCAAGCATCAAAACAACATGCTACATCATCCTAACATGATAACAAAAGGCATGTACATGAATTACATGTGAAGCATAACAAAACATGAACACTGAGCTATCTCCAGAAATCACTAGAACCCTGAGCGGCGGCCGGGCGGCGGCGCGCGGGCGCACGGGCGCACAAGGGCGGCGCGGGCGGCGGAGATGGGTGCGGTCGCGGCTCACGGGAGCCGGGCGACAGGGGCCGGCGGCGGGCCTGGCAGGCTGCGGGCGGCGGACGAGAGAGAGGGCGCGGGCGATGGTGAGGTGGCAGTGCGCGGTTGGCTAAGGTGGCGGGGTCGATGACGTGGCGGCGGCCGATTGGTCGGAGTGAGGTGGCCGGCGGACATGTCCGGTGCGGACGGATGTGTCCGGCGGCACGAGGAGGAAGACGCTAGGGTTTCATCTGCGCGAAAATTCGGGGAGGGGCACATATTTATGGGTAGAGCGAGCTAGGAGAGTCCAAGTGGGGAGCGGTTTTCGCCCACACGATCGTGATCAAACGACCAAGAGCATGGAGGGGGTTTGGATGGGTTATTGGGCCGCTTTGGAGGGGTGTTGGGCTGCAATATAAAGAGGGCTTTGCGGCTACCCGGTTAACCGTTGGAGTATCAAACGGACTCCAAATGGTACGAAACTTGACAAGCGGTCTACCGGTGCTATACCAAGGCCGCTTGGCAAAACTCGGGCCATTCCGAGAAAGTTTAACACCCGCACATGAAAAGAGACAAGAAGGGGACGCCGGATGACATAGGAGTGCCGGATTGCAAAATGGACAACAGGGAAAAAGCTCGGATGCATGAGACGAACCCGTATGCAAAATGAGATGCACATGATGACATGGCAAAATGCAACACGCAAGAAAATGACATGGCAACAACGGAGAATAACTAGAAGACACCTGGCGCATCAAAACCGGGGCGTTACAACACTCCTCCACTAACAAGAGATCTCGTCCCGAGATCTTAGGACCGAGACGGAAAGGAAAAAGGATGAGGTGAAACAAGAACTCAAGAGAAGAAGCAAAAAAATCGAGAGCACTCGAGAAGAAGAGAGGAACGACGAGAATGACGAGAATCGAAAGCTCACGGAATCAGATAGACTATGAAACCACTCCGGTTAGAATGAGATAAGAAACGAATAAGACTGAAAGTATTTAGGCAGCACTCCGGCTGGAAATGGGAGGAATAGAACACGAGCTTGAGAGGATGGAATGATACTTGATGAAGACATGACTAAAAACCCCCAGAAAGAATTGAAAGAGTTGAAAGAAAAGAACGTAGAAGAAAATGACAACTTGTGCCACGAATGGAATTGAAAGCATCTTTAGAAGGAAGGTTTAAACGGAGTTGTTGAGAAAATCAACAACGAAAAGAATAAGCTTGTTGTGGACTTATCCAAAAACAACTCAAAATTTGAGGTGAAATTATGCCACAACCAAATGCTTGAATATCTGGGAATAACGAAGAAATACAAAACTCCACTTCAAAAGAATACGGAGAATTAATTACCCTTCAAGACGCGAGAAGAAAAGATAGTTGAACTCCACCAACAAGAATCTTGATGAACTCTTGAAGAATGAATTAAATCATGACGAGCCACCGTGAAGAACTCCGGTAACAAAAGGATGACGAGATAAAATTGAAGGATGAAAGGGATAATATTGAAGCCTTGCGATGACTAGATGAAGGTTCCTACGAAAAGGCCGAGTAATTTTGAACTCCGGAAAAAAAAGATGAACAACTTAGAACCGAGAGATTATTCATCATGCACAATCCCTGAAGGAAGGAATTACTCAACTTGATGAAGAAGAATAAGAATTATGTTATGCTCATCCTCCACCAATTAAATTGATGAGCAATGGATTTTCATACTACTTATTCTTCTTGAAAAGGATTGAGAAGTGACATATCGCAAACTTGAGAAGGTCTTCATGAACCACCGGTAGGATTGAAAAGAACAAAAGGATTAATATGATGACAAAGGAAAAAAGAATCTGAATGAACCACCGGTAAGAATTTGGAAATGACTGACGAAAGAGAATGAAACATCGGGAAGAATTAGAAGAACCAATATGCTAGAGGGGATTTAGATGCAAAAGAACGGGAAGAACTCGAACTGATTAAAGAGCACTTGAACGAAGCGCCGGGATAATTGGATAACGTTAGCTGAAATGTGAGGGCAAAGAATTCTTCTGGAATAATGGCCTCCGGTGAAAAGAAATGGAAAAACAACTCCTAACATACTCCGGATGGTAAGAAAAGGATATCTGATAATTGGAATAATTTGCAAGCGTAACATGAAACTAGAACCATGAATCTTTGAGAGAACGAGCAAGATTTAGAGAAACTCTTCTTCGATCTTCAAAGCTGAGAATGACAACGAGAACCAGCACCAAAATTACTGAGATACTCCGGGAGAATGAAAAACGAAGAGGTTGAGCCAACAATGAAAATGATTTGAAATTGATCTTGGAAAAGATCTGACTGATGAAAATCATACTTACGTCAAACTTCAAAAAGGATTTGAGAATAACTCCGGAAAACTTAGAAGAGTCAGGTAGGATCCTGGTAAAAGACCTGTGGGTTAGGGCCCACTAAAAACAAACACCGTTGGAAAGGGATGTTGAACAGATAGATGATGCACCGGAACAAATGAAATATTTGAATGAGGTGACACCCTCGAATTAATTCAAACACAAACAAATCTCCTGAGATGTCTTGAGCACTCCGGAAGGATAAACTGGCGATAGGCGAACAAGCAGGGGAAACACTTGATCCAAGGAAAAGAATATGATCGACCGAAAAACTTGAATTGAGTCCACCGAAGAAGAAAAAGAGATGAAGAATGTCGAACAAAACGAGAATTCACCGGTTGAAACAACTGTCGAAAGACTGAAGATGCTCCACACGAATGAAATTGATGGTCGAAAGAGACTCAAACTCCGGGAAGAGAAGGGCTGGGAGGGCGGGAAAACAAATGCAACTTGGAAGGGAAAACCGATGAATAACTTCAAGAGGAAACACCGGTTGAAATCATTGAGGAAAGAAAGCAAAGACTTCGCACGAGTAGGAAGGATACTCGATTGCGGACTCCGGCTCCGAGAAGGAAAATGGTGGGCGGGTGGGAAAAGAAAACAACTGAGGATTGAACTTGCAAAAACAAAGAGGGTTGAATCGTCTTGACGAGAAAATGCACCGGATGAAAAGAGATGAGAACCAACAATCGAAAAACCAACTGCGTGATCCTAAAGAAAGTTTGAAAGGGAAGAGGAGTAATTCAAAACACCTACGTCAAGATTCCTCACCAGAGCGACGAAGGGGCTGAGGAGTAAAAAGAATTCCTACTCTCCGTTATAACTAGACTCCGAAAACAGTTTTCTTCTAGACTCGACAACGGCCAAGCTACACGATCAATCAAGGGGGCTCCTAGGGTCGGTCGAGGCTCTGATACCAACTTGTCACGCCCAATATGCGATACTATCCTAAAGAGACTCGAAGATCCCACCAAGGATAGAACCGCATATTGATACGCTTTTGCAAGGTGGATATCATTACATCAACATTACATAATAGATGGGGATACATACAAAAGGCATACAATGCCACACGAATACAACATCATCTTACATAAGAGCACCATCCGACTATGGATGAAAAACAAACAGAAACTCAAACGACATCCACCCTGCTAGCCCAGGCTGCCGACCTGGAACCTATCCCCTGATCGAAGAAGAAGCAGAAGAAGAACTCCAAAACAAGCAAACATCGCTCTCGCGTCAAGATCATCGCATAACCTATACCTGCAACTGTTGTTGTAGTAATCTGTGAGCCACGAGGACTCAGCAATCCCATTACCATGGGTATCAAGATTAGCAAAGCTTAATGGGTAAGGAAAGGGTAAAGTGGTGAGGTTGCAGCAGCGACTAAGCAAGTATGGTGGCTAACATATGAAAATGAGAGCGAGAAGAGAACAAACGGAATGGTCGTGAAGCTAGAAACAATCAAGAAGTGATCTTGAACTCCTACTTTCGTCAAACATAACCAAAAATCGTGTTCACTACTAGGACTCCGCCGAAAAGAGACCATCACGGCTACACACGCGGTTGATGTGTTTTAATTAAGTCAAGTGTCAAGTTATCTACAACCGGACATTAACAAATTCCCATCTGCCACATACCGCGGGCACGGCTCTCGAAAGTTTATACCCTGCAGGGGTGTCCCAACTTAGCCCATGATAAGCTCTCGCGATCAACGAAGGATATTCCTTCTCCCAGGAAGATCCGATCAGTCTCGGAATCCCGGTTACAAGACATTTCGACAATGGTAAAACAAGACCAGCAAAGTCGCCCGATGTGCCGACAATCCCGATAGGAGCTGCACATATCTCGTTCTCAGGGCAACACCGGATGAGACATCCTACGAGTAAAACCATACCTCGAGTTTCCCCGAGGAGGCCCCGCAGACTACTCGGTTCGGACCGGCACTTAGAGAAGCATTGGCCCGGGGGGGCTAAAATAAAGATGACCCTTGGGTTAATTACTCCCAAGGGAAAGGTATAGGTGGTAGGCAAATGGTAAAACCAACTTGCTGGAGGAGTTTTATTCAAGGCGAACTGTTAAGGGGGTCCCATAAATCACCCAACCGTGTTAGGGACGCAAAATCCGGGAACATAATACCGATATGACGGAAACTAGGGTGGCAAGAGTGGAACAAAACACCAGGCATAAGGCCGAGCCTTCCACCCTTTACCAAATATATAGGTGCATTAATAATATAAGAGATATTGTGATATCCCAACATAAACATAATCCAATGTGGAGCAATCTTCATCTTCACCTGCAACTAGGAACGCTATAAGAGGGGCTGAGCAAAAGCGGGAAACATAGCCAAACAACGGTTTGCTAGGAAGGGTGAAAAGGTTAGAGGCTGACATGGCAGTTTGGGAGGCTTGAGCAACAAGAGATAGGTAGCGCGGCAAAGCGATAGAACGAAGCAACTAGCATAGCAATGATAGTAGTGAGATCCAAGGTGACGGTCATCTTGCCTGAAATCCCGAAGGAAGAAGAACGAGTCCATGAAGAAGATGAAGCCACGAAGACGAACCAAGCGTAGACGAACGAATCCTCACGATCGCAACGAAACGGGAACTATCGAGAAGAAGCACACAACATGGTAAACACACCACACATATACATGACATGATGCACACTCAAGTATGATGCATGACAAAGGCTACATGAAGCTACTCATGGCAAGAGATGATGCAAACAAGAGCAACACATCAAAGCAAGTTAAATGAGGCCGAAAACAACATATAACAATTCCGGTAAGTCCTCATATGCAAATTGAGAAATTGGTCCAGAACTGAATAAACCTTATGTTCAAGTTGTTAAACAACAAGTTAAGATGCGCCAAGATGATCTACACGAGATTCTAGTCAAGTTACATATAAAGTTCATTTAATTCGGAGCTACGGCCTAGAAGATATGAGCAAAACAAGTTAAACATGACATTGATGCAAAATGCATACAAACATCAAGAAAACACTTCAAAACAAGGATGCAACATGATAATATGAAATGCAAAACCAAGCAAGTTTCATATAGAGCACACTCAAAACGGAGCAACGGTTCAACACATACACTATACAAGTTTAAAGGACAAGCTGTCCAAAACAGCAACTAGGCATCTTGCAAGCATCAAAACAACATGCTACAGCATCCTAACATGATAATAAAAGGCACGTACATGAATTACAGGTGAAGCATAACAAAACATGAACACTGAGCTATCTCCAGAAATCACTAGAACATGCTCAAAAGGTCATGGCAAGATTGCAAATAATAACAGTTTCAGACTCTACAGAAATAACATCAGATTGCAATGTTTAGAGCTATCAACAACATGTTACAGGAATCTATAATGGCAAACCAGGGCATGGCATGCTACTTCTAAAGGCAAAGAACAAAACTCCCTTAATGAACTTATTCCAAAGATCAACAGAAAAGATGGTATCATCCATGCAAACATGGCAAATGATATGGAAGATTCATACATGGCAGGAACAACAATAAGTCGGCATGTTGGTGAGCTTATAACACTCACCACAGAGCAATACATGGCATGGAAAGGTTACCAACAGTAAGAATACATGTTTATGAAGCTAAGCATGGCAATAGCATGGTCATAGGGTGCATGGATCACTAGCAAAACACATGGCAAAACTGAACTTAATGTTAACAGGATGACAGCAACATTATTTAGCAATTTGAGAGCAAGATTATAACAAGCTACAGCAGGCTATAAATGCAACCAAGGGAGTGAATGGATAGAGCATGACATTTATAACAAAACATCCTTAGTGAACATCTCCATATTATGCATAGAATGACTTGTAGAAGCAGGTTTACATAGCATCAGGATATAGCAGATTCAGACTAGCAAAACAGTAACAGCAAGTACCCTACTTCACGAGCTCGATGCACTCACTACAAGACTCAAAAAAATATATGGATTGCACCCCTGTAAAGATGGCATGATGTAGCACAAAACACATGTAGACATCAAGATCATAAGATGCATACATCAAATGCAATGAAAAAGACAAATCAGCAAGTTAGAACAGTTTCAGCAGGTAACATCATATAGCACTCTTGCAACGATGATTTGGGCATCAAGATAGACACAAACAAACATGGAACAATGGAGAAAAATGAAGAGCATCTCCCGTTGAAAATTTTGATATATCGTGCATGCGAAACGGATCTACGGTCAGAGAGTTACGACATTTTGAACAGGGCACCAGAATGCTGAAAATTAGGGACTTGGCGAAAAATTATACCCTCCGGGAAAAGTCAACTCGGGACGGAGATGTCCGGGACGCGGGGATGCCGTTTGCTTCGTCTCCTGGTGGATCTGATCCATATTCTTCTCCGGCGAGGCGGGGCGGTTCCGGCGAGGAGCTCCGACGAGGAGGAGGTCGGAGGAGGCGCGGGAGGTGGCCGGGGAGGTCGGGGACAACCGGATCCGGTCCGGCCCGACCGGATCCGCGGCGAGGCGGCAGAGGGCGGCGAGCTCGGGCAGGGGCCGGCGAACTCCCACGGCGGCGGGGCGGCGCTGGCGGGCGCGAAGGACGACGGGGCGGCGGCCGGAGGGCGGCGAGCTCGGCGAGGGTCGCCGGGCGACCGGCCGCCGGCGGAGCGGCGGCAGGGCGGCGGCGCGCGAGCGCACGGGCGCACAAGGGCGGCGCGGTCTGCGGACGGGCCGGCGGCGGAGATGGGTGCGGGCGCGGCTCGCGGGAGCCGGGCCGCGGGGGCCGGCGGCGGGCCTGGCGGGCCGCGGGCGGCGGAGGAGAGAGAGGGCGCGGGTGATGGTGAGGTGGCAGTGCGCAGTTCGCTGAGGCGGCGGGGTCGATGACGTGGCGGCGGGCGATTGGTCGGAGTGAGGTGGCCGGCGGACATGTCCGGCGCGGCCGGATGTGTCCGGCGGCGCGAGGAGGAAGACGCTATGGTTTCATCTGCGCGAAAAATCAGGGAGGGGCAAATATTTATAGGTAGAGGGAGCTAGGAGAGTTTAAATGGGGAGCGGTTTTCGCCCACACGGTCGTGATCGAACGACCAAGAGCATGGAGGGGGTTTGGATGGGTTATTGGCCGCTTTGGAGGGGTGTTGGGCTGCAACATAAAGAGGGCTTTGCGGCTACCCGGTTAACCGTTGGAGTATCAAACGGACTTCAAATGGTACGAAACTTGACAGGCGGTCTACCGGTGCTATATCAAGGCTACTTGGCAAAACTCGGGCCATTCTGAGAAAGTTTAACATCCGCACATGAAAAGAGACAAGAAGGGGACGCCAGATGACATAGGAGTGCCGGATTGCAAAATGTACAACAGGAAAAAAGCTTGGATGCATGAGACGAACCCGTATGCAAAATGAGATGCACATGATGACATGGCAAAATGCAACACGCAAGCAAATGACATGGCAACAACGGAAAATAACTGGAAGACACCTGGCGCATCGAAACCGGGGCGTTACATCTCTTTCCTTGGTACATACCACCACGTGATCTCCTTCCTCAGATACTCCCGAAAATCAAACTACAGCTACGACCGGATCCGCCCCTTTCTACATACCTCTCGCCCTGCAGATGCTAATGGAGTGATGGATTCGCCTCCCGTGACTGCGCGGTCCAATATTTCGCCCCTCCACAGATTTCTTCATCAGCTCGAACTTCTCTCTGATCTAAATCATTGCTTCCAATTTCTTTCTCTTATCTCTTGGTAGACCCGGATCTGCATCCTCTGCCACTTCCGCCTCCTTCTTTATCCATGAATGGAGCGCCTTCTCCATCTTCCTTCAGATCTCTCCGAGGCCCAACGGGTCCTCAGTCGCGAGATGGTGGTAGCGGGTTGGATCTCTTAGACTTTCATGGTAGGTGGGATGGGTGGGGGACGGAGCCAGAGACAGGGGCGGCAAGCCGCCTTCTGGTCGCCTCCCATTCGTCTCCAGGCACGGAGCTAATTTCCGGGGATCATTTTCTTTACTGTCATGCTTATATTCAATACATATTGCCACAAGTATACATAATCAAATTAACTAATCAAATTTTGATTCTCATGTTATCAATTCAAGTTTTCATCGCCCAATTCCCGCAACATCACGTGGGGTATCCTCTGTGTTGTTAGGCTTGATCGGAAGACTATATCATGCTAAACAAGAAATCTACTCCTTACGAAACGGCTAAAACAAAAATCGAACAGCCAAGTGGACTAATCAAAAGGTTGAAGTCCCAATATATATATATATATATATATATATATATATATATATATATATATATATATATATATATATATATGCTTTTTTTAAACATAGTAGAACAAATACTCATATGGACGCAGATAAGCTAGCCCTATGAACGCACGCAGACACATTTTAAGATTGGAGAAGTCATCACAGATAACTTCGTAGTTGACTTGCTCCCACTGAACGCACATCACCAAAAGGCCTATATAAATCCAGGAAAATACAATCACCGGTGTCAAGTCTATGACTTGAGCCCTGATGGAATGGTTTCCACCACGAGGAACTTAACCATTTGAGTTATGCTCAGTTTGCCTATTAGTATGCTTTTAATTTAATAGTAAGTATATGGCATAGATTCATGTCAAAAAAAAAAAGATGGTAGTATATTGCATAGATTGATAGATGATGCAACACGACCTTGCCACACAGCACAAGTAGAACCGTCTGGATGACGCAAACAGCTCGCATATCTACATATCTACATGCCAGAGTGGCCACATACACACAACAGTGAAGCCAAAGAGGATGACGATGATATCTACAGGCGAATGCCCTCCCTTCACCCACTACACATGTGGATCCGTGGCCGCAGCCGGTTATATCAAGGGAGATGGACAAATACACACAGCTTTCGCACGCGAGGAGGGTCGATCAACAATCAAGGCACGCGCGTAGCTAGTGTAGGACAGCAGGAGAAGGAGGAAGAGGACACCAGGTACAGATGACATTCTTATCGATCGGTCGACAGACACATAGTATTTTTTTGGTGCGGCAGTGGTCCGGTTTCCTCCGTCTCTTCATTGGCTCCGCTCTGCAGGCAGGCCGGTACGAAAATGGATATTGTAGGCCGCCCGCAATCCAAGCGAGCTACCCGCCGGAGATGCAAAGCACTTTGGTTGGTGGTCTGTTCACGTCCATCCACCCCGCATCATCACGTCTCGCCGTCGGCCACTGCTTTTCTAGTTTAAGCTTCCTCTACGCAGCTAATCCACTCCCGGTCTGAGATGATGGGCTCGTCTAATGTGTTCCTGTCACCGTCACTATCACGGGCTCGGCCGTGCCCTGCGGCTAGTGCTCGTGCGATGACACCACGCGTGGATCATGATCTTCGGCACTTGTTAATTGAGGGATAGATTTTCTAAGCAGGGGATGCAGATGGCGCCTGGCACTGAAGTTTCAAGTGGCGCGGGCAGGTGGCGGAGAAGAGCCATGCTGTGGCATTTTAGGATCGTACGTCATGCATGTCACATCCTTGTTTCCAGTATATTGGGACAGGTAAGATCAGTGCATGAATATATAGCAAGAGTCACAAAAACGTCTTACACTATGAGACGGAGGAAGTACGATTTCATTAACTAAAAGCTTACAACTCAATCTTTTCCTCTCTCCCGCCAAAAAAGAAAAAAGAACGCAATCCTTTTCTGTGCTTGCTTAATGTACGTAACAATATCCAGTCATTTACCATCAAATGAACGTTTTCGTTGCGTATGTACAGTAGGCTCTTCTCAATGCTCCACCTTGTACAGATGTGTCGGTGTATTAAAGTAGGGGTACCTTAGTATCCCGAACCTGTGCACGGGCAGTCGCAGCGTCCCGCGGCAAGGCTTGCCGGGTGCCCGCCAAGATCCACCATAGTTCCTATTGGAGCCATTCAAGAGGAGCTTGCCGGGAAGGCCAACCAAGGCATTTCAAGGAACTTGCTGCGACGCGCCGCGCGTCCCGGCAAGACCCGGCGAGCGACAAGCTTCCGGGCGCGACAAAGACAACAGCCGCGGCAAGGCGCTTGCCGCGGCAAGCCACCTCTCTGTGCCCACGCTCCAGCGCATCCGACGACGTGTCGCCACAGGACCGTTCCAGGCGTACGTGGCGAGAAGCTGTGCAGCCAAGCGGTGCGAGGTGGCGAGTGGAGATGACGAGAATGCCATCGTGGCAAGCGGTGGCGCCCCTAACGGTCGCTTTTCTGCACTGTTTAGGCGACGCGGACGGGCATTAAATGCTCTTGTCCCCTGCCGTCAGAGTTAGGTAGAGTGCACTATAGAAGCAGTTGTACCAACCACCCTTTTTACATTTGTACCCTTGCCTGCGTTGCCACCTGTCGATGACCCCTTGAGCCTATAAAAGGAGGCCCATGCGCAACGTAGAGGGGGTTCGACTCACTCGAGACCAGAACACTTCCACGCTCTCGAGCAAAAAGCATAATACAACCACAAAGTAGCAGTAGGAGTATTATCTCTCCGGAGAGCTCCGAAGCTGGGTAAAAATCGCTCGCGTGCCTCGCCTCGATCCGCTCTTCGTGCGCCCTCCGCTCCCTTGCCGGACCGAAAAGGGGCCCTGCCCCATAGGTGTTCGTTTCCCATGACATCTTTGGCGCGCCAGGTTGGGGGCGTCGAGGTTGTGTGAACCCGATCCGGCGTTCACGCGGGCCAGATCTTCATCATCTTCATCGACATGCCACCGAAGAAGAAGGCTTCAGAGGTGGCTGCTCCGTCCGCGTCGATTCCACCACCACCGGAGCAAACGGGCGGTGAGATAGACGCCGGCGGACGAACGGGCGCCGACGAGGAAGCTCAAGCTGCCGCCAGGTCCAAGGACAAGGCCGCGCAAACTTCGGCGTCCGTACACGCACCGCGCCCATCTCAGGAGGCGCGAGACCGACAGCGTCATGGTGCTCGTAGTACCATACGCTCTTTGGATCAAGGTCGAGCTGGTGGATCTCGGGATGCTCAGGGCCAGCACGCACGCCAGCCTGCTGGCACGAGCAAGACACGGTCGCCTGGACGGGATCCTGCTCCTTCTAACATAGTTAGAAGTCCGAGCATATCCCGCTCCTCACACTGTTCGCCACCGCCACCAAAGACTCCAGAAGAAGCGTTGGCTCGAGCCCAACTGCTCCTGGATTACCCTCCGACGGCGGACAAGATCAACGGTTGGAGGGCCACCATTCAGAGCCTCATCGGCTTCGCCAACGGCGACACTCCCCGGCAACCGAGCACATCGAAGCCGCGGCAAGACGCCCAGGCGCAAGCCGATGGCGACAAGACTGGTGGGGGTGCAACCACCGTGCACTCCCCGCCCCGAAGGCCGAGATCGCCAACTCGCCGGGTCAACCTCGACACCGACTCCACGGCGTCGTCGGATCCACGAGCTCGTCGCGATCAACGCCAAGTTCTTCAAGAACGACAACAAGAAGACGCTCGTACTCGCATCGAGCGTCGAAGAGAAGCGCGGCGTCAGTCAGACCAACGCGCTGGGCCCGCTGTTGACATGCATGCGCCAGGGGAACCAGGCGACTTGCCGTACGCGGTAGGTTTCCCTGCGTTTACTCGCGAGCTGCGGAAAGTCCAGTGGCCCAGCACAAAGAACTTCAAGCCAGATGTACCGGAGAAGTATGATGGCAGGTTGCATCCGTCGGAGTTCCTCAGCATCTACACCATCGCGGTGCAAGCTGCTAGGGGGCGCGACGAGAAGATCCTTGCCAACTACTTCCCACTGGTGCTCAAGCCCAATGTCAGATCCTGGCTCATGCACTTGCCGGACGACTCCATCTCCTCATGGGCGGATCTGTGTCATCAGTTTGTCGGCGCCTTCACAGGCGGCCACAAGCCCCATGGCCAGGAGAGCGATCTTCATCTGCTCGCCCAGAAGGAAGGAGAACCCCTGCGCATGTATATTCAGAGATTCAGCCAAGTGCAGCACAACATCCCAGATGTCCACCCCGCCGCGGTCATCAGCGCGTTCCATCAGAACGTGCGTAACCGCAGGATGCGGGAGGAGATGGCGATGTGCAAGATAAGAGACGTCAGTGAGCTCTACGCCCTGGCCGACAGGTGTGCACGTGCTGAGGAAGGGAGGAAACTCCTCGGAGAGAACACAGGAGCAGGGGGGTCTGACAGTGAGGATGCCGCCCCGGCAAAGAAAAACCGGCGGCGGAACAACAGAAGAAGGAAAGGCAAAGATGTGGTAGCTGCCGAGCAGTCCGGCAACGGAGGTGGCGCCAAGGAAACAGAACCTGTGGCGGCCGCCGACAAGCAGGGCGGCTCCGACAAGCAATACTGCAAGATCCACCGCACCAAGGGCCATGATCTTCAGAGCTGCAAGAAGGTTGAACAGCTTGTTGAACAGCAGAAAGATGAATACGAGCGACGCGACAAGGAGAAGGCCCAGGAAGGTACTGGTGGATCCGGCAAGAAGCGTCCCGGCAGGGGAGGACGCCGCGGCAAGGCCAAGCAGCGGCAAGGAGACAGGCTTCCCCGCGGCCGCGACAAGGATGAAGATGAAGACGACGACAAAGACATGGAGGATGATGAGACCGATGAGCAGGAGTTTCAGAAAGCAACAGAGGTTATGTGCATTGACGGTGGTGCTTCTCTGCATACTTCGCACCGCCAGCTCAAATAGTGGGTGCGGGAAGTTAATGCAGCAGAACCACCCGTTGAATCACGCAAGCCTCTGAGGTGGTCCAGCACGCCTATCATCTTTGACATTGAGGACCACCCTGATCGCATCACTGCGGTCGGGTGCTTGCTGATGTTGGTTTCACCAACTATCCGCAACCTCAAGGTCACAAAGATGCTAGTTGACGGCGGAGCCGGCTTGAATCTGATCTCCTCCGCCGTACTCAAGAAGCTCCAGATCCCCGACAGCGAGCTCGAAGAGACCGGTACATTCCAAGGAATCAATCCGGGAAGGAGCAAGCCGAAGGGGAAGATCACGTTGCCAGTGACATTTGGCAGCGAGCTGAACTTCAGAACAGAGAAAGTCACCTTTGACGTTGCTGATTTCCCATTGCCCTACAATGGGATACTCGGCCGTCCAGCGCTCGCCAAGTTCATGGCAGCCTCTCACTATGCCTACAACGTGCTCAAGATGCCAGGTCCGAGAAGTGTCATCTCTGTCCCTGGCGACAAGAAAGATGCCCTTATCTGCACCGACAAAATCTATCGGGAAGCAGCAGCCGCAGCAGATCACAAAACACTTGCCGCTGAAGCTCCCGGGGGGGAAGAAGAAGACCAAGTCCGGCAAGAGCTCTGATGCCCACTCCGGCAAGCGCACCTCTTCGGAGTGCTGCGCTACCGTCGAGGACGCACCATCGAGCTCCACCGGCAAGTGTAAGAAGGCGAAGGCAGCTCCGCCAGAGACCAAGAAAGTGGCCGCCAAGGAGGACGGCACTGGTGGTACTTTCACCATCAGTGCCACGCTCGACCCTAAATAGGAAAGCGCGCTCGTTGCTTTCCTGCGGGCGAATGTCGATGTGTTTGCATGGCAACCATCTGACATCCCCGGTGTTCCCAGGAAAGTAATTGAGCACCACCTTGCCGTCTGTCCTCACGCGCGGCCCGTCAAGCAAAAAGTTAGGAAGCAAGCAGTGGAGCGCCAAGAATTCATTGCTGAAGAGATCAAGAAGTTGGAAGCAGCAGGCCTTGTCAGAGGAGTGCTCCATCCTACGTGGTTGGCCAATCCTGTAGTCGTGCGCAAGGCGAACGGAAAATGGAGGCTTTGTATTGACTTCACTGATGTTAATAAAGCTTGTCCCAAAGATCCATTTCCCTTGCCGCGCATTGACCAGATTGTCGACTCCACGGCAGGATGTGATTTGCTTTCATTTCTTGATGCATATTCAGGATATCATCAGATCTTCATGGCAGAAGAGGATGAGGAGAAAACCACATTTATCACTCCATGTGGCACATACTGTTTTGTACGGATGCCTTTCGGACTAAAGAATGCTGGTTCAACATTTGCAAGGGTAGTTCACGAAGCTTTTGAGCCACAGTTGCACAGAAATGTAGAAGCTTACATGAATGACATAGTGGTCAAGAGCAAAGACAGAGCAACTCTGATCCAAGATTTGGACGAGACCTTTGCAAATCTACGCAAGATCAACCTCAAGCTCAACCCCGAGAAGTGCGTATTTGGAGTTTCCTCCGGCAAGCTTCTCGGGTTCTTTGTGTCTCAGCGGGGAATTGAAGCCAACCCCGACAAGATTAAGGCCATTGAGCAGATTGAAGCACCGAAGCGCGTCAAGGATGTGCGAAGGCTTGCCGGCTGCGTGGCTGCTCTCAGCAGGTTTATCTCTAAGTCTGCTGAGCGCGCCCTGCCCTTTTTCAAAGTATTGAAGAAGGCAGGTCCAATGAAATGGACTCCAGAAGCGGAGGCTGCACTGCAGGACTTGAAGAGGTACCTGTCCTCCACTCCAATACTTGTCGCACCTAAGCCGCAAGAGAAGTTGTTGTTGTATCTAGCGGCAACCAATCAAGTGGTTAGTGCTGCGTTAGTAGCGGAAAGGGAGGCAGATGATGAGCCAGCGGCCACGGCAAGCGCGTCCAGTGACAAGCAGGGGGCTTCCCCGACAAGCTCTGGTCCCGACAAGGATGGATCTGTGCAGCCACAAGAAGAGAAGCAGAAGAGAATGGTGCAGCGCCCAGTTTACTTTATCAGTTCCCTTCTGCAGGGGGCTAGATCAAGGTACTCTGGTGTGCAGAAATTGCTTTTCGGCCTTCTCATGGCCTCGAGAAAGCTGCGCCATTACTTTCAAGCACATGAGATCACAGTTGTCACTCGCTTTCCGTTGAAGAGGATATTGCAGAATCCAGAAGCAACAGGCAGGATTGTCGAGTGGGCACTGGAATTGTCAAGCTTTGGCCTCAAGTTTGAGAGTAATTCAACTATCTAGAGCCGAGCATTGGCAGAATTCATAGCAGAATGGACGCCGACACCTGATGAAGAAACTCCAGAGACGAGCATTCCCGTCAAGGAAGCAAGCAAAGAATGGATCATGTACTTTGATGGTGCCTTCTCGCTGCAAGGCGCCGGTGCGGGCGTGTTGCTTGTCGCACCCACCGGAGAGCACCTCAAGTACGTGGTCCAGATGCACTTTCCCAAGGAGCAAGCGACAAACAATACTGCAGAGTATGAAGGTTTGCTTGCCGGACTCAGGATCGCAGCAGACCTTGGGATCAAGAAGCTTATTGTTAGGGGTGACTCACAGCTTGTCGTCCGTCAAATAAACAAAGATTATCAGAGTCCATTGATGGAAGCTTACATTGATGAAGTGAGAAAATTGGAAGAGCATTTTGACGGCCTACAGATGGAGCATGTTCCGAGAGCCCAGAACGACGTTGCCGATGGCCTGTCAAAATGTGCTGCATTAAAGTTACCTATGGAACCAGGGATCTTTGTGCTCAAGCTGACTCAACCATCTGTAACACCATCAACTGGACAGAGCAAGAAGAGGAAGTTGGTTTCCGGTGACTACTTTCCGGCAGAGCTCCCCGAAGCCGCCGCTAAGAAGGGCCCCAAGATCAACACTAAGAGTGCTGAGGAGCAGTCTGTCCGACAAGCCCTAAGGTTTGTTCCGTTGAAGCAGACGCTCCCGACAAGTTTTGCTCCGGCAAGCTTGCCGGGGAACATCAAGCTCCAGCTGAACCGCAGGTTCTTGCCGTAGAAGCAGATGTTCCCGCAGCGGCATTTGTGCCTTTAGTCCTTGTCGTTGAGCCGCAAGCTCCGACATGGGCGCAGCAGATTGTCCGTTTCCTTCAGACAGGAGAACTTCCCGAAGAGCAAGAAGAAGCGGAGAGAGTAGCCCGGCAATCAACTATGTACCAGTTTGTCGACGACATACTGTACAGAAAAAGATTCAACGGAGTGAAATTGAAGTGCATTCCCCGGGAAGATGGATAGAAGTTGTTGGCGGAGATACATGGAGGCATATGTGGTCATCACATTGGCGCAAGAGCACTTGCCGGCAAAGCATTTCGGCAAGGTTTCTTTTGGCCAACAGCCCTCCAGGATGCAACTGCACAAGTAACCAAGTGCGAAGCGTGCCAGTTCCATTCCAAGCAGATACATCAGCCAGCTCAAGCTCTCCAGACGATCCCTTTATCCTGGCCATTTTCGGTCTGGGGGCTCGACATCCTCGGCCCCTTTCCCCGAGCTGTCGGGGGCTTTGAGTACTTGTACATTGCAATCGACAAGTTCACAAAGTGGCCAGAAGTGGAACCAGTGACAAAGGTGATAGCACAGTCAGCAGTCAAGTTCTTCAGGTCGATTGTTTGCCGTTTCGGAGTCCAGGATCATCACCGACAATGGCACACAGTTCACGAGCCGCACCTCCATGCAGTACGTCCAAGATCTTGGTGCCAAGGTCTGCTTCACTTCTGTTGCTCACCCGAGAAGCAACGGTCAAGCGGAGAGGGCAAATGCTGAAGTGCTGCGCGGGCTCAAGACCAGAACTTTCGACAGGCTACACAAGTGCGGAAAGAACTGGATCGAGGAGCTGCCGGTGGTTCTTTGGTCGATCAGGACGACGCCAAATCGAGCTACTGGCCAGACACCTTTCGCTCTAGTCTATGGAGCAGAGGCAGTTCTCCCCACGGAACTCGTATACGGATCGCCTCAAGTGCTCGCTTATGATGAGTTTGAGCAAGAGCAGCTGCGGCAAGATGACGCGCTGCTCCTTGAGGAAGATCGTCTTCAGGCTGCTGTACGAGCTGCTCAATACCAGCAAGCTTTGCGCCGCTACCATAGCCGCAAAGTCAATGCCAGAAGTCTCGAGGAAGGCGACCTTGTCCTTAGGCGCGTTCAATCCGCCAAGAATTCCAACAAGTTGACGCCGAAGTGGGAAGGCCCTTATCGGGTGAAATGAGTCACTAGGCCTGGCGCGGTCCGCCTTGAGACCGAAGATGGCTTTCCGGTGAGCAACTCCTGGAACATTGAGCATCTTCGTAAGTTTTACCCATAAGGCGCGGTTGCCGGAACCTGTTCCGGCAACCACCTTTTGTACAAGCCTTGCCGATGTCGCATGTAACCCTTTGTACAAAGCCGGGCGCAGATCCCGTGCATAAATAAAGATCATATGCTCCGCACATCTTGTCAAATCTCATGCTTTCTCTTTTTTGCATGCATTATCTGACACTTTGTGCAGCACTTGCCTCCGGTAAGCAATAACGAGCCTTAAGGCTTCATATCTTTATTTTCTCTTCTTTCTTTTTCCCAAAAGGAAGGTTCCCTCGCCCACAAGTTCACCGGGGGGGAGGGAAGGAGAAGATTATGGTGTGGACCAGGCGTCGTTCAAGAAAAGTATCGCCTTGCCGAGACGCGAACGACAGAAAAGCTAAGTTGCCAAAGTTTGAGCACAATCAGTCTTAAAATTTTTAAGTTATCTTCCTTGAACGACCATGCTTTGTATGGAAAACTTGTGCGCGGAGGAACCAACTCGTAGCTAGTTGCGCCCTTACTTTGTTTCGAGTCCGCTCAACAACTTAAGTGTGCTGCAACTAGTTGCGACAAGGTTTCTTGCCGGAGGCGACACCGCCAGCAGGCTGCTGATGTTCCGCACTCAGCACTCGCGACAAAGGTGCCTGCGCCGGCAAGTTCCCTAAAAGTGTAGAGTAAACACATACAAAGGCAGGAATCAAGTAAAGGAAATAGCATAGCAAATACCACCCAAGATAAAGTTATATTACAAAGATAACTTGCCGCGCTCTAATAGATTGTTCCTGTAACGTGTCTAGCAGCGGCAAGAGAAGGAGAAAACGGGCGGCCTAATCTACGCAGCCACCATCAAGCCTCCTGACTTCATTCACCTTGTCCATAATGGGTGCGACAAGGGCCTTGAGCTCTTCAAGATCAGCACCCGCCGGCAGCTTCTTGAGGACGTTGGTGAGGTTGAGGCCTGGGTTTCGGAAGACCACCTTCACCAACACCTTCTCCAGGACTCTGGCACAGATCGTGCGCGACTCGTCGGCCAGCTGCTTTGGGATCCTTTCCCGGAGTTGCTGGAGAGCCGTCGCCACGCCCTTGAAGAACAGAGTGAGCTTGGCGCTGGGCTGGAGGTTCTCATCAGAAGAGTACCCGAAGCCCTCCAATTCCAGCTGCGCCAGCTCCTCGTCGATGACTGCGGCGATGTTGACGAGGCCCTCCGTCCAGAGCTCCACAGTAGCCCTGAAGGTGTTCTGGGTTTTGGCGGCCCTCGTCAGTAGCGCCTCGTTGGCCTTGATCTCTCCTTTCAAGTCCTCCTCCCGCTTCTTGGCGCCGTCCAGCGTCTCAGTCAGCGTGGCCAGCTTCAGCTCCAGATCATCATTTGAATCTTTGGCGGTGCTCAGCTCTTTGCCCCTCTCGAGGAGACGACCCTGCAGCTCGCCATGGGCAAGGGCGTCCTTCTCACGCTCGCGCTGGAGCGCGGCAAGATCTTCGTTCTTCGCCTTGAGAGTGGCTTCTAGCTCCGTCACCTTCACCTCCAGCTCCTTCTTGGCGGCCTCGGCAGCTGCAGCAGCATCCTTCACTTCCTTGAGGGCCCCACCAAGTGTCTCCTCGCACGCGGCAAGCTCCTCCTCATAGCTGTCCAAGTTGACCTTCCGCTGCGTCAACTCGCCTTCTCGCGCGGACTGCTCCTCGGCGGCAAGCCGTTGTTGCTCTTCGGCTTCTGCCTTCTCGAGGAGGAAGGCCTTCCGCGCCTCGACAAGTTGCGCCCTCTCCTCCGCAATGGACCGAAGGGCCTCTTGGTTGCGACTCTGGAGCTCCTCTGCATGCTTCTCGATATCTACTCCTGCCTGCGCGACAAGCGCTTCCCGGGACTCCAGTTTGGCTTCTCGGGCGCGGTAGAGCGACACCAGCTTCCGGAGCAGCTGCTCCTCCTCAGACTCGCCGCTGCTGCTGCTTGGCACGTCAACCACCGTCAGCCCAGCGGAGGCGAGCACTTCTCCGTCAATAGCTTCTCCCTCGACCGGCGCCCTGGAGCTTGACGCCCAGGGGAGCTTGATGAAGACACCGTCGCCGGCCTTCAAGTAGGCGCCGGGCTGGGGCTCTTCGGAGCCTGGCGCTGCGTCAGCGGCGGAGGGATCGGCGGTCGGCGTAGCGCCTTGCGCTCCTGCGGCCCCAGGGTCGTCAGTGCGATCGCCGGATCCCTCGCCAGCTCCTGCGCCGGCAGCCTTGGCGGCCTCTTCGTCGGCGGGATCATCAGCGCTGGCCTCTTCTTCGGTGGCGACGGCATCGTCAGTGTTGCCGCTCATGTTCTCCTCGCCGGTGGCCTCGGTCTCCATCGGCTCCATGGAGGGAGGATCTGAAGACAGGAAGAGGGAGAAAAAAGTCAAGCAAATATCCAAAAAAAAGAAGATCAGAAGAAGAAGAATCCAAGGGAAGTTTCAAACAAGGGAAATTACCAGTACTGGGATCCACGGTCATGGGCTCCACCACCGGAGGGTCGCTGGTGCTGCCCCTTGTCGGAGACTCCTCCCTTGCCGGGGACCTCTCCCTTGCCAGAGAGCGCTCCCTTGCCGGGGAATCCGTCCTCGGCGGCGTAGTTGAAGCAGATGTCACCTCAGGAGCGGCTTCCGGTTGCTCCTGGTGAACCTGTTCTGCTCCTACACAGGCAAATCAACAGTCAGTAAAGGAAAGAGCACCCATGCGCGCCCCACAACAGGAAGTGAACAAATACTTACGCTGGGGGCTGCGCTGGGGGCTGCCTCGAGGAGTAGTTGCCGGGTCCGACAAGGTGGTCTCGGACGCGCCCTCTGTTGTCACAGCGGGATCGTCCTCGATGACAACCACGGGGACCTTGGCCCTCTTCGCCGCTCTCTCGGCCAGAGTCCTGAAAAGGAACAAGGTTCAGAAGGAAGCAGATCAGATACAAGACAAGAAACAACAAGAATTGAAGAAATACAAACACAAGAGCGAAACTTACTCCTCTTCTTCCTCCTCGTCGGAGCTGAGCGCGGAAAGATCGAAGTCCGGTACTCTTTCGGCGTGGCGAGACGGAGGAGTAGGCTCCCTTGGCCGCTTGGCGGGAGCTGCAGCAGGATCAGAAGCGGCGGCCCGAGAGGACCCCGCTCCAGTTGCCGGCGCGGTGTGAGATGCTCCCGCGGCAACGGTGCTTGTCGCGGTGGAGTGTGTCCCGTGGCGCGGCGGCTGTTGGACCGTCTGCCGCCCTGCTATGTCTCCAGTCCTGCGGAGGCGCCTTCTTGTTGGAGCTGGGGGCTGCACTGGGAGCTCCGCTTGCGGCAAGTTGCTTGAAGACGGCTGGCCACTTGCACCCTCGGCGGGCTCGCTCGATTCGGCTTCGGGCTCTCCCTCGCCGACGACCTCACCGACAAGCTCCTCCCGGTCGGCAAGGCTTGCCGCCTCGGCTGCCTCTGCCTCCTCCACAGTAAACCCGAACTCACCCACGGCGGCGGCCGCCGCCGCCTCTTCCGCCCTGGTGGCAATGCGCCGCATCTCATCATCGGTGATGTCGCGGGTGAGGAGCCTCTGCTCGTCGGCGCGGACCGCCACCTCCACCAAGTCGTCGAAGAATTGCTGCACGACATCGTCGGCGGGCTCCTGCCAGGTTGGGATAATCCCATGCGAGTCGCACTCCGGCATCATTGCGCGGATGCGATCGAGCTGGGAGTTGTTGCACAATGGGACGATGCCCTGTGGCAGCCTGAACCACTCGGGATGGTTGGGGTCGTGCTTGAACAGCTCCTTGAGTGTCCCATCCAACTCTAAGACAGTGAAATTAAAATTGAGGCCCGGGCGCAGCCTCATGATATCCGCCGGACCCCCGAACAGCCAGGCGGGCCTCCCCCTCTCCTGCAAAGGGGCGATGCGGCGGTGAAGAAAGTCCGCGCCAACAGCACCTACAGTAAGCCCGGCAAGCCTGAGCCGCAAGATCCGGGTGGTGGCGATCTTCAGTCTAGCATCGTCCGCCGCCAGGGCGCTCCAATCGCCGCCGCGTACTACTCGGGCTTGGCGCAAGTTGGTGAATGGCTGCGGGTTCGCATCAACAATCCAACACCATTCCGCTCTCCATTCCTCCCATTTGCTACGGAGCTCCCCCTCCAGATAGACCTTCATACCGGCTCTCGAGATCCAGGCGATCCCGCCAGATAAGGCTCTCCTTTCTCGACCCGGGGTATGAAGTAGTGGCGGAAAAGGGCTACGTTTGGGTGGATTCCGACGAAGTTCTCGCAGAGATGTGCGAAAACCGCCATGGTCAGAACGGCGTTGGGGGTGAAATCAAGGAGATGGAATCCGTATGTGTTCATGATGTCACAGAAGAAATCGGAAAAGGGCGGGCAGAGCCCGCAATAGAAGAACAGTGCAAAGAAGGGGTATCCTTTTGGACACCATTTCGAAGTGGAAGCTTCGGCGGAAAGTACCTGCGTGCGCGGATGCGCCCGCGTCTCCGTCGACCAGAAAAGATAGAACCATTCCCTCAACTCCTTCGCGGAGAGCTCAGGGGGGAAGAGTGCCCGCTCCTTCCGCAGCGCTTCAAGCCGCAGCGCCTCGGCCGACTTCGCACCCTTCCCGGTCTTCGGAGCCATGGCGGAGGTGGTGGGGGAGAGCGAGGGCATTGGCAGCGACGACGGCGACGGGGGGCGGAGCGCTGCTCTCTTTCGGCTTTGGGAAGCGGAGGGGAGCGGCGGAGATTTCTGAGGTTGGAACCGCAAGTGGCGAATGTGGGGGAACGGCCCCTGTTTCCCCTGCTTATAAAGAGGAGGAGGCGAACGTTACGCTTTTTTCGAATAAAGAATCACCCACGATCTCTCCCACGACGCCGCGTTCGACGCGTGCCGTTACGGGAGGGCGCGGTGGATACGGAGTTAGATATGGTGTGGACCCAGACCGCGTGTGCTCGTGCCCTGTTTTGGGCCTGGCCCAACAGCGCTCGGCACCGTGTGTGGCCCAGGCCCGGGGGCTCCTGTCGGTGTACTAAAGTAGGGGTACCTTAGTATCCTGAACCTGTGCACGGGCAGTCGCAGCGTCCCGCGGCAAGGCTTGCCGGGTGCCCGCCAAGATCCTCCATAGTTCCTATTGGAGCCATTCAAGAACAAAGTGTTTTAACTGAGAAGACAAGGCCCCGGCAAGAGGAGCTTGCCGGGAAGGACAAGGCCCCGGCAAGAGGAGCTTGCCGGGAAGGCCAACCAAGGCATTTCAAGGAACTTGCCGCGACGCGCCGCGCGTCCCGACAAGACCCGGCGAGCGACAAGCTTCCGGGCGCGACAAAGACAACAGCCGCGGCAAGGCGCTTGCCGCGGCAAGCCACCTCTCTGTGCCCACGCTCCAGCGCATCTGACGACGTGTCGCCACAGGACCATTCCAAGCGTACGTGGCGAGAAGCTGTGCAGCCAAGCGGTGCGAGGTGGCGAGTGGAGATGACGAGAAGGCCATCGTGGCAAGCGGTGGCGCCCCTAACGGTCGCTTTTCTGCACTGTTTAGGCGACGCGGATGGGCATTAAATGCTCTTGTCCCCTGCCGTCAGAGTTAGGTAGAGTGCACTGTAGAAGCAGTTGTACCAACCACCCTTTTTACATTTGTACCCTTGCCTGCGTTGCCACCTGTCGGTGACCCCTTGAGCCTATAAAAGGAGGCCCATGCGCAACGTAGAGGGGGTTCGACTCACTCGAGACCAGAACACTTCCACGCTCTCGAGCAAAAAGCATAATACAACCACAAAGCAGCAGTAGGAGTATTATCTCTCCGGAGAGCTCCGAAGCTGGGTAAAAATCGCTCGCGTGCCTCGCCTCGATCCGCTCTTCGTGCGCCCTCCGCTCCCTTGCCGGACCGAAAAGGGGCCCTGCCCCATAGGTGTTCGTTTCCCACGACAAGATGCTAAGCCTTTCACGTAAGCAAAAAATCTGAGATGGCAAGTTATTTAAGAGGAGAGAGGTGGGTATGGTGATTCCAGGAAGAAACAATGTTAAGGCCAACTCCAGCGCGAGACCCCATCCTGTCCGGGTGTGTCCGTTTGGGGTAAAACGGACAAACCAGACGGTCCAGCGCGCGGGCATAAACGGGCTTTTGTCCGTTCTCTGTCCGCTTTCGACCCATCCCCGGCCCAACTTTGCGCCACTTTTGGGGCGAAACGGACAGCTCGTGTCTTCCCCTGGCCCGCCCGTCAGTGGCACAAAGCAAAACCCCCCGCGCCCCATTTGGCGCCATTTCCCCCCAAACCCTCCCACGTCCTGCCCCCACCCTCCCCCGTCCATGGCCGACGCCCGTCGAATTTCGGCGGCCTGGCCGTCGACCCGCTCGCAAAGGTGAAGAAGAAGGCGGCCAAGGGTGCAAGGAACCCGCGGTCGGAGTGCACGCCGGAGGAGATCGCCAAGTTGGATGCGGAATCGGCGAAGAGGAGGAACATGAGGGCGGCCGTCAAGGGAAAGACTGCCGCGGCCTGAACTAGTCCGTCTAATCGGTCGTGGCCGTTCTTTTTTTGGAGGCTGGCATGGGTGCCGGCCGCTGGTTGTGTGCCGGCGAGAAACATATTCATTTTGGAGGCTGGCTGTGTTGTCGGGCGCAGGCTATGTTGCCGGCAACAAACTATTCTTTCTGTAGGCTGGCTCTGTTGCCGGCCGCTGGTTGTGTTGCCGGCGAGGACGTGTAGGCCGCTGGCTTTGTTGCCGACGTGAACTAGGGCCGCTGGGCTGATGAACTATGGCCTGGTATTTCGAACGTTGTTGTTTGAAAATAGAGGTGGACATGATAGGGCCAAAGGATGTGGCCGCGCGCTGGGCGCACGGCCACCGCATCTCAAGACAGGCCCGGACACGACCCCATTGCCCTTCACAAACGGACAGAATCAGCGCAAAAACGGATGTCCGTTTGGAGTCGTGGAGTTGGCCTAAGCACGCGAACCGAGGCAAACATTTAAATGAAGGAAGTCCACCAATACATGAAGAGTTTTAGTTGCTAAATCATTAAATAAAGTAATCTTAGCTATCATAAGCTAAGCACCTATGCATTGAGGAGTATAGTTGCAAAGCTATTTAATGTTCTTAGCGCCTCACCTAAGCACAAATGCATTGATAGCAGCCGTATAAAGCAGATGAATAAACGGATCCTCTAGATTAGGCTGTCCGCTTTAACTCACTCCGGGATAGATGTCACATGATTTGTTGCCGAAAAAGAACGTTAGAGATACATGAGAATAGGTTCAAAAATACGTTTAAAAAAGAATAAGTTCAAAAAAAGATGTATTATTAGCATTTTTTGTTTGGTCCAATATAAGCATTATTAGAGATAGTATAATACTCCGGGCCCACAAGTCGGCGTAGCCCGCCGGCGGCTCCGCCAAAAAAGGAACTGAACCCAATCGCATCGTCTCGACAAAGGAAACATAAGATGACATGCATATATATCGACGCGCGCGGCACAGGCACGCCACACGGACACAGAAATACATACACGCATAGAGCCGCGGGTGCCTCCTGCGTGCAGGATCGAGCTCCGACGATCCATCGGACTAGCGAGTTGCCATGGCAGCAGCCAGTGCTCTTCTCATGGCGGCTCTCGCGGTCTTCGCCGCGGCCGCCGCCGCGGCGCTGGACACATCGCCGGTGCCGTTCGACGCCGGGTACGCGCCGCTATTCGGGGGCGACAACCTCGTGCGGTCGGCGGACGGCTGGAGCGTCACGCTCAAGCTGGACCGATACACCGGTAAGTAATTCAATCAATGGAACAGTACGTTTTTCTGATAACCGTTTACGTACCCCGATCGCGAGCCAAATCAATTTGGTTTCGACAGTTATTTGATCGCTCCATCGATCAAGAACCCGATAATTATTCCGAACTAAGTGAGTATGACGATGCAGGGTCTGGGTTCATATCCAAGTCGGCCTACCGCCATGGCTTCTTCGGCGCTTCCGTTAAGCTGCCGGCCGACTACACCGCCGGCGTCGTCGTCGCCTTCTACGTACGTGCCCCAGCCTAGGCCCCCTGTTCCAGTTTGATCCTTTTATTTACTGGCTTCGTTCGATCGATTAATCTGTTGGGTCACTTGATATTTCGACATGACTAAGCCTAGAAATCAACTCTACTTACGCTGGTGACTGGTCTAGGTAGATCGACTGACCGTACATATCCTACGAATTAACCAGTGATCCACAACACACTTTGATCCGCGAACAGCACCACAAATCCACCGGGCGGAACCGTGTAAAGTGCTGCTCGTTCTTGTCCATCGAAACGGCTGAACAAGTGTGGCTGCGTACCACGCGGCAGGAAGGGAGGAGAAATTCGGGAAATACTCAATGGTTCCTGGGGACATCTGTCCCCGGAATCTCACCGGTCATCCGTACCTGCCTATTAGTATAATTCTGTCTTCTCAGTTTGGTATCGCAACGTTCTCTGCAGCTGCCGTTCTGGTATTTGATTCCTCCAGATCTGTTCCACACCCTGTCCCACACTCATCTACCCATTTACTTCCTCCCGTCCCTGACGTTGCGTGCAGTGCAAAAAGCTACTGTCCATCTTTGTCTGCTGTTGCTTTATCACAAAGGTTTGTCGGTACTGCTAATTAGGTCGATGGCCATCACGCAGAGTCTTCTCGCGAAGTTTAGTCGGCAACTCGGGACTTCATCTTGCTTCGTACCCAGAATATTTTGCGTCCCTTGGCCAACGGGAGTTGCTTCAAAGTCACCTGAAGATAATTTTTATGTGGTACTTTTGCTTAAAAGATGTGTTCCAGATGATGAGAGATTTTTTTGGTGTAGCATTAGATTGCTTCCAGCGAAAAAATATATTTGTTTCTTGTCAACATTGCTTCCAAAAGAGAAAAGTATCATCTTCCAAAAGAGAGAACAATCTGCTTCGAACATACATAGTGTTTGCTTCGGAAGTTACACGAAATTAAAATTCCAAAAAGTTACACAAATTTGTTCTATCTACATACCTTCCCAAAAGAGAATTGATTTTGATTCCGCGGAAAATACTTTGCTTCTAAGGAAACAATTAACTGTTTGTCGTGGAAGAGTGTCAATGTGGGAACGGCAGCGACCAGCAGCGAAAACGTCTCGAAGGGAAAATAAGGGCTCGTCGAGGACCTGCAACAGCAGCCTTCCCCCGAGTGAAGGACACCATGGATGTGTACGTCGCCGACGGGGCTGGAAAACGGTGGTGTGTCGTGTTGAAAGGGCGCAGTGGGAGAACGGCGGCGAGGCGAGTTCGTCGGCGAGACAGGATGAACTGCAGTATATATGGAATGGTCTGGGAGGAAACAAATGCCAAAGAATTGAAGGAATTCCCCCATGTATGGTGTATATGCCCCCATATACCACAAATGTGCATCCGCTTCCCACCATGCTACAATTACCATATATTTGCAACCACAATTTACTGCCCCACCACCACTGAAACATAACGTAGGGTATACTGAAACATAACGTAGGGTAGACTGCTTATTTGATTAGGGTACACAATCACTGAACCACAATTTACTGCCCCACCACCCCACCACCTAGCCACTGTTAGCCAACTGGTTATTTTATCACAACCTACCGCCCGCTCAACGCCCCCGTGATACGATCCGGCCCCATGTGCGATTTGTGCGCCCTATGTGTCGTTTTGGTACCGTCGAGGGATTGTTTGGTCTAGGTGTAACTCTTGGAGTTGCAATATCATATAGGCGCGATGCCTTCGTTGGCCATCCGGCACCTCCGCAGACTCCCGGAGAACGCATGAAACATAACGTAGGGGGTCTTAGAACTTCGACTTGCGTCTAAAGTTGCGATATAAGACCACTATCTGCCATCGCTAGGGTTAATATGGAATCCCTGCCCCGGGGAGTGAAGATTTCCGAATGTGGAGGGTGGTTATCTAACAGTATGTGAGGGTGGCCTTCGCGCCAACGTATCAAATACGATAACTTGGGCCGAAAATGTTTTGCCGATAAGGGAATCATTCGGCCCGTTCTACTAACTCCTCCTCGTTAGTCCGCGCGTAACGAAACCGACGACTGTGGGTGTTATTTTTGGTCTCTCTGTTGTACTTATTCTAATAATATCGTATGCGCTCCCTTCAATTCATTCACTGCTAGAAGATAAGCAACGTTCAGACATTTAACTAATAAAAACATGTACAAATAATTGACAAAACTATCATTTTTAAGGAACGTTAGCTATTTTTTATGCTGTAACTAGATAAATTGCAATAACAAACTAGATTAGATAGTACATTCTTTTGTACCACTTCAAGCCAGTCATTAAACTTATTTTAATAATCTATAAGGCTGTACGTTGCACAAAAGGAACACAAGTGTATTGCCAACTCTTATAGATTTTTTATGCACAAATATATACTCATTTCCATTTTCCAAACAAACGTTGCAAGAGTTGGCAATTTTACTTAATTACTTCCACAAACTGTTACATATTAATCGCGCAGTAAGAAAGAAATTTTCACGAAAGCACTCTGACAGAAAACTCTTTTTGGCAAACAGCAGGTGCCGTGTTGCAGCCGTACTGCATTTATTCATCATCGATACAAGAAGCTTCGTCCGTTCAAAAAGATCATGTCCGAACCTGTTCCAATACTAGTACAGCACTATTCCTGTCCTGTATACTGCACTTTACCAGTTTCCCATCGAAGCGTATATGAGGCAGCACTACATTACCTGTCAATCGCGAGGCAGGAACTGACGCATTAGATAACGGGGACACATGTCCCCATAGACCAAACGTCCGCGGCCGGAGAAATTCCGTCTACTTTCCCCTCCGTGCTGGTGCAGTGCACACCGGTCAGCATCATGTCGATCGCTTTCGCTTTAGCACCGCCCTAACACCGGTCTCGCTAGGTAGGCGTACACGAAACACCCATCCGCCATCAGCCCAAGAAAAAGAAGATATGCGCGACATATACTAAGCTATTGGTGTAGAAATGGACGTCCATCATCTTGGCGTGCGTCGACCAATTGCCCTGCAGTATGGGTAATCTATCGGTCTAAGCTAGCTCCATCCATCTCGGGTGGTTGCATTGCATTGGTGGGATGTGTCGACATCGATGGGTAGCAAGCTAGCTTTTCTGGCCTGATTTTATTACCCTACTCGGCCCGAACAACGCTAGTGAGGCTGAGTGACGGTTTGTTAATTCCATCTCTTTTTGTTCACTTCAAGAAAGAAATTTATGCTCGGCCCTGGTGCACCTTCACATGGTGGGTGATGTCGACATCGATGGCTTGCTTTCACGGCCTAGAAAAAATCTTGGCCATCGATTGCCCTATCTGGCCCAAACAACCCAACATTACTGATTCATATCTTAGTTATGATCATTATCCCTCCGTTCAAAAAAAAAGTTATTGATCATTATTTGTCTTCCCAAATTATGACAGAAATGAAGAAAGCAAACACGTATACGGGAGAGAAAAAAATGTTAATGAGGATTCACGCATGCACCCTTTGATTGGCATGCACGATTAGTTCTTTGGTAACTGTTTGATTGGTTCAAAATTTCTTCTTCTTCCGACCGAAATATTTATCTCTACGAGAAATTTTGGTGCTGCTGTTGCTGTGAGACAGCTGACTTGTTCATGCCATCGAAAGCTTTACATTCGTGCTGGTGTGAGACTGACTTGTGCGTGTTCGCTATGCAGCTGTCGAACTGGGACGAGTACCCCAAGAACCACGACGAGCTGGACTTCGAGCTGCTGGGCAACCGCCGCGGCCACGGCTGGCGTGTCCAGACCAACATGTACGGCAACGGCAGCACCGCCCGCGGCCGAGAGGAGCGTTACCATCTCCCCGTCGAACCTACCGTCTCCGGCGTCCACCGCTATGCCATCGCCTGGACCCCCAACAACATCGTCTTCTACCTCGACGGCGTCCCCATCCGCGAGGTGGTCCGCGTTCCCTCCATGGGCGGCGACTTCCCCTCCAAGCCCATGTCCGTCTACGCCACCATCTGGGATGGCTCCGCCTGGGCCACCGACGGCGGCAAGTACAAGGTCGACTACGCCTACGCGCCATTCGCCGCCGAGTTCTCCGACCTCGTCCTGAGCGGCTGCGACGCCAGCAGCGCCGCCGACCCCGAGGGGTGCCAGGTCGACCTGCTCACGCACGACGTCGCCGTCATGGCCCCCGCCAAGCGCGCCTCCATGAGGGGGTTCCGCGAGCAGTACCTGACCTACACGGCGTGCCGCGACAGGGTGCGATACAAGACCACCGTCTTCCCCGAGTGTGACGACCTCGCCGACGGCGACTCCAGCTTCCACCTCTGGGGGGAGTCCAAGAAAAGGCGCCGCCGGTCGTCGTCGCCGCTGCAGTACTCTTCCAGCATGCAGTAGGGTATGGGTTCCGATCGAATGAGTCCAGTCAATCGATGCATGACCTCTCGGTCGAGGTTGGTGCATCTGTCGGATATGTACACAGTACACAGGAGGATTACAGATAGGAAAACGTAAAAAAAAAAACGTAATTTTACCAATAGTACATACAGTAGTACGTCCACTTGCTTATATATAGTTTAAATGTTCCAAACCATTTTCCGGCCGGATTCCATGAACAAAACACGAGGCGACGTCTAGGTGTAAACAAAAGACTCCCAAACATGAACGCATCATCCCAAGTCCCAACAACCAAACCACCAAAAGCTTTCCATGTTCTACAACATCATGACTCGCTCCTTCTCTCTTTTTTGACACCGGAACAACCTGAAAATTCACAGGGGCACACACATATGAACCGTTTGGGGGAAACTGGTTGAAAAATGGATGCAAATTCTTAACACTTTGAATACAAAACAATATACATGTTTATTCTGTACTAGAAAGTGTGCACGTGCAAATGCACGTCTCGACTAATATTACAAATATATGTGTGATAACTAATACACATACAAAAATATTTTGTAAAGAGACAAGGCTTGAATTAAGAAATATTTGGCACACACACATAGACTGGTTTGTAGAGAAATAAATTTTGGTTGAACTAATCTGGGATGAGCATCCCAAGCCCAGGTAAAGGAGGAGGGTTGTGATAGCCTTGGCGAGCCAACGTAAAAACTAGTCAGTCCCATTGTTATGAAACCCATTTGAGCGAGAGTAGTACTAGGATGGATGACCTCCTGGGAAGTCCTCGTGAAAGGGTTTCATATCTAAGGGTTGTGATAGGCTTGACGAGCCAACGTAAAAACTAGCCAGTCCTTTGGGTATGAAATCCATTTGAGCGAGAGTACTACTAGGATGGGTGACCTCCTGGGGAGACCTCGTGAAAGGGTTTCATATCTAGCCTACCCCAACTTGTTTGGGACAAAAGGCTTAGTAAGTAAGTAAGGGGATGAGCATGCTTCATCTCAAATCAAGAAAATGTTTTAATGTAGTATGATAGAGCAAAAAAAAATATTATTATGTCAATATTTCCTAATACATCTAATCAATTCTCGTACATCTGGAATGGCATGTGCAGCTTCATTGTCGATGAAGCTAAGTAGGTGCACCAAAAACCGCTTCCTTAGGTGGTCACCATCCTAAATGAGAATAATAAGTAACTATCTTGGAGTCTTGGCATAGTAGAATGTCAAATCATGAAACAATTAATGAATACTGACCCGGCAAATAGGATAATTTATTACTCCCTCCGTTCTTAAATATAAGACATTTTAGAGATTTCAATATGGACTGCAGACTTATATTTAGGAACAGAGGGAGTAGTTATTTCCCGTTCCATGAGTGCATAAAACTAAAATGCATAATAACTAGACAAGTTCTTATAGATGAATTCAGTGTCATTATCTTGACCATTGCAAAAACTAAATAAAATGCTTTAATGGGTTTCAAAGACACTCACCTACCTATGCTTTTTGGAACACGAGTTGGTAATTGACGATGCCAGAAAAAAATATCATTGTTCCATTTGAGATGCACTACTTTGAGTGCTTGTAGCCGTGATCAAGGACCTTAAGAATACTCCGAGTGATCGTATAGCAACTTAACTAATATTTATGGAAAATATGTATCTGCAGCGGTGAACAAGGACCTTCAGAATACTCAAAACAGAAAGATTTTCCAACAACGAAATCGAAAATCTAGACAAGTACTCTCTTCGTAAAGAGAAACAAGAGCATTTATATCACTCTTTATTAAGAAGTACCAGTCAACGGTCATGCAAGCATGCTCGAGTCAGGGACATCATCTTTAGTAAGTCATACAGAACCAGTACAACAAATGCAAGCAAGCAACCAAAAAACTGCCAATGAGAAGTTGGAGCAAGGCTCTCAGTGCACAAACCTTATGAAAGCTTTGAGTTTTCATGTTGTTGTAAATAGATCTTCACCAACTCCATACATCAATGGTACTGAAATTGTTGTTAGCTAGCACCATGTCAGAATCCTCTTCGGCAACCTGAAAAAAGTATTTTCAGATAATGCCCCAAAATATAAGCTGAGTAAAAACATAGTTTTGCAGACATCACTCTTTTCTTAGAACCTCTCAATTATGTTTTACAATCTAAATAGAAAAATAACGTTGTTTTGATGATCTAGTTCAAACAGTATTATCTGGTTAGCATACACACAGTAACATATGAGGGACAAGGGTCGGCAATCAATACCGTTCGTTGGTTTCTTAAGTAGAAAGGCTCGAAGGCAAACAACAAGACATTTGAGAAATCAATTCAAGAAAACAATTGAAAGAAGTGATTTTAAAGCATGAAGACTCTAAAGTGCAACATGATGGATGACTCAGCTATGCTAGTAGGGGAAAAGACCTTTACTCTCTGCTATGGATCTCACTCTGGTGTGGGGTTGTGTGGTGAGTAAGAATGTACACAGTGCCGGGAATACCCATTGCTATACCAATGTCAGCTAGTTTTAGAGCAGAGCCATCATTTACTCCATCTCCAGTCATAGAAATAACTTCACCATCTTCTTTTAACAGCCTAATGATCTCTTGTTTGTGTCTAAGATCTGCCCTAGATAGCAGAAGGCCACAGTTCTTTTGCAGAAGTGTCTTTTTATCCTCAAGTGCCATGAACTCCCTCCCTGCAAAGCTCTTCAAGCTAATGTCTTTTTTTTACCAAAGAACAGTAGGGTAAACCCCCTACTGTGAGTCATTTTTCATTTATAAAGAGAGTATCCATATTACATAATCAAGTGGTTGTTGGGGGGACAACCAAGTAGGTACAATCTAGGGGGAGCAAATATTGTCTATCCATGAGGACATGCCCTCTTTTAGAGTGGGTTTAGCCCTCAGCATGGTCATTTTGAAATAACTGATAAAGTCAATCTTGCAATCATTTATTGAGCAAGGTATCCCTTAAAAAATCATCCCATTCCTTTGGTTCCATATGCTCCAGCATCCAAGAATCATGATTTCCATGAAGTGGTCAATATTATATCTGTGTTTAGCATCAATAATCATATTGTTGATCTCCATATCCGAATTCCATTCAAATCCAATGTTCCACCAGAAACCTTGACTAAATGGATAAGTGAATAGAAGATGAGTCCTGTCTTCATAGTCTTCATTGTAGCATAGAACACATACAGTGGAATCTAGGTGCATGCTTTTTCTGATCCAAAGATCACATGTATTTATTCTGTCATTTAGCATGAGCCAACAGAAAAATTTGTGTCTTGGAAGACAACATGATTTCCATATCCATTTAAAGGTGGCAGCTGCATCCTCACCATTCATAAGGTATCCATAAATCTTCTTTGTAATGCTCTGATTGTTACCCCAGTTGAAGGTCCATGTGTCCTTTTCATCTGAGTTCCTGATATTGTTTAGCTCACCTGATAGCAAGTGGAATTGTTGGTGGGCTTGAATGGAAAGTGGAAGTTGGAACAGGTTGTATAGGTTCTCTAGTTCCTTGGCTTCTTTGATTGATATGCTTTCCTTTTGGGTAAAAGAGTGAAGCTCAGGATATTTAATTTTCCTAATATCACCATTCCATATGTCCTCCCATAGCAGATTAGTGCAACCAGATTTGATATCACAGGTAGTCATTTCCCTGAAAAGGTCATACATTTTCATGCAATCTTTCCACCAAAAGGATCCTTTGCTTCTGTTGTAATGAGGGACATCATTTTTATGGTAGTGAGCTTCCCAAATTAATTTTACCCATGGGACATCCACTTTGTTATAGAATTTGAACAAGTGCTTTATTAGAAGAGCTTTATTTTGTTCTCTAAGATTCAAAACCCCCAAGACCTCCTTGTTGTTTGGGTTTGCATATCATCTCCCAGCTGGCCACGCATTTACCACCTTTGTTGATTTCATTTCCATACCAAAGGAAATTTCTGCTTGATTTATCCACATGGTCCAGAATGGTAACATGGACTTTAAGAGAGCACATGGCAAATATAGGCATGGAAGCAACAATAGAATTGACATAAGTGAGTCTCCCAGAAAATACACCAATTTCATGGCATGTCACCTCAGTAGTTTCTTTGTTGTCTCCTGTGATCACCATAACACGGATGTCGCAGCTATGCAGTCCTCCACATCATCAAAGACCTCTTCCCTTGGATGATCCTGCATAGCTAAAACACCCATAATTAAGATTTGTCAGCATTGCAAGGAAACATGTACAGAAAATCATATTATCAAATCCTGGTCCCCGACTGAAAGATTTTTCTAGATTGCAGATTATGAAGTGTAGCGCAACATTGATACAAAACATGTCCAATCTTACCCTTAAGCCAGCAAGAGAACCAAATATCAGGTCGACTTCAATTGCCACATAATTGGCTGGATCCAGCAAAAGCTTGTGAGCAGGGTGGTATTCTCCATCATATGTGGCGAACTCTGCAAGATCCTCCATGTATATAAATCCGAGGCAGCGGAGAGCTTTTTTTGACAATCCATGGAGACTTGCCAAAATAACTTTTCTTGATTTCTCATCTAAAGGCACAACTGAACTATCCTGCAGCTGAATATGGCTACTCCTCTGCAGCAAGGTTTCGACGGCTCCCTGCCATCAAGACACATCATCATGCACTTAGTGTCACTCTAGCAAACATAAAATAATGGTATAAAAAGGGCAGCCCAGTGCATGTAGCTCCCGCTTGCGCAGGGTCCGAGAAAGGGTCCGACCACTTTGGGTCTTTAGTACGCAACCTTTCCCTGCATTTCTTTTTTAGAGAAAAGGCATACGCCTGACTTTATAAATAAAGCCACCAGGTAGAGTAACAGAACCAACCACCAAGCCAACACAGTAGCACAGCAACAGCTAAGAAGGTTCGCGTACATGGCTACCTAGCCAATCATGGCACGCAGACCAGCTCTCAAAAGACAGGAAGAAGGGAACAATTAAGGCGCCATCCGATTTCGTTGCAACAAGGATGAAGCCGTAGACCGAATCTTGGATACCATAGCGTCAAAAGCCTTGTGGTCCGCTTCCTTAATCAATAATCTCCACTACTGCAGGAAGACACCAGGTTTAAATAAGCAGCTCACAGGTTTAGCCGGGAAGGTAAGTTCAATAGTAAACTTGTTTCTAGTAGTCCACAATGACCAACAAATCGCTACAAACCCAACCCAGAAAACCCTTTTAGCCACCCCAGATAAGCCATTGGACAGATGCCGCAAGTCCACGAAGGACGAAGGATTCCAATTCACTTGAAGCCAATGGCGGTTACAACACCAAACAAACTTAGCCAAAGAGCAATGAAAGAAGATATGCTCGGTATTTTCAATGGCCCCACATAAAGCGCATCTCTCAGAGCTCGGACTGTTCCTTTTCCGAATTTGATCAGCCGCGGGATGTTTTCCATGAAAAGCTTGCCACATGAAGATTTTGATCTTAGGAGGAATACGAGCCTTCCAAATACACTTGAACTTAGACGTAGGGGAGCCAGATATAAGTTTAGCATAGGCAGACTTGACCGAAAAGCGACCAGAGGAGGAGTGGGGCCAGACAACCGAGTCTTCTTTGTCCGAGAGCATGTGGAAGCAAGCAGTAAGGCGATGCCAGTATTCCAACTCTACTGGAGAAAGAGTTCTACGGAGGTCTAGGTCCCAGTTATTTAGCGAGAGCTCAAAGATAGAGATCTCCGGATCAGAGCAATAAGAAAATAAGACCGGGAATGCCACTGCGAGGGTGGAGTCCTTGCACCACCAGTCTAACCAGAAGCGAGTAGACTTACCATTTCTAACTACGAACTTGACAAAATATTGAAAAACTGGACGAACTTTAACAAGCTGGAGCCAGAACTGGGAGCCGCCAGTGGAAGAAGCAAACATGGGGCTCGAGTCCGGGATGTTTTTAACCTTGAGAATGGATAGCTAGAGAGGACGCTTGACGAAGTATTGATACGTCTCCAACGTATCTATAATTTTTGATTGTTCAATGCTATTATGTTACCCCTTTTGGATGTTTATGGGCTTTATTTTACACATTTATATCATTTTTGGGACTAACCTACTAACCGGAGGCCCAGCCTGTATTGCTGTTTTTTTGCCTATTTCAGTGTTTCGAATAAAAGGAATATCAAACGGAGTCCAAACGGAATGAAACCTTCGGGAGCATGATTTTTGGAACGAACGTGATCCAGAGGACTTGGACTGCAAGTCAAGAAGCAATCTAGGCGGCTAGGAGATAGGAGGGCGCACCCACCCCTCCTGGGCGCGCCCCCTGTCTCCTGGGCCGCTCGAGCGGCCACCGACGTACTTCTTCCTCCTATATGTACCCACGTACCCCGAAAACATCCAGGGAGCCAACAAAAACAATTTCCACCGCCGTAACCTTCTGTATCCGCGAGATCCCATCTTGGAGCCTTCACCGGCGCTCTGCCGGAGGGGGAATCAACTATGGAGGGCTTCTACATCAACACCATAGCCCCTCCGATGAGTTGTGAGTACTTTACCACAGACCTCGGGTCCATAGTTATTAGCTAGATGGCTTCTTCTATCTTTTTGGATCTCAATACCATGTTCTCCCCCTCTCTTGTGGAGATCTATTTGATGCAACTCTTTTTGCGGTGTGTTTGTCAAGATCCGATGAATTGTGGGTTTATGATCAAGTTTATCTATGAGAAATATTTGAATCTCCTCTGAATTCTTTTATGTATATATGATTGAGTTATCTTTGCAAGTCTGTTCGAATTATTAGTTTGGTTTGGCCTACTAGATTGATCTTTCTTGCCATGGGAGAAGTTCTTAGCTTTGGGTTCAATCTTGCGGTGTCCTTACCCAGTGACAGCAGGGGTTGCAAGACACGTATTGTATTGTTGCCATCGAGGATAAAAAGATGGGGTTTATATCATATGCTTGAGTTTATCCCTCTACATCATGTCATCTTTCTTAATGCGTTACTCTGTTCTTATGAACTTAATACTCTAGATGCATGCTGGATAGCGGTCGATGTGTGGAGTAATAGTAGTAGATGCAGGCAGGAGTCGGTATACTTGTTGCGGACATGATGCCTATATACATGATCATGTCTAGATAATCTCATAATTATTCGCTTTACTATTAATTGCTCGACAGTAATTTGTTCACCCACCGTAATACTTATGCTATCTTGAGAGAAGCCACTAGTGAAACCTATGGTCCCCGGGTCTATCTTTTATCATATAAGCTTTCAATCTACTTTTATTTGCGTCTTTACTTTTTTTTGCATCTATATTATAAAATACCAAAAATCTATTTATCTTATCATACTATCTCTATCAGATCTCACTTTTGCAAGTGGCCGTGAAGGGATTGACAACCCCTTTATTGCGTTGGTTGTGAGTTCTTTGTTTGTTTGTGTAGGTGCGTGGGACTTTTGAGGAGCCTCCTACTGGATTGATACCTTGGTTCTCAAAAACTGAGGGAAATACTTACGCTACTTTGCTGCATCACCCTTTCCTCTTCAAGGAAAACCAACGCAAGCTCAAGACATAGCAAGTACATGATATTCCACCACCACTTTAGAATGAGGCACTTGTTCATGACAGCCGTAGTAATGATTCCTAACCCTCCCATGTTCTTGGGCCAACATATGTATTTCCATTTCACCATCCTGTATTTGTGCTTATTGTCGGCAGAGTTCCAGTAAAAAGAACCCCTATGCTTGTCAAAGCCAGCGTGGATCCCTCCAGAGAGGAGGTAAAAACCCATCAGGAACATGGGGAGAGAAGACAAAAAAGCATTGGTGAGGGCAACCTTGCCCGCTTGGGTATTATAAAGGCCTCTCCACGGCAAGACCATGTTTCCCACCTTAGTGACAGCCGGAGCAAAGTCTTTAGCCAGCAATTTATGGGGAGAGATCGGAAGGCCCATGTATTTGAAAGGAAAGGAGCCTTTGGAACAGTTGAGGAGATGAGCAACTCTTTGAGCCTCGGCGTCCGAAGCCCCAGTAACAATGACTTCGCTCTTAGCAAAATTGATTTTAAGGCCAAAGAGAGCTTCGAAGCAGAGGAGCAGGAATTTCAGGTGAGTAATGCTAGCCTCATTTAGTTCGACCATAATGTTAGTGTCATCTGCATATTGAAGGTGAGAGATGCCATTAGGAACAAGGTGAGAGCTGACAGGAGTGATGTGGCCAGCTAGAACTGCCCGGGATAGAATATGAGAGAGGGCATCTGCGACAAAGTTGAAAAGAAGGGGGAGGCCGGGTCACCCTGCCTTAGGCCCCTACCTTTGGTGAAGAAGTTACTAATCTGCCCATTAACCGACGCAGCCGTGTGGCCACCCGTGACCAACTGCATAAGCCTGTGAACCACCGCACCATCAAAACCCTTAGCAAGAAGCACTTTCCGGAGAAACTTCCAACTGACCGAGTCGTAAGCTTTTTCAAAATCGAGTTTAAGAATCACAGCTTTGGTCCCCCGGACCCGCAAATCATGGACAATCTCATGGAGACAGAGAATGCCATCCAGAATGAACCTGCCCTTTATGAAAGCAGATTGAAAGGGCTAATAGAGCGAAGAACGATCGAGGTGAGCCTAGAAGCAAAGCCTTTAGCCGGTAACTTCACAAAGTTGTTGATCAAGGCAATAGGTCTAAGTTGAGTGATCAGGTCCGCCCCTTTGACTTTAGGGATAAGGGTGAGCACCACATAATTCAACCAATAAATATCAACGGTACCCAACCAGAATCCTTGAATGATCGCCTGAACAAGGCCCCTCAGCTGGGGCCAAAACTGCTTAAAGAAGGGGATGGAGAAACCATCAGGACCTGAAGCCGCATTGGAGTTGGCAGAGCGGATCGTATTGAAAATCTCATCATCAGAGAGGGGGATCAGCAAGGCTTCATTATCATGGCTCGAAATCTGGTCCTGAGAGGTCCAGAAGGAATTGGCCAATCTAAAGCCCACCTCAGGTTTAGCGGAGAGGAGAGAAGAGAAGAAATTGACCACGTGCAACATAATCTTGGAATGGTCGGAGACCCTGACGCCGTTGATAAGCAGGCTGTCGATCAGGCAGCGGCGGCGCCTGCCATTGGCAATGGCGAAGAAGTACACAGTGGGGGAATTGCCTTTTAAAGTCAAATTGATGGTTCCTCTTTGTCTCCAATACACTTCCTCCTAATGATGCAGGGCCAAAAGGGCCTCATCAAGATCATAACGAGCCTGCCAATCAGAGGGGGAAAGGCCAGTGCCATCGGCAAGAGCATCTAGGAGACCAATTTGGGCAGCCAGTCGAGCTTTGTCATGCCTCGACTCAACAGCGTGGTTCTTATCCCAACCGCGGAGAAATTTATGAACGAAATAGGAGCATTGGTGCCAATCGTCCATCGGACCAAAAGAGCAATGAGTAGAAGATAAGAAGGAGGAGATCTTATGCGCTAACATGTCAACAAAACCCTCAACCAGAATCCAAGACGCATCAAACTGAAAATGAGGGAAGGAGACAGAATGAGTCCCATCATCAAGAATCAGGGGCGAGTGATAAGACCCCACGATGGGCAGAGCCCTGAGGGAGGCCCGAGGAAACAAGGAATCCCACCTGGAGCAGATGAAAACACGGTCAAGAACAGATTGAATGGGGGCCGATTGGCGATTCGTCCAAGTGTACCGGGCCCCAACCGTAGGTATTTCGCGGATAGCAGTGTCCCAAATGAAAGCATTAAACGTGTCAGCAAGCGTCCAAGAAAAATTAGGAGAGTTTTTATCCAGAGGGGAGCGCATCAAGTTAAAGTCGCCACCAATAAGCAAAGGGAGGTCATAGGACTCAATTTTATTTTGAATTTCATCCAAGAAGATATAAGAGAGAGAGTGGTCAGCCGGACCATAGACAACCATAACTTCCAAAAGCGAATTGAGAGAGCGGTGAGATACCACTATACTAGCCCAGAAAATTCCGTGATCGAAAGCAGCAAAATCAAACAAATCTCTTTTGGTTCCAATAAGAATACCACCTGAATTCCCTGACGATGCCACATGATTCCAATCAAACCTGTCGATCCCAGCAATAGCAGATAATTCATTCAGGGAGAAGGAAGGTTTCAGGGTTTCAACAATGCCAATGATATCAATATTCTCAGAGCGAACAAGGTCTTTAATCTGGTCCCGGCGCCCCCTAGCGCCGAAACCCCTAATATTCCAAAATAAAGCCTTCATCGATGAGATAGGTTTTTAATGCAAAGACTCTACCTGCTTGGGGCGATGCAGGGTTTAGACCATTTGCCAGCCCCATGCCGCGGCGCAACAGAGGACACCTGAACCCTTTCAGGTCCCTCCTCGACCCCACCGGCCACAACCAATGGAGCGACAGACCCAGCGGCGGCCTCCTTGGCCCTTACAATATTCGCCTGAGCCACTTCATTTGTCCGAATAATGTCCAGTAAAGAAGAAGGCGAACCAAAACTAGGATCACAAGTTAAGCCTACGTCCTCTAAGACATGCAAAAGGTGATCATTGGATTGCGAAGGAAGCACTAAAAGAACAGGGGAGGATGCAGGAAAAAGGGGAGAAGGGGAGCATGGAAGAATACCTGAGGGGGGCAGATCCCTGGCCGCAGCGCACCGCGTCGCCCGATCAGCAACACGCTCGCCGCTGTTGGAGACGCGACCGCTCTTGCAGGCAGTGGAAGCAGGCAAATGCAACGACGTGGGGCGGGCACGGCTCGGTGAAGCCACCACAGACGAAGGACCTGAAGCTGCACCCAGATCAGCATCAAGCCTACGGCAAAGCCCAGCCGCATACTGCTTGGAATCACCAGAAGCCCTGCTGCACGCGGAGAACTTTTTGACAGACGACTTCTTCTTTCTCGTGGCCAAGGGGGCGGACGGGGGCAGATCTTCAATACCAGAGAGGGAAGGGGGGGGGGGGCGGGGTGGGCTGGGAGGTTGGAGCACACACCAGAGAATGGGGTGCCCCTAGCTCCACCAGAGGCCGTAGTCCCCCCACCGGCGCCGAGCAGCGAATCCTTGTTTCCACCCCCACTGGGGCATTTTCCTTGAGCAAGTCACGATCTTTAGGAGATAAACCATCCCATTCCGACTGGGTAAAGCGATGCTCATTTCCATGGACAGAATCATCCGGAAGGCCATCATCATCCTTGCCCTTGTCATTGTTTCCCGAGGCAGGGCGTGGGGGTGGGGGCGGGGGCGACACCGGAGCCGCGTCACCCTCGACCCGAACACTAAGACGGAAGCCACCAGCAGAGGGGAAAACATCGATCGAGCCGCGGATGCAGAGAGGATCCATGCACCACACCCGCAGGCGCACAGGGCCTAAGACAACCAGAGATTCCGGATCGACCTCGGCGGATTTTCCAATGAGAAAACCGAAAGCCATGATAAAAGCAGCGGAACAGAGAGAAGGAGGGACATCATCTACTAGGACCCAAGCTTCAGTCAGGGAAGAGATTACTTTTGATCCATTGGAGGAAGCCTTGACAGATACAACCAGTTGGTTGAGGGGAAGAGTGAAACTGGAGCAAGAAGAAATCATCCGTAAACTTTCTTTGGAGGGGAACAAGGCAGCAAACTCAAACTCAAAAAGTTGGCAAATCTGCCAATCCCAACCCCCACCGTACCATAAGCGGAGTTCATCGAGAAGAATCTGGGGGTGATAAGCTTGTCCTTGACAGTAATGATACCAGAGTTCGAGAGAGCAGGAATGGGAACCACTACAGGAACCTCACGGTCGAGAGCAAAAAAGGAGCACCCAGGTAGACAAAGACCATAGTGAACAAAGGCTGGAGGTTTGGTGAGGTTCTGGCAGTCGACCATAAGATGGCCATCCTCTCTGCAGATGAGACAGAAAAGGGGATTTTGGCATCGAGATTGGAAATGTCCAAGACGGTGGCATGAGAAACAGGTGAGGGTGGGGTTGGCCACATGAGATGGGGGAGGAATGCGCACTAGACCGGGAGGAGCCCGAGGATGGATACCATCACCAGCAGATCCAGACGCAGAGCCAGATCCCCGACCAGCAGCGACAGGATGGCGGTCCGGTGCCCCCAAGGAGCCACGAGGCACGAACCGCGCAGGACTCCCCCAGGAGCCGCCGGAGCCCGCAGTGGGGCTCCCGCCGGGGGCGCGGCACCACGCGAAGGAAGGGGCCGCGGAGACGGGCCAGCAGATCTAGCTCTACTAGCCACGGCCACCACCTCCCATGGATCCGCAGCGCGCGACGCAGATCCATCCAGAGGCGCCGACGGTCTGGCCGCCACCGAGCCAGAGCCAAGACAAGACGGACAGCCATGCGCCAACGCAGCTCCCTCCGCCCGGGCATGATCCACCTGGAGCTTGGAGCGAAGCGCCGCCTCATACTCCAGATCGGCCTCCCCCTTGACCGAGCCCTCCCGCCGCCACTTTTGGCCGGAGACGGCCTCACTGGTAGACCCGCGCGAGTGGTCCATCGAGACCACCACCGCAAACGAGAGACAAAGGGGAGGAGGAGGAGCTGATCTAGAGAAAACACGAATGGGAAGCGACGACAGCGCAGGTTAGAGGAGGAGGCAGGAAACCCTAAGAAAGGGGGGAGCGAACCCTTCCGCACCCATATATACCCCAACCGCGCTAGGCCGACGCCAATGGGGTGGGCTGAAGGGGGAGCGAGGGGGTGGGCCTGGGCCACCCGCGGCCCAAGAGCCAAAAGAGGGAGGGGGAAACCGAAACGCTGTCAAGGGGGAGCGTGGCCCCCGGCCCAACAGGCCCACCAGACGGCATGGAGGCTCGCGGCCCAGGAGTTGGCACCCCCACAGGAGGCAGCGTCAGATCTAGGGTTACAGACACCCCAGCCGCCGCTGACGAGGGCACCGACGAGCCCACGGACGGAGCCCTTACGAGAGAAGAAGCCGGAGAGGAGGAGGGAGAGAGCGGGACCGACACCGGCGTGACGCACCGGCCAGGGCCAAGGATGCCATGGGCCAGAGACGGAACAGGAGCACGGCGACGCCCACGGGACACGCGTGTCCAGCCATCCACGGCCACCGCAGCAGAGACAGGCCACCCGTGCCCACCAGGCGTGAACTTCCGGCATCGACCCGGGGCCGAAACGATAGGGAGGCCACGCGGCGGCTGCTACGTCTTGAGCTTGCATTGGTTTTCCTTGAAGAGGAAAGGGTGATGCAGCAATAGTAGCGTAAGTATTTCCCTCAGTTTTTGGGAACCAAGGTATCAATCTAGTAGGGGGCTCCTCAAAAGTCCCACACACCTACTGAAGGAAATATGCCCTAGAGGCAATAATAAAGTTATTATTTATTTCCTCATATCATGATAAATGTTTATTATTCATGCTATAATTGTATTAACCGGAAACATGATACATGTGTGAATACATAGACAAACTTAATGTCACTAGTATGCCTCTACTTGACTAGCTCATTAATCAAAGACGATTATGTTTCCTAACCATAGACATGTGTTGTTATTTGATTAACGAGATCACATCGTTAGGAGAATGATGTGATTGACTTGACCCATTTCGTTAGCTTAGCACTTGTACGTTTAGTATGTTGCTATTGCTTTCTTCATGACTTATACAAGTTCCTATAACTATGAGATTATGCAACTCCCGTTTACCGGAGGAACACTTTGTGTGCTACCAAACGTCACAACGTAACTGGGTGATTATAAAGGAGATCTACAGGTGTCTCCAAAGGTACATGTTGAGTTGGCGTATTTCGAGATTAGGTTTTGTCACTCCGATTGTCGGAGAGGTATCTCTGGGCCCTCTCGGTAATGCACATCACTATAAGCCTTGCAAGCAATGTAGCTAATGAGTTAGTTACGAAATGATGCATTACGTAACGAGTAAAGAGACTTGCCGGTAACGAGATTGAACTAGGTATTGAGATACCGACGATCGAATCTCGGGCAAGTAACATACCGATGACAAAGGGAACAACGTATGTTGTTATGCGGTTTGACCGATAAAGATCTTCGTAGAATATGTAGGAGCCAATATGAGCATCCAGGTTCCGCTATTGGTTATTGACCGGAAACAGTTCTATGTCATGTCTACATTGTTCTCGAACCCATAGGGTCCGCACGCTTAAGATTTCGATGACAATTATATTATGAGTTTATGAGTTTTGATGTACCGAAGTTTGTTTGGAGTCCCTAATGAGATTACGGACATGACGAGGAGTCTCGAAATGGTCGAGACATGAAGATTGATATATTGGAAGCCTATATTTGGATATCGGAAGTGTTCCGGGTGAAATCGGGATTTTACCGGAGTACCGGGAGGTTACCGGAACCCCCCGGAGGCTTAATGGGCCTACATGGGCCCTAGTGGAGAGGAAGAGAGGAGGCAAGGGCTGAGCGGCACCCCTCCCCCCTAGTCCGAATAGGACAAGGAGAGGGGGGCGGCGCCCCCCCTTTCCTTCCTCTCTCCCTCCTCCTTCCCCCCTTCTCCTACTCCAACTAGGAAAGAAGGGAGTCCTACTCCCGGTGGTAGTAGGACTCCCCCTTGGCGCGCCCTCCTTGGCTGGCCGCCCCCTCCCCCTTGGCTCCTTTATATACGGGGGCAGGGGGCACCTCTAGACACAACAATTGATCTCTTGATCTCTTAGCCGTGTGCGGTGCCCCCCTCCACCATAGTCCTCGATAATATTGTAGCGGTGCTTAGGCGAACCCTGCGACGGTAGAACATCAAGATCGTCACCACGCCATCGTGCTGACGGAACTCTTCCCCAACATTCTGCTGGATCGGAGTCCGGGGATCGTCATCGAGCTGAACGTGTGCTAGAACTCGGAGGTGTCGTAGTTTCGGTGCTTGATCGGTCGGGCCGTGAAGACGTACCACTACATCAACCGCGTTGTTCTAACGCTTCCGCTTTCGTTCTACGAGGGTACGTGGACAACACTCTCCCCTCTCGTTGCTATGCATCACCATGATCTTGCATGTGCGTAGGAATTTTTTTGAAATTACTACGTTCCCCAATAGTGGCATCCGAGCCTGGTTTTATGCGTAGATGTCATATGCACGAGTAGAACATAAGTGAGTTGTGGGCGATATAAGTCATACTGCTTACCAGCATGTCATACTTTGGTTCAGCGGCATTGTGAGATGAAGCGGCCCAGACCGACATTACGCGTACGCTTACGCGAGACTGGTTTCACCACTACGAGCACTCATTGCTTAAAGGTGACTGGCAGGTGTCTGTCTCTCTCACTTTAGTTGAACCGAGTGTGGCTACGCCCGGTCCTTGCGAAGGTTAAAACAACACCAACTTGACAAACTATCATTGTGGTTTTGATGCATAGGTAAGAACGGTTCTTGCTAAAGCCAGTAGCAGCCACGTAAAATTTGCAACAACAAAGTAGAGGACGTCTAACTTGTTTTTGCAGGGCATGTTGTGATGTGATATGGTCAAGACGTGATGCTATATTTTATTGTATGAGATGATCATGTTTTGTAACCGAGTTATCGGCAACTGGCAGGAGCCATATGGTTGTCGCTTTATTGTATGTAATGCAAACGCCGTGTAATTCCTTTACTTTATCACTAAGCGGTAGCGATAGTCGTAGAAGCAATAGATGGCGTAACGACAACGATTCTATGATGGAGATCAAGGTGTCGTGCCGATGACGATGGTGATCACGACGATGCTTCAGAGATGGAGATCACAAGCACAAGATGATGATGGCCATATCATATCACTTATATTGATTGCATGTGATGTTTATCCTTTATGCATCTTATCTTGCTTTGATTGACGGTAGCATTTTAAGATGATCTCTCACTAAAATTATCAAGAAGTGTTCTCCCTGAGTATGCACCGTTGCGAAAGTTCTTCGTGCTGAGACACCAAGTGATGATCGGGTGTGATAGGCTCTACGTTCAAATACAATGGGTGCAAAACAGTTGCACACGCGGAATACTCAGGTTAAACTTGACGAGCCTAGCATATACAGATATGGCCTCGGAACACGGAGACTGAAGGTCGAATGTGAATCATATAGTAGATATGATCAACATAGTGATGTTCACCATTGAAACTACTTCATCTCACGTGATGATCGGACATGGTTTAGTTGATTTGGATCACGTAATCACTTAGATGACTAGAGAGATGTCTGTCTAAGTGGGAGTTCTTAAGTAATATGATTAATTGAACTTAAATTTATCATGAACTTAGTACCTGATAGTATTTTTCTTGTCTATGCTTGTTGTATATAGATGGCTCGTGTTGTTGTTTCGTTGAATTTTAATGCGTTCCTTGAGAAAGCTAAGTTGAAAGATGATGGTAGCAATTACACGGACTGGGTCCGTAACTTGAGCATTATCCTCATTGTTGCACCGAAGAATTACGTCCTGGAAGCACCGCTGGGTGCCAGGCCTGCTGCAAATGCAACTGACGATGTTAAGAAAGTCTTGCAGAGCAAAGCTGATGACTACTCGATAGTTCAGTGTGCCATGCTTTACGGCTTAGAATCGGGTCTTCAACGACGTTTTGAACGTCATGGAGCATATGAGATGTTCCAGGAGTTGAAGTTAATATTTCAAGCAAATGCCCAGATTGAGAGATGTGAAGTCTCCAATAAGTTCTATAGCTATAAGATGGAGGAGAATAGTTCAGTCAGTGAACATATACTCAAAATGTCTGGGTATAATAATCACTTGATTCAACTGGGAGTCAATCTTCCTGATGATAGTGTCATTGACAGAATTCTTCAATCACTGCCACCAAGCTACAAGAGCTTCGTGATGAACTATAATATGCAAGGGATGGACAAGACTATTCCCGAGCTCTTCGCAATGCTAAAAGCTGCGGAGGTAGAAATCAAGAAGGAGCATCAAGTGTTGATGGTCAATAAGACCACCAGTTTCAAGAAAAAGGGTAAAGGGAAGAAGAAGGGGAACTTCAAGAAGAACATCAAGCAAGTTGCTGCTCAAGAGAAGAAACCCAAGTCTGGACCTAAGCCTGAGACTGAGTGCTTCTACTGCAAACAGACTAGACACTGGAAGCGGAACTGCCCCAAGTATTTGGCGGATAAGAAGGATGGCAAGGTGAACAAAGGTATATGTGATATACATGTTATTGATGTGTACCTTACTAATGCTCGCAGTAGCACCTGGGTATTTGATACTGGTTTTGTTGCTAATATTTGCAACTCGGAACAGGGACTACAGATTAAGCGAAGATTGGCTAAGGACGAGGTGACGATGCGCGTGGGAAATGGTTCCAAAGTCGATGTGATCGCGGTCGGCACGCTACCTCTACATCTACCATCGGGATTAGTTTTAGACCTAAATAATTGTTATTTGGTGCCAGCGTTGAGCATGAACATTATATCTGGATCTTGTTTGATGCGAGACGGTTATTCATCTAAATCAGAGAATAATGGTTGTTCTATTTATATGAGTAATATCTTTTATGGTCATGCACCCTTGAACAGTGGTTTATTTTTATTAAATCTCGATAGTAGTGATACACATATTCATAATGTTGAAACCAAAAGATGCAGAGTTTATAATGATAGTGCAACTTATTTGTGGCACCGCCGTTTGGGTCATATTGGTGTAAAGCGCATGAAGAAACTCCATACTGATGGACTTCTGGAATCACTTGATTATGAATCACTTGGTACTTACGAACCGTGCCTCATGGGCAAGATGACTAAAACACCGTTCTCCGGAACTATGGAGCGAGCAACTAATTTGTTGGAAATTATACATACTAATGTATGTGGTCCGATGAATATTGAGGCTCGCGGCGGGTATCGTTATTTTCTCACCTTCACAGATGATTTGAGCAGATATGCGTATATCTACTTGATGAAACACAAGTGAAAGCACAAGTGCTCCCTAGGTGGTTTTGGTAATTAATGTCAACATATCTCTTGTTGGACTAACACTTTTGTCTAGTATGCTTCATATAAGTTCAACAATGGAGTGGCATGGACTAAAGGATGTGGGAACTCCTTCAAGATGCTAAGGACAAAGGATTGGCTCAAGCTTCAAGCTCAAGACTCTTCATTTTACATTTTAGTGATCCAAGATCACATTGACTCTATAGGAAAAGCCAATACTATCAAGAAGGGATGAGGTGTTGCTTAACGAGTTTCTTGCTCCACAGTGCTTAGTGATATGCTCCAAAACCCTCAACTACTTTCCCATTTCCACACATATGTCCAAAACCTAAAGTCAAACTCGGCCCCACTGATTGTTTCTATCCGGCGCCACCGAGTTTGGATGTCATAGCCACTGCCACAAACCCTAGGCAAATCGGTCTCACCGATAGGGATCTCGGTCTCACCGAGATGGGATTGTAATCTCTCTGTGTATGTCCATTACCAAAATCGGTCTCACCGAGTTTGTGCAATCGGTACTACCGAGATTACAATGCAAACTTCCTGGTTGACTCATTACCAAAATCGGTCCCACCGAGTTTGTGTAATCGGTCCAACCGAGTTTGCCTGACCAACTCTCTAGAAAGCTTATTACCAAAATCGGTCTCACCAAGTTTGTGTAATCGGTCTTACCGAGATTACGTTATGCCCTAACCCTAATCATATCGGTCTCACCGAGTTGCATTTCGGTCCCACCGAAAAACCTAACGGTCACATTATTTGCTAAATCGGTCTGACCGAGTTTAATGATTCGGTCCCACCGAGTTTGGTAGATTGTGTGTAACGGTTAGATTTTGTGTGGAGGCTATATATACCCCTCCACCTCCTCTTCATTCATGGAGAGAGCCATCAGACTGAACCTACACTTCCAGCATACATTTTCTGAGAGAGAACTACCTACTCATGTGTTGAGGCCAAGATATTCCATTCCTACCATATGAATCTTGATCTCTAGCCTTCCCCAAGTTGCTTTCCACTCAAATCTTCTTTCCACCAGATCCAAATCCTATGAGAGAGAGTTGAGTGTTGGGGAGACTATCATTTGAAGCACAAGAGCAATGAGTTCATCATCAACGCACCATTTGTTACTTCTTGGAGAGTGGTGTCTCCTAGATTGGCTAGGTGTCACTTGGGAGCCTCCGACAAGATTGTGGAGTTAAACCAAGGAGTTTGTAAGGGCAAGGAGATCGCCTACTTCGTGAAGATCTACCGCTAGTGAGGCAAGTCCTTTGTGGGCGATGGCCATGGTGGGATAGACAAGGTTGCTTCTTTGTGGACCCTTCGTGGGTGGATCCCTCTGTGGACTCGCACAACCGTTACCCTTCGTGGGTTGAAGTCTCCATCAACGTGGATGTACGATAGCACCACCTATCAGAACCACGCCAAAAACATCCGTGTCTCCAATTGCTTTTGAATCCTCCAAACCCTTCTCTTTACATTCTTTCAAGTTGCATGCTTTACTTTCCGCTGCTCATATACTCTTTGCATGCTCTCTTGCTATGTATTGTGAATGTTAAACTTGTGCCTAAACTCCACTTAAACTTAAAGAAACTTAAAAACTGCAACTTTGGTACTTAGTGTCTAATCACCCCCTTCTAGACACCTCTTCTCAAGGTCCTACAAGTGGTATCAGAGCATTGGTCTCCATTGCCTTGGTTTAATCACCATTGGAGGAAGATGGATGAGTCTACTTTGGGGAGTCTTAGACATAGAGTGCCTATTCTTGATGGAGAGTATTTTCATGAGTGAAAAAAATGAGATGCTTGTAATTTTCAATCAATATCATTTGAACAAGTACATTGCCAGCCCTTGTGCACCTTATGTTGATCCTATGCATCCTACCCATGATGAGTCAATTGACATGATTAGGAATCTTAGAACTGCCGAACTTATCATTAGAGGATTGCCTAGAAACTTGATTGGATGTTTGCCTACTTTTAAGTGTGCCTACACTATATGGAAATTTCTTGAGGAACGCTTTCCAAATTATTCCTTGAAAAATCTTGATGAAATTCTTCATAAGTCTATTGCTTTGAGTAAGATGAATACTAGTGATCCTATGTTTGGTGATCGTCTATTTGAGCTTACAAACCTTATGCGTGCCAAAGGAAATGTTGGTATTATTAGTGATATTATTTCCGAAGCTATAAAGATTCATAAGCAAGATCATTGTCAAACTCACTCTAATGAATCACCCTCTCTAGGACTTGATCCACCACATGATGATGTTGAACATGGATACTATGATGAGGATGATGATAGTGACTTCGATCTTGATGATGCAATGAGACATTTTGGTCTTATGGCAAATCTTCGGGGATATATGTCAGGAGGAAAGGAATGGGTTCTTGATAGTGGATGTACCGATCACATGACCGGAGATAAAGATATGTTTCGTGAGCTTGTTGATAATGATAGTCCTCGAAAGTATGTCACTTTCGGTGACAACTCAAAGGGTAAGGTGGTTGGCCTTGGTAAGGTGGCCATATCACATGATAGCTCCATACAAAATGTCATGCTCGTTGAATCTCTTGGATACAACTTACTTTCAGTATCTAGACTTGCTGATTTCGGTTTCAATGTCCTATTTAGTGAAGTAGATTGCCAAGTGTTTCGTGGAGACAATCATAAAATGGTCTTTACCGGTGTGCGTAGAGGTGATCTATACATTGTTGATTTCACTAAAAAGGCTCAACCTAAAACTTGCTTCATTGCTAAATCCTCAAAAGGTTGGTTATGGCATAGACGACTAGGTCATGTTGGTATGCGAAACCTTGACAAGCTTATTAAAGGAAATCATATCCTTGGAGTTAACGATGTCATATTTGATAAGGATAGACTTTGCAGTGCTTGGTAAGCAGGTAAACAGGTTGGAGGAAGGCATCCCATGAAAAACATCATGACCACAAGGAGGCCACTCGAGCTATTCACATGGATCTTTTTGGTCCCAACTCTTACAAGAGTCTCGGTGGAAATTCCTTTGGTCTAGTTATAGTTGATGATTTTTCAATATTTACATGGGTGTTCTTTCTCGATGATAAATTGCAGGTCCAAAAGATCTTCAAAAACTTCGCTAGGAAGGCCCAAAATAATTTGAAGTGAAGATCAAGAAGGTTCGCAGCGACAACGGAACGGAGTTCAAGAACGCAAATGTGGACACCTTTCTTGACGAAGAAGGGATTTCACATGAGTTCTCGGCTACGTACACACCTCAACAAAACGGAGTTGTTGAGAGGAAGAACCGGACGCTCATCAAAATGGCGAGAATGATGCTCGATGAGTACAAGACACCGAAGCACTTTTGGGCAGAAGCGGTTGAGACAGCTTGTCATGCAACAAATCGCTTGTATCTTCACAAGCTACTCGGCAAGACGGCATATGAGCTCCTCACCGGTAACAAACCCCAAGTTGGATACTTTCAAGTATTCGGCTCAAAGTGCTACATTCTTGATAAGCATCATTGTTCTAAATTTGCTCCTAAGTCTCATGAAGGTTTCCTACTAGGTTATGGCTCAAACTCTCACAATTACCGTGTCTACAACAACTTCACCCAAAAGGTTGAAGAGACGGTAGATGTGAAGTTTGATGAATCTAACGGCTCGCAAGTAGAGCAATTGCCAATTGATGTAGGAGACAAAGATCCTTCGGAAGCAATCCAAGACTTGGCTATTGGCAAGGTTCGTCCAACGGAGGTGAAGGAGAGTACCTCGTCCGTCCAAGTGGAAGCTTCTACTTCACGACAAGGTGAACCAAGAGTTGATACGGAAGCATCCACAAGTGGGACACACCAAGATGAAGAAAACGAGGAAGTGCATCAAGATGAACGTCAACAACCTCCTTCTCCACCATGACAAGAGAACGACAATGCCAACAATGAAGAAGGCCAAGAAGAAGAACAAGATGAAGAAGATGTTCAACGAAAACCCAAGCAAAAGCTTTCACGAGTTCGAGCAAGAATTGCTAAAGATCATCCCGTTGAGCAAATCTACAATGACGTTCAAACCGGGAGAATCACTCGCTCTAAAACTCGTTTAGATAACTTTTGTGAAAACTATTCTTTCATCTCTAGCATTGCACCTATGAAGGTTGAAGAAGCATTGGAAGATCCGGATTGGATAAATGCTATGCATGAAGAGCTACACAACTTTGAGAGGAACCAAGTGTGGACATTGGTTGAGAAGCCCGACAACAACCACAACATCATCGGTACCAAATGGGTGTTTCACAACAAGCAAGATGAAGATGGACAAGTAGTTCGCAACAAAGCACGTCTCGTCGCCCAAGGCTACACACAAGTCGAAGGTATGGACTATGGTGAGACTTATGCTCCCGTTGCTAGACTTGAGTCCATTCGAATCTTACTTGCCTATGCTAATCATCATGATATCAACTTGTACCAAATGGACATTAAAAGTGCTTTTCTAAATGGTGAAATAGAAGAGGAAGTTTATGTTAAGCAACCTCCCGGCTTTGTCAATCCTAAGAAACCCAATCATGTTTACAAACTTCACAAAGCTCTTTATGGTCTTAAACAAGCTCCTAGAGCATGGTATAAATGCTTGACCAAGTTCCTTATTGAAAAAGGTTTGAAATTGGGAAAATTGATTCTACTCTTTTTACTAAAAGGGTTAATGGAGAACTATTTTTGTGCCAAATCTATGTTGATGATATTATATTTGGTTCATCTAACCCTCATTTTAGTGAAAAGTTTGGGAAGCTAATGTCGGAGAATTTTGAGATGTCTATGATGAGTGAACAAAAATTCTTTCTTGGGTTGCAAATCAAGCAAACTAAGGAAGGTACCTTTGTTTCTCAAACGAAGTACACCAAGGACTTATTCAAGAAGTTCAATATGCAGGAATCCAAAGGTATGTCTACACCCATGCCTACTAGTGGACATCTTGACTTGACCAAAGATAGTGAGCCGGTTGATCAAAAGGTTTATCGCTCTATGATTGGTTCATTGTTATATCTATGTGCTTCATGTCCCGATATCATGCTAAGCGTGTGCATGTGTGCACGATATCAAGCTGCTCCTAAAGAATGTCATCTTAAGGCCGTGAAAAGGATAGTGAGATACTTAATCCATACACCAAATTTTGGCATTTGGTATCCTAAGAGGGCCTCTTTCGATCTTGTTGGCTATTCCGACTCGGAATATGCCGGAGCCAAGGTTGATAGAAAGTCCACTTCGGGTACTTGTCAATTTCTTGGTAGATCTCTTGTGTCTTGGTCCTCCAAGAAACAAAACTCGGTATCCTTATCCACCGCCGAAGCGGAATATATTGCCGCTGGTTCATGTTGTGCTCAATTACTTTGGATGCCCAAACTCTTAAAGATTATGGGATATATGTGAGACATGTTCCATTGCTTTGTGACAATGAAAGTGCTATCAAAATTGGTCATAATCCTGTACAACATTCTCGAACTAAGCATATTGAAGTTCGTCATCATTTCATTCGAGATCATGTTGTTAAGGGTGACATTGATCTTAAGCATGTTCGCACCGAAAACCAATTAGCGGATATATTCACTAAACCTATTGATGAGAAAGTGTTTTGCAGGTTAAGAGGAGAATTGAACATCATTGATGCTTCAAACTTGGAGTAGAAACTCCATTGGATACATGCAAGACATGAGCCTATGACTAATCCTTGATATTTCTCTTATGATGAAAATCTTATGTCTTGGATATATTTGCAACTTGCATGTTATCTAACCCATGTAGGTACTTGGTTGAATCACATTCCATGAGATTGTAATCTACTCACATCTTGAGCAATCTCTACATCACCAAGTCTCTACACTATGGTGGTTGAAGACAAGGAAGCATGGAACCACTCAAACATATCCTTTGACAAATTCTATGTTGAGCTTCATGATTGTCATTTTTGGATACACAAGTGCTCTTCCTTGCAAGAACTAACCCATGTAGGTAGATGGACTCAAATTCCAAGTGGTGCTCCCAACTCTTGATGAGCTACATCACCCTTGAGCAACCCACACAAGTTCAACTACATAGACAACACCACCAACCAAGGTATGTTATTCCATCTTAGAGAAGCTTTACTCTAAGTCATGAGCTAAAGCACCTCGAAAAGATGTGAATACATCAAGATGCTTAAACGAAAAATGGCAACCCCATTTTGAGCTTAAACGATGAGTATAACCTATGATCAAGTGACCTCACTTGACTCCTAAGTCAATATACTCTAACACAGGTGACTTTGTCGCCGACCATCTCTATATGAAGTTCTCTTGTGTTCTTTTCTGTGTTTTTTATTTGTCTCATGCATATTTGTTCCCCTTTAAAAAAACTAACTTCATCTAGATTTCTTTCTGTTTGCTCTGCATTTTTTGCATCCAATTCCTTGCATATCTTTCAGTAAATTCCTTGCAAATCTTTGCGAGATCTTACTAGTCCAGTGAGCTGAGGTGACAAGTGTTTTCTCTGGGATGAACTCGGTTTCACCGATTTGTTGTTTTCGGTCCAACCGAATCCTTTCGGTACAACCGAAGCATACCACTCGGTGCCACCGATTTCACAACAGGAAAAACAGTTTGCCACATATTCTGTGTTTCTTCTGATCCAGCTCCACTCAATGAATGTCTCAAGGACCAAACCCATTTGACAGATTCCAGGAATCCCTTCTTGGAAATTGATGTCAAAGGGGGAGAGAGAGAGCACATCAAAGCTTATCTTTTAGAGAGAGATCACATCAGAGAAATAGTTCATCACCTCCTCAAGGGGGAGAGAGATCCTCAAGGGGGAGAGAGATCCTCAAGGGGGAGAGAGATCCTCAGGGGGAGAGAGAGATCTTCAGGGGGGAGAGAATACTTAAGAAGAAGTATTTCTCAAGGATCCCATATGCTTTGTGTTCAAGAGGAGAGATACCACATGTCTTCTTGAGGGGAGAGACATGTTCATATGATCTTTTGTGCTTATTTGCATTAGCATGCATTAGCTCTGTTCATCATTCATATCTTTCAGCTCTGATTTTCTATTCCCTATCTTCTCCCAGTATCCCATGCTAGATTCAGGGGGAGCAAGACATCTAAGGGAAAGAAATCATTTAAATTCATTGCATATCTTTACTCTTGGGGACATGTTTAATCCAATGTGGTACTTAGTACTCACTCTCTACATGTCATCCCAGTCTTGGTATTCTTGTGGTTTCTTTTGTTTGCTCTGGCTAGTAGATGCATCTGTGTTATCTAACCTTGTTTACGCAGGTTCATTCCATCCCAATCCAACTCAAGACTACAAGGTAAGTATATGCATCACAATCATGTGTATGAGGAATTCTTGCTGATGTACATACTGTTTGCAAGGACTCATGAGCATGAAGGTATCTTCTTTAATATTCTTAGCTCTGATGCATATGGCCAAGATACATGTAACACATTGCCTACTCTATCATGGTTATGCTCTCACATGCTTCTGTATTCCATATTCACATGATTTCATACATGTAGGGGGAGCCTATGCTTGTTATATGTCTTTCCAAAGCTTTACTTGCTATTCTCTATATCTTTATCTAAAGCTTTGATGTATGTTGTCATCAATTACCAAAAAGGGGGAGATTGAAAGCACAAGTGCTCCCTAGGTGGTTTTGGTAATTAATGTCAACATATCTCTTGTTGTACTAACACTTTTATCTAGTATGCTTCAGATAAGTTCAACAATGGAGTGGCATGGACTAAAGGATGTGGGAACTCCTTCAAGATGCTAAGGACAAAGGATTGGCTCAAGCTTCAAGCTCAAGACTCTTCATTTTACATTTTAGTGATCCAAGATCACATTGAGTCTATAGGAAAAGCCAATACTATCAAGAAGGGATGAGGTGTTGCTTAATGAGTTTCTTGCTCCACAGTGCTTAGTGATATGCTCCAAAACCCTCAACTACTTTCCCATTTCCACACATATGTCCAAAACCTAAAGTCAAACTCGGCCCCACTTATTCTTTCTATCCGGCACCACCGAGTTTGGATGTCATAGACACTGCCACAAACCCTAGGCAAATCGATCTCACCGATAGGGATCTCGGTCTCACCGAGATGGGATTGTAATCTCTCTGTGTATGTCCATTACCAAAATCGGTCTCACCGAGTTTGTGCAATCGGTACAACCGAGATTACAATGCAAACTTCCTGGTTGACTCATTACCAAAATCGGTCCCACCGAGTTTGTGTAATTGGTCCAACCAAGTTTGCCTGACCAACTCTCTGGAAAGCTTATTACCAAAATCGGTCTCACCGAGTTTGCGTAGTCGGTCTTACCGAGATTACGTTATGCCCTAACCCTAATCATCTCGGTCTCACCGAGTTGCATTTCGATCCCACCGAAAAACCTAACGGTCACATTATTTGCTAAATTGGTCTGACCGAGTTTAACGATTCGGTCCCACCAAGTTTGGTAGATTGTGTGTAACGGTTAGATTTTGTGTGGAGGCTATATATACCCCTCCACCTCCTCTTCATTCATGGAGAGAGCCATCAGACTGAACCTACACTTCCAGCATACATTTTCTGAGAGAGAACTACCTACTCATGTGTTGAGGCCAAGATATTCCATTCCTACCATATGAATCTTGATCTCTAGCCTTCCCCAAGTTGCTTTCCTCTCAAATCTTCTTTCCACCAGATCCAAATCCTATGAGAGAGAGTTGAGTGTTGGGGAGACTATCATTTCAAGCACAAGAGCAAGGAGTTCATCATCAACGCACCATTTGTTACTTCTTGGATAGTGGTGTCTCCTAGATTGGCTAGGTGTCACTTGGGAGCCTCCGACAAGATTGTGGAGTTGAACCAAGGAGTTTTCAAGGGCAAGGAGATCGCCTACTTCGTGAAGATCTACCGCTAGTGAGGCAAGTCCTTCGTGGGCGATGGCCATGGTGGGATAGACAAGGTTGCTTCTTCGTGGACCCTTCGTGGGTGGAGCCCTCCGTGGACTCGCGCAATCGTTACCCTTCGTGGGTTGAAGTCTCCATCAACGTGGATGTACGATAGCACCACCTATCGGAACCACGCCAAAAACATCCGTGTCTCCAATTGCGTTTGAATCCTCCAAACCCTTCTCTTTACATTCTTGCAAGGTGCATGCTTTACTTTCCGCTGCTCATATACTCTTTGCATGCTTGCTTGCTATGTATTGTGAATGTTAAACTTGTGCCTAAACTCCACTTAAACTTAAAGAAACTTAAAAACTGCAACTTTGGTACTTAGTGTCTAATCACCCCCCCCCCTCTAGACACCTCTTCTCAAGGTCCTACAACAAGTCTGAAACATTTGAAAAGTTCAAAGAATTTCAGAGTGAAGTGGAAAATCATCGTAACAAGAAAAAAAAATTCTACGATTTGATCATGGAGGAGAATATTTGAGTTACGAGTTTGGTTTACATTTGAAGCAATGCAGAATAGTTTCGCAACTCACGCCACCCCGAACACCACAATGAAAAGGTGTGTCCGAACATCGTAATCGTAGTTTACTAGATATGGTGCGATCTATGATGTCTCTTACTGATTTACCGCTATTGTTTTGGGGTTATGCTTTAGAGACGGGCGCATTCACGTTAAATAGGGCACCATCAAAATCCGTTGAGACGACGCCTTATGAACTGTGGTTTGGCAAGAAACCAAAGTTGTCGTTTCTGAAAGTTTGGGGCTGCGATGCTTATGTGAAGAAACTTCAACCAGATAAGCTCGAACCCAAATCGGAGAAATGTGTCTTCATAGGATACCCAAAAGAGACTATTGGGTACACCTTCTATCACAGATCTGAGGGCAAGATTTTTTTTGCTAAATTAGGATCCTTTCTAGAGAAGGAGTTTCTCTCGAAAGAAGTGAATGGGAGGAAAGTAGAACTTGATGAGGTAACTGTACCTGCTCCCTTATTGGAAAGTAGTTCATCACAAGAACCGGTTCCTGTGACAACTACACCAATTAGTGAGGAAGATAATGGTAATGATCATGAAACTTCAGATCAAGTTACTACCAAACCTCATAGGTCTACCAGAGTAAGATCCACACCAGAGTGGTACGGTAATCCTATTCTGGAAGTCATGTTACTTGACCATGGCGAACCTACGAACTATGAGGAAGCGATGATGCGCCCAGATTCCGCAAAACGGCTTGAGGCCATGAAATCTAAGATGGGATCCATGTATGAGAACAAAGTATGGACTTTGGTTGACTTGCCCGATGATCGGCAAGCCATCAAGAATAAATGGATCTTCAAGAAGAAGACTGGCGCTGATGGTAATATAACTGTCTACAAAGCTCGACTTGTTGCAGAAGGTTTTTGACAACTTCAAGGGGTTTACTACGATGAGACTTTCTCACCCGTAGCGATGCTTAAGTCTGTCTGAATCATGTTAGCAATTGCCGCATTTTATGATTATGAAATTTGGCAAATGGATGTCAAAACTGCATTCCTGAATGGATTTCTGGAAGAAGAGTTGTATATGATGCAGCCGGAAGGTTTTGTCGATCCAAAAGGTGCTAACAAAGTGTGCAAGCTCTAGTGATCCATTTATGGACTGGTGCAAGCATCTCGGAGTTGGAATAAACGCTTTGATAATGTGATCAAAGCATATGGTTTTATACAGACTTTTGGAGAAGCCTGTATTTACAAGAAAGTGAGTGGGAGCTCTGTAGCATTTCTGATATTATATGTAGATGATATATTGTTAATTGGAAATGATATAGAATTTCTGGATAGCATAAAGGGATACTTGAATAAAAGTTTTTCGATGAAAGACCTCAGTGAAGCTGCTTACATATTGGGCATCAAGATCTATAGAGATAGATCAAGACGCTTAATTGGACTTTCACAAAGCACATACCTTGATAAAGTTTTGAAAAAGTTCAAAATGGATCAGGCAAATAAAGGGTTCTTGCCTGTATTACAAGGTGTAAAGTTGAGTCAGACTCAATGCCCGACCACAGCAGAAGATAGAGAGAAAATGAAAGATGCTCCCTATGCTTCAGCCATAGGCTCTATCATGTATGAAATGTTGTGTACTAGACCTGATGTATGCTTAGCAATAAGTTTAGCAGGGAGGTACCAAAGTAATCCAGGAGTGGATCACTGGACAGCGGTCAAGAATATCCTGAAATACCTGAAAAGGACTAAGGATATGTTTCTCGTTTATGGAGGTGACAAAGAGCTAGTCGTTAATGGTTACGTCGATGCAAGCTTTGACACTGATCCGAATGATTCTAAATCGCAAACCGGATACGTGTTTATATTGAACGGTGGAGTTGTCAGTTGGTGCAGTTCTAAACAAAGCGTCATGGCGGGATCTACATGTGAAGCGGAGTACATAGCTGCTTCGGAAGCAGCAAATGAAGGAGTCTGGATGAAGGAGTTCATTTCCGATCTAGGTGTCATACCTAGTGCATCGGGACCAATGAAGATCTTCTGTGACAATACTGGTGCAATTGCCTTGGCAAAGGAATCCAGATTTCACAAGAGGACCAAGCACATCAAAAGACGCTTCAATTCCATCCGGGACCAAGTTCAGGTGGGAGACATAGAGTTTTGCAAGATACATACGGATCTGAATGTTGCAGACCCGTTGACTAAGCCTCTTCCACGAGCAAAACATGATCAGCACCAAGACTCCATGGGTGTTAGAACCATTACTGTGTAATCTAGATTATTGACTCTAGTGCAAGTGGGAGACTGAAAGAAATATGCCCTAGAGGCAATAATAAAGTTATTATTTATTTCCTCATATCATGATAAATGTTTATTATTCATGCTATAATTGTATTAACCGGAAACATGATACATGTGTGAATACATAGACAAACTTAATGTCACTAGTATGCATCTACTTGACTAGCTCATTAATCAAAGATGGTTATGTTTCCTAACCATAGACATGTGTTGTTATTTGATTAACAAGATCACATCGTTAGGAGAATGATGTGATTGACTTGACCCATTCCTTTAGCTTAGCACTTGATCGTTTAGTATGTTGCTATTGCTTTCTTCATGACTTATACAAGTTCCTATAACTATGAGATTATGCAACTCCCGTTTATCGGAGGAACACTTTGTGTGCTACCAAACGTCACAACGTAACTGGGTGATTATAAAGGAGCTCTACAGGTGTCTCCAAAGGTACATGTTGAGTTGGCGTATTTCGAGATTAGGTTTTGTCACTCCGATTGTTGGAGAGGTATCTCTGGGCCCTCTCGGTAATGCACATCACTGTAAGCCTTGCAAGCAATGTAGCTAATGAGTTAGTTACGGAATGATGCTTTACGTAACGAGTAAAGAGACTTGCCGGTAACGAGATTGAACTAGGTATTGAGATACCGACAATCGAATCTCGGTCAAGTAACATACCGATGACAAAGGGAACAATGTATGTTGTTATGTGGTTTGACCGATAAAGATCTTCGTAGAATATGTAGGAGCCAATATGAGCATCCAGGTTCCGATATTGGTTATTGACCGGAAATAGTTCTAGGTCATTGAGGGAGTCCTGGACTAGGGGGTGTCCGAATAGCCGAACTATCATCATTGGCCGGACTCCAAGACTATGAAGATACAAGATTGAAGACTTCGTCCCGTGTTCGGATGGGACTTTCCTTGGCGTGGAACGCAAGCTTGGCAATACAGATATGTAGATCTCCTACCATTGTAACCGACTGTGTAACCCTAGCCCTCTCCAGTGTCTATATAAACTGGAGGGTTTTAGTCCGTAGGACGAACAACAATCATACCATAGGCTAGCTTCTAGGGTTTAGCCTCCTTGATCTCGTGGTAGATCTACTCTTGTACTACCCATATCATCAATATCAATCAAGCAGGAGTAGGGTTTTACCTCCATCAAGAGGGCCCGAACCTGGGTAAAAACATCGTGTCCCTTGTCTCCTGTTACCATCCGCCTAGACGCACAGTTCGGGACCCCCTACCCGAGATCCGCCGGTTTTGACACCGACATTGGTGCTTTCATTGAGAGTTCCTCTGTGTCTCCGCCCATAGGCCCGATGGCTCCTTCGATCATCAACAACGACGCAGTCCAGGGTGAGACTTTTCTCCCCGGATAGATCTTCATATCCGGCGGCTTTGCACTGCGGGCCAATTCGCTTGGCCATCTGGAGCAGATCGAAAGCTACGCCCATGGCCATCAGGTTAGATTTGGAAGTTTGAACTATACGACCACGTCCATGGAGACTTGTTCTTCGACGGATTCGAGCCACAGCCGAGCACGCCACACTGTCGCGATGGGCATGATTTAGCTCTACGGCCGGACAGTGCCCTGGAGGCCGCACGAGAGTCCACTCCGACCCTTAACTCAGAGCCGACTGCGCCGATCGAGGATGGGTGGCTAGACACCACCTCGGGGGCTGCTACGGCGATGGAGCCGAATACTGACCCTTCCTCTGGTGAGTCCGAGGTGCCGGATTCTTCTTCGGACCCCGAACCTTCCGCGCTTCCGCCAACCAGATCCGATGGGGCGCCGATCATGGAGTTCACCGCTGCGGACATCCTTCAGCACTCGCCTTTCGGTGACATCCTGAATGCGCTAAAGTGCCTCTCTCTATCAGGAGAGATTTGGCCGGATTATGGCCAGGATGGTTGGGATGCGGACGTTGAAATTAAAAACCCACCCACCACCCACTTCGTAGCCACTGTCGACGACTTAACCGACATGCTAGACTTCGACTCCGAAGATATCGACAGTATGGATGACGATGCCGGAGACAACCAAGAACCAGCGCCCACAGGGCACTGGAAAGCCACCTCAACTCACGATGTATACATGGTGGATACACCAAAAGGAAGCGATAACGAGGAACAACGGGACGCGGCGAAGGATAATTCCCCCGAAAACAGCCAAAACGGCGACGCAAGCACCGCCCGAAGTCCCGCCTCGACAACAACATCACTCATACAGACCCAGCCGTAGAGCAGGGCGAACCAGTGGACGACGAACATGCCACCAAGCAACCGTCCGAACAGGATGAATTGGACGAGCAACCCATCCCCGGCGAAAACAACAGTCCAGACGATCTCACGCCGGACACATCACCGGAGCATAAGAACCTCCACAAAAGGCTCGTCGCCACTGCAAGAAGTTTGAAGAAGCAGAAGCGAAAGCTCAAAACAGTGGAAGACATACTCAGAATGAGATGGAGCAGAGTACTCAAGACCGCAGACAAATACGGCGATAGTTACCAAGCAAAGAGCTACCGGAAGCACAAGCTGTTGCCCAAATTTGACGAGGAGGCCGTAGAGCCCCCACAGTCAAAAAACAAAGAAGCCGCCTAGTCGGATAGACGACCACATGACAAGCAAAGAGTGGCAAGCGGCGCCGCACACAAGCCGGCACACGATCCACATAAGGATCCTCGTAAAAGGATGGCCCGGTCAGGTCCATCTATGGGCCAAGAAAGAAGGCTCCAGGGAGAAACACAACACGTCGAGTGTTCGAAAATAACGGTACACCTAAATATAGGGGCGCCGCACACCCCCTATGTTTCACCGATGAGGTACTGGATCATGAATTTCCAGCGGGATTCAAGCCCGTAAACATAGAGGCATACGACGGAACAACAGACCCCGGAGTCTGGATTGAGGATTACATCCTACACATACATATGGCTAGAGGAGATGATCTCCATGCCATAAAATACCTACCCCTCAAGCTCAAAGGCCCAGCCCGGCATTGGCTCAAAAGCCTCCCAGAAAAAACTATTGGAAGTTGGGAAGAGCTCGAGGATGCGTTTCGGGCAAATTTTCAGGGGACTTATGTCCGCCCTCCGGATGCAGACGATTTAAGTCACGTAACTCAACAGCCCGGAGAGTCAGCCCGCAAATTCTAGAACAGGTTCCTCACCAAAAAGAACCAAATAGTCGACTGTCCGGACACCGAAGCCTTAGCAGCCTTTAAACATAACGTCCGAGACGAATGGCTCGCCAGACACCTCGGCCAGGAAAAGCCAAGGACAATGGCCGCGCTAACAAGCCTCATGACCCACTTTTGCGCGGGAGAAAATAGCTGGCTGGCAAGATGCAGCACCAGCGACCCGAGTACATCCGAGGTCAGGGATGGAAATGGGAAACCACGACGCAGAAAAGATCAGCGCCGGACTAAGGAAAATGGCCCAAAGAGCACGGCAGTCAACGCCGGGTTCAAAAGCTCTTGGCCGAACAACAAAACACTGCCTCTTAAGGACAATAGTGACGAGCTATCCAACCTAAACAAAATCTTGGACAAGATATGTCAAATCCACATTACCCCTGGGAAGCCTGCAAACCATACCCACAGAGATTGTTGGGTCTTCAAGCAGTCCGGCCGACTTAACGCCGAACACAAGGGGCTCGACAGACCAAGTGAGGACGATGACGAACCCCACAAGCAGAGCGCTGGAAAAAAAAAGAATTTCCCACAAGAAGTCAAAACAGTGAACTCACTTCAAGTGATAACAAGGAAAAATAGGGCGGCACCTACTAAAGTACGCGCCGCACGGTCCACCCCAGCGGAGTCCCGAAACTGGATGTCAAAACCAATTACTTTCGACCATCAGGATTACTCCAGAAGTATTCGAAACGCATGATGGACTGCTTTGATATTGGATCCTATAATCGACGGACTACAATTTACACAAGTCCTAATGGATGGCGGCAGCGATATAAACCTACTATACCAGGACACAATCCGCAGAATGGGGATAGACCCTACCAAAGTTTGCCATAGCAACACTTCCTTTAAAGGAGTAACGCCAGGTCCTTATGCCTATTGTACGGGCTCCTTACTACTCGAAGTCGTGTTCGGTTCATCCGACAACTTCCGTCGCGAAAAGCTAATCTTCCATATCGCCTCATTTAAAAGTAGCCATCAAGCACTATTGGGATGCGAAGCTTTCGCCCGCTTACTATTCGCGAAGGATTATTTTCAGATTAAGACCCTGCGTAAACCTTTTTTACTGTCTCTTGTTGATACACATCCCCCGGTTTCTTACCATAACCGAGGAGGAGGCTGGCGTTTTGGCATCGGCCGCGTCAGAAGTTCTCACACGTACCTGGACACTAGGGGCTTAGGGCATTGTTCTGCCCATTATCATAAAGACCGAATACCTTAGGGAGTGTTCGGCGTCTCGAGTTAGGCCTTATATGCATCAACTCCGAATCATGTCTTTGGTCAAATGTTGGGTTTGCCCGGCTCCTGTGTTTTGCTGCCTTACGTTCCGCTCTATCAGCTAACGCGGCACCAGGAGAACTACTGCGATTGTGCCCCGGTTCGGCCGGGTGAGCACCTCAGTAGAGAAAGCCGAAAACTGACTATCATGATATAGCGAGAGACTGGTCAACCACTCGATCGACTACCAGAATGTTTAGAATTCCTCCGCTTTGACGAAGGACCGTTTCCCGGTCAGGCACACATGCGCCCCGAGTTCGGAGAGCGCGGTGCCCCTAGGGGCTATATAGTAGCCCCACCATCGAACTCCAATGGCTAAGTGAAAGTGATAAAGCATTATAGTCCGGTTGCCTAGTTTGGTACGCTATCACCTCCTTGACAGGACCAAGACGTTGGATTAAGTGTGAAAATGCGCTTTTTTGCAAACACCCCCGCACCATGTGCGTGGGGGCTGAAGCCGAAGACTGCCATCTTTCAGGTTATATATACATATACATTAACGGCCGCATAGGAGATATTTCAATACTTGAACGCACAAGTATAAAAAGCCCTTATATTATAAATATGGTTTTGCAAATCATACATGTCATTTGAACATAACGTTTTTCGAGCACTGCGACTCTATTAAACGAGCGCCCTGTAGGACTTCCTCAAAATAGTGCTCGGCGGGTAATCGGCTTCTGTCCGAATCCCGGGATGCAACGTCGGTGGCATCCATCTCTGCCCAGTATGTTTTGACACGAGCGAGAGCCATCCGTGCACCCTCTATGCATGCTGACCGCCTCATCGCCTTGATATGCGGCACCGCATCAAGGAACTGCTGCACTAAGCCAAAATAACTCTTCTCCTCGGGCCTTTTCGGCCACAGATGAGCCACGACATCCTTCATGGCAAGTCCGGACAACCTGTTCAGCTCAGCCCACTCAGCCAACCGATCGGTTAACGGAAGTGGACGCTCCGGATTATGGAATTGAGACCAAAAAAGCTCTTCCATCCCGTGATCCTTTTGGCTTCGGAAATGCACGACTACGTCCGCCGCACTGGCCGCCAAATTCAGATAAGAATCCTCCGCACCCCACAACTGGCCCAACTGAGCATACTTCGGGTCCGTGAACTTCCTACGCAGCAGAAAGGGCTTTCCAGCCGCAATATCCCCAGCCTGACGTAGCTCCTCCTTTATAGCCCTCATTGCGGAGCGAGCATCCTTGGCTTCGGCGGTGGCCTTTTTCAGGTCCTCTTGCTCCGCTAGGCATTCTCTTTCAAGAACTTCATAGTGGTCGGTAGCATCCTTCAGCTTCACAGCCATTTCGGCCATCTCCTCCCTGCTTCGGCAGTGAGCAGCCTTTTCGGTTTTTAGCTCTTCGGCCGCCTTTGAGGCAGCCTCATCACTCTTTCTGGCTTGCTCCTTGGCTCGGGCAAGCTCTGCTCGAAGGTCCTCCATAGCAGCGGCACCATCTGCATTAAGCATACACGTAGTAAGGCATGGGCGTCAAGCTCCCTTACTAGGTGTTCGCGGAAAAGCCACATACCTTGTGACTCGTCAAGTCGCTTATTGACCAGCGCGATGTCCGCATCCGCAACGTCCAGTTGCCGCTTCAGTTCGGCAACTCTATCAGTCCGGCTGGCCACTGAACGCCCTGCCACCTATACGGGAAGGGCGACACCTTATAACTGAGATTATGATCCTCGGCACGCTGTCGCTTTCGACAACATACCGAGTCTCAGGGGCTACTATCTATACAGGGCGCACTCTATGTGCAAAACTGTCAAAAGGTATATCATTTTTACGTACCTCAAACCCCGTCAGTAAACTTCTGACGGCTTCATGCAACCCGCTCTCAGCGGATGAAATCCTTTCAACCACCGTACTCATTAATGTACGGTGATCTTCTGAGATAGACGCCCTCTCGAGCAGATCCTTCAGCTCCTCCGGCCGTACACCAGTTGGTGCCGAACTCTCCGGCCCCGCCGGACTCGGGGAGACCCTCTGTGACGACACCTCAGGGTCGTCCGCCCCGCCTGACGGTGCGACAGATGGGGGCGTCTCACTCTCCATCATCTCCGGACGAAGATCCCCCGAAGATGAGCTCTGCTAGAAGGGCTGAGATCCGAACTACAAGGTAAGAACTTCGGTTATCCTCAGAAATAAAAACAGGGATGTCCCTTATTACAAAACTCCCCTTTTTCTACTTACGGCTCGCTGGAGGGCTGATTCCCTTGGGGAAATAGTGCGGCCGGGGCTTTTCCTGGCGTAGGACCCTCCTATGAAGATTTCTTCCCCCGCTTTGAGGCCTTGGCCTCCGGATCTTCAAAAGCGGTCCTCTTCTCCCCCGGGAGGGAGGGATTCTCGATTCCCCCTCTCTTGAGAGCCTCTTTAGCGGAGGCGGTAGTTTTCCTGTTTTCCCCTTCGCCCTCTTCTGACGGCGCAACCTCCAGCATCTTGACTAACACGGGATCCGGCGTGGTCTCAGGGAGGGGGGCCGGACACCGTATCAGTTTTGCTTTCGCTATCCACTTCTGTTCAAGGGATAGCTGGTTAAAAGGCAAATCTATGATAAATGTACGGATAGCACGTCCGGGTACAGGAGCCACTTACTTGAGTATCCGGGCGATTGCAACTCAGACCTGCGTCCTCGGTCAAGACCGGACACATCTCTTGTGATCCGAAGAACAGTTTATACATCTCCACAGGCGTCGCGCCCATGAAGTGGTGGAGAGCTCGTGGTCCCTCTGGATTGAATTCCCACAGGCGGAGAGGGCGACGTTTGCAGGGCAGAAGGCGCCGAATCAGCATAACCTGCGTCACTACGACCAGATTGATCTCCCTCTCTTGGAGGTCTCTAATTCGGCCCTGCAATATTGGTACGTCCTTGGACGGCCCCCAGTCAAGCCCTTTGTTGGCCCATAACACCAGCCGTTGTGGAGGGCCCGAGAGAAAGGCGGGTGGCGCCACCTGCCTGCTGCCCCTGGGAGCGGTGATATAGAACCACTCCTGTTGCCACAAGCCGAGCTCCTCTTGAAAAGAGCCCTCGGGCCATGGAGCATCGGCCCTCTTACTTATAATTGCCCCTCCGCACTCTGCCTGTCACCCCTCGATCATCTTCGGCTCCACGTTGAAGGTCTTGAGCCACAAACCGAAGTGAGGGGTAGTGCGGAGGAAGGCTTCGCAGACGACAATGAACGATGAGATGTGGAGGATGGACTCCGGAGCCAAGTCATGGAATTCCAGCCCGTAATAAAACATGAGCCCCCTCACGAAGGGGTCCATCGGGAAGCCTAAACCCCGACGGAAGTGAGACACGAACATGACGCTCTCACCAGGCTCGGGAGTGGGAATGACTTGCCCTTGGGCGGGCAACCTATGCGAAATCTCGTAGGTTAGGTACCTGGCGTCTCTCAGCTTTAGCACGTCTTCTTCCGTGACGGAAGAGGGCATCCACCGGCCCTGTGGGTCGGAGACTGACATTGTTAAAGGTCCGAAGCGCTCGAATCTGGAACCTTAGGTGTTGGAACTCGAGGCGAGGGGCGGATTCGATTGGGATTGAAGAAAAGGAACGGGCCTTGGTCTCATTATAAAGGGGTAGAATACCAAGAGCCGTCCCCATGACCGTTTGGGACTCGCCTTCGATGGAGGAGGCGTGCCAACGGACGCGGTTGGGTTACCCACGTCCGTATTGATGAGAATCCCGGAATAAGGGGACACGATCTCTGCTTCGACAAGACGTGCCAAGGAAACCGCTTCGCTAAACGCGCTGAGGTGGAACAATAAAAACAATTCAAGTAAAAGCTTGGCCGTGGCGTGACGTCATGCTACGAAATACGTCAGCAGATTGAAGTTGTCTAAATATTATTCTCTCTACGGCATAGTTTCAAATAGCGGAGATAGCATCCGCTATTGCATCCGCAATAGCGCCACCGCAATAGCGTCCGCTATCACTCAAATTAAATGACATTGCTTTTTGTTAATGATCTATAAATATAAACAATAATCTTGTGTATTTTCAAATCCGCTACATGGACATAGCGCCCCCAATATCGCCCGCTATCCGCATTCTGCTACACAGACCCCAATCCGCTACCATCCCGCTATCCGCTATTTAAAACCATGCTCTACGGTGGTGTGTGGAATTTATTTTGCAGAGCTGGACACTATCCTAGTGTTCACAATCTTCTATGAATTATTCGGAGGAGGAACCCGCCTTGCAATGCCGAAGACAATATGCGCGCCGGACTCGTCGTCATTGAAGCCTGGTTCAGGGGCTACTGAGGGAGTCCTGGACTAGGGGGTGTCCGGATAGCCGAACTATCATCATTGGCCGGACTCCAAGACTATGAAGATACAAGATTGAAGACTTCGTCCCGTGTCCGGATGGGACTTTCCTTGGCGTGGAAGGCAAGCTTGGCAATACGGATATGTAGATCTCCTACCATTGTAACTGACTATGTAACCCTAGCCCTCTCCGGTGTCTATATAAACCAGAGGGTTTTAGTCCGTAGGACGAACAACAATCATACTATAGGCTAGCTTCTAGGGTTTAGCCTCCTTGATCTCGTGGTAGATCTACTCTTGTACTACCCATATCATCAATATCAATCAAGCAGGAGTAGGGTTTTACCTCCATCGAGAGGGCCCGAACCTGGGTAAAAACGTCGTGTCCCTTGTCTCCTGTTACCATCCGCCTAGAGGCACAGTTCGGGACCCCCTACCCGAGATCCGCCGGTTTTCACACCGATAGTCATGTCTACATTGTTCTCGAACCCAAAGGGTCCACACGCTTAAGGTTTCGATGATAGTTATATTATGAGTTTATGAGTTTTGATGTACCGAAGTTTGTTCGGAGTCCCGAACGAGATTACAAACATGACGAGGAGTCTCAAAATGGTCGAGACATGAAGATTGATATATTGGAAGCCTATATTTGGATATCGGAAGTGTTCTGGGTGAAATCGGGATTTTACCGGAGTACCGGGAGGTTACCGGAACCCCCCGGAGGCTTAATGGGCCTACATGGGCCCTAGTGGAGAGGAAGAGAGGAGGCAAGGGCTGGGCCGCTCCCCTCCCCCCTAGTCCGAATAGGACAAGGAGAGGGGGGTGGCGCCCCCCTTTCCTTCCTCTCTCCCTCCTCGTTCCTCCCTTCTCCTACTCCAACTAGGAAAGAAGGGTGTCCTACTCCCGGTGGGAGTAGGACTCCCCCTTGGCGCACCCTTCTTGGCCGGCCACCCCCTCCCCCTTGGTTCCTTTATATAAGGGGGCAGGGGGGCACCTCTAGACACAACAATTGATCTCTTGATCTCTTAGCCGTGTGCGGTGCCCCCCTCCACCATAGTCCTCGATAATATTGTAGCAGTGCTTAGGCGAAGCCCTGCGATGGTAGAACATCAAGATCATCACCACGCTGTCGTGATGACGGAACTCTTCCCCGACATTCTGCTGGATCGGAGTCTGGGGATCGTCATCGACCTGAACTTGTGCTAGAACTCGGGGGTGCCATAGTTTCGGTGCTTCATCGGTCGGGCCGTGAAGACGTACGACTACATCAACCGTGTTGTTCTAACGCTTCCGCTTTCGGTCTATGAGGGTACGTGGACAACACTCTCTCCTCTCGTTGCTATGCATCACCATGATCTTGCATGTGCGTAGGAAATTTTTTGAAATTACTACGTGCCCCAACACCTACAATATGCAGCCAACGCAATAAAGGGGTTGTCAATCCCTTCACGACCACTTGCGAAACTGAGATATGATAGAGATAGTATGATAAGATAAATATATTTTTGGTATTTTATAATATAGATACAAAAAAGTAAAGATGCAAATAAAAGTAGATTGAAAGATTATATGATAAAAGATAGACCCGGGGGCCATAGGTTTCACTAGTGGCTTCTCTCAAGATAGCATAAGTATTACGGTGGGTGAACAAATTACTGTCGAGCAATTGATAGAAAAGCGAATAATTATGAGATTATCTAGGCATGGTCATGTATATAGGCATCACGTGCGTGACAAGTAGACCGACTCCTGCCAGCATCTACTACTATTACTCCACACATCGACCGCTATCCAGCATGCATCTAGAGTATTAAGTTCATAAAGAATAGAGTAACGCATTAAGAAAGATGACATGATGTAGATGGATAAAATCATGCAATATGATATAAACCCCATCTTTTTATCCTCAATTTCAACAATATAATATGTGCCTTGCTGCCCCTGCTGTCACTGGGAAAGGACACCGCAAGATTGAACCCAAAGCTAAGCACTTCTCCCATTGCAAGAAAGATCAATCTAGTAGGCCAAACCAAACTAACAATTCGAAGAGACTTGCAAAGATAACTTAATCACACATAAAAGAATACAGAGGAGATTCAAATATTTCTCATAGATAAACTTGATCATAAACCCACAATTCATCGGATCTCGACAAACACACCGCAAAAAGAGTTACATCGAATAGATCTCCAAGAAGATCAAGGAGAACATGGTATTGAGATCCAAAGAGAGAGAAGAAGCCATCTAGCTAATAACTATGGACCCGAAGGTCTTTGGTAAACTACTCACAACTCATCGGAGAGGCCTTGGAGATGATGTAGAGGCCCTCCATGGTCGATTCCCCCTCCGACGGAGCACCAGCGAAGGCTCCAAGATGGGATCTCGCGGATACCGAAGGTTACGGTGGTGGAACTAGGTTTTTGTGGTCGCCTCTGATGTTCTCGGGGTACGTGGGTATATATAGGAGGCAGAAGTAGGTCGGTGGACGCCCGAGGGACCCACGAGATAGGGGGCGCGCCCAGTAGGGGGGGCGCCCTCCACCCTCGTGGCCTCCTCGATTGCTTCTTGACTTGCACTCCAAGTCCTCTGGATCATGTTTGTTCCAAAAATCACGCTCCCGAAGGTTTCATTCCGTTTGGACTCCATTTGATATTTCTTTTCTTCGAAATACTAAAATAGGCAAAAAAACAGCAATATGGGCTGGGCCTCCGGTTAGTAGGTTAGTCCCAAAAATGATATAAAAGTGTAAAGTAAAGCCCATAAACATCCAAAATGGGTAATATAATAGCATGGAACAATCAAAAATTATAGATACATTGGAGATGTATCAAGCATCCCCAAGCTTAATTCCTGCTCATCCTCGAGTAAGTAAATGATAAAAACAGAATTTTTGATGTGGAATGCTACCTAGCATAATTGTGAATGTAATTTTCTTTGTTGTGGCATTATTGTTCAGATTCAAAAGATTCAAGATAAATGCTTATAGAACATAAAAATAATAATACTTCGAAGCATACTAACAAATAATCATGTCCTATCAAAATAGCATAGCCAAAGAAAGCTTATCCCTGCAAAATCATATAGTTAGGCCATGCTTCATTTTCATTACACAAAATACTCCCATCGTGAACAACTCCGATGACGAGCCGAGCAATTGGGTCATACTTTTTAACGCGCTTCAGCTTTTTTTTAACTCTTACGCAATACATGAGCGCAAGCCATGGACATGGCACTATGGTGGTATATGGTGGTGGTTTTAAAAACAAGAAGGGAGAAGATAGTCTCACATCAACTAGGCGTATCAACGGGCTATGGAGATGCCCATCAATAGATATCAATGTGAGTGAGTAGGGATTCCCATGCAACGGATGCACTAGAGCTATAAATATATGAAAGCTCAACAAAAGAAACTAAGTGGGTGTGCATCCAACTCGCTTCCTCACGAAGACCTAGGGCATTTTGAGGAAGCCCATCATTGGAATATACAAGCCAAGTTCTATAATGAAAAATTCCCACTAGTATATGAAAGTGACAACACAAGAGACACTCTATCATGAAGATCATGGTGCTATTTCCAAGCACAAGAGTGGAAAAAGAGATAGTAGCATTGTCCCTTCTCTCTTTTTCTCTCATTTTTTTATTATTTTTTTATTTGGCCTTTCTCTTTTTTTTATTTGGTGGGCTCTTTGGCCTCTTTTTTTATTTAAAGTCCAAAGTCTCATCCCGACTTGTGGGGGAATCATAGTCTTCATCATCCTTTCCTCACTTGGGACAATGCTCTAATAATGAAGATCATCACACTTTTATTAATTTACAACTTGAGAATTAGAACTCAACACTTAGAACAAAATATGACTCTATATGAATGCCTCCGATGGTGTACCGGGACATGCAATGAATCAAGAGTGACATGTATGAAAATTATGAGGGTGGCCTTTCCACAAATTCAATGTCTACCACATGATCATGCAAAGAGCAATATGACAATGATGGAGCGTGTCATAATAACGGAACGGTGGAAAGTTGCATGGCAATATACCTCGGAATGGCTATGGAAATGCCATAATAGGTAGGTATGGTGGCTGTTTTGAGGAAGGTAAATAATGGGTGCATGATACCGGCGAAAGTTGTGCGGTATAATAGAGGCTAGCAAAGTGGAAGGGTGAGTGTGCGTATATCCATGGACTCACATTAGTCATAAAGAGCTCATATACTTATTGCAAAAGTCTACTTTGCCCTCGAAGCAAAGTCCTACTACGCATGCCCCTAGAGGGATATATTGGTAGGAGAAGACCATCGCTCGTCCCCGACTGCCACTCATAAGGAAGACAATCAAAAGAGCACTCCATGCAACAAATTTGTCACACAACTTTTACCATACGTGCATGCTACGGGACTTCCCAACTTCAACACAAGTATTTCTCAATTTCATAATTACCCACTAGCATGACTCTAACATTACCACCTTTATATCTCAAAAGAATTATCAAGCATCAAATTGATCCTAGTGTTTTATGCACTTTCTATGATAGTTTTATTATACCCAACTTGGATGCTCATCATTCTAGGACCAAATTTATAATCATAGCAAATACCATGCTGTTCTAAAAGACTCTCAAAATAATATAAGTGAAGCATGAGAGACTAACAATTTCTTCAAAATTAAGCCACCACCGTGCTCTAAAAGATATAAGTGAAGCACTAGAGTAAAAACTATCTAGCTCAAAAGATATAAGTGAAGCACATAGCGTATTCTAATAAATTCTAATCAAGTGGGCTTCTCCCAAAATGTGTGTACAGCAAGGATGATTTTGGAAAACTAAAAAGCAAATACTAATATCATGCAAGACGCTCCAAGCAAAACACATATCATGTGGCGAATAAAAATATAGCTCCAAGTAAAGTTACCAATGAATGAAGACGAAAGAGGGGATGCCTTCCGGGGGCATCCCCAAGCTTAGGCTTTTGGCTATTCTTGAATATCTTGGAGTGCCATGGGAATCCCCAATATTAGGCTCTTGCCACTCCTTATTCCATAATCCATCAAATCTTTACCCAAAACTTGAAAACTTCACAACACAAAACTCAACAGGAAATCTCATAAGCTCCGTTAGTGAAAGAAAGAAAAACCACCACATAAGGTACTGTAATGAACTCATTCCTTATTTATATTGGTGTTAAACCTACTGTATTCCAAGTTCTCTATGGTTCATACCACTTAATATTAGCCATAGATGTATCAAAATAAGAAAACAACCCACGAAAAACAGAATCTTTCAAAAACAGAACAGCCCGTAGCAATCTGTAACTCTTGAATACTTCTCGAACTTTAAAAATCCTACCAAAATAGGAAGTCCTGGGAAGTTTATCTACTGATCGACAGCAAAAAGAATCAACGCAAACACGTTTCTGTGAATTAACAAAATTATTTTCGTGCGCGCAAAGTTTCAGTTTTTCAGCAGAATCAAATTAACTATCACCATAGGTTATCCTATAGGTTCTACTTGGCACAAACACTAATTAAAACATAAAAACACATCTAAATAGAAGGTAGATGCAAAACTTAAAAACACAAATAAAATTGGGTTGCCTCCGAACTAGCGCTATCGTTTAACGCCCCTAGTTAGGCATAAAAGTGAGGATAGATCTAAGTAGTGTCATCTTTGGCACTCATTTCATAAGTAGCTCGCATGATAGATTAATAAGGTAATTTAACTTTATTTCTTAGAAAGTGCTCCATGCCTTTCCTTAATGGAAATTGGAATCTAATATTCCCTTCCTTCATGTCAATAATCGCACCAATCGTTCTAAGGAAAGGTCTACCAAGAATAATATGGCAAGAAAGATTGCAATCTATATCAAGAACGAGAAAATCTATGGGCACCAAATTTCTATTTGCAACAATGAGAACATCATTGATCCTTCCCGTTGGCTTTTTAATGGTGGAATCCGCAAGGTGCAAATTTAAAGAGCAATCATCAAGATCATGGAAACCTAGAATATCACGTAATGTTTTCGGAATCGTGGAAACACTAGCTCTTAAATCACATAAAGCATAACATGCATGATCTTTAATTTTAATCTTTATAGTAGGTTCCCACTCATCATAAAGTTTTCTAGGTATAGAAACTTCCAAATTAAGTTTTTCATCAAAAGATTGCATCAAGGCATCAACAATATGTTTGGTAAAAGCTTTATTTTGACCATAAGCATGAGGAGAATTCACAACGAATTGCAACAAGGAAATACAATCTTCTAAAGAACAATTATCATAATTAAATTCCTTGAAATCCAAGATAGTGGGTTCAATGCTATTTAAAGTCTTGACCTCTCCAATCCCACTTTTACCAAATTTAGCATCAAGTTCTAAAAACTCTGAATCATTGGGACGCCTTTGAACTAAAGTTGACTCATCTCTAGTCCCATCATTATTAAGATTCGTATTGCAAAACAAAGATATAATAGGGGATACATCAATAACTTTAAGATCTTCATCATTATTTTCATGGAAACTAGAAGGACACGCTTTTATAAAGCCATCTTTCTTAGCACGCAATCTAGCGGTTCTTTCTTTGCACTCATCGATGGAAATTCTCATTGCTTTGAGAGACTCATTGATATCATGCTTAGGAGGAGTAGATATAAGTTTCAAAGAATCAACATCAAGCGAGAGTCAGTCAACGTTCCTAGACAAATCATCAACTTTGAGTAATTTTTCTTCAAGCAAGGCATTAAAATTCTTTTGACAGATCATAAATTCTTTAACACTATTCTCGAAATCGGAGGTCATCTTATTAAAATTACCGTAAGAATTATTGTAGGGATTTCCATAATTATTAGAGGAATTACTAGGGAACGGTCTAGGATTAAAGTTTCCTCTATAAGCATTGTTTCCAAAACTATTCCTACCAACAAAATTCACATCCACAGATTTATTATTATTCTCAATCAAAGTAGACAAAGGCATATCATTGGGATCAACAGGAGCACTCTTAGTAGCAAACAATTTCATAAGATCATCCATCTTTCCTCTCAAAACATTAATTTCTTCTATAGGATGCACTTTTTTAATAGTAGATCTTTCGACGTGCCATTGAGAATAATTAGCCATAATATTATCAAGGATTTTTGTAGCATCTCCTAAGGTGATTTCCATAAACGTGCCTCCCGCGGCCGAATCTAAAAGATTTCTAGAAGCAAAATTCAATCCAGCATAAATTTTTTGTATGATCATCCATAAATTCAAACCATGAGTAGGGCAATTGTGAATCATCAATTTCATTCTTTCCCAATATTGGGCAACATGCTCATGATCAAGTTGTTTAAAATTCATAATATCATTCCTAAGGGTGATGATCTTAGCGGGAGGAAAATACTTAGAGATAAAAGCATCTTTGCACTTGTTCCATGAATCAATACTATTCTTAGCCAAAGATGAAAACCAAACTTTAGCACGATCTCTAAGTGAGAACGGAAATAACTTCAATTTAACAATATCATTATCTGTATCTTTGTTCTTTTGCATCTCACACAAATCAACAAAGTTGTTTAGATGGGTAGCAGCATCTTCACTAGGAAGGCCGGCGAATTGATCTTTCATAACAAGATTCAGCAAAGCAATATTGATTTCACAAGACTCAACATCATTAAGAGGAGAAATCGGAGTACTAAGGAAATCATTATTATTGGTATTGGAGAAATCACACAATTTGGTATTATCTTGTGCCATCGCAACAAGTAATCCAACACACAAGCAAACAAAAAAGGCAAACGAAAGAGAGAGGAGAGAGGGCGAATAAAACGGCAAGGGTGAAGTGGGGGAGAGGAAAACAAGAGGCAAATGGCAAATAATGTAAATGTGAGGGAGATGAGTTTGTGATGGGTATGTGGTATGTCTTGACTTAAGGGAAGACCTCCCCGGCAACGGCGCCATAAATCCTTCTTGCTACGTCTTGAGCTTGCGTTGGTTTTCCTTGAAGAGGAAAGGGTGATGCAGCAATAGTAGCATAAGTATTTCCCTCATTTTTTGAGAACCAAGGTATCAATCCAGTAGGAAGTTCCTCAAAAGTCCCACGCGCCTACACAAACAAACAAAGAACTCGCAACCAACGCAATAAAGGGGTTGTCAATCCCTTCACGACCACTTGTGAATGTGAGATCTTATAGAGATAGTATGATAAGATAAATATATTTTTGGTATTTTATAATATAGATTGGAAAAGTAAAGATGCAAATAAAAGTAGATTGAAAGCTTATATGATAAAAGATAGAACCGGGGGCCATAGGTTTCACTAGTGGCTTCTCTCAAGATAGCATAAGTATTACGGTGGGTGAACAAATTACTGTCGAGCAATTTATAGAAAAGCGAATAATTATGAGATTATCTAGGCATGATCATGTATATAGGCATCACGTCCGTGACAAGTAGACCAACTCCTGCCTGCATCTACTACTATTACTCCACACATCGACCGCTATCCAGCATGCATCTAGAGTATTAAGTTCATAAGGAACAGAGTAACGCATTAAGAAAGATGACATGATGTAGAGGGATAAACTCATGCAATATGATATAAACCCCATCTTTTTATCCTCAATGGCAACAGTACAATACTCTGCCTTGCTGCACCTGCTGTCACTGGGAAAGGACACCACAAGATTGAACCCAAAGCTAAGCACTTCTCCCATTGCAAGAAAGATCAATCTAGTAGGCCAAACCAAACTAATAATTCGAAGAGACTTGAAAATATAACTTAATCACACATAAAAGAATCCAGAGGAGATTCAAATATTTCTCATAGATAAACTTGATCATAAACCCACAATTCATCGGATCTCGACAAACACACCGCAAAAAGAGTTACATCGAATAGATCTCCAAGAAGATCAAGGAGAACATGGTATTGAGATCCAAAGAGAGAGAAGAAGCCATCTAGCTAATAACTATGGACCCGAAGGTCTGTGGTAAACTACTCACAACTCATCGGAGAGGCCTTGGAGATGATGTAGAGGCCCTCCGTGGTCGATTCCCCCTCCGACGGAGCACCGGCGAAGGCTCCAAGATGGGATCTCACGGATACCGAAGGTTACGGTGGTGGAACTAGGTTTTCGTGGTCGCCTCTGATGTTCTCGGGGTACGTGGGTATATATAGGAGGAAGAAGTAGGTCGGTGGACGCCCGAGGGGCCCACGAGATAGGGGTCTCGCCCTGTAGGGGGTTGCGCCCTCCACCCTCGTGGCTTCCTCGATTGTTTCTTGACTTGCACTCCAAGTCCTCTGGATCACATTCGTTCCAAAAGTCACGCTCCTGAAGGTTTCGTTCCGTTTGGACTCCGTTTGACATTCCTTTTCTTTGAAATACTGAAATAGGCAAAAAAACAGCAATACGGGTTGGGCCTCCGGTTAGTAGGTTAGTCCCAAAAATGATATAAAAGTGTAAATTAAAGCCCATAAACATCCAAAACGGGTAAAATAATAGCATGGAACAATCAAAAATTATAGATACGTTGGAGACGTATCAGCGGCGCCGGACGGGGAGGGGAAGGGGGGAATCGGAATCAGAGTTCGAGGCCTCAGCACCAAGCGCCCAAAGCCTATTGGATGGGGGAGGGTCGCGAAAGACAGAGCGAGGAGAGGGCGGCGGGGAGGAAGCTGGGGACGAGGCCGCGCAGAAGCGGCGTGGGGACACAGGGGATGGGGAGGGTGGGAGTTAGCCCGACGCTATCGACGCCAGAAGAAGGAGGAGGGAGGGGGAGAGAGGAGAGCCATGGCTGCTCTTTGTTATTTTCCGTCCATTTCCCTGTATTTCTGCAAGAGGCTGTTTGTAGGACTTGAACCGTGACCTCATGGTCACAAGGCAGCAGCTTTACCACTGCGCCAAGTGCTCCCCTTCGAACATAAAACAACGGTATAATGAGCATAATTTTATTTAACATATTAGTGGGAAATGGCAATATAGCAAGAGATACGACATTCGCACCTTCACAAGTAAAGTGTTGCTTTCTGATTTGGATGCAACATTAATTCCTATTGATTTCCTTGTACGGTCAAAATCAATCATGACAATCCTTTCGGCAGCATTCCTCCACCATCAGCAACAGCCTGACAGCAAACAACATCACAAAAATGCTCAGTATATACCTGCATGTTAGCTCGGTAACATGTATCAGACAATATCAAAATAGTATGTTATGTTAAGCTAAACTCGAAAGCATCCATTGATGCTTACCTAATGTCTCGGATGGATCCACAGATGGACCGTTCTTTCCTTGACGTACTACTATTTCTCAACTAGGACGTACAAGAAACCAACAGATTAATCATCATGGGGGCCTACAAATGGAAGGACCTTCAGAATACTCAAGGAGAGAATCATTCTCCAACAACTGAATCTAAAATCTAGACAAGTACGTGAGCAGTACTATTATGATCGGCGTCACTTATAGCCGGAGGAGGCCCAATGGGCGCGTTTAGATAGGGGCTTAGCCCAAGGTATATTACTTTTATTAGCATCGAGATTATATAAACAGTTGTAAGACACCCTTTTGGAACTAAGCAATAAGACATATTCTATTGCCCGGCTCTGTCGGATGTTGGGTTCCGGCAGACCCTTAAGGTTCGAACTCTGGGGTGCGCGCGAAGATCTTCCCCTTACCAATCCATGTCTGATTGCCTCGCGAGAATCTAAGCTAAACGATCAACAACACGAGGGACACAAGATTTATACTGGTTCGGGCCACTGTTGTGGTGCAATACCCTACTCCAGTGTGTGGTGTGGTGGATTGCCTCAGTGGCGGATGATGAATAGTACAAGGAAGAACTGCCTCGCGAGAGGTGTTCTTGAGCTGATGCGGTGTTCTACTTGGGGTGGATCTCCCCATCTCTAGATGATAAGCTCGCTCATCTTATCTCTCTCTCTAATGCGGTGACTAGCCCTATTTATAGGGGCCCTGGTCCTCTTCCCAAATATTGAGCGGGAAGGGCACTAACAACGGCCATTTTGAAGGGGAACATCTAGTACAAGTTATCCTGACTAAAGTTGGTCTTCGGCTGCCAAAGGCACTGGCGATGACGCCGTATTGGGCTCCACGGTGACCTCCATCCCGCCGCTCTGCTGGTCTTGGTCTCGTTGCACTGAAATGGTAACCTTTACCTGATGCCTCGGTACTCCACGCCTGTGCTTGCTCCCTTTGCACCAAAGAGGAAACAAGGACACTTCCCAGGCAGGCGCCCGCCTGGTCTCAATTGTCACGGCTTGCATCACGAGCCCCTCGTGAGGTACCCTTGCCTTGATCTCTTCACCTCCTTGTGAGCCTGCATGGCTAGGCCGCTTCTGAGGAAGCCTTGTGTCGTCCGCCCCGCGAGGCTTGGCCCCTCGCGAGGGTCTTGAGTCTTGCGCTGATGAAGATGGCCCGTACTGGGCCACCACTCGAGCCACACCGCAGGCCGCAGGCAGGCAAGTCTGGGGACCCCAGTTCCCAGAACGCCGACAGTAGCCCCCGGGCCCAAGGCGCTTGGACTTGGCTTAACAGAGGAGCGAAGGGGCAAGTGCGGAGCGTCGCATGGCGGTTGATTGGACGTGGGCGCCTCTTTTTCCCCACGCTGCCTCGGCAACTGCTCGACTGACAAAAAGGCTGGCCCGGGGTTGGCCTTACTTTCATTACTCTCGCCCGCCTTGCTTCAGATCCCCTTTCTTGCCCTTCGCCCTCCTGCTTCCGAAATCTCCAGATTTGTCGCTGCCTTTCATCTCCGGCGAGTAATGGCGCCCCGCAAGACCGCGGTCGGGGCTCCACCGGCCTGGTACTCGCCGGCTCTGGATTCCCCCAACGTAACGGAGAAGAATCTCGCCCTCACACGCCAGATGGCGGCGGTGCAGAGCAACGAGATGGGGGAGACCGCGCTCCGGCCTGGCTCCGCCCGGCCGGAGGACAAAGGGAGCACCTTCTACCCCCTCTTCATGAGCGCCGTCATTGCTGGTCTGGTGCCTCCTTTCTCTGAGTTCTTTCTTGCCGTCCTTCGCCAATATCAGTTGCATGCTCTGCATCTCCACCCCAACTCCATTCTCCTTCTGTTGATCTTCGCCTACTACTGTGAGGCGCACGTTGGGGTGATGCCCTCCGTGGCCCTGCTGCGCCACTTCTTCTCCCTTCAGGTTACTGGCACCAATATCTCGGTGTGCGCGAGCTTTGTTGCGTACTCCAAGGCCAACGCCATCTCGAAGGCCAGGAAGAGGGCCGGCAACTTCCGGAGCAAGTGAGTCATGGTGGACGCCAGGTGCAAAAAACCCCTGCTGCAGCTGCCCACAAAGCAGCCCAAGGCCGTCGAGGCGTGGTCCCGTGCGAAGCTCGACGACCGGCGGGCGAAGCTGGTGCTGGAGAAGATGAACGCCGACCTGAGGCCAGGCAATCTGCGGGCGGCGAAGCTGACCGGGGCCACGCTCTTGAGGGACTTCCTGTCGCACCGGGTAGCCCCTCTTCAGGCGCACTCGCGCCCGCTGTGGAGGCTCGAAGATGCGGACGTCGTCCTCCGCCTGAGCTCGGATGCCCTAAATGACGAGGATCTAGCCGCAGCCCTCCGCTTCTTGGTCGGAGAGGATGTGGTAGGCCTAGAGGATGATCCGGCCCCCTTGTTCCTTCGCGATGACTGGGAACAGGTGGTGGATACCATGCCCACCTTCGGCGGGGTCGGTCTGGTGCCGGCGGAGGCCCCTGAGGGCTAGGCTGCAACAACGACGGTGGACTTGTCCTCTGGTGACTCCGGCGGGGGAGAGGAAGAAGACGACGAAGAGGATGAGGAGTGTGACTCGGAGGCGACCTTCGAGGGGACGGGGAGACTTCCCGCTGGCGCAGGTCCAGCACCCTCCGCTCCATGCCTGATGACGACGAGGCCGGCGCCAGGCGAGGGGGGAGGACCCTCCCTTGATCTCGAAGAAGGACAGGTCCGTGCTGATCTCCCGAGGGTCTACCCCAGCCCTCGTGCCGGCCAAAGCCAGCTCTAGCCCTTCAGGTGCGCCTTCCTCCGCGGCTAGGCCTCCCGAGGCTGAGCCCCGCAAGAGGCTTTTGGGCTTCAAGCTTGGCCGGAGTCTGTGGGATCCCGCGGCAGCCAACCAGTAAGTACTCGAACTCCTCCTTGCTCTTGTCTTTTGCCGTCGAGGCCTGACATCTTTTTATTGGGTAGGCTGCTACCTGCGGTTAAGAGGCTGAAGGGAGACGCGGCGACCCCGCTTGGAACGGGCTCATTGGCCATGGAAGTGTCTTCACTCGCGGGGAAGGGAGGCAGCGGGGCCCGCACATCCCCTGCCCGATCATCCTCACGAGGCCAGCAGAGACGCTCCGGCGAGGAGTCAGCCCCTGTGACCCCGCTGACTTTGGAGGCGCCTGTGCTTGATGTTGTCGCCGAAGTTGCCAAGGCTCAGGAGGTCCCTGCCTCCCAGGCTGTGATCACGCTGCCATCTTCTCCTCCTACTCCGCCGGCTCCCGTCTCCTTCGCCTCCTCCGTTGCCTCGGACCGTGCTGCTGACGAGCTGAGTCGGCTGCAGGAGGATCTCCGGGGCGCGGATCCCCGACTAGTGGTCAGGCGCCTGGAGTTGGTCTCCGGCTGGGTTCGCTCTGACGCCTCCATTCGAGCGGCGCTGAGCCAAGCTGTGACGGCTTCCGGCTGAAGACGCTGGAGCAGGCGCTGAAGACGGAGAGGGTTGAGCTGGACGCCAAGGCGGATGTCTTGGCCGAGGACCGCGCGGCCTTCAGGCTCTATGAGGAGAGGGCTCGCACGGCGCTGAAAACGCTTTATGAAGGGGGCCTGGAGAAACTGCTGGCTGGAGCCAAGGAAGGCCCCACCAAGCTGGTTCCCTTCCTCGTCGAGGCGCTTGAGGAGGTCGTGATTGGCATCGGCCCCATGGCTGAAGTTGAGGCTCGCGTCCTTTCCTCCGCAGCGCTGACGCGGATCCTCAGCCACGTCTACCTCCGCAACCCCGACGCCAACCTTGACAACCTTCTGGAGCCCGTGGACGCCAGGCATTCCGCCACTGCTGCCGAGGCCGTAAAGGGTCGAGCGGAGGCCTTGCTGGTGAACTTCCATGCCTTCAACACCACGCCCAAGCAAGGCACTGCCGGCTCCGCGGCCTCGGGGGGTGGAGCTGACAAGCGCGACTCCACCACGAGTGGTGGCGCGGCCCAGGGGTGATCTTCTCGCGGCCTCTTTCCTGCTTCGACTCCTGCAACATGCACCATGCCTCGTGGAGGCGTTTAAATTTGTGTTTGGTATTGTGAGAACAATCTATGGTCTGTAATATTTGCTTCTGGATTTGCTAGATTTTGTGATTTCCTTCCTATTTGCTTGTGTTCTACGTCGGCAGGGCCCGGCCCCGCGCATACCTCAGCCGCCATTAGCCCCGACCGGATCACCAGGACGGGACTAAGGAGTGTGGGGTTACATGGCAAGTTAGGATCCTGAGTCGCGATGCTCAGGAGTCCCCCTTGACGCGCAAACAACAAATAGGGAGGGGTGGAAGAGAGGATCTATTGTTCTACGTCGGCAGGGCCCGGCCCCACGCATACCTTGACCGCCGATAGCCTTTCGGAACTAAGGAGTGAGGGGCTACGTGACCAGTTAGGCTCCTGAGTTGCGATGCTTAGGAGTCCCCCTTGACGCTCAAACGGGTCTTCATACCCTGGCTCCGCTCGGGGAGGGGCGTGCGATGACCAGGTCTGAGGGACCTGGCTGGGTGGCGTGTGCTCGGGCGTGGCCCAGGAGCAGCCCCCGTGCCCGGCCCCCTCGCGCGGCGCTCCCGAGTGGAGGCAATGCGATGAGGCCAGACAATGAGCTCTGGGCTCCCTGAGGTTGATACAGCCGTGGGCTGCCCTCAGTTGTTTATCACCAGCGCGGAGCATAGCGCTTCCATATGTGTACTGGCATAGCCACTCCTTGGCAGTGTTGTCAGCCAGCGCGGAGCATGGTGCTTCCACTGGTACGTGGGAGGGGGGCTCCCCTCCGGGAGGAGCCCCCGGGGCGTGTACAACCCCGCCCTGACATGTGGTCTGCATGGTAGGGCTATGAGAGGTGTATCTGGGCACCCGTGAGCCAGCGCGGAACTCACGAGGCCCTACCTCGAGGCGGGTTGCGCCTGGCTCTGGGCCTTTGTCGGGGGTACGTTCCTGAAAGATGGTTAAAATGCAAATGCTCTACGTCCTCAGATCCCAGCCCTCGAGCGAGCTCAGCCGCTGCTGGTATGATAGGTTGCGATGCCGTGGGTCAAGGCCAGGGGGTGAGGGCTGCAGAGCCAGTAAGAGCTCCTGAGTCGCGATGCTCAGGCGCCCCCCTTTTAACGTGCAAGCGATTTGCATGAGGAAAGATAGGCCCGTGGTAGGCGACAGACGATGATCATAGGCAGGTTAAGCATGGAAAAGCAAACCAACTGAGATAGATGCGGAGAAAGGTTCACGCCACTGGGCCAGGCCCGAGCGGCTTGGGAATGATGCAGCCCGAGGGGCGCACCCAACAAGGTAAGCTAAAGACATAAGCAAAACGGATACATGCCGCGGGGACAGACCCATGCGACCTGGGAATGATGCAGCCCTGGGGGCGCTCCCAGCTGAAATGAAACTTGAGAGAAGTCACCTGATACCATTGCAGGGCGAGTGTCGGAGTAGCTGACGGTGCATGGTGAAGAAGCCAATCCTCATGAGCCTCCGGAGCTCCGAGCCTTGGGAGGCTCGGGAGGCCCGGGCGGCTCGGCGAGGTCCATCTCCATTTCCTCCAGGAGTGCGCGGTGCTTGGCCACCTGAGCTTCCAGAATGCTCCTCATTAGGCGCTGGTGAGCAGCAGCCGCGTTCGGCAAGCCAAAGGGCATGCAAACGTAGCTGTGCGGTGGACCCTCGCAACGCCCCACGCGCGAAGGCCAGAAGCACTCCTGAGACGCGACTCGATTGAGCATTGGGTAGTCGATGCAGACGTGCAACCCGCCATCCTCCCCTGGATGGAGAGCTATGCTAGGTAGGCGGCGGTTGCCGCGCATGACTCTCGATTCCTGCAACCCCTGAGCGACCTTGGTGATGAACTCCTGAGGGTTGGGCCCTCCTTGTCTTATGCTTTCCTGAGGGAAATGTGCCGTGAAGCACGCCTCCAAGTGGTTCCCGAGCACCTTCCTCGTGATCTTGGCAAAGTCAGTGGCTCCCCAGGAGAGAGCCCTCGAGCCTTGCTCGAGGAGGGCGCCTGGCATGCCTTCCTATGCGACGGAGCGTGGCACCCCTTGGATGGGCGCATGTCCTGATGTCGCGCCTCCGGAGGTGCCTGCCTCCTGAGGCCTTGAGCTAGGTGATGTCTTCTTCTTCTTGGGAGCTGCTTCAGGAAGGTTTCCACTCTTGCTGTCTGGGTCCTCGATTGACGTGGCTTGGAAGGTGCGCTCAAGGGAGCACACCGCATCCTTCTCTTCACAGGGGATCGTAATGACTCCGCCACTTCCTGGCATCTTGAGGACATTGTAGCCATGGTGAGTCACTGCCATGAACTTGGCTAGAGCGGGATATCCGAGGATGGCATTGTATGGCAGGCGAATGTGGGCGACGTCGAAGTCAATGAGCTTGGTACGGTAGTTCTTGCGCTGCCCAAAGGTGACAGGGTGGCGGACCTGCCCTATCGGGACAGTGGAACCATCAGTGACTCCTGAGAAAGGCTTGGTTGGTTGAAGCTGATCGTATGGCACTAGGAGATTGTTGAACATCTCGACAGACGGGACGTTGATCCCTGCTGCACTGTTGATGAGGGTCCTGGTAACTTGCACATTGCTGATGATTGGGGAACAGAGCATTGGGAGGACACCGGCCATTGCCGCGCACTTGAGCTGATCCACTGAGTTGAACATGATGGCGCACACAGACCACCTGAGGGGGCGCGTGGCCTCAAGCTTGGGGAGGACTGCATTCACCTCATGAGCAAACTGCTTGAAGGTGCGCTGAGAGGCTGGGGCCTAGGCACCGCCCAAGATGCAAGTGATTGCACGCGTCTCCTGGAAGCCCCTAGCCCCCTCGTCCTGATGATGGTCGTCATTCCTTCTTGGCAGTGGTGGCAGAGGAGGAAGTCCTGCGTTGCCTTGTGGGCGATCCTCATGAGGCTGATCCCTCCAAGCCCCCTCGCGAGGCTGGTCCTGCCAGCGGTCCTCGCGAGGCTTGTCATGCCACCCTTGGCGAGGGCCTCGGTCGTCCCATCGTCCTCCACCTCTTCCTCCGCCTTGGTTGTAGCCCCGATTGTTCCGCTCGGGGCGTCGACCGACACGGCCTTCTCACACGGCCCTGAGCTCTTGGCTTTCGTTGGTGTTGTGGGTGTTGAGATCGTGATACACACAGTACCGGCTGCCCTTGGACGACTCTGGCTGGTCCCTGCCGCGCTTCATGTCCGGCTCTGCTGCGAGCACCGCTGCTCCCTTGTGCTTCACATCCTTGGCCTTGGCTTTCTTCTCTTCTGGATCTGCCGCTGGGAGCTCGAGAAGGGAGAGGCATCCCTCCTCAGCCCTTGTGCACTTGGTCGCCAGGTTGAACAACTCCAGAGACGTGCACAGATCTTCATGGATTTCTAACTCCTCCTTCATCTTGACATCGCGGACGCCATCAGAGAACGCCGAGATGATGGCCTCCTCGATCACCTTGGGAATCTTGAGGCGAGCGCTGTTGAAGCGCTCAATGTACTTATGCAAGGTCTCTCCGGGTTGCTGCTTGATGCGGCGCAGGTCACCCATGGCCGGCGGACGGTCGAGAGTGCCATGAAAGTTGGCGATGAAGCGAGTGCGCATCTCATCCCAGGAGGCAGGTTCAGGAGCCAAGTGCGGGAACCGTCCTTGAGTGCCATGGGAAACCAGTTCGCCATGACCTTTTCGTCCCCGTTGGCGGCTTCGATGCCCAGCTCGTAGAGCTGCAGGAACTCCGCGGGGTCGGCAGTGCCGTCGTAGCTAGGGGGCAGGTCAGGTTTGAACTTGCCCGGCTAGGCGACACTGCGTAGCTCGGTGGTGAAGGCGCGACAGCCTGCGGTGGCCACCGGAGCTCTTTGCTGATGCAGGGCTTGCTCCTGGGGATTCCCACGCGCCGCTGCCTGGAGCAGCGCGGGGTGTTGACGTGCTGGCGCAGGGATGCGGTCATGGCGTGCTAGTGCCGGGAGCACGCGAGCACCTCCTTGGGGACGAGGGAATTCTTGGCAGCTCCTTTCTTGTCGTGTAGGCACTGGACGCGATGGATCTCCTCATGGGGCCGCGTGCCTTGGAGCCAGGGCGCCTTCTTGGGGAGGAGGTGGCGGAGGCACCTCCTGGGCTACACCACCCGTGAAGGACGGAGGGTGAGGCAGCGAGAGGGACGGCGCAGGGGAGCCCCCTGCGGAGCTGACGAGCTCGGTGATGCAAGTGAGTCACTCCTCATAGAGGTCGTCGACGGGACGGTAATGCAGGAGCTCACGCGCCAGGAGCAATGCGGCGTGCGCGTCCGTGGGGGCGCAACGGGCGTGGGATGATGAACCAGCTGGAGTCAGCGACGGGGTAGCGGTGCGGTCTTCCCGCCATACCAAAGTATGCAACAACGAGGCCTGCTGCTCGTTCCCCGCCGGGCCGGTGGCGGCGTTGGCGGCAGGCGACGGGGAATGACGGGGACACCCGCCAACGGGAGCCGTCTGGGCGACGCGGGTGGCGAGAGCAGCCCGACGCTCGGCGCTAGACGACAAGCGTCAGCCATGGACACGACGGGTGATCCAACGCGGAACAGCGGAAGAAAGATTCCGGCGCTCCCCTACCTGGCGCGCCAAATATCGGATGTTGGGTTTCGGCAGACCCTTAAGGTTCGAACTCTGAGGTGCGCGCGAAGATCTTCCCCCTACCAATCCACGTCTGATCGCCTCGCGAGAATCTAAGCTAAACGATCAACAACACGAGGGACACAAGATTTATACTGGTTCGGGCCACCGTTGTGGTGTAATACCGTACTCCAGTGTGTGATGTGGCGGATTGCCTCAGGGGCAGATGATGAATAGTACAAGGAAGAACTGCCTCGCAAGAGGTGTTCTTGAGCTAATGCGGTGTTCTACTTGGGGCGGATCTCCCCGTCTCTAGATGATATGCTCGCTTATATTCTCTCCCTCTCTACTGCGGTGACTAGCCCTATTTATGGGGGCCATGGTCCTCTTCCCAAATATTGAGCGGGAAGGGCGCCAACAACGGCCATTTTGAAGGGGAACATCTAGTACAAGTTATCCTGACTAAAGTTGGTCTTCGGCTGCCAAAGGCACTGGCGATGACGCCATCTCGGGCTCCACGGTGACCTCCATCCTGCCGCTCTGCTGATCTTGGTCTCGTTGCACTGAAATGGTAACCTTTGCCTGATGCCTCGGTACTCCACGCATGTGCTTTCCCCCTTTGCACCAAAGAGAAAACAAGGACACTGCGCAAGCCGGCGCCCACCTAGCGCCCGCCTGGTCTCAATCGTCACGGCTTGTGTCACGAGCCCCTCATGAGGTACCCTTGCCTTGATCTCTCCGCCTCCTCGCGAGCCTGCCTGGCGAGGCCGCTTCTGAGGAAGCCTTGTGTCGTCCACCCCGCGAGGCTTGGCCCCTTGCAAGGGTCTTGAGTCTTGCGCTGATGAAGATGGGCCGTACTGGGCCACCACTCGAGCCACGCCGCAGGCAGGCAAGTCTGGGGACCCCCGTTCCCAGAACACTGACAGGCTCCCTGAGGAGCCGGAACCCTAAACCTAGCCACCTCTCTCTCATCGCCGCCGCCTCCTCTCCCGTGCGTGACGGCGCCCTCATGCCGGCCACCGTGCTCACGCCCTCGCCAGCCTCCCTCCTTCTCGTACAATCTCCGGCCAAGACCCGGTAGGGCCATAGTTCCTACCAATTTGCTATCAGGTAGCTTAGGTTCGATCATGTCTTCGCCGCAGCCCACCCCAACCCTCCCGCTGCCGACCGCCGTCACCTCCCCGATGGCCACCACAGCCGGCACCCCTCCCATGCCGGTGCCGGTCACCTCCGCCGCGCCGGTTCCCACCGTCTTCACCCCAGAGGAAATCACCGAGGCGATCCGCAATCTCGCCACAGCGGTCCAGGGGATCCGCCGCTACTTGGCCGGGCCCTAACAGCCGCCGCCCCAATAGAAAAATATTGGAAAGGAAAAATACTTCTAACATGAATCTGTTCCACCGGCCGTGCCACCAGCCACCGCTACCGGGCTGATGCTGCTGCCATGGCAGCCGGCGCACCTGGCGGCCTTCGTCGTGCTCATCGGGCCGCTGCAGCCACAACTCCAGTTGCCGCCGCCACAGCCGTAGCCCCTGGCGGCCCCCACCGCGCTCATCAGCCCGCTGCAGCTGTCGGCGCCACCGCCGATCCGCTCCGGGCCGGCTCCGACCGCACCGGCGAGAGTCTCGATCCACCAGGTCCGGTTCCCGCTCTCACCGTCACCGCTACCGCCCTGGTTGGCCGGGTCGTCATCGCAGCCGGTCTACACGATGCCTCGGGACCATCGCACGTCCAGTCGCAGCTGGCGCCCACCCTGCAGTACGGCGGGTCATGTAGCTCTGCGGGTCCCTACGCTGGCCTCGAGGGGCCGTCATTCTACGAGGGGCCCCTTGTGTCCACCGACCCGGCGCCGTCCCCCTCGCTGCTTCGCACCGACAAGCCGTACTCCCATGATGGTCATACTCATACACCGCCGCGTTTCGCCAACCTCGACTTCGCCACTTACGGCAGCACCGATGACCCCCTCAATTGGCTTAATCAGTGTGAGCAGTTATCCTGGGGGAAACACACGCTTGCGTCGGACCGCACCTGGCTCACCTCATATTACCTCCGAGGCGCCGCACAGACGTGGTATTACGCTCTCGAGTAGGACGAGGGCGGCATGCCCCCATGGGAGCACTTTCGCGAGCTCTGCCTCCTTTGCTTTGGGCCACCATTACCTGGGGGCCGGCTGGCGGAGCTAGGACGCCTCCCCTTCACCTCCATGGTCCAGGACTTCGCCGACCACTTCCAGGCCTTGGTGTGCCACGCGCCCGGCGTGATGGATCGTTGATGTCTACTACGCAACTTTATTCTTGTAGACATGTGTTGGGCCTCCAAGCGTAGAGTTTTGTAGGACCGTAGCAATTTTCCCTCAAGTGGATGACCTAAGGTTTATCAATCCATGAGAGGTGTAGGATGAAGATGGTCTCTCTAAACGACCCTGCAACCAAATACAAGAAATCTCTTGTGTCCCCAACAAACCCAATACAATGGCAAATTGTATAGGTGCACTAGTTCGGCGAAGAGATGGTGATAAAAGTGTAATATGGATGGTAGAAATATATTTTTATAATCTGAATAAAAAAACAGCAAGGTAGTAAATAGTAAAATGGAGCACAAACGGTATTGCAATGATGGAAAATGAGGCCTAGGGTGCATACTTTCACTAGTGCAATCTCTCAACAATGCTAACATAGTTGGATCATATGATTATCCCTCAAAGTGCGATGAAAATCACTCCAAAGTTCCTATCTAGCGGAGAACATCAGACAAAAAAATTTGTAGGGTACGAAACCACATCAAAGCTATTCTTTCCATTCGATCTATTCAAGAATTCTTACTAAAATAACACGAAGCTTTTCTTTCCGTTTGATCTATCCTAGAGTTTGCACTGAAATAACACCAAAGCAAATTCATATTCATAATACTCAATCGAACACGAAGAACATCAAAGAGTGTCCCAAGATTTCTACCGAAGAAACAAAAGACGAGAACTTGCATCAACCACTATGCATAGATTACCCCAATGTCACCACGGGAATCCGCGATTTGAATGCCAAAGCATATATAAAGTGAATCAATACGATACCCCATTGTCACCACGAGTATTCAATTGCAAGACATATATAAAGTGTTCTCAAATCCATAAAAGTATTCAATCCAATAACAACAAAATCTCAAAGGGAAAAACTCAATTCATCACAACAAGATAGAGAGTGGAAAACACCATATGATATGACTATATTAACAAAGCCCGTGATACATCAAGATCGTGACATCTCAAGAACACGAGAGAGAGAGAGAGAGAAAGAGAGAGATTAAACAAGTAGCTACTAGTACAAACCCTCAGCCCCGAGGGTGGACTACTCCCTTCTCATCATGGATATAGAGGCCTTGCAGCGGCGAAACTTCTGATCTGGGGCTACCCCAAAGGGTTTTGGAATATTTAGGATTTTATAGGGTAAAGAGGCAGTCCGGGGGGCACCCGAGGTGGGCAGCACCCACCAGGGCGCGCCTGGGCCTCCTGGCGCGCCCTGGTGGGTGCTGCTCCCCTCGAGCGGCCCCCAGGTGCTTCCTTGGCCCACTGGCTTTCTTTTGGCCAAAAAAAATCCTCCAGGAGTTTCGTTGCATTTGGACTCCATTTGATATTGGTTTCCTGTGATGTAAAAACAAGCAAAAAACAACAACTAACACTGGGCACGGGGTCAATAGGTTAGTCCCAAAAAATGATATACAGTTGCTATAAAATGATTGTAAAACATCCAAGAATGATAATAAAACAACATGAATACTTCATAAATTATAGATACGTTGGAGACGTATAAGCATCCCCAAGCTTAATTCCTACTCGTCCTCGAGTAGGTAAATGATAAATGAAATAATTTATGAAGTGTGAATGCTAGCAAAGTGCATAAGTTTGATCAATGATAATTTCAATCACTTTTCCTAGCATCATAACAACAATTATTTCTTATAAAACTTCTCATGTTATAGTAGCAACCAATTCACATGTTAAGGTTCAAATAATGAATTCTCTTGAAACTCAACAACCTATATTCTTAGTCACCTAGCAATTGCAATTCAACTTATTCAACAGAGTTTAAGTAAGAGCTCTGCATACTCAACCATCATATAGTCTTCTATGATTGCTAACACTCAACGCATACACATGAGCAAAACGTTTCAACCAGACACATAGAAAGATAGGGGCTTGTAATTTCGCCTCCCAACGTATTCACCTTTGGGTGATGTCAACAATAATAACTCATGCCACCCATATCCAACTGGATATATGTGCCTAGATCTTTCCTCACCACATGATTCTTGCCAAGGGTGAAAAATAAAAAGGAACAGTGAGAAAAACTTTGACTCTTGCATAAAAGTAAATATTAAAAAGTAAAAGATAGGCCCTTTGCAGAGGGAAGCAAAGGTTGCCATGCGCTTATTTCTTTGTATGCTCAACCCCTTAGTGCAAAAGAACGTCACGTTATATTTCCCCTTATGATAGCAACCTTTATTATGCAATCTGTCGCTTTTATTCTGTGCCATCACAAGTTCGTACAACGCTCAATTTTCTCTTACACTAAATGATCTAACACTTTTAGAAGGAATTTTTATTGCTTTATTGCACTGATGACAACTTACTTGAAGGATCTTGCTCAATCCTTAGGTAGGTATGGTGGACTCTCAAAACAAGATTTGGGTTTAAGGGTTTTTGGATGCACAAGTAGTATCTCTACTTGGTGCGGAATTTTTGGCTAGCAAAGATAAGGGGCAAGCACCACATGTTGAAGGATCTATGACAATATAGCTTCTATGTGAATATGAACAAACATAAATCATTACGTTGTCTTCCTTGTCCAACGTCAGCAATTTTGGCATATAATATTTTGATGGGCGCTCACAATCACAAAAGATTTTCAAGATAGTGTATTCGCATGTGAAAGTTCTCTTCCTTATACTATTTATTCATGAATTGCTTGTATGACCAATATTGTGATTGTCAAGCCTCAAAAAATTTCACTTTCTAAACCCAATGTGAAGCTACCACTAGGCATGATATGATTTCAACTTCATGAAATTCAATTTATTCAACAATTTACTCATAGGATATAAGTGAAGCACAAGAGTAAATAACAAGCTACTCAAAAAAGATATAAATGAAGATCATGAGAATAATATTTATTTCTCTCAAATTAATTTAAGTGAAGCAGGAGATAATTTCTTCAAAAATACTAAAGCACACCATGCTCAAAAAGATATAAGTGAAGCACTAGAGCAATTCCATAGAAAAGAGCTTCGTTGACGGGATGTGAATGCCGCTTACATAGCCTCCTATTTAAGGACTCTATTTTATTTAAAACCTTTCAGGTCTAAGTATTTTATTAAAATAGCAAGCAAAATGGAAATAAAATGAGATTCTAAGAATATCACAACTCATGTGAAGAAGCAAAAACTTAGGTTCAACCGATACTAACTGATAATTGTTAATGAAGAAAGGCGGGATGCCTAGTGGGGCATTCCCAAGCTTAGGTGCTTGGAACTTCTTGAAATATTATCTTCGGGTGCCTTCGTCATTCCCAAGCTTGAGCTTTTGTGTCTCCTTAATTCTTCTCATATCACGATTTTGCTAAATCTCAAAAGCTTCATCCACACAAAACTCAATAAGAACTCATGAGATAAGTTAGTATAAATCAATGCAAAACATTATCATTCTCTACTGTAGCAAATTAATAAAATTATTATTCAACATTGCATACTAAATGCCTCTGCATATTTAATAGTCCTATCCTCAAATAGAATCATCAAACAAGCAAACATATGCAAACAATGCAACCTAACAGCAATCTGCCAAAACAGTACAGTCTGTAAAGAATGCAAGATTCATCATACTTCCCTAAATCCAAAAATTATGGAACAAACTACACACAGTAGAAAATTTATGAGAGCTTATTTTGCAAAATGTTTCAACATTTTGTCACATTCTGACTTTTCTAGGGAATTTTTGCAACATCTATAAACTTCCTATTTTGAAACAGCAACATGTATACTAGAAAAATAAGCATGGCAAAGGCTATCATTGCCACTTTTATTGAAATAAAAGATGCAAAACATTATTCTAAATAACAGCAAGCAAATCCTAACAAAATAAATTGACGCTCCAAGCTAAACACATATCATGTGACGAATGAAAACATAGCTCCAAGTGAGGTTACCGATAATGTTGGAGACGAAAGAGGGGATGTCTTCCGGGGCATCCCCAAGCTTAGTTGCTTGGATCTTCCTTGAATATTACCTTGGGTGCCTTTGGTATACCCAATCTTAAGATCTTGTCACTCATTATTCTCCTCATATCAACATCTCATCCAAAACTTGAAAACTTCAATCACAGAAAACTTAACGGAACTTCGTGAGATATGTTAGTATGATAAAGAGCAAACCATTTCACTTTGGTAATGTCAAAGATAAGATTCATAATTGTTTACACACAATGCCTACTGTAGCATATCATTTCTAAAATTTATATTGAGAAACATAAGCCATAGAAACTAGGAAACAAGCAAACTATGCATTGAAAACAGAATCTGCCAAAAACAGAACAGTCTGTAGTAATCTGTACTCAAACCATACTTATATTACTCCAAAAATTATGAAAAAATATGACCATGTGAGAAATTTGTATATTAATCTTCTGAAAAAATAATCAACTCAAAAGCACTCTTCTATTAAAAATGAGAGTTATTTTCGTGAGCGCAAAAGTTTCTGTTTTTCAGCAAGATCAAATCAACTGTCACCCAACATGATCCCAAAGGGTTTACTTGGCACTTTATTGAAACAAAAACAATAAAACATTATAACCACAGTAGCATAATCATGTGAACACACAAAAACAGTTGGTAAATGTTGGGTTGTCTCCCAACAAACGCTTTTCATTAATGCCTTTAAGCTAGGCATGATGATTTCATTGATGCTCACATGAAAAAAATAAGAATTGAAACACAAAGAGAGCATCACGAAGCATATGACTAGCATATTTAAGTCTAACCCACTTCCTATGCATATGGATTTTGTGAGAAAACGAATTATGGGAGCAATAATCAACTAGCATAGGAAGGCAAAACAAGCATAACTTCAAGGTTTTCAACACGTAGAGAGGAAACTTGATATCATTGAGATATGTAGAAGCACATGTTCCTCTCCCATAATAATTTTCAGTAGAATCATGAATGAATTCAACAATATAGCTATCACATAAAAGCATTCTTTCATGATCCACAAGCATAGAAATTTTATTGCCCTCCACATAAGCAAATTTATTCTCATAAATAGTAGTGGGAGCAAACTCAACAAAAAAACTACCATGACAATGAAAATTAAAATCGTGATGACAAGTTTCATGGTTATCATTATTCTTTATAGCATACATGTCATCACTACAATCATCATAGATAGCAACTTTGTTATCATAGTCAATTGAACCCTCATCCAAAATGGTGGATTCATCACTAAATAAAGTCATGACCTCTCCAAATCTACTTTCATCATTATAAAAATCATAAATAGGAGGCATGCAATCATTATAACAAATTTTTACATCAAATCTTGAGGCACTAAAAACATCATCTTCATCAAACATAGCATCCCCAGGCTTATGGCTTTGCATATCATTAGCATCATGGATATTCAGAGAGTTCATGCCAACAACATTGCAATCATGCTCATCATTCAAAGATTCCATGCCAAACATTTTATAGCAGTCTTCTTCTAACAATTGAGCACAACTTTCCGATCCATCATTTTCATAAAGATATCATAAAGATGATCAATAATCTGATGCAACCTCAATTCCATTTTTTTGTAGTTTTATTTTTATAAACCAAACTAGTGATAAACAAGAAACTAAAAGATTCTATTGCGAGATCTAAAGATATAGCTTCATGCACTTACCTCCCCTGCAATGGTGCCAGAAAAGAGCTTGATGTCTACTATGCAACTTCATTCTTGTAGACACGTGTTGGGCCTCCAAGCGCAAAGTTTTGTAGGATAGTAGCAATTTTCCCTCAAGTGGATGACCTAAGGTTTATCAATCCATGAGAGGTGTAGGATGAAGATGGTCTCTATCAAATGACCCTGCAACCAAATACAAGAAATCTCTTGTGTCCCCGACACACCCAATACAATGGCAAATTGTATAGGTGCACTAGTTTGGCAAAGAGATGGTGATAAAAGTGTAATATGGATGGTAGAAATATATTTTTATAATCTGAATAAATAAAAACAGCAAGGTAGTAAATAGTAAAACGATGCACAAACGATATTGCAATAATGGAAATTGAGGCCTAGGGTGCATAATTTCACTAGTGCAACCTCTCAACAATGCTAACATAGTTGGATCGTATGATTATCCCTCAAAGTGCGATGAAGAAATCTCTCCAAAGTTCCTATCTAGCGGAGAACATAAGACGGAATTGTTTGTAGGGTATGAAACCACCTAAAATCTATTCTTTCCATTCAATCTATTCAAGAGTTAGTACTAAAATAACACAAAGCTATTCTTTCCGTTCGATCTATCCTAGAGTTCGTACTAAAATAACACCACAGCAAATTCATATTCATAATACTCAATCCAACAAAAAGAACTTCAAAGAGTGCCCCAAGATTTCTACTGGAGAAACAAAAGACGAGAACGTGCATCAAGCCCTATGCATAGATTACTCCAATGTCACCGCGGGAACCCTCGAGTTGAAAGCCAAAGCATATATCAAGTGAACCAATATGATACCTGATTGTCACCACGAGTACTCAATTGTAAGACATATATCAAGTGTTCTCAAATCCATAAAAGTATTCAATCCAATAACAACGAAATCTCAAACGGAAAAACTCAATTCATCACAACAAGATAGAGAGGGGAAAACACCATATGATCCGACTATATTAACAAAGCCCGTGATACATCAAGATTGTGACATCTCAAGAACATGAGAGAGAGAGAGAGATTAAACACATAGCTACTGGTACAAACCCTCAGCCCCGAGGGTGGACTACTTCCTCCTCATCGTGGTGGCCGCCGGGATGATGAAGATGGCGACCGGAGATGATTCCCCCCTCCAGCAGGGTGCCAAAGTGGGGTCTAGATTGGATCTCGTGGATACAAAGGCCTTGCTGCGGTGGAACTTCTGATCTAGGGCTACCCCGAAGGGTTTTGGAATATTTGGGATATTATAGGGTAAAGAGGTGGTCCGGGAGGCACCCGAGGTGGGAAGCACCCACCAAGGCGCGCATGGGCCTCCTAGCGCGCCCTGGTGGATGCTGCTCCCCTCGCGCGGCCCCCCAAGTGCTTCCTTGGCCCACTGGCTTTATTTTGGTCCAAAAAAATCCTCTAGGAGTTTAGTTGCATTTGGACTCTATTTGATATTGATTTCCTGCAATGTAAAAAACAAGCAAAAAACAACAACTGGCATTGGGCACAGGGTCAATAGGTTAGTCCCAAAAAATGATATAAAGTTGCTATAAAATGATTGTAAAACATCCAAGAATGATTATAAAACATCATCAATACTTCATAAATTATATATATGTTGGAGACGTATCACTCGCCAGCAGGCCGAGCTCTTCGTCGGTGGTCTGCTGGATCATATCCGCGTGGACGTGGAGGTTCGGGGACCCCAAGACCTCCAGACGGCCATGTACTACACACGCGCCTTCGAGCGTCGTGCGTAGGCCTTGCAGCAGGCATCACCGTCTCGGGGCGCCGGACAGCCAACCAGGCCGCCCCCGACACCACGGGTGTCGGGTCGTCTGGCCCCCGCTCCAATGACCACCACTACGGCTGCCATGCGGCCCTTCCACCGGCTCACCTCGGCCGAGCAGCTCTAGCACCGCCGTTAGGGGCTCTCCTATAATTGCGACGAGCTCTATGTGTCGGGTCACGTCTGCCCGCGGCTCTTCTACTTGTAGGCGGACGACTACATCGAGGAGGATACGGCGGCTAACGGGATCAGCGACGTGGCCGCCCCACTTGCTGCGGAGGTCACACTGGCACCGCTCCGGCGACGCCCCCCGTGATCTCCCTCCATGCGTGATACATCCATTTTGCATCATGCTTTTATATCGATGTTTATTGCATTATGGGCTGTTATTTCATGTTATGTAACAATACTTATAGCTATTCTCTCTTATTTTACAAGGTTTACATGAAGAGGGAGAATGCCGGCAGCTGGAATTCTGGGCTGGAAAAGGAGCAAATATTGAAGGACTATTCTGTGCAACTCCAAAAGTCCTGAAACTCCACGGAATACCTTAAAATAAATAAAGAAAAATCATCGCCAAAGATGAAGGCCAGGGGGCCCACACCCTGCTCACGAGGGTGGGGGCGCGCCCCCTTGGGCACGCCCCCCTACCTCGTGGGCCCCCTGGTGGCTCTCCGATGCCCATCTTCTCCTGTATGAAGTCTTTCGATGAGAAAAATATAGAAGAGAACCTTTCGGGACGAGACTCCGCCGCCACGAGGCGGAACCTTGGCGGAACCAATCTAGGGCTCCGGCAGAGCTGTTCTGCCGGGGACAATTCCCTCCGGGAGGGGAAATCATCACCATCGTCATCACCAACGCTCCTCTCATCGGGAGAGGGCAATCTCCATCAACATCTTCACCAGCACCATCTCATCTCCAAACCCTAGTCCATCTCTTGTATCCAATTCTTGTCTCCAAGTACGGGATTGGTGCTAGTAGGTTGCTAGTAGTGTTGATTACTCTTTGTAGTTGATGCTAGTTGGTTTATTTGGTGGAAGATCATATGTTCAGATCCTATATGCACATTATTACCCCTCTGATTATGAACATGAATATGCTTTGTGAGTAGTTACGTTTGTTCCTGAGGACAAGGGAGAAGTCTTGCTATTAGTAGTCATGTGAATTTGGTATTCGTTTGATATTTTGATAAGATGTATGTTGTCTAACCTCTAGTGGTGTTATGTGAATGTCAACTACATAACACTTCACCATTAGTTGGGCCTAGAGGAAGGCATTGGGAAGTAATAAGTAGATGATGGTTTGCTAGAGTGACAGAAGCTTAAACCCTAGTTTATGCGTTGCTTCGTAAGGGGCTGATTTGGATCCATATGTTTCATGCTATGGTTAGGTTTACCTTAATACTTTTGTTGTAGTTGCGGATGCTTGCAATAGAGGTTAATCATAAGTGGGATGCTTGTCCAAGTAAGGGCAGTACCCAAGCACCAGTCCACCCACATATCAAATTATCAAAGTACCGAACGCGAATCATATGAGCGTGATGAAAACTAGCTTGACGATATTCCCATGTGTCCTCGGGAGCACTTTTCCGATTATAAGAGTTTGTCCAGGCTTGTCCTTTGCTACAAAAAGGATTGGGCCACCTTGCTGCACTTTATTTACTTTTGTTACTTGTTACTTCTTACTCGTTACAATTTATCATATCACAAAACTACCTGTTACCACTTATTTCAGTACTTGCACAGAATACCTTGCTGAAAACCGCTTATCATTTCCTTCTGCTCGTCGTTGGGTTCGACACTCTTACTTATCGAAAGGACTACGATAGATCCCCTATACTTGTGGGTCATCAAGACTCTTTTCTGGCGCCGTTGCCGGGGAGTGAAGCGCCTTTGGTAGGTGGAATTTGGTAAGGAAAAATTTAGATAGTGTGCTGAAATTTTCTGTCACTTGTTACTATGGAAAGTAATTGTTTGAGGGGCTTGTTCGGGGTATCTTCGCCCCGTCCAATTGAGCAAAGAGTTGCTCCTCAACCTACTGAACCTATTGAAAATGAAACTCCTTTTGGAATTCCTTCGGGTATGATGGAAAAACTGCTAGCTAACACTTTTGCAGGAGATGGAACAAAGCATCCTGACGAACATCTACGCTATGTGGATGATATTTGTGGACTATTTAAACTTGCAGGTATACCCGATGATGTTGTTAAGAAGAAGGCTTTCCCTTTATCTTTGGAGGGAGACGCATTGATATGGTATAGGCTATGTGATGATACGAGGTCATGGAACTATAAAAGAGTGAAATTGGAATTTCATCAAAAGTATTACCCTATGCATCTTGTTCATCGTGATCGCAATTATATATATAATTTTTGGCCTCACGAAGGAGAAAGCATCGCTCAAGCTTGGGGGAGGCTTAAATCAATGTTATATTCATGCCCCAATCATGAGCTCTCAAAATTAACAATTCTCCAGAATTTTTATGCTCGGCTTTCTGAAAATAATCGCAACATGCTCGACACTTCTTGTACTGGCTCTTTTAATGATTAAGTCTATTGAATTTGGATGGAATTTATTGGATAGAATTAAACGCAACTCTGAAGATTGGGACCTCGATGAAGGTAAGGAGTCAGGTATGACACCTAAGTTTGATTGTGTTAAATCTTTTATGGATACCGATATTTTCCGCAAGTTTAGCACTAAATATGGACTTGACTCTGAGATAGTAGCTTCTTTCTGTGAATCTTCTGCTACTTATGTTGATCTCCCCAAGGAGAAGTGGTTTAAATATCATCCTCCCATAGAAGTAAAAGTAGCTGCACCTATTAAAGTTGAATAAAAGATTGTCACTTATAATGATCCTATTGTTCCTACTTCTTATGTTGAGAAACCTCCTTTCCCTGTTAGAATGAAGGATCATGCTAAAGCTTCAACTATTGTTCATAAAAGCAATACTAGGACTTATACACATCCTGAGCAAGTCAAAGTAGAACCCAATATTGCTATTGTTAAAGATCTCTTGTCTGATAATATTGATGGGCATGTTATTCAATTCACTGGTGAAACTGCCAGAATTGCTAAACCCTGTGATAGAGATAAACATAGACCTGTGGTAGGCGTGCCTGTTATTTCTATTAAAATAGGAGATCATTGTTATCATGGCTTGTGTGATATGGGTGCTAGTGCTAGCGTTATACCCATTGACTTATACAAAGAAATTATGCATGAGATTGCACCTGCTGAGTTAGAAGATATTGATGTTACAATTAAACTAGCCAATAGAGATACTATATCTCCAATGGGAATTGTTAGAGATGTTGAAGTCTTGTGTGGGAAAACCAAATATCCCGCTGATTTTCTTGTTCTTGGTTCTCCACAAGATAGCTTTTGTCCCATTATATTTGGTAGACCCTTCTTGCGTACCGTTAATGCTAAGATAGATTGCAAAAAGAATGCTGTTACTGTTGGCTTGGATGATATGGTCCATGAGTTTAATTTCTCTAAATTTAGTAAACAACATCGTGAGGAAGAATTGCCTAGTAAGGATGAAATTATTGGTCTTGCTTCTATTGTTGTACCTCCTAGTGATCCTTTAGAACACTATTTGCTAGACCATGAAAATGATTTGTTCATAAATGAAAGAAGGGAAATAGATGAATTATTCTTTAAACAGGAACCTATTCTGCAACACAATTTGCCTGTTGAAATCCTAGGGGATACTCCTCCACCCAAGGGTGATCCCGTGTTTGAGCTTAAACCGTTGCCTGATAATCTTAAATATGCTTATCTTGATGAAAAGAAAATATATCCTGTTATTATTAGCGCTAACCTTTCAGAGCATGAAGAAGAAAGATTATTGAAAACTCTGAAGAAGCATCGTGCCGCTATTTGATATACTCTGGATGATCTTAAGGGCATCAGTCCCACTCTATGACAACATAAAATAAATTTGGAAGCTGATGCCAAACCAGTTTGTGATCCTCAACAACGTTTGAATCCTAAAATGAAAGAAGTGGTAAGAAAAGAAATACTCAAGCTTCTGGAGGCAGGTATAATTTATCCCGTTGTTGATAGTCAGTGGGTAAGTCATGTCCATTGTGTCCCTAAGAAGGGAGGTATTACTGTTGTCCCTAATGATAAAGATGAATTGATTCCGCAAAGAATTATCACAGGTTATAGGATGGTAATTGATTTCCGCAAATTAAATAAGGCTACTAAGAAAGATCATTACCCCTTACCTTTTATTGATCAAATGCTAGAAATACTATGCAAACATACACATTATTGCTTTCTAGATGGTTATTCTGGTTTTTCTCAAATACCTGTGTCGGCTAAAGATCAATCAAAGACTACTTTTACATGCCCTTTTGGTACTTTTGCTTATAGACGTATGCCTTTTGGTTTATGTAATGCACCTGCCACCTTTCAAAGATGCATGATGGCTATATTCTCTGTCTTTTGCGAGAAAATTTGTGAGGTTTTCATGGACGACTTTTCCGTCTATGGTTCCTCTTTTGATGATTGCTTGAGCAATCTTGCTCGAGTTTTGCAGAGATGTGAAGAAACTAATCTTGTCTTGAATTGGGAAAAGTGCCACTTTATGGTTAATGAAGGTATTGTCTTGGGGCACAAAGTTTCTGAAAGAGGTATTGAAGTTGATAAAGCCAAGGTTGATGCTATTGCAAAGATGCCATGTCCCAAGGACATCAAAGGTATAAGAAGTTTCCTTGGTCACGCAGGATTTTATAGGAGGTTCATCAAGGACTTCTCAAAAATCTCTCGGCCTCTGACTAATTTATTACAAAAAGATGTACCATTTGTCTTTGATGATGATTGTGTAGAAGCATTTGAAATACTTAAGAAAGCATTAGTCTCTGCACCTATTGTTCAGCCACCTGATTGGAATTTACCCTTTGAAATTATGTGTGACGCTAGTGATTATGATGTAGGTGCTGTTCTAGGGCAAAGAGTTGATAAGAAATTGAATGTTATCCATTATGCTAGTAAGACTCTAGACAATGCTCAAAGAAATTATGCTACTATCGAAAAGGAACTTTTAGCGGTTGTATTTGCTTGTGATAAATTCAGACCCTATATTGTTGATTCTAGAGTAACTATTCACACAGATCATGCTGCTATTAAATATCTTATGGAAAAGAAAGATGCAAAACCTAGACCCATTAGATGGGTTCTCTTGCTTGAAGAATTTGATTTATATATTGTTGATAGAAAAGGAGCTGAGAACCCCGTTGCAGACAACTTGTCTAGGCTAGAGAATGTTCTTGATGACCCACTACCTATTGATGATAGCTTTATTGATGAGCAATTAAATGTCATAAGTACTTCTCGTAGCACTCCTTGGTATGCTGATTATGCTAATTATATTGTTGCTAAATTTATACCGCCTAGCTTCACATACCAACAAAAGAAAAAGTTTTTCTATGAATTGCGACATTACTTTTGGGATGATCCAAATCATTATAAAGAAGGAGTAGATGGTGTTATTAGACGTTGTGTACCTGAGCATGAACAAGAACAGATCCTACGCAAGTGTCACTCCGAAGCCTATGGAGGACACCACACTGGAGATAGAACTGCACATAAGGTATTGCAATCCGGTTTTTATTGGCCTACTCTCTTCAAGGATGCCCATAAGTTTGTTTTGTCTTGCGATGAATGTCAAAGAATTGGTAATATCAGTAGACGTCAAGAAATGCCTATGAATTATTCACTTGTTATTGAGCCATTTGATGTTTGGGTCTTTGATTATATGGGACCTTTTCCTGCCTCTAATGGTTACACTCATATTCTAGTTGCTGTTGATTACGTTACTAAGTGGGTAGAAGCTATCCCAACTAGTATTGCTGATCATAACACTTCTATTAAAATGCTTAAGGAAGTTATTTTTCCGAGGTTTGGAGTCCCTAGTACTTAATGACTGATGGTGGTTCACACTTTATTCATGGTGCTTTCCGTAAGATGCTTTCTAAATACGATGTTAATCATAGAATTGCATCTCCATATCACCCGCAGTCTAGTGGTCAGGTAGAATTGAGCAATACAGAGCTCAAATTAATTTTGCAAAAGACTGTCAATAGGTCTAGAAAGAATTGGTCCAAAAAACTGGATGATGCATTATGGGCCTATAGAACTGCATATAAAAATCCTATGGGTATGTCTCCGTATAAAATGGTTTATGGAAAAGCATGTCATTTACCTCTCGAACTAGAATATAAGGCATATTGGGCTATTAAGGAGCTCAACTATGATTTCAAACTTGCCGGTGAGAAGAGGTTATTCGATATTAGCTCACTTGATGAATGGAGAACCAAAGCTTATGAAAATGCCAAGTTGTTTAAAGAAAAAGTTAAAAGGTGGCATGATAAAAGGATACAAAAGCGTGAGTTTAATGTAGGTGATTATGTATTGCTATACAACTCTTGTTTAAGATTTTTTGCAGGAAAACTTCTCTCCAAATGGGAAGGTCCTTACGTTATCGAGGAGGTCTATCGTTCCGGTGCCATAAAAATGAACAACTTCGCAGGCACAAATCTGAAGGTGGTGAACGGTCAAAGAATCAAACACTATATCTCAGGTAATCCTATAAATGTTGAAACTAATGTTATTGAAACCGTAACCCCAGAGGAATACATAAGGGACACTTTCCAGAACGTTCCAGACCCCAAAAAGGAATAGGTATGTGGCACGGTAAGTAAACCGGCTCCAAAACAATTTTTAAGGCAATATTTCTCCGTTTTGGAATATTTAGAAAAATAGAAAAATAATTAGCAGTCCGGGGAGGACACAAGGCCTCCACGAGGGTGGAGGGCGCACCCTACCCCCTGGGCGTGCTCCCCCTACCTCGTGAGCACCTCGTGTGCCCTCCGGACTCCGTTTCCTTGCACGATACGTATTTTGGTCGGTAAAAATTCATTATATATACTCCAGTAGGTTTTGACTCTCGTATCATGCGAATATCCTCTTTTTTTGTTTCGAGTTGTGCTACTGCAGATAAGAGCAAGATGTCTTCTCAAGAGTCAGTCGGGGAGAGCTTGGTATCTAACCCGGCACCGAAACCAAGGGCAAACAGCGACGCTGACCACTTTGGGCCAGCAACGGAGGAAGAGATGGAGGCTGACCTGATGAGGGTAGATGCCATGGAAGATCAAGAAGTCACCTCTCGCCTTCGAGCTAGGTTTACGATGGGGGAACTACAGAGCTCAGCTATTCCAAACTCGGTTATCCCTTTCAATGTTAAATTTCTTTCCTATGAAAATATGAGGAGAAGCATCTCTGGTTCTCCCGCAGCTATGCAACTCCCTTGGGTGCAAGGAGCTTTTGCCATTACAGGAAAGCTTCGCAAGGAAATAATGGACCTCAAGCAACAGGTCAATAAGCTCGACGAGGAGAACCGTATTCTGAGGGGGATCATCGCCAAGAATATTGCGCCAACAACAAAGAAGGAGAAATAATCATCTGGGTATGGGCACTCCCCTTGGCAACTGCCAAGCTTGGGGGAGGTGCCCTGCTATCGTATCACCATCACAACTCCTATCTTTACCGTTTTTCTTAGTTTGATCCTATTAGTAGTATCTTGATTTAGTAGAATAAAGTCATGGCATGATATAGTTTTGAGTTTTGCTTTATGATCCTTCTTTGTAATCAAGTCCGTGAGCTATATAATAAAGATTAGTGTTGAGTCAAGGGCTTGAGTATTTTGCCATGATCTTGGGTGATTAGAAGAAAAAGAATAAAAATAATCAAGAGTTCATATTGATCTTATTCAAGTAATGACTTCACATAGAAAGAGTATGATGATTTAAAGTTGCTGGGAGTTGGCAAATATAGCTTTGGTCATCGTTGCAATTAATAGGAAGTAATAAGGAAAGAGAGGTTTCACATATAGATATATTATAATTGACATCTTTTATGATTGGGAGCACTCATTAAAATATGACATGCTAAAGAGTTGATGTTGGACAAGGAAGACAACATAATGAGTTATGTTTTCCTACATCTGAGATAAAGTATGTTGTCATGGTTCCTCTACCGTGTTGAGCTTGCCTTTCCCCCTCATGCTAGCCAATCTTTAGCACTAAGTAGAAATGCTACTTGTGCTTCCAAATACCCTTAAACCAGTTTTGTCATGAGAGTCCACCATATCTACCTATGGATTGAGTAAGATCCTTCAAGTAAGTTGTCATCAGTGCAAGCAATAAAAATTGCTCTCTAAATATGCATGACTTATTAGTGCAGAGAAATAAGCTTTGTACGAACTTTTTGTGGACGCAATAATAGTGACGGACTGCATAATAAAGGTTCACATGCAAGGGGCAATATAAAGTGACGTTCTTTTGCATTAAGATTTTGTGCATCAACCCTAAACGCGCATGACAACCTCTGCTTCCCTCTGCGAAGGGCCTATCTTTTATTATTATCCTCTACCCTATGCAAGAGTCACGGTGATCTTCACCCTTCCTTTTTCATTTTATCCTTTGGCAAGCTCAGCATGTTGGAAAGAACATGATATATATATCTAATTGGATGTGGGGGAGCATGAATTATTATTGTTGACATTACCCTTGAGGAAAAAGGTTGTGGGGCAAAAACTATAAGTCCCTATCTTTCTCTGTGTCCGATTAAAACTCTGTAACCACAAGTATCGCATGAGTGTTAGCAATTATGAAGGACTAAGTGATAGTTGAGTATGTGGACTTGCTTTTAAGCTTCGACATAGACTCTTTCCGATGTTATGATAAATTGCAATTGCTTCAATGACTGAGATTATAATTGTTGGTGCCCAATAAGGTTTCTGATTCATATTTTGGCTTTGTGAAAATATCATCACTAGAACATAAGTAATCATATGACAAAATTTATATAAGTTGCTGTTATGAAGTAATCAGGATGCCTTCATGTCCATATTTTATTTTTATCGATGCCTCTACCTCTAACCATGAGGACATATTTATAGTTATCGGCTTTTCGCTTGAGGACAAGCGAGGTCTAAGCTTGGGGGAGTTGATACGTCCATTTTGCATCATGCTTTTATATCGATGTTTATTGCATTATGGGTTGTTATTTCACATTATGTAACAATACTTATGGCAATTCTCTCTTATTTTACAAGGTTTACATGAAGAGGGAGAATGCCGGCAGCTGGAATTCTGGGCTGGAAAAGGAGCAAATATTGAAGGACTATTCTGCGCAACTCCAAAAGTCCTGAAACTCCACGGAATACCTTAAAATAAATAAAGAAAAATCGTCGCCAAAGATGAAGGCCAGGGGGCCCACACCCTGCTCACGAGGGTGGGGGCGCGCCCCCTGGGCACGCCCCCCTACCTCGGGGCCCCCCTGGTGGCTCTCCGACGCCCATCTTCTCCCGTATGAAGTCTTTCGATGAGAAAAATATAGAAGAGAACCTTTCGGGACGAGACTCCGCCGCCACGAGGCGGAACCTTGGCGGAACCAATCTAGGGCTCCGGCAGAGCTGTTCTACCGGGGACAATTCCCTTCGGGAGGGGGAAATCATCACCATCGTCATCACCAACGCTCCTCTCATCGGGAGAGGGCAATCTCCATCAACATCTTCACCAGCACCATCTCACCTCCAAACCCTAGTTCATCTCTTGTATCCAATTCTTGTCTCCAAGTCCAGGATTGGTGCTAGTAGGTTGCTAGTAGTGTTGATTACTCTTTGTAGTTGATGCTAGTTGGTTTATTTGGTGGAAGATCATATGTTTAGATCCTATATGCACATTATTACCCCTCTGATTATGAACATGAATATGTTTTGTGAGTAGTTACGTTTGTTCCTGAGGACAAGGGAGAAGTCTTGCTATTAGTAGTCATGTGAATTTGGTATTCATTCGATATTTTGATAAGATGTATGTTGTCTAACCTCTAGTGGTGTTATCTGAACGTCGACTACATAACACTTCACCATTATTTGGGCCTAGAGGAAGGCATTGGGAAGTAATAAGTATATGATGGGTTGCTAGAGTGACAGAAGCTTAAACCCTAGTTTATGCGTTGCTTCGTAAGGGGCTGATTTGGATCCATATGTTTCATGCTATGGTTAGGTTTACCTTAATACTTTTGTTGTAGTTGCGGATGCTTGCAATAGAGGTTAATCATAAGTGGGATGCTTGTCCAAGTAAGGGCAGTACCCAAGCACCGGTCCACCCACATATCAAATTATCAAAGTACCAAACGCGAATCATATGAGCGTGATGAAAACTAGCTTGACGATATTCCCATGTGTCCTCGGGAGCGCTTTTCCTATTATAAGAGTTTGTCCAGGCTTGTCCGTTGCTACAAAAAGGATTGGGCCACCTTGCTGCACTTTATTTACTTTTGTTACTTGTTACTCGTTACAATTTATCCTATCACAAAACTATCTGTTACAAATTTATTTCAGTACTTGCACAGAATACCTTGCTGAAAACCACTTATCATTTCCTTCTGCTCCTCGTTGGGTTCGACACTCTTACTTATCGAAAGGACTACGATAGATCCCCTATACTTGTGGGTCATCAATGCGCTCGCGAGCATCCGCGAAGACCAGACTATGCTCTTGCCAGTGGTGATCAACAGCGAGCGACTGGTGGCCTCCTGGATACGGGCTCCACGCATAACTTCGTGCAGGAGTCGACCATGCGCCGCTTAACGCTCCAGCCGATGGGTGGGGAGCAACTCCCGGTCACCGTGGCTAACGGCTACCGTCTCCGGTGCCATGGGCTTGCGTGGAATGTGCCCATCACCATCGGCGATGATCATTTCACCATCAGGTGCGCCGGCATCGACTTGGGCTTCTTCAACTTCATCCTCGGTGTCGACTTCTTGAGGACACTCGGTCCCATTCTCTGGGACTTTGATGCCATGACGATGACCTTCTGGCGCCTGGTCACCACGTCCGGTGGGAGGGCGTGGGTGGCGCTTCACCAGCGACGCCATAGCTGTAGCTGGTAGCGACCGCTGCAGGGCCCGAGCACCCTCTGTTGGATCATCTTTTGTAGAAGCACTGTGACCTCTTCGACGAGCCTCAGGGCCTTCCGCCAGCCCGGGTGTACGACCACGGCATTCATCTCCTACCGGGCACGACACCGATTGTGGTGCGCCCCTACGGCTACCCCCAGCTGCAGAAGGATGAGCTGGAGTGGCAGTGTGTGCTCCTGCTCGCCTTGGGCATCATCTCGATCTCCATGTCGCCGTTTTCGGCGCTAGTCCTTCTCGTCCACAAGTTGGATGGTACGTGGAGATTCTGCATCGACTACCATGCCCTTAATGCACAAACGCTCAAGGACAAATTTCCTATTCCGGTCGTTGACGAGCTCGTGGACGAGCTACATGGGGTGCGCTTCTTCACCAAGTTCGATCGACCTCCATTCGGGCTACCACCAAGTGCGGATGCACCCGGATGATGTCGCGAAGACGGCGTTTCCGACTCATCACGGCCACTTCGAGTTCTTGGTGATGCATTTTGGCCTTTCCAATGCCTCGGCGACCTTTCAGGCCTTGATGAACGACGTCCTCCGTCCCTATTTGAGTCGGTTTGTGCTTGTTTTCTTTGATGACATTCTTATCTACAGCGCCTCGTGGGCGGAGCACCTTCAGCACGTCGCCATCGTCTTCAACGAGCTTTGACTGCAGCGTCTTCATCTTAAGTGCTTGAAGTGCTCGTTCGGCACGCCTTCTGTCGCCTACCTCGGCCACGTCATCTCGGTCGAGGGTGTTGCTATGGACGCTGACAAGGTGGCGGCTATCGCGGCCTAGCCGACGCCGCACTCACCGTGGGCTCTCCGAGGCTTCCTGGGCCTCGCAGGGTACTATCGGAAATTTATCCGGGAGTTCAGCCTCACCGCGTCCCTGCTCGCGTGCCTGTTGCGCCGCAACACCTTCGCCTGGGATGCAGAGGCCACTAAGGCGTTCGAGGCCCTCAAGCAGGCCCTCACGACGAGTCCCGTCCTCCAGATCACTACAAGAAAAATGTCAACTAGTGACCTTTTGTCAGTGACCCTGGAAGAATTGGTCATAGATCTATGACCATTTCAGACCAATTGGTCAAAAGCTGTTCGGGGGGCTCCAAACCCTAAACCATTGTGACCATTTTGGTCAGAAAGGTCTTAATTTCCTTACACGAAATGGTCACAAAGCAAACAGTGCTAGTCCGCTGCCTTATTTCTAGTTGTTAATGACCAATATAGATGGTCATAGCCTTGTAGATTGTGGTGGGTTGTGATGACTAGGCGCCATCTCATCAGTTTTGCCTATGTGTCATGTCCATGTGGCAGTTTTTACCCTAGGTTGTGAAGCAACCTATATTTCTGTTATTCCAAAAATTCCCAAAAAATTATCATAAATGTTTTGGATCATATCCTCATCAAATATGTCAAAAACATTCCTTGCCTAGTTCAAAAATAATTCGAAAATATTCATTTTCCTATTCTGTTCAGAGCGGCACTTTGTGAAGGAAGTACCACTTTGGCATGTCCAAATGGTATCCATTTTCTACAGTGCTTTCCTATGCCCAAATAACCATCCTCCACCAAATGCCAGATCAATCCATTCATTATTTTGAGCCCAACTTCAACATTCGTATTTATGTCCAGTGTGGTACTTTGTAAAGCAAGTACCACCTAGGCTCCTCCTTTTGAGGTGAAAATTTGTGAATACGGTCTTCTTAGTAACTGATCATCCTCAGCCAAAACGCACGCCCATTAGCCATGTGCATTTCCCGTACCGCAAATCAAACACTTGGCTGCTTATTCATGTTTGAGCATCGATCATCTCCTCGTGAGAATCTTATGTTGTGATTTTCTTCCTAGCACCTACCTGGGGAGTGCCCAACCCACCAGACATGCCTAGGCCACTCAGAACACATGGCAACGCCACGGTCACGCGGTGACCACGCGGCGGGCATGCGAGCTTACAGGCTCTACAGTTGGGGCCCTCAACCACCATCCAAACCTTGACGTCTCGCCATCAAACCATGCATTTCTGATTAAATAGATACTTATTTACCTAGAAATGATTTTTGGAAAAAATAAAGAGCAAACTATGAGGCAGTTGCAGTTCAAATTTGACCCGTTTCTAACCGAATCTACGGCAATTTGTCTTTTTCACCAGAAGTGGATCAAAACTTTTTTCACCCAACCATTTTGTCAATTGTGCATTATATATGGCCTAATATTTTATAAAATTGATTTGGTCCATTTTTGCAACAATTATTTGGTAGGTCCTTCACAAAAAAACCTTCTTTTGGGCACTTGGAAAATGAAAAATGAATTCCCCGTGCAAAGAAAATGAAAACTTCCTTAGGCAACATTGTTTGGAATTCTAAGATGTACCCTTGCGCACAATATGAGATCATTTGAACAAACTATGCCATGAATGTGGCCATAAGATTGATCATTTGGCTTGAAAGTCATGAATCTTCACGCATGATAGCTCACTTCTGAGAATACTTTTTTAAAATAATTACCATATTACAAGTTTATTATTTTTCCTGGAAACTTTCTCACATATAATGACACAATGTGAAGGTTTTCCAATTTTTTGATTTTTTTTTGAATTTTTTATGCCCGTTTCAAAATGCGGTCAAAACGGCGGGCTTGACCGTTCCTAGATAGTGGTTGAATCTTGGAATTTTTTGGTGTTTCTATGATTAAATAGATACTTATGTACCTAGAAATGATTTTTGGAAAAAATAAAGAGCAAACTACAAGGCATCTACAGTTCAAATTTGACCCGCTTCCAGCTGAATAGACGGAAATTTGTCTTTTTCACGAGAGGTGGATCAAAACTTTTTACACCCAACCATTTGGTCAATTGTGCATTAAATATGGCCTAGTATTTTAGAAAAATGATTTGGTCCAATTTTGCAACAATTATTTGGTAGGTCTTTCACAAAAAAAACTCATTTGGGGCAATCGAAAAATGGAAAATGGTTTTTCCGTGCACAGAAAATGAAAACTTCCTTAGGAAACATTGTTTGCCATTCCAAGATGCACCCTTTTGCACAATATGAGATCATTTGAACAAACTATGCCAAGAATGTGGCCATAAGATTGATCATTTGGCTTGATAGGCATGAATCTTCACACGTGATAACTCGTTTCTAAGAACACTTTTTTAAAATAATTGTCGTATTGCAAGTTTGTTATTTTTCCTGGGATCTTGGCCACATATAATGACACAATGTGAAGGTTTCCCAATTATTTGATTTTTTTTTGAATTTTTTATGCCCGTTTCAAAATGCGGTCAAAACAGCGTGAATGACCGTTCCTAGCTAGTCGTTGAATATTGGAATTTTTTTGGTGTTTCTATGATTAAATAGATACTTATGTACCTCGAAATGATTTTTGGAAAAAATAAAGAGCAAACTACGAGGTAGCTACAATTCAAATTTGACCCGCTTCCTGCTGAATCGACGGAAATTTGTCTTTTTCACCAGAGGTGGATCAAAACTTTTGACACCTAACCATTTTGTCAATTGTGCATTAAATATGTCCTAGTATTTTATAAAATTGATTAGGTCCAATTTTGCAACAATTGTTTGGTAGGTCCTTCACAAAAAAACCTCATTTGGGGCAATCGAAAAATGGAAAATGGTTTTTTCGTCCAAACAAAATGAAAACTTCCTTAGGCAACATTGTTTGCCATTCCAATATGCACCCTTGTGCACAATATGAGATCATTTTAACAAACTATGCCACGAATGTGGCCATAAGATTGATCATTTGGCTTGAAAGCCACGAATCTTCACAGATGATAGCTCATTTCTGAGAACACTTTTTTAAAATAATTGCCGTATTACAAGTTTGTTATTTTTCCTGGGAACTTGGCCACATATGATGACACAATGCGAAGGTTTCCCAATTTTTTTGATTTTTTTTGAATTTTTTATGCCCGTTTCAAAATGCGGTCAAAACGGCGGGAATGACTGTTCCTAGCTAGTGGTTGAATCTTGGAATTTTTTTGGTGTTTCTCTGATTAAATAGATACTTATGTACCTAGAAATGATTTTTGTAAAAAATAAATAGCAAACTATGAGGCAGTTGCAGTTCAAATTTGGTCTGCTTCCAGCTGAATCGACGGAAATTTGTCTTTTTCACGAGAGGTGGATCAAAACTTTTAACACCCAACCATTTTGTCAATTGTGCATTAAATATGTCCTAGTATTTTAGAAAATTGATTTGGTACAATTTTGCAACAAATATATGGTAGGTCCTTCACAGAAAACCTCATTTCGGGCACTTAAAAAATGATTAAAAATAGCTAAAAAGCTCAGAAATGCATACAAAGTGGACCTTATCCATAAAATGTGGTCTAACTCTCGTGAAAATTGTGTCATGACCTTCTAGAAATTTTTTTTGATAGCTGCTTCACAAAATCCCTCTATTTTCAATACTTGGAAACTATTTTAAATCACTGAATTTCCGAACCAATCAGAACTCGTCCCACGGATCGATGACATGTGGCCCATCCGTCCATCCATTCATCTCTCCATTCCATATCCATCCATCCATCTATATACAGAAAAAATAAATAAAAAAGAGATACCCCCACCCCCACCCGCAGCCCAAACCCCTCCTCCCTCGTCCCCTCTCTCGCCGCCGCACCCAAATCCTAACTCCACTCCTCTCCCCCGATTCAGATGCACTCCTTGCAGCCGCCACCTACCTCCCGCCCCCGATTCAGCCAATCCCGCCACCAGCACCCGTGCGCCACCACCCGCTCCCCCTCCCCATCCCCGCGCGCTACCATCCGCTCCTCCTCTTCTGCCCGCGCACGCACATCCTCGACTCCTGCTGCTCTTCCTGATTGAGGAGTGGGAGGAGAGAGAGAGGGGCGGCATGGTGGCCAGCGAGGGGGGCACCATCACGGGAGCCGTGTCCTCCCGGTCCACGACCACGTCTTCTGCGACCGCGACGGTCGGGGTCAACAACCTCGACCTCAAGGGCGTCGGCCTCGCCGGCGCCCTGCCCTCCACCTTCTCCTCCCTCAACGCGCTGCAGGACCTCAGCCTCCAGACCAACGCACTCTCCGGCCCGCTCCCCTCCTTCCGCGGCATGGCGGCCCTCCGCCATGCCTACCTCAACGACAACACCTTCTCCTCCCTCCTCAAGGACTTCTTCAACGGCCTCGACAGCCTCGAGGAGATCTGCCTCCACAACAACCTGCTCCTGCCAATCCATCTCTGTTGTTCTTCTTCTACCTCTGCCTCGACCCCTCCTCCCCTTGTATTCTTCTTCTACCTCTGCTATTCTTCCTTTCCACATCACATCTCAAGTGGTCGTGTGCAGGCACAGTCCATCCATCTCATCTCCTTGCGTGGTGAAGGTGACCAGGCCATGGAGAGAAAAGCTCCTGCCAATCGCGGTAATTTTGCTCTGAACCAAACACTGCTTACCTGCCTTCTGCATTCAACAGTACATACTCAGAGTTTTCTCATTGGTTTCTTTGGTGAAGGACAGTGTAGATCGACATCGTGAAGAACAAGCTGAACAATATCCATTGGCACTCACCTTCGGAGCACACCATCAACGACGAGAGGTTTGCGGTGGAGCAACACATGGTTCACTTCAGTGATGACGGCAACATATCAGGTCACCTATGTATGCGAGAGGTTTGTATGCTTCAGTTGCTGTAAACCGAAGATTCTGCAAAAATATGACATGTCGTCTTAATGTTTATGACATGTGTTTTGATACTATATATGTCGACTTAATGTGTTTGCTGCCGATATTCAGAGAAGAATAGTGATGACAGTATATCTAGAGTGTTTGTGATAGTTAAACATGTTTATTCTTTTTTTGACAAGGTGAGTATCCAGCAAGTACATGCTCACCAGACAACCCTAGGTTTGAATTGCTTGAGTAAAAGAGAGCTACTGAATTGCTTGAGGTTTGAATTGCTCTTGTACATTGCCTGAGTTATCACAAAAATTACTCCTGTTAATTATTCAGAGTAGCTGATCTGGAGCAAGCTGATGCAAGATAATTTTGGAGTAGAACACTTCAAGTAAAGAATGTGCACTTAATGGAGTAGCTGATGCAAGCTGATTTAGTAGTAGAACACTTTAAAGTATCAAGTTTCTGGAGTTCCTGTAGTAGTCGTACTGTCAATTTCTTGTTAACTTGCTACTCCTGTCAATTTCCTGTAGTTCCTGGAGTAGAGTAGTGCGCCGCTCTTGTTTGCTTGCAGGAGTAATTAAATGAAACATTTTCAGTTAATTAAAATTTGGTGTAAACTGCTTGCTTGCATCAGTAGCGCACTACTCTTCTTGTTTGCACCACACACGCACGCACGCACTTGTTTGGAGTAGGTTGGAATTAACTGAAACTCTTTTCAAACTAAATGAATCTTTTCAAATGATCATTTGATCAAAGATCAAATTATCAAATGAAAATATTCAGTTAACTTTAACTGAAAATATCCAGGTACTGAATATTTCCATTTAATCATTCATTGTTGTGCTTGCATGCTGGATTTATTCTTGTATGCTGGAATTTTGGTGTAGCAGTAAAGTTTGCAAGCATGGACTAGTATGCTTGTATGCTAGAATACACAGTAACAGAAGTAGCATCAAGTGTACACACAGTACACACTTGTGCACAAGTGTACTCTAGAGGTGTAGCATCAAGTGTACTCCAGGAGCATTATCCTGTTAAAAAATCGTGTTTAAATTTACATGGTGCACATTTAAATTCTGTTTTAAAAATACTCATGTGTACTCCAACAAGATCTACTCAAGGAGTATACACTACAGGATCACCATCTTGATCTACTCCAACAAGATCAAGATTAAGAGTTTATCAATGCAACAGCTTCCTAGAGTACTCATTGCCTGCTTCTGGATCGGGATTGATACCATTGTTGTAGTAGTTGACTTTATGGTTCTTGGTTCAGGCTCCTGGAACACGTGTGCTGTACCTCGGAGCTGCCTTTGGAACAACCGAGTCTCATGTGTCTGACATTGTTGGACCGGTGAGATCTCGTCGCTATTTCCTTTGTGTATTTCAAGTGAATGCTACTTAATGTGAGTTGTCTTAACAAAGTCTTGTCACTTTGTAGACTGGGTTGGTGTATGCCATTGAGTTCTCTCACCGGAGTGGTAGGGGTCTTGTCAACATGGCCAAGAAGAGGACCAATGTCATCCCCATCACTGAGGATGCTAGGCACCCGACAAAGTAATGGATGCTGGTTGGCATGGCTCAAGCTGTACCAGATCAAGGTATCTTGCTTTCCATGTTCGCACCTTTCTTTATGCTTGCTAGCTGCATCTAGCGCAAAGCTCGGTTTCTTCTGCTCCTAATTCAGTGCCGCAGCTGCAGCTCATTGGTTGCATGGTCTTCGGTTTTGTTGTGCTAATTCGGTGTTGTAGGATGTACGTAGTACTGTCTTCAAACCTTGATGCATTCATTCGTTGTGTGGTCTGTGGACGAACTAGAATTAGCTGGTTCACTCGGATTAGTCTGTGTTAACATAGTAAGTTAGCAAGACCATGTCTAGTGAGATATATCAGCAAGAGCAGTTGCATTTGCTTCAGCTGTACTCTATATGTTTGAGAGATATATATCTTTAGAATATTGCCTTCATATACTATCTAATTTCTGCAGTTATTGAAGTTAAAATGCACGATGCTGGTGACTAACCAGAAAAGTTCTTTGAGTTTCATACATTGAGTAAAACATTTCAATCTGTCATTGAGTTAGCTATATATATCCGTGATACCATTTATGTACTGTGATAGTTTCTCATATTTTTGTATTATACTTGTATACATTATTCCTATTTTCTATTTGAAGTCATCAACTGAGCTGTTGTAAACATTCCTGACATGTGTTGCTTCCTTTTTCATGCTTTGCTACTATAGATGATTTGCTTGAACTGAGATGACTGGTGTATTTGTGCTTATAACTATGCTTCTATGTGATTGTTGCAGCATGACCCAACCAAATAAACATTTAGTGCCTTGATCTAGCTGTAAAAGTGTGGTGTTACCGCTCTTTACAGGAGCTCTGGGCTGAAGAATTTTGAAGAAGCTTGAAGCCCGACAAAGTAAAGAGTAGCGAGTAATAATGTAGTGGTAGTTATGTTGTACAGTAGCCAGCATATCTGGTTGTATGAACACTATTGTAAATACTGTAATTTCGTATTTGTACAGTTGTCAGCATATTTGGTGCTAATATTGGCTATCATTTTACAGTTTCATATGTTCTCTTGCCATTTGAAATATTTTTCATTTGTTTATTGTGAAAGTGTGAGAAATAGAAAGATGACCAGTGTGACAAACGAAAAGGCCAAGGCCCAAAAAGTAGATGGAATGTAAAAAGGCTGAGGCCCAAAACAGAAATGGACTATAAATGGGTTGAGGGTGAAAAAAAAGTACTATAAAAGGCAATGGCCAAGAAGAAAACACCGAATTGCTGGGCTAGGCCCATGTAGCTAGCAAAAAATAATAGGAAAAAATACATTAAAAAGGCCGAATTAATGAGCTCGGCCCATGTAAAACACCCAATTGGACCGGGCTGAATCTTGTGCCACATCAGCTTGCCACGCTGGATGCCTACGTGGCCTGGGGAGGTTGCTAGTGACCAAAACGCCACAGTGGACATATTTTGGTCATAAATGTCTTCGACCATTCCAGAAGAAAGGTCGTTATAGTCAGTTTACGACTGCCAGGTTTTGACCTTCTCTTTTTGGTCACAAAAAGGTCGCAAATGAAAAACCATGACCTTTCAGTAACCAATAGTCAAGGTCACAAGTTGACATATTTCTTGTAGTGGATGCCCGACTTCGATCGACCATTCATGGTGGACTGCGACGCCTCTGGTGTGGGGTTCGGCGCCGTCCTTCATCAGGACGACGGGCTGCTTGGGTTCTTCAGTAGGCCTTTTGCCGTGCGTCATCATAAGCTCGAGGCCTATGAGTGGGAGCTCACCGGCTTGGTGCAGGCCGTGCGCCATTGGCGCCCATATCTTTAGGGGCGGCAGTTTCGTATTCGCACAGATCACTACAGCCTCAAGTTCTTATTGGACCAGAGGCTATCCACCGTGCCGTAGCACCAGTGGATCAGCAAGCTCTTTGGCTTCAATTTCACCGCCGAGTATCGTCTGAGCCGTCTTAACACCGTGGCCGATGCCCTGTCCCACCGCGACGCCGACCACGACGCGGACACTGGCGACTCCGACGGGGCGGCTCTCTGCATCCGCTCGAGGCCCTCCTTCGCTCTCCTGTAGGGATGGCCGAGCGTGATGAAGTGAGCGTACTTGGAGAAGCGGTCGACCACCTTGAGGATGACTAAATCGCCCCCCACCTTGGGGAGGCCCTCGATGAAGTCCATGGAGATATCGGCCCAGACCTGAGAGGGCACCTCCAAGGGTTGTAGCAGCCCAGCCGGGCGCAGTGTCTCCGTCTTGTTACGCTGGCACATCACACAAGATCGCACCTAGTCCCGGACCAGGGTCCAATCATCGGGGATGTAGAAATCGGTATGGAGACAGTGGAGGGTCTTCTGCACAATCTCGTGGCCGCCGATTGTGCCAGCAGCAGAACCTGGTGATAGAGGTCACCGTGATCCAGCACGAAGGTGATTGCCATGTATTTGTGTTGTGTTATAGGTGATCATCCCTGGGCTTGGGTGGACTGGCTCGCATGGGCAGAGTACTGCTACAACACTTCATACCACTCTGCCTGTGTGCCACGCCCTTTGAGGTGGTCTATGGCCGCCCGCCCCCGCCCATCCTTCCGGTTGACCCCGAGACAGCGAGGACGGAGGCGGCTGGCGACCTTCTTCGTAGTCGGGATGAGATGCTTGCTGAGGTGCGCCAGCGACTTCTGCAGGCCCAACAGCTGTCCAAGCACTACTACGACGCCCACCATCACGTGGCGAAGTTCGCGGTGGGCGACTGGGTGTGGCTGCGCCTCCTTCACCGCTCCATGCAGTCCCTCGAACCGTGCGTCAAGCACAAGCTGGGTCCTCGCTACGCCGGGCCATTTTCCGTCCTAAAGCGCATCGGAAAGGCAGCCTACCGCCTTCAGCTTCCGGCTGGTGCCCGCATCCTTGACGTCTTCCATGTGGGGTTGTTGAAGCCCTTCCACGGGGACCCGCCGGCGACCACGCCGGTGCTTCCTCCGACCTCCGACGGTCTCCTTCTTCCAAGACCGGCGAAGGTGTTGCAAGTTCAGCAGCGTCGCGGGGTGTGGCACTTGTTGATCTAGTAGCAAGGCCTTCCGGAGGAGGACGCTACTTGGGAGCAGCTTGACGAGTTCCACCAACACTTTCGAGACTTCCAGCTCGAGGACGAGCTGCTTGCGCAGGCGGGGAGAGATGTTATGACCGGCATCACTTATAGCCGGAGGAGGCCCAAAGGGCGCGTTTAGTTAGGGGCTTAGCCCCAAGTTATCTTATTTTTATTAGCATCGAGATTATATAAACAGTTGTAAGACACCCTTTTGGAATTAAGCAATAAGACATATTCTATTGCCCGGCTCCCCGAGGAGCCGGAACCCTAAACCTAGCCGCCTATCTGTCATCGCCGCTGCCTCCTCTCCCGTGCGTGACGGTGCCCTCGTGCCGGACGCCGCCTCATGCCCTCGCCAGCCTTCCTCCTTCTCGTACAATCTTCGGCCAAGACCCGGTAGGGCCCTAGATCCTACCAAGTACCAATCATGCAATAATTCTCAATTCAGGAACATCAGCTTTAGCAAGTCATATAGAACCAGTACAACAAATGCAAGCAAGCAACCACAAAACTACCAATGGGAAGTGGGAGCAAGGCCCTCAGTGCACAAACCATATGATAGCTTTCATGTTGTTGTAAATAGATCTTTCTTCACCAACTGCAGCAACTATGCTAGTGAAATTGTCGTCAGCTAGTACTATGTCAGAAGCCAATGTTTACTTCATTTCTAGATTAAAGAAATGAGTACAGATTGCAATTTCCTCAAATAGTACTTTCACTTTGTAGCCTTATTAAATTGTTTCAGGAATTTCTAAGTGAATATATGTAGTGAAACAGAGGTTGTATGAAAATGTGCAAACAAGTTGAATAGAACAACATCAAAATATTGCACCAAACACAGCTAATTTCCCAGAACTAAGAGGCATTGTGCAGAACAATTGTAGATGACATTATTATTTTTCTCAAATAGATTTACATGTCTCAGCTGCAAATATTTGCACAATCTTGTACTGAATTTTGTATGGATGGAGAAAAAAGAGAAAATAAGGCAGCTCATGGGAATGAATTTGAGAGCGGCAGATGGCGTTGGTGTTGGCAGCAGCCAGCAACTTAAGGGCGTGATGTGGAGTAGTAGGCGTCGGCGTCGAGAATCAGCAACCCCAGGTCAACAGGCGTCTGGGTGTGTGGCCTCTGTCGACCGGAGAGTTGGCGGACGTCAGGGGCGTGGCCTCTGTCGGGCTAAGAATTGTCTGGCGGCGGACCACAAACCGCACCTAAGGAGAGGCGGGGCGGGTCGATTAGAGGGGTTCGGAGGAAGGTGCGGTTGTAAGAGGACTGGGGGTCGGGGTCAACAATGGGTGGGGCAGTTGAGAAAAGAAATGGTGGTTGCAACCCCCCGGTGCGCCGGGGCGGCTGAGAGAGGGAACGACAGTTGTGGCCCTCCGGCGCGGTGGGGCGGCTCAGAGGAGGCACAACAAAGGGAAGGAGCATAGGTCGGCAAACCTCCGGTGCGGCGGGGCTGTTGATAGGAGGAACATCGGAGACAAGGTGCGGCAAGAGCTCCAGGATCTCATGGAAAAACATGAGAGTTTGGAGCGTGACTCGAAGACTCGAGAGTCCGATCTCGCCTCGGCCCTTGAGAGTGCCAAAGCCACTAAGGCCGAAGCCCAGAAGGCCCTCCAGGAGATTGAGGCGATAAAAAAGATAGCGGCGGGTAAGGCATTCTTCATGCAAAGCAAGCATGTAAAAGTGAACTATCTGTTACTTACCCGAATTCGGAGCTCTCTAGGAGCGTTCACAGATCTGCCCCATAGTGTGTCCGATGCTGCCGCGTTCTACCGAGCCGAGGAGGGGAGCTCAACGGAGAAGGTGTTCTGGTCTCAATATGCTGAGGCCGGACATCCGGTGCCCCTGAGCGACCAGCTGAAGCAGCTGGTCGAGCTCCACAAGGTGGCCGAACAGGCCATGAAGGGCCTCATAGTTCGGCTATTGCCTAAAGAAGCCATGCCTGGGAGCTACTTCGGTCTGGTGCGGCGGCTGGTGGACGCCTGTCCATGGATTGAAGTCATCAAGCATTTCGTCTGCATTGAAGGTGCCCGTCGGGCCCTTGCCCGCGCTAAAGTGCACTGGGGCAAGATGGACGCCGAGAAGCTTGTGACGGACGCGCCACCGCCGGGCAAGGAGTATCGCACGCCCGAGATGTACTATAAGGGTGTCCTGAAGGGTGCCCGCCTTATAGCGGGTGAGTGCTCCAAAGATGTAATTTTTGAGTAGACTCGCATTTGCTATCCTGTGCGCTAAAAACTTTGTTCATATGCGCTAAGCAACGCTTGTTAATTTAAAATATTACCTTCTGTGCGGTCGTTTATCAAATTTGAGAGATGGCAAGTCGTTGGCTTCAGCCCCCATGCCACGAGTGCTGGGGTGTTCGGGATAAACTTGAGCGCTCTTGTTCCCATTTTTGGGTCCTTCGAGGGAGGCGCTCAACACAACGAACGAGGCAACCGGACTTATAATGCTTGAACACTCCCACTTAGCCATAGAATTCTATAATTTTAAATTTCGGCGAAGCCCCTAGTGTTTGGAAGACCGAATTCGGGGCGCTATCCACGCCTGGGCTAGACAAAGCCAACTCCTCGCTCTAAGCGGCATAAGTCTTTAGGGACTCGAAAAAACCTCTCGAACAGCGACCGGCTCTCGCCCTATCATGACGGTCAGTTTTAGCTTTCTCCACTGAGGTGCTCAACCCAGCTCAACTGGGGCACAATCGCAGTGGTTCTCCCAGCACTACCTTAGCCGATATAACCGAACATAAGGTACCAAAACATGGGAGCCGGGCAAACCCAACTATTGACCCAAGACATGATTCGGAGCCGATGCATAGAATGCTATAAGTTCGGGGTGCCGCACCTGTGAAAGTGTTCGGACTTATCACACCATATTTTGGGGAACTTAAGCCCCTGGTGTATTTGGCCGTACCAAAGCGTATGGATGCAACATGTCATAAGTATATATGGATAAAAAAGGAATGCAATAATAGGCAAAAGTTGTGCATTGTTTATTAAAAAAAAGCTGCGGTAAAAGCAGAATGATACAAATAGTGCGATAAGCAAGGGATGGGACTATTTAACATGTCCCCCTACAGGGGTAGGCTGCGGGATGGTATGTAAAACAGGTATACTGCTCGTAATAGAGACCACCTGGACACTCGACGTAGCTTTTCTGCTTCCCTGGCTGTTGCATCGTGAGTTCGGCAATTCTACTGCCGGACAAGGCTTCTGGAAAACGGAGTCCTGAGAATAAGAAAAAAAAGAATGACACAATTGGGAGCCCTTGGTGTGGTTGAGCCGCTCTCCGGGCATGCCGTGGTCGTGCCCCTACCCCTATGCCCATGGTATCTCCAGAGCGTAGTTATGTACGCGTGGTACTGGTCTCGCGATTTCGCGAGTGCTGGGGTTGGGGCCGCATTGCTACGCGTGCTCGGAATGTGCCAGGCGGTCTTGTTGTAGGTTACTCCGGGCGCGCTTCACGGTGTCTGACCGCTTAACAGCCGGACTCGAGAATTGCCTTAAGAGGCTGCTTTGTACTTCCGCCGCGAGAGCCGCTGTATGCTCCTCCGTTTGGAGAGAGCGTTCGGTGTTTCCGTTGACCGTAATGACTCCTCGAGGTCCTAGCATCTTGAGCTTGAGGTATGCATAGTGCGGCACCGCATTGAACTTTGCAAATGCGGTTCGTCCGAGCAGTGCATGATAGCCGATGCGGAACGGGACTATGTCGAACATTAACTCCTCACTTCGAAAGTTATCCGGGGATCCGAAGACCACTTCAAGTGTAACTGAGCCTATACGGTTGGCCTCTACACATGGTATGATGCCTTCGAAGGTCGTCTTTGTGGGTTTAATCCTTGAGGGGTCTATGCCCATCTTGCGCACTGTATCCTGATAAAGCAGGTTCAGGCTGCTGCCGCCGTCCATCAAGACTCTAGTGAGGTGAAATCCGTCGATGATTGGGTCTAGAACCAATGCGGCGAATCCTCCATGGCGGGTGCTAGTGGGGTGGTCCCTTCAATCAAAAGTGATCGGGCAGGAGGACCACGGATTGAACTTTGGGGCGACTGGCTCCATCGCATATACGTCCCTGAGTGCACGCTTCCGCTCCCTTTTGGGTATGTGGGTTGCGTATATCATGTTCACCATCCGCACTTGTGGGGGGAAACCCTTCTGTCCTCTATTGTTCGGCGGTCGGGTCTCCTCCTCGTCATCGCTATGCAGCCCCTTGTCATTGTTTTCGGCAGTTAACTTGCCTGCCTGCTTGAACACCCAACAATCCCTGTTGGTGTGATTGGCTGGCTTTTCGGGGGTGCCGTGTATCTGGCACGAGCGATCGAGTATTCGGTCCAGATTGGACGGGCTCGGAGTATTTCTTTTGAATGGCTTTTTCCGCTGACCGGGTTTAGAGCCTCTGAATCTGGCATTGACTACCGTATCCTCAGTATTGTCGCCATTAATGCGGCGCTTGTGCTTGTTGCAACGCGACCTGCCGTTGGTATCCTTGGTATCCGAATTACCAGGGCTCTTGGTCATGTTGTTACTACGAGCTAGCCAGCTATCCTCTCCCGCGCAGAAGCGGGTCATGAGTGTTGTGAGGGCTGCCATGGATTTTGGCTTTTCCTGTCCTAGGTGCCGGGCAAGCCACTCGTTGCGGATGTTGTGTTTGAAGGCTGCAAGGGCCTCTGCATCCGGACAGTCGACGATTTGATTTTTCTTGGTTAGGAACCGTGTCCAGAATTGTCTGGCTGATTCTTCTGGCTGCTGAATTACGTGGCTTAGGTCATCGGCGTCTGGTGATCGCACATAAGTGCCCTGGAAGTTGTCGAGGAATGCGGCTTCCAAGTCTTCCCAACAACTGTTTAACTTTGCTGGCAAGCTGTTAAGCCAATGCCGCGCTGGTCCTTTAAGCTTGAGTGGGAGGTATTTGATGGCGTGTAGATCATCACCGCAGGCCATGTGGATATGGAGGAGATAGTCCTCGATCCAGACCGCCGGATCTGTTGTGCCATCATATGATTCAATGTTTACGGGTTTGAAACCCTCAGGGATTTGATGATCCATCACTTCGTCTGTGAAGCATAGTGGGTGTGCGGCGCCTCTGTATTGGGCTATGTCACGACGCAGCTCAAATGAGCTTTGTCTACTGCGTTCGGCCCAGCCAGAATTGCTGTATCCGGCGTGATGGTTGTCATCACGTATCGTGGGGCGCCCACGCGATCCGTAGATCGATCTTGTTTGCCTTGCCTTGTCCTCGAGTATATCCCGCAGGTCTGGCGCATTTTCCCGCGCCTTGGTATTTTTTGAGCGGCGCCGGGGTGCGGCTTGAGTGTAGGGCCGAGAGGCCTCTCTATCGCGGCCACGAGGTGGCCGGTCGGCCGTATTATGCGCTGGTGATGTAGGTTTAGGTGCTTCCTCCTCTAATCGGGGTAGCAGCCTGCATTTTGGGTAGCTTTTGGAGGGGCATTCGAGTTCATACTCTTCGGCCGCAAGGACTTCAGTCCATCTATCAGCTAGCAAGTCTTGATCAGCTCTAAGCTGCTGTTGCTTTTTCTTGAGGCTGCTTGCCGTGGCCATAAGCCTGCATTTGAAACGCTCTTGTTCGACGGGATCCTCAGGCACAACAAATTCGTCGTCGTCGAGGCTTGCCTCGTCTTCGGAGGGAGGCATATAATTATCGTCCTCTACCTCTCTGTCTGCCGCTCTCTCATGAGGGCTGGCTTCTCCATCCTCCTGCGCTGAATCCTGCTGGAGGGGGTTGTCTTCGGCACTGTCCGGGGTGTTATTGTCTCCGGTGCCGGAATCTCCATTTTTGCTGTGGCGGGATTTAGAGCGGCGCCGCTGACGCCGGCACTTAGGCTGTTTCTTGGAGGGGTCGTCCTCCGTTGTTCCATTGCCATTCCCATCCTTTGGGATGTCCACCATGTATATGCTGTATGACGAGGTGGCCTTCCAGTGCCCTATAGGCGCTGGTTCTTGGTCGTCTCCTGCATCGTTGTCCATACTGTCGATGTCTTCGGAGTCGAAGTCGAGCATGTCGGTTAAATCATCGACAGTGGCTACAAAGTGGGTGGTGGGTGGGCTTTGAATTTCTTCGTCGTCTGCATCCCAACCGTCCTAACCATAATCCGGCCAGGGCTCTCCTGATAAAGAGAGACACTTTAGCGAATTCAGGATGTCGCCAAAGGGCGAGTGCTGAAAGATGTCCGCAGCGGTGAACTCCATGATCGGCGCCCAATCGGATTCGATTGGCAGGGGCGCGAAAGGTTCGGAGTCCGGAGAGGAGTCCAGCACCTTGGAGTCACAAGCTTCACAAAGGACAGGGTTGGTATTCGGCTCTACCGCCATAGAGGTAGCAGCCCCCGAGGCGGTGTCCAGCCACCCGTCCTCGATCGGCGCAGTTGGCTCCGAGCTATGGGTCGGAGCGGACACTTGTGCGGCCTCCAGGGCACTGTCCGGCAGCAGAGCTAGGTCATCCCCATCGTGACAGTGCGGCGTGCTTGGCTGTGGCTCGAACCCGTCGAAGATCATGTCTCCGCGGACGTCAGCCGTATAGTTCAAACTTCCAAATCTGGCCTGATGGCCAGGGGCATAGCTTTCAATCTGCTCCAGATGGCCAAGCGAGTTGGCCCGCAGTGCAAAGCCGCAAAATACGAAGATCTGTCCGGGGAGAAAAGTCTCACCCTGGACCGCGTCGTTGTTGATGATCGAAGGTGCCATCGGGCCTAAAGGTGACGACAGAGAGGAACTCTCAATGAAAGCACCAATGTTGGTGTCAAAACCGGCGGATCTCGGGTAGGGGGTCCCGAACTGTGCGTCTAGGCGGATGGTAACAGGAGACAAGGGACACGATGTTTTTACCCAGGTTCGGGCCCTCTCGGTGGAGGTAAAACCCTACCCCTTCTTGATTAATATTGATGATATGGGTAGTACAAGAGTAGATCTACGACGGGATCAAAGAGGCTAAACCCTAGAAGCTAGCCTATGGTATGATTGTTGTTCGTCCTGCGGACTAAAACCCTCCGGTTTATATAGACACCGAAGAGGGTTAGGGTTACACAGAGTCGGTTACAATGATAGGAGATCTACATATCCGTATTGCCAAGCTTGCCTTCCACGTCAAGCAAAGTCCCATCCAGATACGGGACGGAGTCTTCAATCTTGTATCTTCATAGTCTAGGAGTCCGGCCAAAGATGATAGTTCGGCTATCCGGACACCCCCTAGTCCAGGACTCCCTCAGCGACCCTCCGGTGCGTATGAGCAATTGTAGCGGCAATAGGGGAGAGGTGAATTGCTGGGTGAAAGGACATGTGGTGCCCCATGTTTGGTTTTGGTAATTGATGACATTCTCTATGGACTAATGGTTGCCTTGAGCTATATTTGAAGGATTTGTCCATAGGTTTTTCTTCAAGTCCATGTGTTGGTTTCAAGGAGTTTATGTGTTGACCAAGGTGCTATTAAGGATTTATCCAAAGGTTGGTCATGTGTGAGTTGAGCTTATTGCAAGCATGTCTTGAAGAAGAAGATTGTGTGAACATTCATGTTTACCTTCAAGACATCATCTTAATGGATAGAGTTGGAAAGACTCAAGGTTGATCAAGACTATGTACAAAGAGTGATTCAAGTTGATCGACACACAAAGCATAGAAGATGTACCAAGTGGGATCAAGTGATCTCATGGTATGGTAAGCATTGTCCATTGCGCTTTGTGTACGAACCCGTGGTCTATGTGAGAGTTCTGTGTGGGGTTAGGTATGTGTCCATGGGCTTGCATCAAGAGGAAGATATCATATAACCCATGGAGGATGACATCAAGTGGTGATCGTCATCAAGATTGCAGTGTGCAAGTTCAAGTGGAGCATCACAAAGAGATCATGCTTGAAGCCTGCCGTCCATTGTGGTGACAGTGGACTTGTGGAGATGTGTGGAAGTATGGCTCACCCATAGTGGAGTATGGGGGAGCAATCAACTAGTCTTCATCAGCCAACACAATCAAGAAATGTGGTCCAACTTGAGGGAGTCAAGATCGTCATCATCCAGCTCAAGTGGACTATGTGCAAGGCAAAGGTTTGTCCTTGATAGGTTTTCTATTTTACTGGTCTCATGGTGGTAGTTGGGAGACTAGGTTATAGGTTTGATTGTAGTACTATCAAGGGGGGCTCTCAAGTAAGTGGCTTGATCGTATCATTTGTAGAGAGCTCAAACCATTGCATCATTGCGTCATCTTTCTTGGATCTTGTTTGGTTTTTCTCTATGTGAGTTTTAGAGCTTATGGTCATTGTCGGTGTCAAAATCGGCGGATCTCGGGTAGCGGGTCCCGAACTGTGTGTCTAGGCGGATGGTAACAGGAGACAAGGGACACGATGTTTTTACCCAGGTTCTGGCCCTCTCGATGGAGGTAAAACCCTACTCCTGCTTGATTGATATTGATGATATGGGTAGTACAAGAGTGGATCTACCACGAGATCAAGGAGGCTAAACCCTAGAAGCTAGCCTATGGTATGATTGTTGTTGTGATTGTTGTCCTACGGACTAAAACCCTCCGGTTTATATAGACACCGGAGAGGGCTAGGGTTACACAGAGTCGGTTACAATGGTAGGAGATCTACATATCCGTATTGCCAAGCTTGCCTTCCACGCCAAGGAAAGTCCCATCCGGACACGGGACGAAGTCTTCAATCTTGTATCTTCATAGTCTTGGAGTCCGGCCGATGGTGATAGTCCGGCTATCCGGACACCCCCTAGTCCAGGACTCCCTCAGTAGCCCCCGAACCAGGCTTCAATGACCCGAACCAGGCTTCAATGACGATGAGTCCGACGCGTATATTGTCTTCGACATTGCAAGGCGGGTTCTCCTCCAAATTCCATGTGCTTGCCGAATAGTGTCCGGCTTCCTTATAAATGTCGCGCTCCTTGGCTTCCACGCCCAATAATGGCCCTCTTCCACGTGTCGTACGAATGCGAAAGGCCAGGGTATTTTTACATTTTACCTCCTAGCTGCGCGAATAAGCTGCCTATAAGAGAGGTAAGAATCCAGATCCAAATCACACCTTCCTCCTTCCGCGAGTACTCATCGGAGCGCCTCTGACCAAAAATCCACTCCATCATGGATCGTCGACGCGGCTCCTCCTCTCGCACTCCCAGCCCTCAGCCAGGAGACTGGAGGAGATGTTCAGTCCCACACAACGAGCTGGTGACGCTCCAAGCGGAGGGATACCTCCCTCCGGCCTTTATGGTCCCGTTTCGAGCCGGGCTGGCCACCTACAAAGGTGGAAAGCAGGCGGAGAACACCCCCAGTCCCTCCAAAGGAGAGCGGGTGTGTTTCGTCCCTTATTTAATAAGGGGGCTCGGATTTCCCATACATCCGTTTCTCCGGGGGCTTCTGGAGTTCTACAGACTCCAGCTTCATCACCTCACGCCCGCCTCCATTCTGCACATTGCGGGCTTCGTAGCTCTTTGCGAGCTGTTCCTAGGCATCGAGCCCCATTTCACGCTGTGGAAGAGACTATTTTGCCTCGTACCCGGTTCTCACGAGGGGTCGATATATCAAGTGGGCGGAGCCGAAATATGGCGCATCGCCGGGACCGGATATCCATCCGGAACCCCAAAGAAGGTGTCCGAAGACTGGCCCTCGGAATGGTTTTATGTGGAAGATGCTCCACTGCTGGACCCAGTTCGGATCGGCCTCCCGGAGTTCAGCAATGCTCCTCTGAAGAAACTCCTGAGTTGGCGCCCGCGGAGCCCTCAACAGGAGGATGACAGGAGCGTCCGTTATCTGATGGGCCGGATAAGGTTGCTGGCTCATTCCGGATTGACCATGATTGGAGTCATGGCCACGTGCATTATGTGAGGGGTGCAGCCGCTCCAATATAGGGGCCACCCCATGTGGGATTTCAACGGGGAGAATGACGCCACCCGTCATGGCCGCAAGGGGCCGGACAGCCGCAGATCTGGTGAAGATCCTGTCCGGCTTGTACAAGGGGGAGAAGGAGGACTTCCACCAAACGAGCCCATTGAATGGGTTCTCCATGAATAACCCTCGGAGCTGGGTAAGCGGATGTTTTACTCATCCGATCCGTGCTTTCAAAGTTAAGTGCCTTACTTTATGATAATGACGCAAGAAATGCGCCGGGATGTGGAGGGCATACACAGTCCGGCTCCACAACCCGAGGATCCGGGAAGATCCCTTGATCCGGCCTCCGAAGAGGATCCGGACATAAAGGTGGAGCTGATTGACGGGGTGTTCCACCAGCTTAGCATGGATAATGCTCTAGTCGCCATTACGGCTGACTACCCCGGTTCATTTCCGGCTTCCCAGGTAACTATGACCGGAGCCCTGACACCATTACTTCGTTCGTGCTTATTTCTGACCACCGCATACCAACGGTGTCTCGCAGGAGGTGCCTTCAAGGCGGGAAGCTGATCCCGCGGCGGCTGACCAACCAGGGTTAGTTCGGCCCAACAGGAGGAAGAGGGGTGCGGTGCGAATTGAAAGGTCGCCGCAACGGTATGGCACGCCACCGTTTTTAAAGAAAAGACCCCTGTGAGGTATATTGATGCTCATAACCTTTTCAGAAGAAAGAGCGCTTGCCAGACTGTGCCCGGAGAGGTTGCCAACCAAGCCTCCACCAGCCAGGCTCCAACACCTGGTCCAGAGGGGGAGGCGAGTGCAAGGCGCGAGCCGGATGCTCCTCCGACGGAGAATGCCGACAGGCTGTCCGCCACCAGGTCTGAGGTGGAGAGCGCCATGAATCACAGGCGCCGCCGGACAGTTCTTCGTGACGCGTGTTTCTCCCCGGAGGCGTTGAATGCCTTTAACGCGGGAGACGCGCACCTCCGTGCCGCTCAAGATGGTTTAACCAGAGCCACGGAGCAGTATGTAAAAGACATATGGGTAAGGGATTTTAATAGTTGTATATGCCAGTAGCCCCCGAGACTTAAAGTAGTTAAAATAACTGATTTAAGGATCATTTGATGTGCAGGATCTTACAGAGAAGAATACCCGATTGTCCCAGGAGCTACAAGAGTGCAAGGCCCAACTTGAGGCCGCACTAGCCGCCGCAGGAGGAGACGCAGAGACCCCCTCCGGTAACACATATTTCGAAAAGATGCGTATAAGTCTAACAATAATATTGCAGATGTTGCTGGACTTGATCCAGACAAGCAACAGCTACTGCGCCAGCTGAAGGCCGGCGAGAGGGTGCTTATGAAGGTGCAGCAGGAGAGGAACAAACTCCAAGATGCCCACACCCAGCTTGGAGAAGAGCTAAAAGGTGTTCGGGCCCAGCTGTCTGGCTCCGTGAAGGAGAATCAGCGGCTTCGTCGCGGCATCTACAGTAAGTGCTTGAGCAAACTCTTTTGAAAAGAAGAGTTCGGCGAGGAAGTCGATTGACTGAAATGTGTCTGTAGGTGTGCTCACAGCTCGCCCTGCGGAGGAAATGCCCGGTTCAACGGGTGACCAACTTCCCGAGCTACTGCAACTGCACGAACATGTTCGGCAGGCGATGAGTGGCGTCGTCCAGGCCTTATGGCCGTCCGTCTCCCTACCCGAGGGCCTTGAAGGGCTTGCGGAGAAGCTTCAGGGAGCACGGCAGTGCTTCCGTCTATGGAAGATATCGGCCTATCGTCAAGGCGCCAGGGGGCCTAGGCCATGGTGAAGACGCGGTACAAGAAGGCGGATCCGAATCACATGGCCGAGGTCGGACCTGTGGGGCCCGATGGGAAGGAGATCCCTGTGAGCTTAGTGTACGGCCAAGTGGAGTTGGCCGCTAAGTATTCCCAACGGGACTGTAAATTAGACAGCCTGTTAGATGGGATTGAAGAGGAGTACAATCAGTCAATGTGACGATGTATTCTTTTTAAAATGACATGTATAATGCCTTCTAGCCAGATTGTAGATCTTTTGTCTTTGCGGACCTTTTCGCTTCAACCTCGGGACCCAATAGTCCGGAGTGTGTCCGAATACCCTCGCGGTTATGCAAAAAACCGGGGCATGCATGGATACCAGGCGTAGGGGTCATTAGTGCTTTATCAGACAACTGCCCAACTAGTTATGTTATATTACATGGTTAGTAAGAAACATTTTCCAGGGAGAATAGTTCCATTAGGGGTTCCTTTCCCTGGGAGGCATGCCCTAAAGTGCATGTCTGGACTGCGAAAAGAGCAGGAAAACATCTGGGGGCAGATAAATAAATAAATTAGAAATCATCTTTCAAGTCACCGACCGAATATTCCCTTAAGAACGCTAGCTTTCGGCTTCACCCAGTCTGAGGTACACATCCGGCTGACCCGACAGTAACAATCGCAGAGGTGCTCCCTTTACCTCCTAGCCGAACAATCGGGAACGTAGGGGTAAGCACAGGAGCCAGGCAACCTAGCTTGGCCAAAACTTAAGTCATGTCGATGCATATAATGGTGAATACAAGGTACATGCGGAAGGTTGACGCATGTGTTGGGCATAAAGCCCGTATAGATAAGCTTCTGTTAAAGAAGCCCCCAGGTATAATGAGTGTGAATAGCACATCAAGTGTGTGCGAACAATGCGCAAATCAGCCCTCAAGGGCTTTATGAAAAAGGTGGGATAAAAGAGAGAAACAAAAGACAACTGAAGTATAAAATGTGGACGGAGGAAGGAGACGAACTCTGAGTCCGGCGCTAGGCGTAGAATCTTCGGAGGTGGGCTGCGTTCCATGGGTTTGGCTCGAGTCGGTTGTCCGATGCGTTTCGCAGACGGTATGCTCCGCCGGTCAGGACTTGGTCGACGATGAAGGGACCTTCCCATTTGGGCTTGAGTTTGTCCTTTTTCTTGTCCGGCAGGCGTAGAACTAGTTCGCCAACATTGTAAGTTTTAGCCCATACTTCTCTGCTTTGATATCTTCGAGCCTGCTGCTGATAGAATGCGGAACGAGCCTTTGCCATGTCGCGCTCCTCCTCCAATGCGTCCAAGCTGTCCTGCCGATCCAACTCGGCTTCTCTTTCTTCATACATGTGCACTCGAGGTGAGTCATGAATTATATCGCAGGGCAAAACTGCCTCTGCGCCGTATACCATAAAGAATGGTGTGAATCCGGTAGTACGGTTTGGCATGGTCCGCAGCCCCCAGAGTACGGAGTCGAGCTCCTCTACCCAGTGCGTTTAGATTCTCTAAGGGACCGCACTAATCTGGGTTTGATGCCGCTCATGATTAGACTATTTGCTCGTTCAACTTGACCGTTGGTTTGAGGGTGATAGACAGAAGCGTAGTCGAGCTTAATGCCCATATTTTTGCACCAGAGTTTAACCTCGTCGACCGTGAAGTTTGTGCCGTTATTGGTGATGATGCTGTGGGGGATGCCATAACGGTGTACTACCCCGGATATGAAGTCTATCATTGGTCCGGATTCGGCCGTTTTAACTGGCTTGGCCTCTATCCATTTGGTGAATTTGTCCACCATTACCAATAGGTATTTTTGCTTATGGGTTCCCCCTTTAAGGGGTCCAACCATGTCAAGCCCCCAGACCGTGAACGGCCAGGTGATGGGTATAGTTTTGAGGGCGGTGGGTGGCATGTGGCTTTGATTAGCAAAAAGCTGGCACCCGACGCATCGCTGGACTAAGTCCTGAGCGTCTTCCCGGGCCGTCGGCCAATAAAATCCTGTATGGAAGGCCTTGCCTACAAGGGCCGGGCTGCGGCGTGGTGCCCGCCGAGTCCGGCGTGAATTTCAGCCAGCAGATTTCGCCCTTCCTCTTCGGAGATGCACCTTTGAAGGACTCCGGTTGTGCTTTTCTTATAAAGCTCTCCCTCATGGACCTTGTAGGATTTAGATCGCCGAACTATGCAGCGGGCCTCATTTTGGTCTTCGGGAAGTTCCTGCCTAATTAAGTAGGCTAGGAATGGTTCTGTCCACGGGGCAATTACTGCCATTATTTCGTGGGCTGAAGGTGTTATTTCATTGGCTAAGCCATCGATTGTGTCAGAATGTTCCGTGTTGGGTGGTACGGTTGGTTCCGGGTTGTTATTTCTGGACTCCTCTTCCCATAATACAGATGGCTTAAAGAGACACTCCGGGAAGAGGTTTGGAGGGACGGCGTTGCGTTTTGCGCCGATGCGTGCCAACACGTTGGCTGCCTGGTTATTATCCCGGGCTACATGGTGGAATTCGAGTCCTTCGAACTGAGCTGACATTTTTAAGACGGCGTTACGATAGGCTGCCATTTTCGGATCCTTGGTGTCAAAGTCTCCGTTTACTTGGGTTATTGCAAGGTTTGAATCTCCACACACTTCTAGGCGTTGAATACCCATGGAGATTGCCATCCGGAGGCCATGTAGAAGGGCCTCATATTCGGCTGCATTGTTGGAGTCCGTGTACATTATCTGAAGTACGTATTGGACTGTGTCTCCGGTTGGGGACGTCAATACGACACCAGCCCCCAAGCCGGCCAACATTTTGGAGCCGTCGAAGTGCACGATCCAATTGGAGTATGCGCCGTACTCTTTAGGGAGTTCGGCTTCGGTCCATTCGGCGACGAAGTCAGCCAAAACTTGCGACTTTATAGCTCACCGTGGTTTGTAGGTTATGTCGAATGGTAAAAGCTTGATGGCCCATTCTGCAATCCTGCCCGTCGCGTCGCGGTTGTTTATAATGTCGTTGAGAGGTACTTCGGAAGCAACTGTTATTGAACACTCTTGAAAGTAGTGTCGCAGCTTCCGGGATGCCATGAACACCGTGTACGCTATCTTTTGATAATGTGGATACCGGGACTTGCATGGGGTTAAGACGGTGGATACGTAGTACACTGGTTTTTGAAGAGGGAATTTGTGTCCTTCTGTTTCTCGTTCGACGACGAGTACCGCGCTGACAACTTGATGTGTTGCTGCGATATATAATAACATCGGTTCGCCCAGGTTAGGCGCGGCCAGGACCAGATTTGTTGCCAATATGGCCTTTATTTCTCCGAGTCCGGCCGTGGCAGAATCCGTCCACTCGAAGTGTTCGGTGCGCCTGAGGAGGCGATAGAGGGGCAATGCCTTTTCTCCCAAACGGGAGATGAAGCGGCTTAAAGCCGCCACGCATCCAGTTAATTTTTGTATTTGTTTGAGGTCTTTTGGGATATCCAACTGTGACAGAGCTCGGATCTTGGCTGGGTTTTCTTCAATTCCTCTACCGGATACAATGAAGCCCAGGAGCTTTCCGGCTGGTACGCCGAAAACGCATTTTTCCGGGTTGAGCTTAATGTCATATGCTCGGAGGTTGTCGAATGTGAGCCTCAAGTCATCTACTAGAGTTTCGACATGTTTGGTCTTGACGACCACGTTGTCTACGTATGCCTCCACTGTTTTGCCGATCTGGGTAGCCAGACATGTCTGAATCATGCGCTGATATGTTGCGCCGGCGTTTTTGAGTCCGAAGGGCATTGTGTTGAAGCAGAATGGTCCGTATGGAGTAATGAATGCCGTTGCGGCTTGGTCTGCCTCCGCCATCTTGATTTGATGGTAGCCGAAGTATGCGTCGAGGAAGCACAATGAATCGTGTCCTGCGGTAGCATCGATGATTTGATCGATGCGGGGAAGGGGGAAAGGATCCTTTGGACATGCCTTGTTAAGGTCTTTAAAATTGACACATAGGCGCCAGGATTTGTCCTTTTTTGGTACAATTACCAGGTTCGCTAGCCAGTCCGGATGTTTTATATCTCTGATGAATCCGGCTTCTAATAGTTTGGCTAGCTCCTCTCCCATTGCCTGTCTCTTGGGTTCGGAAAATCGCCGAAGAGCCTATTTGACTGGCTTGAATCCTTTTAGGATGTTTAGGCTGTGTTCTGCCAGCCTGCGTGGGATTCCTGGCATATCGGAAGGGTGCCAGGCAAAGATGTCCCAATTTTCCCGAAGGAATTCTCATAGTGCGGCGTCTACATCAGAGTTTAATTGTGCCCCAATGGAGGCCGTCTTTGTGGGGTATGTTGCATGGACCTGGAATTTGACTATTTCGTCCGCTGGTTTAAAAGAGGTGGACTTGGATCTCTTATCAAGTATCACATCGTCCCTGTTCACCGTAGTGCGTAGCGCAGTGAGTTCCTCTACCGCTAGGGCTTCGGATAGTGCCTCTAGGGCTAGTGCGGCTGTCTTGTTTTTGGCGCGGAGTGCTATGTCCGGATCACTGGCAAGAGTGATGGTTCCATTGGGCCCGGGCATTTTAAGCTTCATGTACCCGTAATGGGGTATGGCTTGGAAAATTATGAATGCCTCTCGCCCTAATAAAGCGTGATATCCGCTGCTGAACGGGGCCACATGGAACATGACTTCCTCGGACCTGTAGTTGTCCGGCGAGCCGAACACCACATCAAGTGTAATTTTTCCTGTGCAGCGTGCTTCCCGACTAGGGATTATTCCTCTAAAGGTTGTGCTGCTTCGCTCAATGCGGCTCCAGTCTATTTCCATTTTTTGAAGGGTTTCCTCTTAGATGAGGTTTAATCCGCTGCCGCCATCCATGAGTACCTTGGTAAGACGAAAGCCATCCACTATTGGACTGAGGACCAATGCGGCTGGTGCTCGGGCTGTTCGCAATTTAGGTTCATCGCTGGCGTTGAAGGTGATAGCCGTGTCGCTCCATGGATTTGTTGTTGCTACTTGGTAGACTTCGGCAAGGTTGTGGATTGTTCGTTTCCGCATATTATTTGATGCGAAAGTCTCGAAGACTGTTAATACCGTACTGGTGTTGTTGGGGTGGTTCTCCAGGGTTAGAAGCTCTTCGCCACTTTTGGCCACCTGCCGCAGTATCCAACATGCTCGAAGGCTGTGTGTTGGAGTGGCACCCTCTGTACTATGAATTTTACAGGGTCCGCTGAGCCATCCCTCCAGTACGGTTCCGTGCCCTTTATGGGGTTTTTGCTTTTTGGTTTTTGTCCTGGGTGCCTGAGCATGATGCACCCTTTTGTTTCAGACTAGGGTTGTGTTCGGAGCCGGATTGTCCCAAAACTTAGCTTCGGTTTTCCGGACACTCTCCATCGCACAGTATTTTCGTACTATGGACGCCAGGTCGGCGAAGCGTGTAATTTCGCGACGACTTACGGCGTTCAAGATTCCCTTGTCTGTGCAATTGTTGCAGAAAATTGAAATTGCATTTTCCTCACGGTAGTCCTTTATCATGTCCATAACCAGGAGGAATCTGGCCCAGTAATGATGTACTGTTTCAGCGGGCTCTTGCCGGATTTGAGATAGATCGCATATATCTGGGTGGGTGGGTGGAATTGAGTCCGGAACCCCGCCCAACTTGAGGCTCAAGGGCTGAAAAGTTTCCGAATTTGAAAGCTTGGATTGCTGGACGTTGTCCAACGAGTCTGGTCCGCTGCCTGACTTTAGGTTCAGTACTTGATCGACGTCCGTCCCTCTGCGGGAATTCGGCATGGAGGGATCAGGAGTCCGGACATAACTGGTCTTTAATACAGAAGAAGAGTCACTGTGTTGTTCCTCTACCACCGCAACGTGGTGGGTAACCTGGGGGGAGTTAATCTCTCTCAGATCGGTTTTAAGCCCAATCTAATCGTAGTCTGTAGAGACCCCCAGGCCGGCGATGCGATCCAAGAGCTCGTTTACAGAAGAGAGCTCAATCGGATCCAGCTGCTCGGTGAATTCCGGGCTGACGCGAAGATCGTTTTTGATGACCCGAGAGGTCATCGTCGAAGCGACGGCCGAACAGGCGGTCATAAGAAAACAACCTAGCCGGATAGTTTGGCCGGCAGCCAAAGCTCCTTTGGCAATGGTACCGTCTTTAAAGACGGGAAGAGGCATCCTTCCTGATCATGACGGCACAGAGGAACTCTCAATGAAAGCACCAATGTCGGTGTCAAAACCGGCGGATCTCGGGTAGGGGGTCCCGAACTGTGCGTCTAGGCGGATGGTAACAGGAGACAAGGGACACGATGTTTTTACCCAGGTTCGGGCCCTCTCAATGGAGGTAAAACCCTACTCCTGCTTGATTGATATTGATGATATGGGTAGTACAACAGTGGATCTACCACGAGATCAAGGAGGCTAAACCCTAGAAGCTAGCCTATGGTATGATTGTTGTCCTACGGACTAAAACCCTCCGGTTTATATAGACACCGGAGAGGGGTAGGGTTACACAGAGTCGGTTACAATGGTAGGAGATCTACATATCCGTATTGCCAAGCTTGCCTTCCACGCCAAGGAAAGTCCCATCCGGACACGGGACGAAGTCTTCAATCTTGTATCTTCATAGTCTTGGAGTCCGGCCGATGATGATAGTCCGGCTATCCGGACACCCCCTAGTCTAGGACTCCCTCAGTCATCTTCATGACAAGCTCATTTTCATCGAAAACGGAGTTCATGTATGCATCTTCTATGATGTCTTTGATGTTGGAGTTTTTGCTGGTTCTTCTCTGATAGAGGTTTCTCTCCTCTATATTTTGGCATACTCTCCCTGCCTCCCTGTCGCTGTTAGATAGTTCTTGTCGTCCTCTATCCAACAAGCTTGAGCTTGCTCAATTCGGAAGTCATTTGCAGAAGTTATGGTAGTTCTGGTTTTCTTGTTGCATCTGTTTTGCTTGGGAGTGGCTCGGATGAAGCCTGCGGTAGTACCGCGGTCGGTAGCAGTAGTACCGCTTGGAGCGACAGGCGGTACCGCTCCAGTTCCGCTCTACTACCGCCTCGATTTGGGGGTTGCATTTCTTGTGTCTGGTTCAGCGGTAGTCTAGCGGAGGTCCCACTGGCATACTACAACTGACCCCAAATAGACCCAATCGAGCAGCGGCAGTAGGGTGGTAGTACTGCTTGGCTTGTAAGCAGTAGTACCGCGGACACCACCGCTGTCACTTCCTCTCGTGGTTTTCCACCCTCCTTCTCTCCCCTGTGTGCTCTGACCCCAGCGGTAGTACCGCTGGGGCAAGCGGCAGTACCGCTCCCTTGAGCGATAGTACCGCTTCGGCGGCACTATCGCCCCTGAGGTTCTTAGTTGTTGCTCTGGTTTCCTGTTTCTACCTCCCGAGCCATAGTACCGCTCATGTGCGGGCTGAGCACATAACGGTTGGATTTTCCCCCACCTATAAAAGAGGGTCTTCTTCCCCAATGAATCTTATCCCTTTAGCTCGTGTTCTTCCCCTATTGTTGACCTTCTTCGAGCTTGCTATCTCTCAATCCCTCCATGGATTCTTGCTAGTTATGGGGGGGGGGGGAGAATGAGGAGATCTAGATCTACATTTCCACCAATCACTTTCTCCTCTATGTAAGGGAAACCCTTTGGATCTAGATCTTGGAGTTCTTCGTGTTCTCTTCTTCGTTCTTCAAATCATTTTCCTTCATAGCTTTCGTTGCTTCGGTGGGATTTGAGAGTGAGGGACTTGGGCACTTAGTATGCCCTTGCCATTGCATTAGTTGCATCGGTTTGAGTTCTCCACGGTGATACGTGGAAGTTAAAAGTTGAGAAGCTTATTACTCTTGGGTGCTTGGTACCCTAGAGCTTGTTCCTCTTGGGTGCTTGGGCGCCCTAGACGGTTGGTGGTGTTCAGAGCTCAATCATTGTGGTGTAAAGCTCCGGGCAAGCGTCGGGGTCTCCAATTAGGTTGTGGAGGTCACCCCGAGCAATATGACGGGTTCAGTGACCGCCCCCAAGGGTTGCCATTTGTACGGGTTCGGTGACCGCCCTCAACGGTCCCTTAGTGTAATCGGGACATCTTGCATTGTGCGAGGGCATGAAGAGATTACGGTGGCCCTAGTGGCTTCTTGGGGAGCACTGTGCCTCCACATCACTCCAAACGGAGATTAGCATCCGCAAGGGTGTGAAATTCGGGATACATTGTCGTCTCCTCATGCCTTGGTTATCTCTTACCCGAGCCCTTTACTTATCTACTTTATTTAGTGATAGCCATATTGTTTCTTGTCATATATCTTGCTATCACTTAGTAGTTTATCTTGCTTAGCATAAGTTGTTGGTGCACATAGGTGAGCATAGTTGTTGTAGGTTTTGTGCTTGACAAGTTAACCGCTAAGTTTATTCCGCATTTGTTCAAGCCTAAACCGTAATTATTTTAAAGCGCCTGTTCACCCCCACTCTAGGCGACATCCACGATCTTCTAGTGGGGCGATGTTTTCGCGAGGACGAAGCAGTTTATTTTGGATTGATGGGATTAGCAGAATCGTTAGTGCGCTCAACGAAAACTTCATTGGTGGAGATTTTGGACCATTGATTGTGTGATTGGATGGCTCGGATTGTAATTTGGATCCGCCTCTCGTGCTTTTCTAGGGTTAGTAGATGAATACTTCAAAGCGTCGTTGTTGTACGTCTTATTTACTGTGCATATGCTGCATCCCCGTTCTATTATATAGCATGTTCCACCAGTGCACTACACAGTTCACCTTCTTCCTTGGTTCGTGCCTTGTCCCGCTCTGGGGTTCTAAGAGCAACTCCAACGCGCCGACACAAATGGATGGCGATTTTATCCGCTTTTTGTTCGTTTGGGTTAGCCGCCCGCTTGTCATCCACCCTGTTTTTTTGGGTCGACAGCACGCCCAAAGTCCGCGATCCATTTCATGTCTACACACAAATTTGAAAAGGCCCGTGGTCATAGATCATGCCAGCGGTCATGTCGTCGCCCAAGTTCATGCTGGCACCATGCCAGCGGCCGGTATACAATGCCAACCTCCAAATAAAACCACCACACAGTTCACGGGAATTTAACCACGCCATCTCGGTCGTGGTCATGCATGCACACTTGCCGGCATATAGAAAAGGGATGGCGCTCGCCGCCATAGATCACTCGTCGTTGAACTTGAGCATGTCGGCATGCATCTTCTCGAACCATGGCCTCTTCCTTGGCGACACGGTGTTGCGGTCCACCTTCATGATCTCCACCCCCGTCATCATGCTAGCGAGCGCCACTTCTTCCGCCTTGGTCTTGGCATTGGTGGCCTCGATCTCGAGCATCTTCGCTTGCTTCTCGACAACCATCTCAAGCATCCTCGCTTGCTTCTCCGCCTCCATCTCCCGTGGGCGCCGAGGAGCACGTCGGCTGGCATCTCCCACAGGCGTTTCCTCGCCCCTCCGGATGATGAGGCACCGGCCACCAGCGTGGCGTTGAGGTTGATGGGCACGGGCACAGGCATGGAAGGTGCCACCACGCTCACCTCCGGCGAGCATTCCCCAGAGAGTCAGGAGGCTTCGGATAGACGTGGAAGCCGGGAATAGCGTGCGTCGCCGACGCGCGACGACTCTGGCAGCATCATCCGAGGAAATGCGGACGAGCCAGTGCTGGCCGCGGCCACGACGGCCATTGACGATCCCGTGTTGGCCAGGGTTTAACCCTAGGTAGAGTAGGGCCTCCCTCGTTGTCGCCATGACTTAGGCGTTGGTTTCCTCTTGCTATGCGGTGGCAGTGAGGGCGACGATGGACGCTGCTTCGTCCTTTGCGTCTGTCGCGTGCCTCCGGCCCTTCCTCTTGGTCGACTGCACGGCCTGCTCCTCGGGCGTCAGCTGCTTCTTCTCCTTGGGCGACGCGGCGGTCTTGCGGGGAGTGGGGGGCTTGCCTTTTTCGGAAAGGGCAGAGGTGAGGCCGGACGAGGCGAGGGAGGCGAGGCCGGCGCGGTATCGAGGGCGTCGTCCATGGCGAGCGGCCCGGGAGCGCAAGCGGGCGGGAGGGTTTTGGGAAAGTGGAGGAAAATTGTGGATGTTTTGCCACCGATTGGCGGACCAGGAGGAGTAGTTGGCGCGCGCCGCGCACGTCCTCCTTGTGTCCGCGCCGACGCAAATCAGGCTCAAAATTGGGACGGGAATGGGTCTTTAGGCGGACGAAAAGCAGACGCGCGTCCATTTGAATCAGCGCGTTGGGCCATCTTTTCTGTCCGCGGCGGCCCAAACGGACATGCGCGGACGAAATGGGTCGCGCGTTGGAGTTGCTCTAATACTCTTTCATCATGTTCTTTCTCTATTTATTTTTCTTATGTGCAATTGCTTTCCTTTACCTGATGTGGACTCATCAGTTCTGTCATGTCCTGCCGCTTCACAAGTTCATGTCATCGTTCTTCGCATGAAAAATTGTGGCACACTTTTTTGCCAAAATTTGATTTTCTCTTTCTTCAGATATCCATCCTTCTATTCAACAGTTGCATGCTTGCACTATGAAATCTCAATTTATCGAAAGACTCTAGTGTCTTCCTTATGAATTTTCTCATACCAGATACCATCATGATTTCGTTCTTCGACGCGCACTACTTTTTGTATGATTTAATTTCATTTTCAGTCGTAATATTTTAGTTATTGTTCTACAAGTTAAGTTTGATGAAACCGACTTTCTTTTTTACCAAACTTACCCACTACCTTCGGCTTTCTAAGTAGAAACTTGTGCCCATTCTGCTGCTTAAATTTCTTATAATTTATACCTGCGCACAGTCGGACAAAGTCGTCAGGCCAAGTTACCTCATATTTATTTTGTGATGCGCATCTGCAGACACCTCAACTTCTTTCTCGCTCCTCTTTTCTCCTTGTATCGTTCCTTTCTACTCTAATCATGTAGATCTGCTCTCTTTAGACTCATACTAGACGATCCTTTCACTAGTTGCCGGAAGTCAACGGTGGCAATCGTCGACAAGGACTACAACTACTGTCGGTGGTCGACCGTTTTCCCCTCACAACTCGCCCAATGGACATCAATGACCTTCATGAAATGGAGGCAAATTACCATCAATCCTTAATCTCGTGTAAATCAGGGCCAACTACTTGTTTTCTACTAAACTGGCTATTGGTACTTTTCTACTGCCCAATCTGTTACGACCTTCGAGGCTTTTGCGACGATGACAACGTTCTGAAGAACAATTGCTTCTCCCTCTCTTTTTTCACAAGACTGTCAAAAAAGAACGATAAGTTTCAAATATTTATTCAATTCTTGTTCTTGAGATATCTGATGTATTTGTTTATTCGTTATAGATTATTCATAACTATTTGCTCCCTTGTTGACTGAACAAGATGTAGATCCAACTTATGTCTATTCAGTACGCATGAAACATTCCTTCAATTGTCTTTGATTATTTCATCATGTTTCCACAATTTTGCCGACTAGTTCGACCCACATGTCCTTTTAATATATCCTGTTTTGATACAGATTTCAACCTAGAACTCGTATCGACATTTTACTTATTGTTGGACCACTACCTAATGATGATCTCCGCCCTGCGCGCCCGACGTCTTGGTCTTCTTCCACCGATCAGGCGACCTTTGGGGATTTCTTTGGGAACCAGCGACTGGCCTTGCTCCCTTATCACAAAAGTGGAAAGCCTCCTCATCCGCGCCTGCTGGCATGGCCTCGGGCGTCGTTCGTCGTTGCGTGCGTCACCCACGTGAGGCGCGAAATTGCGGACTAGGCTGAACAACCCTCAAGCGGCTTGCCCCCGAGATGGGGCCTCAAGAGGCAGCCTCGCGAGGCTTCGGTGGAGCCGCCTGGTCGTCTCGAGACGTCTGCCGATGGGGGCCTCGTGAGGTAGGGGCCTCACAAGGGGTCTTGCTCGTGGTGCTTGCTGGTGGGCCACTTGTTGGATCCTTGGATATGCGCCGCGCCCCGGGCCGAAGGCAGACGGGCCTGGGTACCCCCGGTCCCACGGGCCCGACAATGGGATCACTTGATCCCACTCGGTACATCTTCTATGCTTTGTGTGTTATCTTCTCTCTTCATAAAAATGATGTCTTGATGGTAAACATGAATAGTCACACAATCTTATTCTTCAAGACATGCTTGCAATAAGCTCAACTCTCACATGACCAATCTTTGGATAAATCCTTGAATACCACCTTGGTCAACACATAATCTTCTACTTATATCCTTGAAACCAGCGAATGATCTTCAAGCAAAGCCTATGGACAAACCCTTCAAACGTAATTCAAGGCAACCATTAGTCCATAGGGATTGTGTCATCAATTACTAAAACCAAACATGGGGGCACCATGCTCTTTCATAAGTTCCTACAGTCGGATGCCGAGTCACCTGACAGGCAAGACCTAGTAGTCGGCCGAGAAGATGATGGGAGCAGTCGGCAGCTACCAAGGATACCTCAGAACCATGATGTCTTAAAGGCGGCAGTTACCCAACGATGGAGTAATCTAGTTAAATATGGCAGTTACTAGCAGTAAATGCCAGGAAACAATCGGCCACACCTGAGGCCATGGACCACATTAACACCAACCCATTAGGGCATGTTCAATGCATAGCCTCAAGGTGATGCCTTGCATGCCATGTAGGATCGGATATGACGTAAAGTAGGTTCGGATACGGAAGCAGGATCCTCTTCAGAAGGCGGGTGTTTGAAGAGAAAAAGCGTGGTCCGGTGACAAAAGCTGAAAAGGTTGGAGTGAAAAGTAGAGATGCATGTGTACTAGAGTCTTTATTTTTTATTTCTTAATGAGGCCCACTAGTGATAGCTTGCATTGGAGAGAAAAAATGCATGTAGGTGCTTCAAATTACTTTTTATCATGAGGCATATGTATCCATATGCCACCATTGTACATGCCCTTATGTGACACCTCCTAGTGCACTCTATATAAGCTCGGAGGGGAGCACCGGGCTGAGGGTCGAACATTCACGTCTTGTACCTTACGCAAGAGCTAAGAGCATCACATGAGAAGGGTATTACCTCCACCAAAGAGGTCTCGAACCTGTATAAATCCTTGCGCGTACTCCCACCTGCATTGTTCAGTAGATACAATTGCCTCTGCATTCCTACCCTTGTAGTATTGTCGGGAATATACCCATGCCCACCACTCCGCCTGTAGTCGGAGGAGGGAGAGTGCCTTCTTATGACATCTAGGCCAGGAGGAATAAGAGGAGTGACATGTCTCCGAAAAGCTGCCCCTCAGCCGTAGGATACATAGGCGAGGTCTTCATGACTGATAGTCGACCATTGTTGGCCATCGACGACATCGGTGTGGGCAGTGTAACCCATCCCTCATAGGCAATATTAAGTCGTCATAACCCAATCGCATGGATCTGGAGCTCAGCTTCACTCTTTCACTATCTCTGCCACCATGGTGGCCGTGAGGGGATAGGAAGAAGAGGGGATCTCCCTCTAAATTAGGGGACCAAGCATCAAGCTTATTACAGGAGTCATCTTCAGTTCGCTCTCTAGCGGCCATCATCCACCATGGAGGGCAAGTGGGCGAAGGGGCAGGGGACAACAAGGGCAGCTCATGAGCGCCATGGCACAATTCCAGTACGACATTAAGCCAAATATCCTTAAGGCAACTATAATTGGATACCTAGCTCCACGCTAATTGTACACAGTGGTGGTCTGACTTCCTCTCCAATCCCCACTCTGCCTGAATGGGAGAGGAGCCTCTATTGACACACACAAAATTCCATGGCTACAACTGCAATTAAGATGGCTTAAATGGAATAATATCTAAAATGAAAATTCTTTGTCTCACCGATTCAAACGATTTTGCTTTTGAATCATCTTAATCCGAGGTTGTATGCAAAAATTCCAGTCAAAACAGTGGACTGCATTGAAAGTGCCACAAACACTCCAGGCTGGTCCAGAGCCTCTGGGGAGTCTCCGGGCACCCTTCGGACACAACAGAAACATTTTAAAGATGCGTGCGAAAAACTAGATATGAAAAAAAAACTATTTTTCTCGCGTAAATACACCTTAAGATGTCTCGTCATAAAGAACAAGTTTGTTGTTGGAGTCATCTTGGTCCAAGGTCGAATGCGATCTCTATGACCAGCGCAAGCGAGTTATCTGGTACATTTGGCAACCTGGAGCCTCCGGACCTATGCTTCCGAGTTAGGGTAAATTTGATGTTTTGGATGGTATTTCAAGTCTTTTTATTGTAAGGAAAGTTCATTCATCTCATATATAGATATATAGATGAGAGGCGATGGCCTATTAAACAACACACAATCACTCAATAGATTTGACACTTTTTGCTTTTTTTCTTCTTTACCCTAGTTTTCTTCTTTCTCATTTTCCGTGTTCGATGGCAGTGAACTCGAGGCCATAGGGATGACAGGTCGACTTAGGGCAGCCAATAGCCGCTGCATGTTCTGACGGGTCTTTTCCGGACGTGTGAGGCTTCGGGTCCTCAAATGATCTCATCGGTGTGCCTTGTGCATTGCGCTCCCGACGAGGCTCCTCTGGTCACCTATCTTGCGTATCACGCTCGATGTCACGGGTACATGACGAATGTCGGTGCAAACAGCCTCGGATGCACCTATACGAGCGAGAGTGAGATATGTGGGACCATATGTCCAACGTGGCCCTACCAAACGAACAAGCACCTCCGTCCGTAGACGACGAAACGTACTCGCTCCCATAAGCGAGCTGGGCCTGTAGTAGGTTACAGGCCCACATAGCGCGCGTGCGACTTCCTCAACGGCAAAACCAACGGCTACTATAGTCTCGTTCTCTCCGGACGCGTGAGACAACGGTCATATTACCGTTGTACTCTCCTCCAACCCCGACTCCGAGCGTCGTTCAAATCCTTTAAAGCCGCCTCCCATCTCTCTCCTCCCCCACCCCCGATTGCTGCCACCGCCGCCGCCGCCTTCCCCTCTCCTCGCGTCTCTCCGCCTCAGCGACGTGAAGCGCCCCCCCCCCCCCCCCCCCCCCCGTCGTCTCCGCGCGCAAGAACCAGGCAGAGATGGAGACGCCGCTGTCCACCAGGCGGATCACCCGCTCGCTCGCCGCCGCATCCGCCCGTGAGTCCCCCCTTCTTGATCGACCGCAATTCCCTCGCTCCCTCCCAGATCGCCTATGGATCCCGTCGTGATACTTCTACTGGGAAATCCCTGTGCTGACCGCAGTTCTTGGATTCGATTCCCCCCCCTGCAGAAAAGAGCGCCGCCGCGGCCGCGGATGTGACCTGCAGCAGATCCAAGAAGGCCGCCGCCAAGGGAGGAGACGCTCCGCGCGCCGCGCTGCACGACATCACCAACGACTCCCCCATCGTCGGCCTCGCCGCGGGCGGCCTCGTCCACGCCGCCGACAGGACGCCACAGGCCTCCACCGCTGGCGCCAAGAACCGCCCCAGGCCCCGCTGCACGCCCGGCTCTGGCGAAGCGCTGCTGCGCGGCCAGGTCAAGACGCTGCTGCAGAAGGTCGACGAGGAGGGCGCTGCCGCCGCCGTCATCAGGCCGGTCCGCATCCACGCGCTGCTCGGCGTCACCAGGTCGCCGGCACAGCTCCTCGCTCCCACGCCGTTCAACACGCCGCAGCTCTGGGCCGATTCCGCCGCCCATGGGGAGTCCGCGCTGCCTGATGGCCGGACCGTGCTGCCCTGCGTCCTGGAGCAGGAGGAACTGATTCCTAAGCTGCAGGTACCGATCTCCGTCTTAACTCCGTGAACAACTCAAAGATCGATTTTGTCAATTTCTGTTTTGCTTCGTATGTTTAGTTGTCTCCGTGCAAAAACTCAAAGATCAAACCTTGCATTGTATTGATCATCACTTGTTGAGCTGCGCATGATATAGCAATTCTGTAATTTGCATAGCCTGATCCCTTGTGTTTTATTTCTGAGTAGCATAGCCTGGTAAATACATGATACCCTTAACGATAGGCAGACCAAAGATGTTTATTGTGTCCTACAGTACTTGATAAATTTTGATGATGCAGACTCTTGCTGCGTTAGTAATCTGCACAATTTGCAGCATCTGGCCTGCTGTGTGTCGATGCCTCTTATATGTGCCGTCAGCTTTATTGTTGCATCTGGGCTTGAGTTGCGTTGCTGCTGTTGTTTTTGTGCAGGCCATTGCTGATCCCCCGCCCAACCGTGCGCTGGTGTTCGACGACTCCCCAGGGAAATCGGACCAGTCCACCGATGGATCATCCCTGACATTCCACGTGAGCAGCAGCGACAGATCAGCTGACGACGACAGCTCATCGGTTTGGTCCATCCAGGTCAATGTCAGCTCCGAGGAGAAGGAGGAGATGGGTGTTGACACCGCGGGAGAGCTGGAAGAAGAGTACAATACTGAGGAGGAGCCGGAAGGAGAGTACTACACCGAGGAGGAGGACTGGGAAGACGGCGATGATGATAGCGAGTGCTTTGATGATCTGTGCGAGGGGATGAGCAAGATGTCCGTGTTCGAGGAGGAGGAGGAGAAGAAGAAGGTTGGGCTGCCGGCGTTCGAGGGCAGGCACACCCGGTTCGTCTACAACAGCGACGACGAGATCGTGGAGAGGAAGGAGGTGGAGAACGCGGCCGCGGAGCACGGCGCGCTGCTGCGGGGCCTGCCGGTGCCGGAGGGGAAGCATCTCCGGTTCCACGACGATGATGACGAGGAGGAGTAAGCAGGCCTGCATGAGTTGATGGGGATGGGTTTGGGGTGTTTACGTTGATGGGATACAGTAGTGTGGTTGTCGCTCCCTGACACCAACCAAGCAACACATTCTTTTGGTTTGGACAGGCTATCTTTTATGCTTTCTTTTTTTGGCTTTGATTTGTTATTGCTGGTTCCAGTTCTTCTGAGGACATGGTGGTACATTGATGTTATTGCTGGTTTCAGTTAGTGCAACATATCTCAAGTTGTACTGAATAATTCAATGCTCTAGTTCATGCTCATTCTGTGTATTCAGTTTTCAGTTCATGCTTCATGCTCATTCTGTGTATTCAGTTTTCAGTTCTTGCTCATTCTGTGTATTCAGTTTTCAGTTTATTCTTTTGATAAATCAGCTAAGATCCAATACATACAGGCATGCGTCAATTCTGTTGGTAATTCTTTGGGGCATTTGCTATCTCAAATTCTCAATCATTGAGGACACTGAAAATGCAACATGACGTTTGTTAATGCTCATTCTAGGCTTTTCCGGTTACTGTTCTCAAGTTTGGAAAATGACCTGCCTCGATCCCAATGGACACCATATGTGAAAATTACCGAATAAAAAATTGAGGACGTGACAAATACAAGAAGCACAGTCCAAGTAAAAAAAACTTTCACTACAAGAAGAAAAATTCACCGGGGACATAAAAATATAAGTGTGAGAATAGTTAGAGAATGGACCACGAGTATTTGCAAACAAGTTTTTTAGAGCCAAAAGTAACTGCCATTTTTCAGGAGCGCCCACAAAGATCCCTAGAAGTAACAAAAATTACAATCAAGTTTGTGGACTACACAGAGCATTGGAGCGAGTCGAAGGCAGGTCGTCATCATCCTCCCTCCGTCACTAGAGTCCGGCAAACCATATTGTTTGCAAAGTAGAATCAGTGATTGTGCATTCGTATGTCCAACATTCCCATGTCATTCATTCAAATCAAAGTCTTACCAAAATCACTAAATCAAATTTTGCTAGTCTTCCCCAACCCATACCCAAATCAAACTTTACCAAATCCTCAATTAAATCAAAACTTTCCTTATCTTTCCAACTCATACTCAAATAAAATCTTACAAAATGTAGAATATGATGAGTGTAAGATCTATGTTAAACACGATTGGTATTGCACTAGAATATGCATGCCTCGTTGCAACGCACATACAATTAGCTAGTCGTTGAGACCCGGGAAGTCGACGTGCTTAGACCCCAAAGAACCAATGCTCCACAACAACAAAATGAAGAAAAACAGAGATCAAAATGACCATACCTACAAACACCCTCTGCCGATGCTAGGGCGCACCACCGGAGCATAGAATGGCGCGAAGGACATCATTCTTACTCTAGGATGCCGCCACCTTGCCACCCCGACCATGACACGAAAACTACCTAAAGAAAATATGGGAACCCTCCCACCCACGATGGACCGAGGTCTGCCGCACCTCTGTGGCTCATAGGGCCACCTGGGAAGGGATGAACCGGCGGTGGACGCCAACAAGAGAGGGGTGGATACTCTCATCACCTCTAGATCACTTGTGGAGGGGTGAGAACTAAACCTGAAGTTGTATGTTTTCTTCGGTTAGGTGTAGCACTTCTGGCAATACCGCTTCAATCTGATCCAACGACTCACAAGCATCCTCTCCTGGTCTCGTCACTGAGCTGTCAGATCCCTTTTACCGTTATACAATAGTTATGCCTGTTTATACCTTCATCGTTGTAGTGGGTAATGAGCTACCTATTTATGTTGGGTTATGGTTTGTGTGGAGCATATTGAACTGCCCATTGCCTAATGGTTGGAACTCGATACCTTATAGTTATAGTAATATAGAATGGCCCTCTTGATCTAGCCTTAAACCCTAGCTCGTTCCCTTGATTACTCAATTTCTTGTCCCAAATTCTGCTCGATCATATCTGGGTCCTCACAAATTGGTATTCAGAGCTCAAGTTCCTTGGAGACATTTTTGATTTGGTGATTTTCTTTGTTGGTCGGTCAAATCCCACCATCTTGTTGCGTCTATGTTGAGTGATTATGTCGGTGTTGGTGGCAGCAATTGTTCGGGTTTAGATCAGTCAAGCAGAGTGGTTGTGCAAGAACATCTCTCGTTTGGTAAAACTCCACGCCTAGCACTGATTCATGCAATAGGAGGTGAGGATTGTTGGTGACGGCAGGATTTGAACATGGGGATGGGTGATGACCCACAAGTGTATGGGATCTATCATAGCCTTTACGATAAGTGAGTGTCAGACCCAACAAGGAGTAGAAAGAATTGGTTGATGAAAAGTAGCAAGATTTCACTAAGAAGCTAGAAAGAGTGCTCGATAGTTTGTTTGAAAGCAAGAGCAATTGCAAGAAAGTAAATAGTAACAAAAGTGCAATGGTGCAGCGAGTGGCTCACTCCTTAAATATGCTAAGGACAAGTCAGTTACTTTCATCAAGATTCATTGAATTACATTTCATTGTTTTGATAGTTTGTTGTGCGGTGGAACCTATGATAAGGTGTTGTTCTTACTTGAACAAAAAACCCACTTATGATTGCACCCCTTATGCAACCATCCGCAAATACGAGAGACTAATTAAGATTGGAATCTGATAACGCCCGAACGTCAGATATGCAGTAATCTTGTTATTTTGTAACAGTATGTTTGGTTTGAATTTTGAATGTAGTTTAGATGGTATAGGAAAGTGTATGTAGGCCAATGAAGCTTCAGTTGTGTGTGCAAAGGAGGTGAGATGTCGGACTATGGTGCGATGCGACGAGCACGGCGAGATGCTGACAATGTTGTGAGACACGGAAAGGTCATGAGAAGCGGCAAGACGCGCTAGACACTAGAGCATGACGGCCTATACAAACATGCATAGTGCTTGGGTTGAGTATTGTGGCTATTGAGGAAGTTGGTGGCCTTGGTTGTGCAAGTAGCCAGCGGTAGTTAGCTGCATGAGAGTTAGTTAGTTACATGCAACGTATGTTAGAGGCCAAGTCATGTCTCCTAGAGAGATGCTAGGAGGATGGGTTGGTTCTGTTGCTGGCGCATGGATAGGAGTGGATGGCATCATGTGCATGTGTGGTACTTCTCCAACGTATCTACTTTCCCAAAACTGTTGCTCTTATTTTGGACTCTAATTTGCATGATTTGAATGGAACTAACCCAGACTAACGTTGTTTTTAGCAGAACTACCTTGGTGTTATTTTTGTGCAGAAATAGAAGTTCTAGGAATTGGATGAAACTTGGCGGAGATTTTTTTATTGAATATATAAGAAATACTGGTGCAAACATCTACTAGAGGGGGCCACCACCTGCTCACAAGGCTAGGGGCAAGCCTACCCCCCTAGGATGCGCCCTAGTGCCTTGTGGGGCCCTCCGGCCTCCATCTGACCTAATTTAAAATCAATATATTTTGTCTTCCTGACAAAAAATAGGAGAGAAAGTTTCACCGTGTTTTACGATATAGAGTCACTGCCACCTCCTGTTCTCCATCGGGAGGCATGATCTAGAGTCCGCCGGGGCTCTGGAGGGAGCAATTCGTCGCCGTCGTCATCAACAACCCTTCTTCATAAATACCCTCATGATGCTCACCACCGGGAGTGAGTAATTTCATCATAGGCATACTGGAGGTAGATGGATATGGATGAGATTCTTCATGTAATCGATTCAATTTGTTAGGGCTTGATCCCTGGTATCCACTATGTTCTGAGATTGTTGTTGTTATGGCTTTGCTATGCTTAATGCTTGTCACTAGGGCCCGAGCGCCATGGTTTCATATCTGAACCTATTATATGTTCATGAATATATTTGACTTCTTGATCCAATCTGCAAGTTATATGCACCTGTTATTGTTCTGAACCATAGACCCCAAGGTGACAATAATTGGGACACTCTCCGGGGATGACTATAATTTGAGGAGTTCATGTATTCACTATGTGTTAATGCTTTGTTCCGGTCCTATATTAAAAGGAGCACCTTCATTACTATTAGTTTTCCATTAGGACCCCGCTGCCATGGGAGGGTAGGACAAAAGATGACATGCAAGTTCTTATTGCAAGCATGTATGACTATATATGGAATACATGCCTACATATGATTGATGAATTGGAGCTATTGTCTATCACTCTAGGTTGTGACTGTTATATGATGAATGTCATCCAAATATCCATCGCTACTCCATGCCTATGCTTTCTCATAATATTGTCTTCCTTGAATCACTATTGTTGCTATTGTTCCAATTACTACAAAACTTCTACTGCTACTGTTACTATTACTATTGCTATTGTTACCACTGCTATCAAAACTATCATATTACTGTGCTACTAATATCTTGTTGCAAGGAAATAACTTCTCAGGTGTGGTTGAATTTACAACTCAACTGCTAAGGCTTATAAATATTCTTTGGCTCCCCTTGTGTCGAATCAATAAATTTGGATGAAATACTACTCTCGAAGACTGTTGCGATCCCCTATACTTATGAGTCATCAATATGTGGTTTAGTTAGTTGAGTAGTGGAGCACTTCATGTGGTAAGTGGCCTAAGTGGCGGATCAGCTAGTTGCTGAGATGCATGTACATACATTTGTTGCATTGATAATGAATGATGCCGTGAGGGCAAAGAAAAGATATAGCCTCTTATGTGACCAAGGAGAAAGGACTCTTGGCAAAGCTAATAGGATTTCTTCATTGTGTACATGCGTGTGTGTGTCCTGGTCGTATGTGTTCATGAGAGTGTTCTTTGTGTTGAGAGACAAAGTGAGAAGAGTTGTGTGAGGTAACCGAGAGCAAGAAGAAGGGGTGCCATGAGGAGGCAGCACCAACAAGGTATGAACACACTACTAGGAAAACCCTTACCAGTAGCGCTGGTTTTTTGGCTATTAGTAGCACGGGCAGGCGCGCTACTGCTACGGCGCTACAGCTATTTTTTAGCAGTAGCGCTTGTTTGAACTAGTGCTACTACTATCTGTATCTAGCAGTAGCGCGCCTGTGTCCATCGCTACTGCTAATACTAGTAGCGTGGCCCTTCAAAAAAACACTACTGGTAAGCAGCGCTGCTACTACTCCAATACCCCCACGCTACTGCTAGTATTTTCTTTTTTTATGTTGCTGTATTCGCATTTTTACAGGTTTTATACAGTTACAACATACACATACACTGGAACTATATGAAAAAGGAATGTCTCATCATCATCATCGAAGTGGTACAACATAGTCTCATCATATCAACATAGTCTCAACACAAATGATGTCGATCTCATCATCATCTCGAAATAGCGATACAAGTTAATGATGACATGTCTCTTACATTGTCACCGTAGACACATGTTTCATCATCTACCTAAACTAAGACATACATGATAAGAGCGATCACGATGATCAAAAGTAGTATTATGTAGTAGTTTTTGCAGCGGCGCTGGTTCTGAATCCCCTGTTGTGCTATGAATCTCAACTAGCTTCGGCTTCCGCTCTGCTATCAAACCCTTTCTGGCTTCCGCCGGAGAAGCCAGAGACTTGGACCTGACACTCTGGCCACTCATCATACACACCTGGAACATGCACTACATACACGGCATACCACTTCCTCACCATCCTTGATCCATATAGCTGTCAGAGATGCACATATATATACCATGAAGCGAATTCAACAAAACAGTTATGAAACAGAAGCAACATATATAGTAAACATAGTTAACAAGTTTTATCGTACCGAAAGTAATTAACTAGAGCGCGGCACCATACATCTAATAGTTTCGTCGTACTGAGAGATTTGAAGTTTCATCGTACAGAAAGTAACAAGTAACTAAACAGACACATTGTTTTTAAGCAGTGCACTCTTCCCATTTGTCCATATCTGGAAGGGTGCACCCAAGCTTAGTGAAAGGCGTCATGTCCTGACGCTGTAGGGCAATGTGGGTTCGGACGTCAGCTCGCGATATTGGGCCACCGTAGAACATCCCATTCTCTTCGAGGACATCTTTGATGATGATGGACGCAATTTCCTGTTGGATCTGGTAGAAATCATTTCAAAGTCGATTATCCGGCACGGCTCCAAAGGCTTCGGCCCATCTCTAGATATGGGTATCGGATGAAGATTTCATGCAAAGTGATTGCACATCCCTTTTGTACGCCATCATTAGATGGATGACGTAGAATCCATCATTCTCACTTCTTGCCGGTTGCTGGATGCAACAGAAGTCAGTCTTGTGGCTGAAACAAAGCCCGGCCATATTTGTTTTTTTGTATTGGATATAGCCACCCCGCATGCTGAAGCCCAGCATAGCTCTGTCTAGAACATACTTTATGTGTGTGTAATCTTTCTTCTGTATGTTCTTCGACGGGTCCAAATATAGAGCGTGGGAGTAACGCGGGTAAAGAACAATGAGAACGACACGACACCCCCCGCTGCGCAAAATACACGATCAAGTTTAGCCTCCATGCGTGCAAAGTAACTATTGAAATGCATGAAAGGATGTATGTGTTATAGTGCTATCCGCGGATGACTTACCTGGGATGATAAGGTAGGAGAATCATTTCTTTGTCCTTATTGCTGACCAAGAATTCTTCGATGTACTGACTCGCATGTTGATGGTTGGCGTCGTTGATTGACAAGAAGCCCTCATGCATGTAGTATGGGTCCGCGACCGCAAGACCGGTGACTTGCTCTCTCCTGACGATGTAGTTCATGTGCAGCGCATACAGGCGGACAAACGTAAAATCGAGTGTCCTCATTTGAAACATCTGGAAGATGTAATCAAACCTCAGGAAGAAGAGGTCCGCGGGGCATGTGTGGACATACACTTGCAACTGCTCGGCACATGAACCGTATAAAGTGGGTATCCTGGATCATCCGAGGCGAGGAGGCTTCTCTCTGTCGAAAGCACATGGTCATGGAGTCTCCTGAGATCCCCTTCTATGGCAGCTAGTGCATTCGCCGGTACCATTGGCTCTCCTGCGACATGGATTAATGGCGCATGTTTCATCGGTACATGGTCAACCTTGGTCGAAGGCGGCTGGCTGCTAGAACCAACATTGCCAGCTTTATTGGATTTTCTCGCCGCCGCTCTCTTCCGGATCCTCTGCTTCTTCTTGGTGGGATCAGGTGCTGGTGGGTCTGTCAGACCCTCCCTGAGCACCACCCCCTAGTGTTGTCGGGCTCAGCTTTGGACGACTCTAGCAAATTAGTTGAGCTTGGGTGGAGCCGGCATCTGGAGGCGTGTCCTGCGAGGATTGCATGAACAAAGACTTCTTGCACTCCTGAGGACGTTCCAGCTCTGGTACATGCATCTCATATTCATATGGTTGACTCATTGTTACTTTGTTGTCAAAGGCAGTATTGAAATACTGGTTAGGGTCATCGTCGGCCTCCTCCATGTCATGATCCCTATCCTCTTCCATGGGGCAGATGGCATCATCTGTCGGCGGAACGGTTGGCCCTCCTTCCTCATGTCTCTCGATCTCAGCAAGCAGCACAGATGATAGTTGTACTTGTGTAGGTGGTGTTGTGGTCATACCTTCTGATGGTCCCGTTGGTGTGCACCTCGACACGAAGAAGATTTTTCAGCCACAGGATCGGCCAATTTTTGCATTGGCCAAGCTGTGTGGGGGTCTCGTCATCCTCTCCATCGGTTCATATCGGACGAGGGAGACCCTCGTAGCCCGCTTTCACACTCGCCACGGAGACCCTTAAGGCGTTATCAGGCATCTGCCGGCGGTGAAACAATCGATCCTTAGGCTTCACTATAGTACCCTTCCCCACATCCACCAACCCGCCCTTCATGTTGTAAAGGAGGGTGCACGGAGTGGAGTCGGCCTACAAAGACATATACGTGCGGCTTCAGAGATCCAAAAAGAACGGCAACTGAAGATTAATTAATTAGTTGAGTTGATGAAGGTGCGACGACGCGTATTTACCGTGAGGGCGTCGAGCTCAGCCAATGTCGACGGCCCCACATTCAAGCCAGAGACGGAGCTGGGGCTGCTGTGAGAGCTGGGCGGAGGAGCAGGTGCTGGAGGAGGTGCGGGTGCGGTTGCCATACTAGGTATGGGTATGGGTGCGGTGTTCATTGAGTTGCTCCCGGTGAAGCTGGGCATGGGAAAATCACTTGGTGGCGCATTTGGATTTTGTTGCACCCATGTGACCACTGTTGGAATCAAGCTTGTAAAGGCAGCCACCATATCAGATCTACAGGCAGCGATTATCTCAGCTTTGGTCTTAGCTTTTGCTTTCTTCATCGCCCGCGCCACCTTCTCGTCGATAGTCACTTGAGTGAACTTCTTTCTCTGTCTGTTGGCCTCGGGGTCCTCACTATAATAGTACTTCCAAGTGGCCACATCCCCGGCGCCATGCACACGTCCAAATTGCGGCCGCTGGCCGGGCGGGTGTCCCATCATTATGTTCATGGCCCGGTTGAAAGGAGTGTCCCACTTGTACTTCGCCAACGACTGAGTCGACGAGTCGCTCTCGGCCGCAAGCTTGTGGTGATCTCTCTACAAAATGGACCGTGAATCATTTACGAATGCGACTAGAATGTAGTAGACTTCGTTGATCAGAACCTAATATGTAAGGTGGTAAAAGGATAATTACCAGTATTCTCATGAATTTCCTAGTCGGCCCGTCGGTGAAAAAAATCTTTTTCTCAGGGTCCCACGAGAATCGGGCCCTGATGAAGTCGTGCTCCTGCTGGTCGGTGAACTCAGCCAATGGGTCTGGGATCCCCTGATGTTCACGTTCTGCGTCCTCCTTAGCCCACACGGGCCTCTTTCCCGTGTAACCACGACTTCCAAGGCGGTGCTTCCCCATGTTCTTTGCCTGCAGCTGCTTGCCTCTCTCCGACCTGGCCTTGGCAGCTTCTTCATTGCAAGTCTCCTTGAACTTTTCAAAGTCCTCTATCGTAATTTTCAGATTGTCTGCAACAATCTCGGCGTAGGTTTCATGGTCTACTTGAATCGCCTTTTTCGCCCTAGTTTTCCACGCACTCAATGCGTTGCTGAACTTCCCTAGGGCTTTGTTGTTGATTTTTTTCATGGCATCATCATCCCATGGGTCGACTTCGTCATTCCGACCGGGGAACAGGAATCTTGCGTGCAACCTAGTTAGAAGCAGCTTCTTCAAATGTTCATTCTTCCGTATTTTTGTGGTGTTGATGTTAGCGGTATCCCGTAGGATGCATGCTAGTTTGTTGCCGTAACACGCTGCCACTTCTCGCGGCTCTATTGGCTTGAACCGCAAGGGTGCACCGCCGTGACCACCAGTCTTCCGGTGCCGAGCTCATTTGGGCGTCGTGTCCTCTTTTCGTTCTTTCCCTCACTGGCTTGGGAGGTCCCACCTTCCGTGCTATAGTTAGGATCGTTGGTGGCATCAGTGTCGGCGCCGGCGCCACCACCATCGTCATCCGTCATGACAAGGCGGTCCGGGCACCCAGCTTCCTGTCTCTCCTGATCCGCCAGAAAGTTGAGGTAGGCGTGTGCTCGACCTAATTGGGAGTGAGAACCTCCGGCCTCATCGGTGTCGGTCATGTTTCCTAGGGTTCAATGTCGTAGTCGTTTAATTATCGAGCTTTATATAATAAAGTGAATAATGACAAAAAAGTCACCTTTGTTTTGCCAAAAATGTCGTTTCATTCCCATCGCGACAAATCTGAAACACTCGATATGTCCAACTTTCTAGCACAAGTCATGCCGAAATTCACAGAAAATTTCGGCATGACCTTTGCTAGAAAGTGCACATATAGAGCGCCTGAAATTTGTCGGAATGGAAATGAATCAACATTTCCGGCAAAACGTAGGTCACTTAGCAATCGGCAAAACATAGGTCACATATAGAGTATCTCGCAAGCAATGGAGCAACTCCAAATGGACTCCAATGGACATCATTTCATTTCATTTCATAAACTTGCTGTTGTGTCCATCAACATTGCATTCAAATAAAATTGCAGACTACTGTAATGGACTAGTTACAAAAATGCAAAATTGATCACCACAAATTTTCACTAACAATACTTTCTGTACTTGCCGCCAATACAACTACTTGTGGCTTAATACAAAAAACAATCTTCAGTTTCCACTAATCTTCAGTGGCATAAAAATGCTCAATGATGCTAACATGACACTTTCCAAGATATTTTTTGAGCATTGTTTTTTGCAATGATGCTAGCTACTCCATTTTCAGTGGCATATTCAGTGGCATCTACTACTCCATTTTCTAAAATTTTAAAAATCCTCAATTTCATTTTCATTTACTTTTTTTGATGACCAGTTTTTAATCCATATTTGGTTACATTTTGTAGGTTAATTCCTTTTGCTTATCAAGGTAGTTGGTCCGACACTAACTAGTATTCAATAGAGTCCAAAACCACTGATCTAGGAAACAAAAAACATGCAAACTGACTTAACAAAAAGAGTTTAAGCATTAGTCATTCACTTTCTTGTGGTCTTCCCACTGTTCATTCTGAAAAATGTTCATTTTCAGTATATGCCCCTGAAACTTAGTTTCAGTATGGTCTCTACACCATTAGTTCATCGTATTTATCTTAATTACCATAGAACCTAGATACTAATGCTACTATTGATGCTACCTGACCAGACATGGAACACCGCATAAGGCAAAATCTTGCTACTTGACCAGAAAGGAGGGTGTGGCTCACCGCACGTCGGGGTTAGGGTCGCCGGGGCTGAGGGGGTGGCGTCGGGGTCAGGGCTCGCCGGGGTTGAGGGGGTGGCGTCGGGGTCGCTGAGGCAGAGGGGGTCCTTCTCCTCCTCGTCGATCTGCAAAGAGACCAAATTTGGTCAGAGAGAGAGAGAGAGAGAGCGAGAGCGTTGGAGTGGGAGGAGCCGGGCCAGGGGTGCACCTAGGGCAGGGACAGCATGAGGGGAGGGAGCGTCGGGGTGGCCAGTGGCCGGCGTCGGGGTCGGGTGCGGCGCGTGTCGACGGCGGCGTGGGCAGGTGCGGGCGTCGGCGGGTGCGGGCGTCGGCAGTGGGTGGGCGGGTGCGGGCGTTGGCGGTGGCGTGGGCGGGTGCAGGCGGCGACGGCGGCGTGGGCGGGTGCGAGAGAAAGGGGATCGAGTGAGAGAGTAAGAGAGAGAGAAGAAAGAGATGGGTGCAGTTGCTCTGTATACGCAACTTAGCTATAACGCGTCTTGGCAAAAGGCGTATATGAGTGTTCTGTTCGGACAACCCTCTTCCGGGGGAAATGCCAGAACTCGCTCTTTGAACCAACGCAAGAAAGTGGAGTTGTGCTCTCTAATAACTTCAGCGTCTGTCCTGTGCACCCCACGGTCACGGTACTTCTTTGTGACAGTCTCTTTGTGCAGTGTCATGAAATCTTCTAGCACATCTAGGTGTTGTAGCACTACTAAGTTTTCCCTGTCAAGGTCATTTTGTCGGCCCGAGCGTAACACATTCACATCCCTATGACCGTTGGTGTGACCTTCGCCTTCGAGCCTTCCACAGTGCTTGTTGACGGGCAAACCAACAACAGGGTCTTTGGTTAGATAACTCTCACAGAAAGAGATGCACTCTTTGGTCAGATATCCCTGGGCTATGCTTCCACCTGGACGGGACATGTTATGAACGAATCCTTTGATGACCCCATTCGTCCTCTTGAACGGCATCATGCTATGCAGGAATGTCAGCCCTAGGTCGATGACGTCGTCCACGATGTGGACACATAGATGCACCATGACAACAAAGAACGCGGGCGGGAAGTACATCTCTAGCTCATTCAGTATGACAACGATCTCTTCCTGTAGCCTATGGAGTTGCTTCATACTGATCGACTTTCGAGAGATAGCATCAAAAAAGTGGCATAGATCAGTAAGCGTCTGACGCACATGTGTGTCCATAATCCCTCTAAGTGAAACCGGGAGTAACTGCGTCATCATCACATGACAGTCGTGAGACTTCATCCCACTGAACCTTTTTTTCTTTGTGTCCAGATATCTGCTTATCTTCCCACAGTATCCGGAACTAACTTTGATTCCGGCAAGGCACTTGAACAATTGATCGACCTCCATCGGATCTAAGGTTAAGCAAGAGGGGGGGGGGGCAATATTGTTCTTCCTTCTTGTTTACTTTTTTGCCCCTATCTTCCTTCTCTATCTCCGTCTCGGTCTCCTCTGACGACCTTTTACCGGGCATTTGGAGATCTTTCCTGATTTTCAAAAATTCCAAGTCTTTTCTTGCCTTCGGCCCATCCTTGGTCCTCTCCGGCATGTTCATCAATGTTCCAAGAAAACTCTCAAGGATATTTTTTGTGATATGCATTTGATCAAGGCTATGAGGCGTGTCGAGTATGGGCCAGTATTCCAAGTCCCAGAAAACAGATCTTGTCTTCCATATCTTCAGTAGGGGCTCCGACGCCTTTTTCTTCGTCTTTCCCGGCTAGGGCACTCTTCCCAGTTCTTCAATAACTCATATATTTATGCACCGCTACGCTTACGTGGAGGACCTCGATGCTCAGCCTTACCATTGAATAGATCTCCATGCTTTCTCCATGGGTAATCCTTCTCGAATCATCTTCGATGCCCCATGTACATGATTTTCGAAGACCCACCATCTTTCGATAGCTGCAGAGAAGTTGTATCATCCATGCACCTCGTGCATCTGCAATATCCGTGGCACACCTGGCCGGAGAGATAGCCGTAACCGAGATAGTCCTGCACCGTCATGATCAGCGCGACTCTCATGTAGAAATACTCTCCTTTGCTAGCATCCCATGTCTTGGTCGGCGTTGTCCATAAGGTCTGTAACTCCTCTTTCAGTAACCCGAGATACAGATTTGTATCATTTCCCGGTTGTCTCGGCCCTTGAATAAGCATAGCCATGTGTATGTATTTTTCCTTCATGCACAACCAGGGGGAGGTTGTACATCCATACAAACATGGGCCATGTGCTATGATTGGTGTTCTGGTTGCCAAATGGATTCATGCCATCACTACTAGCGCCAAGCACGATGTTCCTTGGATCATTTGCAAAAATTCAAATTCAGCATTTAATGCTCTCCACTAGCTAGCATCTGTGAGGTGTTTCAACTTCGGTTCATCTCCGTCATCTGGCTTCACCCTCTCCGCGTGCCAGCGCATAAGCTTTGCTTCCTTAGGATCTACGAAATACCGCTGTAGACGCGGAGTGATCGGAAATTACCATACAGCTTTCTGTGGAGCTTTCTTTCCGGCCTTTTTATATCGTGAAGCATTGCACTTTGGACAGATGGTTTTTTCCGCGTGCTCGTTCCGATATATGATGCAATCATTGATGCATGCGTGATATCTAATATGTGGCAGATCAAGAGGGCACACAATTTTCTTTGCCTCCTCGACACTAGTAGGACACATGCTTCCCGCGGGAAGAACCTTCTTTAGGTACTTCAGAAGCTCATCCAGGCTTGTATCTGTCCATTTGTTTTTTGCCTTCATCTTTAGAAGTTCTAGTGTGAAACTCAAGCGGGTCACCTCGGGATTATTGCAACCATCATACAAAGGAGTCATCAAGTCTACCTCCAGTTGCGCCAGTTTGGCCTCCTCTCTAGAAGCAGCTCTGTCGTTAGTCGTCTTCTTGCGAAGCAGGTCTCAAACATGCGGGTCCCGCATGGCTGAACTTAGTAGCGACGAAGACGGTGGCGTGTCCGCGTCTTCTCTGCCTTGAACTGCCTCTTCGCCATTGACATTTCCGAGGCCGTCTTCCTCTTTGGGCATATAATCGGTCATCTCTTCGTCTAGTGGCCCCATGTTGTTATTTCCTGCCCCGTCGACGTCCTCCTCCTCCTTCTCCTCCTCCTCCTCCTCCTCCTCCTCATCATCATCATCATCATCTTCACTTATCCGCCGAGTATGGCCATGCATGAAACCATGCATGAGCAGGTGCGCCTTGAATTTACCACCCTTAAAGGGGTCGAGCCTGACTCTTCCTTTGCATTTTCGACACGGACATAAAACATCCCTCAGTCTTTTTTCATACATGTCATCCACAGCGGATTGCCAGTATCTTTCCACCATCCTTCCATTGACCTTCATGATCACCTGCGGGCGGAGCAAATATTATAACCACGTATATATGCATGCATGGATCAAATTCATACAAAAATTCGGCATGACCTTCCCTAAACATAGGACATATTGAGTTTGCATGCCCGAAATTCACCAAAATGGAATTGAATCGACAATTCGGCAAAACATAGGCAACTCATGTCACCCACATTATTTCATCAAATACACAATGTAGGCAACTCAAATTATGCCACACACAATTCGGTATATTCTCATATCGCCCATATATATATATATATATATATATATATATATATAGTTTCGGTCCTATCCACACAAACACTTTTTTTGCTCACCTATGTGTCGAGAGGGATATCGAGCACCTTTCTTCTTAATTACCTAGTAGCTCTATAGATATATAGCTCTAACTAGCTAGCTAGCTAGGGAGAGAGTGGGAGGAGAGGGAGAGGAGAAGAGGGAAGGCATTAATGGAAGGGGGTGGTGGAGGGCAAAGAAGAGGGGGAGGGAGGGCATTAATGGAGGGGTGGTAGTGGAGGGCAAAGAAGGGGGGTGGTGGAGGGCAAAGAAGAGGGGGAGGGAGGGCTATAATGGAGGGGTGTGGTGGAGGGGGCAAAGAAGAGGGGGTGATGGAAGGGCAAAGAAGAGTGGAAGGGAGGGCTCTAATGGAGGGGTGGTGGTGGGGCAAAGAAGAGGGGGGTGATGGAAGGGCAAAGAAGAGGGGAGGGGAGGTCTCTAATGGTGGGGTGGTGGAGGGGGAGCATTGGAACAAGCAAGGTGCAAGGAAAGGGGGAGAAAGGAAAGGGGGAGGAAGAAGAAAGGGGAGGAAGGAGGGGAAAGGTGGTAGGTGGCTGGCGGGCATAGCAGTAGCGCGGGTCTCCTATGCGCGCTACTACTATGGCAGCTTGCAAAATATCTACGGCTGGTGGTGCACTACGTATAGCGCGGGCTAAAATAACACGCTACTGGTAAAATTTTATAGATAGAAAAAATAGCAGTAGCGCGTTTATATAAATAGGCGCTATAGATCCAAAACTAATAGTAGCGCTGGTTGGGCGACAAGCGCTGCTAATATTTAGTGATCAGATATTGTGGTGTGTTACACTTAGCAGTAGCGTGGGTTTAGATAACAAGCGTTGTTGCTAACTTATACCAGTAGCGCTCTTTCTAGCCAGCGCTACTACTAACTGCTAGTAGCGTGGGGTCACAAACAAACGCTACTGGTAAACTTCTATCTATAAGTGTTTTCCTAGTAGTGACACATGGCAAATCGAAAGTTTTTGATGGCAAGTATGGCAACTTTGTACTTCAGTTTATTTTTTGATAGAAAATTGTCGTGTGTGTCAAATAACTTGCCATCATTGTGTCACTAGACTTGCCATCAAAAAATCTTCGATTTGTTATGTGCTTGTACCTGACATCATGTACTTATAATTTGGTTAAGATAACATCTAGCCATAGAAATAAATTATAGGGTTCCAACACCCCTCATGCAACGGTTCATAAACTTAGGGTACGGTAATATATGTCACCCTGGCCAGCCATCCATGAACAAATTAATAACATAATGCTCTTCTCTAGGCCCTTAAATGTGAAGTGGTATGCAGTCAACATTCGCACAACACCACTAGATAACTACACCACAACACAATATCAAAACACTGAACTAGATTCAACTTCTACAAGGAGCAATAAACACTAGAAACTATACTGAGGAAAGGATCTGCGATAAAAGTTCAAAGATTAGAAAGACGGGGCGAGGGAGTTGATGAAGATAACGGTGTTGATGAAGATTTTGACGGAGATGATGATCGGAATATTAGTGATGACGATGGCTTCGAATTTCCCCTCCCAGATGGATGGATCTCTAGCAGAATCAGCTTGTCGGAGGGCAAAAATGCTCTGCCTTGTTTCCGCCCTCTGGCCGCGATGGAAAAATCCCAAAAAAATTAGATCAGGAGAGGATTTATGGAAAAAGGGCATCAGCAGGCAATGGTTGGGCTCAAGATGTACTGTTAAGTTACCAAACATATCATGTGGCTAAGACATTACAAGAGAAGTTGTTACTATGAAAAGACAATGTTAATGCGACTGTACACATATTATTGTTATTATAAGATAAAAAGGAAAAAAATTGGTACGTGGCAACCTTGGTCTCAGAACTAAGTTACTCATTGCTCTGCATATTTCACCTATTGGTTTTCACTTTGGCATGAGAGCTACTTATCAGAGAGTAAAAACACCTTCGATTGGCCTAGTTTGGAAAGTGTTGTAGAAACTTTCATTGTTGCATGTCTTATATGCCAAAGGGTAAAGCATGAAAATTGTTCACGACCTATTCTTTTGGAACTAGCTGTAGGTATGGCTTGGCAGCAAATGTCAGTGGAATTTATTGAGTGCCTACCTAGTTCTTATGGTAATGATGTGATATTAGAAGTGGTAGATAGGTTTACTAAATATGCTCATTTCATACCACTCTCACACCCTTATACTATTGGATTCAGGGCTTCGCGGACCCGAGGAAGGTTCAAACTCTGGGGCACGCGCGAAGAACTCAACCTCCCCAGCCTACCAACTCGCCGCTCTCACAGCCTCGATCGATGAACAGGAAAGGAAAGAGACACGGCAGTTTACCCAGGTTTGGGCGACCTTGTGATGTAAGACCCTACTCCTGCTTTGGTGTGGATTAGCCTCGCTAGGGGCTAAGGATGAACTAGTACAGATGATGAACAAGCTACTGATGCTTACGTGTGTGGTGGCGAGGTTTCAAGCCCCTCTCTATGGTGGTGGCTAACCTAAATGTATACAGGCCCCGGTCCTCTTCCCCCAAAATGTAGGCGGGAAGGGATTCCACAACGGCTAGTTTGAAAGGGGATAAGGAGTACATCTTATCCTAGCGAAAGGTGTTCTTCACCTGCAAAGCCCCTGCTCGTGATGCCATGGTGGGCTCGGCGATGAGATCCGTCATGTCGTCCTGGCGGTCTTGGTCTTGTAGCACAGGAATGGAAACCTTTGGCTGATTCCTCAGGACTCCACGCCTGCGCTTGCTTCCTTAGCACCAAAGAGGAAACCTGCCGCTCTGCGCCCGCTGGCACCCGCCTGGCCTTGGTCATCATGGCTTGCATCATCCGAACCTCATGAGATGGGCGCTTGCATAGGAATCTCCACTCCTCATGGGTCGTCTTGAAGAGGCCGCCCCCTCCGGAGGTCTTAGCGTCATCCGCCTCGTGAGGCTTGGCCCCTCGCTAGGGTTGTCGGCGTCCTGGGAACCGGGGTACCCAGACTTGCCTGCCTCCAGCCCATGGCATGGCTCTATCAACGGCCTGGTACAGCCCATCTTCAGCACCAACTACTCAAGACCCTCGCAAGGGGCCAAGCCTCGCGAGGCGGACGGCGCCAAGACCTCCGAAAGGAGCGGCCTCCCTAGGCCGGCTCCCGAGGAGCGGAGATTTCCATGCGAGCCCTCACCTCGTGAGGTTCGGATGACGCAAGCCATGACGACCAAGGCCAGGCGGGCGCCAGAAGGTGCAGTGCAGCAGGTTTCCTCTTTGGTTAAAGAGGCAAGCGCAGACGCAGAGTCTTGAGGGATCAGCCAAAGGTTTCCATTTCCATGCTACAAGACCGAGACCACCAGGACAGCAGGACGGAGGTCATCGCCGAGCCCACCACGGCATCACAACCAGAAGCTTTGCAGGCGAAGACCACCTTTCGTCAGCATAAGATGCACTTCTTGTACCCTTTCAAATTGGCCATTGTGGGATCCCTTCTGCCTAGTTTTGGAGGAAGAGGACCAAGGCCGCTATAAATATAGGTTAGCGACCACCATAGAAGGGACAGATCATTCAGACCACCCGAACCCTCACCAGCTCACACCAATACAAGAACCTGCCTCCTGAGGTTGTTCTTCCTCTTTACTAGTTCATCCTCAGCCCACCTCGAGGCTAATCAACCACAAAGCAAGAGTAGGGTATTACACCGCAAGGTGGCCGGAACCGGGGTAAACAACAGTGTCTCTTTCCTTTCCCGTTCTAGCTAAGCCTTGGGGATGACGAGTTGGCAGACTGAGGGGATCGAGTTCTTCGCACGCACCCCTGAGTCTGAACCTTTCTTGGGTCTGCGGTGCCCTCAATCTGACATTTGGCACGCCAGGTAGGGGTGTGTCGGATCCTCTCTTCCGCCGATCGACTCGCCACCGCTCCGCCGTTCTCATGGTCGACGCTTCTCGAGCCCACGCTGAGCACTAGGCCACTCGGCCTGCCCGGGCAGTGCTTTCCACCCAGGAAGACCTCCACTCTGCGCTCCTCGTAGCCAGCATGCCGCCCAGCATCATCGGTCGTAGGCGGCACGGACCGCCACCGCCCGCTCCCGCGCCGCGCTGCAACTGTGCCACCATGCGGTCTTCGAAATATGCCACGACAATGGCGCTACACACCCACCAGGAGCAGGCAAACAACCAAGCGACGCTCATTGTGGCACGAGAGCTGCTATGATGCAGGCTGGTGTAGGCGGCCACGACGCCCTGCTGGAGCGGGTGGCCGAGCTGCTCGATGCCGCTTGCAGAGCCGCAACACCTTTTTGCACCTTGCCTATGTCGCGAGCACTGCCGGGGGCATGTGCCGACCCCTGCTACACCCGCGCGCCCCTCCTCGAGGGGCCCTAAGGACCTTGCGCCACCAACTTGGCCCGCGACGCCGCTCATCATACTCTGGATACGTTACCTCCGGGCATGGCAAGGCCGGACGTCCCCTCTTGGGGCCGCGCCGAGATGCCGCCCTACGGCCGTCATGACCTGGCACTAGGCATGGAAAGCAGCGACGCCAGACGCCCAGGCGACGACTCGAGGGTTGCGGCTTCAGGCACCCCTATATCTCCACTATCAAACACGCTGTACACGCCAAGAAGAAGCCCTTGCCCGTTTCCCTCGCCAGCCTGGGCATCGAGGCCATGCGAGGCCGAGGATCTTCGCAAGCCACCCCGGAGCTTCACCGACGTCTTCAACAACAACAACCACCAGGTACAACCAATATCTCAGGGGCATGATTACGCTAACCATGGACCGCAGGTGAACCAAGCCACGACAACAACCATGGACCTTAGGATGATGGCCCCGCTGCAGGCGGACAGGATGCACTAGGAGCTGCCCGGGGGGAGCAGGCGCCAGGGCCTCCTCCGTGCTGCATGGAGCAAGGCGCCGCCATGACGGCGGTGCATGTCGCATGAAGGTAGGCCCCCTACCGAGGAAGGCGCGGGTGAGCCCTTCCCCTCGGCGGTTGGGGAATGCGATCGCCGGGGCACCGCTAGCGTGCCCCTTGGTCTCGTCTTGGTTTTCGGACGCCCCAACGGTGGTCGGGGGAGGCATAGGGCGGGGCCCTCGTCAGGCGCCATGGACACCCGTGAAGATCTCTGCTCGTCACACTCTCACGTAATAATGAGTTGGGGCTGTACACGCCCCCGGAGTCTCCTAAGCGCCGCCCTCGGGCCTCATGGGGGCTCCCACCCACGTCCAAGTGGAAGCACCATGCTCCGCACTGGCCGTCGACACTGTCCCCAATGACTATGCCCACGCCCAATGGAAGCACTTAGCTCCGCGCTAGTGAGAAGACTAGTTAGGTACCGGACACAGCCATTTGCTTTTGCCCCCTGTCTGTAACCCAATTTGCCATCTTTTGGAATGAGATTTGGAGTTTCGTGTGATTATCAAAGGAAAAATGGAGTGGGGGGGGGGAGATTTTTCTTTGTTCACGGTGATTTCTTGCCTTTTGGTTTGTGTTTAAGAATAAGGCTCACGCCTACCCCCCCTCCCCGGTGAGCGCCCCGCGAGTGGGGGCTGAGCGTGGTATGCGCGTGTCGAGCATGCTCGGGTTAGCCCAAGCGGTGCTGAGGCCCCCTCGGGGTCAGGAATGCAACTGTCACAGGATCACCGCGCGCACACCTTGTCGTAATCCGGCAATTGGCTCCTCAAAAGGCCCTCTCGGGCGGGCTAGTAGGCTCCCTAGGGAGCTAAAACCCCCACGAGCCTCCGGAGGACTCACCTCGGGAGAGGAGTGCTTCTGCAACACAGAAGCCGCTCAAGTCCAACAACACCAAAGATAAGTCATGACAGTTACCGTGGTCGGGAGCCTCCTGGTTCACGACAGCACATACCAGAATCTATCTCAAAAGCATATCATCATTTCATACATCATAAGGGGCCTCCCCCCTCTTCAAATGTGATTTCACGCCCCATAGGTCCGTACACAAATTTTTTGGCATGCAGGTCATAACAGGAAGGGAAATGCTGGCCTAGCCAGATGCGATGCCGCCGGCGTCATCCTCATCATCACCGACCACACCGCCTTCCTCGGCTGCAAGCACGACCGTATTGTCTTCAGGGGCAAACTCCGCGACCAGGTCGTCCACATGGTCATCCACCCAGTTCGCCAGATCACCCTGGATGACCGTGGGCACGGGGGCTATCGTGATGTCGAAGTGAAAATCAGGATCAGGGCCAAGAAGGTTGCTAAAGACACGCGAGAACGCTCGCCCAAGGTGGCCCTGACTTCTCTCTTCGACAAGCTGGCGAGCCCTCGTGGCCCGGGCTTCCAGGCGGGTCACGACTTGGGTGAAGAAGAGGAGGTAGCTAGTGTCATCATATTCGTGCGGACGGGAGACGTTTTCTTCACAGATTGTGTCTAAGGCCCGGTTGGCCCTGACCCTGAGGTCCATGACCATCGAAGAACGCCCGCGCTGCATCAATCGATGACAGTCCGCTTCATTTCTGGCCTTCTCCACAAGAGACATGACGCCCACGACCTGCTGGTGGAGCGAGTACAGGTCGGCTCGGGCGGAGGCCAAGTCGGCTTGGGCGGAGGCCCGAGCCTCTTCTGCGGCCCTCTCGCGCTGCTCTGCTGTGGCTAGCTTCGCCCTAAGGGCGATGGTCTAGCCCTCAAGCTTGACCTGTTGTTGTTGTAATCGGGTCTCCTGGAGCCTCAACTCCCGACAATGCTCGTCAGCAAGAGCCACGCGAATATTCACCAACCTTTGTTCGAGCTCCTGCTGGACCTTGGCTTCCCGAGCGGCAAAGGCGTCCTCAGCCGCGGTAGCTTGGCGATCCCTCACCTCCAATCGCTCGAGCTCCAGGCTGTGCTCCAAGGCCTCAAGTGCCAGTGCGTCCTCATTTACCTGGACCTCCTTCTCATCGGAGGGGGCCTTTGCTTGGCGGTGCCGCCAGGGCGCCCCTGCGTGCATGGACCCGTCCCTCAAGGGTGGCGTTTGAAGCTCGAAGCTCTTTCTCCCACTCCTCGGCCTCATGATGGCAGTCGACGGCCCTGGCTTCCTCCAGAGCGCGGGCGCAAGCCTCGTGAGAAGCCGCGAGGGATACATGGGCGTCCGCACAGGCGCGCTCATGCTGCAGATGCCCGAGGTTGATGGCGACCATTAGCTGGTGCCACTCGCGTGCTAAGCGGAGACCCTCCGCCTCGAGGCGGGCATTGACATCGACGAGCTCTCCTCCAAGCCGACTCAGCGCGCCCATTGCTTCCTGGAAAAGGTCATGACGGACGGTGCTGTGCCCGCGTGCGAGCTCCAGCGTGCGGCTGAGCCCTTCCTCCGTGTCAGGGGCTGCCGTGGAGGCGCGGGACGACTCGCCCGCCTTCGGTAGGGGGCTGGACACCGGCGCTCCTTCAATTGATCCCTGGGCCTTGTTGAAGGCGCTGCGCATCTCGGCCTCACCGCTCGAGGATGACACCAATGCTAGGGCAGCCCAACCACCAACCAGCATCAACAGAGGAGCCCTCGGGATGCCCCCTATGCCCAAAGGTAATCGTGGAGGGAAGGTCCTAGGATCATAGGCTCATGGACCCCAGCGATGCTCCCGATGATAACCCACAAGTATAGGGGATCGCAACAGTTTTCGAGGGTAGAGTATTCAACCCAAATTTATTGATTCGACACAAGGGGAGCCAAAGAATATTCTCAAGTATTAGCAGTTGAGTTGTCAATTCAACCACACCTGGATAAGTTAGTATCTGCCGCAAAGTATTTAGTAGCAAAGTAGTATGATAGTAGAGGTAACAGTAGCAAAAGTAACGATAGCAGTTTTGTAGTAATTGTAACAGTAGCAATGGAAAAGTAAATACGCAAAGCACAATATGTGAAAATCTCGTAGCACTACAAAAAAAGACACATCCATGACATTTTGGGCCGACCGATTTTTTTTTCTGTCATACATATGACACTTCTTGTGGGGACCCCGACTCATAAGTCGAGATCACCGAATGCACGTGTACAGTGATACCAGAGACCAATGCTCACTGAACACACAGAAGCTGAATAACAAGAGTCTTACATCCATACATACCGTCTTACACAAATTATGACCATTATGGTCAAGTCTTACATTGATAAAGCCTTAAGGGCTGAACATCAAATGAAATGCAAGCAGCGGAAATCTTTGTCGATAAGTAGAATCCATGCCATCTGCCTTAACCCTACAGGCATTCTGACTGGGGAACGTCCTAGTTCGCATGTTCGTCTCCAAAGAACTCTTCTTCGAACTCCGGTTCTTCCATGCCTGGCCAATTAAATAACTAGTGGCAAGCCAATGAGTACTTTGAATGTACTCGCAAGCAACCCATGTTTTGGTCCAAGATGTAATAATACAAGATATAGGTAAACTTTTGCAGAAAGCTAGTTTTGAGTGCAATGACATGTTCAACAACTTGTAAGACATGCATCAGGAGAATTCAAGTAACCATGAGGACAGGTTACAGATATCAATATAAATAGAGTGGGCACCAACCCAACTCAATCATGTCAAGTCCCTTGACTTGACCCAAGTAGTTTTATCAACACACACACACACGGTTTGTAAACATGTGGACGTAGCCCAAGAGAGGTTACCCAACTATCCTTGACCGTGGACACGGCTATTCGAATAGTTTGACACTCTGTAGAGGTTGCACACTTTACCCACAAGATCCGGGGAACTTCCGTGTCATCCACGACGCGCGGTACCTCAAGTACCCGGGGTAAGCACCCGATCACTACCTTTCCCTAGACGACACTAACAAGGAGTCCACTCGTTGCTCCGTATCCTCATGATGTACATCATACGAGACTCACTCGAGATCGTAACATCCGAGAGGGGACACAACGGTGTATCCGGTGCCCTATGAAAATAGTCATGGCCGCCCTACCTGGCACGACCCCGTCCCGAGAGCGAGCACAACTCTCCCCCGTCACTAGTAATGCAGGCTCCAAGCTAGTATCGGCCTAGGTAATCAATAATGCCCTTTCCCATACAAGGGTAGAGTGGTTGCACATGTAAGGTTGGAATAATGGTCGCAACTTAAACCAATCCGTTTTGAAAACAACACACACTTGCCTCGATAAACCACTTCGTCATCAAGTGGCTACCCAACTCATCATCTCCCCCGGGCATAAGTGGCACCCGATGGGGTTTTCGAAAAGTCTTTTGAAAATACTTTGTCTCCATCACCATGCATATTCCCGTCCCTTTTTGCATAGCACTACTTTAGCATCCTATCTACTCCCACCAGCATAACCCTCATAAGAAGGTAGGGTCATGCACAATGCAAGTATCAACGAGGAAGTACGGTGGCAAACCATCAAAGTGGTTACTATCTCATCATGATTCCGTTGCAACAACAATATGGTGCTATATGACATGCATAAAAAGGGTTTCATAGACATGGTCAAAGGGCTGCTTGCCTGGCTCAACAAAGTCTTATGGGTCTTCAAAGTCTTCTGGTCCAATTCCTTCGTCAGCAACGCAATCTATCGTCGCAAAATAATAACGAGAAAAAAATAAGGCAATAATAAAACAGAAAAACCAAAGTGCTCAGAAAAATGTCAACTCATTTTTGTTAAATACTAGGGTGAAAACTAAGAAGGGAAAAATTCCTAGTTTTGGATTTGGAGAAGCAGAATAGGAGAAATGGATTTACAAAGGTATATTTAAATGCTTAAAATCACATTTAAATATTTAAAGTGAAGAAAAGGTTGTTGGATTTGAATGAAAGTTGCACCATTAAATAGGTTGCAATACTTTAGGAATTTAGGAGTTGGAATTAATTTATTTGGACAAATATTTCATCCTGTGGAATTTTTACAAGTGTGATAGAAAAGAAAAAGGGGAAGGGGCACTGTGCCTGCTGGGCCAGAACAGCCGCAGGGCAGCGGCCCAGCCAGCGAGGTAGCCCAGCGCGCTGGTGCACGCGTGCGCGCCAGGTTTAAACCTGACGGGCGGGGCCCAGGCCTCAGCGAGAGAGAGAGGGGCGATGGAGGGGAGAGGCTGACAGGCAGGGCTCGCCTGTCATCCCTAACCCCGAGTCCAGACGGCCGGCGAGCTCACCAGCGACGATGCATGGTGGTGGTTGCGGTCGCCGGGGTGGCCTTGTTCGCCGGCGACGAGGAGGCATGGCGGAGGAGCGTCGGGTGGTGGTCATTCCGGTTGACTCCGGTTGCAAACGAGGCGGGGGAGAGAGGGGAAATGATCAGTCGGAGGAGGCGGTTTCAGATCGGGGCAGAGGAGGAGCAGGGGAGGCCTGTACCTCACGAGCTCCGGCGAGCCGAAGCGGCGGAGCTCGAGCTCGATCTCGAGCTCGGGCGGCTCTGGAGACGAACTGGGGGTGCAGGGGGATGACTTGGTGGTACAGAGAGCGAGTGGTGAGGAGAGGAGAGCTCGGGGAGGCCCTTAAATAGGTGAACGGCGGGGTGCCATGGACCCGTGCGCCAGCGAGCTCCTGCTCGTTGCCACAGGGCTCGGGAGGAGCTGGCGCCGTGTCTGGGGTGTTTCTAGGTGTGGACTACGCCGAGGGGAGCTAAGGGAGAGAGTGGGGAGGGGTCAGAGACTCCGCGCGTGTGAGCCGTGCCATTGGCGCGCTCGGGCGGCCAGCGTGCGTGCGAGCAGGGGCGAAAGAGGGGGACCGAGGAGGGGGACAGAGGCGTGGCATGTCACAGACGTCGAGGCGCATCATCGGGCGCGCTGGGGAGGCCCGAGGTGGTTGGAAGGGGGCGGCTATAGTGCGGGAGCGTACTATAGCGCGCTCCAGAGCGTGCAAATGGCTGGCATAGCCATTTTTTATGCAATGTGGGCGCGTCCAAAGGTGTCTGGTAGCTCAAGGGGGGAGTAAAGAAGTAGGAGATGGCCTTGGATGCCCTGGGTGTCCAGTAGGAGAAGAGAGAGGTAGAAGAAGAGGAAGAAATGGGCTGTCCAGAGAGAGAAAGTGGGGTTTTACCCATCCAATTATTGAGCTATGGGTTTGCCATTGTTACTGGAGGTGAAAGGGGACTAGGAGGGGTTGTGGTAAAAAGTGGAGCTCATGGAGATTAGTGGAAGAGCCCCAAACAGGGTTTTTAGTTAACATGCAGAAGGTGTTTGATATGGTTTTGGGGTACTTGCACTAATTTACTTCTTGTGGCACTTGGCAGGGATGTTTGTCATGACAAAATGACAGGGAAAAAGGAAGATGAGCTCATTTGGAAGAGTTTGCTAATGAAACTTTGGCAAACCCTAGAAATTAGCAGAAATGAACTTGTGTAGATCTAGTTGAGCAAATCACTTCTCCTTGATGCACCACTTGCTGTAGTGGACTCATTTGGTCATGTGAACATGCTCACCAAAGTTGGGGTCAAGGAGAGAAAGTTGGTAGTACAAAGTTGTTCAAATTTGATTCTGGTCACACAGAGGTTTTGGGGCATTTCGGTGAACCAAAATGACTTTAATTGACATGAGGCCTTGCAAGGTGATCACAACATGCATTTGTGACTTGCTGGATTTTCCTTAGATTTCTATGAAAATATTTCCTGTAGAAATATTTCAAATCCTTGAAATGGGTAGAAATGGTTTTGGGAGGTTTTGTCCAATATTTTGAACATGACCATGTGTTGAAACTCTTATATATGGAAAATATATGTCCACTGAGTTTCCCTGATTTTTGTCAAATATTTTTGAAACAATAAAATAATTTTTCCCTATTAAAGACCATTTCTGGCCTTAAGAAAAATCTTTTAAATATAATAGGAAAATAGCTTTTAAAATTATATTTTTGTGGTTTATGGGAGTCCTATATCTAATAGGTCTCAAATATACTCTTTGAAATATTTTTCATACCCCAAATCAAGTACTTGCAGTGCAAACCTCAATTTAGGGGTTTTTGGGAAGCTAATTTTTGAAAATACTATTTGGCCAAATTATTTTGGTATGGAAATATTATATTGCACTATACACATGGCATGATCATTGGGCAGATGTTTGGGGCAAGGAGATGAAGTGTATAAGGTGGAGTTGTGTTGACTTTAAAGAGCACTTCAAAAAAATCACAGAGAGAAAACCAACTCCAAATAAAAGCCAAATAATGCAAAAGTTTTTGTTGGTCCAAAGTTTCATGCTTTAATAATGCAAATGAAATGTTACAAAATGCAGGGTGTGACACTTCTATGATGATAATTGTGACAAAACCCAGCATCATAGATGTGGTGGGCTCCTACTTCTATGACAAAAAATCATGACAAAAAATGGGCTTTTCATCTTGGGCGGGCCGGAGACGTAGTTGCATGACATTCTTCGGGCTGTCCATGATGGAAAAAACCGTGGTAGAAGCGAGGGGGAGGAAAATTTTGGGGAGTTGCCGGTTACGGTGGGAGGTCGGGGGCCGAGCGATGCGCGTTTCTCTCGTACACGTGCGAGGCGTTGGCTCTAACTGAACCCGAGCGAGGCGTTGGGCTCTAACTGAACCTGAGCGATTGCACTGCAGGCTACGCGTTACTGAACCCGAGCGATCGATCGATTGCTGTTAACTGAACCCGATGGAGCGATTCCTTCGCTACTGCTGCTAACTGAAGCCGATCGATTGGCTGAACAGTGAGCGTTGCGGGGGGGGGGGGGGGGGGTTGGATGAACAGTGAGCGGTGTCGTTGCCTCTGGATGAATAGGAGCCCGTGGTGTTGAGGGCTAGATGAACAGTAGATGGTGGAGGGGTGGCCGTGGAGGGGTGGTTGAACAGGACCCCGTGGTGTGGAGGGCTGGATGAACAGTAGACGGTGGAGGGGTGCCCATGGAGGGGTGGTTGAACAGTAGCCGGTGGAGTAGCGCGCAGGTGGAGGCTGGATGAACAGGAGCCCGTGGAGGCTGGAGGAGGTTGACGGTAGCCCGTGGAGGCTGGAGGACGTCGACGGTGGAGATGAACAGTATCCCGTGGAGTCCCGTTTTGCGGTACGCCACACCCATCCCGATGAACAGGACCCCCGTTTCGACCGTAGCGCTCCAACACAACTCCGTTTCATCCGTTTTGCGGTACGCCACACCCCTCCCGATCAACAGGACCCCCGTTTCGACTGTAGGAGGTCTGTTTCCTCCATTTTGTGGTATGCCACACCCCTCCCGATCAACAGGACCCCCGTTTCGACCGTAGGAGGTTTGTTTCCTCCGTTTTGCGGTACGCCACACCCCTCCCGATCAACAGGACCCTGTTCCGAATGTAGGAGGTCCGTTTCCTCCGTTGTGCGGTACGCCAGGCCTTGTTTCCATCGCCTGTTCTGTCCAAGCCGGTTGGCTCCCACGCGTTCCGTTGCCTCCTGATGAACACGACGCATTCCGTTTCCTCCCCATGAACACGACGCATTCCGTTGCCTCCCCATGAACACGACGATGACGTTGTTTCTCCATTCCGACCCAGCCATGTACACAAGCCCTGGCCGTACGTATGCGCGAGTAGGCGTTCGAGACCCTGCCCATATGTACGTACGTGGCCGTATTTTCTTTCTTGCATCCTCGCTGCTGTATGTATGTATACATGCTACGTGCACGCCTCTACTACGACACATGCGCGCCTCTACAACGACCAGTATGTACGTACACGTTCGCGACCAGAATGACAATGCTACGTACGCTTCGACCAGGTGGGTCCCGACTATCAGGCACTTCGTTGCCTGCGAAGATGTAGCTGGTGGGTCCCAGTAGTCAGGGGGCGAATCGTTTTTTTTTTGCCCGGACGCACTTCCTTGCGTGCGAAGATGTAGCTGGTGGGTCCCAGCAGTCAGGGGGGCGAATCATTTTTTTTGCCCAGACGCACTTCCTTGCGTGCGAAGATGTAGCTGGTGGGTCCCAGTAGTCAGGGGGAAATGTTTTTTCACGAAATACAGTGGCCCGTCCGGTGGGTCCCAGCTGTCAGGTGGAGGAATCATTATTTTCCGTGTAATTAGGAGGCACTTCCTTGCTGCGGCCGTGGACCCAGCTGTCAGCCTCTCCACGTACAGTCCACGCCCAATGGAAGTCGTTCCTTGACCACGTTGACCACGCCGCGCCGAGAGTACCAGGGCGGTGGACGACGGAGAGGCCTAGGAAGGGGACGACGGGGAGCCGTGGAAGACGCGGCAGTGGAAGCCCGCGTGGCGAGGAGTACGAGGGTTCACTGGTTCGGCTGCGGTGTGAGGCTGCCATCGCCGCAGGGCCTGGCCAGCGGTGGGAATAGTAGGGGACGGTGAGGCCTCCGTGGCAGCACAGCCGGCCACGGGAGGCAGGAGCATGTGGCACGACCGGCGCTGCTTTGGGCGGCTGGAGCAAGAAGACCAGAGGTTGAAGAAGCACTACGGCCGTTGGATGGACATCGTATGGTCACTGGAGCTAGAATCGTTCATATTGACTAAAGTTGACAAAGGCCCTCGTCCCAGTCAACTTAGTAGGCCCACAAGTCAGCCTCCCACCATGGTGGGTCCCAGCTACCAAGGGGAGTATTCATTTTTTTGTGTGTAATAAGGAGGCACTTCCGGTGGGGCCGAGCTGACAGCGCGGGGAACGTTTTTTTCGCGAAATACGCTGGCCCGTCTGGTGGGTCCCAGCAGTCAGGGGGGAAACGTTTTTTTCGTGAAATAAGGTGGCCCGTTCGGTGGGTCCCTGCTGTCAGGTGGAGGAATAATTATTTTGCGCGTAATAAGGAGGTACTTCCTTGCGGCCGCCTGGACCCAGCTGTCAGCCTCTCCACGTACAGTACTCTTCCGATGGAAGTCGATCATTGACCACGTTGACCACACCGTGCCGAGAGCACGAGGGGGTGCTCTGGACGATAGCGAGGCCTAGGAAGGGGATGACGCGGAGCCGGGGAAGACGCAGCAGTGGTAGCCCACGCGGAGAGGAGTACGAGGGTTCACTGGTTCGGCTGCGGTGTGAGGCTGCCGTCGCCGCAGAATAACAGGGGGTGTGGGTGAGTAGGGGCGGTGAGGCCTCCGCGGCATCACAGCCGGCCACGAGAGGCAGGAGCACGCGGCACGACCGGCGCTGCTTTGGGCGGCTGGAGCAAGAAGACCAGAGGTTGAAGAAGCACTATGGGCGTTGGATGGACATCGTACGATCACTGGAGCTAGAATCGTTCATATTTACTAAGTTGACAAAGCCCTCCGTCCCCGTCAACTTAGTTGGCCCACAAGTCATCCTCCCACTATGGTGGGTCCCATCTAGCAGGGTGGGTATTCATTTTTTTGTGCGTAATAAGGAGGCACTTCCTTGCGTGCGAAGATATAGCTGGTGGGTCCGACATGTCAGCGGGGGAATGTTTTTTCGCGAAATACAGAGGCCCTTCCGGTGGGTCCCAGCTGTCAGGGGGAGGAATCATTATTTTGCGCGTACAGTCCACGGCCAATGGATGTCGTTCGTTGACCACGTTGACCAGGCCACGCCAAGAGCACCATGGCGGTGGACGACAGCGAGGCCTAGGAAGGGAACGACACGGAGCCGGGGAAGACTCGGCAATGGTTGCCCACGCGGTGGGGAGTACGAGGGTTTACTGGTCCGGCTGCCGTCGCCGGAAAATAACAGGAGGTGTGGGTGAGTAGAGGAATGGCCTGTCCAGCAATGAAGTAGGGTGGGGCGGTGCGGCCTGTGCGGCAGCACAGCCGGCCATGGGAGGCGGGAGCAGGCAGTCCCACGAGAGCTAGTTTGGGCGGCTGGAGCAAGAAGATCAGGTATTGAAGAAGCAGCACGGCCGTTGGATTAACATCAAACGGTCACTGCTGCTAGAATCGTTTGTGGACTAAGTTGACAAAGCCAAAGTACATGTCAACCTAGTAGACCCACAAGTCAGCCTCCAAATCTGTCCCAAACAACATACAGCCCGAAATTTCTAGCCAGATTAAAATTAATTTTAAATCTAAATATACCTTAATTTAAATTCAATGAAATTTTACCCGCACAAAAACAATGAAATTTAAAATATCAAAATCCGAAAGAAAACAATATTTGGGAACTAATTGCCTATTTGCTGTATTTTTTTCATTTTACAGCCCATTTATTATTACTTATAGCCCATTTCTTATTACTTATAGCCCATTTCTTATTACTTATAGCCCATTTTCTGGGCAAAATGCATCCCTCCTCGTCTTGAAAGATTTTCGGCCCAGCAGGGCGTAGAAAAGCAAGTAGGCCTATGTTGGTTATTCTGCAAAAAACAAAATAGCTGGCTAGCCATTTTCCAGAAAGGAAAAAAACAAACTGGGCTGGTCATGTGCTAAACATATGAAATAAAAGCCTGGGCTAGATGGGCCATGGGTCCCGCACAACCTAGTTGATACCCTTCTCCGTCCCGAAAAAACAAAATTACTGCGCGCGCTGCTGGGTCCCTACTGTCATCCTCACCATGTATAGTCATCTCCTTATTCCTCTCGGTTGTTGACCATGTTGACAACACCGGAGGGCGGCGCCGCGGCGAGCGAACCAAGGCGGAGGACGATGGTGAGGTCTCGGACGGGAACGAATAGGAGCCGGGGAAGATCACAGCCAACCGTGGGAGGCGGGAGCAGGCGGTCCCGCTGGCGCTGGCTTGGCTTTGGCGGCTCGAGGAAGAAGAGACTGAAGAAACGTGACAGACGTTGAATGTCAATCGAACGGTCAAGGTTGGCACAATCGCTTTTTGACTAAGCGGACACCAAGTAGCATACTTTTTTATATATAGGAAGAAAACTGCGAGGAAAATGTGTTCGTCTGCCATCCTCCTCACAGGGAACGTTCGCCAGATAAGTGACTAGCACCCTTGGTTTTCAACCGAGAGGTCTTGGGTTCGAGTCCGAGGAACTCTCTATTTTGTCCTCCTTCCTTCCTCGCAAAAAAAGGGAAAGAAAATCAAAGACTTGGGAAGGCGTACAGAACAAGCTAGTGTACCAGTAAAGAGACGTCGCCGAGTTTTAGAAAAAAGAAAGACGTGCTCCTGTAGCTGGTTCGAATCCAAACCTAGACTATGACTATATATGGTGCTATGCTACTCTGCAAGTAATGAAACTGACATATCCAACGTTCACTTCTCCTCTTCTCTACTTACTCTGCCTAGCATCAGAAGCTCTGGCCGCAGCAACCATGTCCGCTGGTTGCTCGTCCACCTGCTCTTCAGCAGGCAACAACCAGATATGCGCCAAGTCGCCACCCGTACCATCGCCTATGGGTCTCATCACACCCCCGCCGGCATGCGCACCGCAGCCGATTGCTCATCGCAACCCGCTGCCGTTGGTGTGGTGCCACTGCTGCAAATCACGCAGAGTCATCCGTCGCGTCTCAACCACAATCCGCAACCCTGGCCGAGTCTTCTACAAATGCCCGAATCATGGGGTAATAATATGTTTAAGTGTTGTTCTGCTGCTTTCAGTTGCTGATTTTTTTAATAGTTTGGTTGATGATCTTCCAATTTGATTCATGCAGAAAAGGGAAGATTCGTGTGATTTGTATTTCTAGGAAGTTGCTGATGTGGGGGAATGCAACTATGCTGATTATTTGGTTAGCCGAGGAATCCCAATACCAGCAGGTTGGGGTGTTGGACAAGTAACTGAAGGAACGGCAAAAGAGGAAGATGCAGAGCAGAAGGTTAAAGATGTAGTTCCTCCGATCATGGCCAAGCAACAATTGCTGAACGACCTTGACAGCAATGAGGAGATGAAAGAGCTTGTGAAGATAATGGGCAAAATCGATGTGCCCTGTAGGATGATTGTCTCTTTATTTGCAGTGTATGTAGCACTCGTGATGTATTCAGTGGCTACGACATGAGCACTTTGCTGAAACTAGTAATGAATGAAACCTGTGTAGCAGGCTGGGCGTAGTGTTGTGAACATCTAATGATTTCTATTAACGGAAATCAGGGGGTATCCCCTTTTGCTCATATAAATAAATAGATAGCAGAGGCCCTGCCGGGTCAGCTTTGCTCTCATTCGAAGACGTTGAGCAAATTGCAGTCCAACAACAAACTATGTCATCAAATTCAAGTTTCACAGCCAAATATGAGTACAACTAAACAACAATGTCATCATGTTTTAGTTGTCATACAATCACCAAACACAAATCAGCATACATAACAAGTGACGTTCTCACAGCAAAATACTAAACAACATGTTCATCAGGTTTCAGTTGTCATAGCAAACACAATTTCACATAATAGATAAAAAATGTGTTCTGACAGGCAAATACAACAAAAGCAATGTAATCATCATCCGCAGCAGCAGCGTCAACATCTTCGCCATGTGTATCAGTCTGAATCGTAATTCCCCACGGTGTCATCTTCTTCTTCGTCCTCAACGTCCTCGAACGTTGGCTTCTTCTTGATCAACTCTTGTATGTCCACAGCACGACATACAATATTTTCGCCAGCGTCATTGACGTGATGGTTCTCAAAGATATTAGGAACATCTGTGTTATCTTGTACATCAGGAGCAGTGTAAGCATCATCTTGTTGTGCAACTTCATTAAACGGATTCCTCTGCTCAAACCTTTGCAATACTCTCTAGTCATCGCTACGTGCAAATGTGTCTTCCAAGAAAAATATCTGTGTTGCTTGATTTGCCAAAATAAAAGGCTCGTTGGTCTGGTACGCCGCCTTGACATTGATGGATTTGAAATAATCATCAACTCTGGGTTTTGCGATCCTTGAAAACAGGTTATACCAACGACAGCACAACAGAACCACACACCGATGATCCTTGAAACTGGAGATATACTGCAACTGAACAATGTCTGTTATGTTAGCATACATTTCAGTTGTCTCTTTGTCATACGTATCCGTGCTCATGATGGCACTGTTTTGTGTCTTCCTGCCTTCATCTCGTGCAAGGGTGTTGTAGCGCACATCTCCAACAACGCAAGATTCATAATGTCTTACCCGAGTATCAGGACCCATTGCTAGTGAGTAAAGGGCATCATCAACTGCCTGCCCATCCTCTCGCATCTTCTTAACCTATGGTTAGAAAATAGACAAGCTAATCATCTTATGTACTCAATATATTAAAAAAACTGACAGTGCACTTCAAAAGCTTACATGGTTCTTGAACCATTTTGCAAATCCTACCATAACCAGTTTGTCAATGTTTCTTGGATTTTGCGGCAGTAACTCCTCTTTGTAGATGCTGCACAACATAGTGATCGCGTCAAACATCTAAATATATAAGAATGTGATGCAAGTTTAGTAGATTACGATGTATAAGCTGCAGTACTGCACTTACTTGATATAAGGTAGTATCTCAGGACAGTTATTGAACACATACCAAACCATTTTGTCCAAATCTTTAGGTTTGTCCTCTTGTCGACTCTTCCCTGTAACTCGAACAGAATAATCGAAAACATTGAGCCTGGGATTGTCTTCACCCACCTCTTTGCTAAGCTGATCAGCTGTTTCAATGTATTTTGAGCAGAATGTCAATGCTTGTGTAGCAATGTAGGCCTTTGCAATGGAACCCTCGGGTCTAGCTCTGTTCCTAACATAGCCCTTGAAAGTGCCTAGCCGCCTTTCAATAGGGTACATCCAGCCATACTGTACTGGACCTCTAAGTAGTGCCTCATCAGGTAGATGAACAGCCAAATACACCATCACATCAAAGAAGGCTGGAGGATATATCTTATCAAGGTCGCATAGGATAGTTGGTATCTTGTCTCTAAGACGCTCCAAAGCATCTATCCTGATATTTCTACTGCAGAGTTCCCTGAAGAATTGTCCCAACTCTGCAACTGCTCTGTATAAGTCAGGGCGGCCCAATCCTCTAAGGATAACAAGTAAAACCCTTTGAAGTAGGACGTGGCAGTCATGAGTTTTCAACCATTGTACCTTGTTTCCATCTGCACTGACTCTCCTTTCAGGGTTGGAAGCAAATCCATGTGGGAATCTCACATGTGATAGGACCTCGCAGAATTCTTTTCTTTTTACCTTGTCCAAGACGTACACAGCTGGTGCCATATCCCGTGGTTTACCTTCATCTTGCACCTGCAAATCCTTTCTGATACCCAGGTGTGTCAAATCAATCATAGATTTTAAGGTATCTTTCGTCTTGCCTTCAATGTTAAGAAGTGTGCCGATAATGCTGTCACATATATTTTTCTCAAAGTGCATCACATCAAGATTATGCCGCAGATCCAAATCTTTCCAATACTCCAAGTCCCACAAAGTGGACCCGCGGGTAAACAATAATCTCTCTTCTACCGTGCCATGCTTCCTTTTCGTGCTACCATTACCAGGATGGTTTCCTGGTGTAATATGCCTGACCTTCTCTAATTCCACTTGCAACTAATCGGCGGTGAGCCTCTTTGGCGCATCACGGTTTTCATGCTTTGCATTGAACACATGTCCTCGGTATTTTCTAGGATGCGGCTTGTCCTTGGCAAGGAAACGATGGTGTCCAATGTAACAGATCTTGCTAAGTATTGCGTATGACAGCAGATTTCTATCACAGCGAACACATGCATTGTAACCATGTGTCGTTCGCCCTGACATAGTGCCCAAAGCCGGATAATCATGGATGCACCAAATTACAACAGCACGCAGAAAGAAATCAGCTGGTGGGCTGCTATATAGGTCTCGAGTGAGAACACCCTTCCATAGCTGTTGAAGTTCCTCCACAAGAGGCTCCATGAACAAATCAAAAATCCTTTCTAGGACTTTTTGGACCTGGGATGAGCAAGGCCATCATGTAGTTTGATTCTTTGGTGCAGACATTTGGAGGCATGTTGTAAGGGATAACAAGCACTGGCCACATGCTATATGTGGCGCTCTGGTGGCCAAATGGGTTAAATCCATCTGAAGCTAAGCCAAGTCTAATGTTTCTCGGGTCAGCAGCAAACTCTTTGTGTTTATCATTGAAGCTTTTCCACTCACTACCATGAGATGGATGGCTCATTACATTCTGATCTCTGTACTCCTGGTTCCTAGAATGCCACAGTACATCCTCTCTTGTTTCAGCATCATGAAACAACCTCTGCAATCTTGGTGTAATTGGAAAATGTCTTAGAACTTTATGAGGAACCCTCTTCACAGCATCGCCATCTTTCCATCTTGATGATTTGCATTTCGGGCATTCACTTAAGTTGGCATAATCCTTCCGGAACAGAACACAATTATTCTTACAAACATGGATCATATCATATCCAATTCCAACTACACGAAGGAAATTCTTCATTTTACTGTAGGTGTGTGGCAGCTCAGACGCATCTGGGAAAGATTTGCGGAAAGCAGCCAACATCGCATCGAATGATTTGTTGGTCATCCGCTCAGATGTCTTCACCTGAAGAAAGGTGACCATAGCTGAGAATACTGACAGCTTATTTCCTGGGGTGACAGCAACATTGCATTGTTCCAACATGTGGGTCCACCATTTTTCTTCTGCAGGTGAAAGTTCACGGAATGCACGAGCATTTCGTAGCATTGTTTTAATGTTGGTCAAACTCACTGGCTCCGCCACCACCACCTCCTCCTCCTCTTCCACCTGAGCATCAGGCAGATCAAGATGGTGATCTGCTGCTTCCACGTAGTCAATAACATTGACGTTCACAGCTTCACCATGATGAACCCACCTAGTATATGTGACCGACATACCATACAAGTGTAGATGATTTTGCACAGTTGACTGGGGTCTTGTAACTGAATTCATACAACTGCTACACGGGCAGAGCACATCTGATTTCGGACCACCATACTCAGCTTTGATAAAGTTCATGAAGTTTTCAACCCCCTCGACATATGCAGCGGAGAATCTTCGAGCAGAAGTTATCCAAGTCCTGTCCATCTGTTAGACATAAAAATTAGTTCTTCTACTAGATATTACAGGAAAAACATATATGTTTTTTTATGAAGTCCAGAAAAAAAATACCTAGGTCGATGTCTAAATCTATGGAAAGATATTTGGACGAGCAGATCTAAGTAACGAAATATATGTAAAGCTAATTTAGCAAACAGATTTGAGTGCTAAATTATGGCAGGCTGTTTCAGCAGTCAATGAGACCGAGCACACACCATCGAACTATCGAAGGCCATCGCAGCAACAAAGATCGAGTATAAAACGGTGTAGAGCTATTTCACCTAACAGATTGGCTACTAGACCATGGCAATCTACGTCATAATAAATATATGGCAGGATATTTTAGCAACTAATCGGCCTTGGCATGCCATCTCAGCTAAGCAGATTGAGTGCAGAACAGGGCAAGGAAGCTTCTTAAGCAGAGCATATTGACAGTAAACTACTTCGGCAAACAGTGAGATTAACAGTGTCTATCAGCTAACATTCAGCGCTACACCGACATGAACGGGGCCTCAGTCTAGAATGCGTGTACCGTGGGAGAAGCTGACCGCCGTGCGTCTCCACACGAACGTCGCCAGCGGTGGCGGCGCTGAACGCCGTGCACCTCCACAAGAACGTAGCCAGAGGTGGCGGCGCGGCTAGAGGACGGCAGTCTATGAGAGCGTACTGTGGGAGCGAGAGGATCGCCGTGCGTCCCCTTGACAAACCGCGGCGCCGACGTATCGGCGCGGCGGGGAGGGCGGCTTTGGCAGAGCGAATGGAGTGGAGGGGAGCGGGGGGAGGGGGTTTGGGGAATATTTGGCCGAAGGGCGGTTGAATCGAATTTGGGGGAAATTTGTGTGTGTGGGGGGGGGGGGGGGGAGGATTTTGGTGCGGTGGGCGGGGGGAGTTTGGCGCATGGTCGGTTTCTCCAAGTGCAGTCTCACGTGTCAGTGAAGAGGCAAGCCGAAGTGCGTTCCGTTTGCATGAGCTATGTGCAGGACCGAACGTGTGTGGGGTGCAATGCGACTGCGACAGGTGTGCTGTGAGTGTACCACCTTTTTTCCTTTTAAACTAGGTGCTTCGCCCCCTCAAAAAAAATGTTGCTTCGCGCGATCCATCGATACTACTACTAGTAATCCGGTAATCCCGACTAAAACGGCACGGCCGGGTCTTTTCCCGCGCGATATGCTGGGAGGTTGGTTTAGTTTGGGTTTTTAGATTTGTCTCGGTTCAATAAAAAGTAGAGTTGGTGATGATGGTGTGCCCGTCATCCTGCAATATAGGCTGTCTGATCTATATCTAACGGATAGGAAGGAAACTATGACAATTTACCCGCACTCGCCTCCACATTTGCAGATAAGGCTTTCCCTCGTTCATCCCTTTCTCCCACAAGATCTTGATCTTCCGTGCAACGCACGGGCATCTTGCTAGTACTCCTACAATATGTATATTAATGTGAAAGTTCATATACACCGGCCGAGATTAATGCAAACACGACAGATTTTCATTACATTTCGAACTTTTATAGGACAGAAAAATAAAAGAAACCCAACCTAAACCTATTCTATGGCGGCGACTGACGTCCTCCGTCTGCGATCTCTATGTACGGGGGCCGGGTTCAAGACCCGTGAAGTGAAGGTGCGGTCTCTGGCAAGGAAGAGTAGAACACGGGATACGGACCGGCCAGTTGGCACACCATGCCCTGACGCCTCCCATGCCCTACTCATCCTCGGAGGAGTCCCTGACCTCGGCGGTGCCGGACGTTGGACGGCGGCAAGTAGGACGTGTGGCTAATGGTGCTCCCGTTGTCGGCCACCAGCGTGGCCACCGCTTGTGCGGTCGCGTCCGCGTCCGGCTACACCGCTATTGCGTCGCGAGAAGCGACTTGAGCAAGGGCGGCGACCTCGAGCTTCATCCCCGAATACACTCTCCCGTAGAGCATTCGCACTTGCGGTCATGGCGGATGTGGTGCCAGGTAGGAGGACGATGCTCTATGGTGTGGAGGTTAGCTGGGCGTTGCTGCTTTAAGTAGCGCATTGCGGTGAGGCCAAGCGTGCGGGTGCGTCATTAAGTCGCCGGAGTTGGTTCCTCGGGCACCGAGCCTCTTAACAACAACATATGAACGGACAACATGAATGCGGGCAGCTGGCGCCGGCTGGGAACACACCGCGCAACGGCACGAGGGATGAGGGCTTTGGTGTGCCAGGGTAGTTAGCTGCGGTCGTGGCAACGTTGGAGATGCCCTTTGCTCAAATGTGATCCCCGCATGTCATTGAAAAAGCAAGATGACCCGGCATGGTCTCAGGTCTAGAGGATGCAGTTGGCCGCACTACACCACTCCGCGGACGCGTCACGGCGCCCCGTGTATCCTCGACGAGCCGGGTGTTGGGGTGTGTTTGGATTGTGGCCAAAGTGCACCTTACCAAAATTTTGGTCATGACCCAAAGATTGGTCTTTGTTTGGATGGTTGCCATTTCTTTGGCATGCCAATGAACTTTAGCCAACTCTAGTTCATTTTTCTTGCCAATGTCGGCCAAATCATGGGCAACCAATACCTCAACCAAAATTTTGGCTACCCAATGCTTTGATGGGGCAACCTTGGGCACAAACCAAACATACCGTTGGTCGTGCCACAACACTAACGCCACCCTCGGCACACTGAAACCGACCGTGTCTATCGACGATATGAGCGTGTTGCTCACCGCGGTCGCCGTGTCCAGAGGCGGTGCTGGAGCTGCGCCCCGGTGTTGGCCCCAACGACCCACATGAACGGTTGTCGGTGGCGAGGAGGTCGTGGGCCAGCTCCTCCATTGGACTAGTCTGCGCTACGTCATCCCGACGGGTGTGCCCCACATGTCGGGTTCCCTGTTTTCCTGGCCATATTCAAGCGTCAGTGCTCCGCGTTGCGCATTAGGCCTTTCACTATGTAGGCCAAGGGAGACAACTTATTGTTTATTTGAGCCGTTCAAGTGTAATCATGTGGCGTTTGCTTATTTCTCATTCCTCTCCAACCCTCTTCTCCATCGATCATGTCGCCCTCCAGTCAAGTCCATCCTCCCGCATGCCTCATTTGAACATTCCGCCGAGTATCATTCGCATGTACCCACCCTAGTCCTCTTTCAATAGATCTCCGGACCCCGAGATGAAATCGAGAGGGAACGAGTGGGGGCACGTGATACCTAAGGCGGATTCAAAATTTTGAACCGGTGATCATAGCATCCGCAAATCATATATAAAGGGTATTCAATGTTCATTTCGTTTTTGAACGTACAATATACTCCCTTTTATCCTTTCTACTTTACATATAAGTTTTATGTGTAGTCCAAGTATCTCTACTATGATAAAAAAAGGTATCAACATTCAACAACGCCCAATCAATATTGTTAGATTTGTACGTACTCCTAGATTTGTACTCGAGATGGTTTCCAATTTGACTATTGACAAGATTAATAGTACTCCTTTCACATAGGTGAGTAAGTCATCTTAGGCTGTGCACCGTGACCAAGGAGGAGGGGAAAACGAGAGACATTAATGTTTATTTGCTAATTAATAGTATTGCTTGCAATGAACTAACCACTGCCTGTCATGTTTGATAGTCTCAGGTCATTAGAAGCATGCACACCCTCATCTCTTATTGGTTCATATGTCAAGAAACAAGAAACGATGTAGAAGTTAATGCACCGCGCCTACGTGTTTTGGGATTATTTGGTTTTCGTAAGATGACTTACACACTTAGACGGAGGGAGTACATGATATGTATAATGTGAAAATTATATCATTGGAAACTCCTTTCACATACGAAATTGACCATATGCTTTGTGTAAGCTGCATGTCATATATTATTACTCTAACATTTGGTCAAAGTTAGCCTCAAAAAATGCATTAGACCCTGTATGCTTTGTGTAAGTTGCATTTCATATATTATTACTCTAACATTTGTGTAAGTTGCATGTCATATATTATTACTCTAACATTTGGTCAAAGTAGTATAGTGGAAGTGGATCCTCTGACGTAGGTATCCCTGCCTTACCCTCCCTTTCGGTCACTTACTGGCGGACCCATCCTTGCTAGGCCCCGCATGTCAGTTACTCAATGGGTTCGGCCACGTCAGGGGATCCTCATCCATAGTATACTCCCTCTATTTTTATTTACTCCGCATAAAACAGAGGGAGTGGTGGTATAATAAATGACGCGGGCGGGGGAGGGGGAGGGACGTCGGTTTGCTCTCAATTGCGGTCCCACAAGCGAGCGAAAATGCAAGATGAAGCGCGTTCCATTCGGTGAGCGACATGGAGGGTCCAGCGTGCCAGGCTGCAACGCGAACGTGACAAGAGCGATGTACAGTCAAAACCGATTGACCGGTCGTCACCGGAACCACTATTCACACCAGAACCTTCGCTGCTCGGCCTACGCCAGCCACTGCCCTAAAACCACACCAAATCTCCAGCCCATTCCCCCACCTTTCGATCCCCTAGCCTGCATCAAGCGTCCCCTAGTTCACCAGAAAGCCATGGTGCGCCGCAAGATCACTTACTACAAGATGCTGATGCTGGAGCGCCGCGCAGAAATCGCGGTGGCGGTCGGCGCCACAGACCTCCGTTCCCAAGCTTGCTTTGCGGTGGGCCCATCCCCGAGTTCTCTGGAGCCAAGCTACGAGGAGGAGGAAGCCGATCCAATGTTCACTGCGGAGGTCGTGGTGCAGAAGGCCCCCGATGGGTATGAGACGATGGACGTCGACTTCGTGCCGGCGTCCGAGTCCCCCATGGTGCAAGTGGACCAGCGGTTCAACATGGCGATACTAAAGGAGGACCGGGAGGCAGAGGCTCAACTCGACGCGGAGCGCGCGCATGCCGCTGCCATCGAGGCTCTCCTTCAGGCGGAACCGGATGTCGTGGATGTGAACCGGGCGGCGGAGGCTCAACTTGAGGCGAAGCGCGCGGATGCCGCTGCCATCGAGGCCCTCCTACAGGCGGAACCGGACGTCCTGGACATGAACCGGGCGGTAGAGGATCGACTCGACGCAGAGCGCGCGGATGCCACTCTCATCGACGCCCTCCTGCAGGCGGAACCGGAAGTCCTGGACTTGAACTGGGCGGTGGAGGCTCGACTCGACGCGGAGCGTCCGTATGCCGCTGCCATCGAGGCCCTCCTGCAGGCGGAACCGGACGTCCTCGACTTGAACCAGGCTGTGCTCTCGTCCGTGCAGAGCGCCCGCACGCTCCGCTTGAACGAGTAGCTGGAGGCCGAGGACAACCACGGTGCGGAGACACACGTCGGTAGCGACGGCTGGTTCGCGCCGGCAGCCAAACACGACGAGGCCGTCTGTTTCCGCGAGAAGTGATAGTTTTTCTTTATGTTGTTGTTTTTATGGATCTTTTGCTGTGTAAAAACATACTATTTGTTATGCAAGTCGCCTGACTTGGGTCAGTCTACCATTTCAGGCGGTTGGATGAATATCCTACGTCTCCTAACCCTTCTTTCCTTCTTCCTCACCTCTTCTTCTTCCCCAACAGACCACCGCACGGGCCGTATGGATACTCCAGTTGGATAAACATACTCTATGAACGAAAATTATGTGTCAGCGGTAGGATGGCTGAGTTTGGTTTGTTCACATGCGACAGCACGTGTCAGTGAGGGTGCATTCCCTTGGTTGGGTTTGCGGCGTGCAGGAGCGACTGTGTGAGGGTGCGGTGCGACCGCGGCATGCAGGAGCGACCGTGTGAGGGTGCGGTGTGACCGCGACAGCCGTGTGCAAGTGTACCTCCTTCTCATTTTGAAAACTTTAGGCAAGCTTGGCAAAAATGTGTGGCGAAGTTTGGCAATGCAAGGCCAAGACCCAAACAGGATAAGTACGTACATACTAGGAGTACTAGTGTTAAAAAAGAAAGGCGGGGTTTTCCTTCGCGGGATTTAATCGATACAAATCCTCGTTTCACGTGTCAATTAATGCGTGTTTTTTTCTCGAAAGACCAAAGAGCTAACCATCTCACTCCTCATCGCTTGATTAATGCAGCGCCATGCAAACGAACCTTCTCACTTCCGCATGCATGCAGGGGATATTAATGTCCTTGGTTGCTAACCGCATCATTTTTGCCTCGATTAGTGTTAGTGGCCCTTTGCAAATTGTAATTTTGATATACTGGCCTTGTGTACAAAAAAATGGAGGTAGTAACTATATTTGAATTCCTTGCCCATTGCGGTGACGTCGACGACTTTTTTTTGTGGTTTGGCGAAGTGCGTTCGACGGAGAACACCATTGAGGGTGACCACGGTAAGTCGTTCGCAAGTGCCACCTGCAAGCCCAGACAACCGCCTTATTTGCATCCAGGAAGTCCTTTACTAGTACTACTACTAGGAGTACTAGTGCGGTGAGATGGTTTCTCGAAGAAGACGATGGAGAAGCGGAGTCAGCGAAGAGTGAAATGATAGTTGTTTCGTCCGTGCTTTGTGATTTGACGCCTCACTGATTTGTGATTTGTGATAGAAGGGACAGGGGAGTAGACTCTGTGCTCTATACTGTACTACATGCGTCAAAGCATGGGATAAATAGGAGAGACGTTGCATTTTTCTATTCCTTCAATCAATCAATCAGGGAGCTTCGGTTCCATCTTTTTGGCTTTGGCAACACCGCCCACAATGGTACCCACGATGCCAAAAGCTATTTTCACATTTGGCTACACATGTGGATGCCCTTAACCGTACCACTTGGTTTTGCTCCTGTGTGCTATCTATACAAATCTCAATTATATTGATCTAAAAAATTATAGAATCAAAGATTAGTAAAAAGGAGGTGATTTTGCCGCGCGGATGGTGGGGTAGGTTTCTTATTTTCGGAGGACGTTGTCCTGGCGGTTTGCTAACATGCGGTCCCACGTGTCAGTGCTTTACCAAGCTGATCCGCGTCCCACATGAGGCAGAACAACGGCAGAAGCAACACGTGGTTAAGTCGAAGAACATGAGGGAGAAGCGGATTTAGCAATGAGTGAAATGACGGTTGCTTCGTCCCTCCAACTTCTTTTTTAGCATTATTACTTCATCCCTCCAACTTAACTGCGGGAAAGGTGCAGCTTTGTGATTTGACGCCTCATTGCTCATTACTACGCCGACGCCATGACTGGGGTGCTTCACCCCGGCTGCTCTGCACTGTATTCTGGTATGGCACGTGGACCTGGTAGCTTGATGTCCCACATGTCAGCGAAAGGGACTAGAAGATTTATGAAAGTGAGTGCTCCACTCTTACGACGGAGGAGTAGACGACATGACGGCCCAATGAACTGTCACTTGTACTATATAGTACTATAGTTTTGCTGTTTCGCACGATCCATCGATACAAACCTGATTAAACAGGAAAGGGCGGGATTTTTCCCGTGCGGTAGATGATACTGGCCATACATTTCAAAGGCAATTTTAATGTATGCAAACTGAATAATTATAAGTAACAATATGATATGTAGTAAAACTTAAAACACATATGATTTATTATGTTAGAGTGTAGTAGTAGTGTTGTATTGCATAGTTGTTAGATGTAACATGCGAGAACGTGTAGAGATGTAGTTTTGGAGGGCCTACAGAGAGAAAAGCGTAATACGGTCACCGAACTTCAGAATAAGCTGATTACGGTCACTATATACATTTTGCGGTGATTATCCGGTCACTTGCTCATAGTTTAGCATCGGATTGCACTCTGTTGACCGGCCAAATAGTCCGCGTGGCGCCATGTTGACTAGTTAAATTGACCACGTTCCTTGTGGGTCCCACCTGTCAGTTCGCATAGGGAAAAGGTCAGATAAACACAAATTTACGCAGGCGCGACAAGGCTCCAAACCGTGCGCGGGAATCACCTGGTTGTGTATGTGTCTGTCAGGGCCTGATGTGTGTGCATGCACGTGTAGGTTGAGCACTTGAGCGTGAGAGTGTGTGTTGGTCATGTGGTGTACTGGTGTGTGCATGCATGCGTGCGTCTGTGCGTGTGAGTGTTGCGTGCGTGCGTGGCTGCATGTGTACATGTGAGTGTTGCGTGCGTGCGTGGGTGCATGTGTTTGCGTGAGTGTTGCGTGGATGGAGTTCGTGTGCATGCGTGCGTGTGTGCATAATCACCACACCAGCTCCTGTGTGTTAAAACAGACGGCTCAGCATACCAATACAAGGCCACCTTGTCCGTTGTGCCCGCGGTCATGACTTCGAACCACCGTCAAAATATTTTTTTGCCGTTTGTTTTCATTCTTACTAGGAAGATGCCCGTGCGTTGCACGTAACATCAAGATGCATTTGTATGACTTGTTTATCTTGTGAGAGAAAAGGATGAACGAGGGAAGGACTTATTTGCAAAGGTGGAGAGGTGTGTGGGTACCTTTTTGCAAAATTGCCATAGTTTCTTTCCTATCCGTCAGATATAAATCGGACGGCCTATATTGCAGGATGGCAGGCACACCATCATCACCAGCTCTATTTCTTATAAGAGTGTATTTTATGTATTTTATAATAGTGTAGATGTAGAGTAGATACAAGTCGACAGGTGGGCACGATGTTAGTGAGATAATGTGATGCAACACTAGAGGTGCCACGTGGAGCGTTTAACTGGTCAACTAGTCATGTCATGAGCAAATACAAAGTTGTACGGTGAGCCCGTGACTGTATAATAACCACTAAACATAAACGGTGACCGTAATGAGTGGATTATGAACTCCAATGTATGTATCGTGCTTTCGCTTCAAATACAATGATCGTCATTGCATATATCGCGAGAGAAAGATGAAACACGCGTGAATTTTCTGGGGGCTTACTTTTAGAGGACCTGGAGATAGTTTTGTGTGCATACGTGAAAGGGGCGTACAGGGGGGGTATGCGATGGGGAGAGAGATGCTCTTCATTTCTCTTTATTATGATTAACTTTGTATATAGTATAAAAATATACAAATTCAAAGTGCGGAATAAATATCATTGTGGGCACAATGCAATGCAAATTAACGTTCGTACTCCTCCATATAACTTTGTAATGTTGTATATATGTAGAAACTCTAAAATAATTTTTTGGCCACACTTTGTATGCGAAATAAACGTGAAGGGAGGGCTTTTTAGATCAATGGGGTACGTGATGTAACATGTGTGAATGTGTAGTTGATGCATTTGGCGGGGCCTAGAGAGGTATGTGTGTGTATTACGTATTCGAGAGAGGCATGGATAGAGGGGCTGACGGGGGGGGGGCGTGGGAGAGATAACACGAGAAATGAGAGTGGTCTAGAGAGAGAGAGACGAATATGATGTCACTACAAGAGATTCCATTCCCTTGAGTGTGTATATGCAAGGGGGAGGGAATAGAGGCACCAGGAGAAATTTTCTATGTGTGTGGTGTTTGTGTTGGTATGTGTGGGTGTGAGAAGATAATGAGATGTGGGGGCAGAGGGTGTGTCACCGCGTGAGGTCCGGTTGGTCGAGGTGAGGCCCTTCGTTCGGTTCCGTCCTGCGCCACATTGGTCGGCCCATGACACATTTAGGAAGACCCATGGATGACTAGTCGTACAAGACAAAGATAGCAGAATTGTGAAGGACTCTATGTCCACTGACAAAGCCGACTAGGATTTGTAACCCTAGGTTCTCGGACTAAGGTAACCCCTTTATCTCTGATATTACTATTCATCCAACCTAACTTTAAGGGGCATCCTAAAGAATGCTCTGCTAGAATCATACTCGTTGATTAGGAAGAGAGGTGTGAGATAATGCGTGAGAGACATGCGTAAAGATAATGTGCGTACATGAGACACGTAGGCAGGTCCATGTATATAGAAAGGGTCGATGAGGATTGTGCGTGTGTATGTTTGCGAGAGGAAGAGTCCTTGTGATAAAGGTTAGTGAAAACAGTTGTAAATGGTTACGAGAGGAATGGAGGGTTATATCTAGAGCATGTGTGCGAGAAAGACACCTCAGGAGAGAGTGTGTGAGCATGTGTGAGAGACCACCGATGGAGAGTGAAACTACACGTAAAAGACTGCTCTACACATTGATTAAAGATATAAATTGTATCCAAATATTAGGATGGGATCATGATATTTTCAATTTGCATAAGGAGCGGTCATTGATCCATCAGACATCTAGATTCTATCGAATTTGAGCATGTCTATGTTATTATTCGACACAATTGATCCACATAGTTAGTATTTTGAACTCCAGACAATGCATCGCTTTAGCAATCGAATATAAACATGAGTATAGTTCATGTTGTGTGTGTAAAGCACATTATACATACGAAAGTTACACAATGGACATTTATAAATAGCTACCTATGAACTAGCATACATTTGAATTCAACCTAAGGTGGTTTAAAAAAATTGAATTCAACATGAAGTCCATTCAATTATTTGAATTTGATATCATGGCATTTGTAAACCATACCTAACTATGGGGGTACCAATCTTTGCTCTGATTTTGTACATAATAGCATATGTAGTCGTGTACAAAATAGATTCAAATTTAGCTCCTCCATTCCAAAATAATCGTAGTTATAGGATTTTCAAGTGTCAAAATTTCAAAATGAAGCAGATAATTTAATGAGGTTTTCAAACATACAAGGTCAAATATAACGTTGTCTATTTAGGTCAATCCTCATAGTTCAAGAGTACTCTAAACGTGAATGCTTGTGTTTCAAAATTTCGAACGAAGTGCCAAAAGAGCCTCTACTCGCCCGAAACCACGTGAGACCAATGTTTGGCAGTACAAGGAAATTACTTTTCTAATAACTCCGACCTGTGAAACCTACCGGCCCCACGTCCAAAGGTCTAAACCGGGGTAGGTTTGTAGCTTCATCTAGACGCCACGGAACCGCCTCCGAAAAACATTCATACACAATGGCCGCCTAAGCACACATGCGTGCGGCCGAAATCGCTCCCGCCCACTATTTGGGACACCTTGGGATTACCATCCTACCCCCGACCCGCAGTAGGTCCGAAATTTAAGAGGGGGGCAAAGTTTGTACTTTCCCCAAATTTCAAACAAGTGCGTCCCATCTTCTGTTCAAAAAAGCCAAAAACAAGCGCGTCCCAGACCGAAACATGGTTCCCCCCCACCCGTCCGATTCCCCATTCATACTCCGTGGGAGCCAAAACTACCTCTCCACCAGCCGCGAAACCCCGGTGTCCTCCGTCCGCCACCCCATCCCACCCATCAACCGCCGCCCTCCTCCATCACGCTGGAGCCGATACCCCGACGTCGTTGTCCACCGCAACCTCAACTGCAACGCCCTCCACAGCTAGTAGTTGAAGCCGAGGCCGAGCTGTCCGTACCCGAGCCAGTTCAACCACGCCGTCCTGCGCCTCACCGCTGCCGCTCCAACTTTGCCACCCTCCACCGCACCGGAGCTGTTCCTGCTACGCCGTCCTTCGCCGCCTCGGATCTGCTTTCCCTCCGCCGACATACGGCCACGGCAACACATTCAACAATTTGGCCATGGGTTCGTCCAAGCCTGCACCCTCCAGAACATCGGTTTCCCTGGTAAAAAGAAGATCGGCGCAACATGTGGAGGTGACCACACCGGCAACCGAAGAAGGTACTCCTCTTACCTTATTCATGCAAATCTTACGTCTCTGCTTGCACGGTATTCATCCCACAGAAGACACTAGTTGACCGCTTCTTCTTGATACTAGATGTTCCTAGTAACTCGCGATGCACAAGGTTTCTCCTCATATACTATTTCACCTTAGCTAGAGGTCTGTCACCCCCCCCGAATTTCAATTTCTGGCCAGTTGATTCCCAATTAACGGAAGCATTCCCCGGCGTAACAGGTGCTAGTACGACTATTACGCTGGGGAAGCAGCGCGTTGGTGTTTATCTTAGGGGCGTGTGCGGCCTAGAGCTGCTGGCGCCTGATCTGGAGGTCGGCCGGGATTAAAGGGATGGCTTGGGGGTGGTGCCAAGCACGGCGATGGTGTGAGGTCAATGGGAGGGCGGGGCGGCGAAGGCACGGGTCTGGGCCGGTGGTCGCTGGCGGTTCGAGAAAGATCGTCAACAGTGACTGGCGGGAGGTAGACGAAGGCCATCTGCCGGTTCCTTATAGATCGGACGGTTCATTAAAAAAATCGACTGACCTATTTATTTTCAGTCGACTGTTATCTTAGATATGACCACATGTGGTGGTGTGCTGGAGGAGTACTTGCATTTCCTGTGCTCATATATTACAAAATCATACGGAGTAGAATCTAATTTTGTTTGCCATGCAATGTTGTAGAGCTATCATATGTCTCCTGTCATTTATTTTTCAGCCACCTGCTATCTGCTACTTTTACAGTGCACTAGTTCTGCACACACTTCATCCATACTCTCACTATAGTGTTTTTATGCAAGGGTATTTCAGAGTCTGCAGAAAGCGAAGCAAAAAAGAAAAGAGACAAGTCGTGCCAGCTTTCTACGCGGCTAGGCACGGCACGTTACAGCGCTTTAAAGGGTGCAGTGTCAGCAGATGGAGACGGTAAACGTTGCTCTGGAGTTGATGACCTTGCTCGCAATGAACCACCATCCCAGGTGCTTGCTTTAACTTCGCGGTGTCATATGTGGTTGCATGTTCCATATGGTGTCTAGCTTGTATTCGAAAGGCCGAAGTCGGTCTTTATTAAGATAAGGAAAGATATTTTTTACATGAACCACCATCTCGTGAGCACCAGAAGACAAATAGCTAGTCAGGGCACTGGCCGAGCCAGTGACAAGCCCAGCAAAGACATGCATCACCTGGAAGCCAACTAAAAAGCCGCGATGGTGGCGAAGCAGCCCGCCTCCCACCAGGCTCTCAGGTCCTAGATGATCATGTTCACCACTCCAGCCGGATGTCTAGCTTGTATTCCTTCCAATTTGGTTAAATTGCATCTGCTTAGCTTACACATTTTACCTTTGAATATGACATGCCTTTCTGTTTTTGGTACATACTAGTACATCTTTGTATTAACCATGTTCTTACATCGAACTAATGTTCTTGTGTATCCCTCATCAATCACTTATGACGAGGCAGGCAGGCAAGGGGACTACTCCTCATTTAAAGAATGCAGCGTCAGCCTCCCGACATGATTCTCAAGAAACAGAAATGCTAGATGAAGATAGTGAACGTAGCTCTGTAGTTGATTACAGCATTTCCCCTACACTAGCACTGCAGGTGTTTGCTCTAACTTGGCAGCGTCATGTGTGGTTGCATGTTGCATATGGTGTCTAGATTGTAATTCTTCCAATCTGGTTAAACTGCATGTGCTAGTGTGCTTAGCTTATACTCCTGTAAATGTGACATGCCTTCCTGTATTTAGTACATAGTACATCTGTCTATTAAGCATGTCCTTACATAAAACTATTGTTTTTTTCTGTATCCTGCGTCAATCAATATGACGAGACACCTTTAGTATATGCAGTGCGATATTAGTTGCATCTTTCATATGATTTATAGCATGCGCTGCTTCTAATTTGTTGAAATTCCATTTATGATGGGACGCTTTTAACTTTGCAGAGTCATATTGGTTGCATCTTTCATGTGGTGTCTAGTTTGCATTGCTTCTTATTTGCTGGAATGGTTCCTGCTTAGTTTACACAAACAGTTGTGAACATGCCATGCCGTCCTGTTTTTCGTACATATTCCATCCTGGTATCATGTGTTTGCCTTACATCAAAGTAGTGATTGTCAGTATCATGCATGAATGAGTTCTGAAGAGAGAATTTTATTGCTTTTTCTTATCGGTTTTACTTGACAATTCAAAATCAATAAAGCAGAAGGAAGTTAGCAAGGCAGTGGATAAAGGTGCTCCTTCCAAATGGAGGGCCTCTACAGTTTCTACTCCTCCACACCCCCAAGATGATTTCCAAGACAACACATGCATAGACACTCAAAAAAGCTGTGTTTATGATGAGCACGTCTCCCCTAGTGCAGCATCACTGGTGCTCCCTCTAACTTGGCACTGTTATATGTGGTTGCATGTTATGTGTGATGTCTAGCTTGTATTGCTTCTAGTTTTGTTGAATTCCATCTGCTTACTTTACACATTATACTTGAATAAGACACGTGTTCCTGTTTCTAGAACATACAATATCTGTCTATCACACCATGTTCTTACATCAAATTACTACTGTTGTGTAACCTGCAACAATCACTTATCATAAGACACGTTTGACTTCGGAGTGTGATATAGGTTACATCTCACATTCTTTTCTAGCTTGTACTACTAATTTGTTGAAATGGCACTTATGACGAGACAATTTTAACTTGGTAGAGTGATATTCATTGCATCTTTCATATGGTGTCTAGCTTTCATTGCTTCTAGTTGTTGAAATGCCTTCTCCTTAGTTTACACATCATAAGCTGTGAATATGCAATGCTGTGAATATGCAATGGCACTAATGACGAGAGACCTCTAACATGGTAGTGTGACCAGACAAGATGATGCAACCAGACAAGCTTGCACCCATGTTTTCAAGTTTGCTCTGCGACAGTATCGGTATAACTTGAGGAAAACTCACCTTGAAGGCAAGGCTAATAGTGAACTTTCCCAAACATCTCTAGTGGAAAATATATCGGATGAAGACTGGAGGGGCCTTGTTAAACACTAGTCTGATCCGAAGTATCAGGTACATTATATATATGTGATCAGATCACATGTTGAAGTCCTATTGACGCATGTGCCACACAAATCTATCTTCTTATAGGTGAACTGTTCAAAGAACAAGGCCAACCATACGAAAGTGAAATTCCAACAGATGACAGGATCTTGTAGCTATATTGCACACTGCGAGGCTCTTGTAATTAGCTGCTGTTTCACTCTTTTCGCTGTACCATATTATCAGATCTATATTGACTTGTTCGAAATGCAGAGGAAAGCCCGCAAGGACCAAAAAGTACCTGAACCAAATGTTGTGGAAATCTTCAAGGACTGTCACACCAGCAAGAAGAAGGGAATGACTACGCCAGTCAAAGCCACTGTTGTAAGTCCTTAATCCTCATGCCTTTTAACTACTACTTACTCTGACTAGTGCCTTGAACTGCATGGTTTGCAGCCAATGTCTATTACTCTTTTCAATTTTATACACAATTGTCTTAGCGTATCATTGCACCTTACATGGTTTAAAAGGGAGGAGTGATGTTCCTTTGATCTTGACCCGTAATCTAGTTCCGTGCTGGACTTGCCCACACAACGTTACAATTGCCTGTTTGTCTGTTCTCAGTTGTTTTGTGATATGAATGATGTCATACTATGCTTACCGTATTATAAACTTCGTCTCTTTATCCTTAGCCCTCAATACAATGTGAAGAAATAGACAATACATTAGCGATGGTACATGGTCATATGTTTGGAACCTGGTTTTATTATGTACTTTGCAATAAAATACAACTAATATTTTACATGGGTTCACCAGAATAAGTTTTGTATATAGACCAAAGCCATTTTGTTTGGTTTTGCTGCCTCCTTAATATCTTCTGTTCTGGTACTACTAATGTAAAACCTCAACTTTTCAGCGAGCTATGAAAAAATGGTGGAACCGCCACCTTCTGAAGGTCGCGAGGCAACTATAACCGCAATGTCAGCTCTTGCTATAGCGGGTCAGTACCTGTCCACTAACAGTGCCAAAAGGACGTTCTTGCGTAATACTGGGTTGGTTGTTAAGGCAATATCGTCCAAACTGCCTCATGATCAAGATATGCAAGCTCAAAGCAATGTTGTATCTGCACTCCAGACACAAGTCCATTCCCTAACAGAGGCCCTTTGTGAAACAAGGAGAAACATTGCTCAATGTCGTCAAGATATGCATGGTTTTGAAACCAGACTATCAGACATTTGCTATGTTGTTCAGGAGCCTAGGGGAAATGAAGGCGAGGGTTATGGTGCTCCATCGGATAATACATCATGAAAACGTAACAGTCAGGTCAAATGAACCAAGCTTCTGAACTTCTGGTGGTGCATTTATCTGCTAGACTGTTAAGTTTTATGCCAACCTTCCTTTTGTTATATAGTTGTAATTTGTTTTGGTGCCATACAAAATTTATTATTAACGTGCAGCCACCGGCTGAAGAAAACATCAAGCCATTTTTGTATAGTGTAGGGTGTTCCCTATATTTGCACTGGTGGCGATCTTTGATGCCGAGTGGATGTAATCTGTGCAATCGCCTTAATAGCCTAGCATTAGTTTCGGCTTTATTTATTTCCTAGTCTTCTTTTTCCCTGGTTTGCTAGTGGCCGCAACTACCCATGGGCCATATACGGGCCGTAGGATCCATGGGTCTCCTACGGGCCGTCGATAAATGGGCCTGCAATCGGTGGGCCTCGGGTCGTCGATAAATGGGCCTGTAATCGGTGGGCCTCGGGCCATTGGATAAATGGGTCTACATGGGCCGTAATCGGGCGTAATTGGTATCGGCCCAGCACGGTAACTGGCCGTTATCAGGCCGTAGGACTGCAAAAGCTTAATTCTATCATAGGCATAACGGGTCGTTAATGGGCCAGAATATAGGACGGGCTGGCCAGAAATGGGCCGACTCTTGCCATGGGCCGAATTTGGCCCATTAGGGTAACAGGCCAGTAACGGGCCGACTCTTGCCATGGGCCAAATTTGGCCCATTTGGGGGAGATGCCAGTAACGGGCCGACTCTTGCGATGGGCCGAATTTGGCCCATTAGGGGAACAGGCCGGTAACAGGCCGAAAGTAATCGAGGGCCGAAAAGGAGCCCAAACACGTATGGGCCGTCAATAGGCCGAAGGCTAACACAGGCTGGAAATGGCCCATGTAAATCACGGGCCGTTAACGGCTACAAAGAAAATTACTGTTCATTATGGGCTAGAGTCACCGTGGGCCTGTAAAGGGCCGAAATATACGAAGGCCTCATATGGGCCGAAAGACGTCGTGGGCCATACATGGGCCAAAAGTGAAATGGGCTGGTGTTATATTCGATGGCCCACATGACGTTGTTGGGCCGATTTCCTTTAGTGCCTAACGGGCCGTGAGTTAACGGGCCGTAAAATGGGCTATTTGCGAAGAGACCGTTAACAGGCTTTTCATGGGCCAGCCCGTTAACTTTTGACCAAGTCAAATGGGCCGGCTTTGTAAGCTAAATGGGCCAGTGGTGGGCCGTGGCACGTGTCGGCATATCATAGGCGCCTATCTGACCCACTGACGAGCTGGCACATGTTTCGTCCGGCCAATAAAAATTTTACACGTGGAAATTTCCCATTGGTCGGGGCTATTAACGGGTTATCGGATCCAAAACCCGACCCGATAGCTTAACGGCGTTCCGTTACGGTGGATGCCACATGTCGGTCACCCTTGACGAAAGCACTTCTATGACGCGCGATTTATCGTCATGGAAGTGGACACTTCCGTGATGATAATTTTGGTAATGTCATGGAACAGTTCTACGACAACACAGGTATGACTATCTTGATTCTGTCATAAATTTGTCATGGATGTACATGCATGACAAAAACGCGACCTACTGTGACAAACATGTATCATCATGGAAGTGTATTTTTTTTGTAGTGTAGGCATTGGATCAGTGATGGATAATTATGTCGGATGCGATTACTCATGTAATAGTTATAACATAGGGTGACACAGAACTAGCTCTAGTTCATCAATGTAATGTAGGCATGTATTCCGAATATAGTCATACGTGCTTATGGAAAAGAACTTGCATGACATCTTTTGTCCTACCCTCCCGTGGCAGCGGGGTCCTAGTGGAAACTAAGGGATATTAAGGCCTCCTTTTAATAGAGTACCGGACAAAAGCATTAACACATAGTGAATACATGAACTCCTCAAACTACGGTCATCACCGAGAAGTATCCCGATTATTGTCACTTCGGGGTTGTCCGATCATAACACATAATAGGTGACTATAGACTTGCAAGATAGGATCAAGAACTCACACATATTCATGAAAACATAATAGGTTCAGATCTGAAATCATGGCACTCGGGCCCTAGTGACAAGCATTAAGCATAGCAAAGTCATAGCAACATCAATCTTAGAACATAGTGGATACTAGGGATCAAACCCTAACAAAACTAACTTGATTACATGGTAACTCTCAACCAACCCATCACCGCCCAGCAAGCCTACGATGGAATTACTCACGCACGACAGTGAGCATCATGAAATTGGTGATGGAGGATGGTTGATGATGATGACGACAACAAATCCCCCTCTGCATAGCCCCGAACGGACTCCAGATCAGCCCTCCCGAGAGAGATTAGGGCTTGGCGGCGGCTCTGTATCGTAAAACGCGATGAAACTTCTCTCTAATTTTTTCTCTCCGCGAAACGGAATATATAGAGTTGGAGTTGAGGTCGTTGGAGCATCAGGGGGCCCACAAGACAGGGGGGCGCGCCCAGGGGGAGTGGGCGCGCCCCCCACCCTCGTGGACAGGGTGTGGGCCCCCTGGCCTTGATTCTTTCACCAGTATTTTTTATATTTTCCAAAAGTTATATCCGTGGATTTTCAGGTCATTCCGAGAACTTTTGTTTTCTGCACAATAAACAACACCATGGCAGTTCTGCTGAAAACAACGTCAGTCCGGGTTAGTTTCATTCAAATCATGCAAGTTAGAGTCCAAAACAAGGGCGAAAGTGTTTGGAAAAGTAGGTACATTGGAGACGTATCAACTCCCCCAAGGTTAAACCTCTGCTTGTCCTCAAGCAATTTAGTTGATAAACTGAAAGTGATAAAGAAAAACTTTTACAAACTCTGTTTGCTCTTGTTGTTGTAAATATGTAAAGCTAGCATTCAAGTTTTCAGCAAAGATTATGAAATAACCATATTCACAATAACACCTAGGTCTCATATTTACTCATATCAATGTCATAATAAACTAGCGAGCAATAATAATAAATCTCAGATGACAACACTTTCTCAAAACAATCATAATATGATATAACAAGATGGTATCTCGCTAGCCCTTTCTGAGACTGCAAAACATAAATGCAGAGCACCTTTAAAGATCAAGGACTGACTAAACATTGTAATTCATGGTAAAAGAGATCCAGTCAAGTCATACCCAATATAAACTAATAGTAATGAATGCAAATGACAGTGTGCTCTCCAACGGGTGCTTTTTAATAAGAGGGTGATGACTCGACATAAAAGTAAATAGATAGGCCCTTCACAGAGGGAAGCACGGATTTGTAGAGGTGCCAGAGCTCAATTTTAAAATAGAGATGAATAACATTTTGAGCGGTATACTTTCACTGTCAACGCAACAACTATGAGATGGCGATATCTTCCATGCTACACACATTATAGGCGGTTCCGAAACAGAATGGTAAAGTTTATACTCCCCCACCACCAACAAGCACACTCCACGGCCATCCGAAACAACGCGGTACCGTCCATACCAACAACAGTCCTGGGGGAGTTGTGTTTTAGTTATTTTGACTTGCTTTGATCTTTTTGATAATGGGACTGGGCATCCCGGTTACCAGCCATTTTCTCGTGAATGAGGTGCGGAGTCCACTCCCCTTGAGAATTACCCACCTAGCATGGAAGATACAGACAACCCTAGTTGAAACATGAGCTGCTCGAGCATACAAAACAGAATGTCATTTGAAGGTTTGGAGTTTGGCACATACAAATTTACTTGGAACGATAGGTAAATACCACATATAGGTAGGTATGGTGGACTCATATGGAATAACTTTGGGGTTTATGGAGTTTGGATGCACAAGCAGTATTCCCACTTAGTACAGGTGAAGGCTAGCAAAAGACTGGGAAGCGACCAACTGAGAGAGTGACAACATTCATGAACATGCATTAAAATTAATCAACACTGGGTGCAAGCATGAGTAGGATATAATCCATCATGAACATAAATATCGTGAAGTCTATGTTAATTTGTTGCAACTACATGCGTGAACATGTGCCAAGTCAAGTCACTCGAATATTTCAAAGGAGGATACCATCCCATCATACCACATCATAACCATTTTAATAGCATGTTGGCACGCAAGGTAAACCATTATAAACTCATAGATAATTAAGCATGGCATAAGTAACTATAATCTCTAATTGTCATTGTAAACATGTTTATTCATAATAGGCTGAATCAGGAACGATGAACTCATCATATTTACAAAAACAAAAGAGGTCGAGTTCATACCAGCTTCTCTCATCTCAATCAGTCCATCATATGTCGTCATTATTGCCTTTAACTTGCATGACCGAACGGTGTGTATAATAATAATAGTGCACGTGCATTGGACTAAGCTGGAATCTGCAAGCATTCAATTCAAGGGAGAAGACAAAGTAATATGGGCTCTAAGTTAAATCAACAATCATGCATATGAGAGCCACTAAACATTTTCATTATGGTCTTCTCCTCTCGACCCCCAAAGGAAAGAAAAGAAAATAAAACTATTTACACGGGAAAGCTCCCAACAAGTACAAGAAGAATGAGAAATCTTTTTGGGTTTTCATTTAATTACTACTACAAGCATGGAAATTAAACTAACTAATTTTTTTTGGTTTTTATTAAGGTTTATCAAACACACAAGAAGAAAGCTAGAAAAAGAAAATAAACTAGCATGGATAATACAATGAAAGAGTATGAGCACCGACAACTGGAATAAGTGTGGGAACATGAATGTAAAGTCGGTGAGAAATACCTACTCCCCCAAGATTAGGCTTTTGGCCTAAGTTGGTCTAATGCCAAGGATACCCTGGCTGATATCCGCAGCTATAACTGGGGTCGTACTGAGATGTGGCAGCCAATGCCTCCTGAGTTGCGGCATGTTGGCGAGCTGCCTCTGCTCCCCCTCGTGTTCGGCTACCTCCTCCCTGGTGACAACAGATCTTCGTTTTGCCTGGTAATCAAAAAGGGAAGGAGCAGGGAGAGTAACATGGACAGCGCGACATCTGTCAAAGATTAGTCGATACTCGAGGAATTGTTCATTCCTCAAAAGAAAACGATGTCTGACCATCGCGTCATAATCTAAATAAGCGGGAGGCAACACCATATCACCCTCACGTGGGGGTATACCAAGATAATTAGCAACACGGGTCGCATAAATCCCTCCAAATAAATCTCCAACTAAACCATTATTATGCAACCTACGTGCAACAATCGCTCCCAAGTTGTAATCTTTATTACCTAATACAACACTCTTAAGAGCACAAACATCAGGGACACATATGTGACATGCTTCGCTTTACGATTAATGCATCTACCAATGAAAAGAGCAAAATAATGTATAGCAGGAAAATGAATGTTCCCTATGGTAGCTTGTGCTATATTCCTAGATTCTCCCACAGTGATACTAGCAAGAAAGTCTTTATATTCAGATTTGTGGGGTTCATTAACATTGCCCCACTATGGGAGTTTGCAAGAAGTTGTAAAATCTTCTAGGTCCATGGTATAAGATTGATCATAAATATCAAACAGGATGTTCTGAGAATTACGCGAAGATGTAAATTTAAATCTTCTCACGAATGAATTAGTCAATTGGTAGTACTGAGGACACTTATCTTGCATGAAGTCCTTGATGGATTCATGTACCTAGGGTAGGGTCATAGGCCTAACCTGAATGTCCTACCCAGGGACATCCTTAGAAGAGATCACCTTCCAGTCGACCAACGAGGAACCCACTCGACCGACCAGAAGGACTCGACCATGGAGATTCACTCGACCATGAAGATACACTCGACCACCAGAAGGTCAGAAGGCACTCTGCACTGTAACGGCCTGTAATTGAATAGACTTAATGATAGTTAAGGCACTTTATGTGGGGCGTTACCAGTAACGCCCCAGACTTAATATACTTTAAACCCTCCATTACGTGGGCTGGCAGGGGTCCTGGCATACTCTATATAAGCCACCCCCCTCCACAGGCAGAAGGGTTCGCACTCTTGTAACACCTATACACATAATCCACTCGACTGCCTCAGGGCTCCGAGACGTAGGGCTTTTACTTCCTCCGAGAAGGGCCTGAACTCGTACATCGCTTGTGTTTACAACCTCTCCATAGCTAGGACCTTGCCTCTCCAGACCTACCCCCCACTCTACTGTCAGACTTAGAACCACGACAGTTGGCGCCCACCGTGGGGCCGGTGTTTTAGCGATTTTGTGGAGAAGTTGCAGTATTTCTGAGTACTTTCATCATGATGACTGCTGGAGTTTTGGTCGAGGGGCGCGAGATCCGTCTTGGCGCTCTCACCTTCGTCGCCGACGACTCCGCGTGGCTCCAGGAGGCTCCACTCGACGTTGATGCGCTCCCCGTCCGCGGTGCGACGCATTTTCGCGCATGTGTCCGCGGCGTTCTGCTGCGGCAACCGTCGGCCCCCTATCGGTCGACTCCTTTATCGGTCGCCCGTCCGGTCTCCCACCAGCGCAAGCGCTCTGGTCGGTCGAGGCTTCAGCGGTGGGTGAAGCACGCGGTGGCTCGCCAGGCGGCCATCGCACAAGTTGCGGCAATCGAGCCCGACGAATCTCTCTACGGTCTGTTCGATCTATCGACTGGCTCCGTAGAGACTGCATCCGAATGCGATAGCAGTGATCCAGCGGCCGAAATTCTCATGGTCGACGGACCCCGCAGTCCTCCCGGCTTCGCCCATGGTGGTGGAGCGGGCGGTGGAGGTGGCCCCGCTCAGGACCACGAAGAGTACCAGCCCGAGGCACTCGACTCTCTGTAGAGAGAAGAGCTTCGCCGCAGGAACATGGATGTCCTGCATACTCCCATTACGGGAGAAACCCCCGAGGCTCGCGCCTTGGAGGAGGCACGTTTGGCCAATGTGGCTGAACGCGCTCGTCTGGAGAACCTTCAACGAGCACTCAACGAGCGCGCGCGGCAACGAGTCCCCGAAGCCAGTCGACTCTTCCCGCCAACTCAGGTATACCGCACGCCAATTCAGAATTTAGCAGCTGCAACCCGTATAGCAGAGTCCATCCAGCCTTCACAGTCGGAAGCTGGGAGAGGCTTGATGCAGATCAGAGATTTGCTCCGAGCAGCAGGGGACCAGAACTCAGCCGTGTCACAGTCGCGCAACAGAATTCACAGTCGATCCGTTACTGCGAATACGGTTCAGTCGGCTCACAGTCCCAGATCGCCTCCGCGGCGGGAAGGGCGCGACAACCAGCGTGATCAGTATGGAGACTGACACGACCGAGATGACAGGCGTCGAGTGCCCGTTTCCCCTCCGAGGGAAGGGTCTTACGCTCCTCGGCGACAGGATGACAGACGTCAGTTCAGTGCGGGGCGAAGAGTTCCAGTCGACCCCAGGGGACCAGGCTTCGACGCGCGATCCATTATCGTGCAAAGCTTGGTCGACCGGAACAGAGCCCATCGAGGTGGACCCGAGAGAGATGCACCCACGAGCAGTCGAGTGCATGTTTCTGGTCCAGAGTGTTTTAGCAGGGCTATCAGAGCCGCAGTGATTCCCCCCAATTTCAGGTTGGCGGCAGGAGTCAGCAAGTTCACTGGGGAGTCCAAGCCTGAAACTTGGCTTGAGGACTACCAAGTGGCTGTTCAGATTGGCGGTGGGAATGACGAGGTGGCCATGAAGCATTTGCCCCTCATGCTGGAAGGTTCAGCCAGAGCGTGGTTGAATCAGTTACCTCCTGACAGTATTTATACTTGGGAAGATTTGTTCTGAGTGTTCGTCAGAACTTTTGAAGGAACCTGCAAGCGACCAGCTGGTTTGACAGAGCTGCAAGTTTGTGTGCAGAAGACCAATGAGACTCTCAGAGAGTACATTCAGAGGTGGATCACTCTGCACCATACTGTGGAAAACGTGTCTAATCATCAAGCAGTCTGCGCCTTCAAAGATGGCGTCAAGAACAGGGAATTGAGTCTGAAGTTTGGTCGAACCGGGGACATGACCCTGAGTCGGATGATGGATTTTGCTACCAAATACGCCAATGGCGAGGAGGAGGACCGACTCCGAAGCGGCAAGTATAAGCCAAGTCAGTCGGAGAAGGGAAATTCCAGTCGGAAACAGAAGCGGAAAGCCGAACCAGCAGCTCCTGGAGAGGCCCTGGCCGTGACTCAGGGAAAGATCAAAGGGAAGCCAAAAGGATCCTGGAATCCTAAGAAAGTAAAGGATAAAGAAGGAAACGACGTGATGGATATGCCGTGCCACATCCACACGAAGAAAGATGAAGAGGGCAACATTATTTACCCAAAGCACACCACTCGCCAGTGTCGACTCCTGATCCAGCAGTTTCAGGGAAAACAATCTAAGGACAAGGAGAAAGAGTCAGACAAGGCCGGAGACAAAGAGGACGGTGAGGAAGAATATCCGCATATCAACTCCACTCTGATGATCTTCGCGGATGTGGAGAGCAAGAGTCGACTGAAAGTCATTAATCGTGAGGTGAATATGGTTGCCCCAGCAAAACCAAGTTATCTGAAATGGTCCCAAATACCCATCACATTCGACCAATCTGATCACCCGACTCATATTGCCACCCCTGGGAAGCAAGCTTTGGTGGTCGATCCAGTTGTCGAAGGCACTCGACTGACGAAAGTGCTGATGGACGGTGGCAGTGGGCTGAACTTGTTGTATGCAGACACACTGAAGGGAATGGGCATCCCGATGTCCCGACTGAGCACCAGCAACATGAGTTTCCACGGAGTCATACCAGGGAAGAAAGCCAACTCACTCGGCCAAATAGCCCTGGACGTGGTTTTTGGCGACTCAAAACATTTTCGCAAGGAAAAGTTGACCTTTGAGGTTGTGGATTTTCAGAGCGCGTACCACGCCATTTTGGGGAGGCCCGCCTACGCACGGTTCATGGCTCGACCATGTTACGTGTACCTCAAACTGAAAATGCCAGGTCCCAAAGGGGTGATCACTGTCACTAGCGATCGGAAAAAGGCAGAAGAGTGCTTTCAGAAGGGCTCGAAGATTGCTGATTCCCAGGTGACAGCGGTCGAGTTCGAAGAGTACAAGCAAAACGCAGATCCGAGTGATTTGTTGCGATCCAAGAAACCAGCCACAGAGTCTGCATTTCAGTCGTCTGGTGAGACAAAACCTGTTCACATTCACCCGACCGACCCCAATGCAGCCCCGACCCACATCTCCACGACACTCGACCCGAAATAGGAAGAAGCGCTCATCCAGTTCCTCCGTGAGAACTGGGACATTTTTGCATGGAAGCCAGCTGACATGCCAGGTGTTCCCAGGGGACTGGCTGAGCATCGCCTCGGAGTCGACAAAACAGCAAAACCAGTCAAAGAGCATCTTCGGCGGTCCGCCGTCCAGAAGAGAAAAGCTATTGGTGAGGAAGTGGCTCGACTGTTGGCGGCAGGATTTATCCGAGAGATATACCACTCTGAGTGGCTCACTAATGTCGTCATGGTTCCCAAGAAGGACAAATCACTCCGCATGTGCATTGACTTCAAGCACATCAATCGGGCCCGCCCGAAAGATCATTTTCCTCTCCCTCGCATAGATCAAAATGTTGACTGGACCGCGGGATGTGAGAGATTGTCTTTGCTAGACGCATATTCCGGGTATCATCAGATCCGTCTGTATGGACCCGACGAAGTAAAAACAGCTTTCATCACTCCATTCGGGTGCTTCTGCTATATCACCATGCCATTCGGCCTCAAGAATGCTGGAGCCACATTTATGCGTATGATTCAGAAGTGTCTTCTCACTCAAATCAGTCGGAATGTGGAAGCATATATGGATGATATCGTCGTTAAGTCGCGAAAAGGTTCCGACCTGCTTGCTGACCTCGCCGAAACATTTGCCAACCTCAGAAGGTACGATATCAAGCTCAATCCATCGAAGTGCACATTCGGAGTTCCTGGTGGAAAGTTACTCGGTTTTCTCTTTTCCGAGCGAGGGATCGACGCTAATCCAGAGAAGATCGGCACTATTCTCCGAATGAAACGCCCTGTGCGAGTGCACGATGTCCAGAAGCTTACTGGATGCTTGGCCGCATTAAGTCGATTCATCTCACGACTCGGTGAAAAGGCATTGCCTCTTTACCGACTGATGAAGAAGGCAGACAAGTTCGAGTGGACTCCAGAAGCTGATGCAGCGTTTGCCGAGCTAAAAGCTCTGCTCTCCACCCAGCCGGTGCTTGCTGCTCCAATCAGCAAAGAGCCTTTGTTGCTTTATATTGCAGCCACAGGACAAGTCGTCAGTACAGTACTTACGGTCGAGCGGGAAGAAGAAGGAAAAGCCTTCAAAGTTCAGCGCCCGGTGTATTATTTGTCTGAAGTCTTGACTCCATCCAAGCAGAGATATCCTCATTATCAGAAGCTTGTGTATGGAATATACATGACCACGAAGAAGGTTGCTCATTATTTCTCTAATCATTCTATCACAGTCGTCAGCGACGCCCCACTATCAGAGATTCTGCACAACAGAGATGCAACTGGTCGAGTGGCAAAATGGGCGATTGAACTTCTTCCCCTTGATATCAAGTTTGAGGTAAAGAAAGCCATTAAGTCCCAGGCAATAGCAGATTTCCTCGCCGAGTGGATTGAACAACAACACCCGACTGAAGTTCACTCGGAGCATTGGACCATGTTCTTCGATGGCTCTAAGATGCTGAATGGTTCTGGTGCTGGGGTTGTTCTGGTTTCCCCCAGAGGAGATAAGCTTAGATATGTGCTCCAGATTCACTTTGATTCCTCCAACAATGAGGCAGAGTATGAGGCCCTTTTATATGGATTGCGCATGGCCATCTCACTCGGCGTCCGTCGCCTGATGGTTTATGGCGATTCAGATTTAGTGGTCAACCAGGTGATGAAGGAGTGGGACGTGAGAAGCCCAGCCATGACTGGATACTGCAATGCAGTGAGGAAGCTGGAAAAGAAGTTCGAGGGGTTGGAGCTCCATCACATCCCCCGACTGAAAAATCAAGCAGCAGATGATCTAGCAAAGATAGGTTCCAAAAGAGAAGCCATTCCGAGTGGTGTGTTTTTGGAGCATATACACACTCCGTCAGTTAAAGAAGATCCCTTCACAGAGGAAGCTCCACAGCCCAAGAGTGCCACAGATCCGACTGAGGTTGAGGTCCCAGCAGTAGTCGACTTGGTCATGGAGGTTTTAGTGGTCACTCCCGACTGGACAATTCCCTATATCGCATATATCCTGAGAAAAGAGCTCCCAGAGGATGAGGAAGAGGCTCGGCAGATCGTCCGTCGATCCAAAGCCTTTACCGTTATCAAAGGACAGCTGTATAGAGAAAGCCCGACTTGGGTTGGTCAAAAATGCATAACGCCAGAAGAAGGTCGAATCATTCTCAATGATATCCACTCGGGGACCTGTGGTCACCATGCGTCCTCTCGGACCATTGTAGCTAAAGCATACCGAGCTTGATTTTACTGGCCAAGGGCGAATGAGATGGCAAAGGAAATAGTGGACAAGTGCGAAGGATGTCAGTTCTACTCCAATATGTCACACAAGCCCGCGTCAGCTCTGAAGACCATTCCACTCGTTTGGCCGTTCGCAGTATGGGGGTTGGACATGGTCGGTCCCTTGAGAACAGGTCGAAGTGGTTTCACGCACGTACTGGTCGCAGTCGACAAGTTCACAAAGTGGATCGAGGCTAAACCAATCAAGAATCTTGACGCCGGTACTGCAGTTACCTTCATCAGGGAGCCGACGTTCATATATGGAGTCCCGCACAGCATCATTACGGATAATGGGTCGAACTTTGACTCGGAAGAATTCAAGGATTTCTGCAACGCTCAAGGCACACGAGTCGACTACGCTTCAGTCGCTCACCCCCAGTCGAATGGACAAGCGGAGCGAGCCAATGGTTTAATCCTCAAGGGTTTAAAACCCCGACTGATGCGTGATCTCAAGCACGCGGCTGGAGCATGGGTCGACGAACTTCCTTTGGTGCTTTGGGGTTTGCGGACCACACCCAATCGGTCGACTGGAAGAACTCCATTCTTTTTGGTCTATGGAGCTGAAGCAGTCTTGCCGAGTGATCTCCTTCACAATGCTCCTCGAGTTGAACTCTACAACGAAGCAGAAGCTGAGCAAGCGCGTCAGGATGCAGTCGACCTTCTAGAGGAAGAAAGGGAGATGGCTCTGATCCGATCGACCATCTATCAACAAGACTTGCGTCGCTTTCACGCCAGGAATGTGAGGGGTCGAGCCTTCCAAGAAGGAGATCTAGTTCTCCGAGTGGATCAGCAGAAACAGCATAAGCTCGCTCCTTCTTGGGAAGGACCCTTCATCGTCACCAAAGTTCTCCACAACGGGGCATACCGTCTCTACAACGTCGAACACAACATCGAAGAGCCCCGAGCTTGGAATACGGATCTGCTCCGCCCGTTTTACACTTAAAAGTTTTCCACTCGGATGAGTTGTAATAAAATACTTCTGTAGTTCATGGATCTCGAAATAATAGTGCCATAACTCCTTCATAATTTTTGTCACTTTTTCCCCCAGCGGGTGGCTTAGCCGCGAATCCGTTTCGCCTAAGTTTGTACAAATCCTACCGAGTGGTAAGCCAGACTTCCACTCGGAGGCTTAGCCGCGAATCCGTTTCGCCTAAGTTATAAAAAAATCCTACCAAGTGGTAAGCCAGACTTCCACTCGGAGGCTTAGCCGCGAATCCATTTCGCCTAAGTTATAAAAAATCCTACCGAGTGGTAAGCCAGACTTCCACTCGGAGGCTTAGCCGCGAATCCGTTTCGCCTAAGTTATAAAAAATCCTACCGAGTGGTAAGCCAGACTTCCACTCGGGGGCTTAGCTGCAGCCCAGTGCTCGCCTAAGTTATAAAAATCCTACCGAGTGAAGAGCAAACCTCTCACTCGGGGGCTTAGCTGCAGCCCAGCGCTCGCCTAAGTTATAAAAAATCCTACCGAGTGAAGAGCAAACCTCTCACTCGGGGGCTTAGCTGCAGCCCAGCGCTCGCCTAAGTTATAAAAAATCCTACCGAGTGAAGAGCAAACCTCTCACTCAGGGGCTTAGCTGCAGCCCAGCGCTCGCCTAAGTTATAAAAAATCCTACCGAGTGAAGAGCGAACCTCTCACTCAGAGGCTTAGCTGCAGCCCAGCGCTCGCCTAAGTTATAAAAAATCCTACCGAGTGAAGAGCGAACCTCTCACTTGGAGGCTTAGCTGCAGCCCAGCGCTCGCCTAAGGTATAAAAATCCTACCGAGTGAAGAGCGAACCTCTCACTCGAAGGCTTAGCTGCAGCCCAGTGCTCGCCTAAGGAATAAGTCGACTGCAGTGGACATCTTGCTGTGAACCTGCAAAGGACAATTCGAACCAGGAGCAATCATATCCAAACATCAAATCCAAGTTTAGGTCGATACCTAAAGGAACCGAGAGTGCTCAGGCACTAAGCCTGTTAAGGTTTACCGGTTACAATTCCACTCGGCATACCGAGGCAAATTTAAAGTGTCGGGCTTAAAGAAAGTTTTTTACCCCTCCTGTGGAGGGCTGGAAGGAGCAACAAACTCGTCGAGGTCGATCCCGTCTGCGATCCGGGTAGCAGCGGCGATGAAAGTTTCCATGAAGGATCTGAAGTCGTGTTTCTTGGTGTTGGCCACTCGGAGAGCCACCAGCTTCTCTTCTCGCGCGTCCTTGCAGTCGACTCGGGCCAGACACAGGGCAACATCTGCGCCGCACCGAGCCGAGGACTTCTTCCACTCTGGCACACGGTCGGGGACCGCATTTAGTCGAGCCATCAACGACTCGAGGTCATTCTGAAGTGTCGCCCCGGGCCAAAGCGTTGAGTTAATGCGAGAAGTGGCGGCCTTCAGCCTTGCAAGATAGTCCACGACAGCTGCAACGCGAGACTCCAGTCGGAAGACATTCATGGCAACTTCATCATTCACCGGAGAATTGACAGGGTCAAGGTTCGGCTCCAACTGGCTAGTCTCTTCTTCAAAGTTCCGACAGAATTCTGCAAGGACAAAACGCCGAATCAAGACAATGGTCGAATGGAAGCGTCACAGTTGAAAATGTTGGTCGAGTAAAAAAGGTTACCTTCTAGCATAAGGAACAATTTCTTGGTAAGACCACCCAGGAAGCCTTCCAGGTCATTCTTCTTCCCTGTCAATTGGTTGATCTTCTCGGTCAGGGTAGTCTTGTCAGCTTTCAGTTGGTCAACATCCTTGGAGGCAATCGCCAGAGCAGTTTTCAGATTGTGATTTTCCTGTTCAAGCTTGGTGACTGAAGCTAACTTCTCGTCAGCAAGCTTGGTCTTCTCAGCTAGCTCAAGGTCCTTCTTCTTCTGGGCCTCCCGCACCTTGTCTGCAAGTTACAGCAAAGTTAGATTTTGAAACAAATGGAAGGAAAAAGGAGTCATCGAGGTCTCACCGAACATACCTTTGGTCTCCTCCTTCGCCTTCGTCAGATTCTCCTGCACCAGCTTCAGATCCAACTCGAGCTGAATGTGCTTCTGCTCCAGTTCCGTATAGCGAGCCACAAGGTCACATGATTTCTACGAAGAACCAATCGACAAAATATCAAAGATGGTTCACTTCTGAGTGGATAGGGAAAAATCATACGTTTCTAAGACTACAGTCGAATGCAAGCATTCAACCGTAGTCTCGGGGACTACACCCAGTGGGTGCACTCAGCGTGCCCCCACTAGTTCTGTTCAAGACAGAGTCGACCAGTCGACCCAAAAAAAAAGAGACGTGCTCTTCAGACTGTAGTCGAATGCAAGCAGTCGACCACAGTCTCGGGGACTACACCCAGTGGGTGCACTCAGCGTGCCCCCACCGGTTCCGGAAAACCATTCGATCCAGTCGAATGATGAACAACCTTTACTTATAAAGCCTAAGGCCGACTGCCAGCAGTCGACCTTAGCCTTGGGGACTACACCCAGCGGGTGCACTCAGCGTGCCCCCGCTAACACGGAGTTTTTTATCGACACACCCAGCGGGTGATTGCTATGGATTTCAGAAATCAGAAAGAAAAAGTTTTGATAGCATATTCTAACAGAACAGGCGGTGGTCGACTGACCTGAACATTGCTTTGAAGGGTGGAGCTAGCGTCATAAGCTGCTTGGCTTGCATCCCGGACGATCTTCACCTGCTCCATCATGATCCCCGCTTGACGTATCGCCTCCTTAGCAGCACTGGCTTGGTCCTCTGGGACATGATGTGTTGTGAAGAGCGAAGGTTGTGCAGCACTCGACGAAGTAGGATGAGCACTCGTCAACGGCACCGCGAAAGACACGGTGTGTCGAGTGAGGTTCTCCCCTTCCGTGACCACAGTCTCGGGCGCCGTCGCACTCTGGGTTGCCTTACCAGTAGACGTCTTCCTGCTCATCCTGTGCCTCAGCGGTTCTTCATCCTCATCAATCATCATCTTCAGGAAGGGTGATAATGTCATGGGGTGGAGCTTCAGAAAAAGAATCAAAGTCAGAAATCATGAGTCAGTCGACTAAGGACAGAATTGAGAGTATAGTACCAGGATTTGAGGTTGCTGCGTCCTCCATCTCATGGTCGTCAGCCTTGCATGAGGTCTCAGAAGTTGCAGCACTGAAGTTCCAAAGGATCAGTCGACCAACTCAAGTATCAACCAGAGATAAACCTTATACAAAACAAGAGAACTCAAGTAACGTGTTTACCCGGATATGGTGGGGATGGACACCTTCATCTTCGGCAGGAGCTTGGTGGGTTTCGGCGGAGCCACCTTCGACTGCTTCGGAGCCCTTTCACTCGGCACCAGAGAAGCGGTCCGAGGGCGTTTGGTCGACTGCGAGGCAGTCGCCACCCCCTTACCGCGTTCAGTCGCGGGGTCATGGACAAGCTTCGACCGCCTTTCCGAGCGCGGCGGTGCAACCTCCTCCTCCTCCTCCTCCTCCTCTTCGTCCTCGTCATCGTCGTCGTCATCGTCATCTTCGGCAGCGTCTGAATCCCACTCCTCCTGGCTCTCGCCCCCGCTGGCTTCTCCCTCCTCAGTCGGAGCCTGAGCTCCATTGGGCATCGAATACAGGTCGGTGAGGGCCTAGAAGACGTCAAGACAGAGATCAGTCGACCAAGTCGCAGAACATACAGAAACAAATTCGACGAATATACAATGGAAGGCAGAGCAAATATACCTTATCTGGAACGGTGTGATGGTCGAGTGGAGGAACCCTCCTGGATCCACGGGGATTATCCTTATTCCCAGTGACCGCGGCCATCCATCTTTCCACCGTGGCATCGTCGACTGCTTCCGGGTGGACTCGGGTATCGTCTTCAGTCCCGCAGTACAACCACATGCCATGGCTCCGGAACTGAAGAGGCTGGATCCGCCGCCGAAGGAAAACCTCCAGAAGGTCCATGCCAGTCACGCCGTCCCGGACCAACTGCACCACGCGGTCCATCAACATCTTCACATCAGCCCTCTCCTCCGGAACCACCTTCAGAGAGGAGGGCTTGTTCACTCGACTCATGGTGAATGGGGGGAGTCCACTCGACTGCCCCGGCGTCAGCTTGTTCCGGCAGTAGAACCAAGTCGACTGCCAGCCCCTGACCGACTCGGGAAACGTCATAGCTGGGAAGGTGCTCTTGTTCCTCACTTCAATTCCCAGACCCCCGCACATTTGGACAACCTGGGTCTTCTCATCGCCTGGACTCGCCTTCTTCACGGTCTGAGAACGACACGTGAAGATGTGCTTGAACAAGCCCAGTGCGGTCGACAGCCCAGGAAACTCTCGCACATGGATACGAACGCAGCAAGGTACGCGATGGAGTTCGGAGTAAAGTGGTGGAGTTGGGCTCCAAAGAAGTTCAGAAAACCACGAAAGAAAATGCTCGGTGGCAAAGAAAACCCTCGATCAATATGAGTGGCCAGGAGCACACACTCACCCTATTCCGGCTGAGGTTGCCACTCTTTCCCTGGAAGTCTTGCGGCGCCATGGGGGATCAGCCCGTCGTCGGCCATGTCGAGGAGATCCTTCTCCCTGATGGTCGACTGGATCCAATCTCCCTGGACCCAGCCCTTCGGCAAGCGGGGTCTCGACGAAGACCCACTGCGGCTGGTGGATCTCCCCTTCGCCTTCTCCGCCGCCGACGCCTTCTCCGTCGCCGACGCCTTCTTTGCGCGCTCCAGCGCCGCCGTCTTCTCCTTGACCATGGCTGCCGGCGAGGTGCGCGAGGAAGAGTTTTGCGGAGGCGAAAGCGAGCGCGTTGGGCGGAGACGAGGAGAGTAGAAGAGAAAGAATGGAGCACTGTTCAGAAAACCCTCGCTGGTTGCATTTATAACATCCCTTCCGAGTGGATGACAGGTGGACCTAGGCAACCTAATCATATCCCGAAACAGTTGCATTGACACGATACGTGGCGGAAAAAGCGGTGCGGAAATCGAGGCGTTTATGTCCCGTCCCGTCCGAGCGCCGCGGTTCGTTCCGCTTCGCGCGCTTCCCCAAATTTCGTATCCCGTGGAATCCGCTAGCGGCAGATCGGTCTGTCAGACGCGAGATTTCCTGCGATCCGTCGCTCGGGAACCGGCAAAGTCTAAAAGATCACTCGACGAAAGAGAAGAATGGATCGAGTCGACTGAAGAAAAGTTGCTCGTTATCAACAAAGGAGATCTTAATCCAGAACGACGCATAGCCAGTATGCAAAAGTCAATCGGAAAAAGCATCAACTCATTCCTCATTCAAGCCTCAATCCATTCGGGGGCAAATGATGGATTCATGTACCTAGGGTAGGGTCATAGGCCTGACCTGAATGTCCTACCCAGGGACATCCTTAGAAGAGATCACCTTCCAGTCGACCAACGAGGAACCCACTCGACCGACCAGAAGGACTCGACCATGGAGATTCACTCAACCATGAAGATACACTCGACCACCAGAAGGTCAGAAGGCACTCTGCACTGTAACGGCCTGTAATTGAATAGACTTAATGATAGTTAAGGCACTTTATGTGGGGCGTTACCAGTAACGCCCCAGACTTAATATACTTTAAACCCTCCATTACGTGGGCTGGCAGGGGTCCTGGCATACTCTATATAAGCCACCTCCCTCCACAGGCAGAAGGGTTCGCACTCTTGTAACACCTATACACATAATCCACTCGACCGCCTCAGGGCTCCGAGACGTAGGGCTTTTACTTCCTCCGAGAAGGGCCTGAACTCGTACATCGCTTGTGTTTACAACCTCTCCATAGCTAGGACCTTGCCTCTCCATACCTACCCCCCACTCTTCTATCAGACTTAGAACCACGACAGTCCTCAAGATCGGCATTACGCACATATGCGTCAAATTCATCCTTGATGCATGTATTGACCATAAATTCTTCTGACGACCACTCACAAGACCGCACCTTAGCTTCCCTTGGTGGTTCATCATCTTGCTCACGCATAGCACGCCTGGGTCCTCTCTTTGTTAAGGAACCACCTTGGTACATTTTCCTGGACATATTTCTTCCTCTAAAACATTTCTAATATTTTTAGTAACTTCAAAATAAAAGTGAATCAAACTAAACAAGATTGATAGCAACTACTCCCACAAGTGCCAAGAGCCTATATCATGCATTAGAATTACTTGGGACCTCATAAATTTGACATGCAAGCTCAAGAACAGGGTCACCTAGGCAGCAAAAATTTGTAATGAATAAAGAACTAGAACAAAAACTATTTGGACCATTGGAGGAGTCACATACCAAGCAACAATCTCCCAAAGCAGTTTTGTGAATGGAGCTTTGAGCAAGGAGATCGAAAATCGCAGAAAAATGAGCTAGAACTCGTGCTTGAGCTGGATGGGGATTTTTTTGGGAGGAAGATGGAGTGTGTGGGTGCAGGAATAAGTGGAGGGGGCCACTGTGGGCCCACGAGGCAGGGGGCGCGCCCAGGGGGAGAGGGTGCACCCTGGACCCTCGTGGCCAGGTGCTTGCCCCCTGTTGTGTTCTCAGTGCCTAAAATCCTCAAATATTCCATAAAAAATCATACTAAATTTGCAGGGAATTTGGAGCACTTTATTTTCGGGATATTTTTTTATTGCGTGGATAATTCAGAAAACAGACAAACAATACTATTTTTGTTTTATTTATTCTAAATAACAAAAAGTAAAAAAAGAGGGTACAGAAGGTTGTGCCTTCTAGTTTCATCCATCTCATGATCATCAAAATGAATCCACTAACAAGGTTGATCAAGTCTTGTTAACAAACTCATTCCGAATAACACAGAACTGGAGAAATTTCGAATAACACTAGGTTACCTCAACGGGGATATGAACATCCCCAACAATAAGAATATCATATTTTTTCCTGACAGTAGGAAGAGGAAATTGAAAACCTCCAATAATGATAGTTGGAACTTTTCCAATAGAATTGATGCTATGAACTTGAGGTTGTTTCCGCGGAAAGTGTACCGTATGCTCATTACCGTTAACATGAAAAGTGACGTTGCCTTTGTTGCAATCAATAACAGCCCCTGCAGTATTCAAAAAGGGTCTACCAAGGATAATCGACATACTACCGTCCTCGGGAATATCAAGTATAACAAAGTCCGTTAAGGTAGTGACATTTGCAACCACAACAGGCACATCCTCGCAAATACCGACAGGTATAGCAGTTGATTTATCAGCGATTTGCAAAGATATTTCAGTAGGTGTAAACTTATTCAATTCAAGTCTACGATATAAAGAGAGGGGCATAACACTAACACCGGCTCCAAGATCACATAAAGCAGTTTTAACATAGTTTCTTTTAATGGAGCATGGTATAGTAGGTACCCCTGGATCTCCAAGTTTCTTTGGTATTCCACCCTTAAAAGTATAATTAGCAAGCATGGTGGAAATTTCGGCTTCCGGTATCTTTCTTTTATTTGTAATGATATCGTTCATGTATTTGGCATAAGGGTTTACTTTAAGTATATCAGTTAAGCGCATACGTAAGAAGATAGGTATAATCATTTCAGCAAAGCGCTCAAAATCCTCATCATCCTTTGTCTTGGATGGTTTAGGAGGAAAGGGCATGGGTTTCTGAACCCATGGTTTCTTTTCTTTACTGTGTTTCCTAGCAAGAAAATCTCTCTTATCATAATGTTGATTCTTTGATTGTGGGTTATCAAGATCAATAGTAGGTTCAATCTCTACATCATTATTATTGCTAGGTTGAGCATCAATATGAACATTATCATTAACATTATCACTAGGTTCATGTTCATCACCAGATTGTGTTTCAGCATCAAAAATAGAAATATCATTGTGATTCTCAAGTGTGTCTATAACAGGTTCACTAGAAGCATGCAAAGTCCTACCGTTTTTCTTTTTCTTCTTCTTAGAAGAACTAGGTGCCTCTAAATTGTTTCTCTGAGAATCCTGCTCAATTCTCTTAGGGTGGACTTCAGGATACAAAGGTTCCTGAGTCATTCTACCAGTTCTAGTAGCCACTCTAACAGCAAAATCATGTTTATTATTTAACTCATCGATCAAATCACTTTGAGCTTTATGTACTTGTTCAGCTTGAGTGGTAACCATAGAAGCATATTTGCTAATGAGTTTAAGTCCACCTTTAGCTCTAGCCATATAATCGCTCAAGCGTCCTATCATGAAGGCATTACTCTTCAATTCTCTACCAACATAAGCATTAAAACTTTCTTGTCTAGCCATAAAGTCATCAAATTCATCTAAACATGGGCTAGGAAATTTAATAGACGGGATTTCAACTTTATCATATCTATAGAGAGAATTTACCTCTACTACTTGTGTCGGGTTATCAAGACAATGTGTTTCTTCGACAGGCGATATATTAAGACCATGTATTTCTTCAATAGGAGGTAAATTCTTAACATCTTCAACTTTAATACCTTTTTCTTTCATTGATTTCTTTGCCTCTTGCATATCTTCAGGACTGAGAAATAGAACACCCCTCTTCTTTCGAGTTGGTTTAGGAGTAGGCTCAGGAGTTGGCTCAATTGGCTCAGGAATTGGCTCAGGAAGAGTCCAATTATTTTCATTAGTCAACATATTATTCAATAGTAATTTAGCTTGGTCGACTGTTCTTTCCCTGAAAACACAACCAGCACAACTATCCAAGTGGTCCTTGGAAGCATCGGTTAGTCCATTATAAAAGATATCAAGTATTTAATTTTTCCTAAGAGGATGATCAGGCAAAGCCTTAAGTAATCGGAGAAGCCTCCCCCAAGCTTGTGGGAGACTCTCTTCTTCGATTTGCACAAAATTATATATTTCCCGCAAGGCATCTTGTTTCTTATGATCAGGGAAATATTTAGTAGATAAGTAATAAATCATATCCTGGGGACTACGCACACAACTAGAATCAAGAGAATTAAACCAAGTTTTAGCATCACCCTTTAATGAGAACGGGAATATCTTAAGGATATAATAATAGCGAGACTTCTCATCATTAGTAAACAGGGTGGCTATATCATTTAACTTGGTAAGATGTGCCACAACAGTTTCAGATTCATTGCCATAAAAAGGATCAGATTCAACCAAAGTAATAATTTCAGGATCAACAGAGAATTCATAATCCTTATCAGTAACATAGATAGGTGAAGTAGCAAAAGCAGGGTCATGTTTCATTCTAGCATTAAGAGATTGCTGCTTCCATTTAGCTAATAACTTCTTAAGATCATATCTATCATTGCAAGCAAGAATAGATCTAGCAGCTTCTTCATCCATAACATAACCCTCGGGAACAACAGGCAATTCATACTTAGGGGGAGAACTTTCATCATCACTATCTTCAATAATATCATCTTCAATAATTTCATTCTCTCTAACCCTAGCAAGTTGTTCATCAAGATATTCACCTAATGGCACAGTAGTATCAAGCATAGAAGTAGTTTCATCATAAGTATCATGCATAGCAGAAGTGGCATCATTAATAACATGCGACATATCAGAATTCATAGCAGTAGCAGGTTTAGGTGTCGCAAGCTTACTCAAAATAGAAGGAGAATCTAGTGCAGAGGTAGATGGCAGTTCCTTACCTCCCCTCGTAGTTGAGGGAAAAATCTTAGTTCTTTCGTCTTTCAAGTTCCTCATAGTGATCAGTAGATATAAATCCCAAGTGACTCAAAGAATAGAGCTATGCTCCCCGGCAACGGCGCCAGAAAATAGTCTTGATAACCCACAAGTATAGGGGATCGCCACAGTTTTCTAGGGCAGAGTATTCAACCCAAATTTATTGATTCGACACAAGGGGAGCCAAAGAATATTCTCAAGTATTAGCAGTTGAGTTGTCAATTCAACCACACCTGGATAACTTAGTATCTGCAGCAAAGTATTTAGTAGCAAAGTAGTATGATCGTAGAGGTAACAGTAGCAAAGGTAACGATAGCAGTTTTGTAGTAATTATAACAGTAGCAACCGAAAAGTAAATAAGCAAAGCACAATATGTGAAAACCTCATAGGCATTGGATCAGTGATGGATAATTATGTCGGATGCGATTCCTCATGTAATAGTTATAACATAGGGTGACACAGAACTAGCTCCAGTTCATCAATGTAATGTAGGCATGTATTCCGAATATAGTCATACGTGCTTATGGAAAAGAACTTGCATGACATCTTTTGTCCTACCCTCCCGTGGCAGCGGGGTCCTAGTGGAAACTAAGGGATATTAAGGCCTCCTTTTAATAGAGTACCGGACCAAAGCATTAACACATAGTGAATACATGAACTCCTCAAACTACGGTCATCACCGAGAAGTATCCCAATTATTGTTACTTCGGGGTTGTCGGATCATAACACATAATAGGTGACTATAGACTTGCAAGATAGGATCAAGAACTCACACATATTCATGAAAACATAATAGGTTCAGATCTGAAATCATGGCACTCGGGCCCTAGTGACAAGCATTAAGCATAGCAAAGTCATAGCAACATCAATCTCAGAACATAGTGGATACTAGGGATTAAACCCTAACAAAACTAACTTGATTACATGGTAAATCTCATCCAACCCATCACCGTCCAGCAAGCCTACGATGGAATTACTCACGTACGGCAGTGAGCATCATGAAATTGGTGATGGAGGATGGTTGATGATGACGACGGCGATGGATCCCCCTCTCCGGAGCCCCGAACGGACTCCAGATCAGCCCTCTCGAGAGAGATTAGGGCTTGGCGGTGGCTCCATATCATAAAACGCGATGAAACTTTCTCTCTGATTTTTTTTCTCCGCGAAACGTAATATATGGAGGTGAAGTTGAGGTCGGTCAAGCATCAGGGGGCCCACGAGATAGGGGGAGTGCCCAGGGGTCAGGGGCGTGCCCCCCACCCTCGTGGACGGGGTGTGGGCCTCCTGGCCTTGATTCTTTCGCCAATATTTTTTATATTTTCCAAAAGTTATCTCCGTGGATTTTCAAGTCATTCCGAGAACCTCTGTTTCTGCACAATAAACAACACCATGGCAGTTCTGCTGAAAACAGCGTCAGTCCGGGTTAGTTTCATTCAAATCATGCAAGTTAGAGTCCAAAACAAGGGCAAAAGTGTTTGGAAAAGTAGATACGTTGGAGACGTATCACCCGCCTCGCGGGTCGGTCCCGTGCCTTGCGCAGACGCTTGTCGTGAGGGGCCTAGAATCAAGAGTGGACCAAGGGCCTCCGGAGGTCGCTCCCAGGAGGTTTTGCTGCCGGAGCCGAATAGATCCTAAGGAGCTGGGGTTAGGAAAGGACGCGACATGCAAAGAAACACAAAGATAAGGCACTTACTCGTCTATGGCTATGTACTTCCTCTGTTTTAGGGGCTGGAGGCGTCACCACTACAACTCCAGAGCCATTTCCTCTTGCGGAGTGCTCCAAGGTTCAGATGAAGCGAGCCGAGGATCGGAGCATGGCCCTTGGTGGCTGAGCTGCGTTCCGCTGCCTCAGGAGACCGGGCTGCACCTGGTCACCAGCAGCCACCTCAGGAGCACTTGCCGAAGCTTCAGGGGCAACCGCCTCAGGAGCACCGGGCCGCACCTTCTCACTAGCGGCCACCTCAGTAGCGCTCGCTGGAACTTCAGGGGCGGCTATCTCAGGAGCGCCTGACAGCATCCACCCCGAAAGATCGCCCCAGGAGTGCCCGATGGCGTTCGCCCCCCTGCAACCACTTCTTGGGCGCACGCCACAGGATCGGCAAGCACAGGGGCCACCAAGACGGGGTTCTCGCGAGGTCCCTCAAGGCCCTCCAGGCGCGGCCCCCACTCGTCTGAGCACAACATCTTCTTGGCGAAGGCTTGCCCAACCGGGTAATGGTATAAGGGGCGCCCGTCAAGTGGAAGAGCTCCCGGATCGCCGCTTGCCAAAAGCTTCACCACCTCTAGCAGCATGTCAGGAGGGAGCAGGGACACTTGAAGCCTCATGGATCGCCCAGACCGGAGAGAGCCCACAAGGGGCAGGAGTGGCGCTGGAGCGGGGCAACTTGCTGCTTGACTAACTCTTCACCACCATCGCCACCGTCACTCCTGCCTGCTTTAGCTCCGCCTGTCTGGACCAGACACGCTCGACCTGTGGGTCGGCGAGCTCCGTGTGCCCCCAACTAGAGCTCGGCACCGGTGACTCCATGGGGAGGAGGAGAAGGGGGCTGCACACGTAGGCGTCTACATACACCCAATGTTTCCGAAACCCCCTCACATCCGGGCGGAGCGAGAAGTCGATGCTTGAGCCGGCAGTCACCACAGCCGCTTGAAGAAAAACGCACCCCCGAGCATTGCTTGTCGGCGACCAGGCGAAGAGAGAAGAAGTGGCGGAGCAAGGCCACGAACGGGGCAATGTCGACGAAGGCCTCACACAAGAAGGCGAAAGCAGAGAGGAGGACGATGGAGCCGGGATCCAGATGCAGCGCGTGAATTTGATAGTGTGAAAGCACGACATTGAGGAAGTCAGAAAACGGCGGCAGCAGGCCGGAGAAGAGGGCATGGAAGTGAACAGGGATCTCGGTGGCCTCCATGTCTACCATTACCCAAGAAGCAGAGCAAACCGTCGTCGCCCTCCACTCATTGGAATCAGTGGCGAGAGCTCGCCAAACCTTGGCCAACCCCTCCTGGTTCACCACCGTGGACCACTCCAATGCTGTCCACAAACCTGGCGCGGGCTACGCGACCGCGTGGGCTTTCTCCCTCTTAGATTTGGGGGCCATGACGACGAGGTGGGCTGGAGCAGGCGGGGATTCCGGTGAAGGCGGCACGTGTCCATAGGAAAGGGAAAAGAAGCTAAGTTCCCCAAACTATGATGGCCTCTTTGTGCGCACCAGGCGGTTGTCCAATTGAGAAGGAATAGTGGATGTGCGGGGAAGTGGAGACGCCCACGTCCTGGCGAGCGCCACGCGTCAAATAGGCCCGCGGGCAATTAGGGCCCATGGCGCTTCGCTCCTCCCCTTTGGCTTCGCCACGAAGCCAAGTCGGAGCGAGCCTTGAGCCTAGGAGCTACTATCGGCGTCCTAGGAACCAGGGTACCCAGACTTGCCTGCCTGCGGCCCATGTCGTGGCTCCATCAATGGCCTGGTACGGCCAATCCTCAGCACCAACTACTCAAGAACCTCGCGAGGGGCCAAGCCTCGTGAGGCGGATGACGCCAAGACCTCTGGAAGGAGCAGCCTCCCTAGGCTGGCTCCCGAGGAGCGGAGATTTCCATGCGAGCCCTCACCTCGTGAGGTTCGAATGACATAAGCCATGACGACCAAGGCCAGGCGGGCACCAGCAGGCATGGTATAGTAGGTTTCCTCTTTGGTGCTAAAGAGCCAGCGCTAGCGCGGAGTCCTGAGGGATCAGCCAAAGGTTTCCATTTCCATGCTACAAGACCGATACCGCCAGGACAGCAGGACGGAGGTCATCGCCGAGCCCACCACGGCATCACGACTAGAAGCTTTGCAGGCGAAGACCACCTTTCGTTAGGATAAGATGTACTTCTTGTCCCCTTCGAAAATGGTCATTGTGGGATCCCTTCTCGCCTAGTTTTGGAGGAAGAGGACCAAGGCCGCTATAAACATAGGTTAGCCACCACCATAGAAGGGACGGATCATTCAGGCCACCAAACGCTCACCAGCTCACACCAACACAAGAACCCGCCTCCTGGGACTGTTCTTCCTCTGTACAAGTTAATCCTCAGCCCACCTCGAGGCTAATCCAACACAAAGCAGGAGTAGGGTCTTACACCGCAAGGTGGCCCGAACCTGGGTAAACTGTAGTGTCTCTTTCCTTTCCCATTCATCGAGCTAGGCCTTGGGGACGACACATTGGTAGACTGAGGAGATTGAGTTCTTCGTACGCACCCATTAGTTTGAACCTCCCGAGGCGAGGTACCTCCCGAGGAGCCCGTGACGCAAGCCATGACTATCGAGACCAGGCGGGCGCCGGCCGGGCAAGCACAAGCCAAGGCATTAAGCAAAGGTTACCGTTTCGGTGCAACAAGACCAAGACTAGCAGAACGGCAGGATGTAGGTCATCGTGGAGCCCAGGACGGCGTCATCGTCAGAGCCTTTGGCAGCCGAAGACCAACTTTAGTCAGGATAAGTGTACCGGATATTCCCCTTCAAAATGGCCAATTGTTGGTGCCCTTCCCGCTCATTATTTGGGAAGAGGCCCAGGGCCTCCCTCTATATATAGAGATAGCCACCATAGTAGAACGGGATCGCATCTAGAAAATAGATCGATCAGAGAGAGAGAGAAGCGACTGAACTCACCCAAGCAGTTCATCGCACCAGCTCAAGAACAGCCCCTCGCGAGGCTGTTCTCCCTTTGTAATGTTCATCATCAGCCCCTGAGGCAATCCACCACACCACACACTGGAGTAGGGTATTACACCACAATGGTGGCCTGGACTAGTATAAATCTCGTGTCTCTTGTGTGTTCATCTTTCTTGCTTAGATCCTTGTGAGACTTCGAGATGTGAGCTGGTAGGGGAAGGATCTTCGTGCGCACCCCATCAGTGTTCGAACCTCAAGGGTCTGCCGGAACCCGAAATCCGACATTTGGTGCGCCAGGTAGGGGTGCGCCAGAATCTTTCTTCCGCTAGTCGCGTGTGATCTTCCGCCGTGTCCATGGCTGACGCTCGCCGAGCTCGCGCCGAGCGTCGGGCTGCTCTCGCCACCCGCGTCGCCCAGACGGCGCCCGTCGGCGGTCGCCCTCGTCATTCCCCGTCGCCTGCCGCCAATGCTGTCACCGGCTCGGCGGGGAACGAGCAGCAGGCCTCGTCCCTGCATCCTTCGGTGCGGCGCATTGGCCGCACCACCACCCCGTCGCTGACTCCAGCCGGTTCATCACCCCACGCCCGTCGCGCCCCCACGGACACACACGCCACGCTGCTCCTTGCGCGTGAGCTCCTGCACTACCATCCGATCGACAACCTCTACGAGGACTGGCTCGCCCGCATCACCGAGCTCGTCAGCGCCGCAGGGGGCTCTCCCATGCCGTCCCTCTCGCTGCCTCACCCTCCATCATGTGCAGGAGGCGAGGATCAGGAGGTGCCTCCGCCACCTCCTCCCCAAGAAGGAGCCCTGGCTCCAAGGCGCGCGGCCCCAGGACGAGACCCTCCGCGTCCGGCGCCTGCACGACAAGAAAGGAGCTGCCAAGAGATCCCTCGCACCCAAGAAGGCGCTTGCGTGCTCCTAGCACCGGAGCACCACGACCGCATCCCTGCACCGCCACGTCAAGACCCTGCACCGCTCTAGGCAGCGGTGTGCAGGAATCTCCAGGAGCAAGCCCCACATTAGCAGAGAGCTCCGGTGGCCACCGCAGGCTACCGAGCTTTCACCGCCGAGCTGCGTAGCGTCGCATGGCCCGACAAGTTCAAGCCGGACTTGCCTCCTCGCTATGACGGCACTGCAGACCCCGCAGAGTTCCTCCAGCTCTACAAGCTGGGCATCGAAGCCGCCAACGGGGACGAAAAGGTCATGGCGAATTGGTTTCCCATGGCGCTCAAGGATGGTGCCCACACCTGGCTCCTGAACCTGGCTCCTGGCACGATCTCCTCCTGGGACGAGATGCGCACCCGCTTCATCACCAACTTCCAAGGCACTCGCGACCGGCCCCCGGCCATGAGTGACCTACGCCGCATCAAGCAACAGCCAGGAGAGACCCTGCAGAAGTACATCCAATGCTTCAACAACACCCGCCTCAAGATCCCCGGGGTGACTGAGGAGGCCATCATCTCAGCCTTCTCTGATGGCGTGCGTGACATCAAGATGAAAGAGGAGCTAGCAATCCATGAAGACCTGTGCACATCACTGGAGCTGTTCAACTTGTCAACCAAGTGCGCCAGGGCTGAGGAAGGGCGATTCTCCCTCCTCGAGCTTTCAGCTGCCGACCCAGAAGAGAAGAAGCCCAAGGTCAAGGACGTGAAGCACAAGGGGGCTGCGGTGCTCGCAGCTGAGCCAGACACCAAGCGAGGCAGGGATCAGCCTGAGTCATCCAAGGGCAGCCGATACTGCGTGTGCCATGACCTCCACACCCACAACACCAACGAATGTCAAGAGCTCAGGGCCGTGCGAGATGGGCGTATCGGCCGACGTCCTGACCGCAATGACCGGGGCTATGGCCGGGGAGGAGGAAGAGGTGGAGGACGATAGGAAGACCATGGCCCTCGCCAAGGGTGGCGTGACCGACCTCGCGAGGACCGCTGGCAGGACCAGCCTCGCGATGGAGGTTGGAGTGATCAGCCTCATGAGGACCGCCCTCAAGGCAACACATGCCTCCCTCCTCTGCCACCGCCGCCAAGAAGGAATGACGACCATCACCAGGACGAGGGGTTGGGGGCTTCCAGGAGCCGCGCACAATCGCTTGCATCCTAGGCGGCGCTCAGGCCCCAGCCTCTTAGCGCATCTTCAAGCAGTTTGCTCGTGAAGTGAATGCAGTCCTCCCCAAGCTTGAGGCCATGCGCCCTCTCAGGTGGTCAGCGTGCGCCATCACGTTCAGCTCAGCGGATCAGCTCAAGTGCGCAGCAACAGCCGGAGTCCTCCCGATGCTTTGTTCCCCAGTCATCAGCAATGTGCAAGTCACCAGGACCCTCATTGATGGCGGGTCAGGACTCAATGTTCTGTCCATTGAGTCGTTCAACAATCTCCAAGTGCCATACGATCAGCTTCAGCCAACCAAGCCTTTCTCAGGAGTCACTGATGGTTCCACTGTTCCGATAGGGCAAGTTCGCCTTCCTGTCACCTTTGGGCAGCACAACAACTACCGCACCAAGCTCATTGACTTCGACGTCGCCCACATTCGCCTGCCATACAATGCCATCCTCGGGTACCCAGCTCTGGCCAAATTCATGGCAGTTACTCACCATGGCTACAATGTCCTCAAGATGCCAGGAAGCGGTGGAATCATCACAGTGCCTTGCGAGGAGAGGGATGCAGTGTGTTCTCTTGAGTGTGCCTTTCAAGCCGCGGCAATCAGAGACCCAGATCACAGGAGCGGGAGGCTCCCCGAGGCGGTCCCTAAGAAGAAGAAGGCTTCACCTGGCTCGAACACTCGCAAGGCAGGCACCTCCGGAGGCGTTGCATCAGGATCCGTGCCCGTCCAAGGGGCGCCACCCTCTGTCGCATAGGAAGGTGCGCCCGGCGCCCTCCTCGGGCAGGGCTCGGGGGCTCTCTCCTGGAGGGCCACCGACCTCACCAAGGTCACGAGGGAGGCGCTCGGGCACCACTTGGAGGCGTGCTTCAAGGCACATTTCCCTCAGGAAGGCATGAGTCAAGGAGGGCCAAACCCTCAGGAGTTCATCGCGAGGAACATTCAGGAGCTACATGAGTCAAGAGTCATGGGCGGCAGCCGCCGCCTACCCCCCGTAGCCCCACATCGCGGCGAGGATGGTGGGCTGCGTGTCTGCATCGACATACCAGGGCTCAACCGAGCCGCATCTCAGGAGCGCCTCTGGCCTTCACGCGTGGGGCATTGTGAGGGTCCACCTCACAGCTATGTTCGCATACCCTTCGGCCTGCCGAACGCGGCTGCTGCCCACCAGCGCCTGATGAGGAGCATCCTGGAAGCTCAGGTGGCCAGGCACCACGCGTTCCTAGAGGAGATGGAGATGGACCTTGAGGAGCCGCCCGGACCCCCAGAGCCTCCCGAGGCTCAGGGCTCTGAAGGCTCGTGAGGGTGGCTTCTTCACCACGCGTCGTCAGCTACTCCGACACTCGCTCTGCAACGGTATCAGGTGACGTCTTTCCAAGTTCCATTTGCAGCTGGGAGCGCCCGTAGGGCTGCATCATTCCCAGGTCGCGTGGGTCCGTCCCTGTGGCATGTATCCGTTTTGCTTATGCTCTTTATATACCTTGTTGGGGGCGCCCCTCGGGCTGCATTATCCCCAAGTTGCTCGGACCAGACCTAATGGCATTTACTTCTTCCGCATCTATCTGAAATGGATTGGCTCCTCTGAGCTTAACTTGGTCCCCATGGTTATCATCTGCTGCTTATCGCGGACCTCTTCGCTCGCATGCAAAGCGCTTGCATGTTAAAAGGGGGGCACCTGAGCATCGCGACTCATAGGCTCTTACTGGCTCTCCAGCCCTCACCCCCTGGCCTTGACCCACAGCATCGTGACCTGTCATACCAGCGGCGGCTGAGCTCGCTTGAGGGCTGGGACCTGAGGACGTAGAGTGTTTGCATTCTAATCACCCTGCACGAACACACCATTGATAAAGGCCCAGATCCAGGCGCAACCCGCCTCCATGTAGGGCCTCGTGAGTCCCGCACTGGCTCACATGTGCCCAGATACACCTCTCCTAGCCCTACCGTGCCAGCCATGTGTCAGGGCGGGGCTGTACACGCCCTAGGGGCTCCTCCCGGAGGGGAGACCCTCCCACGTACCAGTGGAAGCACCATGCTCCGCGCTGGCTGACAACACTACTTAGGAGCGGCTATGCCCGCACACATACGGAAGCGCTATGCTCCGCGCTGGTGATAAACAACTGAGGGCGGCCCACGGCCGTATCAATCTCAGGGAGCCCAAAGATTAGTGTCTGGCACCATCGCAATGCCTTCGCTTGGGAGTGCCGCGCGAGGGGGCTGGACACGGGGGCTGCGCCCGGGCTACGCCTGAACGCCCGCCACCCAGCCAGGTCCCTCGGACCTGGTCGTCGCGCGCCTCTCCCCGAGCGGAGCCAAGGTATGAAGACTCGTTTGCACGTCAAGGGGGACCCCTGAGCATCGCGACTCAGGAGCCTAACTGGTCACGCAGCCCCTCACTCCTTAGTCCCGTCCTGGTTTCGGTCGGGGCTAACGGCGGCTGAGGTATGCGCGGGGCCGGGCCCTGCCGACGTAGAACGACAAATCCGCTCCTATGCCTCCCTTCCCTACTTGCTGTTTGCGCGTCAAGGGGGACTCCTGAGCATCGCGACTCAGGAGCCTAACTTGCCACGTAGCCCCTCACTCCTTAGTCCCGTACTGGTTTCCGGTCGGGGCTAACAGCGGCTGAGGTATGCGCGGGGCCGGGCCCTGCCGACGTAGAACACGGGAAAATAGGAGGGAAAATGCAAATTCTAGGGAATTCAAAAGCAAATATTACAATCCATAGAGTGTTTCACAACAACAAACACAAGTTTAAATGCCTCCACGTGGCATGGTGCATGTTGCAGGAATTAAAACAGGACAGAAGCCGCAAAGGGATCACTTTCCAATGGCACCGCCGCCTGTGGTGGAGTCACGCTGGGCGGCTCCACCTCCTGAAGCCGCGGAACTGGCGGCATCGCGTCTTGGCAAGGTGCTTAAGGCACAGAACCTCCCCAGCAAAGCCTCGGCTCGGCCCTTCACAACCTCAGTAGCTGCGGCGGCAAGGTCGCCGCTCACGGGTTCCATCAGGCTGTCGAGGTCGATGTTGGGGTCACGAAGGTAGACGTGGCTGAGGACGCGCTTCAGCGCTGCAGACGACAGGGCACGCGCCTCGGCCTCGGCCATAGGGCCAAGGCCTTCTGCGGCATCTTCAAGCGCATGGACCAGGAAGGGAAGCAGCTCGGCAGGGCTGTCCTCTTTGCCAGCCAACGACTCCTCTAAGCCGCCCTCATAGAGCGTCTTCAGCGCAGCGCGAGACTTCTCCTTCAGCTTGGCAAAGGCCACACGATCCTCGGCCAGGACCTTCGCCTTGCGGTCTAGCTCGGTCCTCTCCACCTTCAGCGCCTGCTCCAGTGTCTCCAACCGGCCATGGCGGTCAACAAGCTCGGCGTCCCGGTCCTTGACGACAGCCTCCCAAGCCTTCATCTCCTCCTCCTTCTCCTGGCGGATGCGGACCTCCTTCGCGAGCCCGTCACGCAGGCCTTGCAGCTCGACCTCCAGCGCCTTGCAGCAGTCCCGGGCATCCGCAGCGTCTCCCTGGGCAGCATCGCGAGCGGCCTTGGCCTGGTGGGCGGCTTGCTTCTCCTCGTCGGAGGCAGACGCAGCCTGGCTCAGTGCCGCTCAGACAGAGGCGGCAGAGCGGGCCCAGCCAGAAGCTAGCTCCAGGCGTCCGACCACCAGGGGGGTCCGCGCTCTGGAGATCCTCTCGCAGCCGGCTCAGTTCATTGGCGGCCTGATCCAAGACGGCCAAGGAATCAGAAGAGACGGGAGCCGGTGGAGCAGGCAGAGAGGACGGCAGTCTGATCACGGCTTGGGAGGAAGGAGCCTCCCAGGCCTTGGGCATCTCAGCAGCAGCATCAAGCCCAGGCTCCTCCAGGATCAGCGGGGCCACGAGGGCTGACTCCTCGCTAGAGTGTCCCTGCTGGGCTCGCAAGGACGACCGGGCAGGGGAGGCACGAGCCTTGATGCCTCCTTTCCCCGCAGATGAAGGCGCTGCCCCGGCAGACGAACTCGCCTCAAGCAAGGCCGCAGAAGCCCCCTTCAACCTCTTCGCATAGGTGCCGACCTGGTCAAAAGAGTGCAGACGTCAAGTCTCGGCGGCAGAAACAAAGCAAAGCGCGGATCGAGCACTTATTGGTCATCACTCGCGGGCTTAAGCAGCCTCTAGCCAAACTTGAAGCTCAAGAGCTTGCAGTTGGGGTCAACCTTGGGAGGCACGGAAGCAGAGGACGAGTCGGGAAGGCCGGAGCTGGCCTCAGACCGCCCCGGAGCCAGAGCGGATCCTGGGAGCACCAGCCCCGACATGTCCTTCCTCGAGACCAGGGGAGGATCCTCCCCTCCTCGCCTAGCGCTGGCCTCGTCATCGTCCGACATGGAGCGAAGGGCACGGGACCTGCGCCGGGGAAAGGACTCCTCCGACTCCCTGCCAGTCACCTCGGAGTCAGACTCTTCTTCTTCCTCCTCGCTCCCGCTGGAGTCTCTGGAGGACACATTCACCGTCGGCAACACCGCCAGATCCCCGGGAGCCACTGCGGGCACCAGCCCCTCACCGTTGAAGGTGGGCATGGCGTTCACCATCTGCTCCCAGTCGTCGCGAAGAAACAGGGGAACAGGAGCACCCTCCGGCCTCGCCACGTCTCCCCCGACCAAGGAGTGGAGGACCGCAACCAGATCTTCATCGGCCAGGGCTGCTGAGCTCAAGCGAAGGGCAGCGTCTGCTTCCCCAAGCCTCCAGAATGGGAGCGAGTGCTCCCGGAGTGGAGCCACCCGGTGCTCCAGGAACTCCCTTAGGAGCATGGCCCCGGTCAGCTTCGCCGCCCTCGGTTGCTTGGCCTCAGGTCCACGTTCATCCTCTTCAGCACCGCCCTCGCGCGGGGGTCGACAAGCTCCGCGCAAGACCATGCATCAACGGCCTTGGGCTGCCCCGTGGGCAGCACCAGTCGGGGGTGGAGGCGCCTGACATCCACCATGACCCACTTGCTCCGGAAGCCTTCGATCCTCTTCCCGGTCTTCGATATGGCGTTGGAGCCGGAGTATGCGATAAAACTTGCGCATGCGGAGATGGGGCCACGAGAAACCCGGAGGTAAAAGTAATGGCGCGGCAAGGCCACTAAGGGCTTTACCCCAACATGAGCCGCACAATAGTACGCGAAAATCGCCAGGAGAAGGACAGAGTTGGGGTGGAGGTGCAGAGCTTGCAAGTTGTACAGGCGAAGAACAACAAGGAAGAACTCGGAAAAATGGGGCACCAGACTGGCGATGATGGCGCTCACAAAGAGCGGGTAGAAGGTGCTCCCCTAGCCTTCAGGCTGGTCGGAGCCGGCCTTGAACACAGTCGCTCCCGCATTGCCCTGCGCCACCATCCTCAGGCGCATGAGGGCAAGATTCTTCTCCGACACATTCGGGGGATCCAGAGCTGGCGAGTACCAGGCCTCGGTCGGGGTCTTGCGAGGCGCCATGGCTTGCCGGATGGGAAGGATCGAGGCAGATCTGGAGGATTTCAAAAGCAGGAAGGAGAAGAGCGAGAAAGGGGATCTAGAGCAAGGCAAGCGAGAACAAAGCAGGTAAGTCTGGCCCGGACACCTCTTTTTGTCATATGGGCGGTTGCCGAGGCGTCGTGGGGAAGCGAGACGCCCACGTCCAATCAACCGCCATGCGGCGCCCAAGGCCGCTGGTTGTTGGGGCCCGTGGCGCTTCGCACTTGCCCCTTCGCTTCTCTGCTAAGCCAAGTCCGGGCGCGCCTTGGGCCCGGGGGCTAATGTCGGCGTTCTGGGAACGGGGGTCCCCAGACTTGCCTGCCTGCGGCCTGCGGCGTGGGTCAAGTGGGGGCCCAATGCAGCCCAGCTTCATCAGCTCAAGCTCAAGACCCTCGTGAGGGGCCAAGCCTCGCGGGGCGGACGACAGGAAGCTTCCTCAGGAGCAGCCTCCCCAGGCAGGCTCACGAGGAGGCGGAGAGATCAAGGCGGGGTACCTGCTGAGGAGCCCGTGACGCAAGCCATGACGATCGAGAACAGGCGGGCGCCAGGCGGGCGCCGGCCTGCACAGTGTCCTTGTTTCCCTTTCGGTGCAACGGGGGCAAACACAGGCCAAGGCATCAGGCAAAGGATACCATTTCGGTGCAACAAAACCAAGACCAGCAGAACGACAGGATGGAGGTCATCGTGGAGCCCAGGACGGCGTCATCGTTAGAGCCTTTGGCAGCCGAAGACCAACTTTAGTCAGGATAAGTGTACCAGATGTTCCCCTTCAAAATGGCCAATTGTTGGCGCCCTTCCCGCTCATTATTTGGGAAGAGGCCCAGGGCCTCCCTCTATATATAGAGATAGCCACCAGCCCACCACAGTAGAACGAGATCGCATCTAGAAAGATCGATCAGAGAGAGAGAAGCGACTGAACTCACCCAAGCAGTTCATTGCACCAGCTCAAGAACAGCCCCTCGCGAGGCTATTCTCCCTTTGTACTGTTCATCATCAGCCCCTGAGGCAATCCACCACACCACACACTGGAGTAGGGTATTACACCACAATGGTGGCCTGAATTAGTATAAATCTCGTGTCTCTTGTGTGTTCATCTTTCTTGCTTATATCCTTGTGAGACTTCAAGACGTGAGCTGGTAGGGGAAAGATCTTCGTGCGCACCCCAGTGTTCGAACCTCAAGGGTCTGCCAGAACCCGAAATCCGACAGCCGATGGTGCCACGTTGTGGGCCGCAGGCAGGCAAGTCTGGGTACCCTGGTTCCCAGAACGCCGACATATACAGTACAAACTATAGCTAAGGACTTTGTTGATAACATCATTAAATTACATGGGCCACCTAAGATGGTTGTCTCTGGCAGAAACAAAATTTTCACTAGTGAGGTTTCTCTTGGAAATATGCCATAGAGGAAAAAAATACCGTATTATTATGTTTCCATTATTCAAAATTAAGAGTTTATATTTCATGCTATAAATGTTATGATCCTGGAATATGTGATTCAATGGAAAACTCATATGCACGTGTGGAATGATAAACGATAAAGAATAGGTTCCCAGTTTTTCCTCTAAGACTGGCTCAAGTGTTGTTGGTAATCATTTTTTTGGATCTTAGTATATCGTTAAGTGTAACGATAGTCCTAAAATAACATTGAGAGTGTGACGTTAGAAGAACGACCATATTGAATTGACCCAATCTTGTTTGTTATACTCTGAGATAATATTATCTAATATCAGTTGTTATAACATAGAGTGTTGACATGTGTTTTTAGTTCCTCAAACCATGAGAGTATTATAGTCACTTCCTACCATACAGTGGACTTTGGGGTTTCTTGATACGTCCATTTTGCATCATGCTTTTATATCCATATTTTTTGCATTATGGACTGTTATTACACGTTATGTCACAAAATATATGGCTATTCTCTCTTATTTTACAAGGTTTACATGAAGAGGGAGAATGCCGGCAGCTGGGATTCTGGGCTGGAAAAGGAGCAAATATTGGAGACCTATTCTGCACAGCTCCAAAAGTCCTGAAACTCCACGAAAGTCATTTTTGGGATTAATAATAAATATTGAGTGGAATAAGTACCAAAGGGGGCCCACACCCTGGCCACGAGGGTGGGGGGCGCACCCTACCCCCTAGGCACGCCCCCTGCCTCGTGGGCCCCCTGGCAGCCCTCTGGTGCCCATCTTTTGCTATGTGAAGTCTTTTACCCTGGAAAAAATCATAAGCAAGCTTACGGGACGAAACTCCGCCGCCACGAGGCGGAACCAATCTAGGGCTCCGGCGGAGCTGTTCTGCCGGGGAAACTTCCCTCCGGGAGGGGGAAATCATCACCATCGATCCTATCATCGGGAGGGGGTCAATCTCCATCAACATCTTCACCAGCACCATCTCCTCTCAAACCCTAGCTCATCTCTTCTTTCCAATCTTTGTACCAAAACCTCAGATTGGTACCTGTGGGTTGCTAGTAGTGTTGATTACTCAGTGTAGTTGATGCTAGTTGGTTTATTCGGTGGAAGATCATTTGTTCAGATCCTTTATGCATATTAATACCCCTCTGATCACGAAATGAATATGCTTTGTGAGTAGTTATGTTTGTTCCTGAGGACACGGGTGAAGTCTTGCTATTAGTAGTCATGTGAATTTGGTATTCGTTCGATATTTTGATGAGATGTATGTTGTCTCTCCTCTAGTGGTGTTATGTGAACGTCGACTACATGACACTTCACCATTATTTGGGCCTAGAGGAAGGCATTGGGAAGTTATAAGTAGACAATGGGTTGCTAGAGTGACAGAATCTTAAACCCTACTTTATACGTTGCTTCCTAAGGGGCTGACTTGGATCCACTTGTTTCATGCTATGGTTAGGTTTACCTTAATACTTCTTTTGTAGTTGCGGATGCTTGCAATAGGGGTTAATCATAAGTGGGATGCTTGTCCAAGAAAGGTCAATACCCAAGCACCGGTCCACCCACATATCAAATTATCAAAGTAACGAACGCGAATCATATGAGCGTGATGAAAACTAGCTTGACGATAATTCCCATGTGTCCTCGGGAGCGCTTTTCTCTATATAAGAACTTGTCCAGGCTTGTCCTTTGCTACAAAAAGGATTGGGCCACCTTGCTGCAACTTATTTACTTTCATTGCTTGTTACCCGTTACAAATTACCTTATCACAAAACTATCTGTTACCTATAATTTCAGTGCTTGCAGAGAATACCTTACTGAAAACCGCTTGTCATTTCCTTCTGCTCCTCATTGGTTTCGACACTCTTACTTATTGAAAGGACTACGATAGATCCCCTACACTTGTGGGTCATCAAGACTCTTTTCTGGCGCCGTTGCCGGGGAGTGAAGCGCCTTTGGTAAGTGGAACTTGCTAAGGAAACATTTATATAGTGTGCTGAAATTTACTGTCACTTGTTACTATGGAACATAATCCTTTGATGGGCTTGTTCGGGTATCTTCACCCCGGCCAGTAGAGCAAAGAGTTTCTCCTCAACCTACTGAACCTACCAAAAATGTTTACTTTGAAATTCCTTCGGGTATGGTAGAGAAACTACTAGCTAATCCCTTTGCAAGAGATGGAACATTACATCCCGATTTACACCTAATATATGTGGATGAAGTTTGTGGATTATTTAAGCTTGCAGGTATGCCCGATGATGTTATCAAGAAGAAGGTCTTCCCTTTATCTTTGAAGGGAGATGAATTGACATGGTATAGGCTATGTGATGATATGGGATCATGGGACTACAAATGATTGAAATTGGAATTTCACTAGAAGTTTTATCCTATGCATATTGTTCATCGTGATCGTAATTATATATATAATTTTTGGCCTCACGAAGGAGGAAGCATCACTCAAGCTTGGTGGAGGCTTAAGTCAATGTTATAGTCATGCCCCAATCAGGAGCTCTCAAGAAAAATGATTATTCAAAAAATTTAGGCCTGACTTTCTCTCAACAATCGCTCCATGCTCGATACTTCTTGTGCTGGTTCCTTTATGATGAAGACTATTGAATTCAGATGGGATTTATTGGAAAGAATTAAACGCAACTCTGAATATTGGGATTCCGACGAAGGTAAGGAGTCAGGTATGACACCTAAGTTTGATTGTGTTAAATCTTTTATGGATACCGATGCTTTTCATGGATTTAGTACTAAATATGGACTTGACTCTGAGATGGTAGCTTCTTTTTGTGAATCATTTGCTACTCATGTTGACCTCCCTAAGGAGAAGTGGTTTAAATATAATCCTTCCACTGAAGTAAAAGTAGTTGCACCTATTACAGTTGAAGAAAAGACTATCACTTATAATGATCCTATTATTCCTTCCACTTATATTGAGAAACCACCTTTCCCTGTTAGGATAAAGGATCATGCTAAAACTTCAACTGTGGTTCGTAAGAGTAATACTAGAACATATACACCACCTGAGCAAATTAAAGTTGCACCTAGTATTGCTATGGTTAAAGATCTCTTGGCTGATAATATTGATGGGCATGTTATTTATTTCTGTGATGCAGCTGCTAGAATTGCTAGACCCGATGCTAAGAAACATAGACCTGTTGTAGGCATGCCTGTTATCTATTATATAATTAAGATAGAAGACAAACAAGCCATCACACTGATCCACATATATTAAATTATATCAACCGTTAATTTAAGAAATTAAGGGCTAAGATTTAAAGATATAAACGTTACGTACAAATAATATTAGTAGGTGCAAATAGTGCAATAGGTCACGTCTAAGTAGATAGATGTTTGCCCACAAAAAAAAGATGGATGTTTGGACCAGTGCCAAACATGATTGACAGGATAAAGAAAGCAAACAATCCGGTTAGACATGCAGCTGATTGATTTCAAGTCAAACAAGAGAAAAAGCCAAGTACCACACGTACACACGGAGTTCTATATACGTACTATTTGACAGCTTTGAAGTTGAAGAGTGCTAATAGGCAACGCATGCCACTAATTAAAAGAAAAGGCAACGCATGCCACTCCAAAAAAGGGCAACTCATGAGTGTTAGGATCGGAGCCAAAAGCTTGATATAGATTCCCTCAAAAAAAACATGCTATCCACGTGCAAAAAGAAAAAAAATAGCGAACCATCACAATTGTATTTGAATCGGAACCAAGCTAGGCCTTTTCTTATTCGGAAACCCAAGCAAAGGTTGCTAGGCAACGTAGCCAGTATTTTTTTTTTATTTTTTTTTGAACAGATTGGCAGTATTTTATGTGATGACACGATTGCTTATGTCATAGATTAATTAACACAGTTAATGCCTCCAAAAATAGCTAAATTGTGGAATATATTTTATATGCAAAAAATTGCAATTATCTACGCATGAGCGTTCACATCTAATTTTTGGAGCGTACTTCATGAGCAACATGATTTTTAGTTGACTCTGTAAATTCAAATATATAAATTCTATTGCTTTCTTCTAAACCCTCAAAAAATGTGGAATAAAATATATTTTACATGACAAGTTAAATCTAATTAGTTTTTTATCATTTTTTGTCAGTCAACTTTGGTAAAACCAATAAATAATAATAAATTAATAATTTAATTTAGGTATATTACAACTATTTTTCCCTACAAATTAATAGTTCAAACATAGAGCAATGCAAACGTATCAAATGCTTGAGCAATCAAGACAAACACATAGTGAATTCTTTAACAAACCAAAGGTTGCTAAATCAAAATCAAACAAATATGCACTTTGTATAACAATGGAATTAAAGTACTATATAGGTATTGACATAACAAAATTAGTTATATTTTTTTTACTTTACTAAGTTATTTTATCCATTTATAATTTGCTAAGTTAACAACACAAGACACCTCTAATGCATATGTAGCATCAATGTAGCATTCTTAGATCATATGTTTGCATTTCAAAGAAGTTTCTTTTCATGAAACAGAACTAAACTTCATATTCCTGTTGCACAAAAAAATTATTAATGTTTTTTCATGCCTTACAAATGAGTTAAAATTTAATATTAGTATACTCAATTAAGAAAATTTAAATAACACGGAAAATATAACTTTAACATATTAGAATCATTAATGAAAATCTAGCCACGCAAATGCGTGGGTAACCCATGCTAGTTTTTGTTAAAATAGGAGAGCGTTGTTATCATGGCTTATGTGATATGGGTACTAGGATAGTGCAATTCCTCATTCCTTATACAAAGAAATTATGCATGATATTGCACCTACTGAGATAGAAGAAATTGATGTTACAATTAAACTTGCCAATAGAGATACTATTTCACCAATTGGGATTGTTAGAGATGTTGAAGTCTTGTGTGGGAAAGTTAAATATCCTGCTAATTTTCTTGTTCTTGGTTCCCCACAGGATGACTTTTGTCCCATTATATTTGGTAGAACCTTCTTGAACACTGTTAATGCTAAGATAGATTGCAAAAAGGATGTTGTTATGATTGGCTTAGGGGATATGTCTCTTGAGTTTAATTTTGCTAAATTTCATAGACAAACTCATGATAAAGAATTTCCTAGTAAGGATGAAATTATTTGTCTTGCTTCTATTGTCGTGCCTCCTACTGATCCTTTAGAACAATATTTGCTAGACCATGAAAATGAAATGTTTATGAATGAAAGAAGGGAAATAGATGAAGTATTCTTTAAACAGGGACTTATTTTGAAACACAACTTGCCTGTTGAAATCCTAGGGGATCCACCACCACCCAAGAGTGATCCCGTGTTTGAGCTTAAACCATTACCTGATACTCTTAAATATGCTTATCTTGATGAAAAGAAGATATATCCTCTTATTATTAGTGCTAACCTTTCAGAGCAGGAAGAGGAAAGATTATTGAAAACTCTGAAGAAGCACCGTGCTGCTATTGGATATACTCTTGATTATCTTAAGGGCATTAGTCCCACTTTATGCCAACACAAAATAAAATTGGAGGAAGACGCCAAACCAGTTATTGATCACCAACGACGGTTAAATCCTAAGATGAAAGAAGTGGTAAGAAAGGAAATACTAAAGCTCCTTGAGGTAGGTATAATTTATCATGTTGCTGATAGTCAGTGGGTAAGTCCTGTCCATTGTGTCCCTAAGAAGGGAGGTATTACTGTCGTTCCTAATGATAAAGATGAATTGATCCCGCAAAGAATTATTACAGGTTATAGGATGGTAATTGATTTCCGTAAATTAAATAAATCTACTAAAAAGGATCATTACCCTTTACCTTTTATTGATCAAATGCTAGAAAGACTATCCAAACATACACATTTTTGCTTTCTAGATGGTTACTCTGGTTTCTCTCAAATACCTGTGTCAGTAGAGGATCAAGAAAAGACCACTTCTACTTGCCCTTTTGGTACTTTTGCTGATAGATGTATGCCTTTTGGTTTATGTAATGCACCTGCTACCTTTCAAAGATGCATGATGGCTATATTCTCTGACTTTTGTGAAAAGATTTGTGAGGTATTCATGGATGATTTCTCCATTTATGGATCCTCTTTTGATGATTGTTTGAGCAACCTTGAACGAGTTTTGTAGAGATGTGAAGATACTAGTCTTGTTTTGAATTGGGAGAAATGCCACTTTATGGTTAATGAAGGCATTGTCTTGGGGCATAAAATTTCTGAAAGAGGTATTGAAGTTGATAAAGCTAAAGTTGATGCAATTGAAAAGATGCCGTGTCCCAAGGACATTAAAGGTATAAGAAGTTTCCTTGGTCATGTCAGTTTTTATAGGAGGTTCATTAAGAACTTCTCAAAAATTTCCAGGCCTCTGACTAATCTATTACAAAAAGATATTCCTTTTGTCTTCAATGATGATTGTGTAGAAGCATTTGAAAATACTTAAGAAAGCCTTGATTTCTGCACCTATTGTTCAGCCACCTGATTGGAATTTACCCTCTAAAATTATGTGTGATGCCAGTGATTATGTTGTAGGTGTTGCTCTAGGAAAAAGAGTTGATAAGAAACTAAATGTTATCCAATATGCTAGTAAAACTCTAGACACTGCCCAGAGAAATTACGCTACTACTGAAAAAGAATTCTTAGTAGTTGTATTTGCTTGTGATAAGTTCAGACCTTATATTGTTGATTATAAAGTAACTATTCACACTGATCATGCTGCTATTAAATATCTTATGGAAAAGAAAGATGCTAAACCTAGACTTATTAGATGGGTTCTCCTATTGCAAGAATTTGATTTGCATATTATTGATAGAAAGGGAGCTGAGAACCCTGTTGCAGACAACTTGTCTAGGTTAGAGAATGTTCTTGATGACCCACTACCTATTGATGATAGCTTTCCTGATGAACAATTAGGTATCATAAACGCTTCCCGCACTGCTCCATGGTATGCTGATTATGCTAATTACATTGTTGCTAAATTCATACCACCTAGTTTCACATACCAACAAAAGAAAAAGTTTTTCTATGATTTAAGACATTACTTTTGGGATGACCCACACATTTATAAAGAAGGAGTAGATGGTGTTATTAGACATTGTGTACCTGAGCATGAACAGGAACAGATCCTACGCAAGTGTCACACCGAGGCTTATGGAGTACACCACGCTGGAGACAGAACTGCACATAAGGTATTGCAATCTGGTTTTTATTGGCCTACTCTCTTCAAGGATGCCCGTAAGTTTCTCTTGTCTTGTGATGAATGTCTAAGAATTGGTAATATTAGTAGACGTCAAGAAATGCCTATGAATTATTCTCTTGTTATTGAACCATTTGATGTTTGGGGCTTTGATTATATGGGACCTTTTCCTGCCTCTAATGGGTATACACATATTTTAGTTGCTGTTGATTACGTTACTAAGTGGGTAGAAGCTATTCCAACTAGTAGTGCTGATCATAACACCTCTACTAAGATGCTTAAAGAAGTTATTTTCCTGAGGTTTGGTGTCCCTAGATACTTAATGACTGATGGTGGTTCACATTTTATTCATGGTGCCTTTCGTAAAATGCTTGCTAAGTATGATGTTAATCATAGAATTGCATCTCCATATCACCCACAGTCTAGTGGTCAAGTAGAATTGAGTAATAGAGAGCTCAAATTAATTTTGCAAAAGACTATTAATAGATCTAGAAAGAATTGGTCCAAGAAACTTGATGATTCATTATGGGCTTATAGAACTGCATATAAGAATCCTATGGGTATGTCTCCGTATAAAATGGTTTGTGGAAAAGCATGTCATTTACCTCTAGAACTAGAACATAAGGCATATTGGACCATTAAAGAGCTCAATTATGATTTCAAACTTGCCGGTGAGAAGAGGTTATTTGACATTAGCTCACTTGATGAAAGGAGAACCTAAGCCTATGAGAATGCCAAAATGTTTAAAGAAAAAGTTAAAAGATGGCATGACAAAAGGATACAAAAGCATGAGTTTAATGTAGGTGATTATGTGTTGCTATTCAACTCTCGTTTATGATTTTTTGCAGGAAAACTTCTCTCTAAATGGAAAGGCCCTTACGTTATCGAGGAGGTCTATTGTTCCGGTGCCATAAAAATTAACAACTTCGAAGGGACGAATCCGAAGGTGATGAACGGTCAAAGAATCAAACATTATATCTTAGGTAATCCTATAAATGTTGAAACTAATGTTATTGAAACCGTTACCCTGGAGGAATACATAAGGGACACCTTCCAGAATGTTTCAGACTCCGAAAAGGAATAGGTACTTGGTACGGTAAGTAAACCGACTCCAAAACAGTTCTAATAGCAATTTTTCTCTGTTTTGGAATATTTAAGAAAATAGGAAATAAGAAGTAGTCCGGGAAGGACACGAGGCATCCACGAGGGTGGAGGGCGCGCCCTACCCCATGGGCGCGCCCCCTACCTCGTGGGCACCTCGTGTGCTCTCCAGACTCTGTTTTCTTGCACGATACTTCTTTCGGTCGGTAAAAAATTCATTATATAATCTCCCAAAGGTTTTGACCACCGTATCATGCAAATATCATATGTCTTTGTTTTGAGCTGTTTTTCTGACAGATCTAGAGCACCATGACGTCTTCAAGTGCCCCCAAGGACAAGTTTTTCGAGAGGGTCATCCACCCCTACCTCGCGGAGGGGCTGCATCACCCTCAAACCATTGAGATGCGTGAGGGGGTGCTGCACATCCGCGATGTTGAGGCACCAAGGAGTACCAGAAGCGTGGAGACAAAGCTCGAAACAATGGAACAACAAGTTTTCAAGTGCCAAGGGATGGTGGAACATGGACTCAACGCCAACCAGATGATGATCACGGAGTTCACCAACAACCACAAGCTGGACGCCAAGAACATTGGGGAGACCATCTTCAAGCTTCATGACAAAATCGAGCACCTCCAAGCCCAGATCTATGACCTGCAAAACCAAAACTGTGAGTATGAATATAAATTCAAGAGGATGAGTTTGGCTGCAGATTTGAGGATCCCAGAGACTCGATCATCCTTCTATGGTGGTGAGCCTATGCCTTGGAAGACTAACGACAAGCCTACATCATCAACAACTCCATCATCACCACCTCCGAGGACATAATCACATGGGTATGGGCACTCCCCTTGGCAACTGCCAAGCTTGGGGGAGGTGCCCTGGTATCGTATCACCATCACACTTCCTATCTTTACCATTTTTCTTAGTTTGATCCTTTTGGTAATATCTTGATCTAGTAGAATAAAGTTTTAGTATGATTTAGTTTTGATTTTTGCTTTATGATCCATCTATGTAATCGAGTCCGTGAGCTATATATAATAAAGATTAGTGTTGAGTCAAGGGCTTTGCTATCTTGCTATGATCTTGAGGGAATAAAAAGAGTAAAAACAAATCAAGAGATCATATTGATCTTATAGAAAGTAATGACTTCACATATAAAGAGTATGATTATTAAAAGTTGTTGAGAGTTGTCAAACATAGTTTTGGTCATCGTTGCAATTAATAGGAAGTAATGAAGAAAGAGAGGTTCTCACATATAAATATACTATCTTGGACATCTTTTGTGATTGTGAGCACTCATTAAATTACATGCTAAAGAGTTTATGTTGGACAAGGAAGACAACGTAATGGGTTATGTTTTCTCACATCTTAATTAAAGTATATTGTCATGGATCATCCAGCATGTTGAGTTTGCCTTTCCCCCTCATGCTAGTCAAATTCCTTGCACCAAGTAGAGATACTACTTGTGCTTCCAAATATCCTTAAACCTAGTTTTGCCATGAGAATCCACCATATCTACCTATGGATTGAGTAAGATCCTTCAAGTAAGTTGTCATGTTGCATGCAATAAAAATTGCTCTCTAAATATGTGTGACTTATTAGTGTGGAGAAAATAAGCTTTATACGATCTTGTGATATGGAAGTAATAAAAGCGACGGACTGCATAGTAAAGGTTCGTATCACAAGTGGCAATATAAAGTGACGTTCTTTTGCATAAGATTTCGTGCATCCAACCATAAAAGCACATGACAACCTCTGCTTCCCTCTGTGAAGGGCCTATCTTTTACTTTCTATCTTATAAAAGAGTCATGGTGATCTTCACCTTTCCTTGTTTACATTTTATCCTTTGGCAAGCACCTCGTGTTGGAAAGATCCTGATATATATATCCAGTTGGATGTAAGTTAGCATGAACTATTATTGTTGACATTACCCTTGAGGTAAAAGGTTGGGAGGCAACACTATAAGCCCCTATCTTTCTCTGTGTCCGATTAAAACTCCATAACCATAAGTATTGCGTGAGTGTTAGCAATTGTGGAAGACTAAATGATTGTTGAGTATGTGGACTTGCTGAAAAGCTCTTATATTGACTCTTTGCGATGTTATGATAAATTGAATTGCTTCAAGGACCGAGATCATAGTTTGTTGGTTATCAATGAAGTTTCTGATTCATACTTGACATTGTGAATAGATTGTTACTTGAGCATAAGAAACCATATGACAAAATATATTTATGTTGCTGTTTGTCCATATTTTATTTTATCGAAACCTCTATCTCTAAACATGTGGACATATTTTTCGATATCGGCTTCCGCTTGAGGACAAGCGAGGTCTAAGCTTGGGGGAGTTGATACGTCCATTTTGCATCATGCTTTTATATCGATATTTATTGCATTATGGACTGTTATTACACGTTATGTCACAAAACTTATGGCTATTCTATCTTAATTTACAAGGTTTGCATGAAGAGGGAAAATGCCGGCAGCTCGGATTCTGGGCTGGAAAAGGAGAAAATTGGAGACCTATTCTGCACACCTCCAAAAGTCCTGAAACTCCACGAGAGTCATTTTTGGGATTAATAATAAAAATTGAGCGGAAGAAGTACCAGAGGGGGCCCACACCCTGGCCACGAGGGTGGGGGCACGCCCTACCCCCTGGGCGCGCCCCCGTGCCTCGTGGGCCCCCTGGCAGCCCTCCGGTGCCCATCTTCTTCTATATGAAGTCTTTTACCCTGGGAAAAATCATAAGCAAGCTTATGGGACGAAACTCCACCGCCACTCGGCGGAACCAATCTAGGGCTCCGGCGGAGCTGTTCTGCCGGGGAAACTTCCCTCTGGGAGGGGAAAATCATCACCATCGATCCTCTCATCGGGAGGGGGTCAATCTCCATCAATATCTTCACCAACACCATCTCCTCTCAAACCCTAGTTCATCTCTTGTATCCAATCTTTGTACCAAAACCTCAGATCATGTGGGTTGCTAGTAGTGTTGATTACTCCTTGTAGTTGATGCTAGTTGGTTTATTCGGTGGAAGATCATTTTTTCAGATACTTCATGCATATTAATACCCCTCTGATCATGAACATGAATATGCTTTGTGAGTAGTTACGTTTGTTCCTGAAGACATGGGTGAAGTCTTGATATTAGTAGTCATGTGAATTTGGTATTCGTTCGATATTTTGATGAGATGTATGTTGTCTCTCCTCTAGTGGTGTTATGTGAACGTCGACTACATGACACTTCACCATTATTTGGGCCTAGAGGAAGGCATTGGGAAGTAATAAGTAGATGATGGGTTGCTAGAGTGACAGAAGCTTAAACCCTAGTTTATACGTTGCTTCGTAAGGGGCTGATTTGGATCCACTTGTTTCATGTTATGGTTAGGTTTACCTTAATACTTCTTTTGTAGTTGCGGATGCTTGCAATAGGGCTTAATCATAAGTGGGATGCTTGTCAAAGAAAGGGCAGTACCCAAGCACGGGTCCACCCACATATCAAAATATCAAAGTAAGGAACGCGAATCATATGAGCGTGATGAAACTAGCTTGACGATAATTCCCATGTGTCCTCGGGAGCACTTTTCTCTATATAAGAACATGTCCAGGATTGTCCTTTGCTACAAAAAGGATTGGGCCACCTTGCTGCACCTTATTTACTTTCATTGCTTATTACCCATTACAAATTACCTTATCACAAAACTATCTGTTACTAATTTCAGTGCTTGCAGAGAATACCTTACTGAAAACCGCATGTCATTTCCTTCTGCTCCTCGTTGGGTTTGACACTCTTACTTATTGAAAGGACTACGATAGATCCCCTACACTTGTGGGTCATCATTGCTCAAACGTCATCTATAACTAGGTGATCATAACGACAACTTACACGTTCATCTGAAAGTTTGACAAGGGACTAGATAGCTCAAGAATGGGATTTGCTCCTCTAATGATGGAGAGATGTTCTTAGGGCCCTCTGGATGTGATGGCGTCCTTCATTGTCTGGCTAGACACAGGTGACTACGTCACGGGGATGCCGGAACACTTCAACGAGAAAGAAGAACTAAACCGGCAATGAGATCAATGGTATAGTGAGCATGTGTATGACTCGGGAGGATAGTGATGCATCACGGGTTTTATAAAGTATCGCAAAGCAAAGGGAACATCACTAATAACCAAAGGTTCACTCGAATGTTTTCGTGTAATCGTAGGGATTGATATGGACGTCCACCGTTCCGATATCGGTCATTGAACGAAGGGGTTTCGTTCATGTCTATGATCTACCGAACCTACATGGTCACAAGCTTAAGGTAATCATAATCAGCTGAGCGTTAGTAGGATGAGAGTATCAAGGATTTATTTGTGGAATTGTTCATTTTATTTAGGATAGTTTTGAGAGGAACCAGAAGCGTTCCGGGATCACCGGAAGGGTTTCGGAGTTAATCGGGCAATACCGGGTATTTTCGATAATTAATATATAGGTGGAAAATGTTTCTAGTGATTTTAAATTATATATAAAAGGGTCTAGTAATTATTAGAAGGCTTTTATAAATAATTAAATATCAACGGGCCTTAAAAGGCCAAGAGGTGGAAGGCAACTTTGGCCCGGTAACGCCCCCCCCCCCTTCCATAGGGGGAGGCCGAATTGGAGTGGGGAAGGGTTTCCCCTTCCCCCTATGGCCGGCACACAAAGGAGGAAGTCCTTTCGTCCTTGTGTGTTTCCCCTCCTCTTCCCCTAACCTAAATATACATGAGGTATTGGCCCTATTGTCTACACAAGTTTTGGAGCCTCCTCTAGTTCCTCTAGTTCTAGTTCTGGTAGATCCTAGTTGATCAATTAGAGCTTAATCTAGATCCTCTAATCCTCATAATTAGAAGCCCAGTGTGGTTCTAATCTCCTACCTCTAATTCTCCGGCGACGATTAGCTTTGGACGGTGAAGCGCTGCCAGATCATGAGGACCATACGCTTGCAACCAAGTAGAGATGCTATGCTTTTAGTCTCCCATTTGAGGGATTGTCTGAGGGCGGTTCACAGGATCATCATCAAGGGTTCATGGGACTCCAAGTACAATCTACACTGACTCATCTACAACCACCGCACTCTGGAGTCAGTAACGGTCATTGATCCAAACCCTATATGCATCTTCATATTGTTCCCGGGTATTCATAGGGCAAGTTTTTTTATTTTCTACTCCCTCCGTCCCAAAATTCTTGTCTTAGATTTGTCCAAGTACGGATGTATCAAGTCACGTTTTAGTATTAGGTACATCCGTATCTAGCCAAATCCAAGACAAGAATTTTGGGACGGAGGGAGTACTACATTTCCCAACAATTTGGAGAGAGATATTCGGTACTTTTGATATTAAGTTTGGGTATAGTTCATCTTATCATCCCCAAACTTATGGAAAATAGAGAGGGTCAACCAATGGAGACCCTTTAGGTGTATGACAACTACTGAGCCTAAGAAGTGGTTATCCTGGTTACCTTTGGTTGAATACTAGTACAATACCATTTATCACACTGCTTTGAAAGTGCCTCCTTTCAAAGTATTGCATGGCTTTCCACCACCATTGATAAATGGTCTAGCTATACGATACCCTAATGATATAGAATCTCGGGAGTTCTTTTCATCTAACCCAACAATGCTTCACGTGTTGAAGGAAATATTACTTCAAGCACAAAACAATGTGAAGAGATATGCAAATCTCAAATGAGCGAAGAGAACTTTTCAAGTGGGAGACTTGATGTAACCTAAAATGGCTCCTTTTGGCAGCCTTTGGATTTCCTAGAGCTCTTAAATTGCAGAACAAGAGACTATTGTCCTTTATTGATTATACAGAAAGTGGGTACCACTGCTTACAACCTCTAGTTCATAGAACATGTCAAAATTCATCATGTCTTTCATGTTAGTCATCTTAGAAGCTCACTCGCAACAAGGATATACCTAGTCCTGTCGGATTTCAGGCTTCGCAAACCCTGGATAAATTTGAACTCTAGGATGTGTGCGAAGAACTGAACCTCCCCAGTCTGCCAACCCGACGATCCCACAGCCTAGCTCAACGAACTTGTCGGATATAGGGTTTCGGCAAAACCCTTGAGGTTCGAACATTGGGGTGTGCACGAAGATTTCCCCCTACCGAATCTCGCTCTCAGCCTCGCCGCGATCCCTAAGCTTAGATCGATGAACTCACAGCACAAGAGACACAAGATTTATATAGGTTCGGGCCACCATTGTGGTGTAATACCCTACTCCTATGTGGTGGTGGTGGATTGCCTCTTGGGCTGATGATGAACAATACAAGGGAAGAAGAGCCTCGCGAGGAGAGCTGTTCTTGTGGTTGGCGAGCTTGTGTGGGTGAGGATGATCTAGATCTGTCCTATTGTGGTGGCTAGCCCTATTTATAGAGGCCCTGGTCCTCTCCCCAAATATTGAGCGGGAAGGGATCCAACAACGGCCATTTTGAAAGGGGACAGCTAGTACAAGCTATCTTGACTAAAGGTGGTCTTCGCATGTCAAAGGCGCTGGTGATGACACCATCTTGGGCTCCACGATGACCTCCGTCCTACCGCCCTGCTGGTCTTGGTCATGTTGCACCGATATGGAAACCTTTGCTTGATGCCTTGGTACTCCGTGCCTGCGCTCCCCCCTAGCACCAAAGGGGAAACGAGGACACTGCACACGCTGGCGCCCGCCTGGCCTTGGTCGTCATGGCTTGCATCACTGGGACCTCGCGAGGTACCCCTTGCCTTGATCTCTCCGCCTCCTTGTGAGCCCGCCTGGTGAGGTCGCTCCTGAGGAGGCCTTGCGTCGTCCGCCCCGCGAGGCTTGGCCCCTCGCGAGGGTCTTGAGTGATGTTTGATGAAGACGGGCCATACTGGGCCACTGGTGGAGCCACGCCGTGGGCCACGGGCAAGCAAGTCTGGGGACCCCCATTCCCAGAACACCGACAGAACTCAAAGGAAAGAGGACACAACAGATTACCCAGGTTCAGGCCACCTTGTGGTGTAAAACCCTACTCTTGCTTGGTGGTGGATTGGCCTCAGGGTGGGCTGAGGATGAACTAGTATAGTGGAAGAACAACCTCCGGAGGTGTGTTCTTGAGCTGGTGGGGAGAGGATGATTTGAATCCTCCGGCCTCGATCCATGGTGGTGGCTAGGCTATATTTATAGTGGCCTTGGTCCTCTTCCCCCAAAATGGAGGCGGGAAGGGATCCCACAACGGCCAAATTCGAAGGGTGACAACTAGTACATCTTATCCTGACAAAAGTAGTCTTCGCCTACAAAAGCCTCTGGTCGTGACGCCGTGGTGGGCTCGGCGATGACCTCCGCCCTGCCGTCCTGGCGATCTTGGTCTTGTTACATGGGAATGGAAACCTTTGGCTGATTCATTGGGACTTTGCGCCTGCACTTGCGCTTGCCTCCTTAGCACCAAAGAGGAAACTGCCGTCCTGCACCCGCTGGCCCCCACCTGGCCTCAATCGTCACGACTCACGTCATCTGAACCTCACAAAGTGAAGCGTGCATAGAAATCTCCACTCCTTAGGAGCCAGCCTGAGGGGACTGCTCCTTCTGGAGGTCTTGATGGCGTCCGCCTCGCGAGGCTTGGCCCATCGTGAGGGTCTTGAGTTGTTAATGCTGAAGGTGGGCCATACCAAGCCGTCGATGGAGCCACGCCATGGGTACCCCGGGTCCCAGAATGCCGACAGTAGCCCCCGGGCCCAAGGCGCGCTCGTACTTGGCTTCAGGGTGAAGCCAAAGGTCAAGGGCAAAGTGCCGCGGGCCCCAACCACCTGCAGCCTTGGTTGACGCATGGCTCTTGATGGGACGTGGGTGTCCATGCTTCCCCACACTGCCTCGGCAACTGTCTCGGGCTGACTAAAAGTCTGGCGCCTGCCACTGAGCCTTCATTGCCTTCCCTTCGTCTTGCTCCAGATCCCCTTCGCCCTCTGCTTAGAGCACTCCTAGATCTGCTATTTCCTTCCCCAAACTCGCCACCGATGGCCGCCGACAAGGCGAAGTCATCAGCCCCTGCTGCACGCTTGGCCTCCTGGTTCGAGCTGGCCCTGAGTGTGTCCTTCGTTGCTGAGGAGAAGCACCTTGCCGCTGTGCTCCCGTTGACGGCATGCAGTGGCAATGAGGGAGGAGAGACAGTGCTCCAGGTTCGGCTCCGCCAAGCCAGAAGCCTTGGGTGAGACCTTTTACCCCTTCTTTCTGCACAGCATCTTCGCGGGGCTCGTACCCCCCACCCCCCCGCCCCCACTTCTCCAATCTCTTCCTCGCCATCCTAAACCATTACCAGATCCACGCCCTTCACCTTCATCCCAACTCCATCCTCCTCTTGTCGATCTTTGGCTTCTACGGTGAGGCGTTTGTGGGGGTGATGCCCTCCGTCGCGCTTTTCCGTCACTTCTTCTACCTCTGGATGGGCGACTCCTAGTGCTCCGGGTGTGCCAGCTTCATCGTGTCTCACGGTAGCAACGCGATCTCGAGAGCCGGGAAGAAGTTGGAGGATTTCCAGCACAAGTGGATCTTCATGGACGCCAAGTGCTCCCACGCTCGGCTGGAGCTGCCAACCACCTTCCTCGCGAAGCTAGACCGGTGGGCCCATGAGAAGCTCACTAACCCCCGGGCAGAGCGGTTGCTGGAGAAGATTATGGCCGAGCTGAAGGGGCGAGCTGACAGGGGCCTTGATTGTCAAGGAGTTCCTGACACAGCATCTGGCTCCGCTCCAGGCGCACTCGCATCCCCTGTGGAGCTTCAAGGGTGCAGAAGATGACCTCCGGTTGCGCCCGGGTGACCTATCTGACGAGGAGCTGAGCAAGGCCGTGTGCACCTTGCTCGAGAGGGACCAGGGCGGCCCCCCAGAAACCCATCTCCCGCTGTACCACCGTGACGACGGGGAGGAGGTGGCCGTCGCCATGCCCGACTTCAACGAGCGGGGGCTCGTGCTACTAAAGCCTTCCTAGCACCCGAGCTCCCAAGTGACTGTGTCCTCCGATGACCTCTCTGGGGAGGAAGGGAACGGGGACCCCGAGGCTGAGGGAGTCCAGGATTAGGGGGTCCTCAGACAGCCGGACTGTTGGATTATGAAGATACAAGATTGAAGACTTCGTCCCGTGTACAGGTGGGACTCTCCTTTGCGTGGAAGACAATCTTGGCAATTCGGATATGTAGATCTCCTTCTCTGTAACCGACTCTGTGTAATCCTAGCCCCCTCCGGTGTCTATATAAACCAGAGGGTTTAGTCCGTAGGACAACAACAATCACAATAATAGGCTAGCTTCTAGGGTTTAGCCTCTATGATCTCGTGGTAGATCAACTCTTGTAATACTCATATCATCAAGATCAATCAAGCAGGAAGTAGGGTATTACCTCCATCGAGAGGGCCCGAACCTGGGTAAACATCGTGTCCCCCGCCTCCTGTTACCATTAGCCTTAGACGCATAGTTCGGGACCCCCTACCCGAGATCCGCCGGTTTGACACCGACATTGGCGCTTTCATTGAGAGTTCCACTGTGCCGTCATGATAAGGCTTAATGGCTCCTTCAATCATCTTCAACGACGGGGTCCAGGGTGAGGTTTTCCTCCCTGGACAGATCTTCATATTCGGCGGCTTCGTACTGCGGGCCAACTCGCTTGGCCATCTAGAGCAGATCGATAGCTACGCCCCTGGCCATCAGGTCGGGTTTGGAAGCTTGAACTATACTGCCGACATCCGCGGAGACTTCATCTTCGATGGATTCGGTCCCATGTTAGGTGCGCCGAACTGTCAAGACGAGCATGACTTAGATCTGCCATTAGACAGTGTTCGAGAGATCACGCCTGCGGCTGCCCCGGCCGTCAATCCGGAGCAGATCGTGCCATCCGAGGACGGGTGGATGGACCCTGCCACGGAGGCCGCACACTCATCGGTGCTAGAGCCGAACACAGACTTCACATCCAAGGAAATCTGTGTCATCGGACCCTCGGACTTGTCTCCGGCCACAGGCTCCGAACCGCGTATGTCCGTGCCTATCATATCTGATTGGGCACCTATCATGGAGTTCACCTCCACGGATATCTTTCAACACTCGCCCTTAGGCAACGTGCTAAATTCATTGAGGTCTCTTTCTTTGTTAGGAGACTCTTGGCCAAACTACGTCCGACTGGAGTGGGAAGCTGACGATGAAGAAATTCGTTCCCCACCCACCACCCACTTAATAGCCACTGTTGATGACTTAACCGACACGCTTGACTTCGACTCCGAAGACATCGACAGTATGGACGACGATGCTGGAGACGAACAGGAACCACCGCCCCCGAGGCGCTGGACAGCCACCTCATCATACAATATATATATATATATATATATATATATATATATATATATATATATATATATATATATATATATATATATGGTGGATACACCAAAAGAAAACAATGGCGAGGAACAGAAGGATGCAACGGAGGATAATCCCCTCAAGCAGCAACCAAAGCGACGAAGGAGGCGCTGCTCTAAATCCCGCCACAGTTAAAACAATGATAACAGCGCAAGAAAGAATAACACCCCGGTCGACTCCAAGGGAAACGACGACCTCATGGACCCAGTGATGGAGCAGGATGAGCCAGGGGACGGTGAACATAGTCCCGAGCAGATGTCCGATGACAACGATCCCAAGGGTAAAATTCATCAACCTGTCTCCAGAGAGGAGAACAATCCAGACGACGATGCACTCATCATCCCGTAAAAACACTTGGAACAAGAGAACCTCCATAGAAGGCTTATTGCCACCGCAAGAAGCTTGAAGAAGCAGAAGCAAAGGCTTAAGGCCACGCAGGATACGCTCAACCGTAGATGGAACAAAGTGCTCGACACTGAAGAAAAATACGGTGGCAATCGCCATACAAAGAGCTATCCAAAGCGCAAGTTACTGCCCGAATTCGACGACGGGGCTATAGAGCCCATTCAGCCAAAAAAATAAAACGGTCGATCAGCCGGACCGACCACCCCATGGCCGTGATAGGACGGTTAATGATGCCGCACACAAGTCAGCACACGATTTACGTGAGCTCCTGGACAAAAAATCCAGTATGGCCAGGTCCATCTATGGATCTAGGAAGCGTGCTCCGGCGCAGGATCACAGCCACCAAAACGATCATATTGATTGAATACCACCTTGGAATCAACACCGAACACAACAACTGTCGACAGCATGCCATGACACATCCAAATATAGGGGTGCCGCGCACCCCCTGTGCTTCACCGAGGAGGTGCTGGATCATGAATGTCCAGAGGGATTTCAAACCCGTGAATATAGAGGGATACGACGGAACAACAGACCCTGGGGTCTGGATTGAGGACTTTATCCTTCACATCCACATGTTGCACGGTGATGATCTCCACGCCATCAAATACCTACCCCTCAAGTTAAAAGGACCAGCTCGACACTGGTTGAAAAGCCTCCCCGAAAACTCAACTGGTAGTTGGGAAGAACTTGAGGATGCTTTTCGGGCCAATTTTCAAGGGACCTATGTCCGACCTCCGGATGCAGATGATTTAAGTCACATAATTCAACAGCCCGGAGAGTCAGCCCGAAAGCTTTGGAACAGATTTCTCACTAAGAAGAATCAAATCGTCGACTGCCCGAATGCCAAAGCCTTAGCGACTTTCAAGCACAGTATCCGAGACGAATGGCTTGCCAGACACCTCGGCCAAGAAAAGCCGAGGACAATGGCAGCCCTAACAAGCCTTATGACCCGCTTTTGTGCGGGCGAGGACAGTTGGCTGGCCCGTAGCAGCACCAGCGACCCAGGCACATCCGAAGTCAAGGATGGCAACGGGAAGCTGCGACGCAATAAAAACAAGCATCGAAACAATGAAGTCAGCCCAGATAACACGGCGGTCAACACCGAATTTAGGGGCTCTCGACCCGGTCAATGAAAAAAGACATTTAAAGGCAACAGAGATGGACCGTCCAGCCTAAATAAGATTCTAGACAGATTATGTCAGATTCATGGCACCCCCCCAAAAACCTGCAAATCACACCCACAGAGAATGCTGGGTTTTCAAGCAGGCCGGCAAGCTAAACGCCGAACACAAAGGGAGGAAGACACCAAGTGAAGACGAGGATGAGCCTCGCTAGCCGAACACTGGGGGACAAAATAAATTCCCACCAGAAGTCTAAACAGTGAATATGATTTACTCACATAACAAAGAGAAGGTGCAAACGCGCACTCCGAGACGTATATGCTATAGAGCCCGTCGCCCCCAAGTTCAATCCTTGGTCGGCCTGCCCGATCACTTTTGATCGCAAGGATCACCCGACTAGTATCCGGCACAGAGGATCAGCTGCCTTGGTGCTCGACCCAATAATTGACGGATACCATCTCACTCGAGTCCTTATGGACGGCAGCAGTAGTCTTAATCTGATATATCAGGATACTGTGTGCAATATGGGGATAGACCCGTCAAGAATCAGCCAAAGCAATACTACCTTTAAAGGAGTAATACCGGGCGTTGAGGCCCGCTGCACGGGCTCTCTAGTACTAGAGCTGGTATTCGGTTCTCCTGACAACTTCCAAAGCAAAGAATTAATCTTTAACATCGCTCCATTCCGAAGCGGCTACCACACACTACTCGGAAGAACGGCCTTCGCTCGTTTCAATGCAGTACCGCATTATGCTTATCTTAAACTTAAGATGCCCGGTCCACATGGCGTCATCATAGTTAGCAGAAATACAGAGTGTTCCTTACATGCGGAAGAATATGTGGCGGCTCTAGGAGCCGAACATTGAACGGCCTCTCCAACCAGAATAAATGATCGGTCATCAAGACCACGGACACGGTTAGACGAGTCCGGCACACCACCGGTTGTAACAGCCTAGATAAACCTGAGCTCGGGTCTATGGATATACCCCCATAGGTGGTGCTAGGGGCTGCCCGCATGTAAAAAATGCATAGTTTGGCTTGACCCTATTAATACAATAACAGATTACATTTTCATGGTTCGTTCAGAATAACCAACTTTTCGCATGAAGTCTTTCACCTGGGTTTTTCCTTTTTACAGATGATCATCGTGCTATAGCCTTCCAGGATATGGCACAACAGAGACAAAGGCGCAGACTTGCAGCAGGGCCCCGTTGAAAGGTCTTTTTAGATTAAGACCCTACGTAAACCTTTTTTAACATCTCTTGTTGCTTCATACCCTCTGGACAATTATCACAACCGGAAGGGATACCGGCGTTATTGGCATTTCGTCACGCCAGATTAATGCGTGTACCTGGAAACTCAGGGCTCATTATTGAGGGCATTACTCAGCCTAGTATATGTTGTAAAAAGTCCGAATACCTTAGGGAGTGTTCGGCGTTGCGAGTTTGGCCTTATATGCATTAGCTCTGAATCATGTCTTTGGTCAAATGTTGGGTTCGCCCGGCTCCCGTGTTTTTCTACATTACGTTCCGCTCTATCGGCTAAGGTGGCACCGGGAGAATTACTACGATTGTGCCCTGGTTCATCTGGATGAGCACCTCAGTAGAGAAAGCTGAAAACTGACTGTCATGATATAGCGCGAGACTGGTCAACCACTCGATGACTTAGAGGAATCTTCGTGATTCCTCCGCATTAACGAAGGACCGGTTTCTCGGTCACATATGAACGTGCACCGTATTCGGATGAACACGGAAGTACCAGGGGCTATATAGTAGCCCCACCGTCAAACTCCTATGGTTAAGTGAAAGTGTTAAAGCTATATAGTCCGATTGCCTGGTTCGCCGCGCTATCACCTTCTTAATGGACCAAGACATTGGATCAAGTGTGATTACACGCTTTTTCGAACACCCCCGCATTATATGCGTGGGGGCTGAAGCCGACGACTGCAAACTTTCAGGGTATATACATACATAAACGGCCGCACAGGAGGCACTATGATACTTTTGGGCAAAATTATGAATACAGCCTTTATAATCAAAATAGCATTGTTTTTACAAATACATGTCACTCGAACATGGTACTCTTCGAGCACTGAGCCTCTATTAAATGGGCACCTTCTAGGACTTCTTCAAAATAGTGCTCGGCCGGGTCCTGGCCTCCCGTCGGACCCCGGGTCGCAATAGCGGTGGCCTCCATCCCTGCCCAATATGTTTTAACATGGGCAAGAGCCATCCGTGCACCCTCTATGCACGCCGACCTCTTCACAGCGTTGATATGCGACACAACACCAAGGAATTGTTGCACCAAACCAAAATAACTGTCCGGCCTTGGTCCCTTCGGCCAAAGATGATTCATGACAGACCTCATAGCAAGCCCGGACAACCTATGGAGCTCGGCCCATGCGGCCATTTTTTCATTCAATGGCAGCGGACGCGTCGGGGAACTAAACTGCGACCAAAACAACCTTTCCACCTCATGATCTTTCTGATCTTTGAAAAACTCAGTCACAGCAGAAGCACTCTTTGCCAAGTCTGCATACGCGTCTGCAGCACGCCATAACTGATCCAGAGGGGCATACTTCGGATCTCCGAACTTCATCCGCAACAAAAAGGGCCTCCCAGCCGTGATATCTCCGGCTTCACGAAGCTCTTCCTTTATCCCTCTAATTTCAGAGCGAGTTTCCTTGGCTGCTTCCAAGGCCTTCTTTAGGTCGGCCGCTGTTGCTTGGCTTTCCTTTTCAAGGAGCTCATATCCGCCGGCGGCATCTTTCAGCTCAACAGCCATCTTAGCTATCTTATCTTCACTCTGGTGATGAGCAGCCTGTTCGGTTCTTAACTCTTCGGCCGCCTTTAGGGCGGCCGCATCACTTATCCTGGCTTGCTCCTTGGCTCAGGCGAGTTCCGCCTGAAGGGTCTCCACGGCAGCAGCTCCATCTGCAGTCACAGCATATTATAGATACTAGCATAATGCTCCTCTTAATATTTGTTGGCTACCCGAAAATACATATCCTGTGCCTCGTCAAGCTGCTTGTTCACAAGCACGATGTCGGCATCCGCCACGTCAAGCTGCTGCTTCAGCTCGGCAAAATCAGCAGTCCGGCCAGCCGCCTGCACATGGAAGCAGCACGATCATTACCTGGGACAATGATCCTCTGTTTGCCGCCTCTGGACGACAACCAGAGTCTCAGGGGCTACTACCTATACAGAGCACACCTAGCATGTGCGTACAATCAAAAATACACATATATTACTTGGCGTACCTCAAAGCCTCTTTGCAGGCTCGTAAAAGCCTCATTCAACCCGTTCTTGGCGGATGAAATCCTCTCAACCACCGTACCCATTAAGGTACGATGTGCCTCTGAGATAGCCGCTTGCTCTAGAAGACCCATCAGTGTGTCCGGTTGTGCACCAGACAGTCCCGGACTCTTTTTGTTGCTCTCCTTAGGAGCTGAATGCTTCGGACTTCGGGCGGCCGAAGAGTCACCTTCTGGCTTTGGCGGATCAGGAGAAATCCTTCGTGACGACACCTCGGGGTCGTCCACCCTATGAGGCAGGGAGGCTGGAGGAGGCGTTTTGCTCTCCATCATCTCCGGAAGAAGATCCCCCGAAGACGAACTATGTTGAGAAGGGCTACGAGCCGGACTGCAAGATACATGTCTTGGTTATTGTTCTCAGAGATGAAGCAGTATATATTTACCAAAGTACACTTACAGCTCGGTTGAGGGCCGGCCCCCTTGCGGGCATTGTGCGGAAAGGACGCCCTCCGGGGCAGGGCACCCTGGGAAAGGTTTTTTCCCTCGTCTGGAAATCTCCGTTTCCAAGTCTTCAGAGGCGGCCCTTTTCTTTCCCTGGGGAGAGGGGATTCTGGATTCACCTCCCCGATCATCCTCCTTCGCAGAGACACTAATTCCCCCGGTTTGGATGTGTAATGTGTGAGGCCTGCTTTCGGCTTCTTTATTCCTCCCCTCACCTTCTCCCGATGGCACTTGCTAAGGTGCATGCTTAAGCATACTGGTTAGTACAGGGTCCGGTGAGCCTTCGGGAAGGGGGGCCGAACACCTGATCCTCTCCGCCTTTCTTATCCAGTCCTGGCAGAGAGCAGTTTTTCAGAATAATGTTGTGACAAATAAAAAGACGGCATGTTCGGTCACGGGAATACTTACTTGGGTATCCGGACGGTTGCAGTTGAGACCAGTATCCTCGGTGGTGTCCGGACACTTTATTCGTGATCCAAAGAACAATCCATACATCTCTTCGAGCGTCACGCCGAAGAATTGTTGAACAGTTCGCGGTCCTTCCGGGTTGAACTCCCACATACGGAGAGATCGACATTGGCATGGCAGGACCCGACAAACTAGCATAACTTGCATTACCTTGATAAGACTGACGTCCCTCTTGAGGAGATCCCGAATGCGGCTTTGCAGTGTCGGCACGTCATTAACTGGCCCCCAGTCCAGCCCCTTGTTGACCCATGACGCCAGTTGGGGCGGAGGGCCCGAGCGGAAGGCTGGGGCAGCCGCCCGCTTTGTACTTCAGGGAGCTATGATGTAAAACCACTCCCATTGCCATAAATCGGATACCTCCGGGAAGAAACGCTTTGGCCATGTGGCGTCGGTGCCTTTGCTTATTATAGCACCTCTGCACTCTGCGTGTCACCCATCGATAATCCTCGGCTTCACATTGAAGGTCTTGAGCCATAAGCCGAAGTGTGGGGTGATGGGGAGGAAGGCCTCACACACGACAATAAACGATGAGATATGAAGGATGGAATATGGAGCTAGATCATGGAAATATAGCCCATAATTGAACATGAGCCCTCTCACAAAGGGATCAATACTAAAACCTAGCCCTCGAAGGAAGTGGGAAACAAATACGACACTCTCGTTGGGTTTGGGAGTGGGGATGACCTGCCCTTGAGCAGGCAGCCTGTGCGGGATTTCGGCGGTGAGATACCTGGCCTCCCTAAGCTTCTTGATGTCCTCCTCTGTGACAGAGGAAGCCATCCACCAGCCTTGAAGGTTGGATCCGGACATGGTTGAAGGTCCGATGCGCTTAGCTTGACCCTTGGGTGTTGGAACTCGAGGTGGGGGAAAGGAAGGATCGAGCGTGGGAAGAAAAGGACATGTCTTGGCCCCTTTATAAAGAGGGCGAATATCAAGCGTCCCCTGCGTGACCGTTTGGAACCTGCCTAAAATCGAGGAGTCATACTAACAAGAACGGTTGGATTACCCATGCCCGTATTGATGAGAATCCCGTGATAAGGGGAAAAACGATCTCTGCTTCGTCAAGACGTGAAAATAAAACCACCTCGCAACACGTGCAGTAGCAGGCTGGTTGAGAAAAACGGTTCGAATAATGACCGGGCCATGGCGTGATGTCACGCTATGAAAAGTTGTCAGCCGATTAGATTTGTGGAATATTGTGCTCTCTACGGTGGTATGTGGAATTTGTTTTGCAGAGCCGGACACGATCCTCGTGTTCAAAATCTTCAGTGGAGTATTCGGAGAAGGAACCCGCCTTGCAATGCCGAAGACAATCTGCGCGCTGGACTCACCGTCATTGAAGCCTGGTTCAGGGGCTACTGAGGGATTCTAGGATTATGGGTTCCTCGGATAGACGGACTATATACTTTGGCCGGACTGTTGGATTATGAAGATACAAGATGGAAGACTTTGTCCCGTGTCCGGGTGAGACTCTCCTTTGCATGGAAGGCAAGCTTGGCAATTCGGATATGTAGATCTCCTTCTCTGTAACTGACTCTGTGTAACCCTAGCCCCCTCTGGTGTCTATATAAACCGGAGGGTTTAGTCCATAGGACAAGAACAATCATAATCATAGGCTAGCTTCTAGGGTTTAGCCTCTACGATCTCGTGGTAGATCAACTCTTGTAATACTCATATCATCAAGATCAATCAAGCAGGAAGTAGGGTATTACCTCCATCGAGAGGGCCCGAACCTGGGTAAACATCGTGTCCCCCGCCTCCTGTTACCATTAGCCTTAGACACACAGTTTGGGACCCCCTACCCGAGATCCGCCAGTTTTGACACCGACAGAGGCGACCTTGGAGGGGGCGGGGGAGACCTCTCACCCATGGCAGAGCGAGCTCCTTCGCACCTTCTCTGATGATGATGATGTCAGCGAGCGCATGGTCGAGGGGTCACCATGCTCCATCGGGGTTGCCATGAGGTCTGGGGGCACCCCTCTGAAGACGTTGAAGCAGGGGACCCCGAAGAAGGATAGGACGGCGTTGCTTCCTGGGGCGGCGCCTCCACCTCGCCGCCGACCGCCACCGTCGCAGAGCCGGTCACACGCTTGTCCGCTCCTAAAGATGCGGCGAAGCCCGTGCCCAGGAGGCTAGGGGGCATCACGCTCCTGAGTAGGAAGAGGTCGTACTTCATCGATGATTAGTAAGTGCTTTGCCTTACCTTTGTTTCCCGCTCTTGACATAGTGCTCAGACACTTTCCTCTTGGCGGCAGGCTGCCGCTAGCGGCAAAGAGGAAGAAGGGGGAGCGAGGGCCACCTAGGCCAGGCAGCCCGCCATGGCTGCGGTGACTCCAGCGCGGGAAGACAAGGCTGCCTCGCACCCTCTCGTGGCTGGGCTGCCCTCTCAAGGCTCGGGGGGCCAGCCTCAGGAGAAGACTGCCCCTGCGGCCAAGCCAACCCCAAAGGCGCTTGCCTTCAGCGTGCCTGCTAACGACTCGAGGGCTCCAAAGCCCCCGTCCATCCTTGCTGCTACTGCTTCACCAGTCTTGACACCAGTGATGTCTCCTCTCCCAGCCATCACACCGGCTGGCCGTGGTTCCTCTGCCATGCCCGGTGCTTTGGAAGAGGCCTTCTCTACGCTGGATTGGCTCTGGGACAGTCTTCGGGGCCCCGACCGGCGCAGGGTGTCGGGGCATCTGGAGCTGGTCTCGGGGTGGCTCCAGATGGACTCGTCTGTCAGAGCGGCCTGGGGCCAGGCCGAGGCTTCCACCGAGGAGGGAAGGAAGGTGGCCGGCGTGGCCACGGCCGCTCGTGACGTGGCATTGAAAGACGTCGCGGCTGCCGAGAAGCACTGTTGTGAGGCGGAGGCCGAGCTGAAAGTCCTCCGCAACAAGCAGGCCACCTGCATCCACCAACTTGAGGAGCAGGAGGAGAAGCTGAACGCCCGGGAGGCTGCACTCTCTGACTGCGGCGCTGAGCTGGAGCAGGTGGCTCAGGAACAGGCCACAGAGCACAACCACTTGGAAAAGCTGAAGGAGGAGGTGGAGGCGGCCCAGGCGGCCCACACCAAGCTCGTCTCTAAGGACGAAGCTTGGCTTGAGACCAGGGAGAAGCTACTTGCCACTGCTGAGGAGGCGGCCGCCGTGGGGCGCGATGCCTTCGTCTCCTTTGAGCTGAGGTCCCGCAAGGCACTGCAGGACCTCTACGGGGATGGGTACGAGAAGTCGATGGCGACTCCAGTGCAAGACCCCACCGAGCTACTCCCCAAGCTTGCAACGGCGCTCAAGGACATCGTTGTCGGAGTGGGCCCCATGGTGGAGGGCGAGGCCCGCGCGCTTTTCACCTTGGCCATGACGCGCATCTTTAGCCACCTCCATCTTCGGGACCCCAGCTTCGACCTTGGCGCTTTGCTCGAACCTATGGATCCTGAGCTCCACGATGCTTCTACTAAGGCCGTGGAGGGACAGGTGGAGGCCCTGCTGCAGAAGTTTCTCGCTGTCGACCCCGCGGCCACGCTAATGGCAAGGACAGCGGTGACGTTGTCGATGGTGGGCCTCCTCAGGCGGGCGATGGTGATGCCCAAGGCTGAGGAAGAAACTCAAGGCGACGCTTCCCCCTGTTCCAGTCATGTAACATTTATCGTGCCTCGTGGAGGCATAAGAACTCATGCTTTGAGTTTTAAGAGACAACGTGTTTTGTAATAATTTGCTAGGGTTCTACGATTTCCATTCTGTTTGCTTTAGTGTTCTGCATCGACAGGGCCCGGCCCTGCACATACCTCAGCCGCCATTGGGTCGTCTGGATCACCAGGACGAGATCAAGGGGTGAGGGGATACGTGGCCAGTTAGGCTCCTGAGTCACGATGCTCAAGAGTCCCCCTTGACGTAGGAACAGCCCTCGAGAAGGAGATGCGGGATTGGGTCTTAGCGTTCTGCGTCGGCAGGGACCGGCCCCGCGCATACCTCAGTCGCCATTGGGTCGTCTGGATCACCAGGACGAGACCAAGGGGTAAGGACCTACGTGGCCAATTAGGCTCCTGAGTCATGATGCTCAGGAGTCCCCCTTGACATACGAACATACCACCATACCTTTCCTCGTCGGGCTCTCGCTTGGGAGGGGTGCGCGAAGATCAGGTCTGAGGGACCTGGCGAGGTGGCGTATGCCAGGCATGACTTGAGTGTAGCCCCCATGCCCATCCCCCTCGCACAACTCTCTCGAGGGAAAAGTGCCGCGGTGAGGCTAAACATCGAGCTGGGTGGCTCTCCTGAGGTTAGTGCAGCCGCTAGGCTGCCCTTAGTTGTTTATTACCAGCGCGGAGCATGGCGCTTCCGCTCTTGCATAGGCATAGCCGCTCCTCGATATTGTCGTCCGCCAGTGCGTATCATGGGGCTTCCACTGGTACGTGGGTGGGAGCTCTCTCTGAGGGGAGACTCCGGGGCGTGTACAGCCCCACCCTGACATGTGGCTTGCATGGCAGGGCTGGAGGAGGTGTGTATGGGCACTTGTGAGCCAGCATGGGACTCACGAGGCCCTACCGCAAGGCGGGTTGCGCCTAAATGTGGTTCAGAACACTTGAGATGGTCCTGCGAGATGGTTAGGCAACCTGTGCCGAGTGAATCTCCTAAGGTTATCACATGAGAAGTCCAAACACCAATGACCCCAGGACGTGACGTGAACGGGGCCGGCCCGCCAGATAGAGCTAGGCCATTGGGTTTGTCCATGCTTCAGGGATGGACCCAAGCATAGACGCCGTGCCCAGTCTTCTCATGCAGAAGTCCTGAAGAAAGACAATCGGCGCGCAGCTCCCGCGGCGGCGAGGCACCGAGCTGCGCGACCTAACTTACCCGCCCCTGATTAGCTCACGCGAGAACAAGGCACTAAGGACCATGGGAGGTGACGTGCACAGGAGCTGGCCAGCGAGCCAGAGCTCAGCCACTCGGGTTTAGCAACGCTGCAGGGACGGACCCAAGCACAGACGTTGTGCCAATCCTTAATCATGAGGTGGTCATGGCTGGGTTTGCAAGGGCGTACGACGTTCATGGCGACGAAGCACTAGACAGATAGGTGACAATCATAAAGCAACTCATGGATAAGGTAAAGCCAGTTTTGGTAAATGCAAAGAACGATACATGCCTTAGGGACGGACCCAAACGGCTTGGGGATAATGCAGCCCGAGGGGCGCCCCCAACTGAAGAAACCAAAAAATGTCACCTGGCACCGTTGCTGAAGAAGTGTTGAGGTAGCCAAAGACGTGCGATGCAGAAGTCGCTCCTCATGAGTCGCCCAGGCCCTGAACCTCACGAGGCTCTGGAGGCCCGGGGGGCTTGCGAGGATCCGTCACCACCTCCGAAAGGATCGCCTGATGCCTGGCCTCATGAGCCGCCAGGACGCCCTGCATGCGGCGCTGGTGCGCAGTGATACGTCTCCAACATATCTATATTTTTGATTGTTCCATGCTATTATATTACCCGTTTTGGATGTTTATGGGTTTTACTTTACACTTTTATATCATTTTTGGGACTAACCTACTAACCGGAGGCCCTTCCCGAATTGCTGTTTTTTTTCCTATTTCAGTGTTTCGAAGAAAAGGAATGTCAAAGGGACTCCAAACGGAATGAAACCTTCGGGAGCAATCTTTTTGGAACAAACGTGATCCAAGGGACTTGGAGTGGACGTCAAGCAACAGAGGAGGCGACCACGAGGGTGCCCGGCGCGCCCCCTACAGGTGGGCACGCCCCCACCCTCGTGGGCCCCTCAAGCATCCACCGACCTACTTCTTCCTCATATATATACCCACGTACCCTGAAACCATCGAGGAGCACCACGAAAAACTATATCCACCACCGTAACCTTCTGTATCCACGAGATCCCATCTTGGAGCCTTTGCCGGCGCTCCGCCGGAGGGAGAATCGACCACGGGGAGCCTCTACATCATCTCCAAGGCCTCTCCTATGAGTTGTGAGTAGTTTACCACAGACCTTCGGATCCATAGTTATTAGCTAGATGGCTTATTCTCTCTCTTTGAATCTCAATACAAAGTTATCCTCGATCTTCTTGGAGATCTATTCGATGTAACTCTTTTTGCGGTGTGTTTGTCGAGATCCGATGAATTGTGGGTTTATGATCAAGTTAATCAATGAGAAATATTTGAATCTCCTCTGAATTCTTTTATGTGTGATTAAGTTATCTTTGCAAGTCTCTTCGAATTATCAGTTTGGTTTGGCCTACTAGATTGATCTTTCTTGCAATGGGAGAAGTGCTTAGCTTTGGGTTCAATCTTGCGGTGTCCTTTCCCAGTGATAGCAGGGGCGGCAAGGCACGTATTGTATTGTTGCCATCGAGGATAAAAAGACGGGGTTTATATCATATTGCATGAGTTTATCCCTCTACATCATGTCATCTTTCTTAGTGTGTTACTCTGTTCTTTATGAACTTAATACTCTAGATGCATGATGGATAGTGGTCGATGTGTGGAGTAATAGTAGTAGATGAAGGCAGGAGTCGGTCTACTTGTCACGGGCGTGATGCCTATATACATGATCATGCCTAGATAATCTCATAATTATTCACTTTTCTATCAATTGCTCGACAGTAATTTGTTCACCCACTGTAAAACTTATGCTATCTTGAGAGGAGCCACTAGTGAAACCTATGGCCTCCGGGTCTATCTTTTATCATATAAGTTTACCATCTACTTCTGTTTGCATCTTTACTTTTCCAATCTATATCATAAAAATACCAAAAATATTTATGTTATCATATTATCTCTATCAGATCTCACTTTCGCAAGTGGCCATGAAGGGACTGACAACCCCTTTATTGCATTGGTTGTGAGGTTCTTGTTTGTTTGTGTAGGTGTGTGGGACATCTGAGGAGCCTCCTACTGGATTGATACCTTGGTTCTCAAAAACTAAGGGAAATACTTACGCTACTTAGCTGCATCACCCTTTCCTCTTCATGGAAAACGAACGCAAGCTCAATAAGTAGCACGCAGCAGATGTGTCCAGCAAATTGAAAGGCATGCGGACATAGCTGTGAGGTGGGCCCTCGCACCGGTCAACACAGGACAGCCAGAAGAGCTCCTGTGATGCGGCCTTGTTGAGCCCTGGGATGTTGACGCAGACGCGCAGCTCGCTGCCCTAGTCGGTGGTAGCAGCTTCTGTGGGGGGGGGGGGTGCGACGACGCTCGCCACGCATGGCTTGCGCCTCCTGAAGCTCCTTGATCACCTTGGTGATGAACTCCTAAGCACCTGGCACCTCGCGCCATGTGCTCTCTTTGCGGAAACACGCATTGAAGCGTGCCTCCACATGGTGCCCGAGCGCCTCCCTCGTGATGTTGGCTAGGTCTGAGGCCCTCCAGAGGAGAGCCCCCGAGCCCAGCCTAAGAGGGGCACCGGGCGCGCCTTCCTATGCGAGAGGGGAAGGCACCCCGACAGTGGGCGCGTATCCTGAGGCAGGGCCACCGGCTGCCCCATCCCCTTGAGGTCCACGGTGAAGCCGCTGCTTCTTCTTCTTCTTGGGGACAACCTCAAGGGGGTTGGCGGCTCCTTTGTCATCTGGGTTCTCGACTGCCGCAGCCTGGTAGGCGCGCTCGAGGGAGCACACTGCATCCTTTTCGTCATAGGCGACTGTGATGATGCCGCAGCTTCCTGGCATCTTGAGGACATTGTAGCCATGGTGGGTCACTACCATGACCTTGGCCAGAGCCGGGTACCCGAGGATGACGTTGTACGGGAGGCAAATGTGGGCGACGTCAAATTCGATGAGCTCAGTGCGGTAGTTGTCGCACTTGCCAAAGGTCACAGGGAGGCGGATCTGCCCTATCGGGGTGGTGGAGCCGTCGGTCACTCCTGAGAAGGGCTTGGTAGGCTGAAGCTGGTGGTATGGCGCCTGGAGCCTGTCGAACATCTCGACAGAGAGAACATTGAGCCCCGTGCCGCCATCGATGAGTGTCTTGGTGACGAGGACGTTGCTGATGATGGGCGAGCAGAGCATCGGGAGGGCGCCGGCTATGGCCACACACTTGAGCTGGTCGGAAGAGACGAAGGTGATGGCGTACTTGGACCACCTGAGCAGACGCATTGCCTTGAGCTTGGGGAGGACCGCGTTCACCTCGCGGGCGAACTGCTTGAAGGATGGGAGGCAAGGGCCTGAGCGCCACCTAGGATGCAAGCGATGGCACGAGGCTCTTGGAAGCCCCCAGCACCCTCATACTTATGGTGGTCATCATTCCTTCTTGGTGGTGGCGGTAGCGAAGGAAGGCCAGCGTTTCCCTGAGGGGGGGTCCTCACGAGGCTGGTCCCTCCAGGGACCCTCGCGAGGCTGGCCCTGCAAGCGATCCTCACGAGGCTGGTCGCGCCATTCCTGGCAGGGGTCGCGGCCGCACAGCGTCCTCCGCCTCGGCCTCCTCCACGGTCGTAGCCTCGATCGTTGTGCTCGGGGCGATGACGGAGGCGCCCGTCGCGGATGGCCCTAAGCTCCAGGCAGTCATTGGTGTTGTGGTTGTGCACGTTTTGGAAGACACAGAACAGGCGGATGCCCTTGGATGACTCTGGGTGGTCAAAGCGGCGTTTCATCTCAGGTTCGGCCGCAAGCACGTCCGACCCCTTGCGCTTCACATCCTTGACCTTGGCCTTCTTGTCTTCTGGGTCAGCCGCCGGTTGCTCCAGGAGGGAGAGGCGACCTTCCTCAGCTCTCAGATATTTGGTTGCCATGTTGAACATCTCCAGAACCGTGCATAGGTCCTCGTGTATGGCGAGCTCCTCCTTCATCTTGACGTCGCGGACACCATCAGTGAACACTGAGATGATGGCTTCATCCGACACCTTGAGGATCTTGAGGCCAACACTATTGAAGCATTGGATGTACTTCTGCAAGGTCTCTCCTGGCTGCTGCTTGATGCGCCACAGGTCACCCGCAGCTGGCGGGAGGTTGCGAGTGCCCTAGAGGTTGGCGATGAAACGCTCTCGCATCCCGTCCCAGGAAGAGATCGATCCCGTGGGGAGGTTCAGGAGCCACGAGCGTGCGCCATCTTTGAGGGCCATCCTTCTCATCATCGTTGGCCCCCTCGATGCTCAACTCATAGAGCTGCAGGAACTCGGCAGGGTCGGGGGTGCCGTCGTAGCATGGAGGCAGGTCGGGCTTGAACTTCCCTGTCCAGACGACGCTGCCCAGCTTCGGAGTGAATGTGCGGCACCCTGCTGTGGTCACGGGAGCCCGCTGTGGAGGTGGAGCCTTGTCTTGGCGCTTGCGCGCCACCACCACGGGCGACACGCGGTCTTGACGTGGCGGTGTTGGGAGTGCACACGCATCTTGCAGCTTCTGCACCACCTAGCAGCTTGCCTCGTCGCGCGCTGGCTCCCTGCACTGCGGATCGCGCTGAGGAGCCTCCTGCCTTGGCTCGATGATGGCGTCCTGCCTGGGAGGTGGAGGAGGTGCTTCGTGGGATACGTCACCCACAGTAGGCGGCAGTTGAGGCAGCGAGCGAGATGGTGCAGTAGACTCTCTAGCAGCGCTGACGAGCTCGGTGATGCGCTCCAGCCAGTCCTCGTAGAGGTCATCGACCGGGCGGTAGCGAAGAAGCTTGTGTGCCATGAGCAGCGCAACCTGCGCGTTCACTGGACCGCGACGAGCATGGGAGGACGAAGCAGCTGGAGTCAGCGACGGGGTGGCGGTGCACCCGTCTCGCTGCATAGAAGGATGCAGCAATGAAGCTTGCGGCTCATAGCCTGCGAGCCGGTGGGGGCGTTCGCCACTGCGACGGGGAACAGCGAGGGCAGCCGTCATCCGCCGGTGCTGTCTGAGCAACGCGGGCGGTGAGGGCGGCCCAGCGCTCAGCACGAGCTCGACGAGCATCAGCCATGGTAGTGGCAGAGCGGTGGCCAGTCGATCGGCGAAAGAGAGGCTCCGACGCACCCCTACCTGGCACGCCAAATGTCGGATTTCAGACTCCGCAAACCCTGGATAGATTTGAACTCTGGGGTGCATGCGAAGAACTAAACCTCCCCAGTCTACCAACCCGTCGATCCCATGGCCTAGCTCGATGAACTCAAAGGAAAGAGGACATGGCAGTTTACCCAGGTTTGGGCCACCTTGCGGTGTAAAACCCTACTCATGCTTTGTGGTGGATTGGCCTCGGGGTGGGCTGAGGATGAACTAGTACACTGGAAGAACAACCTCAGGAGGTGTGTTCTTGAGTTGGTGGGGAGAGGATGATCTGAATCCTTCGGCCCCGATCCGTGGTGGTGGCTAGACTATCTTTATAGTGGCCTTGGTCCTCTTCCCCCAAAATGGAGGCGGGAAGGGATCCCACTACGGCCAAATTTGAAGGGAGACAACTAGTACATCTTATCCTGACAAAGTAGTCTTCGCCTACAAAAGCCTCTGGTCATGACGTTGTGGTGGGCTCGGTGATGACCTCCACCCTGCCATCCTGGCGATCTTGGTATTGTTGCATGGGAATGGAAACCTTTGGCTGATTCCTTAGGACTCTGCACCTGCGCTTGCCTCCTTAGCACCAAAGAGGAAACTGTTGTCTGGCGCCCGCTGGTGCCCTCCTGGCCTCGGTCGTCACAGCTCACGTCATCTGAACCTCACGAGGTGAAGCTTGCATAGAAATCTCCGCTCCTCAAGAGCCAGCCTGAGGGGGTCACTCCTTATGGAGGTCTTGGTGTCGTCCGCCTCGCGAGGCTTGGCCCCTCGTGAGGGTCTTGAGTTGTTGATGCTAAAGGTGGGCCATACTAGGCCATCGATGGAGCCACGCCATGGGCCACAGGCAGGCAAGTCTGGGTACCCTGGGTCCCAGAACATCGACAAATCCTAATCTACATATGGAGAATGAGGATGGTACACTCAAGACTGAACCAGTGGCAGTTTTTCTGGTATGACACATTCATACATGAGAAGGCGCGGACCTCATCAATTATACATTCCCAGTATTCTTTCTTTCTATAACTCAAGCATGGCGGGTAGCAAATACATCACTGTGAGGACTCGTTGTATCTCAATAAGGAGGGCAATGTCAAATCATGAACCTGAAGTTGTATGTTTCCTCATTTAGGTGTAGCATTTCTTGCAATACCACTTCAATCCGATCCAATGGCTCACAAGTCTCCTCTCCTAGTCTTGTTGTTAAGCCATCAAATCCCTTTTACCATTATAAGGTAGTTATGCATGATTTTACCTTTACTGTTGTAGCACATAAGAGCATCTAAAAGGGTGAGCGCTTATCCAGACACTTAAATAGAATAAATAAAATACCAAAAATATTAAGCGTCATGTATTCCAACGCTAGGCGCTAACGACCAACGCCAAACACGCTTAGAAATAGATGTTCCAGTCTCAGCTAGGGGGAGGCCTGACGCTCACTGTGTTGTTTTGTGTCGGTGAGGCACCGGATGTAAGGAATCGATGATGCAACCGTCGATTGGCTTGGAAAATTTTTAGAATACCCGCCCCTAGCGCTTAGCATTGGTTGTGGCTGGTGTGTTGTATGTTGAATTATCGATTGTCTAATAGATTTTTGGGATAATTGTATTCATACCCTTAGTTGTGTCCCCGTCAACCGAATTGCCCCTAGTTTTTGAAAACACGTGGTCTTGCCCAACCCACTTTGTCGTCTTGTGCTTTTACCCTTTGACCGTTTGACCGTCACTTTGAAAACTTCATAATTACTTCATACTAAATCAGGAAAATCCAAATAAGATGCCAAAATGTTCCGAAAAACATCATCTACTCCCTCCGTTCCTAAATACTTGTCTTTCTAGGCATTTCAACAAGTGACTACATACGGAGCAAAATGAGTGAATCTACACTCTAAAATATGTCTACATACATCCGTATGTAGTAGTCATTTGAAATGTCTAGAAAGACAAATATTTAGGAACGGAGGGAGTATATGTCAATGTCACTTGCATTCATGACAAAAGTGTTCGTAAGTGGCCATTCGAGGTTTAGCTCTTATCATACCACCATGAACAGTAAAATCTAAAAAATTCAAGAAAAAATTGGTGGCAAAGTATTACAAATGTTTTAAGTGCTTGCCAAGTTTCATGAGGGAAGGACAGTCGTGGAAGTCGTGGCAAAAAAACAATAAAAACTCGAAAATAGATTATTATTTTTGCCACGACTTCCACGAATGCCATTCCCTCATGAAACTTGGCAAGCACTTAAAACATTTACAATACTTTGCCACTAATTTTTTCTTGAATTTTTTAAATTTTTTTTAGATTCTACTGTTCATGGTGGTATGATAATAGCTAAAACTCGAATGGCCACTTACCAACTCTTTTGTCATGAATGTAAGTGACGTTGATATATAGGTGATGTTTTTCGGAACATTTTGGCATCTTATTTGTATTTTTATAATTTAGTATGAATTAGTTATGAAGTTTTCAAAGTGATGGTCAAACGGCCAAAGGGCAAAAGCGCAAGACGACAAAGTGGGTTGGGCAAGACCACGTGTTTTCAAAAACTAGGGGCAATTCGGTTGAGGGGGACACAAGTAAGGGTATGAATACATTATCCCTAGATTTTTTTAAACGATGATAGCCCCTGGCCTCTACATCGAGCGATGCACACAGCTATATATTGCCTATTTGATGAAACTCGATGCCTTATAGCTACGGCAATATAGAATAGCCTCGATGACGACTAGAGGGGGTGAATAGGCGTTTTGAAACTTCTGCGGATTTTTCTTTATCCTAATGCAGAATTAAACTAAACAGATGCTTTTCAAGCACAAATCCTAAATATGCTAGGCTCAACTAAGTGTACCAACAACCTACGCTAAACAAGATAGGAACTTAAGGAAACTAGCAAGCACAAATTATATCACAAGATATGGAAATCTAAGAACAACTAAACAATTCAACTAGCACGAGATATATCAATAAGAGCAAGTATGAAATGTGAAGAGTAAAGGGTGTGGTTATGAGGATGTGGATTTATCTTGAAGTTCACACTCGTGAGAGTGCTAATCTCTGTTAGAAAGTTGCCAAAGCCGAAGTTCTGAGAGGCCACCAAGTGAATCACTGTATTCTCCCTTTTGAGTCACCCCAATGGATGAGCCTCAATTCACTTCAGGGTTGGTCTTTAAGGCAACCACTGATATCTCCTTTTTATTGATCCGGTATTGGAACAAGAAAGGGTATCCCACACCTATTTCTCTAGAGATGACCCTGGGTATCGATTCCACGAGAGGAAGATTCCCTTGAAGCAATAGTCTCTAGCAAGCTTTTGCCAAAGTGTCGAATCCAGCTTTTGACCGGATCAGCAAGCAAGTTGTGACTCAAACACTTATACAAAAAGAAGGTACAGGGATGAGGTCTTAATGCTTACAACCATGTATTGGTGTTAGGATCAAAAATGATATTAGTTTGCGCTCGGTAAGTCACCGATCAAGAGGTGATTGCTTCGTATCGGAATGGGGGTTGTGTCCAAATTATATCTTGACCAACACGAATCGTGCATCAAGAATCAATTGTCCTACCGAATGCCCCATCCGTATCGCGGAGTTGCCCCAAAAATTAAGATAATAATACCAGACAAAAGCATTGTTGTTTAAAGACTACACCTCATGAATCCCTAAGGATATGATCCATGTTACCATACTAAACCTTGCTATCATCGGTCTTTGGTATAACACTTCACGGTTCCCTTGCTCTTAGCCTCACCGATGCTCAACATCCATGATCCTGGGTACCTGCAGGGACGAAGATCGTGGACAAGATAAGAGATACTTCATGAAACAGTTTTATTTCACACATACGAGACATTGTGTGAAAGGCTTCTGAGGGAGTCCTGGACTAGGGGGTTTCCGGGCAGCCGGACTATCATCGTCCGCCGGACTCCAAGACTACGAAGATACAAGATTGAAGACTCCGTCCCGTGTCCGGATGGGACTTTCCTTGGCGTGGAAGGCAAGCTTGGCAATACGGATATGTAGATCTCCTACCATTGTAACCGACTCTGTGTAACCCTAGCCTCCTCCGATGTCTATATAAACCGGAGGGCTTTAGTCCGTAGGAGACAACATACATCACAACAATCATACCATAGGCTAGCTTTAGGGTTTAGCCTCCTTGATCTCGCGGTTTACCTCCATATCATCAATATTAATCAAGTAGGATGTAGGGTTTTACCTCCATCAAGAGGGCCCGAACCTGGGTAAAACATCGTGTCCCTCGTCTCCTGTTACCATCCGCCTAGACGCACAGTCCGGGACCCCCTACCCGAGATCCGCCGGTTTTGACACCGACAGCTTCCATTGATACATTCACCAAATACCTGGGGTTGCAAGGCTCATGCCTCACCCCATACCTTACCGAACTACTCGCACATGGAGATCATATCACGAGAAGAAAACACTGAAGAACACATCTTGGGATTGATTGACTATGATATGTCTTACAATGGATGCCTTGTACGATGCACGATTACAAGTATGAACTAGATGAGAGAGCACTGTGGTTGTGGATATGGCTATGGAGGTGAAAAATGGCGGTGGCTAGGGTTTGTGGATGAAGATGATGATGAACAGGTTCTGGATTTGCTTGATGTGCCCTCTTCTGTTGACATTTCGATGGGGTCCCCTTTATAAAACTTGTTCAGGTGGATGACCTGCCTCGGTTTCCATGCCAAACAACCACTCATGCGAGCGCGTCAGCCGCATGGAACGTTGTCTTTGGCTCTAGCGTCTGGCACCTCCTGGTTACTTATTTATTCTCCATTTTCCTTCCTTTCCTTTATCCCATGTGATTTCTTCCCATTTTAGCCCATTTCCTGTGGAAAAATATCAAAGAGAGGATTTGTGGAATCTTTTGCATTCATTAGTCATTAGTGGAAATATCAGAACGAATATCCCTCTTTTAATGAAATATTTCGGTTTAAACAAGGTTGAAATTAGTGTAAAAATATCACTCATCAACTTCCCCAAGCTTAAACTTTATCGTCCTTGAGCAACATAGTGAGAAATCCGAAGCATAAGGAACTCAGTTGTTTAAACCAAAATAATGAGAAGGTTTTGGTTCACTTACGACCGTATGCCTAGATAGCCCTCCGCTTCTTAACCATAAAACTTATCATAGATATAGAGGTGGCATGGTTATAGTGCAAGTGTTAGTGAAGCAAAGATAATCAACACAAAGTTTTTGATGTACTAGATAGAAAAACTTTGCAACACTTCATTTCATTTAATCTAGAAAACACTTGCTTGTAATGCATGGAAGAGTTTCTTAAGATTGAGCCATGAAAACATAAGTTAGGGAGTAGAAAGCATGTAGCAAAACATGATGCTCAAGTGCTCCTGAGCACACCCACAATTGTCTCCTCCTCTAGGCTCTTAAACACTTTGTTTTAATCATTGTTTGCTGGAACTTTTATTGTCACGTGAAGCATATTATGCCAAATAAGTGATCATGCATAGGTTTTTGCAGTGGCTTAATGTTTGGGAACGATGGACCTTTAGCAATAATGTCTCTTTCGAGCTCTTTCGATCCGTCCCCTTTATTTACCACATACACACCCATTCAAGAGAAAGTTGAATGATATTCATTTGTAGTGTTTCCACTATGTATGGTAACAAACACAGCCGAAATCTGAGCCATCGCTCTTGGTGTATCGTTCATTGGCCAACGGAGCCCTCAGCATAACATCAAGAAGGGCGACGAAGCCACATTTACACACGTAAATGTGTATAGAGTAGCATAGGCCATGGCACAAGCTGGAGGCTGTAACACCATGTTGAGATATACAACACAGATTTTTGGCATAATCTCACCCACCTTTCAACAGTTCCTCTAGATAATTTAATCCACAAGTGCTACCAAGTCTATTAAAGTTAACAACATGGGGTTGAGCATGTTAAACATCACTTCCACTACAATTTCTCAACTCCCAAGTGTTGAAAGACTTTCTCTTGTGCAAAGTTATACTTGGTTGTCGCGCCATGGGACCGGGGGTACCTAGGCCCGTCTGCTTGCAGCCCATCACGTGGCATCATCAAAGGGCCCAGCGCGGCCCAGCATCAAGACTCCATAGGGAAGGCCCTTGCAAGGCCGCCGCCTCGCGAGGCGAGCATCATCAAGCGTCGTTAGTTACCCCGGGGGCACCATGAGGGGCGGCCTCCCAAGGCTGCGTCCCGAGGTCCCTTGTGGGGCGAACATCTCTAGGCTCACCACCACGCCTTGTCGGATATGGGGCTCCGACAAACCCTTAAGGTTCGAACTCTGGGGTGTGCGCGAAGATCTTTACCCTACCGATCCACGCCCGAACGCCTTGCTGAGGATCTAAGCTAAACGATGAACAACACAAGGGACACAAGATTTATGCTGGTTCAGGCCACCGTTGTGGTGTAATACCCTACTCCAGTGTGTGGTGTGGTGGATTGCCTCTAGGGATGATGATGAACAGTACAAAGGAAGAACAGCCTCGCGAGAGGTGTTCTTGTGGTGGTGTCTGCTTGAGAAGGATTCTCTAAGCTCTCGATCAGATCGGATCCCCTTTCTACGATGGTGGCTATCCCTATTTATAGAGGCCATGGTCCTCTTCCCAAATATTGAGCGGGAAGGGCGCCAACAACGGTCATTTTGAAGGGGAACATCTAGTACAAGTTATCCTGATGAAAGTTGGTCTTGGGCTGCCAAAGGCACTGGTGATGACGCCGTCTTGGGCTCCACGGTGACCTCCGTCCTGCCGCTCTGCTGGTCTTGGTCTCGTTGCACCGAAATGGTAACATTTGCTTCATGCCTCGGTACTCCGCGCCTGCACTTGCCCCCTTTGCACCAAAGAGGAAACAAGGACACTGCACAGGCCAGCGCCCGCCTGGCCTCGATCGTCATGGCTTGCATCACGGGCGCCTCGCGAGGTACCCTTTCCTTGATCTCTCCGCCTCCTCGCGAGCCTGCCTGGTGAGGCCGTTCCTAAGGAAGCCTTGCATCGTCCGCCCCGTGAGGCTTAGCCCCTCGCGAGGATCTTGAGCTTGAGTTGATGAAGTTGGACCGCACTGGGCCACCACTTGAGCCACGCTGCATGCCGCGGGCAGGCAAGTCTGGGGACTCCCGTTCCCAGAACGACGACAGTAGCCCCCGGGCCCAAGGCGCGCTCGGACATGGCTTAGCAGCGAAGCGAAAGGGCAAGTGCGGAGCACCGCGGGCCCCAACAGCCTGCGGCCTTGGGTGCCGCATGGCGGTTGATTGGGCGTGGGCGTCTCCACTTCCCCACGCTGCCTTGGCAGTTGCCCGTCTTGACAAGTCCCTGCATGCAAAAATGAGTCATAATTACCTGCGATCGTGGAGGCCGACGGTTGGCCTCCTCTGGACTATAAGTATGGAATGGCGTGAGCCCCCATAGTCCATCTCTTCCTGCTTCGCTCCTTCTTCCTCGATCCTCCCCCATCTTGACGCCAATGGCACTGATCCGCTGGTTCTCGGCTGAGGAGAAAGGAAAGGCCCCCCGAGAGGGGCCTGACCCGCTCCCGCCGAAGAAGCGGCCGGTCCCCGGCCGCCGTGACGAGGTCGCTCGGTAGGGGACGTTGAGGCCATGGCACGAGCGGCCACCCCTTGGGTTTCCGCTGCCTTTGTATGCCCGGGCTGAGGGCCCTGGAGAAGAAGACGCCGAGTGGCACCGCCCGCGCTGCCGGCGACGCTGACGAATTGTGGCGGTGCGCGCCATCGCTCCTGGAGTCCACGCCGAGGGCTCCTCTCGCGAGCTCATGCTTCACGCCGCCATGCCTCCAAGCTCCTGGATTCGCCTTCCTCCTTCTTTTGCCTTCAAGATGCCAAGGGGGCCCCTTGAGCTTTGGCTGCAGCACGCCGGCTGTGGCACCCCCGCGACCGGAGCGAAGGTCGAGGTCGTTGCTCCGGGCAAGGTCTACATGACCCGGGGCTGGGGCGAGATTGCCCGGGTCTGCCGAACAGGAGGGATTCATCTTGAATACGATGGCGCCTCCCTGATGTTCTTCAAGGTCTTCGACGCGGAAGGACGCCGGCTGGAGTGTTGCCCCAGACGAGGCGACCAGGACGCCGTCATGGCGAGGGCCGAGCCTGCACTCCGCTTCCTCAGCAGCTCCTCTGGCAGCAGCGGAGATGCCTGAGGGTCCAGCAACTCTCCCGAGCTTCTCGTGACCCCGGAGACGAGCGACGACAACTACGATCCCCCAAGCTTGCGTCGTGCTCGGAGCAGAGCAACCGCATCAGGCCGCCGACGCGGTTGATCTGGATGGGGTTGGTGCCGGCGCTTGGCGGCCCACTGTTGATGATGGTGTCGACCATGGAGGCACATGTAGTTAGCGTCCCTTAGGATTAGCACCTTTTGTTCCCTGCGAGGAATCAAGGAAATACCCCGTGGGGGCATGTAAAGCGTCTACTATGTCTTTTGTTAATATCATCCTTATTACGGAGTGGTGCAAGATGCTTGCCCTGTCCCGGCTTGGTTCCCCATTTCTAACTTCGTGACGGCTTGATGCTCTACGCTGACAGGTCCTGGTCCCCAGGCAGGCTTCAGCCATCGCTGGTATGCCAGGTCGCGATGCCGTGGTCAAGGCCAGGAGGTGAGCGGCCCGAGGTCCAGTAAGAGCCCCTGAGGTGCGACGCTCAGGAGGTCCCCTTTAGCGCTCAAGTAGCCGCCACAAGGCGAGAAAGGAAGGCAACATCGCCGTTACAGAGCTGCATTTAAGTGAGGGTTCGGTGTCGCAACGATTAGCTGTTCCAGGAGCGTGACTTATCTCAAAAGCTTGGAGCCATTCCTTCGCGAGGTGCCGGACCTGCGTGTCGGCGACTGGGATGTTGCCGGGTCAGGCCCTCGTGAGCTTCTCCTCCCTTCCCCGCACTCTCCTTCATGCTCTACGTCCTCAGGTCCCGGCCCTCGAGCAGGCTCAGCCGCCGCTGGTATGCCAGGTCGCGATGCCGTGGTCAAGGTTAGGGGGTGAGGGCTGGAGCACCAGTAAGAGCCCCTGAGTCACGATGCTCAGGCGCCCCCCTTTTAATGCGCGAGCAGATCGCACGGGTGAGAGAGAGAGAGAGAGCTCGCAAAGGCCTCCCGACGACCGACGGCGCTGCTCAAGGGTGACCTTCTCACGGCTTCTTTCCTGCTTCAACTCCTGCAAACTTGTACCGTGCCTCATGGAGGCGTTTAAACTTGTATTTGGTATCGTGAGAACAATTTATGGTCTGTAATATTTGCTTCTGAATTTTCTTCTAAATTTCCAAAATTTTGCGGTTTCCTCCCTATTTGCTTTGTGTTCTATGTCGGGAGGGCCCGGCCCCGCGCATACCTTAGCCGCTGTTAGCCCCGACCGGATCACCAGGACAGGACTAAGGAGTGAGGGGCTACCATGGCAAGTTAGGCTCCTGAGTCGCGATGCTCAGGAGTCCCCCTTAATGCGCAAACAGCAAATAGGGAGGGGGTGTAGGAGTGGATCTGTCGTTCTACGTCGGCAGGGCCCGGCCCCGCGCATACCTCAACCGCCATTAGCCTTTCGGAACTAAGGAGTGAGGGGCTACGTGACCAGTTAGGCTCCTGAGTCGCGATGCTCAGGAGTCCCCCTTGACACTCAAACGGTCTTCACACCTTGGCTCCGCTCGGGGAGGGGCGCGCGACGACCAGGTCCGAGGGACCTGGATGGGTGGCGTGCACCCGGGCGTGACCCGGGCGTAGCCCCCACGTCCAGCCCCCTCGCGCGGCGCTCCCGAGGGGAGGCGTTGCGATGAGGCCAGACACTGAGCTCTGGGCTCCCTGAGGTTGATACAGCCGTGGGCTGCCCTCAGTTGTTTATCACCAGCGCGGAGCATAGCACTTCCGTATGTGTACGGGCATAGCCGCTCCTCGGCAGTGTCGTCAGCCAGCGCGGAGCATGGTGCTTCCACTGGTACGTGGTAGGGGGGCCTCCGGGAGGAGCCCCCGGGGCATGTACAGCCCCGCCCTGACATGTGGGTGGCACGGTAGGGCTAGACGAGGTGTATCTGGGCACCCGTGAGCCAGCGCGGGACTCACGAGGCCCTACCTCAAGGCGGGTTGCGCCTGATCTTGAGCCTTGGGCGGCTGGGTGTTGCTGCAAAGCGGTTAGATGCAAATGCTCTACGTCCTCAGGTCCCGGCCCTCGAGCTAGCTCAGCCGGCGCTGGTATGCCAGGTCACGATGCCGTGGACAAGGCCAGGGGTGAGGGCTGGAGAGCCAGTAAGAGCCCCTGAGTCGCGATGCTCAGGCGCCCCCCTTCTAACGTGCAAGAAGTTTTGCATGAGGGAGAAAAAGGGGCCTCAATGGGCGAGAGATGATAATCATAGGCAAGTTGAGTATGAGGAGCAAATCAGCTTGGGTAGATGCAGGAAAGACACATGGCATTGAGTCAGGCCCGAGCGGCTTGGGGATGATGCAGCCCGAGGGGCGCCCCCAACAAGGTAAGCTAAAGACATAAACAAAACGGATACATGCCACAGGGACGGACCCACGTGACCTGAGAATGATGCAGCCCTGAGGGCGCTCCCAGCTGAAATGAAACTCGAAAGATGTCACCTGATATCATTGCAGAGCGAGTGTTGGAGTAGCTGACGACGCACGGTGAAGAAGCCAATCCTCATGAGCCTTCGGAGCCCTGAGCCTCGGGAGGCTCTGGGGGTCCGAGCGGCTCCTCAAGGTCCATCTCCACCTCCTCCAGGAACGCGCGGTGCATGGCCACCTGAGCCTCTAGAATGCTCCTCATTAGGCGCTGATGAGCAGCGTCCGCGTTCGGTAGGCCGAAAGGCATGCGAACGTAGCTGTGAGGTGGAGCCTTGCAACGTCCCATGCGCGAAGGCCAGAAGTGCTCCTGAGATGCGACTCGATTGAGCCCTGGGTAGTAGATGCAGACGCGCAGCCCGCCATCTTCGCCTAGATGGGGAGGTATAGCGGGTAGGCGGCGGTTTCCGCGCATGACTCTTAATTCCTGCAGCTCCTGAGTGACCTTAGTGATGAACTCCTGAGGGTTGGGCCCTCCTTGCCTCATGCCTTCCTGAGGGAAACGTGTCACGAAGCACGCCTCCAAGTGGTGCCCGAGCGCCTCCCTCGTGATCTTGGCAAAGTCAGAGGCCCTCCAGGAGAGAGCCCCTGAGCCTTGCCCGAGGAGGGCGCCAGGCGCGCCTTCCTATGCGATGGAGGGAGGCGCCCCTTGGATGGGCGCAGATCCTGGCGCGATGCCTCCAGAGGTGCCTGCCTCCTGAGGCCTTGAGCTGGGTGTTGTCTTCTTCTTCTTAGGAGCTGCCTCGGGAAGGTTCCCACTCTTGCTGTCTGGGTCCTCGATTGATGCGGCTTGGAAGGCACGCTCGAGAGAGCACACCGCATCCTTCTCTTCACAGGGGACTGTGTTGACTCCGCCGCTTCCCGGCATCTCGAGGACACTGCAGCCATGGTGAGTCACTACCATGAACTTGGCCAGGGCTGGATACCCGAGGATGGCATTGTATGGCAAGTGAATGTGGGCAATGTCGAAGTCGATGAGCTCAGTTCGGTAGTTCTTGTGCTGCCCAAAGGTGACAGGGAGGCGGACCTGCCCTATCGGAGTGGTGGAGCCGTTAGTGACTCCTGAGAAAGGCTTGGTTGGCTAAAGCTAGTCATATGGCACTTGGAGATTGTTAAACGTCTTGACGGACAGAACGTTGAGTCCTGCGCCGCCATCGATGAGGGTCCTGGTAACCTGCACATTGCTGATGACTGGGGAACAGAGCATTGGGAGGGCACCGGCTGTTGCCGCACACTTGAGCTGGTCCGCTGAGCTGAATGTGATGGCGCACGTGGACCACCGAGAGGGCGCATGGCCTCGAGCTTGGGAAGGACTGCATTCACCTCGTGAGCAAACTGCTTGAAGATGCGCTGGGAGGCTGGGGCCTGGGCACTGCCCAAGATGCAACCGATAGCGCACGTCTCCTGGAAGCCCCCAGCCCCCTTGTCCTAATGATGGTCGTCATTCCTTCTTGGTGGTGGTGGCAGAGGAGGAAGGCCTGCGTTGCCTTGCGGGCGATCCTCGTGGGGCTGATCCCTCCAAGCCCCCTCGCGAGGCTGGTCCTGCCAGCGGTCCTCACGAGGTCGGTCACGCCACCCTTGGCGAGGGCCTCGGTCGTCCCATCGTCCTCGGTCTCTTCCTCCTCCTCGGCCATAGCCCCGATCATTGCGCTCGGGCCATCGACCCACACGTACTGCTCGCACGGCCCTGAGCTCTTGGCATTCGTTGGTGTTGTGGGTGTGGAGATCGTGGTACACGCAGTACCGGCTGCCCTTGGATGACTCCGGCTGGTCCCTGCCATGCTTTGTGTCCAGCTCTGCTGCGAGCACATCTGCTCCTTTGTGCTTCACGTCCTTGGCCTTGGCTTTCTTCTCTTCAGGATCGGCAGCTGGAAGCTCGAGAAGGGAGAGGCGTCCCTCCTCAGCCCTTGCGCACTTGGTCGCTAGGTTGAACAGCTCCAGAGATGTGCACAGGTCCTCGTGGATGGCTATCTCCTCCTTCATCTTGACGTCGCGGACGCCATTGGAGAACGCCGAGATGATGGCCTCCTCCGTCACCTTGGGAATCTTGAGATGAGCACTATTGAAGCGCTGGATGTACTTCTACAGGGTTTCTCTAGGCTGCTGCTTGATGCCGCACAAGTCACCCACGACCAGAGGATGGTCGCGAGTGCCTGGAAGTTGGCAATGAAGCGAGTACGCATCTCGTCCCAGGAGGAGATCGTGCCGGGAGGCAGGTTCCGGAGCCAGGTGCGGGCACCATCTTTGAGCGCCATGGGAAACCAATTCGCCATGACCTTTTCATCTCCGTTGGCCGCTTCAATGCCCAGCTCATAGAGCTGCAGGAACTCCGCGGGGTCGGCAGTGCCGTCGTAGTGAGGAGGCAGATCCGGCTTGAACTTGCCGGGCCAGGCGACACTACGCGGCTTGGTGGTGAAGTCGCGGCAGCCTGCGGTGGCCACCGGGCCTCTTTGCTGACGCAGGGCTTGTTCCTGGGGATTCCCGCATGCTGCCGCCAGGGGCAGCACGGGGTCTTGACGCGCTGGCGTAGGGATGCGGTCATGTCGTGCTGGAGCAAGGAGCACGCGAGCACCTTCTTGGGGACGAGGGATTTCTTGGCAGCTCCTTTCTTGTCGCGCAGGCACTGGACGCATTGGGTCTCGTCCAGGGGCCACGCGCCTTGGAGCCGGGGCGCCTTCTTGGGGAGGAGGTGGCGGAGGTGCCTCCTGAGCTGCATCACCCGCACAGGACGGAGGGCGAGGCAGCGAGAGGGACGGTGCAGGGGAGCCCCCTACGGCGCTGACAAGCTCGGTGATGCGAGCGAGCCACTCCTCATAGAGGTCATCGACGAGGCGATAGTGCAGGAGCTCACATGCCAGGAGCAATGCGGCATGCACGTTCGTGGGAGCGAGACGGGCATGCGACGACGAGCCGGCTGGAGTCAACGACGGAGTGGTGGTGCAGCCTTCCCGCCGCACCAAGGTATGCAGCGATGACGCCTGCTGCTCGTTCCCCGATGGGCTGGTGGCAGCGTTCGCTGCAGGCGACGGAGAACGGCGGGGACACCCGCCGACAGGAGCCGTCTGGGCGACGCGGGCGGCAAGAGCAGCCCGACGCTCGGTGCGAGCTCGGCGAGCGTCAGCCATGGATGCGACGAACGATCGAACGCAGAATAGCGGAAGAAATATTCTGGGGCACCCCCTACCTAGCATGACAAATGTCGGATATGGGGTTCCGGCAAACCCTTAAGGTTCGAACTCTGGGGTGTGCGCGAAGATCTTTCCCCTAGCGATCCACGCCCGAACGCCTTGTTGAGGATCTAAGCTAAATGATGAACAACACAAGGGACACAAGATTTATACTGGTTCGGGCCACCGTTGTGGTGTAATACCCTACTCCAGTGTGTGGTGTGATGGGTTGCCTCTGGGGCTGATGATGAACAGTACAAAAGAAGAATAGCCTCGCGAGAGGTGTTCTTGTGGTGGTGTCTGCTTGAGAAGGATTCTCTAAGCTCTCGATCAGATCGGATCCCATTTCTACGATGGTGGCTATCCCTATTTATAGAGGCCCTGGTCCTCTTCCCAAATATTGAGCGGGAAGGGCACCAACAACAGCCATTTTGAAGGGGAACATCTAGTACAAGTTATCCTGACTAAAGTTGGTCTTCGGCTGCCAAAGGCACTGGCGATGACGCCATCTTGGGCTCCACAGTGACCTCCGTCCTGCCGCCCTGCTGGTCTTGGTCTTGTTGCCCCGAAATGGTAACCTTTGCTTGATGCCTCGGTACTCCGCGCCTGCGCTTGCCCCCTTTGCACCAAAGAGGAAACAAGGACACTGCACATCGTCGTGGCTCGCATCGTGGGAGCCTCGCGAGGTACCCTTGCCTTGATCTCTCCGCCTCCTCGCGAGCCTGCCTGGTGAGGCCGTTCCTGAGGAAGCCTTGCATCGTCCGTCCCACGAGGCTTGGCCCCTCGTGAGGGTCTTGAGCTTGAGTTGATGAAGTTGGGCCGCACTAGGCCACCACTTGAGCCACGCCGCAGGCCGCAGGCAGGCAAGTCTGGGGACCCCCATTCCCAGAACGCCAACACGCCTCACGAGGCACATGGGTGACATGAGCCATGACAAGCAGGGCCAGGAGGGCACTAGCGGGCGCAAGCAAGGACACTTTCCTCTTTGGTGCTAAGGAGGCAAGGAGTATGCGGGTTCTCGAGGAATCCCCCAAAAGTTGCCATTCCGGACGAGACCAAGACCACGGGCTTTTCGGGACGGAGGTCATCGCCGAGCCCACTAGCGCGTCATGTCTAGAAGCTTTACAGGAGAAGACCATCTTTAGTTAGGATAGGGTGTACTACTGTCCCCCTTCGAATATGGCCGTTGTGGACTCCCTTCCCGCCTAGAGCTTTGGGGGAAGAGGACGGGCCAGTATAAGATAGCTAGGTCTCCACCGTAGGGAGAGAGAGAGAGAGAGAGAGAGAGAGAGAGAGAGATAGTCTTGGCTTCCCTTGTGTAAGTGCATCTAGTGCCACCCCTAGTTTGTTTTGGAGTATTGACGGCAAACGTGGTTGAGGGACTAATGTGTTGGTGAGAATTGCAGGATAACACAGGTAGAAGTACCTCGTTGATTCGGTTTACCTACCAGAGATGACCCTTAAAAATGTATGGAGACATTGAATACAATGGTGGTTCATGAAGACATTCACATTGAAGATAATCACGTGTGAAGACATTCAATTGAAGACAATGGAGTGTGAAGACATTTATGTCGTTGCATGCATGCCATGTGTCCCTCACATGTGAACCGCCAGGGGTAGCTGAGTAAATTCACTCGGCCGTCACCCCTCCTTATAAATACACACCCCCCAACGGTCATTAAAATCTACTCTCATCGCTGTCTTGCTCGAACCCTAGCGCCATCGCTAGTTTCTATCGTCGCCGGAGACGAAGTGCTTCGCTGCCGCAACCTCTCCATCGTCGTCGTCACGCCGACCACGGACATCTTCCTCCCACCGTCAAGTTAGGGCGCAGGAGATTGGACTGCTCGGCCTCCATCCGCCTCGTCTAGAAGTTCTTCGTGCAGTAAATAAGAACCCACTTTTACCATTTATTTGATCCAATGAACTCTCCACATCTTCCAAAAGTTGTTTTTACACTTCCTAATCTAGATCTTTCCTCTTCTGCATCTCATAATTTGCAAGTACTTTCACTTATGCTTCACAACTAGTTAGATTCCTCACTTATACTTATTCATGGATCCGTACAAATTTGGAACCAACTTACATCAATAAGTGAATGTCTTCACGCTATGAGGTCAATGTCTTCAAACTGATTTATCTTCAAAATCTTCTGAGAATGCATATGACCTCTTCCCCTTCCCTCGCATCTCTAATGCTGTCATAGGTACATGTCTGTGGGAGAGTCCCTTGGTTCTCATAATCTACATTCATTTGCAGAGTTTTTATAGCATTATATTGAATCACCTAAAGCTAGTTCTTGTCTAACAAGCAGATTGAAGCCAAACACTGTTGTGAAGCCTTTCAGTCTGGAGCCAATGGCAGGTGGAAAATCTACGAAGAAGGGGGGGCGTCAGCGTCGTGGTAACACTGCCATGACCTTCCTCCTGAACTTTATGAGATGTACAAGTCCGATCCAGACAAAATCTATGGTGAAGCAAGTCAATAGTCCAATGGATTCAAAGATATTGGGCAGAGGAACGGTTTATGTATCATTTTGTGACTTCTAAGTATGCAGAAAAGAATGTTCTGAGGCTACCGTGGGCTGATATCATATACAAGAAGCTTCAACCAAATATTAAGGCTGAAGCCATTGCAAAAGGCTTCTTTCCTTGCATGGTAAGAGGCCCAATGCCTTAGGATGCCGACCCAAAGTGTCAGATGGTGTCGTGAAGATAATCTCTTTGAAGAGAATTATAAGTTTGCCAAGAACTCTGCCGTCCAGAACAAGAAGGAATTCGGGATTGACTTCAACCCAGATCCAGCACGACTAAGGCTTGATGGGAGTCGAGAGGCTGAACCCAATCTTGTTGGCCCTTTTGAAGACTTTGACTATTTTCTTGCACACTACGCTGCTCAAAGGGCCAACTTTGAAGAGGCTGCTGAGGATGAGGAAGACACTGAAGCTCTAGAGCCCCCAAAGCCTGTGAAGAAGTCTAAGGCTTCAAAATCTTCTGCTGCACTGATACGTCTCCAACGTATCTAATTTTCCAAACACTTTTGCCCTTGTTTTGGACTCTAACTTGCATGATTTGAATGAAACTAACCCGGACTGACGCTGTTTTCAGCAGAACTGCCATGATGTTGTTTTATGTGTAGAAAAGAAAAGTTCTCAGAATGTCTTGAAAATCCACGGAGGCACTTTTTGGAATTAATAAGAATTTCTGGGCAAAAGAAATACACCAGGGGGCCCAGGGCCTGTCCACGAGACAGGGGGGCGCCCCCCTGTAGGGCGCGCCCTCCTATCTCGTGGGCCCCCTGGACCTCCACTGACCTCAACTCCAACTCCATATATTCACGTTCGGGGAGAAAAAAATTAGAGAGAAAGTTTCATCGCGTTTTACGATACGGAGCCGCCGCCAAGCCCTAATCTCTCTCGAGAGGGCTGATCTGGAGTCCGTTCGGGGCTCTGGAGAGGGGGATTCGTCACCGTCGTCATCATCAACCATCCTCCATCACCAATTTCATGATGCTCACCGCCGTGCGTGAGTAATTCCATCGTAGGCTTGCTGGACGGTGATGGGTTGGATGAGATTTACCATGTAATCAAGTTAGTTTTATTAGGGTTTGATCCCTAGTATCCACTATGTTCTGAGATTGATGTTGCTATGACTTTGCTATGCTTAATGCTTGTCACTAGGGCCCGAGTGCCATGATTTTAGATCTGAACCTATTATGTTTTCATGAATATATGTGTGTTCTTGATCCTATCTTGCAAGTCTATAGTCACCTATTATGTGTTATGATCCGACAACCCTGAAGTGACAATAATCGGGATACTTCTCGGTGATGACCATAGTTTGAGGAGTTCATGTATTCACTATGTGCTAATGCTTTGTTCCGGTTCTCTATTAAAAGGAGGCCTTAATATCCCTTAGTTTCCGCTAGGACCCCGCTGCCACGGGAGGGTAGGACAAAATATGTCATGCAAGTTCTTTTCCATAAGCACGTATGACTATTTACGGAATACATGCCTACATTACATTGATGAACTGGAGCTATTTCTGTGTCACCCTATGTTATAGCTATTACATGAGGAATCGCATCCGGCATAATTATCCATCACTGATCCATTGCCTACGAGCTTTTCACATATTGTTCTTCACTTATTTACTTTTCCGTTGCTATTGTTACAACTACTACAAAAACCCAAAAACAATTATCTTTACTTTTGCTACCGTTACCTTTATTATCATACCACTTTTGCTACTAATACTTTGCTGCAGATACTAAGTTATCCAGGTGTGGTTGAATTGACAACTCAACTGCTAATACTCAAGAATATTCTTTGGCTCCCCTTGTGTCGAATCAATAAATTTGGGTTGAATACTTTACCCTCGAAAGCTGTTGCGATCCCCTACACTTGTGGGTTATCAAGACTAATTTCTGGCGCCGTTGTAGGGGAGCGTAGCTCTATTCTCTGAGTCACTTGGGATTTATATCTGTTGATCACTATGAAGAACTTGAAAGACGACCGAACTACTATTTTGCCCTCAACTATGAGGGGAGGTAAGGAACTGCCATCTAGCTCTGCACTAGATTCTCCTTCTGTTATTAGTAAGATTGCGACACCTAAACCTGCTACTGCTATGAATTCTGATATGTCGCATGTTATTGATGATGCCACTTCTGCTATGCATGATGAAACTACTTCTATGCGTGATACTACTTTGCCATTAGGTGAATTTCTTGATGAACAACTTGCTAGAGTTACGGGGAATGAAATTACTAAAGAACCTATTATTGATGATAGTGATGATGAAGGATCTCCCAATGATTATGTATTGCCTGTTGTTCCTAAGGGTTATGTTATGAATGAAGAAGCTGCTAGGGAAATCTTTGCTTGCAATGATAGATATGATCTTAAGAAATTATTAGCTAAATGGAAGCAGCAGTCTTTTAATGCTAGAATGAAACCCGACCCTGCTTTTGCTACTTCACCTATCTGTGTTACTGATAATGATTATGAATTCCTTGTTGATCCTGAAATTATTACTTCAGTTGAATCTGATCCTTTTTATGGCCTTGAATCTGAAACTATTCTGGCACATCTAACCAAGTTGAATGATATAGCTACCATGTTTACTAATGATGAGAAGTCCTGCTATTTTTATATCCTCAAGATATTTCCGTTCTCATTAAAGTGTGATGCTAAGACTTGGTATAATTCTCTTGCTCCTGGTTGTGTGCGTAGTCCCCAGGATATGATTTATTACTTCTCTGCTAAATATTTCCCTACTCATAAGAAACAAGCTGCCTTGCGGGAAATATATAATTTTGTGCAAATCAAAGAAGAGAGTCTCCCACAAGCTTGGGGGAGGCTTCTCCAGTTACTTAATGCTTTGGCTGATCATCCTCTTAAGAAAAATGAAATACTTGATATCTTTTATAATGGACTAACCGATGCTTCCAAGGACTACTTGGATAGTTGTGTTGGTTGTGTTTTCAGGGAAAGAACAGTCGATGAAGCTGAAATACTATTGAATAATATATTGACTAATGAAAATAATTGGACTCTTTCCGAGCCAATTCCTGAAGTAATTCCTGAACCAATTGAGCCAACTCCTGAGCCTATTCCTAAACCCACCCCGAAGAAGAGAGGTGTTTTATTTCTCAGTCCTGAAGATATGCAAGAGGCAAAGAAACCAATGAAAGAAAAAGGTATTAAAGCTGAAGATGTTAAGAATTTACCACCTATTGAAGAAATACATGGTCTTAATGTACTGCCTGTTGAAGAACCACATTGTCTTGATAACCGGACATAGGTAGTAAAGGTAAATTCTCTCTATAGATATGATAAAGTTGAAATCCCCTCTACTAAATTTCATAGCCCATGCTTAGATGAATTTGATGACTTTATGGCTAGACAAGAAAGTTTTAATGCTTATATTGGTAGAGAGTTAAAGAATAATGCTTTCGAGATAGGACGTGTAAGTGATAATCTGGCTAGAGTTAAAGATGAACTTCACCTCGTTAGCAAATATGCTTCTATGGTTGCTACTCAAGCTGAGCAAGTACTCAAAGCTCAAAATGATTTGCTTGATGAATTGAATAATAAAAATGACTTTGCTGTTAGAGTGGCTACTAGAACTGGTAGAATGACTCAGGAACCTTTGTATCCTGAAGGCCACCTTAAGAGAATCGAGCAAGATTCTCAGAGAAATAATTTAGAGGCACCTAGTTCTTCTAAAAAGAAGAAAAAGAAAAACGATAGAACTTTGCATGCTTCTAGTGAACCTACTGTAGACACACCTGAGAATCCCAATGATACTTATATTTCTGATGCTGAAACACAATCAGATGATGAACATGAACCTAGTGATAATGTTAATGATAATGTTCATTTTGATGCTCAACCTAGCAAAAACAATGATGTAGAGATTGAACCTGTTGTTGATCTTGATAACCCACAATCAAAGAATCAACGTTATGATAAGAGAGATTTTGTTGCTAGGAAACACGACAGAGAAAGAGAACCATGGGTTCAGAAACCCATGCCCTCTCCTCCTAAACCATCCAAGTCAAAGGATGATGAGGATTTGAGCACTTTGCTGAAATGATTAGACCTATTTTCTTACGTATGCGCTTAACTGATATGCTCAAAGTAAATCCTTATGCTAAGTATATGAAAGATATCATTACAAATAAAAGAAAGATACCGGAAGCTAAAATTTCCACCATGCTTGCTAATTACACTTTTAAGGGTGGAATACCAAAGAAACTTGGAGATCCAGGTGTGCCAACTATACCATGATCCATTAAAAGAAATTATGTTAGAACTGCTTTATGTGATCTTGGAGCCGGTGTTAGTGTTATTCCTCTCTCTTTATATCGTAGACTTGAATTGAATAAGTTGACACCTACTGAAATATCTTTGCAAATGGCTATTAAATCAACTGATATACCTGTCGGTATTTGTGACGATGTGCCTGTTGTGGTTGCAAATGTCACTATCTTAACGGACTTTGTTATTCTTGATATTCCTGAGGACGATAGTATGTCTATTATCCTTGGTAGACCTTTTATTAATACTGCAGGGGCTGTTATTGATTGCAACAAAGGCAGTGTCACTTTTCATGTTAATGGTAATGATCATACGGTACACTTTCCGGGGAAACAATCTCGAGTTCATAGCATCAATTCTATTGGACAAGTTCCAACTATTATTATTGGAGGTTTTGAATTTCCTCTCCCTACTGTCAAGAAAAAGTATGATATTCTTATTGTTGGGGATTTTCATATCCCCGTTGAGGTAACTTAGTGTTATTCGAAATTTCTCCGGTTCCGTGTTATTCGGAATGAGTTTGTTAACAAGACTTGATCAACCTTGTTAGTAGATTCATTTTGATGATCATGAGATGGATGAAACTAGAAGGCACAACCTTCTGTACCCTCTTTTTTTACTTTCTATTATTTAGAATAAATAAAGCAAAAATAGTATTATCTGTCTATTTTCTGAATTATCCGTGCATTAAAAAATATCCCGAAAATAAAAGTGCTCCAATTGCCCTGCAAATTTAGTATGATTTTTTCTGGAATATTTGAGGATTTTAGGCACTGAAATCACTGTAGGAGGGGCAAGCACCAGGCCACGAGAGTGGAGGGCGCCGCCCCCCCTATAGGGCGCGCCCCCTGTCTCGTGGGCCCTTGGTGGCCCCCTCCACTTATGCCAGCACCCACACACTTCATCTTGTACCCAAAAAAATCCCCATCCAGCTCAAGCACGAGTTCTAGCTCGTTTTGCTGCGATTTTCGATCTCCTTGCTCAAAGCTCCATTCACAAAACTGATTTTGGAGATTGTTGCTTGGTATGTGACTCCTCCATTGGTCCAATTAGTTTTTGTTCTAGTGCTTTATTCATTGCAAATTTTTGCTGCATAGGTGACCATGTTCTTGAGCTTGCATGTTAAATTTTTGAGGTCCCAAGCAATCCCAATGCGTGATATAGGCTCTAGGCACTTGTAGGAGTAGTTGCTACTAATCTTGTTTAGTTTTATTTACTTTTATTTTTAAGTTACTAAAAATTTCAGAATTTTTTTAGAAAAAGAATTATGTCTAGGAGAATGTATCAAGGTGGTTCCTCGGTGAAGAAAGGGCCCAGGATTGCTATACGTGAGCAAGATGTTGAATTGCCGAGGGACGCAGATGTAAGAGCTTGTGAGTGGCCATCCGATGATTTTATGGTCGAAGCAGGCTTCAAGGAGGAATTTGACGCGTATGTGCGTAATGCCGAGCTGGAGGACTTCTTACAAGATAAGTGTCCGCAGTATTATCAGTTGATTGATTCTTTTGTGTGGAGGTTTAAATATAATTGTGCGCGTAATTCTCCTAATGTCATATTTGATATTTATGATACATCTTATACCATGGATAGAGGATTTCACAACCGCTTGCAAACTCCTGCAGTGGGGTAATATTAATGATCCTCACAAATCGGAATTTAGAGATTTCCTTGCTAGTATTACTGTGGGAGAATCTAGGGACATAGCACAAGCTACCATAGGGAGCATTCATTTTCCTGCTATACATTATTTTGCTCTCTTTATTGGTAGATGCATTAACGGTAAGGACGAAGCATGTCACATGTGTGTCCCTGATCTTTGTGTCCTCAAGAGTGCTATGTCAGGTTATAAAGGTTATAACTTGAGGGCAATAGTTGCACGTAGGTTGCAGAATAATAGTAGAAAGGGGGATTTATTTGGAGGAATTTATGCAACCCATGTGGCTAATTATCTTAATATAGCCCCACGAGAGGGGGATATGATTTTACCTCCTGTTTATTTGGATAAAGAAGCTATGTTCAATCATCATTTTCTTGAGAGGAATGAACAATTCCTCCATTATCAACTAATCTATGACAGACGCAACGTCGTCTCTGTTACTCTTCCTGCTCCCTACCTTTTTGATTATCAGGCAAAAGGAAGATATGTTGTCACCAGGGAGGAAGCAGCTGAATACGAGAGGGGAGTGGAGGCAACTCGCCAACACGCTGCTGCTCAGGAGGCGGTTGCCGCTGCATCTCAGTACAACCCCAGCTTCACTTATGGATATCAGCCAGGCGGTCCTTGGTACTAGACAAACTTAGGCCAAAATCCTAAGCTTGGGGGAGTACGTATTTCTCACCGACTTTACATTCATGTTCACACACTAGTCGTCGGTGCTCATACTTTTTCATTGTATTATCCAAGCTAGTTTAAATTTCTTTTTCTCGTTTTCTTCTTGTGTGCTTGATAAACCTTAAGAAAAACCAAAAATTTAGTTAATTTAATTTCCATGCTTGTAGTAGAATTAAAATGAAAACCCAAAAAGATTTCTAGTTCTTCTTCTTACTTGTTGGGAGCTTTCCCGTGTAAATAGTTTTATTTTCTTTTCTTTCGTTTGGGGGTCGAGAAGACCATATTGAAAATGTTTAGTGGCTCTCATTTGCATGATTGTTTAGTTAACTTAGAGCCCATATTATCCTGTCTTCTCTTTTGAGTTGAATGCTTGCATATTCCAGCTTAGTCCAATGCACGTGCACTCTTATTACTATACACATCGTTCGGCGTGCAAGTGAAAGGCGATAATGGCGATATATGATGGACTTATTGGGATGAGAAAAGCTGGCATGAACTCGACCTCTCTTGTTTTTGTAAATATGACGAGTTCATCATTTCTGAGTCATCTATTATGAAGTAAACATATTTGCAATGACATTTAGAGATTATAGTTGCTTGTGCCATGCTTGATTAGCTATGAGTTATAATGGTTTACCATGCGTGCCAACATGCTATTAGAATGATTATGATGTGGTATGATGGGATGGTATCCTCCTTTGAATGAATTGAGTGACTCGACTTGGCACATGTTCACGCATGTAGTTGAATCAAATCAACATAGCCTTCATGATATTTATGTTCATGGTGGATTATATCCTACTCATGCTTGTACTCGGTGTGAATTAATTTTAATGCATGTTTATGGCTGTTGTCGCTCTCTCAGTTGGTCGCTTCCCAGTCTTTTGCTAGCCTTCAGCTGTGCTAAGCGGGAATACTGTTTGTGCATCCAAACTCCTTAAACCCCAAAGTTGTTCCATATGAGTCCACTATACCTTCCTAAATGCAGTATTTACCTGCCGTTCTAAGTAAATTTGTATGTGCGAAACTCCAAACCTTCAAATGAAATTATGTTTTGTATGCTCGAGCAGCTCATGTTTCAACTAGGGCTGCCTATATCTTCCATGCTAGGTGGGTTGTTCTCAAGAGGAGTGGACTCCGCTCCTCATTCACGAGAAAAGGCCGGTAACCGGGATGCCCAGTCCCATGGTCCAAAAAGATCAAAGCAAATCAAAATAATTAAACAAAACTCCCCCAGGGCTGTTGTTAGTTGGAGGCACTCGTTGTTTCGAGCAAGCCATGGATTGATGCTTGTTGGTGGTTGGGGGAGTATAAACATTTACCATTTTGTTTGGGAACTGCCTATAATGCATGTAGTATGGAAGATACAGCCATCTCATAGTTGTTGCGTTGACAGTGAAAGTATGCCGCTCAAAATGTTATTCAATCTCTATTTTAAAATCGACCTCTGGCACCTCAACAAATCCCTGCTTCCCTATGTGAAGGGCCTATCTAATTACTTTTATGTTGAGTCATCACCCTTCTTATTAAAAGCACCCGCTGGAGAGCACACTGTCATTTGCATTCATTACTATTGGTTTATATTGGGTATGACTTGACTGGATCTCTTTTACCATGAATTACAATGTTTAGTCAGTCCTTGATCTTTAAAGGTGCTCTGCATTTATGTTTTGCGGTCTCAGAAAGGGCTCGCGAGATACCATTTTGTCATATATGTTATGATTATTTTGAGAAAGTGTTGTCATCCGAGTTTTATTATTATAGCTCGCTAGCTGATTATGCTATTGATATGAGTATGTGAGACCTAAGTGTTATTGTGAGTATGGTTAGTTTATAATATTTGCTGAAACTTGAATGTTGGCTTTTCATGTTACAACAACAAGAGCAAACAGAGTTTGTAAAAGTTTTTCTTTATCACTTTCAGTTTATCAACTGAATTGCTTGAGGACAAGCAAAGGTTTAAGCTTGGGGGAGTTGATACGTCTCCAACGTATCTACTTTTCCAAACACTTTTGCCCTTGTTTTGGACTCTAACTTGCATGATATGAATGAAACTAACCCGGACTGACGTTGTTTTCGGCAGAACTGCCATGATGTTGTTTTATGTGTCGAAAAGAAAAGTTCTCGGAATGTCCTGAAAATCCACGGAGGCACTTTTTGGAATTAATAAGAATTTCTGGGCGAAAGAAATACACCAGGGGGCCCAGGGCCTGTCCACGAGACAGGGGGCGCCCCCTGTAGGGCGCGCCCTCCTATCTCGTGAGCCCCCTGGACCACCACCAACCTCAACTCCAACTCCATATATTCACGTTCAGGGAGAAAAAATCAGAGAGAAAGTTTCATCGCGTTTTACGACACGGAGCCGCCGCCAAGCCCTAATCTCTCTCGGGAGGGCTGATCTAGAGTCCGTTCGGGCTCCGGAGAGGGGGATTCGTCGCCGTCATCATCATCAACCATCCTCCATCACCAATTTCATGATGCTCACCGCTGTGCGTGAGTAATTCCATCGTAGGCTTGCTGGACAGTGATGGGTTGGATGAGATTTACCATGTAATCAAGTTAGTTTTGTTAGGGTTTGATCCCTAGTATCCACTATGTTCTGAGATTGATGTTGCTATGACTTTGCTATGCTTAATGCTTGTCACTAGGGCCCGAGTGCCATGATTTCAGATCTGAACCTATTATGTTTTCATGAATATATGTGTGCTCTTGATCCTATCTTGCAAGTCTATAGTCACCTATTATGTGTTATGATCCGACAACCCCGAAGTGACAATAATCGGGATACTTCTCGGTGATGACCATAGTTTGAGGAGTTCATGTATTCACTATGTGCTAATGCTTTGTTCCGGTTCTCTATTAAAAGGAGGCCTTAATATCCCTTAGTTTCCGCTAGGACCCCGCTGCCACGGGAGGGTAGGACAAAATATGCCATGCAGGTTCTTTTCCATAAGCAAGTATGACTATTTACGGAATACGTGCCTACATTACATTGATGAACTGGAGCTAGTTCTATGTCACCCTATGTTATAGCTATTACATGAGGAATCGCATCCGGCATAATTATCCATCACTGATCCATTGCCTACGAGCTTTTCACATATTGTTCTTCGCTTATTTACTTTTCCGTTGCTATTGTTACAACTACTACAAAAACCCAAAAACAATTATCTTTACTTTTGCTACCGTTACCTTTATTATCATACCACTTTTTGCTACTAAATACTTTGCTGCATATACTAAGTTATCCAGGTGTGGTTGAATTGACAACTCAACTGCTAATACTCAGGAATATTCTTTGGCTCCCCTTGTGTCAAATCAATAAATTTGGGTTGAATACTTTACCCTCGAACGCTGTTGCGATCCCCTACACTTGTGGGTTATCATGCACCAAAAGCTTCATGAGTGAAGCCATTGAAATCTGCACCTCTTGAATCCAGTGTGCAGCCTTAGGACATGTCTCATACATCTTAGAAGACTAAGAAGATCTCAGGGCAAGGCCTTACTCCTGCAAGTATCCTGCAACATGAAGAGGATACCATTGATCTATCCAGTGATGAAGACCTTGCTGATGATGCCCTTGAGCTGCTGATCAAGAGCAAATAGGTGGCTAAAATCTTTCAAGACTTACCTCTGTTTGATGTTGATATACTGAATAATTTCATCGATGAATGGTTTGAGGACACATCTCTCACCATTAACAATCTGCAGCTTCCCATTGGCATCAGTGTAACTTTCCAAGGTTTCATTGCAAAAGAGCTTGCAATTGCTCAGAAGGTCATCGAGCAGAAGAACAAGATTGACCATGAAAAGGTTGTCTTCAAGAACGACCTGGCCAATCTTAGTGTTAAAGATGTTCAAAACTTCAAGGCTATGATGGTTGATCTCAAGGCTGAGTTTCACAAGCGTTGTGATGAAGCCAAGGGCTCACGTGAGTGCCTCAAGTACTATGCTGAGAAGTGTGTTCAGGCCCACAATGAGGCCTTGAAACAGAAAGCACTTGGGCATCTAGGCATTGACCCCAAGGTGGCTGCGAAGAAGAAGAAGCCAGTGCCAGCTGAGACTGAAGCTCCAAGGCAGGAAAGACCAAGCATTGTCTTCCATGCTAGTATGACTAGATCAAAGCCAAAGGTCCCATCAGCTGCTTCTAAGAAGAAGAAGACAAAGCAGGCTGAGGCTGAAGCGAAAGCACCAAGAAGCCTCTGATGCCGCTCCATCCAAGAAGAAGTTGAAGACAAAACCTTCAAAGTCTTCAAGAAAAGATCAAGCTGCACCTCAAGAGCCGCTGCTTGTTGAACCTATCTCTATTGCCCTGCCTGCCTCCTCTAACCATGACAGACATCTTATTGTACATGAGACTGCTACCACAGGGGCTCATGAGTCTGAAGAGATACCAGCTGCTGACACCATCGCAGCTGAAGACATTGGTCTCAAAGACAATGTTGAAGATGATGTAGTCCTTCCTCAGATTCCCCAAATCATGCCAAAACTGGTATCATCGCCTACTCCCTTGAGCAGTGAACAGATCAACATTGGAGGTCCTCTGATGCCAATCACTCATGATGATTTCTAGGAAGAGCAACACCCCAACACCCCACTCCATGAAGTCATTCCGCGCACTCCACCAGCTCAAGTCACCACTCTTGTGATTGAGACTCCACAAGACACCCCCGAAGACATGGAAAAGACCACTCCATCACCGCAGGCGTCGCCATCTTTTCGAAGACTTCGCAGAGGCCCAAGGCCAACGGTCTCCATGTCCACCATCCTTAGGAGGATGTGCAAGCCACAAGCTCAGTAGCATGTCAAGTGTTCCCTTAAGCCATACCCTCAGAAAATGCTCATGAATCTAAAGCCAAAGAGGCTGAAGATATTCCGGCTGCATCACCCGAGGAAAAAGAAGAAGAACATGTTTTTATTCCCCCTACCAATGAACCAGTTGTGAATCAAGATGTGATTGTGCCTGACCCACCAGTTCTTTAAGCTCCTGAAACCACTGTGGATGCTACTGCTACTACCACTCAATCCGAAGCCAATGACGTTCTCACGGCTGAAGACAATGCATAGCCTGGAACCATCCTTCAGTCCGAAGCCCCTGAAGCCATAGAAGACCCTCAGTCTGATGCTGTAGCTCCTCCACCTGTGCCACACACTATTGAAAAGGCCTTCAATCGTGAAGGTGAGTTGATCAGTGTCCGATGGCCGATCATGACACCTCCTGTTGCTCCTGGTCCCCAATATGACTACCACATTGAGCACAGGCCTCAGACTCAGAAGCCACAGCTAAGATTGCCAAGGCCTCCTAGTGCTATCACAACTCAGCGTTCTTTTAGTGTCTTAGGCTTCAGAGAGCACGGCGCATTCTTTGGCAGTGCCAAGAATCCTTACAAGAAGCCCAAGATATCTTCTGACAGGTTCTAGAGCCATCAACAGCGAAGCTATTACTCTTGCATCTTGTACAACTAGGACATGATCTTCCCTCCCAAGCGCTTGTGTTGTGATGCCATGGATGGACTCCCTTGCCTTGAAGAAGCTCTTGATTGCTTTCGTGAAGCTGGCTTGCTCCCGTTTGTCGTCAACAAGGAGCACTGGAACGAGGAGCTCTTGCTTCAATTTTGCGCCACCCTTCATATCTCAGGCTACAACAGGGATCCAAAGACATGGGTCCTTGAGTGGATGTCAGATGATGTAAATCATGAAGCCAAAGCTCAAGACATCATAGAGCTTACCTTCCTGCCCACTCCTGGTGATCTCTATGAGCCAGGTTGTCCGTGCTATGAACAAGAATTGGAGAGCATCATTCAGAAGCCAAAGCCCAACATGAGCCAAATGTTAAGCATGATGAAGTCTTTGCCTATCGATGCTGAGTACCCCAAGGACTTCTTGGTCAATGACCTCGAGTATTTTCCATGCACCATATATCATATACAGAGGCATACTCTATGGCCATTCAAAGGGCATTCTCCTCACGCCAAGATTGAAGGCACCATGAAGACATTGGTATTCTACATCATCAAAGGCATCAGGTTCAATACTCAAGATTTCTTTATCCGTTAGCCTCAAATTCTATGCACCATGGGTCATGCAGCTGATCAAGCTTCACTCTACCATCAACTATCAAGCTTCAGCATGCAATCATGTTATCTTTCTGCCTAAAGTGGATATGTCAAGCCATATATCCTGAGCCTACCAAGGAACCTGTGCGTGAAGACAATGTTGCCTTCCAAAGCTTCACACAACCACTTGATGGCATCCATGTGTTGAATCCACCTACTACTGCTGCTCATCTCGTCGGTCAACTTCGGCTGCCGCATCATGCTCCCACTGATGCTACAGCCAGCATAGTAGCCCAAAGGCCTCAGAAGCATGCTCGTGTTCTCAATGACAGAGAGCTTCCTATTTCACTTCACAGAAGCAGGATAGGCATCATGATTGGATGAAGCGCCAGATGCAAAGTCTTCTTGTTGATGTCAATCACATACACAATCTTGCCACCAAGAACTCGTTTGTTGCTCATGAAGCATGTCGACGTGCCTGGAAGAGCCTCGCACTGCTATGCTCTGAAGATGAACTTCAAGCAGATGGCTTCACTGAATGTTTCAAGTCTGACTCCAGGCCTCCACAGTCAGCAAGTTGGCGTCCAACACCTTCTATTGAAGATTCTGAGTACTCGTCTTCAGCTCCAACTGTTGTTGCGCGAGTCATTGATGAGGAGGATGATGCCACTTCACCAGCTATGGCTTCACTGCATCAGGCCCTTCTGCACCACCCAACTCCAACATTGACCCAGCTGCCCCAACATCTTCACCAACACCTCCATGGAACACTTAGACACTCTATGTCTTCACTCCTTTTTGGATATTCTAACAAAAGGGGAGAAAAATATGAGTTGATAGTCTTCAAGCGGGTCTATATGGGTCGAGTGCTTATTTTTGTTAAGTTTTGCAACTCTCATTCTTGAGCTGTTGGTTTGATCAGTTGTAACACTTAAACCTTGATGCTCGTCTGCCACTTTTGCTGCTACCTTTTATTGCGATGATAAATTCCACATTCTGTAGATGCCCATTTCTCATTGTGCATGTCATTATCTTCACTACATTTTTGTATGCACGATGAATTGTCTTCATGAATTAAAGGAGATCTCCACAAAGCAGAACCTGCCATGTGCATTTGTATTCAAAGGCAAATTACTTATATGCACATCTTCAGGGGAGCCCTTGTAACTTCATGAAGCCAATGACCGCATTCTTTAACTTCACATATCTTTATCCCCGTTTAAAACTTCAACCAATTTGTCAGCAATCACCAAAAAGGGGGAGATTGTAAGTGCATCTAGTGCCACCCCTAGTTGGTTCTGGAGTATTGACGGTAAACGTGGTTGAGGCACTAATGTGTTTGTAAGAATTGCAGGATAACACAGGTAGAAGTCCCTCATTGATTCGGTTCACCTACCAGAGATGCCCCCTAAAAATGTATGAAGACAATGGTGGTTCGTGAAGACATTCACGTCAAAGATAATGACGTGTGAAGAGATTCACTTGAAGACAATGGAGTGCGGAGACATAATTTCTTTCGTAGTTTCATTTTCTTCTTTCTTGAGTCATAGGAACCACCGAACTGTTAAGCGGGGTCTAAGTGAACAAAGTCAGAAAAACTGATGTGATTCTCAACCCAAATCCTATGTCTGGAGAGTAAATCTTATCCAGAGTTGGATGTGTCAGCTTTGGTTGTATCCCAAGTCAAGCTGTCGCGTGTGTTTGAAATCCGACCGTTGCACACGTGTCGGTTCCTCAGTGACCCAGGGTCATTTCAGACATATCAGGTCGGGTTGCCTCCTGGCTATAAATAGCCCACCCCCTACACCATAAATTTGTGGCTGCTCAAAGTTAGTGCATGACTTTTGTTGTTTGAGAGCAACCCACCTCAGAAGCCTTTGAGAGAGAGAACCCTTGCGAGGACAAAGCCCAAAACACCCAGAGCCAAAGAGTGTTAGGCATCACTGAAGCTTTCAGTCTGCGTGATCTGAAGACTTATTACACTTGAGGACTGTGTATCCTCCAGCCGGTTAGGCGTCACGTTCTAAGGATCCAAGAGTCATTGTGGATCGTCAGTGAACAGAGTCTGTGAAGGTTTGGAAGTCTACCTTGAAGACTTACCAGAGTGATTGGGCGAGGACTAAGTGTCCTTAGCTCAAGGGGAATAAGGTGAAGACACGGTCTTCTGAGTTAAATCTCATCCTGCCTAACCAGACATACAGTTGTCATAGCAACTGGCACTGGTCTACCAAATCCTTGTCTTCGTCGAGCTACTGGTTCTATCACTTTCCTTTTACTTACTATTTAGCTTCGTGAGTCATTGCTTGGTTTCCCTATTTGGCTTCACTATGTGAAGACAATCTGTCTGATTGCATAATTGGCTTCATACTGTATTCCTATTCCGATCTGTTCTACCTAGATGCTATTTGTCTTCGTGCATTCACTGTATTGCTTACTTGACTATGGCCTGTCTAGTGTAGTTTATCTTCCGCTGCATATCATATAGGTTCATTTTAGTTGTGTATCCTCAAGGACATTGAGTCTTTGAAGACTTCCATAAAAATCACCTATTCACCCTCCCCCCTCTACTTTATAACTAGCACTTTCAATTGGTATCAGAGAAAAGTGCTCCCTTGTTTTGTGTGATTCGGTTCAACCACCTGGAGTTTTAGCTTGTTGACTGCAGGGATAGTCAAGGTCTCCGCTGTGTGTCCCATCTTTGATGGCACTGATTACCCCTACTGGAAGAATAGCACATGCATCTTGAAGCCATTGATATTGACCTCTGGTATGTCGTCAAGATAGGCGTTCCCAAAGTCGGTCAAGGCGTCACCGCTGCTGATGTCAAGAGGTTCGCAAAATTGGACTCAACCGCCAAGAACATCATCTATGGTCATCAGACCAAAGGACGGTATGGCCGTGTTAAACTACGAAGCTAGTCTGGGACTGACTGTCCAAGGTCAATGAAGGCATCTCAACACAGAGATACTCAAGAATAGATGTGCTTCACAATCTCTTCAACCGATTCAAGAGGAATGACAATGGAGAATGTCCAGCTCATGTTCGACCACCTCACTGATATCACAAATGAGCTTCGCGCAGTCGGCGCCATTGAGATCACCAAGCATGAAATAGTGAAGAAACTACTGAGATCACTTGACAACTCATTTGACACTTTGGCCCTGATGATCCAAGAGCGCCCTGACTTCAAAGATCTCAATCCATCTGACATACTTGAGAGGCTCAACATGTTGGAGATATGCCCTAGAGGTAATCATGTATGATGATATTTCCATGTGTTTATGAATAAAGATAGTCCTTGGACATTATCAATGATGTGTATCAGCAAGTACGTGACTTGTTTGTGGGACTATGCATTGTATGATGACTGTCCTAAAAGGTCCCTAGTCGAAAGGGATGTGTGGACGCGCAGCCGACTAGACTAGCATATGACACGGTCGATGGCTTGGTCTCACTAGCCATGGAGCATTGGATGCTAACCGGATAATATGACTTGGAAAGGTCTGGTCGGATTCGACGTAGTCAGATCCGAGTCGAGATAAGGTCCGAGTCGGACAGACCCAACTATGAGACGCAGCGATATGTCATCTGTGAGTCTCTAGTACAACATACGTTCTATGTCCTAAGACCTGAGCTGACGCATGTACTCGGGATGGTGACAAACTTGCTTTGGGCCGACCAAACGCTACTCCGTGACTAGGTAGTTACAAAGGTAGGTTTCGAGCTTGTCCAGACCCATGCTGCAAGACGTGGTCGAGCAAGATGGGATTTGCCCCTCCGATCAGGAGAGATATACTCTGGGCCCCTCGTGTGATCCGACCAAGAGAAGCATGGCCATGCGACAAGGATTATGAGATAATCCGGATTGTGGTCGGCATCACTGGAACGAGAAAGAGGTCGGGCTAGCACAAGGATGACAGTCTCGCCTTGAGCCCGACAACATATATCGTGCGGCACAGGGAACAGAAGTGTGACATGTTGTACAGGTTCGCCTAACCAGCTTCATAGTCTGCTTGGTGGCCGGCATGCCTTGCTAGAGGCCACTACCAACCGTGCAGGTCGGAGGTGATCCGAACTGTGATCAAGCCGACTTGAACCTAAGGTGTCGCGCACTTAAGGGAAGGAACCTATGAGGTCGGTTCGTAGGACACTGGTCGGATGTGACTCGAACTGGACTAGGAATGTGACCGAGTAGACTTTGGGCTTTAGGGCCCGTGCGAGGCCCAAGTGTTGAGCCTGCGACGGACTCCTATATAAAGTGGAGGTGCGGCACACTCATGAGGTTGATCGCTACGGTGTTGTCGTTAGGGCTTTGCATGTGTTGCGAATAGCCACATCCATTCGCTGCCGACCGTGTGATCGGACCTAGCAGTCCTCCGCACGGTGTTCCTCCTGCATGCGCGGATACCGTTAGAGGCGGTGCACATGTGCCGCTCTGGCGAACTTGTACATGGGGTCGGACGATCGGCTGTTCAAGGGAGATCGGATGAGGAGGAGACGATCCACGCGGACACGCTGCCCCAACTCTTCTTCCGCTGCACGGCACTGCGCGTCTAGTGGTAACAATCTGTGATCCATCTCCCGTAGCATGTTCTTGGTTGTTCTGCGCGTAGGAAATTTTTTATTTGCAGTCGATGCACCCTACCGTAGATCCCAACAGTGGTATCAGAGCCTCTGCTATAGGATTTGGATTCAGATCATATGCATATTAGATATGTGGAGGCAGCAGATGAGATCTGTTGTCCTTGATAAGATCGGCTATGTCCGTAGCGCCGTGTATTTCGTACCCGACACACAAACCGGTAGAATGCAATTCTATGCATAACTTTGTTTTGCAGGTTTGGTGTGAATAGTATGGCTCATGTGTATGTGATGCATGTGCGTAATTTATACGTGGCATGCGTGTCATGTTTGTCAGCCGGCAGGAGCCAAAGTGTTGTCATTATATTGTATAACGACCTGCGTGTCGACTTGTGACTCTATGTAAAATTCATTACTAGTTGTAGTAGTTGGATTATAGAGATCAGGTTGGTGTCTTGGCGTCTCGGTGTGACAAACAAGATGGAGTTCCTAGATGGTCATCAGAGTCGGAGCCAACCTGGAAGAACGTCCATGAAGGAGCCATACTATTTCACAATATATGTTTATTTGTGATCGTTATGCTTCTTTGTTTCTATGCATGTTAGAATCATAGAATGATCCCTCATGAATATCAAGCGAATTGCCATCCCCGATGTTGCACCTTCACACGTCAAGTACGTCTAGTAGTGGGCTCATAAAATTGGGGTGCTGCTAGGTGTCCTTGAACTAAAGGGTTCATGTCGGACACGGACATGCACTGCGTTAGGTTAGCTTGACAAGACTATCAAAACAGTTTTGGGCCTTGTGACAAAGAAGGTTGGGAGCCGGGGTATAAGATACCTTCCCGACCGACGGGAGTCGTATAGAGATACGATTAGCAAGGAGTTGCTTACCGGATAGGTATGTTGGCTAGCAGTGATGCTAAAGCTCACTAGTCGCATGCGCTAGTCAGATCCTAATCACTGAGAGTTTGTGGAGGGATGCTGACTTCAGTGGGAGTATTTCTATTTAGGCTCGAATTACTCTACATAAACGCATTGCTTAGTGATTGCATATTTTCTGTTGTAGATCAATGGCACCACCTGCTCAACCCAACTTTGCATTGAAATCAATTCTAGAAAAGGAAAAACTAAATGGAACAAACTTTACCACCTGGTATAGAAATCTGAGAATTGTTCTCAAGCACGATAAAAAGGAACATGTTCTAGAGGATCCACTCCCAGAGGAACCTGCCGATCATGCTAATGCCACAACTAAGAATGCCTACCAGAAACTCGTTGATGGATCAACGGAGATCAGTTGTCTGATGCTGGCTTGTATGGAGCCTGATTTGCAACAACATTTCGAAAATGTTCAGGCTTACGATATGATCGAGAGTCTCAAGAACATGTTTCAGACACAGGCTAGGACCGAAAGGTTCAACGTCTAGCGATCCTTGATGGATTGCAAGCTGAAGGAAGGTGATCCACTGAGCCAACATGTGATCAAGATGATCGGATATGTGCAAGCTTTGGATCGTTTGGGCTTCCCGCTCTTGGATGAGCTGGCTACTGATGTTGTTCTGGGTTCTCTTCCGCCCAGCTATGGGACGTTCATCTCGAACTATCATATGCATGGCATGGATAAGAAGCTCACTGAATTGCATGGGATGCTCAAGGTGGCAGAGAAAGATATTAAGAAAGGCACGCATCAAGTGTTGATGGTGCAAAAATCGGCTAAGTTCAAGAAGAATTGGTCCAAGAAAAAGGCTAAGGCTAAGGGCACAGAGACGGTAACCTCCGCCGCTGCGTCGAAGTCTGGACCAGACTCGAAGACCGTTTGCTATCACGGCAAGGAGACCGGTCACTGGAAGAGGAACTGTAGCAAGTGGCTTGCAGAGCATGGCAAGAAGGCTGGGAATGCTGCTTCAGGCAAAGGTACACGTGTTGCATATGTTATAGGCATTTACCTTGCTGACATACCTAGTAGCTCTTGGGTATTTGATACCGGATCGGTTGTTCATATTTGCAACTCGATGTAGGGGCTGGTAAGAACTAGGCATGTGGCACAAGGGAAGATTGACATCAGGGTTGGCAACAAAGCAAGAGTTGCTGCGTTGGAGGTCGGCACGATGCAGCTCCAGCTTCCTTCCGGATTCATTATGGAATTGAATAATTGTTATTACATTCCTGCACTTAGTCGGAACATTATTTCTGCCTCATGTTTGATGAGTCAAGGTTATGAATTCAATTTAAAGGACAATGGTTGTTCGATATTTTTGAATGGTATGTTCCACGGCTATGCACCCATTGTTGATGGGCTATTTATATTGAATCTAGAACTGGAACCGGTCTATAACGTGAATGTCAAGAGGCATAAGCCTAATGAGATAAATCTGACATACTTCTGGCATTGCCGGCTTGGACACATTAGTCTGAAACCCATGAAGAAGCTCCATGATGATGGGCTCCTAAATTCGTCCGACTTTGAGTCGTTCGAGACATGCGAATCATGCTTGCTCAGCAAGATGACTAAGTCTCCTTTCACAAAGAGTTGCGAGAGGGCATCCGAGCTATTGGAACTTATACATAGTGATGTGTGTGGTCCAATGAGCACAACCGCCAGAGGTGGCTATCAGTACTTCGTGACTTTTATCGACGACTTGAGTAGATATGGATATATCTATTTGATGAGGCATAAGTCAGAAACTTTTGAAAAGTTCAAAGAGTTTCAGAACGAGGTTGAGAATCATCTCGGCAAGACAATAAAGCTTCTACGAACAGATCGTGGAGGTGAGTACATGAGCCAAGAGTTTTATGATCATCTGAAAAGTCGAGGTATAGTACCTCAGCTCACACCTCCAGGTACGCCACAGAGAAATGGCGTGTCGGAACGGAGGAATAGGACCTTGTTGGACATGGTCCAGTCTATGATGAGAAAATCGGATTTACCCTTGTCATTCTGGGGATACGCTCTAGAAACTGCAGCTTTCACACTTGATAGGGTACCATCAAAATCCGTAGAGAAGACACCGCATGAGATGTGGACCGGGAAGAGTCCCAGTTTGTCTTTTCTAAAGATTTGGGGTTGTGAAGCATTTGTCAAGCGACTTATGTCAGACAAGCTTACACCTAAATCGGATAAATACATATTCGTGGGATATCCAAGGGAGACCTTGGGATATAGCTTTTACAATCAGGAAAAGAACAAAGTGTTTGTTGCTCGGAACGGGGTTTTCCTTGAGAAAGAGTTTCTCAGTCAGGAGGCCAATGGGAGGATGGTTCGACTCGAAGAAATTCGAGGACCACTCGGGGACAGGTCAGCTGGTGATGAGATCATACCGGAGTCAGTCAGGGAACCCGTAGTGGAAGCGGCACAGGAACCACGGAGGTCGGAAAGATTGCGCAGAGTGCGCGATGTATTATTGCTAGAAAGCGACGAGCCAGCCACATATGCGGAAGCGATGGTGAGCCTAGATTCTGAGGCATGGCTGGAGGCCATGAGATCCGAGTTAAAGTCCATGGATGAGAATCAAGTCTGGGACTTGGTTGATCCGCCACCTGGCGTAACTGCCATTGGTTGCAAATGGGTCTTTAAGAAGAAAACCGATGTGGATGGAAATGTTCAGATCCACAAAGCTTGGCTTGTTGCTAAAGGTTATGGACAAGTTCAAGGAATTGACTATGACGAGACTTACTCACCGGTAGCGATGCTGAAATCGGTGAGGATCGTACTAGCTATAGCTACATATTTTGGTTACGAGATATGGCAGATGGATGTCAAAACGGCTTTCCTTCACAGAAATTTAACCGAGGACGTGTACATGATACAGCCCGAGGGTTTTGTTGATCCGACTAGCACTAGTAAGGTATGCAAGCTAAAGAGATCCATTTATGGGTTGAAGCAAGAATCTCGGAGTTGGAACATTCGTTTTGATGAGGTCGTCACTGGTCGCGGTTTCATCAAAAGCAAATAGGACTCTTGTTTATACAAGAAGTTAAGTGGGATCTCGATAGTGTTTTTGATCTTGTATGTGGACGACATACTACTGATCGGAAATAATGTTTCTAAGCTAAACTCGGTCAAGGAGTCATTGAATGGCAAGTTTTCGATGAAAGACCTTGGTGAGGCAGTGTATATTTTAGGCATTAAGATCTATAGAGATAGATCGAGGAGGCTGCTCGGCTTAAGCCAGATCACGTACATAGATAAAGTATTGAAGTGGTTCAACATGAGTGAGGCGAAGAAACGGTTCTTGCCACTCTCACATGGTATAAGGCTAAGTAAGACTCAGAGTCCTTCGACATCTGATGAGCGAAGCAGGATGAGTAGGATTCCGAATGCCTCGGCAATCGGATCCATCATGTATGCCATGATATGTACAAAGCCTGATGTTGCTTTTGCAATAAGCCTAACAAGCAGATACTAGGACAACCCAGGTGAAAGTCACTTGGCAGTGGTAAAGACTATTTTGAACTACCTGAAAAGGACTAAAGAGGTGTTCCTAGTTTATGGAGGTGAGGAAGAGCTTCTCGTAAGGGGTTACGCCGATGCTAGTTTCCAAACCGACAGAGATGATTGTCGATCACAGTCCGGATTTGTGTACATCCTAAATGGAGGAGCAGTGCACTGGATGAGTTCCAAGCAGGATACGGTGGCCGATTCTACCACAGAAGCCGAATACATTGTGGCTTGTGAAGCTGCAAAGGAAGGTGTTTGGATCCGGCATTTTCTGGATGATCTTGGTATTTTCCCAGCCTCGGTGAAACCGTTGGACCTTTATTATGATAATTGTGGTGCCATCTCACAAGCCAAGGAGCCGAGGAATCACCACAAGGTCAGACACATAGACCGGAAATATCACCTGATACGAAAGATCGTAAAGAATTGTGGTGTAGAGTTATGCAAGATTCACACGGATGCAAATGTTGCAGATCCGTTGACTAAGCCGCTTCCACAACCCAAGCATGAGGGGCACGTTAGAGCTATGGGCATTCGATGTCTATTTGATTGACTCTAGTGCAAGTGGGAGACTGTTGGAGATATTCCCTAGAGGCAATCATGTATGATGATATTTCCCATGTGTTTATGAATAAAGATAGTCCTTGGACATTTTCAATGATGTGTATCAGCAAGTACGTGACTTGTTTGTGGGACTGTGCATTGTATGATGACTGTCCTAAAAGGTCCCTAGTCGAAAGGGCTGTGTGGACGCGCAGCCGACTAGACTAGCATATGACACGGTCGATGGCTTGGTCTCACTAGCCATGGAGCATTGGATGCTAACCGGATAATATGGACTTGGAAAGGTCTGGTCGGATTCGACGTAGTCGGATCCGAGTCAAGATAAGGTCTGAGTCGGACAGACCCAACTATGAGACGCAGCGATATGTCATCTGTGAGTCTCTAGTACAACATATGTTCTATGTCCTAAGACCTGAGATGACGCATGTACTCGGGATGGTGACAGACTTGCTTTGGGCCGACCAAACGCTACTCCGTGGCTGGGTAGTTACAAAGGTAGGTTTCGGGCTTGTCCAGACCCATGCTGTGAGACGTGGTCGAGCAAGATGGGATTTGCCCCTCCGATCAGGAGAGATATACTCTGGGCCCCTCGTGTGATCCGACCAAGAGAAGCATGGCCATGCGACAAGGATTATGAGATAATCCGGATTGTGGTCGGCATCACTAGAACAAGAAAGAGGTCGGGCTAGCACAAGGATGACAGTCTCGCCTTGAGCCCGAGAACGTATATCGTGCGGCAAAGGGAACAGAAGTGTGACACATTGTACAAGTTCGCCTAACCAGCTTCATAGTCTGCTTGGTGGTCGGCACGCCTTGCTAGAGGTGCTACCAACCGTGCAGGTCGGAGGTGATCTGAACTGTGACCAAGCCGACTTGAACCTAAGGGGTCGCGCGCTTAAGGGAAGGAACCTACAAGGTCGGTTCGTAGGACACTGGTCGGATGTGACTTGAATTGGACTAGGAACGTGACCGAGTAGACTTTGGACTTTAGGGTCCGTGCGAGGCACAAGTTTTGAGCCTGCGACGGACGCCTATATAAAGTGGAGGTGCGGCACACTCATGAGGTTGATCGCTACGGTGTTGTCGTTAGGGATTTGCATGTGTTGTGAATAGCCACATCCACTCGCCGCCGACTATGTGATCGGACCTAGCAGTCCGCTGCACGGTGTTCCTCCTGCACGCGTGGATGCCGTTAGAGGCGGTGCACTTGCGCCGCTCCGGTGAACTTGTACGTGGGGTCGGATGATCGGCTGTTCGAGGGAGATCGGACGAGGAGGAGACGATCCACACGAACACGTTGCCCCAACTCTTCTTCCGCTGCACGGCACTGCGCGTCTAGTGGTAACAATCTGTGATCCACCTCCTGTAGCATGTTCTTGGTTGTTCTGCACGTAGGAACAAATTTATTTGCAGTCGACGCACCCTATCGTAGATCCCAACACAACACACATGAGTTCCAGCTATCTGAGAAGAGAGATATCTATGGACCCAACTATGGCCGATCCCATGCTTTGAAGGCAAAAGTTGTTTCCTGATCTGGAGAAGAATCTGACTGCAGTTCTGATGATCCTGAAGACATTGGCAAAGAACTAGCAATGCTTGTGAAAAAGTTCCAAAAATTCTCCAAGAAGAATCGCTTCAGAAAGTCTTCAAGATCCGGCTCCAAGAACGATGAGGCTTCAACTCGTGACCAGAAGAAGAGAACATGCCACAAATGCAAGAAGCCAGGTCACTACATGTCTGAATGTCCTCAATGAGACAAGGAAGCAAAGAAGAAGAAGAAGAAGATGATGATGATGATGATGATGATGATGAAGAAGAAGAAGAAGAAGAAGAAGAGCAAGGTGATGAAGTCATGTACCTAGGGTAGGGTCATAGACCTGATCAAAGTACCCTACCCAAGGACATCCTCAGAATAAACTACCTTCCAGTCGACCAAGAGAGACTTCACTCGATGGACTCGAAGGACTCGACCATGAAGACTCACTCGACCACTAGAAGATCAAGAACCACTCTGCATCGTAACGGTCTGTAATTAAGTAGTCTTTATGGCATTTAGGACACTTTATGTGAGGCGTTACCAGTAACACCTAGACTTAATGTACTTTAAACCCTGCATTACTAAGGGCCGGAGGGGTCTGGCGGACACTATATAAGCCACCCCCTCCTCAGTGTAAAGGGTTTGCACCCCTGTAATCCATACACACATAATCCACTCGACCGCCTCAGGGCTCCGAGACGTAGGGCTGTTACTTCCTCCGAGAAGGGCCTGAACTCATACATCCTTGTGTTCACAACTACTCCATAGCTAGGATCTTGCCTCTCCACACCTACCCCCCATTCTACTGTCAGACTTAGAACCACGATAGTTGGCGCCCACCATGGGGCAGGTGTCTTAGCGATTTTTGGAGAAGTTGCAATTGTTCCAATCGCTTCCATCATGGTTTCTGGTGGAGTTTTGGTCGAGGGCCGCGAGATCCGTCTCGGCGCACTCACCTTCATCGCCGACGACTCCGCTTGGCTCCAGGAGGCTCCGCTCGACGTCGATGCGCTCCCCGTCCGCGGTGCGACGCATTTTCGCGCATGTGTCTGCGCCGTTATGCTGCGGCAACCGTCGACTCCATATCGGTCGACTCCCCTATCGTCCACCCTCCAGGCCTCCCGCCAGCGCAAGCGCTCTGGTCGGTCGAGGCTCCAGCGGTGGGTGAGGCACGCGGTGGCTCGCCAGACGGCCACCACCGAAGTTGCGGCAATCGAGCCCGACGAATCCCTCTACGGCCTGTTCGATCTGTCGACTGGCTCCGTAGAGACTGCATCCGAGTGCGATAGCAGTGATCCAGCGGCAGAGGTCTTGATGGTCAACGGACCTTGCGGCCCTCCCAGTTTCCCCCGCGAGGACGGGGTAGACGGTGGAGGCGACCCCGCTCAAGTCCATGAGGAGTACCAACCCGAGCCACTTAATTCCCTGCAAAGGGAAGAACTTCGCTGCAGGAACATGGATGCTCTGCATACTCCCATCGCGGGAGAAACCCCCGAGGCTCGCGCCTTGGAGGAGGCACGTTTGGCCAACTTGGATGAACGCGCTCGTCTGGAGAACCTTCAGCGAGCACTCGACGGGCGCGTGCGGCAACGAGTACCCGACTCCAGTCGACGTCAACTCTTCCCGCCGACTCAGGTATATCGATCTCCGATTCAGAATTTAGCAGCTGCAACCCGTATAGCAGAGTCCATTCAGCCCTCTCAGTCGGAGGCTCGCAGAGGCTTGATGCAGATCAGAGATTTGCTCCGGGCAGCAGGAGATCAGAATTCAGCCGTGTCGCAGTCACGCAACAGAATTCACAGTCGATCCGTTGCTGCGAATACGGTTCAGTCGGCTCACAGCCCCAGATCGCCTCCGCGGCGTGAAGGACGCGAGAATCGACGAGACCAATATGGTGACCGATATGATCGTGATGATAGGCGTCAAGTGCCCACTCCTCCCCCGAGGGGTGGGTCTTACGCTCCTCGGCAGCAGGATGACAGGCGTCAACTCAGTGTGGGGCGAAGAGCTCCAGTCGACCCCAGGGAACCAGGCTTTGACGCGCGATCCATCATCGTGCAAGGCTTGGTCGATCGGAACAGGGCTCATCGAGGTGTCCCTGACAGAGATGCGCCCACTAGCAGTCGAGTGCATGTTTCTGGTCCGGAATGTTTCAGCTGGGCTATCAGAGCCGCGGTGATTCCCGCAACTTCAGGTTGGCAACTCGAGTAAGCAAGTTCACCGGTGAGTCTAAGCCTGAAACCTGGCTTGAGGATTACCGAGTGGCGGTACAGATTGGCAGCGGGAATGATGAGGTGGCCATGAAGCATTTGCCACTTATGTTGGAAGGATCGGCCAGAGCATGGTTGAATCAGTTAACTCCGAGCAGCATTTACACTTGGGAAGATCTTTCCCCGGTGTTCGTCAGAAAGTTCGAGGGAACTTGCAAGCGACCAGCTGGATTGACAGAGCTGCAAGTTTGCGTACAAAAGTCGAATGAGATATTAAGAGAGTATATCCAGAGATGGATCACTTTGCATCATACCGTGGAGAACGTGTCTGATCATCAGGCAGTATGCGCCTTCAAGGATGGTGTTAAGAACAGAGAATTGAGTTTGAAGTTTGGTCGGACCGGAGATATGACCCTGAGTCGGATGATGGAAATTGCTACCAAGTATGCCAACGGCGAAGAGGAGGACCGACTCCGGAGCGGCAAGTACAAGCCGAGTCAGTCGGAGAAAGGGAACTCCAGTCAGAAGCAGAAATGGAAGGCCAAACCAGCGGCTCCTGGAGAGGCTCTGGCCGTGACTCAGGGCAAGTTCAAGGGAAAACCCAAAGGATCCTGGAACCCCAAGAAGGTGAAGGATAAAGAAGGAAATGACGTGATGGATATGTCGTGTCACATCCACACGAAGAAAGACGAAGAGGGTAATATCATCTACCCGAAGCATACCACTCGCCAGTGTCGACTCCTGATCCAGCAGTTCCAAGGTAAACAGCCTAAGGACACGGAAAAGGAGTCGGACAAAGCTGAAGACAAGGAGGATAGTGAGGGAGGATATCCTCATGTTAACTCCACTCTCATGATCTTTGCGGATGTGGAAAGCAAGAGCTGACTGAAGGTTATTAACCGTGAGGTGAACATGGTCGCCCCGGCGACACCCAGTTATCTGAGATGGTCCCAAACTCCCATTACATTCGACCAGTCCGATCACCCGACTCATATAGCCACCCCTGGGAGGCAAGCTTTGGTGGTCGACCCGGTTGTTGAAGGCACTCGACTGACGAAGGTGCTAATGGACGGTGGTAGTGGAGTGAACTTATTGTATGCGGACACGCTGAAAGGAATGGGCATTCCGATGTCCCGACTGAGCAATAGCAACATGAGTTTCCATGGAGTTATACCAGGAAAGAAAGCCGAGTCACTAGGCCAAATAGCTCTGGACGTGGTGTTTGGTGATTCGAAACATTTTCGCAAAGAGAAGCTGACGTTTGAGGTCGTGGATTTTCAGAGCGCTTACCATGCTATTTTGGGGAGACCAGCTTACGCACGGTTCATGGCTCGACCATGTTACGTGTACCTCAAACTGAAGATGCCCGGCCCCAAAGGCGTGATCACTATCACTGGTGATCGGAAAAAAGCAGAAGAGTGTTTTCAGAAAGGCTGAAAGATTGCCGATTCCCAGGTGATAGCGGTCGAGCTTGAAGGATATAAGCAAAATGCAGATCTGAGTGATTTGCTGCGAGCCAAGAAGCCTGCCACAGAGTCAGCATTTCAGTCGTCCGGTGAGACGAAGCCCGTCCACATTCACCCGACCGACCCCAATGCAGCTACGACCCATATCTCCACAACACTCGACCTGAAATAGGAAGTAGCGCTCATCCAGTTCCTCCGTGAGAACTGGGACATCTTTGCATGGAAGCCAGCTGACATGCCGGGTGTTCCCAGGGAACTGGCTGAGCATCGCCTTAGAGTCGACTCAACCGCAAAGCCGGTCAAAGAACATCTTTGACGGTCCGCCGTCCAGAAGAGAAAGGCAATCGGTGAGGAAGTGGCTCGACTATTGGCGGCAGGATTTATCCGAGAGATATACCACTCCGAGTGGCTCGCCAATGTCATCATGGTTCCTAAGAAGGACAACTCACTCCGAATGTGCATTGATTTCAAGCACATCAATCGGGCCTGCCCAAAAGATCATTTTCCTCTCCCTCGCATTGATCAAATTGTTGACTCGACTGCGGGATGCGAGAGATTGTCTTTTCTAGATGCCTATTCCGGGTACCATCAGATCCGTCTGTACGGACCCGATGATATAAAAACAGCTTTCATCACTCCATTCGGGTGCTTCTGCTATATCACCATGCCATTCGGCCTCAAGAATGCCGGAGCCACGTTCATGCGAATGATTCAGAAGTGTTTGCTCACTCAAATCAGTCGGAATGTGGAAGCGTACATGGATGATATCGTGGTCAAGTCGCAAAAGGGTTCCGACCTGCTGACTGACCTCGCCGAAACATTTGCCAACCTCAGGAGGTATGATATCAAGCTCAATCCATCAAAGTGCACATTCGGAGTTCCTGGTGGCAAGTTACTCGGTTTTCTCGTTTCCGAACAAGGAATCGACGCTAACCCAGAAAAAATCGGCACTATACTTCAAATGAAACGCCCCGTGCGGGTGCACGATGTCCAGAAGCTTACTGGATGCTTGGTCGCATTAAGTCGATTCATCTCACGACTCGGTGAAAAGGCATTGCCTCTTTACCGACTGATGAAGAAGGCAGACAAGTTCGAGTGGACTCCAGAAGCTGATGCAGCGTTTGCCGAGCTAAAAGCTCTGCTCTCCACCCAGCCGGTGCTTGCCGCTCCAGTCAGCAAAGAGCCTCTGTTGCTTTATATTGCAGCCACAGGACAAGTCGTCAGTACAGTACTTACGGTCGAGCGGGAAGAAGAAGGGAAAGCCTTCAAAGTTCAGCGCCCAGTGTACTATCTGTCTGAAGTTTTGACTCCATCAAAGCAAAGATAACCTCATTATCAGAAGCTTGTGTATGGGATCTACATGACCACGAAGAAGGTTGCTCATTATTTCTCTTATCATTCCAATATACTTGTCAGCGGCACTCCACTTTCAGAGATTCTGCGCAACAGAGATGCAACTGGTCGAGTGGCGAAATGGGCGATTGAACTTCTTCCCCTTGATATCAAGTTTGAGGCAAAGAAAGCCATTAAGTCCCAAGCAATAGCAGATTTCCTTGCCGAGTGGATTGAACAACAGCAGCCGACTCAAGTTCACTCGGAGCATTGGACCATGTTCTTTGATGGCTCTAAGATGTTGAATGGTTCCGGTGCTGGGGTTGTCCTGGTTTCCCCCAGAGGAGATAAGCTCAGATATGTGCTCCAGATTCACTTTGATTCCTCCAACAATGAGGCAGAATACGAGGCCCTTTTGTATGGCTTGCGCATGGCCATTTCACTCGGCGTCCGTCGCCTTATGGTCTATGGCGACTCGGATTTGGTGATCAACCAAGTGATGAAGGAATGGGACGTTAGAAGCCTAGCTATGACTAGATACTGCAATGTAGTGAGGAAGCTGGAAAAGAAGTTTGAGGGGTTAGAGCTCCATCATATACCCCGACTTAAAAATCAAGCGGCTGATGATCTAGCAAAGATAGGTTCCAAGAGAGAAGCCATTCCGAGTGGTGTGTTCTTGGAGCATATCCATACTCCGTCAGTCAAAGAAGATCCTTTCACCAAAGAAGCTCCGCAGCCCAAGAGTGCCACAGATCCGACTGAAGTAGAAGTCCCAGCAGTGATCGACTTGGTCATGGAGGTTTTAGTGATCACTCCCGACTGGACAGTTCCATACATCGCGTATATCCTGAGAAAAGAGCTCCCGGAGGACGAGGAAGAGGCTCGACAGATCGTCCGTCGATCCAAGGCCTTTACCGTGATCAAAGGACAGTTGTACAGAGAGAGCGCGACTGGAGTTGGTCAGAAGTGTATAATGCCAGAAGAAGGTCGAATCATCCTTGATGATATCCACTCGGGAACTTGTGGCCATCATGCGTCCTCTCGGACCATCGTGGCCAAAGCATACCGAGCCGGATTTTACTGGCCAAAGGCAAATGAGATGGCAAAGGAAATAGTGGACAAGTGCGAGGGATGTCAGTTCTACTCCAATATGTCACACAAGCCTGCATCAGCTCTGAAGACCATACCACTCGTCTGGCCCTTCGTAGTATGGGGGTTGGATATGGTGGGCCCCTTGAGGACAGGTCGAAGCAGTTTCACGCATGTACTGGTGGCAGTCGATAATTCACCAAGTGGATTGAGGCTAAACCCATCAAGAACCTTGACGCCGATACTGCTGTTAGCTTCATCAGGGAACAGATATTCAGATATGGAGTCCCGCATAGCATCATCACAGATAATGGGTCAAACTTCGACTCGGAGGAATTCAGGGATTTCTGCACTTCTCAAGGCACACGAGTCGACTACGCTTCGGTCACCCATCCACAGTCGAATGGACAAGCGGAGCGAGCCAATGGCTTGATCCTCAAAGGGTTGAAACCCCGACTGGTGCGTGACCTTAAGCATGCGGCTGGAGCGTGGGTCGATGAACTTCCCTCGGTGCTTTGGGGTCTGAGGACCACGCCTAATCGGTCGACCGGAAGGACTCCATTCTTCTTGGTCTATGGAGCTGAAGTGGTCTTGCCGAGTGATCTGCTCCACAATGCTCCTCGTATTGAGCTCTACAACGAGGCTGAAGCGGAACAAGCGCGGCAAGATGCAGTCGAACTTTTAGAGGAGGAAAGAGAGATGGCTCTGATCCGATCGACCATCTATCAACAGGACTTGCGTCGCTTCCACGCTAGAAACGTGAAGAGTCGAGCCTTCCAGGAAGGAGATTTGGTTCTCCGAGTGGATCAGCAGAAACAACACAAGCTTGCTCCTTCTTGGGAAGGACCCTTCATTGTCACCAAGGTTCTCCACAACGGAGCGTACCGTCTCTACAACGTCAAGCACAATATCGACGAGCCCCGAGCTTGGAACGCGGAGCTACTCCGCCCATTTTACACTTAAGTTTTCACTCGGATGAGTTGTAATAAAAGTACTTCTGTAGTTCATGTTTTGGAAGATAATAGTGTCATAATTTCCCCAATGATTTTTGTCACTTTTATTTGTTCAGTAAAATTTCCCCCTCAGTGGGTGACTTAGCTACAAATCCGTTTCGCCTAAGTTTGTAAAAAAAATCCTTGCCGAGTGGTGAGCCAGCCTCCCACTCGAGGGCTTAGCTGCGAATCCGTTTCGCCTAAGTGTCAATAAAATCCTACCGAGTGGTGAGCCAGACTCCCACCCGGGGGCTTAGCTGCAGTCCAAGTACTCGCCTAAGTTTGAATAAAATCCTACCGAGTGGTGAGCCAAACTCCCACTCGGAGGCTTAGCTATAGTCCAAGTACTCGCCTAAGTTTCAATAAAATCCTACCGAGTGGTGAGCCAGACTCCCACTCGGGGGCTTAGCTGCAGTCTAAGTACTCGCCTAAGTACAAATTCTACATGCGCTCCGCAAGGAGGACGAGGTGCAGGTCGACTGCGACCCTCTCCTCCGAGCTATGCCACAAGTACAACGTGCGGCCGCAAGGAGGACGAGGCGCAGGTCGACTGCGACCCTCTCCTCTGAGCTACGCCACAAGTACAATGTGCGGTAGCAAGGAAGACGAGGTGCAGGTCGACTGCGACCCTCTCCTCTGAGCTACGCCACAAGTACAATGTGCGGTAGCAAGGAAGACGAGGTGCAGGTCGACTGCGACCCTCTCCTCTGAGCTACGCCACAAGTACAACGTGCGGTCGCAAGAAGGACGAGGCGCAGGTCGACTGCGACCCACTCCTTCGAGCTACGCCACAAGTACAAAGTTATGAAAATCATACCGAGTGGAGAGCACACCTCCCACTCGGGGGCTTAGCTGCAGCGCAGTGCTCGCCTAAGTTTTAAAAAATCCTACCGAGTGGAGAGCACACCTCCCACTCGGGGGCTTAGCTGCAGCCCAGTGCTTGCCTAAGTTTTAAAAAAAAATCCTACCGAGTGGAGAGCACACCTCCCACTCGGGGGCTTAGCTGCAGCCCAGTGCTCGCCTAAGTTTTAAAAAATCCTTCCGAGTGGAGAGCACAACTCCCACTCGGGGGCTTAGCTGTAGCCCAGTGCTCGCCTAAGTTTTAAAAAATCCTACCGATTGGAGAGCACACCTCCCACTCGGGGGCTTAGCTGCAGCCCAGTGCTCGCCTAAGTTTTAAAAAAACCTACCGAGTGGAGAGCACACCTCCCACTCGGGGGCTTAGCTGCAGCCCAGTGCTCGCCTAAGTTTTGAAAAATCCTACCGAGTGGAGAGCATGCCTCCCACTCGGGGGCTTAGCCGCAGCCCAGTGCCTGCCTAAGTGAATTGGGGAATAAGTCGATTGCAGTAAGCATCTCGCTTTAACCTGCAAAAGACATTTCAAACCAAATGCAAGCATATTCAAACGTCGAATCCAAGTTCGGATAAATACCTAACGGAACCGAAAGTGCTCAGGCGCTAAGCCTGTTAAGGTTTATCGGTTACAAAATCACTCGGCATACCGAGGCAAATTTAAAGTGTCGAGCTCAAGAAGTTTTTTACCCCTCCTGTGGAGGGCTGGAAGGTGCAACAAACTCATCAAGGTCGATCCCATCCGCGATCCGAGTGGCAGCGGCGATGAAAGTCTCCATGAAAGACCGGAAATCATGCTTCTTGGTGTTAGCCACCCGAAGAGCCGCCAACTTGTCCTCTCGTGCATCCTTGCAATGGACTCGGGCCAGACAAAGAGCGACATCTGCACCCCACCTGGCAGAAGACTTCTTCCACTCCTGCACTCGACCAGGGACTGTGTTTAGTCAAGTCATCAGAGACTCGAGGTCATTTTGGAGCGTCTCCCTGGACCAGAGCGTAGTGTCAATGCGGGAAGTGGCGACCTTCAGCCTTGCAAGATAGTCAGTGACAACAGCAACACGAGACTCTAGCCGGAACACGTTCATGGCGACTTCATCATTCACCAGAGAGTTGATGGGGTCCAGGTTTGGTTCCAGTCGACCAGTCTCCTCTTCAAAGTTTTGGCAAAATTCTGCAAATACAATCGCCATGTCAAGACAACGGTCGAATGGAAAGATCACTGTAAAGACAATTGTTTGGTGCAAAGGATTACCTTCGAGCATGAGGAACAACTTCTTGGCGAGTCCGCCTAGATAAGCCTCCAGATCGTTCTTCTTCCCTGCCAACTCACTGGCCTTGTCATTCAGAACAACTTTATCGCTTTTTAGTCGACTGACCTTCTTGTTGGCAATAGCAAGAGCAGCTTTCAGATTGGTGTTCTCTTCTTCAAGCTTGGTGACCGAAGCCAACTTCTCATCTGCGAGCTTGGTCTTCTCTAAAGCTGTCTTCTGCATCTCAGCTAGCTCAAGGTCTTTCTTCTTCTGGGCCTCCTTCACTTTGCCTGCAAAGTTACAGCAAGATCAGACTTTGAAACAAATGAGGGGCAAAAGCAGTCATCGAGGCCTCACCAAACATACTTTTGGTCTCCTCCTTTGCCTTCGCCAAATTCTCCTGGATCAACTTCAGATCAAGCTTGAGTTGGATATGCTTGTTCTCCAACTCGGTTTAACAAGCCGCAAGGTCACAGGATTTCTACAAAGAACCAATCGACAAAATGTCAAAGATAATTCACTTCCAAGTGACTAAGGAAAAATCATACGTTTCTAAGACTACAGCCGAATACAAACATTCGACCGTAGTCTCGGGGACTACACCCAGTGGGTGCACTCAGCGTGCCGCACTAGTTCTATCAAGGAAGAGTCGACCAGTCGACAAACAAAAAAAAATAGGACGTATTCTTCAGACTATAGTCAACTGCCAGCAGTCGACCACAGTCTCGGGGACTACACCCAGTGGGTGCACTCAGCGTGCCCCCACCGGTTTGAGATATCCATTCGACCTAGTCGAATGAAGGAAGAACTTAATTTATAAAGCCTATGGTTGACTGCCAGCAGTCCACCATAGCCTTGGGGACTACACCCAGTGGGTGCACTCAGCGTGCCCCCACTAATCCGGAATTTCAATCGACACACCCAGTGGGTGTAGGACTACTACAGATTTCAGAAAGAAGAATTTTCAGATATCATATCCTAACAGAACAGGCGATGACCGACTGACCTGAACGTTGCTTTGAAGAGCGGAACTGGCGTCATAGGCTGCCTGGCTAGCCTCCCGGATGGCCTTCACCTGCTCCATCATGACTCCCGCCTGGCGTATCGCTTCTTTTGCAGCACTGGCTTGGTCCTCTGATACGTAGTGGGTCGAGAAGAGTGAAGGCTGTGCAGCACTCGACGACGCGGGGTGAGCACTCGTCAACGGCACCGCGAAAGATACGGTGTGCCGAGTGGTGTTCTCCTCCTCCGCGACCAGTGTCTCGGGTGCTGGCATGTCCTGAGTCACCCTGCCAGCAGACGTTTTCCTGCTCCTCCTTTGCTTCAGCGGCTCCTCATCGTCGTCGTCGTCAGGAAGGGTGATAATGATATTGGATGGGGCTACAGAAAAGAATCAGAATTAGAGACTAAGAGCCAATCGACTAAAAGACGGAATTATGAGTCATACCAGGTTTTGAAGTGGCAGCGTCTTCCATCTCATGATCGTCAGCCTTAGCTGAGGTGTCAGAAGTAGCAGCACTGCGATTCCAAAAGACAGTCGGTTGATTTATGAGTCGACCAAAGATAAGTTCATGGGGAACAGAAAAACTCAAGCAACATCATTACCCTGAGATAGTGGGGATCGACACCTTCATCTTCGGCAAGACCTTCGCCGGCTTTGATGGCGCCATTCGAGATTGCTTTGGAGCCTTTTCAATCGGCGCCGGAGAAGTGGTCCGAGGGCGCTTGGTCGACTGCGTGACCGCCGCGACCCCCTTGCCACGTTCAGTCGCAGGGTCATGGACAAGCTTCGATCGCCTTTCCGAGCGAGGCGGTGACTTCCTCCTCCTCCTCCTCTTCTTCCTCCCCATCAGAGTCATCATTGTCGTCATCGTCAGCAGCGTTCGAATCCCAGTCCTCCTAGCTTTCACCCCCACTACCTTCCTCCTCTTCAGTCGGTGTCTGCGCTCCATTGGGCATCGAGTATAGTTCGATGAAAGCCTGACAGACAGCAAAATAAAGATCAATCGACCAATTTACAGCGAAAGCAGAATAAGGACTGCAAGATTACAATTGGAGATAAAGTGGGCATACCTTGTCTGGAGTGCTAGAATGGTTGAGTGGTTGGATCCTCCTGGCTCCTCGAAGGTTGTCTTTACTTCCTGTGACCGCGGCCATCCACCTCTCCAGCGTGGCGTCGTCGACTGCTTCTGGATGGACCCGAGTTTCATCCTCGGTTCCACAGTACAGCCACATACAATGGCCTCGGTACTGAAGTGGCTGGATGCGCCGCCTAAGGAAGACCTCCAGAAGGTCCATACCCGTCACTCCTTCCCGAACTAACTGGACTACACGCTCCATCAACATCTTCACTTGGGCTTTCTCCTCAGGGAGCACCTTCAGAGAAGAGGGTTTGCTCGCTCGGTCCATGGTAAACGGAGGGAGACCACTCGACTGCCCCGGCGTCGACTCGCTTTGGCAGTAGAACCAAGTCGATTGCCATCCTCTAACCGACTCAGGGAGAGTCATGGCCGGAAAGGTGCTCTTGTTTCTCATCTGAATCCCCAGGCCTCCACACATCTGAATAACCTTGGTATTATCATCATCTGGGCTCGCCTTTTTCACTGTCTGAGAACGACAAGTGAATATGTGCTTGAACAGACCCCAGTGCGGTCGGCAACCCAGGAAGTTATCGCACATGGACACAAAGGCAGCAAGGTAGGCGATGGAATTCGGATTGAAGTGGTGGAGTTGCGCCCCAAAGAAATTCAAGAAACCACGGAAGAAAACACTCGGAGGCAGAGAAAATCCATGATCGACGTGGGTGGCCAGAAGAACACACTCACCCTCTTCCGGATGTGGTTGCCACTCGTTCCCCGCGAGCCTCGCTGCTCCGTGGGGAATCAAACCCTCGTTGGCCATCCCAGTGAGATCTTTCTCGGTGATGGTCGACCGGATCCAATCCCCTTGGACCCATCCTTGCGGCAGGCGGGACCTTGACGAAGACCCGCCCCGACTGGTCGCTCTCCCTTTCGCCTTCCCCGTCGCCGTCGCCTTCTTCGCGCGTTCCAGCGCCGCCGTCTTCTCCTTCACCATTGTTGCCGGTGAAGCGTACGAGGAGCGATTGGGCGGAGGAGAGAGCGGGGGCAGTGGGCGGAGGCAGAGAGGGCAGGGGAAAGAATGGAGAGATACTGTTCAAAAACCCTCGCCGGGCGCCTTTATAAGAGCACTTCCGAGTGGATGACAAGTGGGCCCAGGCAATCCAATCACATCCCGAAACAGTCGCGCGTACGCAATACGTGGCGAAAAAGGTGGCGCGGGAATCGAGGCATCTATGCCCTATCCCATCCGAGCGCCTCGGTCCGCCCCGCTTCGCGCGCTTCCCCAAAATTCGGATCCCACAAAATCCGCGAACAGCAGATCGATCTGTCAGATGAGAGATTTCCTGCGATCCGTCGCTCGGAGATTGCTAAGTTCAAAAGTTCACTCGACTAAAGAGAAGAATGGATCAAGGCGACTGAAAGAAAAGTTGTTGTTATCAACAAAGAGATTATTGGTCCAAGATGATACATGTCAGAACACAAAAGCAGGTCGGAAATATTGTCAACTCCTTCCTCACTCAAACCTCGATCCATTTGGGGGCTAATGATGAAGTCATGTACCTAGGGTAGGGTCATAGACCTGATCAAAGTACCCTACCCAAGGACATCCTCAGAAGAAACTACCTTCCAGTCGACCAAGAGAGACTTCACTCGACGGACTCGAAGGACTCGACCATGAAGACTCACTCGACCACCAGAAGATCAAGAACCACTCTGCATCGTAACGTTCTATAATTAAGTAGTCTTTATGGCATTTAGGACACTTTATGTGAGGCGTTACCAGTAACACCTAGACTTAATGTACTTTAAACCCTACATTACTGAGGGCCGGAGGGGTCTGGCGGACACTATATAAGCCACCCCCCTCCTCAGTGTAAAGGGTTCGCACCCCTGTAATCCATACACACATAATCCACTCGACCGCCTCAGGGCTCCGAGACGTAGGGCTGTTACTTCCTCCGAGAAGGGCCTGAACTCGTACATCCTTGTGTTCACAACTACTCCATAGCTAGGATCTTGCCTCTCCACACCTACCCCCCATTCTACTGTCAGACTTAGAACCACGACACAAGGAATATGGCTCTGACGACAAGAAGAAGAAGAAATCCTCATTGTCTTCTTCAAAGTCTTCATCCTACAAGAAGAGCTCATCTGGCAAGGCACGTGCTTTCATTGGGAAGGAAATGGATTCAGAGGAGGAGTCAACTTCTGAGGAGGCAGAGGTGGAGTCTGGGGAGGAGTCTGATTTAGGCGTGGCAAGCTTGGCTCTAGCTTCGGCATCCATCTTCAACACTGAAGATAATGGTCACTTCGCCGACACTGAGGCCAATGATGAAGACGAGTCTGCTCCAACCTACTGCTTCATGGCACGAGGTGCCAAGGTAAACTCACACGATGCTTACTTTTAGACCTCCAATGAAGATGACTCTGAATGTGAATTCAAACCCATCTATAAGACTCTTGCTAAAATTGCAACTTAACAACAAACGGCCATGGAAAAGATTCAAAAATTGCTAGACAAAAGTGATGACCTGTTGGACGAGAAAAGAATCGAACTCAGTCCTTAATCAAAGACATCAAAAACCTTCGTGTTAAGTACGAGGAACTTGAAAGTCATCATGAAACCCTTGTAGCTACTCATGAGAAGCTTTTCGATGATTATCTTCAAAGGAATCAAGATCTAGAGAAACTGAGAGCATCTCAAGAAGATCTTCAAAAAGAAAATGATTCACTACTCGCTCAATAGATCAGTTCCTCTTAGGAAGATTGTGTGCCACCTTGCATAAAATGCCTTGAGCGTGACAATGCCATCTCTATTGCTGAATGTTCCACTGTTTCTGAAATTGCAATATCTTCAACTGCTGATGTGGTAACTAACCCCTCTTTTGAGGATGCCACTACTACTACTAATGAGAATGCCAGGTTGAAGACATTGCTTGAAACGGGCATGCAAAAAAGCCTCAAAGGGCATCAGACACTATGTGATGCCCTCAACAAACATATTCTGAATCAAAACCCTAGGAAAGAGGGTGTTGGTTTTGAGAGGAAAATAAATGCTGATGGTTCTTACTGGAAGCCTGAGCAGTTCCCCAAAACCACATGGGTTGTTGCAAAGGGTCTTCAGTGGATCCATCCACCTTATCTTGGTTCACTTGTGCTAACCCTATTATCATTGATCAGTCATTTGACTCAAATTATAAACTGTTCAAGAATTAGAACAGTGAAGTGTTTGCTAGGTTTATTGGAACTAACTGCAGGAATGGGTCTCCTATGAAGAAGATCTGGGTTCCTAAAAGTTGTCTTGAGAAGCTTCCTTTGAATGTCATCATGACACCAAAAGGGAAGAAGACAAACCCCAGACCAAAGGCTTCGTACAGACAGAGGACCTCACAAGGTCACCCTAACACCAATGTTTTGCAGGGAAACTGTCGGATTTCGGGCACCGCAAACCCTGGATAGATTCAAACTCTGGGGTGTGTGCGAAGAATTCAACCTCCCCAGTCTGCCAACCCGTCGATCCCACGGCCTAGCTCAACGAACTCAAAGGAAAGAGGACACGGCAGTTTACCCAGGTTTGGGCCATCTTGCGGTGTAAAATCCTACTCCTGTTTGTGGTGGATTGGCCTCGAGGTGGGCTGAGGATGAACTAGTACAGTGGAAGAATGACCTCAGGAGGTGTGTTCTTGAGCTAGTAGGGGAGAGGATGATCTGAATGATCCGGCTCCGATCCCTTTCCATGGTGGTGGCTAAGTCCTATTTATAATGGCCTTGGTCCTCTTCCCCAAAATGGAGGTGGGAAGGGACTCCACAACGGCCAAATTCGAAGGGAGACAACTAGTACATCTTATCCTGACAAAAGTAGTCTTCGCTTGCAAAAGCCTCTGGTCGTGACGCCGTGGTGGGCTCGGTGTTGACCTCCATCCTGCCGTCCTGGCGGTCTTGGTCTCATTGCATGGGAATGGAAACCTTTGGCTGATTCCTCGGGACTCCGTGCCTGCGCTTGCCTCCTTAGCACCAAAGAGGAAACTATTGTATTGCGCCCGCTGGCGCCCACCTGACCTTGGTCGTCACGGCTCACGTCATTTGAACCTCATGAGGTCATAGAAATCCCCGCTCCACACGAGCCAGCCTAAGGAGGCCACTCCTTATGGAGGTCTTGGTGTCGTCTGCCTCGCGAGGCTTGGCCCCTCGCGAGGGTCTTGAGTTGTCGATGCTGAAGGTGGGCCGTACCAGGCCGTCGATGGAGCCATGTTGTGGGCCACATGCAGCCAAGTCTGGGTACCCGGGTCCCAGAACGCCGACAATAGCCCTCGGGCCCAAGGCGCGCTCAAGCTTGGCTTCGAGGCGAAGCCAAAGGGCAAGGGCGGAGCGCCACGGGCCCCAACCACCTGCGGCCTTGGTCAACACATGGCGCTTGATGGGACATGGGCGTCTCCGCTTCTCCACGCTGCCTCGGCAACCGTCTGACTTGACAAGAGCATGTTGCATGCAAAGAAAGATCATCATTGTGTGGGATCATGGAGGCCGGTGGTTGGCCTCCCTCCAGCTATAAATGAGGGGAGGGGCAGATCCCCCCTCGCTCATCTCTTTGTCTTGACGTCTTGTTGTAGCATCCATGGCGCCTATCAGGAGGTTCTCTGCGACAGAGAAGGGAAAAACTCTCGAGAGGAGCGTGGGCCACTTCTGCCGAAGAAGAGGCTTGGCCGCTCTTGCGACGCCGGTGAGGGGCAGGAGGTAGCACGACCTTGGTTCGAGTGGCCTCTGACTCGCTTCCCGATCCCTCTGTATGCCCGTGCGTAGAGCACTGGCAGGGTGGTATGTCGTAGTGCCCAAAGCCGTGAGGTCCGGGGTTACGCTGGACAGGCCAAGGCTGTGCGGCTAACCGGCCAGCGAACCCATGCCGAGGGCACCTCGCGCGAGTTCGTGGTGTGGGCGGCAATGTCGCCGCGAATGTGGATCCGGCTCTCGAGATTCTTTGCCGAGGGCATGCCATCGAGGGGGCCACTCAAGCTGTGGCTGCAACACACCGGGTGCTGCGGCCTAGCCACGGGGGCGAAGGTCGAGGTCGTCCCCCGGGCGACATCTTCATGACTCGAGGGTGGGGCAAGGTTGCCCGCGCCTGCTGTCCAGAGGGGGCCCTCGCCATCCACTTCGAGTATGATGATGCCTCCATGCTGTTCTTCAAGGTCTTTGACGAAGATGGCTGACGCCTGGAGTGTTGCTCCGGGAGAGTGAAAGCATAAGTGCTCCCTAGGTGATTTTGGTAATTAATGTCAACATATCTCTCGTTGGACTAACACTTTTACCTAGTATGTTTCAGACAAGTTCAACAATGGAGTGGCATGGACTAAAGAATGTGGAACCCCTTCAAGATGCTAAGGACAAAGGATTGGCTCAAGCTTCAAGCACAAGACTCTACATTTTCCATTTTAGTGATCCAAGATCACATTGAGTCTATAGGAAAAGCCAATACTATCAAGAGGGGATGAGGTGTTGCTTAAATGGCTTACTTGCTCAAGTGCTTAGTGATATGCTCCAAAGCCCTCAACTACTTTCTCACATCCACATATGACCTAAACCAAAATTCAAACTCGGCCCCACCGATTCTTTCTATCCGGCTCCACTGAGTTCAGATGTCTTAGCCACTGCCACAAACCCTAGGCAAATCGGTCTCACGGAGATGGGATTGTAATCTCTCTGTGTATTTCCATTACCAAAATCGGTCTCACCGAGTTTGAGTAATTGGTACTACCGAGATTACAATGCAAACTCTCTGGTTAGCTTATTACCAAAACCGGTCCCATCGAGTTTGTGTAATCGGTCTCATCGAGTTTGCCTGACCAACTCTCTGGTTAACTTATTACCAAAATTGGTCCCATCGAGTATGTGTAATCGGTCTCACTGAGATTACGTTATGCCCTAACCCTAACCGTATCGGTCCTACCGAGTTGCATGTCGGTCCCACCGAAAATCCTAACGGTCACTAGATTTGCTGAATCGGTCCTACCGAGTTTCTCAATTCGGTCCCACCGAGATTGGTAAGTTGTGTTTAATGGTTAGATTTTGTGTGGAGGCTATATATACCCCTCCACCCACTCTTCATTCGTGGAGAGAGCCATCAGAACGAACCTACACTTCCAACTTGCATTTTCTAAGAGAGAACCACCTACACTTGTGTTGAGGCCAAGATATACCATTCCTACCATATGAATCTTGATATCTAGCCTTCCCCAAGTTGCTTTCCACTCAAATCTTCTTTCCACAAAATCCAAATCCTGTGAGAGAGAGTTGAGTGTTGGGGAGACTATCATTTGAAGCACAAGAGCAAGGAGTTCATCATCAACCCACCATTTGTTACTTCTTGGAGAGTGGTGTCTCCTAGATTGGCTAGGTGTCACTTGGGAGCCTCCGACAAGATTGTGGAGTTGAACCAAGGAGTTTGTAAGGGCAAGGAGATCGCCTACTTCGTGAAGATCTACCGCTAGTGAGGCAAGTACTTCGTGGGCGACGGCCATGGTGGGATAGACAAGGTTGTTTCTTCGTGGACCCTTCGTGGGTGGAGCCCTCCGTGGATTCGCGCAACCGTTACCCTTTGTGGAGTCTCCATCAACGTGGATGTACGATAGCACCACCTATCGGAACCACGACAAAAACATCCATGTCTCCAATTGCGTTTGAATTCTCCAACCCCATCCCTTTACATTCTTGCAAGTTGCATGCTTTACTTTCCGCTGCTCATATACTCTTTGCATGCTTGTTTGTTATGTATTGTGAGTGTTAAACTTGTGCCTGAAGTCCACTTAAACTTAAAGAAGTTAAAAACTGCAACTTTTGGTACTTGGTGTCTAATCACCCCCCCTCTAGACACCTCTTCTCAATCTTTTCAATTGGTATCAGAGCTTTGGTCTCCATTGCTTTGGTTTAAACACCATTGGAGGAAGATGGATGAGTCTACTATTGGGAGTCTTAGATATAGAGTGCCTATACTTGATGGAGAGTATTTTCATGAGTGGAAAAATGAGATGCTTGTGATTTTCAATCAATATCATTTGAACAAGTACATTGCTAGCCCTTGTGCACCTCATGTTGATCCTATGCATCCTACCCTTGATGAGTCAATTGACATGATTTGCAATCTTAGAACTGTTGAACTTATCATTAGAGGCTTGCCTAGAAACTTGATTGGATGTTTGCCTACTCTTAAGTGTGCCTACACCATATGGAAATTTCTTGAGGAATGTTTTCCAAATTATTCCTTGAAAAATTTAGATGAAATTATCCATAAGTCTATTGCCTTGAGTAAGATGAATTCCAGTGATCCTATGTTTGGTGATTGTCTATTTGAGCTTACAAACCTTATGCGTGCCAAAGGAGATGTTGGAATTATTAGTGATATTATTTTCGGAGATATAAAAAATCATAAACAAGATCATTGTCAAACTCACTCTAACGAATCACCCTCTCTAGGATTTGATCCACCACATGACGATGTTGAACAAGGATACTATGACGAGGATGATGATAGTGACTTTGATCTTGATGATGCAATGAGACACTTTGGTCTTATGTCAAATCTTCGGGGATATATGGCAGGAGGAAAGGAATGGGTTCTTGATAGTGGATGTACCGATCACATGACCGGAGATAAAGATATGTTTCGTGAGCTTGCTAAAAATGATGGTCCTCGAAAGTATGTCACTTTTGGTAATAACTCAAAGGGTAAGGTGGTTGGCCTCGGTAAGGTGGCCATATCACATGATAGCTCCATACAAAATGTCATGCTCGTTGAATCTTGTGGCTACAACTTACTTTCAGTATCTAGACTTGCTGATTTCGGTTTCAATGTCCTATTTACTGAAGTAGAATGCCAAGTGTTTTGTAGAGATAATCATAAAATGGTCTTTACCGGTGTACGTAGAGGTGATCTATACATTGTTGATTTCACTAAAAAGGCTCAACCTAGAACTTGCTTTATTGCTAAATCCTCTAAAGATTGGTTATGGCATAGACGATTAGGTCATGTTGGCATGCGAAACCTTGACAAGCTTATTAAAGGAAATCATATCCTTGGCGTTAACGATGTCATATTTGATAAGGATAGACTTTGCAGCGCTTGTCAAGTAGGTAAACAGGTTGGAGGAAGGGATCCCGTGAAGAACATCATGACCACAAGGAGGCCACTCGAGCTACTTCACATGGATCTTTTTGGTCCCAACGCCTACCAAAGTCTCGGTGGAAATTCTTTTGGTCTAGTTATAGTTGATGATTTTTCAAGATTTACGTGGGTGTTCTTTCTCGATGATAAATTGCAGGTTCAAAAGATCTTCAAAAACTTCGCTAGGAAGGCCCAAAATCAATTTGAAGTGAAGATCAAGAAGGTTCGCAGCGACAACGGAGCGGAGTTCAAGAACGCAAATGTGGATACCTTTCTTGACGAAGAAGGTATTTCACACAAGTTCTCGGCTACGTACACACCTCAACAAAATGGAGTTGTTGAGAGGAAGAACCGGACGCTCATTGAAATGGCGAGAATGATGCTTGATGAGTACAAGACGCCGAAGCACTTTTGGGCGGAAGCAGTTGAGACAGCTTGTCATGCAACAAATCGCTTGTATCTTCACAAGCTACTCGGCAAGACGGCATACGAGCTTCTCACCGCTAACAAACCCCAAGTTGGATACTTTCGAGTATTCGGCTCAAAGTGCTACATTCTTGATAAGCATCGTCGTTCTAAATTTGCTCCTAAGTCTCATGAAGGTTTCCTACTTGGTTATGGCTCAAACTCTCACACATACCGTGTCTACAACAATTTCACCCGAAAGGTTGAAGAAACGGTAGATGTGAAGTTTGATGAATCTAACAGCTCGCAAGTAGAGCAATTGCTAATTGATGTAGGAGACAAAGATCCCTTGGAAGCAATCCAAGACTTGTCTATTGGCAAGATTCATCCAACGGAGGTGATGGAGAGTACATCATCCGTCCAAGTGGAAGCTTCTACCTCACGACAAGGTGAACCAAGAGTTGATATGGGAGCATCCACAAGTGGGACACACCAAGATGAAGAAAATGAGGAAGTGCACCAAGACGAATGCCAACAACCTCCTTCTCCACCATGACAAGAGAACGACAACGTCAACAATGAAGAAGGCCAAGAAGAAGAACAAGATGAAGAAGATGTTCAACTGAGACCCAAGCAAAAGCTTTCACGAGTTCGAGCAAAAGTTGCTAAAGACCATCCCGTCGAGCAAATCTACAATGATATCCAAACCGGGAGAATCACTCGCTCTAAAACTCGTTTAGATAACTTTTGTGAACACTATCCATTCATCTCTAGCATTGAACCTATGAAGGTTGAAGAAGCATTGGAAGATCCGGATTGGATAAATGCTATGCATGAAGAGCTACAAAACTTTGAGAGAAATCAAGTTTGGACACTGGTTGCGAAGCCCGACAACAACCACAACATCATCGGCACAAAATGGGTGTTTCGCAATAAGCAAGATGAAGATGGACAAGTAGTTTGCAACAAAGCATGTCTTGTCGCCCAAGGCTACACACAAGTCGAAGGTATGGACTATGGTGAGACTTATGCTCCCGTTGCTAGACTTGAGTCCATTCGCATTTTGCTTGCCTATGCTAATCACCATGATATCACCTTGTACCAAATGGACACTAAAAGTGCCTTTCTAAATGGTGAAATAGAGGGGGAAGCTTATGTTAAGCAACCTCCCGGCTTTGTTAATCCTAAGAAACCTGATCATGTTTACAAACTTCACAAAGCTCTTTATGGTCTTAAACAAGCTCCTAGAGCGTGGTATAAATGCTTGACCAAGTTCCTTATTGAAAAAGGCTTTGAAATTGGAAAAATAGATTCTACTCTCTTTACTAAAAGGGTCAATGGAGAACTATTTGTATGGCAAATCTATGTTGATGATATTATATTTGGATCAACTAGCCCTCATTTTAGTGAGAAGTTCCGAAAGCTAATGTCGGAGAAGTTTGAGATGTCTATGATGAGTGAACTCAAATTCTTTCTTGGTTTGCAAATCAAGCAAACTAAGGAAGGTACCTTTGTCTCTCAAACGAAGTATACCAAGGACTTATTCAAGAAGTTTAATATGCAAGAATGCAAAGGTACGACTACACCCATGCCTACTAGTGGACATCTTGATTTGACCAAAGATGGTGAACCGGTCGATCAAAAGGTTTATCGCTCTATGATTGGTTCATTGTTATATCTATGTGCTTCACGTCCCGATATCATGCTAAGTGTGTGCATGTGTGCACGATATCAAGCTGCTCCTAAAGAATGTCATCTTAAGGCCGTGAGAAGAATAGTGAGATATTTAATCCATACACCAAACTTTTGCATTTGGTATCCAAATAGGGCCTCCTTCAATCTTGTTGGCTACTCCGACTCGGACTATGCCGGTGACAAGGTTGATAGAAAGTCCACTTCAGGTACTTCTCAATTTCTTGGTAGATCTCTTGTATCTTGGTCTTCCAAGAAACAAAACTCAGTATCCTTGTCCACCGCCGAAGCGGAATACATTGCCGCTGGTTCATGTTGTGCTCAATTACTTTGGATGACCCAAACTCTTAAAGATTATGGGATAAATGTGAAACATGTTCCATTACTTTGTGACAATGAAAGTGCTATCAAGATTGCTCATAATCCCGTGCAACACTCTCGAACTAAACATATTGAAGTTCGTCATCATTTCATTCAAGATCATGTTGCCAAAGGGGACATTAATCTTAAGCATGTTCGCACTGAAAAGCAATTAGCGGATATATTCGCTAAACCACTTGATGAGAAAGTGTTTTGTAGGTTAAGAGGTGAATTGAACATCATTGATGCCTCAAACTTGGAGTAGGAACTCCATTTGATACATGCAAGGCATGAGCCTATGACTAATCCTTGATATTTCTCTTATGATGATAATCTTATGTCTTGGATATATTTGCACCTTGCATGTTATCTAACCCATGTAGGTACTTGGATGAATCTAAATCTATGAGATTGCAACTCACTCACATCTTGAGCAATCTCTACATCGCCAAGTCTCTACACAATGGTGGTTGAAGACAAGGAAGCACGAAAGCACTCAAACATATCCTTTGACAAATTTATTATTGAACTTCATGATTGTCATTTTGGACACAAGTGCTCTTCCTTGCAAAAACTAACCCATGTAGGTAGATGAACTCAAATTCCAAGTGGTGCTCCCAACTCTTGATGATCTACATCAACCTTGAGCAACCCACACAAGTTCAACTACATGATCATGATCAACATCACCACCCAAGGTATGTTATTCCATCTTAGAGAAGCTTTACTCCAAGTCATGAGTCAAAGCAACTCGACAAGATGTGAATACATCAAGACGCTTAAACGAAAATGGTAACCCCATTTTGAGCTTAAACGATGAGTATGACCTATGATCAAGTGATCTCACTTGACTCCTAAGTCAATATACTCTAACATAGGTGACTTTGTCACCGACCAATTCTAGATGAAGTTTTCATGTGTTCTTTTCTGTGCTCTTGCATTTGTCTCATGCATATTTGTTTCCCCTTTTCAAAAATAAACTTCATCTAGATTTATTTTCTTTTCTATTTGTTCTGCATTCCCTGCATCGAATTCATTGCAAATCCTTCAGTTAATTCCTTACAAATCCTTGTGAGATCTTACTTGTCTAGTGAGCTGAGGTGACAAGTGTTTTCTCTGTGATGAACTCGATCACACCGGTTTCTTGTTTTTGGTCTAACCGAATTCTTTCAGTGCAACGGAAGCATACCACTCGATGCCACCGATTTCACTATAGGAAAGACATTTTGCAATTTATTCCTGCATTACTCTTGATCCATCTCCACTCAATGAATCTTGTCCTCTACAAGCATCACATTTACCTTAGTGCTTTGTGCTGTGACTCAAGGACCAAACCCATTCACGACAAATTCCAGAAGACCCTTCTTGGAAATTGATGTCAAAGGGGGAGAGAGAGAGATCACATCAAAGCTTAATCACATCTCTAGGGGGAGAGAATACTCAAGGAGAGAGTAATCTTCAAGGATCCCAGATGCTTGGTGTTCAAGAGGAGAGATGCCACATGTCTTCTTGAGGGGAAAGACATGTTCATATGTGCTTATTTGCATTAGCTCTGTTCATTTGTTTCTTTGAGCTCTGATTTTCTGTTCCCTATCTTATCCCATGCTAGATTCAGGGGGAGCAAGACTTCTAAGGGAAAGAAATTCTTTAAATTCATTGCACATCTTTACCTTTGGGGGGCATGTCTATATCAAATGTGGTACTCAGTACTCACTCTCTACATGTCATCCCAGTCTTGGTAGTCTTGTGGTTTCTTTCTATTTGCTCTGGCTAGTAGGTGCATCTGTGTTATCTAACCTTGTTTACGCAGGTTCATTCCATCCTAAGCCAACTCAAGACCACAAGGTAAGTATATGCATCAAAATCATGTGTATGAGGAGTTCTTGCTGATGTACATACTGTTTGCAAGAAGGACTCATGAGCATGAAGGTACATTTCCCATATTCACATCTTTTGCTCTGATGCATATAGCCAAGATACATGTAACACATTGCCTACTATGTCATGGTTATGCTCTCACATGTTTCTATATTCCATATTCACATGATTGCATACATGTAGGGGGAGCCTATGCATGCTACATGTATTTCCAAAGCTTTACTTGCTATTTCCTATATCTTTATCTAAAGCTTTGATGTATGTTGTCTTCAATTACCAAAAAGGGGGAGATTGAAAGCATAAGTGCTCCCTGGGTGATTTTGGTAATTAATGTCAACATATCTCTTGTTGGACTAACACTTTTACCTAGTATGTTTCAGACAAGTTCAACAATGGAGTGGCATGGACTAAAGAATGTGGAACCCCTTCAAGATGCTAAGGACAAAGGATTGGCTCAAGCTTCAAGCACAAGACTCTACATTTTCCATTTTAGTGATCCAAGATCACATTGAGTCTATAGGAAAAGCCAATACTATCAAGACGGGATGAGGTGTTGCTTAAATGGCTTACTTGCTCAAGTGCTTAGTGGTATGCTCCAAAGCCCTCAACTACTTTCTCACATCCACATATGACCTAAACCAAAAGTCAAATTCGGCCCCACTGATTCTTTCTATCCGGCGCCACCGAGTTCAGATATCTTAGCCACTGCCACAAACCCTAGGCAAATCGGTCTCACCGATAGGGATCTTGGTCTCACCGAGATGGGATTGTAATCTCTCTGTGTATGTCCATTACCAAAATCGGTCTCACCGAGTTTGAGTAATCGGTACTACCGAGATTACAATGCAAACTCTCTGGTTAGCTTATTACCAAAATTGGTCCCACCGAGTTTGTGTAATCGGTCTCACCGAGTTTGCCTGACCAACTCTCTAGTTAACTTATTACCAAAATCGGTCCCACCGAGTTTGTGTAATCGGTCTCACCAAGATTATGTTATGCCCTAACCCTAACTGTCGGTCCTACCGAGTTGCATGTGGTCCCACCGAAAATCCTAACGGTCACTAGATTTGCTGAATCGGTCCGACCGAGTTTCCCGGTTCGGTCCCACCGAGATTGGTAAGTTGTGTGTAATGGTTAGATTTTGTGTGGAGGCTATATATACCCCTCCACCCACTCTTCATTGGTGGAGAGAGCCATCAGAACGAACCTACACTTCCAACTTGCATTTTCTGAGAGAGAACCACCTACACTTGTGTTGAGGCCAAGATATTCCATTCCTACCATATGAATCTTGATCTCTAGCCTTCCCCAAGTTGTTTTCCACTCAAATCTTCTTTCCACAAAATCCAAATCCTGTGAGAGAGAGTTGAGTGTTGGGGAGACTATCATTTGAAGCATAAGAGCAAGGAGTTCATCATCAACACACCATTTGTCACTCGTTGGAGAGTGGTGTCTCCTAGATTGGCTAGGTGTCACTTGGGAGCCTCCGACAAGATTGTGGAGTTGAACCAAGGAGTTTGTAGGGGCAAGGAGATCGCCTACTTCGTGAAGATCTACCACTAGTGAGGCAAGTCATTCGTGGGCGAAGGCCATGGTGGGATAGACAAGGTTGCTTCTTCATGGACCCTTCGTGGGTGGAGCCCTCTGTGGACTCGCGCAACCGTTACCCTTCGTGGGTTGAAGTCTCCATCAATGTGGATGTACAATAGCACCACCTATCGGAACCACGACAAAAACATCCATGTCTCCAATTGTGTTTGAATTCTCCAACCCCATCCCTTTACATTCTTGCAAGTTGCATGCTTTACTTTCCGATGCTCATATAATCTTTGCATGCTTGCTTGTCATGTATTGTGAGTGTTAAACTTGTGCCTAAACTCCACTTAAACTTAAAGAAGTTAAAAACTACAAATTTTGGTACTTAGTGTCTAATCCACCCTCTAGACACCTCTTCTCGATCCTTTCAGAGAGACAATCCACGCGGCGTGGCCGCGGGAGCTGGACTTACCCCTGGCCTTGCTGGTAGCTCCTCCAGCAGCAGTTGCGACTCCCTGGAACCCAGCAACTCTCTCAAGACAGTGATTCTCCGAAGTCCAGCAATGACAGCTACGTGTCGCCGAGCTCTCGCCGCTCCTGGAGCACGGTAGCGGCATCCTCTCGGCATCATTGGTGATACCCAGCGGCCAGGTTTCTTCGATGTCTTCTTCTTCTGTTTCCCTGAACGGAATAGTGACGAGCCCCATGGGGTATGTAAATACTGTAGTGCTTTTGCTTCAATGTTATCCTTCGTAGTATGATGTTGCAACTGTGTATCTCACTCCGGCACGGTTCCCCCTTTTCGTTCTTGCGGTAGCTTAGTGCTCTACGCCGACAAGTCCTAGTCCCCAGGTAGGCTTCGGTCGTCGCTGGTATGTGAGGTCGCGATGTCATGGTCAAGGCTAGGAGGTGAGCGGCCTGAGGTCTGATAAGAGCTCCTGAGGCGTGATGCTCAAGAGGTCCCCTTTAGCGTGCAAGCAGCTCCCTGAAGCCTGAAAAGGAAAGTGGCATTGCCCGAGCAAGACTGCGAGAGTCGAGATACTGGATCACAACGTTCACGCTGATATGCATGGGTGACTTATCTTGGTGAGCCTGCGGTGATTCCCTTGCACAGCGCCTGGTTGTGCCTTAGTGGTGACACTTCTAGGCAGAGCTCTTGCCGACCTCCTCCTTTTCTTGCTCATCTGAATGATCTACGTCCTCGGGTCCCAACCCTCGAGCAAGGCTCAGCCGCCGCTAGTATGCCAGGTCGCATTGCCGTGGTCAAGGCCAGGGGGTGAGGGCTCGAGAGCCAGTAGGAACTCCTAAGACATGATGCTCAGGAGCGCCCCCCCCCCCCCTTTAACGTGCAACCGAATTATGCGACAATGGAGTGGCTGGCGAGGCTGCTCGCAGCCTGGCTCCGGTGGCTCCTACGAGTTAGTTAGAGAAAGAGATGATAATACACGTCTGTGCTTGCTATCCTGCCGTTGATCTTTCCGTGATAAGGTGAAGGCGCTGAGGACCTGGTGAGGTGACGTGCGTGGGGCGGCCGCGAGTCAGAGCTCGATCTCTCAGGTTTGTCGACCCTGCAGGGATGGACCCGAGCACAGGCGCCCTGCCAGCAGCCCCGGTGGCGGAATGAGCAAACTGTGGGTTAGCAATGCGTGGAGGTCGTGGGGACGATGAAGCACCGGACATGCGGGTGATAATCATCAAGCATCTCATGGATAGGGTAAAGCCAGTTCTGGTTAATGTGAAAAATGATACATGCCGCAGGGACAGACCCACACGGCTTGGGGATAATGTAGCTCGAGGGGCGCCCCCAACTAAACAAACCAAAGACGTCACCTGGCACCATCGCTGAAGAACTGTTGAGGAAGCCAAAAATGCATGCTACAGAAGTCGCTCCTCATGAGTCACCTAGGCCCTGAACCTCACGAGGCTGTGGAGACCCGAGGGGCTCACGAAGATCCATCGCCACCTCCGATAGGATCACCTGACGCCTGGCCTCATGAGCCGCAAGGACGCCCCGCATGCGGTGCTGTACGCGGCAGCCGTGTCCAGCAAACCGAAAGGCATGCGAACATAGCTGTGAGGTGGGCCCTCGCACCGGCCAACGCGGGACGGCTAGAAGAGCTCCTGAGACGCGGCCCTATTGAGTCATGGGATGTTGACGTAGACACGCAACTCGCTACCCTCGTCAGGGGCAGCAGCTGTAGTGGGGGGTGTGCGACGGCACTCGCCGCGCATGGCTTGCGCCTCCTGAAGCTCCTCGATCACCTTGGTGATGAACTCCTGAGCACCTGGCACTTAGCGCCCTATGCTCTCTTTGAGGAAATGCGCATTGAAGCACGCCTCCACATGGTGCCCGAGCACCTCCCTCGCGACGTTGGCTAGGTCTGAGGCCCTACAGAGGAGAGCCCCCGATCCCAGCCTGAGAGGGGCACCGGGCTCGCCTTCCTATGCGAGAGGGAAAGGCACCCTGTCAGTGGGCGCAGGTCCTGAGGCAGGGCCACCGCCCTCAGGACGAAGCTGGATGCGGCGGAGCAGCCTGAGAGGGCCGCCAAGGAAGCTCAGGCCTCCGCTCAAGCCGACTTGACCTCCGCTCGCATCGACCTATCCTCACTTCAGCAGCAGGTTGAGGGCGCCACATCTCTCATGGAGAAGAACGCGAACGAGGCGTGCCACCGTCAGATGATGCAGCGCGCGCGCTCCTTGATGCTCCAAGACCTCAGGGTCAGGGCCAACCATGCCTTGGAAACCATCTATGAGGAGAGCATCCCTCATCCGTACGAGGATGATGATGCCATCCACCTCCGCTTCTTCACCCAGATCATGACCCGCCTGGAGGACCGGGCCGTGAGGGCTCACTAACTCATCGAGGAGATAAGTCGGGGCCTTCTCGGACGTGTGTTCTCACGCGTCTTCAGTCACCTCCTCAACCTTGACCCTCATTTTGACTTCGACGCCACCATAGCCCCCGTGCCCAGGGTCATCCAGGACAACCTGGCGAACTGGGTGGACGACCATGTGGATGCCCTAGTCGCAGAGTTCGCTCCCGAGGATGACGCGGTCGTGATCGCGGCCGAAGGAGGCGGAGCGGGCGACAACAATGAGGATGAAGCCAGCGGCGGCACGAGCGGTGCGGATGATGAGGACGACGCCGGCAGCAGTGTTGGCGGCTAGGCTTGCATTTCCCTTCCTGCTCTGACCTGTATGCAAAAAACCCTGGATACTGCCGTACAGGGCGTGAAAGCACTTTTGAAGGGGGCCCTTATAATGTATGAAATGATGATATGCTTTTGAGATAGGATTTGAAACGTGTCGTCATGAGCCTGGAGGCTTCGAGCGGAGTAACTGTTGTGACTTATCTTTGGTTTCGTAGGTCCTCAGCAGGTCCTGAAGTTGTGGCAACACCCTTCTCCAGAGGCGAGCCCTCCGGGGGCTCGCGAGGTTTGAAGTCTCCCGGGAGCCTGCTGGCCCACCCATGAGGGCCTCATGAGGAGTCGACTGCTGGTTTATGGCAAGGTGTGCGCGCAGTGATCCTGCGGTGGTTGCATTCCTGACCCCGGGGGGCCTCAGCATCGCCTGGGCTAGCCCGAGCATGCTCGACACACGCATACCATGCCCAGACCCCGCTCGCGGGGCGCTCACAGAGGGGGTAGTAGGCACGAGCCTTACTCTTAAACACGAACCAAAAGGCAAGAAATCACCACGAGTCAAGAAAGATTCCCCCCATTTTTCTTTTGATAAGCACACAAAACTCCAAATCTCACCCCAAAAGATGGCAAATTGGGTTACAGAAAGATGGCAAAGGCAAATAGCCGCGTCCGGCACCTAGCTAGTCTTCTCACCAGTGCGAAGCTAAGTGCTTCCACTGGGTGTGGGCATAGTCAGTGGGGGATAGTGTCGATGGCCAGCGCGGAGCATGGTGCTTCCAATTGGACGTAGGTGGGAGCCCCCATGAGGCCCGAGGGCGGCACCCAGGAGACTTCGGGGCGTGTACAGCTCCAACTCATTATTACGTGAGAGTGTCATGAGCGGAGACCTTCACGTATTTCCATGGCGCCTGAGAGGGCCCCACCCTGCGCCTCCCCCAACCACCGTTGGGGCGTCCGGAAACCACGACGAGACCAAGGGGCAAGGGGACGTTGGCGGTGCCCCAGGCGATCGTAGGCCCTCTACCGGGGGGAAGGACTCGCCGGCGCCTTCCCCGGCAAGGGACCTATCTCCATGCAGCGCCTTGCTCCACGCGGCGCGGAGGGTGCCCTGGCACCGGGCTCCCCCCGCGCAGGCCCCAGTGCACTCGGTCCGCCTGCAGCGGGGCCATCATCTTGGGGTCCCTGGCTGATGTTTGATGTCTACTACACAACCTTCTTCTTGTAGACCTTGTTGGGCCTGCAAGTGCACAGGTTTGTAGGACAGTAGCAAATTTCCCTCAAGTGGATGACCTAAGGTTTATCAATCCGTGGGAGGCGTAGGATGAAGATGGTCTCTCTCAAACAACCCTGCAACCAAATAACAGAAAGTCCCTTGTGTACCCAACACACCCAATACAATGGTAAATTGTCTAGGTGCACTAGTTCGGCGAAAAGATGGTGATACAAGTGCAATATGGATAGTATATAAAGGTATTTGTAATCTGAAATAATAAAAACAGCAAGGTAACAAATGATAAAAGTGAGCGTAAACGGTATTGCAATGATAGGAAACAAGGCCTAGGGTTCATACTTTCACTCGTGCAAGTTCTCTCAACAATAATAACATAGATAGATCATATAACAATCCCTCAACATGCAACAAAGAGTCACTCCAAAGACACTAATAGCGGAGAACAAACGTAGAGATTATGGTAGGGTACGAAACCACCTCAAAGTTATTCTTTCGGATCAATCTATTCAAGAGTTCGTACTAGAATAACACCTTAAGACACGAATCAACCAAAACCCTAATGACACCTAGATACTCCATTGTCACCTCAAGTATCCGTGGGCATGATTATACGATATGCATCACACAATCTCAGATTCATCCAACCAACACAAAGTACTTCAAAGGTGCCCCAAAGTTTCTACCGGAGAGTCAAGAAAACGTGTGCCAACCCCTATGAATAGGTTCATGGGCGGAACCCGCAAGTTGGTCACCAAAACATACATCAAGTGGCACGTGATATCCCATTGTCACCACAGATAAACACGGCAAGACATACATCAAGTGTTCTCAAATCATTAAAGACTCAATCCGATAAGATAACTTCAAAGGGAAAACTCAATCCATTACAAGAGAGTAGAGGGGGAGAAACATCATAAGATCAAACTTTAATAGCAAAGCTCGCGATACATCAAGATCGTGCCATAGAGAGAACACGAGAGAGAGAGAGATCAAACACATAGCTACTGGTACATACCCTCAGCCCCGAGGGTGAACTACTCCCTCCTCATCATGGAGAGCGCCGGGATGATGAAGATGGCCACCGGTGATGGGTTCCCCTCCGGCAGGGTGCCGGAATGGGCTCCCGAGAGGTTTTTGGTGGCTACGGAGGCTTGCGGCGGCGGAACTCCCGATCTATCATGATATCCGATGGTTTTAGGGTACGTAGGGTTATATAGGCGAAGGAAGTCGGTCGGGGGGTGCTCGAGGGGTCCACGAGACAGGGGGGCGCGCCCTGTAGGGGGGCGCGCCCCCCTATCTCCTGGGCTCCTCGAGTATCTTCTGACATGAACTCCAAGTCTCCAGGATGATATTCTTCCAAAAAAATCACGTTGCCGAAGGTTTCATTCCGTTTGGACTCCGTTGGATATTCCTTTTCTTCGAAATACTGAAACAGGCAATAAAACAGCAATATGGGCTGGGCCTTCGGTTAGTAGGTTAGTCCCAAAAATGATATAAATGTGTAAAATAAAGCCCATAAACATCCAAAAGGGGTAATATAATAGCATGGAACAATCAAAAATTATAGATACGTTTGGAGACGTACCAAGCATCCCCAAGCTTAATTCCTGCTCGTCCTCGAGTAGGTAAATGATAAAAAGAGAATTTTTGATGTGGAATGCTACCTAGCATAATTCTTAATGTAATTTTCTTTATTGTGGCATGAATGTTCAGATCCAAATGATTCAAAATAAAAGTTCATATTGATAAAAGAAATAGTAACACTTCAAGCATACTAATCAAAGTAATCATGTCTTCTCAAAATAACATGGCAAAAGAAAGTTCATCCCTACAAAATCATATAGTTAGGCTATGCTTTATTTTGTCACACAAAGATGTTCCCAACTTCTATACCCCCGAGGACAAGCCAAGCAATTGTTTCATACTTAAATAATCTCAAACTTTTTCAACCTTCATGCAATACATGAGCGTGAGCCATGGATATAGCACTATGGGTGGAATAGAATATGATGATGGGGATTGTGTGGAGAAGACAAAAAAGGAGAAAGTCCCACATTGACGAGAATAATCAACGGGCTATGGAGATGCCCATCAATTGATGTCAACATGAGGAGTAGGGATTGCCATGTAACGGATGCACTAGAGCTATAAATGAATGCTCCACAAAAGAAAACTAGCGGGTGTGCATCCAACTTGCTTGCTCACGAAGACCTAGGGCATTTGAGGAAGACCATCGTAGGAATATACAAGCCAAGTTCTATAATGAAAAAAATTCCCACTAGATTGAAAAAGACAACTTATGAGACTCACTACATGAAGAACAAGGTGCTACTTTGAAGCACAAGTGTGGAAAAAGAGATAGTAACATTGCCCTTTTAATTTGTTTTCTTTTTTTTCTTTTTTTTTGGAGGCCTCCCTTTTTTTCTTTTGGCCTTTATTCTCTTTTTTTTCTTTGGGCAATACTCTAATAATGATGATCATCACACTTCTATTGATTACAACATATGAATTACAACTCGAAACTAGAACAAGATATGACTCTATATGAATGCCTCCGGCGGAGTACCGGGATGGTGCAATGAATCAAGAGTAACATGTATGAAAAATAATGCATGGTGGCTTTGCCACAAATACGATGTCAACTACATGATCATGCAATGGCAATATGACAAAAGTAAAGTATGTCATGATGATGATGAGCGGAACGGTGGAAAGTTGCATGGCAATATATCTCGGAATGGCTATGGAAATGCCATAATAGGTATGTATGGTGGCTGTTTTGAGGAAGATATAAGGAGGTTTATGTGTGATAGAGCGCATCGTATCACGGGGTTTGGATGCACCGGCGAAGTTTGCACCAACTCTCAAGGTGAGAAAGGGCAATGCACGGTACCGAAGAGGCTAGCAATGGCGGAAAGGTAAAAGTGCGTATAATCCATGGACTCAACATTAGTCAAAAGAACTCATATACTTATTGCAGAAATTTAGAAGTCATCAAAAATCAAGTAGTACGCGCATGCTCCTAGGGGGATAGATTGGTAGGAAAAGACCATCGCTCGTCCCCGACCGCCACTCATAAGGATCCACAAGCCAGGTACACTTCATGTTTCAAATTTGTTACACAACTTTAACCATACGTGCATGCTACGGGACTTGCTAACTTCAACACAATCATTCTTTAAATTCATAATCACCCAACTAGCATGACTTTAATATCACTACCTCCATATCTCAAAACAATTATCAAGTATCAAATTGATCATAGCATCCAATTCACTTCCTATGATAGTTTTTATTATACCCAACTTGGATGCTCATCATTCTAGGACCAAATTTATAACCATAGCAAATACCATGCTGTTCTAAAAGACTCTCAAAATAATATAAGTGAAGCATGAGAGACTAATAATTTCTACAAAATATAACCACCGCCGTGCTCTAAAAGATATAAAGTGATGCACTAGAGCAAATGACAAACTACTCCGAAAGATATAAGTGAAGATCAATGAGTAGTCGAATAATTGTGCAACTATGTGAAGACTCTCTAACATTAAGGAATTTCATATCTTGGTATTGTATTCAAACAGCAAGCAAATAAAAATAAAATGACATTGCAAGGATAGCACAACTCATGTGAAGAAGCAAAAACTTAGGCTCAACCGATACTAACCGATAGTTGTTGAAGAAGAAAGGTGGGATGCCTACCGGGGCATCCCCAAGCTTAGATGCTTGAGAATTCTTGAAATATTATCTAAGCTTGAACTTTTGTGTCCCCTTAATTCCTCTCATATCATGGTTTCTTCTTTTTATCAAAAAGCTTCATTCACACCAAACTCAACAAGAACTCGTGAGATAGGTTAGTATAAACCAATGCAAAAACTTATCATTTTCTACTGTAAAAAATCACTAAAATTATTATTAAACATTTAATACTAAATGCCTCTGCATATTTAATACTCCTATCCTCAAATAAAATCATTAAACAAGCAAACATATGCAAACAATGCAACCATAACAGCAATCTGTCAAAACAGTACAGTCTGTAAAGAATGCAAGAGTATCAATACTTCCCTAACTCCAAAAATTATTAAATAAAATTCCCACTGTAGTAAATTTATCAGAGCTCATTATGCAAAAGGTTTCAACATTATACCATATGCTCTGACTTTTCTAGGGAATTTTTGCAACGGCGGTAAACTTTCTGTTTTCAAACAGCAACATGTATACTAGCAAAATAAGCATGGCAAAGGCTATCCTTGACTTTTTTATTGAAACTAAAGATGCAAAACATTATTCTAAATAACATCAAGCAAATACTAACAAAATAAAATGATGCTCCAAGCAAAACACATATCATGTGGTGAATAAAAATATAGCTCCAAGTAAAGTTACCGATGAACGAAGACGAAAGAGGGGATGCCATCCGGGGCATCCCCAAGCTTAGCCTTTTGGCTATTCTTGAATATTATCTTGGGGTGCCTTGGGCATCCCAAAGCTTAGGCTCTTGCCACTCTTTATTCCATAGTCCATCAAATCTTTACCCAAAACTTGAAAACTTCACAACACAAAACTCAACAGAAAACTCGTAAGCTCCGTTAGTATAAGAAAATAGAACCACCACTTAGGTACTGTAATGAACTCATTATAAATTCATATTGGTGTAATATCTAATGTATTCTAACTTCTCTATGGTTCATACCACTTAATACTAGCCATAGATGCATCAAAATAAGCAAACAACACACGAAAAACAGAATCTGTCAAAAACAGAATAGTCTGTAGTAATCTGTATCAAACGTAAACTTATGGAACTCCAAAAATCCTACTAAATTAGGAAGTCCTAAGAAATTTGTGTCCCAATCCAGACAAAAAAGAATCAGATCAATATCACGTTCCTGTCAATTAACAAAACTAATTTACTGGATGCAAAAGTTTCTGATTTTCAGCAGGATCAACACAACTATCACCGTAAACTATCCTAAAGGTCTTACTTGGCACTTTATTGAAACAAAAGCTATAAAAATGATTAATACAGTAGCATAATCATGTGAACACACAAAAACAGTAAGGATAAATACTGGGTTGTCCCCCAACAAGCGCTTTTCTATAATGCCTTTCTAGCTAGGCATGATGATGACAATGATGCTCACGTAAAAGATAAGAATTGAAACATAACGGGAGCATCATGAAGCACATGACTAGCACATTTAAGTCTAACCCACTTCCTATGCATAGGGATTTTGTGAGCAAACAACTTATGGGAACAATAATCAACAAGCATAGGAAGGTAAAACAAGCATAGCTTCAAGATTTCAAGCACATAGGGAGGAAACTTGACATTATTGCAATTCCTACAAGCATATGTTCCTCCCTCATAATAATTTTCAGTAGCATCATGAATGAATTCAACAATATAACCAGCACCTAAAGCATTCTTTTCATGATCTACAAGCATAGAAAATTTACTACTCTCCACATAAGCAAATTTCTTCTCATGAATATTAGTGGGAGCAAACTCAACAAAATAATTATCATGTGAGGCATAATCCAATTGAAAACTAAAATCATGATGACAAGTTTCATGGTTATCATTATTCCTAATAGCATACAAGTCATCACAATAATCATCATAGATAGCAACTTTGTTCTCATAATCAATTGAAACCTCTTCCGAAATAGTGGAATCATCACTAAATAAAGTCGACACTCTTCCAAATCCACTTTCATGTTCATCACAATAAGATTCAACATCCTCCAAAATAGTGGGATCACTACTACCTAAAGTTGACACTCTTCCAAACCCACTTTCATCAATATAATCATCATAAATAGGAGGCATGCTTTCATCATAATAAATTTGCATATCAAAACTTGGGGGACAAAAAATATCATATTCATCAAACATAGCATCCCCAGGCTTGTGGCTTTGCATATCATTAGCATTATGGATATTCAAGGAATTCAAACTAACAACATTGCAATCATGCTCATCATTCAAAGATCTAGTACCAAACTTTTTAATGCATTCTTCTTCTAGCACTTGAGCACAATTTTCCTTTTCATCAAACTCACGAAAGATATTAAAAAGATGAAGCGTATGAGACAAACTTAACTCCATTTTTTTGTAGTTTTCTTTTATAAACTAAACTAGTGATAAAACAAGAAACAAGATTCGATTGCAAGATCAAAAGATATACCTTCAAGCACTCACCTCCCCGGCAACGGCGCCAGAAAAGAGCTTAGTTGACGGGGTATGAGTGAGTGCCGCTTACCTAGCCTCCCCGGCAACGGCGCCAGAAAAGAGCTTGATCTCTACTACACAACCTTCTTCTTGTAGACGCTGTTGGGCCTGCAAGTGCACAGGTTTGTAGGACAGTAGCAAATTTCCCTCAAGTGGATGACCTAAGGTTTATCAATCCGTGGGAGGCGTAGGATGAAGATGGTCTCTCTCAAACAACCCTGCAACCAAATAACAGAAAGTCTGTTGTGTCCCCAACACACCCAATACAATGGTAAATTGTATAGGTGCACTAGTTCGGCGAAGAGATGGTCATACAAGTGCAATATGGATAGTAGATAAAGGTATTTGTAATCTGAAATTATAAAAACAGCAAGGTACTAATGATAAAAGTGAGCGTAAACGGTATTGCAATGGTAGGAAACAAGGCCTAGGGTTTATACTTTCACTAGTGCAAGTTCTCTCAACAATAATAACATAGATAGATCATATAACAATCCCTCAACATGCAACAAAGAGTCACTCCAAAGACACTAATAGCGGAGAACAAACATAGAGATTATGGTAGGGTACGAAACCACCTCAAAGTTATTCTTTCGGATCAATCTATTCAAGAGCTCGTACTAGAATAACACCTTAAGACACAAATCAACCAAAACCCTAATGTCACCTAGATACTCCATTGTCACCTCAAGTATCCGTGGGCATCATTATACGATATGCATCACACAATCTCAGATTCATCCAACCAACACAAAGTACTTCAAAGAGTGCCCCAAAGTTTCTACCGGAGAGTCAAGAAAACGTGTGCCAACCCCTATGCATAGGTTCATGGGCGGAACCCGCAAGTTGGTCACCAAAACATACATCAAGTGGCACGTGATATCCCATTGTCACCACAGATAAACACGGCAAGACATACATCAAGTGTTCTCAAATCATTAAAGACTCAATCCGATAAGATAACTTCAAAGGGAAAACTCAATCCATTACAAGAGAGTAGAGGGGGAGAAACATCATAATATCAAACTATAATAGCAAAGCTCGTGATACATCAAGATCGTGCCATAGAGAGAACACGAGAGACAGAGAGATCAAACACATAGCTACTGGTACATACCCTCAGCCCCGAGGGTGAACTACTCCCTCCTCTTCATGGAGAGCACCGGGATGATGAAGATGGCCACCGGTGATGGGTTCCCCCTCTGGCAGGGTGCCGGAACGGGCTCCCGAGAGGTATTTGGTGGCTACAGAGGCTTGTGGCGGCGGAACTCTCGATCTATCTTGATATTCGATGGTTTTAGGGTACGTAGGGTTATATAGGCGAAGGAAGTCGGTCGGGGGTTGCTCGAGGGGTCCACGAGACAGGGGGCGCGCCCCCTATCTCCTGGGCTCCTCGAGTATCTTCTGACATGAAGTCCAAGTCTCCAGGATGATATTCTTCCCAAAAAATCACGTTGCCGAAGGTTTCATTCCGTTTGGACTCCGTTTGATATTCCTTTTCTTTGAAATACTGAAACAGGCAATAAAACAGCAATAGGTTAGTAGGTTAGTCTCAAAAATGATATAAATGTGTAAAATAAAGCCCATAAACATCCAAAAGGGGTAATATAATAGCATGGAACAATCAAAAATTATAGATACGTTGGAGACGTATCAATGTTGTGTCTCGGTTCACCTGTGGCCCATGGTTAGCGTAATCATGCTCCTGATATATCGGCTGTACCCAGTGGTTATTATCATTGAAGGTGTTGGTGAAGCACCAGGGTGGCTCGCGGAGAGACTCGGCTTCACGTGCCCCCGATACCCAGCCTGGTGTGGGGAACGGGCAGGGGCCTTCGCTTGTCGTGTACAGTAGGTCCATCATGGGATGTACGTAGGCATCTGAAATTGCCGCGCTAGAGTCGTCGCCTGGCCGTCCCACGTCGTTGTCCACCAGGCTCGGCGCCAGGTTCCAACGGTCATAGGGTGGCGTCTCGGTGCGGCCCCAGGAGGGACTGCCAGAGCTTGCCTTGCCCGGAGGTAGCATAGCTTGGGTAGGATGAGTGGCACTGCGGGCCGGGTTGGCTCCATTGGGTCCCCCAAGGTGCTCCAAGGAGGGGTGCGCGGGCATGGCGGGGGTCGGCACATGCCCCCGGCACCATTTGCAACATAGGAAGGGTGTAGAAGGGTGTCACGCCCCTGCAGACGGCATCAAGCAGCTCGGCGACCCGCTCCAGCAGGGCATCATGGCTGCCTTCCGCCAACCTGCATCGCAGCAGCTCTCGGGCCACCATGAGCGTGGCTCGCATGTTCACCTACTCCCGGCGAGTGTGTGGCACACCGTCGCCATGGCATAGCTCGAAGATCGTGTGGTGGCGCGGTTATGGCGTGGCGCGAGGGCGGGCCGCGAGGAGCGCGGAGAGGAGATCCTCTTGGGTGGACGGCACTGCTCGGTCAGGCCGAGCAGCCCAATGCTCAACGTGAGCCCTCAGAGCATCAGCCATGGGAGCAGCGGAGCAGTGGCGAATTGGCCGGCGGAAGAGAGGCTCCGATGCACCGCTACTTGGCGCGCCAAATGTCAGATTTTAGGCTCCGCATACCCTAGATAGATTCGAACTCTAGGTGCGTGCGAAGAACTCAACCTCCCCAGTCTGCCAACCCGTCGATCCCACGGCCTAGCTCGACGAACTCAAAGGAAAGAGGACATTGGCAGTTTACCCAGGTTCGGGCCACCTTACGGTGTAAAACCTTACTCCTGCTTTGTGGTGGATTGGCCTCGAGGTGGGCTAAGGATGAACTAGTACAGTGGAAGAACGGCCTCAGGAGGTGTGTTCTTGATCTAGTGGGGGAGAGGATGATCTGAATGATCCGACTCCAATCCATTTCCATGGTGGTGGCTAAGTCCTATTTATAGTGGCCTTGGTCCTCTTCACCCAAAATGGAGGCGGGAAGGGACTCCACAACAGCCAAATTCAAAGGGAGACAACTAGTACATTTTATCCTGACAAAAGTAGTCTTCGCCTACTAAAGCCTCTGGTCGTGACGCCGTGGTGGGCTCGGCGATGACCTCCGTCCTGCTGTCTTGGCAGTGGTCTTGTTGCATGGGAATGGAAACCTTTTGCTGATTCCTCAGGACTCACCGTCTGCACTTGCCTCCTTAGCACCAAAGAGTAAACTGATGTCCTGCGCCCGATGGCGCCCGCCTGGCCTTGGTCGTCACGGCTCATGTCATCTGAACCTCGCGAGGTGAGGCTTGCATAGAAATCTCCACTCCTCAGGAGCCAGCCTGAGGAGGCAGCTCCTTCTGGAGGTCTTGGTGTCGTCCGCCTCGCGAGGCTTGGCCCCTCGCGAGGGTCTTGAGTTGTCGATGTTGAAGGTGGGTCGTACCAGGCCATTGATGGAGCCATGTCGTGGGTCATAGGCAGGCAAGTCTGGGTACCTTGGGTCCCAGAATGCCGATAGAAACTACCATCATACTCATGAATATGAGCGTGTTTCTTTGAACCGCTATGTTCAAAAGTCAAAGAACTTTTCTGCATGTTCTTATGAGTACTATTCACCTCCTACAAAACTATTTGCTAGGGCTCCAAAGCCAAAGTTCTCAGATGCTGCACTTAGACTCATTGCTTCTAAGCCACCCCTTAAGATGTGGGTGGTTAGGAAGAATTAACTTCTCTTGTAGCAAAAGGTCTCCAGCCGAAAATCATTAACTTCTGAAGACAATGTTGGGGACCTAAAACATCTTGTGGGACGCAAGAAAGTGCGAAAATGGTCTTACCATTTATTTCATCCCTGGATTTCTTGATGAGCATCCCATCTTACCATCAAAGAATCTTAATTTTAATAGTATGCTTGTCCATCATATGTTTGTGCTTCACAATACTCTTGGTGAAGCCTATCCCGCTAACTGCACTGTAGGGTACGACTCCGAAAGCTACTGAATGGATTATGGACAGTGGATGCACTAACCACATGATTGGTGATCGAAGTCTTCTCATGGATTCAACTCCCCGACCATCTACTAAAATCCATATCACATTTGCTGACATTGGTAAAATCAAGGTATTGGGCCTAGGTAGAGTTGCTATCTCAAAGGATCAACACATGGATAAAGTGATGCTTGTTGAATCCCTTGGATACAACTTAATGTCTGTATCAATGCTTTGTGATATTGACATGATTGTGATATTTCAAAAATATCGTTGCCTTGTGCTTATGGCTTCTGACAAATCTCTAGTGTTCGAAGGTTATCGAAGAGATGATCTGTATATTGTAGATTTCTCTGCGGGACCACAGCTTGCCGTATGTCTTCTAGCAAAAGCTTCAGACTGCTGGCTTTGGCATCGAAGGCTAGGACATGCGGGCATGAAGAACTTGCACACTCTCATGAAGAAGAAGCATATTATTGGCATCGAGGGCGTTAAGTTCAAGAAGGATCATCTACGTGGTGCTTGTGAAGCCGGAAAGATGACTAGGGCAAAATATCCCTCGAAGACAATCATGACGACTTCACGTCCCTTCGAGCTGTTACACATGGACTTATTTGGCCCTACTCACTACTCTACCCTTACTGCCACTACACATCTTTATGGTTTCGTAATTGTTGATGATTATTCTATATATACTTGGGTGCACATAATTCTCTACAAGAGTGAAGTGCAGGATGTCTTCAGACGATTCGCCAATCGCGCCATGACTAAGTATGGCATCAAGATCAAGCACATAAGGAGTGACAATGGCATAGAATTCATGAACACTGGCCTCGACACTTATCTTGATACACCGGGCATCACTCATGAGCTCTCTGCTCCATACACACCTCAGTAGAATGGCGTCATGGAGCGCAAGAATAGGACCCTCATTGAGATGGCTCGTATGATGCTTGATGAGTACAAGACTCCAAGAAAGTTCTGGCCTGAAGCCATTGATACTACATGCCATATCATTAATAGAGTTTATCTTCATAAATTCTTCAAGAAGACATCCTATGAACTGCTCACTAGTAAGAAGCCAAATGTTAGCTATTTCAAAGTCTTCGGTGCTAGGTGCTGGATCAAGGATCCACATCACATTTCCAAATTTGCACCAAAAGCACATGAAGGTTTTATGCTTGGTTACGGAAAGGATTCGCACGCCTACAGGGTCTTCAACCTCTTTCACTATAAAGTGGTTGAAACTGTAGATGTGTTGTTCGATGAGACTAACAGCTCGCAAAGAGAGCACCTGCCAAATGTGCTAGATGAAGCTTCTCCTAGTGAATCTATCAAGCTAATGGGCACTAGAGAAATCATACCCACCGAGGAACAGGCATAAGAGGAAATTGTCATTCCAGCACCTACTCAACATGAAGACAATTCTCAACCTGAAGACAATGCTGAAGATGAAGACAATGATCAGCAACAGCAAAGTCTTCACCCTGTTCATCCTCGCGTGGCCAATGAAGTTTAGATTGAGAAGATTCTTGGTAGTATCAATGCACCTGGTCCTCTTACTCGATCAAGAGCTACACAACTAGCAAACCTCTGCGGGCACTTTGCATTTGTCTCAATATCTGAACCCAAGAAAGTTGATGAACCCTTTATGGAACCTGAATGGATTCAAGCTATGCAAGAAGAGCTTCAACAATTTGATCTCAACAATGTCTGGGAGCTAGTCAAGCATCTTGATCCCTGCAAACACAATATTATTGGCACCAAATGGATCTATTGCAACATACAAGATGAACATGGACAAGTGGTCAGAAACAAAGCTCGTCTCGTTTCTCAAGGTTACACACAAGTGGAGGGAGTTGACTTCGATGAAACCTTTGCACCTGTGGCTAGGCTTGAAGCCACTCGCATACTGGTAGCTTATGCTAACCACAAAAACATCCTTCTCTATCAAGTGGATGCGAAGAGTGCTTTCCTCAATGCCAAGATTGAAGAAGAAGTATAAGTAGCTCAACCACCTGGTTTTGAATATCCAAAGCGTCCTGATATGGTTTACAAGCTCAACAAGGCACTGTATGGCCTCAAACAATCTCCTCGCGCTTGGTATGACACACTCAAAGACTTCCTGAAGAGCAAAGGCTTCAAACCTGGTTCTCTAGACCCCACTCTCTTCACGAAGACATATGATGGAGAGCTGTTTCTATGCCAAATCTATGTGGATGACATTATCTTCGGCTACACTGACAAGAGATACAGTGATGAGTTTGGGCATATGATGCAAGAGCAATATTAGATGTCCATGATGGGAGAGCAAAAATTCTTCCTTGGTCTTCAAATTCATCAACAGAGAAATGGCATCTTCATATCGCAAGAAAAGTACCTCAAAGATTGTTTGAAGAAGTTCGGAATGCAAGACTGCAAAGGGTACACGATGCCAATGCCAACCAAAGGCCAATTGGGCCCCGATGACAATGGTAAAGAGTTCGATCAAAAGGTATACTGCTCCATGATTGGTTCTTTATTATACCTATGTGCATCTAGGCCAGATATAATGCTTAGCGTTTTCATGTGTGCCCAATTTCAAGCGGCACCAAAGGAGTCGCATCACCCCGCGGTGAAGGGAATTCTTCGATATTTGGCTCACACCCCAACGCTAGGATTATTTTATCCAAAGGGCTTAGAGTTTGATTTAGTTGGATTCTCAGATGTTGATTATGCTGGTGACAAGGTTGATCGCAAGTCTACATCAGGCACATGTCACTTTCTTGGACGGTCTCTTGTTTGTTGGTCTTCAAAGAAGCAGAGCTGTGTGTCACTCTATACTGCTGAATCTGAATACATTGCTGCTGGATCTTGTGCGCTTAGCTTCTCTGGATGAAACAAACCCTCAAGGACTATGACATCAACATGAAGAAGGTGCCCCTCTATTGCGACAATGAAAGCGCCATCAAGATTGCTCACAATCCAGCTCAGCACTCGAAGACAAAGCACATTCAGATCCGTCATCACTTTCCAGAGAACATGTGTTGAAGGAAGAAGTTGGTATCATTCACGTCAACACTGAATAGCAATTGGCAGATGTCTTCACAAAGTAGATGGCTTCACTGAACGTTTCAAGTTTGACTCCAGGCCTCCACAGTCAGCAAGTTGGCGTCCAACACCTTCTATTGAAGATTCTAAGTACTCATCTTTGGCTCCAATTGTCGTTGCGTGAGTCATTGATGAGGAGGACGACACCACTTCACCAGCTATGGCTTCACTGCATCACGATTCTGCATTAGGCCCTTCTGCACCGCCCAACTCCAACGTCGACCCAGTTGCCCCAACATCTTCACCAACACCTCCAGGCACTATAAAAAAAGACACACCTGTGACATTTTGGGCTGAACGAAAAAAAATTCGGTCATGCTTATGACACTTCTATAATGATAATTGTGACAAACCCTGATATCATCATAGATGTGGTGGGATCCTACTTCTATGACAAAAAATCATGACAAAAAATGGGATTTGGAAGAGGCTTAGTCAACGGGTCTGCTGCATTCAGATCCGTATGTATTTTGCAAATCTCTATGTCTCCCTCCTTGACTTGATCATGGATGGAGTTGAAGCGTCTCTTGATGTGTTTGGTTCTTTTGTGAAATCTGGATTCCTTCGCTAAGGCAATTTCTCCAGTATTGTCACAAAAGATTTTCATTGAACCTGATGCATTAGGTATTACACCTAGATCGGATATGAACTCCTTCATCCAAACCCCTTCATTTGCCGCTTCCGAAGCAGCTATGTACTCCGCTTCACACGTAGATCCCGCCACGACGCTCTGCTTGGAACTACACCAACTAACAGCTCCACCGTTCAAAATAAATACGTATCCGGTTTGTGACTTAGAGTCATTCGGATCAGTGTCAAAGCTAGCATCGACGTAACCATTTACGACGAGCTCTTTGTCACCTCCATAAACGAGAAACATATCCTTGGTCCTTTTCAGGTACTTCAAGATGTTCTTGACCGCTATCCAGTGGTCCACTCCTGGATTACTTTGGTACCTCCCTGCCAGACTTATGGCAAGGCACACATCAGGTCTGGTACACAGCATAGCATACATGATAAAACCTATGGCTGAGGCATAGGGAATGACTTTCATTTTCTCTCTATATTCTGCAGTAGTCGTGCATTGAGTCTGACTCAATTTCACACCTTGCAACACAGGCAAGAACCCTTTGTTTGACTGATCCATTTTGAACTTCTTCAAAACTTTGTCAAGATATGTCCTTTGTGAAAGTCCTATTAATCGTCTTGATCTATCTCTTAATCGTCTTGATCTATCTCTATAGATCTTGATGCCCAATATATAAGCAGCTTCACCGAGGTCTTTCATTGAAAAACTTTTATTCAAGTATCCTTTTATGCTATCCAGAAATTCCACATCATTTCCAATCAATAATATGTCATCCACATATAATATTAGAAATGCTATAGAGCTCCCACTCACTTTCTTGTAAATACAGGCTTCTCCGAAAGTCTGTATAAAACCATATGCTTTGATCACCTCATCAAAGCGTATATTCCAACTCCGAGATTCTTGCACCAGTCCATAGATGGATCACTGGAGCTTGCACGCTTTGTTAGCACCTCTAGGATCGACAAAACCTTCTGATTGCGTCATATACAACTCTTCTTTAAGAAATCCATTAAGCCCTGCAGTTTTGATGTCCATTTGCCAGATTACATAATCATAAAATGCGGCAATTGCTAACATGATTCGAACAGACTTCAGGCGCTACGGGTGAGAAAGTCTCATCATAGTCAACTCCTTGAACTTGTCGAAAACCTTTTGTGACAAGTCAATCTTTGTAGACATTAACATTACCATCAGCGTCAGTCTTCTTCTTGAAGATCCATTTATTCTCTATGGCTCGCTGATCATTGAGCAAGTCCACCAAAGTCCACACTTTGTTCTCATACATAGATCATATCTCAGATTTCATGGCCTCAAGCCATTTATCGGAATCTTGGCTCATCATAGCTTCTTCATAGTTCGTAGGTTCGCCATGGTCAAGTAACATGACTTCCAAAACAGGATTGACATACCACTGTGGTGCGGTTCGTGATCTAGTTAACCTACGAGGCTCAGTAGTAACTTGATGTGAAGTTTCATGATCATCATCATTAGCTTCCTCTCTAGTTGGTGTAGGCATCATGGGAACGGATTTCTCTGATGAGATACTTTCCAAATTGAGAGAAGGTACAATTACCTCATCAAGTTCTACTTTCCTCCCACTCACTTCTTTCAAGAGAAACTCCTTCTCTAGAATTGTTCCATTCTTGGCAACAAAGATCTTGCCTTCGGATCTGTGGTAGAAGGTGTACCCAATTGTTTCCTTAGGGTATCCTATGAAGACGCACTTCTTTGATTTGGATTCGAGCTTATCAGGCTAAAGCCTTTTGACATAAGTGTCGCAACCCCAAACTTTAAGAAACGATAGCTCAGGTTTCTTGCCGAACCACAGTTCATACGGTGTCATCTCAACGGATTTAGACGGTGCCCTATTTAACGTGAATGTAGCTGTCTCTAATGCATAAACCCAGAATGATAGTGGTAAATCGGTAAGAGACATCATAGATCGTGTCATATCTAATAAAGTACGATTACGACGTTCAGACACACCATTACGTTGTGGTGTTCCAGGTGACGTGAGTTGTGAAACTATTCCACATTGGTTTAAATGAAGGCCAAACTCGTAACTCAAATATTCGCCTCCGTGATCAGATCATAGAAACTTTATTTTCTTGTTACGATGATTCTCCACTTCACTCTGAAATTCTTTGAACTTTTCAAATGTTTCAGACTTGTGTTTCATTAAGTAGATGTACCCATATTTCCTCAAATCATCTGTGAAGGTCAGAAAATAACGATACCCGTCGCGTGCCTCAACACTCATCGGACCGCATACATCGGTATGTATTATTTCCAATAAGTCATTGGCTCGCTTCATTGTTCTGGAGAACAGAGTTTTAGTCATCTTGCCCATGAGGCATGGTTCGCAAGTATCAAATGATTCATAATCAAGTGATTCCAAAAGTCCATCTGCATGGAGTTTCTTCATACGCTTTACACCAATATGACCTAAATGGCAGTGCCACAAATATGTTGCACTATCATTATCAACTTTGCATCTTTTGGCATCAATATTATGAATATGTGTATCGCCACAATAGAGATTCAACAGAAATAGACCACTCTTCAAGGGTGCATGACCATAAAAGATATTACTCATATAAATAGAACAACCATTATTCTCTGATTTAAATGAATAACCGTCTCACACTAAACAAGATCCAAATATAATGTTCATGCTCAACGCTGGCACCAAGTAACAATTATTCAGGTCTAAAACTAACCCCAAAGGTAGATGTAGAGGTAGCATGCCGACGGCGATCACATCGACCTTGGAACCATTCCTGACACGCATCATCACCTCGTCCTTAGCCAATCTTGGTTTAATCTGTAGCTCTTGTTTCGAGTTACAAGTATGAGCAACCGAACCAATATCAAATACCTAGGCGCTACTACGAGAATTAGTAAGGTACACATCAATAACATGTATCTCAAATATACCTTTATTCACTTTGCCATCCTTCTTATCCGCCAAATACTTGGGGCAGTTCCGCTTCTAGTGACCAATCCCTTTGCAGTAGAAGCACTCAACTTCAGGCTTGGGTCCATCCTTGGGCTTCTTCCCGAAAGGGGCAACTTTCTTGCCATTCTTCTTGAAGTTCCCCTTCTTTCCCTTGCCCTTTTTCTTGAAACTAGTGGTCTTGTTAACCATCAACACTTGATACTCCTTCTTGATTTCTACCTCCGCAGCTTTGAGAATTGCAAAGAGCTCGGGAATTTTCTTCTCCATCCCTTGCATATTATAGTTCATCACAAAGCCTTTGTAGCTTGGTGGCAGTGATTGGATAACTCTATCAATAACACTATCATCTGGAAGATTAACTCCCAGCTGAGTCAAGTGATTATGATATCCAGACATTCTGAGTATGTGTTCACTGACGGAACTATTCTACTCCATCTTGCAGCTATAGAACTTGTTGGAGACTTCATATCTCTCAACTCGGCATTTGCTTGAAATATTAACTTCAACTCTTGGAACATCTCATATGCTCCATGACGTTCAAAACATCTTTAAAGTCCCGATTCTAAGCCGTAAAGCATGGCACTCTGAACTATCGAGTAGTCATCAGATTGAGCTTGCCATACATTCAAAACATCAGCATCTGCTCCTGCAGTAGGCCTTTCACCTAGCGGTGCATCAAGGACATAATTCTTCTGTGCAGCAATGAGGATAATCCTCAAGTTACGGACCCGGTCCGAGTAGTTGCTACCATCATCTTTCAACTTAGCTTTCTCTAGGAACGCATTAAAATTCAGGGGAACGGTAGCACGGGCCAATGATCTACAACATAGATATGCAAATACTATCAGGACTAAGTTCATGATAAATTAAGTTCAATTAATCAAATTACTTAAGAACTCCCACTTAGATAGACATCCCTCAAGTCATCTAAATGATACGTGATCCAAATCAACTAACCCATGTCCGATCATCACGTGAGATGGGGTAGTCAACAATGGTGAACATCTCTATGTTGATCATATCTACTATATGATTAACGTTCGACCTTTCGGCCTCCAGTGTTCCGAGGCCATGTCTGTACATGCTAGGCTCGTCAAGTTTAACCCGAGTATTCCGCATGTGCAAAACTGTCTTGCACCCGTTGTATGTGAACGTAGAGTCGGGATCATCTTATAACACTACCACTATACTAAGCAAAATAAGATGCATAAAAGATAAACATCACATGCAATCAAAATATGTGACATGATATGGCCATCATCATCTTGTGCTTTTGATCTCCATCTCCAAAGCATCATCATGATCTCCATCGCCACCGGCTCTACACCTTGATCTCCATCGTTGCATCGTGGTCGTCTCGCCAATTATTGCTTCTACAACTATCGCTAACGCATAGTCATAAAGTAAAGCAATTACGTGGCGTTTGCATTTCATACAATAAAAAGACAACCATAAGGCTCCTGCCGTTGCCGATAACTTTTACAAAACATGATCATCTCATACAATAACGTATATCACATCATGTCTTAACCATATGACATCACAACATGCCCTGCAAAAACAAGTTAGATGTCCTCTACTTTGTTGTTGCAAGTTTTACGTGGCTGCTACGGGCTTCTAGCAAGAACCATTCTTACCTACACATCAAAACCATAACGGTGTTTCGTCAAGTTTGCTGTTTTAACCTTCTTCAAGGACCGGTCGCAGTCAAATTCGGTTCAACTAAAGTAGGAGAAATAGACACCCGCCAGCCACCTTTATGCAAAACTAGTTGCATGTCTGTCGTTGGGACCTCATGTGCGTGGACATGTAAGGTTGGTCCGGGCCGCTTCATCACACAATACCACCGAATCAAAATAAGACATTGGTGGTAAGCAATATGACTATCACCGCCCACAACTCTTTGTGTTCTACTCATGCATATCATCTACGCATAGACCTGGCTCAGATGCCACTGTTGGGAAATGTTGCATGGAAAACAAAAAAAATTATGCAATGATCTATCCATGGAGATGCATAGCAACGAGGGGGGAGTATGTCTACGTACCCTTGTAGACCGTAAGTGGAAGCATTTTACAACGCGGTTGATGTAGTCGAACTTTCTTGGCGCTCCACCGATCGAGTACTGAACGTACGGCACCTCCGAGTTCTGCACACGTTCAGCTCAGTGACGTCCCTCGTCTTCTTGATCCAGCAAGATGTTGAGGAAGTAGATTAGTTCCGTCAGCACGACAGCATGGTGACGCTGATGGTGAAGTGATCCTCGTAGGGCTTCGCCTAAGCACCGCGAGAATATGACCGGGGGTGTAAACTATGGAGGGGGCGCCGCACACGGCTAACAATTGATGTTGTGTGTTCTAGGCGCCCCCCCCCCCCATCCCACATATATATAGGTGGGGGAGGAAGGAGCAGCCAGGGGCGCCCCAAGTAGGATCTGAATCCTACTTGGGGTTTCCCCAAGTGGCGCCCCCCCCCCCCCCCACCCCCTGCCTTATTTCACCGGAGAAGAAAAGGGAAGGGGGAAGAGAGAAGGAAGGGGAGCGAACCCCCTCTTTTCCTTCTCCCACTCGGCCTCCTTACATAGGGGGGTCCGCCACCCCTTGTGGGCTGGTGTGCTCCCCTCTCATGGCCCATATGGCCCATATACTCTCCCCGGGGGTTCTAGTAACCCCTCCAGTACTCCAATAAATACCCAATACACTCCGGAACACTTCCGGTGTCCGAATGCTATCGTCCTATATATCAACCCTTACCTCTCGACCATTTCGAGACTCCTCTTCATGTCCGTGATCACATCCGGGACTCCGAACAACATTCGTTCACCAAATCATATAACTCATATAATACAATATCATCATCGAACGTTAAGCGTGCGGACCCTACGGGTTCGAGAACTATGTAGACATGACCAAGACACCTCTCCGGTCAATAACCAATAGAGGAACCTGGATGCTCATATTGGCTCCTACATATTCTATGAAGATCTTTATCGGTCGAACCGTTATGACAACATACGGTATTCCTTTTGTCTATCGGTATATTACTTGCCCAAGATTCGATCGTCAGTATCTTCATACTTAGTTCAATCTTGTTACCGGCAGGTCTCTTTACTTGTTCCGTAATACATCATCATGTAACTAACTCATTAGTCACTTGGCTTGCAAGGCTTCTTATCATGTGTATTACCAAGGGGGCCCAGAGATACCTCTCCAAAACTCGGAGTGACAAATCCTAATCTCGATCTATGCCAACTCAACAAACACCTTCGGAGATACCTGTAGAGCATCTTTATAATCACCCAGTTATGTTGTGACATTTGATAGCACACAAGGAATTCCTCCAGTATTTGGGAGTTGCATAATCTCATAGTCGAAGGAATATGTATTTGACATGAAAAAAGCAATAGCAATAAAACTAAACGATCATAATGCTAAGCTAACGGATGGGTCTTGTCCATCACATCATTCTCCTAATGATGTGATCCCGTTATCAAATGACAACTCATGTCGATGGTCAGGAAACCTTAACCATCTTTGATCCACGAGCTAGTCAAGTAGAGGATCACTAGGGACACAATGTTTGTCTATGTATTCACACATGTATTTAGGTTTCCGATCAATACAATTCTAGCATGAATAATAAACATTTATCATGAATAAGGAAATATAAAATAACAATTTTATTATTGCCTCTAGGGCATATTTCCTTCACAAGGTACTTATGTAGAGAACTGCCCAATTTCAAAAAGAAAGAGGCAGATCATGCAAAGGTTTGAGCTCTCAACATGCGATGTGATCAAGCTACTCGCCCGAAAGTCCCTCTTGATAGTACGGTTATCAAACCTATAATCCGGTGTCCCACCAAGCACCATGAGACCAGCAAAACTAGGAAAATCTAGCTAAGGTATACCTTTCCCTTGCACATTTCACTTGATCTTGTTGATGACATTAATGCTTGCCTCAAGTTGGAATCCTTTTCTTAACCATAATCACTTGGTGAAGATATTCAAATTGCTTCCCATATTCCAATGATGGAATCCTTATCTTAAGTACATATTCACATGTACATGACCAAATGTGTACCACAAGCTTCAAAGCATATAACCTCCGGCTTCTCATCTTGCACTTGGACTCCCCAAACTCGATGATCATCACCACTTGATGTCATCCTTACATATGCTACTCGAAATCTTTCTTTTGATGCAAGCCCATGACAAACACCTAACCCACATAGACATAGAAAACACATAGCATGGGTTAGTGCACAAAATGCAATTCACAATTACTTACCATACCACTAGATCCCTTGATCCCAAGCGGTACATTGTTTGCGCTTGTGTGTTGACCATCTAGATACAATCTTCGAGCTTCATCTTGGTCAACCAGCATCTTTACTTCAAGCTCTATATTGATTTCTTGAAAGCCATAATGAACTCTTCATTTTACTTCATTGCTTCAAGACTAGATCACCAATGACTCTTTCATGATCATATCAAGTTTCACCATGAACATCATATTGGTCATCACTTGCTCTCCTAAATGCCCCATCACAAACTCTTGAGAGGTACAATGAATTCTTCACTCTAGTTGCTTGCTTCAAGACATGATTAACCAAAATCCAACACATGAGCCCATCATGATCTTCTCTTGATACCATAGCTTGAATTCTTCTCTTTAATTATACTCTCAAGACCTTGATCCTTATAAGCCCAAATGTGTCAACCTTTGAGATCCTCCAATGGACTCCACCTTGAACATATTTGGTTAGACATTGATATCAATCTCGATGGCTTCATTAGATACATCCAAAGACCAACTAGTATTCTCACTAGGCATGAGACCCCGAGAGTCTGACCCTAGGCCCCGTGGGTACGGAGGTCAGAGACCCCGTGCGCACGGGGTATCCAGAGAGTTTAACACTCGACCCCGTGTGCGCGGGGTCAAGAAGCCCGTGCGCATGAGGTGTGCAGAGAGATTACCCTGGACCCCGTGCGCACGGAGTAAGTAGAGAGGATACCATGAGGACTTCTTCGAGAGGCTTTTGATGGAACTCTTCCCGCATAAATCCAACATGCTTCATGCATCACTATGAAACATTTCTTCATATAGGATACAATGTCATTGATGCTCCATAGGAAGTGTCATTCAATACCAAAGCTAAGAGCAAATCTTCATCTTTATGGCAATCATCCTTAAGGCTCCACCTATGTAATATCCCTTCAAATATATCTCAGTGAAAGCATTAGTCCATAGATAGTCATTAATTGCCAAAACCACACTTAGTGGCTACATGCCCTTTCAACTCTGGTTCTGGCCTTAAACCCTACCTCATTCCCTTGATTACTCGATTTCTTGTCCCAAGTTCCCCTTGATCCTATCTGGGTCCCGGCATGGGTCGTGGGGGGGGGGGGGGGGGGGATAGAGGGGAGATATCTCTTCTTCTTCTTCTTTTTTGCGGGTGTTATCTTGTATTTCTGTTGGCACACCTAGTGTTGGCTCAAGCATATGCATCACAATTTGACCTGAAAAATCAACGAAGAGCTAGATCACTTCCTCGGACTCGGAAACCACCACATTCTGTGGAGGACGAGGGTGTCCCAACAGTATACGAAAACCATGTGGAGTGTGCCTGTATATTATGATTTGAGAAAAAATAAATTTGCATAGATTTGATCATGTTATAAAACGTGAGTTGGAAACAAGATTGGTCGTGTGCGCAACTCGCAAGATGCATGTGAAGTAATGCCATGCATGTTGTTGATGATACTTGAAAAATTCGACGGGGTTGACCTCTGGAACGTGTTATCTTTTCTCAGAGTATCCGCCCGTTGGTTGCTGAAGTGGTCTCGCGCATGCATATTAGTATCAGAATTTATGGAAACCAAACCCGTGTGCCTGAACCTGCAGGTGTATGGGCATGGGAGAAGCAAAACAGCGCGTACATACGACAAATGCTCAAATCTGAAGCAAGTCTGGCACAGGAAAAATAATGTAGGGATCAGAAAAAAGAGTCATGAGAGGCATGAAATTGCATGATTTGCATGTACAGCGTATCAAAATGAATCTATTTATACATATCTTCTTTTCTACGTATTTGTCCATGATCGGAATTTGGCGGTTGGATTGCAGGGTGTATGATGTCAGTGAGGAGTCGGAGTAGCAAGCACGATGCATTTGGTTGATGCTTTGACCACGAGCCTGGACGTTTGTTGCGCGAAGCTACCCACCGTGTGTTGGGGGGGTTGACTCGGCTTTCACTGCACGACTTGGGCCCTCTGGTGCAAAGCAAAAAAGACAAAAACAAATTACACGGTCAGTGTCTAGGTGAGAAAGACATCATTGACTGATGGACAAGGTAAAACCAAGTTGCAGTAATAAGGATAGAAGTAGTGGCAGATGCATAAAAGAATTAGTAAAAGCAGGTATCAGGTGTGGATGATTAAGTTATGATTAAGCAAGCAGGCATCCATCGGTACGAACGGGACTGATGATTGCATCGCATGTAGTAGTATGAATGTGTGCATCATGCATGAGCACCGAGTAGTCGTGCGCCCCTCTCCTTGGCGCCTCCCCAGTCTCGACGCACCTCTTCGATTCCACTCCAGTTGGCTGATTGGATGGAACCATTCAAATACAGCCATGGGCGTGGACGCGCTTCCTCATTACTACCTTTCTCCCCATTCCATCGCCATTGCCGCACCACAACAGATGAGGGGGGAAAGGTAACCTTCCTTTATTCTTGCTCTACATTCCCAATCCGCCTTCCTGATTACATGCACCCTCTATGTAATCTACTGATTCATCATTTTCCTTTCCTTACAAAGCAAAATACTCTTGCCATTTATTCTCCCCCTTTTCCTGGAGGAAAAAAAAAAGAGGGAAACAACCTGCATGCATCCATTTGAATTTCGTTCTTGCGTCACCCAGGCTGCGTTTATTGGCTGTTATGATCTGCCGATTACGATTTGATTTCCTGTATGCTGTGCTTTCCAAATATGCCTTGGCAAAAATAAACATACAGCGAGACTAATGTCAATGTTTTCCTTTGTTTCGGCATATTATTCTTCCTGCAGATCAGCCACAAGATAAAAGCATAGCAACAACATCACGAGGAAGAAGAGAGTCAAAGTGAAGAGCACGTACGGAGGAGGCCATGGGGTCCAAGGGAATCCTCAAGAACAGCGGCTCCAGCCGCATGCCGCCGCACGGCCCCAGCAAGCCACCCACGGCGCCAACATCGGCGCCGCAGGTGGTCTTCGGCCGACGAACTGAGTCTGGGCGCTTCATCAGCTACTCGCGCGACGACCTCGACTCAGAGATCAGCAGCGTCGACTTCCAGGACTACCATGTCCACATCCCCATGACGCCCGACAACCAGCCCATGGAGGAGGACGGCACCAAGGCCGACGAGCAGTACGTCTCCAGCTCGCTCTTCACCGGCGGCTTCAACAGCGTCACCCGTGCCCATGTCATGGACAAGCAGGGCCCTGACTCCGACATGGGTCGATCTGGCCCCAAGGGCTCCATCTGCATGGTCGAGGGGTGCGACAGCAAGATCATGCGCAACGGCCGTGGGGAGGACATCCTCCCCTGTGAGTGTGACTTCAAAATCTGCGTCGACTGCTTCACCGACGCCGTCAAGGGTGGCGGCGGTGTCTGCCCCGGGTGCAAAGAGCTTTACAAGCACACCGAGTGGGAAGAAGTCCTCTCCAACTCCAGCAATGAGCTGACACGGGCTCTGTCACTGCCACATGGGCCAGGGGGCAAGATGGAGAGGCGTCTTTCGTTGGTGAAGCAGGGCACTATGAACAACCAGTCCGGTGAGTTTGACCATAACCGCTGGCTCTTTGAGACCAAGGGGACATATGGCTATGGTAATGCCATTTGGCCAGACGACAATGTGGACGATGATGGCAGAAATGGAGTACCAGGGCACCCCAAGGAGCTCATGTCTAAACCATGGCGGCCACTCACCCGCAAGCTCCAGATTCCAGCTGCTGTCATCAGTCCTTACAGGTGCCATCTTTTCTCCTTAAAAACATGTGCCATTACTGTTACCTGTCAATCAAAAGTTATATGTACGGGTTAATGCCTAAACAAGAAGTATGCTGGCTTACCCACTAACACAAGAATAATGAATCAATTGATTTTACATTAAACTAAAGGAACTGCAGTTATGCATTACCCTCTCATTAGGCCAACCCCTAATAAAATTGATGGTGTTAAAAAGTGATTAGAGCCAGATGCTGTTAACCTTCAAGTAAATGTAGTCTAGCAAAGAGAAATGCTACAAGGAAGCCAAGTAAATAGCCCTACTATACCAATTGGTTTCAATACCAATCAAATGCATATATAGTGACTGAGTTGTCAATTTCAGCCAAGGATAATAGTGTGTACAGACTAGTTAAAAAGTGTGCCTATACAGTAAGCTTGCAATTTTCTTCCAAATACCATAGCATGTGCACACAGACTAGTTAAATGTGTTCTCTGTCACAAAACTTTAAAAAAAATCCACATATAGCAGTTGAAAAGAAAATGCAAAGATCCCACACTTGCATAGTATTCTACTACTTGTTGGTTCAAATTTCAGTTACACAGAAAATATACCGATATTTATTAATACACGTGACAACATCTAGGTGCATTGCTATTTTGGGAGACCTTCCTCTTGTCTGAATTGTCTCTTGCATGCAGGCTCCTTGTCCTAATCCGATTGGTTGCACTGGCCTTCTTCCTCATGTGGCGTATCAAGCATCAAAATGATGACGCCATCTGGCTCTGGGGAATGTCAATTGTTTGTGAGCTCTGGTTCGCATTTTCATGGGTGTTGGACCAGCTTCCAAAGCTTTGCCCTATCAACCGTGCTACAGATCTCTCTGTGCTTAAAGAAAAGTTTGAGACACCAACGCCGAGCAATCCAACAGGCAAATCTGATCTCCCTGGAATCGATATCTTTGTGTCAACTGCTGATCCAGAAAAGGAGCCGGTCCTGGTCACAGCAAACACAATTCTCTCGATCCTTGCAGTTGACTACCCTGTCGATAAGCTTGCATGTTATGTGTCAGATGATGGAGGGGCACTGCTAACCTTCGAGGCGATGGCTGAGGCAGCAAGCTTTGCCAATTTCTGGGTGCCATTCTGCAGGAAGCATGACATTGAACCCAGGAACCCAGACAGCTACTTCAACCTGAAGAGAGATCCTTTCAAGAATAAGGTGAAGGCCGACTTTGTCAAGGACAGGAGAAGGATCAAGCGTGAGTATGACGAGTTCAAGGTTCGCGTTAATGGCTTGCCAGATTCCATCCGGCGCCGCTCTGATGCATACCATGCCCGTGAGGAAATCCAAGCAATGAATCTTCAAAGGGAAAAGATCAAGGCTGGAGGCGATGAGCAATTTGAGCCAGTGAAGATTCCCAAGGCAACATGGATGGCTGATAGCACTCACTGGCCCGGTACATGGATTCATTCGTCACAAGATCATGCACGTGGTGATCATGCAGGAATCATACAGGTACTGATTCGATGATGATTGCGTAAACACAATTTCTGGTCTAGATCTAGTTATTTACATGTTTCTTCTATATCACAGGTTATGCTGAAACCACCAAGTGACATGCCAATGTATGGGAACATTGAAAAGTCACCTCTTGACTTTTCAGAAGTGGATACAAGACTTCCAATGCTGGTGTACATGTCACGAGAGAAACGTCCAGGATATGATCACAACAAGAAAGCAGGTGCCATGAATGCATTGGTTCGTGCATCAGCCATCATGTCCAATGGTCCCTTCATTCTTAATCTGGACTGTGATCACTACGTCTACAATTCAAAGGCCTTCAGGGAGGGCATGTGCTTCATGATGGACCGTGGTGGAGACCGACTCTGCTATGTGCAGTTCCCTCAGAGGTTTGAAGGCATTGACCCTTCTGACCGGTATGCTAACCACAATACTGTTTTCTTTGATATAAACATGCGTGCTCTTGATGGTCTGCAAGGACCAGTGTATGTCGGCACTGGATGCCTGTTCCGGCGAATCGCCCTGTATGGCTTTGACCCACCTCGTTCCAAGGATCACAGCCCAGGCTTTTGTGGTTTTTGCCTCCCACGCCGCCGCAAGGCATCAGCTTCCAATGCTAATCCCGAGGAGACAATGGCTCTCCGTATGGGTGATTTTGACGGGGACAGCATGAACCTCGCCACATTCCCGAAGAAGTTTGGGAATTCCAGCTTTCTCATTGACTCCATCCCAGTAGCAGAGTTCCAGGGAAGGCCCTTGGCTGACCATCCATCTGTCAAGAATGGGCGTCCACCTGGTGCTCTAACAATTCCACGTGAAATACTGGATGCATCCATTGTGGCAGAAGCAATCAGTGTAGTTTCATGTTGGTACGAAGAGAAGACAGAGTGGGGCACTCGTGTTGGGTGGATCTATGGATCTGTCACTGAGGATGTTGTGACAGGGTACCGCATGCATAATCGTGGATGGAAGTCAGTGTACTGTGTCACACAGCGTGATGCCTTCCGCGGCACTGCCCCTATCAATCTCACAGATCGTCTTCACCAGGTTCTTCGGTGGGCTACTGGTTCTGTCGAGATCTTTTTCTCTCGGAACAATGCATTGTTTGCCAGCTCCAAAATGAAGGTATAAGCCCCTCAAGACTTTCTATTTCCATCCCTTACTAAAGTAGACTCACCAAAAATATGACAAACCATTTTTGCTTCACAGGTACTACAAAGGATCGCATACCTCAATGTTGGCATATATCCCTTCACATCCATCTTCCTCATTGTCTACTGCTTCCTTCCAGCACTGTCCCTTTTCTCAGGGCAGTTCATTGTGCAAACACTCAATGTCACCTTCCTGACATACCTACTTATCATCACCATCACGCTTTGTCTCCTGGCCATGCTGGAGATCAAGTGGTCTGGAATTGCACTGGAAGAGTGGTGGCGGAATGAACAATTCTGGCTTATTGGTGGAACTAGTGCTCACCTAGCTGCTGTGATGCAAGGTCTACTGAAAGTTGTTGCAGGGATTGAGATCTCATTCACACTCACATCAAAGCAGGTGGGTGATGATATCGATGATGAATTTGCAGAACTCTACGAAGTAAAGTGGACTTCATTGATGATACCACCTCTCACCATCATCATGGTGAACCTTGTTGCCATTGCTGTTGGCTTCAGCCGCACAATTTACAGCACAATCCCGCAATGGAGCAAGCTTCTTGGTGGAGTGTTTTTCAGCTTCTGGGTGCTTGCCCATTTATATCCATTTGCAAAGGGGCTCATGGGCAGGAGAGGCAGGACACCCACCATCGTGTATGTCTGGGCTGGATTAGTTTCCATCACTATTTCATTGCTCTGGATTGCAATCAATCCTCCGTCATCAGCTGCCAATCAACAGTTAGGCGGGTCGTTCTCTTTCCCTTGACCCAATTCATGCTGAAGCTTCATAGCTCTTGTTGGATTCACATACTGATTGCTGAAGACAACAGTACAATATTGGGTTCCCTAGCAGGCCAAAAGGGCACTCTATGAACCACATTCTGCATTACATGATGGGTTAATCTGCAGCTGAATCCAGATCAAGTTCGTCACAACAATTGGCATAGGATATCTCTAGTATATTATCATTATTTTTGGTTGTAATGTTTTGTCAGTATGTCAATAATTTACATTACACAATCTCTCGCATTTGAGCTGAATGTCATTCTTTGGTCACAACTCTTACTTTCTTTCTTGACAAAATATGATTACCATAGCTTACAAGTACCTGACATTTCGGGATACAACTTCTACAATTCAGAGTTGGAGCTCACTCCTATTCAGACCGATAGTGATATCATAGAAATGTGTGTGCGTATTCCATATAAAACATAGACATGATAGTGCTAAAACGGATACAGAAATGCCATTTTCTTTGTAAAAGTAATGCATCAACACAAATTACTAAAAAATGGACTGGGAAATTCCTGAATGCAAATAGTTAAAAAAAGAAATCATGCATGGCATAGTTGGAACTTATGTAACGATGATATTCTGAAGAGAATGCATAAGGTACAATTTGAAAATTGCTGTAGAGAAACAACTAAAGTATACCTGCAATTTCTTTCAAATCTAGTTTATGAGCGGCATTGCAAAATCATTTAGGTGTAAGCCTCTTGAAATAGAGTACATCAGCATCGTGTCATGGAAAGATTCAATATTGCCAAGAGCACACTGCCTCATTCTCGGTGTTAAATCAAACTGCACATGTCTCACCAACCTGCATCTGAGTAGAACCCAAAGTTACGGATACATTTTAAAATTTATCAACATAATGGTGGGATGATATTCAAAAGGTATGTACCTACGAGGTAAACATCTCTTCAATAATTATGGTAATTTTTGTTGGGCACTTCAAGGGGAAAATGTTATAGCAAGGATCTCGCGGTAGAAATTCATTTAGAATTTCTCCAGCCTTTAGTAGTTTATATTTTGTATCAATTACATCACAAAGTGGAGATACCAGAAACAGCATGATTGTTCCGTCTAAAAGTAGACTATGAAGCTGAGCATACAAGCAGATCGCATGTTGAGTCAGACCCATCACTTTCAGCACTGATGGAATCCTCCAAAACGAATCTATGACCAATTGATTGAAAAAGTAACCAGCAAGTTTTGGTGCTTAGTTTCATGCCTAGATTGAGCATTTCTCTGATCAAAGCTGTTGCCGAACTAATGTGCTGCAATTTCACTAAGAGCACGACTACCACGTTGAATGAGATACTATCCATCTGAACATTGGCGCCTTCCATTTCTGTTAGTAACTGCGTGACTGCAAGCATATCCCTGGCTCTACAGAGTCCACGAAGCATTACATTGTATGTACAAGTGTTGGAAGCAACTCCTGAATCCTTCATCTTGTCAAACAAATCACGAGCCTCTTGAACAAAATGACCTCGGAATAGACCATGCAGAACAATGGTGTAGCACACGGTATCAAGTGCATAATTTTGACGCACAGCCTCCCTGAGAATCCTAAATGCCATTATGTTCTGGCCCCTTCTAACAAGGCCACAGAGGATGGCTGCATGGACGTAGGCGTCTGAATCAGGATTGCTTGTGACAACACTGCGGTAGAGGTTGACTGCATGATCTATCCTTCCCAAGTGACACAAACTATCCAACAATCCAACATAACTGTAGCTGTCTGGCCTGATGCCCAAACCAATCATATCAATGTAGAACTGAAGGGCTTCGGATGGAAACCCAGACTTGCACAGGGCACTCAGCATAGAATTGCAAGCCACAAGATCATAAGAGATATCCGAGCCCAGGATTAACCTAGGGAGAAGATCTATGTTCCGTGACAACTGCAATACCTGAACCAAAGTAGACAAAGTGTATGCATCCGGCTTTATCTGGCTCCCATGAAGATGTAGGTAGATGTCTATGGCCTCATCGTACCTCCTCTCCCTCATCATGCAGTCCATCAGAACATTATACATAACAAGGTCTGGGGTGCAACCGTTGGATGCCATGGATCCCAAGAGCTCACTGGCAATGTCATGCCTCCCAGCTCGGAAGAGACCTCTGACAAGCGGTGTGTAAGTCACCACCGTGGGAGAAGAGCCAGAACGCACCATATTTCCCAGGGTTTGACAGGCCTCGCCTAGCCTTCCCTCACTGCACATACGAGCGATGAGACACGTCCACATGGCTGAAGTGAGCTGCTGGCCCGAGACAAGCACATACGACAGCAGCTGCATTAGCTCGGCCATGGTGCCAGCCTTACTGCAACAGGCAAAGACCGAGGTGAGAGAAGTGGCGCTGGGTTGAAAACCTTGGCTCAGCATAGCTGTGAAACAGACGCGCATCCCTGGCCAATCCCCGGCTCTGGAGAGATGAGTCAGGACAATGGCATAGGTGAGGTAGTTGGGCGACGGGTTGCCCTGCACGAAGCGCAGCGCGTCGTCGACGGAGCCGGTCCTGAGCAGGACGTCGAGGACGACATTGCGCGCGAAGGCGTTGTGGTGGAAGCCCCAGTGGGGCATTTCGTCGAACAGGTGGAGCACGAGCGGGTACAGGCCCCCGCGCCAGTAGAGCCTGAGCAGGAGCAGGAAGGTGTGGGGCCTGATGGGGCAGCTGAGGCTCTGGAGCTCGCGGAGGAGCGCGGGGGCGGTGCCGAGGCGGGAGGCGAGGCGCGTGGCGGCGGGGAGGACGCGGTCGAAGGACGAGGGCGGGTGGAAGTAGGCGGGGCGGCGGGCGCACCAGAGGAAGAGGGAGAGCGCGAGGGCGTCGGAGGGGCAGCGGGATACGGCGGCCTCGACGATCTGCGGAGACAGGGTGGGCGGCTGGGGCTGTGGCTGGGGCTTGGCGGCGAAGAAGGCGGCGGCGAGCCTGGCAGGGAGCGGCGGTGTCCGCCTCCGTGCGGCGTGGAGCATAGAAGCAGCGAGTGGGCGGGGACGGCGAGGCTGGCATTGCAGGCGCGAACACGGGCGGGGAGGAGCTCAGTGGTATCTGCCTAATTGCATGGAGAGCAGAGCAAGCAAACGCCGCCGGCACGGGCACGGCGGCGGCGCTGCGTTACGTGGGGAGGAAGGAGGCTGAAACGGCAGGCAAACCTCCCAAATATGAGTACTGGACAAAGTAACATTTTCTTTTGGCTGTCTGGACATAGTAACATTGATGGATCATTTCACATGATATTTGATGTATATTAGATCTGTCAAAGAAATTTGTCCAACTTCGTCTGAGATGCTTTGGGCATATTCAATGCAGGCCTCTAAGTTTCTGTGCATAGCGGATGGCTAAAGCGTGTGCGGCCAAATTTGACATGAAAGAGTCCGTAAAAACAGATTTAAAGGATTGAAGTATCACCAAAGAACTAGTCATGAACAAGGGTCTGCTATTCATATACCAAAACAATGAATTGGTCATAGATCTTATGAGTTTCACTAGCCAAGTTGAAACTAAATGCTTTGACCAAAACAATGAATCGGTCATAGATCTTATGAGTTTCACTAGCCAAGTTGAAACTAAATGCTTTGTTGTTGTTGTTACTAAATCTGTCAAAGTTGGTATGGTTTTTTCTTGAGGTTTTACCAAGTACTCCCTCCGTATGTCTTTTTAGAGATTTCAATAGGTTCCTAAATATAAGTCTTTTTAGAGATTTTAATATGTCTATATACATCCGTATATTGTAGTTCATTTGAAACCACTAAAAATACTTATATTTAGGAACGGAGGGAGTAGATAGAGTAGGAATTTATCACGCAACCGAAATTGATGCATGCTTAGCAATGATGCATTACAAGCAATAGCCAAGGGTGCAGCTTTCAGAGTGAGAAACAACAATCTGACGCTCTTTGATGCAATTAAAAACGAGGGCCATGCGTGGTATGGTTAGAAACCGTACGCGGACAGAATTCAAAAGGCTCATTGTCTGGCACAAACATAAGAAAATGAGCAAGATTTTCCTGCGTGTCCATGTCGATAGCACAATGGAAGAAGAAAAAATGTCAAACCGCTGGATTACAGATTATAAAGTTCAACAGGAAAAAAAACTAGTGACGCCCTCTGCCGGTATGATTTCTCTGTTTCGATCCGTGATGATAGAAGCAAGTTACAAGTCCAGACCAATAGGACACCCGAGGCAACAAGTTTTCGTTATCAAGAAAAGAGCAGCTAGCACGCGCAGCACAGCCAGATGGTCTCTCGTTTTACACCGCCGCCTTGCTCACAACCAAAGCCTATTCAGAATCATTTTTGGCCAACAAGCTAAGCCGCCACGAGATCGGGGGTCTCTGCCTCGATGGACAACAGTGTGGTATGCACTTTGCCGACCCACGAATCCAGGCGCTCACGCAACGCCTTCACCTGTGGGATGCCAAGTACTCTAGGCTGGACCCACGAAACATGAACCGTGCTGTCGACTTCGTCGATGATTCCTTCTATGAGATGAACCTGCAATGGACAGGAAATATGTGAGTGTTTCAAATAGATATGCAATTCAGGGAACCCCAATGCTGCTTCAACTATAGAGGAAGCACGATTTTGGCTCCCAAGAACATTCGGGGACAGCATTACTACTACTGGAACTGATGCACAAAATCTGGAAGGAAACTGAAACAGATCTGAAGTACTACCTCCGGCCGGGCTTACAAGGACCCTCTTATTTTGGGCTAAAGTTTGACCATAAATTTATAACTAATAAAATGTAAACTACATGTTGTAAAAATTATATTATGGGAAACCTCTCTTAAATACAAATCCAACCATATATATTTTTTGTTTCATATAATTTATATTTTGTTAGGTTTACAGTTGGCCAAAGTTTGACCCAAAATACAAGGGGGCCCAATAAACCAGACGGAGGGAGTAGCACCCAGCATTCTGAAACAGATGGGAAGTAATGACACAATGAACAGACAACACAAACAGTAGACATAAAAAAAAACAAGATACAGGCATTTGTATATACCTCACACAACAACAGTTGGATTTGCAATCAAAACCCAATAGTTTTTTAATAGCCCCTAAACAGTAGTACGTCACAAGTGAACAGAAAGGATCTGAATATCAATTCAGTAACACATCACGAATTATTAAAAATTGTTGTTCCATAACAACCCACTGTCTAAATATGTTTTGGGTTCTGATTCCCAAGCCATAACATAAAATACTGCAAGCATAAAACAAGAGGCATACAACAAAATACACAAGTTTCTATGAACATGAAACGGAAATCTTATGGCGGAAGAATGTAGGAAATGAAGTTACCGAGAGGCTCTTCATAAGAAGACATTCCACTTCGCTGGTTGAAAGCTTAGTCTGCTTGGCAATAACACTTAATGGGATAGTTCTATCTTCTGATGGCCGGCTAAAGAATGCAACACAACAAAAAATATTAGGAAAAAACACGACAGGAAATGGAGGTGATATTGGAAAGTAATAGCCCAAAAATGGTACCTGAAGATTATCTCCATCAGACATAGAATATTGATCTTCTCAAGCAGTTTCTGTTCACTCTGCACCAATGCAGGCTGTGCACTAAGAGCAGCATTGTGAACCCCACAAAGCTCTTGGTAGAGAGCTAGGTTGCCGGTGTTGAACGCTTGTAACATGTGATAGACCCACTCCACCTTGGTCCCAATAAGACTATTGATCTATACGGTACAAACAAGAGTAATTTCACTACTTCAGGAATGAGAAGTTTCAAATAGGTTTAACTCAAATCCAGAAGGAACGACGTTCATGTGCTACTAATCAGCTTGTCTTAAACAGATATTAGTAGTAATATTAGTAGTAGTACGCCCAAATTACTTGTCCAACTAAAAGGTACTCCCTCCGTCCCATAATGTAAGATGTTTTTTGACACTACACTAGTGTCAAAAAATGTCTTATATTATGAGACGGAGGGAGTAGTTTGCTATATTTATGTTAACCAAAAGAATCATCTGTGCTCACAACCATGGTCAATGAGCATGCCTTTGTATACAAAAGGCTTCATAACTATTCCGTCAAACTTTTGCATAGCTTAATTTTGATCACTCGCCTATAACTGCATACACCAAGTCACCAACTAACATAGTTGCCAATGATAGTTCAACAATTAATACTGCTATATTTGTGTTTGATACTGTGAAAGGCACCCTGTTTCAGTGGGTACTACAAAATCCATCCCTTTGATACTTGCAGTGTAGAATTCAAAAGAAATTGTCATTTAGCAATCAGGACGATCAAGTATGTGGAAAGATACATGTAACAGCATCCAGAAGCAAGTGGAATAGATGACATACGCACTATGCAAAAAACAAACTACAAATGCGTCAATTCAGGGCTGGGAACAATAAAATCGTGCACGAACAAGCAACACTTAATTCGACAAAAGGACAAGCAATACTTACAATAGGGTGAGCTAACAATTCCCCGAAGTTGTAGATGTTGTCCCCCAGCAAGGCTGCAAGGGAAAGGTCAAATGCCAAGTCCTGTTTCAAGACAATAGGTATCAAATATAAATAGAAATAACAACCATGGCACATTTCAGGCTATATAAAAGAAAGGACTGAATAAAACACATTCTTCTGCTGTACAATCGATGAAATTGTTAACTGCAAAACTTACCAGCTTGAATGACTCTGAGAGAGACCCTACGGTTGTGTAGGCCAGATAGAGAAGTGCGTTCTTATAGAACTCAGCAAACTCTTGGAGCGACTTATGGTACTGAGACGATATCCAGTAGAAGCTAGCGTGGACCGTAGGATCCACATCAGTCATGCCATCCAGGGTGGTCTTCCCTTCCTCCAGCAGGTTCTTGCACTCCTTGTGGTTCCCTTTGTCGAGGTGAATTGCCGCGATCTGCATCTTGACGTGAAGGATAGGCTCATTGATCCGCAGCTCCCTGGTCTCGCGAAGCTTGGTGATTATCCCCTCAAGGAAGGTGATGGCGGCGTCCTTGTCGGGATATTGGCGCGAGGCTATGACGGCGAACTGGGCGAGTTTGAGCAAATTGATCTTTGTTTCGAAATCGGAGATGAAGTTGTTGTAGAGCTGTATGAGCGTGTCGCCAGTCTGCAGAATAAACAGCAATTGCCGTGGGGACCAAATCAGACCCAAAATAGCGCTCGAAATCGAATTGGAGCATGTGAGGCGCATGAGTTGCTCGCATGCCAATTAACGGCGCATCTGGAGCCTGCATCTAAATCTAGGTTCTAGGTTCTAGGTTCTAGAGGGAAGGGGGGGGAGCGGAGAAGGTAGTGGAAGGGGGTAGGTACCTGTGCGGCCGGGATCTGGAGGAATTGGTCGAGCTTGAGGGTGAGCTGGTGCCAGAGCTTGCGCTGGTAGAGGTCGGCGAGGTCGGCGTACCAGTCGGCGAGGTCCGGCCGCGCCTGCCGCTGCGCCTCCACGTACTGCAGCGCCATGGACGACGGCGAGGGTGGGCCTGAATCTGAAGAAGCCTTTTCCGTTAGGGTTTGGGGAGGGGGAGGGCGACAACCACCGCCAACTAGAACAAGAGCAATGCGGCGAGGCGAGGCGAGGCGAGGAAGACGAAAGTAAAACCCTAGTTTTTTCGGACGATATAAACGAGAAGGGAAATTGGACTAGGCGGCAGCAGCAGCAGTAGCTCACCGTGCGACGGATACTTGCCGTGGAACGGAAGGGACCCGGATGGAAATCAATCTACGGGTACGGGTGGAAGAAGCCGAGCCGGACGGAGGCGACGCCAGCAAGAGAAGGAGGGGCGGAGACGTGTCATCGCAGCCTATATTGCCCAGCCAGCCCAACGAGGGCACAAGCAGCCCGGCCCGATGTGCTCACAGCTATTAATAACTAACCCTAATAATAAAAATTTAAGGGTCCGTTTGTTTGGTGAGATGACTAGTTAGACAATAGGATGACGTAGGCGGACTGTAAGCCTTTAAATATTATACTTCCTCCGTCCGGAAATACTTGTCGGAGAAATGCATAAAAATGAATGTATCTAGAACTAAAATACGTCTAGATACATCCATTCCTCCGACAAGTATTTCCGGACGGAGGGAGTATTTTAAATAAGTTGTAGGAGAGAGAAGGAAAGCAGACTACTGATTAACAGCCGGCTGCAACACACACTCCTAGGCATGTTGTGAGAGAATGGGGTGAGTCATGTATCAAAAAAGTACTCGTATATATTTATATGCAACTATTGTACTTGCCGGCTATAAACTTTGTTATAGAATGATGTGGCAAACCATATAGCCAGCAGCTGGCTATACTATTAACCATGCTCTAGGGTCACCCTTTGCAAAAGTCATTCTCATCTTCCCCGGCGCTGACAAATGGTGGATTGCATGTGCGCCACTTATCGCAGCATGAGAGTTTTTTTTCTAGATTCGTTTATTTAAAACGTTTCATCTCTTGAACAATGTGTCCAAATCCCGAACTGTTTTCGCCGGTGGATTTCTCGGGTTGAGATCTTTGAAACTATATCTTTTTTTCAAGAGTACGTAAATTGCGTACCTTAGCTTTATAGAAGAGAGAAAACAATGTACAAGAGTGTTACAAGCACAACCAACGGTCACAAGCCGACCGAGGCCACGCAAAAAGTCCAACTCCACACACTATGTTAACTCCTCATAAACGGTTTCAACTCCACGCCCTCCCGCTATCGCCCAAGTGCGAAGCTCATCTAGGATCCTATTCACCAGGTCAGTAACCGACATTAGTGTGGCCACCGAGCGGAACACATGATCATTCCTTTGCTTCCATAAGTGCCAACTCACTAGCATCACCAAACTATCAAAAGCTTTGCGGTTTTCCTTGTCAAGTCATTTTCGGGTATTGCCCCACCAAGATTCTAAATTGTCGTTCACTGCCGGTGTTAGGGCCGGCACAACCCTCGTGCTGGATAGGATCTTGTGCCACACTTAGGCGAGTAGATGCACTGGACAAGTAGATGATTAACATTATCCTCTTCCTGACCACAAAGGTAACATGGCGAGGGGCTATCTTGCAACCCGTGTCGAAGCCTCCGATCGTATGTCCATATTCGATGTTGAATAGCAAGCCACATGAAAATCTTGCAAGTGAGGGATGCCCAGCACTTCCATATCCACCGTGCATAGGTCACACTGATCGCGCCTTTGAAGAGCATTTGGTAAGCGGAGGTCGAAGTGTATACTTGCTTGGAGTTCCAGGGCCAAACTGCCTCATCTTGCTCGGTGGGATTGAGCTGCGCGGTAATAGCAATCTCCCAGAGCCTGATCAATTGAACTATCTCCTCCGTGGAAAGCTCGCCTGGGATATCTGTGGTCCGGTGGTGGTTGAGCAGTCCATCGTGCATTGTCTGCTTGTTCACTGTTTGCATGCGAACCTTGCCCCAGATGCTCGGAGCAATCTCCCTGGCTGTCACTCCTTCCATCCATCTATCTTTCCAAAACATCACCTTATTTCCTTCCCCAAGCTTCTAGTGAACCAGACTATCAAAGGCCACCTGAACTTGTGGATCCTTTGCCATCGGAAGCCCATGCCACGGTCTGCTCGAATCAGTACGCCTAAGCCACTCCCATCGCAATCTTAGGGCCAGGCCTTGACGGTGTAGGCCAAGGAGCTCGGGTCCACCTAGCTCTTTGGGCCTGCATACTCTTTGCCAGGCCACTAGGCACTTCCCTCCATGGATCACTTCTGATCCTTCCCAAAAAAATGCTCTGCAACGTTTGTTCACTTGCTCGATAGCCCATTTGGGAGCATCTGCAATAAATAAGATGGTACGTGGGGCGCGCCATCACCACGTCGTGCACAAGAACCAGACATCCTGCTCTAGTGATCAGTACCTTCTACCAACCTGGCATGAAGTTAAGCACACTGTCCACAACTGGCTGCCACTCCGAGCGCGTCAATTGCCATATTGAAAGTTGCAGCCCCAAGTACTTGCAGGGGAAGGACTCCATGCTCCATGGCATAGCACCCTGGACCAGCTCCTTATCGCCATCCTCGTCTCTGATCATGATGGCCATGGATTTTGCATAGTTGATGTGCAGACCCGAAGCATTCCCAAAGATGTGTAGAGCTTCCTTGACAAACCTGAGATCTGAGATGGTGGGCCTGATGAAAAGGACGACGTCGTCCGCATAGATAGAGAGCCACTGTATGGGAGTGCAACCTGGCATTCTGCTTAGCACGTTGCACTCCTGGGCTCTTGTGATGAGGGATGTTAGGACATCCATAGCAATGACAAACAGAAGCGGCGAGAGCGGGTCTCCCTGCCACAGCCCTTGGGCGTGCGAGAATTTTTGCCCCGCATGTCCATTAACCACCACTCGAGAAGAGGCCGAAGAGAGTAAAGTTGCAACCCAGGACAGCCAAGTATCCGAAAACCCCTTGGCACGTAGAACCTCAAATAGGAACGGTCAAGACAAAGTGTCAAACGTTCCCAAGATATCCAACTTTAGCATGACTCCTTTCGCTCGCCGGCGATGGAGGGACCGAGCCACTTGTCTGACGAGCATGAAATTGTCGTGTAGATTCCTCCCCTTGATGAATGCCGATTGATTGGTTTGGACGAGCTCATTCATACGTGGCCGCAATCTGTTGGCGAGGATCTTGGAACCGATCTTGGGCAAGCTATGAACCAGGCTAATGGGTCGGAAGTCCCCCACACGGCACGTGCCAGCCTTTTTGGGAGTAAGTGTGATCAAGGCTTGATTTAGTCTTCCAAAGCCGCGACCGTTGCCTAGAAACAGATGGTGGAGAGCTGCCATCAGGTCACCTTTGATAATACTCCACGCCTTCTGAAAGAAAAGGTCGATAAAGCCGTCCGGCCCTGGCGCGCGATCCGCTGGCATTTCTTTGATCGTGGCCCACGCCTCATCCTCCGTGAAAACCATGTCCCGATCCATCAGATTGATAGGCTGGATCTCTAGGAAGTCCAAGTCGATGGAGTTCTCATGCCCTCTCGCCGTACCCAATAGGTCTTTATATGTTTGAAAAAAGATTTGCTCCTTGCCGAGTTGGTCTGTAATCAGATTTCCGTCGTGCATGACGGCCGATATGAAAATTTTCACCTTCCTTCCATTGGCCACGAGATGGAATAATTTGGTACTGGCGTCTCCCTCCTGTAGCCATCTTATGTGAGACCTTTGCCTAGCAATCGTACGCTCGAGCGAGGCCAGACCCAGAGCTACAAGCTTAAGCGTTCTGCGCAACCACCTCTCCCCTTCCGTGAGCAAGCGTCACTCCTGTGCCACGTCAAGCTGGAAGATGATCCAGTTAGCCATAGCAATTTGTAGCTTGACGTTACCGATCCTCTTTTGTCCCCAGGCAGTAAGATACCGGGTAGTGTTCCTGAGCAGCGCGTCAAGTCGTTTGAACGGATCTTGAATATTAGTGTCACAAACCCAAGCCTCCTTGACCGCATCTTCAAATCCGTCAAGCCTAGTCCAGAACACCTCGAATCTGAATCGTCACTGCGGGTGTATGTGCTCATTCAAAGCAAGATGCAACGGGCAGTGATCCGAAGCCGACGTAGACAAGGCTTGGAGCAAGCAGTCCGGATACTCAAGCCCCCAGTCCACCGAGACAAGCGCCTTGATTATTTTTGTTAGGGTGGGAACCTCCCTTCCGTTGCTCCATGTAAACGCACGCCCATGCATATACAACTCCTTGAGCCCATTGCCATCAACAAACTGACAGAATCTATGCATCATCCTCCTGTCCAGGAGAGAGTTGTTTTTATCTAAGGCTTGGAGTATCATGTTAAAGTCGCCAATCACCATCCAAGCACCCGAACACAGCTCCCTCCTAACTGCGAGCTCCTCAAGGAACAACGTCTTCTCCTGATCCTCCTGTGGTCCATAGACCGTTGTGAGCCACCAAGGCGTACCATCAATTGGAGAAACATACCCTGTGATGCAATGTGTGTCTCTGACACAGTTTGAAATGTTCACCAACACCGAATCCCAAGCTAAAAGAATCCCACCCCTCATGTCTGAAGCCGGCAGGAAGTAAAACCCATCATATGAAGGACCAAGGCATTGCATAACAGTAAATGTGTTGATACAAGCTAGCTTAGTCTCCTGGATACAAAAAATAGTCGGGTGTGCCGAGTCCGCAAATTCACATAGCGCCTTCTTCTTCGCCGGGCTGTTCAAGCCGCGCACATTCCAACACACCAACTACAGTTTGATAGACGACATGATGTTGATGTAGAACTCCATCGCTTGCCATTTAGGCAAGCAATGCCACCCTCGGGGCATCCTCCTGGCCAAGAACGAGAGGGATAGCTTTGCTGAATATGGAAGCAATCGCTCGTAGCTGTGGCTCCTGGATCGATGAGTCGAACATCTGCCGAAGCTGCCCTAGTGCCTCATCAGTAATAGCCAATCCTTTCGGCGAGATGCCAAGCGCCTTGAGAAGAACCGTCTCTGCCGCCGTCGCTTTAGACTTCCTTGGTGCATTCACTGTCGCGGATCGGGTGTTGCAGCGTGGCGTGTATTCTGGTCCTGGGCTCTTCCCTCGCACAACTTCAATCTCCTTAAGTAGCGGTGGTGCTAGTTTTTTCAAAAGGCCCGTGTAGAAAGCCTTTATGTTGGCTACCACGATCTGCTCCTTGGGTGGTAGGAGAACATCGCTGGGAACATGGGGTACGTGCATGCGCACATCAACATCCATGCAACCTGCACAGTCCCCACGACGTGACCCCTCCATGCAATCCCTCTCCTCCCCACCAACCTCTTTCTGCCTCGTAGTGCTCTCTCCATCTGGGCCCACAGCCCCCACCTTCGCATGCAAGATAGTGGGGGGGGAAGCAATTCTTCCACCGGGTCCTACCCAGGTGCCTATCCTGGTCCGGTGATAAGGATCTCGAATGCTCCGTGCTTTGCACCTCGCACACTGGCCCACTCACCTGGGGACGGGTTTGACCGGTCTCCACAATGGTCTGATCTTCCACTTGTTGTCCCGCTGGGCCTTCCTCCGGTCCCGCAGTGGTAGCCGAAGCTGCAGCCTCAGCCAGGTTCAAAACGACATTAGCTGGCCCGCTCTCCAAGGGCAAGGACACAACATATTCCGTGGCGATCCCCACGCTCTGCCCCACAATGGTCTCGTTGGCCATCTCCTACCGCCCACATGCGCCAACCTCGGGATTCGCTGAACCATCCACGGCGGCATATGCTGCCTTTTCAAGCACGCTAATAGGAAGGGGGGAGACTGATCTACTACAGGGGAAAGCGCTCGTGGGGCCGTTGCCACCACCAACTCCTGGCCCAAATCAGCCGTCCCAGGATTGTCTGCGGTCGGGCGCACCGGATCCGCAGTGGCCAAGGACCCCTCCTGGTGGCCCAACACGTGCGCCGCCGCCGCGACCACTGGGCTCGCCGGCATAGGGGTAGGAAGCCCGGCCGCCGGCGAAACAGAGTGCCCCATCCGCAACGGTGAGGCAACACGAGCGCCAGCCGCGCCCATAGGTGGAATACGCCAATCGGAAGGCCCCACGCGCCCCATTAGAGCCTGACAGTACACGCCACCGACGGCACCTCCCGCCGGCGCGCCACCCTGGGCATCCTAACTCCGCGCTTCCGAGGAAGCACACGCCATTCTTCGCTTCCCAAAAAACTGCCCGAATCTCCCGGCAGGCCGCTCTGTCCGCTCCCATCTGAGCTCGGCGGCCGCAGCCATCCCTCTGGCCCAGCGTGCTCTCCAACCCTCCCAATGTGGATGATCGTCTTGTACTCCAGCAGCTGATGGGAAGTTGGCCGGCGACGCCGTGGGGTTGAACTCCACCTCCGGCTCCGGCACCCACAGTCTTCTCGCCACCGGCACCTCCTCAGGGTTAACGCACCATGCCCGGAGCTTGAATAGGGAGAGGTCCTCGCGGCTGGCTGTCTCTGCTACCAGGCTCTCCACCAGGCAGCCTGAGCCCAGGAGCTCTGCAACCGTGTCCCTCATCCAAACATGAGAAGGCACTCGCTCAATCATCAGATCCACCTGAGAGCGCATCACTTTGGTCACCGCTTGGGCTTGCCGCAGCCAAGGCCGAAAGAACAACTTGAAGAAACCATGCTCAATGGAGTCCGCTGTCAGGGCCTGGTTCTTGAGCTCTGGAGCCGCAAAGACCACAAGAAAAGCCTTTGGGAGGAACTTATGAACTGAAAACTTGTGCCTGGGAATATCCAAATGAGATGCGATAGCCTCTACCGCCTCCACAGACGAGACCGCAGGCCTGGAACCACCAATGTATGCAACCACCGCCGTCCTAAGACGCCGCTCCATGTCATCCATCTCTTGCGTCCGTGAGATGATGCAGACGTCCATGGCCGCCGAAGCAGCGCCAACCAGGCTCTCGTGGGTATGGTGTCGACCGGGACTGACGAGGGCCTCCCCTGAGGAGAGACTTTCCTAGTCGCTGGTGATAGCCTATGCGCGAGCCCTGCTGGCGGCTGCTGCTGACCAGTCCGCGCCACCTTGGCCATGGCCTCACGCTGGAGTTCCTTCTCCGGCCGTGGTCTCCGAGGATGCGAGCACACCGAGGAGATGTGACCTTCAAGCCCGCAATGGAAGCAAAGAGGCTGAAAAGTGCAATCTTCCCTGTGGTGCCCTTCCCTGAAGCACCGGAAGCAAAGACCAAAAATATCCGGCGGGATCTCATGCCGCTCCTGCGAAGATGCTGGCGAACGCAACCTAGGATGCTCCACCGTCGCGAGCTGCCTCTGCCGAAGCTCCCACTTCTGGCGATGCCAAAGCGCCTTGAGCGTGGGGCCTGTCCTTCTCCATGGAGCCGCTGTAGCCGCTCCCACAGTCGGATCCGCAACCACCAAGCCGGCACGGGGAGGCGTGCCCGTGGAGGAGTCCGCAGAGCCCGGTGACTCAGAGAGACCGAGGCCGGACACCACAGGCTGCAAGCGGGAGGAGATCGAGCCCTGGCTGCTAATAACCCACAAGTATAGGGGATCGCAACAGTTTTCGAGGGTAGAGTATTCAACCCAAATTTATAGATTCGACACAAGGGGAGCCAAAGAATATTTGAAGGTATTAGCAGCTAAGTTGTCAATTCAACCACACCTGGAGATTAATTATCTGCAGCAAAGTGATTAGTAGCACAATAGTATGATAGTTTTGATGGTAGCAGCAGTAGTAATAGTAATAGTAACAATGATAGCAGTGATATTGCAGCAGTAACGATAGCAGTAGCAGTAGTAGTAACTTAGCAACAGTAGTAGTAACTTAGCAAGAACAATATAAGATAAATTCGCAGGCATTGGATCGATGACTCGTTGGATGATATTCATCATGAGACAGTTATAACCTAGGGCGATACGGCACTAGCTCCAGTTCATAAATATAATGTAGGCATGTATTCCGCAAGTAGTCATACGTGCTTATGGAAAGAACTTGCATGACATCTTTTGTCCTACCCACCTGTGGCTGCGGGGTCCTATTGGAAACTAAGGGATATTAAGGCCTCCTTTTAATAGAGAACCAGAACAAAGCATTAGCACACAATGAATACATGAACTCCTCAAACTACGGTCATCACCGGGAGTGGTCCAGACTTCTGTCACTCCGGGGTTGCCGGATCATAACACGTAGTAGGTGACTATAACTTGCAAGATCAGATCTAGAACATGGATATAAAGGTGATAACATAAATGGTTCAGATCTGAAATCATGGCACCCAGGCCCAAAGTGACAAGCATTAAGCATGGCAAAGTCATAGCAACATCAATCTCAGAACATAGTGGATACTAGGGATCAAGCCCTAACAAAACTAACTCGATTACATGATAAATCTCATCCAACTCCTCACCGACCAGTGAGCCTACAAAGGAATTACTCACACCCGGTGGGGAGCATCATGGAATTGGCGATGGAGATGTGTTGGTGATGACGAAGATCGAAGATCCCCCTCTCCGGAGCCCCAAACGGACTCCAGATCTGTCCTCTCGAGGAAGAACAAGGCTTGGTGACGAGTCTGTCTCGTGAAACGCGATAATTCTTTCTCCTAGATTTTTTCTGGAAATATGGGATTTTATAGCGTCGGTTTGGAGGTCGGCAGGGCCACTAGGTGGGCAGCACCCACCTGGGTGCGCCTGGGGGGGGGGGGGGCTGGCGCACCCTGGTGGGTTGTGCCTACCCAGGTGCCCCCCTTAGGTCCATCGTGGCTCCAAAAATTCTCTTTTATTGTATAAAAAATCCTCGCAAAGTTTCGTTCCATTCCGAGAACTTCTATTTCTCCACAAAAACAACACCATGGTAGTTCTGTTGAAAACAACGTTAGTCCGGGGTTAGTTTCATTCAAATCATGCAAATTAGAGTCCAAAACAAGAGTAAAAGCGTTAGGAAAAGTAGATACGTTGGAGACGTATCAACTCCCGCAAGCTTAAACATTTGCTTGTCCTCAAGCAATTCAGTTGATGACACAACATAAAAGTAAATGGATAGTCCCTTCGCAGAGGGAAGCAGTGATTTGCAGAGGTGGCAGAGCTCATGTTTTTGAAACAGAGGTAAATGATATTTTGAGACATGCACCCTTCTTATTCACTTCACGACCATCAGTTATCAATATCTTCCATGCTAAGCACGCTAGTGACGGTTCCCAAGCGGAAATGTAAAGGTTATGACTCCATTGGGAGTTTTTGTTTGATTATTTGTAAGCTCTTTTCTTTTTGCAGTTTGGGACTGCGCATCCCTATTACCGCCCTTTATCTCGTGCGATGGCGAGTGAATAAACACTCGACCTGGGAATAACCCGCTTAGCATGGAAGATACTGACTACCTCCTGTCATTCCATGAAAGATCCAGGCACACAAAAGGATATTTATTTGAAATTTTTAGAGGTGGCACATGCAAATTTACTTAGGACGGCAGGGTAATACCGCATATAGGTAGGTATGGTGGACTCATGTGGAATAACTTGGGTTTCAGGTTTTTGGATGTACAAGTAGAGTTCCCACTTAGTACAGGCGAAGGCTAGCAAATAGGTTGAGAAGCGTCCAGCTAGAGAGCAACAACGGTCATGAACATGCATTATGCATAAGTAACATTGGATACTAGCATGAGTAGGATATGAACACCATGAACATAAATATCATGGAGGCTATGTTGGTTTTGGTTCAACTACATGCATGAACATGTGCCAAGTCAAGCCACTCAAACATTCAGAGGAGGATACCATATCATCATACTACATAACAATCATTTTAACGCAATGTTGATATCCAAGATAAGTCATTATTCACTTCTAGATACTTATGCATGGCATGAGAAACTATAATCTCTAGTTGTCATTGCAAACATGTTTGATCATAATAGGCTGAAGCATGGGTACTAGGTTAAGCATATTTACAAAAATAGAACAAGTCGAGTTCATACCCGTTTCTCTCTGCCACGGCCAGTTCATCTAATATCGTCATTATTGCCTTTCACTTGCATGACCGAACGATTTGAAAAAATAATAGTGCGAGAGTGTCGTGGACTAAGCTGGAATGTGCAAACATTTTATTCAAAAGGAGAAGACAAGGTAATATGGGCTCTTTGTTAGATCAACATAATGCAAATGAGAGCCACTCAACATTTTCATCGTGGTCTTCTCCTTGGTATGAGTCGATAAAAGAAAAAGAAATTAAGAGAAACACACTGAAATATTTTTGAAGTTTTTGGTTTTTTCGAAAGCAAGCAAATGAAAAAGGGAAAAAGCAAAAATGAGGAAAACTATTTACACAGGAAAGCTCCCAACAAGAAAAAGAAGAACAAAGAAATCTTTTTGGGTTTTCTTTTAGTGCTACAACAATTTAAACTAAAAAGAAAAATTGAAAAAGAAGCAAGAAACATATTTTTGGATTTTCTCAAAGTTTTTCAAACACACAAGAAGAAAGCAAGAAAAATAATTTAAGCGTGGATGATACAATGAAGAAGTATGGACACCGACAACTGGAATGAAATGTATGAACATGAATGTAATGTCGGTGGGAATACGTGCTCCCCCAAGCTTAGGCTTTTGGCCTAGCTTGGTAATCACCGGTCATAGAAGCCGTGAGGTTCGATGTTGAAGTGCTGGGGAGCAGGCACCATAGGGTCCCGCTGTTGTGGCTCCGCCTGTGCTGCCGCCGGGTTGTTCCGGTAAGCGACAATGTCCTCAGGCATAACTATGTATCCGTTCCTGGCAACATAATCAAACAAAGTAGGTGCAGGCAAGGGGATAACATCACGAGTAGTCTCACTAAAAACTAAATTATAAGGTAAGTTAAGATCAGGGCTATTGACATCAAGAAAATGATGATCCAACATAGATGCTCTGTCAAGGTAAACCTCGGGCAAGGGGTGATCATGTTGGCGTATCTGCACATTGAAGTGAGTAGTCAAACGAGTAGCGTAAATGCCCCCATGTATTTTACCCTTGAATCTGTTAAAGTGGAGGCGACGTGCCACAATAGCTCCCAAGCTAAAAGCGTTGTCGCCATAAAGTGCGCGACGTAAAACAACAAAGTCTAGGGTGCTAAGTGAACCCACCTTCTCTCTCGCTAACAAGCACTTTGCGATAAGTAAAGCAAAATAATGCATGGCAGGAAACTGCAAGCTAGCGGTAGTGGTGGCCGACACTCCTCTCTCATCCCCCACTGTTAGAGTATGGTAGAAACCATCAAACTCTGAGGGCCTAGGCTCTACCAAACCCCCATCAGAAGGAAGCATGCATATGTCACAAAATTCAGTAAGTGGAATTTGGCGGGGTTCAACATATAAGTTAAAAGACACCTCAGGAGGATTATTCCTAGAACGAAACTGAAAGTTCTGCACAAAGGAGTTTGTGAGGAGATGATATTGTTCGCATTCAGCTGCGACGAAGTTGGTGAGGCCGGCATTAGCAGCATATTGGTTGAACTCTTGGATCCATGAAATCATTGTCCGCCCACTCACACGGCCATAGTTCCACCAACCTCGAGGTATGAAGATCATTGTCAGAGGACTGCCCAATAACCCCCTTGGAGTTATTCTTGGAAGCAAACTTCCTGAAGATATTCAACTTTTTCCTATGAACAAAATTCTAAAAAATTTAGTCCACAAAATTTTTCTCAACAAAATTGATAGCAACTACTCATAGGGATGTATAGAGGCCATAACAAGCACTCAAACTACTTAGAACTCTAAGAATTCAACATGCAAGCTCATCTACAACAGCACCAAGAGTAGCTAATTATTCAAAATATAAACCACTAAAACAAAAATTAATTGGACACATGGAGGAGTCACATACCAAGCAACAAATCCCCGAAACAGTTTCGGAAACGGAGCTTCGAGCAAAGAGATCGAAATCCGCGGTCTCATGAGCAAGAACACGAGAGAGAGAGTGTGTTGGTGATTTTTTTTTCTGGGTGAATGGAGTGGTGTGGGAGCAAGAAGTAAGTGAGGGGGCCCACCAGGTGGGCAGCACCCACTAGGGTGCGACTGCGGGTGCTGGCGCGCCCAGGTGGGTTGTGCCCACCTGGAGCACCTCCGTCAGGTGTTATTTGCACTAGAAATTCATAAATATTCAGAAAAAAATTCATGTCAGGTTTCTAGAGCATTCTGAGAACTTTTATTTTTGGGTTAATTTTTTTATTGCACAGAAAAAGCAGAAAACAGATAAGGCATGGCATTTTATTTCATTTAGCTAATAAAAACAGAAAACAAAAGGTAGGGACAGAAGGTAGTGCTTACTAAATTCATCAACTCCATACCTCTCAAAAATGATCCATTAATAAGGTTGATCAGGTCTTATTAACAACCACTTTCGATTAGCATGAAACCGAAGAACTTTCGTAAATCAATAAGTTACCTCAATGGGGATATGAATGTCCCCAGCAATAAGCATTTCATATTTCTTTTTTACAGTAGGTAAAGGTAGTTGAAAACTTCCAATAGTGATTGTCGAAGATTTTTCAATAACATAATATCATTCACTTGGAATTGTCTCTTCGGAAAGTGCACCGTATGCTCATTGCCATTGATATGAAAAGTGACCTTGCTTTTATTGCAATCGATCACAGCCCCTACTGTATTCAAGAAGGGTCTACCAAGGATAACCGACATGTTTTCATCCTCGGGCATCTCAAGTATAATAAAGTCAGTCTAAATAGTAACATTAGCAACAACAACGGGCACATCCTCACAAATATCGATAGGTATGGCAGTTGATTTGTCAGCCATTTGCAATGATATTTCAGTAGGTGTGAGTTTAATCAAATCAAGTCTTTTATATAAAGAGAAAGACATAACACTACAACCAGCTCCCAAATCACATAAAGCAGTTTTCACATAGTTTCTTTTGATGGAGCAAGGTAGTTGGTATTCCCGAATCTCCAAGTTTTTTAGGTACTCCATCTTTGAAAATGTAATTAACAAGCATAGTGGAGATTTCAGCTTCCGCTATTTTTCTCTTATTGGTAATGATGTCTTTCATGTACTTTGCATAAGGAGGCATTTTCAAGATATCAGTCAAGCGAGTGCGTAAAAAGACTGGCCTAATCATTTCAGCAAAGTGTTCAAATTCTTCATTATCTTTCTTTTTAGTTGACTTAGGTGGAAAGGGCATAGGCTTTTGAACCCATGGTTCTCTTTCCTTTCCATGTTTTCTAGCAACAAAGTCTCTTTTATCATATCTTTTATTATTAGGTTGTGGGTTATCAAGATCAACAACTGGTTCTATCTCAACATCATTATCTGGTTCTTTATCGTTAGGTTGAGTGTTTCCATGAACCTCATCATTATATTTTTCATTATCAGAAGGTGAGTGTTCATTACCAGATTGAGTTTCAGCATCAGAGGTAGAAACTTCATTATCATTATCAGGAGGTTTTTCTATTTCAGGTTCACTAGAGGCATGCAAAGTCTTATCATTGTTCTTCTTCTTTTTTTTAGAAGAACTAGGTGTAGTGGTGTTGTTCCTTTGAGAATCTTGTTCAGTTCTCTTTGGGTGTCCCTCAGGATAAAGTGGTTCCCGAGTCATTTTACCTCCTCTAGTTGCTACTCTAACAGCAAAGTCACTTATATTATTGTTCATTTCATCAAGTAACTCTCTTTGAGATTTATCAACTTGTTCTAATTGAGTTTGAACCATAGAGGCATGTTTTCCTACACCTCTAACATCATTTGAGATTCTAAATAACAAGTCACTTAAGCGAGCAATCATATCAGAGTTGTATTTCAATTGTTTCATAACATTTGCATTGAAGTGATCTTGCTTTCTAATGTAATTATCAAACTCATAAAGGCATTGACTAGGATGTTTATTACGAGGATCATCACTATCATTTAATTTCATTAAAGATTTTACCTCTACCACCTTGGGTGGTGGTGGTGCTTCAAGCCCATGTATTTCTTCGATAGGTGGTAAATTTTTAACATCCTCGGCCTTAATACCTTTTCCTTCATAGATTTCTTTGCCTCTTGCATATCTTCAGGACTGAGATATAAGATACCCCTCTTCTTCTGAGTGGGTTTAATAGGTGCTTCAGGAGGAGTCCAATCATCATAATTTTTCAATATGTTATTCAATAATTCCTCAGCTTGCTCAATAGTTTGTTCCCTGAAAACACAACCAGCACAGCTATCTAGGAAGTCCCTAGAAGCATTGGTTAGTCCATTATAGAAGATATCAAGTATTTCATTTTTCTTAAGAGGATGATCAGGCAAATCATTAAGCAATTCGAGAAGCCTCCCCCAAGCTTGTGGGAGACCCTCTTCTTCAATTTGCGCAAAGTTAAATATTTCCTGCCAGGCAGCTTGTTTCTTATGAGCAGGGAAATATTTTTCAGGGAAGTAATAGATCATATCCTGGGGACTACGCACACAACCAGGAGCAAGAGTATTGTACCAAGCTTTAGCATCACCCTTTAATGAGAACAGAAATAACTTGAGAATATAGTAATAGCGAATTTTCTCATCATGAGCAAAAAGGATAGCTATATCACTCAACTTAGTAAGATGTGCCACAACAGTTTCAGTTTCATAACCATGGAAAGATCAGATTCAACCAAAGTGATTAACTCTGGGTCGACATAGAATTCATAATCCTTATCAGCAATAATAATAGGTGAAGTAGCAAACTCAGGATCACATTTCATTTTAGCATTCGCAGATCTTTCTTTGTACTTGCATAGTAATTTCTCTAGATCATCTCTATCCTTACAAGCAAGAATATCTCTAGTTGCCTCCTTAGTCATAGTATAACCTTCCGGTACCTTTGGCAATTCATATCTAGGAGGAGTAGTTTTAGTAGGTGTTTCAGTAGCTTCAGTTTCAAGTTCATCATCAGATTCAACAATATCATGTTGTCTTACTCTAGCATTTTGTTCATCAAGAAATTCACCTAGTGGCACATTATCATAAAGCAAGGTACTAGCATCATCATGAGTAGCATTCATAGCAGAAGTAGCATCATCAATAACTTGCGACATATCAGAATTAATAGCATGTTGTGGAGTTGCAAGTTTACTTTTAACAGAAGGTGAATCTAAAGCAGAACTAGATGGCAATTCCTTACCTCCCACTGGTGCGTGTCGGTCCTAAACAAACAATTTTTAACCCCTTTCCGCGATGGCATTTGGAACCGTCGCCAAGTGAGTGTGGGCGATAGGGGGGTCCTTCCCAAACGACCCAGAAACCGTCGGGGATAGGGAGCCTTGATGCATACAGTTGTCCCTATATAACCATTTCCGATATCTCGAATATCCCAAACGCTTCATCCTTGCTACTCGTTTGTGCTCGCATTGCCATCGCAGTCGGAGTTTTGTGGTTTTGCCTAAAACCAGGCAGATTCCAGGCACGGGAGTTTTCCAGGCAGATTCTAGGTATGGGAGTTTTACGATGCCTGGCACATCACAAACAGTTCATGATTATAAACCGTGTACAATAGGTAGACAATCACACACATTTAGTTTTCCTGCATCGTATGTGATAGTGTCTGACATCACACACGCTTTGCAAACGGCAACTCGCTTGCACATGTTTCCTCTCTATGATCCGTCTCGGATTATGGTGTATATCGTAAACGTTTGTATTTTACCAATCGTGTGTGCCGTAATGACCTACACAATGTAATTTCGCCCTAATTTAATTGTCGCTATTTAAAATTTTACCTAATTTAAACTTGAAAATAGGCTATAGCTTTATTCATATCCATCAGGTTCAAACAACCAATGCATTATTCGATTCACAGGTACATATGTTTGAGAATTACATAAGCACCAAATAAATAATGATGTACCGGGGTTCTATACTTGTACTATTACAGATGGTAAAGAAAGAGGTGATAGATATTCCAGTTGCTGAACAAGGTGAAGCGGAATGACCCTATTGTGCTCTCCTGGATGCAGAAGGCATGCATGACTCTAGTCCAACACCTTGTGATGGTCGGCCGCCAATCATGTAGTTTGAGAGGTAATATTGAGTAAACTGCTTCAGGATCCACTGCAAAACAAAAAAAGATTCAGATATTGTCATCTAACACAACTCATAACGCGCAGTAAAAAGAAGGCTACAGGGTTCTTACTTACCATCCCGCGGTTCATTGTTGTCTTGCATAAAGTGTAAACAAATAGTTCGATTGACATCTTTTGACCCATTTTAATAACAATCTTTATCAGTTTCCTCACTTGATGCTGGTTCATGAATATCTCATTGCCCATACGCAAAAAGGGTCGAAGTGTGGATCTTTGGCAATGATATTTGTACCTAAAAGCACCAGGTTAATATTAGAAGCTAAACAACAATTAAAAAATGATGTAGTACAACACTCCATCCATCCCATTATATAAGATTTTATTACATGCATATATAGACATCATCAGAACATTAAGGTAACACTATTCCTTGTTGCTATGTAGCCTGGATTGCATATTTAGTCATTCAATACAATGCATGTTGCTAAACAACAATTGAAAAACGAAAAGGCATGTTAACTGCAATATCCTTAATAACAACCAAATATCGTAATTCATAGTGGTATTGTTGAAACTGTTATTGATGAAATTGAATTGCGTGGCAAATAGTTGCACATATAGAGCATCACATTGTGGAGAACTGAAATAAACAAGTCATAAGGACATCTCTAGGCGATCCTTAAAAAGTTAAAGGACTAAACCCTTAGTGGATCCCCTAAACTTTTTGGCCTTTTCTAGTCGATCCCCTAAACTTAAGATTGTAAACTTCAATTTAATCAAGTTCAAAGCAGGTTCGACTGAAAGCATAAATTCAAACATAAACATAGATAGTTTTGCATAACCGAACATAAAGCATAAATTTAAACTAAGCTAAACTACTTTCGGTCGAAGTAGAGGTCGAGCCAATCCTTCCTTGTCATGTACGGTGTGCCACGAGCCGGGTCCGGGCCAGTACCATCGTCGGGGTCGTTGGGGAAGGCACTCCTCCACTCGTCGATGTCGATCTCCTCTTCCTCGGGGCCCACCTCAACGCCCTCCGCACCACTGTCGCCGCTGCCTTCAACCTCGTCATCAGAGGAGAGCGTGATAACCTCGTCGCCCTCCGCGCCGCCGTCCTTGCCGCCTTCGACCTCGTCATCGAAAGATAGCGCGATAACCGCACCACCCTTCGCGCCGGCAAAGCTCGCCCGCTCCGCCTCCATGAGCTCCGGGTCCTGCTGGCGGAGCTCTTGCATGTAGGCCTTGTCGGCGGCCTCGGCCTCGAGGCGCTCCCACGCCTCGCGGTCCTCTCGCGCCATAGCCGAGCTCACCACCCTTGGCTCCCGCGGAACAAGCACCACAAAAAAAAGACACATCCGTGACATTTTGGGCCGAACCAATTTTTTTTTGTCATACATATGACACTTCTATGACGATAATTGTGACAAAACCCGGTATCATCATAGATGTGGTGGGCTCCTACTTCTATGACAAAAAATCATGACAGAAAATGGGCTTTTCGTCCTGGGCGGGCCGGAGACGCAGCTGCATGACATTCTTTGGGCCGTCCATGACGGAAAAAACTATGGTAGAAGCGAGGGGGAGGAAAATTTCGGGGAGTTGCCGGTTACGGTGGGAGGTCGGGGGCCGAGCGATGCGCGTTTCTCTCGTACGTACACGCGTGTGTGCGAGGCGTTGGCTCTAACTGAACCCGAGCGAGGCGTTGGGCTCTAACTGAACCCGAGTGATTGCACTGCAGGCTACGCGTTACTGAACCCGAGCGATCGATCGATGGCTGTTAACTGAACCCGATGGAGCGATTCCTTCACTATTGCTGCTAACTGAAGCCGATCGATGCTGCCTCTGGGATGAACAATGAGCGTTGCGGGGGGGGGGGGGGGGTGGATGAATAGTGAGCGGTGGCGTTGCCTCTGGATAAACAGGAACCCGTGGTGTGGAGGGCTGGATGAACAGTAGACGATGGAGGGGTGGCCGTGGAGGGGTGGTTGAACAGGACCCCGTGGTGTGGAGGGCTGGATGACAGTAGACGGTGGAGGGGTGCCAGTGGAGGGGTGGTTGAACAGTAGGCGGTGGAGTAGCGCACGGTGGAGGCTGGATGAACAGGAGCCCGTGGAGGCTGGAGGAGGTCGACGGTGGAGATGAACAGTATCCCGTGGAGTCCCGTTTTGCGGTACACCACACCCCTCCCAATGAACAGGACCCCCGTTTCGACCGTAGCGCTCCAACACAAGTCCGTTTCGTCCGTTTTGCGGTACGCCACACCCCTCCCGATCAACAGGACCCCCGTTTCGACCGTAGGAGGTCCGTTTCGTCCGTTTTGCGGTACGCCACACCCCTCCCGATCAACAGGACCCCCATTTCGACCGTAGGAGGTCCGTTTCGTCCGTTTTGCGGTACGCCACACCCCTCCCGATCAACAGGACCCCCGTTTCGACCGTAGGAGGTCCGTTTCGTCCGTTTTGTGGTACGCCACACCCCTCTCGATCAACAGGACCCCGTTTCGACCGTAGGAGGTCCGTTTCCTCCGTTTTGTGGTACGCCAGACCCCTCCCGATGAACAGGATCCCGTTTCGAATGTGGCCAGTCGAAGACAAGACCGTTTCCTCCATTGTGCAGTACGCCAGGCGTCGTTTCCATCCCCTATTCCGTCAAAGCCCTCCCAATGAACATGACCACGCATTCCGTTCCGACCCAGCCGGTTTGGCTCCCCATGAACACGACGACGACGCTATTTCTCCGTTCCAACCCAGCCACGTACACGAGCCCTCGCCATACATATGCGCGAGTAGGCGTTCGAGACCCCGCCCGTATGTACACATACGTGGCCGTATTTTCTTTCTTGCACCCTGGCCGCTGTACGTACGTGTACATGCTACGTGCGCGCCTCTACAACGACCAGTATGTACGTACACGTTCACGACCAGAATGACAACACTACGTACGCTTCAACCAGCTGAGTCCCGACTGTCAGGCACTTCCTTGCCTGCAAAGATGTAGCTGGTGGGTCCCAGCAGTCAGGGGGGCGAATCATTTTGGTTTTTTTTTGCCCGGACGCACTTCCTTGCGTGCGAAGATGTAGCTGGTGGGTCCCAGCAGTCAGGGGGGCAAATCATTTTTTTTGCCCGGACGCACTTCCTTGCGTGCGAAGGTGTCGCTGGTGGGTCCCAGCGGTCAGGGGGGCGAATCGTTTTGTTTTTTTGCCCGGATGCACTTCCTTGCATGCGAAGATGTAGCTGGTGGGTCCCAGCAGTCAGGGGGAAACGTTTTTTTGCGAAATATAGTGGCTTGTCCGGTGGGTCCCAACTGTCAGGTGGAGGAATCATTATTTTCCGCATAATAAGGAGGCACTTCCTTGCTACGGCCGTGGACCCAGCTGTCAGCCTCTCCATGTACAGTCCACGTCTGATGGGAGTCGTTCCTTGACCACATTGACCACGCCGCGCCGAGAGCACCAGGGCGGTGGACGACGGCGAGGCCTAGGAAGGGGACGACGGGGAGCCAAGGAAGACGCGGCAGTGGAAGCCCGCGCGAGAGGAGTACGAGGGTTCACTGGTTCGGCTGCGGTGTGAGGCTGCCGTCGACGCAGGGCCTGGCCAGCGGTGGGAATAGTAGGGGGCGGTGAGGCCTTCGCGGCAGCACAGCCGGCCACGGGAGGCAGGAGCATGCGGCATGACTAGCGCTGCTTTGGGCGGCTGGAGCAAGAAGACCAGAGGTTGATGAAGCACTACGGCCGTTGGATGGACATCGTACGGTCACTGGAGCTAGAATCGTTCATATTGACTAAAGTTGACAAAGGCCCCCGTCCCAGTCAACTTAGTAGGCCCACAAGCCAGCCTCCCACCATGGTGGGTCCCAGCTAGCAAGGGGAGTATTCATTTTTTTTGTGCGTAATAAGGAGGCACTTCCGGTGGGTCCGAGCTGACAGCGCGGGGAACGTTTTTTTTGCGAAATACGGTGGCCCGTCCGGTGGGTCCCAGCAGTCAGGTTGAAACATTTTTTTTCATGAAATAAGGTGGCCCGTCCGGTGGGTCCCTGCTGTCAGGTGGAGGAATAATTATTTTGCGCGTAATAAGGAGGCACTTCCTTGCGGCTGCCTGGACCCAGCTGTCAGCCTCTCCACGTACAGTACTCTTCCGATGGAAGTCGGTCGTTGACCATGTTGACCACGCTGCGCCGAGAGCACCAGGGCGGTGGTCTGGATGACGGCGAGGCCTAGGAAGGGGACGACGCAGAGCCGGGGAAAATGCAGCAGTGGTAGCCCGCGCGGAGAGGAGTACGAGGGTTCACTGGTTCGGCTGCGGCGTGAGGCTGCCGTCGCCGCAGAATAACAGGGGGTGTGGGTGAGTAGAGGGATACCCTGGGCCAGCGGTGGGAGTAGTAGGGGCGGTGAGGCCTCCGCGGCATCACAGCCGGCCACAAGAGGCAGGAGCACGCGGCACGACCGGCGCTGCTTTGGGCGGTTGGAGCAAGAAGACCAGAGGTTGAATAAGCACTATGGCCGTTGGATGGACATCGTACGGTCACTGGAGCTAGAATCGTTCATATTGACTAAGTTGACAAAGCCCTCCATCCCCGTCAACTTAGTTGGCCCATAAGTCATCCTCCCACCATGGTGGGTCCCATCTAGCAGGGTGGGTATTCATTTTTTGTGCGTAATAAGGAGGCACTTCCTTGCGTGCGAAGATATAGCTGGTGGGTCCGACATGTCAGCGGGGGGAACGTTTTTTTCGCGAAATACAGAGGCCCTTCCGGTGGGTTCCAACTGTCAGGTGGAGGAATCATTATTTTGCGCATACAGTCCACGGCCGATGGATGTCATTCGTTGACCACGTTGACCAGGCCGCGCCGAGAGCACCATGGCGGTGGATGACGGCGAGGCCTAGGAAGGGAACGACACGGAGCCGGGGAAGACTCGGCAATGGTTGCCCACGCGGTGGGGAGTACGAGGGTTTACTGGTTCGGCTGCCGTCGCCGGAAAATAACAAGAGGTGTGGGTGAGTAGAGGAATGGCCTGGCCAGCAATGAAGTAGGGTGGGGCGGTGTGGCCTGTGCGGCAGCACAGCCGGCCACGGGAGGCAGGAGCAGGCAGTCCCACCGGAGCTGGTTTGGGCGGCTGGAGCAAGAAGATCAGATATTGAAGAAGCAGCACGGCCGTTGGATTAACATCCAATGGTCACTGCTGCTAGAATCGTTTGTGGACTAAGTTGACAAAGCCAAAGGACACGTCAACCTAGTAGACCCACAAGTCAGCCTCCAAATGTGTCCCAAACAGCATACAGCCCGAAATTTCTAGCCGGATTCAAATTAATTTTAAATCTAAATATACCTTAATTTAAATTCAATGAAATTTTACCCGCACAAAAACAATGAAATTTAAAATATCAAAATCCGAAAGAAAACAATATTTGGGAATTAATTGCATGTTTGCTGTATTTTTTTCATTTTACAGCCCATTTATTATTACTTATAGCCCATTTCTTATTACTTATAGCCCATTTCTTATTACTTATAGCCCATTTTATGGGCAAAATGCATCCCTCCTCGTCTTGAAAGATTTCCGGCCCAGCAGGGCGTAGAAAAGCAAGTAGGCCTATGTTGGTTATTCTGCAAAAAACAAAATAGTTGGCTAGCCATTTTTCAAAAAGGAAAAAACAAACTGGGTTGGTCATGTGCTAAACATATGAAATAAAAGCCTGGGCTAGACGGGCCACGGGTCCCGCAAAACCCAATTGATACCCTTCTCCGCCCCGAAAAAACAAAATTACTGCGCGCGCTGCTGGGTCCCTACTGTCATCCTCACCATGTACTGTCATCTCCTTATTCCTCTCGGTTGTTGACCATGTTGACAACATCGGAGGGCGGCGCCGCGGCGAGCGCGGAGGATGATGGTGAGGCCTCGGACGGGAACGAACAAGAGCCGGGGAAGATCATAGCCAGCTGTGGGAGGCGGGAACAGGCAGTCCCGCCGGCGCTGGTTTGGCTTTGGCGGCTCGAGGAAGAAGAGACTGAAGAAACGCGACAGACGTTGAATGTCAATCGAACGGTCAAGGTTGGCACAATCGTTTTTTGACTAAGAGGACACCAAGTAGCATACTTTTTTATATATAGGAAAAAAACTGCAAGGAAAATGCGTTCGTCTGCCGTCCTCCTCACAGGGAACGTTCGCCACAAAAGTGACTAGCACCCTTGGTTTTCAACCGAGAGGTCTTGGGTTCGAGTCCGAGGAACTCTCAATTTTGTCCTCCTTCCTTCCTCGCAAAAAAAGGGAAAGAAAATCAAAGACTTGGGAAGGCGTACAGAACAAGCTAGTGTACCAGTAAAGAGACGTTGCCGAGTTTTAGAAAAAAGAAAGACGTGCTCCTGTAGCTGGTTCGAATCCAAACCTAGACTATGACTATATATGGTGCTATGCTACTCTGCAAGTAATGAAACTGACATATCCAACGTTCGCTTCTCCTCTTCTCTACTTACTCTGCTTAGCATCAGAAGCTCTGGCCGCAGCAACCATGTCCGCTGGCTGCTCGTCCACCTGCTCTTCAGCAGGCAACAACCAGATATGCGCCAAGTCGCCACCCGTACCATCGCCTGTGGGTCTCATCACACCCCCACCGGCACGCGCACCGCAGCCGATTTCTCATCGCAACCCGCTGCCGTTGGTGTGGTGACACTGCTGCAAATCACGCAGAGTCATCCGTCGCGTCTCAACCACAATCCGCAACCCTGGTCGAGTCTTCTATAAATGCCCGAATCATGGGGTAATAATATGTTTAAGTGTTGTTCTGCTGCTTTCAGTTGCTAATTTTTTTAATAGTTTGGTTGATGATCTTCCAATTTGATACGTGCAGAAAAGGGAAGATTCGTGTGATTTGTATTTCTGGGAAGTTGCTGATGTGGGGCAATGCAACTATGCTGATTATTTGGTTAGCCGAGGAATCCCAATACCAGGAGGTTGGGGTGTTGGACAAGTAACTGAAGGAACAACAGAAGAGGAAGATGCAGAGCAGAAGGTTAAAGATGCAGTTCCTCTGATCATGGCCAAGCAACAGCTGCCGAATGACCTTGATAGCAATGAGGAGATGAAAGAGCTTGTGAAGATAATGGGAAAAATCGATGTGCTCTGTAGGATGATTGTCTCTTTATTTGTAGTGTATGTAGCACTCGTGATGTATTCAGTGGCTACGACATGAGCACTTTGCTGAAACTAGTAATGAATGAAACCTGTGTAGCAGGCTGGGCGTAGTGTTGTGAACATCTAATGATTTCTATTAACGGAAATCAGGGGGTATCCCCTTTTGCTCATATAAATAAATAGATAGCAGAGGCCCTGTCGGGTCAGCTTTGTTCTCATTCGAAGACGTCGAGCAAATTGCAGTCCAACAGCAAACTATGTCATCAAATTCAAGTTTCACAGCCAAATATGAGTACAACTAAACAACAATGTCATCATGTTTTAGTTGTCATACAATCACCAAACACAAATCAGCATACATAACAAGTGATGTTCTCACAGCAAAATACTAAACAACATGTTCATCAGGTTTCAGTTGTCATAGCAAACACAATTTCACATAGTAGATAAAAAACATCTTCTAACAGGCAAATACGACAAAAGCAATGTAATCATCATCCGCAGCAGCAGCGTCAACATCTTCGCCATGTGTATCAGTCTGAATCGTAATTCCCCATGGTGTCATCTTCTTCTTTGTCCTCAACGTCCTCGAACGTTGGCTTCTTCTTGATCAACTCTTGTATGTCCACAGCAGGACAGGCAATCTTTTCGCCGGCGTCATTGACGTGATGGTTCTCAAAGATATTAGGAACATCTGTGTTATCTTGTACATCAGGAGCAGTGTAAGCATCATCTTGTTGTGCAACTTCATTAAACGAATTCCTCTGCTCAAACCTTTGCAGTACTCTCCAGTCATGCTACGTGCAAATGTGTCTTCCAAGAAAAATATCTGTGTTGCTTGATTTGCCAAAATAAAAGGCTCGTTGGTCTGGTACACCGCCTTGACATTGATGGATTTGAAATAATCATCAGCTCTGGGTTTTGCGATCCTGGAAAACAGGTTATACCAACGACAGCACAACAGAACCACACACCGATGATCCTCGAAACTGGAGATATACTGCAACTGAACAATGTCTGTTATGTTAGCATACATTTCAGTTGTCTCTTTGTCATACGTATCCGTGCTCATGATGGCACTGTTTTGTGTCTTCCTGCCTTTGTCTCGTGCAAGGGTGTTGTAGCGCACATCTCCAACAACGCAAGATTCATAATGTCTTACCCGAGTATCAGGACCCATTGCTAGTGAGTAAAGGGCATCATCAACTGCCTGCCCATCCTCCCACATCTTCTTAACCTATGGTTAGAAAATAGACAAGCTGATCATCTTATGTACTCAATATATTAAAAAAACTGATAGTGCACTTCAAAAGCTTACATGGTTCTTGAACCATTTCGCAAATCCTGCCATAACCAGTTTGTCAATGTTTCTTGGATTTTGCGGCAGTAACTCCTCTTTGTACATGCTGCACAACATAGTGATCGCGTCAAACATCTAAATATATAAGAATGTGCTGCAAGTTTAGTAGATTATGATGTATAAGCTGCAGTACTGCACTTACTTGATATAAGGTAGTATCTCAGGACAGTTATTCAACACATACCAAACCATTTTGTCCAAATCTTTAGGTTTGTCCTCTTGTCGACTCTTCCCTGTAACTCGAACAGAATAATCGAAAACATTGAGCCCGGGATTTTCTTCACCCACCTCTTTGCTAAGCTGATCAGTTGTTTCAATGTATTTTGAGCAGAATGTCAACGCTTCTATAGCAACGTAGGCCTCTGCAATGGAACCCTCGGGTCTAGCTCTGTTCCTAACATAGCCCTTGAAAGTGCCTAGCCGCCTTTCAATAGGGTACATCTAGCCATACTGTACTGGACCTCTAAGTAGTGCCTCATCAGGTAGATGAACAGCCAAATGCACCATCACATCAAAGAAGGCTGGAGGATATATCTTCTCAAGGTCGCATAGGATAGTTGGTATCTTGTCTCTAAGATGCTCCAAAGCATCTATCCTGATATTTCTACTGCAGAGTTCCCTGAAGAATTGTCCCAACTCTGCAACTGCTCTGTATAAGTCAGGGCGGCCCAATCCTCTAAGGATAACAGGTAAAACCCTTTGAAGTAGGACGTGGCAGTCATGAGTTTTCAACCCTTGTACCTTGTTTCCATCGGCACTGACTCTCCTTTCAGGGTTGGAAGCAAATCCATGTGGGAATCTCACACGTGACAGGACCTCGCAGAATTCTTTTCTTTTTACCTTGTCCAAGACGTACACAGCTGGTGCCATATCCCGTGGTTTACCTTCATCTTACACCTGCAAATCCTTTCTGATACCCAGGTGTGTCAAATCAATCCTAGATTTTAAGGTATCTTTCGTCTTGCCTTCAATGTTAAGAAGTGTGCCGATAATGCTGTCACATATATTTTTCTCGATGTGCATCACATCAATATTATGCCGCTGATCCAAATCTTTCAAATACTCCAAGTCCAACAAAGTGGACCTGTGGGTAAACAATAATCTCTCTTCTACCGTGCCACGCTTCCTTTTCCCGCTACCATTACCAGGATGGTTTCCTGGTGTAATATGTCTGATCTTCTCTAATTCCACTTGTAACTCATCGGCTGTGAGCCTCTTTGGCGCATCACGGTTTTCATGCTTTGCATTGAACACATGTCTTCGATATTTTCTAGGATGCGGCTTGTCCTTGGCAAGGAAACGGCGGTGTCCAATGTAACAGATCTTGCTAAGTATTGTGTATAACAGCAGATTCCTGTCACAGCGAACACATGCATTGTAACCATGTGTCGTTCGCCCTGACATAGTGCCAAAAGCCGGATAATCATGGATGCACCAAATTACAACAGCACGCAGAAAGAAATCAGCTGGTGGGCTGCTATATAGGTCTCGAGTGAGAACACCCTTCCATAGCTGTTGAAGTTCCTCCACAAGAGGCTCCATGAACAAATCAAAATCCTTTCCAGGACTTTTTGGACCTGGGATGAGCAAGGCCATCATGTAGTTTGATTCTTTGGTGCAGACATTTGGAGGCATGTTGTAAGGGATAACAAGCACTGGCCACATGCTATATGTGGCGCTCTGGTGGCCAAATGGGTTAAATCCATCTGAAGCTAAGCCAAGTCTAATGTTTCTCAGGTCAGCAGCAAACTCTTTGTGTTTATCATTGAAGCTTTTCCACTCACTACCATGAGATGGATGGCTCATTACATTATAATCTCTGTACTCCTGGTTCCTAGAATGCCACAGTACATCCTCTCTTGTTTCAGCATCATGAAACAACCTCTGCAATCTTGGTGTAATTGGAAAATGTCTCAGAACATTATGAGGAACCCTCTTCACAGCATCGCCATCTTTCCATCTTGATGATTTGCATTTCGGGCATTCACTTAAGTTGGCAAAATCCTTCCGGAACAGAACACAATTGTTCTTACAAACATGGATCATATCATATCCAATTCCAACTGCACGAAGGAAATTCTTCATTTTACTGTAGGTGTGTGGCAGCTCAGACGCATCTGGGAAAGATTTGCGGAAAGCAGCCAACATCGCATCGAATGATTTGTTGGTCATCCGCTCAGATGTCTTCACCTGAAGAAAGGTGACCATAGCTGAGAATACTGACAGCTTATTTCCTGGGGTGACAGCAACGTTGCATTGTTCCAACGTGCGGGCCCACCGTTTTTCTTCTGCAGGTGAAAGTTCACGGAATGCACGAGCATTTCGTAGCATTGTTTCAATGTTGGTCAAACTCACTGGCTCCGCCACCACCACCTCCTCCTCCTCTTCCACCTGAGCATCAGGCATATCAAGATGGTGATCTGCTGCTTCCACGTAGTCAATAACATTGACGTTCACAGCTTCACCATGATGAACCCACCTAGTATATGTGACCGACATCCCATACAAGTGTAGATGATTTTGCACAGTTGACTAGGGTCTTGTAACTGAATTCATACAAATGTTACACGGGTAGAGCACATCTGATTTCGGACCACCGTACTCAGCTCTGATAAAGTTCATGAAGTTTTCAACCCCCTCGACATATGCAGTGGAGAATCTTCGAGCAGAAGTCATCCAAGTCCTGTCCATCTGTTAGACATACAAATTAGTTCTTCTACTAGATATTATAGGAAAAACATATATGCTTTTTTATGAAGTCCAGAAAAAAAATACCTAGGTCGATGTCTAAAGCTATGGCAAGATATTTGGACGAGCAGATCTAAGTAACGAAATATATGTAAAGCTAATTCAGCAAACAGATTTGAGTGCTAAATTATGGCAGGCTGTTTCAACAGTCAATGAGCCAGAGCACACAGCCATCAAACTATCGAAGGCCATCGCAGCAACAAAGATCGAGTATAAAACGGTGTAGAGCTATTTCACCTAACAGATTGGCTACTAGACCATGGCAATCTACGTCACAATAAATATATGGCAGGATATTTTAGCAACTAATCGGCCTTGGCATGCCATCTCAGCTAAGCAGATTGAGTGCAGAATAGGGCAAGGAAGCTTCTTAAGCAGAGCATATTGACAGTAAACTACTTCGGCAAACAGTGAGATTAACAGTGTCTATCAACTAACATTCAGCACTACACCGACATGAACGGGGCCTCAGTCTAGAATGCGCGTACCGTGGGAGAAGCTGACCGCCGTGCGTCTCCACACGAACGTCGCCAGCGGTGGTGGCGCTGACCGCCGTGCGCCTCCACAAGAACGTAGCCAGAGGTGGTGGCGTGGCTAGAGGACGACAGTCTACGAGAGCGTACTGTGGGAGCGAGAGGATCGCCGTGCGTCCCCTCGACGAACCGCGGCGCTGACGTATCGGTGCGGCGGGGAGGGCGGCTTTGGCGGAGCGAATGGAGTGGAGGGGGGACGTGGGGAGGGGGGTTTGGGGAATATTTAGCCGAAGGGCGGCTGAATCGAATTTGGGGGGAATTTTTGTGTGTGTGTGGGGGGGGGGGGATTTTTGCGCGGTGGGCGGGGGGAGTTTGGCGCATGGTCGGTTTCTCCAAGTGTAGTCCCACGTGTCAGTGAACAGGCAAGCCGAAGCGCGTTCCGTTTGCGTGAGCCGTGTGCAGGACCGAACGTGTGTGGGGTGCAATGCGACCGCGACAGGAGTGATGTGAGTGTACCGCCTTTTTTTCCTTTTAAACTAGGTGCTTCGCCCCCTCACAAAAAAATGTTGCTTTGCGCGATCCATCGATACTACTACTAGTAATCCCGTAATCCCGACTAAAACGGCGCGGCCGGGTCTTTTCCCGCGCGATATGCTGGGAGGTTGGCTTAGTTGGTTTTTTTAGATTTGTCTCGGTTTAATAAAAAGCAGAGTTGGTGATGATGGTCTGCCTGTCATCCTGCAATATAGGCCGTCCGATCTATATCTAACGGATAGGAAGGAAACTATGACAATTTACTCGCACTCCTCTCCACATTTGCAGATAAGGCTTTCCCTCGTTCATCCTTTTCTCCCACAAGATCTTGATCTTCCGTGCAACGCACGGGCATCTTGCTAGTACTCCTACAATATGTATATTATTGTGAAAGTTCATATACACCGGCCGAGATTAATGCAAACACGGCAGATTTTCATTACATTTCGAACTTTCATAAGACAGAAAAATAAAAGAAACCCGACCCTAAACCTATTCTACGGTGGCGACCGACGTCCTCCATCTGCAATCTCTATGTACGGGGGCGGGGTTCAAGACCCGTGAAGTGAAGGTGCGGTCTCCGGCGAGGAAGAGTAGAACACGGGATACGGACCGGCCAGTTGGCACACCATGCCCTGCCGCCTCCCATGCCCTACTCATCCTCGGAGGAGTCCCCGACCTCGGCGGTGTCGGACGTTGGATGACGGCAAGTAGGACGCGTGGCTAACGGTGCTCCCGTCGTCGGTCGCCAGCATGGACACCGCTTGTGCGGTCGCGTCCGCGTCCGGCTACGCCGCTATTGCATCGCGAGAGGCGACTTGAGCGAGGGCGGCGACCTCGAGCTTCATCCCCGAAGACAAGCTCTCCCGCAGAGCGTTCGCACTTGCGGTCATGGCGGATGTGGTGCCAGGTAGGAGGACGATGCGCTATGGTGTGGAGGTTAGCTGGGCGTTGCCGCTTTAAGTAGCGCATTCCGGTGAGGCCAAGCGTCCGGGTGCGTCATTAAGTCGCCGGAGTTGGTTCCTCGGGCACCAAGCCTCTTAACAACGACATACAAACGGACGACATGAATGCGGGCAGCTGGCGCCGGCTGGGAACGCACCACGCGACGGCGCGAGGGACGAGGGCTTTGGTGTGCCAGGGTAGTCAGCTGCGGTCGTGGCAACGTTGGAGATGCCCTTTGCTCAAATGTGATCCCCGCATGTCATTGAAAAAGCAAGACGACCCGGCATGGTCTCAGGTCCAGAGGATGCAGTTGGCCACGCTACACCACTCCGCGGACGCGTCGCGGCGCCCCGTGCATCCTTGACAAGCCGTGTGTTGGGGTGTGTTTGGATTGTGGCCAAAGTGCACCTTACCAAAATTTTGGTCATGACCCAAAGATTGATCTTTGTTTGGATGGTTGCCATTTCTTTGGCATGCCAATGAACTCTAGCCAACTCTAGTTCATTTTTCTTGCCAATGTCGGCCAAATCATGGGCAACCAATACCTCAACCAAAATTTTGGCTACCCAATGCTTTGATGGGGCAACCTTTGGCACAAACCAAACATACCGTTGGTCGTGCCACAGCACAAACGCCACCCTCGGCACACTGAAACCGACCGTGTCTATCGACGATATGAGCGTGTCGCTCACCGCGGTCGCCGTGTCCAGAGGCGGTGCTGGAGCTGCGCCCCGTTGTTGGCCCCAACGACCCACATGAACGGTTGTCGGTGGCGAGGAGGTCATGGGCCAGCTCCTCCATTGGACTAGTCTGCGCTACGTCGTCTCGACGGGTGTGCCCCACATGTCGGTTTCCCTGTTTTCCCGGCCATATTCGAGCGTCAGTGCTCCGCGTTGCGCATTTGGCCTTTCACTATGTAGGCCAAGCGAGACAACTTTTTTTATTTGAGCCATTCACGTGTAATCATGTGGCGTTTGCTTATTTCTCATTCCTCTCCAACCCTCTTCTCCATCGATCATGTCGCCCTCCAGTCGAGTCCATCCTCCCGCATGCCTCATTTGAACATTCCGCCGAGTATCATTCGCATGTACCCACCCTAGTCCTCTTTCAATAGATCTCCGGACCCCGAGAATGAAATCGAGAGGGAACGAGTGGGGGCACGTGATACCTATGGCGGATTCAAAATTTTGAACCGGTGATCATAGCATCCGCAAATCATATATAAAGGGTATTCAATGTTTGTTTCGTTTTTGAACGTACAATATACTCCCTCCTATCCTTTCTACCTTACGTATAAGTTTTATGTGTAGTCAAAGTATCTCTACTATGATAAAAAAAGGTATCAACATTCAAAAACGCCCAATCAATATTGTTAGATTCGTACGTACTCCTAGATTTGTACTTGAGATGGTTTCCAATTTGACTATTGACAAGATTAATAGTACTCCTTTCACATAGGTGAGTAAGTCATCTTAGGCTGTGCACCGTGACCAAGGAGGAGGGGAAAACAAGAGACATTAATGTTTATTTGCTAATTAATAGTGTTGCATGCAATGAACTAACCACTACATGTCATGTTTGATAGTCTCAGGTCATTAAAAGCATGCACACCCTCATCTCTTATTGGTTCATATGTCAAGAAACAAGAAACGAGGTAGAAGTTAATGCACCGAGCCTACGTGTTTTGGGATTATTTGGTTTTCGTAAGATGACTTACACACCTAGATGGAGGGAGTACATGAGATGTATAATGTGAAAATTGTATCATTGGAAACTCCTTTCACATACGAAATTGACCATATGCTTTGTGTAAGTTGCATGTCATATATTATTACTCTAACATTTGGTCAAAGTTAGCCTCGAAAAACGCATTAGACCCTGTATGCTTTGTGTAAGTTGCATGTCATATATTATTACTCTAACATTTGTGTAAGTTGCATGTCATATATTATTACTCTAACATTTGGTCAAAGTAGTATAGTGGAAGTGGATCCTCTGACGTAGGTATCCCTGCCTTACCCTCCCTTTCGGTCACTTACTGGCGGACCCCATGCTTGTTAGGCCCCACATGTCAGTTACTCAATGGGTTCGGCCACGTCAGGGGATCCTCATCCGTAGTATACTCCCTCTGTTTTTATTTACTCCGCATAAAATGGAGGGAGTAGTGGTATAATAAAAGGGAGGGGGAGGGACGTCGGTTTGCTCTCAATTGCGGTCCCACAAGCGAGCGAAAACACAAGACGAAGCGCGTTCCATTCGGTGAACGATGTGGAGGGTCCAGCGTGTCGGGCTGCAACGCGAACGCGACAAGAGCGATGTACAGTCAAAATCAATTGACCGGTCGTCATCGGAACCACTATTCACACCAGAACCTTCGCTGCTCGGCCTATGCCAGCCACTGCCCTAAAACCACACCAAATCTCCAGCCCATTCCCCCACCTTTCGATCCCCTAGCCCGCATCAAGCGTCCCCTAGTTCGCCAGAAAGCCATGGTGCGCCGCAAGATCACTTACTACAAGATGCTGACGCCGGAGCGCCACGCAGAAATCACGGCGGTGGTCGGCGCCACAGACCTCCGTTCCCAAGCTCGCTTTGCGGTGGGCCAATCCCCGAGTTCTCTGGAGCCAAGCTACGAGGAGGAGGAAGCCGATCCAATGTTCACTGCGGAGGTCGCGGCGCAGAAGGCCCCCGATGGGTATGAGACGATGGACGTCGACTTCGTGCTGGCATCCGAGTCCCCCATGGTGCAGGCGGACCAGCGGTTCAACATGGCGATACTAAAGGAGGACCGGGAGGCAGAGGCTCAACTCGACGCGGAGCGCGCGCATGCCGCTGCCATCGAGGCTCTCCTGCAGGCGGAACTAGATGTCGTGGATGTGAACTGGGCGGCGGAGGCTCAACTTGAGGTAGAGCATGCGGATGCCGCTGCCATCGAGGCCCTCCTGCAGGCGGAACCGTACGTCCTGGACATGAACCGGGAGGCAGAGGCTCGACTCGACGCAGAGCGCGCGGATGCCGCTCTCATCGACGCCCTCCTGCGTGCGGAACGGGAAGTCCTGGACTTGAACCAGGTGGCGGAGGCTCGACTCGACGCGGAGCGCGCGGATGCCGCTCTCATTGACGCCCTCCTCCAGGCGGAACCGGAAGTCCTGGACTTGAACCGGGCGGCAGAGGCTCGACTCGACGCGGAGCGCGCGGATGCCGCTGCCATCGAGGCCCTCCTGTAGGCGGAACCGGACATCCTCGACTTGAACCGGGCTGTGCTCTCGTCCGTGCAGAGCGCCCGCATGCTCCGCTTGAACGAGTAGCCAGAGGCCGAGGACAAGCACGGTGCGGAGACACACGTCGGCAGCGACGGCTGGTTTATGCCGGCAGCCAAAGATGACGAGGCCGTCTCTTTCCGCGAGCAGTGATAGTTTTTCTTTATGTTGTTGTTTTTATTATTATGGATCTTTTGCTGTGTAAAAACATACTATTTGTTATGCAAGTCGCCTGACTTGGGTCAGTCTACCATTTCAGGCGGTTGGATGAATATCCTACGTCTCCTAACCCTTCTTTCCTTCTTCCTCACCTCTTCTTCTTCCCCAACAGACCACCGCACGGGCCGTAAGGATACTCCGGTTGGATAAACATACTCTATGAACGAAAATTATGTGTCAGCGATAGTATGGCTGAGTTTGATTTGTTCACATGCGACAGCACGTGTCAGTGAGGGTGCGTTCCCTTGGTTGGGTTTGCGGCGTGCAGGAGCGCCTGTGTGAGGGTGCGGTGCGACCGCGGCATGCAGGAGCGACCGTGTGAGGGTGCGGTGCGATCACGACAGCCGTGCGCATGTGTACCTCCTTCTCATTTTGAAAACTTTTGGCAAGCTTGGCAAAAATGTGTGGCGAAGTTTCGCAATGCAAGGCCTAGACCCAAATAGGATAAGTACGTACGTACTAGGAGTACTAGTGTTAAAAAAGAAAGGCGGGGTTTTCCTTCGATACAAATCCTCATTTCACGTGTCAATTAATGCGTATTCTTTTCTCGAAAGACCAAAGAGCTAACCATCTCACTCCTCATCGCTTGATTAATGCAACGCCATGCAAATGAACCTTCTCACTTCCGCATGCATGCAGGGGATATTAATGTCCTTGGTTGCTAACCCCATCAATTTTGCCTCGATTAGTGTTAGTGGCCCTTTGCAAATTGTAATTTTGATATACTGGCCTTGTGTACAAAAAAAATGGAGGTAGTAACTATATTTGAATTCCTTTCCCATTGCGGTGACGTCGACTTTTTTTTTGTGTTTTGGCGAAGTGCGTTTGACGGAGAACACCATTGAGGGAGACCATGGTAAGTCGTTCGCAAGTGCCGCCTGCAAGCCGAGACAACCGCCTTATTTGCATCCAGGAAGTCCTTTACTAGTACTACTACTAGGAGTACTAGTGCGGTGAGATGGTTTCTCAAAGAAGACGATGGAGAAGCGGAGTCAGCGAAGAGTGAAATGATAGTTGCTTCGTCCGTGCTTTGTGATTTGATGCCTCACTGCTTTGTGATTTGTGATAGAAGGGACAGGGGAGTAGACTCTGTGCTCTATACTGTACTACTCCTACATGCATCCAAGCATGGGACAAAGAGGAGAGACGTTGCATTTTTCTATTCCTTCAATCGATCAATCAGGGAGCTCCAGTTCCATCTTTTTGGCTTTGGCAACACCGTCCACAATGGTTCCCACGATGCCAAATGCTATTTTCACATTTGGCTACACATTGTGGATGCCCTTAACCGTACCACTTGGTTTTGCTCCTGTGTGCTATCTATACAAATCTGAATTATATTGATCTAAAAAATTATAGAATCAAAGATTAGTAAAAAGGATGTGATTTTGCTGCGCGGATAGCGGGGGAGGTTTCTTATTTTCGGAGGATGTTGTCCTGGCGGTTTGCTAACATGCGGTCCCACGTGTCAGTGCTTTACCAAGCTGATCCGCGTCCCACATGAGGCAGAACAACGGCAGAAGCAACACGTGGTTAAGTTGAAGAAGAGGAGGGAGAAGCGGATTCAGCAACGAGTGAAATGATGGTTACTTCGTCCCTCCAACTTAACTGCGGGAAAGGTGCAGCTTTGTGATTTGACGCCTCATTGCTCATTACTACGCCGGCGCCATGACTGGGGTGCTTCACCCCGGCTGCTCTGCACTGTATTCCGGTATGGCATGTGGACCTGGTAGCTTGATGTCCCACATGTCGGCAAAAGAGACTAGAAGATTTATGAAAGCAAGCGCTCCGCTCTTACGACGGAGGAGTAGACGACACGACGGCCCAGTGAACTGTCACTTGTACTGTATAGTACTATAGTTTTGTTGTTTCGCACGATCCATCGATACAAACCAGATTAAATAGGAAAGGGCGGGATTTTTCCCGCGCGGTAGATGATACTGGCCATACATTTCAAAGGCAATTTTAATGTATGCAAACTGAATAATTATAAGTAACAATATGATATCTAGTAAAACTAAAAACACATATGATTTATTGTGTTAGAGTGTAGTAGTAGTGTTGTATTGCATAGTTGTTAGATGTAACATGCGAGAACGTGTAGAGATGTAGTTTTGGAGGGCCTACAGAGAGAAAAGCGTAATACGGTCACCGAACTTTAGAATAAGTTGATTACGGTCACTATATACGTTTTGCGGTGATTATCCGGTCACTTGCTCACAGTTCAGCATCGGATTGCACTCTGTTGACCGGCCAAATAGTCTGCGTGGCGCCATGTTGACTAGTTAAATTGACCATGTTCCTTGTGGGTCCCACCTGTCAGTTCGCATAGGGAAAAGGTCAGATAAACACAAATTTACGCAGGCGCGACAAGGCTCCAACCCGTGCGTGGGAATCACCTGGTTGTGTATGTGTCTGTCAGGGCCTGATGTGTGCACATGCACGTGTAGGTTGAGCACTTGAGCGTGAGAGTGTGTGTTGGTCGTGTGGTGTACTGGTGTGTGCGTGCATGCGTGCATGCGTGCGTGTGTGCGTGTGAGTGTTGCGTGCGTGCGTGGCTGTGTGTGTATGTGTGAGTGTTGCGTGCGTGCGTGGGTGCATGTGTTTGTGTGAGTGTTGCGTGGATGGAGTTCGTGTGCATGCGTGCGTGTGTGTGTATAATCACCACACCAGCTCATGTGTGTTAAAATAGACGGCTCAGCATACCAATACAAGGCCACTTTGTCCGCTGTGCCCGCGGTCATGACTTCGCACCACCGTCAAAATATTTTTTTGTCGTTTGTTTTCATTCTTACTAGCAAGATGCCCGTGCGTTGCACGTAACATCAAGATGCATTTGTATGACTTGTTTATCTTGTGAGAGAAAAGGATGAACGAGGGAAGGCCTTATTTGCAAATGTGGAGAGGTGTGTGGGTACTTTTTTGCAAAATTGTCATAGTTTCTTTCCTATCCGTCAGATATAAATCGGACGACCTATATTGCAGGATGGCAGGCACACCATCATCACCAATTCTATTTTTTATAAGAGTGTATTTGATGTATTTTATAATAGTGTAGATGTAGAGTAGATACAAGTCGACAGGTGGGCACGATGTTAGTGAGATAATGTGATGCAACACTGGAGGTGCTACATGGAGCGTTCAACTAGTCAACTAGTCATGTCATGAGCAAATACAAAGTTGTACGGTGAGCCCGTGACTGTATAATAACCACTAAACGTAAACGGTGACCGTAATGAGTGGATTATGAAGTCCAATGTATTTATCGTGCTTTCGCTTCAAATACAATGATCGTCATTGCATATATCGCGAGAGAAAGATGAAACATGCGTGAATTTTCTGGGGGCTTACTTTTAGAGGACCTGGAGATAGTTTTGTGTGCATACGTGAAAGGGGCGTACAGGGGGGGGGGGGGTTATACGATGGAGAGAGAGATGCTCTTGCGTTTCTCTTTATTATGACTAACTTTGTATATAGTATAAAAATATACAAATTCACAGTGCGGAATAAATATCATTGTGGGCACAATGCAATGCAAATTATCATTCGTACTTCTCCATATAACTTTGTAATGTTGTATATATGTATAAACTCTAAAATAATTTTTTGGCCACACTTTATTCAAAAGGAATGTTGTATGCAAAATAAACGTGAAGAGAGGGCTTTTTAGATCAATGGGGTACGTGATGTAACATGTGTGAATGTGTAGTTGATGCATTTGGCGGGGCCTAGAGAGGTATGTGTGTGTATTACGTATTCGAGAGAGGCATGGATAGAGGGGCCGACGGGGGGGGGGGGCGTGGGAGAGATAGCACGAGAAATGAGGGTGGTCTAGAGAGAGAGATACGAATATGACGTCATGACAAGAGATTCCATTCCCTTGAGTGTGTATATGCAAGGGGGGAGGGAATAGAGGCACCAGGAGAAATTTTCTCTGTGTGTGGTGTTTGTGTTTGTATGTGTGGGTGTGAGAAGATAATGAGACGTGGGGGCAGAGGGTGTGTCACCACGTGAGGTCCGGTGGGTCGAGGTGAGGCCCTTCGTTCGGTTCCGTCCTGCGCCACATTGGTTGGCCCATGACACATTTAGGAAGACCCATGGATGACTAGTCGTACAAGACAAAGATAGCAGAATTGTGAAGGACTCTGTGTCCACTGACAAAGCCGGCTAGGATCTGTAACCCTAGGTTCTTGGACTAAGGTAACCCCTTTATCTCATATTACTATTCATCCAACCTAACTTTAAGGGGCATCCTACAGAATGCTCTGCTAGAATCATACTCGTCGATTAGGAAGAGAGGTGTGAGATAATGCGTGAGAGACAGGCGTAAAGATAATGTGCGTACATGAGACACATAGGTAGGTCCATGTATATAGAAAGGGTCGATGAGGATTGTGCGTGTGTATATTTGCGAGAGGAAGAGTGCTTGTGATAAAGGTTAGTGAAAACAGTTGTAAATGGTTACGAGAGGGAGGGAGGGAGGGTTATATCTAGAGAATGTGTGCGAGAAAGACACCTCGGAGAGTGTGTGTGAGCATGTGTGAGAGACCACCGATGGAGAGTGAAACTACACGTAAAAGACTGCTCTACACATTGATTAAAGATATAAATTGTATCCAAATATTAGGATGGGATCATGATATTTGCAATTCGCGTAAGGAGTGGTCACTGATCCATCAGACATCTAGGTTCTATCGAATTTGAGCATGTCTATGTTATTATTTGACACAATTGATCCACATAGTTAGTATTTTGAACTCCAGACAATGCATCGCTTTAGCAATCGAATATAAACGTGAGTATAGTTCAAGTTGTGTGTGTAAAGCACATTATACATACGAAAGTTACACAATGGACATTTATAAATAGCTACCTATGAACTAGTATACATTTGAATTCAAACTAAGGTGGTTTAAAAAAATCGAATTCAACATGAAGTCCATTCAATTATTTGAATTTGATATCATGGCATTTGTAAACCATACCTAAACTATGGGGGTACCAATCTTTGCTCTGATTTTGTACATAATAGCATATGTAGTCGTGTACAAAATAGATTCAAATTTAGCTCCTCCATTCCAAAATAATCGTAGTTATAGGATTTTCAAGTGTCAAAATTTCAAAAGGAAGCGGATAATTTAATGATGTTTTCAAACATACAAGGTCAAATATAACATTGTCTATTTAGGTCAATCCTCATAGTTCAAGAGTACTCTAAACGTGAATGCTTGTGTTTCAAAATTTCAAACGAAGCGCCAAAAGAGCCTCTACTCGCTCGAAACTGTGTGAGACCAATGTTTGGTAGTACAAGGAAATTGCTTTTCTAATAACTTCGACCTGTGAAACCTACCGGCCTGACGTCCAAAGGTCTAAACCAGGGTAGGTTTGTAGCTTCATCTAGACGCCACGCAACCGCCTCCGAAAAACATTCATACACAATGGCCGCCTAAGCACACATGCGCGCGGCTGAAATCGCTCCCGCCCACTATTTGGGACACCTAGGATTACCATCCTACCCCCGACCCGCAGTAGGTCCGAAATTTAAGAGGGGGGCAAAGTTTGTACTTTCCCCAAATTTCAAACAAGCGCGTCCCATCTTCTGTTCAAAAAAGCCAAAAACAAGCGCGTCCCAGACCGAAACATGGTCCCCCCCACCCGTCCGATTCCCCATTCGTACTCCGTGGGCGCCAAAACTACCTCTCCACCAGCCGCGAAACCCCGGCGTCCTCCGTCCGCCACCCCATCCCACCCATCAACCGCCGCCCTCCTCCATCACACCGGAGCCGATACCCCGACGTCGTCGTCCACCGCAACCTCAACCGCAACGCCCTCCACGGCTAGTAGTTGAAGCCGAGGCCGAGCCATCCGTACCCGAGACAGTTCAACCACGCCGTCCTGCGCCTCACCGCTGCCGCTCCAACTTCGCCACCCTCCACCACACCGGAGCTGTTCCTGCTACGTCGTCCTTCGCCGCCTCGGATCTGCTTCCCCTCTGCCGACATACAGTCACGGCAACACAGTCAACAATTTGGCCATGGGTTCGTCCAAGCCTGCACCCTCCAGAACATCGGTTTCCCCGGTAAAAACAAGAAGATCGGCGCGACATGTGGAGGTGACCAGACTGGCAACCAAAGAAGGTACTCCTCTTCCCTTATTCGTGCAAATCTTACATCTCTACTTGCACGGTATTCATCCCACAGAAGACACTAGTTGACCGCTTCTTCTTGATACTAGATGTTCCTAGTAACTCGCAATGCACAAGGTTTCTCCTCATATACTATTTCACCTTAGCTAGAGGTCCGTCGCCCCCCTGAATTTCAATTTCTGGCCAGTTGATTCCCAATTAATGGAAGCATTCCCCGGCGTAACAGGTGCTAGTACGACTATTACGCTGGGGAAGCAGCGCCTTGGTGTTTATCTTAGAGGCGTCTGCGGCCTAGAGCTACTGGCGCCCGATCTGGAGGTCGGCCGGGATTAAAGGGATGGCTTGGGGGCGCTGCCAAGCACGGAGGTGGTGTGAGGTCGATGGGAGGGCGGGGCGGCGGAGGCACGGGTCTGGGCTGGTGGTCGCTGGCGGTTCGAGAAAGATCGTCAACAGTGACTGGCGGGGAGGTAGACGAAGGCCATCTGCCCGTTCCTTATAGATTGGACGGTTCATTAAAAAAATCGACTGACCTATTTATTTTCAGTCGTCTGTTATCTTAGATATGACCACATGTGGTGGTGTGCTGGAGGAGTACCTGCATTTCCTGTGCTCATATATTACAAAATCATACGGAGTAGAATCTAATTTTGTTTGCCATGCAATGTTGTAGAGCTATCATATGTCTCCTATCATTTATTTTTCAGCCACCTGCTATCTGCTACTTTTACAGTGCACTAGTTCTGCACACACTTCACCCATACTCTCACTATTGTGTTCTTATGCAAGGGTATTTCAGACTCTCCTGCCGAAAGAGAAGCATCAAAGAAAAGAGAGAAGTCACTCCAGCTTTGTATGCTGGTAGGCAAGACACGTTACCGCGCTATAAAGGGTGCAGTGTCAGCAGAAGGAGACGATAAACGTTGCTCTGGAGTTTATGACCTCGCTCGCAATGAACCACCATCCAAGGTGCTTGCTTTAACTTCGCAGTGTCATATGTGGTTGCATGTTCCATATGGTGTCCAGCTTGTATTCGAAAGGCCGAAGTCGTTCTTTATTAAGATAAGGAAAGATATTTTTTACATGAACCACCATCCCGTGAGCACCAGAAGACAAATAGCTAGTCAGGGCACTGGCCGAGCCAGTGACAAGCCCAGCAAAGACAGGCATCACCTGGAAGCCAACTAAAAAGCTGCGATGGTGGCGAAGCAGCCCGCCTCCCACCAGGCTCTCAGGTCCTAGATGATCATGTTCACCACTCCAGCCAGATGTCTAGCTTTTATTGCTTCCAATTTGGTTAAATTGCATCTTCTTAGCGTACATATTATACCTTTGAATATGACATGCCTTTCTGTTTTTGGTACATACTAGTACATCTGTGTATTAACCATGTTCTTACATCAAACTAATGTTCTTGTGTATCCCTCATCAATCACTTATGACGAGGCAGGCAGGCAAGGGGACTACTCCTCATTTAAAGAATGCAGCGTCAGCCTCCCGACATGATTCTCAAGAAACAGAAATGCTAGATGAAGATAGTGAACGTAGCTCTGTAGTTGATTACAACATTTCCCCTACACTAGCATTGCAGGTGCTTGCTCTAACTTGGCAGCGTGATATGTGGTTGCATGTTGCATATGGTGTCTAGATTGTAATTCTTCCAATCTGGTTAAACTGCATGTGCTAGTCTGCTTAGCTTATACTCCTGTAAATGTGACATTATACCTGTTAATGTGACATGCCTTCCTGTATTTAGTACATAGTACATCTGTCTATTAAGCACGTCCTTACATAAAACTATTGTTTTTTTGTATCCCGCATCAATCAATATGACGAGACACCTTTAGTATATGCAGTGCGATATTAGTTGCATCTTTCATATGATTTATAGCATGCACTGCTTCTAATTTGTTGAAATTCCATTTATGATGGGACGCTTTTAACTTGGTAGTCATATTGGTTGCATCTTTCATGTGGTGTCTAGCTTGCATTGCTTCTTATTTGCTGGAATGGTTTCTGCTTAGTTTACACAAACAGTTGTGAACATGCCATGTCGTCCTATTTTTCGTACATATTCCATCCTGGTATCATGTGTTTGCCTTACATCAAAGTAGTGATCGTCAGTATCATGCATGAATGAGTTCTGAAGAGAGAATTTTATTGCTTTTTCTTGTCGATTTTACTTGACAATTCAAAATCAATAAAGCAGAAGGAAGTTAGCAAGGCAGCGGATAAAGGTGCTCCTTCCAAACGGAGGGCCTCTACAGTTTCTACTCCTCCACACCCCCAAGATGATTTCCAAGACAACACATGCATAGACACTCAACAAAGCTGTGTTTATGATGAGCACGTCTCCCCTAGTGCAGCATCACTGGTGCTCCCTCTAACTTGGCACTGTTATATGTGGTTGCATGTTATGTGTGATGTCGAGCTTGTATTGCTTCTAATTTTGTTGAATTCCATCTGCTTACTTTACACATTATAATTGAATAAGACACGTGTTCATGTTTCTAGAACATACAATATCTTTCTATCACACCATGTTCTTACATCAAATTACTACTGTTGTGTAACCTGCAACAATCACTTATCATAAGACACGTTTGACTTCGGAGTGTGATATAGGTTACATCTCACATTCTTTTCTAGCTTGTACTACTAATTTGTTGAAATGGCACTTATGACGAGACAGTTTTAACTTGGTAGAGTGATACTATTTGCATCTTTCATATGGTGTCTAGCTTTCATTGCTTCTAATTTGTTGAAATGCCTTCTCCTTAGTTTACACATCATAAGTTGTGAATATGCAATGCTGCGAATATGCAATGGCACTAATGACGAGAGACCTCTAACATGGTAGTGTGATGTTGTTTGCATCTTGCATATGATTTATTTCTTGTACTGCTTCACATTTGTTTAAATGCCATTTATGCTGAGACACTGTTAACTTGGCAGAGCGATATTTGTAGCATCTTTCATATGGTGTCTACTTTCCATTGCATTGCTTCTAATTTGGTGAAATGTCTTCTTCTTAGTTTACACATCATAGTTCTGGTTATCTCTTCCGTCCTGTTTTTCATACATATTACATCCTCCTATCATGTGGTTGTCTAACATCAAAGTTTTATTCGTCTGCATCACGCATCAATTTGTTCTGAGGAACTAAATTTTATTCCTTTTTCTTGTCGGCTTGACTTAACATGGCACAGAGAAAGAGGAAGAAATAGAGAATGGCAGGGAATGAGAAGCGGATGAATCCTGCAGATTCTGCTGGTACTGATGGTGCAATAGAAGGTGAAAGTCCAGCGGAAAATTCTACAAACACGACATCCCATGCTACACGAGCTGCAAAAAAAGCCAAACAGAAACAAATAGCTGCCACCAAACAAGAAGAGACAACCCTAGTTCTTGCAACACCTACCACAGTACTACCACCTGCACGACATACTGTAGGACCTTGAAGTATGTCTAGAGGGGGGGTGATTAGACTACTTGACCAATAAAAACTTAACCTTTTCCCAATTTTAGAGTTTGGCAGATTTTAGCTACTTTAGGACAAGTCAAGCAATCATCACACTATTCAAGCAAGCATGCAAAGAGTATATAGGCAGCGGAAATTAAAGCATGCAACTTGCAAGAAAGTAAAGGGAAGGGTTTGGAGGATTCAAACGCAATTGGAGACACGGATGTTTTTGGCGTGGTTCCGATAGGTGGTGCTATCGTCATCCACGATGATGGAGACTTCAACCCACGAAGGGTAACGGCTGCGCGAGTCCACGGAGGGCTCCACCCACGAAGGGTCCACGAAGAAGCAACCTTGTCTATCCCACCATGGCCGTCGCCCACGAAGGACTTGCCTCACTAGCGGTAGATCTTCACGAAGTAGGCGATCTCCTTGCCCTTACAAACTCCTTGGTTCAACTCCACAATCTTGTCAGAGTCTCCCAAGTGACACCTAGCCAATCTAGGAGACACCACTCTCCAAGAAGTAACAAATGGTGTGTTGATGATGAACTCCTTGCTCTTGTGCTTCAAATGATAGTCTCCCCAACACTCAACTCTCTCTCATAGGTTTGGATCTGGTGGAAAGAAGATTTGAGTGGAAAGCAACTTGGGGAAGGCTAGAGATCAAGATTCATATGGTAGGAATGGAATATCTTGGCCTCAACACATGAGTAGGTGGTTCTCTCTCAGAAATGGTAAGTTGGAAGTGTAGGTTCGTTCTGATGGCTCTCTCCATGAATGAAGAGGAGGTGGAGGGGTATATATAGCCTCCACACAAAATCTAACCGTTACACAAAATTACCAAACTCGATGGGACCGATTCAACAGACTCGGTCGGACCGATTTAGTAAACCTAGTGACCGTTAGTGATTTTCGGTGGGACTGACATGCATCTCGGTGAGACCGATTCGGTTAGGGTTAGGGCATAACGTAATCTCGGTAAGACTGATTACAAAAACTCGGTGAGACCGATTTGGTAATAAGCTTTCCAGAGAGTTGGTCAGGTAAACTCGGTGGGACCGATTTGCTCTTTTCGGTGAGACCGAAATGTTACAAAAAGGAAACAGAGAGTTTACATTGCAATCTCAGTGGGACCGATCGCTCACTTCGGTTAGACCGAAACGTTACGAAGGGAAACAGAGATATTACAACCCCATCTCGGTGAGACCGAATCCCTATTGGTAAGACCAATTTGCATAGGGTTTGTGGCAGTGGCTATGACTTTTGGAATCGGTGGCGCCGGATAGGAAGAATCGGTGTGACCGATTTTGGCTTTGGGTTTAGGTCATTTGTGGATGTGGGAAAGTAGCTAAGGGTTTGGAGCATATCACTAAGCACATGAAGCAAGAGGCTCATTAAGCAACACCTCATCCCTCCTTGATAGTATTGGCTTTTCCTATAGACTCAATGTGATCTTGGATCACTAAAATATAAAAAGAAGAGTGTTGAGCTTTTGAGCTTGAGCCAATCCTTTGTCCTTAGTATTTTGAGGGATCCACTTTCATCATCCATGCCATGCCATTCATTGAGCTTTCCTGAAGTAATAGTCTTGGAATAGCATTAGCTTAATGAGCTATATGTTGTTATGAATTACCAAAACCACCTAGGGATAGTTGCACTTTCAATCTCCCCCTTTTTGGTAATTGATGACAACATATAGATCAAAGCTTTGACAAATGACAATAAGATTGAATAACATCGTCGCTTTGAGAAGTATGTGATAAGCAAGAGCTCCCCCTAAATTTGTGCATAGTTTAAGATTTGCTTTGGATTGCAAATGTACAATGAATTAGGCTCATGGGTTACTCTTCCATGTCACATACATCTTGGTGGAGCGCTCAAAATAATAAACACTGAATACATGCACTCATCACCAAGCAAAGTGAATGATCACATAAGATAGATAGGATAATATCAAGCATGCATAAGTGTAGCTTATGATCAAACACATGATCATCAATGTCTCACAAGCATAGTATCTCAAACGATCAAAAGCAAACAAGTTTTAAACCACCAAATAAAGCAAGAGAGAACAAAAGCAACACTCTCTCTCTCTCGAAGCCTATGATCTATACATTTTTCTCCCCCTTTGGCAACAAGTTACCAAAAAGTTCATAGAAAATGCATAGTGCTAGATCGACTCTCAGGCTTGATCTTCTGGTGGTGGTGTTCTGATAACTCCGAGGACGAAGGCTTCAGTTGAAGTAGAGGGTGCTGGAGTGGATGCTAGAGCTGGTTGCACTGGAACTAAAGGGGCAGTAGCTGGTGCTGAAGTTGTTGCTCTAGTGTCTGTCACTGGCACTGCAACTGACCTCTGGGATCTGGGCACTCTGGCAAACACATTTGTGGTAGTCTTGCCCTGCCTCTCCTGCATATCATCCTGCAGCTGCTCCACAACTGACTGAATCTCAGTTACTTTGACATCAAGGTCATGGAATTTGAGTTCCATGATTCTCTCCAGGCTCTCCTGATTCTGAGTGAGGGTGGCCAGTCCCTTCTCAATCCTCAGTGTTGATGCTATCAAGTAACCAAGCTGCTCCTGCTTGTTCTTCAAGAAATATTCAGATGCCTCCTCTTGAGTTGGCATCCTGGCAGCCTTCTCCTTCTTCTCTTGAGCTTGAACTGATGTTGGATCATTCTCATTCATGACAACCTCATTGTCCTCAAAGTCTGGATAAAGTGGAAAGTGTTCCTTATCCAACTAATATTTTCCTGTGCCCATCTTTGAGTTTATCAATTCCTGAATCTGAGGGGCATATCCACAGTTCCTCTTCTGATCTGCTGCAGTCCTCTTAATTGTTTCAATCATAAGGCTCATGACATGCAACATGTTAATGGCACATCAAACACATGCAACATGTTGATGGCATGCCCTTTGATCATGTTATGGTCACCAGACTTGGGCAACAAAGTATGCCTCAGAATCCAATTAATGGTTGGCAACCCTGACAGCAGAAAGTGAACTGATCCAAACTTGTGAGTCTCAACTGCCTTGTTTGGGATTTCCTTGTACATGTGAGCCATGGAATTATGATCCATCTTCTTCTTGTCATAAATATCCAGGTCATCCTCACTTTCCTTTGGGGCATTTATCAGACTTGCCCATTCTTCAACAGTGGATTGGTACCTTGTACCTTCAAACATCCAAACAATTCTTCCATCTGGGTAAAAGTGTGCTGTGGAGTAGAATTGCATGATAAGTTCATCATTCCAGTGGGTGAACTTTTGTCCAACAAAATCAGCAACTCCACAAGCAACAAAGCTGTCTTGCACTCCAGTATAGTGCTCTTCATTGTCCTTGATGTAGGTCCAGTCGACCCACCTCATGTCACAAACTATGGGCTTCTTATCCAATAGAATTGTCTCATAGAAGTCCTGATGTTCCTTTGTATGGAACCTGTAGTCAACAGCAGTTCTTCTCCTTGATGCATATGGATCTTCCACCCTCCACAGCCTCAGCCCTGAATCCTTCCTGATCCTCATGTCCTCCGCCACAGGATGGGCATCATTGTGGTCTGGTATCTTGGGCTTGAGCTTCCTTAGGACTTGACCTTCTTCATCTTCTTCTTCAGCAACATTTGGCACTGGGGCCTTGTTCTTCTCAGCAGCTGGAATACTCCTAGTATTCCTCTTTGGTACTTGCTTGGCCTTGGAGGCAGCTTTGGGTGCTTCCTTGGGCTTAGATGTTGCAGCCCCTGATCTTATAGCATCACCCATAAGCTTGGGTGCCTTAGGTGCTGGTGCAGCAACCTCTTCCTCTTATTCAGAATCTCTTCTCATTGAGGGCTTTCCAAGAACCTTGGCAGTTGTGGTTCTTGCTCTCTTCTTCTTCTTGTCCTGAGCACCTTCATCCTCTGATTCAATTGTGAATTTCATAGTCTCTCCAGTGGGAACTTTCTTGGGCTTAGAAGAAGTGACTTTCTGTTCAGGTGCCTCTTTGGGTTGAGTCTGTGTTGGCACTTGCGTGGACTTCCTGGCTTTAGGCATTGGTGTCCTCTTGGCAGGAACTTTCTTTTTCAGTCCAGGCTTTGTGCTATGTGCAGAGCCATATTCCTTCTTGAGCACCACTTTCTTGGAAGTAGCCTCATCTTCCTCTGCTTTATAGTCCTCATTCTCTGAGTCTGATGTTCTTTTCCTTCTCTGCCTGGTAGCAGCCTTAGGCAGGTTGCTAGGAGTGCTTCTGCTCCCTTCATCTGTAGTTGAGGGACTAGTGCCCTCACTCAAGTCCATCTGCTCTTCTGACCTGTTCTGGCTGTCACTCTGGTCTGACATGCTGCAAAAGCTGACTGCTGACCCTGTGAAGAGTTATAGATGAGATAGAATAGATGAGCATCACAAAATGCAGAGATTTTAAAAGAATGATTCAAAAATTCAGTTTTAGTTTTCCACAAGAAGCATTTCGGATCAACCGATTTTCAAACTCGGTGATACCGAAGCAGTTTTGGAACCTAAACTGATGAACTCGGTTGGACCGAGTCACAGTTTGGTGGCACCGAGACTGCTAGGGTTTCACAGAATCCTCAAATCGGTCGCACCGATTAGTAATTCTCGGTCAGACCGAGAGTCACTAGTGCAATGACATAAGCCAAATCGGTGAGACCGAGTTTTTCAACTCGGTGGGTCCGAGATGGTTTCGGCGGAAACCTAACCCTAAAAATTTGAATCTCATCTAATCTACGGACTATATTGAGTGGATAGAAGTGTTTCAATCGTGGCAAGAATCCATAAGAATACAATGTGCTAGGAATCAGACGTGGATAGCACAAAGATCGAGTCCATACCCTAGCTTGGCGGTGGACTCGCTACGGCGGCAACGGCGGGGGCGAAGTCCATTGATGGCGGCGGAGACCAGCTACTGGAGGCTGCTGGTGACAAGGAGACGATCCGGAGACCTTCGATGGCAGAGCGAGCTATTGCGCGGGCGAAGGGTTTCGGAGAAATTTCCAAAATTTTGCCCGTGACTATATATAGCCCGACCCTGTCGGTGTGACCGAGTGGAACAACTTGGTGGCACCGAGATGCATAACTGTGTACAATTACAGAAAATCGGTGTGACCGAAAAGTTCAAATCGGTTGCACCGAGATTGAAAACTCAGATCAACTTAATGATCTCAGTAGGACCGAAATGGAGGAATCGGTCAGACCGAGAGTCACAAAGAGGTTTTGGAAGTTTAAGTCTATGATGAATCGGGGACTCCGAGTGCTCCTCACACAGAGTGGTTCAAATCTGACTTGATCAAATTTTGTGATGTAGCATGAATAGAGTTTGAGATGAGGAAAGCATAGATAGCTAAAGAAGGTTCTTAGGCATTCTTGTCCATCCACTTGGCAAAGAGAAAAGAATCCAAACAATCAAAACAACAAGTGGATGTCCTTGAATGAGTAAAATATGCACCAACATGCTCACACAACAAAATGGCAAATGAAATATGTGACAAAGCATGCACAACCAATACTAGCATCTATCAAACAATTGGCGATGACTAGGTCATCTATATATGAGTATATTGACTTAGGAGTCAAATGAGAACATTTAATCATAGGTCATACTCATCGTTTAAGCTCAAGTGGGGTTACCACTTTTACATAATGCATTGATATGTTCACACCATTAGAGTTGCTTTGACTCAATTCTTAGAGTTAAGCTCCTCCTAGATGTGAGCAAGGGAAGGGACTCCACACGCCAACGAGTTTGAAGTTTTCGTCAGGTAAAAAATTGGAGCCTAGGTGGGAGTCGAACTCGTGATCAGCGAGGGCAACACCAGCGTTGCCAACCAGCCGAAACGGCTACCTTCACTGCTAGATTTGCAGCGCGACGTTTAATAAAGAAACATACGGCAGTGGCAGGATATAAAAATAACGGCGCGAGAATGGGATCAAACACATGACCTCCCATTATACCTGGCCATGGGCCGGGCCTAGAAAAGCCCACAGCAGAAAACTGAGGCCCAGGCCTTACCATCGGGCCTACTTTTCAAGCCCAAGCCCGGCCCATCTGGTAAAAAGCCCTGAAAGGCCCTTAGGGCTTAGGGCTGTGGGCCGGGCCTCTTCCTTAAAATGCCAATATGCCAAACCCAAGCCTATCCAGGCCCTGCAGGTGGGCTCAAAACTCAGGCCCAAGCCCAGCCCACGGGAAAGCGCATCTGGCCTAGGCCTTGGATTTTAGGGTCGGGCCTGGGTGGGCTAACAGGGCCGAGCCGGAGATGGCTAGGACTACCTCCCATGAACTAACCACACATCCCTAGCCATAGTAATTCTTTGAATTTTTTTGTCCAAAAATGGCAGCTCAGTTTATATAAACTAAAGGTAGCGAAAGATTTATACCTTTTTGAATTTCGAATGTGATTTTGTTTTTCACAAAAGTAAATACTTTTGGCAAAACAAACATTATAAAATATGTTAACAAAATTTAAGACTCAAACATTCTTTACAAGCGGCAAATAGGATTTCGGAAAAAATTGCGTTGCAAGGACAAAACCTTGAGACCTCCTCGTCAAACATAAAGTGTTTAGCACGGTTATCATTGCATGTATATCTGGCGGCTAGGATCTTTTGTATTTACTTCCTAGCTTAGCGATATCTCCCGATCCTTTCCCTGTATAGCGGATACGGTTAAGATCTCGCAGCCCTTGTACCTATATATGTGCCTAGTGCATGATCAATGAGAATTATCGATGCACACAATCAATTCTACATGGTATCTATCGCAAGTCGATCCTAACCCTAGCCTAGCCGCCGCCGCGCCTCCCTTCACTCGCCGCCACCACCCGCCGCCGCCGCCGCCGGTTCTCTCCGACCGCCGCCGCCACCGGTTGCCGCTGCTTTCCGCTGCACTAGCCGCCGCCACCGCAGGTCCTTGCCGTCGCTGCCGCGTCCTATCCTCTAAGCGCCGCCGCCGCCGCGGCGCTCTATCCTCCTTGTGCCGCCGCAGCAGGTCCATCCCGCCGTCGTGCCATCCTCCTCGCAACCACCGCACCTCCTGCTGCCGCCGCATCTCGTGACCGCTGCATCTCCTGCAGCCGCTGCACTTCTTCTATATGCCCATCTTTTTTTCTTTTCTGCCGTTGCCCTTCTCCTTCCTTCAGTAGCAGCCTAGGCTCACGTCCACGTAGTATACGGCGAGGTCTATAGGCACGTTCATCCATCCAGCTGTGTGCTAGTGTGCTTGCTAGCTTGTACGTGCACGTGTGCTTGTTAGCTGGCGTCACCATCGCCTCTACTCTACGTCTCTACCTCCCGCACCGCTGCTGCATCCTTTGCTCGTCAGCGCCCCTAACCCTTGCTAGCCAGCCCGATCGCAAGCTAGCCAGCCCGACTGGAATCCATCCAGCTCTGTGCATGTCTACTTGCTAGCTAGTACGTGCTTGTGTGCTTATTAGCCATCACTGCCGTCGCTGCGATGTATTCTCCCGGGTCGTCTCTCTTCGGCTACATGTACGCGGACGCTCCAGCTCTCTTCACCACGCCGTAGGTTTTTCCGGTGGGCCATCCGGCCTACTTCGCCGTGCCGCCGCAGCCGGCCGGTATCGGCTCCCCGGCTCTACTCGCCACGCCGATGACCGGCGGCCATGCTCCGCCCGCCACGGTTCAGACCTACGGCGGCTTCGCCTCGCTGCCGGTCTCACCGCCATGGGACCCTACTTCTTTGACTGCACTGCACTCGGCCCCATCATCGGTGGCGCTTGGTACCGGCGGCGCTTGGTACATGGACTCGGGCGCCACCGCCCACATGGCATCTCATCCCGGCACTCTAACCTCCTTCACTCCGATTCGTACGCCCACTCGCATCACCGTTGGTAACGGTTCCTCTTTACCTATCACACATGTTGGCTGTACTTCGTTTCCTTCCACATCTACGCCTATCACTATGTCTAATATTCTTGTTTCTCCTGATTTAGTTACTAACCTTGTGTCTATTCGTCATCTTGCTTGTGAGAATCCCATTACCGTTGAATTTGACGATGTCGGTTTTTCTATGAAGGACGCCCATACTCGGATGGTCCTTCATTGTTGCGATAGTCCCGACGAGCTCTATCCGGTGCACTCCTCCGCCACCGCCTCCACCACCCCAGTCGCCCTCGCCGCAGGTGTCGACCTTTGGCATGCTCGTTTTGGACACCCAAACCCCACCACTTTACGTCAAATTCTTAAGAGTTTTTCATTCTCATGCAATAAGATCGACGACCATACTTGTGAGGCTTGTCGTCTTAGCAAACACGTTCGTCTTCCATTTAGCGCATCTACCACTATTTTCACTTTTCCGTTTCAGTTATTGCATAGTGATGTTTGGACATCCCCGGTTGCAAGCAAGACGGGCTACCTATACTATATGGTGATCTTAGATGATTTCTCTCATTATGTGTGGACATTTCCTCTTCGTCGCAAGTCCGACGCCCTTGCCACACTCACCGCCTTTTATTCCTATGTCACCACACAATTCGGTCGTCCCATCCTTGCATTACAAACTGACAATGGAAAAGAGTTTGACAACGTCACTGTTCGTAACCTTCTAGCCTCCCACAGCACTATCTTCCGCCTCACTTGTCCCTACACGTCCCAACAAAATGGTCGTGCCGAGCGTATCCTTCGCACTCTTAATGACTGCGTCCGCACATTGCTCTTTCACTCTAACGTGCCTTCCCGGTTTTGACCGGACGCTCTCGCCACCGCCACCCTACTCATCAACATCCGCCCGTGTCGCCCACGCTGGAACTATGCCCCTCACCATCTCCTCTTTGGTGTGCCCCCATCTTATGATGGCCTTCGGATCTTCGGCTGTCTCTGCTATCTTAGCATCGCCGCCAGTGCGCCTCATAAGCTTGCACCTCGCTCCATTGCTTGCATCTTCCTCGGCTACCCACCTAACTATAAGTGCATCTAGTGCCACCCCTAGTTTGGTTTTGGAGTATTGACGACAAACGTGGTTGAGGGACTAACGTGTTTGTGAGAATTGTAGGATAACACAGGAAGTAGTCCCTCCTTGATTCGGTTTACCTACCGGAGATGACCCCTAAAAATGTATGAAGATATTGAAGATAATGGTGGTACGTGAAGATATTCACATTGAAGACTATGATAGAAGAAGACATTGAGTGAAGACTATGGAGCGCGAAGACTTAGTAGTTTCGTTGTTTCTTTTCTTCTTTGTTGAGTCATAGGAACCACCGCACTGTTAAGTGGGGTCCAAGTGAACAAAGTCAGAGTGACTGAAGTGATGCTCAACCAAAATCCTATGTCTTCGAGCAAAGACAACGAGAGCAAATCTTATCCAGAGTCAGATAAGTCAGCTTTACTTGTAGCCCAAGTCAAGCTGTCGCGTGTGTTTGAAATCTGACCGTTGTGACACGTGTCAGTTCCTTAGTGACCCAGGGTCATTTCGGACAAATCAGGTCGGGTTGCATAGTGGCTATAAATAGCCCACCCCCTACACCATAAATTGGTGGCTGCTCAGAGTTAGTGCACGGCTTTTGTCGTTGAGAGCAACCCACCTCCGAAGAGTTTGAGAGACAAATCCTTGTGAGGATAAAGCCCAAAACACCCAGAGCCCAAAGAGTGTTTGGCATCACTGAAGTCTTTCTGTCCGCGTGATCTGAAGACTTTTTACACTTGAGGACCGTGAATCCTCCAGCCGGTTAGGCGTTGCGTTCTGAGCATCCAAGAGTAATTGTGGATCGCCGGTGAACGAAGTCTGTGCAGGTTTGGAAGTCTACCTTGAAGACTTACCAGAGTGATTGGGCGGGGACTGCGTGTCCTTAGCTCAAGGGGAATAAGGTGAAGACACGGTCTTCTGAGTCCAATCTCAGCCTCCCTAACCAGACGTACAGTTGTCACAGCAACTGGAACTGGTCGAACAAATCCTTGTCTTCACAACACACTGGTTCTATCTCTTACTCTCCTTACTTACAGTTTGTCTTTGTGAAGTCATTGCCTGATTGCTCTGCCTGTTTGACTTCACTGTGTGACTAATTGTTCTGATTGGCTTCATACTATCTTCCATCCTGATCCTACTACCTAGCTGCTATCAGTCATCATACTTTAGCTTCATACTTGTTTGACTATGGCTTGTCTAGTGTAGTTCATCTTCCGCTGCATGTTTATAGGTCCAGTTTTCGTGTTTGTCTTTGAAACTTTCATGTTTTGAAGACTTTCATAAAAATCGCCTATTCACCCCCCTCTAGTCGATAACTAGCACTTTCAATTGGTATCAGAGCAAGGTACTCCCTTATTCTATGTGATTCGGTTTAACCACCTGGAGTTTTAGCTATGTCGACTGTAGGGATAATCAAAGTCTCCGTTGCGTGCCCTGTCTTCGATGACACTGAATATCCCTAGTGGAATAATAAGATGCGTATGCATCTTGAGCCATTGATGTCGATCTGTGGTATGTCGTCAAGAACGGTGTTCCCAAGACTGGTGAAGGTGTCACCCCTACTGATGTCAAAACGTTCATTCAATTCGATTCTACTGCGAAGAACATCATCTGTGGTCATCTGACCAAAGGGCAGTATGGCCGTGTGAGTGCTTTGGAAACGTTGAAGCTAGTCTGGGACTGGCTCTCCAAGGTTAATGAAGGTGTTTCAACTCAGAGAGATCAAAGAATCAGTGTCCTACGCAACCTCTTCAACTGCTTCAAGAGAAATGACAATGAAAATGTCCAGCTCACGTTTGATCGTCTCACTGACATCACAAACGAGCTTCAGGCTCTCGGCGCCACTGAGATCACCAAGCATGAAATCGTCAAGACGCTTCTGAGATCTCTTGACAGCTCATTTGACACTCTAGCTCTTATCATTCAAGAACGCCCTGACTTCAAGACACTCGATCCATTTGACATACTTGAGAGGCTCAACACACATGAGTTCCAGCTATCTAAGAAACGAGATATCTATGGTCCCAACTATGGCCGAACTCGCGCTTTGAAGGCAAAGGTTGTTTCCTCATCTGAAGAAGAATCTGACTGCAGTTCCGATGAAGCCGAAGACCTTGGAAAGGAGCTTGCTATGCTTGTGAAGAAGTTCCAGAAGTTCACTAAGAAGAAAGGCTTCAGAAAGTCTTCACGATCCAGTTCAAGAAATGATGAAGCTTCTTCCAATGACCACAAGAAGAGAACCTGTCACAAGTGCAAGAAACCTGGTCACTATATCTCTGAGTGTCCACAATGGGACAATGAGAAGAAAAAGAAGAAGAGCAAGGAATATGATTCTGATGACAAGAAGAAGAAGAAATACTCAAAATCTTCTTCCAAGTCCTCTTCCAAGTCTTCATCACACAAGAAAAGTTTGTCTGGCAAGGCTCGTGCTTTTGTTGGCAAGGAAATGGATTCAGAGGAGGAGTCTGCGTCTGAGGAGGCAGAAGTGGTGGAGTCTGAGGAGGAGTCTGACTCTGGCGTTGCAAGTCTGGCTTTGGCTTCAGCCTACATTGCCAAGTCCATCTTCAACACTGAAGACAATGTATCCATCACCAGCATTGATGCCAGTGACAAGGATGACTCCGCTCCCACTTACTACTTCATGGCACGCGGTGCCTAGGTAAACTCACGCGATGCTTACTTTCAAACATCAAGTGAAGATGAATCTGATTGTGAATCCAAACCCAGCTACAAAACACTTGCTAAAATTGTAACTGAACAACAGAAAGCTATGGAACATATTCAAAAACTGTTAGACAAAAGCGATGATCTGTTGGACGCTGAAATGACCCGATCTCAGTCCTTAATTGAAGATATAAAAAATCTTCATGTTAAGTACCAAGAGCTTGAAGGTCGTCATGAATCACTCTCAACAACCCATGAAAAGCTTTCCTATGATTATCTTCAAAGGAAGCAAGATCTTGAGAAGCTGAGAGCGGCTCATGAAGATCTTCAAAAGGAAAATGAGTCACTTCGCGCTCAACAGATCAGACCCGCTCAGGAAGGATTTGAACCACCATGTTTAAAATGTCTTGAGCGTGACAACGCTAATTTTGTTGCTGAGTGTTCTACTGCTGCTACTGCTTCAATATCTTCAACCATCGATGTGGTAACTAACCCCTCTGCGGAGGATGCCACTGCTGTTGCTGATGAAATGCCAGATTGAAAACATTGCTTGAAACAGGAATGTACAAAAGCCTCAAGGGGCATCAGACACTATGTGATGTCCTCAAAAAGCAGATCTTGAACCGAAACCCTAGGAAAGAGGGTGTTGGGTTTGAGAGGAAAATGAATGTTGATGGTTCTTACTGGAAGCCTGAGAAGTACCCCAAAACCACATGAGTTGCTGCAAAGGAACCTTCAATGGATCCATCCACCTTATCTGGATTTACTTGTGCTAACCCAATTGTTATTGATGAATCCTTTGATGCAAACTATAAACTGTTTAAGAATCAGAATGGTGAAGTGTTTGCCAGGTATATTGGTACTAACTGCAGGAATGGACCACCTATGAAGAAGATCTGGGTACCTAAACAGTGTATTGAGAATCTTCCTGTGAATGTCATCATGACACCACCAAGGAAGAACACAAACCCCAGACCTATGGCTTCATATGGCCCAAAGGCTTCATACAGATACAGGACTCACCTGAGTCACCCTAACGCCAATGTTTTGCGGGGAAACCATACTCAGACTTATGAATATGAGCGTGTGTCTTCAAACCGCTATGTTCATATAACTAAGAACTTTTCTGCTTATTCATATGAGTATCATTCTTCTCCTGCAAGGCTATTTGCTAGGGCTCCAAAGCCGAAATTCTCAGATGCTGCACTTAGACTCATTGCTTCTAAGCCACCCCTGAAGATGTGGGTGGTTAAGAAGAATTAACTTTCTTTTGCAGGGAAAGGTCTCCAGCCGGAAATCAAAGGCATCCGATGCTATTGTTGGGGACCTAAAACACATTATGGGACGCAAGATAAAATGCCCAAATGGTCTTACTATGTATTTCGTATCTGAATCGCTTGCCAGTCATACCATCAGTCCTAACCTTGATCTAAGCTTTGATAATCCTCTTGTACGTCAAATGTTTATGCTTCACAATACTCTTTGTGAAGCCTATCCTCCTAACTGCACTGTAGGGTACGACACCTTGTGCTTCAGAATGGATTATGGACAGCGGATGCACTAACCACATGACTGGTGATCGAATTCTTCTCATGGACTCAACCTTACGTCCATGTGATAAAAGTCACATCACATTCACTGACACTGGTAAAAGCAAGTCTTTGAAGGGTACAGGAAAGGTGATGTGTACATGGTAGACTTCTCAGCAGGACCGCAGATGGCCGTATGTATTCTAGCCAAGTCTTCAGAGTGCTGGCTCTGGCATCGGAGGCTAGGGCATGCTGGCATGAGGAACCTACAGACTCTCACCAAGAAGAAGCACGTCATAGGCATCGAAGGCGTCAAGTTCAAGAAATATCATCTACGTGGTACTTGTGAAGCTGGGAAGATGACAAGGGCCAAGCATCCCTCGAAGACAATCATGACTACATCTCGACCTTTTGAGTTGCTCCACATGGACTTGTTTGGTCCCACTCACTACTCTACTCTCACTGCAACTGCTTGTCTCTATGGTTTCGTTATTGTTGATGATTATTCAAGATACACTTGGGTGCACATAATTCTCTTCAAGACTGAAGTGCAGGATGTCTTCAGATGCTTCGCCAACCGCGCCATGAACAACTATGGCGTCAAGATCAAGCACATTAGGAGTGACAATGGCACAAAATTCAAGAACACAGGCCTCGACCTCTATCTTGACACCTTAGGCATCACTCATGAGTTTTCTGCTCCTTACACACCTCAGCAGAATGGCATCATGGAGCGCAAGAACAGAACCCTTATTGAGATGGCTCGGACGATGCTTGACGAATACAAGACTCGAAGAAAATTCTGGCCTGAAGCCATTGATACTGCATGCCATGTCATCAACCGTGTTTATCTTCACAAGCTTCTGAAGAAAACATCATATGAGCTTCTAACTAGTAAGAAGCCAAACCTAAGCTACTTCAGAGTATTTGGTGCTAGGTGCTGGATCAAGGATCCACATCACACTTCAAAATTTGCACCGAAAGCACATGAGGGTTTTATGCTTGGTTATGGAAAGGACTCGCACTCCTACAGAGTCTTCAACCTCTTTCACTGTAAAGTGGTTGAAACTGTGGATGTGCGGTTCGATGAAACTAAAGGCTCGCAAAGAGAGCACCTGCCAAATGTGCTAGATGGAGTACCTGCCAGTGAATCAATCAAGCTAATAGGAACAGGAGAGATCATACCATCAGAGGCCCAGCCTGAAGAGGAACTTATTATTTCTGCACCTGATCAACCTGAAGACATTGCTCAGCCTGAAGACAATCCTCCAAATGATGACAATGATCAGCAGGAGCAAAATCTTCGTCCAGTTCATCCTCGTGTTGCAAATGAAGTACAAATTGAGAAGATAATCGATAGCATCAATGCACCTGGTCCACTCACTCGTTCAAGAGCAACACAGCTAGCAAATTTCTGTGGGCACTTTGCATTTGTCTCAATCTCTAAACCCAAGAAAGTTGTTGAAGCCTTCATGGAACCTGAATGGATTCAAGCTATGCAGGACGAGCTTCAACAGTTTGAGCTGAACAATGTATGGGAACTTGTCAAGCGTCCTGATCCTCGCAAGCACAACATAATAGGCACAAAATGGATATATCTCAACAAACAAGACGAGCATGGTCAAGTAGTCAGAAACAAAGCACAGCTCGTTGCTCAAGGATACACACAAGTTGAAGGAATTGACTTCGATGAAACATTTGCTCCAGTGGCTAGGCTCGAAGCCATTCGCATACTGCTAGCTTACGCAAATCATCATAACATCCTTCTGTATCAAATGGATGTGATGAGTGCCTTTCTCAATGGAAAGATTGAAGAAGAAGTGTATGTTGCACAACCGCCCTGGCTTTGAAGATCCAAAACATCCTGATATGGTATACAAGCTCAACAAGGCACTGTATGGCCTCAAACAAGCCCCTCGTGCTTGGTATGACACACTCAAAGACTTCCTGAAGAGCAAAGGCTTCAAACCTGGTTCTCTAGATCCCACTCTCTTCACGAAGACATATGATGGTGAACTGTTTGTGTGCCAAATATATGTGGATGACATTATCTTTGGTTGCACCAACAAGAAATACAGTGATGAATTTGCTCACATGATGCAAGAACAATATCAAATGTCCATGATGGGAGAGCTAAAGTTCTTTCTCGGTCTTCAAATCCGTCAGCAACGCAACGGCATCTTCATATCTCAAGAAAAATTTCTCAAAGATTGCTTGAAGAAGTTTGGAATGCAAGACTGCAAAGGATACACGACGCCAATGCCAACAAAAAGTCATCTAAGCCCCGACGCCAATGGTAAAGATTTCGATCAAAAGGTATACCGCTCCATGATTGGCTCTTTACTTTACTTATGTGCATCTAGGCCAGATATCGTGCTTAGTGTTTGCATGTGTGCCCGATTCCAAGCGGCACCAAAGGAGTCGCATCACTTAGCTGTGAAGCGAATTCTTTGATATTTGGCTTACACCCCAACACTAGGATTATGGTATCCAAAGGGCTCAGAGTTTGATCTGGTTGGATTTTCGGATGCTGATTATGCTGGTGACAAGGTGGATCACAAGTCTACATCAGGCACATGTCACTTTCTGGGTCGATCTCTTGTCTGTTGGTCCTCAAAGAAGCAGAACTGTGTATCACTCTCAACTGCTGAATCTGAATACATTGTTGTTGGATCTTGCTGCGCTCAGCTTCTGTGGATGAAGCAAACTCTTAAGGACTATGGTATCCATCTGAAGCATGTGCCACTCTACTGCGATAATGAAAGTGCTATCAAGATTGCCAATAACCCAGTTCAGCACTCGAAGACAAAGCACATTGAAATTCGTCATCACTTCCTCAGAGATCATGTTATGAAAGAAGATATTGATATCATTCACGTCAAGACAGAAGAGCAGTTGGCTGATATCTTCACTAAGCCCTTGGATGAGAAAAGGTTTTCCAAGTTGCAGTGTGAGCTAAATATCTTGGAATCCTCGAATGTCCTGTGATTAGGCACACATCAACACTTATGCAGTTTGATGACTTAGATGTGCAACACACGAAGTAATGTATATCTTCAATCAATGAAGACATACACTCTAAGTGTGAATACATTAATGTGGAAATTGACTTCATAGCGCCACGATAATTGTGCGCCGTGTTTGGGTCTAATACTTCCTATACGGTGGGTAACGCCACCACCAAACTCTTATGAAGTGTTTCCTCATGGCGCCATATTTGCAAAGTCTTCGCAATTGATTTAACTTCAACATTAATTTGATTTCATGATTACTGATTTGGCTATACTCTGTTATATATATATATATATATATATATATATATATATATATATATATATATATATATATATATATATATATATATACTGTATTCTGTCCTCTACAGCATTCACTTATGGCTATGTCTTCTTGTTTGAATCTTTTGAACTAAGTGAATGTGATTGGACCCTAACCTCTCTATGCTTTCTACCTCAAGCTCTATCTATCCAAATCATATGCATTCTGTTGAAACTGTGGAATGTCTTCTCTGCGTCCTTGTCAGCAGAAGATACAGAGACAAACATTTATATCTAGCTTTAATGACATATCCTTTTGCCCGAAATCCGGAGAATTCGGAACGACCACCCCGACAATCCAGGCGTGCGTGGGAACGTGGAACAACTCTCAATGAGTTGCATGTTCGCCACGTGTCCATAAACTGTGAACCGCCAGGGGCACCTGTGTAATTGCACTGTGCTGTCTCTGTCCTTATAAATACATGTCTCGTCTCGGTCAAAAATCCTTCTTCCTCCTTCTCCATCTCTCACAAACCCTAGCACCTACGCTAGCTCTCGACGACACCGACGACGAAGCGCTTAGCTGCCGCGACCTCCTCAATGTCGTCCTCACGCCGGCCGCGGACCTCGTCTTCTCCGCCGTCACCGTAGGTGTCTTCCGTCGCCAAGTTAGGGCACGGGAGATCGAACTACTCGGCATCCCTTCGCTCCGTCTAGCAGTTCTTCGTGTGGTAATAAAAGTTTACTTTTTACCGTCTTTTTGATCTGATAGATTCATCCCTTCCTACCAAAAGTGGTTTCTAGATCTTAGAACATGAATCTATCTCTTTCTGCATCTCATATTCTTCCTAGTATATTCACGTATGCTTCTTCACAAGTTAGATTCCTCACTTGTACTTATTCTTGGATTTGTACAACTCTGGAACCAACTCTCATCATATAAGTGAATGTCTTCGCGTTATGAGGTCAATGTCTTCAAACTGATCTATCTTCAAAATCTTCTGAGAATGCATATGACCTCTTCCCCTTCCCTCGCACCTTTAATGCTGTCACAGGTACATGTCCGTGGGAGAATCCCTTGGTTCTCATAGTCTGCATTCGTTTGCAGAATTCTTGCAGAGTCACATCAACTCACCTGAAGCGAGTTCCTGTCAGTCCAGCCGTTTGAAGCCATTGCACGTACTGAAGCCTTTTAGTTTACACTTCATGGCAACTGAAAAGTCAGCAAGAAAGGGAGGCAGACAGTGTCGTTGTAACACTTCCAAGGACTTACCTCCAGATTTGCACGAGATGTACAAAACTGACCCAGAAGAAACCTATACTGAACGCAAGAATCAAATCCAATGGATTCGAAGATATTGGGAGAAGAATGGTTTAGATATCGCTTCATCACTAAAGAATATGCAGAGAAGAATGCCATCAAGGCACCCTGGGGTGATATTTTGTACAAAAATCTTCCACCCAGGACTCAGGCTGAAGCTATTGAGCAAGGCTTCTATCCTTGCATGGTGCGCGGACCACGGCCTGAGAATGCTGACCCTTCTTCACTACTCTGGTGTCGTGAAGACAGTCTGTTCAAGTGCAACTACCAGTTCGCCAAAGACTCAGCTGCAAAGAACAAAAAGGATCTAGGGCTTGACTCCAACCCTGGTCCTTCCTCACCTCGGGACAATGGCACCCGTGAAGCCAATGAAAACAGGATCGACCCCTTCTACAACCTTGCTGGCCTCATCACTCACATTATTGTTCAAGGTGCCAAAGTGGATCATTCTGATGATGATGCTGACACCGATGAAGCTCTAGCTCATGCTCCAAAGCCTCAGAAGCAAAAGAAGACTAAAGCTTCAAAATCATCTGCTGCTCCAAAAGCTTCGAGAGTGAAGCCATTGGCAACTTCCCCTTATGCTCCCAGCAATAACTCTGAAGATCTCTCTCACATCTCCATGAGGTGTGAGAAGCCACAGAAGACACTAGTTCAGCAACTGAGTCATGCACTGACACCTGCTGCCATCCTGAGGAATGAATCTGAAACCATTGACTTGTCTTCAGATGAAGAATTTGGTGAAGATGCTCTGGACCAGCTGATCAAGAGCAAGCAAGAGGCGGAGATCTTCAACAATCTGCCCCTCTTTGATGTAAACATTCTGAAGAACTTCATTGATGAGTGGTTCGACAATCAAGATCTCAGCTTTGATGACCTTCAGCTTCCCATTGGCGTCAGCCTTGCTTTCCAAGGCGCCATTGCTCCTGAGCTTGCTTTGGCTCAGCGCATAGTTGAACTGAAGCGAAAGATAGACTTCGAGAAGGAACAGTTCAAGAAGCATGTGGCCAAGCTGAATGTGGCTGATGTGCAAAAGTTCAAGGTGATGCTTAATGACCTCAAGGAGTCTTTTCGGAAGAAACGCGAGGAAGCCAAAGGCTCAAAAGAGCGCATGAAAGCACTCGCAGACAAATGCGTTCAAGCCTACAATGAAGCTGAAAAGCGCAAGGCACTTGGCCGCCCTGGCATTGACCCCTCAATGGATACCAAGAAAAAGAAATCATCTGAAGCCAACACTGAAGCACCACGGCAGGAAGAACCACACATTGTCTTCCCTGCCAGCATGCGCGGCTCGAAGCCCAAGGCTCCTTCAGTGGCTTCTGAACAGAAGAAAACCAAGGCAGCTGAAGCCGAAGCCAGGAAACGGAAAACCAAGCGCACCACTGATGAAGCACCACCCCCTAAGAAGAGAAAAACGAAGAAGAGAGATCGGGCTGCTCCTACAGAGCCCCTTGTTGTTGAACCCCTTGCCTTTGTTCCCCCTCTGTCTTCAAACCAAGAGCGTCGAATGATTGTTCATGAGCCTGCTTCCACAGAGGCTCCTGAAGCTCAAGAAGTTCCAGTCGTCGACCCCATCGCGACTGAAGACATTGTTCAAGATGATGCAGTTCTTCCTCAGATCGAGCACCCAACGGTATCATCGCCTGTTCAAACGAACAGTGAGCTTATCAGTATTGGTCGTCCTTTGACGCCAATTTCACAAGATGCATCGTGAGCTGATCGCCCCCAGCAAGCTACCCCACATCAAGACTCACCAATTACACCCCAACCGTCATCTGTGCCCGTCATCAGCCCCATGTCCAATGATGACAACTACATGGAGACATCACCATCACCAAAGGCGTCGCCCGTATTCCAACGGCTTCGCAAAGGCCTGAGGCCATCCGTCTCCATGACCACCATCACAGAAGAGGGCTCCAACTTGTCAAGTTCAGTGGCACGTAAGTGTTCTCTGAAGACAATCCTTCTGTGACGGTCCCTGTGTCTGAAGCCAATGCTGCTGAAGACCCTCCGGATGCATCAGCCGGAGCAACACAAGAATAAGAGCATGTCGCTACTCCCCCTGCAACTCAAGAAGAAGTTCATGAAGAGAACCAGTCTATGCCAGAACCTCCAACTACTCAACTGGAGGGTGAGAATCCTGAGGCTGCCACAAATGACATTCCTGAAGCCAATGATGTTGTCATGGACGAAGCCAATGTGGAGCCTACAGTGGCCAATGCACCAGTGGCCAATGAAGCCAATGAAGCCCATGAAGCAAATGAAGTCAATGTCGCACCTGACACAAATCTGCAGCCTCAAGTCAATGCCACTGCTCCTGTTCCGCCTCCAAGGCCACATACTATCGAGCAAGCATACAACTATGGCCAGCTTGTCACTGTCGGATGTCCTATTCTGATTCCTCCACCTACTGCTGGTCCTCAATTTGACTACCATGTCGAGCACAGGCCTCAGGTTCAGAAGCCAAAGCCAAGACTGCCCAAATTTCCAGGTACTGCCACTTCACCAGGATCTTTCAATGTCAACGGCTTCATTGCACACAACACCTTCTTCGATAGCAAAAAGAACCCCTACACCAGGCCCAAGATTTCATCTGATCGGTTCTGGAGTTATCAGCAGCGCAGCTATTATTCATGCATTTTGTACAACCAAGGCCGCATATTTCCGCATATGCGCCTTGATACTGAAGCCATAGCTGGCCTGCCCTGCTTAGAAGAAGCTCTCGATTGCTTCAGAGAGGCTGGCTTACTGCATTTCGTCACTGATAAGGAGTACTGGAATGAAGAGTTGCTACTTCAATTCTACTCCACACTTCATATCAGAGGCTACAACAGGGATCCTAAGACTTGGGTCCTTGAGTGGATGACTGGAAATGTTCATGATGAAGCCAAAGCATTTGATGTCATTTTGCTTACTGGCCTTCCCACTCCAGGTGATCTCTATGAGCCTGGTTGTCAGCTTCACACTGCAGCTTTGGAAAGCATCTTTCACAAGCCAGAACCCAACATGAGCCAGATGCTAAGCATGATGAAGCCATTGCCTCCAGATGCAGAATATCCTACAGAGTTCTTTGTTGAAGATCTTGAGTATCTGCCACGCACAATCTATCACATCATTAGGCGAACTCTCTGGCCCATCAAAGGACATTCTCCAAAGGCTAAGCTAGAAGGTGCAATGAAGACATTGGTCTTCCATATTCTTCATGGCAAATGCTTCAATGCACAAGATTTCTTCATCCGCCAACTTGCTGCATCAGGATCTGACATTTTTGGCTTGAAGTTCTATGCTCCATGGATCATGCGTCTGATCAAGCTTCACACGGCTTTCAACTATCAGCCATCTGCATGCAACCACATTGTCTTCTTGCCAGATGTCGATATGTCTGTTGAAGCCATCTATCCAGAGCCTGACAAGGAGCCACTTTATCTTCATAACATTGATCGTCAGAGCTTCACTCAGCCCATTGAAGGTGTGCTGGCTGCCACTCGAGTCTATCCGTTGGCTGGTACTACACGTGCACCTCACCGTGCCCAAACCGAAGCCACTGACAGCACAATTGCTCAACAGCCTCGAAAGCGATCTCGTGTTCTCAATGACCGAGAGCTTCTCATTGGCCTGCATCAGAAACAGGATAGGCATCATGATTGGCTCAAGCGCCAGATGCAGAGCATCATGACTAACGTCAATCGCATTCGCAACCTTGCAACCAAGAATGCCTTTGTCGCGCATGAAACCTGTCGACGCACATGGAAAGGGATGACTCTTATGTGTGCTGAGGAAGATCTTCAGGACGATGGCTTCTCAGAACGATTCAAGTTTGATTCCACTCCGCCCAGAAATGTTGTTCTGCGGCGCACTCCATCTCTTGAAGACTTAGAGTACTCCTCTTCTGCTGCAACTGTGAATGCTCGTGTGATCGATGATCAAGATGATGCTACTTCGCCATCTCCAACACGTATCGACACTGCTCCAAGTTCGTCTGCACCGCCAAACCTCGACACCAACCCTGCATCTTCTCCTCCTCCTGGGAACGAGTAGAGGCTCAATGTCTTCAACCCTTTTTGGTCCTTACTGACAAAAGGGGGAGAAGCTATGAGTTGATAGTCTTCAAGCGGGTTCATATGGGCGGTTGCATTATATTTTGCCTAGTGTTTACAACTCTTGCTCTTGATACATTTGGTTCTCTGAGTTGTAACACTTAAACTCGATGGTAGTCTGCTACTTATTTGCTATTTTGTGATGCGATGATAAATTCCGCATGTGCGATGATAACTTCCGCACTTAAATCATTTTGCAGACGTCCATTTTTCATTATGCATGTCATTATCTTCGTTACATCGAATCATGCATGATGAATTGTATTCATAAGTTGAAGAGGATCTCCACAAGTAGAACCTGCCATGTGCATTTGCATTCCAAAAGCAAATTATTTATATGCACATCTTCAGGGGGAGCCTTTTGCTACTTACGAAGACAATACCTCATCCTTTACAATTTCACATATTTATATCCCCGTTGAAAACTTCAACCAGTTTGTCATCAATCACCAAAAAGGGGGAGATTGTAAGTGCACCTAGTGCCACCCCTAGTTTGGTTTTGGAGTATTGACGACAAACGTGGTTGAGGGACTAATGTGTTTGTGAGAATTGCAGGATAACACAGGTAGTAGTCCCTCCTTGATTCGGTTTACCTACCGGAGATGACCCCTAAAAATGTATGAAGACATTGAAGATAATGGTGGTACGTGAAGATATTCACATTGAAGACTATGACAGAAGAAGACATTGAGTGAAGACTATGGAGCGCGAAGACTTAGTAGTTTTGTTGTTTCTTTTCTTCTTTGTTGAGTCATAGGAACCACCGCACTGTTAAGTGGGGTCCAAGTGAACAAAGTTAGAGTGACTGAAGTGATGCTCAACCAAAATCCTATGTCTTCGAGCGAAGACAATAAGAGCAAATCTTATCCAGAGTCGGATAAGTCAGCTTTACTTGTAGCCCAAGTCAAGCTGTCGCGTGTGTTTGAAATCTGACCATTGTGACACATGTCAGTTCCTTAGTGACCCAGGGTCATTTTGGACAAATCATGTCGGGTTGCATAGTGGCTATAAATAGCCCACCCCCTACACCATAAATTGGTGGCTGCTCAGAGTAGTGCACGGCTTTTGTCGTTGAGAGAAACCCACCTCCAAAGAGTTTGAGAGAGAAATCCTTGTGAGGACAAAGCCCAAAACACCCAGAGCCCAAAGAGTGTTTGGCATCACTGAAGTCTTTCTGTCCGCGTGATCTGAAGACTTGTTACACTTGGGGACTGTGAATCCTCCAGCCGGTTAGGCGTCGCGTTCTGAGCATCCAAGAGTAGTTGTGGATCGCCGGTGAACGAAGTCTGTGAAGGTTTGGAAGTCTACCTTGAAGACTTACCAGTGTGATTGGGCAGGGACTGTGTGTCATTAGCTCAAGGGGAATAAGGTGAAGACACGGTCTTCTGAGTTCAATCTCAGCCTCCCTAACCAGATGTCAGTTGTCACAGCAACTGGAACTGGTCGAACAAATCCTTGTCTTCACAACACACTGGTTCTATCTCTTACTCTCCTTACTTACAGTTTGTCTTTGTGAAGTCATTGCCTAATTGCTCTGCCTGTTTGACTTCACTGTGTGACTACTTGTTCTGATTGGCTTCATACTATCTTCCATCCCGATCCTACTACCTAGCTGCTATCAGTCATCATGCTTTAGCTTCATACTTGTTTGACTACGACTTGTCTAGTGTAGTTCATCTTCTGCTGCATGTTTATAGGTCCAGTTTTCGTGTTTGTCTTTGAAACTTTCATGTTTTGAAGACTTTCATAAAAATCGCCTATTCACCCCCCCTCTAGTCGATAACTAGAACTTTCACTAACACTAAAGGCTACCGTTGTTATGATCCTGTCTCACATCGTGTATTCACCTCCCAAGACGTTTACTTTGATGAGAAGGTGTTTCCCTTTCAGCAGCAGGTACCTCTTATCGCCCCGTCGCCGCCGACCACCGGCGGCCCTTCGGCAACCCCGTCAGGTGGACGGCCCCGCTCGGCTCTAGGGCTGCCTCCGGGCTTTGGCGATTCCCGTGATGTGGGACGAGCTGCGCCTCGCGCCCCCACGACGCCCTCGCCGTCACCGCCGGCCTCGCCGTCGGCTTCCTCCCCGTTCACCTCGCCAGCGTCTTCGCCAGCCGCCTCGTCAGCCGCTTCATCGCCCCCGCCGGCCTCGGCTGCCCCTTCACCGGCTCCTGGCTCACCCATCGCCGCCGGCACGCCCGCCTCCGCCGTCTCGGCCGCTGCTGTGGGCCCTATTACCGCCGCTGGCCCGGCTACCGCCACGGGCCCCACTGCCGTCGATGCCCTGCCTCTTGGCATGATGACTCTTGCCCAGGCCGGTGTGCTCCGGCCAAGCACGCGCTACTCCTCCGACGAGTATGTGTGCGCCGCCTCGACTTCGACGCCGTCACCCATCCCCACCTCCGCTCGCTCTGCCCTTCGTGATCCGAACTGGCTTGCTGCAATGCGTGAGGAGTTCGACGCCCTGCTGCGCAACCGTACGTGGTAGCTTGTCCCGCGGCCTCCCCGTGCCAGTGTTATCACTGGCAAGTGGGTTTTCCGCCACAAGACTCGCCCCGACGGTTTCCTCGAGCGCTACAAGGCGCGTTGGGTGGTGCGCGGTTTCCGCCAGCGCGCTGGCGTGGACTTCACCGACACCTTCGCCCCGGTTGTCAAACCGGGCACGATTCACGCTGTCCTCCAGCTTGTTGTTTCTCGCGCCTGGCCAGTTCACCAGCTCGACGTGTCCAATGCTTTCTTGCATGGCCATCTCAACGTGTCCAATGCTTTCTTGCATGGCCATCTCGACGAGCAGGTGTTTTGTCAGCAGCCCACTGGTTTCGTCGACACCGACTATCCGGACCATGTGTGCTTGCTGTCCTGTTCTCTTTACGGGTTGAAGCAGGCGCCCCGGGCCTGGTACCAGCGGATCGCGGCCTTTCTTCAGCAGCAGGGGTTTCGATCCACACGGTCTGATGCCTCCCTGTTTGTTTATCACCAGGGCGCCGCCACCGCATACCTTCTCCTGTACGTCGACGACATTATCCTGACTGCGTCCTCGCCAGCGGTACTTCAGCAGATCATAGCTCGCCTCCGCACCGAGTTCACCCTCAAGGACTTGGGGGCTCTCCACTACTTCCTCGGCATCGAGGTCGTCCGCCGTGCCACTGGCTTCTTTCTGCATCAGCAGAAGTATGCCTCCGACCTCCTGGAGCGAGCCGGCATGCTTAACTGCAAGCCCGCTTCCACGCCTGTCGACACGAAGGCTAAGGTATCCGCCGTCGAGGGCTCTCCGGCGTCCGACGCTCCCTTCTACCGCTCCATCATCGGTGCTCTCCAGTACCTCACCCTGACGCGTCCGGATATTCAGTATGCTGTCCAGCAGGTGTGCCTCCACATGCATGCTCCTCGTGACACCCATTGGGCTCTGGTGAAACGTATTATTCGGTATATATGTGGCACCACGGCTATGGGTCTCATCCTGACGGCATCACCCGACACCAGCCTCGTCGCCTACTCTGACGCCGACTGGGCTGGGTGTCCCGACACTCGGCACTCCACATCCGGCTACTGCGTCTACCTCGGGCCCTCTCTGATCTCATGGTCGTCTAAACGACAACCCACGGTTTCACGATCGAGCGCCGAGGCCGAGTACAGGGCAGTGGCCAACGCCGTCGCGGAGTGCTCCTGGCTACGACAACTGCTTCAGGAGTTGCTGTGTGAGGTTCCCAAGGCCACGATTGTCTATTTTGACAATTTCTCCACAGTTTACCTCTCCGCTAACCCTGTTCATCATAGCCAGACGAAGCATATTGAGCTCGACATTCACTTTGTCCGGGAGCACGTTGCACTTGGTCGTGTTCGAGTCTTGCATGTACCCACCAATCAGCAGTTCGCCGATGTCATGACGAAGGGACTACCTACCTCGACTTTCGAGGGTTTTCGGTCCAGTCTTTGCGTCTCCGGCGACGCTTCGACTGCGCGGGGGGGGGGGGGGGGGTGTTGAGCACGGTTGTCATTACATGTATATCTGGCGGCTAGGATCTCTTGTATTTACTTCCTAGCTTAGCGATATCTCCCGATCCTTTCCCTGTATAGCGGATACAGTTGAGATCTCGCAGCCCTTGTACCTATATATGTGCCTAGTGCATGACCAATGAGAATTATCGATGCACACAATCAATTCTACATAAAGGTTGGAGTACATTTGGGCTAGCTCGTACTTCTATCTATTACCTCCATCCATCCATCCATCCATCCATCCATTATTATTATTATTATTATTATTATTATTATTAACTCAGGTACAATGAGTACGTCCGTTATTTTTGGTGATTGAGAAAAATGCTTGATTTAATCTCTCCGGTGCATTGTATGCGAGCCCAATTAGCCCACATGGTAGCTAAAATATAATATTTACGTGGAAACTATTTCAGTTTAAATTAAATAATCACTTAACATTTTTCTACTCTAAATTACATCAATTTATATACGTTTGCAAGTTGTATGAAAAATCAATAAACCGCTCCAGGAATCGATAGAGGGTGAAGAGTGGGTCCCGATTATCCCTAGAGAAAGGAACACGCCATTGTTTTGTTACAGATGAGCTTGAATGATTTAAGTCCGCACTTCTCAAAAAGAAGAAATCAACTCCTAATACTTTGGATGCTTTGTATGCGGGATCATGGGTGAACATGAGACAAGTGGTATATTATGAGACCGTGGGAGTATAGGAAGGAGGGAGTATAACTTAATATGTAATGGCAATCAGACAGTGTCTAACTTGGCCGTGTTGTAGGTTTATCGACTGCACGTATACCTAGCCATGGGTCGGGCCGGGCCGGGCTTGGGCCAGGCCTAAAAAAGCCCACGGCAGAAAACTGAGGCCCAGGCCCTCCCAGGCCCTACCACCGGGCCTACTTTTCAAGTCCAAGCCCGGCCCATCTGGTAAAAAGCCCTGAAAAGCCCTTAGGGGTTAGGGCCATGGGCCGGGCCTCTTCCTTAAAATACTAGTATGCCAAGCCCAAGCCCGTCCAGGCCTTGCTGGTGGCCTCAAAACTGAGGCCCAAGCCCGGCCCACAGGCAAGCCCATCGGGCCTAGGCCCTGGATTTTAGGGCCGGGCCTGGGTGGGCCGACAGGGCCGGGCCGGAGATGGCTAGGACTTCTGCACATTCACAACCTAGATTTAGGGTTAATATATACGATTATAACTTCAAATATAATGGTGAGTGCCCTTGGGGCAATTGAGTATGCCAGTTAAAACCAAAAATGCAAAATGGAGATCGAGCTCCATGGAGGGTTTTATTTGAAAACTTCAAAATTCAAATTTTTCAGTTTCAAAACATTCTGAAAATAAATACACATATACCTAGATACATAATGTACATGTGTGCAAATATTTAGGTCAAAATACAATAAAATATGAGCTACACAAAAAAGACAAATCTGGAGCTTTTTAGCATATGTACTGTTCATCTTTAAAGTCCATGATTTTGTTTTTTGTGTGCAGCTCGTAATTGAAGGTATTTCATCTTGAAATTTTCCACACATGCACTTTACAACCTTGCATACATGTGTAATTTTTTTTCAGAATTTTTTTAACTGAAATTTATGAATTTTAAAATTTTCAAAATAAAGGGCTTCATGGAGCTCAGTCTTCAAAATGCCCTACTCAGTTAAAACTACTTAATCAATTATACATCAATTCTCTCCCCCATTGCAACGCACGGACATATGTGCTAGTACTACTCACATAGGGAGGACGTAAAAGTTTCGGTCTGGATTACCTATGTGTGTATGCTTGCTGCTGAGTCAGATGGAGTTGAGCGGTCATGGCGAGACGACGACAAACAATTAAGAAGTCGTTAGGATCAAGCAAACAACTACACCCCCCCCCCCTCCCTCCCGCGCGCAGCCGGCGGGGCCGGCTATGTGTAGTGTGTTGTCTCCAATCTCAATGTGAAACAATGCATGATTTAGGTTGTTATAGGGATGTTGTTGACCGGTGGAGGTTGGCTCGGTTTAGTCCCACATCGCTTAGGGAGAAGGCCATGACCAAAAGGGAGAGTATCTCTCCTCCTTTCAGTTTGGGCTTTTGGGATAGAGTGGGCTCTCTGCTGAATACGGTCCATGTGCGCATAAACGTCGAGAATGTGGATGGGCTAGTCCGAGTTGGACGCTACATCTAGTATCAGATCCAGCATCACCATGCGGCTGGATACTGGTCCATGTGCGCATATACATACATAATATGGGCTAGGCCAAGTTGAACCCTAACACAGGTCAACAACTACACGTGCGTCTAAACCATTACATTACTATTTTGCTGCATGTTGGCATCAATTTTTCTTCTTAATTTACTACTAATGCATGACATATGCAATCATACGTGATTCATTGCAAGCGTGAGATTAGTGACATTAACATGTATATATGGACGTATTAAAAAGTGGAAACTCTGGTCACGAGCAAGAGTCATCCTCCCGCTTCTCAGAAAGATGACACAACTGGCTCGACTCAGCGACATCCATGACCGACACAAGAGGAGGGGGCTCGAAGTCCGCTGTTTGCTCCATAGTGAAGCATCAATGACTAGATTATGCATACCCCGTTGCAACGTACAGACTCTTTTGCTAGTAATAAGAAAGAAAAGAAAAAAGACGTCTGCCGTTGTTGCCCTTTTGCTAGTAACAAGAAAGAAAGAAAAAAAGAAAGAAAATGTCTGCAGCTGAAGGCAACGCGCTTAGAATTGGTCCACTCAGAAAACAACGCAAATTTCCGTAACAGATATCAGGAGAAGTAGAAACATCGGGGGGTGATCTGGACTTCTTTCATCTTTTTTTTGATTGAACAACTCTCAAATCTTCTCGGGATCGACGATTCAATGTGGGAGAGTATGAGAGGGAGCACTTGTGTTCTTGAGGAAGATATGAATGTAGGCCAACGCTCTCCCAGAGTGAGAGAGGGATACCCCCCCCCCCCCCCCCCCCCCTCCCATTACATGTGATAACCTGCACATCAAAGACAACTTATATCTTGTTGTTATGACCGGCATATTAGGGGCTTAGCCCAGTTAGTTGTGGTCCAATTTATCTTATCGTTATTAGGGGCTTAGCCCAATTATCTTATTAGGAGGATTATATAAACTCGTGTAATGATCCATTTTGGGATTAAGCAAGAAGCAGTCATATTTGCTCGACTTTCTTAGAGAGCCGGGAGACCTAACCCTAGCCGCCGCCCCTGTGCCCTCTCTCTCGCGCGCACACGCAACGACCGCGCCCCAGCGCCGGCGACCGCGCCTTCCTTCACGTCATCCCTCCTGCCACCCCTACAACCTGAGACCACGCTCTGGTAGGGATCCGGTTCCTACCACTTGCAGTTAGTGGAACTATACTACGGAAATTTTAGATATGTAGATTCTACTCTGCATGATGTCATGTTCTCCTACAACTTGATTTGTTCTCCCTCGGTGGTGTTATTTACATGCCATTGGAACCACATTACATTCAGGCAAAGTGTACTAGCGAATTTCCTGAATTAATTTCCTGAATCTCTTGATTACTAGCGAATCTCTTGATTTCTACATTCAGTACAAGTTCAGTCTGGTGGTTAACATGCATTTAACCAATCTTGAGAGTGGCAATTTTTTAGAAGCCCAATACTGAAAGTGGCAAATAGCCAATTTTCTCCCCAAAAAACAACACAAATTTCCGCAACAGATACAGGGAGAAGTAGACAACAGAGTTCAGCCGCAAGCTGGGAAAAGAAGTGGGCAGGTTAGAAATTCAGGGTTTGTTCGACTAACAGAACTGAATTGTCATGGGTTTGGTGAAAAAGACGTTGAACACTAAATTTACTTAAGCATACTGTCAAACATGGTTCGGAAGGGATTTCACTTGTTTGCTTTTCCACCATCAAACTCTTCACAATATCAATAACTGGCATATTTCATAGAAACATGTGTGCCAAAATGGTGCTGTGTAATTGTATCAAAACGGGAACAAAGTAAGGCACATATTTCTTCCTTTTTCCGACTCAAACATGCAAGCACCAATGTGAGCTACTACAATTGAGCATGTGGTGTCCAAACTAAAATGAGGGTCCTGTTGTGTTGAGATACCACACGCCTGCCAAACTGTCAAGTGAACAAAACCAACGGGCAAATCCCCTGATTCATATACATGGCAACTACAAAAGAGCCTCGATGTCAATCTCAACGAAAGTGCAGGGGTCCGGAATGCCGAATTTTCTTAGCACCTGCGTATAACAGACTAGGTCAAATTAACTGTTCACAGATAATCATTCCATGGCTTTTTTTTTTGCACATGACCAAAAAAAATTACCTCAGCATGGACAATTCCTAAGTAGCCAACCTGCTTTCCATCACTCATAACAATTTTGCATTGTCTTTTAGAAAAGAACTCGGGTTCCTACAAGACAAGACATCAGTACATATGTTCATAACAACCAAAGGAACGTTGGATGTGCCCAAATGTATCGAGAATTTCAAATGCTTACACTTGAAGGAACATAGTAAGTCTGGCCGAAATTTATGTGTGGAGCTCTCACGATTTTGACAATCCTATCCACCAAACCCATAATTTCCTGCGTAATTGATAACAATTAGCCAAGGCTAAGAACAAAGCACTTTAAATATTACTCCTGCACAAAAGTAATTGCTTATTTACCTCAAATCCAGAATTACTATTACAGTACAAAGCTGCAAGCCGGCGATTATTAGAGGCACCAACATCACGTGAAGTATCCAATGACACTACATCACCAACTTCAAAAATCTGCACACATAACAATGCTGAAAAAATATACTATGGCCAATTGGTTATTAGCAACATAAGCAGCTCTATGAAAGATGAAAGCCTTCCTTTTAGAAAATCATGATAACATGTATTAAAAAACATAATTATTACAAACCAATATTATGTATCAGCCAATAAATAAATAAAAATTGAACACTGGTAGGGGCTCGAAGGCCCCAGATGCATCATTAATATTTTAGCGGTGGTACAGAGCATCTAGCAGCAGGACCCAAAGAAAAATACAGATTACAACCAGATCCCTGACTTATGCAAGGAGGACCCCAGAAGACGAAAGTAAAATGCAATCGGGTCCTTAACAACCCCCAAGCAGAACAAAGAACGCCGGCGCCGGGGACGAAGCCACTTGGTCCAACGACCCCTCTGTTAGAGTTATATTGATGATGATCTTTGGCCTTTTGTATTCTAGCCTTTTGGCATCCTCTCGTACATGTATATATGTTGGCTTTGGCCTCCTACTAATATCAAGTTAATTATCATCAACATGGTATTAGAGCTATAGGTTGTACGCCATGGAATCTGCACTGAAGTTGTAGTGCCTTCCTTGTGGCAACTTAGCCGGGAGGATTAAAAAGGGCCGCCCTTCGGCCATAGGATGCACCGGATTGCTTGCAGGACCGGCTGGCTACCGTAGACCGCCGTAGCCTCTCCAAGACCACCATTGGTGACGAGCGTCATCCCCATCTGCATCAACTCCGCCGCTTCTCATCTGCTGAAGGAACATGCAAAGAAAGGAGAAGCCGGAGAACCTCCTCGAGAGCAGGGACGGACTCCATCCTCGCCAGAGACATATAGATCCGACGAGGAGAGGCACTGTTGGAGCTGAACTTGCTGTGATTCTCCACCGCTACCCCGGCCGCCACATGACGGCAGAGAGGGAAGGGGAGGAGCACCACAGCAGCGTCTCCAAGTGCCACGGCGAGCTTATTGAGAGGGGATTCGCCAGATCCGCTGCCATCCCTTTGCCTCCATGATGAAGGCGCTGTGGCGGACGACGAGAACAGCCACCGGATTCTGCTCGCGAGATCCGAAGGCAGACTCCCCAACGGCATGAAGCCAGACCACAGCACAAGGCCGAACAACATAAATCTAAGCCTACTATCTACAGAACAAGCCCGGCAGCTAATCCCATCCTTGCTCCAACAGGCACCGCCCGACGGAGAAGAAAAGGGAAGGAGCCAGAGAGCAGAAGACGACTCTCAACGAGCTAGGGAAAGAGAGAACCCGGTTGGGTTGGAGACTTGGAGTGTGCTTGTCAGCCAATAATTAGAATGTTGTTATATAAAAAAGGGAGTATATGCACATTAGCCACATGAAGAGCGCCTCAGTAACACAGCTAACACTAAGCAGATGAATACTATTGTTTGTTTTCATAAAGTACCTTTATGGGTCTTGGATGGTCTATATTATGCTTCAGCGTTTTCAACAAACATGACATCAGACTACTTCTTACAACCTGCAAGATCACAAGCAAAAACAACATACATTGCATACTGGAATAAGCACATGTGAATTGTATAATCATATTTCAAGATCTTACATTAGAAACAAAATGTATTGATTTATTTTGCACTAGGTAAATGAAGACAGCTAAATATGAATGACCATGTATACCAGGAGTATGATAACAAAAGAATGATATACATTTTTCTACTGCAACCAGCTGTAATAAAAAAATGAAAGATCCAATCATAAAGGCACCCTTTAGTACTTGAGCAATTCACCTCAAATTCAGACGTACGGGGGTTTGCAATAATGACTGCTTTATTTCCATCGTCTGTCCTGTTTAGCATGTCAAAGTTCTCTTCGTGTGAAGTCAAAACAAATGTGAGCACCTCCATATAACCAGCTCTTGCAACCTGCCCCACAAACATTTTTCTCCCAGTAAAATATCGATGAGTGAGCATATGCATATGAATATGGAACACAACTGAAGGGTCGCTACAAGGTACTGAATATTTTAAGCACATACCTCAGCACGAATTTTATCAGAGAAACGGTTTAGTGGTTGCCTTCCACCTATTGTCATAGACTTTGGCTTTGATTTTGGCACATTGTTGTACCCATAAGCTATAGCAACATCCTGTATGGAATGAAAATGAAAATCAAACCAGAAACTATCAACCAATTCTAGATAATAACTACAAAAAAAGAACCTTCAATAGGTAGGGAATTGCATATGTTACCTCTGCTAGATCACGAGCATGCAGAACATCACTTCTTGTAGGAGGGACAGACACTGAAATACAAGGCTCCCCATTTGATGAACAAAGTTCCGCTTGCAATTGCATTTTGTTCAGAAGGGAGATAACCTGAACTTTCAAATACTCAGTTGTATCATCACACTTGCTCAAAGCTGCGAACTTAAATCAAAGAACTCAAGCAGAAAACATTGCCTTACATAATTATAAAAAACATTTGTTTAATTTAATTTTGCATACAGGTAGAACATTGCAATTTGCATCAGAAAAACCAGCTGTTCTGCAGTAAAGATCGAAATCTATCACTTATTTGAACTATTTATCCAGATATGAGGTCCGTGGTTTCCGGCGAAATGATATGCTGTACTCGATGCTTTATCAGGCTTCAATAAAATATACCTGCGTCTCATCTAGGGAGATTCCAATGGGTCCAACAATATCAGAGAGCGAAACTTCCATTTTATAACATGAAAGATCAGGATAAATGGCTGTGCTTCCATCATGAGATACCACTTCAACTGGTTCCACTTCAAACTTATTTTCACAGTACTCCGAAAACATTGCGACCTAGACACATAGGTAGCAGGTGCATCAACAAAATAAATCTAATCTTCATCCAAAAGGACAGCACATTTCCAATCTAAAAGATAGCAAGCATTACATCACACCTACCATTGTATTCAGAACAATATTTGCTTTTGTAATGTCTGTAGCGGTGCATTCGATAAACACATTCCTTGTCTTCAGGGTGATAGCAGAATGTGCACCATTGATGATAGGAGGTAACGATAATACAGTTCTGCAAGTATTAGAGTGTCAGCTTGCTGTATGGGCAGTACAAACCAAGGACCCAGAATAAGTACCAGAACGGTCCTGGTACAAACAATTTAAGCGAAGTATTGAACTGGCAACCAAACATGTGTCTTGCCTTTTATAACACAAGACTATACGCCTTGTAACAAAAATAAGTTAATAAATGTAACCACAATACCATGAAATTGGTTTACCTGTTGCTATCATATATAACTGGGTAAACTGGAGAATTCTCGATAATATGCAAAAACTTCTTCAACTTCATGTCAGACTGCCAAAAGAAAGCGTAAGCTATCGGTGACCAATATGTACAGAGAGCGTATTTAAGGAAAATCAGAACTAAGCATCAAGGGTATAGAACTGCAGAACTTCAGAAAATCATGGTTCCCATGGTCATAAGTAGCAATATTAAGTGTAGCAAGGCACTATAACCTGTGGCATAGCTACTTACTCTGTAGAAATCCATCAATGCATCTGCCCTGAAGTCTTGCTCCTGAACCAATATAACAAAGCAAACGAAAAGAAGAAATGTAAGTCAAAACTGCTGTTTTCCCAGAAACCTGCACAAAAGACTGCAGAAATGCTCTAACAGTAACGTGTAAAGTGGGTATCACCGGTTGAAAGTGGTGAGTTATTTACCTGTTTTAATGGGATAAAATTGATTTCCTGTGGTGGTAGAGCCTGAAAAGATTAATTAATATGTCAAATAAAGGAGAATCAACAGGGGCATTTGCATTGTCGCATCATCAGCTATAAAGGAAAAACAATATTTTTGATTTTTGATTAAAATGAAAAAAGCCTATCTGAAAGAGGCACATAAGAAGATATATACTATAGTCAAGAATTGCTTACAAGGTGGAAAACTCCCGCAAAAATCTCAAAATATAAAGAAAAATAATATCAAGTTATGGTACTTGAAAAGCTCAGCACCTATGGTGTTTCTTTGTATTTACTTCAAATACAAGCTATCAAAGAATATGGACAGCATAAATAGCGCACTGTAATTGGGGATGTCACATCCAAACACCACAATTCAACATGTACGTCAACAACAACTATGAACGCGAAACCATGCCTAGGATGCACAATGGTTCCAAGGTTCATGCACCAGTTACACCAAAATTAACACTGATTCTCCGAATTTCCATCTGAAGTCAATAGCATCAGGAACAGTTTGATTGCACACAGGTCAGGAAGAGCTACTTTTCAAATTTTACTAACTAGACCCGAATCCCCATCTTTCACCTGTCAGTCAACCTCCCCGGAATCAACAGCAGTCGGCAAAAATGGAACCGATTGAACTCATAGGCTGGAATAACACCAAACAGTGGGGAGCACCTTGGGCTCGTGTTACAAAGCTTCAGACCATAATGCAATAGGTTCAAATAACAGGGCCCACGTTTCCCCAAATTATGGCTTCTCTAAAATACTGGTGAAAAGGAGCTCCAGTTGATCATAAAAGCTGAGAGTAAGCTCCAACTTGAAGACAGCCTGTTTAGAAGTATACTTTGCTTCTGGTGAACTCAAGACAAACCTGAATCTCCCCCAAACAGGGCCTGAGGCAGCCGAAGGGAGCTTTTGGGGCCAATAAGCTATAGCCTAGACATGCGCAGTTTCATGATGCGTGCAAAATCAATTAAATGGACCACAACATGTCCTGCGTTTTTCTATCCCTAAAAAACTTAACTAACCTTGAAAAAGAAAAAGCTTTAGCAATGATCCTCAAACAGAAATATGGGCCCCCACCAACAAACCACAGAGAAGAACAGAAAAATGCAGAACTGATAGGAGCTGGGATCCTACCAGGTCTAGCTCGTAGGTTGTAGGGGTGGAAGGGGGTTTGGCGTGGAGGAAGGCGAGGCCGCAGGCGCTGAGGTGCCGTCGTCACGCGCGCGCGAGAGAGAGAGAGAGGGCGCAGGGGGGGGGGGGGGGGGGGGCGGCTAGGGTTAGGTCTCCCGGCTCCCTTCAGGAAACTGAGCAAATATGATTGCTTCTGCTTAATCTCAAAACGGGTCCTTACATGAGTTTATATAATCCTCCTAATGATATAATTTGGGCTAAGCCCCTAACACGATAAGATAAGTTGGGCTGGGCCCCTAAGTGCCTGCGCCATGAGGCCTTCTCCAGCTAGTGTATGCCGGACATAACAAGAACACACACAGAATGAAGTAGCAAGGATGTGCCTGACGAAAATACAAAGCTCTCTGGGATGTTTGATGGAATTAATAAGGAGCATCAACAAACTGTAGCTAATTGCAGCAAGGTCAAAAATCTACCTCGTATGAGAAGGGTCCTTGCAGAGTGTCCAAATCATGGGTACCAATAGCAACAAGAGTTCTCTTCCTGTCCTCCAGCACAGTACAGTGAGTTAACCGCTAGCCAGACAAGTTATACCGGCAAATAGAACAAACTAACACGCCACCGCTAGCCAGACAAGTTATACCGGCAAATATTTTGATGGAGTTTGTCTTGAAGATCAATGAAGCTGTTGTATCTGACTTCATCAAAAGTTACTCCTCTTAGGACAGCACAAACTACATATGGTCTAATTTGTGACGTCTGCAAAAGAAATAAATATCAGCTGGTCAAGGCTTTGACTTTCCTTTAATAGATAGATGTGTGCATACATAATCCATTACCTTCTAGAGAAACAAGGACAACATTTTAAAAATGACGTAATCCATTACTCAACATGTCATCTGCAGCTAGCGTCTAGAATCTCAAAAGCATGGGCAAGTTAACATCTAAGAATTGCATTTCTTCTTTCTTCTATATTAATGGTCAGGACTACAACGGAACATTTATGACACACATGGATTAAGCATGACAAACATATGTATAGAAAATTAAACTAGTGCGTTAAGTCCGCCTTTGTTTTCTTTTTGCAAATCCCTTTTTTGTCATTCATTTAACTCACGGAGTCATTTCTCCTTTTTTGAAATGTTTTTTATCCAGAATATGCATTAACCATGAAGTTGTTCAAGAGAGTTTCCAATTGAAACGAACACCAAACCCTTAGACTCTGTCTATCGATTTTATCCACAGCTACTACAGAACCGTTACCCAGAAGTTAGCAAAACACTGAAGATACTCAGCCTTACTGTTTTTTCTCATATTTTTTCAAGTATATTAATTGAAAATTTGGCATATGTCGTAATATGGCCGTAAGAAATTATAAGGGTAAACTACATTAACCTTATGTATAATACAGAGCTAGATGAGGGTGAAACCTTCTTCAACTCATTACCTGTGGTCTAACATGCATCTGAAGCATTGAACCACGGGGGATTGAAGCAATTTTAAATATAGGGGTTGCTTCACTCCCAGTGAAAATGCGAAGAGATCTTGCTAATCCTTCAAGACATAACAAATCATATCTGCATGCATTGTAATGGACATCACACTGCTAATTCTTTGTAGTTTTTAACAACCAACAAGTCATCCAATTTAACTTAGTAAACTAAGAAAACGTATCGTTAAAGCATAAGGCTAACCAAGACATTTCCAGTGCATACTTGATCCAGCAATACTAATAAGGTGATACTCCCATCTATAAAACCAGTGTAGACTATTTGAAGGTTCAACAATTTGAAGTCTTATGTCACATCAGACATATACGAGAAAGCAGTTCTTTCTCTTTTGCTGGAAAGAAAGCAAAAGTTTGTGGTTGAACACAATGTGCTGTGTGGAAGTTCAACTATTTGAAGTCTTATTATCTCACATCAAACATGTACAAGAAAGCAAGTTAATATACTACAAGTGTCCCACAGCACCAAATAATTTCTTACTACACCCAAATGAACAAGAGAATAGAATTAAATATAAAAGTAGCAAGACAAAATAAACTACTCATTAAAACCTTACCAGTAACAAGAATTACTATCATATGTAAGTTTATGTCAAATTAAATAAAAATCAGAGTGAACAAAACCTACAGATGTTGGTTCCAAATTTGATGCCAAAACCAAAAGAATCACCATAAATGCAGGTTAGACTTGAGCTGACATTAGTACGGATAACAAGGTCAATCTCCGCAAAGTCCAACAATTAAGTGACACATGCCATGCACGATACCGATAAACACCAAGAACTTTGAACTGAATAGCAGAACAAGATTTGCTCGCCCAAATAAAAGAAAGCAAACGGGTTACATGACTACAGCTACGGTGACACCAATGCATACACACATATTTGATTTGACAATTAGCAGCTCAATGAAGACTAATTGAGCTAGTGATACCCAAAGACGGACAGATATCTCACACCATAGCAACTCAAGTCAGAGCAGTTTAGCCACTTGTACAGACAGTTCAGCTGGCAAAAGCAAAATGCGCTTACCTATTGGCAGCAACCTCAATCTTGTAGATGACCTCGTCATCACCGTCCGCTTCGACATCTTCCTCCAGGTGCTTCTCCTTCCGGATGATGGCCTTCTCTGTGGTCTACACAAACCCAATGAAGCAAATCACATCAAACAAAATTAACACCCAAATACCAAAGCATGCGAGTAGGAGAGAAAAATGGCACAGATCTGAGCGGCTCACCACGTCGTCGAGTTCGATGCCGAAATCGAAGCAGAGTGCCTCGAATTCGTCTTGCGCTGGAGCATCCACAACAAAGATTAGTTACGTGTTCACGCGGCGGGTTAAGGGAAGGAGTATGCGGCGGGGTTGAGAGAGGGGGAGGCGCTTACTGTAGACCCTGCCGAGTGCGGCGAAGAGGCGGTCGCGACCGACGCTGACTGTCGGCATCGCGAGCGGCGGCTGCGGCGCTGTGTTGTTTGCTGGCGGCGGGACACGCGAGCCTGGTAACCTAGGAAGAACGGCGGGGGAGCCCGATGAGGTGAAAGCACTAGCACACCCCGCATCCCGCCGGCCCGCAAAACGCGTTGCAGATCGTGAAAAACGGCTTTTACGGGCCGGCAAGGACGGCCGCAGATGTAGACCCCAAACGGATCCGTATGATCTGAACCTGAAGGTCAGCATGCCTTAAACTCTTACCCTCCCGACCCCCGCGTCCCTCCTCGAGGCGACACGGGGGGAAACCCTGACTCGCCGCCGTCGGCCACCCCACATCCCTCCCCTCCCCCTCTCCGCCGCCGTGGGCCGCTGCCGGGCAAAGCCCCGGCAGGGCAGGTGGCGGCGGGGCCTCTCCTCGGCGCACCCCCCCCCCCACTCCATGGCCATGGCGCGAAGCTCAGTCGACGGCGGCGTTTGGCGGCGTGGTGCTGCGAAGGCCCAGCGGCGGCTCGGCGTGGTGGCTGCGGGGGTGGTGTGCGCCCCGTCCTGCGGTGCTGCGTGCGGTTGCGACGGTCCCGTCCCGGTCCTGCCCTTTCTGGTTCTGGATCTGGACGGTCGGGGCTCGGGCGTTGCTGCCGGCAGGCGTGGTGACGCCAGGCCTCCATGGCTGCTGGGCACGGTGGTGGTACTGGCGGTTTGCGATCGGGGCTCGGTGTGGTGGTGGTCGTCGGCGGAGCACAGACGGGAGGCATGGAGATGGGGCGGTCTTGGTGGGGACTATAGCGATATGGTGAGGCGGACTGGAGGCGGTTGTGCGTACCGGAAGCGGCGACGCGAACCATCGTCCGGGTTGATGGCGGCGCTATGAGGGCTCGGCTAGGATGGAGTTCCTTGAGAGCAGCGGGCGTCCGGGCCACCTCTGGGTTGTGTGGTGAGCGGCGCTGCTCTCTCGGTGGTGCGGGCATGGGGTGGCTAGGTGTTGGGTCGTCGCCAAGGCTGTCACTTGGAGTAGGTGATAGCCTCCGTTGGCGGTCTGATCCTTGCCGGAGGGTGTGGTGGCTGTGGTTCCTCCAAAGGTGTTTGGTGGGCGGCGTTTCTCCCTGTCGTGCGGTCTGTCGGCAGTCCTCGGCCTTGCAGTTACGACGGCGACGCGCCACGGTGGCGGCGGTGCGAAGCTTCTTGGACGGTGCTACCCAACTCATTCGAGGTGTGGAGATGTGCGATGATCGGATGAAAATCTTGCACGGCTTTTGCCGGGCCGGCGGCGATGGCGCCCGTGGGTGTCATCCCCGTCCTTCGAGGCGTCGCCGAGGTGCATTCGTCATTTCCCTCGTTGTGTGGAGTTGGTTGTTGTCTCTAGGCGAAAGCCTCGATTCGATCGGATTGGCACGATGGCGGCGTCTCCGACGTCGTTACTCTGTTGAGAGCATCGTGTTTGGAGACACGGCTTGGTTCCTCGTTGCTCTCCTTCGGTGTTCATCGTGGTCCTATTTTGATCCTCGGCGGCGCTATGTACGGCCATCGCCGGTGCGTCCAAGACGATGTCTTCCTCGGATCTGATCAAGTCCTGCCATTTCACTTGCCACCTTCTCTTAGGCATTCAGGGTGGATGGTGCGTCGACAAGCGAAGTTCGGTGGAAGCGGTTGGCCTTTGGAGGTGCTCGGCGTTGGTCGAGACGCGATGTCGTGATCTGTTAGGACAGATGTGTTTGCTTTGTAATTTTGTTTGGTCGTTGGTGGCTGTCCCTGGACATGCCTGGTGGTGTTTGTGCCACGCTCGTTGTTCGCAGCGAGCGCTAGTCTTCTTGTACTTACAATTCTGCCTTCTATAAAGCTATGGTACGCCTAGGCGTACTCTCAAAGAAAAAAAACGGACCTGTATAAAAGTATATTTGCCGAATATGCTTTTATATGGGTCGGCTTGTGCTGTCTGCTCTTGCACCGCTGCCCTCCGCATCTCGTCAGCACACAAAATATATTAAATTCAGTATAATACAACAAACGGAAGCAAACTAAATAATTATTTAAATTCAATACAACAATCATCCACATTACAAATAATTATTCAAATCTTAAACAATGCAATACAAAACTTGTGATGAGTACAAATACAAATGAATACAAAAAGGAGTGAATGTCCATCCTTTGCCAATGATGCTCAATGAGATCCTCCTAAAGCTGAAAATATGTGTCTGCATTTTCAATCTCTTTGTATGTCTGAAGAAAAGCTCTAATGCGGTTAGGGTCTCTAGCTGGTTTGACACGGCTACCCACATTGTCGTAAAAGAATTCCAAGTTCATTCTTCTCTCATCCTCAAGGATCATATTGTGAAGGATAACATAACATGTCATGATATTTTTTTAATGTTTTCTTATCCAAAAAACGAGCAGGACCACGGACAATAGCAAATCTACATTACAAAACACCGAATGCTCTTTCAATGTTTTTTCAGGCTGCCTCTTGCACCCTTGCAAATTCATACTATTTTTTAGTTTTGGATTCTTTGATGCTCTTCAAATGTGCGCCAAGGAGGGTATATACCATCTGCAAGATAGTACCCTTTTGTGTATGCATGCCCATTGATAGTGTAGTTGCAAGCAGGAGCATCAACACTAGCAAGCCTAACAAACAAATGAAATCGTTGCAACACATTAATATCATTGAGAGTGCCCGGCATACCAAAGAAGCAATGTCAAATACATAAATCCTCGGATGCTACGGCCTCTAGCACACTTGTTGCATCACGAGACTTGCTACAATACATTCCTTGCCATGCCTTCGGGCAATTTTTCCATGTCCAATCCATACAATCAATGCTACCTAGCATGGCAGGCCAACCTCTCCTTTCATTAAATGCCATCAACTTCTTTGTGTCATCCTCGTTGGGTGCCCGAAGATACTCAGGACCAAAGACACGGACGATCATTTTTGCAAATCTACGCACAGACTCAATTGTAGTATCTTCACCAATGCGAAGGTACTCATCGGCATAGTCAGTCGGAACGCCATATGCAATCACGCGCATAGCTGCGGATATTTTTTGATATGCACTAAATCCCTTTAAGCCCGCAACATTTCTTCTTTGAGTAAAATACCGGCAATTTGCCTTGCAAACTTGAACAAGTTTCACAAAAAGCGATCGGCGCATTCGGTACCTTCTCCGAAAGAGGTGTGGTGGGTATGCAGGATTCTCCGCGAAGTAGTCTTGCATCAACATCTCGTTCCCAAGATGACGATTCTGAGGAATGCAAAGACGCCCGACGGTCGATCCTCGCCTTCTCTTCCAGTTCTCGTCTTCGTGCTCCTTCACGGCAAGTGCCGTGACTAATGTCTGCTGCCGAAAGTTGGCAAGCATGGTCTCAACATCTGAGTCGTCTGAATCAGATGAATCAGTGAGCAAGAACTTCTGGCACGGGCTCAAATCCATCTACATGCACACCAGCGCGTCAATGAACTACATCGCTCGCTCGCAAAGATCACAAAATACACATTAACCGGTGGAGGATGCGGCGGGTGATCCCGGGCGGCGACGAGGGGCGGGCTCGGCGGTGGTCGATCTCCAGCGGGGGCAGCGACGAGGGTGCTCTTCTCGTCGGATACGGGGGGGGGGGGGGGCGCAGCGTGACGTTGCAGGAGGATGGTGGGCGGTCCCGCGCGTTTCTACCGGCAGATTTGGCGGAATCGTCGGGGGCGGAAGGGCGAAAGCAAAGGCGGGCGACGGGGGAAGGGGATGGGGAAAATGCGCGTGGGCTGAAATGTCCCTCCCGCCAACTACTTCTCTGTGATGCAGGGCACCGCAGCCGCGACGGGGAAACCCGCATATTCGCGGGTTGGGGCCGAGATTTTGCCGCGCCCCCTAAAATTTTTTGCAGGCCAGGGCGGGATGCGGGGTCTGATCGGGCAGGTTTTTCGGCCCCGGCCCGCATTTTTGGCGGTTATTTTCCGGGTAGGGGCGGGATGCGGGGTCTGCTAGAGTTGCTCTGAGAGGGGGTTTGGACGGATAGGTGGGAGCGGGGCTCAGGGTTTTATCACATGTAGTGGTCGCACTTTTTTTTATCACGTGCAATGACTATCCTTTTTGACGTGACGTGGTGTAAGGCTGGTCATAGTGAGAGTAACATATGTAGTAACATACATGCCACATAAGCAAAAAAGATGATGTGTCAGGTAATTAATGAAGAGAGAGACAAATAGAGTAACATAATATGTTACCATCACATAGCGGTTCCCAATGCAAAATGAGTCTACAAAATAATAAATAAGGTGATGCATGACACTACACATATGTTACTACCCACTATAGAGGTAGTAACATAGACTAGTAACATATGCATGTTACTACTCTAAGTTACTCCCCACTATGACCAGCCTAACATGGATGTTGCATGGGACTCGCTGGATGGGCAGGGGCTGAGGTCAACGAGACACCGGACACGGGACACGGTGGCCGGGCTGCGGGCGGCGGGATGGATAGGGTTTCACGGGCACGAGACGGCTCCTTTCTTCTCGGCAAAAACTCGCGTCTCTTTGCTCAGTCCCCTCGTCCGCTATTTGTTATTGGGCTGACTGGCCGAGGCCTAGTAGAAGTGGTAGAGAGAGTGGGCTGCGCCCCAGACCAACTTCTTTTTCTAGGCTCGGGAATTTCCTCACGCCCCAGGCCATGGCCTGGGCTGCCTGTGGCCCAGCTCCGCCGTTTATTACAACACTAAACAAGCCATCTAAAAAAACTTCCTCTAAAAAAAGCCATCTAAAAACAATAAAGGTTTACAGATCCCTATGAACATTGAGATTTAATAAAGGTTTACAGATCCTAAAAAATAGACAAGCTATCTTTGCATATAAAAAAACTAGACGAGTCATCTTTGTGAAGTTGCAATTTTTCATGACATAATGGTGAAGATATTGTGATCCGACGTCCTGCACTTCTAGGGGATTATCTCTAGCCCAAATACGTTCATCAATCAAGGTTTCCCATCTTTTTGTATGCGCGACCCATGGCGCTTACAAGAACCATTACTGGTAATGTTTGTGCGGGTGAAAGAGTGATAAAATCGTTGCTCCAGTCCAATTGCAGCCTCTTTATCGAAGTCTTTGGAGTATTTCTTCTAGCAGAGATTAATAAGGCGAAGAAGGTGTTTTCAAGAGATTTCATTGTGATTCTTAGCCATAGGAGTTGCTTTGTATTTTCTTGGATCTTAGATCTAAATTAATGTACGTGTAATTGTTATGTGTATGCATGAATTACATGTGTTTCTCAAAAAAAAAACTAGACAAGCCCTTAGAAAAATGTAAGGGCAACTCCAACCCGCCGACACATTCTGTTTGTACGCGTCGTTTGTGTTGAAACGGACACGAACCATGGCCCAATGGACCGACGTAAATGGACGAGTGTCCGCTTTTTGTCCGCCCGCAACCCATTTCAGGCCCGAATTTGGGTCGGTTTTGCATCGACGTGGATGCGTGCGACGCCTGCCCTTGTCCTCCCCCTGGCCCGCCACACAGTGGCACATCCACCTCATCTCCCCTTTCTCCCCCAAACCCTGTCGCTCGCTCGCCATGGCCGACATGCTAAAACCCGTCGCCCCCGTCACTCTCGCCTCCACCGTCGACAAGCCATGCGTTGTCCGCGAAAAGGCGACCAAGGCCAAGAAGGAGCACATGCCGGCACAGTGGACCATGCAGTCGGCCAAGAGGGCTAGCCGGAGGAAGGTGCGGGCGACAAGCTAGAAGCCGCCTACGCGACCGCCCTCGTGATAACCCACAAGTATAGGGGATCGCAACAGTTCTCGAGATTAGAGTATTCAACCCAAATTTATTGATTTGACACAAGGAGAGCCAAAGAATATTTGCAAGTATTAGCAGTTGAGTTGTCAATTCAACCATACCTGGAGACTAAATATCTACGACAGCATGGTCAGTAGCACAGTGGTATAATAATTTGATAGCGGTAGTAACAGTAGCAATAGTAGCAGTAACGGTAACAATAGTAGTTTGGTAGCGATTGTGACAGTAGCAGCAACAAGTAGTAACTTAGCAGAGATCAATATGTGAAAAGCTTGTAGGCATTGGATAGTGATGATAGTTATGTTGGATGGCATTCATCATGTAAAAGTTATAACCTAGGCCGATGCAGAACTAGATCCAATTCATCAATGTAATGTAGGCATGTATTTCGTATATAGTCATACGTGCATATGAAAAAGAACTTGTATGACATATTTTGTCCTATCCTCCCGTGACAGTGGGGTCCATAAGAAAACTAAGGGATATTAAGGCCTCATTTTAATAGAGAACCGGAACAAACCATTAACACATAGTGAATACATGAACTCCTCAAATTACGGTAATCACCAGAAAGAATCCCAATTATTGTCACCTTGGGGTATACGGATCATAACACGTAATAGGTGCATATAACTTGCATGGTATGATCAAGAACACAAATATATTGAAAACATAAATGGTTCAGATATGAAATCATGGCACTCGGGCGCTAGTAACAAGCACTAAGCATAGTAAAGTCATAGCAACATCAATCTCAGAACATAGTGGATATTAGGGATCAAACTCTAACAAAACTAACTCGATTACATGATAAATCTCATCCAGCCCATCACCGTCCAGCAAGCCCGTGAAGAAATTACTCACTCCCGACGGTTAGCATCATGAAATTGGTGATGAAGGATGGTTGATGACTCCATATTTGCCCTCCATGTGAAGAATAGGAGGTGGTGGCGGCTCCATATCGTGAAACGTGATGAAAATTTCTCTCCTATTTTTTTCTCAGGAAATAGGAATTTATAGTGCTAAGATTAGGGTTTGCGGAGCCTCATGGGCCCCACAAGCCACCATGGCGCGCCCTAGTGCCTTGTGGGCAGCAGGGGGGCCTCCAATGGGTCTTTGATCCAATATTTTTTATTTGGTCCATAAAAGATCTCCAAAAAGTTTTGCCCAATTCCGAGAACTTTTATTTCTGCACAAAAACAACACCATGGTAATTCTGCTGAAAACAACGTCATCTCGGGTTAGTCTCATTCACATCATGCAAATTAGAGTTCAAAACAAGAGCAAAAGTGTCAGGAAAAGTAGATACAATGGAGATGTATCAACTCCCCCAAGCTTAACTCATTGCTTGTCCTCAAGCGATTCAGTTGACAAACCGAAAGTGTAGGATCGAAAGTATGTCTAGAAGGGGGTGATTAGACTATTTGATCAAATAAAAATCTATCATTTTCCCAATTTTAGTTGTGGGCGAATTTTAGCAATCAGCACAAGTCAAGCAATCAACCTACACATGCAATTCTAAGAGTATAGCAGCGGAAAGTAAAACATTGCATATGAAGTTAAAGGGGAGGGTTTGGAGAAGGCAAATGCAATGGAGACACGAAGATTTTTGGCATGGTTACGATAGGTGGTGCAATCGTACGTCCACGTTGATGGAGACTTCAACCCACGAAGGGTAACAGCTGCGCGAGTCCACGGAGGGCTCCATCCACGAAGGGTCCATGAAGAAGCAACCTTGTCTATCCCACCATGGTCATCGCCCACGAAGGACTTGCCTCACTCGGGTAGATCTTCATGAAGTAGGCGATCTCCTTGCCCTTACAAACTTCTTGGTTCAACTCCAGAATATGTTGGAGGCTCCCAAGCAACACCTAACCAATCTAGGAGACGCCACTCTCCAAAAGGTAATAGACGGTGTGTTGATGATGAACTCCTTGCTCTTGTGCTTCAAATGATAGTCTCCCCAACACTCAACTCTCTCTCACAGATTTGGCTATGGTGGAAGAAGGATTTGAGTGGAAAGCAACTCGGGGAAGGCTAGAAATCAAGGTTCAAATTATTGGAATGAAATCTCTTGATCTCAACACATGAGTAGGTGGTTCTCTCTCAGAAAATGAATGATGGAAGTGTAGGCACGTTTTGATGGCTCTCCCCACGAATGTGTTGGGAAATGTTGCATGGAAAACAAAAAAAATCTACGCACATGCAAGATCTATCCATGGAGATGCATAGCTACGAGAGGGGGAGAGCATCTGCGTACCCTTGTAGATCACTAAGCAGAAGTGTTTATCAATACGGTTGATGTAGTCATACTCCTTCACGATCCGTCCCCATCAAGCACCGAACGTACAGAACCTTCGCGTTCAACACATGTTCAGCTCGATGACGTCCTCGCCTTCTCGATCCAGCAAGAGGGGCGAAGTACTAGATGAGTTCCGGCAGCACGACATCGTGGTGATGGTGGTGGTGAAATAGAGGGGGGAGATTATAACCACACCGGACTTCTAATTATGAGGATTAGAAGTTGCTAGGGCTAGCTCTAATTAGTCAACTATGATCAACTAGAGAAGGCTCAAAAACTTGTTCTAGGGGCTAGCCCTGCTCCTCTATTTATATGTTGAGCCCTGGGGTCATTACTTGGGGAGAGGGCCTCCCAGAGTCGTTTAGGAACACAAAGAAGATTCCTTCTCGGACTCCAAGGCCAAACACCATGGTTCATGGAATTTACGTAAACGCCACGGACTACGGTGTCTGACCCAGGGGGTAGACTCCAGGAACCTTGGCGTCTAGCCCCTGCCCTCCGAGAAAACCCCTTTGTGCATTGTCTTAAAACCTCGTGGGCCTTACCCCCTGCCCAACCATATCATCCTATATATAAATCTTTACCTCCAGACCATTCCAGAGCTCCTCGTCATGTCCGTGATCTCATCCGGGACTCCGAACAACATTCGGTCACCAACATACATAACTCATATAATACTATATCGTCAATGAACGTTAAGCGTGCGGACCCTACGGGTTCAAGAATGATGTAGACATGACCGAGACGCTTCTCCGATCAATAGCCAATAGCGGGACCTGGATGCCCATGTTGATTCCTACATATTCTACGAAGATCTTTGTCGGTCAAACCTTTATGACAACATATGTAGTTCCTTTTCTCCATCGGTATGTTACTTGCCAGAGATTCGATGGCTGGTATCTTCATACCTAGTTCAATCTCATTACTGGCAAGTCTCTTTACTCGTTCTATAATACATCATCATGTAACTAACTCCTTAGTCACTTTGCTTGCAAGCTTCTTGTGATGTTGTATTACCGAGAGGGCCCAGAGATACCTCTCCGTCATACGGAGCGACAAATTACAATCTCGATTCACGCCAACTCAACAGACACCTTCGGAGATACGTGTAGAGCATCTTTATGATCACCTAGTTACGCTGTGATGTTTGATAGCACACAAGGTATTCTTCGATATCCAGGAGTTGTATGATCTCAAGGTCAAAGGAATATGTATTTGACATTTAAGGAAGTAGTAGCAATAAACTGAACGATCGTATGCTAAGCTAACGGATGGTCTTGTCCATCACATCATTCTACAAATGATGTGATCCCGTTATCAAATGACAACTCATGTCTATGGTTAGGAAACCTTAACCATATTTGATCAACGAGCTAGTCTAGTAAAGGCTCACTAGGGACACGGTATTTGTTTATGTATTCACATATGCATTTAAGTTTTCGATCAATACAATAATAGCATGAATAATAAACCTTTATCATGAACAAGGAAATATGATAATAACCAATTATTATTGCCTCTAGGGCATATTTCCAACAGTCTCCCACTTGCACTAGAGTCAATAATCTAGTTCACATCACCATGTGATTAACACCCAATGAGTTCTAAGGCGTGATCATGTTTTGCTTGTGAGAGAGGTTTTAGTCAACGGGTCTGCAACATTCAGATCTGTGTGTACTTCGCAAATATCTATGTTTACAATGCTCTGCATGGAGCTACTTTATCTAATTGCTCCCACGTTCAATACGTATCCATATTGAGACTCAGAGTCATCCAGATCGGTGTCAAAGCTTGCGACGCAGCCCTTTACGATGAACTCTCCATAACCGAGAAATATTTCCTTAGTCCTCTTCGGGTACTTCAGGATATTCTTGACCGTTGTCTAGTAATCTACTCCTGGATCACTTTGGTACCTCCTTGCCAGACTTATGGCAAGGCACACATGAGGTCTGGTACACAACATGGCATACATTATAGAGCCTATGGCTGAGGCATAGTGAATGACTTTCATTCTCTCTCTATCTTCTGCCGTGGTCGAGCTTTGAGTCTTACTCAACTTCACACCTTGCAATACAAGCAAGAACCCTTTCTTTGACTGGTCCATTTTGAACTTTGATACGTCTCGAACGTATCTATAATTTATGAAGTATTCACGTTGTTATATTATCATTCTTGGATGTTTTACAATCATTTTATAGCAACTTTATATCATTTTTTGGAACTAACCTATTGACCCAGTGCCCAGTGCCAGTTGCTATTTTTTTGGTTGTTTTTTACATCGCAGGAAATCAATATCAGACGGAGTCCAAACACCGCGAAACTTTTTGTGGATTTTTTATGGACCAGAAGACATCCAATGGGCCAGAGGAGCACCTGGGGGTGCCCTGAGGGGGGCACAACCCACCAGGGCGTGCCTGGGCCCCCAAGCGCCCCGGTGGGTTGTGCCCACCTATGTGGCCTCCCGCACCCCCTCTTTGACCTATAAATTGTCAAATATTCCAAAAACCCTTGGAGAGAACCTAGATCAGAAGTTCCGTCGCCGCAAGCCTTTGTAGCCACCGAAAACCAATTGGGAGCCTGTTCCGGCACCCTGCCGGAGGAGGAGATCATCACCGGTGGCCATCTTCATCATCCCGGCAGCCACCATGATGAGGAGGGAGTAGTCCACCCTCGGGGCTGAGGGTTTGTACCGGTAGCTATGTGTTTAATCTCTCTCTCGTGGTCTTGAGATGTCACGGTCTTGATGTATCATGGACTTTGTTAACATAGATGGATCATATGATGTTTCTACCCTTGCTACTCTTATTGTGATGAATTGAATCTTTACCCTTTGAAGTTTTGTCTTGTCAGATTGAATGATTCAGATCTGAGAACACATGATATATGTCTTGCTATGAATACTTGAGGTGACAATGGGGTATCATATTGATTCACTTGATGTATGTTATGGCACTCAACTTGCATATTCCCGAGGTGACATTGGGGTAATCTATGCATAGGGGTTAGTGTGCGTTTTTATTATCTTTTCTTCGATAGAAACTTTGGGGTCTCCTTGTAGTTCTTTGTGTGGATTGAATATTATGACCATGAAGTTGTTTGATGCATATCGTACAATTAACTCACGGATACTTGTGGTGACATTGGAGTATCTAGGTTGAAAGGACATGCGGTGCCCCCATGTGTGGTTTTGGTAATTGATGACACTCTCTATGGACTAATGGTTGCATTGAGTTATATTTGAAGGATTTGTCCATAGGCTCTTCTTGAAGTCCATGTGTTGGTTTCAAGGAGTTTATGTGTTGACCAAGGTGCTATTAAGGAATTATCCAAAGATTGGTTATGTGAGTGTTGTGCTTATTGCAAGCATGTCTTGAAGAAGAAGATTGTGTGATCATTCATGTTTACCTTCAAGACATCATCCAAATGAAGAGAGTTGGAAAGATTCAAGGTTGATCAAGACCAAGTCAAGAGTGAATCAAGTTGATCAACTCACAAAGCGTAGAAGATGTACCGAGAGGGATAAGTAATCCCATGGTATGGTAAGCATTGTCCATTGTGCTTTGTGTACTAACCCATGGTCTATGTGAGAGTTCTATGTGGGGTTAGGTACGTGTTCATGGGTTTGTGTCAATAGAAGATATCTCTCAACCCATGGAGAGGAAACATCAAGTGGTGATCGTCATCAAGATTGTCGTGCGCAAGTTTAAGTGGAGCATCACGAAGAGATCAAATGCTTGAAGCTTGCCGTCCATTTTGGTGTCAATGGACTTGTGAAGATGTGCCGAAGAGTGGCCCACCCATAGTGGAGTATGGGGGAGCAATCATCTAGTCTTCATCGACTCAACGCAATCAAGAAAGGCGGTCCATCTTGAGGAGGACAAGTTCGTCATCATATAGCTCAAGTGGACCATGTGCAAGTCAAAGGTTTGCCCTTGATAGTTTTTCTATTTTACCGGTCTCATGGTGGTAGTTGGGAGACCGGGTTTTAGGATCGATTGTCGTACTATCAGGAGGGGATCTCAATGAGTAGCTTTATCCTATCATTAGTAGAGAGCTCAAACCATTGCATCCTTGCATAATCTTTCTTGGTACTTGTTTGGTTCTCTTTCTGAGTTTTGAAGCTTATGGTCATCTTGATGACAAGCTCAAGTTCTTCGAAAACGGAGTTCGCATGCTTCTTCTATCGCGTTTTCGGTGTTGGAGGTTTTACCGGTCTTCTTTGAGAAAGGGTTCTCACCATTTTATTTTGGGTTTTCTCTCACTTGCTATTTCTTGATATTTCTATCAATATTGTGTTAGCCCTTGTCTTTAGCTTTCCAACAAACTTGGTTTCATCAAATTCGGAGTTCGTTTGCAAAAGTTGTGGTCGTTTCAATTTTACCGGTTCCCGCATCTCTCTGCCTAGTGCGGGTGCCCGGGGTCACCCGAGCCCCTCCTTAGTGACCTCTCTGGTCAGTCCGGGTGCCCGGGGTCTCTCCCCCGGGTGCCCGGGGTCTTTCGGGGCTGCTCCCGAACCTCCTCTGACCACCCCGGGTGCCCGGGGTCTTGGACCCCCGGGTGCCCGGGCTCCTCTGTCACCTCCTCTCGGCCCCCTCCGGGTGCCCGGGGTTGAGACCCCCGGGTGCCCGGCCCCCCTGCCCTGTGTCTTTCCATGTGTGTCCGGGTGCCCGGGGTTTTGCCCCCGGGTGCCCGGGGTTGTATGGCATTTTCTCTGTTGGGTCCGGGTGCCCGGACCCCTTTTGTCCGGGTGCCCGGGGTGGCGGCTGTGTGCAACGGCCACATTTTTCTTGGGGGTATTTATACCCTTTTCTTCCACCTTCAACCTAATTCCTCTTGCAAGCTTTTTCCCCCACCATTGTTGACCTCTTGGAGCTTGCTACCTCTCAATCCCTCCATGGATTCTTGCTAGTTTTGGGGGGAAAAGAGAGAGGAGATCTAGATCCATATTTCCACCAATCACTTTCTCCCCTATGTGAGGGGAACCCCTTGGATCTAGATCTTGGAGTTCTTGGTGTTCTCCTTCTTGTTCTTCCTCTCCTTTTCTTCCATAGCTTTTGTTGCTTTGGTGGGATTTGAGAGTTAGGGACTTGGGCACTCCGTGTGTCCTTGCCATTGCATTTGGTGCATCGGTTTGAGTTTTCCACGGTGATACGTGGAAGTTACAAGTTGAGAAGCTTATTACTCTTGGGTGCTTGGTACCCTTGAGCTTGTTCCTCTTGGGTGCTTGGGCGCCCTAGACGGTTGGTGGTGTTCGGAGCTCAATCATTGTGGTGTAAAGCTCCGGGCAAGCGTCGGGGTCTCCAATTAGGTTGTGGAGATCGCCCCGAGCAATTTGACGGGTACCGGTGACCGCCCCCAAGGGTTGCCAAAGTGTACGGGTTCGGTGATCACCCCCAAGGGTTGCCATTTGTACGGGTTCGGTGACCGCCCTCTAGGGTCCCTTAGTGGAATCACGACATCTTGCATTGTGCGAGGGCGTGAGGAGAATACGGTGGCCCTAGTGGCTTCTTGGGGAGCATTGTGCCTCCACACTGCTCCAAAACGGAGATTAGCATCCGCAAGGGTGTGAACTTCGGGATACATCATCGTCTCCGCGTGCCTCGGTTATCTCTTACCCGAGCCCTTTACTTATGCACTTTACTTTGTGATAGCCATATTGTTCTTTGTCTTATATCTTGCTATCACATAGTTACTTATCTTGCTTAGCGTAAGTTGTTGGTGCACATAGGTGAGCCTAGTTGTTGTAGGTTTTGTGCTTGACAAATTATCCGCTAGGTTTATTCCGCATTTGTTCAAGTCTAAACTGTAATTATTTTAAAGCGCCTATTCAACCCCCCCTCTAGGCGACATCCGCGATCTTTCAGCTGGTATCAGAGGCTCATCTCCCTTTATTAGGCTTAACCGCCTAGAGAGTAAAGATGTCGACTAGGGGATTAGGATTCTCTGACACTCTTAGTTTTGATGGCACAAATTTTGATGTTTGGGTTACTCGCATGCTTAATCTCTTTAGGGTCATGGACCCAAATTTAGAGCGAATTGTAGATATGGTTTTTTCTCCTCCAACGGATCCCCAAATATTATCTTTCGAGGATGAGAAAAACTATTGTCTCAATGCTCAAGCTTCTAATGTGCTTTTCGATGCTTTGAGCAATGTAGTTATATTTCAACTCATGCCATTCCGGGATGCTCATGAGTTGTGGACAAAGCTTCAATATAAATATGGTGTGTCCAAGATTTGTGGGGATGGTTGTTCTCCCTCCACCTCCGGCCGTGTTACCTTCTCAACTTCTTCTACTTCACCTACATGTGGATTGCCACAAGGTAATGCTATGGTGAGCAGTGTTGGTCATTGCAATGATGATAGTGTGCTTGTTCTTGGTGATCCTTCATCATTATCTTATTGCAATGGTCTTTCTTTGGACTTTAACACTTCGAGCACCTTACATGTTTCACATGCTTGTGTTGATAGTCCTTGCATATCATGTAGAAATTGCTTGATCAAATCTCACGATGATATGCTTGCTATTCTTGTTGCCATGATAAAAATGTATCTATTTCCTCGAGTTGTTGTGCTAACAATGTAGAGGAAATGCAACACTCCATGGACCAAGATGTGGTCTTGAATGGTGCTTCAAGGGATCCTACATCATCATCTATTGCTTTTTGCCTTATGGCTAAGGCTTCAAAGGTATCTCCTACTTTGAACCCCAATATGTCTCTTGATGATGATGTTAATGCTAATGATGATGAAGAGAATGATACTGTTGCTTCCTTAAAAATTAAGGGAGAAATGATTTTTAAAGCTCTTCGTAACAATAAAATTGCTCGTTCCAACTTCATGGAAATCATGTCTATTGCCATCGAGGGCAAGAAATACATTGAGGAGTTGGAATCTCATCTCGAGGAGCATGAGGTCACCATTGATAAAATGGAAGGTCATGAGCGTGATTACGCTAATGAGATGTGGACCTCTCCCAAGCTCTTGAACTTGAACAAACCACCAAGGAATCTCTTGAGGAGACTTTTGCTCTAGAATTATCTATGATGAAGGAATCTCATGATAGAGCTCTTGAGGTGGCCAATGATTTTGAAACTAAAAATGCTAAGCTTGAAGTTGCTCATGCTAGACTCCTTGAGGATTTTGAGCATCTCGAAAATGGCTCAAGGGTCATCAAGGGTGAGCTCATCAAAATCACCGAGTCTCATGCTCAACTTGAAGCTTCTTATTTAAAAGAGCTTGCCAAGTTGCCTTCTCCTCTTGTTGTTAATGATGATGCTTGTGCTACTAACTCTATTTCTTGTGAAACATCCATTTTAAAGGAAAATGTTGAGCTAAGGGCTCAACTTAAGTTGCTATCTAGCAATTATGGGAAAATGGAGGAAAGTCATGAAAAGCTTTCTAGCTCTCATGATGATTTTCTTGTATCCCATAATGTGCTAAAAATAGCTCATGAGGCTATGATTTCTAAGGTAACATCTAGTGAGCCTCATGTGGACATTAGCACTATTTTTAGTCAAAATGCTATATTGCCTTGTGCTAGTCCTCGTAATTCATCTATGCATAACATTGGTACATCTTGTGATGAATTGCTTTCCTCGCCTTGTTGCTCTAATGATGAAGCTTATACTTCCTATAGTACTTGTGTTGAGACTAACCATGTAGAGGAAATCAAAGAGCTCAAGGCCCAAGTCACTTCTTTGAAGAAAGACTTGGAAAAGAGTCACGAAGGGAAATCCACACTCAACAATATCTTGAGTGTGCAAAAATCCCCCAATGACAAAGGTGGACTTATATTCAACTCCAACAAGAAGAAGAAGTCCAAGATGAACACGAAGAAGGGCCAAGAACAAGTCAAGAATTCGGCCAAGATTATTTGCTTCAAGTGCAATATTGAAGGGCATCATGTTAGATCTTGCCCATTGAAGAAGAAGGCCATTAGCGTCAAGCAACAAGGGAAGAGGCCACAAGTTCAATCTCATGCTCAACCTCAAGTTGAAGAAAGGCCACTTCCCAAGAAGACTCAAGTTAATGCTTCTCTTGTTGAGAAATCAAGTGAGAAGAAAGTGAAGAGTAGACGTTGCTACTTATGTCGTGAGAAAGGCCATGTCGCTTCTTCATGCACTAGTGGTAACTTATCCAACCCAATTATTATTGATGATATCTATTCTCTTGGGAAGGATAAGGTTGGCAATGTGTTTGCCAAGTTTGTTGGTACTCAAAGTGGTGTCAAGAAAAGAACCATTTGGGTAGCCAAGCCTATTGTGACTAACCTCTTAGGACCCAACTTGGTTGGGGACCACCAAGCTCAAACTTGATCAATAGGTGTCTATGGAGGGCATTGGAGACTTGGCTACATTATGAATAATTAAGGGGACTTCATCATTGTTATTGTCTCAAGCCAAGTCAATTGGGTTATCAAGTTTCTATCCTATATCCAATGTGCCTCCTTCCAGTAACTTGTACTTAAATTGTTTACATTGAAAGTTACTTGCCCCTTTTTGCATGTTTTGGTTTTCTTCCTTGCACGTGTTTGTATATGTTGTGCCTCCAATTTGCTTATCTTGATAAATCAAGTATGTGTATGTTGGTTTGCATATCATGTACATGTGTGTGGTGCGTTGAGCCTTTATGCCTAGTGTTTGTATCTTAGTTGGCTCGTGTGAGAGATTAATGGAATATCCCATTGTGGGGGAGTGATGTGCTTTGTGCACCTCACAATCCTATAATTGTGTGTTCATGAGGAATACCATCTAGTATTGATATCACAAGATTATCTAGTCGCTATGTGGCATGTCTTCTCATGAGAAATTCAAATTCTACATAGTCCATTAATTGTCTCCTGTTGGATCCTTCTATTTGCCTCTTGTTTATCTTTAATTGGTATCACATTATGGGGGAGTGATGCGTCTCCAACGTATCTACTTTTCCAAACACTTTTGCCCTTGTTTTGGACTCTAATCTGCATGATTTGAATGAAACTAACCCGGACTGACGCTGTTTTCAGCAGAACTGCCATGATGTTGTTTTATGTGTAGAAAAGAAAAGTTCGCGGAATGTCCTGGAAATCCACGGAGGCACTTTTTGGAATTAATAAGAATTTTTGGCGAAAGAATTAGTGCCAGGGGGCCCACGGCCTGTCCACGAGACAGGGGGGTGCGCCCCCCCTAGGGCGTGGCCCCCTATCTCGTGGGCCCCCTGGACCTCCTCCGACCTCAACTCCAATTCCATATATTCCATCTCAGGGAGAAAAAAAAATCAAGGAGAAAGTTTCACCGCGTTTCACGACACGGAGCCACCGCCAAGCCCTAATCTCTCTCGGGAGGGCTGATCTGGAGTCCGTTCGGGGCTCCGGAGAGGGGGATTCGTCGCCATCGTCATCATCAACCATCCTCCATCACCAATTTCATGATGCTCACCACCGTGCGTGAGTAATTCCATCGTAGGCTTGCTGGACGGTGATGGGTTGGATGAGATTTACTATGTAATCAAGTTAGTTTTGTTAGGGTTTGATCCCTAGTATCCACTATGTTCTAAGATTGATGTTGCTATGACTTTGCTATGCTTAATGCTTGTCACTAGGGCCCGAGTGCCATGATTTCAGATCTGAACCTATTATGTTTTCATGAATATATGTGTATTCTTGATCCTATCTTGCAAGTCTATAGTCACCTATTATGTGTTATGATCCGACAACCCCGAAGTGACAATAATCGGGATACTTCTCGGTGATGACCGTAGTTTGAGGAGTTCATGTATTCACTATGTGTTAATGCTTTGTTCCGGTTCTCTATTAAAAGGAGGCCTTAATATCCCTTAGTTTCTGTAAGGACCCCGCTGCAACGGGAGGGTAGGACAAAATATGTCATGCAAGTTCTTTTCCATAAGCACGTATGACTATTTACGGAATACATGCCTACATTACATTGATGAACTGGAGCTAGTTCTATATCACCCTGTGTTATAACTATTGCATGAGGAATCGCATTCGGCATAATTATCCATCACTGATCCATTTCCTACGAGCTTTTCACATATTGTTCTTCGCTTATTTACTTTTCCGTTGCTACTGTTACAACTACTACAAAAACCCAAAAACATTTATCTTTACTTTTGCTACCACTACCTTTATTATCATACCACTTTTTGCTACTAAACACTTTGCTGCAGATACTAAGTTATCCAGGTGTGGTTGAATTGACAACTCAACTACTAATACTCAAGAATATTCTTTGGCTCCCCTTGTGTCGAATCAATAAATTTGGGTTGAATACTCTACCCTCGAAAGCTGTTGCGATCCCCTATACTTGTGGGTTATCAGGGAGTAATATGCTATGTGCATATTACAAGCCTAGAAAATGTGTACATTTCAGGTATTGTCACTTAGAGTTGATATTGTAAATTATCTTGTTCCTAGGTGACATTTAGCTCTACAAGTTGCAAATTGCTTGTGTTTGGTGTGAAGATGATATTGGATTTCCTTGCTATCTACCGCCGGGATTTTTTTCCAAATACTTCTTGTCTTTTGACAATTTGTACTCACTTATGTGTGGTAGAAATTATTGATCATCTCCATGTTGGGGTTTGCTCTTATTGCCTTTTCTCTTGCCAAGGAATGTGTCAACTCCCTTCGTCTTTCATACTACTTGTGGATCTTGTTATTTTCTTCACCTTGTCTAGTGTTTTCTAGATATAGTGAAAGTGGTGATCCCACCTTGTGCATTTTGTATTCAAATTTAAGTTGTCTATAATGCACTAGTCTTGGGGGAGCTATCCTATTTTCTATAAAACACTCATCTTGTGATCCATATCAAGTGTGTGTTTGTGGAAGGCAAGCCGTTTCTTTTTGGTACTTTGTGCCATCATGAAACTTTGTAGAGAGCTTGGTTTGTTTGGAACCATCCTCTCTTTTGGGAGTTTGATATCTTTTATTTAGTGTGTATCAATGGTTATCTCATTCCTCGATGTATCTGTTATGGATATCCTCCAAGTGATGATTTCTCCATTTGGTATCCTTTTTCTCTTGGCATTTCTTTGTCATTTGGTTTCAGTTCTTGAAAGTCTTGAGCATGCATATTTACTTCATGTATTTTCTTGGGCATGCTTTCTTTCTTTGACCCAATATATAGGGGAAACTCCACGTAGTCTCAATTTGGATGAGATGTGCATGAAATTCATTTTCACATCTATATGCACATATTTATGTGGAGTTTGTGTTTCTAAATTTTTGGTCCCAATGAGTTTGGGTACTGTTTAGTTTGTGTTGTTCTTCTAGGAACATTTGGAGATGCATTGGATGCTCGGCTCACTCACAAGGAAGGTGTTGTCACCATGTGCTTATTGAAGTCAAGCTAGGATGACGAATGAACTACTATCTACCTTCAATTGGTATCAACTACATCCTTCCAATGGTATCTCGGTAATATCATCATCTACTTCATGCACACATTTCTTGCATCAACCTTGTGTAGGTTGTATCATGGCATGTAATTCATTCTTTCTTGTGATACTTGTTTCCTTTCTCAAAGCATCTCAACAATGATCTCTTGTTGCTAGTTGTGATGTCTTTGATAGTTGTGTGGTAGGGATTCATTTATATACCATAAGACCATATCTAGCCATGTGCCATGCTTCCAAGCAAATATCTTATTGGTATATGTATGAATTCCTTTGGGATATCTTGTTCCTTCGTGTTGTAACTATGTCGGGTGTACATCCTTCTTGTAGATATATATCATCATGATTTCGTCTACCTAGAACCTTATACACCTGAGAGAAATTACATCTCTAGATGATATCCTTTCTTTCACGTCAACCTTGTCTTTCTTATGTTATTTCTTTGGTGGCTCCATGAAAGCTTTTGCCTTGAGTGCGTGTCTTATATCGTTGCATCTTGATGCACTCTTGTGTGGTGAAGTTTATTTTCCTCATACTTATCTTTATGAGGTTTTTTCCATCTAGTTGGTATCCCTCGTCTTGATGAGGCTTTCCTTTTCTTTCTTCACCATGGGTTGTCGCAAGCCATGTTGTTAAATCACATTTTAGTGAGCTTGTGAACCCATTTGCTTGTTGGATGTGTGTGGGGTCGTCATGTCATGAACCGTGTATCTCATTTATCCAAGACTATGTTGATGCTTAATGCATCCTTATTTTAGTCTTCTCAAGTACTTTGCCATGACTCACACACATCATTTTGGTTGAGCCTATTCTTAGTTGCCTCTTTTTCATGATTGCTCAATCATTTGTCTATTGCAAGTGCTACGCTTTGCTTCCTATTTGCTCACTTAAAATTGTTATAAGTTTCTGTTGATTTTGGGGGAGCTATGATCCTATTTTGTGCACTCCAATACAAATATTCTTATTTGTGCACAAATCATGGGGAGCTTCTCTAGTTTCTTTAGAACACTCCTCTGCTCATATCTTAATATCTTTTTCATCTGGCTCGTAGGATCATTGGTCTAGTTGGTCCAATTGATATACTTTGATTGCTTGGTTCAATTGGTATCTTTTGATTGCTTGTGACTCTCTTTGTTATGTCTTCGTGGCATATCTTTCTTTAGCAATCTTTGTGCCTCAATATAGTTTGTGTTCCTCCAAGTATTTACCGTTGGATATGTGTATTGTGTTCCACTCTCTTGTGGAGAAATACACAATTTATGGAGGACCACAATTTATATTGGCCTTCTTAGCTTTTTGCCCATTTTGGCAATCGATGCCAATGGGGGAGAAGTTTTCGAGAGTTTTGTGGAGAAGTTTAGAGCGTTATCTCCTCCTGCTTTGGTTTTGTTCCTTAGCATTTGCATCTCATACGCATGCACTATTGGTTGTTGCATTGCATAGTGAAGCATAATTCCTTATATAAACTCTCTTGAAAGTGATTATCATCAATTACCAAAATGGGGGAGATTGAAAGGACATGCAGTGCCCCCATGTGTGGTTTTGGTAATTGATGACACTCTCTATGGACTAATGGTTGCATTGAGTTATATTTGAAGGATTTGTCCATAGGCTCTTCTTGAAGTCCATGTGTTGGTTTCAAGGAGTTTATGTGTTGACCAAGGTGCTATTAAGGAATTATCCAAAGATTGGTTATGTGAGTGTTGTGCTTATTGCAAGCATGTCTTGAAGAAGAAGATTGTGTGATCATTCATGTTTACCTTCAAGACATCATCTAAATAAGAGAGTTGGAAACATTTAAGGTTGATCAAGACTAACTCAAGAGTGAATCAAGTTGATCAACTCACAAAGCGTAGAAGATGTACCGAGAGGGATCAAGTGATCCCATGGTATGGTAAGCATTGTCCATTGTGCTTTGTGTACTAACCCATGGTCTATGTGAGAGTTCTATGTGGGGTTAGGTACGTGTTCATGGGCTTGCGTCAAGAGGAAGATATCGCTCAACCCATGGAGAGGAAACATCAAGTGGTGATCGTCATCAAGATTGTCGTGTGCAAGTTTAAGTGGGGCATCACGAAGAGATCAAATGCTTGAAGCTTGCCGTCCATTTTGGTGTCAATGGACTTGTGAAGATGTGCCGAAGAGTGGCTCACCCGTAGTGGAGTATGGGGGAGCAATCATCTAGTCTTCATCGACTCAACACAATCAAGAAAGGCGGTCCATCTTGAGGAGGACAAGTTCGTCATCATCTAGCTCAAGTGGACCATGTGCAAGTCAAAGGTTTGCCCTTGATAATTTTTCTATTTTACCGGTCTCATGGTGGTAGTTGGAAGACCGGGTTTTAGGATCGATTGTCGTATTATCAAGAGGGGATCTCGATGAGTAGCTTTATCCTATCATTAGTAGAGAGCTCAAACCATTGCATCCTTGCATTATCTTTCTTGGTACTTGTTTGGTTCTCTTTGTGAGTTTTGGAGCTTATGGTCATCTTGATGACAAGCTCGAGTTCTTCAAAAACGGAGTTCGCATGCTTCTTCTATCGCGTTTTCAGTGTTGGAGGTTTTACCGGTCTTCTTTGAGAAAGGGTTCTCACCATTTTATTTTGGGTTTTTTCTCACTTGATATTTCTTGATATTTCTATCAAGATTGTGTTAGCCCTTGTTGATACGTCTCCGTCGTATCTATAATTTTTGATTGTTCCATGCCAATATTATTCACTTTCATATACTTTTTGGCAACTTTTTATATTATTTTTGGGACTAACATATTGATCCAGTGCCGAGTGCCAGTTCCTGTCTGTTGCATGTTTTTTGTTTCGCAGAAACCCAATATCAAACGGAGTCCAAACGGGATAAAAACGGACGGAGATTTTTTTTGGAATATTTATGATTTTCTGGAAGTAAAATCAACGCGAAACGGTATCCAAGGTGGGCACGAGGTAGGGGGGCGCGCCCTACCCCCCCAGGCGCGCCCCTGACCCTCGTGGTCCACCAGTAAGGCGGTTGATGCTCTCCTTCTGGCGCAAGAAATCTAATTTTACAAGGAAGATCTGAGCGAAAGATTCACCCCAATCGGAGTTACGGATCTCCGGATATAAAGGAAATGGTGAAGGGGTAGAATCTGCAAACCCAGAGAACGCAGAAACAAAGAGATAGATCCAATCTCGGAGGGGCACTCGCCCCTCCCAAGCCGTGGGAGCCAAGGACCAGAGGGGAAACCCTCCTCCCATCTAGGGAGGAGGTCAAGGAAGAAGAAGAAGAAGGGGGGCCCTCTCCCCCTTGCTTCCGGTGGCGCCGGAACGCCGCCGGGGGCCATCATCATCACCGCGATCTTCACCAACACCTCCGCCATCTTCACCAACATCTCCACCAACTCTTCCCCCCTCTATGCAGCGGTGTAACCTCTCTCTTACACGCTGTAATCTCTACTTAAACATGGTGCTCAAGGTTATATATTATTTCCCAATGATGTATGGCTATCCTATGATGTTTGAGTAGATCTGTTTTGTCCTAATGGCTATTTGATGATCGTGATTGGTTTGAGTTGTATGTTTTATTATTGGTGCTGTCCTATGGTGCCCTCTGTGTCGCGCAAGCGTGAGGGATTCCCGCTGTAGGGTGTTGCAATACGTTCATGATTCACTTATAGTGGGTTGGTGAGTGACGGAAACACAAACCCGAGTAAGAGGGATTGTTGCGTATGGGATAAAGGGGACTTGATGCTTTAATGCTATGGTTGGGTTTTACCTTAATGAATCTTTAGTAGTTGCGGATGCTTGCTAGAGTTCCAATCATAAGTGCATATGATCCAAGTAGAGAAAGTATGTTAGCTTATGCCTCTCCCTCAAATAAAATTGCAATAATGATTACCGGTCTAGTTATCGATTGCCTAGGGACAAATAACTTTCTCGTGACAACAAGCTCTTTACCTTTACTAATTTAGTTGTGTCTTTGTCTAAACAGCCCCTAGTTTATATTTACGCGTTCTTTACTTTCTTGCAAGCCTATCCAACAACACCTACATAGTACTTCTAGTTTCATATTTGTTCTAGGTAAAGCGAACGTCAAGCGTGCGTAGAGTCGTATCAGTGGCCGATAGGACTTGAGAGAGTATTTGTTCTACCTTTAGCTCCTCGTTGGGTTCGACACTCTTACTTATCGAAAGAGGCTACAACTATCCCCTATACTTGTGGGTCATCAAGACCTTTTTCTGGCGCCGTTGCCGGGGAGCAATAGCGTGGGGTGAATATTCTCATGTGTGCTTGTTTGCTTTATCACTAAGTAATTTTTATTTGTTGTTCTAAGTTGTTCTCTATCTTTAGTTATGGATACGGAACGCAAAATACCAAAAAAAAATAGAGGTACTTGCTACTCATGTAGATGGGGTAACTCCTAAAAACCCCGATTCTCATTATGTGAGAGATATTATGTACTACTTTGATAATCCTGAGAAAACCCCATTCAACTTTATAATGGGAGACACGTTGGATCAACGTGAATACTTTAGGGATTATCGCTCGACACAAAAAGGGAAACTATTATGGGATCAATTTATTATGTTGCGTTGGTATGCCTGGAATCTCTGCTTGAGATATGATACTACTTGTTGCTCTAGGATGAAGGCTCCACACCTTCCCTTTTCATGCAAATATAATGATAATGAAACCTTAGCTTCTTATGCTAATGGTATATATAACTACTATGATGTGGAACAAATAGAAGAATTTGTTGCTTTTAAGGCTGCCTATGATATTGAAGCTTTGTTTGAAAAGTATGAAGCTTTTGATGATGATGGTTATAGGCCAGAAAATCTTGCTATACTTGGATATTGCTATGAAAATTATGAATACAATTAATATATTAATTCTTTTATGAAGAAAGTCAACGCTGTCCAAGAAGAGACTAATATTTTGCAGGAAGCTATGGAAGAATAAATTGATGAAACAGTGAGCTCATTGGATGAAAAAGATGAGGAGGAGAGCGAAGAACAAGAGGAGGAAGAGCGGATTGATCACCCGTGCCCACCTTCTAATGAGAGTAACCCTCCAACTCATACATTGTTTAATTTCCCTTCATGCTTACCGAAGGATGATTGCTATGATCCCGTTGATTCTCTTGAAATACCCCTTTTTGATGATGCTTGCTATGCTTGTGGCCAAGATGCCAATATGAATGATGCTTATGGAGATGAACTTGCTATAGTTCCTTATGCTAAACATGAAATTGCTGCTATTGCACCCACGCAAGATAGTCCTATTATCTTTTTGCGATCGGGGCTCGGTGTGGTGGTGGTCGTCGGCGGAGCACAGACGGGAGGCGTGGAGATGGGGCGGTCTTGGTGGGGACTGTAGCGATATGGTGAGGCGGACTGGAGGCGGTTGCGCGTACCGGAAGCGGCGACGCGAACCATCGTCCGGGTTGATGGCGACGCTGTGAGGGCTCGGCTAGGATGGAGTTCCTTGCGAGCAGCGGGCGTCCGGGCCACCTCTGGGTTGTGTGGCGAGCGGCGCTGCTCTCTCGGTGGTGCGGGCATGGGGTGGCTAGGTGTTGGGTCGTCGCCAAGGCTGTCACTTGGAGTAGGTGATAGCCTCCGTTGGCGGTCTGATCCTTGCCGGAGGGTGTGGTGGCTGTGGTTCCTCCAAAGGTGTTTGGTGGGCGGTGTTTCTCCCTGTCGTGCGGTCTGTCGGCAGTCCTCGGCCTTGCAGTTACGACGGCGACGCGCCACGGTGGCGGCGGTGCGAAGCTTCTTGGACGGTGCTACCCAACTCATTCGAGGTGTGGAGATGTGCGATGATCGGATGAAAATCTTGCACGGCTTTTGCCGGGCCGGCGGCGATGGCGCCCGTGGGTGTCATCCCCGTCCTTCGAGGCGTCGCTGAGGTGCATTCGTCATTTCCCTCGTTGTGTGGAGTTGGTTGTTGTCTCTAGGCGAAAGCCTCGATTCGATCGGATTGGCACGATGGCGGCGTCTCCGACGTCGTTACTCTGTTGAGAGCATCGTGTTTGGAGACACGGCTTGGTTCCTCGTTGCTCTCCTTCGGTGTTCATCGTGGTCCTATTTTGATCCTCGACGGCGCTATGTACGGCCATCGCCGGTGCGTCCAAGACGATGTCTTCCTCGGATCTGATCAAGTCCTGCCATTTCACTTGCCACCTTCTCTTAGGCATTCAGGGTGGATGGTGCGTCGACAAGCGAAGTTCGGTGGAAGCGGTTGGCCTTTGGAGGTGCTCGGCGTTGGTCGAGACGCGATGTCGTGATCTGTTAGGACAGATGTGTTTGCTTTGTAATTTTTGTTTGGTCGTTGGTGGCTGTCCCTGGACATGCCTGGTGGTGTTTGTGCCACGCTCGTTGTTCGCAGCGAGCGCTAGTCTTCTTGTACTTACAATTCTGCCTTCTATAAAGCTATGGTACGCCTAGGCGTACTCTCAAAGAAAAAAACCGGACCTGTATAAAAGTATATTCGCCGAATATGCTTTTATATGGGTCGGCTTGTGCTGTCTGCTCTTGCACCGCTGCCCTCCGCATCTCGTCAGCACACAAAATATATTAAATTCAGTATAATACAACAAACGGAAGCAAACTAAATAATTATTTAAATTCAATACAACAATCATCCACATTACAAATAATTATTCAAATCTTAAACAATGCAATACAAAACTTGTGATGAGTACAAATACAAATGAATACAAAAAGGAGTGAATGTCCATCCCTTTGCCAATGATGCTCAATGAGATCCTCCTAAAGCTGAAAATATGTGTCTGCATTTTCAATCTCTTTGTATGTCTGAAGAAAAGCTCTAATGCGGTTAGGGTCTCTAGCTGGTTTGACACGGCTACCCACATTGTCGTAAAAGAATTCCAAGTTCATTCTTCTCTCATCCTCAAGGATCATATTGTGAAGGATAACATAACATGTCATGATATTTTTTTAATGTTTTCTTATCCCAAAAACGAGCAGGACCACGGACAATAGCAAATCTACATTACAAAACACCGAATGCTCTTTCAATGTTTTTTTAGGCTGCCTCTTGCACCCTTGCAAATTCATACTGTTTTTTAGTTTTGGATTCTTTGATGCTCTTCAAATGTGCGCCAAGGAGGGTATATATCATCTGCAAGATAGTACCCTTTTGTGTATGCATGCCCATTGATAGTGTAGTTGCAAGCAGGAGCATCAACACTAGCAAGCCTAACAAACAAATGAAATCGTTGTAACACATTAATATCATTGAGAGTGCCCGGCATACCAAAGAAGCAATGTCAAATACATAAATCCTCGGATGCTACGGCCTCTAGCACACTTGTTGCATCACGAGACTTGCTACAATACATTCCTTGCCATGCCTTCGGGCAATTTTTCCATGTCCAATCCATACAATCAATGCTACCTAGCATGGCAGGCCAACCTCTCCTTTCATTAAATGCCATCAACTTCTTTGTGTCATCCTCGTTGGGTGCCCGAAGATACTCAGGACCAAAGACACGGACGATCATTTTTGCAAATCTACGCACAGACTCAATTGTAGTATCTTCACCAATGCGAAGGTACTCATCGGCATAGTCAGTCGGAACGCCATATGCAATCACGCGCATAGCTGCGGAGATTTTTTGATATGCACTAAATCCCTTTAAGCCCGCAACATTTCTTCTTTGAGTAAAATACCGGCAATTTGCCTTGCAAGCTTGAACAAGTTTCACAAAAAGCGATCGGCGCATTCGGTACCTTCTCCGAAAGAGGTGTGGTGGGTATGCAGGATTCTCCGCGAAGTAGTCTTGCATCAACATCTCGTTCCCAAGATGACGATTCTAAGGAATGCAAAGACGCCCGACGGTCGATCCTCGCCTTATCTTCCAGTTCTCGTCTTCGTGCTCCTTCACGGCAAGTGCCATGACTAATGTCTGCTGCCGAAAGTTGGCAAGCATGGTCTCAACATCTGAGTCGTCTGAATCAGATGAATCAGTGAGCAAGAACTTCTGGCACGGGCTCAAATCCATCTACATGCACACCAGCACATCAATGAACTACAACGCTTGCTCGCAAAGATCACAAAATACACATTAACCAGTGGAGGATGCGGCGGGTGATCCCGGGCGGCGACGAGGGGCGGGCTCGGCGGTGGTCGATCTCCAGCGGGGGCAGCGACGAGGGTGCTCTTCTCGTCGGATACGGGGGGGGGGGGGGGGGGGCGCAGCGTGACGTTGCAGGAGGATGGTGGGCGGTCCCGCGCGTTTCTACCGGCAGATTTGGCGGAATCGTCGGGGGAGGAGGGGCGAAAGCAAAGGCGGGCGACGGTGGAAGGGGATGGGGAAAATGCGCGTGGGCTGAAATGTCCCTCCCGCCAACTACTTCTCTGTGATGCAGGGCACCGTAGCCGCGACGGGGAAACCCGCATATTCGCGGGTTGGGGCCGAGATTTTGCCGTGCCCCCTAAAATTTTTTGCAGGCCAGGGCGGGATGCGGGGTCTGATCGGGCAGGTTTTTCGGCCCCGGCCCGCATTTTTGGCGGTTATTTTCCGGGTAGGGGCGGGATGCGGGGTCTGCTAGAGTTGCTCTGAGAGGGGGTTTGGACGGATAGGTGGGAGCGGGGCTCAGGGTTTTATCACATGTAGTGGTCGCACTTTTTTTTATCACGTGCAATGACTATCCTTTTTGACGTGACGTGGTGTAAGGCTGGTCATAGTGGGAGTAACATATGTAGTAACATACATGCCACATAAGCAAAAAAGATGATGTGTCAGGTAATTAATGAAGAGAGAGACAAATAGAGTAACATAATATGTTACCATCACATAGCGGTTCCCAATGCAAAATGAGTCTACAAAATAATAAATAAGGTGATGCATGACACTACACATATGTTACTACCCACTATAGAGGTAGTAACATAGACTAGTAACATATGCATGTTACTACTCTAAGTTACTCCCCACTATGACCAGCCTAACATGGATGTTGCATGGGACTCGCTGGATGGGCAGGGGCTGAGGTCAACGAGACACCGGACACGGGACACGGTGGCCGGGCTGCGGGCGGCGGGATGGATAGGGTTTCACGGGCACGAGACGGCTCCTTTCTTCTCGGCAAAAACTCGCGTCTCTTTGCTCAGTCCCCTCGTCCGCTATTTGTTATTGGGCTGACTGGCCGAGGCCTAGTAGAAGTGGTAGAGAGAGTGGGCTGCGCCCCAGACCAACTTCTTTTTCTAGGCTCGGGAATTTCCTCACGCCCCAGGCCATGGCCTGGGCTGCCTGTGGCCTAGCTCCGCCGTTTATTACAACACTAAACAAGCCATCTAAAAAAACTTCCTCTAAAAAAGCCATCTAAAAAATTATAAAGGTTTACAGATCCCTATGAACATTGAGATTTAATAAAGGTTTACAGATCCTAAAAAATAGACAAGCTATCTTTGTGTATAAAAAAACTAGACGAGTCATCTTAGTGAAGTTGCAATTTTTCATGACATAATGGTGAAGATATTGTGATCCGACGTCCTGCACTTCTAGGGGATTATCTCTGGCCCAAATACGTTCGTCAATCAAGGTTTCCCATCTTTTTGTATGCGCGACCCATGGCGCTTACAAGAACCATTACTGGTAATGTTTGTGCGGGTGAAAGAGTGATAAAATCGTTGCTCCAGTCCAATTGCAGCCTCTTTATCGAAGTCTTTGGAGTATTTCTTCTAGCAGAGATTAATAAGGCGAAGAAGGTGTTTTCAAGAGATTTCATTGTGATTCTTAGCCATAGGAGTTGCTTTGTATTTTCTTGGATCTTAGATCTAAATTAATGTACGTGTAATTGTTATGTGTATGCATGAATTACATGTGTTTCTCAAAAAAAAACTAGACAAGCCCTTAGAAAAATGTAAGGGCAACTCCAACCCGCCGACACATTCTGTTTGTACGCATCGTTTGTGTCGAAACGGACACGAACCATGGCCCAATGCACCGACGTAAATGGACGAGTGTCCGCTTTTTGTCCGCCCGCAACCCATTTCAGGCCCGAATTTGGGTCAGTTTTGCATCGACGTGGATGCGTGCGACGCCTGCCCTTGTCCTCCCCCTGGCCCGCCACATAGTGGCACATCCACCTCATCTCCCCTTTCTCCCCCAAACCCTGTCGCTCGCTCGCCATGGCCGACACGCTAAAACCCGTCGCCCCCGTCACTCTCGCCTCCACCGTCGACAAGCCATGCGTTGTCCGCGAAAAGGCGACCAAGGCCAAGAAGGAGCACATGCCGGCACAGCGGACCATGCAATCGGCCAAGAGGGCTAGCCGGAGGAAGGTGCGGGCGACAAGCTGGAAGCCGCCTACGCGACCGCCCTCGTGATAACCCACAAGTATAGGGGATCGCAACAGTTCTCGAGATTAGAGTATTCAACCCAAATTTATTGATTTGACACAAGGAGAGCCAAAGAATATTTGCAAGTATTAGCAGTTGAGTTGTCAATTCAACCATACCTGGAGACTAAATATCTACGACAGCATGGTCAGTAGCACAGTGGTATAATAATTTGATAGCGGTAGTAACAGTAGCAATAGTAGCAGTAACGGTAACAATAGTAGTTTGGTAGCGATTGTGACAGTAGCAGCAACAAGTAGTAACTTAGCAGAGATCAATATGTGAAAAGCTTGTAGGCATTGGATAGTGATGATAGTTATGTTGGATGGCATTCATCATGTAAAAGTTATAACCTAGGCCGATGCAGAACTAGATCCAATTCATCAATGTAATGTAGGCATGTATTTCGTATATAGTCATACGTGCATATGAAAAAGAACTTGTATGACATATTTTGTCCTATCCTCCCGTGACAGTGGGGTCCATAAGAAAACTAAGGGATATTAAGGCCTCATTTTAATAGAGAACCGGAACAAACCATTAACACATAGTGAATACATGAACTCCTCAAATTATGGTAATCACCGGAAAGAATCCCAATTATTGTCACCTTGGGGTATACGGATCATAACACGTAATAGGTGCATATAACTTGCATGGTATGATCAAGAACACAAATATATTGAAAACATAAATGGTTCAAATATGAAATCATGGCACTCGGGCGCTAGTAACAAGCACTAAGCATAGTAAAGTCATAGCAACATCAATCTCAGAACATAGTGGATATTAGGGATCAAACTCTAACAAAACTAACTCGATTACATGATAAATCTCATCCAGCCCATCACCGTCCAGCAAGCCCGTGAAGAAATTACTCACTCCCGACGGTTAGCATCATGAAATTGGTGATGAAGGATGGTTGATGACTCCATATTTGCCCTCCATGTGAAGAATAGGAGGTGGCGGCGGCTCCATATCGTGAAACGTGATGAAAATTTCTCTCCTATTTTTTTCTCAGAAATAGGAATTTATAGTGATAAGATTAGGGTTTGCGGAGCCTCATGGGCCCCACAAGCCACCATGGCACGCCCTAGTGCCTTGTGGGCAGCAGGGGGGGGCCTCCAATGGGTCTTTGATCCAATATTTTTTATTTGGTCCATAAAAGATCTCCAAAAAGTTTTGCCCAATTCCGAGAACTTTTATTTCTGCACAAAAACAACACCATGGTAATTCTGCTGAAAACAACGTCATCTCGGGTTAGTCTCATTCACATCATGCAAATTAGAGTTCAAAACAAGAGCAAAAGTGTCAGGAAAAGTAGATACAATGGAGATGTATCAACTCCCCCAAGCTTAACTCATTGCTTGTCCTCAAGCGATTCAGTTGACAAACTGAAAGTGTAGGATCGAAAGTATGTCTAGAAGGGGGTGATTAGACTATTTGATCAAATAAAAATCTATCATTTTCCCAATTTTAGTTGTGGGCGAATTTTAGCAATCACCACAAGTCAAGCAATCAACCTACACATGCAATTCTAAGAGTATAGCAGCGGAAAGTAAAACATTGCATATGAAGTTAAAGGGGAGGGTTTGGAGAAGGCAAATGCAATGGAGACACGAAGATTTTTGGCATGGTTATGATAGGTGGTGCAATCGTACGTCCACGTTGATGGAGACTTCAACCCACGAAGGGTAACAGCTGCGCGAGTCCACGGAGGGCTCCATCCACGAAGGGTCCATGAAGAAGCAACCTTGTCTATCCCACCATGGTCATCGCCCACGTAGGACTTGCCTCACTATAGATCTTCATGAAGTAGGCGATCTCCTTGCCCTTACAAACTTCTTGGTTCAACTCCAGAACATGTCGGAGGCTCCCAAGCAACACCTAACCAATCTAGGAGACGCCACTCTCCAAAAGGTAATAGACGGTGTGTTGATGATAAACTCCTTGCTCTTGTGCTTCAAATGATAGTCTCCCCAACACTCAACTCTCTCTCACAGATTTGGCTATGGTGGAAGAAGGATTTGAGTGGAAAGCAACTCGGGGAAGGCTAGAAATCAAGGTTCAAATTGTTGGAATGAAATCTCTTGATCTCAACACATGAGTAGGTGGTTCTCTCTCAGAAAATGAATGATGGAAGTGTAGGCACGTTTTGATGGCTCTCCCCACGAATGTGTTGGGAAATGTTGCATGGAAAACAAAAAAAATCTACGCACATGCAAGATCTATCCATGGAGATGCATAGCTACGAGAGGGGGAGAGCATCTGCGTACCCTTGTAGATCACTAAGCAGAAGTGTTTATCAATACGGTTGATGTAGTCGTACTCCTTCACGATCCGTCCCCATCAAGCACCGAACGTACGGAACCTTCACGTTCAACACATGTTCAGCTCGATGACGTCCTCGCCTTCTCGATCCAGCAAGAGGGGCGAAGTACTAGATGAGTTCCGGCAGCACGACGTCGTGGTGATGGTGGTGGTGAAATAGAGGGGGGAGATTATAACCACACCGGACTTCTAATTATGAGGATTAGAAGTTGCTAGGGCTAGCTCTAATTAGTCAACTATGATCAACTAGAGAAGGCTCAAAAACTTGTTCTAGGGGCTAGCCCTGCTCCTCTATTTATATGTTGAGCCCTGGGGTCATTACTTGGGGAGAGGGCCTCCCAGAGTCGTTTAGGAACACAAAGAAGATTCCTTCTCGGACTCCAAGGCCAAACACCATGGTTCATGGAATTTACGTAAATGCCACGGACTACGGTGTCTGACCCAGGGGGTAGACGCCAGGAACCTTGGCGTCTAGCCCCTGCCCTCTGAGAAAACCCCTTTGTGCATTGTCTTAAAACCCCGTGGGCCTTACCCCCTGGCCCAACCATATCATCGTATATATAAATCTTTACCTCCAGACCATTCCAGAGCTCCTCGTCATGTCCGTGATCTCATCCGGGACTCCGAACAACATTCGGTCACCAACATACATAACTCATATAATACTATATCGTCAACAAACGTTAAGCGTGCGGACCCTACGGGTTCAAGAATGATGTAGACATGACCGAGATGCTTCTCCGATCAATAGCCAATAGCGGGACCTGGATGCCCATGTTGATTCCTACATATTCTACGAAGATCTTTGTCGGTCAAACCTTTATGACAACATATGTAGTTCCTTTTCTCCATCGGTATGTTACTTGCCAGAGATTCGATGGCTGGTATCTTCATACCTAGTTCAATCTCGTTACTGGCAAGTCTCTTTACTCGTTCTATAATACATCATCATGTAACTAACTCCTTAGTCACTTTGCTTGCAAGCTTCTTGTGATGTTGTATTACCGAGAGGGCCCAGAGATACCTCTCCGTCATACGGAGCGACAAATTACAATCTCGATTCACGCCAACTCAACAGACACCTTCGAAGATACATGTAGAGCATCTTTATGATCACCCAGTTACGCTGTGACGTTTGATAGCACACAAGGTATTCCTTCGATATCCAGGAGTTGCATGATCTCAAGGTCAAAGGAATATGTATTTGACATTTAAGGAAGTAGTAGCAATAAACTGAACGATCGTATGCTAAGCTAACGGATGGTCTTGTCCATCACATCATTCTACAAATGATGTGATCCCGTTATCAAATGACAACTCATGTCTATGGTTAGGAAACCTTAACCGTATTTGATCAACGAGCTAGTCTAGTAGAGGCTCACTAGGGACACGGTATTTGTTTATGTATTCACATATGCATTTAAGTTTTCGATCAATACAATAATAGCATGAATAATAAACCTTTATCATGAACAAGGAAATATGATAATAACCAATTATTATTGCCTCTAGGGCATATTTCCAACAGTCTCCCACTTGCACTAGAGTCAAATATCTAGTTCACATCACCATGTGATTAACACCCAATGAGTTCTAAGGCGTGATCATGTTTTGCTTGTGAGAGAGGTTTTAGTCAACGGGTCTGCAACATTCAGATCTGTGTGTACTTCGCAAATATCTATGTTTACAATGCTCTGCATGGAGCTACTTTATCTAATTGCTCCCACGTTCAATACGTATCCATATTGAGACTCAGAGTCATCCAGATCGGTGTCAAAGCTTGCGACGCAGCCCTTTACGATGAACTCTCCATAACCGAGAAATATTTCCTTAGTCCTCTTCGGGTACTTCAGGATATTCTTGACCGTTGTCTAGTAATCTACTCCTGGATCACTTTGGTACCTCCTTGCCAGACTTATGGCAAGGCACACATGAGGTCTGGTACACAACATGGCATACATTATAGAGCCTATGGCTGAGGCATAGTGAATGACTTTCATTCTCTCTCTATCTTCTGCCGTGGTCGAGCTTTGAGTCTTACTCAACTTCACACCTTGCAATACAAGCAAGAACCCTTTCTTTGACTGGTCCATTTTGAACTTTGATACGTCTCGAACGTATCTATAATTTATGAAGTATTCACGTTGTTATATTATCATTCTTGGATGTTTTACAATCATTTTATAGCAACTTTATATCATTTTTTGGAACTAACCTATTGACCCAGTGCCCAGTGCCAGTTGCTATTTTTTTGGTTGTTTTTTACATCGCAGGAAATCAATATCAGACGGAGTCCAAACACCGCGAAACTTTTTGTGGATTTTTTATGGACCAGAAGACATCCAATGGGCCAGAGGAGCACCTGGGGGTGCCCTGAGGGGGGCACAACCCACCAGGGCGTGCCTGGGCCCCCAAGCGCCCCGGTGGGTTGTGCCCACCTATGTGGCCTCCCGCACCCCCTCTTTGACCTATAAATTGTCAAATATTCCAAAAACCCTTGGAGAGAACCTAGATCAGAAGTTCCGTCGCCGCAAGCCTTTGTAGCCACCGAAAACCAATTGGGAGCCTGTTCCGGCACCCTGCCGGAGGAGGAGATCATCACCGGTGGCCATCTTCATCATCCCGGCGGCCACCATGATGAGGAGGGAGTAGTCCACCCTCGGGGATGAGGGTTTGTACCGGTAGCTATGTGTTTAATCTCTCTCTCGTGGTCTTGAGATGTCACGGTCTTGATGTATCATGGACTTTGTTAACATAGATGGATCATATGATGTTTCTACCCTTGCTACTCTTATTGTGATGAATTGAATCTTTACCCTTTGAAGTTTTGTCTTGTCAGATTGAATGATTCAGATCTGAGAACACATGATATATGTCTTGCTATGAATACTTGAGGTGACAATGGGGTATCATATTGATTCACTTGATGTATGTTATGGCACTCAATTTGCATATTCCCGAGGTGACATTGGGGTAATCTATGCATAGGGGTTGGTGTGCGTTTTTATTATCTTTTCTTCGATAGAAACTTTGGGGTCTCCTTGTAGTTCTTTGTGTGGATTGAATATTATGACCATGAAGTTGTTTGATGCATATCGTACAATTAACTCACGGATACTTGTGGTGTCATTGGAGTATCTAGGTTGAAAGGACATGCGGTGCCCCCATGTGTGGTTTTGGTAATTGATGACACTCTCTATGGACTAATGGTTGCATTGAGTTATATTTGAAGGATTTGTCCATAGGCTCTTCTTGAAGTCCATGTGTTGGTTTCAAGGAGTTTATGTGTTGACCAAGGTGCTATTAAGGAATTATCCAAAGATTGGTTATGTGAGTGTTGTGCTTATTGCAAGCATGTCTTGAAGAAGAAGATTGTGTGATCATTCATGTTTACCTTCAAGACATCATCCAAATGAAGAGAGTTGGAAAGATTCAAGGTTGATCAAGACTAAGTCAAGAGTGAATCAAGTTGATCAACTCACAAAGCGTAGAAGATGTACCGAGAGGGATAAGTGATCCCATGGTATGGTAAGCATTGTCCATTGTGCTTTGTGTACTAACCCATGGTCTATGTGAGAGTTCTATGTGGGGTTAGGTACGTGTTCATGGGTTTGTGTCAATAGGAAGATATCGCTCAACCCATGGAGAGGAAACATCAAGTGGTGATCGTCATCAAGATTGTCGTGCGCAAGTTTAAGTGGAGCATCACAAAGAGATCAAATGCTTGAAGCTTGCCGTCCATTTTGGTGTCAATGGACGTGTGAAGATGTGCCGAAGAGTGGCTCACCCATAGTGGAGTATGGGGGAGCAATCATCTAGTATTCATCGACTCAACGCAATCAAGAAAGGTGGTCCATCTTGAGGAGGACAAGTTCGTCATCATATAGCTCAAGTGGACCATGTGCAAGTCAAAGGTTTGCCCTTGATAGTTTTTCTATTTTACCGGTCTCATGGTGGTAGTTGGGAGACCGGGTTTTAGGATCGATTGTCGTACTATCAAGAGGGGATCTCAATGAGTAGCTTTATCCTATCATTAGTAGAGAGCTCAAACCATTGCATCCTTGCATAATCTTTCTTGGTACTTGTTTGGTTCTCTTTATGAGTTTTAAAGCTTATGGTCATCTTGATGACAAGCTCAAGTTCTTCGAAAACGGAGTTCGCATGCTTCTTCTATCGCGTTTTCGGTGTTGAAGGTTTTACCGGTCTTCTTTGAGAAAGGGTTCTCACCATTTTATTTTGGGTTTTCTCTCACTTGCTATTTCTTGATATTTCTATAAATATTGTGTTAGCCCTTGTCTTTAGCTTTCCAACAAACTTGGTTTCATCAAATTCGGAGTTCGTTTGCAAAAGTTGTGGTCGTTTCAATTTTACCGGTTCCCGCATCTCTCTGCCTAGTGCGGGTGCCCGGGGTCACCCGAGCCCCTCCTTAGTGACCTCTCTGGTCAGTCCGGGTGCCCGGGGTCTCTCCTCCCGGGTTCCCGGGGTCTTTCAGGGCTGCTCCCGAACCTCCTCTGACCACCCCGGGTGCCCGGGGTCTTGGACCCCCGGGTGCCCGGGCTCCTCTGTCACCTCCTCTCGGCCCCCTCCGGGTGCCCGGGGTTGAGACCCCCGGGTGCCCGGCCCCCCTGTCCTGTGTCTTTCCATGTGTGTCCGGGTGACCGGGGTTTTGCCCCCGGGTGCCCGGGGTTGTATGGCATTTTCTCTGTTGGGTCCGGGTGCCCGGACCCCTTTTGTGCGGGTGCCCGGGGTGGCGGCTGTGTGCAACGGCCACATTTTTCTTGGGGGTATTTATACCCTTTTATTCCACCTTGAACCTAATTCCTCTTGCAAGCTTTTTCCCCCACCATTGTTGACCTCTTGGAGCTTGCTATCTCTCAATCCCTCCATGGATTCTTGCTAGTTTTGGGGGGAAAAGAGAGAGGAGATCTAGATCCATATTTCCACCAATCACTTTCTCCCCTATGTGAGGGGAACCCCTTGGATCTAGATCTTGGAGTTCTTGGTGTTCTCCTTCTTGTTCTTCCTCTCATTTTCTTCCATAGCTTTTGTTGCTTTGGTGGGATTTGAGAGTTAGGGACTTGGGCACTCCGTGTGTCCTTGCCATTGCATTTGGTGCATCGGTTTGAGTTTTCCACGGTGATACGTGGAAGTTACAAGTTGAGAAGCTTATTACTCTTGGGTGCTTGGTACCCTTGAGCTTGTTCCTCTTGGGTGCTTGGGCGCCCTAGACGGTTGGTGGTGTTCGGAGCTCAATCATTGTGGTGTAAAGCTCCGGGCAAGCGTCGGGGTCTCCAATTAGGTTGTGGAGATAGCCCCGAGCAATTTGACGGGTACCGGTGACCGCCCCCAAGGGTTGCCAAAGTGTACGGGTTCGGTGACCGCCCCCAAGGGTTGCCATTTGTACGGGTTCGATGACCGCCCTCTAGGGTCCCTTAGTGGAATCACGACATCTTGCATTGTGCGAGGGCGTGAGGAGAATACGGTGGCCCTAGTGGCTTCTTGGGGAGCATTGTGCCTCCACACCGCTCCAAAATGGAGATTAGCATCCGCAAGGGTGTGAACTTCGGGATACATCATCGTCTCCGCGTGCCTCGGTAATCTCTTACCCGAGCCCTTTACTTATGCACTTTACTTTGTGATAGCCATATTGTTCTTTGTCTTATATCTTGCTATCACATAGTTACTTATCTTGCTTAGCGTAAGTTGTTGGTGCACATAGGTGAGCCTAGTTGTTGTAGGTTTTGTGCTTGACAAATTATCCGCTAGGTTTATTCCGCATTTGTTCAAGTCTAAACTGTAATTATTTTAAAGCGCCTATTCAACCCCCCCTCTAGGCGACATCCGCGATCTTTCAGCTGGTATTAGAGGCTCATCTCCCTTTATTAGGCTTAACCACCTAGAGAGTAAAGATGTCGACTAGGGTATTAGGATTCTCTGACACTCTTAGTTTTGATGGCACAAATTTTGATGTTTGGGTTACTCGCATGCTTAATCTCTTTAGGGTCATGGACCCAAATTTAGAGCGAATTGTAGATATGGTTTTTTCTCCTCCAACGGATCCCCAAATATTATCTTTCGAGGATGAGAAAAACTATTGTCTCAATGCTCAAGCTTCTAATGTGCTTTTCGATGCTTTGAGCAATGTAGTTATATTTCAACTCATGCCATTCCGGGATGCTCATGAGTTGTGGACAAAGCTTCAATATAAATATGGTGTGTCCAAGATTTGTGGGGATGGTTGTTCTCCCTCCACCTCCGGCCGTGTTACCTTCTCAACTTCTTCTACTTCACCTACATGTGGATTGCCACAAGGTAATGCTATGGTGAGCAGTGTTGGTCATTGCAATGATGATAGTGTGCTTGTTCTTGGTGATCCTTCATCATTATCTTATTGCAATGGTCTTTCTTTGGACTTTAACACTTCGAGCACCTTACATGTTTCACATGCTTGTGTTGATAGTCCTTGCATATCATGTAGAAATTGCTTGATCAAATCTCACGATGATATGCTTGCTATTCTTGTTGCCATGATAAAAATGTATCTATTTCCTCGAGTTGTTGTGCTAACAATGTAGAGGAAATGCAACACTCCATGGACCAAGATGTGGTCTTGAATGGTGCTTCAAGGGATCCTACATCATCATCTATTGCTTTTTGCCTTATGGCTAAGGCTTCAAAGGTATCTCCTACTTTGAACCCCAATATGTCTCTTGATGATGATGTTAATGCTAATGATGATGAGGATAATGATGAAGAGAATGATACTGTTGCTTCCTTAAAAATTAAGGGAGAAATGATTTTTAAAGCTCTTTGTAACAATAAAATTGCTCGTTCCAACTTCATGGAAATCATGTCTATTTCCATCGAGGGCAAGAAATACATTGAGGAGTTGGAATCTCATCTCGAGGAGCATGAGGTCACCATTGATAAAATGGAAGGTCATGAGCGTGATTACGCTAATGAGATCGTGGACCTCTCCCAAGCTCTTGAACTTGAACAAACCACCAAGGAATCTCTTGAGGAGACTTTTGCTCTAGAATTATCTATGATGAAGGAATCTCATGATAGAGCTCTTGAGGTGGCCAATGATTTTGAAACTAAAAATGCTAAGCTTGAAGTTGCTCATGCTAGACTCCTTGAGGATTTTGAGCATCTCGAAAATGGCTCAAGGGTCATCAAGGGTGAGCTCATCAAAATCACCGAGTCTCATGCTCAACTTGAAGCTTCTTATTTAAAAGAGCTTGCCAAGTTGCCTTCTCCTCTTGTTGTTAATGATGATGCTTGTGCTACTAACTCTATTTCTTGTGAAACATCCATTTTAAAGGAAAATGTTGAGCTAAGGGCTCAACTTAAGTTGCTATCTAGCAATTATGGGAAATTGGAAGAAAGTCATGAAAAGCTTTCTAGCTCTCATGATGATTTTCTTGTATCCCATAATGTGCTAAAAATAGCTCATGAGGCTATGATTTCTAAGGTAACATCTAGTGAGCCTCATGTGGACATTAGCACTATTTTTAGTCAAAATGCTATATTGCCTTGTGCTAGTCCTCGTAATTCATCTATGCATAACATTGGTACATCTTGTGATGAATTGCTTTCCTCGCCTTGTTGCTCTAATGATGAAGCTTATACTTCCTCTAGTACTTGTGTTGAGACTAACCATGTAGAGGAAATCAAAGAGCTCAAGGCCCAAGTCACTTCTTTGAAGAAAGACTTGGAAAAGAGTCACGAAGGGAAATCCACACTCAACAATATCTTGAGTGTGCAAAAATCCCCCAATGACAAAGGTGGACTTCTATTCAACTCCAACAAGAAGAAGAAGTCCAAGATGAACACGAAGAAGGGCCAAGAACAAGTCAAGAATTCAGCCAAGATTATTTGCTTCAAGTGCAAAATTGAAGGGCATCATCTTAGATCTTGCCCATTGAAGAAGAAGGCCATTAGCGTCAAGCAACAAGGGAAGAGGCCACAAGTCCAATCTCATGCTCAACCTCAAGTTGAAGAAAGGCCACTTCCCAAGAAGACTCAAGTTAATGCTTCTCTTGTTGAGAAATCAAGTGAGAATAAAGTGAAGAGTAGACGTTGCTACTTATGTCGTGAGAAAGGCCACGTCGCTTCTTCATGCACTAGTGGTAACTTATCCAACCCAATTATTATTGATGATATCTATTCTCTTGGGAAGGATAAGGTTGGCAATGTGTTTGCCAAGTTTGTTGGTACTCAAAGTGGTGTCAAGAAAAGAACCATTTGGGTAGCCAAGCCTATTGTGACTAACCTCTTAGGACCCAACTTGGTTGGGGACCACCAAGCTCAAACTTGATCAATAGGTGTCTATGGAGGGCATTGGAGACTTGGCTACATTATGAATAATTAAGGGGACTTCATCATTGTTATTGTCTCAAGCCAAGTCAATTGGGTTATCAAGTTTCTATCCTATATCCAATGTGCCTCCTTCCAGTAACTTGTACTTAAATTGTTTACATTGAAAGTTACTTGCCCCTTTTTGCATGTTTTGGTTTTCTTCCTTGCACGTGTTTGTATATGTTGTGCCTCCAATTTTTTTATCTTGATAAATCAAGTATGTGTATGTTGGTTTGCATATCATGTACATGTGTGTGGTGCGTTGAGCCTTTATGCCTAGTGTTTGTATCTTAGTTGGCTCGTGTGAGAGATTAATGGAATATCCCATTGTGGGGGAGTGATGTGCTGTGTGCACCTCACAATCCTATAATTGTGTGTTCATGAGGAATACCATCTAGTATTGATATCACAAGATTATCTAGTCGCTATGTGGCATGTCTTCTCATGAGAAATTCAAATTCTACATAGTCCATTAATTGTCTCCTGTTGGATCCTTCTATTTGCCTCTTGTTTATCTTTAATTGGTCTCCAACGTATCTACTTTTCCAAACACTTTTGCCCTTGTTTTGGACTCTAATCTGCATGATTTGAATGAAACTAACCCGGACTGACGCTGTTTTCAGCAGAACTGCCATGATGTTGTTTTATGTGTAGAAAAGAAATGTTCTCGGAATGTCCAGGAAATCCACGGAGGCACTTTTTGGAATTAATAAGAATTTTTGGCGAAAGAATTAGTGCCAGGGGGCCCACGGCCTGTCCACGAGACAGGGGGGTGCGCCCCCCCTAGGGCGCGGCTCCCTATCTTGTGGGCCCCCTGGACCTCCTCCGACCTCAACTCCAATTCCATATATTCCATCTCAGGGAGAAAAAAATCAAGGAGAAAGTTTCACCGCGTTTCACGACACGGGGCCTCCGCCAAGCCCTAATCTCTCTCGGGAGGGCTGATCTGGAGGCCGTTCGGGGCTCCGGAGAGGGGGATTCGTCGCCATCGTCATCATCAACCATCCTCCATCACCAATTTCATGATGCTCACCGCCGTGCGTGAGTAATTCCATCGTAGGCTTGCTGGACGGTGATGGGTTGGATGAGATTTACTATGTAATCAAGTTAGTTTTGTTAGGGTTTGATCCCTAGTATCCACTATGTTCTAAGATTGATGTTGCTATGACTTTGCTATGCTTAATGCTTGTCACTAGGGCCCGAGTGCCATGATTTCAGATCTGAACCTATTATGTTTTCATGAATATATGTGTGTTCTTGATCCTATCTTGCAAGTCTATAGTCACCTATTATGTGTTATGATCCGACAACCCCGAAGTGACAATAATCGGGATACTTCTCGGTGATGACCGTAGTTTGAGGAGTTCATGTATTCACTATGTGTTAATGCTTTGTTCCGGTTCTCTATTAAAAGGAGGCCTTAATATCCCTTAGTTTCTGTAAGGACCCCGCTGCAATGGGAGGGTAGGACAAAATATGTCATGCAAGTTCTTTTCCATAAGCACGTATGACTATTTACGGAATACATGCCTACATTACATTGATGAACTGGAGCTAGTTCTATATCACCCTGTGTTATAACTATTGCATGAGGAATCGCATTCGGCATAATTATCCATCACTGATCCATTGCCTACGAGCTTTTCACATATTGTTCTTCGCTTATTTACTTTTCCGTTGCTACTGTTACAACTACTACAAAAACCCAAAAACATTTATCTTTACTTTTGCTACCACTACCTTTATTATCATACCACTTTTTGCTACTAAACACTTTGCTGCAGATACTAAGTTATCCAGGTGTGGTTGAATTGACAACTCAACTACTAATACTCAAGAATATTCTTTGGCTCCCCTTGTGTCGAATCAGTAAATTTGGGTTGAATACTCTACCCTCGAAAGCTGTTGCGATCCCCTATACTTGTGGGTTATCAGGGAGTAATATGCTATGTGCATATTACAAGCCTAGAAAATGTGTACATTTCAGGTATTGTCACTTATAGTTGATATTGTAAATTATCTTGTTCCTAGGTGACATTTAGCTCTACAAGTTGCAAATTGCTTGCGTTTGGTGTGAAGATGATATTGGATTTCCTTGCTATCTACCGCCGGGATTTTTTTCCAAATACTTCTTGTCTTTTGACAATTTGTACTCACTTATGTGTGGTAGGAATTATTGATCATCTCCATGTTGGGGTTTGCTCTTATTGCCTTTTCTCTTGCCAAGGAATGTGTCAACTCCCTTCGTCTTTCATACTACTTGTGGATCTTGTTATTTTCTTCACCTTGTCTAGTGTTTTCTAGATATAGTGAAAGTGGTGATCCCACCTTGTGCATTTTGTATTCAAATTTAAGTTGTCTATAATGCACTAGTCTTGGGGGAGCTATCCTATTTTCTATAAAACACTCATCTTGTGATCCATATCAAGTGTGTGTTTGTGGAAGGCAAGCCGTTTCTTTTTGGTACTTTGTGCCATCATGAAACTTTGTAGAGAGCTTGGTTTGTTTGGAACCATCCTCTCTTTTGGGAGTTTGATATCTTTTATTTAGTGTGTATCAATGGTTATCTCATTCCTCGATGTATCTGTTATGGATATCCTCCAAGTGATGATTTCTCCATTTGGTATCCTTTTTCTCTTGGCATTTCTTTGTCATTTGGTTTCAGTTCTTGGAAGTCTTGAGCATGCATATTTACTTCATGTATTTTCTTGGGCATGCTTTCTTTCTTTGACCCAATATATAGGGGAAACTCCACGTAGTCTCAATTTGGATGAGATGTGCATGAAATTCATTTTCACATCTATATGCACATATTTATGTGGAGTTTGTGTTTCTAAATTTTTGGTCCCAATGAGTTTGGGTACTGTTTAGTTTGTGTTGTTCTTCTAGGAACATTTGGAGATGCATTGGATGCTCGGCTCACTCACAAGGAAGGTGTTGTCACCATGTGCTTATTGAAGTCAAGCTAGGATGACGAATGAACTACTATCTACCTTCAATTGGTATCAACTACATCCTTCCAATGGTATCTCGGTAATATCATCATCTACTTCATGCACACATTTCTTGCATCAACCTTGTGTAGGTTGTATCATGGCATGTAATTCATTCTTTCTTGTGATACTTGTTTCCTTTCTCAAAGCATCTCAACAATGATCTCTTGTTGCTAGTTGTGATGTCTTTGATAGTTGTGTGGTAGGGATTCATTTATATACAATAAGACCATATCTAGCCATGTGCCATGCTTCCAAGCAAATATCTTATTGGTATATGTATGAATTCCTTTGGGATATCTTGTTCCTTCGTGTTGTAACTATGTCGGGTGTACATCCTTCTTGTAGATATATATCATCATGATTTCGTCTACCTAGAACCTTATACACCTGAGAGAAATTACATCTCTAGATGATATCCTTTCTTTCACGTCAACCTTGTCTTTCTTATGTTATTTATTTGGTGGCTCCATGAAAGCTTTTGCCTTGAGTGCGTGTCTTATATCGTTGCATCTTGATGCACTCTTGTGTGGTGAAGTTTATTTTCCTCATACTTATCTTTATGAGGTTTTTTCCATCTAGTTGGTATCCCTCGTCTTGATGAGGCTTTCCTTTTCTTTCTTCACCATGGGTTGTCGCAAGCCATGTTGTTAAATCACATTTTAGTGAGCTTGTGAACCCATTTGCTTGTTGGGTGTGTGTGGGGTCGTCATGTCATGAACCGTGTATCTCATTTATCCAAGACTATTTGATGCTTAATGCATCCTTATTTTAGTCTTCTCAAGTACTTTGCCATGACTCACACACATCATTTTGGTTGAGCCTATTCTTAGTTGCCTCTTTTTCATGATTCCTCAATCATTTGTCTATTGCAAGTGCTACGCTTTGCTTCCTATTTGCTCACTTAAAATTGTTATAAGTTTCTATTGATTTTGGGGGAGCTATGATCCTATTTTGTGCACTCCAATACAAATATTCTTATTTGTGCACAAATCATGGGGAGCTTCTCTAGTTTCTTTAGAACACTCCTCTGCTCATATCTTAATATCTTTTTCATCTGGCTCGTAGGATCATTGGTCTAGTTGGTCCAATTGATATACTTTGATTGCTTGGTTCAATTGGTATCTTTTGATTGCTTGTGACTCTCTTTGTTATGTCTTCGTGGCATATCTTTCTTTAGCAATCTTTGTGCCTCAATATAGTTTGTGTTCCTCCAAGTATTTACCGTTGGATATGTGTATTGTGTTCCACTCTCTTGTGGAGAAATACACAATTTATGGAGGACCACAATTTATATTGGCCTTCTTAGCTTTTTGCCCATTTTGGCAATCGATGCCAATGGGGGAGAAGTTTCCGAGAGTTTTGTGGAGAAGTTTAGAGCGTTATCTCCTCCTGCTTTGGTTTTGTTCCTTAGCATTTGCATCTCATACGCATGCACTATTGGTTGTTGCATTGCATAGTGAAGCATAATTCCTTATATAAACTCTCTTGAAAGTGATTATCATCAATTACCAAAATGGGGGAGATTGAAAGGACATGCAGTGCCCCCATGTGTGGTTTTGGTAATTGATGACACTCTCTATGGACTAATGGTTGCATTGAGTTATATTTGAAGGATTTGTCCATAGGCTCTTCTTGAAGTCCATGTGTTGGTTTCAAGGAGTTTATGTGTTGACCAAGGTGCTATTAAGGAATTATCCAAAGATTGGTTATGTGAGTGTTGTGCTTATTGCAAGCATGTCTTGAAGAAGAAGATTGTGTGATCATTCATGTTTACCTTCAATACATCATCTAAATAAGAGAGTTGGAAACATTTAAGGTTGATCAAGACTAACTCAAGAGTGAATCAAGTTGATCAACTCACAAAGCGTAGAAGATGTACCGAGAGGGATCAAGTGATCCCATGGTATGGTAAGCATTGTCCATTGTGCTTTGTGTACTAACCCATGGTCTATGTGAGAGTTCTATGTGGGGTTAGGTACGTGTTCATGGGCTTGCGTCAAGAGGAAGATATCGCTCAACCCATGGAGAGGAAACATCAAGTGGTGATCGTCATCAAGATTGTCGTGTGCAAGTTTAAGTGGGGCATCACGAAGAGATCAAATGCTTGAAGCTTGCCGTCCATTTTGGTGTCAATGGACTTGTGAAGATGTGCCGAAGAGTGGCTCACCCATAGTGGAGTATGGGGGAGCAATCATCTAGTCTTCATCGACTCAACACAATCAAGAAAGGCGGTCCATCTTGAGGAGGACAAGTTCGTCATCATCTAGCTCAAGTGGACCATGTGCAAGTCAAAGGTTTGCCCTTGATAATTTTTCTATTTTATCGGGTTTTAGAATCGATTGTCGTATTATCAAGAGGGGATCTCGATGAGTAGCTTTATCCTATCATTAGTAGAGAGCTCAAACCATTGCATCCTTGCATCATCTTTCTTGGTACTTGTTTGGTTCTCTTTGTGAGTTTTGGAGCTTATGGTCATCTTGATGACAAGCTCGAGTTCTTCAAAAACGGAGTTCGCATGCTTCTTCTATCGCATTTTTGGTGTTGGAGGTTTTACCGGTCTTCTTTGAGAAAGGGTTCTCACCATTTTATTTTGGGTTTTTTCTCACTTGATATTTCTTGATATTTCTATCAAGATTGTGTTAGCCCTTGTTGATACGTCTCTGTCATATCTATAATTTTTTATTGTTCCATGCCAATATTATTCACTTTCATATACTTTTTGGCAACTTTTTATATTATTTTTGGGTCTAACATATTAATCCAGTGCCGACTGCCAGTTCCTGTCTGTTGCATGTTTTTTGTTTCGCAGAAACCCAATATCAAAGGGAGTCCAAACGGGATAAAAACGGACGGAGATTTTTTTTGGAATATTTATGATTTTCTGGAAGTAAAATCAACGCGGAACGGTATCCAAGGTGGGCACGAGGTAGGGGGGCGCGCCCTACCCCCCTAGGCGCGCCCCTGACCCTCGTGGTCCACCCGTAAGGCAGTTGATGATCTCCTTCTGGCGCAAGAAATCTAATTTTACAAGGAAGATCTGAGCGAAAGATTCACCCCAATCGGAGTTACGGATCTCCGGATATAAAGGAAATGGTGAAGGGGTAGAATCTGCCAACCCAGAGAACGCAGAAACAAAGAGATAGATCCAATCTCGGAGGGGCACTCGCCCCTCCCAAGCCATGGGAGCCAAGGACCAGAGGGGAAACCCTCCTCCCATCTAGGGAGGAGGTCAAGGAAGAAGAAGAAGAAGAAGGGGGGCCCTCTCCCCCTTGCTTCCGGTGGCGCCGGAACGCCGCCGGGGGCCATCATCATCACCGCGATCTTCACCAACACCTCCGCCATCTTCACCAACATCTCCACCAACTCTTCCCCCCTCTATGCAGCGGTGTAACCTCTCTCTTACACGCTGTAATCTCTACTTAAACATGGTGCTCAAGGTTATATATTATTTCCCAATGATGTATGGCTATCCTATGATGTTTGAGTAGATCTGTTTTGTCCTAATGGCTATTTGATGATCGTGATTGGTTTGAGTTGTATGTTTTATTATTGGTGCTGTCCTATGGTGCCCTCTGTGTCGCGCAAGCGTGAGGGATTCCCGCTGTAGGGTGTTGCAATACGTTCATGATTCACTTATAGTGGGTTGGTGAGTGACGGAAACACAAACCCGAGTAAGAGGGATTGTTGCGTATGGGATAAAGGGGACTTGATGCTTTAATGCTATGGTTGGGTTTTACCTTAATGAATCTTTAGTAGTTGCGGATGCTTGCTAGAGTTCCAATCATAAGTGCATATGATCCAAGTAGAGAAAGTATGTTAGCTTATGCCTCTCCCTCAAATAAAATTGCAATAATGATTACCGGTCTAGTTATCGATTGCCTAGGGACAAATAACTTTCTCGTGACAACAAGCTCTTTACCTTTACTAATTTAGTTGTGTCTTTGTCTAAACAGCCCCTAGTTTATATTTACGCGTTCTTTACTTTCTTGCAAGCCTATCCAACAACACCTACATAGTACTTCTAGTTTCATATTTGTTCTAGGTAAAGCGAACGTCAAGCGTGCGTAGAGTCGTATCAGTGGCCGATAGGACTTGAGAGAGTATTTGTTCTACCTTTAGCTCCTCGTTGGGTTCGACACTCTTACTTATCGAAAGAGGCTACAACTATCCCCTATACTTGTGGGTCATCAAGACCTTTTTCTGGCGCCGTTGCCGGGGAGCAATAGCGTGGGGTGAATATTCTCATGTGTGCTTGTTTGCTTTATCACTAAGTAATTTTTATTTGTTGTTCTAAGTTGTTCTCTATCTTTAGTTATGGATACGGAACGCAAAATACCAAAAAAAATAGAGGTACTTGCTACTCATGTAGATGGGGTAACTCCTAAAAACCCCGATTCTCATTATGTGAGAGATATTATGTACTACTTTGATAATCCTGAGAAAACCCCATTCAACTTTATAATGGGAGACACGTTGGATCAACGTGAATACTTTAGGGATTATCGCTCGACACAAAAAGGGAAACTATTATGGGATCAATTTATTATGTTGCGTTGGTATGCCTGGAATCTCTGCTTGAGATATGATACTACTTGTTGCTCTAGGATGAAGGCTCCACACCTTCCCTTTTCATGCAAATATAATGATAATGAAACCTTAGCTTCTTATGCTAATGGTATATATAACTACTATGATGTGGAACAAATAGAAGAATTTGTTGCTTTTAAGGCTGCCTATGATATTGAAGCTTTGTTTGAAAAGTATGAAGCTTTTGATGATGATGGTTATAGGCCAGAAAATCTTGCTATACTTGGATATTGCTATGAAAATTATGAATACAATTAATATATTAATTCTTTTATGAAGAAAGTCAACGCTGTCCAAGAAGAGACTAATATTTTGCAGGAAGCTATGGAAGAATAAATTGATGAAACAGTGAGCTCATTGGATGAAAAAGATGAGGAGGAGAGCGAAGAACAAGAGGAGGAAGAGCGGATTGATCACCCGTGCCCACCTTCTAATGAGAGTAACCCTCCAACTCATACATTGTTTAATTTCCCTTCATGCTTACCGAAGGATGATTGCTATGATCCCGTTGATTCTCTTGAAATACCCCTTTTTGATGATGCTTGCTATGCTTGTGGCCAAGATGCCAATATGAATGATGCTTATGGAGATGAACTTGCTATAGTTCCTTATGCTAAACATGAAATTGCTGCTATTGCACCCACGCAAGATAGTCCTATTATCTTTTTGCGATCGGGGCTCGGTGTGGTGGTGGTCGTCGGCGGAGCACAGACGGGAGGCGTGGAGATGGGGCGGTCTTGGTGGGGACTGTAGCGATATGGTGAGGCGGACTGGAGGCGGTTGCGCGTACCGGAAGCGGCGACGCGAACCATCGTCCGGGTTGATGGCGACGCTGTGAGGGCTCGGCTAGGATGGAGTTCCTTGCGAGCAGCGGGCGTCCGGGCCACCTCTGGGTTGTGTGGCGAGCGGCGCTGCTCTCTCGGTGGTGCGGGCATGGGGTGGCTAGGTGTTGGGTCGTCGCCAAGGCTGTCACTTGGAGTAGGTGATAGCCTCCGTTGGCGGTCTGATCCTTGCCGGAGGGTGTGGTGGCTGTGGTTCCTCCAAAGGTGTTTGGTGGGCGGCGTTTCTCCCTGTCGTGCGGTCTGTCGGCAGTCCTCGGCCTTGCAGTTACGACGGCGACACGCCACGGTGGCGGCGGTGGGAAGCTTCTTGGACGGTGCTACCCAACTCATTCGAGGTGTGGAGATGTGCGATGATCGGATGAAAATCTTGCACGGCTTTTGCCGGGCCGGCGGCGATGGCGCCCGTGGGTGTCATCCCCGTCCTTCGAGGCGTCGCCGAGGTGCATTCGTCATTTCCCTCGTTGTGTGGAGTTGGTTGTTGTCTCTAGGCGAAAGCCTCGATTCGATCGGATTGGCACGATGGCGGCGTCTCCGACGTCGTTACTCTGTTGAGAGCATCGTGTTTGGAGACACGGCTTGGTTCCTCGTTGCTCTCCTCCGGTGTTCATCGTGGTCCTATTTTGATCCTCGGCGGCGCTATGTACGGCCATCGCCGGTGCGTCCAAGACGATGTCTTCCTCGGATCTGATCAAGTCCTGCCATTTCACTTGCCACCTTCTCTTAGGCATTCAGGGTGGATGGTGCGTCGACAAGCGAAGTTCGGTGGAAGCGGTTGGCCTTTGGAGGTGCTCGGCGTTGGTCGAGACGCGATGTCGTGATCTGTTAGGACAGATGTGTTTGCTTTGTAATTTTTGTTTGGTCGTTGGTGGCTGTCCCTGGACATGCCTGGTGGTGTTTGTGCTACGCTCGTTGTTCGCAGCGAGCGCTAGTCTTCTTGTACTTACAATTCTGCCTCATATAAAGCTATGGTACGCCTAGGCGTACTCTCAAAGAAAAAAAACGGACCTGTATAAAAGTATATTCGCCGAATATGCTTTTATATGGGTCGGCTTGCGCTGTCTGCTCTTGCACCGCTGCCCTCCGCATCTCGTCAGCACACAAAATATATTAAATTCAGTATAATACAACAAACGGAAGCAAACTAAATAATTATTTAAATTCAATACAACAATCATCCACATTACAAATAATTATTCAAATCTTAAACAATGCAATACAAAACTTGTGATGAGTACAAATACAAATGAATACAAAAAGGAGTGAATGTCCATCCCTTTGCCAATGATGCTCAATGAGATCCTCCTAAAGCTGAAAATATGTGTCTGCATTTTCAATCTCTTTGTATGTCTGAAGAAAAGCTCTAATGCGGTTAGGGTCTCTAGCTGGTTTGACACGGCTACCCACATTGTCGTAAAAGAATTCCAAGTTCATTCTTCTCTCATCCTCAAGGATCATATTGTGAAGGATAACATAACATGTCATGATATTTTTTTAATGTTTTCTTATCCCAAAAACGAGCAGGACCACGGACAATAGCAAATCTACATTACAAAACACCGAATGCTCTTTCAATACTTTTTTAGGCTGCCTCTTGCACCCTTGCAAATTCATACTGTTTTTTAGTTTTGGATTCTTTGATGCTCTTCAAATGTGCGCCAAGGAGGGTATATATCATCTGCAAGATAGTACCCTTTTGTGTATGCATGCCCATTGATAGTGTAGTTGCAAGCAGGAGCATCAACACTAGCAAGCCTAACAAACAAATGAAATCGTTGCAACACATTAATATCATTGAGAGTGCCCGGCATACCAAAGAAGCAATGTCAAATACATAAATCCTCGGATGCTACGGCCTCTAGCACACTTGTTGCATCACGAGACTTGCTACAATACATTCCTTGCCATGCCTTCGGGCAATTTTTCCATGTCCAATCCATACAATCAATGCTACCTAGCATGGCAGGCCAACCTCTCCTTTCATTAAATGCCATCAACTTCTTTGTGTCATCCTCGTTGGGTGCCCGAAGATACTCAGGACCAAAGACACGGACGATCATTTTTGCAAATCTACGCACAGACTCAATTGTAGTATCTTCACCAATGCGAAGGTACTCATCGGCATAGTCAGTCGGAACGCCATATGCAATCACGCGCATAGCTGCGGAGATTTTTTGATATGCACTAAATCCCTTTAAGCCCGCAACATTTCTTCTTTGAGTAAAATACCGGCAATTTGCCTTGCAAGCTTGAACAAGTTTCACAAAAAGCGATCGGCGCATTCGGTACCTTCTCCGAAAGAGGTGTGGTGGGTATGCAGGATTCTCCGCGAAGTAGTCTTGCATCAACATCTCGTTCCCAAGATGACGATTCTGAGGAATGCAAAGACGCCCGACGGTCGATCCTCGCCTTATCTTCCAGTTCTCGTCTTCGTGCTCCTTCACGGCAAGTGCCATGACTAATGTCTGCTGCCGAAAGTTGGCAAGCATGGTCTCAACATCTGAGTCGTCTGAATCAGATGAATCAGTGAGCAAGAACTTCTGGCACGGGCTCAAATCCATCTACATGCACACCAGCGCGTCAATGAACTACAACGCTCGCTCGCAAAGATCACAAAATACACATTAACCGGTGGAGGATGCGGCGGGTGATCCCGGGCGGCGACGAGGGGCGGGCTCGGCGGTGGTCGATCTCCAGCGGGGGCAGTGACGAGGGTGCTCTTCTCGTCGGATACGGGGGGGGGGGGGGGGGGGGGGGGCGCAGCGTGACGGTGCAGGAGGATGGTGGGCGGTCCCGCGCGTTTCTACCGGCAGATTTGGCGGAATCGTCGGGGGAGGAGGGGCGAAAGCAAAGGCGGGCGACGGTGGAAGGGGATGGGGAAAATGCGCGCGGGCTGAAATGTCCCTCCTGCCAACTACTTCTCTGTGATGCAGGGCACCGCAGCCGCGACGGGGAAACCCGCATATTCACGGGTTGGGGCCGAGATTTTGCCGTGCCCCCTAAAATTTTTTGCAGGCCAGGGCGGGATGCGGGGTCTGATCGGGCAGGTTTTTCGGCCCCGACCCGCATTTTTGGCGGTTATTTTCCGGGTAGGGGCGGGATGCGGGGTCTGCTAGAGTTGCTCTGAGAGGGGGTTTGGACGGATAGGTGGGAGCGGGGCTCAGGGTTTTATCACATGTAGTGGTCGCACTTTTTTTTGACGTGACGTGGTGTAAGGCTGGTCATAGTGGGAGTAACATATGTAGTAACATACATGCCACATAAACAAAAAAGATGATGTGTCAGGTAATTAATGAAGAGAGAGACAAATAGAGTAACATAATATGTTACCATCACATAGCGGTTCCCAATGCAAAATGAGTCTACAAAATAATAAATGAGGTGATGCATGACACTACACATATGCTACTACCCACTATAGAGGTAGTAACATAGACTAGTAACATATGCATGTTACTACTCTAAGTTACTCCCCACTATGACCAGCCTAACATGGATGTTGCATGGGACTCGCTGGATGGGCAGGGGCTGAGGTCAACGAGACATCGGACACTGGACACGGTGGCCGGGCTGCGGGCGGCGGGATGGATAGGGTTTCACGGGCACGAGATGGCTCCTTTCTTCTCGGCAAAAACTCGCGTCTCTTTGCTCAGTCCCCTCGTCTGCTATTTGTTATTGGGCTGACTGGCCGAGGCCTAGTAGAAGTGGTAGAGAGAGTGGGCTGCGCCCCAGACCAACTTCTTTTTCTAGGCTCGGGAATTTCCTCACGCCCCAGGCCATGGCCTGGGCTGCCTGTGGCCCAGCTCCGCCGTTTATTACAACACTAAACAAGCCATCTAAAAAAACTTCCTCTAAAAAAAGCCATCTAAAAAACAATAAAGGTTTACAGATCCCTATGAACATTGAGATTTAATAAAGGTTTACAGATCCTAAAAAATAGACAAGCTATCTTTGCGTATAAAAAAACTAGACGAGTCATCTTTGTGAAGTTGCAATTTTTCATGACATAATGGTGAAGATATTGTGATCCGACGTCCTGCACTTCTAGGGGATTATCTCTGGCCCAAATACGTTCGTCAATCAAGGTTTCCCATCTTTTTGTATGTGCGACCCATGGCGCTTACAAGAACCATTACTGGTAATGTTTGTGCGGGTGAAAGAGTGATAAAATCGTTGCTCCAGTCCAATTGCAGCCTCTTTATCAAAGTCTTTGGAGTATTTCTTCTAGCAGAGATTAATAAGGCGAAGAAGGTGTTTTCAAGAGATTTCGTTGTGATTCTTAGCCATAGGAGTTGCTTTGTATTTTCTTGGATCTTAGATCTAAATTAATGTACGTGTAATTGTTATGTGTATGCATGAATTACATGTGTTTCTCAAAAAAAAAACTAGACAAGCCCTTAGAAAAATGTAAGGGCAACTCCAACCCGCCAACACATTCTGTTTGTACGCGTCGTTTGTGTCGAAACGGACACGAACCATGGCCCAATGCACCGACGTAAATGGACGAGTGTCCGCTTTTTGTCTGCCCGCAACCCATTTCAGGCTCGAATTTGGGTCGGTTTTGCATCGACGTGGATGCGTGCGACGCCTGCCCTTGTCCTCCCCCTGGCCCGCCACACAGTGGCACATCCACCTCATCTCCCCTTTCTCCCCCAAACCCTGTCGCTCGCTCGCCATGGCCGACACGCTAAAACCCGTCGCCCCCGTCACTCTCGCCTCCACCGTCGACAAGCCATGCGTTGTCCGCGAAAAGGCGACCAAGGCCAAGAAGGAGCACATGCCGGCACAGTGGACCATGCAGTCGGCCAAGAGGGCTAGCCGGAGGAAGGTGCGGGCGACAAGCTGGAAGCCGCCTACGCGACCGCCCTCGTGATAACCCACAAGTATAGGGGATCGCAACAGTTCTCGAGATTAGAGTATTCAACCCAAATTTATTGATTTGACACAAGGAGAGCCAAAGAATATTTGCAAGTATTAGCAGTTGAGTTGTCAATTCAACCATACCTGGAGACTAAATATCTACGACAGCATGGTCAGTAGCACAGTGGTATAATAATTTGATAGCGGTAGTAACAGTAGCAATAGTAGCAGTAACAGTAACAATAGTAGTTTGGTAGCGATTGTGACAGTAGCAGCAACAAGTAGTAACTTAGCAGAGATCAATATGTGAAAAGCTTGTAGGCATTGGATAGTGATGATAGTTATGTTGGATGGCATTCATCATGTAAAAGTTATAACCTAGGCCGATGCAGAACTAGATCCAATTCATCAATGTAATGTAGGCATGTATTTCGTATATAGTCATACGTGCATATGAAAAAGAACTTGTATGACATATTTTGTCCTATCCTCCCGTGACAGTGGGGTCCATAAGAAAACTAAGGGATATTAAGGCATCATTTTAATAGAGAACCGGAACAAACCATTAACACATAGTGAATACATGAACTCCTCAAATTACGGTAATCACCGAAAAGAATCCCAATTATTGTCACCTTGGGGTATACGGATCATAACACGTAATAGGTGCATATAACTTGCATGGTATGATCAAGAAAACAAATATATTGAAAACATAAATGGTTCAGATATGAAATCATGGCACTCGGGCGCTAGTACCAAGCACTAAGCATAGTAAAGTCATAGCAACATCAATCTCAGAACATAGTGGATATTAGGGATCAAACTCTAACAAAACTAACTCGATTACATGATAAATCTCATCCAGCCCATCACCGTCCAGCAAGCCCGTGAAGAAATTACTCACTCCCGACGGTTAGCATCATGAAATTGGTGATGAAGGATGGTTGATGACTCCATATTTGCCCTCCATGTGAAGAATAGGAGGTGGCGGCGGCTCCATATCGTGAAACGTGATGAAAATTTCTCTCCTATTTTTTTCTCAGGAAATAGGAATTTATAGTGCTAAGATTAGGGTTTGCGGAGCCTCATGGGCCCCACAAGCCACCATGGCGCGCCCTAGTGCCTTGTGGGCAGCAGGGGGGGCCTCCAATGGGTCTTTGATCCAATATTTTTTATTTGGTCCATAAAAGATCTCCAAAAAGTTTTGCCCAATTCCGAGAACTTTTATTTCTGCACAAAAACAACACCATGGTAATTCTGCTGAAAACAACGTCATCTCGGGTTAGTCTCATTCACATCATGCAAATTAGAGTTCAAAACAAGAGCAAAAGTGTGAGGAAAAGTAGATACAATGGAGATGTATCAACTCCCCCAAGCTTAACTCATTGCTTGTCCTCAAGCGATTCAGTTGACAAACCGAAAGTGTAGGATCGAAAGTATGTCTAGAAGGGGGTGATTAGACTATTTGATCAAATAAAAATCTATCATTTTCCCAATTTTAGTTGTGGGCGAAATTTAGCAATCAGCACAAGTCAAGCAATCAACCTACACATGCAATTCTAAGAGTATAGCAGCGGAAAGTAAAACATTGCATATGAAGTTAAAGGGGAGGGTTTGGAGAAGGCAAATGCAATGGAGACACGAAGATTTTTGGCATGGTTACGATAGGTGGTGCAATCGTACGTCCACGTTGATGGAGACTTCAACCCACGAAGGGTAACAGCTGCGCGAGTCCACGGAGGGCTCCATCCACGAAGGGTCCATGAAGAAGCAACCTTGTCTATCCCACCATGGTCATCGCCCACGAAGGACTTGCCTCACTGTAGATCTTCATGAAGTAGGCGATCTCCTTGCCCTTACAAACTTCTTGGTTCAACTCCAGAACATGTCGGAGGCTCCCAAGCAACACCTAACCAATCTAGGAGACGCCACTCTCCAAAAGGTAATAGACGGTGTGTTGATGATGAACTCCTTGCTCTTGTGCTTCAAATGATAGTCTCCCCAACACTCAACTCTCTCTCACATATTTGGCTATGGTGGAAGAAGGATTTGAGTGGAAAGCAACTCGGGGAAGGCTAGAAATCAAGGTTCAAATTGTTGGAATGAAATCTCTTGATCTCAACACATGAGTAGGTGGTTCTCTCTCAGAAAATGAATGATGGAAGTGTAGGCACGTTTTGATGGCTCTCCCCACGAATGTGTTGGGAAATGTTGCATGGAAAACAAAAAAAATCTACGCACATGCAAGATCTATCCATGGAGATGCATAGCTACGAGAGGGGGAGAGCATCTGCGTACCCTTGTAGATCACTAAGCAGAAGTGTTTATCAATACGGTTGATGTAGTCGTACTCCTTCACGATCCGTCCCCATCAAGCACTGAACGTACGGAACCTTCGCGTTCAACACATGTTCAGCTCGATGACGTCCTCACCTTCTCGATCCAGCAAGAGGGGCGAAGTACTAGATGAGTTCCGGCAGCACGACGTCGTGGTGACAGTGGTGGCGAAATAGAGGGGGGAGATTATAACCACACCGGACTTCTAATTATGAGGATTAGAAGTTGCTAGGGCTAGCTCTAATTAGTCAACTATGATCAACTAGAGAAGGCTCAAAAACTTGTTCTAGGGGCTAGCCCTGCTCCTCTATTTATATGTTGAGCCCTGGGGTCATTACTTGGGGAGAGGGCCTCCCAGAGTCGTTTAGGAACACAAAGAAGATTCCTTCTCGGACTCCAAGGCCAAACACCATGGTTCATGGAATTTACGTAAATGCCACGGACTACGGTGTCTGACCCAGGGGGTAGACGCCAGGAACCTTGGCGTCTAGCCCCTGCCCTCCGAGAAAACCCCTTTGTGCATTGTCTTAAAACCCCGTGGGCCTTACCCCCTGGCCCAACCATATCATCCTATATATAAATCTTTACCTCCAGACCATTCCAAAGCTCCTCGTCATGTCCGTGATCTCATCCGGGACTCCGAACAACATTCGGTCACCAACATACATAACTCATATAATACTATATCGTCAATGAACGTTAAGCGTGCGGACCCTACGGGTTCAAGAATGATGTAGACATGACCGAGACGCTTCTCCGATCAATAGCCAATAGCGGGACCTGGATGCCCATGTTGATTCCTACATATTCTACGAAGATCTTTGTCGGTCAAACCTTTATGACAACATATGTAGTTCCTTTTCTCCATCGGTATGTTACTTGCCAGAGATTCGATGGCTGGTATCTTCATACCTAGTTCAATCTCGTTACTGGCAAGTCTCTTTACTCGTTCTATAATACATCATCATGTAACTAACTCCTTAGTCACTTTGCTTGCAAGCTTCTTGTGATGTTGTATTACCGAGAGGGCCCAGAGATACCTCTCCGTCATACGGAGCGACAAATTACAATCTCGATTCACGCCAACTCAACAGACACCTTCGGAGATACGTGTAGAGCATCTTTATGATCACCCAGTTACGCTGTGACATTTGATAGCACACAAGGTATTCCTTCGATATCCAGGAGTTGCATGATCTCAAGGTCAAAGGAATATGTATTTGACATTTAAGGAAGTAGTAGCAATAAACTGAACGATCGTATGCTAAGCTAACGGATGGTCTTGTCCATCACATCATTCTACAAATGATGTGATCCCGTTATCAAATGACAACTCATGTCTATGGTTAGGAAACCTTAACCATATTTGATCAACGAGCTAGTCTAGTAGAGGCTCACTAGGGACACGGTATTTGTTTATGTATTCACATATGCATTTAAGTTTTCGATCAATACAATAATAGCATGAATAATAAACCTTTATCATGAACAAGGAAATATGATAATAACCAATTATTATTGCCTCTAGGGCATATTTCCAACAGTCTCCCACTTGCACTAGAGTCAATAATCTAGTTCACATCACCATGTGATTAACACCCAATGAGTTCTAAGGCGTGATCATGTTTTGCTTGTGAGAGAGGTTTTAGTCAACGGGTCTGCAACATTCAGATCTGTGTGTACTTCGCAAATATCTATGTTTACAATGCTCTGCATGGAGCTACTTTATCTAATTGCTCCCACGTTCAATACGTATCCATATTGAGACTCAGAGTCATCCAGATCGGTGTCAAAGCTTGCGACGCAGCCCTTTACGATGAACTCTCCATAACCGAGAAATATTTCCTTAGTCCTCTTCGGGTACTTCAGGATATTCTTGACCGTTGTCTAGTAATCTACTCCTGGATCACTTTGGTACCTCCTTGCCAGACTTATGGCAAGGCACACATGAGGTCTGGTACACAACATGGCATACATTATAGAGCCTATGGCTGAGGCATAGTGAATGACTTTCATTCTCTCTCTATCTTCTGCCGTGGTTGAGCTTTGAGTCTTACTCAACTTCACACCTTGCAATACAAGCAAGAACCCTTTCTTTGACTGGTCCATTTTGAACTTTGATACGTCTCGAACGTATCTATAATTTATGAAGTATTCACGTTGTTATATTATCATTCTTGGATGTTTTACAATCATTTTATAGCAACTTTATATCATTTTTTGGAACTAACCTATTGACCCAGTGCCCAGTGCCAGTTGCTATTTTTTGCTTGTTTTTTACATCGCAGGAAATCAATATCAGACGGAGTCCAAACACTGTGAAACTTTTTGTGGATTTTTTATGGACCAGAAGACATCCAATGGGCCAGAGGAGCACCTGGGGGTGCCCTGAGGGGGGCACAACCCACCAGGGCGTGCCTGGGCCCCCAAGCGCCCCGGTGGGTTGTGCCCACCTATGTGGCCTCCCGCACCCCCTCTTTGACCTATAAATTGTCAAATATTCCAAAAACCCTTGGAGGGAACCTAGATCAGAAGTTCCATCGCCGCAAGCCTTTGTAGCCACCAAAAACCAATTGGGAGCCTGTTCCGGCACCCTGCCGGAGGAGGAGATCATCACCGGTGGCCATCTTCATCATCCCGGCGGCCACCATGATGAGGAGGGAGTAGTCCACCCTCGGGGCTGAGGGTCTGTACCGGTAGCTATGTGTTTAATCTCTCTCTCGTGGTCTTGAGATGTCACGGTCTTGATGTATCATGGACTTTGTTAACATAGATGGATCATATGATGTTTCTACCCTTGCTACTCTTATTGTGATGAATTGAATCTTTACCCTTTGAAGTTTTGTCTTGTCAGATTGAATGATTCAGATCTGAGAACACATGATATATGTCTTGCTATGAATACTTGAGGTGACAATGGGGTATCATATTGATTCACTTGATGTATGTTATGGCACTCAACTTGCATATTCCCGAGGTGACATTGGGGTAATCTATGCATAGGGGTTGGTGTGCGTTTTTATTATCTTTTCTTCGATAGAAACTTTGGGGTCTCCTTGTAGTTCTTTGTGTGGATTGAATATTATGACCATGAAGTTGTTTGATGCATATCGTACAATTAACTCACGAATACTTGTGGTGACATTGGAGTATCTAGGTTGAAAGGACATGCGGTGCCCCCATGTGTGGTTTTGGTAATTGATGACACTCTCTATGGACTAATGGTTGCATTGAGTTATATTTGAAGGATTTGTCCATAGGCTCTTCTTGAAGTCCATGTGTTGGTTTCAAGGAGTTTATGTGTTGACCAAGGTGCTATTAAGGAATTATCCAAAGATTGGTTATGTGAGTGTTGTGCTTATTGCAAGCATGTCTTGAAGAAGAAGATTGTGTGATCATTCATGTTTACCTTCAAGACATCATCCAAATGAAGAGAGTCGGAAAGATTCAAGGTTGATCAAGACTAAGTCAAGAGTGAATCAAGTTGATCAACTCACAAAGCGTAGAAGATGTACCGAGAGGGATAAGTGATCCCATGGTATGGTAAGCATTGTCCATTGTGCTTTGTGTACTAACCCATGGTCTATGTGAGAGTTCTATGTGGGGTTAGGTACGTGTTCATGGGTTTGTGTCAATAGGAAGATATCGCTCAACCCATGGAGAGGAAACATCAAGTGGTGATCGTCATCAAGATTGTCGTGCGCAAGTTTAAATGGAGCATCACGAAGAGATCAAATGCTTGAAGCTTGCCGTCCATTTTGGTGTCAATGGACTTGTGAAGATGTGCCGAAGAGTGGCTCACCCATAGTGGAGTATGGGGGAGCAATCATCTAGTCTTCATCGACTCAACGCAATCAAGAAAGGCGGTCCATCTTGAGGAGGACAAGTTCGTCATCATATAGCTCAAGTGGACCATGTGCAAGTCAAAGGTTTGCCCTTGATAGTTTTTCTATTTTATCGGTCTCATGGTGGTAGTTGGGAGACCGGGTTTTAGGATCGATTGTCGTACTATCAAGAGGGGATCTCAATGAGTAGCTTTATCCTATCATTAGTAGAGAGCTCAAACCATTGCATCCTTGCATAATCTTTCTTGGTACTTGTTTGGTTCTCTTTCTGAGTTCTAAAGCTTATGGTCATCTTGATGACAAGCTCAAGTTCTTCGAAAACGGAGTTCGCATGCTTCTTCTATCGCGTTTTCAGTGTTGGAGGTTTTACCGGTCTTCTTTGAGAAAGGGTTCTCACCATTTTATTTTGGGTTTTCTCTCACTTGCTATTTCTTGATATTTCTATCAATATTGTGTTAGCCCTTGTCTTTAGCTTTCCAACAAACTTGGTTTCATCAAATTCGGAGTTCGTTTGCAAAAGTTGTGGTCGTTTCAATTTTACCGGTTCCCGCATCTCTCTGCCTAGTGCGGGTGCCCGGGGTCACCCGAGCCCCTCCTTAGTGACCTCTCTGGTCAGTCCGGGTGCCCGGGGTCTCTCCTCCCGGGTGCCCGGGGTCTTTCGGGGCTGCTCCCGAACCTCCTCTGACCACCCCGGGTGCCCGGGGTCTTGGACCCCCGGGTGCCCGGGCTCCTCTGTCACCTCCTCTCGGCCCCCTCCGGGTGCCCGGGGTTGAGACCCCCGGGTGCCCGGTCCCCCTGCCCTGTGTCTTTCCATGTGTGTCCGGGTGCCCGGGGTTTTGCCCCCGGGTGCCCGGGGTTGTATGGCATTTTCTCTGTTGGGTCCGGGTGCCCGGACCCCTTTTGTCCGGGTGCCCGGGGTGGCGGCTGTGTGCAACGGCCACATTTTTCTTGGGGGTATTTATACCCTTTTCTTCCACCTTGAACCTAATTCCTCTTGCAAGCTTTTTCCCCCACCATTGTTGACCTCTTGGAGCTTGCTATCTCTCAATCCCTCCATGGATTCTTGCTAGTTTTGGGGGGAAAAGAGAGAGGAGATCTAGATCCATATTTCCACCAATCACTTTCTCCCCTATGTGAGGGGAACCCCTTGGATCTAGATCTTGGAGTTCTTGGTGTTCTCCTTCTTGTTCTTCCTCTCCTTTTCTTCCATAGCTTTTGTTGCTTTGGTGGGATTTGAGAGTTAGGGACTTGGGCACTCCGTGTGTCCTTGCCATTGCATTTGGTGCATCGGTTTGAGTTTTCCACGGTGATACGTGGAAGTTACAAGTTGAGAAGCTTATTACTCTTGGGTGCTTGGTACCCTTGAGCTTGTTCCTCTTGGGTGCTTGGGCGCCCTAGACGGTTGGTGGTGTTCGGAGCTCAATCATTGTGGTGTAAAGCTCCGGGCAAGCGTCGGGGTCTCCAATTAGGTTGTGGAGATAGCCCCGAGCAATTTGACGGGTACCGGTGACCGCCCCCAAGGGTTGCCAAAGTGTACGGGTTCGGTGACCGCCCCCAAGGGTTGCCATTTGTACGGGTTCGGTGACCGCCCTCTAGGGTCCCTTAGTGGAATCACGACATCTTGCATTGTGCAAGGGCGTGAGGAGAATATGGTGGCCCTAGTGGCTTCTTGGGGAGCATTGTGCCTCCACACCGCTCCAAAACGGAGATTAGCATCCGCAAGGGTGTGAACTTCGGGATACATCATCGTCTCCGCGTGCCTCGGTAATCTCTTACCCGAGCCCTTTACTTATGCACTTTACTTTGTGATAGCCATATTGTTCTTTGTCTTATATCTTGCTATCACATAGTTACTTATCTTGCTTAGCGTAAGTTGTTGGTGCACATAGGTGTGCCTAGTTGTTGTAGGTTTTGTGCTTGACAAATTATCCGCTAGGTTTATTCCGCATTTGTTCAAGTCTAAACTGTAATTATTTTAAAGCGCCTATTCAACCCCCCCTCTAGGCGACATCCGCGATCTTTCAGTTGGTATCAGAGGCTCATCTCCCTTTATTAGGCTTAACCGCCTAGAGAGTAAAGATGTCGACTAGGGGATTAGGATTCTCTGACACTCTTAGTTTTGATGGCACAAATTTTGATGTTTGGGTTACTCGCATGCTTAATCTCTTTAGGGTCATGGACCCAAATTTAGAGCGAATTGTAGATATGGTTTTTTCTCCTCCAACGGATCCCCAAATATTATCTTTCGAGGATGAGAAAAACTATTGTCTCAATGCTCAAGCTTCTAATGTGCTTTTCGATGCTTTGAGAAATGTAGTTATATTTCAACTCATGCCATTCCGGGATGCTCATGAGTTGTGGACAAAGCTTCAATATAAATATGGTGTGTCCAAGATTTGTGGGGATGGTTGTTCTCCCTCCACCTCCGGCCGTGTTACCTTCTCAACTTCTTCTACTTCACCTACATGTGGATTGCCACAAGGTAATGCTATGGTGAGTAGTGTTGGTCATTGCAATGATGATAGTGTGCTTGTTCTTGGTGATCCTTCATCATTATCTTATTGCAATGGTCTTTCTTTGGACTTTAACACTTCGAGCACCTTACATGTTTCACATGCTTGTGTTGATAGTCCTTGCATATCATGTAGAAATTGCTTGATCAAATATCACGATGATATGCTTGCTATTCTTGTTGCCATGATAAAAATGTATCTATTTCCTCGAGTTGTTGTGCTAACAATGTAGAGGAAATGCAACACTCCATGGACCAAGATGTGGTCTTGAATGGTGCTTCAAGGGATCCTACATCATCATCTATTGCTTTTTGCCTTATGGCTAAGGCTTCAAAGGTATCTCCTACTTTGAACCCCAATATGTCTCTTGATGATGATGTTAATGCTAATGATGATGAGGATAATGATGAAGAGAATGATACTGTTGCTTCCTTAAAAATTAAGGGAGAAATGATTTTTAAAGCTCTTCGTAACAATAAAATTGCTCGTTCCAACTTCATGGAAATCATGTCTATTGCCATCGAGGGCAAGAAATACATTGAGGAGTTGGAATCTCATCTCGAGGAGCATGAGGTCACCATTGATAAAATGGAAGGTCATGAGCGTGATTACGCTAATGAGATCGTGGACCTCTCCCAAGCTCTTGAACTTGAACAAACCACCAAGGAATCTCTTGAGGAGACTTTTGCTCTAGAATTATCTATGATGAAGGAATCTCATGATAGAGCTCTTGAGGTGGCCAATGATTTTGAAACTAAAAATGCTAAGCTTGAAGTTGCTCATGCTAGACTCCTTGAGGATTTTGAGCATCTCGAAAATGGCTCAAGGGTCATCAAGGGTGAGCTCATCAAAATCACCGAGTCTCATGCTCAACTTGAAGCTTCTTATTTAAAAGAGCTTGCCAAGTTGCCTTCTCCTCTTGTTGTTAATGATGATGCTTGTGCTACTAACTCTATTTCTTGTGAAACATCCATTTTAAAGGAAAATGTTGAGCTAAGGGCTCAACTTAAGTTGCTATCTAGCAATTATGGGAAATTGGAAGAAAGTCATGAAAAGCTTTCTAGCTCTCATGATGATTTTCTTGTATCCCATAATGTGCTAAAAATAGCTCATGAGGCTATGATTTCTAAGGTAACATCTAGTGAGCCTCATGTGGACATTAGCACTATTTTTAGTCAAAATGCTATATTGCCTTGTGCTAGTCCTCGTAATTCATCTATGCATAACATTGGTACATCTTGTGATGAATTGCTTTCCTCGCCTTGTTGCTCTAATGATGAAGCTTATACTTCCTCTAGTACTTGTGTTGAGACTAACCATGTAGAGGAAATCAAAGAGCTCAAGGCCCAAGTCACTTCTTTGAAGAAAGACTTGGAAAAGAGTCACGAAGGGAAATCCACACTCAACAATATCTTGAGTGTGCAAAAATCCCCCAATGACAAAGGTGGACTTCTATTCAACTCCAACAAGAAGAAGAAGTCCAAGATGAACACGAAGAAGGGCCAAGAACAAGTCAAGAATTCGGCCAAGATTATTTGCTTCAAGTGCAAAATTGAAGGGCATCATCTTAGATCTTGCCCATTGAAGAAGAAGGCCATTAGCGTCAAGCAACAAGGGAAGAGGCCACAAGTTCAATCTCATGCTCAACCTCAAGTTGAAGAAAGGCCACTTCCCAAGAAGACTCAAGTTAATGCTTCTCTTGTTGAGAAATCAAGTGAGAATAAAGTGAAGAGTAGACGTTGCTACTTATGTCGTGAGAAAGGCCACGTCGCTTCTTCATGCACTAGTGGTAACTTATCCAACCCAATTATTATTGATGATATCTATTCTCTTGGGAAGGATAAGGTTGGCAATGTGTTTGCCAAGTTTGTTGGTACTCAAAGTGGTGTCAAGAAAAGAACCATTTGGGTAGCCAAGCCTATTGTGACTAACCTCTTAGGACCCAACTTGGTTGGGGACTACCAAGCTCAAACTTGATCAATAGGTGTCTATGGAGGGCATTGGAGACTTGGCTACATTATGAATAATTAAGGGGACTTCATCATTGTTATTGTCTCAAGCCAAGTCAATTGGGTTATCAAGTTTCTATCCTATATCCAATGTGCCTCCTTCCAGTAACTTGTACTTAAATTGTTTACATTGAAAGTTACTTGCCCCTTTTTGCATGTTTTGGTTTTCTTCCTTGCACGTGTTTGTATATGTTGTGCCTCCAATTTGCTTATCTATATAAATCAAGTATGTGTATGTTGGTTTGCATATCATGTACATGTGTGTGGTGCGTTGAGCCTTTATGCCTAGTGTTTGTATCTTAGTTGGCTCGTGTGAGAGATTAATGGAATATCCCATTATGGGGGAGTGATGTGCTTTGTGCACCTCACAATCCTATAATTGTGTGTTCATGAGGAATACCATCTAGTATTGATATCACAAGATTATCTAGTCGCTATGTGGCATGTCTTCTCATGAGAAATTCAAATTCTACATAGTCCATTAATTGTCTCCTGTTGGATCCTTCTATTTGCCTCTTGTTTATCTTTAATTGGTATCACATTATGGGGGAGTGATGCGTCTCCAACGTATCTACTTTTCCAAACACTTTTGCCCTTGTTTTGGACTCTAATCTGCATGATTTGAATGAAACTAACCCGGACTGACGCTGTTTTCAGCAGAACTGCCATGATGTTGTTTTATGTGTAGAAAAGAAAAGTTCTCGGAATGTCCTGGAAATCCACGGAGGCACTTTTTGGAATTAATAAGAATTTTTGGCGAAAGAATTAGTGCCAAGGGGCCCACGGCCTGTCCACGAGACAGGGGGGTGCGCCCCCCCTAGGGCGCGGCCCCCTATCTCGTGGGCCCCCTGGACCTCCTCCGACCTCAACTCGAATTCCATATATTCCATCTCAGGGAGAAAAAAATCAAGGAGAAAGTTTCACCGCGTTTCACGACACGGAGCCACCGCCAAGCCCTAATCTCTCTCGGGAGGGCTGATTTGGAGTCCGTTCGGGGCTCCGGAGAGGGGGATTCGTCGCCATCGTCATCATCAACCATCCTCCATCACCAATTTCATGATGCTCACCGCCGTGCGTGAGTAATTCCATCGTAGGCTTGCTGGACGGTGATGGGTTGGATGAGATTTACTATGTAATCAAGTTAGTTTTGTTAGGGTTTGATCCCTAGTATCCACTATGTTCTAAGATTGATGTTGCTATGACTTTGCTATGCTTAATGCTTGTCACTAGGGCCCGAGTGCCATGATTTCAGATCTGAACCTATTATGTTTTCATGAATATATGTGTGTTCTTGATCCTATCTTGCAAGTCTATAGTCACCTATTATGTGTTATGATCCGACAACCCCGAAGTGACAATAATCGGGATACTTCTCGGTGATGACTGTAGTTTGAGGAGTTCATGTATTCACTATGTGTTAATGCTTTGTTCCGGTTCTCTATTAAAAGGAGACCTTAATATCCCTTAGTTTCTGTAAGGACCCCGCTGCAACGGGAGGGTAGGACAAAATATGTCATGCAAGTTCTTTTCCATAAGCATGTATGACTATTTACGGAATACATGCCTACATTACATTGATGAACTGGAGCTAGTTCTATATCACCCTGTGTTATAACTATTGCATGAGGAATCGCATTCGGCATAATTATCCATCACTGATCCATTGCCTACGAGCTTTTCACATATTGTTCTTCGCTTATTTACTTTTCTGTTGCTACTGTTACAACTACTACAAAAACCCAAAAACATTTATCTTTACTTTTGCTACCACTACCTTTATTATCATACCACTTTTTGCTACTAAACACTTTGCTGCAGATACTAAGTTATCCAGGTGTGGTTGAATTGACAACTCAACTACTAATACTCAAGAATATTCTTTGGCTCCCCTTGTGTCGAATCAATAAATTTGGGTTGAATACTCTACCCTCGAAAGCTGTTGCGAACCCCTATACTTGTGGGTTATCAGGGAGTAATATGCTATGTGCATATTACAAGCCTAGAAAATGTGTACATTTCAGGTATTGTCACTTAGAATTGATATTGTAAATTATATTGTTCCTAGGTGACATGTTAGCTCTACAAGTTGCAAATTGCTTGTGTTTGGTGTGAAGATGATATTGGATTTCCTTGCTATCTACCGCCGGGATTTTTTTCCAAATACTTCTTGTCTTTTGACAATTTGTACTCACTTATGTGTGGTAGAAATTATTGATCATCTCCATGTTGGGGTTTGCTCTTATTGCCTTTTCTCTTGCCAAGGAATGTGTCAACTCCCTTCGTCTTTCATACTACTTGTGGATCTTGTTATTTTCTTCACCTTGTCTAGTGTTTTCTAGATATAGTGAAAGTGGTGATCCCACCTTGTGCATTTTGTATTCAAATTTAAGTTGTCTATAATGCACTAGTCTTGGGGGAGCTATCCTATTTTCTATAAAACACTCATCTTGTGATCCATATCAAGTGTGTGTTTGTGGAAGGCAAGCCGTTTCTTTTTGGTACTTTGTGCCATCATGAAACTTTGTAGAGAGCTTGGTTTGTTTGGAACCATCCTCTCTTTTGGGAGTTTGATATCTTTTATTTAGTGTGTATCAATGGTTATCTCATTCCTCGATGTATCTGTTATGGATATCCTCCAAGTGATGATTTCTCCATTTGGTATCCTTTTTCTCTTGGCATTTCTTTGTCATTTGGTTTCAGTTCTTGGAAGTCTTGAGCATGCATATTTACTTCATGTATTTTCTTGGGCATGCTTTCTTTCTTTGACCCAATATATAGGGGAAACTCCACGTAGTCTCAATTTGGATGAGATGTGCATGAAATTCATTTTCACATCTATATGCACATATTTATGTGGAGTTTGTGTTTCTAAATTTTTGGTCCCAATGTGTTTGGGTACTGTTTAGTTTGTGTTGTTCTTCTAGGAACATTTGGAGATGCATTGGATGCTCGGCTCACTCACAAGGAAGGTGTTGTCACCATGTGCTTATTGAAGTCAAGCTAGGATGACGAATGAACTACTATCTACCTTCAATTGGTATCAACTACATCCTTCCAATGGTATCTCGGTAATATCATCATCTACTTCATGCACACATTTCTTGCATCAACCTTGTGTAGGTTGTATCATGGCATGTAATTCATTCTTTCTTGTGATACTTGTTTCCTTTCTCAAAGCATCTCAACAATGATCTCTTGTTGCTAGTTGTGATGTCTTTGATAGTTGTGTGGTAGGGATTCATTTATATACAATAAGACCATATCTAGCCATGTGCCATGCTTCCAAGCAAATATCTTATTGGTATATGTATGAATTCCTTTGGGATATCTTGTTCCTTCGTGTTGTAACTATGTCGGGTGTACATCCTTCTTGTAGATATATATCATCATGATTTCGTCTACCTAGAACCTTATACACCTGAGAGAAATTACATCTCTAGATGATATCCTTTCTTTCACGTCAACCTTGTCTTTCTTATGTTATTTCTTTGGTGGCTCCATGAAAGCTTTTGCCTTGAGTGCTTGTCTTATATCGTTGCATCTTGATGCACTCTTGTGTGGTGAAGTTTATTTTCCTCATACTTATCTTTATGAGGTTTTTTCCATCTAGTTGGTATCCCTCGTCTTGATGAGGCTTTCCTTTTCTTTCTTCACCATGGGTTGTCGCAAGCCTTGTTGTTAAATCACATTTTAGTGAGCTTGTGAACCCATTTGCTTGTTGGGTGTGTGTGGGGTCGTCATGTCATGAACCGTGTATCTCATTTATCCAAGACTATTTGATGCTTAATGCATCCTTATTTTAGTCTTCTCAAGTACTTTGCCATGACTCACACACATCATTTTGGTTGAGCCTATTCTTAGTTGCCTCTTTTTCATGATTCCTCAATCATTTGTCTATTGCAAGTGCTACGCTTTGCTTCCTATTTTCTCACTTAAAATTGTTATAAGTTTCTATTGATTTTGGGGGAGCTATGATCCTATTTTGTGCACTCTGTATCCAATACAAATATTCTTATTTGTGCACAAATCATGGGGAGCTTCTCTAGTTTCTTTAGAACACTCCTCTGCTCATATCTTAATATCTTTTTCATCTGGCTCGTAGGATCATTGGTCTAGTTGGTCCAATTGATATACTTTGATTGCTTGCTTCAATTGGTATCTTTTGATTGCTTGTGACTCTCTTTGTTATGTCTTCGTGGCATATCTTTCTTTAGCAATCTTTGTGCCTCAATATAGTTTGTGTTCCTCCAAGTATTTACCGTTGGATATGTGTATTGTGTTCCACTCTCTTGTGGAGAAATACACAATTTATGGAGGACCACAATTTATATTGGCCTTCTTAGCTTTTTGCCCATTTTGGCAATCGATGCCAATGGGGGAGAAGTTTCCGAGAGTTTTGTGGAGAAGTTTAGAGCGTTATCTCCTCCTGCTTTGGTTTTGTTCCGTAGCATTTGCATCTCATACGCATGCACTATTGGTTGTTGCATTGCATAGTGAAGCATAATTCCTTATATAAACTCTCTTGAAAGTGATTATCATCAATTACCAAAATGGGGGAGATTGAAAGGACATGCAGTGCCCCCATGTGTGTTTTTGGTAATTGATGACACTCTCCATGGACTAATGGTTGCATTGAGTTATATTTGAAGGATTTGTCCATAGGCTCTTCTTGAAGTCCATGTGTTGGTTTCAAGGAGTTTATGTGTTGACCAAGGTGCTATTAAGGAATTATCCAAAGATTGGTTATGTGAGTGTTGTGCTTATTGCAAGCATGTCTTGAAGAAGAAGATTGTGTGATCATTCATGTTTACCTTCAAGACATCATCTAAATAAGAGAGTTGGAAACATTTAAGGTTGATCAAGACTAACTCAAGAGTGAATCAAGTTGATCAACTCACAAAGCGTAGAAGATGTACCGAGAGGGATCAAGTGATCCCATGGTATGGTAAGCATTGTCCATTGTGCTTTGTGTACTAACCCATGGTCTATGTGAGAGTTCTATGTGGGGTTAGGTACGTGTTCATGGGCTTGCGTCAAGAGGAAGATATCGCTCAACCCATGGATAGGAAACATCAAGTGGTGATCGTCATCAAGATTGTCGTGTGCAAGTTTAAGTGGGGCATCACGAAGAGATCAAATGCTTGAAGCTTGCCATCCATTTTGGTGTCAATGGACTTGTGAAGATGTGCCGAAGAGTGGCTCACCCATAGTGGAGTATGGGGGAGCAATCATCTAGTCTTCATCGACTCAACACAATCAAGAAAGGTGGTCCATCTTGAGGAGGACAAGTTCGTCATCATCTAGCTCAAGTGGACCATGTGCAAGTCAAAGGTTTGCCCTTGATAATTTTTCTATTTTACCGGTCTCATGGTGGTAGTTGGAAGACCGGGTTTTAGGATCGATTGTCGTATTATCAAGAGGGGATCTCGATGAGTAGCTTTATCCTATCATTAGTAGAGAGCTCAAACCATTGCATCCTTGCATCATCTTTCTTGGTACTTGTTTGGTTCTCTTTGTGAGTTTTGGAGCTTATTGTCATCTTGATGACAAGCTCGAGTTCTTCAAAAACGGAGTTCGCATGCTTCTTCTATCGCGTTTTCGGTGTTGGAGGTTTTACCGGTCTTCTTTGAGAAAGGGTTCTCACCATTTTATTTTGGGTTTTTTCTCACTTGATATTTCTTGATATTTCTATCAAGATTGTGTTAGCCCTTGTTGATACGTCTCCGTCGTATCTATAATTTTTGATTGTTCCATGCCAATATTATTCACTTTCATATACTTTTTGGCAACTTTTTATATTATTTTTGGGACTAACATATTGATCCAGTGCCGAGTGCCAGTTCCTGTCTGTTGCATGTTTTTTGTTTCGCAGAAACCCAATATCAAACGGAGTCCAAACGGGATAAAAACGGACGGAGATTTTTTTTGGAATATTTATGATTTTCTGGAAGTAAAATCAACGCGAAACGGTATCCAAGGTGGGCACGAGGTAGGGGGGCGCGCCCTACCCCCCCAGGCGCGCCCCTGACCCTCGTGGTCGACCCGTAAGGCGGTTGATGCTCTCCTTCTGGCGCAAGAAATCTAATTTTACAAGGAAGATCTGAGCGAAAGATTCACCCCAATCGGAGTTACGGATCTCTGGATATAAAGGAAATGGTGAAGGGGTAGAATCTGCCAACCCAGAGAACGCAGAAACAAAGAGATAGATCCAATCTCGGAGGGGCACTCGCCCCTCCCAAGCCATGGGAGCCAAGGACCAGAGGGGAAACCCTCCTCCCATCTAGGGAGGAGGTCAAGGAAGAAGAAGAAGAAGGGGGGCCCTCTCCCCCTTGCTTCCGGTGGCGCCGGAACGCCGCCGGGGGCCATCATCATCACCGCGATCTTCACCAACACCTCCGCCATCTTCACCAACATCTCCACCAACTCTTCCCCCCTCTATGCAGCGGTGTAACCTCTCTCTTACCCGCTGTAATCTCTACTTAAACATGGTGCTCAAGGTTATATATTATTTCCCAATGATGTATGGCTATCCTATGATGTTTGAGTAGATCTGTTTTGTCCTAATGGCTATTTGATGATCGTGATTGGTTTGAGTTGTATGTTTTATTATTGGTGCTGTCCTATGGTTCCCTCCGTGTCGCGCAAGCGTGAGGGATTCCTGTTGTAGGGTGTTGCAATACGTTCATGATTCACTTATAGTGGGTTGGTGAGTGACGGAAACACAAACCCGAGTAAGAGGGATTGTTGCGTATGGGATAAAGGGAACTTGATGCTTTAATGCTATGGTTGGGTTTTACCTTAATGAATCTTTAGTAGTTGCGGATGCTTGCTAGAGTTCCAATCATAAGTGCATATGATCCAAGTAGAGAAAGTATGTTAGCTTATGCCTCTCCCTCAAATAAAATTGCAATAATGATTACCGGTATAGTTATCGATTGCCTAGGGACAAATAACTTTCTCGTGACAACAAGCTCCTTACCTTTACTAATTTAGTTGTGTCTTTGTCTAAACAGCACCTAGTTTATATTTACGCGTTCTTTACTTTCTTGCAAGCCTATCCAACAACACCTACATAGTACTTCTAGTTTCATATTTGTTCTAGGTAAAGCGAACGTCAAGCGTGCGTAGAGTCGTATCAGTGGCTGATAGGACTTGAGAGAGTATTTGTTCTACCTTTAGCTCCTCGTTGGGTTCGACACTCTTACTTATCGAAAGAGGCTACAACTATCCCCTATACTTGTGGGTCATCAAGACCTTTTTCTGGCGCCATTGCCGGGGAGCAATAGCGTGGGGTGAATATTCTCATGTGTGCTTGTTTGCTTTATCACTAAGTAATTTTTATTTGTTGTTCTAAGTTGTTCTCTATCTTTAGTTATGGATATGGAACGCAAAATACCAAAAAAAATAGAGGTACTTGCTACTCATGTAGATGGGGTAACTCCTAAAAACCCCGATTCTCATTATGTGAGAGATATTATGTACTACTTTGATAATCCTGAGAAAACCCCATTCAACTTTATAATGGGAGACACGTTGGATCAACGTGAATACTTTAGGGATTATCGCTCGACACAAAAAGGGAAACTATTATGGGATCAATTTATTATGTTGCGTTGGTATGCCTGGAATCTCTGCTTGAGATATGATACTACTTGTGGCTCTAGGATGAAGGCTCCACACCTTCCCTTTTCATGAAAATATAATGATAATGAAACCTTAGCTTCTTATGCTAATGGTATATATAACTACTATGATGTGGAACAAATAGAAGAATTTGTTGCTTTTAAGGCTGCCTATGATATTGAAGCTTTGTTTGAAAAGTATGAAGCTTTTGATGATGATGGTTATAGGCCAGAAAATCTTGCTATACTTGGATATTGCTATGAAAATTATGAATACAATTACTATATTAATTCTTTTATGAAGAAAGTCAACGCTGTCCAAGAAGAGACTAATATTTTGCAGGAAGCTATGGAAGAATAAATTGATGAAACAATGAGCTCATTGGATGAAAAAGATGAGGAGGAGAGCGAAGAACAAGAGGAGGAAGAGCGGATTGATCACCCGTGCCCACCTTCTAATGAGAGTAACCCTCCAACTCATACATTGTTTAATTTCCCTTCATGCTTACCGAAGGATGATTGCTATGATCCCGTTGATTCTCTTGAAATACCCCTTTTTGATGATGCTTGCTATGCTTGTGGCCAAGATGCCAATATGAATGATGCTTATGGAGATGAACTTGCTATAGTTCCTTATGCTAAACATGAAATTGCTGCTATTGCACCCACGCATGATAGTCCTATTATCTTTTTGCGATCGGGGCTCGGTTTGGTGGTGGTCGTCGGCGGAGCACAGACGGGTGGCGTGGAGATGGGGCGGTCTTGGTGGGGACTGTAGCGATATGGTGAGGCGGACTGGAGGCGGTTGCGCGTACCGGAAGCAGCGACGCGAACCATCGTCCGGGTTGATGGCGGCGCTATGAGGGCTCGGCTAGGATGGAGTTCCTTGGGAGCAGCGGGCGTCCGGGCCACCTCTGGGTTGTGTGGTGAGCGGCGCTGCTCTCTCGGTGGTGCGGGCATGGGGTGGCTTGGTGTTGGGTCGTCGCCAAGGCTGTCACTTGGAGTAGGTGATAGCCTCCGTTGGCGGTCTGATCCTTGCCGGAGGGTGTGGTGGCTGTGGTTCCTCCAAAGGTGTTTGGTGGGCGGCGTTTCTCCCTGTCGTGCGGTCTGTCGGCAGTCCTCGGCCTTGCAGTTACGACGGCGACGCGCCACGGTGGCGGCGGTGCGAAGCTTCTTGGACGGTGCTACCCAACTCATTCGAGGTGTGGAGATGTGCGATGATCGGATGAAAATCTTGCATGGCTTTTGCCGGGCCGGCGGCGATGGCGCCCGTGGGTGTCATCCCCGTCCTTCGAGGCGTCGCCGAGGTGCATTCGTCATTTCCCTCGTTGTGTGGAGTTGGTTGTTGTCTCTAGGCGAAAGCCTCGATTCGATCGGATTGGCACGATGGCGGCGTCTCCGACGTCGTTACTCTATTGAGAGCATCGTGTTTGGAGACACGGCTTGGTTCCTCGTTGCTCTCCTCCGGTGTTCATCGTGGTCCTATTTTGATCCTCGGCGGCGCTATGTACGGCCATCGCCGGTGCGTCCAAGACGATGTCTTCCTCGGATCTGATCAAGTCCTGCCATTTCACTTGCCACCTTCTCTTAGGCATTCAGGGTGGATGGTGCGTCGACAAGCGAAGTTCGGTGGAAGCGGTTGGCCTTTGGAGGTGCTCGGCGTTGGTCGAGACGCGATGTCATGATCTGTTAGGACAGATGTGTTTGCTTTGTAATTTTTGTTTGGTCGTTGGTGGCTGTCCCTGGACATGCCTGGTGGTGTTTGTGCTACGCTCGTTGTTCGCAGCGAGCGCTAGTCTTCTTGTACTTACAATTCTACCTTCTATAAAGCTATGGTACGCCTAGGCGTACTCTCAAAGAAAAAAAATGGACCTGTATAAAAGTATATTCGCCGAATATGCTTTTATATGGGTCGGCTTGCGCTGTCTGCTCTTGCACCGCTGCCCTCCACATCTCGTCAGCACACAAAATATATTAAATTCAGTATAATACAACAAACGGAAGCAAACTAAATAATTATTTAAATTCAATACAACAATCATCCACATTACAAATAATTATTCAAATCTTAAACAATGCAATACAAAACTTGTGATGAGTACAAATACAAATGAATACAAAAAGGAGTGAATGTCCATCCCTTTGCCAATGATGCTCAATGAGATCCTCCTAAAGCTGAAAATATGTGTCTGCATTTTCAATCTCTTTGTATGTCTGAAGAAAAGCTCTAATGCGGTTAGGGTCTCTAGCTGGTTTGACATGGCTACCCACATTGTCGTAAAAGAATTCCAAGTTCATTCTTCTCTCATCCTCAAGGATCATATTGTGAAGGATAACATAACATGTCATGATATTTTTTTAATGTTTTCTTATCCCAAAAACGAGCAGGACCACGGACAATAGCAAATCTACATTACAAAACACCGAATGCTCTTTCAATATTTTTTTAGGCTGCCTCTTGCACCCTTGCAAATTCATACTGTTTTTTAGTTTTGGATTCTTTGATGCTCTTCAAATGTGCGCCAAGGAGGGTATATATCATCTGCAAGATAGTACCCTTTTGTGTATGCATGCCCATTGATAGTGTAGTTGCAAGCAGGAGCATCAACACTAGCAAGCCTAACAAACAAATGAAATCGTTGCAACACATTAATATCATTGAGAGTGCCCGGCATACCAAAGAAGCAATGTCAAATACATAAATCCTCGGATGCTACGGCCTCTAGCACACTTGTTGCATCACGAGACTTGCTACAATACATTCCTTGCCATGCCTTCGGGCAATTTTTCCATGTCCAATCCATACAATCAATGCTACCTAGCATGGCAGGCCAACCTCTCCTTTCATTAAATGCCATCAACTTCTTTGTGTCATCCTCGTTGGGTGCCCGAAGATACTCAGGACCAAAGACACGGACGATCATTTTTGCAAATCTACGCACAGACTCAATTGTAGTATCTTCACCAATGCGAAGGTACTCATCGGCATAGTCAGTCGGAACGCCATATGCAATCACGCGCATAGCTGCGGAGATTTTTTGATATGCACTAAATCCCTTTAAGCCCGCAACATTTCTTCTTTGAGTAAAATACCGGCAATTTGCCTTGCAAGCTTGAACAAGTTTCACAAAAAGCGATCGGCGCATTCGGTACCTTCTCCGAAAGAGGTGTGGTGGGTATGCAGGATTCTCCGCGAAGTAGTCTTGCATCAACATCTCGTTCCCAAGATGACGATTCTGAGGAATGCAAAGACGCCCGACGGTCGATCCTCGCCTTATCTTCCAGTTCTCGTCTTCGTGCTCCTTCACGGCAAGTGCCATGACTAATGTCTGCTGCCGAAAGTTGGCAAGCATGGTCTCAACATCTGAGTCGTCTGAATCAGATGAATCAGTGAGCAAGAACTTCTGGCACGGGCTCAAATCCATCTACATGCACACCAGCGCATCAATGAACTACAACGCTCGCTCGCAAAGATCACAAAATACACATTAACCGGTGGAGGATGCGGCGGGTGATCCCGGGCGGCGACGAGGGGCGGGCTCGGCGGTGGTCGATCTCCAGCGGGGGCAGCGACGAGGGTGCTCTTCTCGTCGGATACGGGGGGGGGGGGGGGGGGGGGGGCGCAGCGTGACGGTGCAGGAGGATGGTGGGCGGTCCCGCGCGTTTCTACCGGCAGATTTGGCGGAATCGTCGGGGGCGGAGGGGCGAAAGCAAAGGCGGGCGACGGTGGAAGGGGATGGGGAAAATGCGCGCGGGCTGAAATGTCCCTCCCGCCAACTACTTCTCTGTGATGCAGGGCACCGCAGCCGCGACGGGGAAACCCGCATATTCGCGGGTTGGGGCCGAGATTTTGTCGTGCCCCCTAAAAATTTTTGCAGGCTAGGGCGGGATGCGGGGTCTGATCGGGCAGGTTTTTCGGCCCCGACCCGCATTTTTGGCGGTTATTTTCCGGGTAGGGGCGGGATGCGGGGTCTGCTAGAGTTGCTCTGAGAGGGGGTTTGGACGGATAGGTGGGAGCGGGGCTCAGGGTTTTATCACATGTAGTGGTCGCACTTTTTTTTATCACGTGCAATGACTATCCTTTTTGACGTGACGTGGTGTAAGGCTGGTCATAGTGGGAGTAACATATGTAGTAACATACATGCCACATAAGCAAAAAAGATGATGTGTCAGGTAATTAATGAAGAGAGAGACAAATAGAGTAACATAATATGTTACCATCACATAGCGGTTCCCAATGCAAAATGAGTCTACAAAATAATAAATGAGGTGATGCATGACACTACACATGTGTTACTACCCACTATAGAGGTAGTAACATAGACTAGTAATGCATGTTACTACTCTAAGTTACTCCCCACTATGACCAGCCTAACATGGATGTTGCATGGGACTCGCTGGATGGGCAGGGGCTGAGGTCAACGAGACACCGGACACGGGACACGGTGGCCGGGCTGCGGGCGGCGGGATGGATAGGGTTTCACGGGCATGAGATGGCTCCTTTCTTCTCGGCAAAAACTCGCGTCTCTTTGCTCAGTCCCCTCGTCCGCTATTTGTTATTGGGCTGACTGGCCGAGGCCTAGTAGAAGTGGTAGAGAGAGTGGGCTGCGCCCCAGACCAACTTCTTTTTCTAGGCTCGGGAATTTCCTCACGCCCCAGGCCATGGCCTGGGCTGCCTGTGGCCCAGCTCCGCCGTTTATTACAACACTAAACAAGCCATCTAAAAAAACTTCCTCTAAAAAAAGCCATCTAAAAAACAATAAAGGTTTACAGATCCCTATGAACATTGAGATTTAATAAAGGTTTACAGATCCTAAAAAATTGACAAGCTATCTTTGCGTATAAAAAAACTAGACGAGTCATCTTTGTGAAGTTGCAATTTTTCATGACATAATGGTGAAGATATTGTGATCCGACGTCCTGCACTTCTAGGGGATTATCTCTGGCCCAAATACGTTCGTCAATCAAGGTTTCCCATCTTTTTGTATGCGCGACCCATGGCGCTTACAAGAACCATTACTGGTAATGTTTGTGCGGGTGAAAGAGTGATAAAATCATTGCTCCAGTCCAATTGCAGCCTCTTTATCGAAGTCTTTGGAGTATTTCTTCTAGCAGAGATTAATAAGGCGAAGAAGGTGTTTTCAAGAGATTTCATTGTGATTCTTAGCCATAGGAGTTGCTTTGTATTTTCTTGGATCTTAGATCTAAATTAATGTACGTGTAATTGTTATGTGTATGCATGAATTACATGTGTTTCTCAAAAAAAAACTAGACAAGCCCTTAGAAAAATGTAAGGGCAACTCCAACCCGCCGACACATTCTGTTTGTACGCGTCGTTTGTGTCGAAACGGACACGAACCATGGCCCAATGCACCGACGTAAATGGACGAGTGTCCGCTTTTTGTCCGCCCGCAACCCATTTCAGGCCCGAATTTGGGTCGGTTTTGCATCGACGTGGATGCGTGCGACGCCTGCCCTTGTCCTCCCCCTGGCCCGCCACACAGTGGCACATCCACCTCATCTTCCCTTTCTCCCCCAAACCCTGTTGCTCGCTCGCCATGGCCGACACGCTAAAACCCGTCGCCCCCGTCACTCTCGCCTCCACCGTTGACAAGCCATGCGTTGTCCGCGAAAAGGCGACCAAGGCCAAGAAGGAGCACATGCCGGCACAGCGGACCATGCAGTCGGCCAAGAGGGCTAGCCGGAGGAAGGTGCGGGCGACAAGCTGGAAGCCGCCTACGCGACCGCCCTCGTGATAACCCACAAGTATAGGGGATCGCAACAGTTCTCGAGATTAGAGTATTCAACCCAAATTTATTGATTTGACACAAGGAGAGCCAAAGAATATTTGCAAGTATTAGCAGTTGAGTTGTCAATTCAACCATACCTGGAGACTAAATATCTACGACAGCATGGTCAGTAGCACAGTGGTATAATAATTTGATAGCGGTAGTAACAGTAGCAATAGTAGCAGTAACGGTAACAATAGTAGTTTGGTAGCGATTGTGACAGTAGCAGCAACAAGTAGTAACTTAGCAGAGATCAATATGTGAAAAGCTTGTAGGCATTGGATAGTGATGATAGTTATGTTGGATGGCATTCATCATGTAAAAGTTATAACCTAGGCCGATGCAGAACTAGATCCAATTCATCAATGTAATGTAGGCATGTATTTCGTATATAGTCATACGTGCATATGAAAAAGAACTTGTATGGCATATTTTGTCCTATCCTCCCGTGATAGTGGGGTCCATAAGAAAACTAAGGGATATTAAGGCCTCATTTTAATAGAGAACCGGAACAAACCATTAACACATAGTGAATACATGAACTCCTCAAATTACGGTAATCACCGGAAAGAATCCCAATTATTGTCACCTTGGGGTATACGGATCATAACACGTAATAGGTGCATATAACTTGCATGGTATGATCAAGAACACAAATATATTGAAAACATAAATGGTTCAGATATGAAATCATGGCACTCGGGCGCTAGTAACAAGCACTAAGCATAGTAAAGTCATAGCAACATCAATCTCAGAACATAGTGGATATTAGGGATCAAACTCTAACAAAACTAACTCGATTACATGATAAATCTCATCCAGCCCATCACCGTCCAGCAAGCCCGTGAAGAAATTACTCACTCCCGATGGTTAGCATCATGAAATTGGTGATGAAGGATGGTTGATGACTCCATATTTGCCCCCCATGTGAAGAATAGGAGGTGGCGGCGGCTCCATATCGTGAAACGTGATGAAAATTTCTCTCCTATTTTTTTCTCAGGAAATAGGAATTTATAGTGCTAAGATTAGGGTTTGCGGAGTCTCATGGGCCCCACAAGCCACCATGGCGCGCCCTAGTGCCTTGTGGGCAGCAGGGGGGGGCCTCCAATGGGTCTTTGATCCAATATTTTTTATTTGGTCCATAAAAGATCTCCAAAAAGTTTTGCCCAATTCCGAGAAGTTTTATTTCTGCACAAAAACAACACCATGGTAATTCTGCTGAAAACAACATCATCTCGGGTTAGTCTCATTCACATCATGCAAATTAGAGTTCAAAACAAGAGCAAAAGTGTCAGGAAAAGTAGATACAATGGAGATGTATCAACTCCCCTAAGCTTAACTCATTGCTTGTCCTCAAGCGATTCAGTTGACAAACCGAAAGTGTAGGATCGAAAGTATGTCTAGAAGGGGGTGATTAGACTATTTGATCAAATAAAAATCTATCATTTTCCCAATTTTAGTTGTGGGCGAATTTTAGCAATCAGCACAAGTCAAGCAATCAACCTACACATGCAATTCTAAGAGTATAGCAGCGGAAAGTAAAACATTGCATATGAAGTTAAAGGGGAGGGTTTGGAGAAGGCAAATGCAATGGAGACACGAAGATTTTTGGCATGGTTACGATAGGTGGTGCACTCGTACGTCCATGTTGATGGAGACTTCAACCCACGAAGGGTAACAGCTGCGCGAGTCCACGGAGGGCTCCATCCACGAAGGGTCCATGAAGAAGCAACCTTGTCTATCCCACCATGGTCATCGCCCACGAAGGACTTGCCTCACTCGGGTAGATCTTCATGAAGTAGGCGATCTCCTTGCCCTTACAAACTTCTTGGTTCAACTCCAGAACATGTCGGAGGCTCCCAAGCAACACCTAACCAATCTAGGAGACACCACTCTCCAAAAGGTAATAGACGGTGTGTTGATGATGAACTCCTTGCTCTTGTGCTTCAAATGATAGTCTCCCCAACACTCAACTCTCTCTCACAGATTTGGCTATGGTGGAAGAAGGATTTGAGTGGAAAGCAACTCGGGGAAGGCTAGAAATCAAGGTTCAAATTGTTGGAATGAAATCTCTTGATCTCAACACATGAGTAGGTGGTTCTCTCTCAGAAAATGAATGATGGAAGTGTAGGCACGTTTTGATGGCTCTCCCCACGAATGTGTTGGGAAATGTTGCATGGAAAACAAAAAAAATCTACGCACATGCAAGATCTATCCATGGAGATGCATAGCTACGAGAGGGGGAGAGCATCTGCGTACCCTTGTAGATCACTAAGCAGAAGTGTTTATCAATACGGTTGATGTAGTCGTACTCCTTCACGATCTGTCCACATCAAGCACCGAACGTACGGAACCTTCACGTTCAACACATGTTCAGCTCGATGACGTCCTCGCCTTCTCGATCCAGCAAGAGGGGCGAAGTACTAGATGAGTTTCGGCAGCACGACGTCATGGTGACGGTGGTCGTGAAATAGAGGGGGGAGATTATAACCACACCGGACTTCTAATTATGAGGATTAGAAGTTGCTAGGGCTAGCTCTAATTAGTCAACTATGATCAACTAGAGAAGGCTCAAAAACTTGTTCTAGGGGCTAGCCCTGCTCCTCTATTTATATGTTGAACCCTGGGGTCATTACTTGGGGAGAGGGCCTCCCAGAGTCGTTTAGGAACACAAAGAAGATTCCTTCTCGGACTCCAAGGCCAAACACCATGGTTCATGGAATTTACGTAAATGCCACGGACTACGGTGTCTGACCCAGGGGGTAGACGCCAGGAACCTTGGCGTCTAGCCCCTGCCCTCCGAGAAAACCCCTTTGTGCATTGTCTTAAAACCCCGTGGGCCTTACCCCCTGGCCCAACCATATCATCCTATATATAAATCTTTACCTCCAGACCATTCCAGAGCTCCTCGTCATGTCCGTGATCTCATCCGGGACTCCGAACAACATTCGGTCACCAACATACATAACTCATATAATACTATATCGTCAACAAACGTTAAGCGTGCGGACCCTACGGGTTCAAGAATGATGTAGACATGACCGAGACGCTTCTCCGATCAATAGCCAATAGCGGGACCTGGATGCCCATGTTGATTCCTACATATTCTACGAAGATCTTTGTCGGTCAAACCTTTATGACAACATATGTAGTTCCTTTTCTCCATCGGTATGTTACTTGCCAGAGATTCGATGGCTGGTATCTTCATACCTAGTTCAATCTCGTTACTGGCAAGTCTCTTTACTCGTTCTATAATACATCATCATGTAACTAACTCCTTAGTCACTTTGCTTGCAAGCTTCTTGTGATGTTGTATTACCGAGAGGGCCCAGAGATACCTCTCCGTCATACGGAGCGACAAATTACAATCTCGATTCACGCCAACTCAACAGACACCTTCGGAGATACATGTAGAGCATCTTTATGATCACCCAGTTACGCTGTGACGTTTGATAGCACACAAGGTATTCCTTCGATATCCAGGAGTTGCATGATCTCAAGGTCAAAGGAATATGTATTTGACATTTAAGGAAGTAGTAGCAATAAACTGAACGATCGTATGCTAAGCTAACGGATGGTCTTGTCCATCACATCATTCTTGATGTGATCCCGTTATCAAATGACAACTCATGTCTATGGTTAGGAAACCTTAACCATATTTGATCAACGAGCTAGTCTAGTAGAGGCTCACTAGGGACACGGTATTTGTTTATGTATTCACATATGCATTTAAGTTTTCGATCAATACAATAATAGCATGAATAATAAACCTTTATCATGAACAAGGAAATATGATAATAACCAATTATTATTGCCTCTAGGGCATATTTCCAACAGTCTCCCACTTGCACTAGAGTCAATAATCTAGTTCACATCACCATGTGATTAACACCCAATGAGTTCTAAGGCGTGATCATGTTTTGCTTGTGAGAGAGGTTTTAGTCAACGGGTCTGCAACATTCAGATCTGTGTGTACTTCGCAAATATCTATGTTTACAATGCTCTGCATGGAGCTATTTTATCTAATTGCTCCCACGTTCAATACGTATCCATATTGAGACTCAGAGTCATCCAGATCGGTGTCAAAGCTTGCGACGCAGCCCTTTACGATGAACTCTCCATAACCGAGAAATATTTCCTTAGTCCTCTTCGGGTACTTCAGGATATTCTTGACCGTTGTCTAGTAATCTACTCCTGGATCACTTTGGTACCTCCTTGCCAGACTTATGGCAAGGCACACATGAGGTCTGGTACACAACATGGCATACATTATAGAGCCTATGGCTGAGGCATAGTGAATGACTTTCATTCTCTCTCTATCTTCTGCCGTGGTCGAGCTTTGAGTCTTACTCAACTTCACACCTTGCAATACAAGCAAGAACCCTTTCTTTGACTGGTCCATTTTGAACTTTGATACGTCTCGAACGTATCTATAATTTATGAAGTATTCACGTTGTTATATTATCATTCTTGGATGTTTTACAATCATTTTATAGCAACTTTATATCATTTTTTGGAACTAACCTATTGACCCAGTGCCCAGTGCCAGTTGCTATTTTTTGCTTGTTTTTTACATCGCAGGAAATCAATATCAGACGGAGTCCAAACACCGCGAAACTTTTTGTGGATTTTTTATGGACCAGAAGACATCCAATGGGCCAGAGGAGCACCTGTGGGTGCCCTGAGGGGGGCACAACCCACCAGGGCGTGCCTGGGCCCCCAAGCGCCCCGGTGGGTTGTGCCCACCTATGTGGCCTCCCGCACCCCCTCTTTGACCTATAAATTGTCAAATATTCCAAAAACCCTTGGAGGGAACCTAGATCAGAAGTTCCATCGCCGCAAGCCTTTGTAGCCACCGAAAACCAATTGGGAGCCTGTTCCGGCACCCTGCCGGAGGAGGATATCATCACCGGTGGCCATCTTCATCATCCCGGCGGCCACCATGATGAGGAGGGAGTAGTCCACCCTCGGGGCTGAGGGTATGTACCGGTAGCTATGTGTTTAATCTCTCTCTCGTGGTCTTGAGATGTCACGGTCTTGATGTATCATGGACTTTGTTAACATAGATGGATCATATGATGTTTCTACCCTTGCTACTATTATTGTGATGAATTGAATCTTTACCCTTTGAAGTTTTGTCTTGTCAGATTGAATGATTCAGATCTGAGAACACATGATATATGTCTTGCTATGAATACTTGAGGTGACAATGGGGTATCATATTGATTCACTTGATGTATGTTATGGCACTCAACTTGCATATTCCCGAGGTGACATTGGGGGTAATCTATGCATAGGGGTTGGTGTGCGTTTTTATTATCTTTTCTTCGATAGAAACTTTGGGGTCTCCTTGTAGTTCTTTGTGTGGATTGAATATTATGACCATGAAGTTGTTTGATGCATATCGTACAATTAACTCACGGATACTTGTGGTGACATTGGAGTATCTAGGTTGAAAGGACATGCGGTGCCCCCATGCGTGGTTTTGGTAATTGATGACACTCTCTATGGACTAATGGTTGCATTGAGTTATATTTGAAGGATTTGTCCATAGGCTCTTCTTGAAGTCCATGTGTTGGTTTCAAGGAGTTTATGTGTTGACCAAGGTGCTATTAAGGAATTATCCAAAGATTGGTTATGTGAGTGTTGTGCTTATTGCAAGCATGTCTTGAAGAAGAAGATTGTGTGATCATTCATGTTTACCTTCAAGACATCATCCAAATGAAGAGAGTTGGAAAGATTCAAGGTTGATCAAGACTAAGTCAAGAGTGAATCAAGTTGATCAACTCACAAAGCGTAGAAGATGTACCGAGAGGGATAAGTGATCCCATGGTATGGTAAGCATTGTCCATTGTGCTTTGTGTACTAACCCATGGTCTATGTGAGAGTTCTATGTGGGGTTAGGTACGTGTTCATGGGTTTGTGTCAATAGGAAGATATCGCTCAACCCATGGAGAGGAAACATCAAGTGGTGATCGTCATCAAGATTGTCGTGCGCAAGTTTAAGTGGAGCATCACGAAGAGATCAAATGCTTGAAGCTTGCCATCCATTTTGGTGTCAATGGACTTGTGAAGATGTGCCGAAGAGTGGCTCACCCATAGTGGAGTATGGGGGAGCAATCATCTAGTCTTCATCGACTCAACGCAATCAAGAAAGGCGGTCCATCTTGAGGAGGACAAGTTCGTCATCATATAGCTCAAGTGGACCATGTGCAAGTCAAAGGTTTTCCCTTGATAGTTTTTCTATTTTACCGGTCTCATGGTGGTAGTTGGGAGACCGGGTTTTAGGATCGATTGTCGTACTATCAAGTGGGGATCTCAATGAGTAGCTTTATCCTATCATTAGTAGAGAGCTCAAACCATTGCATCCTTGCATAATCTTTCTTGGTACTTGTTTGGTTCTCTTTCTGAGTTTTGAAGCTTATGGTCATCTTGATGACAAGCTCAAGTTCTTCGAAAACGGAGTTCGCATGCTTCTTCTATCGCGTTTTCGGTGTTGGAGGTTTTACCGGTCTTCTTTGAGAAAGGGTTCTCACCATTTTATTTTGGGTTTTCTCTCACTTGCTATTTCTTGATATTTCTATCAATATTGTGTTAGCCCTTGTCTTTAGCTTTCCAACAAACTTGGTTTCATCAAATTCGGAGTTCGTTTGCAAAAGTTGTGGTCGTTTCAATTTTACCGGTTCCCGCATCTCTCTGCCTAGTGCGGATGCCCGGGGTCACCCGAGCCCCTCCTTAGTGACCTCTCTGGTCAGTCCGGGTGCCCGAGGTCTCTCCCCCCGGGTGCCCGGGGTCTTTCGGGGCTGCTCCCGAACCTCTTCTGACCACCCCGGGTGCCCGGGGTCTTGGACCCCCGGGTGCCCAGGCTCCTCTGTCACCTCCTCTCGGCCCCCTCCGGGTGCCCGGGGTTGAGACCCCCGGGTGCCCGGCCCCCCTGCCCTGTGTCTTTCCATGTGTGTCCGGGTGCCCGGGGTTTTGCCCCCGGGTGCCCGGGGTTGTATGGCATTTTCTCTGTTGGGTCCGGGTGCCCGGACCCCTTTTGTCCGGGTGCCCGGGTGGCGGCTGTGTGCAACGGCCACATTTTTCTTGGGGGTATTTATACCCTTTTCTTCCACCTTGAACCTAATTCCTCTTGCAAGCTTTTCCCCCCACCATTGTTGACCTCTTGGAGCTTGCTATCTCTCAATCCCTCCATGGATTCTTGCTAGTTTTGGGGGGAAAAGAGAGAGGATATCTAGATCCATATTTCCACCAATCACTTTCTCCCCTATGTGAGGGGAACCCCTTGGATCTAGATCTTGGAGTTCTTGGTGTTCTCCTTCTTGTTCTTCCTCTCCTTTTCTTCCATAGCTTTTGTTGCTTTGGTGGGATTTGAGAGTTAGGGACTTGGGCACTCCGTGTGTCCTTGCCATTGCATTTGGTGCATCGGTTTGAGTTTTCCACGGTGATACGTGGAAGTTACAAGTTGAGAAGCTTATTACTCTTGGGTGCATGGTACCCTTGAGCTTGTTCCTCTTGGGTGCTTGGGCGCCCTAGACGGTTGGTGGTGTTCGGAGCTCAATCATTGTGGTGTAAAGCTCCGGGCAAGCGTCGGGGTCTCCAATTAGGTTGTGGAGATCGCCCCGAGCAATTTGACGGGTACCGGTGACCGCCCCCAAGGGTTGCCAAAGTGTACGGGTTCGGTGACCGCCCCCAAGGGTTGCCATTTGTACGGGTTCGGTGACCGCCCTCTAGGGTCCCTTAGTGGAATCACGACATCTTGCATTGTGCGAGGGCGTGAGGAGAATACGGTGGCCCTAGTGGCTTCTTGGGGAGCATTGTGCCTCCACACCGCTCCAAAACGGAGATTAGCATCCGCAAGGGTGTGAACTTCGGGATACATCATCGTCTCCGCATGCCTCGGTTATCTCTTACCCGAGCCCTTTACTTATGCACTTTACTTTGTGATAGCCATATTGTTCTTTGTCTTATATCTTGCTATCACATAGTTACTTATCTTGCTTAGCGTATGTTGTTGGTGCACATAGGTGAGCCTAGTTGTTGTAGGTTTTGTGCTTGACAAATTATCTGCTAGGTTTATTCCGCATTTGTTCAAGTCTAAACTGTAATTATTTTAAAGCGCCTATTCAACCCCCCCTCTAGGCGACATCCGCGATCTTTCAGTTGGTATCAGAGGCTCATCTCCCTTTATTAGGCTTAACCGCCTAGAGAGTAAAGATGTCGACTAGGGGATTAGGATTCTCTGACACTCTTAGTTTTGATGGCACAAATTTTGATGTTTGGGTTACTCGCATGCTTAATCTCTTTAGGGTCATGGACCCAAATTTAGAGCGAATTGTAGATATGGTTTTTTCTCCTCCAACGGATCCCCAAATATTATCTTTCGAGGATGAGAAAAACTATTGTCTCAATGCTCAAGCTTCTAATGTGCTTTTCGATGCTTTGAGCAATGTAGTTATATTTCAACTCATGCCATTCCGGGATGCTCATGAGTTGTGGACAAAGCTTCAATATAAATATGGTGTGTCCAAGATTTGTGGGGATGGTTGTTCTCCCTCCACCTCCGGCCGTGTTACCTTCTCAACTTCTTCTACTTCACCTACATGTGGATTGCCACAAGGTAATGCTATGATGAGTAGTGTTGGTCATTGCAATGATGATAGTGTGCTTGTTCTTGGTGATCCTTCATCATTATCTTATTGCAATGGTCTTTCTTTGGACTTTAACACTTCGAGCACCTTACATGTTTCACATGCTTGTGTTGATAGTCCTTGCATATCATGTAGAAATTGCTTGATCAAATCTCACGATGATATGCTTGCTATTCTTGTTGCCATGATAAAAATGTATCTATTTCCTCGAGTTGTTGTGCTAACAATGTAGAGGAAATGCAACACTCCATGGACCAAGATGTGGTCTTGAATGGTGCTTCAAGGGATCCTACATCATCATCTATTGCTTTTTGCCTTATGGCTAAGGCTTCAAAGGTATCTCCTACTTTGAACCCCAATATGTCTCTTGATGATGATGTTAATGCTAATGATGATGAGGATAATGATGAAGAGAATGATACTGTTGCTTCCTTAAAAATTAAGGGAGAAATGATTTTTAAAGCTCTTCGTAACAATAAAATTGCTCGTTCCAACTTCATGGAAATCATGTCTATTGCCATCGAGGGCAAGAAATACATTGAGGAGTTGGAATCTCATCTCGAGGAGCATGAGGTCACCATTGATAAAATGGAAGGTCATGAGCGTGATTACGCTAATGAGATCGTGGACCTCTCCCAAGCTCTTGAACTTGAACAAACCACCAAGGAATCTCTTGAGGAGACTTTTGCTCTAGAATTATCTATGATGAATGAATCTCATGATAGAGCTCTTGAGGTGGCCAATGATTTTGAAACTAAAAATGCTAAGCTTGAAGTTGCTCATGCTAGACTCCTTGAGGATTTTGAGCATCTCGAAAATGGCTCAAGGGTCATCAAGGGTGAGCTCATCAAAATCACCGAGTCTCATGCTCAACTTGAAGCTTCTTATTTAAAAGAGCTCGCCAAGTTTCCTTCTCCACTTGTTGTTAATGATGATGCTTGTGCTACTAACTCTATTTCTTGTGAAACATCCATTTTAAAGGAAAATGTTGAGCTAAGGGCTCAACTTAAGTTGCTATCTAGCAATTATGGGAAATTGGAAGAAAGTCATGAAAAGCTTTCTAGCTCTCAAGATGATTTTCTTGTATCCCATAATGTGCTAAAAATAGCTCATGAGGCTATGATTTCTGAGGTAACATCTAGTGAGCCTCATGTGGACATTAGCACTATTTTTAGTCAAAATGCTATATTGCCTTGTGCTAGTCCTCGTAATTCATCTATGCATAACATTGGTACATCTTGTGATGAATTGCTTTCCTCGCCTTGTTGCTCTAATGATGAAGCTTATACTTCCTCTAGTACTTGTGTTGAGACTAACCATGTAGATGAAATCAAAGAGCTCAAGGCCCAAGTCACTTCTTTGAAGAAAGACTTGGAAAAGAGTCACGAAGGGAAATCCACACTCAACAATATCTTGAGTGTGCAAAAATCCCCCAATGACAAAGGTGGACTTCTATTCAACTCCAACAAGAAGAAGAAGTCCAAGATGAACACGAAGAAGGGCCAAGAACAAGTCAAGAATTCGGCCAAGATTATTTGCTTCAAGTGCAAAATTGAAGGGCATCATGTTAGATCTTGCCCATTGAAGAAGAAGGCCATTAGCGTCAAGCAACAAGGGAAGAGGCCACAAGTTCAATCTCATGCTCAACCTCAAGTTGAAGAAAGGCCACTTCCCAAGAAGACTCAAGTTAATGCTTCTCTTGTTGAGAAATCAAGTGAGAAGAAAGTGAAGAGTAGACGTTGCTACTTATGTCGTGAGAAAGGCCACGTCGCTTCTTCATGCACTAGTGGTAACTTATCCAACCCAATTATTATTGATGATATCTATTCTCTTGGGAAGGATAAGGTTGGCAATGTGTTTGCCAAGTTTGTTGGTACTCAAAGTGGTGTCAAGAAAAGAACCATTTGGGTAGCCAAGCCTATTGTGACTAACCTCTTAGGACCCAACTTGGTTGGGGACCACCAAGCTCAAACTTGATCAATAGGTGTCTATGGAGGGCATTGGAGACTTGGCTACATTATGAATAATTAAGGGGACTTCATCATTGTTATTGTCTCAAGCCAAGTCAATTGGGTTATCAAGTTTCTATCCTATATCCAATGTGCCTCCTTCCAGTAACTTGTACTTAAATTGTTTACATTGAAAGTTACTTGCCCCTTTTTGCATGTTTTGGTTTTCTTCCTTGCACGTGTTTGTATATGTTGTGCCTCCAATTTGCTTATCTTGATAAATCAAGTATGTGTATGTTGGTTTGCATATCATGTACATGTGTGTGGTGCGTTGAGCCTTTATGCCTAGTGTTTGTATCTTAGTTGGCTCGTGTGAGAGATTAATGGAATATCCCATTGTGGGGGAGTGATGTGCTTTGTGCACCTCACAATCCTATAATTGTGTGTTCATGAGGAATACCATCTAGTATTGATATCACAAGATTATCTAGTCGCTATGTGGCATGTCTTCTCATGAGAAATTCAAATTCTACATAGTCCATTAATTGTCTCCTGTTGGATCCTTCTATTTGCCTCTTGTTTATCTTTAATTGGTCTCCAACGTATCTACTTTTCCAAACACTTTTCCAAACGATGATAGTTGATTTGATTCTGCTGAAAAACAGAAACTTTGCACTCACGAATTTAGTTATGATAAATCACAGGAACGTGCTTTTGCGTTGATTCTTTTTTTTGCTGATCAATAAACAAATTGTCCAGGACTTCCTATTTTTGTAGAATTTATAGAGTTAAAGAAGTTTGCGTTAGTTACAGATTGCTACAGACTGTTCTGTTTTTAACAGATTCTGTTTTTCGTGTGTTGTTTGCTTATTTTGATGAATCTATGGCTAGTAAATTAGTTTATAATCCATAGAAAAGTTGGAATACAGTAGGTTTAACACCAATATAAATAAATAATGATTTCATTACAGTACCTTGAAGTAGTCTTTTGTTTTCTTTCTCTAACGGAGCACACGAGATTTCTGTTGAGTTTTGTGTTGTGAAGTTTTCAAGTTTTGGGTGAATTCTTTTGATGGATTATGGAACAAGGAGTGGCAAGAGCCTAAGCTTGGGGATTCCCATGGCATCCCCAAGATAATCCAAGGACACCAAAAAGTCAAAGCTTGGGGATGCCCCGGAAGGCATCCCCTCTTTCGTCCACTTCCATCGGTAATTTACTTGGAGCTATATTTTTATTCACCAACATGATATGTGTTTTGCTTGGAGCGTCTTGTATTATTTGTGTCTTTGCTTGTTAGTCTACCACAATCATCCTTGCTGTACACATATTTTGAGAGAGCCATACATGAATTGGAATTTGTTAGAATACTCTATGTGCTTCACTTATATCTTTTGAGCTTGATAGTTTTGCTCATAGTGCTTCACTTATATCTTTTGAGCTTGATAATTTTTGCTCTAGTACTTCACTTAGATCTTTTAGAGCACGTTGGTGGATTTGTTTTAAAGAAACTATTGATCTCTCATGCTTCACTTAGATTATTTTGAGAGTCTTTAATAGCATGGTAATTTGCTTAATGATTAATATACTTGGTGTTCAAGATATGTGAAACTTTCTTTTGAGTGAATTGAATACTAAGATAAGTTTGATGCTTGAAAATTGTTTTGAGATGTGGAGGTAATAATATCAAAGTCTTGCTAGTTGGGTGATTATGAATTTTAGAAATACTTGTGTTGAAGTTTGCAAGTCCGAAGTTTGCAAGTCCCGTAGCATGCACGTATGGTTAAAGTTGTGTAACAAATTTGAAACATGAAGTGTACCTGGCTTGTGCATCCTTATGAGTGGCGGTCGGGGACGAGCGATGGTATTTTCCTACCAATCTATCCCCCTAGGAGCATGCGTGTAGTACTTGAATTTTTGATGACGTCTAAATTTTTGCAATAAGTATATGAGTTCTTTTGACTAATGTTGAGTCCATGGATTATACGCACTCTCACCTTTCCACCTTTGCTAGCCTCTTCGGTACCGTGCATTGCCCTTTCTCACCTTGAGAGTTGGCGCAAACTTCCCCGGTGCATCCAAACCCCGTGATACGATATACTCTATCACACATAAACCTCCTTATATCTTCCTCAGAACAGCCACCATACCTACCTATCATGGCATTTCCATAGCCATTCCGAGATATATTGCCATGCAACTTCCACCACCATCATCATGACATACATTACTTTTGTCATATTGCCATTGCATGATCTTGTAGTTGACATCGTATTTGTGGCAAAGCCACCATGCATTATTTTCCATACATTTCACTCTTGATTCATTGCACCATCCCGGTACACCGCCGGAGGCATTCATATAGAGTCATATCTTGTTCTAAGTTTCGAGTTGTAATCCTTATGTTGTAATCAATAGAAGTGTGATGATCATCATTATTAGAGCATTGCCCAAATAAAAAGAGAAAGGCCAAAAAGAAAAAAAAGAAAGGCCCAAAAAAAAGAAAATAAAAAAGAAAAGAAAAGGGCAATGCTACTATCTCTTTTTCCACACTTGTGCTTCAAAGTAGCACCTTGTTCTTCATGTAGTGAGTCTCATATATTGTGCTTCAAAATAGCACCTTGTTCCTCATGTAGTGAGTCTCATAAGTTGTCTTTTTATACTAGTGTGAATTTTTCATTATAGAACTTGGCTTGTATATTCCTACGATGGGCTTCCTCAAATGCCCTAGGTCTTCGTGAGCAAGCGAGTTGGATGCACACCCACTAGTTTTCTTTTGTTGAGCATTCATAGCTCTAGTGCATCTGTTGCATGGCAATCCCTACTCCTCATGTTGACATCAATTGATGGGCATCTCCATAGCCCGTTGATTAGCCTCGTCAATGTGAGACTTTCTTTTTTTTGTCTTCTCCACACAATCCCCATCATCATACTCTATTCCACCCATAGTGCTATATCCATGGCTCACGCTCATGTATTGCGTGAAGGTTGAAAAAGTTTGAGATTATTAAAGTATGAAACAATTGATTGGCTTGTCATCGGGGGTATAGAAGTTGGGAACATTTTTGTGTGACGAAAATGAAGCATAGCCTAACTATATGATTTTGTAGGGATGAACTTTCTTTTGCCATGTTATTTTGAGAAGACATGATTGCTTTGATTAGTATGCTTGAAGTATTATTATTTTTGTGTCAATATGAACTTTTGTCTCGAATCTTTCGGATCTGAATATTCATATCACAATTAAGAAGATTTACATTGAAATTATGCCAAAGTATCACTCCGCATCAAAAATTATTTTTTATCATTTACCTACTCGAGGACGAGCAGGAATTAAGCTTGGGGATGCCTGATACGTCTCCAACGTATCTACAATTTTTGATTGCTCCATGCTACTTTATCTACTGTTTTGGACTATATTGGGCTTTATTTTCCACTTTTATATTACTTTTGGGACTAACCTATTAACGGGAGGCCTAGCCCAGAGTTGCTGTTTTTTTGCCTTTTTTAGTATTTCGAAGAAACAAAATATCAAACAGAGTCCAAACGGAATGGAACCTTCGGGATCGTGATTTTCCAACCTAACATGATCCAGGAGACTTGGACCCTACTCCAAGCAGTGTCCGAGGAGGTCACGAGGGTGGAGCCCCCCCCCCCCCCCCCCCCGGGCGCGCCCCCTACCTCATGGGCCCCTCGGAGCTCCACCGACGTACTCCTTCCTCCTATATATACCTACGTATCCCCGAACGATCAGAACAGGAGCCAAAAACCTAATTCCACCACCGCAACCTTCTGTATCCATGAGATCCCATCTTGGGGCCTGTTCCGGAGCTCCGCCGGAGGGGGAATCCACCACGGAGGGCTTCTACATCATCACCATAGCCCCTCCGATGAAGTGTGAGTAGTTTACTTCAGACCTTCGGGTCCATAGCTAGTAGCTAGATGGCTTCTTCTCTCTTTTTGGATCTCAATACAATGTTCTCCCCCTCTCTCATGGAGATCTATTCGATGTAAGCTTCTTTTTGCGGTGTGTTTGTTGAGACTGATGAATTGTGGGTTTATGATCCAGTATTATCTATGGAAAATATTTGATTCTTCTCTGAATTCTTTTATGTATGATTGAGTTATCTTTTCAAGTCTCTTCGAATTATCCTTTTTGGTTTGGCCAACTAGATTGGTAGTTCTTGCAATGGGAGAAGTGCTTAGCTTTGGGTTCAATCTTGCGATGTCCTTACCCAGTGACAGAAGGGGCAGCAAGGCACGTATTGTATTGTTGCCATCGAGGATAACAAGATGTTTTTTTATCATATTGCATGAATTTATCCCTCTACATCATGTCATCTTGCTTATGGTGTTACTCTGTTTTTAACTTAATACTCTAGATGCATGCTGGATAGCGGTCGATGAGTGGAGTAATAGTAGTAGATGCAGAATCGTTTCAATCTACTTGTTTTGGATGTGATGCCTATATACATGATCATTGCCTAGATATACTCATAACTATGCTCAATTCTGTCAATTGCTCAACAGTAATTTGTTCACCCACCGTAGAATATCTATGCTCTTGAGAGAAGCCACTGGTGAAACCTATGGCCCCCGGGTCTATTCTCATCATATCAATCTATATCACTTTATTTACTTTCTTTGTTTTTACTTTGCCTTTACTTTTTACTTTGCATCTATCTATCAAAAATACCAAAAATATTATCTCTATCAGATCTCACTCTCGTAAGTGACCGTGAAGGGATTGACAACCCCTAAGCGTTTGTTGCGAGTTGCTATCGTTTTGTGTAGGTACGAGGGACTTGTGCGTGGTCTCCTACTGGATTAATACCTTGGTTCTCAAAAACTGAGGGAAATACTTACGCTACTTTGCTGCATCATCCTCTCCTCTTCGGGGAAATCCAACGCAATGCTCAAGAGGTAGCAGTCTCCCCGGCTCAGTATAGCCGGTCTTGGTGATTTCCACATCAATATCTTGTGGGTCGGCTGTATTAGCCGGGCTTGAAGCTTTAGGGTTTACAGAGCTGTCAATGGCTTGATCAACAGGCGGGTCAGCAGCCATTGTTGGCATGTCGTGAACTGGCTCAAGTGGCGGCTCAGGAACAAAGGCCTTAGGCACTGCGGTTTGGAGCTCCGGCTCATTAACGGTCGGCTCTTCGACCGGCTTGTTTTTCTTCACCCTCTTGCTGGGCTTTGCTTTTCCACTGCATAAGTCAAAAAAGGTCAATACAAGTATAAAGGATTATAATGAATATATGATAAGTAAATCGTCATTACCCTGGAGTGGTCTTAAAAGCCGGCATATTGGACTGGATTGAGTCACCGAAAGAATGTGAAGTTTCCTGATAATTTGAATCAGAAGGGTTGAGTGGTTGACGAGTGAGACCCGCCAAAGGATAAAAAGGGTCTAAGTCAGAGGTGACCTCGTTCCGGCGCTTCCTTGGTGTATTATGTAAGCTGGAGGAAAGTTCCGCATCCTTGCTGGTCCGGGTCTGCCTCCGGCTCTCATGAATCTGTTGCTTCAAAAGAAAGTGAGGATCCTGATAAGCTAAGGGATGTGAAAATCTTACTTTCCGGGTTACTCTTCGGATTTTTTGTCTTGGCAAAGGCTCGGAGTCGGAGGAAATAATAGTTACCTCTTCATCCACTCCCTGACTCGTTCTCGTGTCATCCTGATGATAATCAGTGTCAATAAGGTGGTTAAAAAGGAGCCAAGAGAGTCAAGGGCTACCTCCGACTCAGAGGTGTCTTCTAGTCGAAGCAAGTCAGAAGCGCTGGGCTTCTTTCCTCTTTTCTTGACGGCGGCTTTCCTTGCGGCTTTCTTGGCCTTCCTGGCTCTCTTTGCAGCCTCATGGTCATATCTTTTCTTCCAAAACTTATCATCAGCCTGTGGAAATCAGCAAAGGTTTGAGTTAAGACAAAACATCAAAAGATAAAGGTAAAATAACTAAGTTTGGCGGCTTACCCCTGGAGCTGGGTTAGTTTTGCAAAAAGGGCTTAGGCTCACCTTGCCACAGTCTGGTAGGCTTTCATTCAAAAGTGACTTTGTCATATCATTGACAACATCATCAGGTAAATCGTCAGGGCTGTGACGCAGTGGATCATTCTTCTCGCCCGTGTAGGTACACATTAAACCGGAGCGGCGGCTCAATGGGATGATCCGCCAGGCAACCCAAACCCGGACCAAGTCAATAGAATTTAAGCCGTTCCCCAAAAGAGCCTTGACTTTAGCCATGGTAGGGGCGAGCTTCTGACGATCAGCAGCTGACAACTTATCTGGAAGAGGATGATTGGACTCAAGGCGCAGGGTGCGAAGGCCGGGTAGAGGGTTCTCATCAGCCGGAGAAGTGTCCTGACAGTAGAACCATGTCCGGTTCCAGTATTTGGGGTGACTCGGTGGTTGCGCGTAAGGGAAAATGGCGTTTCTCCGTCGTTGGATTGAGACCCCATTGAGCTCCAAACTAGGTCCGTTGGAGTATTCATTCTAGCGGTTTAAATAAAACAACTCTATGAAAAGTAGCAAACTGGGCTCTTCTTCAAGATACACCTCACAGAACACTTGGAAGTTGCATATGTTATACACGGAGTTGGGTCTGATGTCTTGAGGACGAAGGTCAAAAAAGTGCAGAACATCTCTGAAGAACTTTGAGCCGGGTGACGAAAAGCTCCGATTCATGTGATCTGTGAAGACAATGACTTCCCCTTCTTTGGGATGAGGTTTTTCTTATGTTGGATCAGGAGCTCGGTACGACATGACATCCTTTTTTTGGCAGATAGCCGGTTTTCACAAAGTCATCGAGTGTACCTTTCGTAACGATGGATTTAACCCAGTTGCATGAACTGGTTGTTTTGGGTGGCATTGTGAAGAAAGAAGCCTAACAAAGAGTAAATTTGCCGGTTCAAATTTAAGCCGGAGGAAAAGTATTACAACACATATTCAGAATGGCGGATTATAAAGGGGACTAATGGTATATGACTAATTATGTTAGGTTATTTAAACCGCCATGAGCAGTCAGGTTATTTAAGCCGCCATGAGTAGTTGGATGTTATCTATTGAGCATTGTAATTTAAGCCGGTGGTTTGAGCCGCCATGGCTAGGTGGATCTATAAAATGGAGATTTTTAGCTAAGTGTCACACAAACAAGTTTCACAGATTGCAATCATTATTTTGGATCAGCGGATGTTCAGAAAAAGGAAACAAATCTAGACCTAAAAATCCAGTACAGATGAGTTCATAAGCTCCAAGGGGATCTTTTCTTCTACAAAATAGGATCTGCTGGTATTGAAGGTGAAAGCAAAAAACAACTGCTGCATAAGCTTTGTACTGTTTCTAGATCAAAAGGTGCTGCGGTGGACAGGCTATGAAGAACACTACGAAGAACACGACGAGCAAGTCGAAACCCTAATGTGGATCTAGGGTACATAAGAACGAGTGCTTACAGATGCAGGTTGACTGCGGAGGATCGCCGCCGTTCTCTGGTAAGATTCAGGGTGATGCGGTGGCCTGGGACGAAGACGACGGTGCGCTCTGCGGTGGCAGTGGAGCTCGAAGTGGCAGAGGTCGCAAGAGTAAGAAGACGATGGAAAGGGGAAGAATGAGAAGAAGACTGGTCGTGGCTATTTATAAGGAAGGACTCATAAGTGGGCACGAAAAACGAGGAGACCAAAACATGGTTATCCAGTTGTTCAAATGCCTCGATTCTCGGACGGGTATTAAGATAAAAGATCCGTTGAGATATGTTGATAAGATGTGAATAAATGACAGGTGACATCATGGCGGGTTATCACAGATCCAGAATATGACGTCATGGCGGGTTATAAACTCTCGTGCAATGAGGAGTAGAAGATTTTTCCTAAGTGTTGAAGATTTGCATGAACCAGTTCAAATCAATCTGGCGCCTAATGCTGGGGATATAACTACTAGGATGACCCGCCCAGGAGGGGCCGGGTTATACCTATGGCGATTCATAATATGAATCCCAAGACGGTAATTGAAGATGGCGGTTCAGTTAAGGGCCCAAGGCCCAAAGGCAGCTTAAGGCCCATAGAGATAAACCACCATATGTGTATGACTTGTATTGTAAGGCAGGAATAGATAGACACCGAGCCGGACACTGTTTATGAGCCGGCCGGGACTCTGTGAGCCGCTGGGCGTCGACCTCTGTATATAAAGGGACGACCCAACGGTGGTTCAGGACAAGTAACATCAGATCGAAAGCTAGGTCAAGCGGATTCGCTCCCTGGTAATCGAGACATAAGCAATCCCACCTCAAACTGGATTAAGCCATTACCTTCACCGCAAGGGGCCAAACCAGTATAAACTCCCGTGTCCTTTGTCCCGTTTTAACCCCTTTAAGCTTCCTGGTTGCGATAGCTCCACGACTAAGTCCTTTTGCTAGGACATCTGCCGTGACCTTTCCACGATAGTCAGCAAATTACATAACTCATATAATACAAAATCGTCATCGAATAAGCGTGTGGACCCTACGGATTTGAGAACTATGTATACATGACCGAGACACATTTCCGGTCAATAACCAATAGCGGAACCTGGATGCTCATATTGGTTCCTACATATTCTACGAAGATCTTTATCAGCCGAACTGTAATGACAACATATGTTATTCGCTTTGTCATCGGTATGTTACTTGCCCGAGATTCGATCATCGGTATCTTCATACCTAGTTCAATCTCATTACCGGAAAGTCTCTTTACTCGTTCCGTAATACATCACCCCGCAACTAACTCATTAGTCACTTTGCTTGCAAGGCTTCTTATGATGTGCATTACCGAGAGGGCCCAGAGATACCTCTCTGATACTCGGAGTGACAAATCCTAATCTCGATCTATGCCAACACAACAAACACCTTCGGAGATACCTGTAGAGCATCTTTATATCACCCAGTTACGTTGTGGCGTTTGATAGTACACTAGGTATTCCTTCGGTATTCGGGAGTTGCATAATCTCATAGTCTGAGGAACATGTATAAGTCATGAAGAAAGCAGTAGCAATGAAACTATAACGATCATAATGCTAAGCTAACTGATGGGTCTTGTCCATCACATCATTCTCCTAATGATGTGATCTCGTTCATCAAATGACAACACATGTCTATGGTTAGGAAACATAACCATCTTTGATTAACGAGCTAGTCAAGTAGAGGCATACTAGGGACACTATGTTTTGTCTATGTATTCACACATGTACTATGTTTCCGGTTAATACAATTATAGCATGAATAATAAACATTTATCATGATATAAGGAATTATAAATAACAACTATATTATTGCCTCTAGGGCATATTTCCTTCAGTCTCCCACTTGCACTAGAGTCAATAATCTAGTTCACATCGCCATGTGATTTAACACCAATAGTTCACATTTGTATGTGATTAACACCCATAGTTCACATCGCCATGTGACCAACAACCAAAGGGGTTACTAGAGTCAATAATCTAGTTCACATCGCTATGTGATTAACACCCAAAGAGTGCTAAGGTGTGATCATGTTTTGCTTGTGAGAGAGGTTTAGTCAATGGGTCTGCTAAATTCAGAGTTGTATGTATTTTGCAAATTTTCTATGTCTACAATGCTCTGCATGGAGCTACTCTAGCTAATTGCTCCCACTTTCAATATGTATCCATATTGACACTCAGAGTCATCTGGATTGGTGTAAAGTTTACATCGATGTAACTCTTTACGACGAACTCTTTTTATCACCTCCATAATCGAGAAATACTTCCTTAGTGCTCTTAGGTAACTAAGGACAACTTTGACCGCTATACAATGATCCACTCCTGAATCACTATGTACCCCCTTGCCAAACTCATAGCAAGGCACACAATTGGTCTAGTACATAGCATGGCATACTTTATAGAACCTATGATGACTGAGGCATAGGGAATGACTTTCATTCTCTTTCTATCTATTGCCGTGGTCGGGCTTTGAGTCTTACTCAACATTACACCTCGTAATACAGGCAAGAACTCATTCTTTGACTGATCCATTTTTGAACTCTTTCAAAATCTTGTCAAGGTATGTACCATTGAAAAAATTTATTAAGCGTCTTGATCTATCTCTATAGATCTTGATGCCCAATATGTAAGCAGCTTCACCGAGGTCTTTCTTTGAAAATCTCATTTCAAACTCTTCTTTATGCTTTCCAGAAAATTCTACATCATTTCCGATCAACAATATGTCATTCATATATACTTATCAGAAAGGCTGTAGTGCTCCCGCTCACTTTCTTGTAAATACATGCTTCACCACAAGTTTGTATAAAACTATATGCTTTGATCAACTCATCAAAGCGTATATTCCAACTCCGAGATGCTTGCACCAATCCATAGATGGATCGCTGGAGCTTGCTCACCTTGTTAGTAACTTTAGGATCGACAAAACCTTCTGGTTGCATCATATACAACTCTTTTTTAAGAAATATCCACTTAAGGAATGCAGTTTTGACATCCACTTGCCAGATTTCATAAAATATGGCAATTGCTAACATGATTCGGACGGATTTAAGCATCACTATAGTTGAGCAAATCTCATTGTAGTCAACACCTTGAACTTGTTGAAAACCTTTTGCGACAAGTCAAGCTTTGTAGATAGTAACACTACTATCAGCGTCCGTCTTCCTCTTGAAGATCCATTATTTTCTATGGCTTGCGGATCATTGCGCAAGTCCACCAAAGTCCACACTTTGTTCTTATACATGGATCCCATCTTAGATTTTATGGCCTCAAGCCATTTTGCGGAATCTGGGCTCATCATCACTTCCTCATAGTTTGTAGGATCATCATGATCTAGTAACATGACTCCCAAAATAGGATCACTATACCACTCTGGTGCGGACCGTACTCTAGTTGACCTAGGAGGTTCGGTAGTAACTTGATCTGAAGTTTCATGATCATCATCATTAGCTTCTTCACTAATTGGTGTAGGAATCACTGGAACTGATTTCTATGATGAACTACTTTCCAATTCGGGTGAAGGTACAATTACCTCATCAAGTTCTACTTTCCTCCCACTCATTTCTTTCAAGAGAAACTCCTCTACAAAGGATCCATTCTTAGCAACGAATATCTTGCCTTCGGATCTATGATAGAAGGTGTACCCAACAGTTTCTTTTGGGTATCCTATGAAGACACATTTCTCTGATTTAGTCTCGACCTTATCAGGTTGAAGCTTTTTCACATAAGCACCGCAGCCCCAAACATTAAGAAACAACAGCTTAGGTTTGTTGCCAAACCACTGTTCATACGGTGTCGTCTCAACGGATTTTGACGGTGCCCTGTTTAACGTGAATGCACCTGTCTCTAATGCATAATCCCAAAACAATAGTGGTAAATCTATAAGAGACATCATAGATCGCACCATATCTAATAAAGTGCGGTTACGACATTCGGACACACCATTATGCTATGGTGTTCCAGGTGGCGTGAGCTGTGAATCCATTCCACATTGTTTTAAATGAAAGCCAAACTCGTAACACAAATATTCTCCTCCACGATCAGATCGCAGAAACTTTATTTTCTTGTTATGATGATTCTCCACTTCACTCTAAAATTCTTTGAACTTTTCAAATGTTTCAGACTTGTGTTTCATTAAGTAGATATGCCCATATCTGCTTATATCATCTGTTATGGTCAGAAAATAATGATACCCGCCATGAGCCTCAACACTTCATTGGACCGCATACATCGGTATGTATTATCTCCAATAAGTCGTTAGCTTGTTCCATTGTTCCGGAGAATGGAGTTTTAGTCATCTTGCCCATAAGGCACGGTTCGCAAGTATCAAATGATTCATAATCAAGTGATTCCAAAAGTCCATCTGCATGGAGTTTCTTCATGCGCTTTACCGATATGAACCAAACAGAAGTGTGCTACAAATGTGTTGCACTATCATTATCAAGTTTGCATCTTTTGGCATCAATATTATGAATATGTGTATCACTATGATCAAGATTCAATAAACCATTAACATTGGGTGTATGACCATAGAAGGTTTTATTCATGTAAACAGAATAACAAGTATTCTCTGTCTTAATGAATAACCGTATTGCAATAAACATGATCTAATCATATCCATGCTTAACACAAACACCAAATAACATTTATTTAGGTTCAACACTAATCCCGAAAATATATGGAGTGTGCGATGATGATCATATCAACCTTGGAACCACTTCCAACATACATCATCACTTCACCCTCAACTAGTCTCTATTTATTTTGCAACTCCTGTTTCGAGTTACTAATCTTAGCAACTGAACATGTATCAAATACCCAGGGGTTACTATAAACACTAGTAAAGTACACATCAATAACATGTATATCAAATATACCTTTGTTCACTTTGCCATCCTTCTCATCTACCAAATATTTGGGGTAATTCCGTTTCCAGTGAGCATTTCCTTTGTAGTAGGAGCACTCAGTTTCAAGTTTAGGTCCAGCTTTGGGCTTCTTCATGGGAGTGACAACTTGCTTGCCATTCTTCTTGAAGTTCCCTTTACTTCCCTTTGTCCTTTTTCTTGAAACTAGTGATCTTGTTTAATCATCAACACTTGATGCTTTTTCTTGATTTCTACCTTCGTCGATTTCAGCATCACGAAGAGCTCGAGAATCGTTTTCGTCATCCCTTGCATACTATAGTTCATCATGAAGTTCCAGTAACTTGGTGATAGTGACTAGAGAACTCTGTCAATCACTTATCTTATCTGGAAGATCAACTCCCACTTGATTCAAGCGATTGTAGTACCCTGACATTCTGAGCACGTGCTCACTAGCTGAGTAATTCTCCTCCATATTTTAGGCGAAGTACTTGTCATAGGTCTCATACCTCTTGACACGGGCATGAGTCTGAAATACCAATTTAATCTCTTGGAACATCTCATATGCTCCATGGTGTTCAAAATGTTTTTGAAGTCCCGGTTCTAAGCCGTAAAGCATGGTGCACTAAACTATCAAGTAGTCATCATATTGAGCTAACCAAACATTCATAACATCTGCATCTGCTCCTGCAATAGGTCTGTCACTTAGCGGTGCATCAAGGACATAATTCTTCTGTGCAGCAATGAGGATAAACCTTAGATCCCGGACCCAGTCCGCATCATTGCTACTATCATCTTTCAACTTAGTTTTCTCTAGGAATATATAAAAAACATAGGGAATCTACAACATGAGCTATTGATCTACAACATAATTTGCAAAATACTATCAGGACTAAGTCCATGATATATTAAAGTTCAATTAATCATATTACTTAATAACTCCCACTTAGATAGACATTCCTCTAGTCATCTAAATTATCACATGATCCATATCAACTAAACCATGTCCGATCATCACGTGAGATGGAGTAGTTTTCAATGGTGAACATCTCTATGTTGATCATATCTACTATATGATTCACGTTCGACCTTTTGGTCTTAGTGTTTCGAGGCCATATCTGCATATGCTAGGCTCGTCAAGTTTAACTCGAGTATTCTGCATGTGCAAAACTAGCTCACACCAGTTGTGTGTGAATGTAGAGCTTATCACACCCGATCACGTGGTGTCTCGACACAACGAACTGTCACAACGGTGCATACTCAGGGAGAACACTTATACCTTCAAATTTAGCGAGGGATCATCTTATAATGTGATACATCTCCAATGTATATATAATTTTTGATGTATTCATGCCATGTTTACAATATTTTTACATGATTTTGGTATGATTTGATTAGAACTAACCCGGACTGACACTATTTTCAGCAGAACTACTGTGGTGTTGTTTTTGTGTACAAATAAAAGTTCTCGGAATGCGCTGAAAATCAATGGAGATTTTTTTGGAAAATATAAAAAATACTGGAACGAAAAGTTATCGGAGGGGAGTCCCATGGGCCCCACGAGGGTGGAGGGCTCACCCACCCCCCTGGGGCGCGCCCCTGTTCCTCGTGGACTCTCCGTGGGGCCCCCTGATTTTTTCTCGACACCAACCTCTCCTATAAACCTCCAAACCTCCAGAAATAAACCTAGATCGGGAGTTCCGCCACCGCAAGCCTATGTAGCCACCAAAAACCATTTGGGACACTGTTCCAGCACCCTGCCGGAGGGGGATCCATCATTGGTGGCCATCTTCATCATCCCGACGCTCTCCATGACGAGGAAGGAGTAGTTCACCCTCGGGCTGAGGGTATGTACTAGTAGCTATGTGTTTGATCTCTCTCTCTCTCTCATGTTCTTGATGTGGCATGATCTTGATGTACCATGAGCTTTGCTATTATAGTTGGATCTTATGATGTTTCTTCCCCTCTAGCTTCTTGTAATGGATTGAGTTTTCCCTTTGAAGTTATCTTATTGAATTGAGTCTTTAAGGATTTGAGAACACTTGATGTATGTCTTGCATGGGATATCCATGGTGACAATGGGGTATTATTCTATTGATTCACTTGATGTATGTTTTTGTGATCAAATTGCGAGTTTCGTGACCTTGAGAATCTATGCATAGGGGTTGGCACACGTTTTCGTCTTGACTCTCCAGTAGAAACGTTAGGGCACTCTTTGAAGTTCTTTGTGTTGGTTTGAATAGATGAATCTGAGATTGTGTGATCCATATCGTATAATGATACCCACGGATACTTGAGGTGACATTGGAGTATCTAGGTGACATTAGGGTTTTGGTTGATGTGTGTCTTAAGGTGTTATTTTACTACGAACTCTAGGGCCATTTGTGACACTTATAGGAATAGCCCAATGGATTGATCGGAAAGAATAACTTTGAGGTGGTTTTGTACCCTACAATAATCTCTTCGTTTGTTCGCCGCTATTAGTGACTTTGGAGTGACTCTTTGTTGCATGTTGAGGGATTGTTATTGTTGTGGAACGTAGTAATTTCAAAAAAATTCCTACGCACACACAAGATCATGGTGATGCATAGCAACGAGAGGGGAGAGTGTTGTCTACGTACCCTCGTAGACCGTTAAGCGGAAGCGTTATGACAATGCGGTTGATGTAGTCGTACGTCTTCACGAATCGACCGATCCAAGCACCGAACGTACGGCACCTCCGTGTTCAGCACACCTCCAGCTCGATGACGTCCCCCGGGATCCAATCCAGCGAAGCGTCGGGGATGAGTTCCGTCAGCACGACGGCGTGGTGACGATGATGATGTTCTACCGGCGCAGGGCTTCGCCTAAACTCCATGACGATATGACCGAGGTGGAATATGGTGGAGGGGGGCACCGCACACGGCTAAGAAATGATCCGTAGATCAACTTGTGTGTCATGGGGTGCCCCCCTGCCCCTGTATATAAAGGAGCAAGGGGAGGAGGGCCGGCCAAGGAGGAGGAGGCGCGCCCAAGGGGGGGCAATCCTACTCCAAGTAGGATTCCCCCCTCTTTCCAAGTCCTACTAGGAGAAGGGAAGGAAGGGGAGGAGAAGGAGAAGGAAGGAGAGGGAGGAGAAGAAGGAAAGGGGGTCAGCCCCCTAGTCCAATTCGGTTTGGGCTAGGAGGGTCGCGCGCCCTACCTCCTCTCTTCCACCACTCGGCCCATGAGGCCCATTGCTTCTTCCTCGTATTCCCGTAACTCCCCGGTACCCCCGAAAATACCCGAATCACTCGGAACCTTTCCGAACTCCGAATATAGTCGTCCAATATATCGATCTTTATGTCTCGACCATTTCGAGACTCCTCGTCATGTCCCCGATCTCATCCGGGACTCCGAACTCCTTCGGTACATCAAAACTCATAAACTCATAATATAACGGTCATCGTAACGTTAAGCGTGTGGACCCTACGGGTTCGAGAACTATGTAGACATGACCTAGAACTATTCTCGGTCAATAACCAATAGCGGAACCTGGATGTTCATATTGGTTCCTACATATTCTACGAAGATCTTTATCGGTCAAACCGCATAACAACATACGTTGTTCCCTTTGTCATCGGTATGTTACTTACCCGAGATTCGATCGTCGGTATCCAATACCTAGTTCAATCTCGTTACCGGCAAGTCTCTTTACTCATTCCATAATACATCATCCCATAACCAACTCATTATTTACAATGCTTGCAAGGCTTAAGTGATGTGTATTACCGAGAGGGCCCAGAGATACCTCTCCGACAATCGGAGTGACAAAACCTAATCTCGAAATACGCCAACCCAACATGTACCTTCGGAGACACCTGTAGAGCACCTTTATAATCACCCAGTTACGTTGTGACGTTTGGTAGCACACAAAGTGTTCCTCCGGTAAACGGGAGTTGCATAATCTCATAGTTGTAGCAACTTTGTATAAGTCATGAAGAAAGCAATAGCAACATACTAAACGATCAAGTGCTAAGCTAACGGAATGGGTCAAGTCAATCACATCATTCTCCTAATGATGTGATCTCGTTAATCAAATGACAACTCATGTCTATGGCTAGGAAACTTAACCATCTTTGATTCACGAGCTAGTCAAGTAGAGGCATACTAGTGACACTATGTTTGTCTATATATTCACACATGTATTATGTTTCCGGTTAATACAATTCTAGCATGAATAATAAACATTTATCATGAAATAAGGAAATAAATAATAACTTTATTATTGCCTCTAGGGCATATTTCTTTCAGTTATATGATCCGATTATGTTATTATTGTTGAGAGAACTTGCACTAGTGAAAGTATGAACCCTAGGCCTTGTTTTGAAGCATTGCAATACCGTTTTCGCTCACTTTTGTTAATTGTTACCTTGCTGTTTTTATATTTTCAGATTACAAAAACCTATATCTACCATCCATATTGCACTTGTATCACCATCTCTTCGCTGAACTAGTGCACCTATACAATTTACCATTGTATTGGGTGTGTTGGGGACACAAGAGACTCTTTGTTATTTGGTTGCAGGGTTGTTTGAGAGAGACCATCTTCATCCTACGCCTCCCACGGATTGATAAACCTTAGGTCATCCACTTGAGGGAAATTTGCTACTGTCCTACAAACCTCTGCACTTGGAGCCCAACAACGTTTACAAGAAGAAGGTTGTGTAGTAGACATCAAGCTCTTTTCTGGCGCCGTTGCCGGGGAGGCTAGGTAAGCGGCACTAACACCCCGTCAACTAAGCTCTTTTCTGGCGCCGTTGCCGGGGAGGTTAGTGCTTGAAGGTATATCTTTAGATCTAGCAATCAAATCTTTTAGTTTCTTGTCTTTTCACTAGTTTAGTCTATGAAAGAAAATAAAAAATGGAACGAGGTTGCCTCATATGCTTCATATTTTTAATATCTTTCGTGAAAATAAGGATTCCGATAATTGTGCTCAAGTGCTAGAAGAAGAATGCATTCAAATGTTTGGCACTAAATCTTTGAATGATGAGCATGATTGCAATGTTGTTAGTATGAATTCCTTGAATATCCATGATGCTAATAATATTCAAAGCCACAAGCTTGGGGATGCTATGTTTGATGAAGATGATATTTTTTGTTCCCCAAGTTTTGATGAGCAAATTTATTTTGATGATAGCACGCCTCCTATTTATGATGATTATATTTATGAAAGTGGGTTTGGAAGAGTGTTAACTTTAGGAAGTAATGATCCCACTATTTTAGAGGGTGTTGAATCTTATAATATTTATGAAAGTGGATTTGGAGAGGTCACGACTTTATTTTGTGATGAATCCACTATTTCGGAAGAGGTTCCAATTGATTATGAGAATAAAGTTGATATCTATGATGATTATTGTGATGACATGTATGCTATAAATAATAATGATAACCATGAAACTTGTCATCTTGATTTTAATTTTCAATTGGGTTATGCCTCACATGATAGTTTTTTTTATTGAGTATGCTCGCACTACTATTCATGAGAATAATTTGGCTTATGTGGAGAGTACAAAAATTTCTATGCTTGTAGATCATGAAAAGAATGATTTATTTGATGGTTATATTGTTGAATTCATTCATGATTCTACTGAAACTTATTATGAGGGATGAATATATGCTTGTAGGAATTGCAATAATATCAAGTTTCTTCTCTATGTGCTTAAAATCTTGAAGTTATGCTTGTTTTCTTCCTATGCTAGTTAATTATTGTTCCCATATGTTGTTTGCTCAAAAAATCCCTATGAATAGGAAGTGGGTTAGACTTAAATGTGCTAGTCATATTCTTCATGATGCTCTATTTGTGTTTCAATTCTTCTCTTTTATGTGAGCATCATTGAAATCATCATGCCTAGCTAAAAAGGCATTAAAGAAAAGCGCTTGTTTGGAGACAACCCAATATTTACCCTTACTGTTTTTGTGTGCCCACATTATTAGGCTATTGTATTAATCATGTTTTATAGCTTTTGTTTCAATAAAGTGCCAAGTAAAGCCTTTAGGATAGCTTGTGGTGATAGTTGTGTTGATCCTGCTGAAAATCAGAAACTTTTGTGCTCAGTAAATAATTTCCATAATCTTATTGAAACGTGATGTTGACCTGATTCTTTTTGATTTGGATTGGTGCACAAATTTCTCAGGTGGAACTATTTTTCTCAGAATTTTGGAGTTACATAAGTATTCGAGAGTTACAGATTACTACAGACTGTTCTGTTTTTGACATATTCTGTTTTCTATGTGTTGTTTGCTTATTTTGATGAATCTATGAGTAGTATCAGAGGCTATGAACCATGGAGAAGTTGGAATACAGTAGATACTACACCAATATGAATAAAGAATGAGTTCACAACAGTACCAAAAGTGGTGATTTATTTTCTTATACTAATGGAGCTTATGAGTTTTCTGTTGAGTTTTGTGTTGTGAAGTTTTCAAGTTTTGGGTAAAGATTCGATGGATTATGGAATAAGGAATGGCAAGATCCTAAGATTGGGGATGCCCAAGGCACCCCAAGGTAATATTCAAGGAAAATCAAGAGCCTAAGCTTGGGGATGCCCCGGATGGCATCCCCTCTTTCGTGTTCGTTCATCGGTAACTTTACTTGGAGCTATATTTTTATTCACCACATGATATGTGTTTTGCTTGGAGCGTCAATTTATTTTATTTTGTTTTTCTTGCTGTTTGAATAATATCCCAATATCTAAAATTCTTAAATGTCAGAGAGTCTTTACATAGTTACATAATTATTCGACTACTCATTGATATTCACTTATATTTTTTGGAGTAGTTTGCTCTAGTGCTTCACTTACATCTTTTAGAGCACGACGTTGGTTTTATTTTGAAGAAATTGATGAACTCTCATGCTTCACTTATATTATTTTGAGAGTCTCTAGAACAGAATGGTAATTTTCTTTGGTTATGAATTTGGTCCTAATATGATAGGCATCCAAGAGGGATATAATAAAAACTTTCATATAAAGTGCATTGAATACTATGAGAAGTTTGATTCTTGATGATTCTTTTGAGATATGAAGATGGTGATATTATAGTCATGCTAGTGGAGTATTGTGAATTTGAGAAATACTTGTGTTAAAGTTTGTGATTCCCGTAGCATGCACGTATGGTGAACCGTTATGTGAGGAAGTCGGAGCATGATTTATTTATTGATTGTCTTCCTTACATGTGGAGGTCGGGATTGCGCGATGGTTAACTCCTTACCAACCCTTCCCCTAGGAGCATGCGCGTAGTGCTTGGTTTTGATGACTTGTAGATTTTTGCAATAAGTATGTGAGTTCTCTATGACTAATGTTGAGTCCATGGATTATACGCACTCTCACCCTTCCACCATTGCTAGCCTCTCTTATACCGGCAACTTTCGCCGGTACCATACACCCACCATTTACCTTCCTCAAAACAGCCACCATACCTACCTATTATGGCATTTCCATAGCCATTCCGAGATATATTTCCATGCAAATTTCCACAGTTCCGTTTATTATGACACGCTTCATTATTGTCATATTACTTTGCATGATCATGTAGTTGACATCGTATTTGTGGGAAAGCCACCTTTCATAATTCTTTCATACATGTCACTCTTGATTCATTACACACTCCGGTAACTGCCTGAGGCATCCACATAGAGTCATATTATGTTCTAAGCATTGAGTTGTAATTCTTGAGTTGTAAGTAAATAAAAGTGTGATGATCTTCATTATTAGAGCATCGTCCCAGTGAGGAAAGGATGATGGAGACTATGATTCCCCCACAAGTCGGGATGAGACTCCGGACAAAAAAAAGAGAAAAAAAGAGGCCATAAAAAAAGAGAAGGCCCAAATAAAAAAAATATATGAGAGAAAAAGAGAGAAGGGGCAATGCTACTATCCTTTTACCACACTTGTGATTCAAAGTAGAACCATGGTCTTCATGATAGAGAGTCTCTTATGTTGTCACTTTCATATACTAGTGGGAATTTTTCATTATAGAACTTGGCTTGTATATTCCAATGACGGGCTTCCTTAAAATGCCCTAGGTCTTTTTGAGAAAGCAAGTTGGATGCACACCCGCTTAATTTCTTTTTGAGCTTTCATACACTTATAGCTCTAGTGCATCCATTGCATGGCAATCCCTACTCACTCACATTGATATCTATTGATGGGCATCTCCATAGCCCGTTGATACGCGTAGTTAATGTGAGACTATCTTCTCCTTTTTGTCTTCTCCACAACCACCATTCTATTCCACCTATAGTGTTATGTCCATGGCTCACGCTCATGTATTACGTGAAAGTTGAAAAAGATTGAGAATACTAAAGTATGAAACAATCGCTTGGCTGAAACCGGGGTTGTGCATGATTTAAATGTTTTGTGTGATGAAGATAGAGCATAGCCAGACTATATGATTTTGTAGGGATAGCTTTCTTTGGCCATGTTATTTTGAGAAGACCTAATTACTTTGTTAGTATGCTTGAAGTATTATTGTTTTTATGTCAATATTAAACTGTTTTTTGAATCTTATGATCCAGTTGAGGACGAGGGTGAGTTCCGTCAGCACGACAGTGATGATGATGTTACCGGCGTAGGGCTTTGCCTAAGCACTACGACGATATGATCGAGGTGTGTAACTGTGGAGGGGGGCACCGCACATGGCTAAGGCAAAACTTGGTGTGTCCTAGGGTGCCCCCCTGCCCCCGTAGATAAAGGAGGGAGGGGGAGGCCGGCCGGTCTTTGCTAGGCACGCCGGGAGAGGGGAGTCCTACTAGGACTCCAAGTCCTAGTAGGATTCCACCTCAAGGAGAAGGGGGAAGGAAGGGAAAAGGGGGGCCGCGCCCCCAACCCCTTGTCCAATTTGAACTGGGCTTGGGGGGGCGCGCCACCTCCTTGCCACTGCCTCTCCTTCTCACTAAGGCCCACTGATACATCCATTTTGCATCATGCTTTTATATCAATATTTATTGCATTATGGGATGTTATTTCATGTTATGTCACAATACTTATGGCTATTCTCTCTTATTTTATAAGGTCTACGAGGGTACGTGGACACACTCTCCCCTTCTCGTTGCTTTGCATCTCCTAGATAGATCTTGTGTGATCGTAGGATTTATTTTGAAATTGCATGCTACGTTCCCCAACAAATATGTGTATCACTACGATCGAGATTCAATAAAACATTTACATTGGGTGTATGACCATAGAAGGTTATTCATGTAAACAGAACAACAATTATTCTCTTATTTAAATGAATAACCAAATCGCAATAAACATGATCCAATCATATTCATGCTCAATGCTAACACCAAATAACCTTTATTTAGGTCCACCACTAATCCCGAAGGTAGCTGGAGTGTGCGATGGTGATATTATCAACCTTGGAATCACTTCCAACACACATCGTCACATCGCCCTTAACTAGTCTATGTTCATTTTGCAACTCCTGTTTTGAGTTACTAATCTTAGCAACTGAACATGTATCAAATACCCATGGGCTACTAATCTTAGCAACTGAACAGGTATCAAATACCCATGGGCTTTCGTCATCCCTTGCATATTATAGTTCATCACAAAGTTCTAGTAGCTTGGTGATAGTGACTAAAGAACTCAGTCAATCACTATCTTATCTGGAAGATTAACTCCCACTTGATTCAAGTGATTGTAGTACATAGACATTCTGAGAACATGCTCATTGGTTGAGCTATTCTCCTCCATCCTGTAGGCAAAGTACTTGTCAGAGATCTCATACCTCTTGACACGGGCATGAGTCTGAAATACCGATTTCAGCTCTTGGAACATCTCATATGTTCTGTGGCGTTCAAAATGTTTTTGAAGTCCCGGTTCTAATCCGTAAAGCATGGCATACTAAACTATTAAGTAGTCATCATATCGAGCTTGCCAAACGTTTATAACGTTTGTATCTGCTCCTGCAACAGGTCTGTCACCTAGCGGTGCATCAAGGACATAATTCTTCTATGCAGCAATGAGGTTAATCCTCAGATCACTGCCCTAGTCCACATCATTGTTACTATCATCTTTCAACTTAGTTTTCTCTAGGAACATATCAAAAACATAGGATAGCTACAACGTGAGCTATTGATCTACAACATAATTTGCGAATACTATCAGGACTAAGTTCATGATAAATTAAGTTCAATTAATCAAATTACTTAAGAACTCCCACTTAGATAGACATCCCTCAAGTCATCTAAATGATATGTGATCCAAATCAACTAAACCATGTCCGATCCTCACGTGAGATGGAGTAGTCATCAATGGTGAACATCTCTATGTTGATCATATCTACTATATGATTCACGTTCGACCTTTTGGTCTCCAGTGTTCCGTGGCCATGTCTGTACATGCTAGGCTCGTCAAGTTTAACCCGAGTATTCCACATGTGCAAAATTGTCTTGCACCCGTTGTATGTGAACGTAGAGCCTATCACACTCGATCATCACGTGGTGTCTCAGCATGAAGAACTGTCGCAACAGTGCATACTCAGGCAGAACACTTATACCTTGAAATTTTAGTTAAAGGATCATCTTATAATGCTACTGTCGAACTAATGAAAATAAGATGCATAAAAGATAAACATCACATGTAAATATGTAATATGATATGGCCATCATCATATTGTGCTTTTGATCTCCATCATCACCGGCTCTACACCTTGATCTCCATCATTGCATCATGGTCGTCTCGCCAACTATTGCTTCTACAGCTATCGCTAATGCATAGCTATAAAGTAAAGCGATTATATGGCATTTGCATTCCATACAATAAAGAGGCAACCATAAGGCTCCTGCCGGTTGCCGATAACTTTTACAAAACATGATCATATCATACAATAACGTATATCACATCATGTATTGACCATATCACATCACAACATGCCCTGCAAAAACAAGTTAGACGTCCTCTACTTTGTTGTTGCAAGTTTTACGTGGCTGCTACGGGCTTCTAGCAAGAACTGTTCTTACCTATGCATCAAAACCACAACGGTGTTTTGTCAATTTTGATGTTTTAACCTTCAGCAAGGACCAGTCGTTGTCAAATTTGATTCAACTAAAGTTGGAGAAACAGACACCCGCCATCCACCATTATGCAAAACTAGTTGCATGTCTGTCGGTGGAACCGGTCTCATGAACGTGGTCATGTAAAGTTGGTTCGGGCCGCTTCATCCAATAATACCACCGAATCAAAATAAGACGTTGGTGGTAAGCAGTACGATGATCACCGCCCACAACTCTTTGTGTTCTACTCGTGCATATCATCTATGCATGGACCTGGCTCTGATGCCACTGTTGGGAAACATAGCATGCAATTTCAAAAAAAAAATGTACTCTCAAGCAAGATCTATCTAGGAGATGCATAGAAACGAGAGGGAGAGAGCGTGTCAACATACCCTCGTAGACAAAAGAGGAAGTGTATGACAACACGGTTGATGTAGTCGAACTTCTTCTCGTTTCGACCGATGAAGTACCGAACGTACAACACCTCTGACTTCTGCACACGTTCAGCTCGATGACGTCCCTCAAACTCTTGATCCAGCAAAGTGTCGAGGAAGTAGATGAGTTCTGTCAGCATGACGGTGTGGTGATGGTGATGGTGAAGCAATCCACGCAGGGCTTCGCCTAAGCACCGTGAGAATAGGACCGAGGGTGTAATCTGTGGAGGGGGGGGGCGCTGCACACGACTAACAGATGTTGTTGTGTGTTCTAGGTGCCCCCTCCCCATGTATATATAGGTGAGAGAGGGAGGGGAGCAGCAAGGGGGCGCCCCAAGTAGGAGGAATCCTACTTGGGCGCCCCCCCAATTCGGCCTCCCCCTTCCATAAGTTTTGGAGGGGGAAGGAAGGAGGAGGGAGGGAAGGAAGGGGGAGGCCGAATCCCTCCCCTTCCTTCTCTCTTGCCCTCTTTCCTTCTCCTCTGGTTCGGCCCATATGGGAGGCGTAGTAGCCCCTGCTGGCTGCCGTGTTTCTCCTCTTGGCCCATTAGGCCCATATCAGAGGGTGCCCAGAACCCCTTCAAGTGACCCGATATGTACCCGGTACCCTCCGGAACACTTTTGGTGTCCGAATACTATCGTCCTATATATCAATCCTTACCTCTCGACCATTTCTAGACTCCTCATCATGTCCGTTATCTCATCCGGGACTCCGAACAACATTCGGTCACCAAATCACATAACTCATATAATACAAAATCATCATCGAACGTTAAGCATGCAGACCCTACGTGTTCGAGAACTATGTAGACATGACCGAGACACATCTCCGGTCGATAAACAATAGAGGAACCTGGATGCTCATATTGGTTCCTACATATTGTACGAAGATCTTTATCGGTCAAACCGTAATGACAACATATGTTATTCCCTTTGTCATCGGTATGTTACTTGCCCGAGATTCGATCGTTGGTATCTTCATACATAGTTCAATCTCATTACCAGCAAGTCCTCCTTACTCGTTCCTTAATACATCATCCCGCAACTAACTCATTAGTCACTTTGCTTGCAAGGCTTCTTATGATGTGCATTACAGAGAGGGCCCAGAGATACCTCTTTGATACTCGGAGTGACAAACCCTATTCTCGATCTATGCCAACCCAACAAACACCTTCGGAGATACCTGTAGAGCATCTTTATAATCACCCAGTTACATTGTGATGTTTGATAGCACACTAGGTATTCCTCTGGTATTCGGGAGTTGCATAATCTCATAGTCAAAGGAATATGTATATGACATGAAGAAAGCTATAGCAATAAAACTAAACGATCAGTATGCTAATGTAACGGATGGGTCTTGTCCATCACATCATTCTCCTAATGATGTGATCCCGTTCATCAAATGACAATACATGTCTATGGTTAGGAAACTTAACCATCTTTGATCAACGAGCTAGTCTAGTAGAGGCTTACTAGGGACACGGTGTTTTGTCTATGTATCCACACATGTATCAAGTTTCCGGTTAATACAATTCTAGCATGAATAATCAACATTTATCATGATACAAGGAAATATAAAATAACAACTTTATTATTGCCTCTAGGGCATATTTCATTCAAAACTACACTAGCCAAGCCATAGTCAAAGAAACAATGCAACGAAAGCACAAAGACAGATAGCTTCTAGGTAGAACAGACCAGAATAGAAAGACAGCATGAGAATGTCTTCACAGTGAATACAATGAGAGCGGGCAAGCAATGACTTCACAAAGTTAAACAGTAAGTAGAGGGTGAAGTGATAGAACCAGTTGCTTGATGAAGACAAGGATTTGGTGGACCAGTTCCAGTTGGTGTGACAACTGCACGTTTGGTAGGGAGGCTGAGATTGAACTCGGAAGACCGCGTCTTCACCTTATTCCCCTTGAGCTAAGGTCGCTTACTCCTTGCCCAATCACTCAGGTAAGTCTTCAAGGTAGACTTCCAAACCTTCACACACTTTGTTCACCGACAATCCACAATGACTCTTGGATGCTCAGAACACGGCGCCTAACCCACTAGAAGATCCCAGTCTTCAAGTGTAATAAATCTTCGGATCACACGGAACATAAAGTCTTCAGTGATGTCAAACACTCTTTTGGCTCTGGGTGTTATGGGTTTTGTCCTTGCAAGGATTCTCTCTAAAGGCTTCGAAGGTGGGCTCCTCTCAAACAACAAAAGCCATACTCTCAACTCGGAGCAGCCACCAAATTATGGTGGAAGGGGGTGGCTATTTATAGCCAGGGGCAACCCGACATGATAAGTCTGAAATGACCCTGGGTCAATGGACAACCGACACGTATCCAACAGTCGGATTTCAAACACACGTGACAACTTAACTTGGGCTACAAGAGAAGTTGACCTATCCAACTCAGGATAAGGTTTCTATCATTTGTCTTCACTCGAAGACATATGATTTGGGTTGAGCATCACGTCAGTTTTCTAAATTTGTTCGCCTGGACCCCACTTAACAATTCGGTGGTTCATATGACTCAAGAAAGAAGAAAATGAAACTGCGGAAGAAACTATGTCTTCACACTCCATTGTCTTCAAGCAACAATAACTAATGAGATACGATGAAAGGGGTTCAGAGCAACATGGAATAATATTGCGTCTGATACCGAAATGGAACATCATAAGGAAGGTAGCTCTTGGAAATGCATACGAAGCCAAGTGCAAGGGTAAATTCGGATACCAGGATCACATAGTATTCTACATGAAACTTCATAACTAATGAGAGAGTTTCTGTAAGGAATTCAAAAAGTATGGCAGGTTCAAGTTAGAATGATAATCGGTCATGTGGGCAACTGGAATATACAATCACAACTACTACAGAAGGGCAAAGCATACTTCACCTGTATGAACTTGAGGACTCGAGTATTTTCGAATCATTAAGATGATCAAAATCAAAGTGATCAACATTCATACCACCATGATGAATAAGAAGGGAGGTGGCATCTTGCGTGATCACAACACAAGGTTTTGTCAAAGAATAGCTTGTCAGCTATGTTGGCAACAGTGTCAGTACCAAGGGCGTGGGACGAAGAGAACCATTCTCTCCTGCTCGTTAAAATGAGGCGGACCAATAGACAAATTTCTCGTCCACCGGTGGTTATCGGAATGTCGTCAACAATAGTAACAGGGCTTTACTGACAGGGTGGTACATCGGTGTGTTTACATAAGCAGTGAATTATTGGTGCTTAGATCATATAAATTATATGAAAGGTCAAACAGACCAATGGAAAGGAAAATGTGATTATTGGATTAATCGGATTAATGGAAAGGAAAATATGTTTACTCATAAGTATTATGAGCATATCCTTCCCAAGGACAAGAAGAACATGATATACATGACTGAACAACAAGTACATATCCATTTGAATAATGGGGCAAGGAATTCCATGATGTGTACCCGTAAAACGGGGTTTGGATAACTGATCAAGAAACGTTTAGCATTGCACTTCCAATTTTCTTTTTGATGATTGGAATACTACAGTCATGCTTCAGGGTAGCAATGATATGGTGTTTCAAGTAAGGGTTGTGCCTGAGGATCACAAGAAATACACAAGGAAAAATTTCAAGAATAGGAAGGAACTCAAGGTATAATCCAAAACATGACCAATTCTGTGTTGGCAGGAAGTCAAGGATTTTGTCGATGATAATACATATCATGGAGGGGCAAGGATGGTATTTCTCATCATGAATGCAATTGACATCTCAGAAGAAGTAAAAATGTTGACAATGATCACGACACATTTTGTCAAGAGGTTTCATGAAGATGTAACCAATTAGTAAGATGATCAAGGCAGATGGAATGGTGAAGCTAAAGGTCAATGGAACCATGGATATGATGCAAGCTCGAATTCCGACATGTTGTGTCAGCAGAACGATATGATGATGAAAGTTTGACACATGCTTAGCTCATTGTCAGAAATGTACACCGGGAAGAAGGACTAGGTAACTCCGTGATACGTCTCCATCGTATCTATAATCTTTGAATGTTCCATGCCAATATTCTACAACTTTTACATACTTTTGGCAACTTTTTATACTATTTTTGGGACTAACATATTGATCCAGTGTCCAATGTCAGTTCCTGTTTGTTGCATGTTTTTTGTTTCACAAAAAATCCACATCAAACGGAGTCCAAATGCGATGAAAACTTACGGAGATTTTTTTGGAATATGTGTGATTTTTTGGGAAAAAGAATCAACGCGAGACGATGCCCGAGGAGTCCACGAGGCAGGGGGTGCCCCCAGGGGGTAGGGCATGCCCTGTGCCCGCATGGACACCCCGTAAGGCGTTTGGTGCCCTTCTTTCGCCGCAAGAAAGCCAATATCCGGATAAAAATCGTGTCCAAATTACAGCCCAATCGGAGTTACGGATCTCCGGGAATTTAAGAAACGGTGAAAGGGCAGAATCTGGGAGCGCAGAAACAGAAGGAAACAGAGAGAGAGATCCAATCTCAGAGGGGCTCTCGCCCCTCCGCCACCATGGAGGCCATGGACCAGAGGGGAAACCCTTCTCCATCTAGGGGGAAGGTCAAGTAAGAAGAAGAAGAAGAAGGGGGGCTCTCCCCCCTCTTTCCCGGTGGCGCCAGAACGCCGCCGGGGCCATCATCATGACGGAGATCTACACCAACAACTTCACCACCGTCATCACCAACTCTCTCCCCCTCTATGCAGCGGTGTAACACCTCTTCTCCCTGCTGTAATCTCTACCTGAACATGGTGCTCAATGCTATATATTATTTCCCAATGATGTATGGCTATCCTATGATGTTTGAGTAGATCCATTTTGTCCTATGGGTTCATTGATGATCGTGATTGGTTTGAGTTGCATGTTTTATTATTGGTGTTTTCCTATGGTGCTCTCCGTGTCGCGCAAGCGTGAGGGATCCCTGTTGTAGGGTTTGCAATATGTTCATGATTTGCTTATGGGGGTGGTGTGAGTAATAGAAGCACAAACCCGAGTAAGTAGGTTGTTTGCGTATGGGAATAAAGAGGACTTGATACTTTAATGCTATGGTTGGGTTTTACCTTAATGATGTTTAGTAGTTGTGGATGCTTGCTAGAGTTCCAATCATAAGTGCATATGATCCAAGGAGAGAAAGTACGTTAGCTTATGCTTCTCCCTCATATAAAATTGCAATAGTGATTACCACTCTAGTTATCGATTGCCTAGTGACAAATAAATTTCTCGTGACAAAAAGCTCTCTATTAAAACTAACTTAGTTGTGTCTTCATCTAAACATCCCGTACTTTTTATGTATGCGCTCTTTATTATCTTGCAAACCTATCCTATCACACCTACAAAGTACTTCTAGTTTCATGCTTGTTCTAGGTAAAGCGAATGCTAAGCGTGCATAGAGTTGTATCGATGGTCGATAGAACTTGAGGGAATATCTGTTCTACCTTTAGATCCTCGTTGGGTTCGACACTCTTACTTATCGAAAGAGGCTACAACTGATCCCCTATACTTGTGGGTTATCAAGACCTTTTTCTGGCGCCGTTGCCGAGGAGCAATAGCATGGGGTGAATAATCTCGTGTGTGCTTGTTTGCTTTATCACTAAGTATATTTTATTTGCTATTCTAAGTTGTTCTCTATCTGTAGTTATGGATATGGAACACGAAATACCAAAAAAATTAGGTGTACTTGCTACTCATGGAGATGGGGAACCTCCTAAAACCCTCGAAGCTCATTATGTGAAAGATATTATGCACTACTTTAATAATCCTGAGAAAACCTCATTCAATTATATAAAGGGAGACACGTTGGATCAACGTGAATACTTTAGGGATTATCGATTGACTCAAAAAGGGAAACTATTATGGGATCAAATTCATATGTTGCATTGGTATGCTCGGCAACTATGCCCGAGATATGATTATACTTGTTGCTCTAGGACGAAGGCTCCACACCTTCCCTTTTCATGCAGATTTAGTGATAATGAAACCTTGGCTTCTTATGCTAATGGTATATATGATTACTATGATGTGGAACGAATAGTAGAATTTGTTACTTTTAAGGGTGCTTATGAAATTGAATCTTTGTTTGAAAAGTATGAAGCTTTTGATGATAATATTTATAGGACTGAAAATTTTGCTACACTTAAATATTGCTATGAGAATTATGAATACAATGCCGATATTGATGCGTTTATTGAGAAAGTCTCCGCTGTCCAAGAAGAGACTAATATTTTGCAGGAAACTATGGAAGAAGAAATTGATGACACTGTGAGCTCATTAGATGAAAAAGATGATGAGGAGAGCAAAGAACAAAAGGAGGAAGAGCGGATTAGCTACCCGTGCCCACCTTCTAATGAGTGTAACTCTTCAACTCATACATTGTTTAATTTACCTCCGTGCTTACCGAAGGATGAGTGCTATGATCCCTTTAATTCGTTTGAAATATCCCTTTTTGATGAAATTGATGCTTGCTATGCTTGTGGCCATGATGCCAATATGAATGATGCTTATGGATATGAACTTGCTATAGTTCCTTATGTTAAGAATGAAATTGTTTCTATTGCACCCACGCATGATAGTCCTATTATGTTTTTGAATTTTCCCAACTACACTATATCAGAGAAGTTTGTGCTTATTAAGGATTATATTGATGGGCTGCCTTTTACCATTGCACATAATGATTTTGATAAATATAATATGCACGTGCTTGTTGCTCCTACTTGCAATTATTATGAGAGAGGAACTACATCTCCGCCTCTCTATGTTTCCAATACGATAAAATTGCAAGAAACTGTTTATACTATGCATTGGCCTTTACTTTGTGTGCATGAATTGTTCTTGTATGACAGCCGATGCATAGGAAGAGAGTTAGACTTCGTCATTGCATGATTTATGTTACTTTGTGCTCACTACTAAATTACAAATCATTTTTAAAATTGGCTTTGATATACCTTGGGATCCGGGTGGATCTATTACTTAAGCACTATATGCCTAGCTTAATGGCTTTAAAGAAAGCACTGCCAGGGAGACAACCCAGAAGTTTTAGAGAGTCATTTATTTCTGTTGAGTGCTTTTATAAAGTTTAAAAACAAAAATAATAAAAAAGTGGGGAACCTAAAACTTTTTCAAAAAGAAAAGTGAAAGTGAAAGAGAAGAGCATTATTAAAGTGGGAGCATGCCTTGAACTTTGTTCATGCCCATGGAAACTTTGTTAATCTTAATTACAGAAACTTTTCAACAAAAATAATTATCCCCTTGTATAAATCCATTGTATTATAAAAATAATGTGCCAAGATTTGCCTTTAGGATGATTAGATTGCTTGTTTGGTTTGTGCGGTGTAAAAACAGAAACTTTGGCTATAGTGCGTGATTTTAAATTTTTTACTGGAAAGTCAAACGATTCTGAAACTTCTAGCACAGTACTTATATACAAATTTTTTATTTGTTCCTAATTTTTTCAGAATTTTTGGAGTTATAGAAGTATGGTAGATGTTCAGATTGCTACAGGCTGTCATGTTTAAGACAGATTCTGTTTTTGATGCATTATTTTGCTCGTTTTGATGAAACTATCAATTTTATCGGTTGTATAAGCCATGGAGAAGTTATAATACAGTAGCAACAATGCAAAAATAAAATATGAATGAGTTTGCAACAGTACTTAAAGTGGTGATTTGTTTTATTATACTAACGAATCTCATGAGGGTTTTGTTAAGTTTTGTGTGATTGAAATTTTCAAGTTTTGGGTGAGATCACGATGGATGAAGGAACAAGGAGTGGAAAGAGCCTAAGCTTGGGGATTCCCGAGACACCCCTTCAAGGACTCCCAAGCAAATAATCCTGGGGATGCCCCGGAAGGCATTCCCTCTTTCTTCTAACGATCATCGGTAATTTTACTTGGAGCTATATTTTTATTTGTCACATGATATGCATAAATCTTGGAGCATCGTGTGATTTTTTATTTTTATTTTAATAAATGCACTATGTTGGTATGAGATAGTCCTTATTTGATTTATAGAATGCTCTTTGCACTTCACTTATATCTTTTGAGTACGGCTTTATAGAATGCTTCATGTGCTTCACTTATATCATTTGAAGTTTGGATTGCCTGTTTCCCTACACATAGAAAACCGCCATTTGTAGGATGCACTTTTGCTTCACTTATATTTGTTAGAGCGTGAGCACATATTTTGTAGAAAGAATTAAACTCTCTTGCTTCACTTATATCTATTTAGAGAGATGACAGGAATTGGTCATTCACATGGTTAGTCATAAAATCCTACATAAAGCTTGTAGATCGCTAAATATGATATGTTTGATTCCTTGTAATAGTTTTGCGATATAAAGATGGTGATATTAGAGTCATTCTATGAGTAATTGTGGATTGGTAGAAATACTTGTGTTGAGGTTTGTGATTTCCGGAGCATGCATGTATGGTGAAACTGTTATGTGATGAAGTCGGAGCATGATTCATTTTTTGATTGTCTTCCTTATGAGTGGCGGTCGGTAATGAGCGATGGTCTTTTCCTACCAATCTACACCCCTAGGAGCATGCGAGTAATACTTTGTTTTGATAGCTAATAGACTTTTGCAATAAGTATGTGAGTTCTTTATGAATAATGTTGAGTCCATGGATTATACGCACTCTCACCCTTCCACCATTGCTAGCCTCTTCAGTACCGTGCATTGCCCTTTCTCACCTCGAGAGTTGGTGCAAACTTCACCGGTGCATCCAAACCCCGTGATACGATATGCTCTATCACGCATAAGCCTCCTTATATCTTCCTCAAAACAACCACCATACCTACCTATCATGGCATTCCCATAGCCATTCCAAGATATATTGCCATGCAACTTCCATCATCTTCATATACATGACTTGAGCACTCATTGTCATATTGTTGTGCATGATCGAAAGATAGCTATCATGATATTTTCATGGCTTATCCGTTTTTGATATCTTTGCAATGCTAGATCATCGCACATCCTAGTACACTGCCAGAGGCATTCATATAGAGTCATATTGTTCTAGATATCGAGTTGTAAGTAAATAAAAGTGTGATGATCATCATTATTAGAGCATTGCTTAAGTGAGGAAAGGATGATGGAGACTATGATTCCCCCACAAGTCGGGATGAGGCTTCGGACTTTAAAAAAATAAAAGAGGCCAAAGAAGCCCAAATAAAAAAGGCCAAAGAAGCCCACCAAAAAACAAAAAATGAGAGAAAAAGAGAGAAGGGGCAATGTTACTATCCTTTTACCACACTTGCGCTTCAGAGTAGCACCATGTTCTTCATATAGAGAGTCTCTTTAGTTATCACTTTCAAATACTAGTGGGAATTTTCATTATAGAACTTGGCTTGTATATTCCGATGATGGGCTTCATCAAATGCTCGAGGTCTTCATGAGCAAACAAGTTGGATGCACACCCACAGTTTGAGCTTTCATACGCTTATAGCTGTAATGCATCCGTTGCATGGCATTCCCTACTCACTTGCATCGATATCGATTGATGGGCATCTCCATAGCCCATTAATTTGCCTAGTTGATGTGATACTTTCTCCCTTTTGGTCTTCTCCACACAACCTCCACCATCATATTCTATTCCACCTATAGTGTTATATCCATGGCTCACGCTCATGTATTGTGTGAAAGTTGAAAAGGTTTGAGAACATCAAAAGTATGAAACAGTTGCTTGGCTTGTCATCGGGGTTGTGCATGATTTAAATATTTTGTGTGGTGAAGATGGAGCATAGCCAGAATATATGATTTTGTAGGGATAGCTTTCTTTGGCCATGTTATTTTGAAGAGAAGTGATTGCTTTATTGGTATGCTTGAAGTATTATTGTCTTAATGTCAAATGATAGACTATTGCTTTGAATCACTCATGTCTTAACATTCATGCCATGATTAGATTACATGATCAAGATTATGCTAGGTAGCATTCCACATCAAAAATTATCTTTTTTTATCATTTACCTACTCGAGGACGAGCAGAAATTAAGCTTGGGGATGCTAATACGTCTCCGTCGTATCTATAATTTTTATTATCCCATGCCAATATTCTACAACTTTTACATACTTTTGGCAACTTTTTATACTATTTTTGGGACTAACATATTGATCCAGTGCCCAGTACCAGTTCCTGTTTGTTGCATGTTTTTTGTTTCATAAAAAATCCATATCAAACGGAGTCCAAACGCGATTAAAACTTACGGAGATTTTTGTTGGAATATATGTGATTTTTGGGAAAAAGAATAAACGTGAGACGATACTCGAGGAGTCCACAAGGCAGGGGCGCGCGCCCCAGGGGGTAGGGCGCGCCCTGGGCCCTCGTGGCTACTCCGTAAGTCGGTTGGTGCCCTTCTTTCGCCGCAAGAAAGCCAATATCCGGGTAAAAATCGTGTCCAAATTACAGCCCAATCGGAGTTACGGATCTCCGGGAATTTAAGAAACGACGAGAATCAGGGAGCGCAAAAATAGAAGGAAATAGAGAGAGAGAGATCCAATCTCGGAGGGACTCTCGCCCCTCCGCCGCCATAGAGGCCATGGACCAGAGGGGAAACCCTTCTCCCATATAGGGGGAAGGTCAAGGAAGAAGAAGAAGAAGAAGGGGGGCTCTCTCCCCCCTTCTCGGTGGCACCGGAACACCGTCAGGGCCATCATCGTGATGGAGATCAACACCAACAATTTCACCGCCATCATCACCAACTCTCTTCACCTCTATGCAGCGGTGTAACACCTCTTCTCCCCGCTGTAATCTCTACTTGAACATGGTGCTCAATGCTATATATTATTTCCCAATGATGTATGGCTATCCTATGATGTTTGAGTAGATCCGTTTTGTCCTATGGGTTCATTGATGATCGCGATTGGTTTGAGTTGCATGTTTTATTATCGGTGTTGTCCTATGGTGCTCTCGGTGTCACGCAAGCATGAGGGATCCCCACTGTCGGTGTTAAAACTAGCGGATCTCGGGTAGAGGGGGCCCGAACTGTGCGTCTAAGGCTAATGGTAACTGGAGGCGGAGGACACAATGTTTACCCAGGTTCGGGCCCTCTCTATGGAGGTAATACCCTACTTCCTGCTTGATTGAGTATTACAAGTGTTGATCTACCACGAGATTGTAATGGCTAAACCTTAGAAGTCTAGCCTATGAGATTATGATTGTTGTGGCCTAACCCTAGAAGTACAAACCCTCCGGTTTATATAGACACCGGGGGGGGGGGGGGCTAGGGTTGTACAAAGTCGGTTACAGAGAAAGGAATCTATATATCCGAATCGCCAAGCTTTCCTTCCACGCCAAGGAGAGTCCCATCCGGACACTGGACGAAGTCTTCTATCTTGTATCTTCATAGTCCAACAGTCCAGCCAAAGTATATAGTTCGGCTATCCGAGGACCCCTTAGTCCAGGACTCCCTCAGTAGCCCCTGAACCAAGCTTCAATGATGATGAATCCGGCGTGCAGATTGTCTTTGGCATTGCAAGGTGGGTTCCCTCTCCGAATACTCTAACATAGTCTTCTGAACACGGGAAACGTGTCTGGCTCTGCAAAACAAGTACCACAGACAACCGTAGAGAGTATAATATTTCACGAGTCTAATCCGCTGACAACTTTTTGTAGCGTGACATCACGCCACTGCCTGGTCATTATTCGAACCATTTTTTAGCCTGCCGCTCCGTATTTCGAGGTGCGGTTTCACTGGCATGTCTTGTCAAAGCAGAGATCGTGTCCTCTTATCACGGGATTCTCATCAATACGGGCATGGGTAACCCAACCGTGTCATCTGCACGACGCTTGGGGAATAGGTGGATTTTAAGGCGAGCAGGTAGGCGCATAACTTTTACTGCCTTTATAAAGGGATAAGGATTCATCCTCGTTCGCCCACGCCTTCTCCTTCCTCTGCCCATCCATTCTCGAGCTCCAGCGCCCAAGCTCTAGCCTTCTCCGCCCAAAAAAGCACTCCAACCATGTCCGGATCCGGAGCTAGAGGCAAGTGAATGGCCTCCTCCATCAAGAAGAAGGACATCAAGGAGCTCTGGGAGGCCGGGTACCTAGCCAAGGATATCGCTTATCGCCTTCCGGCTAAGGGACAGATCGTCCCTACCCCAGAGCCCCATGAGAGGGTTGTGTTTCTCACACACTTTGTCCATGGGCTGGGATTCCCTCTCCACCCGTTTGTCCACGGACTGATGTTTTACTACGGGCTGGACTTCCATGATCTAGCCCCCAACTCTATCCTCAATATCTCGGCATTTATTGTCGTGTGCGAGGCCTTTCTCCGCATTCCACCTCACTTCAGCCTATGGCTGAAGACCTTCAATGTGAAGCCGAAGGTGGTGAGCGGCCAACAAGCAGAGTGCGGAGGCGCCATGGTGGGCAAGATGCCCAATGTCACCTGGCCCGAAGGCTCCTTTGTGGAGACGGTGAAGGGGTGGCAATCGGGGTGGTTCTACATCATCGAGCCGCGCGACACCAACTGGGCGGCGGCACCCGAATTCTGATCCAGAGTCCCGATGCAGCTCACCTCCTAGCAAGAGAAGGGTCTGTCCTGGGGCTCTCCGGACGAGCTGACGGCGCTCCAGACGCATGTCCAAAGCATGATTACTAAGAAAGTCAAGCTTGTCAACGTGATCCAGGTCATGCTTGCCCGCCGGATTCTTCCGTGCCAACGCCGAACTTGCTATCTGTGGGAGTTTGATCCGTCCAAGCACCAGACCCTACAAGAGCTCTTCGGCACAACACATGAAGAAATCTGTAAAGTGCTCTTCAAGGCCAATGAGGTGCCGCCGGCCACGGACGAGGACCGTGGGCATGATCCAACTCACCCAGCTAATCCTTTAAGTTCTCTCATGTTTTCAAGGTGTACCTTTTACTGGCATATTTGAGGGAGGAATCTAAGCCTCCATACCTATCTTTTCAGACCTAGATAGAGATAGCGAAGCGGATTAACTGTCTGGCTCCGCTGCCCAAAGATCCAGAAACGCCTCTTCTGATGAAGATGTTGTTTCCGGTGCCTTATGAGGTGCTAGAGAAGAAGGCCAAAAAGAAGGCCCCGGGGACCAGAAGTGGTCTCCGTCGCAAGGGTACTTCAGACGTCACGCCTGAAGATGCTGAGACGCACTCCTCCACCGAAGATGACAAGGAAGAGGAGGAGGAAGAAGAAATCCATTCTCCTCCTGCTGGGGGGGAAAAAGAAGAGGGCGGCCTCCACACATGGGGAGGCCGAGGCGTCTAAGAAGGGGAAAACTTCCCATCCGGACAACTCCGCGGCAGCCGCCGATAACGGTGAGGAGTGGGAGCCCAGGGTCAAGCCCGTGGCCAAATCGTAAGTACCCGGACGCAGTAATATATCCGACCTTTTCATTTTATTGTTTTTAATATGTTGGATCGTGTACTTGCAGTCTGGCTCAGTCCAACATCGATCTATCCTCCTCTTCGGAGGGATTGCTGGACCCATCGGCGATGAACAGCGAGTCCCTCCTGACGGCCTCCTCCCCCAAGGCTGCGGACAACACCGAGGTGTTGTCTCGAAGGATCCCAGGCTAGGGAGAGGATCAGGAGGCCGTCCCGGTGGTGCCGGAGGGTAAAACTCTGGTTGCCGAACCCATGGGAGGACAGACCCCTATGGACACCGACGATGGGGGCCGTATCCAATTCGGCCCCCAGCCAAATACAGCTATGGAGACCCCAAGTGGCTTCGGATTCAGGCAGGCCGCCTCTTTCGAACGAGGGGGGCGGACCAACGCCACCAGTGACCTCCGTCCATCCAGAGGCACCAGATAGATTACCGGAAGCGCTGCAAGGCGCTTCCATTGTGGAAGAACACCATACTCTTATGAGTATGGTGATTGAGAAGGTCCAGTCCGCCAAAAGCGGACTGACCGAAGCATGCACTAGCCTTCTAACAGGCTTTGAGGTAAGTAATGTAATTGTAGAAAGAATATCACAGTGTAGACAGTAGCCCCTGATGCTCTGTTCGGTGTTCGAAAAGAAAAGCCGAACAGAGGATCAAAATAATTTTCGTAGGAGTCTAACATAAGATGTCTATGTGAATAAGCAGGCGTCGCTACTGGCTGCTACCGCTCATACTGTGGAGGTCTCTGGACTGAAGCAGAATCTGGAGTGGGCCAAGGAATAGCTCGGCCTCGTGAAGAAGCGGCTGGAAGAAAGCAAAGGTATGTAGTAACCTGCGTGTATATTTAGGAAGGATGAATGGTTCATATTGACTAAAGTGTCAGGAACTTTATTAGGGGCCACGAGGTGGCGGACCTCAAGAAGGCGTTAGCCGAGGCCGAGGACAAAGTGGCCAAGGAATGCGCCCCGTGCGAGAAGCAGGAGGCCCGGGTCAGCGAGGTCCAGCAAGAGCTCCAGGACGTCGTCAAGAAGTACGAGTCCTTGGAGCGTGATTCTAAGACTCAAGAGTCCGAACTTGCCAAGGCCCGCCAGAGTGCACAAGATGCCCGAGTCAAAGCCTAGAGCACCCTCCAGGAAATTCAGGCGGCTAAGAAGATCGCGGCGGGTAAGGCTTTCATTATGGAAAGCAAGTATGTGAAGGAGACGTTCCTTTTACTTACCCGAATTTGGAGCTCTCCAGGGGCGTTCACGGATCTGCCGCGCAGCATATCAGATGCTGTCGAGTTTTGTCGAGCCGAAGAAGGGAGCTCTATGGAGAAGCTGTTCTGGTCACAATACCTTGGACCAGAACATCCAGTGCCCTTTAGCGACCAGCTGAAACAGCTGGTCGAGCTGCATAAGGCGGCCGAACTATCCATGAAGGACTTAATAGTCCGGCTATGGCCTGTCGAGCCCATGCCCAGTAGCTACTTCGGACTCGTGAAGCGGCTTGTCAGTGCTTGCCTCCGGCTTGAAGTTATAAAGCGGTCGGTCTGCATTGAAGGTGCGCGGATGGCCTTTGCCCACACCAGGATGCACTGGGCAAAGATGGATGCCAAGAAGCTGATGACCGAGGGGCCGCCAGAGGGCAAGGAGCACCGCCGACCCGAGCTATATTTTGATAGTGTCCTGGAGGGATCCCGCCTTGTGGCGGAGCAATGTGCGAAGGATGTTATATTCCCATGAAAACATTCATGTTATCATGTCCTGTAATATTAAACAGATCCGTTATATAATGTCTGTTAGTTTAGAATCTTACCTCTTGTGCGGTCGTTTATGAAAATCTGAGAGTTGGCCAGTCGTCGGCTTCTGCCCCCACGTAGATAATACGGGGGTGTTCGGGATAAATATAAACACACTTTACTCCAAATTTTGGTCCTTAAAGGAGGTGTTTAACGCAACGAACAATGCAATTGGACTATAAGGCTTTATCACCCTCACTTAGCCATAGGAGTTTGACAATGAAAATTTTGGCGAAGCCCCTGGTATTCGGAAGACCGAAGTTGGGGCGCTATACATGCCTAATCGGATAAAAACCAATTCCTCGCATAAAGCGGAAAAAATCTCTAAGGATTTGAAACCTCTCGAACAGCTGACCAGCTCTCGCCGCATCATGACAGTCAGTTTTCGGCTTTCTCTACTGAGGTGCTCGTCCGGAAGAACCGGGACACAATCGCAGTAGTTCTCCCTTTACTACCCTAGCCGATATAGCGGAATGTAAGGTAGTAAGCACAGGAGCTAGGCAACCCAACTATTAACCAAAGACATGATTCGGAGCCGATGCATATAATGCTATAAGTTCGGGGTGCCGAACTGTACTATAAAAGTGTTTGGACTTTATTGCCGTATTGCGGGGCATGATGAAGCCCCTGGCGAAGTAATGCGTACTAGAGTGTACGGGTGCAATTGATAAAAAAATACAAAGACAAGGAATAAGTCAAGTAATAAGCTGACATCGCAAATATTGAGCCGCAAATTATTTTCCATTGTAATTTGATTAATACGTCAAGGCGTATGTGTACAAGTAGTGCGATAAGCAAGTAAGGCTATTTAACATGCCATGACCAAGGGCGAGCTACGAGCGGGTATTTAAAACAGGTATAACAATAATTAGCAGTGACACCTGGGAATTCCCTTGTATGTCAAAGCCCCTTGCCTTCTTGGTGTGTCTGTCCCGCGATGGGTCAGATGATCAGGTTATCAGAAAAGCCTCAAGAAGAGAAGAACCTGAAAGAAAGAGAAAAAATGAAGGAATGCGGATCCAGGGCGGTTGAGCCGCATTGTGGACCGCGGTCTAGCTGTGCCTCCGTCCATGCCCATGGTACTTTAAGTGCGTGGTTATGTACGCGTAGCACGAATGTCACCGCTTGATTGGGACTGAGACGGAAGCCGAATTGCTAGTCAAGCTCTAGACGAGCTGGGCGGTCCTGCTGCAGAGTAGTTCGGACTCGCTTGACGGTGTCCGGGGGCTTTACTGCCACATTTAGGTTCTGCCTAAAAAGGCTACTCTGTACTTCTGCTGCAAGGACCGCGGTGTGCTCCTCAGTTCGGAGGGAGCGCTCCGTATTTATATTGACCGTTATTACACTGCGTGGTCCGGGCATCTTGAGCTTGAGGTAGGCGTATTGCGGTACCGCATTGAATTTAGCGGATGTGGTTCGTCCAGGGATCTGAAGACCACTTCCAGTGTGATTGAGCCTGTACAGCAGGCCTCTACACATGGTATGACACCTTTAAAGGTGGGTTTTGTGGGATTGATCCTTGAGGGATCGATACCCATTTTGTGCACTGTATCCTGATAGAGCAGGTTCAGGTTGCTGCCACCATCCATGAGGACTCGCGTGAGATGGAATCCATCAATAATTGGGTCAAGGACCAGTGCGGCTGAACTGCCATGACGGATACTGGTCGAGTGGTCCCTGCGATCGAAGGTGATCGGACAAGAGGACCATGGGTTGAACTTTGGGGCGACTGGCTCCATCGTGTAGACGTCCCTGAGTGCACGCTTGCGCTCCTTCTTGGGGATATGGGTGGCGTATATCATGTTCACCGTTTTGACTTGGGGGGGTTTCTTCTGTCCCTCTGTGTTCGGTGCTCGGGGTTCCTTGTCATCGTCATTGCTTCGTGACCCTTTCTCCTTATTCTTAGCATTTAACTTGCCGACCTGTTTGAAGACCCAACATTCCCTGTTGGTATGATTGGCAGGTTTATCAGAAGTGTCGTGGATTTGGCATGGTCGATCTAGTATGCGGTCCAGACTGGACGGGCCCGGATAGTTTTTCATAAATGGCTTCTTCCGCTGACCGGACTTAGAGCCACTGAATCCAGCGTTGACCGTCATGTCTTCGGTGTTATCACCGTTATTTCGACGCTTATGTCTATTGCGTCGGGGCTTGCCATTGCTTTTTCTTGTCTTCAGAAGTACCAGGTTCACTTGTATTGTTGTTGCTACAGGCTAGCCAGTTGTCTTTGCCCACACATAAGCGGGTCATGCATGAGTGCTGTAAGGGCTGACATGGACTTCGGTTTTTCCTAGCCGAGGTGTCTGGCTAGCCATTCGTCGCGGATGCTGTGCTTAAAGGCCACTAGGGCTTCGGCGTCCGGAAAGTCGACGATCAGGTTCTTTTTAGTTAGGAACCGAGTCCAAAATTTCCTGGCTGACTCTCCGGACTGTTGGATTATATGACTTAGGTCATCAGTATCCGGAGGTCGGACATATGTGCCTTGGAAGTTGTCAATGAAGGCGCCCTCCAATTCCTCCCAGCTGCCAATGGAGTTTTTTAGCAGACTGTTTAACCAGTATCTAGTTGGTCCCTTGAGTTTGAGCGGGAGGTATTTGATGGCGTGAAGATCATCGCCGCGGGCCATATGAATGTGGAGAAGAAAATCCTATCTCCACACCGCCGGGTCTGTTGTGCCATCATATGATTCGATGTCTACGGGAAATCATGTCCCATTACTTCGTCAGTGAAGCAAAGGGGGTGTGCTACACCTCTATATCGGGCCAAGTCGTGACGTAGCTCAGATGGATCTCGTCTGCGGTTTTCAGCCCGGACGTGGTTATGTTTGTCACGTTCAGCCAGATGGTCGTCGTCGCGGGTCGAGGCACGCCCCCGTGATCCATAGACTGATCTTCTCTGACCTGCTCTCTTTTCCAAATCGCGTCGCAGGTCATGTGTATATCCCTGAGCTGTTGTATTTCTGTTTGTTCGGCGAGCTAGTGCGGGCTAGTATTCGGCTTGAGGTGCCGCTTTGTCCCGGCCACGTGGTGGTCGGTCAACCGTATTGTACCTTGGTAGGACGGGCTCCAGTGCCTCGTCATCGAACTGTGGTAACAGTTTGCGCTTTGGGTAGATTTTGGTTGGGCGCTCGAGGCCATATTCTTTGGCTGCCAGGACATCAATCCATCTTTCATTGAGCAGATCTTGATCGGCTTGAAGCTGTTGCTGCTTCTTTTTTAGGCTTCTTGAAGTGGCAATTAGCTAACACTTAAAGCTTTCCTGTTCGGCAGGCTCTTCAGGCACAATGAAATCTTCGCCACCGAGGCTAACCTCATCCTCGGAGAGCGGAAGGTAGTTGCTATCCTCCGAGTCTTCGTTCATGGCCTGTTCGCCAGGGCTGACTCGCCATCTTCCCGTTCCTCCTGTTAGGAGGTCGGCTCAATGGGATCTTCATTGTTTTTGGCACCATCTAGAGTGTTGTCCTTTTTCTATGACGATATTGCTATTTTTACTACGGCGTGGCTTAGAGTGGCGCCGCTGACGTCGGTGCTTCGGCTGTATCTCAGGAGGTTTATCCTCGACTGGATTTTCATCATCGCCGTTATTTTCTTTGGGTGTATCCACCATGTATATGTCGTACGAGGAGGTGGCTGTCCAACGCCCTGTAGGCAGTGGTTCCTGATCCTCTCTGGCATCGTCATTCATACCGTCGATGTCTTTAGAGTCGTAGTCAAGCATGTTGGTTAAGTCGTCGACAGTGGCTATAAAGTGGGTGGTGGGTGGGGAACGAATTTCTTCATCATCCACTTCCCATTCGAGCCGGACATAGTTCGGCCAAGAGTTCCCTGACAAGGAGAGGGATCTTAATGAGCTTAACACGTCGCGAAAAGGCGAGTGCTGGAAAATGTCCGCGGAGCTTAACTCTAAGACCGACGCCCAGTCAGTTTCGATGGACGTGGATGCACGCAGTCCGAAGCCTATGGCCGGAGACGAGTCCGAGGTTCCGGTAACACAAGCCCAACCTGATGTTGGGTCTGTGTGCGGCTCGAGCGCCGCTGAGTTTGCAGCCTCTGCGGCGGGGTTGAGCTTCCCGTCTTCGAATGACACAGTCCGCTCTGGCTCTAGGGCCAGGGCGGTCACAGGCGCTATCTCCTGTGTGCCGCCAGATGACAGATCTAGGTCATGTTCATCGTGGTTGCTGAGGACAGCCATCATGGGCTCGAGTCTGTCGAAGGTCAAGTCTCTGTGGATATCGGCCACAAAATTCAGGCTTCCAAATCTGACCTGATGGCCAGGGGCGTCGCTATCGATCTGCTCTAGATGGCCAAGCGAGTCAGCCCGTAGTGCGAAGCCGCCGAATACGAAGATCTGTCCGGGGAGGAAGGTCTCCCCCTGAACTGCATTATTGTAGATGATTGATGGAGCCCAAGCCTATCTCTGACATCACAGCGGAACTCTCAATGAAAGCACCAATGTCGGTGTCAAAACCGGCGGATCTCGGGTAGGGGGTCTCGAACTGTGCGTCTAAGGCTAATGGTAACAGGAGGCGGGGTACACAATGTTTACCCAGGTTTGGGCCCTCTCTATGGAGGTAATACCCTACTTCCTGCTTGATTGATCTTGATGGATATGATTATTACAAGAGTTGATCTACCACGAGATCATAATGGCTAAACCCTAGAAGTCTAGCCTATGAGATTATGATTGTTGTGGCCTAACCCTAGAAGTCCAAACGCTCCAGTTTATATAGACATCAGGGGGGCTAGGGTTGTACAAAGTCGGTTACAGAGAAAGGAATCTATATATCCGAATCGCCAAGCTTGCCTTCCACGCCAAGGAGAGTCCCATCCGGACACTGGACGAAGTCTTCTATCTTGTATCTTCATAGTCCAACAGTCTGGCCAAAGTAAATAGTCTGGCTGTCCGAGGACCCCTTAGTCCAGGACTCCCTCACCCGCTGTAGGGTTTGCAATATGTTCATGATTAGCTTATGGTGGGTGGCATGAGTGACAGAAGCACAAACCCGGGTAAGTAAGTTGTTTGCGTATGGGAATAAAGAGGACTTGATACTTTAATGCTATGGTTGGGTTTTACCTTAATGATCTTTAGTAGTTGCGGATGCTTGCTAGAGTTCCAATCATAAGTGCAGATGATCCAAGGAGAGAAAGTATGTTAGCTTATGCTTCTCCCTCATATAAAATTGCAATAGTGATTACCAGTCTAGTTATCGATTGCTGATACGACTCCAACGTCTCTATAATTTTTTATTGTTCCATGCTGTTATATTATCATTCTTGGATGTTTTACAATCATTTTATAGTCGTTTTATATCATTTTTTGGTACTAACCTATTGACATAGTGCCCAGTGCCAGTTGCTGTTTTCTGCATGTTTTTTACATTGCAGGAAATCAATATCAAACGGAGTCCAAACGCAACGAAACTCCTGGAGGATTTTTTGGGCCAGAAGAAAGCCAATGGGCCAAGGAAGCACCTGGGGGGCTGCTCGAGGGGAGCATCACCCACCAGGGCGTGCCAGAAGGCCCAGGCGCGCCCTGGTGGGTGCTGCCCACCTCGGGTGCCCCCTGAACCGCCTCTTCGCTCTATAAATACCACAATATTCCAGAAATCCTAGAGGAGTCGACGAAAATCAATTCCACCCGCCGCAGAGTCCAAAACCACTAGATCCAATCTAGACACCGTCATGGAGGGGTTCACCACTTCCATTGGTGCCTCTCCTATGATGCGTGAGTAGTTCTTTGTAGACCTATGGGTCCGTAGTTAGTAGCTAGATGGCTTCCTCTCTCTCTCTCTCTCTCTCTTGATTATCAATACAATGATCCGATGAACTTTGAGTTTATGATCAGATCTATGTTTTATCCAAGAAAGTTATTTGAGTCTTCTTTGATCTCTTATATGTATGATTGCTTATAGCCTCGTATTTCTTCTCTGATATTTGGTTTTTTTGTCCAACTTGATCTATTTATCTTGCAATGGGAAGAGGTGCTTTCTAGTGGGTTCGATCTTACGGTTCTTGATCCCAGTGGCAGAAGGGGAACCAACACGTATGTATCTTTGCTACTAAGGATAACAAGATGAGATCTATATCTCCACAATAGATAAACGGATCTCGTCTACATCATGTCATCGTTCTTATTGCATTACATCGTTTTCTCATGAACTTAATACACTATATGCATGCTGGATGTCGGTCGATGTGTGGAGTAATAGTAGTAGATGCAGGCAGGAGTCGGTCTACTAATCTTGGACGTGATGCCTATATAATGATCGTTGCCTGGATATCGTCATGATTATTTGAAGTTCTATCAATTGCCCAACAGTAATTATTTTCCCATCGTTTGCTATTTTTCTCGACAAAAGCCACTAGTGAAACCTACGGCCCCCGGGTCTCTTTTCATCATATTTGCCTTTATGATCTATTTTTTCTTGCATTTAATTTCAGATCTATTAAACCGAAAATACAAAAATACCTTGCTGCAATTTATTTGTTCCGCGATCTATTTATCCTATCTACAACTTTTACCTCACGTTATTTGCCTATCTTGAGGCGTCGTACCCGGAAGGGATTGACAACCCCTTTAACACGTCGGGTTGCGAGTATTTGTTATTTGTGTGCGGGTGCTGTTTACGTGGTGTGAGAAGGTATACTACATCATCCCTTCCTCTTTTAGCAGACATCAAAAGGAATTTCTGGCGCCGTTGCCGGGGAGGATCTTCAACATCAACCAGGTTCCTAATCACAAATCTCATCTCCTTGCAATTTACATTATTTTCCATTTGCCTCTCGTTTTCCTCTCCCCCACTTCACAAAAAATGTCATTTTATTCGCCCTCTTTTTCGTTTGCCGTTTTCTCGTCAGATCTGTTTTTGTGTGCAATCTTGTTGCGTAGTCATCATGACTCAAGAGAACACCAAGTTGTGTGATTTCTCAAATACCAACAACAATGATTTTATTAGCACTTTGATTTATCCTCCCGCCACTAGTGCGGAGTCTTGTGATATTAATACTGCTTTGTTGAATCTTGTTATGGAATATCAATTTGCCGGTACTCCTAATGATGATGCTACGTCCCATCTTAACACATTCGTGGAATTATGTGATATGTAAAAGAACAAAGATGTGGACAATGATGTTGTGAAGTTGAAATTATTTCCATTTTCTTTGCGAGATCGTGCAAAAATTTGGTTTTCTTCTTTGCCTCGCAATAGTATTGATTCTTGGAACAAGTGCAAAGATGCTTTTATCACTAAGTATTTTTCGCCCGCAAAATTATTTCCCTTAGAACCTAGATCATGAATTTCGAGCAACTTGAACATGAGCAAGTTGCACAATCTTGGGAAGGATGAAATTGATGCTAAGGAATTGCCCAACTCATGGGTTAAATCTTTGGATGATCATACAAAAAAAATTATGCGGGTTTGAATTTTGTTTCTCGTAATCTTTTAGACTCTGCCGTGGGGGGTACCTTTATGTAAATTACTTTTGGTGAAGCTACTAAATTGCTAGACAATATTATGACAAATTACTCGCAATGGCATACCGAAAGAGCTCCTACTAGTAAAAAAGTCAATTCGGTAGAAGAAATGAATTCTTTGAGTGAAAAAAGTTGATGCTCTTATGAAGTTGGTTGCTAATAAAAGTGCTCCTATTGATTTTAATGATGTGCCTTTGTCCACTTTGATTGAGCAAAATAGTGATGCCATAGATGTGAATTTTGTCTCGCAAAATAATTTCAACAACAATGCTTATAGAGGTAATTTTAATCCTAGGCCTTTTCCTAGTAATTCCTCTAATAATTATGGTAATTCCTATGGTAATCCCACCTACAATAATAATAGAAACACCTCTGATCTTGATAACAATATTAAAGAATTTATCAATACGCAAAAGGCTTTCAACACTTCGATAGAAGAAAAGTTGAATAAAATTGATGATTTGTCTAGAAGTGTTGATAGAATTTCTCATGATGTAGAAACTCTCAAGATGAAAATTTTTGTGCCTAAAGTTGAAGAATCAATCAAAGCTCTTTATGTTTCTCTGGATGAAAGTAAGAAAAGAACCGCTATGCTTAGAGCTAAAAGAGAATTTTTAGAAAAAGCGTTTTCTAGTGATTACTATCATAAAAATGATGAAGATCTTAAAGTTTTTGGTATTTCTTCTATTGATTCTTTGTTTAGTAAATTTAAGATTGATGAAAAAGGGACCGGAGAAGAGTCAACTTTAGTTAGAAGGCATCCCTATGATTCAGAGGGTGAAAATCTTGTTAAAAAATTGATAAAAGTGGGTTTGAAGAGGTCAAGACTTTAACTAGTGATGTGGCCACTATTTTGAATTACAAAGACTTTAATTATGATAGTTGCTCTTTGGTTGATTGTATTTCTTTGTTGCAATCCATGATAAATTCACCCCATGCTTATGAACAAAATAAAGCTTTTACTAAACATATTATTGATGCCATGATGAAAGCTTTTGAAGAAAAATTGGAATTAGAAGTTTCAATTCCTAGAAAATTGCGTGATGAGTGGGACCCTACTATCAAAGTCAAGATTAAAATCTATGTGTTTTGCTTTGTGTGACTTGGGTCCTAGTGTTTCTACAATTCCGAAATCTTTATATGATGTGCTTGGTCTTACCAATATTGAAGAATGCTCTTTAAATTTGCACTTAGTGGATTCTACTATTAAAAAGCCTATGGGAAGAATTAATGATGTTCTTATTCTCGCAAATAGGAATTATGTGCCCATAGATTTTATTGTTCTTGATTGCAATCCGTCTTGTCCAATTATTCTTGGTAGACCGTTTTTGCGTACTATTGGTGCCGTGATTGATATGAAAGAAGGCAATATTCAATTTCAATTTCCACTAAGGAAGGGAATGGAACACTTACCTAGAACAAGAATTAGGCCACCATATGAATCAATCACGAGGGCATCTTATGGATCTAGAACCAAAGATGACAACACTTAGATCCTACGCGTTATGCCTAGCTAGGGGAGTACAACTATAGCGCTTGTTGGGAGGCAACCCAATGAATACATTTTATTTTTGCTTTTTTCTTTTTGTTCTTGAGTGTTAGCACAATTATGCTGTTGTTATGGTTGTGTTTTCTGTGTTTTAATTAGTGTTTGTGCCAATCAAGACCTTTGGGAAGACTTGGGTGAAAGTTTGTTTGATCTTGCTGAAAAACAGAAACTTTTGCACTCACGAGATTATTTGTCTTTTTACAGAAGAGTGCTTTTAAGTTGATTATTTTTGCAGAGGATTAATAGACAAATTCCTCACGTCCACCAATTTATTTCATAACTTTTGGAGTTACAAAAGTATTTGAAATTGTCAGATTGCTATAGACTATTCTGTTTTTGACACATTCTGTTTTCTTTGCGTTATGTGCTTGTTTTGATGATTCTATGGTTTTCTTTGATGAGTTTTTGCCATAGAAAAGTTGTAATACAGTAGATATAATGCAAAAACAAAATAAGAATAGGTTTGATACAATACTTATAGTAGTGGTTTGGTTTCTTATACTAACGGATCTCACGAAGGTTTTGTTTGAGTTTTGTGTGATTGAAGTTTTCAAGTTTTGGGTTATCTTACAATGGATGAAGGAATAAGGATAAGCAAAAGGCTAAGCTTGGGGATGCCCGAGGTACCCCAATATAATATTCAAAGAAGTAGCACGCAACTAAGCTTGGGGATGCCCCTGAGTGGCATCCCCGCTTTCTTCTAACAACCATCGGTATTTTACTTGGAACTATATTTTTATTCATCACAAATTATGAGTCTTGCTTGGAGCGTCTTGTATGATATGAGTCTTTGCTTGTTTTGCTTTGTGTTTTAAGTGTTGAATCCTTGCTGGACACACCCTTTTGAGCGAGCCAAAAAATTATGCTATGCTTGCTCCTATGCTTCACTTAAATTTTTAGAGCCATTGACTTGCTCTAATACTTCACTTATATCTTTTTGAGCACGGTGTGCTTTGTTATTTTTGAAGAAATGCTCTCATGCTTCACTTAGATATTTGGGAGTTAGTAAAATTTTAAGAAATTCTCTCTTGCTTCACTTAGATTATCTCTACTACTAATAAACAGTTAAACATTTTCTTTCTTAAATACACCCCAGGAAACGTACACAGATAGATCAGCACCATTAGATCATCCCACTTAAGTAAATCTTAACTGTTGGCATTAATCTTATCCTGAGATGGTGTGCGCTTAGAAATTACCGTAGGCTGACCGTGCTCCACCGAGTGAAGAAATATCCCGTCCTGCGTCCGCAACCGCTCAGCGCAAATGTGCCACAAAGAAAACCTTAGGGCAAAACAAAACCTCACGCCGCCGCCGTCGTTTGCCTGCGTCGCCGCCACTGGCCCGCTGCCGCCGTCGTTTGCCTGCGTCGCCGCCGCCGCCACCATCGTTTGCTAGCAGCGGCGCAGGGTCGGGGGTCGCCGATGGGTGACCTGTGGCTGCGGACAAGGGGAGGGGGAGAAGGGCCCGGGAGACGCACCACCGGCGAGGGTGTCGCCTAGGATCGGCGGGGGCAGGGGGTCGCCGATGGGCGACCTGTGTCTGCAGACGCGAGAGGGGGAGAAGGGCCCGGGAGACACAATAGGAACCACGAGATTGAGATGGACCTGACCATACTCGTCAGCGACTGCCTCGAGTGCTGCAGCGGCGGAGACCATGGCTCCCCGACCTCGCCCACTTCACAGACAAGATCACGGTATGTCCCCGCGTCTGCTCTTTTCTGCTCAGCTCTGTTTATGGGAATTGTACGTTTCTGTTTGGGACCCGACTTCTCCCAAAATTTGTTCGTCATGTTGGTTAGCTGGATGGCTGCTACTGTATGAAACTGCCCTTTAGCGCTTCCCAACCTTTGATAAGTTCAGGTTGTAGGAACATTTCTGGAATCACGCGTATATCGGCCGCTTCCAAATGAATTTGTCGTTAGTAATACATTTTTGGTAGCAGTTGCTTGCAATTGAATTGTCGTTAGTATTCCTGATGATGTTCCTAGCTTCTTCTGCTCTAAATTTACTCCTTAAAACTACCGCCCAAGATAACATCGATAGCAATTTTGATATGTATCGCATGTTTGATCTAATTTGACTATAGGAATGTAGTGCAAAACAAAAATCTACATACATTGCTGGCATTCTAAAGACCATTTTTCAGGCTTTTAGCCCATCTCAGGGTTATAATAAAACATCAGCGTGGGCACAATTGGTTCCCCTTCTGTAATTTAATCATGACCTAGCTGATTTGTAATCAACCGTGCCATGTATGTGCATCCTTATCAAGCCTGGTTCAGAGAAAGGCACTGTGCTATTTGTTTTGCTCATTAGTTTTATCCAAAATGATAACTGGATAACTCAACTTGGTGTGTTGTTGTATGCTGAAGCTGGCATTCTGCATATCTGCATGTTCATTTTAGATGTACAAGCAAGCAGGAGATGAGAAAGAAAACAAGGTGCCCTCCGTTGTTCAGTCCCTCTTGTCCTCGATCCACCAGACAGGGCTCCAAGATTTTGTAACAGGTCAATGTACTGTCAGCTGCATCTGCCATCTACTCTTGAAGCTCCTGAGATACTCGACATATGACACGGCTATCTACGTGTCCAAATGGCAGGGCTTCAACAAGATGCCTGGAGGTAACCCACCAGCCCAAGGCTTAGCTACTTATGTTGTTCGATTTTCTCTAGAGTGTTCTGTGGATGAGTTATTTGTTGTTTTGCCAACCAGGTGATCATGAGAACATTGAATATTACTGGACTTGAATCATCTTATGGTCTGCCTATACATGTAACTTGATCATGGTAAGCTAGCTGTACCAGCACCGATCACTTCCTTGACATTCCTCCGCGCATCTCCTTGTGAAATAATTGTTGGGTGATGTCCCTTGTTCATATTATGTTCCTTGTGGAAATTTTTGTTGCAAACTCAAGGATAGATGACAACAGGATAGGAACCAAAATATATTGACACCTAGCTTTGTTTTTGCTGAGTGACATGTTTAATAGCAGCTTAATTAGACAAATTTAACACAGTTTTATGTGTAGTGCTTTTCCACCGACCATATTCTATTGAACGTCTGACTCCTCCCCTTAAGATTTAGGTTGGAAATATGCTGGATTAATAGTGGAAGATACTTTTTGCTTTGGTGATTTTGTGAAGTACAGATTTTGGTTTATCACTATCCAGACTAATCTATGTAACTATTGCTTGAGATTTGCCTAAAGTACATGAATTTAGTATCTGTTTACATAATATATACACATGTCAAGTTGTCTACATGAGAAAATCAATCCAGTAGAAGCATTGTCATTGCTATTCCCTACAAGTTACTTGAGAAAAATGCCCTAGAGACATGTTTTAAGAAGCAGAGAGAAGCTTTCTTTCTATAATTGCAGAAATCCATGGAATCCTTGTGGTAGTTATTTCTCCAGGTATGGAAAAAGTCATGGAGTCTTTACTATTTGTAAATGTAAGTGCACACCCAAGTGCATCAATCTCAGTAGGCTTTCTGAATTATAACTCATTCAAAATTCTGCAAAATTCATTTCTTGGTCTTTGCATGACAACCTCTGCATCATACACAAGGTCCTCACTAGAATGCATCATGAAGTGACTCATATAAGGAAGGAATGGAACAATTATTGATGTTTCACTTTTTATATGTGTTTGTACTTTGCTTTATCCTAGGAAAATTGTCTTAGGATCATCACTTTTACAGCACAAATCATCATGAAACTACTCTCCTCCTCTGTTGAAGTCCATGCATATCATGACATGCATTGGAGGACTCAAATTTTATTTTTTATATTGTTTACATTACTTCCTAATTAAATCCGCTAAACGGTTGTAAAACAGAAGCTCTCAACAAGTATTATATTTTCCGCTGAATGTACTACTTTGAAATTTTAGGTTCCACAGTAATGTTGCTGATGATAGATTAGTGCAATATATTCTTATAACGTTAAGTGCCCTCCTTAGATCTATGGGCTTTAGTAATAGGCGCCACCACCGGTTTGAGTTCTCATATGTACGATCTCTTACTATTTCAAAAGATGAGCAATTAGTTCAGATCATACTACTTTGCATTACAGCTTTCTCTATGTATACTTCGACAGCAAGTGTGTTTGTAACTACAATATGCAGCCCCATTGCACCGTAGTTCCATTCCAGGAGATGCTGAGATAAACTGACAATGGAGGAAAAATTGTCCAACTCTTCCTGCTCACAGGTTGTACCCGCTATGACTCCCATGGGTGGGATTACCGTAGCCGTCGAGCCTTCAAATTCTGAAGATAACAAACAGCCCAAATCCAAGAAGGAAACTAATTCAGTTCTTCCAAGATTGCTATTTTTTGGGAGGTGTTTGTTCCAAGAAGGAAACAATGTTTATATGTTTCTTTGAAGTTCAATTTGATTCTATTTTTCCTCTACAATAGACTAAATAGGCTACTAATATATATTCTCTATGGAGAAGTTGTTCATCCAGTTGATTCCTGTTGATTTGTGACATTTTTTTGTATAGTTATGATTTCTTCGTGGTTTGCTTGAACTTAAGATGATATTCTCAAAAGATAATTGATAGGTTTGTACTTTCTCCTTTTGTTTATAGAGAAGGGGTCATTTTAGAGTATGAATTCAAAATTGTATACCCGCATGAGTTTTGACGTGATTTGATTGAGACGTGCGTTGCACGTGCACGCTTACTAGTTTTGAGAGAAAGAAAAAAATTATGCTCATGATCTTCACTTATATTTGTTTGAGCTCATCAAAAGCAACATATGGAAATAGTCCCAAAGTGATAGATATTCAAGGAGGATATAATAAAAACTTTCATGAAGATCATTGGACAAAATAAACTTGATTCTTAGTAATGGTTTTGAGATATGGCGACATGATATGCGAGTCATGTTGATGAGTAATTGTCTTTAGTAAGAATATTGATGTTAAGGTTTGTGATTCCCTATGCAAGCACGAAAGTCAATAGTTATGCAATGAAATTTATATCCTACTTATGGTGCATTATTCGGTGTTACTTATGCTTAATGCTTGGGTACGAGATTTTTTGCTTTTTGGTTGGTCGCTTCTCAATCTTTTTGCTAGCCTTAATTTTGCACTAAGTATGACCACTACTTGTGCATCCAAAACCCTTTAAACCAGTTTTGCCTTATGAATCCACTATACCTACCTATATGCGGTTTTTCATGCCATTCTAAGCAAATTTGCATGTGCCATCTCTAATGTTCAAAATAAATTTCTCTTTTGTGTGCTATACTACTCGCGAAGCGGTAAAGGGTAGCCAATATTTTCCATGATAGATGTGTTATTCTCACGATGAGTGTTTATTCACTTGTCATTGCACGAGAGTATGGCAAAGGTACTAGGGATGCCCAGTCCCGAAATGAATAATGAATTTACTTTATGTTGTCAAATAATAAATTCCTTGGAAAGTGTTGGCATGGAGGGCACCCGTGGATACGGTTAGCCATGGAAAGTGAAAGTTATGGTGGAAAAAGGAATAAACTTTATTTTCTTTTTAGGAACCGCCTATGATGTATCTAGCATGGAAAGTGTTGGGATGCTCCAAGTCATTTTCGTTGGTGGGAAAAGTATTCCTCTCAAAAATATTTTTTTATCTCTCGATTTAAGCTTTGAGCTCTGGCACCTCTACCAATCCCTACTTTCCTCCGTGAAGGTCCTTTCTTTTACTTATGCAATTTTCATTTTGAATTTGAGTCTTCATCTTCTCTTATAAAGCACCAACTAAGGGGCACTATGATCGTATTTGAGTACTGGTTGTAGCTAATATTCGAGTTTGTTTCATGAATGGATTAATGATTGAACATGATGGGCTAGGGATAACTTGCTTTAGTGTTGATATTTTGAAAGACATGGTTGCTGATGTCTACTACGCAACCTTCTCCTTGTAGACGTTGTTGGGCCTCCAAGTGTAGAGGTTTGTAGGACAGTAGCAAATTTCCCTCAAGTGGATGACCTAAGGTTTATCAATCTGTGGGAGGTGTAGGATGAAGATGGTCTCTCTCAAACAACCCTACAACCAAATAACAAAGAGTCTCTTGTGTTCCCAACACACCCAATACAATGGTAAATTGTATAGGTGCACTAGTTCGGCGAAGAGATGGTGATACAAGTGCAATATGGATGGTAGATATAGGTATTTGTAATCTGAAATTATAAAAACAGCAAGGTAACTAATGATAAAAGTGAGCGTAAATGGTATTACAATGCTAGGAAACAAGGCCTAAGGTTCATACTTTCACTAGTGCAAGTCTCTCAACAATAATAACATATCTGGATCATATAACTACCCCTCAACATGAAACAAAGAGTCACTCCAAAGTCACTAACAGCGGAGAACAAACGAAGAGATTATGGTAGGGTACGAAACCACCTCAAAGTTATCCTTTCTGATCGATCTATTCAAGAGTCCGTAGTTAAATAACACGAAGCTATTCTTTCCATTCAATCTATCATAGAGTTCGTACTAGAATAACACCTTAAGACACAAATCAACCAAAACCCTAATGTCACCTAGATACTCCAATGTCACCTCAAGTATCCGTGGGCATGATTATACGATATGCATCACACAATCTCAGATTCATCTATTCAACCAACACAAATTACTTCAAAGAGGCACCAAAGTTTCTACCGGTGTCGGGGGTTGGGTGCGACATATGCCAAAGGATTGCTTATCATGGTGGGAGCGAGTAGAATGTCGCCGGTGCCTGGAAGCGGGATGAGGCGTAGACACGAACGCCGACGCACTTTACCCAGGTTCGGGGCTCTCCTAGGAGAGAACACCCCTAGTCCTGCTCTGCGGGGTCTCCGCATGATCACTAAGGCACTAGTGAGTACAAAATGTGCTCCTCGAGCTGTATGCTAGAGGTAGAAGAAGGCAAGGCTTGCTCTCTTCTCCCTCTATGTATGAGTCTAGTTCTAACAGGTTGGGAACCCTTTGCATGGGTGCCCTGGGGGGTTTATATAGGCCTACCCCCCAGGGGTACAATGGTAATTTGGCCGGGTGTAGGACCCGACTGTCGGTGTCTCCGGTCGTCGGCTTCTCCGCTGGCTGCTGGGCCCCACCGCCTGGTGGGCCCCACCGACTGGTCTGGTACGGAGCCGACAGGCCGCCTCTGCCGCTCGCTGGTCTGGTCGGCGGCTGATTACTGTAGCCACAATGCTAATGACGCATGCTTGGTCAACGGAAGAGCGTGACTACAGTCCCGCCGTCTGGTGGAAGAACACTGTAGCCTCACCGTGTCTCGTCTGGTTAATGGCGCACGAGCCTCGAGGAAGGACCTGCCTTCCTGCTAGAAGCCGGACCCCCTTGGGTCCGACTAGTCAGGCTACGCCGCCTTCCGGGCTCTCGCTGCCTGGTTGGGCCCGCCGCCTACAAGTCGTACCGACAGGCCGTCATGGGAGCAGGCCCCGCCTGACAGGAGTGACGTCAAGGGTGGAGTGGCAACAGTGCCGCGTCGTGCGGAGATCTCCGCCTGTACGAGGCACTGTGGCCATGCCAAGCCCTGGATATGGGGGTGATGGGTTACACTGTAGCCTCACCCTGTCTTGTCTTATTAATGGGGGGGGGCGCAGATTCTGAGGGCATCGTGGGCCGCCTGCTAGGAGCCGGCCCCTCTGGAGGCCGCCTGCTAGGAGTCGGCCCGTCTTGGTGCCGTCTTCTGGTACTTGGCCATCTTCTAGCAGTCGTCCATTTGAGCCAGCCGGCCACCAGAAGGCGGCGCTTCATTCTGGAGGCTCGTGGGGTGCCGCCGCCCCAATGTCTTGAAAGGTTTAGGGACTCAGGTTAGGCTACACATGGCCCATTACTCCGACAGTAGTCCCCAAAGCTGGTGAGGCGTCGCGGCTGATAAGTTGAGAAGCCTCAGCAGTTTCCTTCTCCGCCGTGCTCTTGCTAAATGCTTGGTCCACCTCCTGGCGTGCCGGTTGCCGGAAGCCAACATGACCAGGCGGGCTCGTCTGATAATTTCGAAATGCCAGTGAACCAGGTGGCGCGCCTGCTAAGCCTCTAGGCTTGTCACCCGCTGCAAGTACACCACGGGGCGCCCGCTAGCCAGGCCAGCCTGCCAACCCACGCTCACGACGGGACGTGACTGTGGCCGGGCCCGCCACCACCAGGCCTCAGTGCGCGGGTGGATCCACTATGGCCAAGGCGAGCAGTTGCGATTCCGAGGGGGAGTTACTATGTAGTAACTTTGCAAAATAAATGCGGGGTCGTGGGGTCGTGGGCGCAGTCAATCCCACGACCATACGCCCCGCACCCTCGGCTTCGTAGCCCAAGGGCTATAAGTAGGGGGAGGAGGGGGAGCGGCGGAGCACGCGCGCCCTCCCCTCCCTTCGCCATTTTCACCTTCCTCCTTTCCTGCTACCGCCGCATCTCCATGCTCCGCCGAGGCGCCGCCGCAGCTCGCCGCTGTCAGGCTCCTTCGCCCCAAGCTTCTCGCTCGATCCCACTTGGAATCCATGGCACGCGAGAAGGGAGGGGACTGGGACGGCTCGGTGGTGATTGATGACCACCTCGCCTTCCTCCGGGCCACACATCGATTGCCTGGCACAAGCTTCGTCAAGGTGCACGTGCCGCCGGAGAAGGAAATCTCGCCGGCACCGCAAGGAAACGAGTGGGTTGTCTTTCGCTCGCACTTCCTCCATGGCTTTGGCCTGCCAGCGAGCGGATTCTGCCGCTCCTTCACGGAGTTCTACCATCTTCAGCTGCATCACCTGACGCCCAACATCGTGACGCTGTTGTCCGCCTTCGTCACGGCGTGCGAGGCTACCTCGGCATCCTCCCCACCATCAAGCTGTGGGGAGCCTTCTTCTACACCAAGTTGGGCACCTCCGCTAAGGAGAAGGCGGCCTAGTGTGGTGCCTTTGTCACGGTGCATCGACCGTCGGTGAAGAACGCCTTCCCCATCATCAAGCTATCACAGTCGATGAAACTGTGGCAGAAATCATATTTCTACGTGGAGAACATCGATCCGACAATCGACTTCATCAACTTGCCGCCCTACGAAGCCGGCCCTCCGGCTGAACCTCAGGCCAACTGGGGCTACAAGCCGAAGCATATGTCGGCCGACGCCACCGCCGCCATCAACCAGCTCCGAGTGCTGACAGAGGCGGAGGGCCTCGTGGCATCCGACTTGCTGGTCGCCTTTGTTGAGCGTCGTGTTCTCCTGCTCCAAGGCCGGCCTCATCTGATCTGTCGGATGAGCGAGCACCACGACCCGAGCCGGATGTGCTCGAGGGACATGCCGACTACCAAGGTGGCCTGGATGGTGAACGAGATCTCCGACCTCAAGCTGTCGGAGGGGTCCTGGCGGTTTCGCAAGTGGCCCTACTCCCGCGTCAACCCGCCGCCTGCTGTAAGTTCTTCAGCTCTTTCTTTTTAGTAATTGCCTTGGTCTTGATCTTGGTCTTGAACAGTCGATCTTTTGGACGTAGATCTACATGTCTCTGGTGATGTCCGCCGTCGTAGGGCCGGGTGGAGACTACCAGCCGGACCGAAAGGTAAGCGACGTTGACGACCCCGACTTGGGGGGCGGCCGCCTTGGAGGACGACGTTGTAGGCAGCGGTGACGGAGCAGGTGGCTCCGAAGAAGGGGGCGGCATCGAGACTTGGCCCGATGATGACGATGAGGAAGACGAACCGCGCCCCGCATGAGGCACCGACAAGGCGGGCGCGGGCCCCTCCACCGAGCCGACTGCTCGAGGCGGCACGCGTAAGCAAAAGCAGGGCACCATCTTGTTCGGCAGCATGCCGAAGAAGGCCAAGAACCCAGCCGCTGCGACCAGGTGGAAGGAGGCCACAGCGAAGACGACCAAGTTTCAGAAGCTCCCAAAGGTGCCTCCTGTGGTGTCGGCGTAAGTATCCTTTCTTGTGCTTTTCCTTTCTTGTTGATTCTGTCTAAGCTTCCTTGCTTTATTTTTCTTGACTTAGGGCCCCGCTCTCCCTTGAGAAGTCAGCCGCCGCCTCTGTCATTAGGTTGGTGGAGACCTCCACCACCACCCGGCGAATCGATCCGGCCGCCAACCTCCAGGAGGCGCAAGAGCGAAATGCGTGGGAGGCGCGCAAGGAGCAAGAAGCCGCCCACCTGTAGAAGGCGCAGGCAGACAAGGCGGAGGCCGCCGCGCTGAAGAAGCTGGCGGAGGCTGAGGTTGATGCCGCAGCAAAGAAATGGCTTGAAAAAACCGTGCACCGCCAGGAGCTGCTGTTCGTCGCTCCCTTGAACTCCGCGCCACCTCCACCAGAGTCCACGGTGCCGACTGGGGGGCCCGGCGACGAGCATCCGATCATGGAGAGGGAAAGCGGCAATGTCGTCATGCCGGACGTGGTCGTGCCTCCACCACCGCCATCTGGAGGGGCGCGAGATAAGTAGTCGTCCGCCCCGCCGGCGCCACCAGCCAGAAACGAGGTGGTGACGGGCCCGACTCCTGAGGCCCACACACCCACGCGTCGTTGCCTCGCGAAGGCGGCCTTAATACCACGACCGCTGGAAACCGGCACCGCGAGCTCGTCAGTCCCAGACACCGAGGCGACCAGCGCTGCGCCCACCGACTGGGTGCATGGAGGCGGGACGGGAACCTTAAACCAGGCGATCCTTGACGTCCAGGCCAAACTCTGAGCCGAGGCTGACGCTCTCAAGCGGTGCAACGAGGTGTTCCTGGATTCGCGAGCGGCCATTCGGGTGTGTTTCTTTCTTCTATGTCTTTGGTCCTTGTATTTCTCGGTGGGAGCGCGCCAGCGCACCCACTGGGTGTAGTCCCCGAATTTTGGGCCGGCTGCTGAGCAGGCGGCTCGGAACTTTAATTCGCAAGCTCTGAGTGCTAACTTCGTCTGATGTCCATGTTGCAGGATTATCATAACCTTCGCGCGAGCACCTTCAACTCCAGCATCCGAGAGCTGGACCAGCGGACCGCCGACTTGTCAGAAACCCAGAGTAAGTCTTTGTTTTCTTTCTCTGCGGGGGCGCGCTGGCGCACCCGCGCGTTATAGTCCCCAAGATTCGGGCAGACTGCTAAGCAGCTGGGCCAGATCTCTCTGGCAACTGCATTTCTTCTTTGCTGACCGTTGATAACTCCTTTTTCTACGGGGGCGCGATAGCGCACCCATGGGCTGTAGTCGCCGAGATTTGGGCCGACTGCTGAGCTCTCAGGCCGGATCTCAACGGCGACTGCACTTCTTCCTTGTTGATTGCTGACGTCTTTTTCTTCTTCTACTTTTGCAGAGGCCAACACCGTCCTGCAGCAGCAGCTAGGCGAAGCCAACACTGCGCTGCGTGCCAAGGAGGCAGAGTGCAGCAAGCTGGCCGAGGAGCGTGACCGGATGGCCACGCAACTGGCGGAGAAGGCGGAACTTCTCCAGAAGGCTCAGAAGGAGGCGGAGGTGAAAGAGTCCAATCTCCTCGCCGAGTTCAAGACCGAACGCTCCGCCTGGGCCAACAAAGAGACGCTACTAACTGCCGGCTTCGGTAGTATTGAAGACATGGTTGATGGTAAGCTTCTTCTTTTTTTCCTTTCTTTCAGCTGCTGGCTTCTGATCGGGCCGACTCCTAGCTTCTGATTTCTGGCTTCTTTGCTTTTTGCCCGAGTAGACTTCTTCCCTGGCCACTTTGGTGCCGCCAACCAGGCCATTGAGGCTTATCGCAAGGAACGGAGGGCGGATGGTGCGCAGATCACTGCCGATGCCCCCTGGACCCTTAGCGAGCAGCTTCTAAGCATCCAGGCCCGCCTTCGGCCGGCTCATCGGATGACGCCTCGTCTTCAGCATGTCGGGGCCCAGGCGATCTCTGCCCTATGGCCAGACATGCCGGCTCCGCGCACTTCCAGCCGGACTGCCAACTGGCTGGAGGTGGCGGCTGGCCGTCTGGCGGCTTGGAAGGGTTCCTCGACCCGCACTGGTGCGTGCTGGGCCTTGGAGTTCGTCAAGGCGTGGTACCCTGGGCTAAATCTAGCCCAGTTGACCATGTTTCGGCAGGAGGCTCAGGAGGAGCTGGTGGCGGTGGAGGGTGATCTTGTCAAACGGGCGGCAGCGATCGCCGAGTACACCAACACCAGCATCTTCATCCCGGAGCTGGCTGAGAATGGTGCCGAGGCGCCACCGGAGTGGTTCGGGCTGAACCTGAAGGATGGCGAGGAATTGGCCGAGGTGATCGACTCCAGCGACGAGGGAGAGGACAAGGAGGACGAGGAAAGCGGAGAAGATGCGCCCGAGGTCGGAGCAGACGGCCAGCCTCAGCTTGACCGTGACTCGACCAACGAGCTGCGCTCGAGCGCGCCGACTGCTACTGGAGGCGACCAAGCGGGGACCGACCAGCCATCCACTCCACCAACCGGCACCACCGACTCCGCCATCCAGCCAGACCCCTCTGTTGCTCCCTAGGCCGTCGACTTTTATTTTTCCTGCTTATCAGTCTTGACAAACTTTGTTAAATTTGCACAATTCCACCCACGGGGTGTATTTCAAACTCTGTTGAATGCTGGCCAATGGGTCTTTTGACATGTAAATGTTCTTCAACACAAGTTGTGTTTTTTGCCGAGTTCTAACTTTTCTTGCTTTCTGCTCCTTGGCTTTTTTCCTTTGCCGCCCTCCCTTTGCTGCCCTCTTGCCAGCCAAATAATCCGCTCTGTGGACTGCGACCGAGTCAAGTACTTAGCTGCTTTCGGGAGGGTAAGTACTTAGCCGACTGGAGAGTTGGCAAGGTAAGTAGAAGCCGGCTGGCCGGCCGCTTAGCAGCCGGTCAATGAGGCGGGATGCCGGCCTAGACTACATGTGCACTTTGATTCCTTAGCCATTTTTCGTGTGGACACCATTTCTGCAACCCCTGCCCATCGGACAATCACTCTGCAAGCTGCGGCTTCTAGCAGGAGAAGGGTTAGGTGTCAACACACTACTTGTCCGACTGCAAGAAACGCTACATAGTAGAAAGAGGCGAGCCCCCGGGCCGACTAGTCGAACCCGGAAACAGGCGGAAATAATAAAATAACACATTCATAGGCATAATACTTATCATATAGATAAAAGAGGGTAGTCCCCGAGCTCTTCTTAGGGAACCCGGAGTCTTCGTACTTAAGACAAAAGGTAGCATGGTACATACTGCATTAACTATAAAATCTTCGGAGGAGGTTTGCATTCCACGGCCTCTCTGTCTCCTTGCCGGAGTCGTCTCTCTTGCGTGCTCTGGGCTTCTGAGCGTCGATCAGGTAGTAGAAATCGTTGCCCAAAACTTTGCCGATGATGAAAGGGTCTTCCCAAGGTGCCGAGAGCTTGTGCTGGCCGGCTGTTCGGTGTATCAGCCGGAGCACAAGGTCTCCCTCTTGGAAGGATCTTGGCTTGACTCCGATTGTAGTATCGGCGTAGAATCTGCTGGTAGATGGTGGATCGGCTGAGCGCCAATAGCCCGCTCTCTTCCAGCAGATCAACGCCGTCTTCTCGTGCTTCTTTTGACTCCTCTTAGGTGTACATGGTGACTCGAGGGCAGTCAAATTCTATGTCCGTCGGGATGACGGCTTCGGCACCATAGACGAGGAAAAAGGCGTGAAGTCAGTTGACTTGTTCGGAGTTGTGCACAGGCTCCAGAGGACGGCCAGCAGCTCATTGAGCCAGCAGCCGGCCGAACGCTCTAGAGGCTTGACCAGTCGGGGCTTGATGCCGGACAAAATGAGGCCGTTTGCTCGCTCCACTTGGCCGTTTGACTGCGGATGGGCAACGGACGCTAAGTCCAGTCGGATGCCCTGCGTCGCGCAGAAATGAGCCAAAGCGCCTTTGGCAAAGTTTGTGCCGTTGTCGATGATGATGTTGTGTGGTATGCCATATCAAATGGTGATGTCCGCGATGAAAGTCATAGCAGTCGGCCCATTCAACTTCTTGATTGGCTTTGCTTCTATCCACTTGGTGAATTTGTCCATGGCAACAAGCAGATGAGTCATGCCGCCGCGTGCTGTCTTGAATGGTCTCACCATGTCCATCCCCCAGATGGCAAAGGGCCAGGCAATGGGAATGGTCTGGAGTGCAGAAGCCAGCAGATGTGGCTTGGAACGGAACTTTTGGCACCCTTTACATTTCTGGACCAAGTCTTTGGCATCTTCTAGGGCAGTCGGCCAAAAAAAACCATGGCGGAAAGCTTTGGCGACAACTGATCTTGAAGCCGCGTGGTGACCACACTCACCTTGGTGGATATCTTTGAGGATTGCTTGGCCTTTGTCTGGCTCTACGCAGCACTGGTACACACCAGTGACACTACGCCTCACCAGTTCTCTGTTGATAATGGTGTATGCTGCTGCCTGGCATTGCACTTGTCGGGCCGAGATCTCATTAGTTGGCAGCTCTTTGTGCAACAAAAAGTTGAGGATGGGCTGAGCCCATGAAGGTGCTGCTATTTCTTCAACTGCCAGAACCGCAATTTGCACGAGGGCGGTTGGGCCGGGAGGCGGCGGGTTGGAGTCGGCTGCCGCTTGCTGAGTTGGAGAAGTCCTCGGGCTGACTGCTGCAGTCCCCGGGCCGGGTTCTGAAGTCCCCGGGCTGGGTGCGACTATTGCAGTCCCTGAGCCGCCTGCAGGAGTCCCCGCTCTGGCTGCTGGGGTCCTCAAGTCGGATCCGACTGCTTCAGGAGGAGCCGGCATGAAGATGGAGTCTGATTCTGGCGACGGCTTGACAGACGGTTTGAGGATGCATTGCAGGGCGACATCGGCTGGTATCGCTTGCCGGGTAGAGCTGATCCGTGCCAAGGCATCTGCTTGCTCATTGTCATTTCTTGGCACATGGAGGAACTCGCACCCTTCAAAGTATCCACTGAGTTGTTGTATGAGCAAGCGGTAGCTTGCCATATTTGCATCCTTGGCGTCCCAGTCGCCTGACGACTGCTGGACCACCAAGTCGGAATCACCATAGCACAGGATCCGGCGAATGCCAAGTTCCTTGGCAAGCCGGAGCCTGTGTGTAAGTGCTTCGTATTCAGCTATGTTGTTGGAGGCGGCAAAGTGAATTTGTAGCACATATCTGAGCTTGTCGCCTTTGGGAGAGGTGAGGACGATGCCGGCTCCCAAACCGGTGCGCATCTTGGAACCGTCGAAGTGCATCCGCCAATTGGTGGAGTCTAGTGCTGGCGGTAGGTACTGGGTCTCGGCCCAGTCGACGAGGAAGTCGGCCAGCGCTTGCAACTTGATGGCGGTGCGAGGCTGGTAGTAGATGGTGTAGGGGGCCAAATCTATGGCCCATTTGGCCACTCGGCCCGAAGCATCTCGGCTTCCAATGATCTCGGCAAGCGGAGCAGTGCAGACAACAGTGATTGGGTGCTCCTGAAAGTATGGCTTCAGCTTCTTGGCGGAAAAATGCACACCGTAGCACATCTTCTGATAGTTGGGGCAGTTCTGCTTGGAGGCGGACAACACTTCACTTAGGTAATACACCGGCCTCTGGACTGGTAGTGCTCTGCCTTCCTCCTTGCGCTCCACAACTATGACTGTGCTGACCACCCGACTGGTAGTGGCGATGTAGAGAAGCATGGGCTCCTTAGCAGTCAGAGCCGTCAGGACAGGAGGAGTGGTCAACATCTTCTTGAGCTGGAGAAAAGCTTCGTCCGCCTTGTCATTCCACTTGAAAAAAGTGGTCTTCTTCATGAGCTGGTACAGGGGAAGAGCCTTCTCGCCCAGCCAGCTGATGAAATAGCTGATGGATGCCAAGCAACCAGTGAATTCTTGCACGTCCAATAGTCGGGTGGGCACCTCCATCTTCTCGATGGCCTTGATCTTCACAGGGTTGCACTCTATGCCGCGCTCTAAGACCAGGAAGCCAAGAAGCTGGCCGGCTTGTACTCCAGAGACGCATTTCTCTGGGTTGAGCTTGATTTGAAATCAGCGCAAGTTTTCAAAGGTTTCCTTGAGGTCTTCTAGCAGCATGCCACGCTTCTCCATATTTACCACCACAACTTCCATGTAGACATGGGTGTTTCTGTCGAATTGCTTGAGGAGACATTTATGCATGCAACACTGATACGTCTCCAACGTATCTATAATTTTTGATTGTTCCATGCTATTATATTACCCGTTTTGGATGTTTATGGGCTTTACTTTACACATTTATATCATTTTTGGGACTAACCTACTAACCAGAGGCCCAGCCCGTATTGCTGTTTTTTGCCTATTTTAGTGTTTCGAAGAAAAGGAATATCAAACGGAGTCCAAACGGAATGAAACCTTCGTGAGCATGATTTTTGGAACGAACGTGATCCAGAGGACTTGGAGTGCAAGTCAAGAAGCAGTCGAGGCGGCCACCTATCTCGTGGGCCCCTCGGGCATCCACCGACCTACTTCTTCCTCCTATATATACCCACGTACCCCGATAACATCAAAGGAGACAATGAAAAACTATTTCCACCACCGTAACCTTCTGTATCCGCGAGATCCCATCTTGGAGCCTTCACCGGCTCTCCGCCGGAGGGGGAATCGACCACGGAGGACTTCTACATCAACACCATAGCCCCTCCGATGAGTTGTGAGTAGTTTACCACAGACCTTCGGGTCCATAGTTATTATCTAGATGGCTTCTTCTCTCTTTTTGATCTCAATACCATGTTCTCCTCGGTATTCTTGGAGATCTATTCGATGTAACTCTTTTTGCGGCGTGTTTGTCGAGATCCGATTAATTGTGCGTTTATGATCAAGTTTATCTATGAGAAATATTTGAATCTCCTCTGAATTCTTTTATGTGTGATTAAGTTATCTTTGCAAGTCTCTTCGAATTATTAGTTTGGTTTGGCCTACTAGATTGATCTTTCTTGCAATGGGAGAAGTGCTTAGCTTATTTGGGTTCAATCTTGCGGTGTCCTTTCCCAGTGACAGCAGGGGCAGCAAGGCACGTATTGTATTGTTGCCAACAAGGATAAAAAAGATGGGGTTTATATCATATTGTATGAGTTTATCCCTCTACATCATGTCATCTTTCTTAATGCGTTACTCTGTTCTTTATGAACTTAATACTCTAGATGCATGCTGGATAGCGGTCGATGTGTGGAGTAATAGTAGTAGATGCAGGCAGGAGTCGGTCTACTTGTCACGGACGTGATGCCTATATACATGATCATGCCTAGATAATCTCATAATTATTCACTTTTCTATCAATTGCTCGACAGTAATTTGTTCACCCACCATAATACTTATGCTATCTTGAGAGAAGCCACTAGTGAAACCTATGGCCCCCGGGTCTATCTTTTATCGTATAAGCTTTCAATCTATTTTTATTTGCATCTTTACTTTTCCTATCTATATTATAAAATACCAAAAATATATTTATCTTATCTTATTATCTCTATCAGATCTCACTTTCGCAAGTTGCCATAAAGGGATTGACAACCCCTTTATTGCGTTGGTCACGAGTTCTTTGTTTGATTGTGTAGGTGCGTGGGACTTTTGAGGAGCCTCCTACTGGATTGATACCTTGGTTCTCAAAAACCGAGGGAAATACTCACGCTACTATTGCTGCATCACCCTTTCCTCTTCAAGGAAAACCAATGCAAGCTCAAGACGTAGCAAGAAGGATTTTTGGCGCCGTTGCCGGGGAGGTCTCCGCTCAAGTCAAGACATACCAAGTACCCATCACAAACTCATCTCCCTCGCATTTACATTATTTGCCATTTGCCTCTCGTTTTCCTCTCCCCCACTTCACCCTTGCCGTTTTATTCGCCCTCTCTTTCCCAATCTCCTCTCTCTCTCTCTCTTTCACTTGCCCTCTTCCTCTTCCTCGCTTTTGTTTGCCGTTATGTCTAAAATTGGGGAGATTATCGTCGATATGGACAATAATGATAATATGGAAAATTCTGATGCTCCGGCTAAAGAACCCCCTATCTTGCGTACTAAAATTTTTGAATCGGTAGTGGTAACATTATTGGAAAAGGGGTTATTCAAGATTTCTTTACTTGTGCCGGTGCTTTACCTTCTATGGGTGGTTCTATTCTTCATAGAACTAGTAGTCTTGCATATTCTATCGCTATGCTTGTAGTTCAGCTTGAAAGACAATTTATGCATATGCATCCTTGCATACAAAGAATTTTCCTGGAATTTTCTAATATTGAGCATTCTTCTGTTAAGCGCGTCGTTACTATCTTTTTGGCTCATGAGTTTAGATTTATAATAAGAGAGGCCAAAGAAATCTTTGCGCACTATAGGGTGGACGCCAGTCGTCCTCCCATAGAGGCGATCCTCTTTGATCAAGAGGAAATTAGGCGTTTTCAATCTTTGGACTATGTTGCTTTTAATGAAAACCTTAGGAAAAAGGTTCCTACCAATGTCCTAATTGATAGAATTTCCGAACTTAATAATGATTTTTCTCGTCAAAATAATGAGCTAGGGTACTCTCTTGAGTACAGGCTCACGAAATTCTGCCAAAAGAATGCTTATAATGATGAATCAGTTGTGCAATATGAAGGGCCAAAGGAGGAACCCATTCCTCCTGTGATTGATCTTGGGGACTTTTGTCCCATTAAATTTAGCCCTTTTGATTACTTTTGCTTGCCTCAAAGAAAACTTGCTGCTGAACGTAGAGAATATGAGATGATTTTTCAAGATCTATCTTATTATTATGGCACTACTTAGATCTATCCTCGCTTTTATGCCTAGCTAGGGGCGTTAGACAATAGCGCTAGTTGGGAGGCAACCCAATTTTATTTGTTTTTTTGTTTTTGTTCCTGTTTAGTAATAATTTTTGCATCTACCTTCTGTTTAGATGTGTTTTTATGTTTTAATTAGTGTTTGTGCCAAGTAGAACCTATATGATAACCTATGGTGATAGTTAATTTGATTCTGCTGAAAAACAGAAACTTTGCACGCACGAAATTAGTTTTGTTAATTCACAAAAACGTGATTTTGTGTTGATTCTTTTTGCTGTAGGTCAATAGACAAATTTCACAGGACTTACTATTTTGGTAGATTTTTAAAGTTCCATAAGTATTCTAGAGTTACAGATTGCTACAGACTGTTCTGTTTTTGACAGATTCTGTTTTTCGTGTGTTGTTTGCTTATTTTGATGCATCTATGGCTAGTATTAAGTGGTATGGACCATAGAAAACTTGGAATACAGTAGGTTTAACACCAATATAAATAAAGAATGAGTTTATTACAGTACCTTATGTGGTGGTTTTTCTTTCTTTCACTAACAGAGCTTATGAGATTTGCTGTTAGTTTTGTGTTGTGAAGTTTTCAAGTTTTGGGTAAAGATTTGATGGACTATGGAATAAGGAGTGGCAAAAGCCTAAGCTTGGGGATGCCCATGGCACCCCAAGATATTCAAGAATAGCCAAAAGCCTAAGCTTGGGGATGCCCCCGGAAGGCATCCCGTCTTTCGTCTTCGTTTATCGGTAACTTTACTTGGAGCTATATTTTTATTCGCCACATGTGGTAGATTTGTCACGGCAGATGTCCTAGTGTGAGGACTTAGTCGTGAGGCCAACTCATCTACGCGGTAGCTTGAAGGGGTTGGTCGGAATCGAGAGACGCGAGGCGGATCATCACACAAGACAAGGATTTAGACAGCTTCGGGCCCCGGGATACATCATCGGGTAATAGCCCTACATGTTGTTTATGGCTAGGTCTCATTATGCTCATGAGGGAAACGTCGTAAACCGGCTCTTCTCTAGTTGTGTCTAGCCCTAGAGATTGTTTCTTGTTGCTTGTCCCTCTTTGGGGTGCTCTGCCCCTCCTTATATAAGTTGAAGGGGCGGGTTACATGTGGAGTCCTATTAGGATTAGGACTAGTCTATTACAAGTGGAATCCTAGTCTGCCCCCTTAAGGGAAAACTCTTTATGCCTTTCCTCGTAAACCGGCCCACTATTAACATAAACTAGCCTTCTGGGCCTTGGGCTTTGTCATTCATCTGCCGTCCGCCGGGTTACGAGTGCGTCATAATGTTCAGGCAGGTTGCTTGTAAACCGTCTGGTCAGGGCGGGTCGCCAGTGAATCGCCAAGTGTCAATCGGGTCTCAAGTAAACTGCCAAGCCCGGCCGGGTCATATTTCCGTCCGATTCATACCGCGGGGTATATCCCCGATATTAGCCCCCAGTTTAGCTTGGATTTATCCATGGTAAACTGATCCTGTAAACAAACACAAGAATCAACTTTGACAAGTTGTACTCCGGGTTAAAAAATTCTTGTAAACCGGCACCTGATCATCCTTAGATCTTTGTCATTTCCTCCTTCTAGAAAATCTGGGTCAGTAGACCAGCTTCATAATCAATTTGCTTGTAGAGAAAATATTGTAAATAAAGAATCCATCTGACTCGGCCTTCAATGCTTTGACTTGACAAAAATATTGGTCTTCAAATATTCAACTGATATTCAGCCGATTTGAAAATATAGAACTTGTCGATCTATGATTTCCAAAATCGTCGGGTTATAAAAACTGATAACTCCGGGTCATAATTGTTGCCAGCGCCGGTTCATGATTGTTTCCAACGCCGGTTCATGATTATTGATGACGCCGGGTTATGATTGTTGCAGACACCTGGCCATCATTATTGGTGACGCCGGGTCAATAATTGTTGGTGACGCCGGGTCATAATTATTGCAGACACCGGGTCAATCTGGTTAGCTCAAAACTGAAAATTGGAAGATATTTCTCTCTTATATCCATATTACCTGTAGCCCCCAAGTCTTGAAGAGAACAAAGTGATGATTTGAGACTTCTTTCCATATAATTACTGCCACTTTGAAGAAATCCATGTTGTTCATCTCAGTCGCTACTAAAAGTTGAATACTCCATATATGTAGCCCCCAAGTACCGGATTGCCATGCTTGCAGCAACCTGGGACTTGAAATTGCGTTATACTCATAAAACTTGAATAATTGATAGGAGCAATTGGTAGCCCCCAAGGGCCGGCTCATTATAATGTGATGAGTCGGGTCTTTCAATAAGGTGATGAAAAAATGACTTTGCATTAGCCCCCAAGTGTCATGGTGCATGCTTGCAGTGACATGAGACTTGCATATTTGATATAATCTCAACTTGAATAATGTAGCCCCCAAGTGCCGGGTCGTAAGCCTGCAGCGACTCGGGACTATTCCCTCCATTGTAGAATAAATCATATCCATTGATAAAATAATAGCCATTGCGCTAAAGCGACTTAAAACTTCAATCATAATACTGGTTATTGATAACCATAATAAGAATCCAGCCATGTTGACTATTTAAAGACTTGAATAATATATCCAATGATTTATAAGCGCATGATACCAATGACGCAATCCAAATATATACTGACGCCTTATAGTCCAAAGCCAGGCCAGGTTAATAAACACCGAATAATTTATCATCATACTGGCGACTTATCATCTTAAAGCCAGGCCGGGTTAATAAACGCCGGTGATTTGTAATTATGCTTTATTCAACCTGTTTCTGCATACAACAAGTTTAAAGTGTCCTGGCGATTTACGGCCGGACGGGTCATAATGCCCAACATATAACCCGGGTTTATAACCAAGGATGCACTTAAGAATAATCAAATATGAAAAATATCATACTTGTGACATTGAATCACATCGTTGGTTTACCAACTTTTTGTAGTAAGGGCGATAACCCAAATCTTGAGTACTGATAACTCCTCCCATATTCTGCCGGTTTATAATAAAACCGCACCGGGTTATAATAAACACCGGTTTATCCATATATAATACCTACGACTTGTAGTCGAAACCAGACCGGGTTAATAAACTCCAGATTATAATTGATCACGTATTTACAACTTGTAGTTGAAAGTCGAGCTGGGTTAATGAACGCCGGTTTACCAAAAAACATCATAAATCTCATCAAAGGAGAAAAAACTTGGCAAATAAAAGCATATGAAAACTTGTAGTCGAGGCTTTTCATGTGCTGCCAGGCCCCAAATTCAAGGCTTTTCATGGGCTGCCAGACCGCTCAGGTAAACCACTTGACAAAGCCTTTTAAGATGGACCTCAATCTTTACCAATCGCCGTTTTAACTTTGACAAGTTCAGGGTCTTTATGAGATTGACTTGTCGAAGTTCGGCGGGTCATACCTGGTTTACCTAGACGGAGTGACTTACTTAAAAAAGGCAGGCTAACCCGGGGGTTTTAGGTGTATACACCAGGCTTCCAAGCCGTGGCTTGATAGCCTATTACAAGTGTAGATTCATAGATTCTTTGTTCATTGCGATAGCAAATAATCCCCAAGCAATATTTTGAGCTGTGCTCAGCGGGTGCCTATGTTTGAGTTGTGCTTTTGCAACACTCTCTTTGGCGCCGAATTTATTAATTTTTGGCCTTGAGCCGATCAAGAGGTGTAGCTATGGTTCAAATTTGACCAAGCCCCCAAGTGATTTCCCTGGTGGCCTTACGCCAATCAAGAGGTGTAGCTATGATTCGAATACGACCAAGCTCCCAAGTGATATTGTGAGCTGTGCTCAAGGGGCACCTATGTTTGAGCTGTGCTTTTGCAACAGACTCTATTTGGTCCCTTTAATTTTTCCTCAGAACTCGAACTTTGTGAGATATATTTCTTCTTGAACCGGATGGTAAACCAGATTTTGAGAGCTTCAAAGCTTTGTAGGAGACATCTTTCCCTTGGACCGGATTTTAAACCGGAATCTTCATTTTTAGCCCGAAATTTTCTAACAACCTTTAAACTCGAACTTGCGAGAGATTAATTCTTTTTGAACCAGAAATTCTTAAACCGGATTTGAGAGCTTCAGAGCTTTGTGGTAGAGAGATTTCCCTTGAACCGGATTGTAAACCGGATATTTGAGAGCTTCAGTGAGACTGACTTCCCTTGAGCCGGATTTTAAACCGGAATCCTTTCTACTGACTCGGAACTTCTTCATTTAGCCGGGATTTTGTAACTGTCATATACTTTCTAAGCCGACAATTTTCTGACGGCCTTTAAATTCTCATCAATATAACAGTAGCCTCCGGGACCGGGTTATCTTTCCCTCCATCGTCCTGGGGTTCTTAAATTTGCTGAAACTGGCAAGATTTGCTGAGTCATGTCATCGTAGCCCCGAGTCTCTAGGTGACTCAAGGAGTTGGCTTGAGATTCTCCATATTTGACCGTGATATAAACTGACATAAGTTGTATATCATTGGTGTTGATAGCACGATGTGAATCCACAGAAGGTTGAGGTGACTGTGGCAGGTTATAAATGATCCCGTATGAGCCGTGCCAGCAACTCGGCCAATGGTTCCTTCCAACTGGCGATTTGAAGTTAACCAAACTGTAGGGGCGGCGACTTGTGCGCCTGCCCATTGAGCCACCCAGTGCAGACGGCGATTGATAGTATATGATAATTTGCCTCTATTTTATTGAAAGAAAACCGGGCTACCCAAGCTGTGACTTGCTCATACTCAAAAAATAGCTCATGCAGACAGGTGCGGACCGCTGTGTTGATGTAGACCGGGTCGTACAGGCGGCGGCTTGTGCGCATCCATTCATCGGGTAATATGTTACGGACTATCGCCGGGCGGAATATTGTCAGCCCGTGCTCCATACCCATGGTATAAACCACATTTGTAGTGAATGATTGTCCTGTATATAAAAATACACTGATCAAAGTAATTGTTCTTCGACAAAATAATATGTGCTAATAAAATAGATTTTAGATGGATAGCACCTGATTTGTTTAGGCCGGAAATAACCCGCCATGAAGCTGATGATCACTAGGTGTAACCGAAATCACTCATGGGTGAGTCGGCCGTAGGAGCAGACAGATGAGTCAGCCTGGTGTTGTAAGCCGGTGCGGACGAGCAAGTTGTCCTCCGCATTGTAAACCGGCACGGACGTGTGAACCGGACGCGAGGGCGTACGAGCGAGCCGTGCGTGCCATTGTAAGGCGGTGCAGACGGGCGAGTTGGCCCGTGCGTTAATATAAACCGAACCGCGATACGCGCGTCCGTGAAGCTGCGCGGCACAGCCGAACGTGCCTCCGTGGTATAATACCACCCCTTTTTTTCTTTTAATAGCCGTCCTGCATAAAAATATTACAGGCCAGAGTAACTGTTGTCGGATGAATTAACATGAAATGATAAAATACATTGGAAAAATAACACCTGGTATTTTTTGCCGGATGAACACGGATGCTGGCGCTGGATAATGCATAGTGATGCTTTGTTTTTGACAAAAGAATTGATTGGTTCTCTTGTCTTCAAGTGCCTGAGGTCTCCACGTGACCTTCTCTTAACTTTATCTTTCTTTCCTTAATTTCCATATGGGACAGAGAGTAGCAGTACTTGGTTTAAATGACAGCAATTCCGTGGTCACGTCCATCCGCTTCCGGGTCGCAGCCTTCTCCTTTTTTTTCAAATTTGGGCGGGCCATGACCCACTCTGCCTTTGTAGAAGCTCCGCCAGTAAGCAGGATCGCTCTGTCCGTGCCAGAGACCGGTGGGTCAGGCTAGCCATCAAACGCCAAACATGGTGGACTCCGGCGAAAAAAATCTTCTTGTGATATTCCCTAGTATTTCCATCTCCAGTAAATTTGACATACTTAGCTCTTGCCTGCATCGCAGACGGTCATCGAATAAAATAGCAGCCGGTCCCGCTTGATGCAAAGGTCTTCACGTGAGTAGTAATCCTAGTCCGAACAGGGCAGTGCTTCTTTGATTAATACAACCTTGATTCCTGTGCTTATCAAGCAGTACTACGGTCAATTGAATAGTCTCTGGTGACGATTTTTTCCATCAGGGGAGGCAGATATTCCTTTTAATCATTGCCTGTATGCGGACTTGATACTGGCAGCTATCAGTATTGCTTTTTGTTTGATCTCAGGGAGCAGTAGCAGCTGAAAGAACATGTGGTGCCCCCATGTTTAGTTTTGGTAATTGATGAAAATCTCTATGGACTAATGGTTGTCTTGAGTTATATTTGAAGGATTTGCCCATAGGCTTTTCTTGAAGTCCATGTGTTGGTTTCAAGGAGTTTATGAGTTGACCAAGGTGCTATTAAGGAATTATCCAAAGATTGGTCATGTGAGTGTTGAGCTTATTGCAAGCATGTCTTGAAGAAGAAGATTGTGTGATCATTCATGTTTAACTTCAAGACATCATCCAAATGAAGAGCGTTGGAAAGATTCAAGGTTGATCAAGACTAAGTCAAGAGTGAATCAAGTTGATCAACTCAAAAAGCGTAGAAGATGTACCAAGAGGGATCAAGTGATCCCATGGTATGGTAAGCATTGTCCATTGTGCTTTGCGTACTAACCCATGGTCTATGTGAGAGTTCTATGTGGGGTTAGGTACGTGTTCATGGGCATGCGTCAAGAGGAAGATATCACTCAACCCATGGAGAGGATGACATCAAGTGGTGATCGTCATCAAGATTGCCGTGTGCAAGTTCAAGTGGAGCATCACAAAGAGATCAAGTGCTTGAAGCTTGTCGTCCATTATGGTATCAATGGACTTGTGAAGATGTTCCAAAGAGTGTCTCACCCATAGTGGAGTATGGGGGAGCAATCAACTAGTCTTCATCGAGCGAACGCAATCAAGAAAGGTGGTCCAACTTGAGGGAGTCAAGATCGTCATCAACTAGCTCAAGTGGACTTCGTTCAAGGCAAAAGTTTGCCCTTGATAGGTTTTATATTTTACCGGTCTCATGGTGATAGTTTGGAGACCGGGTTATAGGATTGATAGTCTTTCTATCAAGGGGGGCTCTCAAGTGAGTAGCTTGATCGTATCGTTCGTCGAGAGCTCAAACCTTTGCATCCTTGCATCATCTTTCTTGATTCTTGTTTGTATTTTCTTTTGAGGTTTTAGAGCTTGTGGTTATCTTCATGACAAACTCTAGTACTTCGAAAACGGATTTCATATGCCTCTTCTATTGCGTTTTCGATGTTGGAGGTTTTACCGGTCTTATTCGAGGAAGGGTTCTCACAATTTTCTCTTGGGCCTTTTCTAATTTGCTTCTTATTGACATTTCTTTCAATATTGTGTTAGCCCTTGTCGCTAGCTTTCTAACAAACTTGGTTTCATCGAATTCGGAGTCCGTTTGCAAGAGTTGTGGCAGTTTTGGTGTTCTGAAAAGGTTGCAGTGGTACTACCGCGGACAGGAGTGGATGTAATTTTTTACTACCGCTCCAGAGCGGTACTACCGCGGCTACTATAGCGGTAGTACCGCTCCGGACCAAAAACTTGTCATAGGTCCAGCGGTGGTAGGCACGGATGTATTTTTTTAGTACCGCTCGCAAGCAGTATTACCGCTACCCTTTGTGGTAGTACCGCGATCCCTAGCGGTAGTACTGTGAGGACGGGCTATAATACCGCTTCGGCGGTTCTACTGGCCTTTTGCCTCCTCGCGGTTGTTTTTCAAAGGGCTTCTTCCGCCCTAGCGGTGGTACAGCTCCTTGGAGCAGTAGTACCGCTCTGTGCGGGCTGTGAGGATAACGGTTGGATTTTTTCCTCACCTATAAAAGGGGGTCTTCTTCCCCAATGGTCCTTATCTCTTGAGCTAGTGTTCTTCCCCCATTGTTGACCTTCTTCGAGCTTGATATCTCTCAATCCCTCCATGTATTCTTGCTAGTGTTTGGGGGAAAAGAGAGAGGAGACCTAGATCCACATTTCCACCAATCACTTTCTCCTCTTTGTGAGGGGAACCCATTGGATCTAGATCTTGGAGTTCTTGGTGTTCTCCTTCTTGTTCTTCCTCTCATTTTCCTCCCTAGCATTAGTTGCTTCGGTGGGATTTGGGAGAGAAGGACTTGGGCACTCCGTGTGCCCTTTCCATTGCATTTGGTGCATCGGTCCGAGTTCTCCACGGTGATACATGGAAGTTACAAGTTGAGAAGCTTATTACTCTTGGGTGCTTGGTACCCTTGAGCTTGTTCCTTTTGGGTGCTTGGGCGCCCTAGACGGTTGGTGGTGTTCGGAGCTCAATCATTGTGGTGTAAAGCTATGGGCAAGCATCAGGGTCTCCAATTAGGTTGTGGAGATCGCCCCGAGCAATTTGACGGGTACCGGTGACCACCCCCAAGGGTTGCCAAAGTGTACGGGTTCGGTGACCGCCCCCAAGGGTTGCCATTTGTATGAGTTCGGTGACCACCCTCAAGGGTCCCTTAGTGGAATCACGGCATATTGCATTATGCAAGGGCGTGAGGAGATTACGGTGGCCCTAGTGGCATCTTGGGGAGCATTGTGCCTCCACACCGCTCCAAACGGAGATTAGCATCCGCAAGGGTGTGAACTTCGGGATACATCATCATCTCTGTGTGCCTCGGTTATCTCTTACCCGAGCCCTTTACTTATGCACTTTACTTTGTGATAGCCATATTGTTTCTAGTCATATGTCTTGTTATCACTTAGTTGTTTATCTTGCTTAGCATAAGTTGTTGGTGCATATAGGTGAGCCTAGTTGTTGTAGGTTTTGTGCTTGACAAATTAACCGCTAGGTTTATTCCGCATTTGTTGAAGCCTAAACCGTAACGTAATTGTTTTAAAGCGCCTATTCACCCCCCCCCCCCCCCGCCCTCTAGGAGACATCCACGATCTTTCAATTGGTATCAAAGCCTCGTCTCTCTTTATTAGGCTTTACCACCTAGAGAGTAAAGATGTCGACTAGGGGATTAGGATTCTCTGACACTCTTAGTTTCGATAGCACAAATTTTGATGTTTGGGTAATTCGCATGCTTAATCTTTTATGGCTCATGGACCCAAATTTAGAGCGAATTGTAGATATGGGTTTTTCTCCTCCAAAGGATCCCCAAAGATTATCTTTAGAGGATGAGAAAAACTCTTATCTCAATGCTCAAGCTTATAATGTGCTTTTCGATGCTTTGAGCAATTTAGTTATATTTCAACTCATGCCGTTCCGGGATGCTCATGAGTTGTGGACGAAGCTTCAAGATAAATATGATGTGTCCAAGATTTCTAGGATGATTGCTCTCCCTCCACCTCCAGCCGTATAGTCTTCTCAACTTCTTATACTTCACCTACATGTGGTTTGACACAAGGTAATGATATGGTGAGTAGTGTTGGTCATTGCAATGATGATAGTATGCTTATTGTGGATGATCCTTCGTCACTATATTATTGCAATGCTCCTTCTTTGGGCTTTAACACTTCGAGCAATCCAAATGTTTCACATGCTTGTGTTGATAGTCCTTGCATATCATGTAGAAATTGCTTTACTAAATCTCATGGTGATATGCTTGCTATGTCTTGTTGCCATGATAAAAATGCATCTATTTCCTCGAATTGCTGCACTAACAATGTAGAGGAAACCGAACACTCCATGGAACAAGCTGTGGTGTTTAATGGTGCCTCAAGGGATCCTACATCATCATCTATTGCTTTTTGCCTTATGGCTAAGGCGTCAAAGGTATCTCCTACTTTGTACCCCAATATGTCTCTTGATTATGATGTTGATGCTAATGATGATGAAGATAATGATGAAGAGAATGATAATGTTGCCTCCTTAAAAACTAAGGGGGAAATGATTTTTAAAGTTCTTCATAAAAATAAAATTGCTCGTTCCAACTTCATGGAAATAATTTCCATTTCCATTGATGGCAAGAAATACATTGAGGAGTTGGAATCTCATCTAGAGGAGCATGAGGTCACCATTGAGAAAATGGAAGCTCATGAGCGTGATTACGCAAATGAGATCACGGAGCTATCTCAAGCTCTTGAACATGAACAATCCACGTCCGAATCTCTTGAGGAGACTTTTGCTCTAGAATTATATAGAGTGAGGGAATCTCATGATAGAGCTCTTGAGGTGGCCAATGATTTCAAAACTAAAAATTCTAAGCTTGAAGTTTCTCATGCTAGACTCCTTGAGGACTTTGAGCACCTCGAAAATGGCTCAAGGGTCATCAAGGGTGAGCTCATCAAACTCACCGAGTCTCATGCCCAACTTGAAGCTTCTTATTTAAAAGAGCATGCCAAGTTGTCCTCTCCTATTGTTGTAAATGATGATGCTTGTGCTACTAACTCTATTACTTGTGAAGCATCCATTTTGAAGGAGAATGTTGAGCTACGGGCTCAACTTGAGGTGCTATCTAGCAATTATGGGAAATTGGAAGAAAGTCATGAAAAGCTCTCAAGCTCTCATGATTATCTTCTAGTATCCCATAATGTGCTAAAGATATCTCATGAGGCCATGATTGCTAAGGTAACATCTAGTGAGCCTCATGTGTATACTAGCACTACTTCTAGTCAAAATAGTATATTGCCATGTGCTAGTCCTTGTAATTCATCTACTCACAATGTTGGTACATCTTGTGATGATTTGCTTTCCTTGCCTTGTTGCTCTAACGATGAAGCTTATACTTCGTCTAGTACTTGTGTTGAGACTAACCATGTAGAGGAAATCAAAGAGCTCAAGGCCCAAGTAACTTCTTTTAAGAAAGACTTGGAAAATAGTCATGAAGGGAAATCCACACTCAACAATATCTTGAGTGTGAAAAAATCCCCCAATGACAAAGGTGGACTTGGATTCAACTCCAATAAGAAGAAGAATTCCAAGAGAATCAAGAAGAAGGGCCAAGAACAAGTCAAGAATTCGGCCAAGATTATTTGCTTTAAGTGCAAAATTGAAGAGCATCATGTTAGATCTTGCCCACTGAAGAAGGCGGCCATTAGTGTCAAGCAACAAGGGAAGAGGCCACAAGTTCAATCTCATGCTCAACCTCAAGTTGAAGAAAGGCCACTTCCCAAGAAGACTCAAGTTAATGCTTCTCTTGTTGAGAAATCAAGTGAGAAGAAAGTGAAGAGTAGACGTTGCTACTTATGTCGTGAGAAAGGCCACATCGCTTCTTCATGCACTAGTGGTAACTTATCCAACCCAATTATTATTGATGATATCTATTCTCTTGGGAAGGATAAGGTTGGCAATGTGTTTGCCAAGTTTGTTGGTACTCAAAGTGGTGTCAAGAAAAGAACCATTTGGGTAGCCAAGCCTATTGTGACTAACCTCTTAGGACCCAACTTGGTTGGGGACCACCAAGCTCAAATTTGATCAATAGGTGTTGTTGGAGGGCATTAGAGACTTGGCTACATTATGAATAATTAAGGGGACTTCATCATTCCTTTTGTATCAAGCCAAGTCAATTGGATTATCAAGTTTCTATCTTATATCCAATGTGCCTCCTTGCGGTAACTTGTACTTTAATTGGTTACATTGAAAGTTACTTGCGCCCATGCATGTTTTGGTTTTGTTCCTTGCATGTGTTTGTATATGTTGTGCTTCCAACTCTTATCTTGAGCAATCAAGTATGTGTGTGTTGGTTTGCACATCATGTACGTGTGTGTCGTGCGTTGAGCCTTTTTGCTTCTTGTTTGTATCCTAGTTGGCTCGTGTGAGAGATTAATGGAACATCCCATTTTGGGGGAGTGATGTGCTTTGCGCACCTCACAATCCTATAAATGTGTGTACATGAGGAATACCATCTAGTATTGATATTACAAGATTATCTAGTTGCTAGGTGGTATATCTCTCATGAGAAATTCAAATTCTAAAAGTCCATTGACTATCTCTCGTTGGATCCTCTTATTGCCTCTTGTTAAGTTTTCTTTGGTATCACATTATGGGGGAGTAATATGCTATGTGCATATTACAAGCCTAGAAAATGTGTACATTTGAGATATTGTCACTTAGAGTTGATATTATGAATTATATTGTTCCTAGGTGACATGTTAGCTCTACAAGTGGCAATTTGCTTGTGTTTGTTGTGAAGATGATGTTGGATATCCTTGCTATCTACCACCAGGAATTATTTCCAAATACTTCTTGTCTTTTGACAATTGGTAGTCACTTATGTGTGGTAGAATTTATTGATCGTCTTTACATTGGCTTTTGTTTTTTTTCTTTTCTCTTGCCAAGGATTGTGTCTCTCCCGTTGTCTTCCATACCACTTGTGGATCTTGTTAATTTCTTGTTCTTGTCTAGTGTTTTCTAGATATAGTGAAAGTGGTGATCTCACCTTGTGCATTGTGTACTCAAATGCAAATTCTCTATAATGCACAGCTCGTGGGGGAGCTATCCTATTTTCTATAAAATGCTCATCTTGTGATCCTTATCAAGTGTGTGTTGGTGGAAGGCAAGCCGTTTTCTTTTGGTACCTTGTGCCATCATGAAACTTTGTTGAGAGCTTGGTTTGTTTGGAACCATCCTCTCTTTTGGAGTTTGACATCTTTAATTTAGTGTGTATCAATGGATATCTCATTCCTTGATGTATCTTTAATGATATCTTCCAAGTGATGATTTATCTATTTGGTACCCTTTTTCACTTGGCATTTCGTTTTCATTTGGTTTCGGTTCTTGAAAGTTTTGAGCATGCATGTTTACTTCATGTATTTTATTTGGCAAGCTTTCTTTCTTTGACCCAATATATAGGGGAAACTCCACCAAGTCTCAAATTGGATGAGATGTGCATGATATTTATTTTCATATCTATATGCACATATTTATGTGGAGTTTGTCCTATGTATTGGTGTTTCTAATTATGTGGTCCCAATGAGTTTGGGTACCATTTAGTTTGTCTTGTTCTACTAGGAACATTTGGAGGTGCACTGGATGCTCAGCTCACTCACAAGGAAGGTGTTTCTACCATGTGCTTATTGGAGTCAAGCTAGGATGGTCAGTGAACTACCATCTACCTTCAATTGGTATCTACTACATCATTCCAATGGTATCTCGGTAACAAGTATCATCATCTACTTCATGCACACATTTCTTGCATCAACCTTGTGTAGGTTGTATCATGGCATGTAATTCATTATTTCTTGTGATACTTCTTTCCTTTCTCAAAGCATCCCAACAATGATCTCATGTTGCTAGTTGTGATGTCTTTGATGGTTGTGTGGTAGGAATTAATTTATATACAATAAGACCATATCTAGCCATGTGCTATGCTTCCAAGCAAATGTCTTATTGGTATATGCATGACTTCCTTTTGGATATCTTATTCCTTCGTGTTGTAACTATGTCGGGTGTACATCCTTCTTTGTAGACATATATCATCATGATTCCGTCTACCTAGAACCTTACATCTGAGAGAAATTACATCTCTAGATGATATCCTTTCTTTCACGTCCACCTTGTCTTTCTTATGTTATTTCTTTGGTGGCTCCGTGAAAGCTTTTGCCTTGAGTGCGGGTCTTATCTCGTTGCATCTTGATGCACTCTTTTGTGGTGAAGATCTTTTTTCTCACACTTGTCTTGACGAGGCCTTTGCCATCTTAATTGGTATCCCTCGCCTTGATGAGGCTTTCATTTTCTATCTTCACCATGGGTTGTCACAAGCATAGGTTCTTTATATGCTTATTAGTGAGTTTGTGAACCCGTTTGCTAGTTGTGTGTGGGAATGACATGCCTTGCACCGTGTATCTCATTCTTTCAAGACTATATTGATGCTTAATGCTCATCCGTACATTAGTCTTCTCAAGTGCATTTCCTTGACTCACACACATCGGTTTTGGTTGAGCCTATTCTTAGTTGCCTCTATTACATGTTGCTCAACCATGTGCTTGTTGCAAGTGCTAGGCTTTGTCTCCTATTTGCCCACTTGCACTGATTGTGAGTTTCTATTGATTTTGGGGGAGCTATGATCCTATTTTGTGCATGTTGTATCCAACACAAATATTCTTATTTGTGCACAAATCATGGGGAGCTTCTCTAGTTTCTTTAGAACACTCCTCTGCTCATATCATATTTTCTTTATTCTTGTGGCTCATAGGATCCTTGGTCTAGTTGGTTCAATTGATATCCTTTGATTGCTTGCTTCAATTGGTATATTTTCAATGCCTGATTGCTTGTGTCTCTCTTTCTTATGTCCTTGTGGCATATCTTTCTTTAGCAATCTTTGTGCCTCAATATAGTTTGTCTTCCTCCAAGTATTTACCTTTGGATATGTGTATGGCATTCCACTCTCTTGTTGAGAAATACACAATTTATGGAGGAACACAATTTATATTGGCCTTCTAGGCTTTTCGCCCATTTTGGCAATCGATGCCAATGGGGGAGAAGTTTCACAGAGTTTTGTGGAGAAGTTTAGAGAGTTGTCTCTGCTAGCTTTGGTTTGTTCCTAAGAGCTTTTGCATCTCTTACGCATGCATTATTGGTTGTTGCATTGCATGGTCATGCATAATTCCTTATATAAACTCTCTTGAAAGTGATTGTCATCAATTACCAAAATGGGGGAGATTGAAAGAACATGTGGTGCCCCCATGTTTGGTTTTGGTAATTGATGAAAATCTCTATGGACTAATGGTTATCTTGAGTTATATTTGAAGGATTTGTCCATAGGCTTTTATTGAAGTCCATGTGTTGGTTTCAAGGAGTTTATGAGTTGACCAAGGTGCTATTAAGGAATTATCCAAAGATTGGCCATGTGAGTGTTGAGCTTATTGCAAGCATGTCTTGAAGAAGAAGATTGTGCGATCATTCATGTTTAACTTCAAGACATCATCCAAATGAAGAGCATTGGATATTCAAGGTTGATCAAGACTAAGTCAAGAGTGAATCAAGTTGATCAACTCAAAAAGCGTAGAAGATGTACCAAGAGGGATCAAGTGATCCCATGGTATGGTAAGCATTGTCCATTGTGCTTTGCATACTAACCCATGGTCTATGTGAGAGTTCTATGTGGGGTTAGGTATGTGTTCATGGGCATGCGTCAAGAGGAAGATATCACTCAACCCATGGAGAGGATGACATCAAGTGGTGATCGTCATCAAGATTGCCGTGTGCAAGTTCAAGTGGAGCATCACGAAGAGATCAAGTGCTTGAAGCTTGTCGTCCATTATGGTATCAATGGACTTGTGAAGATGTTCCAAAGAGTGTCTCACCCATAGTGGAGTATGGGGGAGCAATCAACTAGTCTTCATCGAGCGAACGCAATCAAGAAAGGTGGTCCAACTTGAGGGAGTCAAGATCGTCATCATCTAGCTCAAGTGGACTTCGTGCAAGGTAAAGGTTTGCCCTTGATAGGTTTTATATTTAACCGGTCTCATGGTGATAGTTTGGAGACCGGGTTACAGGATCGATAGCCGTACTATCAAGGGGGCTCTCAAGTGTGTAGCTTGATCGTATCGTTCGTTGAGAGCTCAAACCTTTGCATCCTTGCATCATCTTTCTTGATTATTATTTGTATTTGCTTTTTAGGTTTTAGAGCTTGTGGTTATCTTTGTGACAAGCTCTAGTACTTCGAAAACGGATTTCATATGCCTCTTCTATTGCGTTTTCGGTGTTGGAGGTTTTACCGGTCTTATTCGAGGAAGGGTTCTCACAATTTTCTCTTGGGCCTTTCCTATTTGCTTCTTATTGATATTTCTTTCAGGATTGTGTTAGCCCTTGTCTCTAGGTTTCCAACAAACTTGGTTTCATCGAATTCGGAGTTTGTTTGCAGAAGTTGTGGCAGTTTTGGTGTTCTGAAAAGGTTGCAGCGGTACTACCGCGGACAGGAGCGGATGTATTTTTTTACTACCGCTCTAGAGCGGTACTACCGCAGCTACTATAGTGGTACTACCGCTCCGGACCAAAAACTCATCATAGGTCCAGCGGTGGTAGGCACGGATGTACTTTTTTAGTACCTCTCGCAAGCAGTAGTACTGCTACCCTTTGCGGTAGTACCGCGATCCCTAGCGGTAGTAGCGTGAGGACGAGCAGTAGTACCGCTCCGGTGGTTCTACTGGCCTTTTGCCTCCTCGCTGTTGTTTTTCAAATGGCTTCTTCCGCCCTAGCAGTAGTACCGCTCCTTGGAGCGGTAGTACCGCTCTGTGCGGGCTGTGAGGATAACAGTTGGATTTTTTCCTCACCTATAAAAGGGGGTCTTCTTCCCCAATGGTCCTTATCTCTTGAGCTCGTGTTCTTCCCCCATTGTTTACCTTCTTCGAGCTTGATATCTCTCAATCCCTCCATGGATTCTTGCTAGTGTTTGGGGGAAAAGAGAGAGGAGGTCTAGATCCACATTCCCACCAATCACTTTCTCCTCTTTGTTAGGGGAACCCCTTGGATCTAGATCTTGGAGTTCTTATTGTTCTCCTTCTTGTTCTTCCTCTCATTTTCCTCCCTAGCATTAGTTGCTTCGGTGGGATTTGGGAGAGAAGGACTTGGGCACTCCGTGTGCCCTTGCCATTGCATTTGGTGCATCGGTGCGAGTTCTCCACAGTGGTACGTGGAAGTTACGAGTTGAGAAGCTTATTACTCTTGGGTGCTTGGTACCCTTGAGCTTGTTCCTCTTGGGTGCTTTGGCGCCCTAGACGGTTGGTGGTGTTCGGAGCTCAATCATTGTGGTGTAAAGCTCCGGGCAAGCGTCGGGGTCTCCAATTAGGTTGTGGAGATCGCCCCGAGCAATTTGACGGGTACCGGTGACCGCCCCCAAGGGTTGCCAAAGTGTACGGGTTCGGTGACCACCCCCAAGGGTTTCCATTTGTACGGGTTCGGTGACCGCCCTCAAGGGTCCCTTAGTGGAATCACGGCATCTTGCATTGTGCGAGGGCGTGAGGAGATTACAGTGGCCCTAGTGGCATCTTGGGGAGCATTGTGCCTCCACACCGCTCCAAACGGAGATTAGCATCCGCAAGGGTGTGAACTTCGGGATACATCATCGTCTCCACGTGCCTCGGTTATCTCTTACCCGAGCTCTTTACTTATGCACTTTACTTTGTGATAGCCATATTGTTTCTTGTCATATGTCTTGTTATCACTTAGTTGTTTATCTTGCTTAGCATAAGTTGTTGGTGCACTTAGGTGAGCCTAGTTGTTGTAGGTTTTGTGCTTGAAAAATTAACCGCTAGGTTTATTCCGCATTTGTTGAAGCCTGAACCGTAATTATTTTAAAGCACCTATCCCCCCCCCTCTAGGCGACATCCACGATCTTTCAGCAGCTTTAATCCTCTTGGAACTTATATTTGTGTAGGGAGCATCATTACAATAACGTGGCGACTTGACGCAACCGGCCGGCTCCGTGGCGGCGACTCACGGCCAAAATGAAGGGCGTGTTGCTCCGAGGCCACAGTGAGGTGCAGCGATCGGCGGGTCAGCCACGGCAGATCGACCAGGGCATGCGGCAGCTGAGGCGGCTGCGTTTAACTAAGGCATGCCAGAGCCGGCAAGGCTTCGAGGACACGAGCGAGGCTGGCAAGGACTCGCGGTGGCTCAAGGCCGATACCAGCAGAGGTGGAGGTCCGGGTCGTTGCCTCGAGGCCCAGACGGCGGAGGAGTCTGGATCGCTACCTTATCTGTTTCCGGGTCGTGGCCTCCGGCCCCTTCTCTCTCTCTCTTTTTTTTAGCTTGATCTTTGTGAGCAGACCGAACATGGCTTTGGCAATTCAGGAATAGTGAATCATCTTTTCACGTGAGATGAACTATTAGGCAATGATTGGCCTGGGAACTTGTGCCTTTGTAGATTTGCCTCTCCTTGTAGCAAACGAGTATACAAAAAGTGCAACTTGACTTTGCACGACTCGGTCTTTACACCAGGGAGCAGTACGCTTCAGATTTTATTTTTTTTTACTCTTGTTGGTCTCGGTGATTTGATCCTTGCGCTGATTAAACTCGGATAGGTCTTCGACTTGCGGCAGTGGCGGTGCACCCGATTCAACCCTAACTTTTCTTGAATTTTAACCTTGTATATTCTGTTTCGACTGCTCATTGACCGTGGAAATCCTTCGATGCTAGTAGCAGAAAACTTCACAGTGGACACGTGAAAACTGTTGTGGATGTGAAGCTTTAGCACCGGTTCTTCATCATCCCAATGATTGCGAACTTCTCCACCCTGAAAGATATCCCTCCAAGAACTCAACACCACTGTGCGCCGGCCCCATGGTGGGCGCCAACTGTCGTAGATTTGTCATGGCAGATGTCCTAGTGTGAGGACTTAGTCGTGAGGCCAACGCATCTACGTGGTAGCTTGAAGGGGTTGGTCGGAATCGAGAGACGCGAGGCGGATCATCACACAAGACAAGGATTTAGATCGCTTCGGGCCTCGGGAAACATCATCCGGTAATAGCCCTACATGATGTTTGTGGCTAGGTCTCATTATGCTCATGAGGGAGACGCCGTAAACCGGCTCTCCTCTAGTTGTGTCTAGCCCTAGAGATTGTTTCTTGTTGCTTGTCCCTGTTTGGGGTGCCCTGCCCCTCCTTATATAACTTGAAGGGGCGGGTTACATGTGGAGTCCTATTAGGATTAGGACTAGTCTATTACAAGTGGAATCCTAGTCTGCCCCCTTAAGGGAAAACTCTTTATGCCTTTCCTCGTAAACCGGCCCACTATTAACATAAACCGGCCTTCTGGGCCTTGGGCTTTGTCATCCGTCCGCCGCCCGCCGGGTTACCAGTGCGTCATAATGTTCAAGAAGGTTGCTTGTAAACCATCTGGTCAGGGCGGGTCGCCAGTGAATCGCCAAGTGTCAACCGGGTCTCAAGTAAACCGCCAAGCCCGGCCGGGTCATATTTCTGCCATGTTCATACCGCGGGGTATATCCCCGACACCACATGATATGTGTTTTGCTTGGAGCGTCTTGTATGATATTAGTCTTTGCTTTTTAGTTACCACAATCATCCTTGCTGTACACACCTTTTGGGAGAAGCCCACTTGATTAGAATTTATTAGAATACTCTATGTGCTTCACTTATATCTTTTGAGCTAAATAGTACTCACTCTGTAAACTAATATAAGAGCGTTTAGATCACTAGTTTAGTATTCTAAACACTCATATTAGTTTACGGAGGGAGTATTTGCTCTAGTGCTTCACTTATATCTTTTGAGCTAGATAGTATTTGCTCTAGTGCTTCACTTATATCTTTTAGAGCACGGCGGTGGCTTAATTTTGTAGAAATTGCTAGTCTCTCATGCTTCACTTATATTATTTTGAGAGTCTCTTAGAACAGCATGGTATTTGCTATGGTTATGAATTTGCTCCTAGAATGATGAGCATCCAAGTTGGGTATAATAAAAACTATCATAGAAAGTGCATTAAACACTAGGATCAATTTGATGCTTGTTAATTTTTTTGAGATATAAAGGTGGTAATATTAGAGTCATGCTAGTGGATAATTATGAAATTGAGAAATACTTGTGTTGAAGTTGGCAAGTCCCGTAGCATGCACGTATGGTAAAAGTTGTGTGACAAATTTGTTGCATGAGGTGCTCTTTTGATTGCCTTCCTTATGAGTGGAGGTCGGGATCGCGTGATGGTTAACTCCTACCAACCCTTCCCCTAGGAGCATGTGTAGTAGTACTTTGCTTCGAGGGCAAGTAGACTTTTGCAATAAGTATATGAGTTCTTTATGACTAATGTGAGTCCATGGATATACGCACACTCACCCTTCCACTTTGCTAGCCTCTATTGTGCCGCGCAACTTTTGCCGGTATCATGAACCCATTATTTACCTTCCTCAAAACAGCCACCATACCTACCTATTATGGCATTTCCATAGCCATTCCGAGATATATTGCCACGCAACTTTCCACTGTTCTGTTATTATGACACGCTCCATCATTGTCATATTGCTCTTTGCATGATCATGTAGTTGACATTGTATTTGTGGCAAGGCCACCCTCATAATTTTCATACATGTCACTCTTGATTCATTGCATATCCCGGTACACTGCCGGAGGCATTCATACAGAGTCATATTTTGTTCTAAGTGTTGAGTTGTAATTCTCGAGTTGTAAATTAATAAAAGTGTGATGATCTTCATTATTAGAGCATTGTCCCAAGTGAGGAAAGGATGATGAAGACTATGATTCCCCCACAAGTCAGGATGAGACTTCGGACTTTAAAAAAAAAGAGGCCAAAGAGCCCACCAAATAAAAAAAAGAAAGGCCAAATAAAAAAAGGGAGAAAGGCCAAATAAAAAATAAAAAAATAAAAAAATAAAAAAAATAGAAAAATGAGAGAAAAAGAGAGAAGGGACAATGCTACTATCTTTTTTTCCACACTTGTGCTTCAAAATAGCACCATGATCTTCATGATAGAGAGTCTCTTGTGTTGTCATTTTCATATACTAGTGGGAATTCTTCATTATAGAACTTGGCTTGTATATTCCAATGATGGGCTTCCTCAAAATTCCCTAGGTCTTCGTGAGCAAGCAAGTTGGATGCACACCCACTTAGTTTCTTTTGTTGAGCTTTCATATATTTATAGCTCTAGTGCATCCGTTGCATGGTAATCCCTACTCACTCACATTAATATCTATTGATGGGCATCTCCATAGCCCGTTGATACACCTAGTTGATGCGATACTATCTTCTCCCTTTTTTTCCTCACAACCACCGCCATATACCACCATAGTGCTATGTCCATGGCTTGCGCTCATGTATTAAGTAAGAGTTGAAAAAGCTGAAGCGCGTTAAAAAGTATGAACCAATTGCTTGGCTAAAACCGGGGTTGTGCATGATGGGAGTATTTTGTGTAATGAAAATGAAGCATGGCCTAACTATATGATTTTGTAGGGATAAGCTTTCTTTGGCTATGCTATTTTGATAGGACATGATTACTTGTTAGTATGCTTCGAAGTATTATAATTTTTATGTTTTATAAGCTTTTATTGAATCATTTGGATCTGAACAATCATGCCACAATAAATAAAATTACATTGAGAATTATGCTAGGTAGCATTCCAGATCAAAAATTCTATTTTTATCATTTACCTACTCGAGGACGAGTAGGAATTAAGCTTGGGGATGCTTGATACGTCTCCAACGTATCTATAATTTTTGATTGTTCCATGCTATTATATTACCCATTTTGGATGTTTATGGGCTTTACTTTACACATTTATATCATTTTTGGGACTAACCTACTAACCGGAGGCCCAGCCCGTATTGCTGTTTTTTGCCTAGTTCAGTGTTTCAAAGAAAAGGAATATCAAACGGAGTCCAAACAGAATGAAACCTTCGGGAGCGTGATTTTTGGAACGAACGTAATCCAGAGGACTTGGAGTGCAAGTCAAGAAGCGATCGAGGCGGCCACGAGGGTGGAGGCCGCGCCCACCCCTACTAGGCGCGCCCCCTATCTCGTGGGCCCCTCTGGCGTCCACCGACCTACTTCTTCCTCCTATATATACCCACGTACCCCGAGAACATCAAAGGAGACAACAAAAAACTATTTCCACCACCGTAACCTTCTGTATCCACGAGATCCCATCTTGGAGCCTTCGTTGGCACTCCGCCGGAGGGGGAATCGACCATGGAGGGCTTCTACATCAACACCATAGCCCCTCCAATGAGTTGTGAGTAGTTTACCACAGACCTTCGGGTCCATAGTTATTAGCTAGATGGCTTCTTCTCTCTTTTTGGATCTCAATACCATGTTCTCCTCGATCTTCTTGGAGATCTATTCGATGTAACTCTTTTTGCGGTGTTTTGTCAAGATCCGATGAATTGTGGGTTTATGATCAAGTTTATCTATGAGAAATATTTTAATCTTCTCTGAATTCTTTTATGTGTGATTAAGTTATCTTTGCAAGTCTCTTCGAATTATCAGTTTGGTTTGGCGTACTAGATTGATCTTTCTTGCAATGGGAGAAGTGCTTAGCTTTGGGTTCAATCTTGCGGTGTCCTTTCCCAATGACAACAGGGGCAGCAAGGCACGTATTGTATTGTTGCCATCGAGGATAAAAAGATGGGGTTTATATCATATTGCATGAGTTTATCCCTCTACATCATGTCATCTTTCTTAATGCGTTACTCCGTTCTTTATGAACTTAATACTCTAGATGCATGCTGGATAGCGGTCGATGTGTGGAGTAATAGTAGTAGATGCAGGCAGGAGTCGGTCTACTTGTCACGAACGTGATGCCTATATACATGATCATGCCTAGATAATCTCATAATTATTCGCTTTTCTATCAATTGCTCGACAGTAATTTGTTCACCCACCGTAATACTTATGCTATCTTGAGAGAAGCCACTAGTGAAACCTATGGCCCCCGGGTCTATCTTTTATCATATAAGCTTTCAATCTACTTCTATTTGCATCTTTACTTTTCCTATCCATATTATAAAATACCAAAAATATATTTATCTTATCTTATTATCTCTATTAGATATCACTTTCACAAGTGGCCATGAAGGGATTGACAACCCCTTTATTGCGTTGGTTGCGAGTTCTTTGTTTGTTTGTGTAGGTACGTGGGACTTTTGAGGAGCCTCCTACTGGATTGATACCTTGATTCTCAAAAACTGAGGGAAATACTTACGCTACTATTGCTGCATCACCCTTTCCTCTTCAAGGAAAACCAACGCAAGCTCAAGACGTAGCAAACACTGAAATGTGGCGCCAACATTCCTCAAGCCGAACGTCATGGTCAGGTAGCAGAAGGCTCCGAATGGTGTGATGAAGGTGGTCTTCAGCCTGTCGGCTGGGTTTAGCTTGATCTGGTGATACCCTAAGTATGCATCCAGAAAACTCAACAGCCCACATCCGGCTGTGGAGTCTATCACTTGGTCAATTCTTGGCAAAGCAAAGGGATCTTTGGGGCAAGCTTTGTTGAGATTGGTATAATCAATGCACATGCGCCACTGCTTGTTCTTCTTTAGCATGACGACTGGGTTGGCTAACCATTCTGGGAAGAATACTTGCATGATGAAGCCGGCTGCTAGAAGCTGGGCTATCTCTTCTCCAACGACTCTTCTCTTCTCTTCTGACAGGCGGCGCAAGGGCTGGCTGACCGGCTTGGCATCGGGTCGGACATGTAGCTTGTGCTCAACTAAATCCGTCGAAACACCCAGCATGTCCTTGGGAGACCATGCAAAGATGTCCCGATTCTCATGGAGGAAATTGACGAGCTCACTTTCCTATTTGCTGTCAAGGTTTGCACCTATGATAGCATGCCTCTCTAGGTGCTCCGGATCCAAGGGTATCTTCTTTGTTTCCTTCGCCGGTTTGAACGAGCCCTCAGCTTCCGACTCCTTGGGGTTTGGTGACATTTCCGGCTGCTTGCCTGCCATCGCCACAACCCGGTCAAGGAGCCGCTTTTCTGCTGCAATCACGAGGGACTCGGCTATCCGGCTATTGCCTGCCGCATAGGCAGACGACTTCTTGTAGTCTCCGACTACGGTTAGGATTCCCTTGGTACTCGGCATCTTCATCTTGAGGTAAGCATAGTGGGGAACCACCATGAACTTGGCCAGAGCAGGCCGACCAAGTAGCGCATGATAGGGGCTCTCAAGGTCCACCACCTCAAACCAGACTGGCTCTCGGCGGAAGTGATCTTTGTCTCCGAAGAGATGGTCAATCTGGGTCTTGCCGATTGGTGAGCAGGAAAGGCCAGGAACTAGCCATGGAATACAGTCCGGCTGGGCTGAAGCTGCTTCTGCTTGATTCCCAACTTCTCCATAGTGTCACGGTATAGGATGTTGATGCTGTTGCCGCCATCTATCAGGACTCGGGAGAAACGGGCAGCCCGCCTCTTTGTTGCGAAGGTGGCGTCTAAGACCAAGGCATAAGAACCCAGGAGAGGGCATCACCTCCGGGTGGTCTGCTCTGCTCCAACTGATAGGCTTCTCAGACCAATGCATGAACTCTGGGGTCTCTGATGCTACTGCATGTACTTCTTGTTGCCGTTTCCGTTTGCTGTGCTTAGCGTCGGCCACGCTGGTGAACACAACATAAGCTCCATGCTCCTCAGGATACTCATCTTGTATGGCTCCGACTGGCCGAGCCGCCGGCTGCTGGGGTGGAGGAGGTGGCGGGCCGGCAGGCGGAGGAGGCAGGAGTCCATCACCCTTGGCAATTCTGGTGAGCCAATGGCATTTCCGAGTGGTGTGCCTGGATGGCTTCACGCCACTGTGGAACTTGCAGGGTGCATCGAGAGTCTGCTTGTATGAGAAGGCGGGAAACCAGTTGTGCTTGTCGCCCTTCTGATGCTTGGGTAGAGGCTGCCCTTCCGGCTGTTGGTCTTCGACTGTTGCTACCTGCCGGCTTGTGGAAGTCGGCTGCGTGGCCTTGCGCTTGTTGTCATTCTGTTGCTGACGCCGACTGGCGCCACCAGCCGGAGTCCGAGGAGCTTGAGGAGCCACTTTGCCAGATGCGTCGACTTGGATCTCCGCCTTCATGGAGGAGTCGGCCGTGGCATACTTGTCTGCTATGATCAACAGTTCATCGAGGGTCGCCGGCTCATCGCAGAGAAGTCGGTGCTTGAGGAGGGTGCCTTCTCGACACCCGACAGTGAAGTATTCGATGGCCTGCACCTCGTGCACGCCCTCGCAAGAGTTGTGCAGCTCGGCCCAACGCGTGAGGTAGTCGTGAGTTGATTCGCTGGGGCCTTGGACGCACAAGGAGAGCTGGCGGGGCTTGGGAGGCCGCTTGTACGTGCTGGTGAAGTTGTGGATGAAGGCTTCGGTGAAACCGATGCAGTTGTTGATGTTGCAGGGCTTCAGGCTGTTCAGCCATGTCCGGGCTGTGCCCTGGAGCATGAGCGGGACGTACTTCACAGCAACACGCTTGTTGCCGTTCGCTATGCCGACGGCCTGGAGTAGTCGACCAGCCAGTATTCCGGCTTCACGGAGCCGGTGTACTTGGGCGTATCTCTTGGAAGCATGAACCCTTTAGGGAAGGGCTCATCTTGGATTCGAGGGCCAAAGCAGGGCGGACCCAATGCGTCTTCTTCTTCTAGCGCCAGGGATCGATTGAGGCGGTCGATCCGGTGGCGGGCGTCGTTCTCTCTGACTCCTTCCCTGCGGCCAAGGCGGTCGCCGAGTGTCAGGTGGTCAACAGGCGGCGGGGAGGCGTGCCTATCCTTGCAAGGGGGGGAGGAGGCGGATAGTCGTCCTGTCGTTCCACTGCTCTTGGGCGGCCGTCTTGGTCGCGCTCGATGGTGAAGCGAGTCCGGCTGCGGCTGGCAGCCGGCTCATTGTCTCTTCTACCACGGACGCCACCAGTTGGCATCCGGGATGTCGCGCCTTGATCCTGGCGATGAGGCGGGTCACCGTTTTGCCGGTTGCGCGCTTCAGTACGGCAGCCGGCCTCTTGCTGCTCGGTGGCTAAGGGAGTCCTGGATTAGGGGGTATCCAGACAGCCAGACTATATACTTTGGCCGGACTGTTGGACTATGAAGATACAAGACTCAAGACTTCGTCCCATGTTCGGATGGGACTCTCCTTTGCGTGGAAGACAAGCTTGGCGATTCGGATGTTAGATCTCCTTCTTTGTAACCGAGTTTGTGTAACCCAAGCCCCCTCCGGTGTCTATATAAACCGGAGGGTTTAGTCCGTAGGACGAGGACAGTCATAATCATAGGCTAGCTCCTAGGGTTTAGCCTCTACTATCTCGTGGTAGATCAACTCCTGTAATACTCATATCATCAAGATCAATCAAGCAGGAAGTAGGGTATTACCTCCATCGAGAGGGCCCAAAACTGGGTAAAACATCCTGTCCCCTGCCTCCTGTTACCATTAGCCTTAGACACACAGTTCGGGACCCCCTATCCGAGATCCGCCGGTTTTGACACCGACATTGGTGCTTTCATTGAGAGTTCCTTTGTGTCGTCGCGGCAAGGCTCGATGGCCCCTTCAATCATCAACAACAACGTGGTCCAGGGTGAGACTTTTCTCCCCGGACAGATCTTCGTGTTCGGTGGCTTCGCACTGCGGGCCAATTCGCTTGGCCATCTGGAGCAGATCGACAGTTACGCCCCTGGCCATCAGGTCAGGTTCGGAAACTTGAACTACACGGCCGATATCCACAGAGACTTGATCTTCGATGGTTCAGGCCTACGCCAGGAGCGCCGAACAGTCACGACGAGCACGGCTTAGATCTGCTGTCAGACAATATTTGGGATATCGCACCCGCAGTAGCTCCGGACCTAAATCCGGGGCAGATCGCGTCATTCGAGGACGGGTGGATGGACCCCGCCCCGGAGGCCGCATACTCATTGGTGGTAGAGCCGAACACAGACTCCACCTCTAAGGAAGTCTGTGTCACCGGACCTCCGGACTTGTGTCCGGCTGTAGGTTCCAGACCATACGCACCCGGGCCCATCGAATCCGATTGGGCTCCGGTAATGGAGTTCACCACTGCGGATATCTTTCAGCACTCGCCCTTTGGCGACATGCTGAGTTCATTAAGGTCTCTCTCTTTGTCAGGAGACTCTTGGCCGAACTATGTCCGACCCGAGTGGGAAGCAGGCAACGAGGAAATTCGTTACCCACCCACCACCCACTTCATTGCCACTGTCGATGATTTGACCGACGTGCTTGACTTCGACTCCGAAGACATCGATGGTGTTGACAACGATGCAGGAGAAGAACAGGAACCACCGCCCATGGGGCGCTGGACAGCCACCTCCTCATATGATATATATATATATATGGTGGACACTCCCAAAGATACCAATGGCGATGAGGCAATATAGGATAACCCTTAGGGAAGAAATCAAAGCATGGGCGTCATCGGCGCCGCTCTAAGCCCCGCCTCAACAATACCAGCACAGCAGACGAAAACAATCCGGATGGTGCCGAAGATGAATACAATCCCGATCAGCCTGCCTTCGAGCAGGCTGGACAGGAAGACGGGCAGGTTAGCCCAGATGAACAGGCGACGGGCGGATACTTGGAGGAGGACAACTACATGCCTTCCTCCGAAGACGAGGTGAGCCTCGGCGACAATGAATTCGGCGTGCCTGAGGATCCCGTAGAGCAGGAGCGCTTCAAGCGCTGGCTTATGACCACTTCAAGAAGCCTGAAAAAGAAGCAGCAGCAGCTCCAAGCTGATCAAGATCTACTCATAGACAGACGGACTGAGGTCCTGGCAGCCAAGGAATATGGACTCGAGCGCCACACCCAAGGTTACCCAAAGCACAAGTTGCTACCTCAACTCGAGGAGGAGGTCCTAAAGCCCACACTACCAGCACAGGACGAGGCCGACAGGCCACCTCGTGGCCGGGATAAAAGGCGTATAAGCCCGAATACCAGCCCGCACCCCCACGCCAATACACTATAGCTCGGGGCAATAGGCAGGACCTCCGAGACATACTGGAAAACAAAGCAGGACGGCCAAGATCGATCTACGGATCGCGGGGGCGCGCCCCAACACATGACGATGATCGTCATGCCGGATACACTATCAACAAGTCCGGCCGGGCCGAACATAGCCGACCAGACTTATTTGAACTACGTAGTAACATAGCCCGGCATAGAGGCGCCGCACACCCCCTCTGCTTCACTGACGAAGTAATGGATCACGAATTCCCAGAAGGGTTTAAACCCGTAAACATCGAATCATACGACGGCACAACAGACCCCGTGGTATGGATTAAAGATTTCCTTCTCCACATTCACATGGCTCGCGGTGGCGATCTACATGCCATCAAGTGTCTTCCCCTTAAACTCAAAGGACCGGCCCAACACTAGCTGAATAGCCTGCCGGCAAATTCCATCGGCAGTTGAGAAAACCTGGAGGACGCGTTCCTCGACAACTTCCGAGGCACTTACGTGAGACCACCGGATGCTGATGACTTGAGTCACATTACCCAACAGCCCAGAGAGTCAGCCAGGAAATTCTGGACTTGGTTCCTAACTAAAAAGAACCAAATTGTCGACTGTCCGGACGCCGAAGCCTTGGCGGCCTTTAAGCATAATATCCACGACGAGTGGCTCGCCCGACACCTCGGCCAAGAAAAACCTAAGTCCATGGCGGCCCTCACGACACTCATGACCCGCTTTTGCGCGGGCGAGGGCAACTGGTTGGCTCGCAGTAGCACCATGCCAAGAAACTCCGGCACTTTAGATGTCCGCGACAGTAACGGCAAGCCACGGCGCAATAGATATAAGCGTCGGAACAATGGCGACAACACCGAAGACACGGCAGTCAATGCCAGATTCAGTGGCTCAAAGTCCGAACAACGGAAAAAGCCGTTCAAAAGAAACAATCCGGGATCGTCCAGTCTGGACTGCATACTTGATCGCTCGTGCCAAATTCACGGCACCCCTGATAAGCCAGCCAACCACACTAACAGAGATTGCTGGGTGTTCAAACAGGCCGGCAAGATAAATGCCAAAAACAAGGACAAGGGGCTGCACAGCGACGATGACAAAGAGCCCCGGCGTCCAAACACTGGGGGACAGAAGAAATTTCCTCCCCGGGTGAAAATGGTAAACATGATCTATGCCACCCACATTCCCAAACGGGAATGAAAGCGAGCACTAAGGGACGTCTATGCAATGGAGCCAGTCGCCCCAAAGTTCAACCCATGGTCGGCCTGTCCGATCACTTTTGATCGTAGGGACCACCCTACCAGCATCCGTCACAGCGGTTCAGCCGCATTGGTCCTTGACCCAATCATCGATGGATTCCACCTCACGCGAGTCCTTATGGATGGTGGCAGTAGCCTGAACCTGCTTTATCAAGACACAGTGCGCAAAATGGGCATCGATCCTTCAAGGATCAAACCCACCAAAACCACCTTTAAAGGTGTAATTCTAGGAGTAGAGGCCCGTTGTACGGGCTCCATAACACTGGAAGTGGTCTTTGGATCCCCGGATAACTTACGAAGCGAGGAGTTAATCTTTGATATCGTCCCTTTCCGTCGTGGCTATCATGCACTACTTGGACGAACCACATTCGCCCGATTCAATGCGGTACCACACTATGCATACCTCAAGCTCAAGATGCCAGGACCTCGCGGGGTTATAACAGTCAATGGAAACACAGACCGCTCTCTCCATACAGAAGAGCACACTGCAGCCCTCGCGGCAGAAGTACAAAACAGCCTTCTCCGGCAGACCGCCAATTCGGCGACAACGGTCCCGAACACCGTCAAGCGAGTCTGGAGTACTCTGCAACAGGATCGCCAGGCACGCCAAGAGTGCGACTAGCAGTCCGGCCTCCGCCCTAGCCCCATTCAGGCAGCATTTGTGCCGCGCGTACACAATTATGCACTCAAAATACCATGGGCATAGGCGAAGGCGCAACGGTGATGCGGTCCACAGTGCGGTTCAACCGCCACAAGACCCGCATACTTTAATAAACTTCTTTCTCTTTCAGGACCCTACTTTCAGGCAGCCCCTTCAGAGAACCGGATCATCGGACTTATCACAGGAGGGAAAACCAAGGAGGCAAAAGGTTTTGCGCACAAAGGGAATACCCAGGTGGTATCTGTCAATGATCATTATACCTATTTTACATACCCGCATGCGGCCCGCCCTTGGATAGGACATGTCAAATAGTCCTATTTGCTTCTGCTTAATGCATTAACTGTACACATGCGCTTGGACGTATTATTTAAATAACAACGGGAAATAATATATAGCGTCAGCTTATTATTCCTATCTTCACATTTTCCCAAAAAAATGTTTATTTAATATTGCATCTGTACACTTTGGTACGTTCAGTTTGCCAGGGGCTTCTTATGGTGCCCCATAATACGGCAAGATAAGTCTGAACACTTTCAAGAGTGCGGCACCCCGAACTTATAACATTATATGCATCAGCTCCGAATCAGGTCTTGGGTCAATAGTTGGGTTTGCCCGGCTCCCTTGTTTTGGTACCTTACGTTCCATTATATCGGCTAAGGTAGCGCAGGGAGAACTACTGCGATTGTGTCCCGGTTCTTCCGAACGAGCACCTCAGTAGAGAAAGCCGAAAACTAACTGTCATGATGCGGCGAGAGCTGGTCGCTGTTTGAGAGGTCTTAAATCCTTAAAGATTTTCTCCACTTCAGGCAAGGAATCGGCCTTGTCCGATTTAGGCGTGTATAGCGCCCCAATTCGGCTTTCCGAATTCTAGGGTCTTCACCGAAATTTAAAATTGTAGACTTCTATGGCTAAGTGAGAGTTATAAAGCCGCATAGTCCGATTGCCTTGTTCGCTGCGCCAAACACCTCCTTAAAGGACCAATTTTTTTTGGATAAAGAGTGTTTGGGTTTTCCACGAACACCCAAGTACTAGTTACGTGGGGGCGGAAGCCGACGACTGGCCTACTTTCAGAATTTTATAAACAGCCGCACAGAAGGTGATATTTTAAATCAACAAAGCGCCATATAGCGCAAACAAACTCGTTTTCATATTACAAAGACAACATGAGTACATTCACTCAAAGATTATGTCCTTGGTACATTCATCGGCCACGAGGCGAGCACCTTTCATAATGCCATCATAATATTTCTCGGGGTAGCGATGCGCCTTGCCCTCCGGCGGTCCATCCTTCACCAGCTTCTCTGCATCTAGCTTGGCCCAATGCATCTTCGCACAGGCAAAGGCCCCGCGGGCACCCTCAATACAAACGGATTGCTTGATAACTTCAAGCCACGGACAAGCATCTACCATCCGCTTTATAAGGCCGAAGTAGCTGTCGGGCAGGGGCTCACCAGGCCACATCCAGACTATGAAGTCCTTCATGGCCACTTCGGCCGCCCTGTGGAGTTCAACCAATTGCTTCAGTTGGTCACTCAGAGGCATTGGGTGTTTGGCTCCAGTATACTGGGACCAGAACAGCTTCTCCGTTGAGCTCCCCTCTTCAGCACAGTAGAACTCCGTGGCATCCGATATGCTGCATGGCAGATCTGCGAATGCCCCTGGAGAGCTCCGAATTCGGGTAAGTAAAAGAAATATCTCCTCCACATGCTTGCTTTGCATAATGAATGCCTTACCCGCCGCTATCTTCTTGGCCGCCTGGATTTCCTGTTGGGCCTTTTGGGCTTCAGCCTTGGAGTCTTTCACGCTCTGAAGGGCCTTTGCAATCTCAGACTCTTGCGTCTTGAAGTCACGCTCTAGGGACTCGAACTACTTGCCGAGCTCCTGGAGCTCTTGCTGTACCTCGCCACCCTAGCACCTTGCTTTTCACGCTCAATACGCTCCGTGGCTGCCTTGTCTTCGGCCTCGCATAGCGCTTTCTTTAGGGCCGCCACTCGGTCGTGGCCCCTATTAAAAAAAATCATGACGCTTTTTGTTAGCGTCACCAATTTTTTCTCCTATATATGACACATGGACGGGGTATCACTCACCTTTATTCTCTTCGAGCTGCCTCTTCGTGAGGCCGAGCTCCTCTTCGGCCTGCTTCAGGTCCCGTTCGAGTCCGGCGACCTCTGCTGTGCGGGCAGCAGTGGCAAGCAGCACCGCCTGCTTATTCACATAGACACATATTGCTATATTCCTGCGGTTTAGAGTTGACCCTCCGTTTGGCTTTTCTTTCCGAACACCAAACAGAGTATCAGGGGCTACTGTCTATTGGGTAATAATTTCTCACACTTTTGACTATTTACCTCAAAGCCTGTTAGGAGGCTGGTGCAGGCTTCGGTCAATCCGCTTTTGGCGGACCGAACCTTCTGAATCACCGTACTCATAAGAGTACGGTGCTCTTCATCAATGGAAGCGTCGCGAAGCACTTCCAGCAGACTATCCGATGCCTCCGACGCGACGGAGGTCATCGGCACAGCCGGCTCGCCCTCCCTAGCGAGGGGTTGCCTACCCGAATTCAGAACCTTTGGAGGTTTCAGTGCAGTGTCCGGCTGGGAGACCAACTTGCTGTGGCTCTCGTCAGCATAATCTATGGGGATCTTACCCCCCATGTGCCCGACGTCTGGAATTTCGCCTTGGGGCGTCTCCAGAACCGCCTCCCCCTGCTCTGGTACCCTTTGGGACAACACCTCTGTGTCATCCGCAGGCCGAGGGGAGGTGGCCGTCAGGAGCGAATTCATTGCTGAATCACTCAGAGACCCATCCGAAGAGGATACCTCGGGATGGGACCTGGCCGGACTGCATATGCGTGTTCGGCGTTATAACAAACTATGAAGTTAAGTCGCACTAAAAATATTACAGAGTGCAGATACTTACGATCTCGCCAGGGGCTTGCCCCTGGGCAGCCACTCCTCCTCGCTGTAAGCGGCCGTGGTGGAGTGAACCGGAAGGGGCGCCTTTCCCTTCTTTGGCGTCCTAGCCTCCCCCTGCGGGGCGGCTTTTCTTTTCTTCTCCTCCCCAATGCGGGTAGGGGGAATTTCTTCGTGTTTCCCCCCATCTCTACGGGAGGAATCTGCCTCGCCGTCCTCGGACGACGACTCTATTACGGCCTTGCGCCGGAGACCCTTCCTGGTCCTCGCGGCCGCCTTCTTAGACCCCTCGGCCTCCCCGGATGGGGCGGCCCTCTTCTTCTTCTCCTCCCCTTCATGGGAGGAGTGCGCCTCATCGCCTTCGGATGAGGCGTCCGGTGCGACCTTTGCTACGTCTTGAGCTTGCGTTGGTTTTCCTCGAAGAGGAGAGGGTGATGAAGCAAAGTATAGCGTAAGTATTTCCCTCAGTTTTGAGAACCAAGGAATCAATCTAGTAGGAGGCTCCTCAAAAGTCCCACGCACCTACACAAACAAACTGAGAACTCGCAAAAGGGGTTGTCAATCCCTTCACGGCCACTTGCGAAAGTGAGATCTAATAAAGATAGTATGATAAGATAAATATATTTTCGGTATTTTATAAGATAGATGCAAAAAGTAAAGATGCAAATAAAGTAGATTGAAAGCAAATATTATAAGAGATAGAGCCGGGGGCCATAGGTTTCACCAGAGGCTTCTCTCAAGATAGCATAAGTATTACGGTGGGTGAACAAATTACTGTCGAGCAATTGATAGAAAAGCACATAGTTATGAGATTATCTAGGCATGATCATGTATATAGGCATCACATCCATAACTTAGTAGACCGACTCCTGCCTGCATCTACTACTATTACTCCACACATCGACCGCTATCCAGCATGCATCTAGAGTATTAAGTTCATAAGAACGGAGCAACGCATTAAGCAAGATGACATGATGTAGAGGGATAAACACATGCAATATGATATAAACCCCATCTTGTTATCCTCGATGGCAACAATACAATACATGTCTTGCAACCCTTTCTGTCACTGGGTAAGAACACCGCAAGATTGAACCCAAAGCTAAGCACTTCTCCCATGGCAAGAAAGATCAATCTAGTAGGCCAAACCAAACCGATAATTCGAAGAGACTTGCAAAGATAACTCAATCATACATAAAAGAATTCAGAGAAGATTCAAATATTATTCATAGATAAACTTGATCATAAACCCACAATTCATCGGATCTCGACAAACACACCGCAAAAAGAGTTTACATCAAATAGATCTCCACAAGAGAGGGGGAGAACATTGTAGTGAGATCCAAAAAGAGAGAAGAAGCCATCTAGCTAATAACTATGGACTCGTAGGTCTGTGGTAAACTACTCACAACTCATCGGAGGGGCAAGGATGTTGATGTAGAGGCCCTCCGTGGTTGCTTCCCCCTCCGGCAGAGTGCCGGCAAGGGCTCCAAGATGGGATCTCGCGGATACAGAAGGTTACGGTGGTGGAAATTGTGTTTCGTGGTGCTCCTGGATGATAAAAAAGAAATTTTTGATGTGGAATGCTACCTAGCATATTTCTCAATGTAATTTTCTTTATTGTGGCATGAATGTTCAGATCCAAATGAATACAAAATAAAAGTTCATATTGACATAAGAAATAGTAATACTTCAAGCATACTAATCAAAGTAATCATGTCTTCTCAAAATAACATGGCTAAAGAAAGTTATCCCTACAAAATCATATAGTCTGGCTATGCTCTATCTTCATCACACAAAGTATTTAATCATGCACAACCCCGATGACAAGCCAAGCAATTGTTTCATACTTTAATAATCTCAAACTTTTTCAACTTTCACGCAATACATGAGCGTGAGCCATGGACATAGCACTATATGTGGAATAGAAGGGTGGTTGTGGAGAAGACAAAAAGGAGAAGATAGTCTCACATCAACTAGGCATATCAATGGGCTATGGAGATGCCTATTAATTATCAATGTGAGTGAGTAGGGATTGCCATGCAACGGATGCACTAGAGCTATAAATATATGAAAGCTCAATAAAAGAACTAAGTGGGGTGCATCCAACTTGCTTGCTCACGAAGACCTAGGGCACTTTGAGGAAGCCCATCATTGGAATATACAAGCCAAGTTCTATAATGAAAAATTCCCACTAGTATATGAAAGTGACAACATATGAGACTCTCTATCATGAAGATCATGGTGCTATTTTGAAGCACAAGTGTGGAAAAGGAGATAGTAGCATTGTCCCTTCTCTCTTTTTCTCTCATATTTATTTCTTTTTTTTTCTTTGGCCTTCCCTTTTTTTATTTTTGTCCTTTCTCTTTTTTTTCTTTTTTTTATTTCTATTTTTTTCTTTTTGTAAAGTCCGAAGTCTCATCCCGACTGGTGGGGGAATCATAGTCTTCATCATCCTTTCCTCACTAGGACAATGCTCTAATAATGAAGATCATCACCCTTTTATGGATTTACAACTCAAAGCTAGAACAAGATATGACTCTATATGAATGCCTCCGGCGGTGTATCGGGATATGCAACGAATCAAGAGCGACATGTATGAAAATTATGAAGGTGGCCTTGCCACAAATACAATGTCAACTACATGATCATGCAAAAAGCAATATGACAAAAGTAATGTGTGTCATATGAACGGAACGGTGGAAAGTTGCATGGCAATATATCTCGGAATGGCTATGGAAATGCCATAATAGGTAGGTATGGTGGCTGTTTTGAGGAAGGTAAATGGTGGGTGTGTGGTACCGGCGAAAGTTGCGCGGTACAAGAGAGGCTAGCAATGGTGGAAGGGTGAGAGAGTGTGTATAATCCATGGACTCAACATTAATCAAAAGAACTCATATACTTGTTGCAAAAATTTAGAAGTCATCAAAAACCAAAGTACTACGCGCATGCTCCTAGGGGGATAGATTTGTAGGAAAAGACCATCGCTCGTCCCCGACCGCCACTCATAAGGAAGACAATCAATAAATAAAATTGTGCTCCAACTTCATCACAAAGCGGTTCACCATACATGCATGCTACGGGAATCAAAAGCTTCAACACAAGCATTCTTTAAATTCATAATCACCCAACTAGCATGACTTTAATATCACTACCTTCATATCTCAAAACAATTATCAAGCATCAAATTTACCATAGCATCCAATTCACTTTCTATGATAGTTTTTATTATGCCCAACTTGGATGCTCATCATTCTAGGACCAACTTTATGATCATAGCAAATACCATGTTGTTCTAAAAGACTCTCAAAATGATATAAGTGAAGCATGAGAGACTAGCAATTTCTTCAAAATTAAGACACCACCATGCTCTAAAAGATATAAGTGAAGCACTAGAGCAAAAACTATCAAGCTCAAAAGATATAAGCGAAGCACATAGAGTATTCTAGCAAATTCTAATCAAATAGGCTTCTCCCAAAAGGTTTGTACAGCAAGCATGATTGTGGTAAACTAAAAAGCAAAGACTAATATAATACACGACGCTCCAAGCAAAACACATATCATGTGGCGAATAAAAATATAGCTCCAAGTAATGTTACTAATGAACGAAGACGAAAGAGGGGATGCCTTCCCGGGGCATCCCCAAGCTTAGGCTTTTGGCTATTCTTGAATATCTTGGGGTGCCATGGGCATCCCCAAGCTTAGGATATTGCCACCCTTTATTCCATAGTCCATAAAAGCTTTACCCAAAACTTGAAAACTTCACAACACAAAACTCAACATGAAATCTTATAAGCTCCGTTAGTGAAAGAAAACAAAACCACCACATAAGGTACTGCAATGAACTCATTCTTTATTTATATTGGTGTTAAACCTACTGTATTCCAACTTCTTTATGGTTTATAAACTAATTTACTAGCCATAGATGCATTGAAATAAGCAAACAACACACGAAAAACAGAATCTGTCAAAAACAGAACAGTCTGTAGCAATCTGTAACTAACGCAAACTTCTGGAACTCTAAAAATCCTACCAAAATAGGAAGTCCTGTACAATTTGTCTATTGAACAGGAGAAAAAAGAATCAATGCAAAATCACGTTCCTGTGATTTAACAAAATTATATTTGTGCGTGCAAAGTTTCTGTTTTTTAGCAGAATCAAATCAACTATCATCGTAGGTTATCCTATAGGTTCTACTTGGCACAAACACTAATTAAAGGATAAAAACACATCTATCCAGAAGGTAGATGCAAGATTTATTACTAAACAGGAGAAAAACAAAAAACATAAATAAAAATTGGGTTGCCTCCCAACTAGCGCTATCGTTTAACGCCCCTAGCTAGGCATAAAAACAAAGATAGATCTAACGAGTGCCATCTTTGGCACTAAATTCATCAATAGAGTGCTTGTGATCTCTAGGGATTTCTTCCCTTTTAGCATTGGCTAAACCTTTAGGCAAAAATTCAGGAAATTCATTCATAGCAAAAGGTTCCTTAACGATAGAGAGGTAATTGGGAAGAACACTTATGGATTTGAGATCCGCATCTTCCTTACTAGAAGATTCACCCTTATTTTTAGGAACATAAATAAACTTGGCAATTTTAGTAGGGGGTTTTGGATTGTTTTTTATGGGGTAAAATGCGGAACCCAAGTTTGTAATGATATCCTCAAGTTTATTGATTCTAGAAGAGTCTAGATCTATTTTTTCACTGACTATAGGTTCTTTTTCCTTAAGATTTTTCAAAGTAACTCCAACCCTAGATCCAAATTGAGTAATGTGATTATGAATCTTTTAATCCAAATTTTCAATCGATTCAACAGTGGCAAATTTATTTTCAATAATATCATGTCATTGCATCACATGTTCTAGAGTTAAAACCGTTCCATTAACCAAAAGAGGTGGTGGGCCAAACAAATCTAACATGGCATTATAGGCATCAAAAGTATGGCTACTCATGAAATCACCTCCGGTAGCAATGTCAAGAACACATCTATTCCAAGGAGTAATGCCTACATAAAAATTGCGGAGAAGAACGGAAGTAGCAAGCTTCCTAGTAGCTTTATATTGGGCATTGCAAATTCTATGCCAAGCATCTTTTAAACTTTCTCTCTCCCTTTGCTTAAAATTATGAATTTCTTGTTCGGGAGTAAGATTATGGATAGGAGGACTAGCCATGACGACAAGGTAAACGAAATAACACATGGGCAAACAGAAAAAAGCAAGCGAAAAGAGAGGAGGAGATTGGGAAAGAGAGGGCGAATAAAACGGCAAGGGTGAAGTGGGGTGATACGTCTCCAACGTATCTATAATTTTTGATTGCTCCATGCTACTTTATCTACTGTTTTGGACTATATTGGGCTTTATTTTCCACTTTTATATTACTTTTGGGACTAACCTATTAACCGGAGGCCCAGCCCAGAATTGTTGTTTTTTGCCTTTTTCAGTATTTCGAAGAAACAGAATATCAAACAGAGTCCAAACGGAATGAAACCTTCGGGATCATGATTTTCCAACCGAACGTGATCTAGGAGACTTGGACCCTACTCCAAGCAGTGTCCTAGGAGGTCACAAGGGTGGAGGGCGCGCCCCCCTGGGCGCGCCCCCTACCTCGTGGGCCCCTCGGAGCTCCACCGACGTACTCCTTCCTCCTATATATACCTACGTATCCCCGAACGATCAGAACAGGAGCCAAAAACCTAATTCCACCGCCGCAACCTTCTGTATCCACGAGATCCCATCTAGGGGCCTGTTCCGGAGCTCCGCCGGAGGGGGCATCCACCATGGAGGGCTTCTACATCATCACCATAGCCCCTCCGATGAAGTGTGAGTAGTTTACTTCAAACCTTCGGGTCCATAGCTAGTAGCTAGATGGCTTCTTCTCTCTTTTTGGATCTCAATACAATGTTCTCCCCCTCTCTCGTGGAGATCTATTCGATGTAATCTTCTTTTTGCAGTGTGTTTGTTGAGACCGATGAATTGTGGGTTTATGATCCAGTATTATCTATGGAAAATATTTGATTCTTCTCTGAATTCTTTTATGTATGATTGAGTTATCTTTGCAAGTCTCTTTGAATTATCCTTTTTGGTTTGGCCAACTAGATTGGTAGGTCTTGCAATGGGAGAAGTGCTTAGCTTTGGGTTCAATCTTGCAGTGTCCTTACCCAGTGACAGAAGGGGCAGCAAGGCACGTATTGTATAGTTGCCATCGAGGATAACAAGATGGTTTTTTTTATCATATTGCATGAATTTATCCCTCTACATCATGTCATCTTGCTTACGGCGTTACTCTGTTTTTAACTTAATTCTCTAGATGCATGCTGGATAGCGGTCGATGAGTGGAGTAATAGTAGTAGATGCAGAATCGTTTCGATCTACTTGTTTTGGACGTGATGCCTATACACATGATCATTGCCTAGATATACTCATAACTATGCTCAATTTTGTCAATTGCCCAACAGTAATTTGTTCACCCACCGTAGAATATCTATGCTCCTGAGAGAAGCCACTAGTGAAACCTATGGCCCCCGGGTCTATTCTCATCATATCAATCTATATCACTTTATTTAATTGCTTTGTTTTTACTTTGCCTTTACTTTTTACTTTGCATCTATCTATCAAAAATACCAAAAATATTATCTCTATCAGATCTCACTCTCGTAAGTGACCGTGAAGGGATTGATAACCCCTAAGCGTTGGTTGCGAGTTGCTATCGTTTTGTGTAGGTACGAGGGACTTGTGTGGTCTCCTACTGGATTGATACCTTGGTTCTCAAAAACTGATGGAAATACTTACGCTACTTTGCTGCATCATCCTCTCCTCTTAGGGGAAATCCAACACAGTGCTCAAGATGTAGCAGGACGAATTTCTGGCGCCGTTGCCAGGGAGGCTCACGCAAGCAAGTCAACCATACCAAGTACCCATCACAATCCCTATCTCTCGCACTATATTATTTGCCATTTGCCTCTCGTTTTCCTCTCCCCCACTTCACCCTTGCCGTTTTATTTGCCCTCTCTTTCCCAATTTTCTCCTCTCTTTCCCTTTTGCCTTTTCCCTTTGCCTTTCTGTTTGCTCGTGTGCTAGCTCGTTTGCTTGCTTGTCATCATGACTAGTTTCTTATCTTCTCCGTTATCTCCCGAGAATGAAGTCCTAAATTTTAAACAAAGGGAGGGAGAAAATCTAAAAGATGCTTGGTATAGAATTCTCAATGCTCAAAATAAATCTACCAGGAAGCAATCTACTTCAGTTCTTCTTCACAATTTTTACGTAGGTGCTAATCCTTGGTATAGATATATCCTTGATACCATTACCGGAGGGAATTTTTTGGGTAGCCATACTTTTGATTCTTATAATGCTTTAATAGATATATTTGGCTCACCACCTCTTTTGATTAATGGAAGTACGTTAACTTTGGAGCATGTTATGCAAAGACTTGAAATTATTGAGAATAAAGTTGCTACCCTTGAATCAATTGAAAATATTGATAAAAAGATCCACAATCAAATTAACCAATATGGATCTAAGGTAGGAATGACTTTGAAAAATATTAAAGAAAAAGATCCCATAGTCAATGAGAAAATAAATCTAGACTCCACAAGAATCGATAAACTTGAGGGTATCATTACCAACTTGGGAACCGCTTTTTCTTCCATGCAAAATACTCCAAGTTCATCTACTAAAAATACTAAGATCATTTATGTTCCTAAGAATAAGGGTGAATCATCTAGTAAGGAAACTGCGGATCTTAAATCTATAAGCGTTCATCCCAATTTTTTTCCATCATTAAGGAACCTTTTGCTATAGATGAATTTTTTGATCTTTTGCCTGAAAATTTGACAATTACTAGTAAGAAAGAAAATCTTAAAGGAGGTAGATGCCTCATTGAAGAATTGCCTACCAAAGATGGCAATACCTAGACCTATCCTTGCTATTATGCCTAGCTAGGGGCGTTAAACGATAGCGCTTGTTGGGAGGCAACCCAATTTTATTTTGTGTTTTTTGTTTCTGCTTCTGTTTAGGAATAAATAATCCATCTACCTTCTTTTTGAATGTGGTTTTATGTTTTAATTAGTGTTTGTGCCAAGTAGGACCTATAGGATAACCTACGATGATAGTTGATTTGATTCTGCTGAAAAACAGAAACTTTGCGCTCACGAATTTAGTTATGATAAATCACAGGAACGTGATTTTGCGTTGATTCTTTTTTATGCTGATCAACAAACAAATTTTCCAGGACTTCCTGTTTTGGTACAATTTTTAGAGTTCCAGAAGTTTGCGTTAGTTACATATTGCTACAGACTGTTCTGTTTTTGACAGATTCTGTTTTTCGTGTGTTGTTAGCTTATTTTGATGAATCTATGGCTAGTAAATTAGTTTATAATCCATAGAGAAGTTGGAATACAGTAGGTTTAACACCAATATAAATAAAGAATGAGTTAATTACAGTACCTTGAAGTAGTCTTTTGTTTTCTTTCTCTAACGGAGCTCACGAGATTTCTGTTGAGTTTTGTGTTGTGAAGTTTTCAAGTTTTGGGTGAATTCTTTTGATGGATTATGGAACAAGTAGTGGCAAGAGCCTAAGCTTGGGGATGCCCATGGCACCCCCAAGATAATCCAAAGACACCAAAAAGTCAAAGCTTGGGGATGCCCCGGAAGGCATCCCCTCTTTCGTCCACTTCCATCGGTAATTTACTTGGAGCTATATTTTTATTCACCAACATGATATGTGTTTTGCTTGGAGCGTCTTGTATTTTTTGTGTCTTTGCTTGTTAGTCTACCACAATCATCCTTGCTGTACACATCTTTTGAGAGAGCCATACATGAATTGGAATTTGTTAGAATAATCTATGTGCTTCACTTATATCTTTTGAGCTTGATAGTTTTGCTCATAGTGCTTCACTTATATCTTTTGAGCTTGATAATTTTTGCTCTAGTACTTCACTTAGATCTTTTAGAGCACGGTGGTGGATTTGTTTTAAAGAAACTATTGATCTCTCATGCTTCACTTAGATTATTCTAAGAGTCTTTAATATCATGGTAATTTGCTTAATGTTAATATACTTGGTGTTCAAGATATGTGAAACTTTCTTTTGAGTGCGTTGAATACTAAGATAAGTTTGATCCTTGATAATTGTTTTGAGATGTGGAGGTAATAATATCAAAGTCGTGCTAGTTGGGTGATTATGAATTTGAGAAATACTTGTGTTGAAGTTTGCAAGTCCCGTAGCATGCACGTATGGTTAAAGTTGTGTAACAAATTTGAAACATGAAGTGTACCTGGCTTGTGCATCCTTATGAGTGGCGGTCGGGGACGAGCGATGGTCGTTTCCTACCAATCTATCCCCCTAGGAGCATGCGCGTAGTATTTGAATTTTTGATGACTTCTAAATTTTTGCAATAAGTACATGAGTTCTTTTTACTAATGTTGAGTCCATGGATTATACGCACTCTCACCTTTCCACCTTTGCTAGCCTCTTCGGTACCGTGCATTGCCCTTTCTCACCTTGAGAATTGGTGCAAACTTCGCCAGTGCATCCAAACCCCGTGATACGATATACTCTATCACACATAAACCTCCTTATATCTTCCTCAAAACAGCCACCATACCTACCTATCATGGCATTTCCATAGCCATTCCGAGATATATTGCCATGCAACTTCCACCATCATCATCATGACATACATTACTTTTGTCATATTGCCATTGCATGATCTTGTAGTTGACATCGTATTTGTGGCAAAGCCACCATGCATTATTTTCCATCCATGTCACTCTTGATTCATTGCACCATCCCGGTACACCGCCGGAGGCATTAATATAGAGTCATATCTTGTTCTAAGTTTCGAGTTGTAATCCTTATGTTGTAATCAATAGAAGTGTGATGATCATCATTATTAGAGCATTGCCCAAAAAAAAGAGAAAGGCCAAAAAAAGGCCAAAAAAAGAAAAAGAAAAAGAAAAGGGCAATGCTACTATCTCTTTTTCCACACTTGTGCTTCAAAGTAGCACCTTGTTCTTCATGTAGTGAGTCTCATATATTGTGCTTCAAAGTAGCACCTTGTTCCTCATGTAGTGAGTCTCATAAGTTGTCTTTTTATACTAGTGGGAATTTTTCATTATATAACTTGGCTTGTATATTCCTACGATGGGCTTCCTCAAATGCCCTAGGTCTTCGTGAGCAAGCGAGTTGGATGCACACCCACTAGTTTTCTTTTGTTGAGCATTCATAGCTCTAGTGCATCCGTTGCATGGCAATCCCTACTCCTCATGTTGACATCAATTGATGTGCATCTCCATAGCCCGTTGATTAGCCTCGTCAATGTGAGACTTTTTTTTTGTCTTCTCCACACAATCCCCATCATCGTACTCTATTCCACCCATAGTGCTATATCCATGGCTCACGCTCATGTATTGCGTGAAAGTTGAAAAAGTTTGAGATTATTAAAGTATGAAATAATTGCTTGGCTTGTCATCGGGGGTATAGAAGTTGGGAGCATTTTTGTGTGACGAAAATGAAGCATAGCCTAACTATATGATTTTGTAGGGATGAACTTTCTTTTGCCATGTTATTTTGAGAAGACATGATTGCTTTGATTAGTATGCTTGAAGTATTATTTTTTTTGTGTCAATATGAACTTTTGTCTTGAATCTTTCGGATTTGAATATTCATATCACAATTAAGAAGATTTACATTGAAATTATGCCAAAGTATCACTCCGCATCAAGAATTCTTTTTTATCATTTACCTACTCGAGGACGAGCAGGAATTAAGCTTGGGGATGCCTGATACGTCTCCAACGTATCTATAATTTTTGATTGCTCCATGCTACTTTATCTACTATTTTGGACTATATTGGGCTTTATTTTCCACTTTTATATTACTTTTGGGACTAACCTATTAACCGGAGGCCCAGCCCAGAATTGTTGTTTTTTGCCTTTTTTAGTATTTCGAAGAAATAGAATATCAAACGGAGTCCAAACGGAATGAAACCTTCGGGATCGTGATTTTCCAACCGAACATGATCCAGGAGACTTGGACCCTACTCCAAGTAGTGTCCGAGGAGGTCACGAGGGTGGAGGGCGCGCCCCCCTACCTCGTGGGCCCCTCAGAGCTCCACCGACGTACTCCTTCCTCCTATATATACCTACGTATCCCCGAACGATCAGAACAGGAGCCAAAAACCTAATTCCACCACCGCAACCTTCTGTATCCACGAGATCCCATCTTGGGGCCTGTTCCGGAGCTCCGCCGGAGGGGGCATCCACCATGGAGGGCTTCTACATCATCACCATAGCCCCTCCGATGAAGTGTGAGTAGTTTACTTCAGACCTTCGGGTCCATAGCTAGTAGCTAGATGGCTTCTTCTCTCTTTTTGGATCTCACTACAATGTTCTCCCCCTCTCTCGTGGAGATCTATTCGATGTAATCTTCTTTTTGCGGTGTGTTTGTTGAGACCGATGAATTGTGGGTTTATGATCCAGTATTATCTATGGAAAATATTTGATTCTTCTCTGAATTCTTTTATGTATGATTGAGTTATCTTTGCAAGTCTCTTCGAATTATCCTTTTTGGTTTGGCCAACTAGATTGGTAGTTCTTGCAATGGGAGAAGTGCTTAGCTTTGGGTTCAATCTTGCAGTGTCCTTACCCAGTGACAGAAGGGGCAGCAAGGCACGTATTGTATTGTTGCCATCGAGGATAACAAGATGGGTTTTTTATCATATTGCATGAATTTATCCCTCTACATCATGTCATCTTTCTTACGGCGTTACTCTGTTTTTAACTTAATACTCTAGATGCATGCTGGATAGCGGTCGATGAGTGGAGTAATAGTAGTAGATGCAGAATCGTTTCGATCTACTTGTTTTGGACGTGATGCCTATACACATGATCATTGCCTAGATTGACTCATAACTATGCTCAATTCTGTCAATTGCCCAATAGTAATTTGTTCACCCACCATAGAATATCTATGCTCCTGAGAGAAGCCACTAGTGAAACCTATGGCCCCCAGGTCTATTCTCATCATATCAATCTATATCACTTTATTTACTTGCTTTGTTTTTACTTTGCCTTTACTTTTTTACTTTGCATCTATCTATCAAAAATACCAAAAATATTATCGCTATCAGATCTCACTCTCGTAAGTGACCGTGAAGGGATTGACAACCCCTAAGCGTTGGTTGCGAGTTGCTATCGTTTTGTGTAGGTACGAGGGACTTGTGTGTGGTCTCCTACTGGATTGATACCTTGGTTCTCAAAAACTGAGGGAAATACTTACGCTACTTTGCTGCATCATCCTCTCCTCTTCGGGGAAATCCAACGCAGTGCTCAAGAGGTAGCATGGGGGATAGGAAAACGAGAGGCAAATGGCAAATAATGTAAATGCGAGGGAGATGGGTTTGCGATGGGTACTTGGTATGTCTTGACTTGAGCGAAGACCTCCCCGGCAACGGTGCCATAAATCCTTCTTGCTACGTCCTGAGCTTGCGTTGGTTTTCCTCAAAGAGGAGAGGGTGATGCAGCAAAGTGTAGCGTAAGTATTTCCCATCAAATTTGAGAACCAAGCTATCAATCCAGTATGAGGCTCCTCAAAAGTCCCACGCACCTACACAAACAAACTGAGAACTCGCAACCAATGCAATAAAGGGGTTGTCAATCCCTTCACGGCCACTTGCGAAAGTGAGATCTAATAAAGATAGTATGATAAGATAAATATATTTTTGGTATTTTATAAGATAGATGCAAAAAGTAAAGATGCAAATAAAGTAGATTGAAAGCAAATATGATAATAGATAGACCCGAGGGGCATAGGTTTCACTAGAGGCTTCTCTCAAGATAGCATAAGTATTACGGTGGGTGAACAAATTACTGTCGAGCAATTGATAGAAAAGCGCATAGTTATGAGATTATCTAGGCATGATCACGTATATAGGCATCACATCCATAACTTAGTAGACCGACTCCTGCCTGCATCTACTACTATTACTCCACACATCGACCGCTATCCAGCATGCATCTAGAGTAATAAGTTCATAAGAACGGAGCAATGCATTAAGCAAGATGACATGATGTAGAGGGATAAACACATGCAATATGATATAAACCCCATCTTGTTATCCTCGATGGCAACAATACAATATGTGTCTTGCAAGATTGAACCCAAAGCTAAGCACTTCTCCCATGGCAAGAAAGATCAATCTAGTAGGCCAAACCAAACCGATAATTCAAAGAGACTTGCAAAGATAACTCAATCATACATAAAAGAATTCAGAGAAGATTCAAATATTATTCATAGATAAACTTGATCATGAACCCACAATTCATCGGATCTCAACAAACACACCACAGAAAGAGTTTACATCGAATAGATCTCCACAATAGAGGGGGAGAACATTGTATTGAGATCCAAAAAGAGAGAAGAAGCCATCTAGCTAATAACTATGGACCCGTAGGTCTATGGTAAAATACTCACAACCCATCGGAGGGGCAAGGATGTTGATGTAGAGGCCCTCTATGGTTGCTCCCCCTTCGGCAGAGTGCCGGCAAGGGCTCCAAGATGGGATCTCGCGGATACAGAAGGTTACGGCGGTGGAAATTGTGTTTCGTGGTTCTCCTGGATGTTTTTGGGGTACGTAGGTATATATAGGAGGAAGAAGTACGTCGGTGGATGCCCGAGGGGCCCACAAGACAGGGGGCGCCCTCCTATCTCGTGGGGCCCTCGGAGCTTTCTTGACTTGCACTCCAGGCTCCCCTGATCAGATTTGTTCCAAAAATAACGCTCCCGAAGGTTTCATTCCGTTTGGACTCCGTTTGATATTCCTTTTCTTCGAAATACTGAAATAGGCACAAAAAACAGCAATATGGGTTGGGCCTCCGGTTAGTAGGTTAGTCCCAAAAATGATATAAATGTGTAAAATAAAGCCTATAAACATCCAAAAGGGGTAATATAATAGCATGGAACAATCAAAAATTATAGATACGTTGGAGACGTATCAACCTTGCGCCGGAGACCCTTCCTGGTCCCCGTGGCCTTCTTTTCGGCCTTCTTTTCCGGCGCCTTGTAAGGCGCCGAAACTAGCATCTCCGTCAGGAGTGCGGTCGCTGGATCTTCCGACAGCGGAGCGGGATAGTCGATCCGCTTCACCGTCACCATGTAATCCTGATTAGATAAACATGGTGACTTAAAATCCTCCCATGAATATGCTGGGAAAGGTACATCTAGTGATGATCAGAAAACTTACCTAATTGGCAAGCCGCGTGGCGCAGAGTCCGCGGTCCTCGGATGTGGGAGGAGGCACTTCGGTGGCCTTGAACAGCACCTTCCAGACGTCCTTATGCGTCGTACCGAAAAGCTCTTGCAGCGTCTAGTGTTCGGCCGGATCGAACTCCCACAGATTGAATGCCCGTCTTTGGCACGGAAGGATTCGGCGGGAGAGCATAATCTGAACCACGTTGACAAGCTTGATCTTCTTGTCCATCCTGTTTTTAATGCAGTTCTGAAGTCGTGTCAGCTCTGCGAGTTCGCCCCAGGCCAGGCCCTTCTTTTCCCAGGAGGTGAGCCGCATGGGGATTCCGGATCGGAATTCGGGGGCCACCGCCCAGTTGGCGTCGCGCGGCTCAGTGATGTAGAACCACCCCGATTGCCACCCTTTCACGGTCTCCACAAAGGAGCCGTCAAGCCAGTTAACATTGGGCATCCTGCCCACCATGGTGCCTCTGCACTCCGCTTGCTGGCCGCTCACGATCTTCGGCTTCATGCAGAAGATTCATAGCCATAGGCCGAAGTGGGGCTTGATGCGGAGGAAGGCCTCGCACGCGAGATAAACGCCAAGATGTTGAGGACGAAATTTGGGGCTAGATCATGGAAGTCCAGCCCATAGTAAAACATGAACCCACAGACAAAGGGATGAAGTGGAAATCCTAGTCCGCGGACGAAATGAGAGAGGAACACTACTCTTTCCCAAGACTTTGGAGTGGGGGTGATCTGTCCCTCCGCCGGAAGCCTGTGCGCGATGTTTGCGGCCAGGTATCCGGCCGCCCGAAGCTTGGTAATGTCCTCCTCCGTGCCATCCACTTGCCTCCCGATCCGGACATGTTGCGAATGGTCCTACAGAGAAGGTGAGAACTTGGGCGCTGGGGCTCAAGAGCGCGAGAATGGATGAGCAAAGGAGGAAGAAGGCGTGGGTAAAAATGGGAGATCCTTATCCCTTTATAGAGGTGGTGAAAACGGTGCGCCTCCCCGCTTGCCTGATGAAATCGCTTATTTTCCAAGCGCCACGTTAACATCACGGTTGGGTTACCCGTACCCGTATTAATGAGGATCCCGTGATAAGGGGACATGATCTCTGCTTCAGCAAGACGTGACGAGGAAACCGCCTCGCAATGTGTGTGGTGGCTGGTTGTGGGAAAACGGTTCAAATAATGACTCGGCCATGGTGTGATGTCACGTTATCTAAAGTTGTCAGCAGATTATATTTGTGGAATATTCTTCTCTCTACAGTGGTATGTAAAAATTGTCTTGCAGAGCCGGACACGATTTAAGTGTTCGAGATTTACTTTCGAGTATTCGGAGATGGAACCCGCCTTGCAATGCCGAAGACAATCTGTGCGCCGGACTCATCGTCATTGAAGACTGGTTCAGGGGCTACTGAGGGAGTCCTGGGTTAGGGGGTATCCGGACAGCCAGACTATATACTTTGGCCGGACTGTTGGACTATGAAGATACAAGACTCAAGACTTCGTCCCGTGTCCGGATGGGACTCTCCTTTGCGTGGAAGACAAGCTTGGCGATTCGGATGTTAGATCTCCTTCTTTGTAACTGACTCTGTGTAACCCTAGCCCCCTCCGGTGTCTATATAAACCGGAGGGTTTAGTCCATAGGACGAGGACAATCATAATCATAGGCTAGCTCCTAGGGTTTAGCCTCTACGATCTCGTGGTAGATCAACTCCTGTAATACTCATATCATCAAGATCAATCAAGCAGGAAATAGGGTATTACCTCCATCGAGAGGGCCCGAACCTGGGTAAAACATCGTGTCCCCTGCCTCCTGTTACCATTAGCCTTAGACGCACAGTTCGGGACCCCCTACCTGAGATCCGCCGGTTTTGACACCGACAACGGTCGCGTCAAGGAGCTGCTGGATGCGCTCCGTCATGTGGTGACGCTCGTCGCCCTCGAGCTTGTCTAGCTTGTCTGCTGCCGCCTAGGTAGCTCGTATGTTCTCTACAGGCATGGCGTAGACGTGACGATCTGTCCCGAACATGCTGGAAATGGTCGTGTCGCGCTGTCGGATCACACTGATGCGGCTAGGCCTACCAGGAGTCGGCGTTCCGCTGACGGCACGGTCCATCTCACGCTGGTAGGCCTCCGAAAGGCATCTCATGTTGGCCAGCCTGTTGCCGCTTTCGACGAGCTGGACGCGGCGTGCTTCCAGCGTCTCGACGTCGGCGTCTTCTGGGATGGGTGTAAACAGGTCTTGCAATGCCGCCTCGAGGGGATCTCGAGCACCTCCGCTTGAATGCTCGTTGTGGCTAATGACAAGCACCTCTATGACGGTGCTCCCGCCGTTGTGCTCGCGTGGAGGCAGCTTGTCTTAGACCACCACGTTGGTGGGGAACGCGTCGAGTGACGCCGTGTCGGAGTCGACAAGCATCGGGTCAATGGAGCCAACCGACTCCAAGTCCATAGCAGGCTCGCTGATGACGTGGAGCTGGTCGAGGAGGCTGACGAGGCGGCTCTTGGGGAAATCTGTGCCCGTGTCAGGTGCGGGCTCGTCGGAGAGGCGAATCTCGCAAACAAGATCGATGAGGTAGCTCACCGTGCAGACGACCTCCGCGCCATGCAGCGCGTCAGTGCAGATGCCGTCGGGTGTGCCGGATTGGCTGCACTCGCCAGGAAGGAACAAGGTTCCCATCCAGAACAGGTCTCCAGACGATGGTGCACCTCGCCCCATGGTGGGCGCCAAATGTCGGGGATTGGGTGCGACATATGCCAAAGGATGGCTTATCATGGTGGGAGCGAGTAGAACGGCACCGGTGCCTGGAAGCGAGATGAGGCGTAGACACGAACGTTGGCGCACTTTACCCAGGTTCGGGGCTCTCCTTGGAGATAACACCCCTAGTCCTACTCTGCGGAGTCTCCGCATGATCACTAAGGCACTAGTGAGTACAAAATGTGCTCCTCGAGATGTATGCTAGAGGTAGAAGAAGGCAAGGCTTGCTCCCTTCTCCCTCTATGTATGAGTCTAGTTCTAACAGGTTGGGAACCCTTTGCATGGGTGCCCTGGGGGGTTTATATAGGCCTACCCCCCAGGGGTACAATGGTAATCTAGCCAGGTGTACGACCCGGCTATCAGTGTCTCCGGTCGCCGGCTTCTCCGCCGGCTGCTGGGGCCCGCCACCTGGTGGGCCCCGCCGACTGGTCTGGTACGGAGCCGACAGGCCGCCTCCGCCGCTCGCGGGTCTGGTCGGCGGCTGATTACTGTAGCCGCAATGCTAATGACGCATGCTTGGTCGGGGAGGAGCGTGGCTATAGTCCCGCCGTCTGGTGGGAGAACACTGTAGCCTCACCATGTCTCGTCTGGTTAATGGCGCACGAGCCTCGAGGGAGGAGCTGGCTGCCTGCTAGAAGCCGAACCCCCTTGGGTCTGACTGGTCAGGCTACGCCGCCTTCCGGGCTCTAGCTGTCTGGTAGGGCCTGCCGCCTACAAGCCATACCAATAGGTTGTCGTGGGAGCAGGCCCCGCCTGGCAGGAGTGACGTCAAGGGTGGAGTGGCAACAGTGCTGTGTCGTGCGGAGATCTCTGCCTGTACGGGGCACTATGGCCGCGCCAAGCCCTAGATATGGGGGTGATGGGCTACACTATAGCCTCACCCTGTCTTGTCTTCTTAATGGGGGGGCGCAGATTCTGAGGGCGTCGTGGGCCACCTGCTAGGAGCCGGCCTCTCTGGAGGCCGCCTGCTAGGAGTCGGCCCGTCTTGGTGCCGTCTTCTAGTACTTGGTCATCTTCTAGCAGCCGGCCGTTTGAGCCAGCCGGCCACCAGAAGGCGGCGCTTCATTTTGGAGGCTCGTGGGGTGCCGCCGGCCCAATGTCTTGAAAGGTTCAGGGACTCGGGTTAGGCTACCCGTGGCCCATTACTCCGACAACTGGAGAGTCAAGACGAAAACTTGTGCCAACCCCTATGCATGAGTTCACAAGGTGAACCCGCAAGTTGTCACCAAAACATACATCAAGTAGATCACGTGAATATCCCATTGTCACCACAGATAAGCACGGCAAGACATACATCAAGTGTTCTCAAATCCTTAAAGACTCAATCTGATAAGACAACTTCAAGGGGAAAACTCAATTCATCACAAGAGAGTAGAGGGGGAGAAACATCATAAGATCCAACTATAATGCAAAGCTCGCGATACATCAAGATCGTATCACCTCAAGAACACGAGAGAGAGAGAGAGAGAGAGATCAAACACATAGCTACTGGTACATACCCTTAGCCCCGAGGGTGAACTACTCCCTCCCCGTCATGGAGAGCGCCGGGATGATGAAGATGCCCATCGGCGTGGGATCCCCCCTCCGGCAGGGTGCCGGAACAGGGTCCTGATTGGTTTTTGGTGGCTACATAGGCTTGCGGCGGTGAAACTCCCGATCTATTGTGTTCCTCGATGTTTTTAGGGTATATGGACATATATAGGCGAAAGAAGTCGGTCAGGGGAGCCACGAGGGGCCCACAAGAGTGGGGGGGCGCCCAGGGAGGTAGGGCGTGCCTCCCTGCCTCGTGGCTTCCTCGTTGCTTCCCTGACGTATACTCCAAGTCTCCTGGATTGCTTCCGTTCCAAAAATAACTCTCCTGAAGGTTTCATTCCGTTTGGACTCCGTTTGATATTCCTTTTCTTCGAAACACTGAAATAGGCAAAAAAAACAGCGATTCGGGCTGAGCCTCCGGTTAGTAGGTTAGTCCCAAAACTGATATAAAAGTGTAAAGTAAAGCCCATAAACATCCAAAACAGGTAATATAATAGCATGGAGCAATAAAAAATTATAGATACATTGGAGACGTATCAGTTGCTTGTTGGTATGCTTGAGTATTAAAGTCTTCATGTCAAAACTAGACTATTGCTTATAAAAGTCCATATGTCCATGATGTAAGAAAAGAAATGTGATGAACATGTTAGGCAGCATTCCACATCAAAAAATTTGTTTTTATCATTTACCTACTCGAGGATGAGCAGGAATTAAGCTTGGGGATGCTGATACGTCTCCAACGTATCTATAATTTTTTATTGTTCCATGTTGTTATATTATCATTCTTGGATGTTTTACGATCATTTTATAGTCATTTTATATCATTTTTTGGTACTAACCTATTGACATAGTGCCCGGTGGCAGTTGCTCACAGGAAATCAATATCAAACGGAGTCCAAACGCAACGAAACTCCTGGAGGATTTTTTTGGGCCAGAAGAAAGACAATGGGCCAAGAAAGCATATGGGGGCTGCTCGAGGGGAGCAGCACCCACCAGGGCGCACCAGAAGGCCCAGGTGCGCCCTAGTGGGTGCTGCCCACCTTGGGTGCCCCCTGAACCGCCTCTTCGCTCTATAAATACCACAATATTCTAGAAACCCTAGATGAGTCGATGAAAATCAATTCTAGCCGCCGCAGAGTCCAGAACCACCAGATCCAATCTAGACATCGTCATGGAGGGGTTCACCTCTTCCATTGGTGCCTCTCCTATGATGCGTGAGTAGTTCTTTGTAGATCTACGGCTCCATAGTTAGTAGCTAGATGGCTTCCTCTCTCATTCTTGATTATCAATACAATGGTCTCTTGGAGATCCATATGATGTAAGTCTTTTTGTGGTGTGTTTGTTGGGATCTGATGAACTTTGAGTTTATGATCAGATCTATGTTTTTATCCAAGAAAGTTATTCGAGTCTTCATTGATCTCTTATATGCATGATTGCTTATAGCCTTGTATTTCTTCTTCGATATTTGGGTTTTGTTTGGCGAACTTGATCTATTTATCTTGCAATGGGAAGAGGTGCTTTGTAGTGGGTTCGATCTTACGGTGCTTGATCCTAGTGACAGAAGGGGAACCGACATGTATGTATAGTTGCTACTAAGGATAACAAGATGAGATCTATATCTCCACAATAGATAAATGGATCTCGTCTACATCACGTCATTGTTCCTATTGCATTACTCTGTTTTCTCATGAACTTAATACACTATATGCATGCTGGATAGCGGTCGATGTGTGGAGTAATAGTAGTAGATGCAGGCAGGAGTCGGTCTACTAATCTTGGACGTGATGCCTATATAATGATCATTGCCTGGATATCGTCATGATTATTTGAAGTTCTATCCCCAACAATAATTGTTTTTTCACGGTTTGTTATTTTTCTCGAGAGAAGCCACTAGTGAAACCTATGGCCCTGGGTCTCTTTTCATCATATTTGGCTTTGCGATCTATTTTCTCTTGCATTTATTTTCAGATCTATTAAACCAAAAATACAAAAATACCTTGCTGCAATTTATTTGTTCCACAATCTATTTATCCTATCTACCACTTTTACCTCACGTTATTTGCCTATCTTGAGGCGTCGTACCCGGAAGGGATTGCCAACCCCTTTAACACGCCGGGTTGCGAGTATTTGTATTTGTGTGCAGGTGTTGTTTACGTGGTGTGAGGAGGTTCCCCTACTGGCTCGATAACCTTGGTCTCATCACTGAGGGAAATACCTACCGTCGCTATACTGCATCATCCTTTCCTCTTTGGGGAAATACCGACGTAGTTCTAGCAGACATTAATTGCCTAGGGACAAATAACTTTCTCATGACAAAAGGCTCTCTACTAAAACTACCTTAGTTGTGTCTTCATCTAAACATCCCCTACTTTTTATTTATGCGCTCTTTATTATCTTGCAAACCTATCCTATCACACCTACAAAGTACTTCTAGTTTCATACTTGTTCTAGGTAAAGCAAACATTCAGCATGCGTAGAGTTTTATCGGTGGTCGATAGTACTTGAGGGAATATCTGTTCTACCTTTAGCTCCTCATTGGGTTCGACACGCTTACTTATTGAAATAGGCTACAACTGATCCCCTATACTTGTGGGTTATCACTCAGTTAAAGTAGCTCGACAATGATGTAGCCGATCATGCTAGGAATGCCATGATGGAGTATCGAGTACTGAATCACATTGTACATTCGAGTCACTTGTTAGAGTTCTCGAGTGACGAACAATGCAAACCTATGGAGTGACTAAAATGGTGAGAAGTATTAATCCAACAAGAATTCATAAGAGCTAATGCAATGGCACGATATCCTTGAGATTACGGAGGGAAATACTTGAACATAGAACAAAATGTAAGCTAAACTAGATCGTTGATCTGCGGATGACAGGTGCTTTAACCTTGTCAAAAAAATAGACGAGGCACTGAAATGGAGTTATCAAATGAGTTCAACATGGTCAGAACCATATCTGCATGGAATCAAGTTAAGGATACCGGAAGAATTATACAAATGAATAAATATTTTGCAAGAAGCTTCCATGATAAGATCCAAATCGTGTCCATGTGAATGAACACAAAGATTCAAGGTCAACTCCCACTTCTTCAATGCCTAACCTTTCATTCACTTCTCATCTTCAAAGAAGTTGTAGAGTTGAAAATTTATCTGATGAAGCGATAGCAGAGTAGAACCCGCATAGCTTTCGGGTTCACATAGATTAGGGAAGGCATAGGTTCAACCCATCGGGGCATCTTGGGAACATATACCACGAACTTTAGGAGTAATCGACACAAGCTCGAAAGCAGAGCATAGTTGACAAAAGCAGAGGATACAATTTACCAAAGGCATTGTGTATCAGGGGAAGAACTCACAAGGTTATTGAATATGAAGGGCACTGTCAGATAATAATCGGACAAAGGATCAGGTGGTCCACAAAGGGTCTGATGTGAGTATTGGTACTGACCCAAAAGAATGCAAGTGCATCGGTTTCTAGAAACATCTAAATAATTGGAAGTTTAAATACAAAGGAATTATGATTTCCAACCGGGGGATTAGAATTAGACACTTTGATCAAAAGAGGAGTAAGTTGAATAGAATTATGGGCAACCAATCAAGGATTGATTTACTGAGAACCAGCTCATGTCTGGAATGACGTTTGAGCCAGAAGGACGAATTCTAGTTTCAATTGATGATTGCAAGTATTCACATACATATTGAACCATTAGGCTCAAAATGGCAATGACAAGGGATGTCAACGAATATTACTAGACATATGGAATTAACCACAATGCAAGCAGGCAAGAATTTCAAGAGCAATAGGCTACTGAAGATTTTTGGAAGATCAAATAGCATTTCGAAGAATTTTGTGAAACACATGAATAGCTGGGTATGAACTAATCCCCGATAAGTGTGAGGAATTATTCGTATGTGTATCCATGCGGAAAGGAGCTGGAAGGCAGTAGACACAAAGGATCCTCGGAATATTGGACAGTATTTCGGGGTATCTTGTAATAACAAAAGCAACAAGGAATGAGTGTATGAATGGCAGGCGTATGTAGTTATCCATAGGGGTTTGACAGTGGAAGGGAATCGCAAAAGCGATGAGCACAAGTTCTCATGAGAACATCAGAGAGTATCTTCGGAGTCTTCTGGTGAATCAAGAGAGTATTGGGAACAAATGGATCTCAGAGTGAACTCATCGCGTGAACCTAGAGTTAGAGTTAGCAAAAAAAAATAACCCAACGAGAAGAGAGATCAGAATCCCAGAGTAATGGAGCGGAATAAAAGATCCTAATCTCACCCATAGGTGACGTGGGCCCGTAAGGCACACAACACAGTTAGTAAAATAGTTTTTCTTTCAACTCTAAACTCAACATCGACCAAGGAGTGTGGAAAGGGTTCCTACAGACAGTCGGCTCTGATACCAACTTGTGATGCTCCCGATCTATAATCGTGCACTAATCATACACTCACTGCACGATCACGAACGATGACTCATGTCAATATCACAACACAACTCTATGGCACAAATTAAACACAAATCTTTATATTACAAGCAGGGCCACGAGGACCCAAAATACACAACTCATCAAAGCAAATAGTATCTAAGTACATACGTAGTTAGAAAAGTTTGCCTTAAGAAGGCCGAGCAAAACAACAACACTAGATCAAATGGCAATGCCTCCTGCCTGGGATCTCGGGACTACTCTTGGTCATCGGTCTCCACGTAGTAGGCTCCGTCAGGGTAACCTGCATCTGCATTGCCACTAGCTATTGCAGCAACCGGGTCAAATGAAAAGGGTAGCAAATCAATCGTGACTACTCATCCAAAGTACTCGCAAGAGTTATATCAGATCTATACTAGATATGCATCGGTATCAAAGGATTGGGGTAGTATCTGTGGACTAAACTGCAGAAATGCCAGAATAAGAGGGGGAAGCTCAACCTATCGAAGACTACATCTTCTTGCAGCCATCATCTTGCAGTAGTAGAAGAGAGGAGCAATATACAGTATCATCTTGTACATGCATATAGCAATAATCCTGCCTAAAGATCCTTTCCTCGTCTTCCTAGGGGAAAGCAATCTCTGGGGGTACATGTCTCTTATCTGGGTGTGTTCTATCAAGTATCCGGTTTTAGTTGTAAGAGACCGGGATACAACTCAAAGTCATCTTGTTACCGTGGACACGGATATCTGAATAGATTACTTCCCTGTGGGGGTGCACCACATTACTCGATACGCTTGATTACCTCTAGCCAGACACGCTTTTCCGGGTAATGCCTGACCTCGGATAATCGACATGCCGTAGTCCTACCTAGGCTCTCTAGAGAGGTCAGCATGCCAGTCTACATCCTAAGTGCGAAGGGGCCATGGGCCAATCGTCCTAAGCACTCCTGCGTGTTGTGCGACTAGCCGGGGACTTATCCTGGCTACCTCCATATACAAAGCAGGCGCTTACAGATCACCCCAACAATCAGCCCGCCTCTTTGAACTGCAACATCTATAGAGCTTTTGGGAGAAATCATACGACGTCGAGGGTCCCCCATAAACCATTATCCCGTGGGACGGTTAGTGCGTATATGCCAATGGCAGTCTCAAATCAAATATACCGAACTCGTTAAGCGTGTTATTAAGAAGTAAGTGATGACCCACAAGTGTAGGGGATCAATCGTAGTCCTTTCGATAAGTAAGAGTGTCGAACCCAACGAGGAGCAGAAGGAAATGATAAGCGGTTTTCAGTAAGGTTTTCTCTACAAGCACTGAAATTGTAGGTGATAGATAGTTTTGTGATAAGATAAATGGTAATGAGTAACAAGTAAATAAAGTAGATAAAGTGCAGCAAGGTGGCCCAATCCTTTATGTAGCAAAGGATAAGCCTGGACAATTTCTAATAATGAGAAAGGAGCTCCCGAGGACACATGGGAATTATCGTAAAGCTAGTTTTCATCACGTTCATATGATTCGCGTTCGGTACTTTGATAATTGGATATGTGGGTGGACCGGTGCTTGGGTACTGCCCTTACTTGGACAAGCATCCCACTTATGATTAACCCCTATTGCAAGTGTCCGCAACTACAAAAGAAGTATTAAGGTAAACCTAACCACATCATTAAACATATGGATCCATATCAGCCCCTAACGAAGCAACGCATAAACTAGGGTTTAAGCTTCTGTCACTCTAGCAACCCATCATCTACTTATTACTTCCCCATGCCTTCCTCTAGGCCCAAATAATGGTGAAGTGTCATGTAGTCGACGTTCACATGACACCACTAGAGGAAAAGACAACATACATCTCATCAAAATATCAAACGAATACCAAATTCACATGACTACCAATAGCAAGACTTCACCCATGTCCTCGGGAACAAACGTAACTACTCACAAAGCATATTCGTGTTCATAATCAGAGGAGTAATAATATGCATAAAGGATCTGAACATATGATCTTCCACCAAGTAAACCAATTAGCATCAACTACAAGGAGTAATCAACACTACTAGCAACCCACAGGTACCAATTCGTGGTTTTGATACAAGATTGGATATAAGAGATGAACTAGGGTTTTGAGAGGAGATGGTGCTGGTGAAGATGTTGATGGAGATTGACCCCCTCCCGATGAGAGGATTGTTGGTAATGACGTTGGTGATGATTTCCCCTCCCGGAGGGAAGTGTCCCCGGCAGAACAGCTCCGCCGGAGCCCTAGATTGATTCCGCCAAGGTTCCGCCTTGTGGCGGCGGAGTTTCGTCCCGTAAGCTTGCCCACGATTTTTTCCAGGGTAAAAGCTCTGATATAGCAGAAGATGGACACCGGGTGCCCACCAGGGGGTCCAGGAGACAGGGGCGCGCCTAGTAGGGGGGGCGCCCCCACTCTCCTGGATGAGGTGTGGGCCCCCTGGTGTATTTCCTTCGCCCAAAAATTCTTATTAATTCCAAAAAGATGATTCGTGGAGTTTCAAGACTTTTGGAGCTGTGCAGAATAGGTTTCCAGTATTTGCTCCTTTTCCAGCCAGAATGCCAGCTGTCGGCATTCCCCCTCTTCATGGTAAACCTTGTAAAATAAGAGAGAATAGCCATAAGTATTGAGATATAATGTGTAATAACAGCCCATAATGCAATAAATATTGATATAAAAGCTTGATGCAAAATGGACGTATCAACTCCCCAAGCTTAGACCTCGCTTGTCCTCAAGCGGAAACCGAAATCGAAAAATATGTCCACATGTTTAGAGATAGAGGTGTCGATAAAAATAAAATACGGACATGAGGGCATCATGATTATTCTTATAACAACAACATATATAGATTTTATCATATGATTTCTTATGCTCAAGTAACAATCAATTCACAATGTCAAGTATGGTTCAAAAACTTCATTGGGAACTAACAAACTATAATATCAGTCATTGAAGCAATTGCAATTTATGGTAACATCAGAAAGAGTCAACAATAGAGCTTTTCAGCAAGCTCACATACTCAACTATCTCGTAGTCTTCTGCAATTGCTAACACTCACGCAATACTTGTGGTTATGGAGTTTCAGCCGGACACTGAGAAAGACAGGGGCTTATTGTGTTGCCTCCCAACGTATTCACCTTTAGGTGATGTCAACAATAATGGCCCATGCTAACTTACATCCAATTGGATATATATATCATGATCTTTCAAACACGAGGAGCTTGCCAAAGGATAACATGGAAAGGGGAAAGGTGTGGATCACCTTGACTCAAGCATAAAGTAAAAACATAAAGTAAAAGATAGGCCCTTCGCAGAGGGAAGCAAAGGTTGTCATGTGCATTTAGGGTTGATGCACAAAATCTTAATGCAAGAGAACGTCACTTTATATTGCCCCTTGTATGTGGACCTTTATTATGCAGTCCGTCGCTTTTATTACTTCCACAACAAGATCGTACAAAGCTTATTTTCTCTGCACTAATAAGTCATACATATTTAAATAGCATTTTTTATTGCTTGCAACATGACAACTTACTTGAAGGATCTTACTCAATCCATAGGTAGGTATGGTGGACTCTCATGGCAAAACTGGGTTTAAGGATATTTGGAAGCACAAGTAGTATCTCTACTTGGTGCAAGGAATTTGGCTAGCATGAGGGGGAAAGGCAAGCTCAACATGTTTGGAAGGTCAATGACAATATACTTTAACGGAGATGTCGGAAAACATAAACCATTACGTTGTCTTCCTTGTCCAATGTCAACTCTTTTAGCATGTCATACTTAATGAGTGCTCCCAACTATAAAAGGTGTCCAAGATAATATATTTGTATGTGAACCCCTCTTTCCTTATCACTTCCTATTAATTGCAACGATGACCAAAACTATGTTCATCAACTCTCAACAATTTTTATGCCTCATACTTTCTATATGTGAAGTTATCACTATCCATAAGATCAATATGAACTCTTTTGTTCTTCCTACTTTCTCAAGATCATAGCAACATAGCAAAGCCCTTGAGTCAACACTAATCTTTAATATAGATAGCTCACTGACTCGATTACAAAAAGAGATCACAAAGCAAAACTCAAACTACTTGATATCAAAACTTCAAACTACTAGATCAAGATACTACTAAAAGGATCGAACTAAATAAAGCGGTAAAGATAGGAGTGTGATGGTGATACGATGCCGGGGCACCTCCCCCAAGCTTGGCAGTTGCCAAGGGGAGTGCCCATACCCATGTGATTATGTCCTCGGAGGTGGTGAAGTAGGAGTTGTTGATGATGTAGGCTTGTTCCTCAATTTACGCTTGAGTATAATATTTTGCTCCTTTAGGTCCTCGATCTCCTGCTCAAGGCTTAATACTCTTTTGCAAAATTCCTGTTTATTTTCCAGCAAGAGACGAAAAGGGATAAACTCGATCTTTGGCTTCTTTGCTCTATCAGGGAGGCTTGACTTTTTAAACTCCACATGCATGTCCCCAGGCTGAGGTAATGGGGCTTCATCTTTGTCTGAACTCGTCTCCTCCTTTACTTTAGGCTCATAGTCTTCCACTTCTTTAGACGTCTAGCCATCATGGCCCAAGTCCCCGTAGACCTTAGGGTCTGTGAGGTAATCAGCCACATAACTTTCCCCTTCCGAATCTTGGGACGACATATTGCTCTTAAATCTGAAACAGAAACAACTCAAAACGAGAACAGAAGATATTTGCGTGATACGGTGGTCAAAATCTTCGGGAGTATATATAATGAATTTTTACCGACCAAAATACGTAACATGCAAGAAAACGGAGTCCGAGAGGCACACGAGGTGCCCATGAGACAGGGGGGCGCACCCAGTAGGGGGGGGCTCCACTCTCGTGGGGGCCTCGTGTCCCTTTCAGACTACTTCTTTCTTCCTAAAATTCTTAAAGATTCCAAAACTGATAAAAATTGCCATTGGAGTTGTTTTGGAGTCGGTTTACTTACCGTACCACATACCTATTCCTTTTCAGAGTCTATAACGTTCTAGAAAGTGTCCCTTATGTATTCCTCCGGGGTTATGGTTTCAATACTATTAGTTTCCACATTGATAGGATTACCTGAAATATAATGTTTAATTCTTTGACCGTTTACCATCATGCCCTCAAAGTTGTTGATTTTTATAGCACCAGAACGATAGACCTCCTCGATAACGTAAGGACCTTCCCATTTTGAGAGAAGTTTTCCTACAAAAAATCTCAAACGAGAGTTAAATAATAACACATAATCTCCTACGTTAAACTCACACTTTTGTATCCTTTTATCATGCCAGCGTACTTTTTCTTTGAATAGCTTGGCATTCTCATATGCTTGGGTTCTCCATTCATCAAGTGAGCTAATATCAAACAACCTCTTCTCACCGGCAAGTTTGAAGTCATAATTGAGCTCTTTAATATCCCAATATGCCTTATGTTCAAGTTCAAGAGGTAAATGACACACTTTTCCATAAACCATCTTATATGGAGACATACCCATAGGATTTTTGTATGCAGTTCTATAGGCCCATAATGCATCATCAAGTTTTTCGGACCAATTCTTTCTAGACCTATTCACAGTCTTTTGCAAAATTAATTTGAGCTCTCTATTGCTCAACTCTACTTGACCACTAGACTGCGGATGATAAGGAGATGCGATTCTATGATTGACATCATACTTAGCAAGCATCTTACGGAAAACACCATGAATAAAATGTGAACCACCATCAGTCATAAGATATCTAGGGACTCCAAACCTCGGAAAAATAACTTCTTTAAGCATTTTAATAGAAGTGTTATGATCAGCACTACTAGTTGGAATAGCTTCTACCCACTTAGTAATGTAATCAACAGCAACTAAAATATGTGTATAACCATTAGAGGCACGAAAAGGTCCCATATAATCAAAGCCCCAAACATCAAACGGTTCAATAACAAGAGAATAATTCATAGGCATTTCTTGACGTCTACTAATGTTACCTACTCTTTGGCATTCATCACAAGATAAGACAAACTTACGAGCATCTTTGAAGAGAGTAGGCCAATAAAAACCAGATTGTAGTACCTTGTGTGCAGTTCTATCTCCAGCGTGATGTCCTCCATAAGATTCAGAGTGACACTTATGTAGAATCTGTTCCTGTTCATGCTCAGGTACACAACGTCTAATAACACCATCTACTCCTTCTTTATAAAGGTGTGGGTCATCCAATGAAGTAATGTCTTAAATCATAAAAGAACCTTTTCTTTTGCTGGTATGTGAAACTAGGCGGTATAAATTTAGCAACAATGTAATTAGCATAATCAGCATGCCAAGGAGCAGTACGAGAAGCATTAATGACCGCTAATTGTTCATCAGGAAAACTGTCATCAATAGGCAGTGGGTCATCAAGAACATTTTCTAATCTAGACAAGTTATCTGTAACGGGGTTCTCAGCTCCCTTTCTATCAATAATGTGTAAGTCAAATTCTTGGAGCAAGAGAACCCATCTAATGAGCCTAGGCTTAGCATATTTCTTTTCCATAAGATGTTTAATAGCAGCATGATCAGTGTGAATAGTAACTTTGGAATCAACAATATAAGGCCTAAACTTATCACATGCAAACACAACTGCTAAGAACTCTTTTTCAGTAGTAGCATAATTTCTCTGGGCAGTATCAAGAGTCTTACTAGCATACTGGATAACATTCAATTTCTTATCGACACTTTGCCCTAGAACAGCACCTACAGCATAATCACTAGCATCGCACATAATTTCAAAAGGTAAATTCCAATCAGGTGGCTGAACAACAGGTGCAATGATCAAAGCTTTCTTAAGTATTTCAAATGCTTCTACACAATCATCATCAAAGACAAAAGGAATATCTTTTTGCAATAAATTATTCAGAGGCCTAGAGATTTTAGAAAAGTCCTTAATGAACCTCCTATAAAAACCAACATGACCAAGGAAACTTCTTATACCTTTTATGTCCTTGGGACATGGCATCTTTTCAATAGCATCAACCTTGGTTTTATCAACTTCAATACCTCTCTCGGAGATCTTGTGCCCCAAGACAATGCCTTCATTAACCATAAAGTGACACTTTTCCCAATTCAGGACGAGACTAGTGTCTTCGCATCTCTGCAAAACTTGATCAAGGTTGCTTAAACAATCATCAAAAGAGGATCCATAAACGGAGAAATCATCCATGAATACCTCACAAATCTTTTCACAAAAATCAGAGAATATAGCCATCATGCATCTTTGAAAGGTAGCAGGTGCATTACATAAACTAAAAGGCATACGTCTATAAGCAAAAGTACCAAAAGGGCAAGTAAAAGTAGTTTTAGATTGATCCTTCGCTAACACAGGTATTTGAGAGAAGCCAGAATAACCATCTAGAAAGCAGAAATGTGTGTGTTTGTATAGTCTTTCTAACATTTGATCGATAAAAGGTAAAGGGTAATGATCTTTCTTAGTAGCTTTATTTAACTTACAGAAATCAATCACCATCCTATAACCTGTAATAATTCTTTGCGGGATCAATTCATCTTTATCATTACGGACAACGGTAATACCTCCCTTTTTGGGAACGCAATGGACAGGCCTTACCCATTCACTATTAGCAACGGGATAAATAATACCTACCTCAAGGAGCTTTAGTATCTCCTTTCTTACCACTTCTTTCATCTTGGGGTTTAGTCGTCGTTGAGGATCTCTAACTGGTTTGGTATCGTCCTCCATATTAATTTTGTGTTGGCATAACTTGGGACTAACGCCCTTAAGATCATCCAGAGTATATCCAATATCAGCTCGGTGCTTCTTCAGAGTTTTCAATAATCTTTCTTCTTCTTGCTCTGAAAGGTTAGCACTAATAATAACAGGATATATTTTCTTTTCATCAAGATAAGCATACTTAAGATTATCAGGTAATGGTTTGAGTTCAAACACGGGATCGCCCTTGGGTGGAGGGGGATCCCCAAGAATTTCAACGGGAAGGTTATGTCTCAGCATAGGTTCCTGTTTGAGGAACACTTCATCTATTTCCCTTCTTTCCTTCATAAACATATCGTTTTCATGGTCTAGCAAATATTGTTCTAGCGGATCAGTAGGAGAAACAACAATGGAAGCAAGACCAATAATCTCATCCTTACTAGGTGGTTCCCTATCACGAGGTTGTCTACGAAACTTAGCAAAATTAAACTCATGAGACATACCATCTATACCAGCCGTGACAGTATCTTTTTCACAATCAATCTTAGCAGTAGTTGTATTCAAGAAGGGTCTACCAAAAATAATGGGACAAAAATCATCTTGTGGGGAACCAAGAACAAGAAAACCAGCAGGGTATTTAACCTTCCCACACAAAACTTCAACATCTCTAACAATCCCAAAGGGTTTAATGGTATCCCTATTAGCAAGATTAATAGTAACATCAATGTCTTCTAATTCAATGGGTGCAATGTCATGCATAATTTCTTGATATAAGGTATAAGGTATTGCACTAGCACTAGCACCCATATCACATAGGCCATGATAACAATGATCTCCTATTTTAACAGAAATAACAGGCATGCCTACGACAGGTGTATGTATCTTAGTATCCGGTCTAGCAATATTAGCAGTCTCACCACAGAAATAAATAACATGCCCATCTAAATCCTCATCCAAGAGATCTTTAACCACAGCAATACTAGGTTCAACATTAATTTTATCAGGAGGTGTATAAGTCCTAGTATTACTCTTACGAACAACAGTCGAAGCTTTAGCATGATCCCTTATCCTAACAGGAAAAGGAGGTTTCTCAACATAAGTAGTAGGAATAATAGGATCACTATAGGTGATAGTCTTTTCTTCGACTGTAATAGGTGCAACTACTTTCACTTCAATAGGAGGATTATATTTAAACCACTTCTCTTTAAGGAGATCCACGTGAGTAGCAAAAGATTCACAGAAAGAAGCTACTATCTAAGAGTCAAGTCCATACTTAGCGCTAAATCCACGGAAAGCATCGGTATCCATAAAAGATTTAACACAATCGAACTTAGGTGTCATACCTGACTCCTTACCATCGTTGGAACCCCAATCTTCAGAGTTGCGTTTAATTCTTTCCAATAAGTTCCATTTGAAATCAATAGTCTTCAGCATATAAGAGCCAACACAGGAAGTATCGAGCAGGTTGCGATTATCAAGAGAAAGCCGAGCATAGAAGTTTTGAATAATCATTTTCTGGGAGAGCTCATGATTGGGGCATGAATATAACATTGACTTAAGCCTCCCCCAAGCTTGAGCGATGCTTTCTCCTTTGCGAGGCCAGAAATTATATGTAATTACGATCACGATGAACAAGATGCATAGGATAGAACTTCTGGTGAAATTCCAACTTCAATCGCTTATAATTCCAAGATCTCGTATCATCACATAGCCTATACCATGTCAATGCATCTCCCTTCAAAGATAAAGGGAAGACCTTCCTTTTGACAACATCATCGGGAATACCTGCAAGCTTGAATAATCCACAAACTTCATCCACAAAGATAAAGTGTAAATTGGGATGCAATGTTCCATCTCCTGCAAATGGATTAGCTAGCAGTTTCTCTATCATACCCAAAGGAATCTCAAAGTAAATATTTTCATAAAGTTCAGTAGGTTGAGGAGCAACTCTTTGCTCTTCTGGTCGGGGTGAAGATACCCCGAACAAGCCCCTCAAAGGATTAGTTTCCATAGTGACAAGTAACAGAAAATTTCAGCATACTATATAAATGTTTCCTTACCAAGTTCCACTCACCAAAAGTGCTACACTCCCCGGCAACGGCGCCAGAAAAGAGTCTTGATGACCCACAAGTGTAGGGGATCAATCATAGTCCTTTCGATAAGTAAGAGTGTCAAACCCAACGAGGAGCAGAAGGAAATGATAAGCGGTTTTCAGTAAGGTTTTCTCTGCAAGCACTGAAATTGTAGGTGATAGATAGTTTTGTGATAAGATAAATGGTAACGAGTAACAAATAAATAAAGTAAATAAAGTGCAGCAAGGTGTCCCAAACCTTTATGTAGCAAAGGATAAGCCTGGACAATTTCTAATAATAAGAAAGGAGCTCCCGAGGACACATGGGAATTATCGTCAAGCTAGTTTTCATCACGCTCATATGATTCGCGTTCGGTACTTTGATAATTGGATACTTTGACCCCCTCCCAATGAGAGGATCGTTGGTGATGACGTTGGTGATGATTTCCCCCTCCCGGAGGGAAGTGTCCCCGGCAGAACAGCTCCGCCGGAGCCCTAGATTGATTCCGCCAAGGTTTCGCCTCGTGGCGGCGGAGTTTCGTCCTGTAAGCTTACCCACGATTTTTTCCAGGGTAAAAGCTCTGATATAGCAGAAGATGGACACCGGGGGCCCACCAGGGGGTCCAGGAGACAGGGGGCGCGCCCAGTAGGGGGGGGGGCACCCCCCACTCTCCTGGATGAGGTGTGGGGCCCCTGGTGTATTTCTTTCGCCCAAAAATTCTTATTAATTCCAAAAAGATGTTTCGTGGAGTTTCAGGACTTTTGGAGCTGTGCAGAATAGGTTTCCAGTATTTGCTCCTTTTCCAGCCATAATACCAGCTACCGGCATTCCCCCTCTTCATGGTAAACCTTGTAAAAAAAGAGAGAATAGCCATAAGTATTGAGATATAATGTGTAATAACAGCCCATAATGCAATAAATATTGATATAAAAGCATGATGCAAAATGGACGTATCAGTAACCGTGGACACCGACCAGGGACCAGGCCCACCTCTCTCCTAGGTGGTCTCTACCTGCCCTGTCGTTCCGCCGGCAGTGAATCACTCGCGAGTGCTCTCCAAGCTGACCCGACTTTAATATGAACATGTTTAGTGTAGTAGTATATAATTTTATGTAGTAATAGTCTTCATTTTCGTCTTTGCCGGCATCTCGTTGCAGTCCTCGCTTCATGTCGCAGGCCACCGAAGTTCGGGGTCCTCCAAAGTAACATATATAGTATGCAGTATAAGGCATATATGTGATCATCGTATGAAGGGATCACGGTTCAGTTGTATAGCATGGCAGACATACAAGGATGTAGGGCCACTGATGGGACTCTAACATATCTACACTAAGCATATAGGATAACATGTATGGTATTATTAGTAGTAGTAAAGACAGGCTATGCTGCAGTATATGATCTACCGACAAAACAGTAACAGTATCACAACTCTAATGCAAGCAATAGAGAGAAGGAATAGGCGATAACAGAATGATCAAGGGGGGGGGGTGCTTGCTTAGAAGCTCTGCCTAGAAGGAAGGGTCGTCGATGACGTAGTCATACACGGGGGCAGCAACAACCTTAGGGTCTACCGAAAGAATAGAGATAGGGGAAATAGATAAATAACAGAGCACTCAAATGCAACACAATGCGTGGCATGGCAAAATGGGGGTGGCCGTGTGTCCCGATGCATTAGATGCAATTAAAATAAGAGGGAAAATATCTGGTAATATTTTCCCAGCTCTAGGTATTTTTGGGTATTTTGATCCAGGGGAAAATGTTCAAGGTTCATTGCGTTAGAAGGGTGTGATAGTTATATTGATGGCTCATTCAGATTCTTCATGTTTTTCTGATCAACTTTCATATATAAATTATTTTCGTTTGAGTTACGGATTATTTTCTATAAATTTTCAGAATTTATATGAATTTCTGGAATTACTATTAATTCAAATTAAAAAAGGGAATTTGCTATGTGTGCCCACTATTGTACCTAGCCAGAGAGTCTGGCAGTGGGCCAGTGGGGTCCAGCCAGCAGCGGTTGACCCAGTCCACATTTAACCGGTCAACAGATGAATAGTGCAAGTGGGTTCCGCATGCCATGGGGAGGGTACTAAATAGATCTTGTCCACTGGAAGAGTGCAACGAGACCCACCTGTCATTGACTGTTACATAAACAAGTTTTATTTCTAAACAAAAGGTTTATTAGTGGTGGTTGGGCCCGTTGTCAGCGACTAATTAGTGTGGGGGTTATCACTAATGGGGGTTTAGCCCCCAATTAAACTGGGCCGACCCCACCAGGCAGTGGCCTCGGTTGGGCACACCCGCAACAGGGAGGCCTCGTCCAAGGGCGGCGATGCTCGTGATGGCGCACATGGCGGCGATGCATCTAGTGTATTAAGTTCATGGAAAAACGGAGTAATGCAATAAGAACAATGACATGATGTAGACAAATTATATTTATGTAGAAATAGACCCCATCTTGTTATCCACAATAGCAACGATACATACATGTTGTTTCCCTTTCTGTCACTGGGATCAAGCACCATAAGATCGAATCCATCAGAAAGCACCTCTTCCCATTGCAAGATAAATAGATCAAGTTGGCCAAACAAAACCCAAATATCAGAGAAGAAATACGAGGCTATAATCAATCATGCCTATAAGAGATCAAAGAAGACTCAAATAACTTTCATGGATAAAACATAGATCTGATCATAAACTCAAAGTTCATCGGATCCCAACAAGCACACCGCAAGAAGACTTACATCATATGGATCTCCAAGAGACCATTGTATTGATAATAAAGAGAGAGAGAGAGAGAGAGAGAGAGAGAGAGAGAGAGAGGAAGCCATAGGTCTACAAAGAACTACTCACGCATCATCGGAGAGGCACCAATGGATATGATGAACCCCTCCGAGATAGTGTCTAGATTGGATCTGGTATTTCTAGACTCTGCGGCGGCTGGAATTGATTTTCGTCGACTCCCCTAGGGTTTCTGGAATATTGGGGTATTTATAGAACAAAGAGGCGGTGCGGGAGGCCAACGAGGAGGGCACAACCCACCGGGGCGCGCCTGCCCCCCAGGCGCGCACTGGTGGGTTGTGCTCCCTTCGAAGCTCCCCTCAGGTGCGTTCCTGGCCCACTAGATGTCTTCTGGCACAAAAAAATTCACAAAAAGTTTCGTTGCGTTTGGACTCCGTTTGATATTGAGTTCCTGCGATGTAAAAAACATGCAGAAAACAACAACTGACACTGGGCACTATGTCAATAGGTTAGTACCAAAAAATGATATAAAATGATTGTAAAACATCCAAGAATGATAATATAGCAGCATGGTAAAATAAAAAATTATAGATACGTTGGAGACATATCAGCGCCCGTTGTTAGTGACTAATTAGTGTGGGGGTTATCACTAATGGGAGTTTAGCCCCCTATTAAACTGGGCCGGCCCCACTAGGCAGTGGCCCAGCCGGCAGTGGCCTCGGTTGGGCACACCCACACTAGGAAGCCTCATCCAGGGGCGACGATGTGCGTGGTGGCGCACACGTCGGTTGAGAGCGGGGGCGAGCACCGCTGCTGGCGCGCGGACGCGCGCTCGGGCGCGACCGGAGGTGAGGCAGTGTGTAACACCCCCAGTGTCATGCTACAGTGATCTCATGCTATTGATGCATTGTCACCATGTTTGCTAAGCCAAATTGCCATACGATAAAAATCAAAGTCAAATTCAAAATTCAAATTGCAAGTGAAATTTAAAGTTTCACAAACATAGTTGCAAAATAGTTCATCATTTAGCAAATATTCCATAACAATTATTGGTTAAGGAAAACAACATCACCTATTTGCTTAATTGGGCTCTAGCAATTAAAACAACACCAAATCAGCCTATTCAAATACTTTTCCATTTATGCAAAATTTAAACAACTTCAAATAATGCTCAAACTTTTTGTGGCAGTGCCAAATAATGCAATATAAATTAAGTTACAAGTACCATATTTTTGAGATGTCATTTGATGGCTAAATAAAATACAAAACAACAACTAAATTGAAAGACCAAAAAGAAAAAGGAAAAGACCTAAAACCTACTGCACACCTGGGTTTCACCACAATTTTGCATTATTTTGAGCTACCAAATGGATTTTATTTAATATGATAATTGGCACATAAATACTAGGATGTGTATTGAGTTATCCCACACGTTACTTATTTATTTTGAAATGGTTAACGATTTATTTAAGTTGAATCGGCTCAATTTAATGTTGCTGGTTCACTTTATATTTTTTAGAGATTAATTGGAGTGTCAAATGGTGTTGGTTTATTCATGACAAATATTCAGTGAATATTTGCAACCCAACAAACATTTTAGTTTTACCGTTTGAACAAATATGTATGTTTGACTTCAAATTAAATTTGAAATGACTTTGAATTTTCATCAAGTGGCAACTTGGCTAAGCAAAAGCTGATGACATGGCATCATTAACATGAGATTGCTGTAACACGATTATTAGGGGCGTTACACCCACCAGAGGGTATGACTTATTTATCCCCTATTTTACTCGTTCATGTACTAGCCGTATATTTTGTGTTCATAGATGTTTCGTTTCTATGTACTTTATGTGCTCATATGCTTAGGTTTAGGTATGAGCTTCATACTATGATTGCCATGTTTATTATCTAGTACCTGTGATTAGATTAATCGAAAAAGTTCTAATATTCCGAACAATTGTATAGGAAGGTTTGTTTGTTCCATTGAATATCCAAAGAGGAATTCAGGTTGTTAGGCAAAAAGAGATTTAAAATCATGACAAATAGCATGATTCGCCCCTGCGTGGGCATAAAAGGCTAGATTCGGAGAGAGGGGAGGAGAGGGACGTATGTGCAAAAATATAAAGGAGAGGTGCCAATCAGCTCGCACGAGAATCCTAATCCACTTGAAAATCCGTCTTTTCTCTTGCGTTGAGAAGAAACCAAGAAGCGAAAATCGGCACCGTTCCCGTCGCCGCCTCGTCGCCTCCGTCGCCCGTCTTCCTTTTCCGCCGATTCGTGCCCAGCCGCGCCCACCACCACCACTCTCCTTCCCACTGGCTAGGGTTTTCGGTTTCTAGAACCTCACGCCCGCCCGCCCGCCCGCTCCATGCAAGCCCCGCCGCTCGCCGCGCTCGCCGGAGGCGCCTGGGCCTCCCATCGACCTGCCATATTAGCGGCGCCGGCGAGCCTCCGCCGTCCCAGGCGCGGCGCCCTCCGGCTGCCCGCGTGGAGAGCGGCCGGAGGCGGCCGGGCCCCGCGGCTCCCGGCCAAGGGCGCCGTGCTCGCCTCCGACACGGGGGCGGACGAGGAGGTCGCCGGGCCATCGCCCCTGCTCGACGTGCGCAGCGAGCAAGGTCTGCTGCTGCTCTCAAATGCATTTTTGACTCGCACATTTATTAAGTCTCGTAGAGGAGTGATCCCAGAAATCTCGTCTCATCTCGTTCTTTTTCATTCATATGAAACCATCAGTTGCATGTGGTGTGCAGAGTTCGTTCTACGCGTCAGGAAGGAAGTGGAGAGAGGGAAGTTGCGTCCGGATGTTGCTGACAACTTTGAAAACCTGTACTACAATTACAAGAATGCGGTGAATATACTTCCTGTTTCCTGTCTTGTACAGTTAGATCCTTATTCACTTACTCATGACGTATATTCTGTGATTGCTTTGGGGTCTTCAGGTCCTACAAAATGGGGATCCAAATGCATATCAGATCATGCTTTCCAACATGATGGATTTATTTGACCGCGTTCTGCTGGATGAAGAGGTCCTATTTCTATGCCCATTACCTTCCCAATTCGCTCTCACATTTTCTCTTTGTTCCAAGATGCACTTTTACACCAATCTTCATGTTCTTTTGCAGAATCCATTTACGTTTCAGCCTTATCACAAGGCCATCAGAGAACCGTTTGACTATTACACTTTCGGTCAGAACTACATTAGGCCGCTGGTAGATTTTAGGTAATGAAGAATCTGATCTGAGCACATATAAGAGGCCCTGTTTGGTTCATATAGTGTCATAAGAAGTTTGCTGTACTTCTCATGTACATCTTCTGTGTAAACAGGAATAGTGATACATTATGCCTCATTAGACTCATTTGTTACAATATGTTACTGCTTTCACAGGGTGCATATTAATTGGATTGCACATCTACTGTCACAGACCCTTACTTTTTTTTTTGTCATTCATGTCCCTTCACAGTCTATTGGACAAATACATATTTAATATTCATGAATTATGATGAAAATTCTGGATGCTGTACACATATTTCCATCGTGCTGAGGAATTTATTTTGAAGATGATAATAAATCTGTGCTTTATTGCACATCTACTGTCACAGACCCTTACTTTTTTTTTGTCATTCATGTCCCTTCACAGTCTATTGGACAAATACATATTTAATATTCATGAATTATGATGAAAATTCTGGATGCTGTACACATATTTCCATCATGCTGAGGAATTTATTTTGAAGATGATAATAAATCTGTGCTTTATATTGTAATGCACAGTATCTGACCTGCAATCTCCAGTTCCTGGAAGATGTATCTGCCTATTCTATTGCAAGTATTTATTTTATTTTTAACTAACATTAGTCATAATATATTTTCCGTCAACAGAACAGTGGTATTTGTTAACATACTCTAGTTTATTTTAATTACCATCATGTGGCAGGAGAGTTCCTACATTCATATGTATCCAAAATTGATCTTTGACCTATCAAACATGGTTTCCTTATGCTCAGGAACTCATATGTCGGTAACATTTCTGTATTCAGTGATATGGAGAAGCAGCTTCGGCAGGTGAACTTGTCTAACCTTCGTCATATTTTCTCATAAAATGCCAATCACTAGCTTCTTGGGCGTCAAACCTTTGTAGTGTTCTAGTAAATGCAAACCATCATGATTTTTTAAGAAGAACAGCAGAAACGCTATTATGAATCAGAAAATGGGTACCAGACTCCAAAGGTCACAAAATGGTCGAGAGAGATGTTGCTTACTTGGTGAAATAGAGCAATGTAATCAAGTTTCCATATAGATGGCATCACCACCTGATCCTTAAATTCTAGCAGAGAAAGCGTTTTAGTGCATCTTACCACATGGCACCCCCCAGGGCCATATATTTATGTATCTAACTTATGTTACTCTTTCAATTCACAATGTTAAATATTATTTACTGAACATGCATAAGCAAAATATTTTCTGATTTTTTATGTCATTGCAGGGTCATAATGTTGTTCTGATGTCTAATCATCAGACAGAAGCGGATCCAGCAGTTATTGCCTTGTCACTTGAAAGAAGCAATCCGTGGATTAGCGAGAACATAGTAAGGGAACTCTCTGAACAAACTACCATTTTCTTGTGAATCATCATAAGCTAACCGCATTGGTATCAAAAACCCCATTTGCTATAGGTTTATGTTGCTGGGGATAGGGTTCTTACAGATCCTCTTTGCAAGCCATTTAGCATGGGAAGGTCAGTTTGTATAATAATGCTAAATTGTTGTTTCTGCTTTCTTCTAATCCTGTTACCGGAAAGCATCAGCCACCTAAACATTTTCTCATAACAGAAACCTCCTTTGTGTGTACTCAAAAAAGCATATGAATGATTTTCCTGAACTAATTGAGATGAAGAGGAGGGCAAACACTCGAAGTCTCAAGGAAATGGCTTTGCTTTTACGGTACTATTTCCTTACAATAGGTGGTTATTTTCATCCTTTCTTCCTGTCAGTAGCTAGCCTAATTGATGTGTATGTTTAACCACTACAAGTTAGTGACAGTGAACTCACTTTTAGTGTAAAACATGATATGAGTTTTGGTTTAAATCTAGTGCTGGTGCAGTGAAGATTGTTCAATTGCGCTCAAAGGCAAATAGAGTTAAGGAGATAACCACATGGGTACATAAGCAATATTGACTTCATGCTCACATCATGGAACTGGCTTTGTTCTCTTTTAAGGGAAGACATGCTAGACTAGGATCACTTTCTGCATCAGAGGATAATGCTTATCTTTTATGATAATATGTAGTGGGGGTTCACATATAATTTGGATAGCTCCGAGTGGCGGTAGAGACCGTCCTGACCCTTTGACTGGAGAATGGCACCCGGTATGTTCTCTTCCCTGCTAGTCTATATGGTTTGGCTATCTTATCATGTTACAGAGGTTGCTGTGTATGATTATGCACAATTTCTTTCAATCCAATAACATTGTTTTGACAAAGGAAATGGGAGGGCACTATGAAAGAACTGCAACAAAGAGATTGATTTTGTTTTAGTTCCCCTTACCTTGACCTGTCTGCTACTTACAAAAACAAGGGCAGGCGCCATTTGATGCATCTGCAGTGGATAATATGAGGAGGCTTCTGGAGCATTCTGGCGTTCCTGGGCACATATATCCATTATCATTGCTATGTTATGAGATTATGCCTCCACCACAACAGGTATGGTTACTTGCCATATCTCGCCAGTTCAAATATTTTTACTCTTTTGAATTTTTGTTTTTATTTGAACAGATTGAGAAAGAGATTGGTGAGCAAAGGGTGATATCCTTCCATGGTGTAGGCTTGTCAGTAGCTGAAGAAATAAAGTATGGGGATGTTACTGCTCAATCTCGGAATGCTGATGAGGTTTGTATACTTTCATGTTTCATTTCTGTATATCTATTGATATTCCTGCTCTAGTTTTTGTGAAGTGTTAGGCCTATTATCGATAGGACCATTCTATATTGGTAGAACCATTCAATATTGGAAAAACTTTTGGCGCCTGCAAATAGCTGGCTGTATTGATACATTTGGGCTAGTTTGTAGGCTGCACATTCTGTTTTCCTTTTTCTTGTTTGCTGAGGCAGGGCATCGTTGCAGAGCCTCTAAACAATGTTCCGGTAGAAGAGTAATGTTAGATTAGCTTCTGTCGCTGTGATTGCCTTTGTACTGAGAACTACTGCTATATATATATATATATATAGTGTAGTCTATATGGTGGAAGTGTCTGAATATGTACGCTATTCATCAGTGGTAGGCCCTTCCATTTGGAAGTCTTCTTAGAGTGAATAGGCACAAAGCCTTAAGTCATGAATGATTGGCCTGCTCTTGTTTTTGTTTGATGGGTGGGAATCAAGTTATTGTTGCATTATTGCATAATTAGGTATTTGTTTCCACTGGTTTTTCTTCCGATTCTACATCACCAACTTGATCAATCTCCCTTGGGACTGGTGGATGGATTTCCATGTTGCAATGCGAATGTTGGTAATCTTGTGAATTTTAACTCCCGCTAGCCATTCGTTTCTAGTCTGAAAATCTTGGTAAAAAGAATCTGCAATCGGTGGCTTGTGCGACCCGTGTTGCATGCGTCTGCAAAGGTTTATGATATATCATGAGCATGTGCAAAAATAGGATCATTGGCGACCTGTTTAGGACAAAAAAGAACCATGTGAATAGTACTCCCTCCGTCCGGAAATACATGTCGGAGAAATGGATGTGTCTAGATGTATTTTAGTTTTGGATACATTCATTTTTATCCGTTTCTCCGACAAGTATTTTCGGATGGAGGGAGTAACATGGTACTATTCACTTTTTTTTGTGCACGTTATAAGTAGTCATATTTTTAGTGAAATTTATAAATTTCTTTTCCATACAGGGCACGGGATATACCATAGCCTTTATACATGATTATTTTTCTTTTCTTTTGAAAACTCAAAAGGGCTGGGTGCATTGTGGGTTCCTCATCCATCTGGTGGATAAAGATCTGCATTCCTGAAAATATCGTCCTGAAAATTATTGCACAGAACACTTAGCGTAGTGCTTACAATTTCTTTAAGTTACTTTCAGCTTTTGCTCACTTATATTTTTTGTTGGACCTTGTGTTTCTTTGTTTAGTGTTTTTTCTTTGTTCCGGTGGGAAGAATGTTAAGTTGATTTATTAAATACAGGCAAGGGGGATATTCTCAGAGGCTCTGTACAATTCAGTTGTTGATCAATATAATGTCCTCAAGTCTGCTATCTTTAGAGACCGTGGAGCAGTTTCGTCAAACCCTGCCATCTCACTCTCGCAACCATGGCGATGATAAGCTTTCTCAGGTTTGTTCTATACTGACCTGATCACCATTCGCTTCTCCCTCCATCTGGAATTACTTGTTGCTCAAAGGGAATGTATCTAGACGTGCTAGATACATCCATTTCAGCGACAACTAATTCCGGACGGAGGTAGTATTTGTTTGTTACATTAAACGCACACATGCATTTATCCCAGTGCGACATTTGCCAGTTTGGTAATTTGACATACGTGAGTTTGGGTTGGTGCAAAGTGCAATTTTACATGTACTTTTTGTGTACGTAGATTACGTTGCTTTATGTTTATGCTAGTCGATCAGCAAAGAAAGTGGAGCTCATAAATGCTGTAGCAGTCTTGCATGAGAAATCAGAAAACCGTTGGTACCATGCAAGAAAATTGTGATATCATATTTTTGTATGATGCATCTGATCTAGTAAGCGAACCCTGCAAAAGATAAATGATTGTAGTAATGTATTGAACATAATAGCCATAGGAGTAACCGTTTCCATTCCTCATGTACTGCCCATCCCCCATGTGTTGTTCCATTCCAAAGATGGTTTTCTTAGCTTATAAGAAGTTAATTTGATGGATTGCATTTGCACAACAAATAATTTGCGGCTCCTTCAATTTTCAGGCCTGGATTTCTCATTTTTTTTCGACAGAGCAGATGAACTGCTATAGTGCAATGTTGCGGGTTTTTGCTGGGAAGGCCTTAAATTTTGATGTCGTCACAGTTAGGATGAGGCTGCGACGGCGGCCCTGCAGACCCTGTAAGTTGTTGAAGTGGCGTGAAGGAAAAACCGTGTGATATGCTGCTACACCGTGTTCATGTAGTGACAAGAACTCTGCGGCTGTTGTCAGTCTAATCCTAAATAGCACGGCGGAACCCAGCAGCAGATGATGCATGTGTTCATCTTTTGTGAAGAGCTACTGCTGTATGAGATGGCTATCATCTGGGCCAGATTGGTCCAGCAAATACAGATTTGGTCCCTAGATCCTGGCAGGCAGTCGGCTCGATTTTCTTTTTGTGCTAAAAGTTAACTCGTCTTATTTTTTGATTAGTTTTGTGTACATATTAATTCTTTTGCTCCAAAATTTGGAGACACATGACATGATATATACATACAGAGCCCAATATGTGTCGCATTCCTATTTGTCTTGGCCCCTGTTGAACTTGTGCGTGGATGTAACCTGTGTTTTATCTGGAGGCGTCGGTCGCTCTCGTCTGAATTTATTTACTGAAGCATTTGGATTTGGACGGCGACAGTAGGAAGATATAAATAGGAGTGGAGGAAAGATGTGAGCGCGTTGAAATTTATAGGTCCAGAGCAGAGCACGCGGTCGCAGGCAGGCAGGGCTCTGAAGATGCGACAAGCCAACACAAGTGGAGTCGACCTGAGTCTGAATCCTCCTCCTGATCCTGAAAGAAGGAAGATTGATTAGCGAGCATGGTTGATTTTCTCTTGCAACAAAGCTCGATTTCCTTCCTCAGGGAATTCTGGCTGATGTTACAGTTGAGTTTGATAAATCACCTGATGACACGATTACCAGGATTATGAAGACTATCATATCAGTAGATAATGAAGGATAATCAAATGATGACCACACAATGATAATAACTGCTAATAGGTTAGTAGCGTACGTGACCTTTGCCCGTCCAACTGGGTTTGCACCATTCCTTCCACCCACAGGAAGGCGAAAAGTAGAAGAGGGAAAACAGCAATCTCAAAAAAAAAAAAATAGTAGTAGAAGAGGGAAAAAGGAGAAGTGGGGACGGAAGGAGCTCCAAGGTGGAATCCATTCCATCCTGAGACCTGAAATCCATCCATCACGCCCTTGGCCTTGGCAGCCGCAGCAGACGACTCGCCTACTCTGCGCCTGCCTGAGCCGGGGCAGAAGGAGGAGGAGGAGGGAGCCGCCGACGGATTGGGAACAAGGTGAGCCCCGACCCCGATCTCTGTCACCGCCGTCATCGCTCTTCGCTCCGGGCTGGTGATTTCTCCACCCTCCTCAGCCTGCCTACTCTTCTTCTTCTTCTAGCGCTGCTACTAACACTGCTTCTGCCGCCGCCGCCGCCGCCGCCCCCAATCCCCATATCCAACTCAAAATTGTCCATCGTATACTTGCTGCTCGTCTAAACGCGATCAAACCATCAGCGTCCCCCGATTTCCGTTTCTTTTCTTGCCAACTTGCGATGTGTTCCCTTCCCTTGTAAATCAATCGTACCAAAAAAAAAACTAAATACATAAATAAAAAAATAAAGAGTACTACCTGTCCTGTCAGTCAACTTGTGTAGCAATCCATCTACGCGATACTTTACCAGTTCAGTTCAATCTCCACGGCCAAGAAATGGCCCTGCAAGTTGCGTCCTCCCCCCTGTTTTTTCCTGGGCACCAAGCAGTAAATCCTAGCTGTAGCATCACAAGGATCGCTTCTAGTTTCTGTCAGATATGCTCAAGAACATACTAGGTAGGTTGTTCAGCTTCCGATAACTCCCACCCGCAATCTACTACTGGCAGCTGTTCATGTTCTGGGCTGCTTGGGTCCCCCTTCTTGGCTGATAGTGAATTGCAATTTTGGTGCTCGATTTCTTCTTTGCTATGTTATCTTGTCCTCGGCTCCTAACGTAGCACTTTACTTGCCTGCAGAATCACGCCAGGTATCGACTGACTGCCGGATCACTGTAACAAGATGAGCGACAATCTCATGGACAAAGTTAACGCCCTGGGCGAGCGCCTCAAGATCAGCAGCGCGGAAGTTAGCCGCAAGATGTCCACCGGCGTCACTAGCATGAGTTTCAAGATGAAGGAGTTTTTCCAAGGCCAGAACATGGCCGACAAAATTGTTGACGAAGTCACCTTGGAGACCATGGACGGCCCTGATTGGGCTACCAATCTTGAGATATGCGATATGGCCAACACTGAGAGGGTCAACAGCGTCGAGCTCATCCGCGCCATCAAGAGGCGAATCATGCTCAAGAGCCCGAGGGTGCAGTATCTGGCTCTTGTCCTCCTCGAGACCATTGTCAAAAACTGCGAGAAGGCCTTCTCCGAGATTGCTGCGGAGCGGGTCCTTGATGAAATGGTGAAGCTTATTGATGACCCACAGACTATAGTCAACAACAGAAACAAGGCGCTCATGCTTATTGAAGCATGGGGAGAGTCAGGAGAGGAGCTCCGCTACCTCCCCGTGTATGAAGAAACCTACAAGGTACTTGTTGATGATCATCATACACGGAATGCTCTCTGGTTAAACTAGCTGATTTAACCGTTACACAGTGCTTTACCGCTGATCTGCCAAGAATCTGAGAAAGCTTATTTAGTTCCTTTTGAACTTTGGTTAATTGTGGATAACTAGACATTAAGTTACTTATGTTAATTGGGGGGATAATTAGGATGCATTTTCATGAACATTCCTTTAGTGCAGTTTACACTGCATCCATAGCACAATGTTGTGCCTGAAACTTATATCATTGCTTCTGCCCAACTAGCACTGTTAAACATGTGGATTTCAGTTAACATTTGGTTTTCGTTGCAGAGCTTAAGATCTAGGGGAATTCGCTTCCCTGGCCGCGATGATGAGAGCCTTGCGCCAATATTTACTCCTCCCCGTTCAGTACCTGCAGCTGAACCATATTCTGATGCAGCACAGGACGGGTACCAAGAAATTCCAGATGAAAGTTTTGCTCCAGTTCGTGCTGCCCCTTCTGTACAAGTCGACGAGGCTTTTGAGGTGGCTCGTAATAGCGTTGAACTTCTTTCCACAGTGCTATCATCATCTCCACAAAAAGAGGCTCTAGAGGTTAGTCTTTTCTTTTGCGTCCAGCTTAGGTGAGTAGTTCATGTCGGTCAGCGTGGAATCTGTGATATAGGCAATGTGCAGTCTGTAACGTAGGCATCTCAAAAGGCAGGGTTGAAGTTTTGTTATCTTTATACATGAATATATGTTAAGGAAATTATATATTGGTTGCTAGCATTTGTCACATTTAGTGGTCTTTCTAGTATACTGCAACAATGGCCCTGGCCAATCAACCTGTTATCCCTTATTACCTCATCACAGTCTCGGTGCAGAGAGTATCTGAAAGTAAGTAGTTAACTGAAAGTTTGTTAAGAACTTCATTCTACTCCCTCTGTAAAGAAATATAAGAGCGTTTAGATCACTAAAGTAGTGATCTAAGCTCTCTTATCTTTCTTAACGGAGGGAGTATTATTTTTATCTGTTTATTCAGATCTAATTCAACATTATACTAGTACAATGCTATCATCAACTCCGTATCCTGATTGTCTACTGCACCTCACATGCATGCAGGATGACCTGACTACCACCCTGGTCCAGCAATGCCAACAGTGTCAATACACAATCCAGAGAATCGTGGAGACTGCAGGTGATAACGAGGCTCAACTCTTTGAGGCACTGAGCATCCACGATGAACTCCAGAAAGTTCTGTCCAAGTACGAAGACCTCAAGGAGCCCGTCGTCGCAGAGCCTGAGCCAGAACCAGCGATGATTCCAGTCACGGTGGAGCCTGAGGAATCCCCACGCGCTGTTGGCAAAGACACCCCCGCGAGGAAATCAGCTGGGTCCGGTGGTCGCTCTAGCAGCGGGGATGACTTGCTTCAGGATCTCGACGACATGATCTTCGGTAAGAAAGCCGGCACCTCCTCCCAGCAGGAAAGAACTCCCCGGAAGGAGCAGAAGGACGACTTCATCGGCTTATGATCAACGGGTATATATATCTGTCCGGCTGAAACTTGTCATAAAGGTGTTGCGTGCTCAGTGCATTTCCAAACTATGATACAGGTTTGTGCTTGCGCGTCTAGCTTCTCCTGTATCCCGGGGATTGCTGTACAGTGGTAGATGTCTAACGTGGCAGTGAGTTTCATGTGACACTCCTTTTCTTTCTATGATTGTTATGCGGGCCAAATTATTGGAATGCTGGGGCTGCTCTCATGCATCGCATGGGTAAGTATATAAGTTTGTACAACGTTCCAGTGGTACAAAGACGGGGTCTGCTCGTTCATCACAATTTTTGAAATCTGGAGTATATATTTTGTCACCAAGTTATTTTGAATACTGAAAGAATTCAGCGACGAAGGAAGGCAGAACTGTGCTTCTCTTCGTTCATGTGCAGAATCAAAAGGCTATAACATGACGCAGTAGCTCGCTTACAGGCCAGGAATAGCGCCCTTGGCACGCACAACAACGCCAACGGGCCTTCACGCTGATCACTGGCACCGGCCCATAGAGATTAGGTCGTCAGGGAACGACTAACTGGAGGCAACCTACCGCTCAAAAAAAAAAAAAAACTGGAGGCTACCTGTTTCTCACAAAAAAAAAACTGGAGGGTACCTTCCCTCAAAAAAGAAAAGAAAAAATGGAGGTACCCCTTCGCGGGTGATCTCCAACGGTCACTTGGGAGCGCACGGCCTTTTTCACTCTTCTGACCTTACGAGGAAACTTTAGCACAAAATGAACTCCACACGAAACAATTTTACAATCTGACCCTTTTCAGAAACGCCAAAGGCGTGGCGTTGCTGCATTATATGAAAACGCCGAACTAGCTAGCGTTACTGGCCTGATCGAGATGCTACGTGACAGGGCTAAAACGCCAAAGTTTGTTGCGTTGTTGGAAACGCCAAGGGGGTGGGCGTTGCTGCCCAAGCATGCAACGCCAAAGATGGTTGGTGTTTCACCTAGCTTTTCATATTTTTCATTTATTTATGAAGTGAAGCAACGCTAACTAGTTTGACGTTTCCAAATAGAGAAGAAATGCCACGGCTTGTGGCGTTACCAAAAGGGTCAGATTGTGAAATAATTTTATGTGAAGTTTATTTTGTATTAAAGTTTTCTGAAAGGGTCAAAATAGTGAAACAAGCCGGAGCGCATCGTGCAACACGTGGTGGTCCGTCCAGATGCCGACATGTGTCACACACTGGACGCACCCACAGAGAAGTTTTTTTGCACGTGTTCTAGAATTTCTTTTTCATTTTTTTTTCATTTTTTGATTTTGCATGGTCTTCTTTATTTTTTTTTCTCGCGTGAAGCACACTGCGTGAAAAACATAGACGTGCTTCATGATGAAGCACAACACACTTGTGTTTTACGGAAAAGCACAACTGTGCTTTGGTGTGAAGCACATTTGTGCTTTTCATAAGTGTACCTTTTAGAAAGTGAAGTACGGTTGTACTTCTCAAAAGTGGACAATACAGTTCACGAAAAAGAACAACGGTGCTTGGCGTGAAGCACATATGTGCTTTCCAAAAAATGAAAAGCACAATTGTGCCTTTTGCTTCCCACAATTGTGTTTTCAAAAAGTGAAAAGCACGACTCTTCTCGCTTCTCGCCGACGCACAGTTGTGTTTCTCGAAAAGTGAAAAGCGCAGTTATGCTTTAAAAAAAAGCATAGTTGTGCTTAAGGTAGATGTGCTTCTCGCGATCTTGAAAAATGAAAAACATAGTTGTGCTTTCACAAAAAGGGAAAAAAGCATAATTGTACTTTAGGCTTCTTTTTTCCCGAGTTTCCTTTTGTCGGTCTTCAATCTTTTTTTGTGGTTTTTGTTTTTCGTGTTTTCATTTTTTTATTTCTGGTTTTTCTGTAAAAGAAAAACAGTTCGTCCAAACCTATTAATATGGGATTTATTTTCGAAGATCTTGACGCAAGAAACGCAACAGTGAATGGTTCATGATTTGGACGCACATTTAAGAGACAAAACATTTTGGAAGAACAAATCAATGAAAAAGGTACAAAAATCCCAGGTTGCGACAAGGTCACACATGCATTGAGCCACTTGTCACCACAAGAGAGGGTGAGAGTGACCATTGCAAGGGGTACCCTCTAACTAATGATTTCAGGTCATCATAGTCGCCTACTAAGAGCATACAACTGGACCCCTCAAACCCTCCTTATAAATTCGGGCCGACGACCCAGTCACTTTTTTGCCACCCAACCGGACCCCTCAAACCGGCCCTATATATCCGGGACCCGCCATACCTAGCCCATATGTGGGACTCATATGGGGACGCCCAAACATGCCTGCCACGTTGAACTAGCGACAGGGGCCCGCGCCAAAACCTCACTTGAACGGGCGCCTCCTGTGGTTTTGGTGAAGAGGCATTCATGTCGCCGCTCCGGCGGGCTGCCCGAGGGACCAAATCCGGCTATTTAAGCCAGATGGTGAGGCAACCCTAGCTAGCTAGCCCCGTCCCCATTACCATCCCTCTCGCTCGCACCACCGTTGCCTAAGGATGGCAATTTTACCCATGGGTATGGGTACCCGCGGATACCGTACCCGCATGGGCAGGGTATGGGCATAATTTTATACCCATGGGTAGTACCCATACCCTACCCATTAAGTCATGGGTAGGGCACAGGTATAGCCTTTTACCCATGAATATACCCATACCCAACCCGTTTATACTGACATGTGAAACTTACCCATAATTCACAAGAGTACCTGTGTTAAATTTGGTTTGTGAGCTTGTGAACCTATGTTAAAGTTGTCATCAATTGTCAATTTTAGTTGAGCGGGTACTCATCTGTCTGTTATTGAGTTGAGATCAATGTTTTTTGTGAAATGTGCTATAGATTAATGTAAAATTGCGAATAACTTGTGTACTGCTTGATCTACCCAATGGGTATGAAAACCCATCGGGTATGGGTACGGGTAAAGTTTCATACCCGTGAGTACGGGTATGGGTATAATTTTGTACCCATTGACTACACGGGTATGGGTATGGTAATGCTCTACCCACCCCATACCCTACCCATTGCCATCCTTACCGTTGCCTCTCCTCTCCCTCTTTCACTTACAATCTGACCTCACCGTTCGTCGTACGAAGAGAAATGACATTAACAAAATATTTCTCGGGGGTGGGGGTGAGGGACGGGGTGGGGTGGAGGAGTGTTGGAAAACGTAGTAGAAAACAAAAAGAATTCACGCCTATGCACACCCAAGATCAAAATGAAGATGCATAACGGGTTGGGATCACGATTGTTACCTTCACCGAGTTGCAGCGGAAGAAGAATGTGTAGGTGTAGATCGTACTTGGAGTCCCTCGAACCGTCGATGAACGATCCCGCGAATTCCTCATGAACAGTCGCTCGAACCAAAGACCGAAAACACGGCCTCTGTACTTGGTTGCAAACGTGCAACCTTCACAATCCGGCAGCGCTTCGCCGTCTAGAGCTAATTGTCGCCCGGAGAATTAGAGGCAGGAGATTAGAACCACACAGGGCTTCTAATTATGAGGACAAGAGGATTAGCCTAGCTCTAATTAGTCAACTAGGACCAACTACAACTAGAACTAGAAGAACTAGAGGAGGCTCAAAAACTTGTGTGTCAAAAGGGTGGAAATCCTCTAGTATATATAGGTTGGAGGGGATAGGAGGGGCGCCACAAGAGGAGGGAATGTCCCTTCCCTTTGCCGGCCAAGGGAGGAGGAGTTGGACTCCTCCCCCACTCCAATTCGAAAGCTCCTAACGGGCGCCTTTAGCGCCGGTTGGCAGTTCGGGCGCCCACGCGGGTGTGAATTGGGCCGGCCCAGCTTGCCTCCTTCGCTCCCATGGGTCTCCTCGACCGCCTCCTTCGCTCCCTTCGACCATGGTTGACCGGTCGACAGTTGGCTAGTTGACCGGTCAACCATTGACTTTTGACAAAAAAATCAAAGAAAATCTTGAATTCAAAAAAGTTCATGAAATTTAAAAGAAAGTCCAGAAACTTAAATAAAGTTCATGAATTTGAAAAAAAATTCGTCAAAAATGAGAAAGAATTCATCAATTTTGAAAAAAAAATAAGTTCATCGATTTAGGGAAAAAGTTCATCAAAAATGAAGAAGAGTTCATCGAATTTTGAAAAAGAGTTCGTCGATATTGAAAAAAGTTCATCGGTTTTTAAAATGTTCATCGATTTTTAAAAAAGTTCATCAATTCTTAAAAAAGTTCATTGACTTTGAAAATAGTTCATCGAGTTTGAAAAAAAGTTCATCGATTTTAAAAAAGTTATCATTATTGATAAGAAGTGTTGGGAAACGTTGCATGGAAAAAAAATCTACGCACATGCAAGATCTATCAAGGAGATGCATAGCAACGAGAGGGGGAGTGTGTCTACGTACCCTCGTAGACCGTAAGCAGAAGCGTTTAACACGCGGTTGATGTAGTCGAACTTCTTCGCGCTTCAACCGATCAAGTACCGAACGAACGACACCTCCGTGTTCTGCACACATTCAGCTCGGTGACGTCCCTCGCCTTCTTGATCCAGCAAGATGTCGAGGTAGTAGATGGATTCAATTAGCATGACGGCATGGTGACGGTGATGGTGAAGTGATCTCCACAGGGCTTCGCCTAAGCACTACGAAAATATGACTGGGAGTGTAAACGATGGAGGGGGGTGCCGCACACGGCTAGGCAATTGTCTGGGGTGTGCTAGGGTGCCCCCCACATATATATAGGTGGGAGAGAGGGAGGAGCAGCCATAGGAGGCGCCCAAGTAGGAGGAATCCTACTTGGAGTCCCTCCCAAGCGCGCACGCCCCGTGCCATGTTTTCCGAAGGGGGAGGAAAGAGGGGGGGGGGGGGGGAGGGGCGGGGCGGAAGGAAGTGGGAATCCCAATCCACACTTTCCTTTCCCTTCTCCACTTTCCTTTCCCTTCTCCCCTTTCCTTCTCCTCCTTAGGCCGGCCCATATGAGGGGTGCACCAACCCCTTGTGGCTGGTGCGTTTTCTCACTTGGCCCATAAGGCCCATATCTTCTGCCGGGGGTGCCCGGAACCCTTTCCGGTGACCCGATAAGTACCCGGTACCCCCTAAACATTTCCGGTGTCCAAATACCATCATCCTATATATCAATCTTTACCTCTCGACCATTTCGAGACTCCTCGTCATGTCCGTGATCTCATCCGGGACTCCGAACAACATTCGGTCACCAAATCACATAACTCATACAATACTGTATCGTCATCGAACGTTAAGCGTGCGGACCCTACGAGTTCGAGAACTATGTAGACATGACCGAGACACCTCTCCGGTCAATGACCAATAGCGGAACCTGGATGCCCATATTGGCTCCTACATATTCTACGAAGATCTTTATCGGTTGAACTATTATGACAACATACGTAATTCCCTTTGTCCATCGGTATGTTACTTGCCCGAGATTCGGTCGTCGGTATCTTCATACCTAGTTCAATCTCGTTACCGGCAAGTCTCTTTACTCGTTCTGTAATACATCACCTTGTGACTAACTCCTTAGTCATTTGCTTGCAAGCTTATGATGTGTATTACCGAGAGGGCCCAGAGATACCTCTCCGATACTTGGAGTGACAAATTTTAATCTCGATCTATGCCAACTCAAAAAAGACCTTCAGAGATACATGTAGAGTATCTTTATAATCACCCAGTTACATTGTGACGTTTGATATCACATAAGACATTCCTCCGGTATCCGGGAGTTGCATAATCTCATAGTCGAAGGAATATGTCCTTGACATGAAGAAAGCAATAGCAATAAAACTGAAGGATCATTATGCTAAGCTAACGGATGGTCTTGTCCATCACATCATTCTCCTAATGATGTGATCCCGTTATCAAATGACAACTGATGTCCACGGTTAGGAAACCTTAACCATCTTTGATCAATGAGCTAGTCTAGTAGAGGCTCACTAGGGACACGGTGTTTGTTTATGTATTCACACATGTATTAAGGTTTCCGATCAATACAATTCTAGCATGAATAATAAACATTTATCATGAATAAGGAAATATAAAATAACAACTTTATTATTGCCTCTAGGGCATATTTCCTTCAAAAAGTTCACTGAATTTGAAAACATTTCATTGATTTTGAAAAAAGTTCACGTGTTTAAGAAAAGAAAATGAAAAAGGGACAAGAAAAAAGGAAGAAAAAAACCTAGAAATCAGCAAACCAGTGAAAAAAACTGATTGGGGAAGCTTCCCAAAACCAAGGGCTCTCGCGACTTGAAGGAATAAAGGAAAGGAACAGAGTTTATAGGTACAAGTGCTTCATTGTCCTGGTGGTCACTGCTCTCTCAACGAGAGATCTTGAGTTCGAAACCACGCTTGCACATATGCCCTTTTTGCTACAGTTTTGAAAAAAGAAAAAAGAAACGGGCCGGCCCATGATACGTCTCCAACGTATCTATAATATTTTATTGTTCCATGCTATTAAAGTATCATTATTGGATGTTTTATACTCATTTACTTGCAACTTTATATCATTTTTTGGGACTAACCTATTGACATAGTGCCCAGTGCCAATTGCCGTTTTCTGCTTGTTTTTTACTTTGCAAAATATCAATACCAAACGAATTCCAAATGCCACGAAACTTTTTGGAGATTTTTTCTGGACAGAAGACACCCAAGGAGCCAAGGAATTGCACCAGAGGAGGCCCGTGGGTCCCACTAGGCACCAGGGCGCGCCAGAAGGCCCAAGCACGCCCTAGTGGGTAGTGGGGCCCACGGGAGGCTTCTCCACTGACTATCAACTCTATAAATACTCTAAAATCCCAAAACCCTAGGGGAGTCGACGAAACACAATTCCAGCCGCTGCAAGTTCTAGAACCACGAGATCCAATCTAGAGGCCTTTTCTGACACTTTGTCGGAAGGGTCAACGATCACGGAGGGGTTCTTCATCATCACCCTTGCCCCTCCGATGATGCGTGAGTAGTTCACCATAGACCTACGGGTCCGTAGGCAGTAGCTAGATGGCTTCTTCTCTCTTTTTGATCTTCAATACAATGTTCTCCTCGATGTTCTTTTAGATCTATTTGATGTAATGACTTCTTGTGGTGTGTTTGTTGGGATCGGATGAATTGTGAGTGTATGATCAGTTCTGTCCATGAATATTATTTGAGTCTTTGTTGAACTCTATTATGCATGATTTTTATAGCCTCGTATACCTTCTCCGAAACTTTGGTTTGGTTGGCCAACTAGATTGATTTTTCTTGCCACGGGAAGAGGTGCTTTGTGACGGGTTTGATCTTGCGGTGCTCAATCTCAGTGACAGAAGGAGACATGACATGCACATATCATTGCCATTAAGGATAAAAAGATGGGGTCTATTCCTACATGAATAGATCTTGTCTACATCATGTCATCGTTCTTATTGCATTACTCCATTTTTTCATGAACTTAATACACAATGTCGTGGAATTGTCACGGCAGATGTCCTAGTGTGAGGACTTAGTCGTGAGGCCAACGCATCTATGTGGTAGCTTGAGAGGGGTTGAACGGGAGGAGAGACGCGAGATAGATCAACACACAAGACAAGGGTTTAGACAGCTTCGGGCCCCGGGAAACATCATCCGGTAATAGCCCTACATGCTGTTTGTGGCTAGGTCTCATTATGCTCATCAAGGAGTCGCCGCATAAGGCGGTTCCCTTTAGTTGTGTCTAGCCTTAGAGATTATTCCCCCCTCTTGGGGTGCCCTGCCCCTCCTTATATATGTTGAAGGGGCGGGTTACATGACTAGTCCTAGTAGGATTAGGATTACTTTATTACAAGTGGAGTCCTAGTCTTGCTTCCTTTGTAGGAGAATATTCCTCACGCCTTTCCTCTTAAACCGGCCCGCCATAACATGAGCTGGCCTTCTGAGCCTTGAGCCTAGTCCTCTATCTGACCCGCCATCGGGGCCATTAGTGAGTCGCCAAGCTCGTGAGTCGTTAGACCAGTGAGCCGCCAGACTCATGAGTCGCCGATCCTTCGGCGGGTTACCAATGAAACGTCAAGTCCCAGTCGGGTCATATATCCGGCTGGGTCATACCGCGGGGTATATCCCCGACATTAGCCCCCAGTTTAATTTGGATTTATCCATGTTAAACTTATCCAGCAAATAACTCAAGAATAAATTTGATAGGTTGTGCTCTAGGTTAAATATTCTTGTAAGTCGGCACCTGATCATCCTTAAGTCCTTGTCATTTCCTTCTTCTAGAAAATTTGGGCCAATAGGCCAGCCTCATAATCAATTTGCTGACATTGGTTTCTCACAAAAAAATATTGCAAAAAATAATCCACTTGAGTCGGCTTCCAAAGCGCCCGCTTAAAAAAATATTGGTCTTGAAATACTCATCTGATTTTCAGCCGGCTTAAGGATGTAGAACTTGTCGGTTTATCCTTGCCAAAAGTGCCGGTTTGTAAATATTGATGGTACCGGGTCATAATTGTGGCTGACCCCGGGACATAGTTGTTGGTGATGCCGGGTCATGATTGTTGCAGACACCAGGTCAATCTGGTTTGCTCAAAACTGAGAATTTGAAGATATTTCTCCCTTATATCCATATTACCTGTAGCCCCCAAGTCTTGAGCAAAGCAAAGTGATGACTTAAGACTTGCTTCAGTATAAATACTACCACCTTGAAGAAATCCATGTTGTTCATCTTAGTCACTAGTAAAAACTAAATATTCCATATATGTAGCCCCCAAGTGCCGGGTTGTCATGCTTGCAGCAACCTGGGACTTGTAATTACCTTATGCTCATAAAAACTTCAACTAGTGTAGCCCCCAAGGGCCGGGTCATTATGCAATAATGAGCAGGACTTTGTATGTATGATCATGTAGATTCGAGCAGGAACGTGTAGCCCCCACGGGCTGGCTTAGTAAGATAATACTGAGCTAGGACTTTACATATAATTTATTGAAAATAACATCATATGATGTAACCCCCACCATGGGGCTCAAACCCACGTCCATAAGGTTAAGAGCTTTGTACTCTACCAACTGAGTAGTGGACCTTTCAATATAATGGATTAAGACTTGTGTACCTTGAATTTTTGACAGGAGCAATTGGTAGCCACCGAGGGCCGGCTCATTACGGTGTGATGAGTCCGGTCTTCAATAAGGCCAATAAAAAGTAATCGTGCATTATCCCCCAAGTGCCATGGTGCATGCTGGCAGTGACATGGGACTTGCTTATTTGATGTAATCTCAATTTAAATAATGTAGCCCCCAACTGCCGGGTTGTAAGCCTGCAGCAACTCGGGACTGTTCCTTCCATTGTATATAAAATTATATCCATTGTCCAGATAATGATAGCCATTGCGCTGAAGCGACTTTGAAAACCTCAATCATTCAATACCATAATGAAAATCCAGCCAATTTTGGCTATGAAAGATGTGAATACCTTATCGGTTGACAAGTAAATTCGTAGTTTAAATACTCGGTGGCTCTTGGACGATGGCAACTTAATGCACATTCATTGTAAGCCAGAATTTTTATAACCCGAGGCTTATAGCTTTTGAGAATAACCAATAACTGATAACCCCTTCGAAACACCAATTTCAATCTTTGATGATGGGCTTGAACTTAATCATTTATGTAAGCCATAGCTCTGCAATTCCTGCACAGAGTTTAAACAACATATACCCTGGCGACTTAACGTCAAAAGCCAGGGTGCGTAACATCCCAAACATAACATAGTATTATGCAATCATGGAAAAGACTAGCACTAAGGCTATTCAAGCCAAAATATATAAGCGACTTAAAGTTAAAAACTAGAGCGGGTTATCAAACCCAAAGATGCTCAATGATGAGTCATATAATCAAGGCTACATGGCTTGTGAAATTGGTTCACGCTGCTGGCTTATCATGCCAGATGCAACAAAGGGTAACAATCCCAAAAATGCCTCAGAGCCTAAACTCCAAGTGCACAATCATATTATACTGGTGGTTCATCATATACCTATGTTTGAGCTATGCTGTGCAACAAACTCTCTTTGGTCTTTTTAATCCGGTCATTAAGCCTCCAAGTAGGTCAGAGTTATACTCATATGAAGTTATAATATTGGCTTGATAGCCGGTTTACCAAGGTAATCAGAGCTGTGCTCTTATGACATTATCATATTGGCTTGATAGCCGAATTACCAAGGTAATCAAAGCTGTGCTCTTATGAAATTATCATATTGGCTTGATAGCCGAATTACCAAGGTAATCAGAGCTGTGCTCTTATGAAATTATCATATTGGCCTAATAGCCGAATTACCAAGGTAATCAGAGCTGTGCTCTTATGAAATTATCATATTGGCTTGATAGCCGAATTACCAAGGTAATCAGAGCTGTGCTCTTATGAAATTATCATATTGGCTTGATAGCCGAATTACCAAGGTAATCAGAGCCGTGCTATTATGAAATTATCATATTGGCTTGATAGCCGAATTATCAAGATAATCAGAGCTGTGCTCTTATGAAATTGTCCATCTGACACACTAGATGCATGCTGGATAGCGGTCTACGTATGGAGTAATAGTAGTAGATGCAGGCAGGAGTCGGTCTACTAATCTTGGATGTGATGCCTATATACATGATGATTGCCTTGGATATCGTCATAAATATCTGCTCTTCTATCAATTGCCCAACAGTAATTTGTTTACCCACTATATGCTATTTTCTCGAGAGAAGCCTCTAGTGAAATCTATGGCCCCCAGGTCTATTTCCTATCTATTTTCAAATCTATTAATCCAAAAATCCAAAATACCTTGCTGCACTTTTTCTTTACTTATTTTATTTTGTATTTTTGCTATATATATTTATCGAATCTCATACAATTTAATCTATCTCAATACCTAGGAGGGATTGACAACCCCTCTTACGCGTTAGGTTGCAAGTTTTTGTGGTTTGGGTGCAGGTGTTGTTTACATAGTGTTGCTTGGTTCTCCTACTGGATTGATAACCTGGGTTTCATAACTGGGGGAAATACTTACTGTTGTTGTGCTACATCATCCTCTCCTCTTCGAGGAATTACCAATGCAAATACAAGCAATCAGGAAGAATTTCTGGTGCCGTTGTCGGGGAGTCATCATGAACATCTATCAGGTTCCTACGCACAAAATCTCATATCGTTGCAATTACTTTATTTGCCATTTGCCTCTCATTTTCATCTCCCCCACTTCTAAAACGTTTTCCAAAAGTACAAAAATATTTTTTCGTTTGCCCTTTTCTCGTTCGACCTTTTGTTTGCTTGTGATCTTGCTTGCCTATGTTATCGTTATGGCTACTTCTTCACCTACTATGTGTACCCCTGAGAATGAAGTTCTCAACTTTAAGCAAAGCGGAGGAGAGAATTTAAAGGATGACTGGTATAGGATTTGCAATGCTCATAATAGATCTACTTGTAAGCAATCCACTACAATTCTTCTTCGCAATTTTTATGTGGGCATTACCATTTGGTATAAATTTATTCTTGATACAATCACCGGAGGAAATTTCTATATGTGCCCCCCTTTGGATGCTTTTAATGCTATGGGAAATTTAGTGGGATCACCTCCAATCATTATTTATGAAACAATTTTAACTCTCGAACATGTTATGCAAAGGCTAGATGCTATTGAAAAGAAAATGCTCACAGAAGAACATATTGAAAATTTGGATAAAAGGCTTCATAATATTGATATTAAAATTGGGTCAAAGTTAGGAGATACTCTTAAATTACAAAGAGAGAAAGGACCCGTAGTTAACAAGAGGGTAGAAGAGAGCCCCGCTGGAATTGATAAGTTGGAAGAATTTTTTAGTAATCTGAGTTCTGCTTTTTCTTGCGTTAAAACTACTGAAGATTCCTATTAGTAAGAATTGCAAGTCTACACATGTTCCTAAGAACAAGGGTGCCACTTCTAGTAGTGAAAGTGCAACTATCCCTGGGTGGTTTTGGTAATTCCTAACAACATATATCTCATTGAGCTAATGCCATTTCAAGATAAATATTTCAGGAAAGCTCAATGATTGGCATGGCATGGATGACAAAAGTGGATCCTTCAAAATGCTAAGGACAAAAGGATTGGCTCAAGCTCAAAGCTCAAGACTCTACATTTTCTATTTTAGTGATCCAAGATCACTAAGTCTATAGGAAAAGCCAATACTATCAAGGAGGGATGAGGTGTTGCTTAATGGATTTCTTGCTCAAAATGCTTAGTGATATGCTCCAAAGCCCTCAACTACTTTCTCATATCCACATATGACCTAAACCAAAATTCAAACTCGGCCCCACCGATTCTTTCTATCGGGCGCCATCGAGTTCAGATGTCATAGCCACTGCCACAAACCCTAGGCAAATCGGCATCACCGATAGGGATCTCGGTCTCACCGAGATGGGATTGTAATCTCTCTGTTTCCCTTTGTATCGTTTCGGTCAAACCAAGATGAGCGATCGGTCCCACCGAGATTGCAATGCAAACTCTATGTTTCCCTTTCATAACGTTTCGGTCTCACCGAGATGAGCGAATCGGTCCCACCGAGTTTGCCTGACCAACTCTCTGGTTAGCTTATTACCAAAATCGGTCTCACTGAGTTTGTGTAATCAGTCTCACTAAGATTACGTTATGCCCTAACCCTAACCATATCTGTCCTACCGAGTTGCATGTCGGTCCCACCGAAAATCCTAACGGTCACATTATTTGCTAAATCGGTCCGATCGAGTTTAACGATTCGGTCCCACCGATATTGGTAAGTTGTGTGTAACGGTTAGATTTTGTGTGGAGGCTATATATACCCCTCCACCCACTCTTCATTCGTTGAGAGAGCCATCAGAATGTGCCTACACTTCCAACATACATTTTCTGAGAGAGAACCACCTACACTTGTGTTGAGGTCAAGATATTCCATTCCTACCATATGAATCTTGATCTCTAGCCTTCCCAAGTTGCTTTCCACTCAAATATTCTTTCCACCAAATCCAAATCCTGTGAGAGAGAGTTGAGTGTTGGGGAGACTATCATTTGAAGCACAAGAGCAAGGAGTTCATTATCAACACACCAATTGTTACTTCTTGGAGAGTGGTGTCTCCTAGATTGGCTAGGTGTCACTTGGGAGCCTCTGACAAGATTGTGGAGTTGAACCAAGGAGTTTGTAAGGGCAAGGAGATCGCCTACTTCGTGAAGATCTACCCTAGTGAGGCAAGTTCTTCGTGGGCGACGGCCATGGTGGGATAGACAAGGTTGCTTCTTCGTGGACCCTTCGTGGGTGGAGCCCTCCATGGACTCGCGCAGCCGTTACCTTCGCGGGTTGAAGTCTCCATCAATGTGGATGTACGATAGCACCACCTATCAGAACCGCGACAAAAACATCCTTGTCTCCAATTGCGTTTGCCTTCTCAAACTCCTCCCCTTTTACCTTCATATGCAATTGTTTTACATTCCGCTACTATACTCTTAGAATTGCATGTGTAGGTTGATTGCTTGACTTATGCTAAGTTGCTAAAATCTTCCAAGAACTAAAATTGGGAAAAGGCTAGATTTTTATTTGGTCAAGTAGTCTAATCACCCCCCATCTAGGCATACTTTCGATCCTACAAGTGGTATCAGAGCCTTGGTCCCCATTTTGTTTGATCTCCATAGCTTTTGGTGGTCATAGCCTTGGTTTCACAATCTAGGAGAGTATGCCGTCTAGAGAGGGAAATTACCACCGTAGAGGTCCTTACTTTGATGGTACTAATTTTGCTAGTTGGAAGCATAAGATGAAAACGCATATTCTTGGACATAACCCCGCCGTTTGGGCTATTGTGTGTATTGGTTTGCAAGGTGAATTCTTTGATGGGAGAGAACCGAACCGTGAAGCTACCGCGGATGAGTTGAAGATGCTGCAATACAATGCTCAAGCTTGTGATATCCTCTTCAACGGATTGAGCCCCGAAGAATTCAACAAAATCAGCCGTCTTGAGAATGCAAAGGAAATTTGGGATACTTTGATTGATATGCATGAAGGTACCGACTCCGTCAAGGAATCCAAGTTGGATGTGCTCCAAAGTCAGCTTGACAAGTTCAAAATGAAGGATGGTGAAGGTGTCGCTGAAATGTACTCTAGGCTTGCTCTTATCACAAATGAGATTGCTGGCTTAGGAAGTGAAGAGATGACCGACAAATTCATCATCAAGAAGATCCTAAGAGCTTTGGATGGAAAATATGATACCGTGTGCACATTGATCCAAATGATGCCCAATTACAAAGATCTCAAGCCAACGGAAGTCATTAGAAGAACTGTTGCTCATGATATGTCACTCAAGGATAAGGAGGAGCTCCACAACAAGTCAAGTGGTGCTTACAAAGCCTCACGTGAAGCTCCCACATCATCAAGTGAGAAACAAACCTTCAATGAAGAATTGAGCCTAATGGCGAAGAACTTCAACAAGTTCTACAAGAGTAGAAGCAAGGAAAGAAGTTCCAAGTCAAGGTCCTACAATAACAAAAGATCTTCTAGTCGTGAGCGTAATTGCTACAATTTTGGAAGACCCGGACACTATTCCAATGAGTGTACGACACCCTACAAAAGAAGAGAAGATTCTCCAAAGAGAAGAAGTAGAAGAGAAGAATCACCATCAAGAGAAAGAAGGAGTAGAGATGATCGTTATGAACGAAGAACATCCCAGAGAAGCAAGGATTCGGAAAGGAAGGACAAGTCATCAAGGAGCTACACAAAACAAAGACATCAAGCTCATGTTGGTGAATGGGTATCCGGCTCCGACTCCGACAATCACTCTGAGAGAAGCTATCACTCCGACTCCGAATATACTCAAGATGAAGGTGTTCCCGGTCTAGCACTTGTGTCTACCAACTCCTATGACATATTTGATTCACCAAATGAAGGACTTGGAAGATGCTTCATGGCTAAAGGCCCAAAGGTATCACACCCCGAGTATGTTGATTTCAATAGTGATGAAGATGACTTGTTAGGTGATGATGATTTACTTGTTGACAACTGTAGTGATGAATACTATGATGAAACGTCAATTAATCATGCTAATCAAGATAAAACGAATGACAATGATAAGGAGAAGACTGATCTCCTAAATAAAGAACTAAACACTCTTAAGTTAGCTCATGAAACTATCTTAGAAGATCATCGAGAACTTTTAAGGACTCATGAGAAGTTATGCTTTGAAAAGCTCAACCTCGAGCAAGAACATGAGTTTTTAAAATCAATCAATGATGATCTTCGCAAGAAAAGTTCTTCTTACATTGCCAAGCGTTTACTCTTATCTAGTTACATGCCTCAAGTCAAGTCTAGTAACAAGAACAAGAAAGATTCTTCCTCTAGTAGTAACAATAATCATGCTAAATCCAATGTTGTTGCTTCTAGTAGTTCTCTCGATTCCACTAATGATTCTCTCAGCCAAGTTACACTTGAGCAAGAAAATAGCTTATTGAAGGGAATTATAGAGAAAGGTGTTTACAAGAGCCTTGCCGGGAGTAAGGAATTCGAGGAAATTGTACGCAAGCAAGGAAGGCATCGGAAGAACCAAGGTGTTGGTTTTGAACGAAAGTTCAATGCCAACGGAGTTGAGTGGGAAGAAGATCAATACCCCAAGACGAAGTTTGTTCCTCAACAAGAGAAGTATGATCCTACTTCTTTCAAAGGGACACAAGCTCAAGATGATCTTCCACCACAAGACCACAAGCAAAAAGTCAAGGACAAGCTTCAAGAGGAGACTGATGCATTTGAAGAAGCTCCTAAGGCCTTGGTAAAGTGGGTTCCCAAGACTACATCAAGTTCTACTTCATCGAGTACAACTACAACACCAAGGATTCCCATCAAGATCATATGGATCCCGAAGAAGAAGAACTAGAGAGTTCTTGAGGGTGACTCCGCCAACGTATTTCACTCTTATCATTTTGGTGAGGACAAGTGCAATCAACTTCCACATCTTGAACTAGTTAAACGAGTCACAAACCCTCTTGTTGGTAAGACAAGGGACAAGGTAACCTAATGCTTTCATAGACATCATCTTGTGTGTGCATCACTCTATGTCTATGGATATCCTTGTTTTTTCCTTGTGGGACTAACTCGTGTCGGTATTGAAAGTGCAACTCACTCCAAAGGATTGCTCCAAATGATCTACATCAACATTGAGCATCCACATCTTCAACACCTACATGAAGTCATCATTGACAAAACCCAAGGTTAGTTCATCCCTCTTAGGGGGGATCTCACATCTAGGGGGAGCTTTACTAGTGCAAGATACTCCTAAGTCAATATACTCATATATATAGATGACCTAGTCATCGACAATTGCTTGATAGATGCTAGAAGTGTTTGTGCATGCTTTGTCACATATTTCATTTGCCATTTTATTGTGTGAGCATGTTGGTTGCATATTTTACTCATTCGAGGACATCCACTTGTAGTTTTGATTGTTTGGTTTCTCTTTATTTTGCAAAGTGGATGGACAAGAATGCCTAAGAACCTTCTCTAGCTATCTATGCTTTTCTTGTCTCAAACTCTATTCATGCTACATCACAAAGTTTGATCAAGTCAGATTCGAACCACTCTGTGTGAGGAGCACTCGGAGTCCCCGATTCATCATAGACTTAAACTTCCAAAACCTGTTTGTGCGTTTCGGTCTGACCGATTGAACCTTTTCGGTCATACCGAGATCACTAAGTTGATCTAGGTTTTCAATCTCGGTGCAACCAATTTGAACTTTTCGGTCAAACACCGAGTTGCAATAACTGCTTGCAGTAATGCATCTCGGTGCCACCGAGTTGTTCCACTCGGTCACACCGACAGGGTCAGGCTATATATATCCCCGGGCCAAAATTTGGAAACTTTTCCGAAACCCTTCGCCCGCGCATAGCCTGCTCTGCCTCTTCGGGTCTCCGGATCGTCCTCCTCGTCGTCAGCGACCTCCCGCTGCTGGTCTCCACCGCTGTCAACGGGATTCAACTCCGCCGTTGCCGCCGTAGCAAATCCATCGCCGCATTAGGGTATGGATTTGAACTTTGTGCTATTCTTAACTCCGATTCCTAGCACATTGCATTGCCATGAATCTTGCCATGTTTGAAATCTTCCTATCCAGCGAAATCACTCCGTAGATTAGTTTTGGATTGAAAATTTAGGGTTAGGTTTCTGCCGAATTCATCTCGGACCGATCGAGTTGTAGAAATCGGTCTTACCGATTTGGCTCAGGCCATTGCACATGTGATTCTCGGTCTGACCAAGAATTGCAAATCGGTGTGACCAAGTTCAATTCTTTGTGAAACCCTAGCAGTCTCGGTGCCACCGAACTGTGACTCGGTCTGACCGAGTTCACTAGTTTTGGTTCCAAATGCTGCTTCGGTATCATCGAGTTTACAAATCGGTAGCTCCGAAATGCTTCCTGTGGAAAACTAAAACAAAGTTTTTGACCCAACATTTTGCAAAAAACCTCTGTGCTTTGTGATGCTCATCTACTCTACCTCTTCTACATCTATTCACAGGGTTTGCTGTCAGAGTTTGCATCATGTCATATCAGAGTGACAGTCAGAACAAGTCTGAGGAGCAAGTTCACATGAGTGAGGGCACTAGTCCCTCCAGCAATTATGATGAGGGTAGCAGAAGCACACCCAACAATTTGCCTTAGGCAGCCACCAGGACCAGAAAGAAGAAAACCTCAAATTCTAAAGATGAGGACTATGTGGCTGTTGAGGATGAGGCCACCTCAAAGAAGAAAGTGCTGAAGAAGGAATATGGCACAACAGCATCCACTAAGCCAGGAATGCAAAGAAGGCACCTGCTAGGAGAATTCCCACTTCCAAACCTAGGAAGGTTGCCACTGGTGAAACCATGAAGTTCACCATTGAGACTGATGATGAAGCTGCTGGCCAAGACAAGAAGAAGAAGAAGAGAGTCAGAACTACTACTGCCAAAGTACTTGGCAAGCCCTCTATGAGGAGAGACTTTGAAGAAGAAGAGGAAGAGGTTGATACACCAGCACCTAAAGCTCAAAAGCTGATGGGAGATGCTATAAGATCAGGGGCTCCTCCATCTAAGCCCAAAGATGCTCCCAAGGCTGTTGCTCCTAAGCCCAAGTATGCACCTAAGAGGAACACTAGGAGTATTCTAGCTGAAGAGAAGAACAAGGCCCTAGTGCCTGAAGTTGCTGAAGAAGAAGATGAAGATTCACTTGTCTTAAGAAAGTTGAAGCCCAAGATTCTTGATCATAATGATGCTCATGCAGTTGCAGAAGATATGAAGCTCAGGAAGGATGCAGGTCTGAGACTCTGGAGACAGACTGATCCCTATGCCGTCATAAGAAGAACTGTAGTGGACTACATGTTCCACACTAAGGAACAACAAGATTTCTATGAGACAGTGCTGCTTGACAAGAAGCCCATAGTATGTGACATGATGGGTTGACTGGGAGTACATCAGGAAGAATGAAGAGCACTATCCAGGAGTGTATGACAGTTTCAATGCTTGTGGAGTAGATGACTTTGTTGGACAGAAGCTCACAAAGTGGAATGATGAGCTTATTATGCAGTTTTACTCCACAACTCATTTCTACCCAAATTGGAAGATAGTCTGGATGTCTGAGGGTACTAGGTACCAATCAACAGTTGAGGAATGGTCTGATTTGATAAATGCTCCAAAGGAGAATGAGGATGACTTGGATGTCTATGCCTAGAAGAAGAAAGACCACAACTCCATGGCTCACATGTACAGAGAGATCCCATATGCTTCACTAGAGACACATAAGTTTGGATCTGTACATTACCTGTTGTCAGGATTGCCTACTATCAACTGGATCTTAAGGCACACATTGCTGCCCAAGTCAGGTGATCACAAGATGATCAGAGGCCATGCAATCAACTTGCTGTGTATATTTGATGTGCCTCAGAAATTCAAAGTCATGAGCCTTATTGTGTAAACAATCAAAAGGACTACTGCTGATCATAAACTCCAAGATGGGCACATATTCAGGAGCTCATAAACTCCAAGATGGGCACTGGCACATATCTTTTGGACAAGGAGCACCTGCCCATCTACCCTGATTTCGAGGACAACACCATTGTGATGGATGAAAATGAACCATCATCTGTGCAAGCACAATTGAAGAAAGAGAAGGCAAGGGCTGAGAAGGCTGCTAAGATGCCAACTGCTGAAGAGGCATCTCAGATATTCCTGAAGAGCAAGCAAGATCAGCTTGGCTACTTGATTGCCTCCACCATGAGGATTGAGAAGGGCTTGGCCACTGTCGGTGTCAAAACTGGCGGATCTCGGGTAGGGGGTCCCGAACTGTGCGTCTAGGCGGATGGTAACAGGAGACAAGGGACACGATGTTTTTACCCAGGTTCGGGCCCTCTCGATGGAGGTAAAACCCTACTCCTGCTTGATTGATATTGATGATATGGGTAGTACAAGAGTGGATCTACCACGAGATCAAGGAGGCTAAACCCTAGAAGCTAGCCTATGGTATGATTGTTGTAATGGTTGTTGTCCTACGGACTAAAACCCTCCGGTTTATATAGACACCGGAGAGGGCTAGGGTTACACAGAGTCGGTTACAATGGTAGGAGATCTACATATCCGTATCGCCAAGCTTGCCTTCCACGCCAAGGAAAGTCCCATCCGGACACGAGACGGAGTCTTCAATCTTGTATCTTCATAGCCTTGGAGTCCGGCTGACGATGATAGTCCGGCTGTCCGGACACCCCCTAGTCCAGGACTCCCTCAGTAGCCCCCGAACCAGGCTTCAATGATGATAAGTCCAGCGCGTATATAGTCTTCGGCGTTGCAAGGCGGGTTCTCCTTTAAGTTCCATGTACCTGCCGAACAGTGTCCGGCTCTTTTGTAAACGTTGCGCTCCTTGGCTTCCACGCCCAATAATGGCCTTCTTCCACGCGTCGCACGAACGCGAAAAGCCAGGGTATCTTTTATGTTTTACCCCCTAGCTGCGCAAATAATCTGCCTATAAGAGAGGCAAGAATCCAGATCCAAATCACACCATCTTCCTTCCACGAGTATTCGTCGGAGTGCCTCTGACAAAAAATCCAGTCCACCATGGACCGTCGACGCGGATCCTCCTCTCGCGCTCCCAACCCTCTGCCAGGAGATTGGAGGAGATGTTATGTCCCTCACAGCGAGCTAGTGACGCTCCAAGCGGAGGGATATCTTCCTCCGGCCTTTATGGTTCCGGTTCGAGCCGGGCTGGCCACCTACAAAGGTGGGAAGCAAGCGGAGGCTACCCCAAGTCCCAACAAAGGGGAGCAGGTATGCTTCGTCCCCTATCTGACAAGGGGGCTCGGATTTCCTGTACATCCGTTCCTCCGCGGGCTTCTGGAGTTCTACGGACTCCAGCTCCATCACCTCACGCCGGCCTCGATTCTTCATATCGCGGGCTTCGTAGCTCTTTGCGAGCTATTTCTGGGCATCGAGCCCCATTTTGCGCTGTGGAAGAGGTTATTTTGCCTCGTACCCCGCTCTCACGGGGGGTCCATATATCAAGTGGGCGGTGCCGAAATATGGTGCATCGCCGGGACCGGATATCCATCTGGAACCCCTAAGAAGGCGTCCGAAGACTGGCCTTCCGAATGGTTTTATGTAGAAGACGCTCCGTTGCCGGACCCTATTCGGATCGGCCTCCCGGAGTTCAGCAATGCTCCTCTGAAGAAACGTCTGAGTTAGCGTCCGCGGAGCCCCCAGCTGGAGGAGGACAAGAGCGTCCATTATTTGATGGGCCGGATAAGGTTACTGGCCCATTCCGGACTGACCATGATTGGAGTCATGGCCACATGTATCATGCGGGGGGTGCAGCCGCTGCAGTACAGGGGCCACCCCATGTGGGAGTTCAACGGAGAGAATGATGCCACTCGTCATGGCCGCCAAGGGCCGAGATCGGCCGAAGACCTGGTGAAGATTCTGTCCGGCCTGTACAATGAGGAGAAGGAGGACTTCCTCCAGACGAGCCCATTGAATGGGTTCTCCATGAACAACCCTCGAAGCTGGGTGAGCGGACATATATTTATCCGACCCACGCTTCCAAAGTTAAGTACCTTACTTTTTGGTTTTTACGCAGGATCTGCGCCAGACTGTGGAGAGCATACATAGTCCGGCTCCACAGCCCGAGGATCTAGAAAGATCCCTTGATCCGTCCTCCGAAGAGGATCCGGATATAAAGGTGGAGCTAATTGATGGGGTGTTTCACCAGCTCAGCATGGATAATGCTCTAGTCGCCATTATGGCTGACTACCCCGGCCTATCTCCGGCTCCCCAGGTGATTGTGACCGAAGTCCCGACACCATTATTTTCATCCTTGCGTATTTCTGATCACCGTATACAATGGTGTCTCGCAGGAGGTACCTTCAAGGCAGGAAGCCGAACCCGCGGCGGCTGATCAACAAGGGTCAATCCGGCCCAGCAGGCGGAAGAGGAGTGCGGCGCGGATCGAAACATCGCTGCAACGGTATGGCTCGTGGTTGTATTTTAGGACAAAGTTCCTAGGAAGTGTTTGAATGCTCATGACCTTTGCAGGAGAAAGAGCGCCCGCCGGACTGTGGGCATAGAGGTTGCCAACCCGGCCTCTGCCAGCCAGGCTCCAACACCTGGCCTGGAGGGGGAGGCGAGCGCAAGGCGCGAGCCGGATACTCCTCCAATGGAGGATACCGACCGACTGTCCGCCACTAGGTCTGAGGTGGAGAGCGCCATGAACCATAGGCGCCGCCGGACCGTTCTTCATGACGCGTGCTTCTCCCCCGAGGCGTTGAATGCCTTTAACGCGGGGGACACGCACCTCCGTGCTGCTCAAGATGGTTTGACCAGAGCCACGGAGGAGTATGTAAAGGACATACGGGTAAGAGGTTTTAATGGTTATATATGCCAGTAGCCCCCGAGACTTAAAATAGTTAAAGTAACTGATTTAAGGATCATATAATTTGCAGGATCTTACAGATAAGAATGCCCAACTGTCTCAGGAGCTGCAAGAGTGTAAGGCCCAACTTGAGGCCACACTTGCTGCCGCAGGAGGGAACGCAGGGACCCCTCCTGGTAACACATTATTTTAAAAAGATAAGTGGTGTGCGGCATGCGTGCAAGTCTAACAATGACATTGCAGGTGCTGCCGGACAGACAGGCAAGAACTACTGCGCCAGCTGAAGGCCGGCGAGAGGGTGCTGACAAGGGTGCAGCAGGAAAGGAACAAGCTTCAGGATGCCCACGCCCAGCTTGGAGAAGAGCTGAAAGGTGTTCGGGCCGAGCTGTCTGGCTCCGTGAAGGAGAATCAGCGGCTTCGTCGCGGCATCTATAGTAAGTGCTTGAGTGAACTCCTTTGAAAAGAAGAGTTCGGCGAGGAAGTCAATTGACAAAATATGTCTGTAGGTGTACTCACAGGTCGCCCTGCGGAGGAGATGCCCGTATCAACGGGTGACCAACTTCCCGAGCTGGTGCAACTGCTCGAACGCGTTCGGCAGGCAATGAACGGCGTCACCCAGGCCTTATGGCCGTCCCTCTCCCTACCCGAGGGCCTTGGAGAGCTTGCGGAGAAGCTTCAGGGAGCGCGGCAGCGCTTCCGTTTATGGAAGATTTCGGCCTGCCGCCAAGGTGCCAGGGAGGCCTGGGCCATGGTGAAGACGCGGTACAAGAAGGCGGAACCCAACCACATGGCCGAGGTCAGACCTGTGGGTCCCGATGGGAAGGAGATCCCTGTGAGTTTAGTGTACGGCCAAGTAGAGTTGGCCGCTAAATTTTCCCAACGGGACTGTAAATTAGACAGCCTTCTAGACGGGATTGAGGAAGAATACAGTCAGTCGATTTGACAATGTATTTTAAAATGACATGTAAAATGCCTTCTAGCCGGATTGTAGATCGTTTGTCTTTGCCGACCTTTTCGCTTCAACCTCGGGACCCTAGAGTCCGGAGTGTGCTTAAGAAACAACCGGGGCATGCATGGAGACCAGGCGTAGGGGTCATTAGTGCTTTATCAGACAAGTGCCCAACTAGTTATGTTATATTACATGGTTAGTAAGAAACATCTTCCAGGGAGAATAGTTCCGTTAAGGGTTCCTTTCCCTGGGAGGCATGCCCTAAAGTGCATGTCGGGACTGCGGAAAGAGCAGGAAAACATCTGGGGGCAGATGAGTAAATAGGTAAAAAATCATCTTTCAAGTCACCGACCGAATATTCCCTTAAGAATGCTAGCTTTCGGCTTCACCCAGTCTGAGGTACACATCCGGCTGACCCGGCAGTAACAGTCGCAGAGGTGCTCCCTTTACCTCCTAGCCGAACAATCGGGAACGTAGGGGTAAGCACAGGAGCCAGGCAACCCAGCTTGGCCAAAACTTAAGTCATATCGATGCATATAATGGTGAATAAAAGGTACACGTGGAAGTTTGACACGTGTGCTGGGCATGAAGCCCTTATAATTAAGCTTCTGGTAAAGAAGCCCCCAGGTATAATGAGTGCGGATAGCACATCAATTGCTTGTGAACAATGCGCAAGTAGGACTTTTAGGGCTTTTATGAATAGCGGTGAGAGAAAAAAGTGAAACAAAAGACAGTTGAATTGTAAAAAATTGGACGGGGGAAGGGGACGAACTCTTAGTCCGGCGCTAGGCATAGAATCTTCGGAGGCGGGCTGCGTTCCATATGTTCGGCTCAAGTCGGTTGTCCGACGCATTTCGCAGAGGGTACGCTCCGCCGGTCAAGACTTGATCGATAATGAAGGGGCCTTCCATTTGGGCTTGAGCTTGTCCTTTTTCTTGTCCGGCAGGCATAGAACTAGTTCGCCAACATTGTAAGTCTTAGCCCGTACTTCTCTGCTTTGGTATCTTCGAGCCTGCTGCTGATAGAATGCGGAACGAGCCTTGGCGATGTCGCGTTCTTCCTCCAATGCGTCCAAGCTGTCCTGCCGATCCAGCTCGGCTTCTCTTTCTTCGTACATGCGCACTCGAGGTGAGTCATGAATGATGTCGCAGGGCAGAACTGCCTCTGCGCCGTATACCATAAAAAATGGTGTGAATCCGGTAGTACGGTTGGGCATTGTCCGCAGCCCCCAGAGTACGGAGTCGAGCTCTTCTACCCAGTGCGTGTCAGATTTCGTAAGGGACCGCACTAGTCTGGGTTTGATGCCGCTCATTATTAGACCATTTGCTCGTTCCACTTGACCGTTGGTTTGAGGATGATAGACTGAAGCGTAATCGAGCTTAATGCCCATATTTTTGCACCATAATTTAACCTCGTTGGCGGTGAAGTTCGTGCCGTTATCGGTAATGATGCTGTGGGGGACACCATATCGGTGTACTACCCCGGATATGAAGTCTATCACTGGTCCGGACTCTGCCGTTTTATCTGGCTTGGCCTCTATCCATTTGGTGAATTTGTCCACCATGACCAATAGGTACCTTTGCTTGTGGGTTCCCCCTTTAAGGGGTCCAACCATGTCAAGCCCCCAGACCGCGAACGGCCAGGTAATGGGGGTCAGTGTCAAAACCTGCGGATCTCGGGTAGGGGGTCCCGAACTGTGCGTCTAGGCGGATGGTAACAGGAGACAAGGGACACGATGTCTTACCCAGGTTTGGGCCCTCTTGATGGAGGTAAAACCCTACATCCTGCTTGATTAATATTGATGATATGGGTAGTACAAGAGTGGATCTACCACGAGATCAAGGAGGCTAAACCCTAGAAGCTAGCCTATGGTATGATTGTTGTAATGTATGTTGTGTCCTACGGACTAAAGCCCTCCGGTTTATATAGACACCGGAGAGGGCTAGGGTTACACAGAGTCGGTTACAACGGTAGGAGATCTACATAAGCTTGCCTTCCACGCCAAGGAAAGTCCCATCCAGACACGAGACGGAGTCTTCAATCTTGTATCTTCGTAGTCTTGGAGTCCGGAGGACGATGATAGTCCGGCTGTCCGGACACCCCCTAGTCCAGGACTCCCTCAGTAGCCCCTGAACCAGGCTTCAATGACGATAAGTCCGGCGCGCACAATGTTCGGCATTGCAAGGCGGGTTCCTCCTTTGAATAATCCGGAGAAGATCATGAACACCAGGATAGTGTCCGGCTCTGCAAAATAAATTCCACATTCCACCGTAGAGAGAATAAAATGCACACAAGTTCAATCTGCTGACGTATTTTGCGGCATGACGTCACACCACTACCAAGCCTTTACTTGAATCGTTTTTTATTATACCACCTCAGCACGTTTAGCGAAGCGGTTTCCTTGGCACGTCTTGTCGAAGCAGAGATCGTGTTCCCCTTATTCCGGGATTCTCATCAATACGGACGTGGGTAACCAAACCGCGCCATTGATGGTGGCGCTTGGGAGATAAGCGAGTTTTACCAGGCTGGTGGGGGACGCATAGTCTTCGCCCGCCTATATAAGGGATAAGGATTCACCTTTTCACCCACGCCTTCTTCCTCCTTTGCTTATCCACCTTCGTGTACTCAAGCTCCAGCGCCCAAGTTCGCGCATCTCGTCTCAACCTTCTCCGACCATGTCCGGAGGGGGAGGCAAATGGTTGGCTTCCACCGTTAAGAAGGAGCACATCACAAAGCTGCGCACCGCCGGATATCTTTCCGGCGACATCGCGCACCGGCTGCCCGACGAGGGGCAGCTCATCCCTACCCCCGGGCCCCATGAGAGGGTCGTTTTCCTTCCCCACTTCCTCCGCGGACTGGGCTTTCCACTTCACCCCTTTGTCCGGGGGCTCGTGTTCTACTACGGCCTGGATTTCCATGATCTGGCGTCGAACTTCATCCTCAACATCTCGGCGTTCATCGTCGTGTGCAAGGCCCTCCTCTGCATCCGGCCCCACTTCAGCTTGTGGCTTAAGACCTTCAACGTCAAGCCGAAGGTAGTGAAGGGCACGCAGGCGGAGTGCGGAGGCGCCATGTTGGGCAAGATGCCCAACATCCTATGGTTCGAATGGGCCTTCGTGGACTCCGTCAAGGGGTGGCAATCGGGGTGGTTCTACATCACCGAGCCGCGCAACCCTACGTGGGCGGCGGCCCCCGAGTTTAGATCTGGTATCCCCATGCAGCTCACCTCCTGGAAAGAGAAGGGCTTGCTGTGGGGTAATTCGACGGAGCTGATGGGACTCCGAGCCTGTATCCAGAAGCTGGTGAACAAGAAGCTCAGGCTCGTCGACGTGGTCCAAATCATGCTCGTCCGCCGGATTCTCCCATGCCAAGAACGGGCATTCAATCTGTGGGAGTTTGATCCGGAACAGCACCAGGCGCTGAGCGGGCTCTTCGACACGACGTACGAAGGCGCCTGGAGGGTGCTGTTTAAGGGCGCCGAAGCCCCTGCATCCGCGACGGAAGATCGCGGATTTCACTCGCAGCATCCGGCTGACGAGGTAAGTGATTCTACCCCTTTACGGGACACTTATTGTAAATAGATTGATTCCAAGAGGATTTCAATTTCCCTTTTCCTTTGACAAGAATGGATGAAGAAGGCCGAGCAGCTCATCTGCCCGGCTCCCATGCCAGAAGACCCAGTGGGTGCCCGTCTAGCGGGGCTGCTGGTTCCGGCACCGCATGTGGTGCCGGAGAAGAAGGCCAAGAAGGTGGCCACGGGTACTCTAAAGAGTCCCCGTTATCAGGTGTCCGATGACGAGGCGGACTCCTCCCCCGAAGACGAGGAGGAGGAAGAAGACTCTCTCCCGGAGGGGGGAGAGAGGAAAAGGAAGGCTTCCCCAACAGGGGAGGCCGAAGGGTCCAAGAGGGGGAGAACTATTCCCCCGGACAGCTCTGCCAACACCGACGTTGGCGACGAGGAGTGGCCTTCAAGGGCCAGGCCTCCGGCGAGATCGTAAGTATCCGAATCCCTGATATGCAATTTCTTTTGTGTCACATAGTGTCCTACTAATGCCGCATATTGCCCGCAGTCCGGCCGATGATGATCTCCCCGCTTCATCGAGCGGGTCGTTGGCCCCGTCGGATGTGGATTCACTTTCGACTGCCTCTACCCCCCGCGCCGATGAGGACGCCGAAGTGGGATCCCAGAAAGGGACCCATCAGGAGGAGGCTCCGGAGGCACCGCAAGGCAGCCTCCCGGACTTTGCGCCGGACTCTACCCCAGAACCTGCAGTGGTTCCAGAGTCCGGCAGGCGGCCCCTTCGAAAGAAGGGCAAGACCGTGACACCGGTGGCCTCCGTCCAACCGGAGGCGCCGGACAACTTGCTGGAGGCGCTCAAAGGCGCTTCCATCGAGGAAGAACACCGCACTGTTTTGAGTGCGGTGATTCAGAAGGTTCAGCTCGCCAAGAGCGGGCTGACTGAAGCCTGCAGTAGCCTTCTAACAGGATTTGAGGTAAGAAGTTAAAATTATGTAATGTAATACCGCATAGACAGTAGCCCCTGATGCTCGGTTCGGTGTTCGGAAAGAAAAGCCGGACAGAGGATCTAAAAAGATATTCGCAGGTTGCTAATAAATTATGTCAATATGGGTTTGCAGGCTGTGCTGCAGACCTCTACCGCACTGACTGCGGAGGTTGGTGCATTAAAGCAAGATCTCGAGCGGTCCGAGCGAGAGCTTGGCCATGCCAAGAGGCAGCTCAAGGACAAAGAAGGTGAGTAGCACCACTTTGAATTTTTACCTTACAGAAAAGGATTTTGGTTGCAATAAAAGTAACAAGGACAATATGTGTACTGCAGGGGCCACAAATGAGGTGGCAGCCCTGAAGGAGGCTATGTCCGCGGCCGAACGCAGTGCGGCCGCGGAGCAGGAAGAGCAAGAAAAGCAGGAGGCACAGGTGGCGGCAGTGCGGCAAGAGCTCCAGGCTCTCATGGAGAAGCATGAGAGTTTGGAGCGCGACTCCAAGACTCGAGAGTCCGAGCTCGCCTCGGCTCTCGAAAGTGCCAAGTCTGCCAAGGCCGAGGCCCGTAAGGCCCTTCAGGAGGTTGAAGATGTGAAGAAGATAGCGGCGGGTAAGGCATTTTTCATGCAAAGCAAGCATGTTAATGTAAACTACCTGACACTTACCCGCATTCGGAGCTCTCCAGGGGCATTTGCAGATCTACCGCGCAGTGTATCCGATGCCGCCGTATTCTACCGTGGCAAGGAGGGGAGCTCAACGGAGAAGGTCTTCTGGTCTCAGTACGCTGAGGCCGGCCATCCGGTGCCCCCAAGCGATCAGCTGAAGCAGCTGGTCGAGCTCCACAAGGTAGCTGAGGAGGCCATGAAGGGCCTTATAGTCCGGCTGTGGCCTGGACAGGCCATGCCTGGGAGCTACTTCGGCCTCGTGCGGCGGCTGGTGGATGCGTGCCCCTGGGTGGATGTCATCAAGCGCTCCGCCTATATTGAAGGTGCTCGTCGGGCCCTTGCCCGCGCAAAGGTGCAATGGGGCAGGCTGGATGCGGAGAAGCTTCTTACTGACCCGCCGCCAATGGGCAAGGAGTATCGTACGCCCGAGATGTATTATAAGACTGTCCTGAAGGGTGCCCGCAATATTGCGGATGAATGCCCCAGAGATGTAATTATTGAGTAAAAACTCGTTGTGTATTTTCCTGTGCGCTGAAAACTTAGTTCATGTGTGCTTTAAGCAACGCTTGTTTAATTTAAAATATTACCTTCTGTGCGGCTGTTTATAAAATCTGAGAGATGGCAAGTCGTTGGCTTCAGCCCCCGAGCCGCAAGTGCTGGGGTGTTCGGGATAACTTGAGCACTCTTGTTCCCATTTTTGGGTCCATCTAGGGAGGCGCTCAACACAACGAACAAGGCAACCGGACTTATAATGCTTGAACACTCTCACTTAGCCATAGAATTCTATAATTTTAAATTTCGGCGAAGCCCCTAGTATTCGGAAGACCAAATTCGGGGCGCTATCCACGCCTTCGTCGGACATTATCCGGAACTTCGCTCGAAGCGGCGTGAGTCTTTAAGGACCCAAAAAGACCTCTCGAATAGCGACCAGTCTCTCGCCTTATAATGCCAGTCAGTTTTAGCTTTCTCCACTGAGGCGCTCGCCCAGCTCAACCGGGGCGCAATCGCAGTGGTTCTCCCAGTGCCACCTTAGCCGACAGAACCGAACTGAAGGCACCAAAACGTGGGAGCCGGGCAAACCCAACTATTGACCCAAGACATAATTCGGAGCCGATTCATATAATGCTATAAGTTCGGGGTGCCGCACTTGTGAAAGTGTTCGGACTTATCACACCATAATGCGGGGAACATAAGCCCCTGGTGTATTCGGCCGTACCAATAATATACGGCTGCGAGATGTCATTAATGAACATATGTGTAAAGTAATGCAATAACAGGCAAAAACGCTGCATTATTTATTAAAGAGTTCTGCTATGAGTGCGGAATGATACAAATAGTGCGGTAAGCAAGGGATTGGACTAATCAAACATGTCCCCTCCAGGGATGGGCTGCGGACTGGTGGATATAATCAAATTTAATGCTCGTAATGGAGACCACCTGAGTGTTTATCGCAGTCTTCTTTCTTCCCTGGCTGTTGCATCGCGAGTTCGGCGGGTCCACCGCCGGACAGGGCCTCTGGTGAACGGAGTTTTATGTACATAAAGAAAGAAAATAAAAAAGGAGTGACACACTTGTGAGCCCTTGGTGTGGTCGAGCCGCACTCTGTGTCTGTTGTGGTCGTGCCCCTTCCCCTAGGCCCATGGTATCTCCAGAGCGTAATGATGTACGCGGAGGGTTGGTCTTGCAATTATGCAAGGGCTGGGGTTGGGGCTGCATCGCTACGTGTGCTCGGAACGTGCCAGGTGGTCTTGGTTGATGTTGCTCCAGGCGCGTTTAGCCGTGTCCGGCCGTTTAACGGCCGGACTCGAGTATTGCCTTAAAAGGCTGCTCTGCACTTCTGCCGCGAGAGCCGCTGTGTGTTCCTCCATTCGGAGAGAGTGTTCCGTATTTCCATTGACCGTAATGACTCCGCGAGGGCCTGGCATCTTGAGCTTGAGGTATGCGTAATGCGGTACCGCGTTGAACTTTGCAAACGCGGTTCGTCCGAGCAGGGCGTGATAGCCACTGCGGAATGGGACTATGTCGAAGATTAACTCCTCGCTCCGGAAATTGTCCGGGGATCCGAAGACCACTTCCAGTGTGACTGAGCCTGTACAATTGGCCTCAACACCTGGTATGACGCCTTTGAAAGTCGTCTTTGTAGGTTTAATCCTTGAGGGGTCTATGCCCATCTTACGCACTGTATCCTAATAAAGTAGGTTCAGGCTACTACCGCCGTCCATCAGGACTCTCGTGAGGTGAAATCCATCGACGATTGGGTCTAAAACCAATGCGGCGGATCCGCCATGGCGGATACTGGTCGGATGATCTCTTCGATCGAAAGTGATCGGGCAAGAGGACAATGGATTGAACTTAGGGGCGACTGGCTCCATCGCATATACGTCCCTTAGTGCACGCTTTCGCTCCCTCTTGGGTATATGGGTCGCGTATATCATGTTCACCGTCCGCACTTGTGGGGCGAAACCCTTCTGTCCTCTATTGTTCGGCGGTTGGGTCTCTTCCTCGTCGTCGCTGTGCAGCCCCTTGTCATTGTTTTCGGCAATTAACTTGCCTGCCTGCTTGAACACCCAACAATCTCTGTTGGTGTGATTAGGTGGCTTTTCAGGGCTGCCATGTATCTGGCATAAGCGGTCGAGTATTCGGTCCAAATTGGACGGACCCGGAGTGGTTCTTTTGAATGGCTTCTTCCGCTGACCGGGTTTAGAGCCTCGGAATCCGGCGTTTACTGCCGTATCCTCCTTGTCGTCGCCGTTAATGCGGCGTTTATTTTTATTTCGACGCGACCTGCCATTGTGGTCCTTGGTATCCGGACTGCCAGAATTTTTACTGAGGTTGTTGCTGCGAGCTAGCCAGCTATCCTCTCCCGCACAGAAGCGGGTCATTAATGATGTGAGGGCTGCCATGGATTTCGGCTTTTCCTGTCCTAGGTGCCGGGCTAGCCACTTGTCGCGGATGTTATGCTTGAAGGCTGCGAGGGCCTCTGCATCCGGACAGTCGATGATTTGATTTTTCTTTGTAAGGAACCGTGTCCAGAATTGTCTAGCCGATTCGTCTGGCTGTTGAATTATGTGGCTTAGGTCATCGGCGTCGGGTGGTCGCACATATGTGCCCTGGAAGTTGTCGAGGAATGCGGCTTCCAGCTCTTCCCAACACCCAATTGACTCTGCGGGCAAGCTGTTAAGCCAATGCCGAGCTGGTTCTTTAAGCTTGAGTGGGAGATACTTGATGGCGTGGAGATCGTCACCGCGGGCCATATGGATGTGAAGGAGATAATCTTCGATCCAAACCGCGGGGTCTGTTGTGCCATCATAGGATTCAATGTTTACGGGTTTAAACTCTTCGGGGATTTGATGATCCATTACTTCATCACTGAAACATAGCGGGTGTGCGGCGCCTCTATATTGAGCAATATCACGACGTAGCTCGAGAGAGCGTTGTCTGCTGTGTTCGGCCCGGCCGGAGTTATTGTATCTGGCGCGACGGTATTTGTCGTGGGTCGTGGGGCGCCCACGTGATCCATAGATGGATCTGGATTGCCTTGCTTTATCCTCCAATATATCTCGCAAGTCCGGCGCGTTCCCTCTTGGCTTTGCACTTTTGGAGCGATGCCGGGGTACGGTCTTGGTGGAGGGCCTAGATGCCTCTCTGTCTCGTCCACGGGGTGGTCGGTTGGCCGTATTGTGCGCTGGTGATGAAGGTATGTATGTTTCCTCCTCTAATCGGGGTAGCAACTTGCGTCTTGGGTAGCTTTTGGAGGGGCGTTCGAGTTCATACTCTTCGGCCGCGAGGACCTCGGTCCATCGATCGGCCAGCAGGTCCTGATCAGCTTGAAGCCGCTGCTGCTTTTTCTTTAGGCTATTTGCCGTGGCGATAAGCCTGCGTTTAAAACGCTCTTGTTCGACGGGATCCTCGGGCACGACGAATTCGTCGTCGTTGAGGCTTGCCTCGTCTTCAGAGGGAGGTATATAATTATCGTCGTCGACCTCTTTGTCTGCCGCCCTCTCGTGAGGGCTTGCTTCTGCATCCTCCTGCGCTGAATCCTGCTGGAGGGGATTATCTTCGGCACTCTCTGGGGTGTTATTATCTCCTGTGCCTGAATCTCCATTCTTACTGTGGCGGGATTTAGAGCGGCGCCGCTGACGTCGGTGCTTGGGCTGTTTCTTTGAGGAATCTGCCTCCACTGCTTCTTCGCCGTCCCCCTCTTTTGGGGTGTCCACTATGTATATGTCATATGACGAGGTGGTCTTCCAGTGCCCTGTAGGCGCTGGTTCTTGTTCGTCTCCGGCATCGCCGTCCATACCGTCGATGTCCTCGGAGTCGTAGTCTAGCATGTCTGTTAGATCGTCGACAGTGGCTACAAAGTGGGTGGTGGGTGGGCTTTGAATTTCTTCGTCGTCCGTATCCCAACTGTCCTGGCCATAGTCCGGCCAGGTCTCTCCGGATAGCGAGAGATGTTTTAGCGAATTTAGGATGTTGCCAAAGGGCGAGTGTTGGAAGATGTCCGCGGCGGTGAATTCCATAACCGGCGCCCAATCAGATTCGATTGGCAGGGGCGCGGGAGGTCCGGAGTCCGGCAGGGAGTCCGGCACCTCGGAGTCACGAGCTTCGCAAGGGACAAGGTTAGTGTTCGGCTCCATCGCCGTGGAAGTTACAGCCCCCGAGGCGGTGTCCAACCACCGGTCCTCGATCTGGGCGATCGGCTACGGACTAAGGGCCGGAGCGGATTCTTGTGCGGCCACCAAGGCACTGTTCGGCGACAGAGCTAGATCATGCCCATCATAACAGTGCGGCACGCTTGGCTGTGGCTCAAGCCCGTCGAAGATCAAGTCCCCGCGGATGTCGGCCGTGAAGTTTAGGCTTCCGAACCTGACCTGATGGCCAGGGGCGTAGCTTTCGATCTGCTCCAGATGGCCAAGTGAATTAGCCCACAGTGCGAAGCCGCCGAATACGAAGATCGGTCCGGGGAGAAAAGTCTCACCCTGGACAGCGTTGTTGATTGAAGAAGCCATCGAGCCTATCGGTGACGACACAGAGGAACTCTCAATGAAAGCACCAATGTCGGTGTCAAAACCGGCGGATCTCGGGTAGGGGGTCCCGAACTGTGCGTCTAGGCGGATGGTAACAGGAGACAAGGGACACGATGTTTTACCCAGGTTCGGGCCCTCTTGATGGAGGTAAAACCCTACGTCCTGCTTGATTAATATTGATGATATGGGTAGTACAAGAGTGGATCTACCACGAGATCAAGGAGGCTAAACCCTAGAAGCTAGCCTATGGTATGATTGTTGTAATGTATGTTGTGTCCTACGGACTAAAGCCCTCCGGTTTATATAGACACCGGAGAGGGCTAGGGTTACACAGAGTCGGTTACAATGGTAGGAGATCTACATATCCGTATCGCCAAGCTTGCCTTCCGCGCCAAGGAAAGTCCCATCCGGACACGGGACGGAGTCTTCAATCTTGTATCTTCGTAGTCTTGGAGTCCGGCGGACGATGATAGTCCGGCTGTCCGGACACCCCCTAGTCTAGGACTCCCTCAATGGGTATAGTTTTGACGGCGGTGGGTGGCATATGGCTTTGATTAGCAAAGAGCTGACAACCGACGCATCTTTGGACTAAGTCCTGAGCATCTGCCCGGGCCGTCAGCCAATAAAATCCTATACGGAATGCCTTTCCTACAAGGGCCCAAGCTGCGGCGTGGTGTCCGCCTAGTTCGGCATGAATTTCAGCCAGAAGGTTTCGCCCTTCCTCTTTGGAGATACACCTTTGAAGGACTCCGGTTGTGCTTTTCTTATAGAGTTCTCCCTCATGGACCTTGTAGGCTTTAGATCGCCGAACTATGCAGCGGGCCTCATTTTGGTCTTCGGGAAGTTCCTGCCTAAGCAAGTAGGCTAGGAATGGCTCTGTCCACGGGGCGATTACTGCCATTATTTCGTGGGTTGAAGGTGTTATTTCATCGGCTGAATCGCCGATTATGTCAGATTGTTCTGTGTCGGTTGGTGCGGCTGCTTCCGGCTTGTTATTTCCGGACTCCTCTTCCCATAGTATGGATGGCTTAAAGAGCCATTCCAGGAAGATGTTTGGAGGGACAGCGTCACGTTTTGCGCCGATGCGTGCCAATACGTCGGCTGCTTGGTTATTATCCCGGGCTACGTGGTGGAATTCAAGTCCTTCGAACCGAGCAGAAATTTTGAGGACAACGTTACGATAGGCTGCCATTTTCGGATCCGTGGTGTCAAAGTCTCCGTTTACTTGGGATATTGCGAGGTTTGAGTCCCCGCGCACCTCTAGGCGTTGAATGCCCATGGAGATTGCCATCCGGAGGCCATGTAAGAGGGCCTCGTATTCGGCTGCGTTGTTGGAGTCCGTGTACATTATCTGAAGTACGTATTGGACTGTGTCCCCGGTTGGGGACGTCAATACGACGCCAGCCCCCAATCCGGCCAACATTTTGGAGCCATCGAAGTGCATAATCCAATTGGAGTATGCGCCGTACTCTTTAGGGAGTTCGGCTTCAGTCCACTCAGCGACAAAGTCAGCCAAAACTTGCGACTTTATAGCTCGCCGAGGCTTGTAAGTTATATCAAATGGTAAGAGCTCAATGGCCCATTTTGCAATCCTGCCCATCGCGTCGCGGTTGTTTATAATGTCGTTGAGGGGTACTTCGGAAGCCACTGTTATCGAACACTCTTGAAAGTAGTGTCGGAGCTTCCGGGATGCCATGAACACCGCATACGCTATCTTTTTGTAGTGCGGGTACGGGACTTGCAGGGAGTTAAGACAGTGGATACGTAGTACACTGGTTTTTGAAGAGGGAATTTATGCCCTTCTGTCTCTCGTTCGACGACGAGTACCGCGCTTACAACTTGATGTGTTGCCGCGATGTATAGCAACATTGATTCGCCCAGGTTAGGCGCAGCCAGGACCGGATTTGTTGCCAATATGGCTTTTATTTCTTCGAGTCTGGCAGTGGCAGCATCCGTCCACTCGAAGTGTTCGGTGCGCCTGAGGAGGCGATAGAGGGGCAATGCATTTTCTCCCGAACGGGAGATAAAGCGGCTTAGAGCCGCCACGCATCCAGTCAATTTTTGTATTTGTTTGAGGTCCTTTGGAATATCCAGCTGTGACAGAGCTCGGATCTTGGCTGGGTTCGCTTCAATTCCTCTACCGGATACAATGAAGCCCAGGAGTTTTCCGGCTGGTACGCCGAAAACGCATTTTTCCGGATTCAGCTTGATGTCATATGCTCGGAGGTTGTCGAATGTGAGCCTCAAATCGTCTACTAGAGTTTCGACGTGTTTGGTTTTGACGACTACGTCGTCTATGTATGCCTCTACTGTTTTGCCGATCTGGGTAGCCAGACATGTTTGAATCATGCGCTGATATGTTGCGCCGACGTTTTTGAGTCCGAAGGGCATCGTGTTGAAGCAGAATGGTCCATATGGAGTAATGAATGCCGTTGCGGCTTGGTCTGCTTCCGCCATCTTGATTTGATGGTAGCCGGAATATGCGTCAAGGAAGCACAATGAATCGTGCCTTGCGGTAGCGTCGATTATCTGGTCGATGCGGGGGAGGGGGAAGGGATCCTTTGGGCAGGCCTTGTTGAGGTCTTTAAAATCGACACATAGGCGCCAGGATTTGTCCTTCTTTGGTACCATTACCAGGTTTGCTAGCCAATCTGGATGTTTGATGTCTCTGATGAATCCGGCTTCCAATAGTTTGGCTAGCTCTTCTCCCATTGCCTGTCTTTTGGGTTCGGAAAATCATCGAAGAGCCTGTTTGACTGGCTTTAATCCTTTTAGGATGTTTAGGCTGTGTTCTGCCAATCTGCGTGGGATTCCTGGCATATCTAAAGGGTGCCAGACGAAGATGTCCCAATTTTCCCGAAGGAATTCTCGCAGTGTGGCATCTACATCGGGGTTCAACTGCGCCCCGATGGAGGCCGTCTTTGTTGGGTCCGTTGGATGGACCTAGAATTTGACTATTTCGTCCGCTGGTTTAAAAGACGTGGACTTGGGTCTCTTATCGAGTATCACATCGTCCCTATTCACCGCAGAGCACAGCGCAGTAAGTTCCTCCGCCGCTAGGGCTTCGGATAGTGCCTCTAGGGCTAATGCGGCTGTCTTGTTTTCGGCGCGGAGTGCTATGTCTGGATCACTAACGAGAGTGATTATTCCGCCGGGCCCAGGCATCTTGAGTTTCATGTACCCGTAGTGGGGTATGGCTTGAAAAATTGTGAATGCCTCTCGTCCTAATATAGCGTGATATCCGCTACTGAACGGGGCCACTTGGAACGTGACCTCTTCGGACCTGTAATTGTCCGGCGAGCCGAACACTACATCGAGTGTGATTTTTACTGTGCAGCACGCTTCCCGACTGGGGATTATTCCTCTAAAGGTTGTGCTGCTTTGCTCAATGCGGCTCCAGTCTATTTCCATTTTTTGGAGAGTTTCCTCGTAAATGAGGTTTAGTCCGCTGCCGCCATCCATGAGTACCTTGGTAAGGCGAAAGCCATCCACTATTGGACTGAGAACCAATGCGGCTGGTGCTCGGGCTGTTCTGAACTTAGGTTCATCGCTGGCGTTGAAGGTGATGGCCGTGTCGCACCATGGGTTTGTTGTTTCTACTTGGTAGACTTCGGCGAGGCTGCGGATTGTACGTTTCCGCATATTATTCGATGCGAAAGTCTCGAAGACTGTTGACACCGTACTGGTATTGTTTGAGTGGCTGTCCGAGGCTAGAAGCTCTTCGCCACTTTTGGCCACCTGCCGCAATATCCAACATGCTCGAAGGCTATGTGTTGGAGTGGCGCCTTCTGTATTGTGAATTTTACAGGGTCCGTTGAGCCATCCTTCCAGTACGGTTCCTTGCCCTTTATGGGGTTTTGGCTTTTTGGCTTTATTGCCCGTTGCCTGAGTGCGATGCACCCTTTTACTTCGGACTAGGGTTGTATTCGGGGCCGGATTGTCCCCAAACTTAGTTTCGGTTTTCCGGAAACTCTCCATCGCACAGTACTTTCGTACTATGAACGCCAGGTCGGCGAAGCGTGTAATTTCGCGATATCTGACGGCATTCAAAATTCCCTCGTCCGTGCAATTATTGCAAAAAATTGAAATTGCGTTTTCCTCTCGGCAGTCCTTTATCCTGTCCATAACCAGGAGGAATCTGGCCCAATAATGATGTACTGTCTCAGTGGGCTCTTGCCGGATTTGAGATAGATCGCATATGTCTGGGTGGGTGGGTGTAGTTGAGTCCGGAACCCTACCCATCTTGAGGCTCAAAAGCCGAAAAGTTTCCGAATTTGGAAGCTTGGATTGTTGGACGTTGTCCAACGAGTCCGGTCCGATGCCTGACTTTAGGTTCAGTGCTTGACCGAAGTCCGTCCCTCCGTGGGAATCCGGCATGGAGGGTTCGGAAGTCCGGACATGGCTAGTTTTTAATACAGGAGAAGAGTTGCCCCATTGTTCCTCCACCACCACAACGTGGTGAGTAGCTTGGGGAGAGTTAATCTCTCTTAGATCGGTTTTAAGCCCAATCTGATTGTAGTCTGTAGCGACTCCCAGGGCGGCGATACGATCCAAGAGCTCGTTTACGGACGAGAGCTCTATTGGATCCAACTGCTCGGCAAATTCCGAGTTGACATGAAGATTGCTTTTGATGACCCGAGAGTTCATCATCGAAGCGGTGGCCGAATGGGCGGTCATGAGAAAACCACCCAGCCGGATAGTTTGGCCGGCGGCGAAGGCTCCTTTGGCGAAGATGCCGTCTTTGAAGACGGGAAGAGGCATCCTTCCTATTGGTGACGGCACAGAGGAACTCTCAATGAAAGCACCAATGTCGGTGTCAAAACCGGTGGATCTCGGGTAGGGGGTCCCGAACTGTGTGTCTAGGCGGATGGTAACAGGAGACAAGGGGCACGATGTTTTTACCCAGGTTCGGGCCCTCTCGATGGAGGTAAAACCCTACTCCTGCTTGATTGATATTGATGATATGGGTAGTACAAGAGTGGATCTACCACGAGATCAAGGAGGCTAAACCCTAGAAGCTAGCCTATGGTATGATTGTTGTAATGGTTGTTGTCCTACGGACTAAAACCCTCCGGTTTATATAGACACCGGAGAGGGCTAGGGTTACACAGAGTCGGTTACAATGGTAGGAGATCTACATATCCGTATCGCCAAGCTTGCCTTCCACGCCAAGGAAAGTCCCATCCGGACACGGGACGGAGTCTTCAATCTTGTATCTTCATAGCCTTGGAGTCCGGCTGACGATGATAGTCCGGCTGTCCGGACACCCCCTAGTCCAGGACTCCCTCAGCCACCCTAACTCAAAACCAGGAGAGCTTGGAGAGAATCATAGAGCAGAAGTTTTATGCTCTTGATGTCAAAGTGACTGAGATCCAAACTGCAGTTGAGCAACTTCAGGAGGATGTGGAGGAGAAGAAGGGCAAGTCAACTACTGATGCTTTTGCAAGAGTGCCCAGAGGACAGAGATCTGCTGCAGTGCCTGTTACAGACACCAGAGCTACATCATCTGCACTAGCTATAGCTTCAGTGCCTCCAGCTCCAGCACCCACTCCACCAGCTCCAGCTACATCAATAGAAGTCTTCGTACAAGGAGCCATCTCTACACCATCACATGAAGACCAAGCCCGAGAGTCGTTTAGCACTATGCATTTTTATGAACTTTTTGGTAACTTGTTGCCAAAGGGGGGAGAAAAATGTATAGATCATAGGCTTCAAGAGAGAGTGTTGATTTTTTATCTCTCTTGTCTTTTTGGTGATTGAACTTCGTTATTCGTGTGTTTTTTTGTGTGCTTGATACTTTATGCCTTGTGTGAGATACTTGGATGATCATGTGGTTGATCATATGCTATGCTACATTAATGCTTCTTGGATGATATTATCTCTTATTTCCTCATATGATCATTCACTTTGCTTGGTGATGAGTGCATGTCTTTAATTACTATCATTTTGAGCGCTCCACCAAGATGTGTGTGACATGGAGGAGTAACTCATGATCCTAACTCATTGTGCATTTGCAGTCCAAAGCAAATTTTAAATAATGCACAAATTTAGGGGGAGCTCTTACTTTTCACATACTTCTCAAAGCGACAATGTTTTTCAATCTTATTATCATTTGTAGAAGCTTTGATCTATATGTTGTCATCAATTACCAAAAAGGGGGAGATTGAAAGTGCAACTATCCCTGGGTGGTTTTGGTAATTCCTAACAACATATATCTCATTGAGCTAATGCCATTTCAAGATAAATATTTCAGGAAAGCTCAGTGATTGGAATGGCATGGATGAGAAAAGTGGATCCCTCAAAATGCTAAGGACAAAAGGATTGGCTCAAGCTCAAAGGTCAAGACTCTACATTTTAAATTTTAGTGATCCAAGATCACATTGAGTCTATAGGAAAAGCCAATACTATCAAGGAGGGATGAGGTGTTGCTTAATGGCTTTCTTGCTCAAAATGCTTAGTGATATGATCCAAAGCCCTCAACTACTTTCTCATATCCACATATGACCTAAACCAAAAGTCAAACTTGGCCCACCGATTCTTTCTATCTGGCACCACCGAGTTCAGATGTCATAGCCACTGCCACAAACCCTAGGCAAATCGGTCTCACCGATAGGGATCTCGGTCTCACCGAGATGGGATTGTAATCTCTCTGTTTCCCTTCGTAATGTTTCGGTCAAACCGAGATGAGCGATCGGTCCCACTGAGATTGCAATTCAAACTCTCTATTTCCCTTTCGTAACGTTTTGGTCTCACCAAGATGAGCGAATCGGTCCCACCGAGTTTGCCTGACCAACTCTCTGGTTAGCTTATTACCAAAATCGGTCTCACTGAGTTTGTCTAATCGGTCTCACTGAGATTACGTTATGCCCTAACCCTAACCATATTGGTCCTACCGAGTTGCATGTTGGTCCCACCGAAAATCCTAACGGTCACATTATTTGCTAAATCAGTCTGACCGAGTTTAATGATTCGGTCCCACTGAGATTGGTAAGTTGTGTGTAACGATTAGATTTTGTGTGGAGGCTATATATACCCCTCCACCCACTCTTCATTCATGGAGAGAGCCATCAGAACGTGCCTACACTTCCAGCATTCATTTTCTGAGAGAGAACCACCTACTCATGTGTTGAGACCAAGATATTCCATTCTACCATATGAATCTTGATCTCTAGCCTTCCCCAAGTTGCTTTCCACTCAAATCTTCTTTCCACCAAATCCAAATCTTATGAGAGAGAGTTGAGTGTTGGGGAGACTATCATTTGAAGCACAAGAGGAAGGAGTTCATCATCAACACACCATTTGTTACTTCTTGGAGAGTGGTGTCTCCTAGATTGGCTAGGTGTCACTTGGGAGCCTCCGACAATATTGTGGAGTTGAACCAAGGAGTTTGTAAGGGCAAGGAGATCGCCTACTTCGTGAATATCTACCCTAGTGAGGTAAGTCCTTCATGGGCGACGGCCATGGTGGGATAGACAAGGTTGCTTCTTCGTGGACCCTTCGTGGGTGGAGCCCTCCTTGGACTCGCGCAGCCGTTACCCTTCGTGGGTTGAAGTCTCCATCAACGTGGATGTACGATAGAACCACCTATCGAAACCACGACAAAAACATTCGTGTCTCCAATGGCGTTTGCCTTCTCAAACTGCTCCCCTTTTACCTTCATATGCAATTGTTTTACATTCCGCCGCTATACTCTTAGAATTGCATGTGTAGGTTGATTGCTTGACTTGTGCTAAGTTGCTAAAATCTGCCAAGAACTAAAATTGGGAAAAGGCTAAATTTTTATTTGGTCAAGTAGTCTAATCACCCCCCCTCTAGACATACTTTCGATCCTACAAGTAGCAACAATGAAGATCTTAAAATGATTAGTATTCACCCCAACTTTGTTGAAGTGATAAAGAACCCTACTTGCAAAAGTGAACTTTTCAATTTTATTCCTAGGAGTGTAATCATAGAAAATATGCATACTAGACCTCTAAGGAATTATAGTTGTGTGATTGAGGAGTTGGAAACTAAAGATAACAATACTTGAATCTATGCATTATGCCTAGCTAGGGGCATAAAACGACAGCGCTTGTTGGGAGGCAACCCAACGAATATTTTTTTCTCTTTTTCTTTCTGTTTTTTTTGTTGGCACAATTATGATACTGTTATGATTGTGTTTTCATGTTTTAATTAGTTTTTATGCCAAGTAAACCCTTTAGGATCATGTTGGGTAATAGTTGATTTGATCTTGATGGAAAACAAAAACTTTTGAGCCCAGTAGTAGAATTGTTAAAATACGCTGGAGCACAAAAAAATCCTGAGTTTTTTACACAATATTTATTTACAAATTGCCTATGTTTTCCTATTTTTTTTAAAAAAAATGGTGTTATGGAAGTATGGTCAAAGTCCAGATTACTATAGATTGTTCTATTTTTGACAGATTCTGTTTTCGTTGCATTGTGTGCTTATTTTGATGAATCTATGGATTGTATCAGGGGGTATAAGCCTATAAAGTTAGAATACAGTAGTTATAATGCAATAATAAAATTTGAATGGGTTTGCAACAATACTTAAATTGGTGATTTGCTTTATTATACTAAGGGATCTCACAAAGGTTTTTGTTAAGTTTTGTGTGATTGAAGTTTTCAAGTTTTGGGTGAGATCACGATGGATGAAGGAATAAGGAGTGAAAAGAGCCTAAGCCTGGGGATGCCCATGGAACCCCAAGGTAATATTCAAGGAGAACCAATCAACTAAGCTTGGGGATGACCCAAAAGGTATCCCTTCTTTCTTCTAACAACCATCAGTAATTTTACTTGGAGCTATATTTTTATTCGCCACATATCATGAGTTTTGCTTGGAGCGTCTTGTATCATATGAGTCTACATCAAGCCTACCAAGTACCTATCATAAACTCTCATCTCTTGCACTTACATTATTTACCATTTTCCTCTCTTTTTGCCCTCCCACACTTCTAAAACGTTTTCAAAAAAATACAAAAATATTTTTCGTTTGCCTTTTTGTTTGCCTTTATGTCTTACTTGGTTTGTTTGCTTGTTTTCTTGCCATAATTATGTATTTATTCCAAATCAGAAAGCAAAAGGTTTATGGATCCACTTAAATTTTTCTACGTGGATCATCTTCGATCCATATGTGCTCGTGCTGAAACCCCAACTAGTTTAGTTGAGGGAAAATCATTAGGTGAGCATGCTCATTTTGTGCGTCACCGTTTGCCTCAAAAAGGGGGACTCTTATGGAATAAAATAAATTGTTTGCTATGCTATGCTTGGAATCTATGTGAAATTTATGATTTTACTTGTTGCTTAGAAAACCCTAAAAAACACCTTCCCTACCTATGTGAGTTTAATGATAATGAAATCTTATCTTCTTATGCCAAAGGTGTTTATAGTTACTATGATATCAAACAAATTGAAGAATTTGTCGCTTTTAATGGTGTTTATGAAGTTGCTTCTTTGATTGAGAAGTATGATATTACTCTCTACAAATATGAAAATTTTGACATACTTAAATATTGCTATGAAAACCATGCTTCTAATGCCTATGTTAAAGATTTTATTGAGAGAATGTCCACTGCTTTGGAACAAAATAATGATATGCATGAATCTATAGATAATTATGATTTTGCTGATTTGATTGAAACATCCCCCTTGATGAACACGATGCTTGCTATTCTTATGGCCATGATGCCAATATTAATTATGCTTATGGAGATGAACTTGCTATAGTTCCTTATGTTAAACATGAAATTATTGCTATTGCACCCACACTTGATAGTTCCTTCAATGAAAAGCATGATTGCAATGATGTTATTATAAATTCTATTAATGTAAATTGTGCTAATAATATGCAAAATCCCAAGCTTGGGGATACTAATTTTGCTATGTCCACTACTCATTGCAATGATCATGATTAGGGTGATTCTTTGTATGATCTTGAAAATCTATTTAAGCCTCATGATGATAGTATTTGCAAATATTGAAAGTGGGTTTGGAAGAGTGTCGACTCTAGGTAATAATAATCCCATTAGTTTGTAGAATGATCAATCTCATGAAATTTTTGATAAAAGTTGGTTTGAAGAAGTCATGACTTTATTAGATGATAATCCCACTATTTTGGAAGAGTGTCAACTTTGCATGCATGTGGATCATGAAGAGAATATTTTATCTGATAGATATATTGTTGAATTTGATTATGATCCCATATGTAATTATTATGAGAGAGTAGAATATGGTTGTAGAAATTTTCTTGTTAATAAATTACCTCTCGTTATGTTTTAGATTGCTAGTATTTCTTTCTTCTTCCTTGCATATGCTAGTTTTTGCTTGTCTTGATAATTTGTTTGCTTATAAAATTCCTACTCATAGGAAGTATGTTAGACTTAAACTTTCTTTTCACATGCTACATGATGCTAGCTTCGTGTTTCAATTGCTATCTTTCATGTGAGCATCATTAAAATTATCAATGCCCAGCTAAAAGGCTCTAAAGAAAAGCGCTTGTAGAGAGACAACCAAATATTTTTCTTTTCTGTTTTTATGTGTTTACACATTATTACTTCTGTAGTAATTGTGATTTAGTGTTTTAGTTAGTGTTTGAGCCAACTAAGACCTTTGGGATGGTATATGGTGATAGTTGATTTGATTTTGCTGAAAAACAGAAACTTTTGTGCCTGGTAGCAGAATTGTTAAAATTCACAGAAGCGTGATAAAATTCTGAATATTTTACAAAAGATTGATATACAGATTGACTAGGTTGTCCTAATTTTTCGGAATTTGTGGAGTTATAGAAGTATATGAAATTTCCAGATTACTACATATTGTTCTGTTTTGACAGATTCTGTTTTCATTGTGTTGTTTGCTTATTTTGATGAATCTATGGGTAGTATCGGGGTATGAACCATGGAGAAGTTGGAATACAATAGATATAACACCAATATAAATTTAGAATGAGTTCACAACAGTACCTAAAGTGGTGATTTATTTTATTATACTAACGGAACTTATGAGTTTTCTGTTGTGAAGTTTTCAAGTTTTGGGTAAAGATTTGATGGACTATGGAATAAGGAGTGGCAAGAGCCTAAGCTTGGGTATGCCCAAAGCACCCCAAGGTAATATTAAAGGACAACCAAGCATCTAAGCTTGGGGATGCCCTGGATGGCATCCCCTCTTTCGTCTTCAATCCGCCGGTAAACTTACTTGAGGCTATGTTTTTATTCACTACATCATATGTGTTTTGCTTGGAGCGTCTTGTATTATATGAGTCTTTGCCTTTTAGAATGCCACAAGCATCCTTGATGTACACACCTTTTGAGAGGGACATGCTTTAATCATGAATTTATTAGAATACTCTATGTGCTTCACTTATATCTTTTGAGCTAGGTAGTTGCTCTAGTGCTTCACTTATATCTTTTTAGAGCACGGCGGTGGTTTTATTTTGTAGAAATTGATGAACTCTCATGCTTCACTTATATTATTTTTAGAGTCTTAAAATAGTATGGCAATTTTCTTAGGTTATGAATTTGGTCCTAATATGATGGACATCCAAGAGAGATATAATAAAAACTTTCATAAAGAGCATAGAATATATGAGAAGTTGATTCCTTGCATTTGTTTTGAGATAAAAGATGGTGATATTAGAGTCATGCTAGTGAGTAACTGTGGATTGGTAGACATACTTGTGTTAAAGTTTGTGATTCCCGAAGCATGCACGTATGGTGAACCGTTATGTGATGAAGTCGGAGCATGATTTATTTTTGATTGTCTTCCTTATGAGTGGCGGTCGGGGACGAGCGATGGTCCTTTCCGACCAATCTATCCCCCTAGGAACATGGTATTTGTACTTTGTTTCGATGGCTAATAAATTTTTGCAATAAGTATGTGAGTTCTTTATGACTAATGTTGAGTCCATGGATTATACGCACTCTCACCCTTCCACCATTGCTAGCCTCTCTAGTACCGCACAACTTTCGCCGGTGCATTAAACCCACCATATACCCTTCGTCAAAACAACCTTCTTACCTACCTATTATGACATTTCCATAAACCATTCCGATATATATTGCCATGCAACTTCCACCGTTCCGTTTATCATGACACACACATCATTGTCATATTGCTTTGCATGATCATGTAGTTGGCATAGTATTTATGGCTTGGCCACCGTTCATATTTTTATACATGTCACGCTAGATCGTTGCACATCCCGGTACACCGCCGGAGGCATTCATATAGAGTCATATTTTTGTTCTAGTATCGACTTGTAATTCTTGAGTTGTAAGTAAATAAAAGTGTGATGATCATCATTATTAGAGCATTGTCCCATGTGAGGAACGGATGATGGAGGCTATGATTCTCCCACAAGTCGAGATGAGACTCCAGACTTAAAATAAAAATGTGGCCAAGGAGCCCAAAAAAAGAGGCCAAAGATCCCAACAGAAAAAGGAAAAAATGAGAGAAAAGAGAGAAGGGACAATGTTACTATCCTTTTTCCACACTTGTGCTTCAAAAATAGCACCATGTTCTTCATGATAGAGAGTCTCCTATTTTATCACTTTCATATACTAGTGGGAATTTTTCATTATCGAACTTGGCTTGTATATTCCAATGATTGGATTCCTCAAATTACCCTAAGTCTTTGTGAGCAAGCAAGTTGGATGCACACCCACCTAGTTTTATTTTGAGCTTTCATACACTTATAGCTCTAGTGCATCCATTGCATGGCAATCCCTACTCACTTGCCTCGATATCAATTGATGGGCATCTCCATAGCCCATTAATTTGCCTAGTTGATGTGAGACTTTCTCCTGTTTGTCTTCTCCTCACAACCACCTTCTATTCCACCTATAGTGCTATATCCATGGCTCATGCTCATGTATTGCATGAAAGTTGAAAAAATTTGAGAACATTAAAAGTATGAAAACAATTGCTTGACTTGTCATCGGGATTGTGCATGATAAAATACTTTGTGTGATGAAGATAGAGCATAGCCAGACTATATGATTTTGTAGGGATAACTTTCGTTGGCCATGATATTTTGAGAAGACATGATTGCTTTATTAGTATTCTTGAAGTATTATTGTTTTTATGTCAATATTAAACTTTTCTTTTGAATTTTATGGATTATATGCATTCCACATCAAAAATTCTGTTTTATCGTTTACCTACTCGAGGACGAACAGGAATTAAGCTTGGGGATGCTTGATACGTCTCCAACGTATCTATAATTTTTGATTGTTCCATGCTATTATATTCTATGTTTTGGATGTTCTATATGCATTAATATGCTATTTTATATTATTTTTGGGACTAACCTATTAACCTAGTTCCCAGTGCTAGTTTCTGTTTTCCCTTGTTTTTGACTTCTACAGAAAAGGGATATCAAACGGAGTCCAAACGAGATAAATGTTTACGTTGATTTTCCTTGGACCAGAAGAAACCTACGGGACTTGGAGAGGAGGCCAGAAGACGTATGAGGCGGCCACAAGCCGTAGGGGCGCGCCCCCAGGGCTTGTGCGCCCCTCGTAGCCCTTCCAACCCTAATCTCAACACTATAAATCCTCAAATATCCCCCCTGTACCAGAGGGCACACCAAAAGTATTTTTTCGCTGGCCCAAGCTTCTGTTCTCATGAGATCCCATCTTGGGGACTTTTTCGGTACTCCGCCAGAGGGGGGATTCAATCATGGAGGGCCTCTACACCAATTTGCCCTTCCGATGAAGCGTGAGTAGTTTACCGCAGACCTAAGGGTCCATAGCTAGTAGCTAGATGGCTTCTTCTCTCTCTTTGATCTTCAGTACAATGTTCTCCTCGATGTTCTTGGAGATGTATTCGATGTAATCTTCTTTTGCGGCGCATTTGTTGAGATCCGATGAATTGTTGATTTATGACCAGATATCTACGAATATTATTTGAGTCTTTTCTGAACTCTTTTATGCATGATTGACATAACTTTGTATTTCTCTCCGATCTATCGATTTGGTTTGGCCAACTATATTGGTTTCTCTTGCAATGGCAGAGGTGCTTTGTGATGGGTTCAATCTTCAGTGTCCTCACCCAGTGACACAAGGGGTAGCGAGGCACATATTGTATTGTTGCCATTAAGGATCAAAAGATGGGGTTTATATCATATTGCTTGAGTTTATCCCTCTACATCATGTCATCTTGCTTAAAGCATTATTCTGCTCTTATGAACTTAATACTATAGATGTAGGCATGAGCCGGTTGATGTGTGGAGTAATAGTAGTAGATGCAGAATCATTTCGGTTTACTTGTCATAGACGAGATGCTTGTATTCATGACCATTGCCTTAGATATCATCATAACTTTGCACTTTTCTATCAATTGCTCAACAATAATTTGTTTACCCACTATACACTTTATTCAAGAGAGAAGCCTCTAGAAACCTATGGCCCCCGGGTCTATTTTCCATCATATATTTTCATATCTATAAAACCAAAGACCCATAAATACCTTGCTGCAATTTATTTATATTTGCTTTATTTTTCCTTTTATTTATCTTTTATACCTAGCTCTATTAGATCTCACTCTTGCAAGTGACTGTGAAGGGATTGACAACCCCTTTTTTCGCGTTGTGTGCAAGTGTTTGTTAGTTTGTGCAGGTGCATATATTGGGGACCTGCTTGTGCCTCCTAATAGAGTGATACCTTGGTTCTTAACTAAGGGAAATACTTATCTCTACTTTGTTGCATCACCCTTTCCTCTTTAAGGGAAAAAATCAACGCAAGCTCAAGAAGTAGAAATTGCCTTAAGCTTGTGACCCCGTAGGTTCGGTAACTGAACGAAACCCCTTCGTTCAATGACTGATAGCGGAACCGTGGACGTCCATATCGGTCCCTATGAGCACATGAATGATATCCGAGTGAATCTTTGGTTATTATATGATGTTCCCTTTGCTTCACAATACTTCACAAACCTGGGATGCATCGATATCCTCTTGAGTCATGACTATGCTCACTATACCGAAATCCTCGTTACCGATTTTGTTTGTCTTTCTTGTTATTGTGTTCTGGCATCCCCGTGACGTAGTCACCTACTGGCCAGACAATGATAGATGCCGTCACACTGAGACGTCTCTAAGAATATCTCTCCATCGCCGGAGGAGCAAATCCCAGTCTCGAGCTATTCGTCCACTCGTCAAACTTTACGATGAACCTGTAAGTTGTCGTTATGATCACTGTGTTATAGGTGACGTTTGAGCAACCCCAAAGCCCACTGTACGGTAAGTAGTGACCACAAAAATCTCATCATCTAAGGAGCAAAATCACACATTAACATCCCGTGTTATTGCAATTGATTACAGACGATATTAATTCAATTCCAAATAGACAAATTTGGGTCGATTCAATATGATCGTTCTTCCAACATCATAATGTCAATGTTGTTTCAAGACTATTGTTAACTTAACGATATCCTAAGATCTAGAAAACATGATCACCAACAAACTTGAGCTAGTCTTAGAGGCGAGACCAGGAACCTTTTATTTTACCGTTTATCATTCCACACATGCATATGAGTTTTCCACTGGATCACATATTCCGGGATCATATAAGTTATAGCATGAAATATAAACACTTAGTTATGAATATGGAAATATAATAATACAATATTATTGCCTTTAGGGCGTATTTCCAACAGTCTCCCACTTGTACTAGAGTCAATAATCTAGTTAGCACTTTTGTCTTTTACACCAATGGTAATCCGGTGTCAGTCCATGCTTTGCTTGTGGTATAGACTTCGTCTTGTAGAATATGACAATCTTCAGATCCGTTTGTATCATTTGCATTTCAATGCATATGTCATGCTTTAACATGAGTTCATAATTTATGTGAAACAGGCTTAGTATATATTGAATCACTAGTAGAACCTTTGATTCCTTAGATTGAGCCATAGAACCACTATTGAGAACATTGTTCTATTTGCACAATCATCTAGAAACCACACTATGTTCATAAATGAACCTTTGATTCATCACCCTCTATTGTTGCTTCTAAAGCGACAATATACTTAGCCTTCTGTTGTAGAATTCACCGCAATAACTTTTTTGGACCAATTCCAACTTACTGTGCCACCATAAATCATTTAATTGAAATAAAAAATTCACATGGAGTATCGATTGAAGATTTTTGTTGATGTACTACTTACATCAAGCATGTATTGATGTAACTCCTTACAACAATCTCTTCATTTTATCTATATGCGAGAAACATGTCGTCGGTACTCAATGATATTTTCACTGTTGTCCTATGATCAACAATTTGACCATTTCGATAACTTTACTCACAACTTACTTGGAGTACTGGTCATATCTGGTTATTTACATACCATGGAATTAACACAAGTGTGATTGAACTCATGTATTTCACTCAATAGTATTTCAAGATACCGATTCTTGCTAAGAACTCATTCCATTTGACTTTGTCAGGAAACTCTTCTTGGCATTTTTCTTACTAAATTTCTTTAGTACTTTGTCAATATGTATTTTTGGCTAAGCCCTGATTAGACACTACTATCTCCATAAATTGTAATGCTTAATATAAGGACTATGTTGCCTAAGTACTTTACTAAAAAACTAGTTTCAATAAAGTCTTAATCAGTGTCAAGAAATTTATATAATTTCCAATCAACAATGTGTCATTCGCACATAGTGTTTAGAAATGCTCCCACTTACTTTATTGTAAATACAAGCATCTTTATCCATCAAATCATATTATTTGATCAATTCACCAAAACAATTCACCAAAACAAGGATTCTAACTCCACTATGCTTGCTTCATATCATTACTGGATCTCTCGAAGTTTGCACACTTACTAGCTCCTCTGGATCGAGAAAATTACCTTTGGACTGTATCAATTATACAACCTTGGTTCTATTTCCATCTTATGGGAATCATTTTGACATCCGTCTGTTATATCTCATAATTGAATTATTTAATAATTGCTAGTTTAATTCGAACTGACTCTAAGTATTATTATGATGAGACAATCTCATCATAATCAATTCCTTGATCTTGTCATAATCTATTTGCAACAAGTCAAGCATTATAAAAAAAATATCTTTGTCAATCTATAGATCAATCACTACACTTTAGAATTTAAGCCTTTCAAAGGATATTTCGTCTGCATACCATTAAGGTCTGCACGAATTTTTCTAACCTATATGATTGAGCTGCAAGTTCGAGTGAAGACTCTATATCTCATGTAGAGTCTTTCATATCATTCATGGTAGGAAATTCTGGAATCACTTCAAGCGTTTCTTTTCTTTGACCTGATCACGAAGATTCTGCAATCTTGTTGAGTTGCACTATCACTACTGCAGGATGCTGCTAACGTGACACTACGATCAGAGACCCTTCGAGAAACTGTGTGCGATGCAATAATCGCAAACGGTGGTGTATGAAAACCGTCAAAAAAGGTGCAAAATGTTTGCGATGGCGGAGCCATCAAACACGGTTCAGATTTTAGTTGCGTGTGCGATTCAGGCCACATGGTTAACCCGTTTGAACTATTTGTGATGAGGCAGAACAACAGAAACGGGCAGCCATATCAATGTGTGTGTGCGATATACGGCATACAGTTCACTCCGATGAACCGTTTGCTATTAGGGAGTGCAACATGAACGGTTAGCCAGATCAAGGTGTGTGTGATATAGGGCATATGGTTCACTCGGATGATCTGTTTTTGATTAGTGAACGCAACAGAAACGGTTCAACTTAACAAAATGTGTGTGAAACGTGCAAACAGCCGACTCGGATGAACTGTTTGCCATGAGTAATTACAACACAGACGGTTAATACAGTTAGTTCGTGTGTGATTCTGTGTGTACAAAAAACTTTGAAAAATGCAAACTAGTTGCTTGTGATGGCTAGGAGTATCGCACACGATGCGTCTGTGAGTACTCGTGTGCGATGATTAGTAAGTTACACATATGTTTCCTTATGTTAACACTTGTGTGATAAATAACACGTGGCACCAGATAATACAGTATTCGGGTTGTGTGTGTGCTCCACTTAGTCTTCCCGCGCTCCACATGGATGAATTGTAAAATACATGCCTATTCCCTCACCGGTTTCCCGCCACCAGCTAACGGCTTGCTGCATATAACCCAGGCGGCAACGCACCACCGCGAAACTCTGCGAAGATATAGTTCTCACCCATCTACCATTAGTTATTCCAAGCATGCCAGGAAACGACCAAAGCTTCGACGTCAACGCCTACCTACGTTACATCTTCGGCGAGGAGAACGAGCCAGAGCAGGTCGGGGAGCAAGAGCTTCATTGGTCGGTGCAGGCACCATTGCCCATCGACAGCGATATCAGCGTCACAGTCCTTGGGAGCGCAATCGACATATTGCAGAGGAGGTGTGATGAGCAGTTTGCCATCCACCATGCAAAAGATCCAGAGCTGCTCGGCAGCATGATCGACGACCCATCCGAAGAGCCGCCGTCACCAGTGCTCATCGAGAGCCTGATGCCCCGCAAGGAATGGGTAGGGGACCTCTGCGATTCAGTCAAGACAAAGGCAGCCTACGGCTTCATCATTGCCTGCAGCGGCTGTGTCAACCTTGATCCCGATGATGTGGTGGCCAGGCTCGAGCGCATCCTTGGCGGAGTTGACGTCCCTGACGAAGTAGAACATCGCCAACGTGATATCTTGAGGATGCAGGTGATCGACGGAATTTGCTACGAGGCCAGAGACATGGAAATGGAGCGGTTTTGTGGAGTTGTCATGTGCGTGATTGCATGCTGTCAAGCTCTTCTGGAAGAGGCCCAGCAGCCCCAAGAGCCTCCCGGCGCTAGCAGCTCCGTAGGCGGAGGCGGGTCGGGACACTCGGAGTGAACGGCCGCAAGGGTGATATGTTGATCATGGAGTCCGAGAAGACCATCGTCGGAAGGCCTCCAACTCAGCCTTTTAGCTTATATTTTATTATAATTGTATGCATATGTAGGTCGTGAGTGTTCTGGGCTTTGCCGCATTTGGCATTTTAAATTATCCTAAATATGTAAGACAATTATTAAGAATTATTAACAGTTTCCATTGTAACTTTGCCTCAGGCTGGTCATAGTGGGAGTAACTTAGCAATTAACATAGCGCATTTCAAGACAAGTTTGCTTATGTGGCATACAATTAATGAGGAGAGAGGTGTTTGGAGTAACATAATATATTACTGTAACATAACGCAACCCAAAGCAAAATGAGTCTATAATGTAATAAATGCTATCATCTATGATACTACCTGTATGTTACTTTGTACTATGAAGGTAGTAACAAAGACTAATGTCATATGCATGACACTAGTCTAAGTTACTCCCCACTATGACTAGCCTCAACGGCGAGCAGAGCACACACAGGGATGCCAGAGCGGAGCGCGCCGCGGCCGCCTCAACAGCGAGCAACCACGTGGTCAACCTTCTGCCATCAATTAATTTTGACCTTATTTCTCGTCACATTTTTGCTGATTACAACACAATAAGTAATTGCAAATCCGTTCACACCTATCAAACTAATATGTGTTCATACTTAGCACTGGGCTATAAAAACTACCCACTCAAAAATTACTTCACAGTTCCTCTCCTCATCACCCACAAAACTGGTTTTAATGGTCAAGTCGTTCCGCCATGACCGGTAGGAGGAGTTTAGGGTGGACATATAACCAGGCAGCAAAGACCAAGGCTGCGGAAGCACTAGAGAGGTCCCGCCGTGAAGCCACAGCCGCAGTAGAGATGTCCCAGTGCACCATGGAGCCCTCGAATGAGCTCTCACGGGCATGCGAGCGCTCTCACAAGCACATTCGCGGTGTCGGCCATCGCGATGAGCCGGCGTTCCTGAAGTCCTCCGCCAGCGACAACGACATCCTCGCTGGCGTCACTACACGGCAGGAGCTGGTTGACGGCTTGATGAAGCTGCTCAAGATTAGCGATGCCTCGGTTGACAAGGCGACTGGCCTCATCGAGCATCTCATGGATGACAATGCGAAGCTCCTCAAGTTGGTCGCCGAGAAGGAGGAGGAGGCTGCCGGCTGGAAGATGCTGCATGAGCAGAGCAGTGCCTCGGAGATGACACTGAAAGCGGTCATCGAGGAACTGATGGGTGGCTTGAGGAAGCTCCGGATCAAGCGTGAGCAGGAGGTGGAGGAATCCGTGGCTGCTTTCAAGCAAAGTCGCGTGGAATTGAAGAAGGATCTGGAGTATTTCGCCGCCCGGCGATCCATCGACGAGTAGAGACAGTAGCGACCCACATCTTTGTCTACAATTTCCTTCTTCTCTTGCCCCCGTGTCTTCCGGGCTTTGCTGCATGTGGAATTTTAAATTATCAGGAATATGTAAGACAATTATTATCTATGCCATTGTAAATTTGTCGTTGTATTATCCGTTGCCATTTTATTTGTGGTCGTATTATCCATTACCCTATGTGGAAATTTAAATTAGGGCATAATACGAGTTGAAAAAACAAACAAAAAAAATGATGCCATGGGATCACAAGCAAACACCCTCTGTCCAGGTGCTTTAATTAACCCATTAATGGAGAAGTTGTGAGCGAGGCGGGCGGCGGCTGGTGCATGGAGGTCAAAGAGCTCGCTTCCCGATGAGCATGGGCGGCCTTGCTGCTCGCACATGTCTGGTCGAGCTTGCGAGCTGGACATGATGCACGCGTCCCGTCGAGCCTGTGCGGTGGACTGTTCGCACGTGTCCCGTGAACCTGCACGGCGGACTTCTCATGCTCGTCACGTCCAATCAAACAGCCGCACGCATGCCACCGAGTATGGTTAAATTTCAACACGGTAAATATAATACAACCGTTTGCGATATTAACATGTCAATTTTTTGTTTCAAAAAGGACTTCTAAAAGTGCAACTATCCCTAGGTGGTTTTGGTAATTCATAACAACATATAGCTCATTGAGCTAATGCTATTCCAAGACTATTATTTCAGGAAAGCTCAATGAATGGCATGGCATGGATGATGAAAGTGGATCCCTCAAAATACTAAGGACAAAGGATTGGCTCAAGCTCAAAAGCTCAAGACTCTTCATTTTACATTTTAGTGATCCAAGATCACATTGAGTCTATAGGAAAAGCCAATACTATCAAGGAGGGATGAGGTGTTGCTTAATGAGCCTCTTGCTTCAAGTGCTTAGTGATATGCTCCAAAAACCCTTAACTACTTTCTCACATCCTCATATGACCTAAACCCAAAGTCAAAATCAGTCCTACCGATTCTTTCTATCCGGTGCCACCGAGTTCAAATGTCATAGCCACTGCCACAAACCCTAGGCAAATAGGTCTTACCGATAGGGATCTCGGTCTCACCAAGATGGGATTGTAATCTCTCTGTTTCCCTTTGTAACGTTTCGGTCTAACCAAAGTGAGCGATCGGTCCCACCGAGATTGCAATGTAAACTCCCTGTTTCCCTTTCGTAACATTTCGGTCTCACCGAAATGAGCGAATTGGTCCCACCGAGTTTACCTAACCAACTCTCTGGTTAGCTAATTACCAAAATCGGTCTCACCGAGTTTGTGTAATCGGTCTCATCGAGATTACGTTATGCCCTAACCCTAACCATATCGGTCCTACCGAGTTGCATGTCGGTCCCACCGAAAATCCTAACGGTCACTAGGTTTACTAAATCAGTCTGACCGAGTCTATTGAATCGGTCCCACCGAGTTTGGTAAATTGTGTGTAAGGGTTAGATTTTGTGTGGAGGCTATATATACCCCTCCACCTCCTCTTCATTCGTGGAGAGAGCCATCAGAACAAACCTACACTTCCAACTTACTATTTCTGAGAGAGAACCACCTACTCATGTGTTGAGGCCAAGATATTCCATTCCTACCATATGAATCTTGATCTCTAGCCTTCCCCAAGTTGCTCTCCACTCAAATCTTCTTTCCACCAGACCCGAATCCCATGAGAGAGAGTTGAGTGTTGGGGAGACTATCATTTGAAGCACAAGAGGGAGTTCATCATCAACGCACCATTTGTTACTTCTTGGAGAGTGGTGTCTCCTAGATTGACTAGGTGTCACTTGGGAGCCTCTGACAAGATTGTCGAGTTGAACCAAGGAGTTTGTAAGGGCAATGAGATCGCCTACTTCGTAAATATCTACCGCTAGTGAGGCAAGTCCTTCGTGGGCGACGGCCATGGTGGGATAGACAAGGTTGCTTCTTCGTGGACCCTTCGTGGGTGGAGCCCTCCATGGACTTGCGCAACCGTTACCCTTCGTGGGTTGAAGTCTCCATCAACATGGATGTACGATAGCACCACCTATCGGAACCACGACAAAAACATCCGTGTCTCCAATTGCGTTTGAATCCTCCAAACCCTTCCCTTTACATTCTTGCAAGTTGCATGATTTAATTTCCGCTGCTCATATACTCTCTGCATGCTTGCTTGAATTGTATGAAGATTGCTTGACTTGTCCAAAGATAGCTAAAATCTGCCAAAGACTAAAATTGGGAAAAGGTTAAGTTTTTAATTGGTCAAGTAGTCTAATCACCCCCTCTAGACATACTTCAAGGTCCTACAAGTGGTATTAGAGCCTTGGTCTCCATTTGCTTTGATTTCCATAGCTTTTGGTGGTCATAGCCTTGGTTTCACAACCTAGGAGAGTATGGCGTCTAGCGAGGAAAATTATCACCGTAGAGGTCCTTACTTTGATGGTACTAATTTTGCTAGTTGGAAGCATAAGATGAAAATGCATATTCTCGGACATAACCCCGCCGTTTGGGCTATTGTGTGTATTGGCTTGCAAGGTGAATTCTTTGATGGGAGAGAGCCGAACTGTGAAGCTAGCGCAGAAGAATTGAAGATGTTGCAATACAATGCTCAAGCTTGTGATATCCTCTTCAATGGCTTGTGCCCCGAAGAATTCAACAAAATCAGCCATCTTGAGAATGCAAAGGAAATTTGGGATACTTTGATTGATATGCATGAAGGTACCAACTCCGTCAAGGAATCCAAGTTGGATGTGCTCCAAAGTCAGCTTGACATGTTTTCAGAATGAAGGATGGTGAAGGTGTCGCTAAAATGTATTCTAGGCTTGCTCTTATCACAAATGAGATTGCCGGCTTAGGGAGTGAAGAGATGACCTACAGATTCATCATCAAGAAGATCCTAAGAGCATTGGATGGAAAGTATGATACCGTGTGCACATTGATCCAAATGATGCCAAATTACAAAGATCTCAAGCCAACGGAAGTCATTGGAAGAATTGTTGCTCATGAGATGTCACTCAAGGATAAGGAGGAACTTCACAACAAGTCAAGTGGTGCTTACAAAGCCTCATGTGAAGCCCCCACATCATCAAGTGAGAAACAAACCTTCAATGAAGAATTGAGCTTAATGGTGAAGAACTTCAACAAATTCTACAAGAGTAGAAGCAAAGAAAGAAGCTCTAAGTCAAGGTCCTACAATGACAAAAGATCTTCTAGTCGAGAGCGCAATTGTTACAATTGTGGGAGACCCGGACACTACTCCAATGAGTGTACGACACCCTACAAAAGAAGAGAAGATTCTCCAAAAAGAAGAAGTAAAAGAGAAGAATCACCACCAAGAGAGAGGAGGAGTAGAGATGATCGTTATGAACGAAGACCCTCATGGAGAAGCAAGGATTCAGAAAGGAAGGACAAGTCATCAAGGAGCTACACAAAACGAAGACATCAAACTCATGTTGGTGAATGGGTATCCGGCTCCGACTCCGACAATCACTCCGAGAAAAGCTATCACTCTGACTCCGAATATACTCAAGATGAAGGTGTTGCCGGTCTAGCACTTGTGTCAACCAACTCCTACGACATATTTGATTCACCAAATGAAGGAATTGGAAGATGCTTCATGGCCAAAGGTACAAAGGTAACACATCCCGAGTATGTTGATTTCAATAGTGATGAAGATGACTTGCTAGGTGATGATGATTTACTTGTTGACAACTCTAGTGACGAATACTATGATGAAACGTCAATTAATCATGCTAATCAAGATAAAACGAATGACAATGATACGGAGAAGAATCAAGGTGTTGGTTTTGAACGAAAGTTCAATGCCAATGGAGTTGAGTGGGAAGAAGATCAATACCCCAAGACGAAGTTTGTTCCTCAACAAGAGAAGTATGATCCTACTTCCTTCAAGGGAACACTAGCACAAGATGATCTTCCACCACAAGACCACAATAACAAAGGCAAGGACAAGCTTCAAGAGGAGATTGATGCATTTGAAGAAGCACCTAAGGCCTTGGTCAAGTGGGTTCCCAAGACTACGTCAAGTTCTACTTCATCAAGTACAACTACAACTCCAAGGATTCCCATCAAGATGATGTGGATCCCGAAGAAGAAGAACTAGAGAGTTCTTGAGGGTGACCCCGCCAACATTCTTCACTCATATCATTATGGCAAGGACAAGTGCAATCAACTTCCACATCTTGCACTAGTTCAAGGAGTCACAAACCCTCATGTTGGTAAGGCAAGGGACAAGGTAACCTAATGATTTCATGGACATCATCTTGTGTGTGCATCACTCTATGTCTATGGATATTCTTGTTTGTTCCTTGTGGGACTAACCCATGTAGGTATTGAAAGTGCAACTCACTCCAAAGGATTGCTCCAAATGATCTACATCAACATTGAGCATCCACATATTCAACACCTACATGAAGTCATCATCGACAAAACCCAAGGTTAGTTCATCCCTCTAAGGGGGGATCTCACATTTAGGGGGAGCTTAACTCTAAGAATTGAGTCAAAGCAACTCTAATGATGTGAACACATCAATGCATTATGTAAAAGTGGTAACCCCACTTGAGCTTAAACGATGAGTATGACCTATGATCAAATGTTCTCATTTGACTCCTAAGTCAATATACTCATATATAGATGACCTAGTCATCGCCAATTGTTTGATAGATGCTAGAATTGGTTGTGCATGCTTTGCCACATATTTCATTTGCCATTTTATTGTGTGAGCATGTTGGTTGCATATTTTACTCATTCGAGGACATCCACTTGTTGCTTTGATTGATTGGCTTCTTTTTCCTTTGGCCAAGTGGATGGACAAGAATGCCTAAGAACCTTCTCTAGCTATCTATGCTTTTCTTGTCTCAAACTCTATTCATGCTACATCACAAAATTTGATCAAGTCAGATTCAAACCACTATGTGTGGGGAGCACTCGGAGTCCCTGATTCATCATAGACTTAAACTTCCAAAACTTCTTTGTGATACTCGGTCTGATCGATTCCTCCATTTCGGTCCTACCGAGATCACTAAGTCGATCTAGGTTTTCAATCTCGGTGCAACCGATTTGAACTTTTCGGTCACACCGAGTTGCTGTAACTGTCAATAGTTATGCATCTCGGTGCCACCGAGTTGTTCCACTTGGTCACACCGACAGTGTCAGGCTATATATACACACGGGCAAAATTTGGAAAACTTTCTCCAAACCTCTTCGCCCGCGCATAGCTCACTTTGCCTACTAGGTATCCGGATCGTCGACTTTGTCGCCAGCCGCCTCAGGGGCACTGGTCTCCGCCGCCGTCAACGGATTTCTTCTCCGTCGTTGCCACCATAGCGAGTTCATCGCCAAACTAGGGTATGAACTCGATCACAGTGCTATCCTCGTCTGATTCTCAGCACATTGTGTTCATTATGATTCTTGCCACGGTTGAAACACTCCTATCCAGTCAAAACAATCCTTAGAATAGATGCGATTTGAAAATTTAGGGTTAGGTTTCCGCCGAAACCATCTCGGACCCACCGAGTTGAAAAACTCGGTCCCGCTGATTTGGCTAACGCCATTGCACTAGTAACTCTCGGTCTGACCGAGAATTGCTAATCGGTGCGACCAATTTTAGAATTTTGTGAAACCCTAGCAGTCTCGGTGCCACCGAACTGTGACTCGGTCTGACCGAGTTCACCAGTTTAGGTTCCAAAACTGCTTCGGTATCATCGAGTTTGAAAATCAGTTGATCCGAAATGCTTTCTATGGAAAACTAAAACTAAGTTTTTTGAATCATTCTTTTGCAAAAATCTCTGCATTTTGTGATGCTCATCCATTCTATCTCATCTATAACTATTCACAGGGTCAGCAGTTAGTGTTTTCAGCATGTCAGACCAAAGTGATAGTCAGAACAAGTCAGAAGAGCACAATCACATGAGTGAGGGTACTAGTCCCTCTAGCACTTCAGATGATGGCAGGAGGAGCACCCCAAGCAATTTGCCTAAAGCTGCCACCAGGACAAGGAAGAAGAGAACCTCAGAACCTGAGGATGAGGATTATATGGCAGAAGAAGATGAGGCTACTTCCAAGAAGGTAGTGCTCAAAAAGGAGTATGGCTCAACAAAGAACACAAAGCCTGGACTCAATAGGAAGGTCCCTGCCAAGAGGACACCTATGCTGAAGGTCAGAGGATCAACACAAGTACCTGAAAAGCCTGATCCCAAAGAGGCACCTGCAAGAAGAATTACCACTTCCAAACCCAAGAAGGTTCCCACTGGAGAAACCATGAAGTTTACTCTGGTCAAGATAAGAAGAAGAAGAGAGCCAGAACCACTACTGCAAAGGTTCTTGGCAAACCCTCTATGAGGAGAGACTCTGAAGAAGAGGAAGAAGAGGTTGCAGCACCAGCACCCAAGGCACAAAAGCTGATGGGTGATGCTATAAAGTCGGGGGCTGCAACATCAAAGCCCAAGGAAGCACCCAAAGCTGCCCCCAAGCCCAAGATTGCACCAAAGAGGAATACCAGGAGTATTCCAACTGCTGAGAAGAAAAAGGCCCAGTGCCTGAAGTTGCTAATGAGGAAGATGATGAAGGACAAGTCCTGAGGAAGCTAAAGCCAAAGATTCCAGACCACAATGATGCTCATCCTGTGGCTGAGAACATTGAAGTTAAGAAAGGATGCAGGACTCAGACAGTGGAGGTTGTTAGATCCATATGCTATCAGGAGAAGGACTGCTGTTGATTACAGGTTCCACACAAAGGAACAACAGGATTTCTATGAGACAGTTATGTTGGACAAGAAGCCTATAGTGTGTGATATGAGGTGGGTCGACTGGACCTACATGAAGGAAAATGAAGAACACTATCCTGGAGTGCAAGACAGTTTCATTGCTTGTGGAGTTGCAGACTTTGTTGGGCAGAAGCTCACAAAGTGGAATGATGAGCTCATTATGCAATTCTACTCCACAACACATTTCTATCCAGATGGCAGGATAGTTTGGATGTCTGAAGGTACAAGGTACCAGTCAACCATTGAGGAATGGGCCAATCTGATCAATGCCCCAAAGGAGAGTGAAGATGACTTGGATGTCTATGCCAAGAAGAAGATGTATCACAATACCATGACTCATATGTACAAGGAGATCCCAGATGCTGCAGTTGAGACACATAAGTTTGGGTCAGTTCATTATCTTCTGTCAGGACTCCCAACAATCCACTGGTCCTAAGGCACACTCTATTGCCCAAGTCAGGTGACCACAACATGATCAGAGGGCATGCTATAAACTTGCTACACTTGTCTGATGTGCCACAGAAATTCAAGGTCATGAGCCTCATTGTTGAGACCATCAAGAGGACAGCAGCAGACCAAAAGAGAAGTTGTGGGTATGCCCCACAGATTCAGGAGCTGATTAACTCAAAGATGGGCATAGGCACATACTTGCTGGACAAGGAACATTTTGCTATCTATCCAGAATTTGAGGACAATCAAGTTGTGATGAATGAGAATGAACCATCATCAGTGCAAGCTCAAGAGAAGAATGAGAAAGCAAAGAAAGAGAAGGCTGCCAAGATGCCAACTCAAGAGGAGGCATCTCAGTACTTTTTGAAGAACAAGCAGGAGCAGCTTGGTTACTTGATAGCATCAACTCTGAGGATTGAGAAGGGGTTGGCCACCCTAACTCAGAACCAGGAGAGCCTAGAAAGAATCATGGAACGAAAATTCTATGATCTAGATGTCAAAGTAACTGAGATTCAGTCAGTTGTGGAGCAGCTACAGGATGACATGCAGGAGAGGAAGGGCAAGACAACCACTAATGCATTTTCCAGAGTGCCTAGAGCTCAGAGATCAGCTGCAGTGCCCGTGACAGACACCAGAGCCACATCATCTGCACCAGCTATAGCTCCTACAGCTCCAGTGCAACCAGCTCCAGCACCAACTCCTCCAGCTCCATCCACATCAACTGAAGCCTTCGTCCAAGGAGCCATCTCTACACCACCACCTGAAGATCAAGCCTGAGAGTCGATCTAGTACTATGCATTTTCTATGAACTTTTTGGTAACTTGTTGCCAAAGGGGGAGAAAAATGTATAGATCATAGGCTTCAAGAGAGAGAGTGTTGCTTTTTGTTCTCTCTTGCTTTGGTGGTTAAACTTTGTTTGCTTTTGATTGCTTGAGATACTATGCTATTATCTGTGAGACATTGATGATCATGTGTTTGATCATAAGCTACACTTATGCTTGTTAGATGATATTATCTTACCTATCCTTATATGATAATTCACTTTGCTTGGTGATGAGTGCATGTATTCAATCTTTATTATTTTGAGCACTCCACCAAGATGTATGAGACATGGAAGAGTAACCCATGAGCCTAATTCCTTGTGCATTTGCAGTCCAAAGCAAATCTTAAACTATGCACAACTTTAGGGGGAGCTCTTGCTTATCACATACTTCTCAAAGCAACGATGTTTTTCAATCTTATTATCATTTGTCAAAGCTTTGATCTATATGTTGTCATCAATTACCAAAAAGGGGGAGATTGAAAGTGCAACTATCCCTAGGTGGTTTTGGTAATTCATAACAACATATAGCTCACTAAGCTAATGCTATTCCAAGACTATTATTTCAGGAAAGCTCAATGAATGGCATGGCATGGATGATGAAAGTGGATCCCTCAAAATACTAAGGACAAAGGATTGGCTCAAGCTCAAAAGCTCAAGACTCTTCATTTTACATTTTAGTGATCCAAGATCACATTGAGTCTATAGGAAAATCCAATACTATCAAGGAGGGATGAGGTGTTTCTTAATGAGCCTCTTGCTTCAAGTGCTTAGTGATATGCTCCAAAAACCCTCAACTACTTTCTCACATCCTCATATGACCTAAACCCAAAGTCAAAATCGGTCCTACTGATTCTTTCTATCCGGCGCCACCGAGTTCAAATGTCATAGCCACTGCCACAAACCCTAGGCAAATCGGTCTTACCGATAGGGATCTCGGTCTCACCGAGATGGGACTGTAATCTCTCTGTTTCCCTTCGTAACGTTTCGGTCTAACCGAAGTGAGCGATCGGTCCCACCGAGATTGCAATGTAAACTCCCTGTTTCCCTTTCGTAACATTTCGGTCTCACCGAAATGAGCGAATCGGTCCCACCGAGTTTACCTGACCAAGTCTCTGGTTAGCTAATTACCAAAATCGGTCTCACCGAGTTTGTGTAATCGGTCTCACTGAGATTACGTTATGCCCTAACCCTAACCATATCGGTCCTACCGAGTTGCATGTCGGTCCCATCAAAAATCCTAACGGTCACTAGGTTTACTAAATCGGTCTGACCAAGTCTGTTGAATCGGTCCCACCGAGTTTGGTAAATTGTGTGTAACGGTTAGATTTTGTGTGGAGGCTATATATACCCCTCCACCTCCTCTTCATTCGTGGAGAGAGCCATCAGAACAAACCTACACTTCCAACTTACCATTTCTGAGAGAGAACCACCTACTCATGTGTTGAGGCCAACATATTCCATTCCTACCATATGAATCTTGATCTCTAGCCTTCCCCAAGTTGCTTTCCACTCAAATATTCTTTCCACTAGATCCAAATCCCATGAGAGAGAGTTGAGTGTTGGGGAGACTATCATTTGAAGCACAAGAGCAAGGAGTTCATCATCAACGCACCATTTTCTACTTCTTGGAGAGTGGTGTCTCCTAGATTGGCTAGGTGTCACTTGGGAGCCTCCGACAAGATTGTGGAGTTGAACCAAGGAGTTTGTAAGGGCAAGGAGATCGCCTACTTCGTGAAGATCTACCGCTAGTGAGGCAAGTCCTTCGTGGGCGACGGCCATGGTGGGATAGACAAGGTTGCTTCTTCGTGGACCCTTCGTTGGTGGAGCCCTCCATGGACTTGCGCAACCGTTACCCTTTGTGGGTTGAAGTCTCCATCAACGTGGATGTACGATAACACCACCTATCGGAACCATGACAAAAACATCCGTGTCTCCAATTGCGTTTGAATCCTCCAAACCCTTCCCTTTACATTCTTGCAAGTTGCATGCTTTAATTTCCACTGCTCATATACTCTTTGCATGCTTGCTTGAATTGTGTGAAGAGTGCTTGACTTGTCCAAAGATAGCTAAAATCTGCCAAAGAATAAAATTGGGAAAAGGTTAAGTTTTTAATTGGTCAAGTAGTCTAATCACCCCCCTCTAGACATACTTCAAGGTCCTACAACTTCGTTGTCTACTAATGTGTGCGCCTCTTCTCAAACTGGACGATTTTTTTACCACGGCATATATGTGCTATGTCATGAAACCATGCCAAGTTTCATATTTTTTCGGTGACTTTTTTATTTATTGGGATTTAAAAACCGAGATTCTCATTGTTTCAGGATGACGACAAGTTTGTAATTCATTCTCATTCCTTAAACGAGACCTAAACATGCACCCAATGACACATGTACGATTTCCCATGCATTTTGCTTCACTGGAGCATGTGGTTGTAGTTCAAAGTTGAATTATGGACTACATTCAATGCATAGAAAACTTAGTAATTAGTAATATATATACAATGGCCAAACGAACCCTGAATAGTTTCAAATTTCAGCTCGATACTCCTATTATTCTATGTGGCCTGTAGAAAACAAAGTTCAAGGTAAGAAGAGGCATCGATTATCGTTTCGCCCACAAGAGGGGCATGTTTCCCTACCGGAACCATGAGGGTGCGATAGGCTCCGGTTTGTAAAAGGCTTGTAATATAGCTTCGCCCAAATTGGACAATTATATATACCATGTAGTGACACCATTCCAAGTTTCATGATTTCCTGGTGAGTTTTGGATTTACAGACATTTAAAAACCAAGATTCGCAATGTTTGTGGCCAGGCCAGGACGACGAGACGGTTGAATTCGTTCACATTCGTTCCATGGGACCTAAACATGCACCCCAAGGAAACATGTACATTTTTTCTAGCCATTTTGGTGCACTGGAGCATGTTTTTGTAGTTTGGATTTCAATGATGGACATTAAATGGCTAGAAAACTCAATTAATGAATAAAAATGGTCAAAGGAACCCTGAATAATTTCAAAGTTCAGCGCGAATCTCCAGTTGTTCCATGTCGTGTGTGGAAGAAAATACGAGGCTAGAAGAGGGAGTGCTTATCGTTTGGCCCACAAGGGGACACGTTTCCCTATTGAAACCACGAGGGTTCTTGCGACAGGCTCCGGTTTGTAAGAGGTTTGTAATAAAGCTTGGCCCAAATTGGCAATGTTTTTACCACAACATATATGTGCCATGACATGACACCATGCCACCTTTGATGACTTTCTGGTGAGATTAGGATTTATGGGGACTTAAAAACCGAGATTCGTAATGTTTGAGGAAGAGCCAGGACATCAGTACGGTTGTAATTCGTTCCCATTCCTGGCATGAGACCTAAACATGCACCCAAGGACACATGTATAAGTTTTCTAGCCATTTTGGTGAACTGGAGCATGTATTTGTAGTTCAGATTTGAATTATGGACATTAAATGCCTAGGAAACTCAATTAGTGTATAAAAAGGCCAAACGAACGCTAAATAAGTTTAAATTCCAGAACGGATATCCTAAGGTTCCATGTTGCCCGTGGAAGAAAATACAAGGTGAAAAGAGGCAGTGATTACGTTTCGCCCACAAGGGGAACACGTTTCCCTATCAGAACCACGAGGCTTCTTTGAGAGAAGCTCCAGTTTTTGTAAGAGGCTTGTAATAAAACTTGTGCCACTATGGACGAAAAAAATTCCTCGACATATAAGTGCGATGTCGTGACACCATGGAAGGTTTCACGATTTTCAGCTTAGTTTTGGATTTATGGGGATTTAAAAACCGAGATTCTTCTCACGAAATGTTTTCAAATAGCACACCGTTCACTCACGAAAGCCGATATTCAATGAAAACTTCATGGAAACCATATTTTAAAGTTTCATAAAAATATGAAAAAATGTGGGATGTTAAGAAGGTGATGTTTTATTGCGACACAAAATTTCTAGTTGAAAAATATTACGAGATGTGAGCTATGAAAAAGACAAATTCCGCCCTGAATAGTGACATTACTATTCGACACTATTCAACACTGATTTTGTCTTTTTCATAGCTCACATCTCTTAATGTGTTTCAACTTGAAATTTTGTGTGCCAATAAAATATCATCCTCTTAACATCCGGCATTTTTTTGATTTTTTTTTGAAACTTCAAAACGTCTTTTTCTCATGGTTTTCACCGGTTTCCACCGAATGTTGGTTTCCGTATGACATACCCCCCCCCCCCCGCTGCTCGCGCGATTTGAGTCCTGCATTCTGATTGGCCAGAACCCAAACCCCACGGATCGTACATGTGCACCGTTGGATGTTCCCAGATCGAATGGCAACCCTGAGCCCTTTCGACAACACATGCAGTACATGGGTAAGCACTGTGCGCATGCGTCGTGTAGCTCACGCTTCCTTCTCTACTAGGTTTTCATTCAAAACAGGCTACCGTTTCTCGCCACTCCTCTCATCGGTTTCTTGCCTCTTCTCCCAGATATGCATGATGTAGATGTTCGTTTAATTCTTATAGTTCATCTCATCCAAAATCAATTAGTTTCATAAAAAAACTATTTTAAGATTCATGGAATTGTGCATTGTAAAGGTAAAAACAAAAAGTGACAATTCATTTAGAAAAAAAGGTTTTGACAATTAAGATATGGAAGATTCTAGAGAACAAAGGAGAAGTGCTTGTGTTTTGAGGTTTGTGCATTATGCTTAAGTTCAACCATGGAGTCTTCTAGATTGTACATGTGGCAGAATTTGGTGGAATGTAGATGATATCCAACGGCCAGTAGTGCTCGGATTTGCCATCTCTGTACCATCGGATTGGCTTCATCCAACGAGCAACTTTCATAGTTATTCGCACACTATATAGGTGTATAGATGTATAGATATATATATAGATGTGTCCCATGCTAGACAAAATAAAGTTTGAGCGCATGCGTTGGACGACCCCCCCCCCCCCCCCCCCCCGTGCTGCCGCCTCAAAGTTGGGAAACTGACATCATAGGTATTGAACCAGGCTTGGAGTCGGGTACGGTGTTCGGTTTGTAATGTACTTGGCGTGTCCCATCGAAGTTGTGCACCATCGTACCCATACACATTTTCGGGCCGCATGCAGTGTATACGGGGTTTTTTGATCGACCATGTCTCCCTTGTGTGGTTTTTTGTGACAACACGGATATCTGTGGGCTCCCCGAGTGTATATATATCATCCCTTTGACCGATAATGAGGGGTATGTGTTGGCCATGAATGGATTCCTCCTAGTTCATGTTAGGGCCGGTCACCGTCAAATGTCGGTCAACCAAAGCTCGAGCTCATGCGCTGTCAGGATTCCCTCCCAGATGCTCGGATTGATGAGTTCGACCTACATCAAACCCTGCGTACGTATCTCGTCCTTAACTACCTTGCCTTCATGGTTGTTGTCTGTATCGAGAGCTAGGCACCACATCTAAATTGTACATTATTCTATATTGAAAACACACATCACCCCTTCCCAACGTACATCATTTTGGGCCGTATGCAAGAGGTGCTAGTTTTGTGTCCCTCTCGTGCGATGTTTATGATGGTTCAATCTATTGGCCCAAGCGGTTTATCAACAACAACAACTGTCATTTGACCAAACGAAAGATTCATTGGTCCGTGTTATGGTAGGTGATGGTGACATGCATGTATGACCAAAGTATCGATTATTACGTGCATCCGCCCCACTGACACGAAGTGGGAGGTGGTGGGCCAAGCATCCTAGCTAGGTACGACATTGTGTCATTATATATATCCTAGCTAGGTGGTTGTTAGGGTGATTTCAGGTTTGCGAGGCAGGTGCCACCAAAGTTACGCATTGTGTATTTAAAGTTTTAAACATCCCCAATATTTGTACATATATTTGGCCACTTCGAGGTGGTTCTTGACTTCTGGCCCCTCTCATCGATCTTCAATGACGCGCCCAACCGTGGGCCCGCGGGGTCAAAGTTGTGCATTGGAATTTTGAACATCACATACCAACCTTTTCACTCATATATATTTGGGCCACATGCTGGTGTGGCTGTCTTTTGACCCTCCCTAACGTTATTTTTTGCTGCAAAGACTATGATGATCCTCAACGGACACGGGGTATAATATCTAAAGCGTCTGCGATACAAGTGTGATGTGAATCACCACGACTGCGCAAGCGCGAGCAAATTAAGGTGGAGGTACTGGCTCAACCGTGTGTGATGCAAGTGCGCTGAAATCACCACGACCGCACAAGCGCGAGCAAAGGGTGGAGGTACTGGCTTAATCTTGTGCGATGCAAGTGCGCTGTAAAACCACCACCTGTGGAAGCTAAAGGCGGGTAAGTTTATTTGGAAATTAGGATGAACTGTGTGTGATAGACCAGCTAGCTAGATATAAAAAACAAACTACCCGCCTTGAGTATTGCACAAAAATCGGCGGATCCACGCCACTTTTCCTTATTATCATACACGCATATTGTTATTGGACCGTGCCTGATCTTGGGCACTCCCGCCACGCATCAATTCCTTTACCCAAATTTTAGTAGCCGTCGTACTTCAATCGTCGTCGACACTCCTCCAGCACCGACCTTATAGTAAATTTTTAGCAGCCGAGGCATTTGAACCGTCGCCCTCCCTCTCCACCACCATCTCCACCCACCATTACTAAAAATTTCAGTAGCCGCGGTGTATCCTCAAACACCCCCCCTCCATAGTCCCCCACCCGCCCCCTCCCCCCCTTCGAACCCTAGCTTGCGGCCGCCGCCGACGCCGCCGCCAACCCTGCCAGTCTGCCCGTTCCTCCTAGCTTAGATAATAAAGTTCAGGTTATCTAGCGATTCCCATACCGTCGCCCCACTCCCATGAGTTTTTAGATGAGGCCTGCAGTGTCCGTCCCCACCAGATCCACATCCCCTGCTCCAGAATGTCGCAGCCTAAGCTCGACCACGTATCCCAGGGAGCCCAACGAGCGTTCGGCCAAGAAGAGGTTTATCATGGCCTCTCCGGCAAACGTTGGTGAGGTGGCCGCCGTTCGCCCCGACCTGTCGATCCCGGGGCAACATGTCGCCACGGAAGCCGGCGAAGATGTTGACTACATTGCCATGCCGAAGGCTTCATGTTAGCGGGCTAGCGTATTACTGTATCTCGGGAAAGCTGGCTACGACAACAAGCTCATCCACACTGACGGCTTCACGCGGGCCATGTCACAGGTTAAGTGGTCCATCCCCAACCCCTCTGGTTCAACCGTCGTCGATCTCTTCGATGGCCCTACCGCTGATCTCCTCCGCCAAGCGGTCAAGGATTTGCGAGCTTTATACGCCATTGAGCCCATTTTGTCACTTTTGAAGGACACGTTCTATGGCGGCAGCTTGGGATCCTCAATTGCCAGATCTCATCGACCACGACCACGACCATGAGGAGGGAACCCACTTCCAAGGTGAAACAGCCCATCTGTGACATCAGAGAGCGCACCATGGGTCTGTGCTCTTCCAACTAGAAGGATCCCGTCCATGAAATGTGAGGCAACATTCTATCAGCAAATATTACCTTTTCTAGCTTGCCAACCCATACCCTTTGTTGTAGTAGCATTTATCTTGCGGTGCTTTAACTGTGTCATGTTTAATTATTTCAGTTATGCAAAAATGTATTGTTCAATAGGTCTATGTGATGTTTAAGTATGAATTGTCCACTTTAGTTTCACGAATGGCTATATTTGGTTGTTTATAGTGAGTAGATGCCTTGTTTATCTGTATTTGGTTGTTAGGTTGGTTGGAGTGAGCCTTTTTTCAGTTATCGAGCAGATGCCTTGTTTATCTGTATTTGGTTCTTACTTTGTTTGCAGTGAGTATTTGTCCAGTTATCAAGCAGATGCCTTGTTTATCTGTATTTGGTTGTTAGGTTGCTTTTTTTAGCATTTGTCCAGTTATCAAGCAGATGCCTTATTTATCTGTATTTGGTTGTTAGGTTGCTTTTTTAGCATTTCTCTAGTTATCAAGCAGATGCCTTGTTTATCTTTATCTGCTTGTTAGGTTGGTTGAAGTGAGCATTTGTCCAGTTTTCAAGCATATGCCATGTTTATCTGTATTTGCTTGTTAGGTTGGTTGCAGTGAGACTCTGTCCAATTTTCAATGGCTATATTTGGTTGTTATACTGGTCATTTATGCCTTGTTTATTTCAGTCATTCACAATGTGTGGTTCATTATGTGCAAGTCAGAACTGTGCCGCTCGACTACATCAATACCAGTTTGAACGACTATATTTGGTTCCAGTTATTCCTGGTGTAGTTAACACATGCCCTTTATTTCAGTTTTACAAATTTATCCAGTGTGTTGTTTAAGCATTACCTACGTTCTATTCATTTTCAACAATACCAGTTTGAATTGCAATATTTGATGGCTATTAAGCCTGCTGTTGGTAACATTGCCTTCCATTTTATATCTGCTTTAACAGCATGCTGAAACCAACACATTCAAGCTATCATTTGGAGATCATGTTTTTTACCTTTGATATATTTGTTTGATGTTAAGATTGCTGTACTTATCATGCCTTTCCACTACTTATGCAGGACAACAACGGGAGTGGCCACCATTTTCCCCCGAGGTTAGCTTCATCCCTCGACTTGTACTCCCCCCGTCGTTCCATAATATAGTGCATATAGATCCAGGCCTGGACACTAGTTAGCTTCTAATATTGACTTGTTGCTTGTAGGTACATATGCCCTTGGCAAGGATCCATGCATCGACGCTTTTTGTGTATGGGGCAATGAGATATTGATGAACAAGCATCAAGTAAGGAAACTGATAAGGATTATTAGCAAAAAAATACGACTGGTGGCAAGAAAATTATTTGTTTATGCTCTATCCAACACAACAGTGAGCTGTAGGATGGTAACTACAAACTCTGCAGCCTTCTCTTTTTACTGCCCATAATGAATTGTTAGACAACAATGTCTGAATCTTTTTTGTTCCCAGTGGTTCCCGAAGCAGTTCACTCATGATTACCTCGCAAAGTACATGATTGGTGGACACGCAATGAAGGTTAAAGTATTTCATCCAGACTACAATGAGCATCGAGAAGTCCTAGTGAAGACAGTGAAGGATGGACGGGCAGCCATACAAGGGGTTGGCCTAGAGTCGTGCGTGCCTTACGCATGGAGGAGGGCGCAATATGGGCATTCCGCTTCACCTTCTCCAGCAACCAGAATGTCTTTCGCCTCTCTCTTTACAGTCTTTAGTACAACTATGGTTCATCATTATTTACTTGGTGCTTCTATAGTTCTTCAGTATATGTACCTGTGCATTGAGTTATGGATTCATGGTTGAACCTATATTTGTAATAAACATGGTTGGATATGAAATAAGTGATTGCCTACTTTCAAATTCATAACATGTGATTTTTAAATTAGGGATTAATTGGATTAATTATGGATTAAATAGGGATTACACTGCACACGGTTTGCGAAAGCGAAACGTGTGCGATATACGTGGAGATCAGAAACGTTTATGGGATCCACTACGTGTGCGATCAATCTCCACTGCACACATGACTTTCTCTTGAAAACTATTTGCGTTAGGCCACCTTGCGCAAACGTTTATCACATAAGAAGTGTGTGTCATGGACAGCCTTTCCCACACAGTTTCTTCTATGCACCGTGTGTGATGCATTCAATAACGCAAACGATAAAATTATTAATATCGTGTGCAATGGCAACGCTATCACAAACGATTTAACGGGAAAAATTGTGTGTGATGTACCTGTGAACGGAAATGTTTTCCTTGGAGCGACTATGTGGGATGTACATACGAACGGAAACGTTTAGCGGGGACTGGCTGTGTGGGATGTACTTGCGACCGGAAACAATCTCGCCGTATAATTGTATTTTTTAGATCTAGTATTTCCGTATTTGAGCGCTCGCCGGTCACACACGACCTCATTTTGCTGAATGTGTGTGCCAGGAGGGCATATCCCCGACAGTTTCTGGGTCGTGTGGGAAGGACCCCCCTATCGCCCACACTCACTTGGCGACGGTTCCAAATGCCATCGCGAAAAGGGGTTAAAAACCGTTTGTTTAGGACTGACGCGCACCAGTGTATCCTCCCACTCACTCTTGTGCAGAAAGCATTTTCTGCAAATTTTTTGCACTCTCTAGCAAAACACTTTGCCTTGGCGTAGTGATAGAGGAATACCCAACCATTTGGGATAACATACAAAGTAGCACTTATTTCAATAAATTTGATGGCTCTCTTTTAGTGTAAAATCCATAGTCTCTAAAGTATCACATTAAAATTATATTGTCAAAATAATTAATGTCATCTTTGATCGCACCATGTCATACAGAGCTTGATTACATCTACTCAAAACACTCTACCCTTAGCAGTGTTTCTAGGAGGTGCAAGCTATAAAATATTTTCCAAAGCTCATCAAACATTGCTAAATTTGTAACTCAAATATTCTTTTCTGCAATCCAATTGTAGAAACATAACTTTATTGTTACAATAAGTTCTACTTCATTCTGAAAATCTTTTGAAATATTTCAATAGCTAGATTTATGTCTCAATTAGTAAATATAAATATCTACTTGAGTCATCCTTGAAGATAGATATATCCATTGATTGCAACAACACTTATTGGACTACATACATCAATATGCATATTTCCAATTATTTTGTTGCTTGTTTTTTATGGTCTGTGAACGGTATTTTAGTTTACTTCACTATTTGGACAAAAGTTGCAAGTGTCAGATGATTCATAATCACATGACTCCAAAATCAATCACTACGGAATTTCTCAAAGCGGGTTTCATTACATCGAACAACTATTGTTCTCTTATGAAAAACCTCCTTGCAACTTCTACGCAATAGGCTAGAGTGTACAAAACTCTAAAATGAATTATGACAACAAATTAAGAGGTAATATGTTTATGAAAAAGTATCATAACCTTTACAAAAAATTTGACACATATATTAACCTCATTAATTTGTTGGTCATTAGGCTGTAGTAATTCTTGCATCGATTCGCAACAACATGCAATTGAGTCGGTATCCTTGTGATCAACTTTTAACCACAATTCCCGAAGAATATAGCATTTAACAATTTAATCACAATTCTCAAGAATTACACTTTACTTGACCAACTTTATCTACATCTTATAACTTGTATGGCATTCATAGCTGAGCTAGACATTCCAGTCTTCTTTTCTTTCCGCCTCTAAACTTCTTATAGTTTTACTTTCAATATTTCTCCTACTCAATAGAAGAATTACCTAACCATTTAAGAGTGAAATGAGCCCCAAACTTCCCTAGGCATGTAAGTCTCAGTTTTGTTCTTTCTCTTTAAGTTTTCACCATCAACTCATGACTAGTGTTCTTACGGATCTTACACATTTTAGTCTCAAACATAGTTGAATGTTTCAATAGAACTTGCAAACAAAACACTTCTTTAGATATCATTCATCTTTTAAACTTTGTTTGTTTCTGAAAACAATGTTCAGTTCCAAGAATATCACATAACTATCCCAAACATTTTGAAGTTTGGGTTTCTTGGAAGCAAGTAGTCCGTAATGTATTTATTAACCTTTTGGATCAAAAGACGTAAGTCTCGTCATCCATAGCATTAGCAGGAGAGCATTGTAAGCATGCAGTAGGACAAAATCCTTCTTGACACTCTTAGAGGATAATCCTCTCAATTGTAAAATTCAACATGATAAATAATAGTCAATCAATTTCAATAGAAAAGGTGGAACCCTGAGCCATAATTCTACAACTATAAGCAAAGTGGACATAGACATTGTTCATAATTAATTTGCACTAGTGATTAAATTTAATTAATGCATAATTGTGCTGTCACTCAAATCAATATCACTCATAATTGATATTAAGTGATTCAAGGCCCTGATTTTATTCATAGCCGTTGATGTGGACATCATTGATGATGTGAAGTTCAACCGGTAGGCAATCTTTTGCTGATCATATCTCCATATGACTCTTGTTCATATTTCGATGCTTCGTGCTCCGAGCTCAGAATGATCTACCACAACTTTGAGACAACCGAGTGCTATCTGCCAACATGGTCTGACCAGTTTCGTCTTACACCTCACATCCTGTTTGTACTCATGTGGACATGACGCACTCTGAAACGCTACGTGTTATAGATGATTGCAACACTAGGAAGATCACCTTTTAACTTGATATTTACTGTGAGAGATCACCCTAATAATTGACTGCTCCGCAATCAAAGGGTGCAAACAACAAAGGGATAAACATCTCAGGCAATTCATAAAAGCATGATATGGTATAGCCCTGGGCGTCGGGAATCTCCGTGACCATCTTCAATCTCCAGTTGAAGCGTCGTGACGACCAATATTTCATTGCCGTGGCAACCATTTCAAAAACGCTGCCATGACGGCAATTTAGAAAGCGTTGCCGTGGCGACCATTTCAAAAAACATTGTCATGGCACCAAATTTCATAAATTCCACCGTGTCATGAAATTATACCTCCTCGTCGCGCGCCTAGTACACCTTCTCCACGCCGGGGTCCTTTGTGTACGTTTGCCATCGTTACCTCTGTCCTGTAGGCTATCTCTATGATATTTACATTAACGTGGTAATCTCATGGCTCCATTCGTCATGCCATGACACACATACCACTTAACATTACAACATTTAACATCTTATACATAAACTCATTAAGATGACGAAGGACATACCACATCATATGCATACCCTGCAAAACCAAGTTAGACGTCCTCTAATCGGTTTTAGCAAAAATTTAGTTGCGTGGTTAACCAATTTTAACAAATTATACTAGCTACCTACGTCCACAACATACGCGATCATTCTTGAAGCTAGATTAAATTTCAGGGTGTGTGAAAGAAGAGAATTAATTAAAAGTCTCACTCCCCGGTCCCCACACTAAACTTCATCAAATACGTGTGACCCCCTAGAAGATCATCCATATTCGGCACCCTCTTGTGTACACAACAGTTCACTATTCTCAACTATGGTGAAGCCCAAGGAACTATTAGCATATTGTCGACTGCCAGAGCCGAACGATTGTCAGAACCTTGTAACAAAGCGACATCATGTTGTCGATGAATTGAACAAAAGCAACACTTGAGGGAAGCATAGCAAGAACATCAACCCTCATAATCACATGTGATCTAGATCGTAACCAGCACCTACTCATATAACTGATCATGATGCCACAATTGGGAAACGTAGTAGAAAACAAAAAAATTCGCGCCTACGCACACCCAAGATCAATATGAAGATGCATAATGGGTTGGGATCGCGATCATTATCGTCACTAAGTTGCTGTGGAAGAAGAAGTTGTCGGTGTAGATCGTACTTGTAGTCTCTCAAACCAACGATGAACGATCTCGCGAATCACCCACAAACAGTCTCTCTACTTGGTTGCAAGCATGCAACCTTCACGATCCGGTAGCGTTTCACCGTCCAGAGCTAATTGTCGCTGGAGAATTAGAGGGAGGAGATTAGAACCACAAAGGTCTTATAATTATGAGGACAAGAGGATTAGCCTAGCTCTGGTCAGTCAACTAGGACCAACTAGAACTAGAACTAGAACTAGAAGAACTAGAGGAGGCTCCAGAACTTGTGTGTAAAAAGGGTGGAAATTCTCTAGTATATATAGCTTGGAGGGAAGAGGAGGGGCACCACAATGGGAGGGAAAGTACCTACCCTTTGTCCGGCCAAGGGAGGAGGAGTTGGACTCCTCCCCCACTCCAATTCGGCCTCCTTCCTTAGGGAAGGGAGGTGCCTCCCCACTTGGGCCTTTGTGGCCCAAGTTGCCTTCCACCTCTTGGCCTTCTAAGGCCTGCTAATATTTAATTAAATATAAAATAGTTATAAATACTTTTAGAACATTTTATATATAATTTAACATCACCAGAAACATTTGCCACCTATATATATATTTATTTATCGGTAGTACCCAGTATTACCCGATATTCACCGAAACCCTTCTGGTGACTCCGAAACGCTTCTCATCACTCTCAGAACTCTGCCGAATATTAATAAAACAATTCCAAAAATATATTCTCATCACTCTCTTCCTACTAACACTCAGCAGATCATGATTTCCTTAAGCTTGTGACCCCGCAGGTTCGGTAACTCATAGACATGAATGAAACCCCTTTGTTCAATGACCGATAGCGGAACCGTGGACGTCCATATCAGTCCCTATGAGCACTCGAGTGATATTTGAGTGAACCTTGGTTATTAGGTGATGTTCCCTTTGCTTTGCAATACTTCACAAAACCCGGGATGCTTCGGTATCCTCCTAAGTCATCACTATGCTCACTATACCAAAATCCGCGTTACCACTTTTGTTCTTCTTTCTCGTTATTGTGTTCCGGCATCCCGGTGACGTAGTCACTTGTGGCTGGCCATATGATGATGGATGTCATCACACTAAGAGGGCCCTAAGAATATCTCTCCATCATCGGAGGAGCAAACCCCAGTCTCGAGCTGTCCAGCCACTTGTCAAACTTCTCGATAGACCTGTAAGTTGTCATTATGATCACCGTGTTACAGGTGACGTTTGAGCAACCACAAAGCCTATCGTACGGTAAGAAGGAACAATGGTACTCTGATGGTCTAAGGGGCAAAATCACACGTTAACACTCTGTGTAATTACAATTGATTACAAACTATATTAACTCAATTCATAACAAACAACATTGGGTCGGTTCAATATGATCGTTCTTTCAAAGTCATAATCTCAATGTTGTTTTAGGACTATCATTACACTTAACAATATCCTAATATCTGGAAAACATGATCACCAACAACACTTGGTCTAGTATTAGAGGCGATACTAGGAACCTTTTATTTTACCATTCATCGTTCCACACGTGCATATGACCTTTCCACTGAATTACATATTCCAGGATCATACCAGTTATAGCATGAAATATAAACACTTAATGATGAATATGGAAATAAAATAATACCATATTACAGCCTCTAGGGCATAATTCTACTAGGGAGGAACAACCTCCCCTGGCCCAACACTCATGGAGAATATCGTGGCCGGGGGAGGCGCCTCCGGGCTCCCTAAAAGGACCTACTCATTGCTTGCTACAAAAAGAATGCCCGAGGGACAAAAAGAAGAAAATAGGGGCAAAACCACCCAAAATTTGCAACCCAGCCCACCGGCCTATGAAGAAAAAGAGGAGGGCCGCACCGCCGCACGTGGGCCATTCCCATGCTAGTCTGCGAATTTTTTTTGGATTTTTCCCGAAAATTCGTTGGTGGCCGTACTCAGCTACGAGAGCACTTGGGGACATCCAGGGTTCGTTCTTGAATCAAGAAACTCTCAAAGGCCACAAATGTGTCCAGGGGACACCAGAAGACGTTGGGAATTGCTAGGAAGACCAAAGAAGGACAAATAAGACATAGCCTCCTTACCAGGTACATCAACGAGAAGCAGGAGCAACCTGGACCGAATCTGTCCCTAGAAGATATTTTGACAAGAGAATATTACTAACCCGAAGCCACAAACGAAGACACAAAGGGAACTTTGGTGACTCCGGTTCAAGGGAACTCCTGTTGTTCTAACCCTACTTAAGGTGCCACCCTGTCCTACATGGAGTGCCATATCACCACTCAAGATCGGTCAAAGCAAGTCAAAGGAAGAAGCCTCCAAAAGATTAAGTCAAAGGGGAGAGATAAGGGAGCAAAGAGGCCTAAGCACAAGAAAGAAGGCCTCTCCTAGTGTAGGGATTTCCCCTCTAATGGGCCACATCCCACCTCCTACCAATAAGGAGCACATCGGCTAAAGAATGGGAAATGACCTAGTTCTATCCTCCCATCTCCTTACTTCAAGGGTAGACTTGGTCATTTGTCAAGGACCCCTAGGCTATATAAAGCCCCGCATGGGCATCTAACCAACTCACTCTCACTTGAATACACTCAAGTGGAGGGTCACTCTCTCCTTCCAGGCCCCTTCAGGGGGTAAACGAAGGCCGAGAGCTTGGAGTCTGAGAGACCTTGTAAGCAAGGTTGGAAAAAGCTATAGGCGTAAGCGAGGCAGTTGGCCTTCACCAATGCCTAGGCGACAGTTAAGCACCCTAGGCACCGCGTAGGTGGTAATATAGTTTTTACTACCATGGTGTATATGTGGTTATTCTATGTGTGTCAATATTAATGTAGGCCATATAAATAATTAAGTTAATTGCTGGTTCTACCATTGGAATATGGTTTGTTTGGCATATCAATGCAATATGGCATGATTCTTGCTTGGGTAGACAATTTCTTGCTTGCCCTGCCTAGACTTTCACTTGTGCCCTAGGCGAGGAGTTTGACCATTGCCTAGCGCCTAAGCACGCATAAGCGCCTCCTAGGCACTACCTTTCCCAACAGAGCTTGTAAGGCTTGGAGTGCTCGGGAGTCGTGGGACACCGAAAGCGGACACACTCTACATGCCCTGTGCGCCGGACACAACCATCCCATAGAACGTCGTTTGTGCTCAAACAAGGCAACAGACTCTATTAAAAAAGGATCATCGTGCCACTTTGTCAAGTGTAGGACAACCTTCGACATAACGTCGCCGTACATGCCCTCGCTAATTTCTGACCACGCTACCATAGATATCCCATAGCCGAAAGTTGATTTTCGCTAGTCAACAAATATCTACCAATCAAACATGCCACATGGCACAATTTTTTTCAAAACCCTTTCCTGCTTAAATTAAAGCACTTGAGAAATTAAAATTTTGCATAAAAGCCCCTGTACACTAAAACTATCATAATTTTTATCTATAAATCCATTTTAAGTGAAACTTTTTGCAAATTTAACCTTACATAAAAAACTTTCAACTAGAACAATTATATTATTTGAACCTAATTCAAAATATTGAACTCAATTAAAATTAAAACATGAAGTCAATTCATATTCAAAGATGAAATTCAATTTGGAAGTGAACCCAGTTTAATTATGAAATCATTTGAAACCAAATTTGATACTTAAAATGAAATTCAATTGAAACCAATCAATTTTAAATACAGAATTCAAATTGAAACCAATTCAAACTTAGAAATGAATTTCAATTTGAAACCAAACCAAGTTTAAGTAAGAAATTCAAATTGTAACTAAAATTCATTTCAACCAAACCCTAACACATACAGCAAATGAGGATGATTCATTTACACCTAAACCATACAACCAACTTAGTGTTGTGTATTGTTTGATTCCTTGTATGCTATGATTGTTTATGTGAAGTCTTGGTTATGATAGATTATTCAGAGAGCGAAGAGTAGCACTGTCAGGTTTGTGAGATTGAAGAACACTACTGCAGGATGGTCCAAACGCGACTCTACGATCAGAGACCCTTCGACGAAACTGTGTGCGATGCCATAATCGCAAACGGTGGTGTAAAAAACCGTCAAAAAAGGTGCAAAACATTTGCGATGACGGATGCATCAAACACAGTTCGGATTTTAGTTGCATGTGCGATGCAGGGCATACTATTCAGTTCAATTAACTATTTGCGATGAGGAGGAACAAAAGAAACGGGCAGCCAGATGAAGGAGTGTGCGATATACAGCATACAGTTCACTAGGATAAACTGTGTGTGATTAGGCAGCACAATGGAAACGGTTCAACCTAACAAGATGTGTGTGATACGCGGCAAACAGGTCCGTAATCAGAAATGTGTGCGAAGACGAATAATAACACAGACGATTGCTGCTAATAATCCATGTGATTTGCTCTGTCTACAGAAGAATAACATGTATATATAAAACTAAAATAAACATCCAGTTACATAAGTTACTATACAGATCATCCGCACACACCTCAATAAACAATTGCATGCATTCTAAAGTAGGAGAAACGATCGTCTAGTCATCTACTTCTTGTGACGCTCCCGCCACTGCTCTGTGGCTCGATCCCTCATCTGGGGCAGGAAGAAGACACTTCCTCATGTCAACGATCCGCCTGTACATCTCGTAGCTTGTGTACACGTCCTTGGCCACGTACTTGACATGTTGTTCATCCAGTCTCTCATGCTACACACTGTGCCAAGCGTTCTTGTCCTTCTTGCTCTCATTCTTCATCTTCATGTAGTAGGGGTCGATGATGGCCGAGGTGAGGTCAACTAGGGAGTTCAGTTTGTTTTTGTCGCTGCCCCAGACCTTGTAGTGGTGCTGGATGTTGTAGTCAGAGCTATTGATAAACCTGGAGAAACGCTCACAAGGCCTTGTGGCAAGGTGGTAGTGGTAGATGAGGACGTCATGTCGCACGCACAACTGGGCGACGACAACCTTGTGATCATGCCCGGCACGACCGATGGTGTACTCGAGGTCGAAGCCGACCACTTGGTACTTGTCCTCGGCAAGGAACTGCTCCAAAGTTTGGATGGAGCTCTCCACCGAGACTGGATCGTTCGTGTACACCACCGAGAGGGCCTTCCCCCTCACGTGGGTGTCAACTACGTGATGCATAGTGAACTGCCCGCCGTTATCGTCGTCGGCCGCTCGGAGCGCCATTGGAGCCACTGGGATCGCCATTGGAACCACTGGATGTTCTCTCTGTATGTGTCGTCGTGGGTGTGCTTATTGTGTCGCGTGACACGAGAGATTAAGGTAAATGGCCATAGGAATAAATGGGGGTCGGGCGGCCAGGATTCTCTGCGCGTTCGCATGGCAATTTTTGCAGCGGGTAACTGCATTGTCGCGCCGCGCCCGGTGCAACCGCATGCACACAAACGTGTGCGTGATCGTGCGTCAGCCCCAAACATTGGCAGCGCGCATGGAGGGACGAGGGTAGAGCACCCGAAGGGACACGAGAGCAGAGCGCGCCGCGGCCGCCTGAACCGCAAGCAACCACACACATAGAGTAGTTGAACACGCAGGAAATGGTTGCCTACAAGCCGGCCGACAGTTGTGTCGCTGCGTAGAGAATGGTTGTGTGCTACTACCTCTGTCTTGGTCTATAGTCCCCTTTATATTCTGTGCCATACTTTGACCTCAAATTTAACCAACAAAATGTTAATGCATGTTATAAAAATTATATAATTGGAAACTATGTCCAAATACGAATCCAACTATATAATCTTTAACGACATGCATTCGTATTTTATTAGTTAAATCATATTTATAAACCAGGATGGGGGTATAGTAGGTAATTAAATCACAAACATTTTTTTATTAACCGTATGTTTATGTGGCCTTTCATCCTTCTCTCGCACGTCTTGTCACCCCGCTGCTGCAGACGGCTTACAGCACAAGCTTGCGCAGCGCGCGGGGGTGTTCTTTTGGCCAAATGGTGGCACCAATGAATCATCGGTGAGCCCGTTCCCGCGCAACCTTGCAGGTTCCCGTGCAAGCTTCCCACCCGACTCGGTGAAATCCCCCAAAATCCCAAGGCTTACCGGCCTGCTATATAAACCCTCATGGCCGGCGAGTCCTGCATCGCATTTTCCCCTCCCTCCCTATAGCTTATCTCGTTCGCTTCTCCCACAACCTCCAATGGCACCGGTCCATCATCATCGCTCAGCCACTCCGCGGTCATCAGAGGACAGCTCCAGCTGGGAGGCTACATCACGGCGGTGGCTCAGTCCCCGGCGTAGTGTAGTGCGCATGGCATCCATGTTCGGTGTGCGCGGAACACCCACCACACGCTCCGCCGCCGCTGCCCGTCGGCAGCTGTTGCCGGCCGCCATTGCCATCACACCATCGTCGAAAGCCAGGGCCATCACCCCCTCCGCCTCCGTGGCCTGAAGGCGGGAGCTGGCCGTCCTGGCCGCCACCCCACTGCCGGCCATCGTGGCCATCACCCGCTCCGTGACCGCAGCCCGAAGGCGGGAGGTGGTGGTCGTGGCCGCCACCCCATCGTCGGCCGCCGTGGCCGCCAGCCCACCGTTGACCGCCGGGGTCATCACCCGCTCTGCCACCGCCGCTCGAAGGCGGGAGGCAGAGGTGGATGCCCGCACATGCGTTAGCGACCTTGCGCGCTACACGGAGTTCCTGCGGGAGGAGGAGGAGCGCCTCGTCGAGCAGGCAAAGAGGCACACACCGCCTCAAAGGCGAGGAATCAGGAGATCTACAAGGAGAACCACCGCTTCGAGAGGGGTCGTCTGGAGCGGTAGAGGGCGTTCGAGGTGAGCGTCGCTGAAGCTGCAGCAGCGACATGCACCGTATTGCAGTTGTCTAGCTCGTTGTAGGCTCCTCCTCCTCTACCTCTTACTGAGCGCACTCGGCAGAGAAGAGGCAGCCGGAAGTAGTACAAAGCCCCTCCGTAGTAGTAGTATTTTGGGACTATTTTGTTCAGTTCATCTGACTATAGATGTGGTGGAACTGTGCAACATACTTAAAATTAGCTAGTATATAAAGTAGAACTAGCTATTTCAGTACGTGGTTGGCAACAATTGGTGAAAAGTTTGGTCGGTTCAGCTGTCGAGTTGAATTGTTTGTATAAAGAACGACTGCTTAATCTATGAATGAAATCTATGCTTAATTACTGAATTTTAGTTGCAAAAATTAGATACTGCTAGTGATTTTTTGCTTCATATTTTGATATTTTGACAAATGTCAACCTTTCCAGTTTGACAAATGGCAACATACCCAATATGATAGATGCAAATCTTACCAAATTTTTTGTACGTGGTTGCACACAGTTCATCCAAAACAACCGTTTGCGTTGAAGGGATGCACAAATCTTGCGTTGCAAATTTTCCCTCGACTTAAGGAGGGAGACCATAGCTCTCAATTTGCATACGAGTGTTCTATCTAAAATTTTTGCGATCAAGAGCCGCAAAAATCCTGCTCGGCACATTTTCCCTTGGCTTCCTGGGGAAGCTGTCGGTTTGCATACGGGTGTTCTAACTAAAACGTTTGCGATGAGTGTTTTATATTTAAAAACCATTGACGTTTTTTTTCAACAGAAAATCGTTTGATAAGTCTGTCCATTAAGAGAGAAAAATGCAAGTTCGCTCGAACCATATCTTTCATTCAGTCATACTGCGAATTTATATTCATATGATCGAGATACAGTATTAAACCCAAGAAAAAAACTATTTCCTGTGTGTCGGTGTCAAAACCGGCGGATCTCGGGTAGGGGGTCCCGAACTGTGCGTCTAGGCGGATGGTAACAGGAGACAAGGGACACGATGTTTTTTACCCAGGTTCGGGCCCTCTCGATGGAGGTAAAACCCTACTCCTGCTTGATTAATATTGATGATATGGGTAGTACAAGAGTAGATCTACCACGAGATCAAGGAGGCTAAACCCTAGAAGCTAGCCTATGGTATGATTGTTGTAATGTATGTTGTCCTACGGACTAAAGCCCTCCGGTTTATATAGATACCGGAGAGGGCTAGGGTTACACAGAGTCGGTTACAATAGTAGGAGATCTACGTATCCGTATCGCCAAGCTTGCCTTCCACGCCAAGTAAAGTACCTTCCGGACACGAGCCGGAGTCTTCAATCTTGTATCTTCGTAGTCTTGGAGTCCGGCGGACATTGATAGTCCGGCTGTCCGCACACCCCCTAGTCCAGGACTCCCTCAGTAGCCCCTGAACCAGTCTTCAATGACGATAAGTCCGGCGTGCATAATGTTCGGCATTGCAAGGCGGGTTCCTCCCTTGAATAATCCAGAGAAGATAATGAACCCCAGGATAGTGTCCGGCTCTGCAAAATAAATTCCACATTCCACCGTAGAGAGAATAAAATGTACACTTAGTTCAATCTGCTGACGTATTATGCGGCACGACATCACGTCGCCACCAGGCCTTTGTTTGAATCATTATACCACCTCAGCATTAGCAGAGCGGTTTCCTCGGCACGTCCTATCGAAGCAGAGATCGTGTTCCCCTTATTCCGGGATTCTCATCAATACGTGCGTGGGTAACCCAACCGCGCCATCAACGGTGAAGCTTGGGAGATAAGTGAGTTTTACCAGGCCGGTGGGGGACACATAGTTTTGTCCGCCTATATATAAGGGATAAGGATTCACCTTCTCACCTACGCCTTCTTCCTCCTTTGCTTATCAATCCCCGCGGATTCAAGCTCCAACGCCCGAACTCGCGCATCTCACCTCGACCTTCTCCGAATATGACTGGAGCGGGAGGCAAATGGTTAGCCTCCACCGTCAAGGAGGAGGACATCACCAAACTACGCAGCGCCGGATACCTTTCCGGCGATATTGCGCATCGGCTGCCCGACGATGGGCAGCTCATCCCTACCCCCGGGCCTCATGAGAGGGTCGTCTTCCTTCCCCACTTCCTCCGCGGACTGGGCTTTCCGCTCCATCCATTTGTCCGGGGGCTCATGTTTTACTACGGCCTGGATTTCCACGATCTGGCGCCGAACTTTATCCTCAACATCTCGGCGTTTATCGTCGTGTGCAAGGCCTTTCTCTGCATCCGGCCCCACTTCGGCCTGTGGCTCAAGACCTTTAACGTCAAGCCGAAGGTTGTGAAGGGTACGCAAGCGGAATGCGGAGGCGCTATGTTGGGAAAATTGCCCAACGTCCCTTGGCTAGAAGGGACCTTCGTGGACTCCGTCAAGGGGTGGCAATCGGGGTGGTTCTATATCACCGAGCCGCGCAAATCCACATGGGTGGCGGCCCCCGAGTTTAGATCAGGCATCCCCACGCAGCTCACCTCCTGGAAAGAGAAGGGCTTGCAATGGGGGAATCCGGTGGAGGTGACGGGACTCCGAGCATGTATCAAGAAGATGGTGAGCAATAAGCTCAGGCTCGTCGACGTGGTCCAAGTCATGCTCATCCGGCGGATCCTCCCATGCCAAGAACGGGCATTTAATTTGTGGGAGTTCAATCCAGAACAGCACCAGGCGCTAAACGGGCTCTTCGATACAACATACGAAGGCGCCTGGAGGGTGCTGTTCAAGGGCGCCGAAGCCCCTATGTCCGCGACCAAAGACCGCGGATTCAGCTCGCAGAATCCAACTGACGAGGTAAGTGATTCAACCCCATTACGGGACACTTGTGATAATTAGATTGACTCTAGTGAGGCTTCAATCTGCCTCTTCCTTTGACAGGAATGGATGGAGAAGGCCAAGCTGCTTATCAGCCCGGCTCCCATGCCAGAAGACCCAGCGAACGCCCGCTTAACAGGGCTGCTGGTTCCGGCACCGCACGTGGTGCCGGAGAAGAAGGCCCAGGAGGTGGCCGCGGGGACTCGAAAGAGTTCCTGTAATCAGGCGTCTGACGACGACGAGGACTCCTCTCCCGAAGACGAGGAGGAGGAGTACTCTCTCCCGGAGGAGGGAGAGAAGAAAAGGAAGGCTTCCCCCATCGGGGGGGCCGAAGGGTCCAAGAGGGGGAGAACTATCCCCCCGGACAGTTCCGCCAACATCAACGTTGGTGAGGATGAGCGGCCTCCAAGGGCCAGGCGTCCGGCAAGATCGTAAGTATCCGGATCCTTGATGTATAATTTCTCTTATGTCGCAAAGTATCCTTCTAACGCCGCATTCTGTCCATAGTCCGGCCAATGATGATCTCCCCGACTCATCGAGCGGGTCATTGGCCTCGTCGGATGTGAATTCCATCCCGACTGCCTCCACCCCACGCGCCAACGAGGACGCCGAGGTGGGATCCCAAAGTGGGACCCATCATGAGGAGGCTCCGGAGGCGCCGTCAGGCAGCCCCCCGGACTTCGTGCCAGACTCCACATCGGAACCCGCAGTGGTTCCAGAGTCCGGCAAGCGGCCCCTTCGAAAGAAGGGCAGGACCATGACGCCGGCGGCCTCCGTCCAACCGGAGGCACCGGATAACCTGCTGGAAGCGCTTAAAGGCGCTTCCATCGAGGAAGAACACCGCACCATCATGAGCGCGGTGATTGAGAAGGTTCAGCTCGCGAAAAGCGGGCTGACCGAAGCCTGCAGTAGCCTTCTAACAGGATTTGAGGTAAGAAGTTAAAATTATGTAATATAATACCGCATAGACAGTAGCCCCTGATGCTTGGTTCGGTGTTCGGAAAGAAAAGCCGGACTAAGGATCTATAACAAGATATACGCAAGGTTGCCTAAAATATGTCAATATGGGTTTGCAGGCTGCACTGCTGACCTCTGCCACACTAACAGTGGAGGTTGACATGCTGAAAAAGAATCTCGAGCGGTCCGAGCAAGAGCTCGGCCAGGCAAAGAAGCAGCTCGAGGAAAAAGAAAGTGAGTAACACCTCTTTGAATAAGTACCTTACAGAAAAGGATTTTGGTTGCGAATAAAATTGACAAGGATAATATGTGCATTGCAGGGGCCACTAACGAGGTGGCAACCCTGAAGGATGCTGTGTCCGCGGCCGAACGCAATGCAGCCGCGGAACGGGCTGAGCGAGAAAAGCAAGAAGTGCGGGTGGCGGAAGTTCGGCAAGAGCTCCAGGTTCTCATGGAAAAACATGAGAGATTGGAGCGTGACTCCAAGACTCGAGAGTCCGAGCTTGCCTCGGCTCTCGAAAGTGCCAAGTCCGCCAAGGCCGAGGCCCAGAAGGCCCTTCAGGAGGTTGAGGACATAAAGAAGATAGCGGCGGGTAAGGCGTTTTTCATGCAAAGCAGGCATGTTAATGTGAACTACCGGACACTTACCCGAATTCGGCGCTCTCCAGGGGCATTTGCAGATCTGCCGCGTAGTGCGGCTAATGCCGCCACATTCTATCGTGGCGAGGAGGGGAGCTTGACGGAGAAGGTCTTCTGGTCTCAGTATACTGAGGCCGGCCATCCGGTGCCCCCAAGCGACCAGCTGAAGCAGCTGATCGAACTCCACAAAGTAGCTAAGGAGGCCATGAAGGGCCTCGTAGTCCGGCTGTGGCCTGGACAGGCCATGCCTGGTAGCTACTTTGGCCTCGTGCGGCGGCTGGTGGATGCATGCCCTAGGCTGGATGTAGTCAAGCGCTCCGCCTGTATCGAAGGTGCTCGTCGGGCCCTTGCCCGTATAAAGGTGCAATGGGGCAAATTGGATGCGGAGAAGCTTCTCACGGATCCACCGCCACCGGGCAAGGAGTATCGCACGCCGAAGAAGTATTATAATATTGTCCTGAAGGGAGCCTGCAATATTGCAGATGAGTGCTCCCGAAATGTAATCTTTGAGTGAACTCGCTGTGTATTTATCCTGTGCGCTGAAAACTTCGTTCATATGCACCATGAGCAACGCTTGTTTAATTTAAAATATTACCTTCTGTTTGGCCGTTTATAAAATCTGAGAGATGGCAAGTCATTGGCTTCAGCCCCCAAGCCACAAGTGCTGGGGTGTTCGGTGATAAACTTGAGCACTCTTGTTCCCATATTTGGGTCCATCTAGGGAGGCGCTCAACACGACGAACAAGGCGACCGGACTTATAATGCTTGAACACTCTCACTTAGCCATAGAATTCTATAATTTTAAATTTCGGCGAAGCCCCTGGTATTCGGAAGGCCGAAACCGGGGCGCTATCCACGCCTTCATCGGACATAATCCGGAACTTCGCTTGAAGCGGCGTGAGTCTTTAAGGACCCGAAAAAACCTCTCGAACAGCGACCAGTCTCTCGCCTTATCATGCCGGTCAGTTTTAGCTTTCTCCACTGAGGCATTAACCCGGCTCAACCGGGGCGCAATCGCAGTGGTTCTCCCAGTGCTACCTTAGCCGACGGAACGGAAACGTAAGGAGCCAAACATGGGAGCCGGGCAAACCCAACTATTGACCCAAGACATGATTCGGAGCCGATTCATATAATGCTATAAGTTCGGGGTGCCGCACTTGTTAAAGTGTTCGGACTTTATCACACCATAAAGCGGGGAACATAAGCCCCTGGTGTATTATGCCGTACCAAAAATATACGGGTGCCGGAATGTCATATAATGAACGTATATAAAAAATGTAATGCAATTGCGATCATAAAAGGTGCTGCATTATTAATGAAAGAAAAAGTCTGCTAGTAGAGCGGACTGATACAAATAGTGCGGTAAGCAAGGGATTTGGACTAAATAAATATGTCCCCCTCCAGGGATGAGCTGCGGATTTGGTGTATATAATCGAATTTAATGCTCGTAATTGAGACCACATGAGTGTTCGACGCGGCCTTCTTTAGTCCCTGACTATTGCATCATGAGTTCGGCAGGTTCACCGCCGGACAGGGCTTCTGGTTAACAGAGTCCTGTGTACAAAAAATAAGAAAAATAATAATAATAAAGAGGCACATTTGCGAGCCCCTGGTGTGGTCGACCCGCACTCCGGGTCCGTTGTGATCGTGCCCCCTCCCCTGTGCCCATGGTATCTCCAAAGCGTAATAATGTACGCGGAGTGTTATTCTTGCGATCATACGCGGGCGAGGGTTGGGGCCGCATTGCTACGCGTGCTCTGATCGCACCAGGTGGTCTTGGTTGATATTGCTCCGGGCGCGCTTTGTTGTATCCGGCCGTTTAACGGCCGGGCTCGAGAATTGCCTTAAAAGGCTGCTCTGTACTTCTGCCGCGAGAGCCGCTGTGTGTTCCTCCGTTCGGAGGGAGCGTTCCATATTTCCATTGACCGTGATGACTCCACGAGGGCCTGGCATCTTGAGCTTTAGGTATGCATAGTGCGGCACCGCGTCGAATTTGGCAAACGCGGTTCGTCCGAGCAGAGCGTGATAGCCGCTGCGAAACGGGACTATGTCGAAGACTAACTCTTCACTCCGGAAATTATCCGGGGATCCGAAGACCACTTCCAGTGTGACTGAGCCTGTACAGTTGGCTTCCACTCCTGGTATGACACCTTTAAAGGTTGTCTTTGTAGGTTTAATCCTTGATGGGTCTATGCCCATTTTGCGCACTGTATCCTGATAAAGCAGGTTCAGGCTACTGCCGCCATCCATCAGGACTCTCGTGAGGTGAAACCCATCGACGATTGGGTCTAAGACCAATGCGGCGAATCCGCCATGGCGTATGCTGGTCGGATGGTCTCTTCGATCGAAAGTGATAGGACAAGAGGACCATGGGTTGAACTTTGGGGCGACTGGCTCCATCGCATAGACGTCCCTTAGTGCGCGTTTCCTCTCCCTCTTGGGTATATGGGTCGCGTATATCATATTCACCATCCGTACTTGTGGGGGAAAACCCTTCTGTCCTCTGTTGTTCGGCCGCCGGGTCTCTTCCTCGTTGTCGCTATTTAGCCCCTTGTCATTGTTTTCGGCAATTAACTTGCCGGCCTGCTTGAATACCCAGCAATCTCTATTGATGTGGTTAGCTGGCTTTTCAGGGGTGCCATGTATCTGGCATGAGCGGTCGAGTATTCGGTCCAAATTGGACGGACCCGGAATGGTTCTTTTAAATGGCTTCTTCCGTTGACCGGGTTTAGAGCCTCGGAATCCGGCATTGACTGCCGTATCCTCCTTATCATCGCCGTTAATTCGGCGCTTGTTTTTATTTCGACGTGACCTGCCGTTGTTGTCCTTAGTATCCGGACTGCCAGAATTTTTACGGAGATTGTTGCTGCGGGCTAGCCAGCTGTCCTCTCCCGCACAAAAGCGGGTCATTAACGATGTGAGGGCTGCCATGGATTTCGGCTTTTCCTGCCCGAGGTGCCGGGCTAGCCATTCGTCCCGGATATTATGTTTGAAGGCTGCAAGGGCCTCTGCGTCCGGACAATCGACGATTTGATTTTTCTTTGTCAAGAACCGTGTCCAGAATTGCCTGGCCGATTCGTCTGGCTGCTGAGTAATGTGGCTGAGGTCATCGGCGTCTGGTGGTCGCACATATGTGCCTTGGAAATTATCAAGGAATGCGGCCTCCAGGTCCTTCCAACACCCAATTGACTCTGCGGGCAAGTTGTTAAGCCAATGCCGAGCTGGTCCTCTAAGCTTGAGTGGGAGGTACTTTATGGCATGGAGATCGTCGCCGCGGGCCATATGGATGTGGAGAAGATAGTCTTCAATCCACACCGCGGGGTCTGTTGTGCCATCGTAAGATTCGATGTTTACGGGTTTAAACCCTTCGGGGATCTGATGATCCATTACTTCGTCAGTGAAGCATAACGGGTGTGCGGCGCCCCTGTATTGAGCAATATCGCGACGCAGCTCGAGAGAGCGCTGTCTGCTGTGTTCGGCCCGGCCGGGGTTATTGTATCTGGCACGACGGTATTCGTCATGGGTCGTAGGGCGCCCACGTGATCCATAGATGGATCGGGATTGCCTTGCTTTGTCCTCCAATATGTCTCGCAAGTCCGGTGCGTTCCCTCTTGGCTTCGTACTTTTGGAGCGATGCCGGGGTATGGTCTTGGCTGGGGGCCTGGATTCCTCTCTGTCACGACCACGGGGTGGTCGGTCAGCCATATCGTGCGCTGGTGATGGATGTATGTATGCTTCCTCCTCTAATCGGGGAGCAGCTTGCGCTTTGGGTAACTTTTGGAGGGACGTTCGAGTTTATACTCTTCGGCCGCGAGGACCTCGGTCCATCGATCGGCCAGCATGTCCTGATCAGCTTGAAGCTGCTGTTGCTTTTTCTTTAGGCTATTTGCTGTGCCGATAAGCCTGCGTTTGAAGCGCTCTTGTTCAACGGGATCCTCGGGTATGACGAATTCGTCATTGTTGAGGCTTGCTTCGTCTTCGGAGGGAGGCATGTAATCATGATCCTCAACCTCTTCATCTGCCGCCCCCTCATGAGGGCTTGCTTCTGCATCCTCCTGCGTTGAGTCTTGCGGGAGGGGATTGTCTTCGGCACTCTCTGGAGTGTTATTATCTCCTGTGCCGGAATCTCCGTTTTTGCTGTGGCGAGATTTAGAGCGGCGCCGCTGACGCCAGCCCTTGGGCTGTTTCTTTAAGGAATCTGCCTCCGCTGTTCCTTCGCCGTCCCCATCTTTTGGGGTATCCACCATGTATACGTCATATGACGAGGTGGCCTTCCAGTGCCCTGTGGGCGCTGGTTCCTGTTCGTCTCCGGCATCGTCTTCCATAGCGTCGATGTCTTCGGAGTCGTAGTCTAGCATGTCGGTTAAATCATCGACAGTGGCTACAAAGTGGGTGGTGGGTGGGCTCTGAATTTCTTCGTCGTCCGCATCCCAACCATCCTGGCCATAATCCGGCCAGGACTCTCCCGATAACGAGAGATGCTTTAGTGAGTTTAAGATATCGCCAAAAGGCGAGCATTGAAGGATGTCTGCGGCGGTGAATTCCATAACCGGCGCCCAATCTGAATCGATTGGTAGGGGCGCGGGAGGTTCGGAGTCCGGCGAGGAGTCCGGCGCCTCGGAATCACGAGTTTCGCAGGGGACAAGATTGGTGTTCGGCTCCATCGCCGTGGATGTTGAAGCCCCCGAGGCGGCATCTATCCACCAGCCCTCGATCTGGGCGATCGGCTCCGGACTAATGGCCGGAGCGGATTCGTGTGCGGCCACCAAAGCACTGTTCAGTGGCAGAGCTAGATCATGCCCATCGTCACAGTGCGGCGCGCTTGGCCGTGGCTTGAGTCCATCGAGGATCAAATCTCCTCAGACATCGGCTGTGAAGTTTAAGCTTCCAAATCTGACCTGACGGCCAGGGGCGTAGCTTTCGATCTGCTCCAGATGGCCAAGTGAATTGGCCCGCAGTGTGAAGCCGCCGAATACGAAGATCTGTCCGGGGAGGAAAGTCTCACCCAGGACAGCGTTGCAGGTTGAAGATGCCATCAAGCCTATCGGTGACGACACAGAGGAACTCTCAATGAAAGCACCAATGTCGGTGTCAAAACCGGCGGATCTCGGGTAGGGGGTCCCGAACTGTGCGTCTAGGCGGATGGTAACAGGAGACAAGGGACACGATGTTTTTTACCCAGGTTCGGGCCCTCTCGATGGAGGTAAAACCCTACTCCTGCTTGATTAATATTGATGATATGGGTAGTACAAGAGTAGATCTACCACGAGATCAAGGAGGCTAAACCCTAGAAGCTAGCCTATGGTATGATTGTTGTAATGTATGTTGTCCTACGGACTAAAGCCCTCCGGTTTATATAGATACCGGAGAGGGCTAGGGTTACACAGAGTCGGTTACAATAGTAGGAGATCTACGTATCCGTATCGCCAAGCTTGCCTTCCATGCCAAGTAAAGTACCTTCCGGACACGAGCCGGAGTCTTCAATCTTGTATCTTCGTAGTCTTGGAGTCCGGCGGACATTGATAGTCCGGCTGTCCGAACACCCCCTAGTCCAGGACTCCCTCACTGCGGCAGCGGAGGTGGCCTGCCACGCCGTCATTGTCGTTGTCGTCCTCCGGGACACCGTTGTTGAAGTCTTCAATGTAGCACATAATGTTCTTCACTTGTAAATCAAACATCATGTCATCGCGCGATCGATGGGCAGGGCACGGGTGGACGGCAACTGGCGGCGCTGAGAGGTAGCGGTCGACTACGGCGTCCCATGCCGCTGAGGGGTGCAAGCGCATGGGCACGGGTGCGGCGGGTGCAGCCAAATGCACGAGGACCGGCACTGCGGTGGGTGTAGGGGCGCACATGGGCACAGGCGCTGGCGCTCGCATGTACACAAGCTCGCACGGGTCCGCGGAGACCTCGCTGACGCCCACGGCTTCTAGCTCTGTGATAGCGCTCGGTGACAAGCCCGTCAATGCTACAGGGTTGGTCGCTGGCGCGGGCACGGGGATGGGAGCTGGGACGGGAGCGGGGGTAGCAACCGCCGCGGCCAGCTCGTTCTGAGCCATGTACATGAGGCCCCATTCCTCCTTATCTTCTATCTCCTCCGGCTCGGAGTCGATTTCACCAAACTTGAAGACTAGTGGCAGATGATCCTTCTACACCATGGCGTTGGTGGAGGTCTGTGATACGTCTCCCTCGTATCTATAATTTTTTATTGTTCCATGCCAATATTATACAACTTTCATATACTTTTGGCAACTTTTTATACTATTTTTGGGACTAACATATTGATCCAGTGCCCAGTGCCAATTCCTGTTTGGTGCATGTTTTTTGTTTCACAGAAAATCCATATCAAACGGAGTCCAAACAGGATAAAAACTGACGGAGATTTTTTTTGTAATATATGTGATTTTTGGGAAGAAGAATCAACGCGAGACGATGCCCGAGGGGGCCATGAGGCAGGGGGCGCGCCCCGGACCCTTGTGGCCACCCCGTAAGGCAGTTGGTGCCCTTCTTTTGCCGCAAGAAAGCCAATATCCGGATAGAAATCATGTTCAAATTTCAGCCCAATCGAGTTACGGATCTCCGGGAATATAAGAAATGGTGAAAGGGCATAATCAGGGAACGCAGAAACAGAGAGAGACAGAGAGACAGATCCAATCTTGGAGGGGCTCTCGCCCCTCCATCGCCATGGAAGCCAAGGACCAGAGGGGAAACCCTTCTCCCACATAGGGAGAAGGCCAAGGAAGAAGGAGAAGTAGGGGGCTCTCTCCCCCTCGCTTTCGGTGGCCCCAGAGTGCCACCGAGGCCATCATCGTCGACGGCGATCTACACCAACACCTCCGTCATCTTCACCAACATCTTCATCACCTTTTTTTACTATTCATCTTCATCACCTTCCCCCAATCTATCTATAGCGGTCCACTCTCCCGCAACCCGTTGTACCCGTTACTTGAACATGGTGCTTTATGCTTCATATTATTATCCAATGATGTGTTGCCATCCTATGATGTCTGAGTAGATTTTTGTTGTCCTATCGGTAATTGGTGAATTGCTATGATTGGTTTAATTTGCTTGTGGTCATGTTGCTATCCTTTGGTGCCCATCATATGAGCGCGCGCGTGGATCACACCATAGGGTTAGTTGTATGCTGATAGGACTATGTATTGGAGGGCAAGAGTGACAGAAGTTTTAACCTAGCATAGAAATTGATGCATACGGGATTGAAGGGGGACCAATATATCTTAATGCTATGGTTGGGTTTTATCTTAATGAATGTTAGTAGTTGCAGATGCTTGCTAATAGTTCCAATCATAAGTGCATAGAATTCCAAGTCAGGGATGACATGCTAGCAGTGGCCTCTCCCACATAAAACTTGCTATCGGTCTAGTAAAGTAGTCAATTGCTTAGGGACTATTTCGCAACTCCTACCACCACCTTTCCACACTCGCTATACTAACTTTAGTTCTTCTTTATCTAAACAGCCCCTAGTTTTTATTTACATGCTCTTTATATTCTTGCAAACTTATCCAAAAACACCTACAAAGTACTTCTAGTTTCATACTTGTTCTAGGTAAAGTGAACGTTAAGTGTGCGTAGAGTTGTATCGGTGCTCGATAGAACTTGAGGGAATATTTGTTCTACCTTTATCTCCTCGTTGGGTTCGACACTCTTACTTATCGAAAGAGGCTACAATTGATCCCCTATACTTGTGGGTTATCAGTCTATGGGAGGGAGGGGAATGGGAGGCGAACAGTAAGGCCGCCGTATTAAGCAGCGGCTCGAGCGCCATTAATGGAGAGGAAGGCGGGCGGCCATGAAAGTCAAAGGGCTCGCTTCCCAGTGAGCTTGCGCAGCATACAACTCACATGCTTCCCGGTGAGCCGGCGCATTGGAGGACAGCTTCCACGCCTCTCGGTCAGCCTGCGCACTGGACTGCGCTCGCACGCCTCCCGTTCAGTCAAGCAGCTATCCGCACAACACCTCCTATAGCCATTAAAAACCAATACACGTGGCGTCACATGAATGGTTAACAGAACGCACACGGTTTGAATTATACAAACGTTTGAGATATTAAAGTGGTAGCTATTTTTTTAAATGCCTTTGTTGGCTGTTATTCGAGTGCGCCTTCTCTCAAAATGGACACGAAAAATACCACATCATGTTGGGTGTCATTCCATGATAGCATGCCAAGTTTCATGAATTTCAGACAAGTTTTGGATTTACTAGAATTTAAAAACAAAGTATCTCAACGTTTTGCCGGCAATCAACGGTGCCCTGGTGTTTAAAATTCATTCCCATTTCTTGCATGGGACCTAAGCATGCACCCAAGGACAAAGATTTGATTTTTTTAACCAATTTATATGCATTGGAGCATGTGCATATAGTTCACATTTGAATTATGCACATAGATGCATTGAAAACTCAATTAATGCATAAAAATGTCCAAACGAACCTCGAAAAATCCCAAAAATTGACACAACACTCTTGTTGTTCTATGTTTACAAGAGAAAATTTTTGAAATCAATAAAAGAGCAATGGATATCATTTCGTCCCCAAAGGTGGGACGTTCCCAACCGAAACCATCATGCTTATTGTGAGAAGCTCTGGTTTGTGAGAAGCATATACCCAAACCTGCCCCAAATGGGCCAAAAAATTTACCACAGCATGTTGATGTGCTCCATGATAGCATGCCAAGTTTCATGAATTTCAGACGAGTTTTGGATTTACTAGAATTTAAAAACCAGGTATCTCAATGTTTGCGGCCGAGTGACGGTGGCAGGGTGTTTGACATTCATTCCCATTTCTTGCATGGGACCTAACCATGCAACCAAGGGGAAAGTTTTGAATTTTCAACCAATTTATATGCATTAGAGCATGTGCATAATTCAAATTGTAGTAAAACCAAAACTCGTCTGAAATTCAAATTGCCGCAAACATTGAGATACCTTGTTTTTTTGAAAGCAATAAGAGGCAATGGATATTGTTTCATCCCCAAAGGTGGGACTTTCCCTACTGAAACCATCATGCTTGTTGTGAGAAGCTTTGATTTGTGAGAAGCATATACCCAAACCCTTCCCCAAATGGGACAAAACTTTTACCATGGCATGTTGATGCCGCTCCATGATAGCATGCCAAGTTTCATAAATTTCAGACGAGTTTTGGTTTTACTACAATTTAAAAACAAGGTATCTCAATGTTTGCGGCAATTTGAATTTCAGACGAGTTTTGGTTTTACTACAATTTGAATTATGCACATGGTGGTAGGGTGTTTGACATTCATTCCCATTTCTTACATGGGACCTAAGCATGCAACCAAGGACACATATTTGAATTTTCAACCAATTTATATGCATTAGAGCATGTGCATGTAGTTCAAATTTGAATTATGCACATGAATGCATTGAAAACTCAGTTAATGCATAAAAAAGTCCAAACGAACCCCGAAAAATCCCAAAAATTGACACAACACTCATGTTGTTCTATGTTGACACGAGAATTTTTTTGAAAGCAATAAGAGACAATGGATATCATTTCGTCCCCAAAGGTGGGACGTTCCCTACTGAAACCATCAGGCTTGTTGTGAGAAGCTCTGGTTTGTGAGAAGCATATCCCCAAACCTGCCCCAAATGGGACAAAAAATTTACCACGGCATGTTGATGCCGCTCCATGACAGGATGCCAAGTTTCATGAATTTAAGACGAGCTTTGGATTTACTAGAATTAAAAACCAGGTATCTCAATGTTTGCAGCCGAGTGACGGTGGCAGGGTGTTTGACATTCATTCTCATTTCTTGCATGGGACCTAAGCACGCAACTAAGGACACAAATTTGAATTTTCAACCAATTTATATGCATTAGAGCATGTGCATGTAGTTCAAATTTGAATTACGCACATGCATGCATAGAAAACTCAGTTAATGCATAAAAATGTCCAAATGAACCCCGAAAAATCCCAAATACTGACACAACACTCCTCTTGTTCTATGTTGACACGAGAATATTTTTTGAAAGCAATAAGAGGCAATGGATATCATTTCGTCCCCAAAGGTGGGACGCTCCCTACCGAAACCATCAGGCTTGTTGTGAGAAGCTCTGGTTTGTGAGAAGCATATCCCCAAACCTGCCCCAAATGGGATAAAAAATTTAGCACGGCATGTTGATGCCGCTCCATGACAACATCCATAGTTTCATGAATTTCAGACGAGCTTTGGATTTACTAGACCTTAAAAACCAGGTATCTCAATGTTTGCGGCCGAGTGACGGTGGCATGGTGTTTGACATTCATTCCCATTTCTTACATGGGACCTAAGCATGCAACCAAGGACACAGATTTGAATTTTCAACCAATATGTATGCATTAGAGCATGTGCATGTAGTTCAAATTTGAATTATGCACATGAATGCATTGAAAACTCAGTTAATGCATAAAAATGTCCAAACGAACCCCGAAAAATCCCCAATATTTACACAACACTCCTGTTGTTCTATGTTGACACGAGAATTTTTTTGAAAGCAATAAGAGGCAATGGATATCGTTTCATCCCCAAAGGTGGGACGTTCCCTACCGAAACCATCAGGTCTGTTGTGGGAAGCTCTAGTTTGTGAGAAGCATATCCCCAAACCTGCCCCAAATGGGACAAAAAATTTACAGGACATTTTGATGCCGCTCCATGAAAGCATGCCAAGTTTCATGAATTTCAGACGAGCTTTGGATTTACTAGAATTTAAAAACCAGGTATCTCAATGTTTGCATCCGAGTGACGGTGGCAGCGTGTTTGACATTCGTTCCCATTTCTTGCATGGGACCTAAGCATGCAACCAAGGACACAGATTTGAATTTTCAACCAATTTATATGTATTAGAGCATGTTCCTGTAATCCAAATTTGAATTATGCACATGAATGCATAGAAAACTCAGTTAATGTATAAAAATGTCTAGGCGAACCCCGAAAAATCCCAAAAATTGACACAACATTCCTGTTGTTCTATGTTGACACTAGGAAAAATTTGAAATCGAGAAGAGGCAATGGATATCATTTCATCCAGAAAGGTGAAACGTTTCGTACTGAAACCATCAGGCTTGTTGTGACCAGCTCTGGTTTGTGAGAAGCATATCCCGAAACCTGGCCCAAATGGGACAAAAAGTTTACCACGTCATGTTGATGCCGCTCCATGATAGCATGCCAAGTTTCATGAACTTCAGATGAGCTTTGGATTTACTAGAATTTAAAAACCAGGTATCTCAATGTTTGCGGCCGAGTGACGGTGGCAGGGTGTTTGACATTCATTCCATTTCTTGCATGGGACCTAAGCATGCAACCAAGGACACAAATTTGAATTTTGATCTAATGCATTAGAGCATGTGTCTACAGTTCAAATTTGAATTATGCACATGAATGCATAGAAAACTCAGTTAATGTATAAAAATGTCCAAGCGAACCCCGAAAAATCCCAAAAATTGACATAACACTCCTGTTGTTCTATGTTGACACTAGGAAAAAAATTGAAATCGAGAAGAGACAATGGATATCGTTTCGTCCAGAAACGTGAAACGTTCCCTACCGAAACGATCACACCTGTTGTGAGAAGGTCTGGTTTATGAGAGGCTTATACCCAAACCTGCCCCAATTGGGACAAAAAATTTACCACGGCATGTTGAAGCCGCTCCATGATAGCATGCCAAGTTTCATAAATTTCGGACGACTTTTGGATTTACTAGAATTACAAAAGCATGTATGTCGACGTTTGCCGGAGAGCCATGTGTCGCGGTGTTCGAAATTCATCCCCATTTCTTGTATGGGACATAAGCATAAACCCATGGACACATATATGATTTTACAACCCATGTTGGTGCACCGGAGCATGTGCATGTAGTTTAATTTTTAATTGTGCACCTGAAATGGCTAGAAAACCAATTTAATGTATAAAATGTCCAAACAAACCCTGAATAATTCCAATTCTTTTATGACACACATATAGTTGCATGTTCAATGCTGATAAAAGGTCTAGCAATTAAAACACCGTCCATTGCCGCTGTGACCCCATTATGTAATTCAAATCAAGATGAAAAATCAAGTAGATCTCACACAGTTTATTGTCACTAACTGTGTGAGATGCAGCACAAAATATCCTGGAGCACCATTGGTGTAAAGTACGCCTATGGCTTACGCGAGAAGGTGCATCGGCTACAGTCCATAGCCGGCGTGTCAAGCACACTAGCTCACTCCCCAAATATCATTTCACTGTTCAATCATCGCCGGTGAAAGATGGGGACGTGGACCCGCATCATGAGGGCAACTTCGGTGGCCCACTCCGGCGAGAGCGCGGCCGCAGCCGCCATGTGCGTGCTAACAGGGTGCACGAGCGTGGCCGCAATCTGCGACCGGGCGGCCAAGGCAGCCCAAATGGCCGTTGTTGCTTCTCAGGTGGCGGCAGCAACATGTGCCTCGGGGATAGCAACTGGCGAGAGCGGCACAGCAACTATCCGTTCCGCAGTAGCGGCCTTAGCCCTGATGGAGGCCGTCCACGACCATGTCGGGGCCGCCCACGCCCAGCTCGTGGCGGTCACCGCACAAATCGAACGAAGCTTCTCCGACAACGGTTGGCAACCCACGGCCGAAGAGTTGGAAATCACCGAGAGCGTTCGAGCAGCCGTCCGTTCCTCCGCCGCATACCATGCGATGACGGAGCCCATCCAAGCCCAGATCGCGGCTGCCCATGCCCAGTTCATGGCGACCTTTTCCAAAGAGATGGCGGGCGCGGATGGCGAGATGCTTGCCGAGTATGGTGCGATGGATTCCATGGAGCCCCTTCCTCAGGAGACCGTCGGGCGCGAGCTGGACATGGAGGCGGTGGCGGAGATCGACGAGCACCAGCCGTAGTAGTACTTTTTGTTTTGTTTAATTAAGAGCACCGGTCTTTAATTTGTTAGAGTAATGTTTAGGTTAGCTAGCTCTGTTTAATTGCTGAACTTGCTCGATTAAGAAGTGTGGGTGTGCTGTAGTCTCTTTCGTGTACCCAAATTATGCAATGACGTGGATGACCACTGTAACCAGGGAAATTCGAAGCAAAATTTTTGATGTTCAAACTCATCACACACGGGTGAATCATTTGTGATGTTCACATATCGTACACGGTTCTGAATAAGGGACCGTGTCTGATGACACTTTGCACGCCAGTTTTTTTGCTGAAGCAAATTTTCGGCTTCCGCGGAAATATCTACCTCCCCGCCCCCTCCCCCTCAAAATCCAGATTTTCCCTGTTTTCGCCTTACTTCCCAAGTTGAAACCTTCACTCCTTGCTTGCAGCGCCGCCTCCTCACCGGCGATCCTCCTTCATGCTGCTCTGCCTCGTTTATCCAGGAAGGTAATCCACACCCGACCCCCATCCTCCTCCTCCTTCCACATCCCACATGCCCCGACCGATGACGCGACACCTTCCACCCAAATAACCAACCCCTCCACAAAATAAGTGCCGCCCTAAGCCATGGTGCACGCAGTATAGCCAGGAGCTCAGGTAGCATTTGGCAGCGGAGAAGCAAATCGTGGCCGCAAGTGCGGATAAGGTCGCGATGGCTGCCATTCCTGCCGACCCCCAGATCTTCGAGGAGCACCTTGCCATTTGCTAGCTACGCTGGTTAAGCATGCTCGGTTTACCCGTTGCGTGTGTTGCTCCTGCCTTTCCTTCACAAATTCTAGTGAATTGTGCTATCTAATTTTACCATGCAATCTGTTGCTCTGGTGCATATGTTCTATATGTCGTGTAGCGTGCTGCTCACTTATTAACTATTTGGTTAATTAGTTGTCGTCTTCAGTTAACTGTTTGGTTCAATTCTGCAAATGTGATGTTCAATTCTTCAGGCTGCAATTTTGTATTGTCTTCCATGCGAGAAACGAATACAATTGCTATATTTCCAAGTTGCCAAGCATGCTTGGTTTGGTTATACATTGTGCAATGTGGCGCTCAGTTAACGTTTGGTTCATTTGTGTTGTGGTGTTTAGTTAACTGTTTGGTTCAATTTTGCAATGCGATGTTCAATAGATGTGGGTGTATTCTGTTATGTTATACCATGTGAGGAATAAATTGAATTTGGCTGTAGTAAATACATGAGAAAGAAATACAATTGCTATATTTCCAGGTTGTTAAGCATGCTTGGTTTGGTTAACTGTCTGATCTTCTATTAGGAGTATGTTATATTGTGCAATGTGGTGCTCAGTTAATGTTTGATTCATTTGTTGTGGTGTTTAGTTAACTGCTTGGTTCAATTCTGCAATGCGATGTTCAATTGTTGTGGCTGCATTCTATTATTGTATACCATGTGAGGAATAAATCGAATTTGGCTGCACTTAATACACCAGAAACATATACAACTGCTATATTTCCTTGTTCTTAATCATGCTTGGTTTGGATAAATGAGTTTTCCATGTGGCTTGAATTAATCTAATGAATCTGCAATGTGCTTATTTTTCATCAACATATTTTACTGATAGCATGCGAACCCTTACTTAACCTAATGACTAACTACCTTATATATGTTGCAGGGAAACAATGGGAAGCACTGAGGTTTACAATCGAGGTGAGCACGTGCATGGTCCGTTGTCAATAACACATTATTATGCAATTGCAGGCACCATTCTAATATTTAGATTTTTCACAATTTGGTCTTGCACATGTAGGTCCTGCTGTCAGAGGTTTTGACCCACTGTTCGACCCTTTTTGCATATGGGAAAATGAGTTGTCCATGAATATCAATCAAGTCAAGAAACTTAGAAAGATTGTTAGGATAAAGAAATAGCGACAAAAAACAATAAGATCTTGAAGAAGACATTAGTTCACTACAAGATGGTACTAACTATTATACCTTGCCTTTTTTTATTCCTTTTCCCCATTTCCAATATAGAGAAGATATATATGCACATTCTTGTTTTCGGGCCTTTTCAAAGCAGTTCACTGATGATTACCTCTCAAACCACCTCTATGGTTAGGAGGTGAGGAAGGTTTCATACAACATCCACTGTTCAATATTGAAGTGTCCTGAACAGGACGAAGGACGGACGATCAATCACCCACAGGCACTGGCCTAAAGTTGCAAAGACCTTAAACATGAATGAAGGCTCAATATTCGCCTTCCGTTTCAGCAGTTTTCCAAGGGAGATGCATCTGTCTATATACCGTCTATGATGCTAATTCTGAAAGGTTCTACATGTTGCATGTGAAACTTGGGGCTGGTGCAGTTGTGTAATGGGGTAGCTGAGTGCTGAAGCTATATCATGTTGTACTTTGATGTATTTCAATTATGAAATCCTGCTTCCTTAATATGGAAATGAAATATATTATGTGCTTAATATGAACGTCAATTAGATTAATAAATGGATTATTAATAATAGGGCAATTAGCCTGCCAATGGCGAATTAGCCTGTTAATTAGGTTTTGTTATTGCAAAAGGTTATTGAGAAAATACCGTGGGCGATGACCTCGGGCAACACACACAGTTTCTAGAAATAAACCGTGTTGGATCAATGAACAATCACACATGAACTTCTCTTGAAAACTGTTTGCGTTAGGCCACCTTGCGCAAACGTTTACCACATAAAAACTATGTGCGATGGACAGCCTTTGCCACATAGTTTTTTCTACGCACCATGTGTGATGCATTCAATAACGCAGACGATAAAATTGTTAATATCGTGTGCAATGGCAATGCTATCACAAACGATTTAACGAGGAAAATTGTGTGTGATGTACCTGTGAACAAAAATGTTTTCCTTGGAGCGACTGTGTGGGATGTACATACGAACAGAAACATTTAGCGGGGACTGACTGTGTGGGATGTACTTGCGGCCGGAAACAATTTCGCCTTTATAATTGCATTTTTTTAGATCTACTATACATATTACCATATTTGAGCGCTCGCCGGTCGCACACGACCTCATTTTGCCGAGCGTGTGTGCCAGGAGGGTATATCCCCGATGGTTTCTGGGCCGTGTGGGAAGGACCCCCCTATCGCCCACACTCACTTGGCGACGGTTCCAAATGTTGTCGCGGAAAGAGGTTAAAAAACATTTGTATAGCACCGACACGTACCAGTGGAACATCGTCAATACAAGGCAAGTGGAACATTTGATCACGTTCCCTATTATTTTCTTGTATGTAGAACTTTTCAATAGGAATGCATGTAGAGAAATATTTGTTGTTGTAAAAAGGATACCTAGTAGAATAACCATAGGCCCTTTGCCTTGTTCCTTGTAATCTTCGTTAGACAATGCTTAGATTGCTATGAAGTAATGGGATGGGAACCATACTAGTTGACAAGTTATTATATTTTCACAACTACTTATTAAGAATTTAATTAATGAATCTTTTGGGTGGAACTTGGTATTGCTTTGGTGGTCGACAGTTGAGTGGCTCCTCCAGGCCGATTTCATGGTTTACCTGTTAGGACGTTCACTTGCGGATTACCGCCCAGACTCAAAGGGATTGTATGAGTTCCAAGTTGAGTAGCTTCCATGTGTAACCGTGAGTCATTATGGGTTCTGTGTTGACCAAGTAAGTTGTGGGAATTTGATCCGGTAGATCAACAAATGTAGTTATATATAGGTTGGATTGGGTGCCTTTGGACATGGGGTATTACTTCTCAAAAGTATTGTCTTGGTCCACCTGGCTACTCTATGGTAAAGTTTAGTAGCAGAGGGGTGTGACTAGGTCTCACGGGTAAAATACTCAAATCTCTGCAGAGTGTACAAATGGATAATGATTAGTTGCATCCTTTTTTATGGATAACTTGAGCAACTTTGCCGAGAACTATCATCTTGACTCACCACCATAAATTTCTTAACTAAAACTTGATGATTTCAACATGGGAATAGGACTACCTTCAGGGCTTTACCTCTGTGTCCAAGGCTTTGACCGGTGATTTATTTACCGAAAGTGTCTCGTATGCTATGGATAGCTGGGGCTTTATTGGTATGTCATATGTATAGAGTAGATCCACCTATATAAAGATAGGGGAAAACTATTACTGCTTTCTGCAAATGAAACCATCCTCTACCTTATGTTATACTTTTAGTGAAACTTGCCAATACATTCGATGTATTAACCCTTTTGGCTGTAGCGTATCATGTTGTAGGATTCCGTACCAAAGGAGGGATACAAATTAGGGTTACAGAGCTATACTCGACTTTTCCTTCTGAGCGGATGCATGCCAGAAGATAATAATGTGTTTTCGATGCATGATATTATAAGCTACCCTCGAGCTAAGCATGTTTGTAATGTATTAATGATTGGATCTCCGATGTAATACTATGTCATGTGATATTTCTTGGTATTTCATCGTGAACTGCGTGTGTCAGCTATTGATCCAGAGACTAACATAGAAAACTTAGAGATTTGTGTTCCTTGGCAGGGACCGGCTCATCACAGGTAACAGAGGGAAAGATAATTGTACATGACAACAAAAGTTTCGCTCGATAATAATCTTCATTGATATGTGGGAATTATTATGGGTGTCCATATCCCGCTAATAATTATTGGCCAAAAGGTGTTCCGAACATGTCCACATATTCTTGAATCTATAGGATCACACGCTTAATGACTAGTAGTATGTAGTAGTACTATGAGATAATGAGATTGAGAGAGGAGCCAGTTCTTGGATAGTCCCAAAAGTGTTCCGGAAGGCTCTGAGAGTATCCTGAAAGGTCTCAATATGTACCGAAAGTCAACGAGCTTCCAGAATTGTTCAGGAATCTTCCAAAAAATTTTAGAAGAGTCCTAGTGAGACGTCCCTATTGCATTGGGAGATGTTGTCGTCTAAATGCATAACCCACCTTTTCCCATCAGCTTGAACTTTTGAGTGAACTGACTGATGCATGCAGTTCTACATGGTATCAGAGCTAAGAGGTCTTGAGTTCAATATCCGGTTGGCGCAATTAAATTGCAGCCCACTTTTCTTCCATGTTAAGGCCTGTGGGAGCCACATGTCAGAGGGGGGGGGTGTTGACATATAAATGTATAACCCATCTTTTCACATCAGCTTGAACTTTTTGGTAAATTGACCGGTGCGTGCAGTTCTACAGGAGGAGCCCATGTTGACTCGGGGGGGGGGGGGGGGGGGGTCCTAGGGGGACTCCTCCTCCAAGTCAGTCACCCCCTTCCTCTAGGGCGGCACGCCAAGGGAAGAGAAAGGCCTCTCTGGTCGCCATCCTTACTAGTCGTTCCCTCTCTCGCTCTCCGCCTAGATTCAATCTAGATCGTACGCCGCGTTATCTCCTATCTTATCTAGTTTTTCCTAGAGTTTCTTCATGTTGGTTCCATATAGTGTTGCGATACTGCTAGATCGGTACGCGTGGATGCTTCGAAGGTGTCTACTTCAACACTAGATCGTGTTGGTTGCACATAGTGTCTACTTGGACACTAGATCGGCGTATGTGTAGTCAGATGTAACAGTTACCTAGACCGAGAAGGAAAGAAGTCAATTATCATTACATCATCGCTTATGATGAGCCGACGCATTGAGATTCGAGAGAGATGGAAGACATGTCAACGTGGAGGCGAGGGGTGGAGGGAGAGGGGGACCTGGCCAGTTGGGGAAGGTTTGACAGTTGCTTTCGGTGGCGGGTAGCAAGTCCATCAAGTTAATGGAAGTGGGGCACCAAGCAACCAACAAGATGATCCCTCCAGCAGGCCTTATCTCCAAAGAGTAATCTAGTCAAGCCTAAGCTAGGCTAGAGCTAGCTGCCCGGCCCGGTCCTTGATCTCACTCGGACCAATGGTCCTAGCAGCAGTACGTATTCGAGGGGCAATCCGGCGGGAGGCAATCAAAATGCAACCCGAAGCCCCCGTCGATCTGATAGATAAGATGTCCTCGCTCTTTCGCCAAGCAAACGCACGCACGGACGCTCGTACGTGTTCCGGGCCGGCCGATTATAGTTCCTTGTGATCTTGTGATCTTGTCGCCGTGCATGCCGCTCCTCCCGGCCCCCTCCATGCTGTGAGATCAATACGGGTAGGGCGGGGTACTATCTGAGGTGGGTCGGGACGTAGATGCCGTTGCGTTCGAGCGCGTGAAATGAATGGAGGATTTTGACTTGTTGGTTGAGAGTTGCAGCATGACCATGCGGGCGGCGGGAACCAAAGGAGAGGAGTCGGCTAGGTCAATGCATACTATCCGGAAAGAAGCTCGAAAGGTCAATGCATGCATTGATGCAAAGTGTGTGATCATGCCATGCATGTTGATGTTGGTGGGCAGCGGCAGCGCATTTAAATCAGAGAAGCGCACCAGCTAGCGCCTAGCGGCTGGTCCACTGCCGGCCGGCCGGCCAGCTGCGCCGCTGCAATACCAGTACAAGTACGTCGTGCGCCAACTGCCTAACTCATTTCCTTCTCGCAATAACTGCCGTCCCTCAGTCCGTTCCGTAACCGCTGCCGGGCCTATCTCGAGGATTGCCACGGCACTACAGCAGGGGCACGTGCATGCATGCATCCAGAAGCAACCGGCACCATCCATCCATCCAAGAATTGCTTGCATGCATTCTCGACAGTCCGGAAACGCTAGTCTTGTTTTTGGTAAATTGATTGGCACTCGTACTAACAAAGACAAGACACTTGCCGTAACATGGGTCACGTGCAAGGAACTGCCCCTGTGCTCGCAAAAAAAACAAGGAACTGCCCCTGTCTAGTACTCTGCAGTCCACCGTGTCAGCAGCTATCGATCTATCTAGGATAGCTTGTCGTACGGTGCACCGTCCACGTACGTCGACCTGTGCAAGTCCACTTGATCCAACACCAGCGCTACAAACACCACACCAGCACTGCAGATACCCTCGGGATCAGGCTTGCCTGCTCCCTTTCCATGCTCCCATCCGTGCTCCCCCTTCATCCAACGGTTGTCTTTTTTCCTTTTTTTTAATCTAATTATCTCCCCCCCTGATTTTCAGGGGGTGGGGCCGGGTTTTATTTTCTTCCAATTAAATCAAGCCACGTATGCGGGAGCACGGATGGGAGCATGAGAAGGGAGCAGGCAAGTCTCGTCCATACCCACGTGCTCCAACAAGGACCAGGTCCACTTGTGGCCGTTGAGCTCGCGACTGGATGACGTCCGTGCGTGCGTAAGTGGCCGCACAACGTTGGGCGCTCTGCTACTCCCTCCTTTCCGATTTACAGGGTTTAAATTTCAAATCTCATCAATCAAGGCAGACGATAAGTGAAGAAATGTATCTCGTAGTTTACAAAATTATTCAAACTTTAATCTGCATTAATTATAATATATGCATGGATGACCACTAAATGAGTAGGAGTGATTACATGCATTGGTTAGTTTCTTTTAATCCTTACATACATCAATTTAATGTACCTTGAAATGTGAACATGTGGTGGAAAGAAATGAAAATAAAACTTACAATATGGTTAAACCAAAAAATGAGATAAGCCCAATAAACCGAAAAGGATGAAGTATTTCACAGTCAAGCCAACTGAATTATGTTTGGCGAGGATAAGGGTAATCGCCGGGTGAGCACATCAACAGGCTCAAGTCCTACAGCCGCCCTCTACCTTCCCATGGCCACCATCTCCTCAATTTACCCCCAAAAAGGCTATCGCATCGATTTATTATAAATAAAGCTACTTCCGAACAAAACGAAAAGAGAGAAGATACAAGATGCTAAATAACAATTAAGGGCATCTCCATCGCCGACCCGCAAACCTCCCGCAACGGTCCTGACAGCGGAAGCCATCCAACGTGGTCCTGTATCGGTACACGGTGCGGTCCGGATGCGATTTCTCCCGCAAACCGGAGACAAAACTGGGGGGTGTTTGCAGGAGTCCGGGCCGATCCCAAGCCCGCTTCTAACCGCCCTAGCCCACCAAAACCCCGCACCCCCTCCGGCGCGTTTTTGGCCGGTGTCGCTCGAGAGTGTCAGCGCCCGCATTCATGCCCGACCAGATCAGACGCGACCGCTCATTGGCGCCGACACTGAAGCGGGCGGCGCTGGCGGCGCCGCCCACACCGCTTCGCGGTGCAGGCGACTGTCGTGCATTCGAAAGACACGACGGCCGTCTGTCCGTCCTTCTGCCGCCCGCATTGATGGCATGCGGTTGCCGAGGCGTCTCCTACGACGCCACCCGTCCGTCCCTCTGCCGCCCACCGGTGCTATATAAACCGGTGCCCCATCCATAGAAACACTCATCCCTCCCCACACCACTCCTCGCCATGGATCCCACCACCACCAAAGCTCTCTGGGACAGGCTGACGTCGGAGACGAAGAAGGCCATGGCCGCCATTGCTGCTGACTGGCAGGCCGGCAGACAGTCGGAGGGCGTGCAAATGGAGGACACCTCCGACGACGAGCTAGCACCATCCTCCTCTTCCTTCGCAACACCCTCCTCCTCGGCTCCACCCTCGCCGGTGTGTTGCACCACGACCATCCGTGAGGCTCGTGCCCATTATATGGACATGGTGCGGGAGTTGCGGGAGGAGCAGTTCCGGGTGCGCATATGCCCACGCCAACTACAACCACAACCTCCTCCAGGAGCATCTGCACACGGAGGAGCAGGTCGCCGTCGGCAGGGCAGTCATGCCAGACGCGGACCTGGTGGAGCAGGAGTGAAAGGATCGATATGGTTGACTAGAGGGGGGGTGAATAGGCAACTAACAATTTTTAAGCTTTTCTTTACCAAATTAAACTTTGCAACAAAATAGGTTATCTAGATGTGCAACTAGGTGAGAAACCTATATGATGCAATATCAACTAGCACGCAAGCAAGCAAGAGATGTAACAACAAGTAAGCTTGCGAAAGTAAAGGCACGAAATAACCAAGAGTGGAGCCGGTGGAGACGAGGATGTGTTACCGGAGTTCCTTCCTTTTAAGGGGAAGTACGTCTCGGTTAGAGCGGTGTGGAGGCACAATGCTCCCCAAGAAGCCACTAGGGCCACCGTATTCTCCTCACGCCCTCACACGATGCGAGATGCTGTGATTCCACTATTGGTGCCCTTGAAGGCGGCGACCGAACCTTTACAAGCAAGGTTGGGGCAATCTCCACAACACTCGGAGGCTCCCAACAACAACAACACCACGAAGCTTCACCACAATGGAGTATGGCTTCGAGGTGACCTCAACCGTCTAGGGTGCTCAACATCCAAGAGTAACAAGATCCGCAAGGGATAAGTGGGGGGAATCAAATATCCTGTGGTGGAAGTGTAGATCGGGCCCTTGTCACCCAATCCCGAGCGAATCAACAAGTTTGATTGGCTAGGGAGAGAGATCGGGCGAAAATGGATCTTGGAGCAACAATGGAGCTTAGAGGTGGAAGAGGTAGTCAACTAGAGGTAGAAGACACCCCTTATATAGTCGAGGGAAAAATCCAACCGTTATCCATAAGTTCAGCCCGCGACGCACGGTACTACCGCACCAAGGACGCGGTACTACCGCGCGGCTGCGCGGTACTACCGTGGGCGACCACGGTACTACCGCGGCAGCAACACAGGCCGGAACTAGCCTGACAAAGGGGCAGTACTACCGCTGGCGCGGTACTACCGCTCCCCCTTGCGGTACTACCACAAGGCAGGAGAGTCACGGCCTGGGAAGGGCGCGGATGAAATAAATTACATCCGTGCCTACTTCCGCTGAAACTGGGGTGGTGCAAAAACCCGACGCGGTACTACCGCTTGCGAGGCGCGGTACTACCGTGGACGGCGCGGATGTAAAAAATTACATCCGCGCCTACTACCGCGACACTGCGTTACTAGGTCGAAGGGCCACAGTACTGCGACTCCTAGGGAGCGGTACTACCGTGGGCCCCCACGGTACTACCGCGCTGGACGAGCGGTACTACCGTGGGCGGCGCGGATGTAAAAAATTACATCCGCCCCTACTACCGCACCGGAGCGGCACAAGGCCAGGGTGCCGCGGTACTACCGCACCAAAAGGGCGGTACTACCGTGACACGCCGCGGTACTACCGCTTGTACCTGCGGTACTACCGCAAGTACATCAGTAGTCGCCAGTTTTCGCACAACCAAGATAACGACTGGTAGCTCCAAAGTGCAAGGAAAGGAGGGACAAGTGTACGTGTGATTCCACCCTACCTTTCCGACGCGGACCCCCTCTTAATAGTACGGCTCTCCTACGACTCAACTCCAGCAAAGTGAAACGTAGAACAACGCCGGCTTCAACAGTCTCCGAGGGGCACCGAATCGACCTGTGCCTAATGATGAAGTATCTGAGGGACTCAAGGCACATGATTAGTCCGCAAAAGCATTGTCATCAATCACCAAAACACTTAGGAATAAATATGCCCTTACAATCTCCCCCTTTTTGGTGGATTGATGACAACACGGGATTTGCACATAGATAAGATAATTTATAGCAGGGGCAAACCCCACCTCTCTAAAATATAGACGGGCTCCCCCTAGATGTGTGCACTTTAGATGAATGCTTTGGACTGCATGGCATACAAACTAGGATCAACACTCCCCCTATATTTTAGAGACCAAGACATGATAATAAGCATAGCATCGCATGAAGGTAGCACAATATAACACAAGCTTGCTAGGATAGATAGAGTGCATATGTCTTACACCATACGAAGTAAGATAACCAAGGTTCAAACGAGAAAAACAGCAAAGAGTTCAACTGAGAAAGCAGCAAACACACGACACACACGACTCGCAAACTCGCAAATCCCTACACTCTCTCCCCCTTTGGCATCGAGACGCCAAAAAGGCAGAGAGGGCACCTACACACACAAGAGGTGGCTCAAGCAGAGAAGTCGTCCCATGCCTCGTTGTCAGACGCCTCTGCAGCGGGAATGGACTCCTCGACCTCCTCCTCAGAATCAGTCCACCTGTATCCTTGCTTCTCCATCCACTCGGTCTCAGGAGTGATGTGCTCATCAGACCTGCCAGACACATCCTCGCCATAGAGCTGCAAGACCTTGTTGTGCCGGCGACGACTCTCCTTGGACTCCACGTGAGCCCTGTACTGCCCCTTGGCTTGCATGCAGAAAAGAGACTTCATCTTATCCTTCAACTTCTTGGCCCATGATGGCCTAGAGACACTCTGAGAGGGCCTAGCAGTCCGGCCCTCAGCAACATCCTCGGCGCCAGCAACATCCTCATCAACAGTAGCCCTGGCAGTAGTCGCCTCAGCACGAGTAGTGGTGTTGGCCCAGTTGGATTTGATCCGCAGACAAATGGGCTCATGGCGAATCCAGTCTGGAGCCAGGAACTCCTCCTCAGGGTACATCTTCTCCCAAGTCTTCGAAATCAGCAGAAACAGGTAGGGCCCATAAATAGGCACCTTGCGGTTGAACACAGCAAACCGAAGCTCACACCACATGATGTGAGAGACGTCAAGTGGCTGAGTCTGAGACGAGCGAGCCTCCTGACAGATGAGCATTATCCACCATATAGGCATGAACCTTGTCTTTGTCACCAATGCGAGGAAACAGGGAGTTGCGGAAGATGCGGTACATGATATCCAGAAAGGGGTTGAGTACCAAAGTTGTCTTGTCATTGGCGAGCGTCTTCTCAACCAAGAACGGGGTGAGCTTGTCCTTGTTGGCAGAATCAGCATTGGCATGGGGACGAACACCGACTGGAGTGTCAAGTCCTTCATCAGGAACCTGAAGCAAATCCATGAACTCCTTCCAGGTAGCAGACAGTTGATGGCCATTGGTCATCCAGGTCATCCTTCTTTCTTCATTGGAGTGAAAGTACACAGAGGCAAAGAACTGACATATGATCTCAGGGTCATAGTCCAGATGGAAAGTGATCACATGCTCAATGCCAAACTGCTCCACCAAGTCCAGAGCCTCCCCAAAGTAGTCACGGAACTTGTCCTTCCTCATGTGGTGCATATCAATCCACTTCACCTCCACATAGGTATTCTGCTTGTTCTTGATGACATCCAAATAGATTTGGGTTTGGGTCTTGTTCCAGAAAAGCTCACAGCCTCTGACAGTGGAGCGCAGGTGCACATAGGGGTGAAGTTGCCTGAGACAGACATACTCAGTAGGGGCTATCTCATCCATACCCCTGGCGGGCTCCTTGTGCTTGCTAGTTGTGGTCTTGACATTGCGCTTGGACGCAGAAGATCCCTCTGGAACTTCTCCTGGGTTGCGCAGACGCTTGGAGCCAGTGTCACGAATGGGATTGGACCGGCGAGAGCCACCACCTGAGACACACACGCAAAGCACCAAAACAAAAGGCGAAAAGGATCAATGCAAAGGCCATAAAACAACACATGAAACCCATAGAAGGTAAACGAGAAAGTTGGCATGCGATAGATGTGAGCCACGGTAGAACTGCCACAGTTTGCGGTACTAAAGGACTAGTACAGCTCCAGACGCGGTAGTACCGTGCGGGGTCACGGTAGTACCATGGCTGGGGCAGTAGTAGACTCTTAGTACCGCACGGTGTGCGGTAGTACCGCTCCCTAGGGGCGGTAGTACCGTGCGAGCGGTAGTACCGCTCCCTACGGGCAGTAGTACCGCGTCGCGTCAGATCTAACAGGATTTGAATCTGAAAAGAACCGTGAAACCATGGCGGTGCTACGGTGATCAGATCTAGTGCAAGACAACAATACAAGTGTAAATCCTATGCAATACCACACTCCTTCATCCTACTCTTGCAGAGATTTAGTCTATGAATCTCAAGAACACACAAGTCTCCCCCAAAACCTAAAAGAACCAAACACAATCAAAAGGAGAAGGATTTGGGGAAAAACCTTGGTCCATAGCAAGAGCACGTGGTGGGGAACGATCCCACCGGACGGAATCACGGGAGGGCAGCCGGTGAAGGAGATCCGGCGACGAACGCCGGCTCCGTTCGTGAGCACGAGAGAGGAAGAGACGACATGGAGAGAGAGGACACGAATGGGTATGGGAAGTTAGAACTCCCCCTGCCCGTCCTTATCCCCACGCGCTCGAACCGGTGCGGTAGTACCGCGGGTCATCGCGGTAGTACCGCTCGGGCGAAGTACCGCGCCGAGGCGGTAGTACCGCTCAACCAGGCGGCAGTAAAAAATTACTGCCGCATGGGGACGGTAGTACCGTGTTCCCATCTGCGGTAGTACCGTGGTAGGCCGCGGTAGTACTGTGGCCAACTGCGGTAGTACCGTGAGCTCACAACACCGTAGGTTTCAAACGAGAGAGAGAACCGCCTTTGCACAGAAAACTGACACACACACAAAACCACAAGAACAACAACAAGAAGCCACCAAGTGACAAATCCTCTCGAGGAGAGAGGGCGGTGGCCGAAGCCACCTATGTTTGAGTTGAATTGTATGGCACCGCGAAGAATTATCCTTGGGCCCATGACCAAAACTCGTCTTTGAAACACAAGTACCATCAAAAATGGCTAATGTGAAAGAGGTGATCTATTTATGCATAATGGGGGGAGGGAGAGTTCATTAAGAGAACAACACTCCCCCTATGTCCATGCCTACACCTAAACGAGACAACAAGTTGAGTGTGGTGGGGGGTGCACGGTTTCAAGTCACATTGCTCAAATCAATAATATTTAGCTCATGCCTTAACTCGCGAAATCTTGCTTCAACCAAGGGCTTCGTGAAAATATCTGCAAGGTTATCATGAGTGTTGACATACTTGAGCTCGATCTCCCCTCGCCTAACGTGATCCCGGATGAAGTGATACCGAATCTCAATGTGCTTCGTCTTGAAGTGTTGCACCGGGTTGAGAGAAATCTTGATGGCATTTTCATTATCACACCAAAGAGGCACTTTGTCACAAATGACACCGTACTCCTTTAAAGTTTGCCTCATCCATAGGAGTTGAGCACAACAACTACCGGCCGCCACATACTCCGCTTCGGTGGACGAGAGAGACACACAACTTTGCTTCTTGGAAGACCAACTTACCAAAGAGCAACCAAGAAATTGGCACCCTCCGGAAGTGGACTTCCTATCCACTTTGTCTCCCGCCCAATCGGAATCCGTGAAACCTTCAAGCTTGAAGTTTGCTCCTCTTGGGTACCATAAGCCAAAGTTTGGGGTATGAGCCAAATATCGAAAGATTCTCTTGACCGCCACAAAGTGACTTTCTTTTGGTGCGGCTTGAAAACGTGCACACATCCCCACACTCAACATGATATCCGGTCTAGATGCACAAAGGTAAAGCAAGGAGCCAATCATGGAGCGATATACCTTTTGATCCACCGCTTTACCATTGGGATCAATGTCAAGTTGGCACTTGGTAGGCATTGGTGTAGTAGCCGGCTTGACATCACTTAGCTTGAATCTTTTAAGCATGTCTTGAGTGTATTTGGCTTGGTTGATGAAGGTTCCTTCTCTTCTTTGTTTGATGTCGAAACCAAGAAAGAACTTCAACTCTCCCATCGAAGACATCTTAAACTTAGAGGTCATGAGAGCGGCAAATTCTTCATTGAAAGCTTTGTTAGGAGAACCAAAGATAATATCATCAACATATAGTTGGCATACAAACAACTCCCCGTTAACCTTCTTAGTAAAAAGAGTGGGGTCGATTAGCCCCACCTCAAATCCACGATCTTGTAACAACTCGGTAAGGTGGTCATACCACGCACGTGGGGCTTGTTTAAGGCCATAGAGTGCCTTATCGAGTTGATACACATGATCTGGAAAGTAGGGATCCTCGAACCCGGGGGGTTGCTTGACATAGACCAACTCATTAATAGGACCATTAAGAAAAGCACTTTTCACATCCATTTGTTGCAACTTAAAGTTGTGATGGGAAGCATAAGCAATCAACAAATGAATGGATTCAAGACGAGCAACGGGAGAAAAGGTTTCGTCGTAGTCGATACCCTCAACTTGGGAGTAGCCTTGTGCTACCAATCTCGCCTTGTTGCGAATGATGTTCCCATGAGCATCTTGCTTGTTCTTGAAGATCCACTTGGTTCCAATGACATTGTGGTTCCCGGATGGTCTTGGCACCAATCTCCACACCTTGTTGTACTCGAAGTTGTTGAGTTCTTCATGCATGGCATTGAGCCAATCCGAGTCTTCGAGCGCCTCATAGACCTTTTGGGGTTCAACACAAGAGACAAACGCGTGATGTTCACAATAGTTTGCCAATTGTCTACGAGTGCTTACCCCCTTTCTTAGGCTTCCAACTACATTTTCCATGAGATGGCCTTGGGTGGTGAGCTTGGAAGCAATCTTCGCGGCACGACGCTCTAATTCCTCCTCGGGTGTGGAAGGAGGAGGGTTGACTTGATCATCTTGAGCGCCGTCTTGAGCTTGTTCTTGATCTTGAGGCTGCTCTTGATCTTGAACTTGCTCGAGGGGAAGAACTTGACCTTGGGCATCATCTAGAGGTTCATCACCATCTTGAGGTTGATCTTGCCCTTGGTCTTGTTCACGAGGTTGAGGGCCTTCACTTTGTTCTTCGGAAGTGTGTGGGTCTTGATGAGGTGATGGCTCTACTTGAGTAGAGCATTGTTCTTCTCCTTCGGCCACAAGGGGTTCCTCAATGGGTAGGATTTGACCAATACCCATTCTTCTTATGGCTTGGGGAGGAATTTCATCACCTACATCACAAGTACCACTTTGCTCCACTTGGGAGCCATTATTTTCGTCAAACTCCACGTTACACGTCTCCTCAATGAGTCCGGTGGACTTGTTGAGAACACGGTAAGCATGAGAGTTTGTAGCATAACCAACAAATATGCCCTCATGAGCTCTAGCCTCAAATTTAGACAAACAAACACCTTTCTTGAGAATGAAACACTTACAACCGAACACCCGGAAGTACTTGAGGTTGGGCTTGTTGCTGGTGAGAATCTCATAAGGAGGCTTGTTCAAGCCTTTGCGAAGATAGAGCCGATTGGATGCATGACATGCGGTGTTGATGGCTTCGGCCCAAAAGTTGTACGGAGACTTGAACTCCGCCATCATGGTCCTTGCCGCATCCATCAACGTCCGGTTCTTCCTCTCCACAACACCATTTTGTTGAGGGGTATAAGGTGCCGCATATTGATGCTTGATTCCCTCATCACTAAGAAACTCATCCAAGGTGTAGTTCTTGAACTCGGTGCCGTTGTCGCTTCTTATTGTCAAGATCTTTGCATCATGTTGACGTTGAGCTTCATTTGCAAAGTTGATGACGGTTTGTTGGGTCTCACTCTTCCTCTTGAAGAAGTATACCCAAGTGTATCTTGAATAATCATCCACAATCACCAAGCAATACTTTCTTCCTCCAAGACTATCAAAAGATGGAGGCCCGAAGAGATCCATGTGAAGGAGCTCCAAGGGTCTCTTCGAGTAGATGATGGTAGAAGGAGGGTGAGCCTTTTCATGAAGCTTTCCTTCGATACAGGCACTGCAAGCACGATCTTTGGCAAAACTAACATTTGTTAGTCCACAAACATGGTCCCCCTTGAGAAGACTTTGCAAAGATCTCATATTGACGTGGGATAAACGGCGATGCCAAAGCCATCCCACGTCAACTTTAGCCATTAGGCATGTCGCGGTCTTAGTGGGTTGCTCCGAAAAGTTAACCACATAGAGACCGTTCTTGACATGCCCAACAAAGGCTACTTTAAGAGTCTTGCTCCACAAGAGGGCCACGGTATCAATATCAAAGAATGTAGCAAAGCCCATGAGTGCAAGTTGACGAACGGAAAGTAAATTGAATGCAAGGGACTCAACAAGCATGACTTTCTCGATCGTTAGATCATGAGAAATGACAACCTTGCCGAGGCCCAATACCTTAGAATGTGATGCATAACCCCACTCGACATTGGTGGGCATAGATGGAATCTCTTGCACGTCCACCACCAAGTCCTTGCTCCCGGTCATATGATTTGTTGCTCCACTATCGAGCAACCATGATCCCCCACCGGAAGCAAACACCTACATGAGATCAATGCTTGGTTTTAGGTACCCATTTAGTAATGGGTCCTTTGATGTTAGTAACAAGGGTCTTGGGAACCCAAATAGACCATTCAATGTACTCATAAGAAGAACCAACAAATTTAGCATAAACATGTCCATCACTAGCACGACATAACACATATGACGGGTTAAAGTCGCCGGCTTTGTTTGAGGAAATGCTTTTGCCCTTTTGGACATCAACTCCCTTCGCTTTCTCCTTCTTCTTCTTAGGACCACCCTCTCCCTCTTTCACAAACGTTTGTTTGAGAGGAGGAGGACGTTTGGTCTTGTTGTTCTTCTTCTTCTTGCTCTTGGACTTGGGTGCAAACCCAATTCCTTCTTTGGCCACAACTTCCTTTTGATTGCTCAAAAGGTCGTTGAGGTTCTTCTCACCTTGAATGCAAGTCACAAGGCCTTTCTCAAGTTGGTCCTTCAACTTGGCATTCTCCTCCACAAGAGGCACAAGCTCACAACAAGGGTTAGTAGCACATGCATTATCAATTAATACCATATGAGGAAAGGTGGCCTTTTCCTTGATTAGCTTGACTTGGAGTTGAGCATGAGACTCTTTGAGACTAGCATGAGTACTCTTCAAGACCTTGTGGGCCTTGTCAAGTATCTCAAACTCCTATTTGAGTCTAGCATGATCAACCCCAAGTTTAGCCTTCTCGGAGGTTAGCACACGAGACATGACAAGAGCATGATCAAGATCTTTCTTTAACTTAGCATGGTCATCATTGTGTGACTCCTCAAGAGTTAAACGATGCACACGCTCTTCCTCAAGAGCATTAGAGAGATCCGATATCTCATCGGCATAGTCACGACTATGACCTTCCATCTTGGAGATGGTTTCTTCGTGAGCCTCGATCATGTCATTGGCCTCACCAAGTTGTTCCAAGAGAGCAACAAAGTGCTTCTTGGACTTTCCCTTGAGCTTACTCATAAAAGACTCAAATTCATTCACTTCCTCATTAGACTCAACATGTCCATCAACGCAATCCTCCAAGGAGGGATTAGTAATGATGGTGGTGGTGATGTTGGGGGTTACCTTGTTTGAAGATTTAGCCATGAGGCATCTAGCGGTGATGTTTTCGTTGGGTGATTCGAAGAGAGACACCCGGGGAGTAGCAATGGCAATGGACGCCATGGCCGTTGCTTCTTCATTTTCATCATCATCGTCATCCTCTTGGTATTCTTCTTGAACCACCAACCCACGAGTGGGAGTCTTCTTGGCGAAGTTGTTCTTGTTGGGGAAGGACTTGGCTTTGTCTTTCCGAATGAACTTGCCACCATTGTCTTCCCGCTTCTCGTAAGGACAATCCGCAACGAAATGGCTCACATTGCCACAGTTGAAGCAAGTTCTAACTCTTTGCTTGCCCTTGACGCCACTTGAGTTGTTCTTGTTGAAGTTGGGTCTTGAGCTCTTCTTGCTCCAAAATTGTCTTGAAGCAAGGGCCATGTGCTCATGGTAGTCAAACTTGGTGTCTTCGGGGTTGCTTTCCTCATCTTCCACTTCTTCCTCTTCTTCCACAATAACCTTGGCCTTCAAAGCAAGGTTAGGCTTCTTTGCTCTTTGAGAGCGGAGCACCGCATTGTCGGCGGTCTTGTCCAAGATGCTCATTGCAACGAACTCATCCAACACTTCACTTGAGGTCATGGTGTGGAAGTCCGGTCGTTGACGAATGACGAAGGACATGGCTTTGTTGTAGGGCATCATGGCCTTGAGGAACTTCCGCTTGATCCAATTGTCATCCGTGTCCTTGCTTCCATGATCTCGAAGTGCCACCGCGAGTTTCTCACTCTTCGAAAGAGCTCACGAGGTTCTTCATCTTCTTTCATTGCAAACTCATCGACTTCATCTTGCACCACTTCATAGTTGGAGCGTTGAATTCTAGCACTTCCACGATAGAGACCCTCGACACATTTCCATGCTTCTTTAGCCACGACACGGGGTCGAAGGTGAGGGAGATCTTCGGGAAGGATTGCATCTTGGATGATGAAGAGAGCACTCTCATTGAATTGATTGTCCATGGCTTCTCGAGGGGTGAAGTTGCTTGGGTCATGAGGATAAAAACCTTCTTCAATGATTCTCCAAAGGTTAGTGTTCACATGTTTCAAATGACGCTTAAAGCGATAGACCCAATTATCAAAATCTTCATGTTTCTCATATTTAGGAGGTGGACCGGTATGATTCAAATGAGTGGAGGGGATTGGCCCTCCATAAACCGGGGGTTCCACATGGGCAAAGATGCCGGTGCCATTTCTACCACTAGTAGAAGGACTCTTTTCATTGTTAGCTTCCCCCTTGTCGGAGATAGCATCCGTCACCTTGTTAGTAGGATCACCCACTTTCATAGGCGCGGTAGATAGTTTAAGTCCCTCTAGAAAATCATTAAACATGCTTTTAACCTCGGCCGTCATGGAGGTTTTCAATGTGTCTAAAGCCACATTGAACTCCTCACGGGAGACCGAGGTTCCCCCTTCGGCCGAAGATGAGATGGGATTCACACCGGAGTGTTCCTCCGCACCATCGTTCATGTCAACCATACTCTTCGAACAGCAAAGTCCTTAATAAAGAGACGAGGCTCTGATACCAGTTGAAAGGATCGATATGGTTGACTAGAGGGGGGGGTGAATAGGCAACTAACGATTTTTAAGCTTTTCTTTACCAAATTAAACTTTGCAACAAAATAGGTTATCTAGATGTGCAACTAGGTGAGCAACCTATATGATGCAATATCAACTAGCACGCAAGCAAGCAAGAGATGTAACAACAAGTAAGCTTGCGAAAGTAAAGGCACGAAATAACCAAGAGTGGAGCCGGTGGAGACGAGGATGTGTTACCGGAGTTCCTTCCTTTTAAGGGGAAGTACGTCTCCGTTAGAGCGGTGTGGAGGCACAATGCTCCCCAAGAAGCCACTAGGGCCACCGTATTCTACTTACGCCCTCACACGACGCGAGATGTCGTGATTCCACTATTGGTGCCCTTGAAGGCGACGACCGAACCTTTACAAGCAAGGTTGGAGCAATCTCCACAACACTCGGAGGCTCCCAACAACAACAACACCATGAAGCTTCACCACAATGGAGTATGGCTTCGAGGTGACCTCAACCGTCTACGGTGCTCAACACCCAAGAGTAACAAGATCCGCAAGGGATAAGTGGGGGGAATCAAATATCCTGTGGTGGAAGTGTAGATCGGGCCCTTGTCACCCAATCCCGAGCGAATCAACAAGTTTGATTGGCTAGGGAGAGAGATCGGGTGAAAATGGAGCTTGGAGCAACAATGGAGCTTAGAGGTGGAAGAGGTAGTCAACTAGAGGTAGAAGACACCCCTTATATAGTCGAGGGAAAAATCCAACCATTATCCATAAGTTCAGCCCGTGACGCACGGTACTACCGCACCAAGGACGCGGTACTACCGCGCGGCTGCGCGGTACTACCGTGGGCGACCACGGTACTACCGCGGCAACAACACAGGCCAGAACTAGCGTGACAAAGGGGAAGTACTACCACTGGCGCGGTACTACCGCTCCCCCTTGCGGTACTACCGCAAGGCAGGAGAGTCACGGCCTGGGAAGGGCGCGGATGAAATAAATTACATTCGTGCCTACTTCCGCTGAAACTGGGGTGGTGCAAAAACCCGACGCGGTACTACCGCTTGCGAGGCGCGGTACTACCCTGGATGGCGCAGATGTAAAAAATTACATCCGCGCCTACTACCGCGACACTGCGGTACTAGGTCGAAGGGCCACAGTACTGCGACTCCTAGGGAGCGGTACTACCGTGGGCCCCCACGGTACTACCGCGCTGGACGAGCGGTACTACCGTGGGCGGCGCGGATGTAAAAAATTACATCCGCCCCTACTACCGCACCGGAGCGGCACAAGGCCAGGGTGCCGCGGTACTACCGCACCAAAAGGGCGGTACTACCGTGACACGCCGCGGTACTACCGCTTGTACCTGCGGTACTACCGCAAGTACAGCAGTAGTCGCCAGTTTTCGCACAACCAAGATAACGACTGGTAGCTCCAAAGTGCAAGGAAAGGAGGGACAAGTGTACGTGTGATTCCACCCTACCTTTCCGACGAGGACCCCCTCTTAATAGTACGGCTCTCCTACGACTCAACTCCACCAAAGTGAAACGTAGAACAACACCGGCTTCAACAGTCTCCGAGGGGCACCGAATTGACCTGTGCCTAATGATGAAGTATCTAAGGGACTCAAGGCACACGATTAGTCCACAAAAGCATTGTCATCAATCACCAAAACATTTAGGGATAAATATGCCCTTACAAGGAGGCACTGCTCAAGTCCTACCGCTTCGCCCATGAGATCCGCCTCGCCCATTGGCGGTACCGACAGTGGGTGGTGGAGGTGGCGGCCACCGGTAAGGAGTGCGACGACGAGGTGGGCGGGGCGTTGTTCGGCAAGACCGATGACAAGGAGGCCGCGTCCTGGCGCTCCGACCACGAAGAAGCCGCACGTCCGCGGGTGCCACAGGCAGCGAGGAAGAGTAGTGCATGGTAGGTCGCTGCCATTCGTGTCCCAGGAAGGCCACTGAGGGAGTCCTGGATTAGGGGGTCCTCGGACGGCCGGACTATATATTTTCGGCGGACTGTTGGACTATGAAGATACAAGATTGAAGATTTCGTCCCGTGTCCGGGTGGGACTCTCCTTTGCGTGGAAGGCAAGCTTGGCAATTCGAATATGTAGATCTCCTTCTCTGTAACCAACTCTCTGTAACCCTAGCCCCCCCGGTGCCTATATAAACCAGAGGGTTTAGTCCGTAGGACAACAACAATCATAATCATAGGCTAGCTTCTAGGGTTTAGCCTCTACGATCTCGTGGTAGATCAACTCTTGTAATACTAATATCATCAAGATCAATCAAGCAGGAAGTAGGGTATTACCTCCATCGAGAGGGCCCGAACCTAGGTAAACATCGTGTCCCCCGCCTCCTATTACCATTAGCCTTAGACGCACAGTTTGGGACCCCCTACCCGAGATCCACCGGTTTTGACACCGACATTGGTGCTTTCATTGAGAGTTTCACTTTGTTGTCACGATAAGGCTTGATGGCTCCTTCAATCATCTTCAACAATGCGATCCAGGGTGAGGTCTTTCTCCCAGGACAAATATTTGTATTCGGCGACTTTGTACTGCGGGCCAACTCGCTTGGCCATCTTGAGCAGATCGATAGCTACGCCCTAGGCCATCGGGTCAGGTTTGGAAGCTTAAACTACACTGCCGACATCCGCGAAGACTTGATTTTCGATGGATTCGAGCCCATGTCAGGTGCGCCGAATAGCCATGACGAGGATGACTTAGATCTGCTGTCGGACAGTGTTCGGGAAATCACACCTGCGGCTGCCCCGGCCTTCAATCCGGAGCAGATCGTGCCATCCGAGGACGGGTGGATGGACCTTGCCAAGGAGGCCGCACCCTCAGCGGCGATAGAGCCGAACACTGACCTACCCTCCTATGAGGCCGGTGTCATCGGACCCTCGGACTCGTCTCCGGCTACAGGCTCTGAACCGCATGCGTCTGTGCCTATCGAATCTGATGGGGCACCGATCATGGAGTTTACCTCCACTGATATCTTTCAGCACTCACCCTTGGGCGACGTGCTAAATTCATTGAGGTCTTTCTCCTTGTCAGGAGACTCTTGGCCGAACTATGTCCGGTAGGAGTGGGAAGCGGACGACGAAGAAATTCGTTCCCCACCCACCACCCACTTAATAGCCACTATCGATGACTTAACCGACACGCTCGACTTTGACTCCGAAGACATCAATGGTATGGACGATGATGCAGGAGAAGAACAGGAACCACCGCCTAAAGGGTGCTGGACAGCCACCTCATCATATGATATATACATGATGGATACACCCAAAGGAAATAACGGCGAGGAATTGGAGGATGCAACGGAGGGTAACCCCCTCGAGAAGCAACCAAAACGACAACATCGGCGCCGCTCCAAATCCCGCCTCAGCAAAAACAGCGATAACAGCGCAAGAAAAAACAATACCCTAGTCGACTCCAAAGGAAACAACGACCCCATGGACCCAACGATGAAGCAGGATGAGCCAGGGGACGGCAAACATAGTCCAGAGCAAATGTCCGATCATGGCGATGCCGAGGGTAAAACTCATCAACCTGTCTCCGGAGAGGAGAACAGTCCGGACGACGATGCACACATCATCCCGGAAAGGCACTTGGAACAAGAGAACCTCCATAGAAGGCTTATTGCCACCGCAAGGAGCTTGAAGAAGTAGAAGCAAACGCTTAAGACCGCATAGGATACGCTCAACCACAGATGGAACAAAGTGCTTGACACTGAAGAAAAATACGGTGGCGACCGCCACACAAAGAGCTATCCAAAGTGCAAGCTGCTGCCCGAATTCGACGACGACGCTATAGAGCCCACTCAGCCAAAAAATAAAAAGGCCGATCAGCCGGACCGACCACCCCGTGGCCACGATAGGGCGGCTAATGACGCCGCACACAAGTCAGTGCACGATTTACGTGAGCACCTGGACAAAAAAGCCGGTATGACCAGATCCATCTACCAAGTCTTAGAATCACCCTTTAATGAGAACGGAAATATCTTAAGGATATAATAATAGCAAGACTTCTCATCATTAGTAAACAGGGTGGCTATATCATTCAACTAGGTAAGATGTGCCACAACAGTTTCAGATTCAAGGCCATAAAAAGGATCAGATTCAACCAAAGTAATTATTTCAAGATCAACAGAGAATTCATAATCCTTATTAGTAACACAGATAGGTGAAGTAGCAAAAGCAGGGTCAGGTTTCATTCTAGCATTAAGAGATTGCTGCTTCCATTTAGCTAATAAATTTTTAAGATCATATCTATCTTTGCAAGCAAGGATAGCTCTAGCAGCTTCCTCTTCCATAACATAACCCTCAGGAACAACAGGTAATTCATAATCAGCGGGAGAACTTTCATCATAACTATCATCAATAATAGCATCTTCAATAATTTCATTCTCTCTAGTCCTAGCAAGTCGTTCATCAAGAAATTCACCTAATGGCAAAGTAGTATCACGCACAGAAGTAGTTTCATCATAAGTATCATGCATAGAAGAAGTGGCTTCATCAATAACATGCGACATATCAGAATTCATAGCAGTAGCAAGTTTAGGTGTCGCAAGCTTACTCAAAACAGAAGGAGAATCTAGTGCAGAGCTAGAAGGCAGTTCCGTACCTCCCCTCGTAGTTGAGGGATAAATTGTAGTTTTCGTGTCTTTCAAGTTCTTCATAGTGATCAATAGGTAAATATCCCAATTGACTTAGAGAATAGAGCTATGCTCCCCGGCAACGGCACCAGAAATTAGTCTTGATAACCCACAAGTGTAGGGGATCGCAACAGCTTTCGGGGGTAGAGTATTCAACCCAAATTTATTGATTCAACACAAGGGGAACCAAAGAATATTCTTGAGTATTAGCAGTTGAGTTGTCAATTCAACCACACTTGGATAACTTAGTATCTGCAACAAAGTATTTAGTAGCAAAGTAGTATGATAATAAAGGTAACAGTGGCAAAAGTAAAGATAATAGTTTTGTAGTAATTGTAACAGTAGCAACGGAAAAGTAAATAAGTGAAACGCAAGATGTGAAAAGCTCGTAGGCATTGGATCAGTGATGGATAATTATGTCGGATGCGATTCCTCATGTAATAGCTATAACATAGGTGACACAGAACTAGCTCCAGTTCATCAATGTAATGTAGGCATGTATTCCGTATATAGTCATACGTGATTATGGAAAAGAACTTGCATGACATATTTTGTCCTACCCTCCCATGGCAGTGGGGTCCTAGCAGAAACTAAGGGATATTAAGGCCTCCTTTTAATAGAGAACCGGAACAAAGCATTAGCACATAGTGAATACATGAACTCCTCAAACTACGGTCATCACCGAGAAATATCCCGATTCTTGTCACTTCGGGGTTGTCGGATCATAACACATAATAGGTGACTATAGACTTGCAAGATAGGATCAAGAACACACATATATTCATGAAAACATAATAGGTTCAGATCTGAAATCATGGCATTCGGGCCCTAGTGACAAGCATTAAGCATAGCAAAGTCATAGCAACATCAATCTCAGAACATAGTGGATACTAGGGATCAAACCCTAACAAAACTAACATGATTACATGGTAAATCTCATCCAACCCATCACCGTCCAGCAAGCCTACGATGGAATTACTCACGCACAGTGGTGAGCATCATGAAATTGGTGATGGGGGATGGTTGATGATGATGACGGTGACGAATCCCCCTCTCCGGAGCCCCGAACGACTCCAGATCAGCCCTCCCGAGGGAGATTAGGGCTTGGCGGCAGCTCCGTATCGTAAAACGCGAGGAAACTTTCTCTCTGTCTTTTTTCTCTGTGAGACGGAATATATGGAGTTGGAGTTGAGGTTGGCAGAGCCTCAGGGAGCCCACGAGACAGGGGGCGCGCCCAGGGGGTGGGCGCGCCCCCACCCTCGTGGACAGGGTGTGGGCCCCCTGGTCTTGATTCTTTCGCCAGTATTTTTTATATTTTTCAAAACGTGTCTCCGTGGATTTTCAAGACATTCCGAGAACTTTTGTTTTCTACACATAAAAAAACATCATGGCAGTTCTGCTAAAAACAGCGTCAGTCCGGGTTAGTTTCATTCAAATCATGCAAGTTAGAGTCCAAAACAAGGGCAAAAGTGTTTGTAAAGTAGATACGTTGGAGACGTATCACGGCCACCCTTTGAGGCCTTTCTCTCCTTTCCTGTATGGCCCATTAAGGCCCAATACGAATTCCCGTAACTCTCCAGTACTCCGAAAAATACCCGAATCACTTGGAACCTTTCCGATGTCCGAATATAGTCGTCCAATATATCGATCTTTACGTCTCGACCATTTCGAGACTCCTCGCCATGTCCCCGATCTCATCCGGGACTCCGAACTACCTTCGGTACATCAAAACACATAACTCATAATATAAATCGTCACCGAACGTTAAGCGTGCGGACCCTATGGGTTCGAGAACTATGTAGACATGACCGAGACACGTCTCCGATCAATAACCAATAGCGGAACCTGGATGCTCATATTGGCTCCCACATATTCTACGAAGATCTTTATCGGTCAAACCGCATAACAACATACGTTGTTCCTTTTGTCATCGGTATGTTACTTGCCCGAGATTGTATCGTCGGTATCTCAATACCTAGTTCAATCTCGTTACCAGCAAGTCTCTTTACTCATTATGTAATGCATCATCCCGCAACTAACTCATTAGTCACATTGCTTGCAAGTCTTATAGTGATGTGCATTACCGAGAGGGCCCAGAGATCCCTCTCCGACAATCGGAATGACAAATCCTAATCTCGAAATACGCCAACTCAACAAGTACCTTCGGAGACACCTGTAGAGCACCTTTGTAATCACCCAGTAACGTTGTGACGTTTGGTATCACACAAAGTGTTCCTCCGGTAAACGGGAGTTGTATAATATCATAGTCATAGGAACATGTATAAGTCATGAAGAAAGCAATAGCAACATACTAAATGATCAAGTGCTAAGCTAACGGAATGGGTCAAGTCAATCACATAATTCTCCTAATGATGTGACCCCGTTAATCAAATGACAACTCATGTCTATGGCTAGGAAACTTTAACCATCTTTGATTCAATGAGCTAGTCAAGTAGAGGCATACTAGTGACACTCTGTTTGTCTATGTATTCACACATGTATCAAGTTTCCGGTTAATATAATTCTATCATGAATAATAAACATTTATCATGAAATAAGGGAATAAATAATAACTTTATTATTGCCTCTAGGGCATATTTCCTTCACAAGGCACGTGCCACATCAAAATTGTGAAATTGGTTATTCAAACATCACACAACACCTTTTTGGGCCACATGGATATCCTAGCTAGGACTCACGTGTGACGCTTCCATCTGTGGGCCCATGAGGCCATCATCGATGCATGCATGCATCACTTTGACCTACATCGGGAGAGGTTAATTTATTTCACCATCGATGAGGATTCTTTGGGTTGTACATATATTACGGCAGGAGCATATAGTATGCAGTGAAGATGAGGGAAGGGGACCATCATATGTAGTACGCTTGATATGAACCTCACTCTGTGTGGGTGCATGGTTACGGTTTTTGAGGCATGTGGCACATCAAAGTTGTGCATTTTGGGTATTCAACATATATATGTTTGTCCCACGTGCAAAGTGGTGGTGGTTGTCCTCTTTCACCCACTTAAGCGGTTATCAGCGATATCGATGCTTTCCATCTGTGGGCCCGCTTGGTCCATCACTACTTTTTGCCTGACAACAAGAGAGGTTAATTTGACTTAGGAGGGGATTATTATTTTTGCTCTGGGATGACATGCATGATACAGTTTGAGCACACACACATGCATGTGTACGCATGAATCCCCCATCTAGTCGAAGTGGCTAGTACAATGATACATCATGAACCGATCTCGCTCTGTGTGGGGAGCTAGTGTACGATTTTTGACACACACGCCACAACAATGTTGTGTATTCAAACATGCATGCATGCATCACCTCCATACATATGCATGTATTGGTTGCCTTCGAACGATACACTCCCTCGCGTGGTTATCGGCGACAAGCCTATATATTCATGGGCCCGTGTGGACATCCATGATCACCTTGACCAACAACAAGATAGGTTACCATGAAGGATTCTTCATTTGGTTCGTGTTATCGTAGTATTGGTCATAGTGAGATTCAGACCTGATTAAGTTTGAGCGCATATACTATGGACGCATGCATGCATGAATCCCCATTGTTGGCTTGAAGTGCCACATCAAAGTTGCTCCATTGTCACTCAAAAACACACCTCTCCATACATATGTTTGGGCCACATGCATGCAGTGGTTGTCTTCGGGGACTAGCTACTTGCGTGATTATTGGCGAGCTAGCCCATCTCCGGGGTCACATGGACGGTCATCACTTTGACCAACAACAAGAGAGAGGTTGTACGACCATGGTGGATTATTCTTGGTCCATTTTATGATCCATCTTGGTGAGATATATGCCTCTCTGGCCCATGCGACTAAAAGTGTGTGTGGGAGGGTGCTAGTTCGCACTTTACTAGGTGAACCTCAGATTGGGGGGGCATGCTTTCATAGCTTAGGATTCCCTTCGTGGCGACACGAGGGGGGTGGGGGCTACTAGCTACTTCGCAGTTTGCTAGGTGAACCTCGGTGGGGGAGGGAGGGGGCATGCATTCATAGCTTAGGATTCACTTCGTGCCGACACGAGGGGGGCTGCTAGCTACTTCACACTTTGCTAGGTGAACCTCGGTTGGGGGGGCATGCATTCATAGCTTAGGATTCCCTTCGTGCTGACACGAGGGAGGCGTGGCTGCTAGCTACTTCACACTTTGCTAGGGTGAACCTGGGTTGGGGGGGGGGCATGCATTCATAGCTTAGGATTCCCTTTGTGCCGACACGAGGGAGGGGGCTGCTAGCTACCTCGCACTTTGTTAGGTGAACCTCGGTTGGGGAAGGCATGCATTCATAGCTTAGGAATCCCTTCGTGCTGACATGAGGAAGGGGGGTTGCTAGCTACTTGGCACTTTGCTAGGTGAACCTCGGTTGGGGGGGGGGCATGCATTCATAGCTTAGGATTCCCTTCGAGCCGACACGAGGGAGGGGGCTACTAGCTACTTCGCACTTTGCTAGGGTGAACCTCGGTTGGGGGGGCATGCATTCATAGCTTAGGATTCCCTTCGTGCCGACACGAGGGAGGGGGGCTGCTAGCTACTTTGCACTTTGCTAGGGTGAACCTCGGTTGGGGGGGTGGCATGCATTCATAGCTTAGGATTCCCTTCGTGCCGACACGAGGGAGGGGGGCTGCTAGCTACTTCACACTTTGCTAGGTGAATGAACCTCGGTTGGGGGCATGCATTCATAGCTTAGGATTCCCTTCATGCTGACACGAGGGAGGAGGTGGGCTGCTAGCTACTTCGCACTTTGCTAGGTGAACCTCGGTTGGGAGGAGGGGGCATGCATTCATATATAGCTTAGGATTCCCTTCGTGCCGACACGAGGGGGGGGGCAAGCAATACCGTGCGCTTTGCGAGAGAGGTGCCACATCGAAGTTGTATTTGGTATTTGAAAATCAGACCACCGTTTTGATACATAAATTTGGTCCACATGCAAGTGTGTTCATGTTTTGACCCTCTCCCGCGTCATTTCTCGCCAAATTTATGAACATTAGACAAGTCGGATGACGCAACAAACACGGTTCACTCAAACTAACCGTGTGCCACGCCGGTGCACCTGTCACGTACACATACGCACGGTACATTGGGCTCCACGAGGCTCCCCCTCTCAAAAATATCTGCCCGCCTCAAGGGTTTTTCTATTTCATAACACACGGCTGTTATCTCTAGACCGTGTGCGATGTTTCTTGTTCCCAATCCCGCCTGCATCCCTAAAAAATATCTACCTGCCACGAGGGTTTTTCTGTTTCATAACACAAGGTTGTTATCTCCGGACCGTGTGCGATGTTTCTTGTCCCCAATCCCGCGTGCATCCCTAGAAAATGCCTGCCTGCCTCGAGGGTTTTTCTGTTTCATAACACACGGTTGTTATCCCCGGACCGTGCGCGATGCACTATCATCAAAATTTTCAATAGCCCGGCATTTCACTCCCGCGTTTGACTCCTGCGTAGTTAAATTTTCAGTACCCGCGTCATTTCCTCAAACACCCCGTGCCCCCCCCTCCACACACACACCAAAACCTCCTCGGGCGTGCGTGCACACACACAAACACACACACACACACACACACAAACACCCTCCCTCACTTGAAACCCTAGCAAGGTCCCCGCCGCCGATGCCGCCGCCGCAAGGCCTCCATTGTCAACATCTGCCGGTTTGACCGTGCAGCTTACCCACCAATCTCATACCGAGGCCGCCCTGAGTTTCTTAGATGGCGCCTGCCAAACGCCCCCTTTCCCACAGATCCCCATCCCCCACTCCAAAGCATTGCATCCTAAGCCCAGCTACGCTTCCCGTGGAGCTCGAGGAGCTACTAGCCCAAAAGAGGTGTATACGGTCTCTTCGCCTGATGTTGCTGAGGAAGCTGACGGCCATTACTGGCGGCATGCACTCAAGCAGCGGGCTAGAGTATGTGGGCATGTCTCGGCCGCCGGCTACGACATCGAGGTCATCAATAGCGATGGCCTGAGACAGGCTATGTCACAGGTTAAGTGGCCCACCCCCAACCCCTCGGGTTCAACCGCTGTCAATCTCATCCATGGCCCTGCCGCTGATCTCCTCTGGCTCGCTGTCAACAATTTGCCATTCTACATCGCCATCGAGCCCCTTTTTTCATTTTTGAGGACACGTTCTGCGAAGCTGGCTTGGGATCCACAGCTTCCAAGTCAGACCTCATCAACAGCGACCATGAGGAGGGCACCCTCTCCGGCTCTTCCAAGGGGAAAGAGCCCATCTGCTCTTCCAAGGGGAAAGCGCCCGTCTGTGACATCAGGGAGGGCACCCTACAGCCGTGCTCTTCCAAGGGGAAGGAGCCCATCCGCGACAACATGGAGCGCATCCAGGGTCCGTGCTCTTCCCACGGGAACGAGCCCATCTGTGATAAGTGAGGAAACCCATGATTTGTTTATTTCAGCTGTTCACAATGTGATGCTCTGTATGTGCAGTTATTTACTGTGCGGTACATTTCATCAATCCAGTTTTAAACACACCGATAGGAATGCATATATTTGCTTGTTGTTAAGCCTGTTATAGCTAGCATATGCCAGTTTTAAAGTTTTTTCATTGTTCGGTTGTTTGTAGTTAGCATATGTTTAGTTTCAAATGCTATCTTTGGTTGTTTGTAGTATGCCTTGTTTATTCCAGTTATTCACAACGTGATGTTCTATATGTGCAAGTATGATCTGTGCAGTTCAATTTCATCAGTACCAGTTTCAACAATACCACTATGAATGACTACATTTGGTTGTTGCATCTTGTAGTTAACATGCCTTTCCATTTTTATTTAACCATAACCAGTGTACTTAGACCGGCACAATACCAATTTGAATGACTATGTTTGCTTGTTGTTAAACGTTAGGCCTGTTGCAGTTAGCACACCTTTCCACTTGTTTTGCTTTACTAGCGTGCTTAAACCTGCACATTGAAGCTATCTTTTGGAGATTATTTGTCTGCCATGTATAATTTTGGTTGATGTTTAGCCTATTGTGCTTAACATGCTTCTCGATGTACCTACACAGGACAATTTTGGGAACGATTGCTATTTTCCATCGAGGTTAGTTTCATCCCATGGCTTATATCTGCTCACTGTTCAGGATATCGGTAGCTGGTGCCATATAGGTCGGCGGCTGATAAGGGACTAATCGGTGAATCAGACTTTTAACTGAATATATCTGCAACCCATTTTTCGATAGGTTAACTAGGGCCATGTGTAATATATCTAAGGCTACATAGCAACATGCATTGTACTTAATGTCTAAATATTCAATCCTAGGCTACATAGCAACGAGGAAGAGTGTTACATTAATGTTCTAATGATGTCTAGATATACGTAGAAGAGCAGCAACAGCAACAACGCATCCCTGTTTGGATACTCAACTTAGCTAGAGGTTAGAGTTAGTTTCTAGCTCATTATTAACCCTGAACTAACTCCATCCAAAGAGTTGTTTGGATGGCAAGGTTAGATTGACAATAAATATACTAGGAGAACTAGCTCCAATTAGCACCTCTTGGGTTGGATAGTTTTTTTGGGTGGGTTATAGATGTAACTAGCTCAAACTAGCCCTCATGTTTAGATATACTTTAGGGCTATTTGAGCCCGAACTAGCTCAAACTAACTGTAACCCATGGATACATCAGCAGTTAATCAGCCGATAATTAGTAAGAACGAACTAAACTCCTTCTGGCCCATAATATAAGATGTTAATTCATCTAATATGTGAGTATATTGGATTTTATAAGATACTCCCTTTGTTCCTAAATATTTGTCTTTTTAGAGATTTCAAATGGACTACCACATACAGATGTATATAGACATATAATAAAAGAGTCTTGTACTACATCATTGTGCAATTGATGTTTAGTTTCTAATATTAACTTGGTGCTTTTAGGTACATATGTCATTGGTAAAGATGTGCATTTTGACCCTTTCTGCGTATGGGGCACTGAGATATTGATGAACCAGCATCAAGTGAGGAAGCTGATAAAGATTGTTAGTAAAATGGGTCCAAATATGGCAATTAAACTATTTGTTTACACTTTATCCAAGACAACAGCGAACTGCAGGATGGTAAGTAAGAACTCTGCAGCCTTCTTTTTACTGCCCATAATGAGTTGTGTTAGATGACAATGTCTGAATCTTTTTCCTTTGTAGTGGTTGCCAAAGCAGTTTACTCAAGATTACCTCTCAAACTACATGATTGGTGGGCATGCAAAGGTTAAAGTATTTCTACCAGAACACGATGATTATCTAGATGTTTTCATGAAGACCGTGAAGGATGGGTGGTCGGCCATCACAAGGGGTTGGACTAGAGTCGTGCGTGCCTTCTGCATGGAGGAGGGCACAATATGAGCATTCCGCTTCACCTTGTTCAGGAACCAGAATATATTTCCCCTCTTTCTTTACCGTCTTGAATAGTACAAGTATACAACTGTCACTACAAAAAAAATACACTTCCGTGATGATACGTGTTTGTCACAGTAGGTCGTGTTTTTTTTCATGCATGTACATCCATGACTATTTTATGACAGAATCAAGATAGTCATACCTGTGCTGTCATAGAAGTGTTCCATGACATTACCAAAATTATCATCACGGAAGTGTCCACTTCCATGACAATAAATCGCGCGTCACAGAAGTGCTTTCGTCAAGGGTGACCGACACGTGGCATCCACCGTAACGGAACGCCGTTAAGCTATCGGGTTCGGTTTTGGATCCGATAACCCGTTAATAGCCCGGACCAATGGGGATTTTCCACGTGTAAAATCATCATTGGCCGTAGGAAACACGTGTTGCCTCACCGTTGGGACAGATGTCATCCACTCATTGGACATGAGGCGCCTATGATAGGTCGACACGTGGCACGGCCCAAAAGTGGCCCATTCCGGTGAAAAAGGCAGGCCCAGTAAAAATTAGCAGGCCGTCCCATATAAGGCCTACTTGTGTCAGGTCCATTTAAGCCCACGTCCCATACGAGATGTGCCAATTCGGCCTGTCAACGGCCCATTAAAGATTTGACACCATTGCAGCCCATCGTCAGTTCGAGCCCGTTAACAGCCCGCTATATATTTGGGCTCAATATCGGCCCGATGAGATTTCGGCCTGTTAACGGCCCATTTAATGGATGGGCCAATTTGCAGGATGTACATCTTTTGGACTTTTAGCGACCCATTTAAATGTTGGGATAATTTCCGGCCCAGTGTGTCTTTCAGCCTGTTGACGGCTCATAAATTTGATGGGCCATTTGTTGTCGGACTTGAGTTTCGGCCTTTTAGCGGCCCATTTAAGTGTTGGGCCAATTTTTGGCCCGGTATCACTTTCAGCCTGTTGAAGGACCATAAATCAGTTGGGCCATTTGTAGTCGGACCTGAGTTTTGGCCTTTTAGCAACCCATTTAAGTGTTGGGCCAATTCCCGGCCCTATGTGCCTTTCGGCCTATTAACGGACCATAAATGTGTTGGGCCATTTGTAGTCGGACCTTAGTTTTGGCCTTTTAACGGCCCATGCCCTTCATGGTCCAATACCAGCCCGGTTTCTCTTTCGGCCTACTAAAGGCCCACAACACAGTTGGGCCATTTACAATATGACCTGACTGTCGGCCTCTTAGCGGCCCATGGTCTTCATGGTCCAGTACAAGCCCACTGTCTCTTTCGGCCTGCTAAAGGCCTATAGTATAGTTGGGCCATATGTAGCCCAAACTTAGTAACGGCCTGTTAACGGCCCATGAAATAAATTGGGGCCACCTGTTGCCCGCTTCGATGTCGGCCTGTTAATGACCCGGGAGGTAAGAGGGCCGACCATTAACTTTCGGCCTAGTAACGGCCCATTAACTTAATGGGCCCACTAAAGTTCGTACATGTCTTTAGGCCAAATTAGATAATTTGAGCCCATTATGATGAGCAATTATGCACAGGACCAAAACCGATCAAGCAAAGATACGACATACAGGGAATAACGTTGCACATCCAACATATATTACAGGAAATTACATCCACTGGGCAATCAAAGATTGATGCCAGTGCAAACAAATGAGCAGAACCTAACCATCTACAACGTCACAATCTGCAACCTCAGCACAGATGACGCCCATAAGCATGTGGGCAAGTTCTTGCTGCTTTGCTACACTGTCTCTGAAAACATTGATCAGTTGTTGTGTCGCACGACTCTGCACCTCTAATTCATCCACCATTTCATCATTGCTTCAGCCATTAATTGGTTCACAAACATACATTTATTCCATTGCATTCGAGACAGAGGATACTGAACAGATTCAGATGGCGATTTTGGCAGGCTTGTATTATTGATAGTGGAGAGTGTCTCGACCACCGCATTATAACATAAATTAGGACAGGAACCAAACAGATTAATCATGAGTTATTGACATATTACCTGGCCTAGATTTACTGGAAAGAAACAATGGGGTTGTCTTGCTGTTTTCAGAGTTTGTCTTCTTATCTTGAGCAGCCTGCACAAAATTAACACACTAGCATTCCTATCATTGTCCAAGTCATATAATAGGAAAGCAACATTGACACAACGAACGTTTGGGCAACTAGCCTACAGCAAATTAACACAATATGGCACAGCTATCATCAGCCACGTAAGGTAGTACGAAAGCAACATTGACACAATGAATGAATGGGCAACCAGAGAAGCACTACAATTCAGTAATGTGCGTGATATGAGATAGTACATTCATGCAACGCAGTATGCGAAACTACCAGGCAATTTTACTTACAAAAATCAACATTGGCGCCTTTAACATTTTGCTACAATAATTTTAGATTAGATAAAGGTTAGATTCATGCCGATTAACAAAATACATGTTGATGTAAAAATATAGTGATATACAACAGGTACTTACATCAGCATTGGAGCACAGAGAATTCCAGCAAGATATTTTCCTCGAATACGATCCCAATGGAGGAAGACTTCTATCGTTTAACCTTATTTTCTAAAAGAGAGATGGGTAAGAAACATGTAGAAAATATGATCAGAATGCTATAAAATTTCATGATGCGAGGATACGCACACGCTTCTTAGAATGGACTTGATGTTCTTTTGCTGGACTGGAGCGGACTAGTTCTTTGGCCACTGGAATCTGCTTATTGTTAGTGGGAGTTGGGTTTCTCTGTGCTGGAGCAGTATCTATGAAAAATGGAGTTGGTTTATTATCTCCTGGCGTTTGGATCTTTTGCAAAGACCTGGTTTGTAACCCTTCAGATTCTAACATAGCCGTCTTCCCCTTGCATGCCTTATATAGAAGAATGGTGATTCAGTTATAAAACATGCTACAGCAGAGAAGGAATAGGCACTGAAGAATGTAAAGGCATGACATATTGACATGTATTCCCTCCATCCGGAAATAAATGGATGGGTCTAGGCGTATTTTAGTTCTAGATACATCCAATTTTATCCATTTCTGCGACATTTAATCCGGACGGAGGGAGTATGATGTAAGAGCTAGGGATACGACATGACAACACAGTAAAAAAACACGGAAAAACCCACTGCAGAACCAAAGTATTCAAACCCACTGATATGAGATAGTACACTCATGCAGCTCAGGATGCAAAACTACTAGACAGTTTTCCTTATAAAAATCAACATTGTGGCCTTTAATCATACATTTTTCTACAACTAAATTTTGATCAGATAAAGGTTGGATTCACGCCGATTAACAAAATACATGCTGATGTAAAAATATAGTGATATACAACAAGTACTTACATCTACATTGGAGCACAGAGAATTCCTGCAAGAATCTTTGCTCATGAACGATACCATTGCAGAAATTCTTCTGTCTGTTAAGCTTATTTCCTAAAAGAGAGATGGGTAAGAAACATGTAGAAAATATGATCAGCATGCTATAAAATTTCATGATGCAAGGATACGCACACGCTTCTTAGAATTGAGTTGACATATTTTTGCTGGACTGGAGCGGACTAGTTCTTTGGCCACTGGAATCTGCTTATTATCAGTAGGAGTTGGGTTTCTTTGTGCTGGAGCAGTATCTATAAAAACTGGAGTTGGTTTATTATCTCCTGGTGTTTGGAACTTTTGCAAAGGGCTTGTTTGTAACCCTTCAGATTCTAACATAGTCATCTTCCCCTTGCATGCCTTGTATAGAAGAATGGTGCTTTAATTATAAAACATGCGACAGCAGAGAGATGGAATAGGTACTGAAGAATAGAAAGGCATGACACATCGACATGTATTCCCTCCATCCGGAAAAAAATGGATGGGTCTAGGCGTATTTCAGTTCTAGATACATCCTTTTTTATCCATTTCGGCAACATGTAATCCAGACGGAGGGAGTATGGTGTAAGAACTAGGGATACGACAGGACAACACAGCAAAAAACACTAGTTGAATGTAAAACTATATGCTAGCGAAATACGTACAGAAATAACTAAGGCAACATACACGTGTATGATTGGGAAAATAAGATGGCATTGCAACAGAGCACTAGAACAACACTTCAATGTAAAAAAAACATGGTATGGTAGACAGATGAAGTACATACTGATGAATAACAATGCATAAGATATTCAGAAGCATGATGTCCAAATTAAGAAAATGGCATTGTGATAGAGTAGAATGACAGTACTTGAATTTGAAAACATGTTATCATGAATGGAATAGGTACTGAAAAACAGGAAGGCATGACATATTTACATGCATGATCAGCATGCTAAGCACATGGCATTGCAACAGAGTAGATACACTCCAGGACATTATATGCATGTTGTATCCATATCACAGGCCAAGTTAGAGCAAGGACCTTGTGGGGTGAAGAGGATTCATCATCTTTCTACAAGTCTTCTAAAGAACTGCCTTTACATGTTCCATCATATTGGGTATCATTGACATCAAGTTTATTGGCCTTTACATTGTTCCGTGAGGTTCTTGTGGATATATCAGTGTGTGCAATTATATGACATGCATGGAAGACAACTAGTAGTTAGATTTATGTAATGAGTGCCTGTAGGAGACGACATAAATAGTAGGACTGGGGTTAGCTAGCAGCAACAGGTCTCATAAACTAAAGGGAGAACACAGATGAAAGCTACAGAATATGTATCATTTGTACTCGAGATTAACTAGATGGCACACAAAAGTATTAAAGAACAACATATGTAATACTAGAAGTGGTATAATACTATAATCACCAGCCTGTGGGATAGCATTGACTGATGGATGATAACTATGGAACAATGTTACCTAAAGAACAAGTATCTTAGCTGAACAATGGAACAGCGTGAACTCCTGAACAAGACCCGTGAGAGATCAACATGAATATATACAGTGAAATGTGATGATCTATTTTCCATGCTTAGTGAATAACAAAGCCATAAATGTTGCACACAAGTAAGATGAGGGTACAACCTATCTAGCTGCCATCCATAGGAGTGAGCATCATGTGCTGACTTGTCGATGGCCCTGCAGTTGTTGTGGCTGTCCATGTCGGGCACGCGCATTCGATGCAGGGAACTATTGAGTGGGGACTGTAGCTCCCTTCTGGTGTATGCTTCCCTTGTTGGAGCAGCTGCGGTGAGTCGGAAGACAGTGTGTCTGAAGATGCAGATAACGCATAATGTTAAGAACGACATATCTCTTTGATATGAAGAAATACACTAAGAGATCAACAGCAAGGTACGAGAGTGGTCACACGTCTGTTGACTGAAGACTAAATTGGGGTCACACGATTTTATTTTATTTTGGTACTGTCCGATCTACGCCAGATGGCTTGATGGCCGTCTTGTGCCTCTCGGCTGACACTGTTTGGAATCTTCCCTGAAGAGCCAGCGACCAACGGCAGAGCAGCCTGCCTTCGCTGTTCGTGGCCCCGGCCAAAACCCTGCTCCCCGCCCCACCGCACTGCCGTGGTTGCGCCGCCCCCGGGCCAATCCACAAAGACTCCCCGTCATCCAGATCCGGCGGCGGCAGTACCTTCAACCCACGCAACTCTAAAAGATAGCCATCTAAACGATGCTTCCGCGGCGAACTTGCGGCCCTGCACCCTTACATTAGACACCAGCCAACCGACAGCCTAGGAGCTCCGCCACCTCGAGGGGTGAGGGAGTCCTGGACTAGGGGGTGTCCGGACAGCCGGACTATCATCGTCCGCCGGACTCCAAGACTACGAAGATGCAGGATTGAAGACTCCGTCCCGTGTCCGGATAGGACTTTCCTTGGCGTGGAAGGCAAGCTTGGCGATACGGATATGTAGATCTCCTACCATTGTAACCGACTCTGTGTAACCCTAGCCCTCTCCGGTGCCTATATAAACCGGAGGGCTTTAGTCCGTAGGACACAACATGCATTACAACAATCATACCATAGGCTAGCTTCTAGGGTTTAGCCTCCTTGATCTCGTGGTAGATCCACTCTTGTACTACCCATATCATCAATATTAATCAAGCAGGACGTAGGGTTTTACCTCCATCAAGAGGGCCCGAACCTGGGTAAAACATCGTGTCCCTTGTCTCCTGTTACCATCCGCCTAGACGCACAGTTCGGGACCCCCTACCCGAGATCCGCCGGTTTTGACACCGACATTGGTGCTTTCATTGAGAGTTCCTCTGTGTCATCACCGATAGGAAGGATGCCTCCACCCGTCTTCAAGGATGGTATTTTCACCAAAGGGGCCCTGGCCGCCGGCCAAACTATCCGGCTAGGTGGTTTTCTTATGACCGCCTGTCCAGCCACTGCTTCGACAATGACTTCTCAAGTCGTCAAAAGCAATCTCCACGTCAGCTCGGAATTCGCTGAGCGGCTGGATCCGAGAGAGCTCCCGTCTGTCAACGAACTCTTGGATCGCATCGCCACCCTGGGAGTCGCTACGGACTACAATCAGATTGGGCTTAAAACCGATCTGAGAGAGATTAACTCTCCCCAGGTCACCCACCACGTCGCAGTGGTAGAGGAGCAATGCGGCGACTCTTCTCCTGTATTGAAAACTAGTCATGTCCGGGCTCCCGAACCCTCCATGCCGGATTTCCGCGGAGGAACGGACTCCGATCAAGCACTGAACTTAAAGTCAGGCATCAGACCGGACTCGTTGGACAACGTCCAGCAATCCAAGCTTCCAAATTTGGAAACTTCACGGCCTTTAAGCCCCGAGATGGGTAGGGATCCGGATTTTATTCCACCCACCCGCCCAGACATATGCGATCTATCTCTAATACGGCAAAAGCCCGCTAAAACAGTACATCACTAGTGGGCCAGATTCCTCCTGGTTATGGACAGGATAAAGGATTGCCGAGAGGAAAACGCAATCTCAATCTTTTGCAATAATTGCACGGACAAGGGAATATTGAACGCCATCGGCCGTCGTAAAATTACACGCTTCACCGATCTGGCATCCATAGTACGAAAGTACTGTGCGATGGAGAGTTTCCGGAAAACCGAAAACCAGTTTTGGGACAATCCGGCCCCGAATACAACCCTAGTCCGCAACAAAAGGGTGCATCATACTCAGGCCCCGGATACAAAAACCAAAAAACAAAAACCCCATAGAGGGCACAGAACCGTACTGGAGGGATGGCTCAGCGGACCCTGTAAGCTTCATAGTACAGAGGGCGCCGTCCCAACACATAGCCTTCGAGCATGTTGGATATTACGGCAGGTGGCCAAAAGTGGCGAGGAGCTTCTAGCCCCGGAAAACCACTCCAACAATACCGGTACGGTATCAACAGTCTTCGAGACCTTCGCATCAAATAATATGCGAAAATGAACAATCCGCGGCCTCGCCGAAGTCTACCAAGTAGCAACAGCAAATCCATGGAGCGACACAGCCATCACCTTCAACGCCAGCGACGAACCTAAATTCCGAACAGCTCGAGGACCAGCCGCACTGGTGCTTAGTCCCATAGTGGACGACTTTCAACCTACAAAGGTCCTCATGGATGGCGGCAGCGAACTAAACCTCATCTACGAGGAAACTCTTCAAAAAATGGAAATAGGCTGGAGCCGTATTGAGCGAAGCAGCACAACCTTCAGAGGAATAATCCCTAGCCGGGAAGCGCGCTGCACCGGAAAAATCACACTCGATGTGGTGTTCGGCTCGCCGGACAATTACAGATCCGAAGAAGTCACGTTCCAAGTGGCCCCGTTCAACAGCGGATATCACGCTATATTAGGACGAGAGGCATTCACAATTTTCCAAGCCATACCCAATTACGGGTACATGAAGCTCAAAATGCCCGGGCTCGGTGGAATAATCACTCTCATTAGTAATCCGGACATAGCACTCCGCGCCGAAAACAAGACAGTCGCACTAGCCCTGGAGGCACTATCCGAAGCCCTAGCGGCAGAAGAACTCACCGCGCTGCGCTCTACGGTGAATAGGGACGATGTGATACTCGATAAAAGATCCAAGTCCACCTCCTTCAAACCAGCAGATGAAATAGTAAAATTCCAGGTCCATCCAACGGACCCAACAAAGACGGCCTCCATTGGGGCACAATTGAACCCCGAGGTAGACGCCGCACTGCGAGAATTCCTTCGGGAAAATTGGGACATTTTCGCCTGGCATCCTTCGGATATGCCCGGAATCCCACGCAGATTGGCAGAACACAGCCTAAACTTCCTAAAAGGATTCAAGCCGGTCAAACAGGCTCTTCGACGATTTTCTGAACCCAAAAGACAGGCAATGGGAGAAGAGCTAGCCAAACTATTGGAAGCCGGATTCATCAGAGATATCAAACATCCGGATTGGCTAGCAAATCTAGTAATGGTACCAAAGAAGGACAAATCCTGGCGCCTATGCGTCGATTTTAAAGACCTCAATAAGGCTTGCCCAAAGGATCCCTTCCCCCTCCCCCGCATCGACCAAATTATCGATGCTACCGCAGGGCACGATTCGTTGTGCTTCCTCGATGCATACTCGGGCTACCATCAAATCAAGATGGCGGATGCAGACCAAGCCGCAACGGCATTCATCACTCCATATGGACCATTCTGCTTCAACACGATGCCCTTCGGACTTAAAAATGTCGGCGCAACATATCAGCCCATGATTCAAACATGTCTGGCCACCCAGATCGGCAAAACAGTTGAGGCATACGTAGACGACGTAGTCGTCAAAACCAAACACGTCGAAACTCTAGTAGACGATTTGAGGCTCACATTCGACAACCTCAGAGCATATGACATCAAGCTGAATCCGGAAAAATGCGTTTTCGGCATACCAGCCGGAAAGCTGCTGGGCTTCATTGTGTCCGGTAGAGGAATTGAAGCAAACCCGGCCAAGATCCGAGCTCTGTCACAGTTGGATATTCCAAAAGACCTCAAACAGATACAAAAATTGACCGGATGCGTGGCAGCTCTAAGCCGTTTTATCTCCTTCTTGGGAGAAAAGGCACTGCCCCTTTATCGCCTCCTTAGGTGCACCGAACACTTCGAGTGGATGGATGCTGCCACTGCCGGACTCGAAGAAATAAAGGCCATATTGGCAACAAATCCGGTCCTAGCTGCGCCAAACCTAGGCGAACCTATGTTGTTATACATCGCAACAACACATCAAGTTGTAAGCGCGGTACTCGTCATTGAACGAGAGACAGAAGGGCATAGATTCCCTCTTCAAAAACCAGTGTACTACGTATCCACTGTGTTAACCCCCTGCAAGTCCCGTTACCCGCACTATCAAAAGATAGCGTACGCGGTTTTCATGGCATCCCGGAAGCTCCGACACTACTTTCAAGAGTGTTCGATAACAGTGGCCTCCGAAGTACCACTCAATGACATTATAAACAACCGCGACGCAATGGGCAGGATTGCAAAATGGTCCATTGAGCTCCTACCATTTGATATAACCTACAAACCTCGGCGAGCTATAAAGTCACAAGTTCTGGCTGACTTTGTCACTGAATGGACAGAAGCCGAACTCCCTAAAGAGTACGGCGCATACTCCAATTGGACTATGCACTTCGACGGCTCCAAAATGTTGGCTGGACTGGGGGCTGGCGTCGTCTTGACGTCCCCAACCGGGGACACAGTTCAATATGTACTTCAAATAATGTACACGGACTCCAACAACGCAGCCGAATACGAGGCCCTTCTACATGGTCTCCGGATGGCAATCTCCATGGGCATTCAACGCCTAGAGGTGCGCGGGGATTCAAACCTTGCAATATCCCAAATAAACGGAGACTTTGATGCCAAGGATCCAAAAATGGCAGCATATCGCAATGCTGTCCTAAAAATGTCAGCTCGGTTTGAAGGACTTGAATTCCATCACGTAGCCCGAGATAATAACCAAGCAGCCGACGTACTGGCACGCATCGGCGCAAAACGTGACGCTGTCCCTCCAAATATCTTCCTGGAACGGCTCTTCAAGCCGTCCGTCCTATGGGAAGGGGAGTCCAGAAATGACAAACCGGAAACAATCGCGCCAACCGGCGATTCAGCCGATGACATAACACCTTCAGCCCACGACATAATGGCAGTAATCGCCCCGTGGACAGAACCATTCCTAGCCTACTTGCTTAGGCAGGAACTTCCCGAAGACCAAAATGAGGCCCGCTGCATAGTCTGGCGATCGAAAGCCTACAAGGTCCATGAGGGAGAACTTTATAAGAAAAGTACAACCGGAGTCCTTCAAAGGTGTATCTCCGAAGAGGAAGGGCGAAACCTCCTGGCTGAAATTCATGCCAGACTAGGCGGACACCACGCAGCAGCCCGGGCCCTTGTAGGAAAGGCATTCCGTATAGGATTTTATTGGCCGACGGCCCGGGCAGATGCCCAAGACTTAGTCTAGAGATGCGTTGGTTGTCAGCTCTTTGCTAATCAGAGCCATATGCCACCCATCGCCCTCAAAACTATACCCATTACCTGGTCGTTCACGGTCTGGGGGCTTGATATGGTTGGACCCCTTAAAGGGGGAACCCACAAGCAAAGGTACCTATTGGTCATGGTGGATAAATTCACCAAATGGATAGAGGCCAAACCGGTCAAAACGGCAGAGTCCAGACCTGTGATAGACTTTATATCCGGGGTCGTACACCGTTACGGTGTCCCCCACAGCATCATCACCGACAACGGCACGAACTTCACGGCCGACGAGGTTAAGTCATGGTGCAAAAACATGGGCATTAAGCTCGATTACGCTTCAGTCTATCACCCTCAAACCAATGGTCAAGTGGAACGAGCAAACGGTCTAATAATGAGCGGCATTAAACCCAGACTAGTGCGGTCACTTACGAAATCCGACACGCACTGGGTAGAGGAGCTCGACTCCGTACTCTGGGGGCTGTGGACAACGCCCAACCGTACTAGCGGATTCACACCATTTTTTATGGTATACGGCGCAGAGGCAGTTTTGCCCTGCGACATCATTCATGAATCACCTCGAGTGCGCATGTACGAAGAACGAGAAGCCGAGCTGGATCGGCAGGACAGCTTGGACGCATTGGAGGAGGAACGCGACGTCGCCAAGGCTCGTTCCGCATTTTATCAGCAGCAGGCTCGAAGATATCAAAGCAGAGAAGTACGGGCCAAGACTTATAACGTTTGCGAACTAGTTCTACGCCTGCCGGACAAGAAAAAGGACAAGCTCAAGCCCAAATGGGAGGGCCCCTTCATTATCGACCAAGTCCTGACCGGCGGGGCATACCGTTTGCGAAATGCATCGGACAACCAACTCGAGCCGAACCCATGGAACGCAGCCCGCCTCCGAAGATTCTACGCCTAGCACCGGACTAAGAGTTCGTCCCCTTCCCCCGTCCAAATTTTTTACACTCCAGCTGTACTTCGTTTCTCTTTCTTCCTCTTAACCTTTCTTCATAAAAAGCCCTTAAAGGCCCACTTGCGCATTGTTCGCACACACTTGATGTGCCATCCGCACTCATTATACCTGGGGGCTTCCTTTCAAGAAGCTCAATTGTAAGGGCTTCACGCCTAGCACATGTGTCAAGCTTCCACATGTACCTTTTACTCACCATTATATGCATCGATATGACTTAAGTTTTGGCCAAGCTGGGTTGCCTGGCTCCTGTGCTTACCCCTACGTTCCCGATTGTTCGGCTAGGAGGTAAAGGGAGCACCTCTGCGATTGTTACTGCCGGGTCAGCCGGATGTGTACCTCAGACTGGGTGAAGCCGAAAGCTAGCGTTCTTAAGGGAATATTCGGTCGGTGACTTGAAAGATGATTTTTTACCTACCTATTTATATGCCCCCAGATGTTTTTCTGCTTTTTTCGCAGTCCAAACATGCACTTTAGGGCATGCCTCCCAGGGAAAGGAACCCTTAATGGAACTGTTCTCCCTGGAAGATGTTTCTTACTAACCATGTAATATAACATAACTAGTTGGGCACTTGTCTGATAAAGCACTAATGACCCCTACGCCTGGTCTCCATGCATACCCTGGTTGTTTCTTAACCAAAAAGGTATTCGGACACACTCCGGACTCTAGGGTCCCGAGGTCGAAGCGAAAAGGTCGGCAAAGATAAACGATCTACAATCTGGCTAGAGGGCATTTCATATGTCATTTTAAAATACATTGTCAAATTTACTGATTGTATTCCTCCTCAATCCCGTCTAACAGGCTGTCCAACTTACAGTCCCGTTGGGAAAATTTAGCAGCCAACTCTACTTGGCTGTATACTAAACTCACACGGATCTCCTTCCCATCGGGCCCCACCGCTCCAACCTCGGCCATGTGGTTGGGATCCGCCTTCTTGTACCGCGTCTTCACCATGGCCCAAGCCTCCCTGGCACCTTGGCGGCAGGCCGAAATATTCCATAAACGGAGGCGCTGCCGCACTCCCTGGAGCTTCTCCGCAAGCTCCCCAAGGCCCTGGGGTAGGAAGAAGGCTGGCCATAATGCCTGGACGACGCCGCTCATCGCCTGCCGAACTCGTTCGAGCAGTTGCAACAGCTCGGGAAGTTGATCACCCGTTGATACGGGCATCTCCTCCGCAGGGTGACCTGTGAGTATACCTATAAGACATATTCTGTCAATCGACTTCCTCGCCGAACTCTTCTTTTCAAAGGAGTTCGCTCAAGCACTTACTATAGATGCCGCGATGAAGCCGCTGATTCTCCTTAACGGAGCCGGACAGCTCGACCCGAACGCCTTTCAGCTCTTCTCCAAGCTGGGCGTGGGCATCTTGGAGCTTGTTTCTTTCCTGCTGTACTCTATTCAGCACCCTCTCGCCGGCCTTCTGCTGGCGCAGCAGTTCCTGCCTGTCCGGATCTTGTCCGGCAGCACCTGCAATATCATTGTTAGATTTGCGCGCACGTAGAACAGCGCTTATATTTAACAAACAAATATGTTACCAGGAGGGGCCTCTGTGTTTCCTCCTACGGCAGCAAGTGCGGCCTCAAGTTGGGCCTTGCATTCTTGCAGCTCCTGAGACAGCTGGGTATTCTTCTCGGTAAGAGCCTGCGTTTCAAATGATCCTTAAATCAGTTAACATAACTACTTTAAGTCTCGGGGGCTACTGGCATATATGAACATTAAATTCCCTTACCCGTATGTCCTTTACATACTACTCCGTGGCTCTGGTAAAACCATCTTGAGCGGCACGGAGGTGCGCGTCCCCCGCGCTAAAGGCGTTCAACGCCTCAGGGGAGAAGCACGCTTCACGAAATACTGTCCGGCGGCACCTGTGGTTCATGGCGCTCTCCACCTCAGACTTGGTGGCGGACAGTCTGTCGGCATCCTCCGTTGGAGGAGTATCCGGTCCATGCCTTGCGCTTGCCTCCCCCTCCAGGCTGGGCGCTGGAGCCTGGCTGGTATAGGTCGGATCGGCAACCTCTACGCCCGCAGTCCGGCGGGCGCTTTTTCTCCTACAAAGATCATGAGCACTCAGACGCTTCCTAGGAACGTTGCTCTAAATATTTAAATACGAGCTATACCTTTGCAGCGACATTTCAGTCCGTGCCGCGCTCCTTTTCCGCCTGCTGGTCCGGACTAACCTTTGTTGGTCAGCCGCCGCAGGCTCGGCTTCCCGCCTTGAAGGCGCTTCCTGTAAAACACCATCGTTCGCGAAGGTCAGAAATGGGCAAGGAAGAGATAATGGTGTCCGGACCTCGGTTACAATCACCTGGAAAGCCGGATATAATCCGGGGTAGTCCGCCGTAATGGCGACTAAAGCGTTATCGATGCTGAGCTGGTGGAACACCCCGTCGATCAGCTCCACCTTGATATCCGGATCCTCTTCGGAGGCCGGATCCTGGGATCTCTCTGGATCCTCGGGTTGCGGAGCTGGACTTACCATGTCCTCCACAATCCAGCGCAGTTCCCGCGCCGAAGATATAATGTCAGAAGCTTAAACTTTGAAAGCATGGGTTGAGCCCTTAAAAGTGTTCGCTTACCCATCCCTGAGGGTTATTCATGGAAAACCCATTCAAGGGGTTCGTTCGAAGGAAGTCCTCCTTCTCCCCCTTGTACAGGCCGGACAGGATCTGCACCAGATCCTCGGTCGAATCCGGCCCTTTGCGGCCATGGCGGGTGGCATCGTCTTCCCCGTTGAAATCCCACATGGGGTGGCCCCTGTATTGCAGTGGCTGTACCCCCCGCATGATGCATGTTGCCATGGCTCCAATCATGGTCAACCCAGAATGGGCTAGTAATTTTATTCGGCCCATCAGGTAATGGACGCTCTTGTCTTCCTCTAATTGGGGGCTCCGCGGGCGCCAGCTAAGGCGTTTCTTCAGAGGAGCAGCACTAAACTCCGGGAGGCCGACCCGGACTGGGTCCAGCAGCGGAGTGTCTTCTATGTAAAACCGTTCCGAAGGCCAGTCTTCGGACGCCTTCTTAGGGGTTCCGGATGGATATTCGGTCCCGGCAATGCGCCATACTTCAGCGCCGCCCACTTGATATATAGATCCCTCGTGAGAACGGGGTACGAGGCAGAACAACCTCTTCCACAGTGCAAAATGGGGCTCGATGCCCAGGAATAGCTCGCAAAGAGCTACGTAACCCGCGATATGCAGGACAGAGGCGGGTGTAAGGTGATGGAGCTGGAGTCCGTAGAACTCCAGGAGCCCGCGGAGGAACGGATGTATCGGAAATCCGAGTCCCCTTATCAGATAAGGGACGAAGCATACCCGCTCCCCTTTGTTGGGACTTGGGGTAGCCTCCGCTTGCTTCCCACCTTGGTAGGTGGCCAGCCCGGCTCGAACCGGGACCATGAAGGCCGGAGGGAGATACCCCCCCGCTTGGAGCTTCACTAGCTCGTTGTGTGGAACAGAGCACCTCCTCCAATCTCCTGGCAGTGGGCTGGGAGCGCGAGAAGAGGAGCCGCGTCGACGGTCCATGATGGAATGGATTTTTGGGTCAAAGGCGCTCCGATGAGTATTCGCGGAAGGAAGATGGTGTGATTTGGATCTGGATTTTTGCCTCTTTTGTAAGCGGATGACTTGCACGACTAGGGGGTGAAACGTAAAAGACACCCTGGCTTTTCGCATTCGTGCGACGCGTGGAAGAAGGCCATTATTGGGCGTAGAAGCCAAGAAGCACAACATTTATGAGGAAGCCGGACACTGTTCGGCAGGTACATGGAACTTAAAGGGAGAACCTGCCTTGCAACGCCGAAGACTATATACGCGCTGGACTTATCGTCATTGAAGCCTGGTTCGGGGGCTACTGAGGGAGTCCTGGACTAGGGGGTGTCCGGACAGCCGGACTATCATCGTCCGCCGGACTCCAAGACTACGAAGATGCAGGATTGAAGACTCCGTCCCGTGTCCGGATAGGACTTTCCTTGGCGTGGAAGGCAAGCTTGGGCGATACGGATATGTAGATCTCCTACCATTGTAACCGACTCTGTGTAACCCTAGCCCTCTCCGGTGCCTATATAAACCGGAGGGCTTTAGTTCGTAGGACACAACATGCATTACAACAATCATACCATAGGCTAGCTTCTAGGGTTTAGCCTCCTTGATCTCGTGGTAGATCCACTCTTGTACTACCCATATCATCAATATTAATCAAGCAGGACGTAGGGTTTTACCTCCATCAAGATGGCCCGAACCTGGGTAAAACATCGTGTCCCTTGTCTCTTGTTACCATCCGCCTAGACGCACAGTTCGGGACCCCCTACCCGAGATCCGCCGGTTTTGACACCGACAAGGGGTGCTGCTTCCCATTGGGAATCGATTGGCCCAGAATAAAAATTCAGACAAATGACACCTAAATAAAGTGATTTGAGATGAGGGTGCGACCTATCTGGCGGCATGGTGAAGTAGGAAGGTCCAGCTGCCAAGTCGGTGAGGCCGGCGCGATTGCGGTGGCGACCGGCGGCAGGGAAAGAGCAATGTAGCGACGGTCGACGGCTACGTGGAAGCAGCACCAGGACTCTGGACGGATCCGAAGTTGGAGCTTCTCTAGCGCCGTGAACAACGGCGGGGGTGAATCGGCTCCGGTATGGTTCACGCGACCGTCATCGAGGCAGCACCAGCAGCACGGAGTAAGAGGCACATGGCCCAGTGCACGACGGCAATTGGACAGCATCTCCGGCATTAGGGAGGAGGGCGGCTGTGAAATTGGTGCGGTGGGAGGCGCCATGGAGGTGGGGCTGAGGTTTCGCGGCTCGGGAGAAGGGAGCTTCTCGGGGAGAAGGTGATTTGGTGCCTGTCGGTGTTCTGGGAACGGGGGTCCCCAGACTTGCCTGCCTGCGGCCTGCGGCGTGGCTCGAAGGGGGCCCAGCGCGGCCCATCTTCATCAACACAAGCTCAAGACCCTCGCGAGGGGCCAAGCCTCACGGGGCGGACGACAAGGGGCTTCCTCAGGCACGGCCTCATCGGGCTGGCTCGCGAGGAGGCAGAGAGTTCAAGGCAGGGTACCTCGCGAGGTGCCCATGACGCAAGCCATGACGACCAGGGGCGCCAGTCGGGCGCCAGCCTGCGCAGTGTCCTCCTTTCCTCTTTGGTGCAAAGGGAGCAAGCGCAGGCGAGAGCATCAAGCAAAGGCGTTTGTTTCGGTGCTACAAGACCAAGACCCGCCCAACGGCAGGGAGGAAGTCATCATGGAGCCCAAGCAGGCGTCACCACCAGAGCCTTTGGCAGGCGAGGACCAACTTTAGTCAGGATAAGTGTACCAGATGTTCCCCTTCAAAATGGCCAATTGTTGGCGCCCTTCCCGCTTAATATTTGGGAAGAGGCCCAGGGCCTTTGCCTATAAATAGGACTAGCCACCCCCGGGGTAGGAGAGGCTGGACCTGATCGAGAATCCAAGAGCCAGAACCAAGTAGCACCAACCAAGAACAGACCCTCGCGAGGTTGTTCTTCCTTGTATTGTTCATCACCAGCCCAAGAGGCAATCCACCACACCACACACTGGAGTAGGGTATTACACCGCAATGGTGGCCTGAACCAGTATAAACCCTGTGTCTCTTGTGTTGTTTCTTTCGTAGTTTAGATCCTAGCGATTTGGCGAGGAGCAAGTAGGCAGAGGGTGAAATCTCCGCGCGCACCCCAGTGTTCGAACCTCAAGGGTCTGCCGGAACCTGAAATCCGACATTTGACGTGCCAGGTAGGGGTGCACCGGAATCCGCCTTCCGTCGTCTTGTTCTTCCCCGACCATCGCATCCATGTCTGATGCTCGTCGGGCTCGCGCCGAGCGCCGAGCCGCCCTCGCTTCCCGCGTCGCCCGGGCGGCTCCTGTCGGCGGGCGCCCTCGTCGTTCCCTGTCACCTGCCGTCAACGTCGCCTCCGGCCCGGCGGGGAACGGGCAGAGAGAATCGTCCAAGCATCCCTCCGTGGCCTCTTGGGAAGAGCCACGCAGCCTCTTCCTCACCCACCACGTCGCGCTGGCTCCCTCGGTCGTCGCGGCCCTCCTGGGTGGCTCGCAGGCGCCGCCCTCCAGCCACCGCGTCAAGCCATTCGTCCGCCGGGTCGGTGCCGCCTCCACGTGGCAGGGGGCTCCCCCGGGTCGGTCGAAGCCGTCGGCCGGGCTGGCCTTCAGCTCAAAGGACCACCCCTCCAACTCGGCCTGCTCGGGTGCACTCCCCATGCTCTGCACGCCTACCATCTGCCAGGTGGCTGTCATCAGGACTCTCATCAACAGCGGCGCGGGCCTCAGCGTGCTCTTAGTTGAGGCCTTCAACCTCCTCTGCATACCTCGGGAACGGCTGCAACCCAGCCGGCCCTTCTCAGGCATCAGAGGCGGGTCGTCGAGCTCCTTGGGATAGATCCGGCTCCCGGTAACCTTTGGCACCTACGACAATTTCCGCACAGAGCTGGTCGATTTCGACATCACCCCCATCGGCCTCCCCTACAATGCCATCCTCGGCTATCCAGCACTGGCCCAATTCATGGCCGCAACTCACCCTGTGTACAACCTCATGAAGATGCCCGGGAGTAACGGCGTTCTCACCGTGCCCGGGGACACCGGAGATGCGCTGCGGGTGCTCAAGCTCACCCTCAAGACGGCGGCAGCAGCACGGCCCGCCGGCGCAGACACCCCCAAGCCCAAGGGGGCTGCACCAACCAAGAATAAACAGTTGTTCACCCAAGACAAGGCAGAGACCAAGCAGATACCTGTCGACGAGGATGGGTCCACTAACGCCACTTTCACCATAGGCGCCAACCTCGAGCCTGAGCAGGAGGAAGCCCTGGTCAAGTTCCTGCGTGCAAACAAGAAGGTGTTCGCTTGGGAGCCCGATCAGTTGGCAGGGATCCCACGGGGCATAATCGATCACCACCTGAACGTGTGCCCCAACGTGCGCCCCGTGAAGCAGAAGGCGAGGCGGCAGTCCACCGAAAAGCAGGCCTTCATCATCCAGGAGACCCGCAAGCTGGAGGCCGCGGGGGTTATTCGCGAGGTCCGATATCCAGACTGGTTGGCCAACCCTGTGGTTGGGCCAAAGAAGGGAGGGAAGGAGCGCATGTGTGTCGACTTCACCAACCTCAACAAAGCATGCCCGCAAGATCCGTTCCCGCTCCCTCGCATCGATCAGATCGTCGATTCCACCGCTGAGTGTGACCTGTTATGCTTCTTGGATGCCTTCTCCGGGTATCACCAGATCAAGATGGCGGTGGAAGACGTGGAGAAGACGGCCTTCTTGACCCCGTGTGGAGTGTACTGCTATACACGCATGCTGTTCGGACTGCGCAAAGCGGGAGCAACCTTTCAGCGGCTCATGCACATCACCTTGGGCCCGCAACTCGGGAAGAATGTGGAGGCTTACGTTGACGACATCGTAGTGAAGTCTCGCGAGTCCAAGACCCTGATACAAGACCTGGCGGAAACCTTCGCAAGCCTCAACGCAGTAAGCCTGCGGCTCAACCCGGAGAAGTGTGTGTTTGGAGTCCCCTAGGGCAAGCTCTTGGGCTTCCTCGTGTCCCACCGAGGCATTGAGGCCAACCCAGAAAAGGTCAAGGCAGTCGAGTACATGAGCCCACCAAAGACCCTCAGGGAAATGCAGAAGCTCACGGGGCGCGTGACTGCACTGGGGCGCTTCATCTCCAGGTTAGGAGAGTGAGCGCTGCCTTTCTTCCAGCTGATGAAGAAAAAGGGGCCCTTTGAGTGGACTGAAGAGGCCGACAGGGCATTCCAAGATCTCAAGAGATACCTAACCAGTCCTCCAGTGATGGTGGCCCCACGCCCTCGGGAGCCCTTGGTACTCTACCTCGCCGCCACTCCTTACTCCACCGGCGCGGCTCTGGTGGCAGTTAGGGAGGAGCGTCGGACCAAGGCCACGGCGGCCACCCATGTCAAGGCAAAGCGGGACCAGGAAGGTCTCGCAGCGATCGCTACCATGGCTGAGGAGGGTCAGCCGCTGCAGGGGAGCGCGCCGGGAACGGAGGAGGCCCCTCCCCCAGACAACCAGCTTCCGGAGGCCCCATCGCCTCAGCAGGCGCCACGACCTCCGGAGGACGCCGCCAGCGCCGACGCTCCAAGCCTCGTTGAGCACCCGGTGTACTTCGTCAGCACGGTGTTACGGGATGCGAGGGCACGGTACCCCATGCCACAGAAGCTCCTCCTCGCGCTACTAGTAGCCTCGCGCAAGCTGCGACACTACTTCCAGGGCCACCCGATCAAGGTCGTCTCAGCATACCCCTTGGAAAGGGTGCTCAGGAGCCCTAACTCGGCCAGAAAGGACGCCGAGTGGAACATTGAACTGCAAGCGCTTCAGCTCGAATTCAGCACGACCAGGGTCATCAAGGGAGCCGCGCTAGTAGATTTCGTGGTCGAATGGACGGAGGCACCGGACCTCAAGACCGGCGAGGATCGATCCCTCTCCCTGGGAAGCGAGGCGCCAGAAGGCTGGGTCATGTACTTCGATGGAGCTTTCTCCAGGCATGGCGCAGGGGCCGGGGCGGTGCTCATATCTCCCACTCAGGACAAGCTTTACTACGCCGTGCAGCTCTGTTTCCAGTGGGGTGAAAAGGTCTCCAACAATATAGCGGAGTACGAAGGACTGATAACGGGCTTGAAGGCCGCTGCCGCCCTAGGGGTGAAGCGCCTTACTATCAAGGGCGATTCGCAGCTCCTCGTCAATTTCTCCAACAAGGTATACGAGCCGAGAGATGAGCACATGGAAGCATACCTTGCGGAAGTCCGCAGGATGGAGAAACAGTTCTGGGGGTTGGAGCTACAGCATGTACCCCGCGGAACTAATCAAGAGGCCGACGACATCGCCAAACGAGCCTCCAGGCGGTTGCCCCAGGAGCCGGGCGTCTTCGAGGAGCGGCTCTTCAAGCCCTCGGCCCTGCCATCGTTATCAAACACGGCGCAGCCTCGGGTGGAGCTTCCCCAGCCACCTGCCTCGGGAGCCCCAGCCTGCGGCCCGGCCTTAGGGGCACGCCTGCTCCTGACGATGGAGCCTCGGGAGGGGAGCTGGATCACGGAGCTCCGGAGCTACTTAACACAAGGGACCCTGCCGGAGAAGGAGGAGGAAGTAGAGCGTGTGGCGCGGCAAGCTACAGCGTACTGCATCAGGGATGGAGAGCTCTACCGGAAACGACCAAACGATGTGTCCTTGCGCTGCATCACCAGAGAGCAAGGGAAGGAGCTGCTGGCAGATATACACGATGGAGATTGTGGGCATCATTCGTCGTCACGGACCCTCGTCGGCAAGGCATTCCATAGCGGTTTCTATTGGCCTACTGCGCTCAAAGATGTTGTCGAGCTAGTGAAGGCTTGCGAGGCTTGCCAATTCCATGCCAAGCAGATTCATCAGCCGGCCGGAGGTCTGCAAACCATACCCCTCACATGGCCGTTCGCAGTCTGGGGGCTGGATATCCTGGGCCCGTTTCGTCGGGCGCCAGGGGGCTACCGCTACCTCTACGTCGCTGTGGACAAGTTCACCAAGTGGGCTGAAGTCGAGGCCGTCCGCACCATCCCTGCTGGTTCTGCGGTCAAGTTCATCAAAGGCATCGTGAGTCGGTTCGGGGTACCGAACCGCATCATCACCGACAATGGTTCGCAGTTCACCAGTAACCTCTTCAAAACATATTGCGCTAACCTTGGAACGCAGATATGCTACGTTTCAGTGGCGCACCCCCGAAGCAACAACCAGGCTGAGCGGGCCAACGCAGAAGTCCTGAGGGGCCTCAAGACCAGAACATTCAAGAAGAAGCTGGAGGCCTGCGGCAGAGGTTGGTACGATGAGCATCAGTCCGTGTTGTGGTCCATCCGCACAACCGCGACCAAGCCGACTGGGGAGACCCCCTTCTTCCTGGTCTATGGAGCCGAAGCAGTCCTCCCTCACGAGGTCAGGCGTCATTCCGCACGGGTCCTGGCGTTTGATGAGACGCAGCAGGACGCCATGCGGGGGATGGACCTCATGCTGGGGGAGGAGCTTCGTCGAGAAGCCGTGCTGCAAGCGGCAAGGTACCAACAAGCACTGCGGCGGTACCACTGCCGCAACATCCGCCCCAGAACTCTTGAGGTAGGGGACCTCGTGCTCTGGCGGGTTCTCTCCAGGGAGGGACTGCATAAGCTCTCTCCCATGTGGGAGGGCCCGTTCAAGGTTGTTCATGTTTCCAGGCCCGACTCCGCGTGCTTGGAGACTCAGGAGGGGGTACCTGTCCAGAACGCGTGGAACATCCAGCACCTCAGGAGGTTTTACCCCTAAAAAGGCCCAGAGCCTGTGAAGAAGGCGAATGCCTGTGAAGCTCATCTTTTTGGAAAAGGCCCAGAGCCTGTGAAGAAGGCGAATGCCTGTGAAGCTCATCTTTTTGGGAAAGGCCCAGAGCCTGTGAAGAAGGCAAATTCCTGTGAAGCTCATCTTTTTGGGAAAGGCCCAGAGCCTGTGAAGAAGGCGAATGCCTGTGAAGCTCATCTTTTTGGAAAAGGCCCAGAGCCTGTGAAGAAGGCGAACGCCTGTGAAGCTGATGCATTTTGGAAAAGGCCCAGAGCCTGTGAAGAGGGCCAATGCCCGTGAAGCTTGTCTCCCTCAAGAAAGGCCCGGAGCCTGTGAAGAAGGCCAATGCCTGTGAAGCTCGCCGCCCGTGACATTCTTACGTAATAATGAGTTGGGGCTGTACACGCCCCGGAGTCTCAGGAGCGCCGGCCTCAGGCCCTGGGGCTCCCTCCCACGCCCAGTGGCAGCACTTAGCTCCGCGCTGGTGAGAAGACGTCGAAGACTAGATTAGGTGCCGGACGCGGCTTTTTCATTTGCTTTCTGCAGTTGGCTTGTTCGCACTTATTTGAAGTTTTATTGAAGCTGTTGCCTTCGAGTTGTGGCTCTTCGACTTTTTGCTCTCCTGCCTCGATTTCTTTCATGCGAGGCCTCACGAGGGAGCAGCCAGGACTCCCTCGCGAGTCTCTCTCTCCGCCCTTATCGTTCAAGGTTTCCTCAACCCAGGCTTGCTACAGGAGCACCCCTCCAGTCCGCGCCGCACGGGCATCGCGACACGAATACAGGGCTTGGGTCGGTTGCCCCCACGGCTGAGGTAGGGGATTACCTATGCGCGAACATGCGGCCGGAGAGAACAATACTAAAATAACGGGAACAGTACGATGATTAACATCGGTACCCCAAACACGCCCCGACAGGGCCCTACACTACTGTCTTTCTGCGCAGGAAAAAGGAAAAGAAAGGGCAAATCTCACGAAGCTCGCCCGGCACCGGCCCTCAGGGAAGACTTGACCCACCTCCGGAGCTCAGGCGGACTCCCTCTCGCGCTTCACCGAGACACGGCGGCGGGCAGATCCGCCACCACCCTCCAGGCAGGCACGCCGGCATGAAGGTTGACCGCGACCGCTGCTGGAAGAGTCACTGCTCGAAGAAGAACTGGTGAAGCTTGAGGAACCCTGGGCGCCGCCAACCACGCACGCGTTGTCCTCTCCGTCCTCGCCGGGGCTGGGCCCCCGGCCGCGGTCGTTGTCTTCAGGGCAGCACCCAGCGCAGCGACCATCTTCCCCAAGCACCCTCATGTAGAGGATGGCATCGCCGTCGAACTTGAAGTGTAGAGTGCACCGGCGGCGCAGGCCACGCGCACGGGCAAACGTCTGCCAGCCGCGGGTCAAGGCTAGGCTCCCGGCTGCGGAGACCTCCAGCGAAGCCCACGAGGCCCGGCTACAGCAGCCGTCTGCCTGGAGCCAGAGGCCGCCTAGGGCGCCAGCTGGGAGCTCACCTATGAGGAAGCAAGGGAGCTGAAGCCGGGAGCTAGTTGGCTCCGCCGCCCACACAATGAACTCCGGCAGCACCTCCGTGGTATGGAAGCACGGCCTGGGGGGGCCGCACAGCCAGAGCATGCCCCCCGGCCATGGCCAGCCGCCCATCACCGCGCAGAGAGCCACCTCCGCGACCGCAGGGGGGCGCCGTGGAGGCCGCCGGGTGCTTGCGAGGGCGGCCTCAACCGCGCATGGACGGGGGAGAGGCTGACTCGACCTGGCGAGCCTTTCCTTTCTCTGCGGCCGAGAACTTCCTTGGCGGAGCCATGAAGAAGAAGGAGAAGGAGAAGGAGTAGACTGGAAGGCGCTCGCCGTTCCGTACTTGTAGCTGGCAAAGGCCAACCATCGACCTCCACGATCGCAGGTAATCATAACCAGCTTGCATGCAGGGACTTGTCAAATCCGTGCGGACACTGAGATGTCGTGGGGAAGTGGAGGCGCCCATGTCCAATCAACCGCCATGCGGTGCCCAAGGCCGCAGGCTGTTAGGGCCCGCGACGCTTCGCACTTGCCCTTTCGCCTCTCTGCTCGGCCAAGTCCGGGCGCGCCGTGGGCCCGGGGGCTACTGTCGGCGTTCTGGGAACGGGGGTCCCCAGACTTGCCTGCCTGCGGCCTGCGGCGTGGCTCGAAGGGGGCCCAGCACGGCCCATCTTCATCAACACAAGCTCAAGACCCTCGCGAGGGGCCAAGCCTCGCGGGGAGGATGACAAGGGGCTTCCTCAGGCACGGCCTCATCAGGCTGGCTCGTGAGGAGGCGGAGAGTTCAAGGCGGGGTACCTCGCGAGGTGCCCATGACGCAAGCCATGACGACCAGGGGCGCCAGTCGGGCGCCAGCCTGTGTAGTGTCCTCCTTTCCTCTTTGATGCAAAGGGAGCAAGCGCAGGCGAGAGCATCAAGCAAAGGCGTCCGTTTTGGTGCTACAAGACCAACACCCGCCCAACGGCAGGGAGGAAGTCATCTTGGAGCCCAAGCAGGAGTCACCACCAGAGCCTTTGGCAGGCGAGGACCAACTTTAGTCAGGATAAGTGTACCAGATGTTCCCCTTCAAAATGGCCAATTGTTGGCGCCCTTCCCGCTTAATATTTGAGAAGAGGCCCAGGGCCTTTGCCTATAAATAGGACTAGCCACCCCCGGGGTAGGAGAGGCTGGACCTGATCGAGAATCCAAGAGCCAGAACCAAGTAGCACCAACCAAGAACAGACCCTCGCGAGGCTATTCTTCCTTGTATTGTTCATCATCAGCCCAAGAGGCAATCCACCACACCACACACTGGAGTAGGGTATTACACCTCAATGGTGGCCTGAACCAGTATAAACCCTGTGTCTCTTGTGTTGTTTCTTTCGTAGTTTAGATCCTAGCAATTTGGCGACGAGCAAGTAGGCAGAGGGTGAAATCTCCACGCGCACCCCAGTGTTCGAACCTCAAGGGTCTGCCGGAACCCGAAATCCGACAGCGCCCACGAGGTATGAATGGGGGCGGGCAGGGGGGAATTGGGAGGGGAGTGGAACCATGTCTTACGGATGCATTTGCCTGAAATGTGAGGGGGAGTTACAGTTCTACCCTTGCCTATAGGCTTCTCGGCTTAGGTCTGTGTACTGAGCGTCGGGGATAGTAGAGTAACTTTGCTTCTCCCCAAATAGTGGGCGGGAGCAATTTCGAGCGAGGAGGGCGTGTTTTGAACTATAGTGGGCGCGAGCGATTTCGGGCGAGAAGAGCGTGTTTTGAAATAGTGGGCGCGAGCTATTTCGGGAGAGGAGAGCGTGTTTTGCCGTCCATGGTTTATGAATTATCCGGCACATGTCATTTCGACCGAGGAGAAGGTGCGCTTGGATGAAGTTACGAACCTACCCTCGATGTACAACGGGCCAATTGATGCGTGTCCCACATAGGACGGTAATTTCGCGTCTCCCATTTATTTGCTCGGGCAAATTCCACCGAGCAGAGAGGATTTTTAACGGTTCGTTCAAATTTTGGAAGAACGAGCATCCACGTCTACCTTACCAAGTCAATTCGAATGAAATTTTGAAATATTAGCTTGCCACTTCTTTTTTAGATGGAGAGATGATGCTTGGGAGTAATGTGTTTTTACATGCTCGTTGCTAGCGATTTACTACATGACAAATAGTTGACCCACTCAAAAACGCGAATCAAACCCAAAATGAAATATCTCGATTCAATGAACTAGCTCGTTCAATAGGTCAAAATAGTGAACTAAATCCAAAATTGAACACCTCAATCGAGTAACATGTTGTACAGTATTATAGTACTCCATGAACATGTTGAAAGTCAAATGAATGAACTTGTTTGATATACACGTATATCCATTCATGTGTGGATTGCAGATAACATGTTCTCCAATTTAAATATTTGAATGCAAGTTTATATCGAAACATGGTTTATATCAGTCTTTGATGCATAAAACGCGACCTCCCCCTCTCCCGGACTCCTGCTCTCTCTCTCTCTCTCTCTCTCTCTCTCTCTCTCTCTCTCTCTCGCCGACAATCTTCAATTATGTCGCACGCATCCGACACAAAAACCTTGTTGGTCCCTCTCCCTTCCTCTCCATCTCTCTCTCTCTCTCTCTCTCTCTCTCTTTGTGTGTGTGTGGGGCGGGGGGGGGGGGTGGTCTTTCTAGTTCGCATTCATATATACACCATCTATAGGTCTCTCTCGCACACTATGTATGATACTCTAGCTAGTCCAAGCTAGATATCTTGGGTGCACTCATCGTACGCACACAAATCCCCTGGCTCTTTGCCCGTAACTCTCTCATGCACCACTATGTCGTCTCGGAGCTCTTCCCCCCCCCCCCTCTCTCAAACTCTCCATCCACCTGGGTCACACATACACATGCATATCTCACTCGCACTCAATAGGCCCATCTAAAACTCTATCTCTCTCCCTCGTTCTCTCTCCATCTCACATGCACACACACACACGATCTCATGCCCAACTAGCCAAGTATGATGGTCTCTCACTCAATTGTAGGCACACGCAGTCCCCCCGTATGTATATGACTAGCTAATCTTAGTCTCCATCACAAACATGTGCATGGTCTATCTCGATTTCTCTCGGGGCATCTTTCTATCACGCACGCACTCCCTCGATCTCCCACCCATATAGTCCCCTCACGATCTCGAGGGGATCTCTCTATCACAAACACACCCTCTCTCCCTCCCCATGCGTCCATACCATCCATGTGTCCCTCTCGACCTTTTTTCTTTGTTGGCCAGACCTCGATAGGACATGTGCTACAGGGGTGTCTCTCTCCGTTGCAAACAATCACACACTAGCTATATTCGTGTATCTCCTCGCCTCGCTTTTCCATCTCGGAGATGCATGCGTGATATGTTCACATAAGAAATTAAAAAACACATTCTCTCTCTAATTTATTGTTTGTTGTCACTTTCTTTTTCACACACATACTATTTTGCACACTTACTCATTCTCCTTCACACGCACTTGATCTATCTCGACTGAGGCACTCTCCTCCGTCCATAGCATATAGATTTATTGAAAAGTCAACCATCACAAAGTTTGACCATGTACGTGGAGAAAAAGAATTACATCTAGTACGGCAAACATATACCATTAGATTCACCATGAGATGTAGTTTTGTATGATGTATTTTTGGTATTGTAGATATAAATAACATTTGCGTAAACCTGATCAAAGTTTCCAAAGTTTGACTTCTAAAAAATTTACATGCACTGCATTATCGAGCGGATGGAATATCTCTTTCCCCCTCTCAGCTATCCGACGCACCACTCAGCCTTATCGGGGCTCCTCAATCTCTCTCAAACTTTATAGGTCAGTTTGGTTCGTGACCTGACCCTCATGCCTTGATGGCCGGTACTGCCTGGTGTGGACGTGAGATGTAAAATATTTCTACCTGGCCAGGCTTGTGTGGTGCTGAAGCATTTGGTTCATGCCTGGGCCAGGCAAAGCATCAACGTCCCATCAATCAATCCATGCATCAATTATTTAATGCTAATATCCATCCATGTTGCTGTTAGCCTCGTGGCCGCACGACCAGGCACGACCAGGCGTTCGAAATCGGTCGCTTGGGCCAGGCTACTTGCAGTGTCTGGAGTTCAGCCAGGCTAATTAAAGTGCAAGGGAACCCAGCCCAGGTGGGCTTTCTTTTTCACAGGGTAGCAACCAAACAAGCGTGCATGAAATCCAGCCACAACCCCAGGCCACGCAAAAGATGCTCAGGACGCAAGCCAAACTGGCCTTATATCTCCCTAGTTCACACATACACATGTCTCGCTCGCGCTATACATATAGACCCATCCAACACTCTCCACCCTTGTTCTCTCTCCATGTGACAGGCACCCCCCTAAGTACCATAATCCCTCACTCCATCATAGGCTCTGTTTGGATCCATGGGTTAGAGTTAGTTTGGGTTAGTTTGGAGTCAACTAACCCAAAAAGATCCAAACAGGAGGGTTAGTTTGGGTTAGATGCATCTAACCCATCCAAAAAACTAACCCATAAAAGAGGTGCTTATTTGGGTTAGTTCTTCTCGGGACCACTAATAAACACTTTTTTCTCTCGCTCTCCCCGCAGCAGATCCCTCCCCACTTCCTCGAAGCTTCTTGTCCTCTCCCTCCCTCCCTCCCTCCCTCTCGCACCGCCCGTGAAGGTGCCTCGCCGTATCCGCGCTCCATCTAACCCTTCCATCCAAACACCTCTTTACTTAGAGTTAGTTCAGGGTTAGTTCAGGGTTAGAATCTAACTCTAACATCTAACTGAGTTAGAGTATCCAAACAGGGCCATAGGCGCAAGCACTCCCCCCCCCCCTCCTAAGTATGATTATCTCTTACTAGCCATCAGGAACACACGTATTGTCTCCTTCCATCCATACGTCTATCTCGATATCTCTTAGGGCATCTTCTATCACGCACACACCTTGTCACTCGATCTCCCACCCATGTAGTCCCATCACGATCTCCAAGGGATCTCTCTATGACAAACATACACTCTCTCCTCCCCATGTTTGCATTTTCTCCGTACGTCTATGACAAACATACACTCTCTCGACCTCTCTCCCTTGTTTGTCAGACCCCTCTTGGCCACGTGCTAGGGGTCTTCCTCTCTCGGTTCCAAACAACCACACACTATCTCCTCACCTTGCCTCTGTTGTCGAAGATGCATGTGTGATATGTTTGCATAAGACATGCACGCTTTTTCTCTACTTTTATCGTGTGTTGTGCATGTCTCTTTCACACATGCACACACACTTTTTTCACACACTCTCTCTCTCCCTCTCTCTCTCTCTCTCGTTAGGGACTCTGTCACGTCCATAAGCATATGGATGTTTTGAAAATTCAAACCTCAGAAAAGTTTGACCAGGTATATCTGGAGAAAAACATTTACATCTGGAACGACCATTAGACTCATCACAACATGTACTTACTTCATACTATCATTTATCTTTGGTATTGTAGATATAAGTAATTTCTTTATAAATTTGGTCAAAGTTTCAAAAGTTTGACTTAAAAAAATGTTGGAACTACATTATCGAACGGAGGGAGAAGCTCTTTCTCTCTCTCTCTGCTATCTCTCACGGACCTCCCCTCTCACTCGAACTCTCTATACCGACGGATTATACGCTCACTGTGTCAGCGTATAGCTCCGTATATTGTTTAGTTAACCGGTCAACCAATCCACATGCTGCGTTGTCAGCTCGTGTTTTGTATCTTGGTGTGCTGGCCCATGTGGCAGTGGGTGAAAATAAGTAAACTAGAGGCCCATCTGACATGCGGTGAAGTAAACAAAGTTGAAACCACTCGGGGTAGCACCCCGCACGCTAGTAAATTGAGGGTGCATTGAGGACAAACTTCTTGCGCGCGAAGGACGCACTCGTGCACAATTCACCACTGCACTGCGGCATGCACAGAAGGACGCACTCGCGCACACCCAGCACACAACACACACCAGCACACGTGTACACCGGCGTCGCCACCGGTTGAGATGGACGGTGAGGCAGCCAACAAGAAGAGGCGGCTCGAGCCAAAACCGCATCCGGCGATCCTGGACTTCATCGGCAACCTCCCCGACGACATGCTGCTCGTCATCATCGGCCTCCTCCCCACCAAATCTGCCATGCGGGCCGCCCTGCTCTCCCGGCGGTGGCGCCCCCTCTGGTGCTGCATCCCCCTCAACCTCACCGTCGACAGCTGCCTCTGCGATGGGGATTGCAAACACATGGCTGCAGTCTCCAAGAACCTTTCATCACACCCTGGGCCAGCCAGACGCCTTGACATCCGCATGTTCAGTACCAACTGCAAGGTCCAACCCAAGTTCGACGAGTGGTTCTTATCCCCCGCCCTAGATCAGCTCGAGGAGCTCAGCTTTGAAGCTAGACGATGTCGCTCTCTGCCGCTGTCCGCGCTCCGCCTCACGGCAACGCTGCACCGCGCCAGCTTCAGCTCCTGCTATCTTCCCCAGATTAATGTCGCGCCTGCCCTTCTTCTCCCTCAACTCAATCAGCCCGACCTCTTTGACGTTGTCATCTTGAAGAAGGCTATGGAGCACCTGCTCCGCAGCTATACTGTGCTCGAGTACCTTCGTCTTGAGCAGATCCACGGGTTCATTAGCCTCCACATCGCCTCAACGAATCTCCGATGGATTTATGTGTCTTGCTGCCCCGCAACAAGACATCAATTGGGAAGAGATCACTCCAGATATTCCACGTTATGGTCATTGAGAATGTGCCTTTCCTTGAGAGATTGCTTGTATCGGATCTAGAAGGTCCAACAAAAATCAGGGTCATTGATGCCCCGAAATTGACAATGTTGGTGTACTCGTCTGCCAAATTCTCTGAACTCTTTATTGGATCCGCAATCGTTTAGGTACATCACTCATCTTCTTCTCTATCTTCTTGAAATTCACATTTTAAAATTTCTTCTTGATGTATTTACGACCGTCTTCCAGAAATAGATTCCCGCAAGCTTGACCCAGTCCATGCGCACAGTGAAGATCTTAGCACTAAAATCTATCGGCCCCAATCTGGATCAAGTTGTTGGATTCCTTACATGCTTTCCGTGCACGGAGAAGCTACTCATCAAGGTGAAACTTCTTTCCTATAAGTAAACCGTAATCACAACGTAGCTCAATTTTTTCGTAATTTTCCCAAATTACGATGACAAGGGTAGTGTTCAAAACTGCACCTACGCACTGCACCGAAAGAAATGTTTTTAGTATTTTTTTCTCACATGATCACCTGCATCATTTTTATGTTGTACTACTATAGTAGCCTAGGCTAGTCATAGTGGAAAGTAACTTAGACTACTCCAGTAACTCTATCGTTACCCTAAGAGCAAGTACTACCTCCGTCCTGGTTTACTCTTCCAATTTTGTAGTATCAAAATTTGACCATAGATTTAACTGACAAAATGTTAATGCATGTCACTAAGAACTATATCATTGGATTCGTATTTGAACATAATTTCAAATGGTGTAATTTTTAGTGACATGCATTGGCATTTTCTTAGGTAAATCTATGATCAAAATTTTATACTAAATATGAGGTAGTATTCCCTCCGTCCCAAAATTCTTGTCTTACATTTGTTTAGATACGGATGTATCTAACACTAAAATGTAACTAGATACATCCGTATTTAGACAAATTTAAGACAAGAATTTTGGGACGGAGGGAGTACAAAAGTGGGCTATGTAGGCCAAAACATGTGCCAAATTCACTTGTGATGCATTTGGCATCGATGCCCCTCCATTGCTCACCTGGTGCCCCAATCTGGATCACCTACTTTGCTCCGGTGCCAAATTAACTCACGCAATGAAAAAACACTGCGTGGGAGAGAGAAAGGACTGAATCAATAAAAAACACTTGTTTGGGAGAGTGAGAGGCTGGTGTAGTTGGTTTGATTGATTTGTTTATACATGTGGGTCTGTGTGCACAACGGTACCAACTCTCTCACATCGCGAGAGCGGTACCAAAATATTTTGATTTGACATCGATGCGTATTATGTGGCATACTTTTGTGAAATATGGCATCGGCCACATAGTGGAAGGCAACAAATGCCCAAGCTCTTCACGTGCTCCTAGTTAAATGAGAGGAAACAGAGAGAGAGAGAGAGAGAGAGAGTGAAAAATATCACTAGCCAGCCAACCCTATCGTATGAGCGAATGATATTGGTACCTCTTGATGACACGGCAATCTTATGCAGCCAGTTGCTCTAATATGTTCTCTTCTTTTGCAGATAAAAAAAGACCCAAAAGTGAAAAATGTGCTGCACTATAACAATCTCATCGAATGCCTTGATCTCCATCTTATAGAAATTGATTTGATCGACTACCGAGGCAGCACATCTGAGATTAAATTGGCCAGGTTCTTTGTTCTGGAGGCAAGTGTGCTCAAGGTAATGAGGTTTGGTGTTCTCTGGCGCAACAATGAATGGCGTGTTGATCACCGCAAGCGTCTAAGCCTAAATGACAAAGTCTCCGCAGAAGCTGAATTTGTTTTTGAAACATCAAGTGGCCAGAGACTCGAAAACTTATTTTCCCATTAGTGACTTGTCAGGGAGGTGGATTTTAGTTTGTACGATAATGCTGCATCCACCTAAAGTAACGAAAGTTCTTACGTAAATTTCCTAGTAATTCCCTCTTCCTAGGTGCAGCATTACTCCTAACATTTGTAATATCAGTTTGAAACTTGTAATATTGCCGTGTCCTATTCCTACGTTTTCAAAATCCTGCGAATCAAACAGGTCCTGAGTTGGTGATGATGTTGTGCCTCCCATCTTTCACCAATAGCCGTCGGATCTAGATCTGACGCATACAAACCAAGCTTCTCCACTTTTGCAAAAAGATGCCCGCACTTGTTCCCTATTTACAAACAACTCCTTGTCTCTCACAATCAGCCTTATCTCCTCCCCACCACATCTAGAAGGCCGTGGAAAAATCTGGCGCGATGGCCGCTGCCCGAGCCGTCCACCCTCAATCTTGGTGTTCCGTGCAATGCACGGGGATCTATGCACGGGAAATTATGTCGAACAGGGCTAGTTGTAAGCAGGCTAGCTCTACAGCCATGATGATAGTGACTGAAGAGAGTGAGGCTGACTATGGTATGCCGAACATGGCGCCTATACTCAGGTGTAATCTCCGGCGCAGGGTGTTGTCACTTCACTGTGAGGAGCAGCACGTAATAATTTGACCAACGGGTAGTACAGTGCTAGTACTCCTACTACTACATTGGTAGTACTACTACTAGTACTAGTAGCACCACCGTCTGGATTTAGGAGTACTACCACGTCCATCTGGATTTTATTATTTGACTAGCAATATCTAGTAACGCATGTCACAAAAAATGTACTACTCCCTCTGTAAATAAATACATGGTGTTTTATTCCTATCGGCAAGAGAACTTAATGTTTTTTTTACTAACTAGAGTACTAATAGGATTACATGCAATGAACTAAACACTGCATGTCATGTTTGGTAGTCTCAAGTCATTGAAAGCATGCACGGCCCACATCTCTCATTGGTTGATATGTCATGAAATAAGAAACAAGGAGGGAGTTAATGCACCGTGCCTAAGTGTTTTGGGATTATTTGGTTTTCGTAATGTGACTTACACAACATTTTTGTTTACATGCATTAACATTTTATTAGTTAAATCAAAGGTCAAAACTTGGCACAAAATGCAAAGGGGACCAATAAACTAGTAAACATCAAACTTCTCTCGTTTGGCCCCAACTAGAGGTCCGATGAGATGACTATACTGCACCGGCACGGAGGGGGACGCAGCTTCATTGACTTACGACAACTGCCTTTGGGTGAATGACACGTGGGCCTAGGGGGTGGCTGGCCCACCTATCATATAGCCAAAGGCAGTGCAGTAGAGGGCTGAGGAGTAGTACGAAATCCTACGCACCTACGCACGCTAACCAAGGGCAAGAGTGATCACTCGAATCGCAAGATCAGTTGAGTAGAAGCTAAGCTAGACCCATGGAGGCGATGAGCGCAAGCATCAGCCGGCTGTGCCAGATGGTCCACAACACCGGCCTGCGGCCCGGCAACGAGGAACGTGTCCAGGTAGTATTGCTTGAGGCCGTCAGGGTGAGGGGCCGCTTGGACGACAACTTCGTCTCCTTGTTCGATGAGGTCCTCGTCAGTTTCCTCGACAAGTTCATCATCGTCAAGAAGCTCGTGGATGACTTTGACGTAAGCCTCCAGCCGACGCCCCCAGGCTCTGCAATGCCTGCCACCCTCAACGGCCACTATGGTGACAACCTCTTCGACGCACTGGTGGCCCTGCTATTGCCCGCCGTCATGCTCGCCGCGCAGCGCCTGGCGCAGCAAGACACCATCGACATAATCACCCACGTCTACGCGCAAATCATCCACAAGGACTACTACATGCAAGAGGAGGACGATAGGACGCTGGCCTTCTTGGACTGCAGGGCAACCTTGGATGGCACTGTTCAGAAGCGCGTTGAGCTCGCCCCAACGCTGCTGCTCCTCACACGTCGGTTGGTGACCCGGCGCACTAGAGCGTGAGGATGTCGTTGATGGATCCATATGTATTTTTATCTTTCCGTCACATCCATGTAGTAGTATATGATACTACATTAATTATCTTACCTTTCGCATCAACTTCATAATTTTCGTACGTACTCCATGCATGAACGGCACCAGAACCAAACTTCTCATTACTCTAGGCAAAATCGTTATTTTCTATCTACCGATCGCGCCATGGAGCAGAACCAAATTTTACAAGTTACGAGTTCAAAAGGAAAAGCCTGCCGTGTTCACGTCGCACCCGCACACGGTTGGTCCGGCACGCCGCTCAAGCAGGAATGCGTGCGGTGTTGCATTTTCACTTACAAGTGGGACCGCAGCTGAGCAAACCGACTATCGGCGAACCCCCACCCCGCCCACCGCGCGATGGCTAAGAAAACATGAGGGAGAAGAGATGGTTGTAGCATGGACTCCAAGAAAATTGGTGTCGGATGGGACTCGTGTGGGTGGCGTGTGCCGTACTGCTAGACGTAAATGCTAGTTATGGCCCATGCCACCCCACTATATCGAGCCTATATCGAGGTACGTAGAACAAATTTCCTGCAGTCCATGCTCAGCCCTCCTCTATCTCTCTTCTCAGCCAGCCAGCGGACGCGCGGAGCCCATCGTCTGTTTGCTCACATGCGGTCCCACATGTTAGTGAAAACGCAAGCGGACCCACTGAACCTGCACATCTTTCACCTCGACGTGCTGGTGATGAAAAACAAATCCAAGAAAGAGCTTCGGTGGCCGCTTTTGGAGTTACTCAAGAGTAGTAAGATTATATTTACAGTTTAACCCAAGATGCACATCTCGTGGCTTCAACTACCACTCTATTTTCTTTCATGACACGACCTGGATGCTGGATGTCCCACGTGTCAGCAAAAGGAGGAAGAACCCGACCAAATCTTTGGTTGTGCTCTCGGATTAGACTAGTTGTGCTAACTTAAAAAAAATATTGTGTACTCCCTCCGTTCCAAAATACTTGACTTCCATTTGTCCAAAAATGGATGTACCTATATACTAAAACATGTCTAGATACATATATATTTTGACAAATAGAAGGCATGTATTGTGCAACGGAGGGAGTGGAATGGATGCAAGTTTTTGTATTGGGAAGAAGAGTACATCCATATATTGATAGAGCGCAATTTAGTACATGTTCTATCACTTTTAGCTAGCACAGAGGCTATAGATGAGATTAGTGCACTTGTTGATACTCCTACTTGGTATGCGTGTTGCTGCTTAGACACAGAGAAAAATGGACCGGAGGGAGTACTAGAATAGAGGCTAGACATGAGACTAGATGCGAGGAAGCAACGTCTACTTGTTTACACTCGAAGAAGAAAGAAGCACGCAAGATCAAGCCTCCGCAGATCAACAATGAATGCATCTAGAAGGCACTAATCCAACTTACAGGAGTAGTAAAATGTATTCTTGTGGTTCTTGTTTTCTTTGGTCTTGCTTTTCTAGTCAAAATTATCGTTGAGTTCGTGCAAAACGGAGGTCCGTTTGGGGTCGTGCGTTGCAGTTGGCCTTACAAGTGGGACCGCAGTTAAGGAAACCGACTATCGGCAAACCCCCACCTTGCCCGCCGTGCGATGGCTGAGTTAGAGAAACGATGAGGTTGAAGAGATTGCTCTAGCACGGACTCCAAGAAATATGGTGTCAGATGGAAGTCGTGCTGGTGGCGTGTGTTGTACTCCTGGACGTGAATGCTTGTTCTGGCCCATGCCACCCTACTACTCCTACTACTTACTATATGGTACTACTAGTATCGAGGATTCGAGGTGCTGGTTATGTAGTACAATATGGCTACAGTAAAAACACCCGCACGACGCGCGAAGCATGTGAAGCTAGTACAAATAGTGTACTACTATTGTTGATTGGCCTCATCCGATAACATGTTGCAATGCACATACAATTATGTATTCAGAAAATATTTTTTTGCCTCGTCGCACCACTCACTCACAGAAGCAACTCGAAAGCCATTCATGAATTTAGTAAGTTTATCACAGGCATATCATTTTATTACATACAACAGGTCATCAACCCACATCGACAACGAGGATACATTATAAATACTAAAGTTTTCACCACACAACAAATAACAAGCAATGAAATGAACTTCAACTCAACCATTCCTCGACGTTGGAAACGCTTGCTTTGAACCACAAGTGATTCTCTGGGACGGGCCATCCATTGTTGATATGGAGACCAACGCAGGACTGATCATCCAGGCTAAAGCGGCCTACTATATCAGTACCAGGGTAGGGAACCACCCAAATGTCCGAGGTAGAGACACAGTTGCTTCTCATAAATGGTAGTAACGTTGTGTCAACAGCAGTTGGATCGCCTTTCACCATTATTGGATAGTTTTGTCCAAGGAAGAGCGAGTTTTCTCCAAGACTATCAATTCTGTACCAGGGAGAAGGAGTTGGTGCTAGCACACTAGTATCCATCCCGAATACCATGCAACGGGTGTTGGAATAGGTCCGGAGAGTGCGACCATGGGAGACTACACCTGCTTCCTTAGCAGTAACATCATCAGTGGGCTGTATACACACGAGAAGAGGTGATCCATCAGAATTAGTTGCCAGGCGCCAAATAGTATATGGGCGCTGCTCGTCCTCATGCTTGTGATCATCACCATCGCCATCTCCCCCTTGGTTATAAAAATCTTCAAGTATAGGTGGTGGAATGTTCACAGGACCTTGGAAACACAAGAAGAAGGTTAATTAGTAAGGATGGCCATAGTGGGGGTAACATAAGTAGTATGATGCACTTGGGACTCGCAAACATGCTTATGTGGCAGGCAATTAAGGAAGAGAGAGATGGTTATAGTAACATAGGTAGATACCGTAACATAATAAATGTGATGCTACTATGTGTCATGCATGGCAATAAATGAGACCACCTATGATACTAATCTAAGATACTATGCACTATAGAGGTAGTAACATAAACTAGTAACATATGCATGTTACTAGTCTAAGTTACTCCCCACTATGACCAGCCTAAAGGGAAACTTGCTAACCCGCAAGCATGTGGATGAAACAATTATAATTACGGTGGAAGACAAACGTACCGGAACAACGAGGATGCCATGAAAAAACAGTGCCACGAGTGGTGGCAGCAAACACAAGGCCCTCGTATTGAATTGCATCACAGTACTCATCCGTGTACAGAAACTGATTTTTGAGCAATATCCATCCAGTCAAACCACTGAGGACGGCAACAAGCTTGTCGAACATAGCAACAACTTCATAGTTGTTGTAATTCCAAGAGCAGTTGGGAACTCGAGAAATTGCTATCTTCCGTAGAAGACAGTCACCATGATTGTATTTGAACGTGCGTACAATACCGGTGTACTCAACCTCTGGGCAGTCTACTGATATTTTTGGAAGTGGAACCCGGTCACGAGTGTACACATTCACAAGTTCCCACTCGCAGTTGGACCCAATGTAAACAACCCAATCTCCATTTGCGCCTGCCCAAGCCTTGCCCTCAAGCGATGGCATCTTAACATCATACGTATCATTATCAAGCGGCATCAACTTGCACAGGGCGAGGCCTCTATCGTGACGGCGCCAGTCATCAGGGTCACGGCGAAGAAGATAGGGGAGATCAAACCGCTCCTTGACTCTTGTGTTCCTTGTAATGATGTTATTAGTTGAGTTGAGAATGGGCTTGAACGAACCTGCCATGCTAGCCGAGGTGATGATGTCGCACCGATCAATGAGTTCCTCCACCACATCATCTTTCAGATCGGGGCAAGAATAACAGGGTCGTTTCCGTCATCTTCCCTCCATGGAGGAGACGATCAAACAATGGTAGAAGAAAGGGTGAAGGGCTGAAGGAAAATGGAGGAGGGAGAGGAAGAGCGTGCGGCAGCAGTTCCAAATCGAGAGAGAAAGGCTAAGAGTCAGTGGACGGTTGCCAGTTTGCCACGGTTCAGAAGGGGCGCCCCGGCCTACACGTCGGTTCGGAAATACTCCTACTACTCGCCATCGTCTCACTGATATGTTGGAACGGGACCACATGTCAATGAAACATGGTGTGTAATTTCTCGTGCAAAATGCGATCTGGCCGCATTGGCCCGAGGTGCCGCATTAGTTATCGACCTTTATTTTTTTAATGGCGTGCCGTTCAGTTTTGAAGTACGACTAACTGGTACTGTACGCAGAGAAAATATAAACTACTCTACCACTACTCCACCTCCAGTACTAGTAGTATAAAAAAGATATATAGGTTGGAGCTTCAGCGCTTTCTTGCCAAGGGCTGCCCACTTGCTTCTCACACTACCACCCTCTCTCCAGATCTAAAAAAGACGGCCCCTCTCTCCCTCCTCACCGGTGGTCACAGATCCGTCGAGGAAGAAAAGGACATGCAGCGTTGACGCACTTGTCGTCGGCGAGCGAGGTCACGCACTGACGACAAGGCCGTCCTCTCAGACCTAGCACCCGTGCGGGATGGTCTCCGTCCCCAAGCTCGCTGCCGTAGTGTGTGCGGAGGACAACGACCACGAGCGAAGCCACTTCCAGCCGACCCTTGGGTATGCTACCTCTTTTCGAACCATACCCTTGTTCTATTGCCCCATTTGGCACGTCGTTGCATGTGGATCTTTTTCCACTCCACCATCTTCCCAATTTGCTATCCTCTGCTCTGCTGGCCACGCAGAAGAAAACCATAATTTGCACTATTGAAGGAAACCCTACTTCATGCAGACTAATCCATGTATGGGTTGAATAAGGAAAGGAAGGGAGATTGTACTGTCCAAGAGAGTAGGCATCGAACCCGCATCTAGGTTGAAAAGGGGAAAACAATAGCTAAGGAACGAGTCTTGTGTCTCTTGGTTGAAGAAGGGTAGAAAGGCATGACAACGCAATAGAGAATGACCAGGTCGATCGGTTTGTTGTCCTCACATAGGAAAAAGGTGGCTAAAGAGAACAAAAATGGGATGTAATCCACATATGTTGCCTGGATATTTGTTGCTCTGGGCAACCATACCTCCCTCACCACTCTGCGTCCGTGGAGGTACATCGTACTGGTGAGCCCACTGTCCGAATGGGCCTCCCATGCTCTTATTGCCACTTTTTTGTTGTTAGTATAACGCCAGCAGTCAAGTCAAGCAATGCTACTGCTAAAGTGATGCCACATTTAACTAATGCCGCTCTCAGTCTAATGCCACTGATAAATTTAAGCAGTGCCATTTAATGTCACTGGATCATTTCAGGGTTAGCTGTTGATTGTGGATGTATTAAAGATTTTTCAGCTAAGGCATTCTAATGTTGTTGCACAGCCAGTATACCAACAATGAAACTTGTTACTACCTTCAGATTTTTGCACTGTTAATGCTTATAGATTACATACCTCACTTTCATGAGATAAGTTAATTATTTTGTATAATGTCACCAAAATGCCAAGGCGCTGATGTCATTTTATTTTGGTTAAACTGCACAGACAATTATGAAGACAAGAGGAAAGGTCAAGAGTGGGCACCTCCTCCTCCGGCTGTTCTCTTGATTCGTTCGATCAAGTTTTTTGTGTTTGATCAATTATCAAGATTGGGATAGCAATTTTTAAGGTCCCCCCGAGTTCGAAATGATATTTACCTTGGAGGTACATGGTTTGCAATTTTTTTATACTGTCACTAGTTAATAATGCTAGTTACCTTCAGACTTCTGTATTTGGTTTAATGCTCATGCACAGCTAGTATACCAATGCTGAAACTTGTTGCCTTTACATTTTGTATTGTTAATTCTTATAGAAACCTTCCAGTGCTAGAGTTTATTGAAATCTATTCAGTAAAACCATTGTACTGTACCCTATAATAAACTAACTACTCTACTGTTGCACTAGCCATTGGATTAGTGTATATTTGTAGTATTCGAATGGTGTTGCATTAGCGTATGGACATAAATAAAGTGTGGCAAGCTTTCCCAGATATGTGCTCAAGTAAACTACTACATGTTTTTCTAAATACTAGACGTTTGGGTACTTTAAATTGAACCGCGAAAACGTCTTATATTAAGGAACAGAGGGTGTAGAGTTCACTCAAATTATCCCGGTAAAGCTAGTCACACCTTTGTTAAAATTAATGTTCATTATGTTATCAGAGGAGGTCTGTATGTTTGTCTCTAATGCCTGTCGACTACATACCTGACATCATGATGTAATGTTAAGTCATTTCCTTTTGTACTGTGTCACTGAATTGTCAAGGCGGTGATGGCATTTTATTTTAGTAGAACTGCACAAAATTTGCTTAAAAGAAGAGGAAAGGTCAGGAATGGCTCAGTCTTTCAGAAAAAACTATGTATGCCTTCCTGACATCAGCCGTTGTTGCTTTATTTATTCCTTCAAACAGGTGGTTAGAAACAGTCTTGCTACCTTTTCCCATTAAGAAATTGGAATGCTTATATTTGTGAGTCTATGCTTCAACTAGTGCCACTTTTATAGTAATCACACCTTCAATATCTATGCAAACAGGGATGCTCGATTTTAGTGGAACTGCACAAAAAGTCCAACTGGTTCAACATTAGGAGCATGTTTTTTTCCAAACCTTTATATCCAATTGGTGGCACTATGAGCTGTTCATTACGAAGATACATGGTTTGCTACTGTCTTGCTACTCTTTTTGTACTGTCATTAGATAGTAATACTAGTGGTTTGCATGTGAATTTATTGGCAGGGTGGACCTACATTGGAGGTGCAAGACAGGATTCAATTATTGGATGCTCAATTTCGGTTGTATCGATTTCACCTCTTCCATCACTGCGAACATGGTGTGGTATATGTTTACTAGCTGCTTGATATTTGTGCAGACAGAGATGTCTGCCTGTTGCTATTTGGCAAACAAACAAAGTGTCCGTAATTTTGGTTGAACTGCACAAGAGAATAGTATAGTCACTGCATGCAGTGCCATTTGAAAATACACACAAAGATTGGATAGTCACTTCATGGACTGCAGAAAAGTAGTACTGTACTATTTACTGGCCAACACTAGGTGCTTCATTGCTTTGGTCTGATTATACAATGGGCATCATTTTCCCTAAGTTAAAGTTTGTATTCTGAAAATAGTCTCGCGGTGTGATCGAGAGAAGACCAAATCATATTGCAGTGGATGTTCCTCCATCATGTGTGGTTCATTCTCATGGTTCCAGCTGTTGGTGAAACCACTTACGTTTGCAAGAGCAATTGTAGACTTCACAAACAAATTTGTCTTTCAGTCTGTACTGAATGTTGGCCAAGAGAAGCATCCATGTTAGTAGGAAGAACAGATGTTTTTTCTAGATCTTTGCTTTTGGAGCTACATATTTGTATATGATCTGTGAATCATTGAGATGCATTAACATGTTGATCTTATGTATGGGAATCGTACTAGTTAGTTTTAGTTGCGACGCAAGATCCGAAGTGGCTGGTCTTTGCTTTTGGAACTACATATTTGTATATGATCTGTGAATCATTGAGATGCATTGACAGTTACTTATTTCTGTTTGCTCAGTGTTTACAAGTTACTGATCGATCACTAGCTAGCCTACAAATGCGCTCCTGACAGTTTTATTTGCGACGCAAGATGCGAAGTGGCAGTTTTTTGAATAAAAATGCCTACCTCTGAAGAAACTGACAAGCTACACTATCGATCCTACACAGATAAATAGTGGATCACGCACGTACAACCTCCTTTCCAGTTTGCAGGGCTCAATTCAAGAAATGACCTACTCGATCCTACACGAATAAATAGCGGATCATGCACGTACTAGTACCTCCTTTCCGGTTTGCGGGGCTTAATTCAAACCTCTCACCAACCAAGGTACTCCCTCCGTCCGGGTTTATTAGTCCCGTGAGCAAAGCTGGAGGACCAAGGCATGGCAATAATTAACGGCATGCAAAAGTTTAAGCCTAATTAATTCCAGCGATTTAAGTGGCTGCATGCGTGCCCTCGGCTGCGACTCGTTGCATGCTGCTTCGCGTACTGCCTGCGAGCAATTCTGAGTGCCTGTATGCAGCCGGCCGTAATTAAGGCAGCTAACTGATGCGAAAAAAGGTACGCTTTAATGGTTGCGGGCTTTTTAAATCCGTGAAATCATTATTGACAAGGAGGGAGATGATTCGAGTGCACTGGTTTGACCGCAATGCCGGCGTGCGACCCAGACGGGACGGGACGGCACAGTCATAATTTCAGTTTCCCTAGTTTTCCACGGCAAGCTGGCGCGCTAAGCCATTATGCATTGAATTTCGATGATCGTCGCGCTACCTTCCCCCTATAAGTACTGTTTCCCGCCCTTCTCCGGTGCCACCGTGACCCAACTCTCCATATCCTCATAAGCCCCCACCGGCCCGACATCGCTCGCCACATCCGCCATGCCCCCGCCCGTCCACGGTAGGCGACGCCGGAGGCGGTCACCGCCAGAACTAGTGTTTGGTTTTTCACCAGAAGGCTGACGGGGGGAGGAGGCATTCTATCTGTCTTTAATGGCAATGCGCAGATCAAGGAGTTGTTCGAGCGCGACCGCATGGTGGAGGAGCAGGAGTTGTTGGAGCGTGACCGCCTGGCAGAGGAGCAGCGTATCACCGATTTGCGCCGCCAGCAGGACATGGAGCAGCAACGCACCAACGCTCTGAATCGCGAGCAGAGCGCCCGCAACTCGGCCGACTATGTGGAGGTCGGCGCCCGGCAAATAGCCTTGGAGGCTCTCGGGCACGCACGCGTTCGCGACGCCGATTTTTACTACCAGCTCGTCAAGTGGGTTTCCCGCTTGGAAGCCGAAGCTTCGGTGGACCATGCTGGCATGGAAAGGTCCAACGCACGCGAGCAACGTGCCCTATCGCACCTTTGGCAAGTCCGAGGCGAGGCGTAGGACGCCGGTGCCGGCGTTGCGTGTACCACAGATGGCGGCCGGCATCGTCTAGTTAGCTAAGAGTAAGTTAGTACTTGTCTAGTGGGAGTAGATAGTTAACTTGGCTATGATGGTTGTCAACGTGGAAGTTCAGTACTCTATATGTGGATCATACCTGTTACTTTGCTCTGAATTTTCAACTTTCCGTTTAAACATATGGAATGGGCTGTTAGTTTTATAAATGGGTTGTATTTGTCCTCCACGGGTTTAGAGGCTGACTTATGGGCCTAGCAAGTTGACACGTACACAATCAGAAGATGATTGTACGTGGAGAGGATGACAGCAGGGACCCGCCAAGGTCATGGCAGTACGCAAGTAAGTGTCTCCTTATTTCAAGCCAATAAAAAATGGCTCCTCCTAGTGGATTTCTGACATCTGGGTCCCATGCCATTGTCAGCGTAGTCAATAAACGAGAGAATTGCACAAGGAGCGGCTGACACCAGGGACCCAGCAGCTCACCCAGTTATTTTTGTTTTGGGTTAATTTGATAAATGCCTCTGAGAAATGCCACTGCAATTTCCAAACTTTGAAAAATGCCATTTCATGCCATTTCTAGTGGCATTTTTCGAAGTCTGGAGTGGCGTTTTTCAAAGTTTGCAAATTGCAGTGGTGTTTTTCAAAGTTTGCAAAAATTGCAGCAGCATTTTTCAAAGTTTGGAAATTGCAGTGGCATTTTTATGAATCGCCATAATTGGAGTGGCATTTATCTAATTTGTTTTTGAGATGGAAGCAAGGTGTCAACTGGGCTGTGCGGGACACTCTGGCCTGTCTAGACAGCCTTTTCTTTTATGTTTACCACAGACCAGTCCAGTAGTTTTTTTTTCTTTCTGAAAATGGCTAGCCCAATTTTTTTTTGTGATTTGTCAAGTAAGTCGCTTTATCAGGCTTGTTGGGTGCAAATCTTTCAAGACGAGGAGAGCTTCATTTGGCTGTCCGAGAAAATGGCCTATCAGTAATGAGAAATGGGCTGTACATTTTTAAAACACATTAAACCAGCAATAAGTTTCAAATATCTTTTTTTCATTTCGAGATTTTAAATTGCATTGATTCTTATGCGTGGACAATTTATTGGATTTTATATTGATATACATTTATTTTTAAAATCAGTCTGAATATGACTCAAAATTTCAGGATTAAAAACAGTTCAGACCGCACCGCATATGCAAAATTTCGTATAATTTTTTAACCGTGGCCACAATATGGGCTGTAATGCTAACAAAAAGAATATGGGCTCCAAAAAAACCCGTAAGAATTAGCAAATGGGCTGTAAACTATTTGAAATAATGGCAGATGGGTTGTATGCTGTTTTCCACAGATTTGAGGCTTTCCACAGATGGCCTGTATAAACAAGCGCCCACAGGACTGCCTGCTCCCTCCTCCCCGCGGCCGGCTGTGCTGCCGCGCAGGCCTCACCGCCCCACCGTACTCCCATCGCTGGCCTAGCCATCCCTCTACTCACCCACAGTCCCACACCTCTTGTTATTCTCCAGCGACGGTAGACGAACCAGTAAACCCTCGTACAATCGTACTCCCCTCCGCGTGGGAAACAGCTGCCGAGTCTTCCCTGCCTCCGCGTCGTTCCCTTCCTAGGCCTCGTTGTCGTCCACCACCCTGGTGCTCTCGGCGTGGCGTGGTCAACGTGGTTAACGACCGACATGCATCTGAAGTGGACTGTACGTGGAGAGGCTGACAGTTGGGTCCACGGCCGCACGCAAGGAAATGCCTCCTTATTACGCGCAAAATAATGATTCATCCACCTGACATCTGGGACCCACTGAAAGGGCCTCTATATTTCGCGAAAAAAATGTTACTACCGCTGACAGCTCGGACCCACCAGCTATATCTCCGCACACAAGGAAGTGCCTCCTTATTACGCCCAAAAAAAAGAATACTCCCCCTGCTAACTGGGACCCAGTATAGTGGGCCTACTAAGTTGACGGGGACGAAGGGCTTTGTCAACTTAGTCAATATGCACGATTCTATCTCGACTGACCATACGATGTCCATCCAACGGCCGTAGTGCTTCTTCAACCTCTGGTCTTCTTGCTCCAGCGCCCAAAGCAGCGCCGGTCGTGCCGCCTTCTCCTGCCTCACGTGGCCGGCTGTGCTTCCGCGGACGCCTCACCGCCCCCATACTACTCCCACCGCTGGCCAAGCCATCACTCCACTCCACTCACCCACACCCCCTGTTATTCTGTGGGGACGGCAGCGCAGCCGAACCAGTGAACCCTCATACTCCTCTCCGCATGGGCATCCACTGCCGCGTCTTCCCCGGCTCCGCATCGTCCCCTTCATAGGCCTCTCCGTCGTCCACCGCCGTGGTGCTCTCGGTGCGGCGTGGTCAATGTGGTCAATGATCGAATTCCATTGGAAGAATACTATACGTGGAGAGGCTGACAGCTAGGTCCACGGCAGCCGCAAGGAAGTGCCTCCTTATTACGCGGAAAATAATTATTCCTCCACCTGATAGCAGGGACCCATCGGACGGGCCACCAGTATTTTGTGAAAAAAACGTTTGCCCCTGACTGTTGGGACCCACCCGACGGGCCACCGTATTTTGCAAAAAAAAAACGTTCCCCCTGCTGTCAGCTCGGACCCACCGAAAGTGCCTCCTTATTATGCACAAAAAAATGAATACCCCCTGCTAGCTCGGACCCACCTTGGTGGGAGGCTGACTTGTGGGCCTACTAAGTTGACGGGTACGGAGGGCTTTGTCAACTTAGTCAATATAAACGATTCTAGCTCCAGTGACCGTACGATGTCCATCCAACGGCCGTAGTGCTTCTTCAACCTCTGGTCTTCTTGCTCCAGCCGCCCAAAGTAGCGCCGGTCGTGCCGCATGCTCCTGCCTCCTGTGGCCGGATGTGCTGCCATGGAAGCCTCACCGCCCCCTACTACTCCCACCGCTGGCCAGGCCCTGCGGCGATGGCAGCCTCATACCGCAGCCGAACCAGTGAACCCTCGTAATCCTCTCCGCACGGGCTTCCACTGCCGCGACTTCCCCGGCTCCCCGTCGTCCCCTTCCTAGGTCTCGCCGTCGTCCACCGCCCTGGTGCTCTCGACGCGGCGTGGTCAACGTGGTCAAGGAACGACTTCCATCGGACGTGGACTGTATGTGGAGAGGCTGACAGCTGGGTCCACGGCCGCAGCAAGGAAGTGCCTCCTTATTACGCGGAAAATAATTATTCCTCCACCTGACAGCGGGGACCCATCGGACGGGCCACCGTATTTCGCGAAAAAATGTTTCCCCCTGACTGCTGGGACCCACCAGCTACACCTTCACACGCAAGGAAGTGCGTCCGGGCAAAAAAAACGATTCGCCTCCCTGACTGCTGGGACCCACCAGCTACATCTTCGCACGCAAGGAAGTGCGTCCGGGCCAAAAAAAACGATTCGCCCCCTGACTGCTGGGACCCACCAGCTACATCTTCGCACACAAGGAAGTGCGTCCAGGAAAAAAACAAAACGATTCGCCCCCCTGACTGCTGGGACCCACCAGCTACATCTTCGCAGGCAAGGAAGTGCCTGACAGTCGGGACCCACCTTGTCGAAGCGTTCATAGCGTTGTCATTCTGGTCGCGGACATGTACGTACATATATACTGGTGGATGAAGAGGCGCGCACGTGTCGTAGTAGAGGCGCGCACGTAGCATGTACACGTACGTACAACGGCGATGGTGCAAGAAAGAAAATACGGCCACGTATGTACATACGGGCAGGGTCTCGAACGCCTACTCGCTCATACGTACGGCCAGGTCTCGTGTACATGGCTGGGTCGGAACGGAGAAACAGCGTCGTCGTCGTGTTCATGGGGAGCCAACCAGCTGGGTCGGAACGGAATGCGTGGTCGTGTTCATCGGGAGGACTTGGACGGAATCGGCGATGGAAACGAGGCCCGGCGTACCGCACAACGGAGGAAACGGACCTCCTACATTCGGAACAGGGTCCTGTTGATCGGGAGGGGTGTGGCGTACCGCAAAACGGAGGAAACGGACCTCCTACGGTCGAAACAGGGGTCCTGTTGATCGGGAGGGGTGTGGCGTACCGCAAAACGGACGAACCGGACCTCCTACGGTCGAAATGGGGGTCCTGTTGATCGGGAGGGGTGTGGCGTACCACAAAACGGACGAAACGGACCTCCTACGGTCAAAACGGGGGTCCTGTTGATCGGGAGGGGTGTGGCGTACCGCAAAACGGACGAAACGGACCTCCTACGGTCGAAGCGGGGGTCCTGTTGATCGGGAGGGGTGTGGCGTACCACAAAACGGGACTCCACGGGATACTGTTCATCTCCACCGTCGACCTCCTCCAGCCTCCATGGGCTACCGTCGACCTCCTCCATCCTCCACGGGCTCCTGTTCATCTAGCCTCCACCGCGCGCTACTCCACTGGCTACTGTTCAACCACCCCTCAATGGGCACCCCTCCACCGTCTACTGTTCATATAGCCCTCCACACCACGGGGTCCTATTCAACCACCCCTCCACGGCCACCGCTCCACCGTCTACTGTTCATCCAGCCCTCCACACCACGCAGTCCTGTTCATCCAGAGGCAACGCCACCGCTCACTGTTCATCCACCCCCCCCCAACGCTCACTGTTCATCCAATCGATCGGCTTCACTTAGCAGCAGTAGCGAAGGAATCGCTCCATCGGGTTCAGTTAACAGCCATCGATCGATCGCTCGGGTTCAGTAACGCGTAGCCTGCAGTGCAATCGCTCGGGTTCAGTTAGAGCCCAACGCCTCGCTCGGGTTCAGTTAGAGCCAACGCCTCGCACACACGCGCGTACATGTATGAGAGAAACGCGCGTCGCTCGGCCCCCGACCTCCCACCGTAACCGGCAACTCCCCGAAATTTTCCTTCCCCTCGCTTCTACCACGGTTTTGCTGTCATGGACGGCCCAAAGAATGTCATGTAGCTGCGTCTCCGGCCCGCCCAAGACGAAAAGCCCATTTTCTATCATGATTTTTTGTCATAGAAGTAGGAGCCCACCACATCTATGGTGATACCGGGTTTTGTCACAATTATCGTCATAGAAGTGTCATATGTATGACAGAAAAAAAATTCGTTCGGCCCAAAATGTCACGGATGTTTCTTTTTTTGTAGTGTGTGGTTCATCATTCTTTATTTGGTTCTTATGTAATTCTTGAACATGTACCTATGAATCGAATAATGCATTGGTTGTTTGAACCTGATGGATATGAATAAAGATGTAGCATACATTCAAATTCAAATCCAAATCCGGTACAATTTGGAAAAGCAGCAATTAAATTATGGTGAAATTACGATCTCCAGGTTGTTACAGCACACACGGTTGGTAAAACACAAATGTTTATGATATGCACCATAATCTGAGACGATTCACAGAGAGGAAACATGTGCAAGCATGCACACAGTTGCCGTTTGCAAAGCGTGTGCGATATCAGACAATATCACAAACGATGCGGGCAAACTAAACGTTTGTGTTAGTTGCCTTATCGTACACGATTCACAACCATGAACTGTTTCTGATGAAGTATGCATCATAAACATTGCACCACAGAATAGCGTGTGCGATGGTTGTCGTGTACGACGATGTTACGACGGTCCGACGTTTCATAATCCTGTCCGACACTCGTACGACGATTAGCTAATCTTCATAACGGTGAACCGTTTGTGATGGGCCATGCATCATACACGTTCTATAATAGTGAGATGGGCCACGCATCATAAACGTAGCACCACAGAATACCGACTGCGATGGCAATGCGAGCAGAAACGAGTAGGAGTGTTGTAGGGGCCCTATCCCCGACAGTTTCTGGGTCATGTGGGAAGGACCCCCCCTATCGCCCACACTCACTTGGCGACGGTTCCGAATGTCGTCGCGGAAAGGAGTTAAAAACTGTTTGTTTAGGACCGGCGCGTACCAGTGATATGCAATCAAATTCTTGTAGCAAAAGAACCCATCTAAAAAGTCTAGGTTTAGCATCTTTCTTTTCCATAAGATATTTAATAGCACCATGATCAGTGTGAAAAGTTAATTCAGAATCAACAATATAAGATCTGAACTTATCACAAGCAAACACAATTGCTAAAAATTCTTTTTCAGTGGTAGCATAGTTTCTTTGAACAATGTCTAGAGTTTTAGTAGCATAATGGATAACATTTAATTTATTATCAACTCTTTGTCCTAGAACAGCACCAATAGTATAATCACTAGCATCACACATAATTTCAAAGGGTAGGTTCCAATCAGGTGGTTGAACAATAGGTGCAGAAATCAAGGCTTTCTTAAGTATTTCAAATGCTTCTACACAATCATCATCAAAAACAAATGGGACATGTTTTTGCAAGAAATTAGTGAGAGGCCTAGAAATTTTAGAGAAGTCTTTAATAAATCTCCTGTAGAAACCAGCATGACCGAGGAAACTTCTTATATCTTTGATATCCGTAGGACACGACATTTTTTCAATAGCATCAACTTTAGCTTTATCCACTTCAATACCTCTTTCGGAGATTTTGTGCCCCAAGACAATACCTTCATTAACCATAATGTGGCACTTTTCCTAATTCAAGACAAGACTAGTTTCTTCACATCTCTGCAAAACTCGATCAAGGTTGCTCAAGCAATCATCAAAAGAAGTTCCATAAATGGAGAAATCATCCATGAAAACCTCAACAATCTTTTCACGTAAGTCAGAGAATATAGCAGTCATACATCTTTGAAAGGTAGCAGGTGCATTACTAAACCAAAAGGCATACGTCTATAAGCAAAGGTACCATAAGGGCATGTAAAATTATTATTTTCTTGATCCTCTTGTGACACAGGTATTTGAGAAAAAACAGAATAACCATCTAGAAAGCAAAAGTGTGTATGTTTGGATAGTCTTTCTAGTATTTGATCAATAAAAGGTAGAGGGTAATGGTCTTTCCTAGTAGCTTTGTTTAATTTTCTAAAATCAATTACCATTTTATAACCTGTAACAGCTTTTTGAGGGATCAATTCATTTTTATCATTAGGAACAACGGTAATACCTCCCTTCTTAGGGACACAATGAACAGGACTTAACCATCTACTATCAACAATAGGATAAATTATACTTGCTTCCAAAAGCTTTAATATTTCATTTCTTACCACTTCTTTCATCTTAGGATTTAACCGTCGTTGATGATCAACAACTGGTTTAGCATCAGGCTCCATATTAATTTTATTATGACATAGAGTAGGACTAATGCCCTTAAGATCATCAACAGTATATCCAATAGCGACACGGTACTTCTTCAGAGTTTTCAATAATTTCTTTTCTTCATGCTCTGAAAGGTTAGCACTAATAGTAACAGGATATATCATCTTTTCATCAAGATAAGCATATTTCAAAGTATCAGGCAATTGTTTAAGATCGAACACAGGATCACCCTTGGGTGGAAGAGGATCCCCAAGAATCTCAATAGGCAAGTTGTGCTTCAAAACAGGCGTCTGTTTAAAGAATATTTCATCTATCTCATTTCTTCCATTCATAAACATATCATTTTCATGATCCAGTAAATATTGCTCTAAAGGATCAGTAGGAGGCACAACAATAGAAGCAAGACCAATAATTTCATCTTTACTGGGCAATTTGTTTTCATGGGGGTGTCTATGAAATTTGGAGAAATTAAACTCATGGGACACATCCTCAAAACTTACACTAACTGTTTCTTTCTCGCAATCTATCTTAGCATTGACAGTGTTCAAGAAAGGTCTACCAAATATAATGGGACAAAAATCATCTTGTGGGGAACCAAGAACAAGAAAACCAGTAGGGTATTTTATTTTCCCGCACAAGACTTCAACATATCTTACAATCCCAATTGGTGATATAGTATCTCTATTAGCAAGCTTAATAGTAACATCAATTTCTTATATCTCAAGTTCTCAACAGGTGCAATATCATTCATAATTTCTTGATATAAGGTAAAGGGAATTGCACTCACACTAGCACCCAAGTCACATAAGCCATGATAACAATGATCTCCTATTTTAACAAAAATAACAGGCATGCCAACAACAAGTCTATGTTTGTCTTTATTGTCGGGTCTAGCAATTCTGGCAGCTTCATCACAGAAATAAATAACATGTCCATCAATATTATCGACCAAGAGATCTTTAACCATAGCAAAACTAGGTTCAACTTTAATTTTTTCAGGGGGTGTAGGTGTTCTAGTATAACTCTTACAAACCACAGCTAAAGCTTCAGCATGTTCCTTTATTCTAACAGGGAAAGGTGGTTTCTCAATATAAGCAGTAGGAATAATAGGATCAACATTTATAAGTAATAGTTTCTTCTTCAACTTTAATAGGTTCTACTACTTTCACTTAAATGGTAGGATGATATTTAAACCACTTATCCATAGGGAGATCAACATGAGTAGCAAATGATTCACGGAAAGAAGCTACTATCTTAGAGTCAAGTCCATATTTAGTGTTAAATTCACGAAAATCATCGGTGTCCATGAAAGATTTAACACAATCAAACTTAAGGTTTATACCTGAATTATTACCTTCGTCGAGTTCCCAATCTTCAGAGTTGCATTTATCTTTCCAACAAATCCCATTTGAATTCAATAGTCTTCTTCATAAAAGAAACCAGTACAAGAAGTATCGAGCATGGATTGATCATTACGAGAAAGCCGAGCATAAAAATTCTGAATAATAATTTCTCTTGAGAGCTCATGATTGGGGCGTGAATATAACATTGACTTAAGCATCCCCCAATCTTGAGCGATACTTTCTCCTTCACGAGGCCAAAAATTATAAATATAATTCTGATCACGATGAACCAGATGCATAGGATAAAACTCCTGATGAAATTCCAATTTCAATCGGTTGTAGTTCCACGAGCCAATACCATCACATAGCCTATACCATGTAAATGCCTTCTCCTTCAAATATAAAGGGAAGACCTTCTTCTTAACTCATCCTCGGGCGAACCTGCAAGCTTAAATGATCCAAAAACATCATCCACATAGATTAGATGCATATCAGGATGTAGTGTTCCATCTGCTGCATAAGGATTAGCTAGCAGCTTCTCTATCATACCCGAAGGAATTTCATAACAAATACTTTCAGTAGTTTGAGGAGCAACTCTTATTTCTTTTAGTCGGGGTAAAGATACCCTGAACAAACCCCTCAAAGGATTATTTTCCATAGTAACAAGTAACAGTAAATTTCAGCACACTATATAAAATTTTCCTTACCAAAGGCGCTTCACTCCTCGGCAACAGCGCCAGAAAAGAGTCTTGATGACCCACAAGTATTGGGGATCTATCGTAGTCCTTTCAATAAGTAAGAGTGTCGAAGGAAATGACAAGCGGTTTTCAGCAAGGTATTCTCTGCAAGCACTGAAATTATCGGTAACAGATAGTTTTGTAATAAGATAATCCATAACGGGTAACAAGTAACAAGTAACTAAGGTTCAGCAAGGTGGCCCAATCCTTTTTGTATCAAAGGACAAGCCTGGACAAACTCTTACATAAAGCAAAGTGCTCCCGAGGACACATGGAAATTATTGTCAAGCTAGTTTTCATCATGCTCATATGATTCGCATTCGGTACTTTAATAATTTGATATGTGGGTGGACCGATGCTTGGGTGCTGTCCTTACTTGGACAAGCCTCCCACTTATGATTAACCTCTCTCGCAAGCATCCACAACTACGAAAGAAGAATTAAGATAAATCTAACCATAGCATGAAACATATGGATCCAAATCAGCCCCTTACGAAGCAACGCATAAACTAGGGTTTAAGCTTCTGTCACTCTAGCAACCCATCATCTACTTATACTTCCCAATGCCTTCCCCTAGGCCCAAATCATGGTGAAGTGTCATGTAGTCAACGTTCACATAACACCACTAGAGGAAAGACAACATACATCTCATCAAAATATGAAACGAATACCAAATTCACATGATTACTTATAACAAGACTTCTCCCATGTCCTCAGGAACAAACGTAACTACTCACAAAGCATATTCATGTTCATCATCAGAGTAGTATTAATTATCATTAAGGATCTGAACATATGATCTTCCACCGAATAAACCAACTAGCATCAACTACAAGGAGTAATCAACACTACTAGCAGCCCACGGTACCAATATGAGGTTTTGAGACAAAGATTGGATACAAGAGATGAACTAGGGTTTGAGAGGATATGGTTCTGGTGAGGACGTTGATGTAGATTGACCCCCTCTCGATGAGAGGATCGTTGGTGATGATGATGGCTTCGATTCCCCCCTCCGGGAGGGAAGTTTCCCCGGCAGAAGAGCTCCGCCGGAGTCCTAGATTGGTTTTGCCCAAGTTCCGCCTCGAGACGGCAGCGCTTCGTCCCGAAAGTTTCCTTCTAATTTTTTCCAGGTCAAAAGACATCATATAGCAGAAGATGGGAACCGGGGGCCTGACAGGTGGCCCACAAGCCAGGGAGGCGCGCCCCCACCCTTGTGGTCCATGGTGGGTCCCCTCTAGTATTTTCTTCGCCCAATATTTTTTATATATTCCAAAATAATTCTCCGTAAATTTTCAGGACTTTTGTAGTTGTGCAGAATAGGTCTCTTAGATTTGCACCCTTTCCGATCCAGAATTCCAGCTGTCGGCATTCTCCCTCTTCATGTAAATCTTGCAAATTAAGAGAGAAAAGGCATTAGAATTGCATCACAAAGTGTTATAATGATCAAAAACATTATAAATATCGGTAGGAAAACATGATGCGAAATGGACGTATCACCCCACCACCACCATCTCAAGGCACATTTTGGATATATTCATGCTGCAGTCAGGATCAGAGGCAGAGGAGGACCAACCTGAATCTGAAAGTGATGGAGAAGCATTCGTAATATCTCATTGTGTAACTATTGGGGGAACTAGCAAGAAAACAAACCGACTGCACTGTTTGTTAAATGGCAAACAAGTTCTCAAGTTGGCGGACTCTGGTATCTCTGGAAGTTTAATTAGCACTAGTGTTGTGGAGGATTTGGGGCTAAAATTTGTAGAAGTGGCCCCAATAACTGTAGCTGATGGGGGCAAATCTACATGAAATCAAATGGTGGAAATTCAGTATGGAAATGCCAAAGACACATATTCCATACACATCTGAGGGTTTTCAATTTGAGTGGCTATGACATTATTCTAGGTATGGACTAGTTGTTTGAATTCAATCCCATGTGGATAGACTGGGGGAAGAAAATCATTAGGTTCAGGCATGGAACGAAAAGAATCACCTTAAAAAAATTAAAGACAACATGACATGGTGTGATCAGATTTCTGCATTTGAACTGCAGCAACAAATAAAGAAAGAGCACTAGCACAGCTAGTGCAACTCTACCCTGTGGAATGTATAGAAAACTCTACAATACTACCCCCCCCCCTCCCAGAAATAGAGCGAGTATTGGAGAAACACAAGGCGTGTTTCCAAGAGCCAAAAGGGCTACCCCGTCAAAGGGCCTTTGACCACAAGATAGTGCTCATCCCAGGGGGCCTGAGAGTTAATGTAAAGCCATATAGATATACACCACAACAAAAAGATGAGATAGATATACAAGTCAAAGAAATGCAAGTCCAATGAACAATAAAAGTGAGCCGCAACCCTTTTGCTTTCCCTGTTCTCTTTGTAAAGAAAAAAGATCGGACATGGAGATGGTGTGTGGATTACAAACATCTTAATGCAATATCAGTCAAGGACAAATTTCCCATGTCTGTTTCAGAAGAGCTATTGGATGAATTAGCTGGAGCTACCCACTTTACAAAACTTGATCTGGATATCACCAAATTAGAATGGCCCCAGAAGATGAATACAAAACAACATTCAGAACACACCATGGGCATTTTGAGTTCAAAGTGGTCCCTTTTGGGTTTTGCTGTGCACCTGCCACTTTTCAATTTGCAATGAACACCATTCATTCGTCTGCTATCAGGAAGTATGCCCTTGTGTTTGTAGATGACATGCTAGTATTCAGCACCAGCCTCGAGGAACATGCGCGACATCTTGAACAAGTATTCCACGTATTGGAACAAAATCAACTCTATGTCAAAATAAGTAGGTGCTCCTTTGCCCAACCTTCTCTGGAATATCTAGGTCACATCATTATTGTTGTCACCAAGTGGCCACAACCAACATTTGTCAAACAATCGAGAGGTTTTCTGGGACTAGTTGGCTACTACAGAAAATTCATCAGGAACTTCGGCATCATTAGTAGGCCACTAAACAACTTACTCAAGAAAAATGTGCTCTACATCTGGACTTCCATTGAAGAGAAGCATTCCAAACTTTGAAGCATGCTCTGGTTCAAGCACCAGTGTTGGCACTGCTTGACTTCACTCAAGAATTCATTTTAGAGACTGATGCCGGTGCACTAGGTGTGGGGGTTATGCTCATGTAGAAAGACCATTCTCTAGCCTTCTTCAGCAAGGCCATGAGTCCTGAAAGCCAGACACTATCAACATATGACAAAGAATGTCTCGCAATAATCCTGGCAATTGAGAAATGGAAAACCTACTTACAACATAGAACTTTCACTATTGACACAAATCAACAAAGTTTGGTGCATTTGGGAGACCACAAGTTCAACACCGCCATTCAACTAAAGGCATTTTTTAACTTAGTGGGACTTCAATACAAAATTATGTATTAGAAGGGAGATCACAACAAGCTGCTGATGCATTATCCATAAGAGAGCATGTGGAGGAGCTGCGAGCCATCAGTGGTGTGCAACCTAAATGGTTGGAAACAATTGCAGCGGGATACTAGAAAGATGACAAAGCACTACAACTACTGACAGAACTCAGCATCCACAATTCAAATGACCAGGGGTTTGAACTTGTGGTTGGGGTAATCTAACACAAAGGCAAAGTTTGGCTTGGAAATCACATTAAAGCCCACCGGGTTGTCCTATTGGCACTACATACCAGTGCGCTAGGGGGGCACTCAGGGTTCTTGGCAACATATCACAGAATTAAGGCCCTGTTCTCTTGGCCCAACATGAAAAGTGACATCCATAAGTATGTCCAAGAATGCACAATCTGCCAGCAAGCAAAAGGTGAGCACGCCAAAACACCAGGGCTTTTGCAACCACACAAAATCCCTCTAGAAGCTTGGCACACTATCAGTTTGGATTTTATCGAAGGACTGCCCGAATCAAGAAAGTATGATACCATAATGGTAGCAGTGGAAAATTTTTCCGAAGTGTGGCATTTCATTCCACTAAAGCACCCCTTCAGTGCTGCATCTATAGCGCAGTTGTTCATCGACCAAGTATACAGGCTGCACGGCCTACCAGAAGTGCGGATCTCATATAGGGACAAGGTGTTCATCGGTGCATTCTGGCAGCGGTTGTTCAATATGGCAGATACAACCCTCAACCTTAGCTCATCGTATCACGCCCAGACTGAGGGGCAAACCGAGCGGCTCAATCAATGTTTGGAAATGTAAACCACAACAATGGTCAAAATGGCTACCGCAAGCTGAGCAATGGACAATACAACATTTCACTTACCTCGGGGCAGGTCGCCGTTTGAGGTACTGTACGGGCGTCGTCCAAGATAGCTTGGCATCCCAACTCCAGCGACAAACAACACACTAGAACCAACACAGTGGCTGCAAGAAAGGGCCATTCTTCTTCCATTGCTTAGCCAACATTTGGGACATGTGCAACAGCGCATGACCAACCAAGTAAACAAGAAAAGACTAGAATAGAGCTTTGAAGTTGGCGACTACGTCTATATTTGGCTATAGCCATATCTACACCACTCACTAGAGCCTCACAGCTGCCAAAAGATAGCATTTTGGTATTTTGGGCCAGACAAAATCCTGAAGCGAGTGGGAAACTTCGCCTACAAACGGTGCTTGCCGTAGTTCTCCAGAATTCATGTGGTGGTGCATGTTTCACTGCTGAAGAAAATCCTATCTCCCATTGACAGATATTAGAAATCATCGGCCGGACTCCAAGACTATGAAGATACAAGATTGAAGACTTCGTCCCGTGTCCGGATGGGACTTTCCTTGGCGTGGAAGGCAAGCTTGGCAATACGGATATGTAGATCTCCTACCATTGTAACCGACTCTGTGTAACCCTAGCCCTCTCCGGTGTCTATATAAACCGGAGTTTTTAGTCCGTAGGACGAACAACCATTACAACAATCATACCATAGGCTAGCTTCTAGGGTTTAGCCTCCTTGATCTCGTGGTAGATCTACTCTTGTACTACCCATATCATCAATATCAATCAAGCAGGAGTAGGGTTTTACCTCCATCGAGAGGGCCCGAACCTGGGTAAAAACATCGTGTCCCTTGTCTCCTGTTACCATCCGCCTAGACGCACAGTTCGGGACCCCCTACCCGAGATCCGCCGGTTTTGACACCAACATTGGTGCTTTCATTGAGAGTTCCTCTGTCTCGTCACCGATAGGCTTGATGGCTCCTTCGATCATCAACAACGACGCAATCCAGGGTGAGACTTTTCTCCCCGGACAGATCTTCGTATTCGGCAGCTTTACACTGCGGGCCAATTCGCTTGGCCATCTGGAGCAGATCGAAAGCTACGCCCCTGGCCGTCAGGTCAGATTTGGAAGTCTAAACTTCACGGCTGACATCCGCGGAGACTTGATCTTCGACGGATTCGAGCCACAGCCGAGCGCGCCGCACTGTCACGATGGGCATGATTTAGCTCTACTGCCGGGCAGTGCCCTGGAGGCCGCACATGAGTCCGCTCCGACCCTTAGTTCGGAACCGACCGCGCAGATCGAGGACGGATGGCTAGACACCGCCTCGGGGGCTGCAACCTCTACGGCGATGGAGCCGAATACTAACCTTGTCCCTTGTAAAGCTCGTGACTCCGAGGTGTCGGACTCCCCGCCGGACTCCGAACCTCCTGCACCCCTACCAATCGAATCCGATTGGGCGCCGATCATGGGGTTCACCGCCGCGGACATCTTTCAGCACTCGCCTTTTGGCGATATTCTGAATTCGCTAAAGTATCTCTCGCTGTCAGGAGAACCCTGGTCGGACTGTAGTCATGACGGTTGGGATGCGGGCGACGAAGAAATTCAAAGCCCACCCACCACCCACTTTGTAGCCACTGTCGAAGATTTAACCGACATGCTAGACTATGACTCCGAAGACATCGACGATATGGATGACGATGCCGGAGACGACAAAGAACCAGCGCCTACAGGACACTGGAAAGCCACCTCAACTCATGACATATACATGGTGGACACACCAAAAGGAAGCGATAACGAGGAACAACGGGACGCGACGAAGGATAATTCCCGCGAAAAACAACCAAAAAGGCGATGCAAGCGCCGCCCGAAGTCCTGCCTCGATAACAACAGCACCCACAATGACCCGGCCATAGAGTAGGGCGAACAAGTGGACGACAAACATACAACCAAACAACCATCCGAACAGGATGAACTGGACAAGCAACCCATCCCCGGCGAAAACAACAGCCCAGACAATCTCACGCCGGACACATCACCGGAGCATGAGAACCTTCACAAAAGGCTCGTCGCCACTGCAAGAAGCTTGAAGAAGCAGAAGCGGAAGCTCAAAACAGCGGTAGACGTACTCCGAATGAGATGGAGCAAAGTACTCAAAACCGTAGACAAATACGGCAATAGTCACCAAACAAAGAGCTACTCGAAGCGCAAACTGCTGCCCGAATTCGACGAGGAGGCCATAGAGCCACCACAAGCGAAAGGCAAAGAGGCCGCCTGGCCGGATAGACGACCAGATGACAGGCCAAGAGCGGCAAGCGGCGCCGCACACAAGCCAGCACATGACACACATAAATAGGCTCGCCAAAAGGATGGCCCGGTCAGGTCCATTTACGGGCCAAAAAAGAGGGCCCCAGGAAGCAACACAACACGCCGAGTGCCCAAAGATAACGGCACACCTAAATATAGGGGCACCGCACAACCACTATGTTTCACCAATGAGGTGCTGGATCATGAATTTCCAGCGGGATTCAAGCCCGTAAACATAGAGGCATACGACGGAACAACAGACCCTGGAGTCTGGATCGAGGATTACATCCTACACATACATATGGCCAGAGGAGACGATCTCCACGCCATAAAATACCTACCCCTCAAGTTCAAAGGGCCAGCTCGGCATTGGCTCAAGGGCCTCCCAGAAAATACCATTGGAAGTTGGGAAGAGCTCGAGGGCGCGTTTAGAGCAATTTTTCAGGGGACTTATGTCCGCCCTCCGGATGCAGACGATTTAAGTCACATAACTCAACAATCCGGAGAGTCAGCGCGCAAATTCTAGAACAGGTTCCTCACTAAAAAGAACCAAATAGTCGACTGTCCGGACGCCGAAGCCTTAGCAGCTTTTAAACATAACGTCCGAGACAAATGGCTCGCCAGACACCTCGGCCAGGAAAAGCCAAGAAAAATGGCCGCGCTAACAAGCCTCATGACACGCTTTTGCGCGAGGGAAGATAGTTGGTTGGCAAGATGCAGCACCAGCGACCCGAGTACATCCGAGATCAGAGATGGAAACAGAAAATCACGACGCAGAAAGGATCAGCGCCAAAATAAGGAAAATGGCCCAAAGAACACGGCAGTCAACGCCGGATTCAAAAACCCTCGGCCAAACAACAAAACACTGCCTCTTAAGGACAACAGTGATGAGCTATCCAACCTAAACAAAATTTTGGATCAGATATGTCAAATCCACAGTACCCCCGGGAAGACTGCAAACCACACCCACCGAGATTGTTGGGTCTTTAAGCAGTCCGACCGACTCAATGCCGAACACAAGGGGCTCGACACGCCAAGCGAGGACGATGACGAACTCCACCAGCAGAGCGCCAAAAAACAAAAGACTTTCCCGCAAGAAGTCAAAACAGTAAACTCACTTCATGTGATAATACGGAACAATAGTGCGGCACCCATACGCGCTGCACGGTCCACCCCAGCGGAATCCCGAGATTGGATGTCAAAACCAATTACTTTTGACCACCTGGATTATTCCAGAAGTATTCGAAACGCAGGCTGGACTGCCCTGATATTGGATCCCATAATCGACGGACTACAATTTACACAAGTCTTAATGGACGGCGGCAGCGACTTAAACCTGCTATATCCGGACACAATCCGCAAATTGGGGATAGACCCTACCAAAATTTGCCATAGCCGCACTTCCTTCAAAGGAGTGGCACCAGGCCCTTACGCCAGGTGCATGGACTCCTTACTACTAGAAGTTGTGTTCGGTCCACCCGACAACTTCCGTCGCGAAAAGCTAATCTTCCATGTCACCCCATTTAAAAGTAGCCATCAAGCACTATTGGGACGTGAAGCTTTCGCCCGCTTTAACGCAATACCGCACTACGCGTCTCTTACACTTAAAATGCCCGGTCCACGCGGCATCATCTCATTAAAAGGTTGTTCAAGACCCCGGACACGGCTAGGCGAGTCCAACATAAATAAACCAGGGGCTTCCTAGCCGCATACCCCTTCACAAGGGGCTGTGCATATGAACAATGAGAGCCAATAAAAGCTTAACTTTATTCATTTATTCATACTCTATTTTCATTACATTTTTTGCACCATTCCTTTTCAAACTAAGTTTCTCTCTTTTACAGATGAACAGCGTGCTACACCCGTCCAGGATACAACACAACGGAGACACGGGCGCAGACATGCAGTAGGGACCCGTTACAAGGATTCTTTTCAGATTAAGACCCTGTGTAAACCTTTTTTACTGTCTCTTGTTGCTATACATCCCCTGGTTTCTTACCATAACTAGAGGGGAGGCTGACGTTTTGGCATCGGCCGCGTCGGAGGATTTCACGCATACCTGGACACTAGGGGCTTAGGGCATTGATCTTCCCGTTATCATAAAGACCAAACACCTCAGGGAGTGTTCGGTGTCTCGAGTTAGGCCTTATATGCATCAGCTCCGAATCATGTCTTTGGTCAAATGTTGGGTTTGCCCGACTCCTGTGTTTTGCTGCCTTACATTCCGTATCATCGGCTAACGCGGCACCAGGAGAACTACTGCGATTGTGCCCCGGTTCGGCCGGGCGAGCACCTCAGTAGAGAAAGCCGAAAACTGACTGTCATGATATAGCGAGAGACTGGTCAACCACTCGATCGACTTCTGGAATGTTTAGAATTCCTCCGCTTTGACGATGGACCGCTTCCTGGTCAGGCACACACGCGCCCCGAATTCGGAGAGCGCGGTGCCCCTAGGGGCTATATCGTAGCCCCACCTTCGAACTCCTATGGCTAAGTGAAAGTGATAAAGCACTATAGTCTGGTTGCCTCGTTTGCTACGCTACCACCTCCTTCACAGGACCAAGACGTTGGATTAAGTGTGAAAACGCGCTATTTTGCAAACACCCCCGCACCATGTGTGTGGGGGCTGAAGCCGAAGACTGCCATCTTTCAGGTTATACACAAGTATACATTAATGGCGGCACAGGAGATATTGCAATACTTGAACGCACAAGTATAAAAAGCACTTATATTATGAATATTGTTTTACATATCATAAAGATCATTTGAACATGACATTTTTTGAGCACTGCGACTCTATTACACGAGCACCCCGCAGAACTTCCCCAAAATAGTGCTCGGCCGGTAACCGGCTCTCGTCCGAACCCCGGGTTGCAACATCGGTGGCATCCATCTCTGCCCAGTATGTCTTCACACGGGCAAGGGCCATCCGTGCACCCTCTATACATGTCGATCGCTTCATCGCCTTGATATGCGGCACCGCCCCAAGGAATTGCTGCAATAAGCCAAAATAACTCTTCGGCTTGGTCCTATCCGGCCACAGATGAGCCACTACATCCGTCATGGCAAGTCCGGACAATCTATTTAGCTCAGCCCACTCAGCCAACCGATCGGTCAACGGAAGTGAACGCTCCGAACTACGGAATTGATACCAAAAAAGCTCTTCCGTCTCGTGATCCTTTTGACTTCGGAAGTGCACAACAGCATCTGCCGCACTCGCCGCTAAATCCAGATAAGGATCCTTCGAACCCCACAGCTGGCCAAGCTGAGCATACTTCTGATCTGTGAACTTCCGGCGCAGCAGAAAAGGCTTGCCAGCCGCAATGTCTCCAGCCTGACGCAGCTCCTCCTTTATAGCCCTCATTGCAGAACGGGCATCCCTGGCTTCGGCGGTGGCCTTCTTCAGGTCTTCTTGCTCTGCTCGGCGTTCTTTTTCAAGAACCTCATAGCGGTCGGTAACATCTTTCAGCTTCACGGCCATTTCGGCCATCTCCTCCCTGCTTCGGCAGTGAGCAGCCCTTTCGGCTTCTAGCTCTTCGGCCTCCTTCGAGGCAGCCGCATCACTCCTTCTGGCCTGCTCCTTGGCTCGAGCAAGCTCTGCTCAAAGGTCCTCCATAGCAGCGGCACCATCTGCATCAAGCATACATGTTGTAAGGAGTGAGCATCAGCTCCCTTACTAGGTGACCACGGAGAAACAACCTACCTTGCGACTTGTCAAGTCGTTTATTGACCAGCGCGATGTCCGCATCCGCAACGTCGAGTTGCCGCTTTAGTTCGGCAACTCCATCAGTCCGGCTGGCCACCGGACTATCCTCCACCTGCATAAGAACGGCGAGAATTAATACCTGAGATTATGATCCTCGACACGCTGTCGCTTTCGACAGCATACCGAGTCTCAGGGGCTACTATCTATACAGGGCGCACTTTATGTGTAAAACTGTCAAAAGGTATGTCATTTTTACGTACCTCAAACCCCGCCAGCAAACTTCTGACGGCATCATGCAACCCGCCCTCAGCGGATGAAATTCTTTCAATCACCGTACTCATCAATGTACGGTGACCTTCTGAGATAGACGCCCTCTCAAGCAGATCCTTCAGCTCCCCCGGCCGTACACCAGTTGGTGCCGAACTCTCCGGCCCCGCCGGACTCGGGGATACCCGCCGCGACGACACCTCAGGGTCGTCCGCCCCGCCTGACGGTGCGGTAGATGGAGGCGTCTCGCTCTCCATCATTTCCGGACGAAGGTCCCCCGAAGACGAGCTCAGCTGAGAAGGACGGAGATCCGAACTACAAGGTAAAAACTTCGGTTATCCTCAGAAGCAACATAGGGATGTCCCTTATTACAAAACTCCCCTTTTTTTACTTATGGCTCACTGGAGGGCTGATTCCTTAAGGGAGACAGTGCGGCCGGGGCTTCCCCGGGCGCAGGACCCTTTGCTGAAGATCTCTTCCCCCGCTTTGAGGCCTTGGCCTCCGGGTCTTCGGAAGCGGTCCTCTTCTCCCCCTTGAAGGAGGGATTCTCGATCCCCCTTTTCTCTAAAGCCTCCTTGGTAGAGGTAGTAGTTTCTCTGTTTTCCCCTTCGCCTTCTTCTGAAGGCGCAACCTCTAGCATCTTGACCAACACGGGATCCGGCGCGGTCTCCGGGAGGGGGGCCGGACACCATATCAGTTTCGCTTGCGCTATCCACTCCTGATCAAAGGACGATTGGTTAAAAGGCAAATCCAAGATATGCAAACGAACGGTATGTCCGGACACGGAGCTACTTACTTGAGTATCCGGGTGATTGCAGCTTAGGCCGGCGTCCTCGGTTAATTCCGGACACATCTCTCGTGATCCGAAGAACAATTTGTACATCTCCACAGGTGTCGTACCCATGAAGTGTTGGAGAGCTCGTGGTCCCTCCGGATTAAACTCCCACGGGCAGAGAGGGCGACGTTTGCAGGGCAGAAGATGCCTAATCAGCATAACCTGCGTCACCACGACCAGATTGATCTCCCTCTCTTGGAGGTCTCGGATCCGGCCCTGCAATAGGGGTACGTCCTTGGACGGCCCCCAGTCAAGCCCTTTGCTGACACATGATGTCAGCTGTTGTGGAGGACCCGAATGAAAGACGGGCAGCGGCCTCTGCCTGCTGCCCCTGGGAACGGTAATGTAGAACCACTCCTGCTGCCACAAGCTGAGCTCCTCCTAAAAAGAGCCCTCGGTCCATGGAGCATCGGCCCTCTTGCTTATGACCGCCCCGCCGCACTCTGCTTGACGCCCCTCGATCATCTTCAGCTCCACGTCGAAGGTTTTGAGCCACAAACTGAAGTGAGGGGTAGTGCGGAGGAAGGCTTCGCAGACAACAATGAATGAGGAGATGTGGAGGATGGACTCCGGAGCCAAGTCATGGAATTCCAGCCCATAGTAAAACATGAGCCCTCTCACAAAAGGATCCATCGGGAAGCCTAAACCCCGACGGAGGTGGGACACGAACACGACGCTCTCGCCGGGCTCGGGAGTAGGAATGACCTGCCCTTGGGCAGGAAGCCTATGCGAAATCTCGTAGGTTAAGTACCTGGCTTCCCTCAGCTTTAGCACGTCCTCCTCCGTGATGGAGGAGGGCATCCACCGGCCCTGTAGGTCGGAGCCGGACATTGTTGAAGGTCCGAGGCGCTCGAATCTGGAGCTCTGGGTGTTGGAACTCGGGGCGAGGGGCGGATTCGATTGAGGATTGAAGAAAAGAAACGAGCCTTGGTCTCATTATAAAGAGGGAGAATACCAAGAGCCGTCCCCGTGACCGTTTGGAACTCGCCTTCGATGGAGGAGGCGTGGCAACGGGCGCGATTGGGTTACCCACGTCCGTATTGATGGAAATCCCGGAATAAGGGGAACACGATCTCTGCTTCGACAAGACGTGCCAAGGAAACCGCTTCGCTAAACGCGCTGAGGTGGTATAATAAAAACAATTCAAGTAAAGGCTTGGTAGTGGTGTGACGTCACGCCACAAAATACGTCAGTAGATTGAACTTGTATACATATTATTCTCTCTACGGTGGTATGTGGAACTTATTTTGCAGAGCCGGACACTATCCTGGTGTTCGCAATCTTCTATGGATTATTCGGAAGAGGAACCCGCCTTGCAATGCCGAAGACAATATGCGCGCCGGACTCGTCGTCATTGAAGCCTGATTCAGGGGCTACTGAGGGAGTCCTGGACTAGGGGGTGTCCGGATAGCCGGACTATCATCATCGGCCGAACTCCAAGACTATGAAGATACAAGATTGAAGACTTCGTCCCGTATCCGGATGGGACTTTCCTTGGCGTGGAAGGCAAGCTTGGCAATACAGATATTGTTGGGGAACGTAGTAATTTCAAAAAAATTCCTACGCACACGCAAGATCATGGTGATGGCATCGCAACGAGAGGGGAGAGTGTTCGTCCACGTACCCTCGTAGACCGTAAGCGGAAGCGTTAGCACAACGCGGTTGATGTAGTCGTACGTATTCACGATCCGACCAATCCAAGCACCGAACGTACGGGGCCTCCGAGTTCAGCACACGTTCAGCTCGATGACGATCTCCAGGCTCCGATCCAGCAAAGCTCCGGAGATGAGTTTCGTTAGCACGACGGCGTGGTGACGATGATGATGCTCTACCGGCGCAGGGCTTCGCCTAAACTCCGCGATGATATGACCGAGATGGAATATGGTGGACGGGGGCACCGCACACGGCTAAGGAACGATCCGTAGATCAACTTGTGTTGTGCCTAGAGGTGCCCCCCTGCCCCCGTATATAAAGGAGCAAGGGGGAAGGGGGCGGCCGGCCTAGAAGGGGCGCGCCAAGGGGAGTCCTACTCCCACCGGGAGTAGGACTCCCTCCTTCCTTGTTGGAGTAGGAGAAGGGGGAAAGAGGGGGAGAGGAGGAAGGAAAAGGGGGCCGCACCCCTTGTCCAATTCGGACTAGAGGGGGGCTGCGCGCCTCCTTCTTTTCGGCCTCTCTCCTCAATTCCCGTATGGCCCAATAAGGCCCATATACTCCCCGGCAACTTCCCGTAACTCTCCGGTACTCCGAAAAATACCCGAATGACTCGGAACCTTTCCGAACTCCGAATATAGTCGTCCAATATATCGATCTTTACATCTCGACCATTTCGAGACTCCTAGTCATGTCCCCGATCTCATCCGGGACTCTGAACTCCTTCGGTACATCAAAACTCTTAAACTCATAATAAAACTGTCATCGAAACCTTAAGTGTGCGGACCCTACGGGTTCGAGAACTATGTAGACATGATCGAAACACATTTCCGGTCAATAACCAATAGCGGGACCTAGATGCCCATATTGGCTCCCACATATTCTACAAAGATTTTTATCGGTCAAACCGCATAACAACATACGTTGTTCCCTTTGTCATCGGTATGTTACTTGCCCGAGATTCGATCGTCGGTATCCAATACCTAGTTCAATCTCGTTACCGGCAAGTCTCTTTACTCGTTACGTAATGCATCATCCCGTAACCAACTCATTGGTCACATTGCTTGCAAGGCTTATAGTGATGTGCATTACCGAGAGGGCCCAGAGATACCTCTCCGACAATCGGAGTGACAAAACCTAATCTCGAAATACGCCAACTCAACATGTACCTTCGGAGACACCTGTAGTACTCCTTTATAATCACCCAGTTACGTTGTGACATTTGGTAGTACCCAAAGTGTTCCTCCGGTAAACGGGAGTTGCATAATTCTCATAGTTACAGGAACATGTATAAGTCATGAAGAAAGCAATAGCAGTATACTAAACGATCAAGTGCTAGGCTAACGGAATGGGTCATGTCAATCACATCATTCTCCTAATGATGTGATCCCGTTAATCAAATGACAACTCATGTCTATGGCTAGGAAACTTAACCATCTTTGATTCAACGAGCTAGTCAAGTAGAGGCATACTAGTGACACTATGTTTGTCTATGTATCCACACATGTATTATGTTTCCGGTTAATACAATTCTAGCATGAATAATAAACATTTATCATGAAATAAGGAAATAAATAATAACTTTATTATTGCCTCTAGGGCATATTTCCTTCAGTCTCCCACTTGCACTAGAGTCAATAATCTAGTTCACATCACCATGTGATTTAACACCAATATTCATATATGTATATGATTAATACCCATAGTTCACATCATCATGTGATCAACACCCAAAGGGTTTGTTCACATCGCTTATGTGATTAACACCCAAAGAGTACTAAGGTATGATCATGTTTTGCTCGTGAGAGAAGCTTAGTCAACGGGTCTGTCACATTCAAAGCCGTATGTACTTTGCAAATATTCTATGTCTACAATGCTCTGCGCGGAGCTACTCTAGCTAATTGCTCCCACTTTCAATATGTATCCAGATTGAGACTTAGAGTCATCTGGATCGGTGTAAAAGCTTGCACCGATGTAACTATTTACGATGAGCTCTTTTATCACCTCCATAATCGAGAAATATTTCCTTAGTCCTCACTAAGGATATTCTTGACCAATGTCCAGTGATCTACTCCTAGATCACTATTGTACTCCCTTGCAAAATTCAGAGCAAGGTATACAATAGGTCTGGTACATAACATAGCATACTTTATAGAACCTATGACTGAGGCATAGGGAATGACTTTCATTCTCTTTTCTATTTTCTGCCGTGGTCGGGATTTGAGTCTTACTCAATTTCACACCTTTGCAACACAGGCAAGAACTCTTTCTTTGACTGTTCCATCTTGAACTATTTCAAAATCTTGCTAAGGTATGTACTCATTGAAAATCTTATCAAGCGTCTTGATCTATCTCAATAGATCTTGATGCTCAATATGTAAGTAGCTTTTACTGAAGTCTTTCTTTTAAAGAACTTCTTTCAGATACTCCTTTATGCTTTGCAGAATAATTCTACATTATTTCTGATCAACAATATGTCATTCACATATACTTATCAGAAAGGCTGTAGTGCTCCCACTCACTTTCTTGTAAATACAGGCCTTTCTAAAAGTCTGTATAAAATCATATGCTTTGATCCACTCATCAAAGCGTATATTCCAACTCCGAGATGCTTGCACCAGTCCATTGATGGATTGCTGGAGCTTGCACACTTTATTAGCATCTTTAGGATTGACAAAACCTTTTGGTTGTATCATATACAACTCTTCTTTAATAAATCCACTAAGGAATGCAGTTTTTGACATCCATTTGCCAGATTTCATAAAATGTGGCAATTGCTAACATGATTCGGGCAGACTTAAGCATCGCTACAGTTTGAGAAAATCTCATTGTAGTCAACACCTTGAACTTGTCAAAAACCCTTTTGCGACAAGTCGAGCTTTGTAGATAGTAACACTACTATCAACGTCCGTCTTCCTCTTGAAGATCCATTTATTTTCTATGGTTTGCCGATCATCGGGCAAGTCCACCAAAGTCCACACTTTGTTCTCATACATGGATCCTATCTCAGATTTCATGGCCTCCAGCCATTTTGCGGAATCTGGGCTCATCATCGCTTCCTCATAGTTCGTAGGTTTATCATGGTCTAGTAACATGATTTTCAGAACAGGATTACCGTACCACTCTGGTGTGGACCGTACTCTGGAAGACCTACGAGGTTCTGTAGTAACTTGATCTGAAGTTTCATGATCATCATCATTAGCTTCCTCACTAATTGGTGTAGGAATCACTGGAACTGATTTCTGTGATGAACTACTTTCCAATTCGGGAGAAGGTACAAATTACCTTATCAAGCTCTTACTTTCCTCCCACTCACTTCTTTCGAGAGAAACTCCTTCTCTAGAAAGGATCCATTTTTAGCAATGAATATCTTGCCTTTGGATCTGTGATAGAAGGTGTACCCAACAGTTTCCTTTGGGTATTCTATGAAGACGCACTTCTCCGATTTGGGTTTGAGCTTATCAGGATGAAACTTTTTCACATAAGCATCGTAGCCCCAAACTTTAAGAAATGACAACTTGGGTTTCTTGCTAAACCATAGTTCATATAGTGTCGTCTCAACGGATTTAGATGGTGCCCTTTTAACGTGAATGCAGCTGTCTCTAATGCATAACCCCAAAACTATATTGGTAAATCAGTAAGAGACATCATAGATCGCACCATATCCAATAAAGTGCGGTTACGACGTTCGGACACACCATAACGTTGTGGTGTTCCAGGTGGCGTGAGCTGTGAAACTATTCCACATTGTTTTAATTGAAGACCAAACTCGTAACTCAAATATTCGTCTCTGTGATCAGATCGCAGAAACTTTATTGTCTTGTTACGATGATTTTTCCACTTCACTCTGAAATTCTTTGAACCTTTCAACTATTTCAGACTTATGTTTCATCAAGTAGATATACCCATATCTGCTCAAATCATCTGTGAAGGTCAGAAAATAACGATACTTGCCATGAGCTTTAACACTCATCGGACCGTATACATCAGTATGTATTATTTCCAATAAGTCAGTTGCTCACTCCATTGTTCCGGAGAACGGAGTCTTTAGTCATCTTGCCCATGAGGCATGGTTCGCAAGCATCAAGTGATTCATAATCAAGTGATTCCAAAATCCCATCAGCATGGAGTTTCTTCATGCGCTTTACACCAATATGACCTAAACGGCAGTGCCACAAATAAGTTGCACTATCATTATTAACTTTGCATCTTTTGGCTTCAATATTATGAATATGTGTATCACACGATCGAGATCCAACAAACCATTTTCATTGGGTGTATGACCATAGAAGGTTTTATTCATGAAAACAGAACAACAATTATTCTCTAACTTACATGAATAACCGTATTGCAATAAACATGATCAAATCATATTCATGCTCAACGCAAACACCAAATAACACTTATTTAGGTTTAACACTAATCCTGAAAGTATAGGGAGTGTGTGATGATGATCATATCAATCTTGGAACTACTTCCAACACTCATCGTCACTTCCCCTTCAACTAGTCTCTGTTTATTCTGTAACTCCTGTTTCGAGTTACTAAATTTTTAGCAACCGAACAAGTATCAAATACTCATGGGCTACTATAAACACTAGTAAGGTACACATCAATAACTTGTACATCAAAATATACCCTTGTTCACTTTGCCATCCTTCTTATCCACCAAATATTCAGGGCATTTCTGCTTCCAGTGACCATTTCCTTTGCAGTATAAGCACTCAGTTTCAGGTTTTGGTCCAGCTTTGGTCTTCTTCACGGGAGTGATAACTTGTTTTCCATTCTACTTGAAGTTTCCCTTTCTTTCCCTTTGCCCTTTTCTTGAAACTAGTGGTCTTGTCAATCATCAACACTTGATGCTCTTTCTTGATTTCTACCTTCGTCGATTTCAACATCACGAAGAGCTCAGGAATCGTTTTCGTCATCCCTTGCATACTATAGATCATCACGAAGTTCTAGTAACTTAGTGATGGTGACTAGAGAATTCTGTCAATCACTATCTTATCTGGAAGATTAACTCCCACTTGATTCAAGCGATTGAAGTACACAGACAATCTGAGCACATGCTCACTAGTTGAGCGATTCTCCTCCATCTTTTAGCTATAGAACTTGTTTGAGACTTCATATCTCTCAACTCGGGTATTTGCTTGAAATATCAATTTCAATTTCTGGAACATCTCATATGGTCCATGACGTTCAAAACGTCCTTGAAGTCCCGATTCTACGCCGTTAAGTATGGTGCACTAAACTATCAAGTAGTCATCATATTGAGCTAGCCAAACGTTCATAACGTCTGCATCTGCTCCTGCAATAGGTCTATCACCTAGCGGTGCATTAAGGACATAATTCTTCTGTGCAGCAATGAGGATAAACCTCAGATCACGGATCCAATCCGCATCATTGCTACTAATATCTTTCAACACAATTTTCTCTAGGAACATATCAAAATAAACATATGAAAGCAACAACGCAAGCTATTGATCTACAACATAATTTGCAAAATACTACCAGGACTAAGTTCATGATAAATTTAAGTTCAATTAATCATATTACTTAAGAACTCCCACTTAGACAGACATCTCTCTAGTCATCTAAGTGATCACGTGATCCAAATCAACTAAACCATGTCCGATCATCACGTGAGATGGAGTAGTTTTCAATGGTGAACATCACTATGTTGATCATATCTACTATATGATTCATGTTCGACCTTTCGGTCTCTGTATTCCGAGGCCATATCTGTATATGGTAGGCTCGTCAAGTATAACCTGAGTATTCCGCGTGTGCAACTGTTTTGCACCCGTTATATTTGAACGTAGAGCCTATCACACCCGATCATCACGTGGTGTCTCAGCACGAAGAACTTTCGCAACGGTGCATACTCAGGGAGAACACTTCTTGATAATTAGTGAGAGACCATCTTAAAATGCTACCGTCAATCAAAGCAAGATAAGATGCATAAAGGATAAACATCACATGCAATCAATATAAGTGATATGATATGGCCATCATCATCTTGTGCTTGTGATCTCCATCTTCGAAGCACCGTCATGATCACCATCGTCACCGGCGCGACACCTTGATCTCCATCGTAGCATCATTGTCGTTACGCCATCTATTGCTTCTATGACTATCGCTACCGCTTAGTGATAAAGTAAAGCAATTACAAGGCATTTGCATTTCATACAATAAAGCGACAACCATATGGCTCCTGCCAGTTGCCGATAACTTCGGTTACAAAACATGATCATCTCATACAATAAAATATAGCATCACGTCTTGACCATATCACATCACAACATGCCCTGCAAAAACAAGTTAGACATCTTCTACTTTGTTGTTGCAAATTTTACGTGGCTGCTACGGGCTTAGCAAGAACCGTTCTTACCTACGCATCAAAAACCACAACGATAGTTCGTCAAGTTAGTGCTGTTTTAACCTTCGCAAGGACCGGGCGTAGCCACACTCGATTCAGCTAAAGTAAGAGAGACAGACACCCGCCAGCCACCTTTAAGCATGAGTGCTCGTAACGGTGAAACCAGTCTCGCGTAAGCGTACGCGTAATGTCGATCCGGGCCGCTTCATCTCACAATACCACCGAACCAAAGTATGACATGCTGGTAAGCAGTATGACTTGTATCGCCCACAACTCACTTGTGTTCTACTCGTGCATATAACATCAACGCATAAAACCTAGGCTCGGATGCCACTGTTGGGGAACGTAGTAATTTCAAAAAATTTCCTACGCACACGCAAGATCATGGTGATGGCATAGCAACGAGAGGGGAGAGTGTTCGTCCACGTATCCTCGTAGACCGTAAGCGGAAGCGTTAGCACAACGCGGTTGATGTAGTCGTACGTATTCATGATCCGACCGATCCAAGCACCGAACATACGGGGCCTCCGAGTTCAGCACACGTTCAGCTCGATGACGATCTCCGGGCTCCGATCCAGCAAAGCTCCGGAGATGAGTTCCGTCAGCACGACGGCGTGGTGACGATGATGATGCTCTACCGGCGCAGGGCTTCGCCTAAACTCCGCGAGGATATGACCGAGGTGGAATATGCTGGACGGGGGCACCGCACACGGCTAAGGAACGATCCGTAGATCAACTTGTGTTGTGCCTAGAGGTGCCCCCCTGCCCCCGTATATAAAGGAGCAAGGGGGGAGGGGGCGGCCGGCCTAGAAGGGGCGCGCCAAGCGGTGGGAGTAGGACTCCCTTCTTCCTTGTTGGAGTAGGAGAAGGGGGAAAGAGGGGGAGAGGAGGAAGGAAAAGGGGGCCGCACCCCTTGTCCAATTCGGACTAGAGGGGGGCTGCACGCCTCCTTCTTTTCGGCCTCTCTCCTCAATTCCCGTATGGCCCAATAAGGCCCATATACTCCCCGGCGAATTCCCGCAACTCTCCGGTACTTCGAAAAATACCCGAATGACTCGGAACCTTTCCGAACTCCGAATATAGTCGTCCAATATATCGATCTTTACGTCTCGACCATTTCGAGACTCCTCGTCATGTCCCCGATCTCATCCGGGACTCTGAACTCCTTCGGTACATCAAAACTCATAAACTCATAATAAAACTATCATCGAAACCTTAAGCGTGCGGACCCTACGGGTTCGAGAACTATGTAGACATGATCGAAACACGTTTCCGGTCAATAACCAATAGCGGGACCTGGATGCCCATATTGGCTCCCACATATTCTATGAAGATCTTTATCGGTCAAACGCATAACAACATACGTTGTTCCCTTTGTTATCGGTATGTTACTTGCCCGAGATTCGATCGTCGGTATCCAATACCTAGTCCAATCTCGTTACCGGCAAGTCTCTTTACTCGTTACGTAATGCATCATCCCGTAACTAACTCATTGGTCACATTGCTTGCAAGGCTTATAGTGATGTGCATTACCGAGAGGGCCCAGAGATACCTCTCCGACAATCGGAGTGACAAAACCTAATCTCGAAATACGCCAACTCAACATGTACCTTCGGAGACACCTGTAGTACTCCTTTATAATCACCCAGTTACGTTGTGACGTTTGGTAGTACCCAAAGTGTTCCTCCGGTAAACGGGAGTTGCATAATTCTCATAGTTACAGGAACATGTATAAGTCATGAAGAAAGCAATAGCAGTATACTAAACGATCAAGTGCTAGGCTAACGGAATGGGTCATGTCAATCACATCATTCTCCTAATGATGTGATCCCGTTAATCAAACGACAACTCATGTCTATGGCTAGGAAACTTAACCATCTTTGATTCAACGAGCTAGTCAAGTAGAGGCATACTAGTGACACTATGTTTGTCTATGTATCCACACATGTATTATGTTTCCGGTTAATACAATTCTAGCATGAATAATAAACATTTATCATGAAATAAGGAAATAAATAATAACTTTATTATTGCCTCTAGGGCATATTTCCTTCAGATATGTAGATCTCCTACCATTGTAACCGACTCTGTGTAACCCTAGCCCTCTCCGGTGTCTATATAAACCGGAGGGTTTTAGTCCGTAGGACGAACAACCGTTACAACAATCATACCATAGGCTAGCTTCTAGGGTTTAGCCTCCTTGATCTCGTGGTAGATCTACTCTTGTACTACCCATATCATCAATATCAATCAAGCAGGAGTAGGGTTTTACCTCCATCGAGAGGGCCCGAACCTGGGTAAAAACATCATGTACCTTGTCTCATGTTACCATCCGCCTAGACGCACAGTTCGGGACCCTCTACCCGAGATCCGCCGGTTTTGACACCGACACTCCCTGTAACCGCTCTAACTGATCAAGTGCAGGTTCAACCAAGTGAGGTGTTCGCGGAGCGCCTCATACAACAAGGGGCAAGCTGAGAAGTCGAGGCCAGCTCAAATGGGACGGGCCGCCGGACAAGTGCAAGACCTGGGGAGAAGTGTTCATCATCGTTGCCGCCTTTCCACACACACCAGCTTAGGGGCAAGTGGTTTCTCGAGGAGGGGGCCTTGTCACGCCAGTATACTTACCTGAAGCCATCAAGGTCAAGAGGAGAACAAACGAGCGACAAAGGCAGGCGAAGCCGAGGTGGACAATGAGGCCCAACAACCAGTGGCGGAGCCAGGGGACGAGCAGGGGCCAGCCCCCCTCACCCTATCCTTTTCTTTTTTTGAGAATCTGCCCTTGGCAAAAGGAAAAAAAGGCCCGTATAAGAAGCCCACTAGCGCCCAGATTAAACGATTGGCCTGGGGTTGCATTCTCCCGTAATTAGCGTGTACGTGGATTAGTGCGCACAAAATTAGTCGTTTCCGTTCCATGCCCTTGCTGTCTGCCAGCCTCTTCTCTCTGCCTGCTACTACTTAGGATCCAATTCATATGGCGAGGGCGCGACACAACCTGCTTCCCTGTCAATTCTTCAGGCTCCAACTAGCGAACTAGCCAAGGTTTAACATGTCACATTAGTATAAACTTTTTGGCTGGATTAGTACAATATTAATCTATCTCAATTTTCATCTTGCATTAGTGTCGAATTTAAACTGTTATGCATAAGATTTTTGTTGTTGATTATATGATTTGTGACGCTACGATCAAGAGTTCATATCATAGTTTTAAATAGCGCGCTAAGGCTCGTAGCAGCGGACCTCTTCTAAACGCTACCACGGTGCTATAGCGCGGTATTTAAAATATTTGTTTATATGTTTGGATCAAAGTCACTTAGCGCAGGACCGCTTTTAAACACAATAGCGTGTTATTTAAAACCATGGTTCATTACCCGCAAAAAAAGTAAAATAAAACTATGGTTCATATCTATGAAGAGTTCATATGTTGTATGTGTCGTAGATATTATTGTAATTGTGATACAAATTATATTGTACGAGTTCCTATTATTACAAAAAAAAATCCTAAGTTAAAGTGAGCACCACAACAGTACAAAGGGGCACGACCTCCGTATCGAGAGGGCATCAAGAATAGTGTATCGAGACTGAGTCTCTTCCTCGTTTCTAATGATCAACAAGGATGAAGCCCACTTATGACCGATGACGTGCCTACGTACGTGGCTGCCAGAAGACCATTTGAGGTTCACTCATGAAAACAGAGTATGGCCATCCTTGCGAGAAGTAGAGTGATGAGGATCGAATGACACCTGTTCGGGCGGAAATGAGTTTGATGACCCGTATGCGATTTTGTTAAGAGTACCGTAGTGGTGGGTAGATAGAGGTAGAGGCCCTCCTCATGCGTGCGTGTAACCGCGCGGCGCCATGTGATGAAGAAAGAGTAGAGGGTGGGGGGAAGGAATCGCGGCAGGGCAGCTGTAACTGCTGGCCAACGCCGGAGCCACTCTTCTCACCAAACCAAGCTAAATCTCGGCACGGTCGGCCAAGAGGTCAACGCCTCCCGATCCGGAGCCGAGCCTGTCCGTCGCAGGTGAGGTGCATGGAATTTGCGTGCGTATCCCAAATTCCAGCGGACGGAGGGAGACGGATGGGTACACGAGCCACGCACGCGCGCGTGCGTGCGTGCAGCTGCGCGTCGTTGGGGAGACAGTTGGGCGTCGCCCCGCCCCGGCCGCAGCTGCCAACTACCCGGCACCTGACCCTCTTCCCCCCTTCCCTTGCCTTCCCCAGCCAAGCCAAGTCCGTTGCGTCCTCCCTCATCTTTCGCTCCTGAGACCGCCACCGGAGGGGAGGGGAGGGGAGCGCAGGCAGAGCACGCACCCACACCACACGCCCTTTGGATGCGGCTGACCCTCCCCGGCCCGGCTGACCCACCACCACCAGCGTTCCTCTTCCGTCCCCGACTCGGACACCCCCTGCCCGCTACAACTCCTACGCCGGCTCCAGCTCCCTCCCCTTTATATACCCACCGCCTCCCTCTCCTCCTCCCATCACCAGTAATAAAGCAGCAAGCAATTCCACTCCCGCCGCCGCAGCCAGCCAGCCTCCGGCGCTCTCTCGGACGTCGCCGGCACGTACAAGCAAAAGCAACCAGAGCCAGCCATGTGCCCCGGGGCGCCGGTCGCGGCGGCGGCGTCGGACAAGAGCGTGTGCGTGATGGACGCCTCCGGCCCGCTGGGCCACGCGCTCGTGCACCGCCTCCTCCGCCGGGGCTACACCGTCCACGCCGCCACCTACGACCACTCGCTCGACGAGCTGCTCGCCGCCGCCGGCCACGACGAGGACCGGCTCAAGCTCTTCCGCGCCGACCCCTTCGACTACCACACCATCGCCGACGCCGTCCGCGGCTGCTCTGGCCTCTTCTGCATGTTCAACACCCACGAGGACCAGGCCGGCTGCGACGTGAGTCCATCCAATCACCAATCCTTCCTTTCCTCCCTCGCCAGCCATTACTAGTAAATTAGTAGCACTAGTTTCGTTTCAAGAAAGAATCATGGATGGATGGATGGATTCGATCCTCATCGTGCCGTCACATCGGGTTGCCTGATCCCCATTCTCTTCTTTACCCCCGCAAGAATCTAATCTATCCCCGATCGCCGGATCGGCCTGCCTGCCATGTTGCAGTGGCTAATTGGCTGGATAAGAATTCAGAGAAAACACTGGCGCTAGTGCCGTACCACTGCGACAGTACAGTACAGCTAGTCGTTGAGCATCTACTTTCTTCCTCCTTGGCGTGAGCTGGGCCTTAATGGCACAGCTCATCTGCTTCCTCCCGCTGCTCCCTCCACCACTGGTACTACTACAGTGCAGCATTAACTCTGCTCCAAACCTCTGGCAGAAGCCGCTAGGCCTTTCCCGCGCCGCGTGCATTAACGCCTCCATTCCGAATGGAGGCTTCACCACACACACACAGCTGGTGCTAATTAAGCAAACGGTTGGGTGCTAGCTGGTTAATTAATTGTTAATCTGAGTGGCTGATGGTGGTGCAGGAGGTGATGGTGGAGGTGGAGGTCCGGGCGGCGCAGAACGTGCTGGAGGCGTGCGCGCAGACGGTGACCATGGAGCGGGTGGTCTTCACCTCCTCCGTCACCGCCGTCGTCTGGAAGGACGACGACCAGAAGCCCGTCGACGCGTTCGACGAGAGGAACTGGAGCGACCTCAACCTCTGCAGGAAACGCAAGGTAATCAATCAATCAAGCGCCCATCGCCCACTCATTCATTCATACGCGAACACCGCAGCTTCTTTCTTTTGGGGCAAGTACTGAGACAGTCTTGTTGCGAGACCCAGCAAGCACTTGAACACGAAAAGCAGGAGAGCTGCTTGCCTGTCCTGTTACGAATCCAACAACTAGCGAGACAATCTTGTTGCGAAACCCAGCAGGGAAAGAAAGCGGGCTACCAGACCCCAAGAAAGCAACGCGGCAGTCCCGTCGCTCTTGGCGTTAATTATCCGTGTGCAATACAAGCGCCTACGTGTCAAACTCAAACCCAATAAGTGGATGAGACTAGTAAGAACTGGCTTCCCAACTGTGAAGATTAAGACACAGAAAGAGAGCTACAAATAATCTAGTCGTCGCCCGCAAGAAAACAAATACTGATGTACTCCCTCCGTCCGAAAATACTTGTCGGAGAAATGGATGTATCTAGACATATTTTAGTTTTAAATACATCCATTTTTATGCATTTTTGCGACAAGTATTTCTGGACGGAGGGAGTATTCTACTAACACGTCCTAGTCCACGCAAAGATCATCCTTGCTTTGCTTACTTGATTATTATATATAGATGCTAATTAAGAAGGTGGACAATCGCACTTCTAAATTGCTCCAGCTACTTGTGTCTTTTTTTCTTTTGAATGAGAACTGGTCCTCTGTTTTCTGAATTCTGATGGGAAGTAGTGTCCTGCTTGTTGGGGCCATCCACTACACACTACAGCGGCCCCATGTTCCCGACATGTTTGCCAAAATGCCAAACGCAAGCTACCAGCGTCTCCTCGTGCAGCTGTCACCAAAGTTGCATGTGCAAGCTTGGAACAATGCCTTCACAACACACCCTTTTAGGACAGCAGCGCAATCACAATAGTTATTACTAGAAAGACACACATTTTACTTGACATATAGCTTCTTGTTTTACTTACTGTTACTGTGGGGTTGGTGCAGTTGTGGCACGCTCTGGCCAAGACGCTGTCGGAGAAGACGGCCTGGGCCTTGGCCATGGACAGAGGGGTGGACATGGTGGCCATCAACGCCGGCCTGCTCACGGGGCCGGGGCTCTCCTCCGCCCACCCCTGCCTCAAGGGGGTCCCGGAGATGTACGAGCACGGCGTCCTCGTCACCGTCGACGCCGACTTCCTCGCCGACGCCCACGTGGCCACCTACGAGTGCCCCACGGCGTTCGGCCGCTACCTCTGCTTCAACAACGTCGTGTGCCGGCCCGAGGACGCCCTCCAGTTCGCCCAGATGCTCACCCCGTCCGCTCCATGCTACCCTCCAAGGTACACACGCGGTCAATGAACTTCAGCATTTCAGCTCGAAAATTCTAAGAAAATCCAGTGATGATGGTGTGTTCCTGTAACTGACTGACCTGTGATGAACTTTGGTTGCAGTGACGAGCTGAAGGTGATCCCGCAGAGGATTCAGAACAAGAAGCTGAACAACCTCATGGTGGAGTTTGCCAGTGCCATATACGGGGACTTGGATTAGGGATTCCATTATTCATTCGTTCACCTCACGAGGGCAGCTAGGGATGTATTCTTTATGTACCTATAAATACCTGTATTCTTTTTCTCCTGAAAAGGGAAATATGGTTGGTCAGATGTACAAATCTGTACAAGGCCAAGCATGCCGCATGTATTCCACTCTTACCGGGCTGGTAAGAGCATTTGAGCCAGTGCTTAGCAAGCTAGTGATCCTTAGGTCCACCAAAAGGGAAAATAAGTCTGCAGTTTTGTTACTGCCTTGTACAGCAGCAGCAATATATGAATATGATGAACAAATGTCAAAAGCTTCGAGGAGTGAGATAGATATGAGTTGTGTATACATTAATCATATGAAACTGAAACTTTTGAAAAACTTGGACCATGTTCCGAAACCATGAACTCCAGGAATCTGCGGAGCGGGGAAACTGCAGCTCGTCATTTTCAAACTACAGGAATCTGCGGAGCGGGGAAACTGCAGCTCGTCATTTTCAAACTCCAGGAATCTGCGGAGCGGGGAAACTGCAGCTCGTCATTTTCAACTACAGCTCCGGGAACGGAGTTGTGGAGCGACACCGAACAGGACCTTAGTGTACATGGTTTCACAAACAAAGTCAAATAAACAAGTGATCAAAATCAGCTGACAACTACTCCCTCCGTCCGAAAATACTTGTCATCAAAATGAATAAAAGGGGATGGGCGGAGGGAGTACATATTCATCTGACAAGAAACCATCCTAAATTGCATACACAGAACTCTCATTCGACAAAGCTCATACTTAACATTCACAGCATCACCATCACTGGTGGGCCATACAATGGCGGTACATCGACCGGCGACCGCCACCGTCGAGTGAAGCATGCAGAGCATCATTGCATACGTCATACTAGTCGACACACAAAGAAGCGTTCCAGATCCATCTTGCCTTTCCGCCAGGTGGCTCCACAGAAAACGACAGTTCAATCCTAGGCTCCAAGGCACCCAACCCATAGATAGGTAGAGAGCAAAAGGGAGTGGACCAACTATCCCTCACCAGCAATACAGTTGAGGGATTGGGATTCCAGCTGCAGACTCGCAGTCTACACACACTCACCTGAATCTCAACAAGAAACCTATTCCATTATTCATTCATGTAATTCATGTTCAGTTACATCTTGACTTAAAAATAGGGATGGATGTACAGAGGCAAAAGAAACACATCTCCTCTGAGGGAGCCAGAAAGTTTGGAAACTGTATGTAGCACACCCTAGATACTGCGCATGAAATTTCTACTTACTAGGCGCTCAGTGTCACGGAAGCAACACTCGACAGCTTGAATTTCCGGACTTTTTTGGAGTGCAACGGCTGGAAACGAATCTCAGTGTACTGCTTCACGGAGATCTCTTTCCATTCTGAAGATGAAGTGCCCTCAGCTCGGTAATCTCGAGGAGAATACAGTATTTGGACTCTCGACCTGCCTGTAGCAAGGGAGAAACCAAATCAAACAGATGTGGCTCATTCAAATCGATTACAGCATTTAGCCAGCAGATTTAACAGAAAAAACAAGCCATGCTAGTTATTTTGGATACGTCTGTTAACTGATTAAATCAATGTAGTGAAGCAAAATAGAGAATTAAAACTCTCCTTGTGGTTGGTGCTCAAATAGCATCTTGGAAGAGGATAATTTGATCAGGTGGTGTCAGAAGGGTGATGAACATTAGGCAATGAAAATAAATGCAACTCAGACAACTGATCATATCTTCTTTACATATCCATTAGGAAAGTATGTCTAGTGGGCAATTATGTGTTCTTTTAATCCCGTTGAAACACCAGATAATGCTCAACAGTGCTTGGGTAAGTGGTCAAACAAGTTCGATAAAAGTAACAATGGTGCCTCTTTTTCCAAAGACATTCTTATCTGATCCTTCCAAAGTAATTATCTCAATCTACTGTCCGCCCAATTTTTGGGGCTTGTTACAGAAAGAATCAGGGCGTCTGGTGTTGCATGAAGGTGCTGTGAGTATCAAGAAGGTGGCCAATGGGACAATTAACAAGGGCCAAGACGAATGACGACTTTCTGTAACATGGGTGCTGGTAGGGTGTTGCAATAATGAAATGTGAGGTCTTCTTTTGTGCTGCAGCTAGGGGGTCTTGTAAATCTGTAATATACTAGCGTGGTATTGCAATTTTTGTTATGATGCTGTCGTGAACCTCAATTCACAACAGGATAACTACAGTGCTTAAGATAGCTTAGACGGCATGGCTCCAGCCTCCAGGGGATTGGTTGGAACATAGATCGAGATGAGAATGTTTAAAAGAATAGATTGTCTTCTTGCATGATTCATTAATGATATACATAGCATCCTTATATAGTGGTGCATATCCCTTGGGCCTTCCCTAATACAATACAGACCCCTTGACAGATTAGGGTCATTTTATCTTAGTCTTCCTAATAAAGCACCAATACCCAACTGGAACCTGATATCCCTCTATTCGGACACCCTGCTGCTAGTCCAAGACGTGTGCCTTTTGTCAAATGTTAGTCACATTGTGGGTATTTAGCAGCCTGGGCAGATTAGCTGTTTAATGTATTTTTCCTTGTGAACTCATCTAGCATGTTTAGTTACCTTTTTTAAGAGAAGGAATTTTTACCTTCTGCTCGATTGGCCATATCACTAGATCTTTCTTATAAAATAAATTCCTGTACAGTACCAGGATGAACGCAGCGATAACATCTGCAGGCCTTCCATGCATCGATCTAGTATTAGCCTATTAGGCATTAGTATAGGTGCCAAAACTACTTGAAGCACAACCTTTTCCCTGCCAACCTAGAGCAATAACAAATCACAGAACAAAATATGCTAACACGGGAAGTACTCCCTCCGTAAAGAAATACAAGGGGCTGTTTGGATCGTCGCCAACACCGACCCTGCCAATTTTTTGGCTTGCCCCTGCGATTTGGACACTGTTTGGACGGTGGCCAAAATATTGGCTCGCCCAGCCCGCCGCCGACCGCTCCGTGTTATATTTGCCAATGCGTGGGCGCGTCGAGGGCGCAGAAATCGATCGCCAAAAAATTGGCGAGCACGTTTCTCACCCGCTGGTACTGGTACGTGGGCCTGGTGTTAGTTAGAAAGAACGACCTGTGCGACGGATTTAATCGTCCGAGGAAATGAGCGTTACCACGTGTAAATTACATAGTCGTCATTTGGATTGGTTAATCCCTTAGATCGCGCAAGTAATTCTGTTTTGTTTTATGTTTAGCACAATAGCGACGGTAATTACTACTCCTACTAGAAATTGTCTTCTAAACAAAACAAATTGTCTCAGTTTTTTTTTGACGGGCACAAATCGTGTCAGCCGTTAAGGCAGCCCTGAGTTTCATCGAGTTCAAAAGCTGTACGTGTTCTTTCCTAGGAATTATTTTGGTGGATTTTTTTTGAAACGTGACACGTGATTCTTTTCCAGAACTTACACGCAGTAGTATATCCGAACTTTAATTACATGCAAATTCAGTTTTTTTTGGTTCAAAAAATAAATTCAGTTTTTTTTGGTGAATTGCCAATGTCACTTTTTTCCATGTTATAGTTAGTTAAGTGTTCGTATTAGAAATAAAAAATACATTTATTTTTTATGTCAACATTGTAACTAAATTAGAATCAAATCAAGCACAAATCAGTTCAAGTTGCCAAACCAAATGAAGAACTTGCCAAATATTTGGAAGGTACAATGGCTATAATCCAAACAAGAACAACTTGCCAATTTTTTGGCCATGCCCTCACTTTGGTCATGCCAAAAATTTGGTTGGGCAAGTTGGGGCACAAACCAAACACACCCTAAGAGTAGTGATCTAAACGCTCTTATATTTCTTTACGGAGGGAGTACAAAACAGAATAGCAAGAAGACACAGTACACAGGGCTTACCAAAACCTCCAAAAAGAGTTGATTTCTGGATGATAAATCGGCTAACTTTTGATCTCTTCACTTTTTTCAGGAGTGGCATGTCTTCATGCTTGCCTTTAAATTCTATGAATTCACCAAGGACATTTTTGTCCCCTCTGAGTTCCAGCCTACAAAAGGGCAGTGCAACTATAAAAATACAACCGGAGGTTCTATGTGCTCGTGTTGCACTGAACTACATTATAGTACTCCCTCCGCCCCGTAATATGAAAAATGTTCTTATATTATGGGACGGAGGGAGTACATACTAACAATATTTACTGATTGCAATTAGCTTAATAAATGAATAATCTGAAGGCTACTTCTTAACAACCCAAATTTCTCCAACCAAAATACAAATGGCATGAGATCTTTTTTTCTCATGATATCCCTGCCCGTCCCTCCCTAGTGCACCAGGAAACACAATCGGAAGAATAAGGGCAATGGAAAGTTTAGAAGTAAATAAAAACATTATGGTGGTGTATTTTACCTGTCCCACATAGGCGACGTGCTGAGAATAGAATACAGATTTTGGAGTAACGAATCTTGGATGTCGCTTTTGTTTCCATGAAATGCACCTTTAATCCATGTCGAAAGTCCACCTTTTGTATCTGCCTTAAGATCTTTCCATTGATCGTATGAGATAACCTCCGGTTGAAGATTAACAGTGTACGAAGGCCTGATAAAGCACAAGACAACTGAACAACCATCTAAGGGCAGCGAAGCAAAAAAAAAAAAGGAAGTCGTGTACAGAGAACTAACCTGCAGTTGGGATTTGGCAGTACAACTCTTCCGTTTACAATCCCGTTAGGCAGTGTTGCTCCCCTCTGCTCCAAGTATGATTGAAGATTGGCAACTATCCTACTGACTTCTAGTACCTAAGAGAACAAAATTCAACAAATGAATTGACAATAATACAGCTCGTACCATTTTGGTTATTATGTTACAAACCAGTGATGTGCAGGAATCAAACAAGAAAAAGAAAACTAATAGTCATTTGAGTTTTGATCGTGAGTATTCCTTTTTCCACTAACTAACTTGCAGTTGGGATCTGGCAACATAATGCAAAAATGATCCTGTTATTAAAATGAGACCAACCGAAGGGCTAACCCTCGTTGGCATTTTTTTATAGGAGAAACTCCGCGAGCACCGCATGTCAAAGCTGGGGCTTGAACTTGGGTGGGCTGGCAGCTACCCCAGCTGCCCAGCCAACGGGTCGACGCCCCGTCCTCATGATCCTATTATTCGGAACACAGTAACAAATACAAACCATCAAGTTCATGTTCACTGTCAAGAATATCCCTCGGGAGGTAGCAACAATATACTACAGTTGCAAAACACTTTGTGATTTGGTGTCTTACTGCGTAAGGCAGTTACATTCACTCGGTCGCCCCCCAGTTTACACTAAGTTCAATAATTAACAAGCTATTACAACAACAATTCTGGAATGCTTAAGCAAAATGGAATGTTCAAATTGCATACCGGGTTTGGAATAACCTCCTGCTTGCGCTTCTTTTCGGTGAACCAGTTACCATCCTTGTCAACCTCAACAAAACCAGAGACATTGTTGATTGCCACCACCATGACCTCCCTGTCGCCAAAAAAAGATTTAGACCCTTGCTTTCCACTTTGTACCATGTGACAGTTCAGTCAGTCGAATTAAATGACGACGATATGATGAATCGACTAGGTGCTATGTAAGATCTCCGGATGCAGTCATTCACATCAGTGCCCGTATGATCTAGTACATGACATTACTACTAAGTATGTATGTTACACCAGCTAAACGCAACATTCAGCAAGCACAGGGGATATAGCCAGATACATGAACAGATCCATCTGGAATGATGGAATGGGCTGTGAGAGTGTCTGTTCTAATCTCTAGAATTATTCGAGGATAAGAACTAATAAATTCAGCGGAACGCGCACAGACCAGAGGCAGAGCGAAGTGAGCGAGAGAGAGGGAGGGGGTGTGGGTGGTCGCGGGCTGACCTCTTGGTGACGAGAACGACGTCGACATGCTGGCGCGCGCCGGCGTCGGGGTCGGGGATTCGGAGGCCGACGAAGCAGCGGCCGCCGTAGAGCCTCTCGAGCCTGGAGCGGAGATTGAAGGGATTGATCATTAGGGTTTTACAGGGGGGACTGGATGAGGGGGCGGGTTGCGGGGATGGGTACCTGGCTGCGACGGCGAAGCAGAGATCGGAGTGGGAGGAGTCGAGGCCGGCGAGCTGGTCGAGGCCGTCGTCGGAGAAGAAGACGGCGCGGATGAGCTTGTAGGCCACCAGGCCGCACAGTATCTCGACCCACATGGCCGCCCGCCGCGGCGATCAATCCACGATGCTAACCAGTGGAGGAAGGGGAAGGGAAGGGGCGGTGCAGGAGGAGGGTGAGATGCTTCTCTTCGCTTTAGGGAATGGCGGAGGCGGTTCAACTTTTGAGAAGGATTGGAGGACGGGAGGAGAGGGGGATCAATTATCAGACTGCGAAATGGAATTTCTTCTTTCCTTCTTTTCCCCCGTCCCTGATATAATTTTCTTTATAAAAAATAACTAGCGAATTGCATATGCCTTGCAACAAGGCACCATATTTTCTAGGGCAAACACCTTCTAATTTACCAGCCATTTTATTGTGTAAGTCTGATAATTAGATCTGATATTTTCTAGGGCAAACACAATATTCTCTAGTAGCTTATTACTCCCTCCGTTCCTAAATATTTGTCTTTCTAGATATTTCAACAAATGACTACATACGGAGCAAAACAAGTGAATCTACACTCTAAAATATGTCTATATACATACGTATGTGGTAGTCCATTTGAAATCTCTAAAAAAATAAATATTTAAAAATGGAGGGAGTATATAACTTACCAACAAAAATATGATTTTATTTGGTAAGTCTATATAAAACATGAGTCAGTTAAAAGCGGTTTTCAAAGAAAATTGGTGGGAAAAGATCAATAAAATCATAAAATGAAGAAGGTGGGTGGGGACTGGGGAGAGTATGGAAGACAAAATGAACTGACATAAAAGAAAGAGGGCTTTCCTACATCATCATGCTCACGGCCTGGGCCATATTGGAGCATCACAAGGGATGCATCTCCGACGGCTGACAACCTTCCGTCTCCCGACCCGTCTATGAGCTCAAGGATGAGATGCGGTTATGGGCCAAAGTCGAAGCCATGGCAATGACGAATCTACTTCCCGAGAAGTAGCCCTTTTGTTGTTTGGGACTGAGCAACCCCTTTTCTTCTACTCTAGCGCAATGCCATGTCACGTACATGTCGCAAGATGGACTAGTGTCCATCTTGTTTTCCTGGTCCAGAAGATACAAAGCATTTGTTGTTTTTATGCAATAAAGCAAGGGGGGGTTTGAAGGGAGATGGGGATGTAGGATATTATCAATAGAGCATGTGAAATTTGATCGCGATGGTAAGGTGGTGTCAGAATTCTTACTTCTTTGCCAAATTAGGTTGTCTATTACGAGTCTTCGGAATGCTTGTGAGATGATCGTCATTAGCATCTGGTATTTGTGGTGGGTAAAGCATAAATCGGTTCATGAAGAGATAGTTCAAGATGCTTATTAGATAACTGTGGGAACGCATGCTCTAACAACAAACTATGTTACCGCTTCCTCTCCAAATGCCACCCTGAAAAGAGAGAGTTGGATCCGCCCCATGTGGATTTTATCAAACGTAATGTTCACGCTTCTTTGGATCAAGACTTGTCGGCGTTCTGGGAACGGGGGTCCCCAGACTTGCCTGCCTGCGGCGTGGCTAAAAGGGGGCCCAGCACGGCCCATCTTCATCAATACAAGCTTAAGACCTTCGCGAAGGGCCAAGCCTCGCGGGGTGGACGACAAGGAGCTTCCTCAGGCACGGCCTCATCAGGCTGGCTCACGAGGAGGCGGAGAGATCAAGGCGGGGTACCTCACGAGGTGCCCATGACGCAAGCCATGACGACCAAGGGCGCCAGGCGGGCGCCAGTCTGCGCAGTGTCCTCTTTTCCTCTTTGGTGCAAAGGGAGCAAGCGCAGGCGAGAGCATCAAGTAAGGGCATCCATTTCGGTGCAACAAGACCAAGATCAGCCCAACGGCAGGAAGGAAGTCATTGTGGAGCCCAAGCAGGCGTCACCACCAGAGCCTTTGGCAGGCGAGGACCAACTTTAGTCAGGATAAGTGTACCAGATGTTCCCCTTCAAAATGGCCAATTGTTGGCGCCCTTCCCGCTCAATATTTGGGAAGAGGCCCAGGGCCTTTGCCTATAAATAGGACTAGCCACCCCCAGGGTAGAGGGATCGATCTGGAATCCAGGAGCTAGAATCAAGTAGCATCATAGCGAGAGAGAAGGGCAACTAAACTCCTCCTAACAGTTCATCGCCCCAGCCAAGAACAGGCCCTCGCGAGGCTGTTCTTCCTTGTATTGTTCATTATCATCAGCCCAAGAGGCAATCCATCACACCACAAACTAGAGTAGGGTATTACACCACAATGGTGGCCCGAACTAGTATAAACCTTGTGTCTCTTGTGTTGTTCCTTTCGTAGTTTAGATCTTTGCAAGGCGGCGGGGCGCAGGTAGGTAGAGGGCGAAATCTCCGCGCGCATCCCAGTGTTCGAACCTCAAGGGTCTGCCGGAACCCGAAATCCGACATTTGGCGCGCCAGGTAGGGGTGCGCCGAAATTCGTCTTCCATCGCCCTGTTCTCCTCCGACCACCACATCCATGTCTGACGCTCGTCGGGCCCGCGTCGAGCGCCGAGCCGCCCTCGCTTCCCGTGTCGCCCAGACGACTCCCGTCGGCGGGCGCCCTCGTCGTTCCCCGTCACCTGCCGTCAACGCCGCCACCGGCCTGGCAGGAAACGAGCAGCAAGCATCATCCCAGCATCCCTCCGTGAGGCAAGACGGCCGCACTACTACCCCCTCGCTCACCCCAGCTGGTTCTTCGTCTCGCGCGTTCCGCGCACCCATGGAGGCTCGAGCTGCGCTCATCGCGGCAAACGAGCTCCTGCGCTACCGTCCCGTCGGCGACGTCTACGAAGAATGGCTCGACCGCGTCGCCGAGCTCGTCCGTGCCGCAGGGGGCTCTCCTGCGCCGTCCGTCCCGCCGCACCGCACCCCGCCCTGCGCGGGCAACGAAGCTCCGGGGGCGCCTCAGCTGCCTCCTCCTCAAGAAGGCGCCCTGGCCCCGAGGCACGTGGCCCCTGGGCGGAATCCGCTCCGTCAAGCGCCAGCACGGCAAGAGCAGAGCTGCCAAGAAGTCCCTCGCCTGCGAGAAGCTGCCCGAGCGCTCCCTGCTCCAGCTCGTCGCGACCACGCTCCTGCTCCAGCACGTCAAGACCCCGCGCTGCTCCCAGCTGCAGCGCATGGGGACCCGCAGGACCAAGCTCTTCGTCACCCAAGGCCTCCCGTGGCCACAGCAGGCTGCCGTGCCTTCACCCCCGAGCTGCGCAGCGTCGCGTGGCCTGGCAAGTTCAAGCCAGACCTACCTCCTCGCTACGATGGTATGGCTGACCCCGCGGAATTCCTCCAGCTCTATGAGCTGGGCATCGAAGCTGCCAACAGAGATGAAAAGGTCATGGCGAACTGGTTTCCCATGGCGCTCAAGGACGGGGCCCGCACTTGGCTCCTGAACCTGGCTCCAGGCACGATCTCCTCCTGGGACGAGACGCGCACCCGCTTCATCGCCAACTTCCAGGGTACTTATGACCGGCCACCCGCCGTGAGCGACATGCGCCGTATCAAGCAGCAACCAGGGGAAACCCTGCAGAAGTACAACCAGCGCTTCAACAACGCACGCCTCAAGATTCCCAAGGTGACCGAGGAGGCCATCATCTCAGCTTTCTCTGACGGCGTGCGCGACGTCAAGATGAAGGAGGAGCTGGCGATGCATGAAGACCTGTGCACTTCCTTGGAGCTGTTCAACTTGGCGACCAAGTGCGCCAGGGCTGAGGAAGGGCGTCTCTCCCTCCTCGAGCTGCCTGCCGCAGACATAGAAGAGAAGAAACCCAAGGCCAAGAATGTGAAGCGCAAGGGGACTGCCGTGCTCGCGGCAGAACCAAACACCAAGCGGGGCAGAGATCAGCCCGAATCTTCCAAGGGCAGTCGGTACTGCGTGTACCATGACCTCCACACCCACAACACCAATGAATGCCAAGAGCTCCGAGCCGTGCGTGAAGGAAGGATCGGCCGACGTCCCGACCGCAGCGACCGGGGCTACGGTCGAGGAGGAGGAAGGAACGCAGGACGCTGGGAAGACCGCGGCCCTCGCCAAGGGTGGCGCGACCGACCTCGCGAGGATTGCTGGCAGGACCCGCCTCACGAGGGAGACTGGAGGGATCAGCCTCGCGAGGATCGCCCGCAAGGCAATGCAGGCCTCCCTCCGTTGCCGCCGCAGCCAAGGAGAAATGAGGACCGTCATCAGGACGAGGGGGCTGGGGGCTTCCAGGAGCCACGCGCGATCGCATGCATCCTGGGCGGAGCTCAAGCCCCAGCCTCTCAACGCGTCTTCAAGCAGTTCGCCCATGAAGTGAATGTAGTCCTTCCCAAGCTCGAAGCCACGTGCCCTCTCAGGTGGTCGGCGTGCGCCATCACGTTCAGCTCAGCGGATCAGCTCAAGTGCGCGGCCACAGCCGGAGTCCTCCCAATGCTTTGTTCCCCAATCATCAGCAACGTGCTAGTCACCAAGACCCTCATCGATGGCGGGGCAGGGCTCAACGTCCTGTCCGTGAAAACATTCAACAATCTCCAGGTGCCCTACAATCAGTTTCAACCAACCAAGCCTTTCTCCGGAGTCACCGACGGCTCCACGGTCCCGATTGGGCAGGTCCGCCTCCCTGTCACCTTCTGGCGCGCAACAACTACCGCACCGAGCTCATCGACTTCGACGTCGCCCACATTCACCTGCCATACAATGCCATCCTCGGGTACCCAGCGCTGGCCAAGTTCATGGCCGTAACCCACCACGGCTACAACGTCCTCAAGATGCCAGGAAGTGGCGGAGTCATCACGGTGCCCTGCAAAGAGAAAGATGCGGTGTGCTCCCTGGAACAAGCCTTTCAGGCCGCATCACTGGAAGACCCGGATCGCGGAAGCAGGAGGCTCCCCGAGACCGCCCCCAAGAAGAAGAAGACATCGTCCGGCCCGACCCCTCAGGAGGCAGGCCCCTCAGGGCCCGCGCCTACCCAGGGGGAACCTCCTTCCAATGCATAGGGAAGCGCGCCCGGCGCCCTCCTCAGGCAGGGCTCGGGGGCTCTCCCCTGGAGGGCCGCCGACCTCGCCAAGGTCACGAGGGAGGCGCTTGGGCACCACTTGGAGGTGTGTTTCAAAGCACGTTTCCCTCAAGAAGGAGCAAGGCAAGGAGGGCCAAACCCTCAGGAGTTCGTCAGCAAGGCCATTCAGGAGCTACAGGAGTCAAGAGTCATGAGAGGCAGCCGCCGCTTACCCGCTGTGGCTCCCCATCCAGGCGAGGATGGTGGGCTGCGCGTCTGCATCGACATACCAGGGCTCAACCGAGCCGCCTCTCAGGAACGCCTCTGGCCCTCGCAAGTGGGGCGCTGCGAAGGTCCACCCCACAGCTATGTTCGCATGCCTTACGGCTTGCCGAACGCGGCTGCGGTGCGCCAGCGCCTCATAAGGAGCATCCTGGAGGCTCAGGAGGCCAGGCATTCTGCAGTCCTGGCGGAGGTGGAGATGGTTCGCGAGGAGCCACCAGCGCCCCCGGAGCCTCCCGAGGCTCTTGGGCCTGGGGGCTCGGGAAGATCGGCTCCCGCAGCCCGCTACGCCTGCTACTTCAACACCCCTTCGTCGTCAACACTATCAGGTGACATCTTTCAAGTTTCGTTTCCAGCTGGGAGCGCCCTCAGGGCTGCATCATTCCCAGGCCGCGTGGGTCCGTCCCTGCGGCGTGTATCCCTTCTGCTCGTGTTTTTAGCTTAGTTTGTTGGGGGCGCCCCTCGGGCTGCATCATCCCCAAGTCGCTCGGGTCAGACCCAGCGGCGTGTACCCCTCTTACGTTTATCTTCGGGCCATGCATTCGACCCATCATGCTTGTTATTTGGTGCCTGTCCGTGGCATCTTTTCTTCCTTGATGTCGGCAGCTTGCGCATTAAAGGGGGGGTACCTGAGCATCGCGACTCAGGGTTCTTACTGGCCCTCCAGCCCTCACCCTCTGGCTTTGCCCACAGCATCGCGCCCCGGCAAACCAGCGACGGCTGAGACCAGCTCGAGGGCCGGGACCCGAGGACGTAGAGCTCTGACATCTAACCCAGCTTGCGCGTTAAAGGGGGGGTACCTGAGCATCGTGACTCAGGGCTCTTACTGCCTCTCCAGCCCTCACCCTCTGACTTTGCCCACGGCATCGCGCCCCGGCAAACCAGCGACGGCTGAGACCAGCTCGAGGGCCGGGACCCGAGGACGTAGAGCTCCGACATCTAACCAAGCTTGCACGTTAAAGGGGGGGTACCTGAGCATCGCGACTCAGGGCTCTTACTGGCTCTCCAGCCCTCACCCTCTGGCCTTGTCCACGGCATCGCGACCTGGCGTACCAGCGACGGCTGAGACCAGCTCGAGGGCCGGGACCCGAGGACGTAGAGCGCCGGCATCTAACCAAATTTGTAGGAACACATCCCAAGATAAGGCCCAGTGCCAGGCGCAACCCGCCTTGAGGTAGGGCCCCGTGAGTCCCGCGCTGGCTCACGGGTGCCCAGATACACCTCGTCAGGCCCTACCGTGCCAGCCACGTGTCAGGGCGGGGCTGTACACACCCCGGGGGCTCCTCCCGGAGGGGAGCCCCCTCCCATGCACCAGTGGAAGCACCATGCTCCGCGCTGGTTGACGACACTGCCGAGAAGCGGCTATGCCCATACACATACGGAAGCGCTATGCTCCGCGCTGGTGATAAACAACTGAGGGTGTCCCCCGGGCTGCATCAACCTCAGGGAGCCCAGAGCTCAGTGTCTGGCCTCATCGCAACGCCTTCCCTCGAGAGTGCCGCGCGAGGGGGCTGGGCACGGGGGCTGCGCCTGGGTCACGCCCAGACGCACGCCACCCAGCCAGGCCCCCATGGGCCTGGTTCGTCGCACGTCCCTTCCCGAGTGGAGCCAAGGTACGAAGGCCGTTTGAGTGTCAAGGGGGACTCCTGAGCATCGCGACTCAAGAGCCTAACTGGTCACGTAGCCCTTCACTCCTTAGTTCCGAAAGGCTAACGGCGGTTGAGGTATGCGCGGGGCCGGGCTCTGCAGACGTAGAACGGTAGACCCACCCACATCTCACCTCCCTACTTGTTGTTCGAGCGCCAAGGGGGACTCCTGAGCATCGCGACTCAGGAGCCTAACTTGTCACGTAGCCCCTCACTCCTTGGTCCCGTCCTGGTTTCCGGTCGAGGCTAACGGCGGCTGAGGTATGCGCGGGGCCGGGCTCTGCCGGCGTAGAACATAAGCAAGTAGGAAGGAAAAGCGCAAATTTCAAGGAATTCAAAAGCAAATATTACAGTCCATACTGTTATCACAACACCAAATGCAAGTTTTAACGCCTCCCCGAGGCATGGTACACGTGCAGGAATTAAAAGCAGGACGGGAGCCACAACGGAGTCACTTGTCGGCGGTGGAGCTGCGCGGAGCGGGTTCGCCTTGTGGAGCTGCAGGGTCGGCAGCGCCCCGCTTCGGCTTGGTGCTGAAGGCCCGGAACTTCCCCAGCAGAGCCTCCGCGCGACCCTTCACGGCCTCAGCGGCGGCAGCGGCAAGCTTGCCGCTCGCTGGCTCCAGCAGGCTGTCGAGGTCGATGTTGGGGTCGCGAAGATAGATGTGGGTAAGGACCCGCGTCAGCGCTGCAGAAGACAAGACGCGCGCCTCGGCCTCCATCGTAGGGCCAAGGCCAAGGGTGACATCTTCAAGAGCACGAACCAGGAAGGGAAGCAGCTTGGCGGGGCCGTCCTCGGCGCCGGCCAGCGGGCTCTCCAGGCCACTGTCATAAAGCGTCTTCAGCAAGGTGCGAGCCTTCACCTCCATCTCCGTGAAGGCCACGCGATCCTCGACAAGAACCCGTGCCTTGCCGTCCAGCTCGACCTTCCTCGCCTCCAACTCTTGCTCCAGCGCGCCTAGGCGGTCACGGCGCTTCTTGAGCTTGGCGTCCCGGTCCTTGACGGCCGCCTCGCGAGCCTTCATGCCTTCCTCCTGCTCTTGGTGAAGGCGGATCTCCTCGGCGAGCTGGTCCCGCAGGCCCTGCAGCTCGCTCTCCAGCGCCTTGCAGCAACCTCGGACATCAGCCACCTCCCCCAAGGCGGCGTCGTGAGCAGCCTTCGCCCCAAGGACGGCCTGCCTCTCCTCGTCGCAAGCCGTCGAGGCCTGGACCAGCGCCGCCCAAATTGAAGCGTCGGAGCGAATCCAGCCAGAAGCCAGCTCCAGACACCCGACCACTAAACGAGGGTCGGCGCCCAGAAGATCCTGCCGCGGACGGTCCAGTTCGGCAGCAGCACGATCCAGAACAGTAGGAGGAGTCGGAGAAGCAGCAGTCGGTGGAGTAGGAGGAGAAGACGGCAGCGTGACCACAGTATCCTGAGGTGGAGCCTGCTGCGCCCCAACGGCTGTGGTGGCGGCATCAGGCAAGGGCACCTCGGGAGTCGCTTGGGCCGTGGGGGCTGAGTTCGCCCCGGCCGGCTCGGCCAGGCCTCGCGAGGACGCCCGAGCAGGAGAGGCCCGTGCGTCACGGTCACCTTCTTTCGCGGGCAGAGGCGCTGTCCCGGATGGAACCTCAGGAGCTCCCTTCAACTTCTTTGCTGTGGGCGCCGGCCTAGCCAGGAGATACGAACGTCAAGCCTCAGCAACAGAGCAAGACAGGAATCAAGCACTTACAGGTCGTCGCTCGCGAGCTCGAGCAGCCTCTGGTCGTACTTGAAGCCTGAGAGCCGGCTGCAAGGATCAGCCTCAAGGAGCTCGGGAGCAGGAGGCGCGTCTGCGGATCGCCTCGGGGACAGGGCAGACCCATGGGGGATCAGCCCGGTCATGTCCTTCTTCGGGATCGGGGGCAGGCTCCCGCCACCCTGCTCGTCCTCATCCTCGTCGTCATCACTCGAAGAAAGGCGGAGAGCGTGGGACTTGTGCCGAGGGGGGGGGCCTAGACTCTCCGTCGGTCGCCTCGGAGTCAGGCCCTTCTTCCCGCTCCCTTTCTTCCTTCTCTTCGCTGGAGTCGCCGGAGGACACGTCCACCGGGTCCTCGGGAGCCTCCGCGGGCACGGCCCCGTCCCCGTTGAAGACGGGCATGGACTCCACTACCTGCTCCCAGTCGTCGCGAAGGAACAGGGGCATAGGAGCGCCCTCCAACCTTGCCACGTCGCCCCCGACCAAAGACTGGAGGACCGCAGCCAGATCCTCGTCGGCCAAGACCGCGGGGCTCGGGTGGGGCCTCCACATCGGAAGTGAGTACTGACGAAGCGGAGCCAGCTGGTGCTCCAGGAATTCCCTCAGCAACGATGTGCCAGTCAGCTTCGCCGCCGCCATGTTGGCCGGCCTCAGATCCGCGTCCATCTTCTCCAACACCAGCATCGCGCGGGGGTCCACGAGCTCCACTCGAGACCAGTCGTCGGAGCTCGTGGGGTGCCCCGTGGGCAAGATCAGCCGAGGGTGGATGCGTCCAGCATCTACCAAGACCCACTTGCTCCTGAAGCCCTCAATCCTCTTCCCGGGGTTCGAAATGGCGATGGAGCTACCATACGCGACGAAGCTCGCGCACGCAGAGACGGGACCACAAGAGGTCCGAAGGGAGAAGTAGTGGCGCAGCAAGGCCACTGAGGGCTGCACCCCTACGTGAGCCTCACAATAGTAGGCGAAGATTGCCAGAAGAAGGACAGAGTTGGGGTGGAGATGCAAAGCTTGTAGCTTGTAATGGCGGAGGAGAGAGAAGAAGAACTCAGAGAAGGGAGGCACCAGACCGGCAACAATGGCGCTCACAAAAGAGCGGATAGAAGGTGCTCCCTTGGCCCTCAGGGAGGGCAGAGCCGGCCTTGAACACCTTCGCCCCGTCGATGCCCTGCGCCGCCGCCATCTGGCGCACCCGGGCAAGGCTCGCCTCCGACACGTTCTGCGAGTCCAAGGCAGGCGAATACCTAGCTCCAGCCGGGGCCTGGCGAGGCGCCATGTCTTGCTGGGGCGCGCGGTCGGAGTAGATCTGAAGATTTCGGAGGTAGGAAGGAGAGGCGCAAGAAAGGGGATCTGAGCAGCAACCGGAGAAAGCAAAAGAAGCAAAGCCTAGACAGATGCCGCTCCTTTATCAACTCGCGCGGTTGCTGAGGCACCCACGTCCAATCAACCGCCACGCGGCGCCCAAGGCCGCAGGCTGTTAGGGCCCGCAGCGCTTCACACTTGCCCTTTCGCCTCTCTACTCGGCCAAGTCCGGGCGCGCCTTGGGCCCGGGGGCTACTGTCGGCGTTCTGGGAACGGGGGTCCCCGACTTGGCTGCCTGCGGCATGGCTAAAAGGGGGCCCAACACGGCCCATCTTCATCAACACAAGCTCAAGACCCTCGCGAGGGGCCAAGCCTCGCGGGGTGGACGACAAGGAGCTTTCTCAGGCACGGCCTCATCAGGCTGGCTCACAAGGAGGCAGAGAGATCAAGGCGGGGTACCTCACGAGGTGCCCATGACGCAAGCCATGACGACCAAGGGCGCCAGGCGGGCGCCAGTCCGCGCAGTGTCCTCCTTTCCTCTTTGGTGCAAAGGGAGCAAGCGCAGGCGAGAGCATCAAGTAAAGGCATCCATTTCGGTGCAACAAGACCAAGACCAACCCAACGGCAGGAAGGAAGTCATTGTGGAGCCCAAGCAGGCGTCACCACCAGAGCCTTTGGCAGGCGAGGACCAACTTTAGTCAGGATAAGTGTACCAGATGTTCCCCTTCAAAATGGCCAATTGTTGGCGCCCTTCCCGCTCAATATTTTGGAAGAGGCCCAGGGCCTTTGCCTATAAATAGGACTAGCCACCCCCAGGGTAGAGGAATCGATCTAGAATCCAGGAGCTAGAATCAAGTAGCATCATAGCGAGAGAGAAGGGCAACTGAACTCCTCCTAACAGTTCATCGCCCCAGCCAAGAACAGGCCCTCGCGAGGCTGTTCTTCCTTGTATTGTTCATTATCATCAGCCCAACAGGCAATCCACCACACCACAAACTAGAGTAGGGTATTACACCACAATGGTGGCCCGAACTAGTATAAACCTTGTGTCTCTTGTGTTGTTCCTTTCGTAGTTTAGATCTTTGCAAGGCGGCGGGGCGCAGGTAGGTAGAGGGCGAAATCTCCGCGCGCACCCCAGTGTTCGAACCTCAAGGGTCTGCCGGAACCTGAAATCCGACAAGACTTGCTTAGGGTTACCACAAGGACGGTACCGAGGGTTGATAAAGGAAATTTCATTGCTCAGAGGAATTAGCAAATCGATTTGTGTGCGAATGTCCTGACTGAAGGAAATATTCCCTAGAGGCAATAATAAAGTTATTATTTATTTCCTTATATCATGATAAATGTTTATTATTCATGCTAGAATTGTATTAACCGGAAACATAATACATGTGTGAATATATAGACAAACAGAGTGTCACTAGTATGCCTCTACTTGACTAGCTTGTTAATCAAAGATGGTTATGTTTCCTAACCATGGACAAAGAGTTGTTATTTGATTAACGGGATCACATCATTTGTTGAATGATCTGATTGACATGACCCATTCCGTTAGCTTAGCACTTGATCGTTTAGTATGTTGCTATTGCTTTCTTCATGACTTATACATGTTCCTGTAACTATGAGATTATGCAACTCCCGTTTACCGGAGGAACACTTTGGGTGCTACCAAACGTCACAACGTAACTGGGTGATTATAAAGGAGTACTACAGGTGTATCCAAAGGTACATGTTGGGTTGACGTATTTCGAGATTAGGTTTTGTCACTCCGATTGTCGGAGAGGTATCTCTGGGCCCTCTCGGTAATGCACATCACTTAAGCCTTGCAAGCATTGCAACTAATAAGTTAGTTGCGAGATGATGTATTACGGAACGAGTAAAGAGACTTGCCGGTAACGAGATTGAACTAGGTATTGGATACCGACGATCGAATCTCGGGCAAGTAACATACCGATGACAAAGGGAACAACGTATGTTGTTATGCGGTCTGACCGATAAAGATCTTCGTAGAATATGTAGGAACCAATATGGGTATCCAGGTCCCGCTATTGGTTATTGACCGAAGACGTGTCTCGGTCATGTCTACATTGTTCTCGAACCGTAGGGTCCACACGCTTAAGGTTTCGATGACAGTTATATTATGAGTTTATGAGTTTTGATGTACCGAAGGAGCTCGGAGTCCCGGATGAGATCGGGGACATGACGAGGAGTCTCGAAATGGTCGAGACGTAAAGATCGATATATTGGACGACTATATTCGGAGTTCGGAAAGGTTCCAAGTGATTCGGGTATGTATCGGAGTACCGGAGAGTTACGGGAATTCGCCGGGGAGAAGTATTGGGCCTTATTGGGCCCTACGGGAAAGAGAGAGGGGCTGCCTAGGGCAGGCCGCGCGCCCCCCCATGGCCTAGTCCGAATTGGACTAGGGGGAGGGGCCGCACCCCCTCCTTCCTTCCCTTCTCTCTTCCCCTTCCTTGGAAGGACTCCTAGTTGGACAAGGAAAGGGGGAATCCTACTCCCAGTGGGAGTAGGACTCCCCTAGGGTGCGCCATAGTAGAGGGCCGGCCCTCCCCTCCTCCACTCCTTTATATACGGGGGTAGGGGGCACCCCATGGACACACAAGTTGATCATCGAGATCGTTCCTTAGCCGTGTGCGGTGCCCCCCTCCACGATATTACACCTCGGTCATATTGTAGCGGTGCTTAGGCGAAGCCCTGCGACAGTTGAACATCAAGATCGTCACCACGCCGTCGTACTGACGGAACTCCTCCCCGTACCTCTGCTGGATCGGAGTTCGGGGTGCGTCATCGAGTTGTACGTGTGTCAAGAACTCGGAGGTGCCGGAGTAACGGTGCTTGGATCGGTTGGACCGGGAAGACGTACGACTACTTCCTCTATGTTGCGTCAACGCTTCCGCTTCGGTCTACGTGGGTACGTAGACAACACTCTCCCCTCTCGTTGCTATGCATCACCATGATCTTGCGTGTGCGTAGGAAATTTTTTGGAATTACTACGTTCCCCAACAGTGGTATCAGAGCCTAGGTTTTATGGTTTGATGTTATATGCACGAGTAGAACACAAGTGAGTTGTGGGCGATATAAGTCATACTGCTTACCAGCATGTCATACTTTGGTTCGGCGGTATTGTTGGATGAAGCGGCCCCGACCGACATTACGCGTACGCTTACGCGAGACTGGTTTTACCGCCGTGCTTTGCACACAGGTGACTAGCGGGTGTCAGTTTCTCCAACTTTAGTTGAACCGAGTATGGCTACGCCCGGTCCTTGCGAAGGTTAAAACAGCACCAACTTGACAAACTATCGTTGTGGTTTTGATGCGTAGGTGAGACTGGTTCTTACTTAAGCCCGTAGCAGCCACGTAAAACTTGCAACAACAAAGTAGAGGACGTCTAACTTGTTTTTGCAGGGCATATTGTGATGTGATATGGTCAAGACGTGATAAGATATAAATTGTTGTATAAGATGATCATGTTTTGTTGAAGTTATCGGCAACTGGCAGAAGCCCTATGGATGTCTCTTTGTTGCATAAGATGCAAGTGCCAAATAATTGCTTTACTTTATCGCTATACGATAGCAATAGTTGCAAGAGCAATAGTTGGTGAGACAACCACGTGATGACACATTGATATAGATCAAGATGATGAAGATCATGGTGTCGTGCCGGTGACGATAGAGATCATGACAGTACTTTGGAGATGGAGATCAAAGGCGCAAGATGATCATGGCCATATCATGTCACATATTTTGATTGCATATGATGTTTATCTATTATACATCTTATTCTTGCTTTGATTGACGGTAGCATTTTAAGATGATCTCTCATTAATTATCAAGAAGTGTTCTCCCTGAGTATGCACCATTGCCAAAGTTCGTCGTGCCCAGACACCACGTGATGATCGGGTGTGATAAGCTCTACGTCCATCTACAACGGGTGCAAGCCAGTTTTGCACACGCGGAATACTCAGGTTAAACTTGACGAGCCTAGCATATGCAGATATGGCCTCGGAGCACGGAGACCGAAAGGTCGAGAGTGAATCATATAGTAGATATGATCAACATGAGATGTTCACCATTGAAAACTACTCCATCTCACGTGATGATTGGTTATGGTTTAGTTGATTTGGATCACGTGATCACTTAGATGACTAGAGAGATGTCTGTCTAAGTGGGAGTTCTTAAGTAATATGATTAATTGAACTTAAATTTATCATGAACTTAGTCCTGGTAGTATTTTGCAAATTATGTTGATCAATAGCTCGCGTTGTTGCTTTCATATGTTTATTTTTGATATGTTCCTAGAGAAAATTGTGTTGAAAGATGTTACTAGCAATGATGCGGATTGGATGCGTGATCTGAGGTTTATCCTCATTGCTGCACAGAAGAATTATGTCCTTAATGCACCGCTAGGTGACAGACCTATTGCAGGAGCAGATGCAGACGTTATGAACGTCTGGCTAGCTCAATATGATGACTACTTGATAGTTTAGTGCATCATGCTTAACGGCTTAGAATCGGGACTTCAAAGACGTTTTGAACGCCATGGACCATATGAGATGTTCCAGGAGTTGAAGTTAATATTTCAAGCAAATACCCGAGTTGAGAGATATGAAGTCTCCAACAAGTTCTATAGCTAAAAGATGGAGGAGAATCGCTCAACTAGTGAGCAAGTGCTCAGATTGTCTGGGTACTACAATCACTTAAATCAAGTGGGAGTTAATCTTCCAGATAAGATAGTGATTGACAGAGTTCTCTAGTCACCATCACCAAGTTAGTAGAACTTCGTGATGAACTATAGTATGCAAGGGATGACGAAAATGATTCCCGAGCTCTTCGTGATGTTGAAATCGACGAAGGTAGAAATCAAGAAAGAGCATCGAGTGTTGATGGTTCACAAGATCACTAGTTTCAAGAAAAGGGCAAAGGGAAAGAAAGGGGAACTTCAAGTAGATTGACAAGCAAGTTGTTACTCCCACGAAGAAGCCCAAAGCTGAACCAAAGCCTGAAACTGAGTGCTTACACTGCAAAGGAAATGGTCACTGGAAGCAGAAATGCCCTAGATATTTGGTGGATAAGAAGGATGGCAAAGTGAAAAAGGGTATATTTGATATACAGGTGTTTGATGTGTGCTTTACTATTGTTTATAACAACCCCTCGGTATTTGGTACTGGTTCAGTTGCTAAGAGTAGTAACTCGAAACGGGAGTTGCAGTATAAACAGAAACTAGTTAAGGGTGAAGTGACGATGTGTGTTGAAAGTAGTTTCAAGATTGATATGATCATCATCGCACACTCCCTATACTTTCGGGATTAGTGTTGAACCTAAATAAATATTATTTGGTGTTTGCGTTGAGCATGAATATGATTTGATCGTGTTTATTGCAATACGGTTATTCATTTAAGTAAGAGAATAAACTGTTGTTCTATTTACATGAATAAAACCTTATATGGTTACACACCCAATGAAAATGGTTCATTGGATCTCGATCGTAGTGATACACATATTCATAATATTGAAACCAAAAGATGCAAAGTTAATAATGATAGTGCAACTTATTTGTGGCACTGCCGTTTAGGTCATATCGGTGTAAAGCGCATGAAGAAACTCCATGCTGATGGGATTTTGGAATCACTTGATTATGAATCACTTGATGCTTGCGAACCATGCCTCATGGGCAAGATGACTAAGACTCCGTTCTCCGGAACAGTGGAGCGAGCAACTGACTTATTGGAAATAATACATACTGATGTATGCGATCCGATGAGTGTTAAGGCTCGCGGCGGGTATCGTTATTTTCTGACCTTCACAGATGATTTGAGCAGATATGGGTATATCTACTTGATGAAACATAAGTCTGAAACATTTGAAAAGTTCAAAGAATTTCAGAGTGAAGTGGAAAATCATCGTGACAAGAAAATAAGGTTTCTATGATCTGATCGCGGAGACAAATATTTGAGTTACGAGTTTGGTCTTCAATTAAAACAATGTGGAATAGTTTCACAAATTCATGCCACCTGGAACACCACATCATAATGGTGTGTCCGAACGTCATAACCGTACTTTATTGGATATAGTACAATCTATGATGTTTCTTACCGATTTACCAATATCGTTTTGGGATCATGCATTAGAGATAACTACATTCACGTTAAATAGGGCACCATCTAAATCCGTTGAGACGACACTATATGAACTGTGGTTTAGCAAGAAACCAAAGTTGTCGTTTCTTAAAGTTTGGGGCTGCGATGCTTATGTGAAAAAGTTTCATCCTGATAAGCTCAAACCCAAATCGGGAAGTGCGTCTTCATAGAATACCCAAAGGAAATTGTTGGGTACACCTTCTGTCACAGATCCGAAGGCAAAACATTCGTTGCTAATAAATGGATCCTTTCTAGAGAAGGAGTTTCTCTCGAAAGAAGTGAGTGGGAGGAAAGTAGAACTTGATAAGGTAATTGTACCTTCTCCCTTATTGGAAAGTAGTTCATCATAGAAATTTGTTCCTGTGACTACTACACCAATTAGTGAGGAAGCTAATGATGATGATCATGAAACTTGAGATCAAGTTACTACAGAACCTCGTAGGTCTTCCAGAGTACGGTCCGCACTAGAGTGGTACGGTAATCCTGTTCTGGAAGTCATGTTACTAGACCATGATGAACCTACGAACTATGAGGAAGCGATGATGAGCCCAGATTCCGCAAAATGGCTTAAGGTCATGAAATCTGAGATGAGATCCATGTATAAGAACAAAGTGTGGACTTTGGTGGAGTTGCCCAATGATCGGCAAGCCATAGAAAATAAATGGATCTTCAAGAGGAAGACGGACGCTGATAGTAGTGTTACTATCTACAAAGCTAGACTTGTCGAAAAAGGTTTTTGACAAAGTTCAAGATGTTGAATACAATGAGATTTTCTCACTCGTATCGATGCTTAAAAGTCTGTCCGAATCATGTTAGCAATTGCCACATTTTTGAAATCTGGCAAAAGGATGTCAAAACTGCATTTCTTAATGAATTTATTAAAAAAGAGTTGTATATGATGCAACCAGAAGGTTTTGTCAATCCTAAAGGTGCTAACAAAATGTGCAAGCTCCAGCGATCCATCTATGGACTAGTGCAAGCATCTCGGAGTTGGATTATACGCTTTGATAAGTTGATCAAAGCATATAGTTTTATACAGACTTGCGGTGAAGCCTGTATTTACTAGAAAGTGAGTGGGAGCACTACAGCATTTCTGATAAGTATATGTGAATGACATATTATAGATCGGAAATAATGTAGAATTATTCTGCAAAGCATAAAGGAGTGTTTGAAAGGAGTTTTTCAAAGAAAGACCTCGGTGAAGCTGCTTACATATTGAGCATCAAGATCTATAGAGATAGATCAAGACGCTTGATAAGTTTTTTCAATGAGTACATACCTTGACAAGATTTTGAAATAGTTCAAAATGGAACAGTCAAAGAAAGAGTTCTTGCCTGTGTTACAAGGTGTGAAATTGAGTAAGACTCAAAACCCGACCACAGCAGAAGATAGAAAGAGAATGAAAGTCATTCCCTATTCCTTGGCTATAGGTTCTATAAAGTATGCCATGCTGTGTACCAGATCTATTGTATACCCTACACTGAGTTTAGCAAGGGAGTACAATAGTGATCTAGGAGTAGATCACTGGACAGCGGTCAAACATTATCCTTAGTAGAATAAGGATATGTTTCTCGATTATGGAGGTGAAAAAAGGTTCGTCGTAAAGGGTTACGTCGATACAAGTTTTGGCACTGATCCAGATGACTCTAAGTCTTAATCTGGATACATATTAAAAGTGGGAGCAATTAGCTAGAGTAGCTCCGTGCAGAGCATTGTAGACATAGAATATTTGCAAAATACATACGGCTCTGAATGTGACAGACCTGTTGACTAAACTTCTCTCACGAGCAAAACGTGATCATACCTTAGTACTCTTTGGGTGTTAATCACATAGCGATGTGAACTAGATTATTGACTCTAGTAAACCCTTGGGGTGTTGATCACATGACGATGTGAACTATAGGTATTAATCACATGGTGATGTGAACTATGGGTGTTAATCACATGGTGATGTGAACTAGATTATTGACTCTAGTGCAAGTGGGAGACTGAAGGAAATATGCCCTAGAGGCAATAATAAAGTTATTATTTATTTCCTTATATCATGATAAATGTTTATTATTCATGCTAGAATTGTATTAACCGGAAACATAATACATGTGTGAATATATAGACAAACAGAGTGTCACTAGTATGCCTCTACTTGACTAGCTTGTTAATCAAAGATGGTTATGTTTCCTAACCATGGACAAAGAGTTGTTATTTGATTAACGGGATCACATCATTAGTTGAATGATCTGATTGACATGACCCATTCCGTTAGCTTAGCACTTGATCGTTTAGTATGTTGCTATTGCTTTCTTCATGACTTATACATGTTCCTGTAACTATGAGATTATGCAACTCCCGTTTACCGGAGGAACACTTTGGGTGCTACCAAACGTCACAACGTAACTGGGTGATTATAAAGTAGTACTACAGGTGTCTCCAAAGGTACATGTTGGGTTGGCGTATTTCGAGATTAGGTTTTGTCACTCCGATTGTCGGAGAGGTATCTCTGGGCCCTCTCGGTAATGCACATCACTTAAGCCTTGCAAGCATTGCAACTAATGAGTTAGTTGCGAGATGATGTATTACGGAACGAGTAAAGAGACTTGCCGGTAACGAGATTGAACTAGGTATTGGATACCGACGATCGAATCTCGGGCAAGTAACATACCGATGACAAAGGGAACAACGTATGTTGTTATGCAGTCTGACCGATAAAGATCTTCGTAGAATATGTAGGAACCAATATGGGCATCCAGGTCCCGCTATTGGTTATTGACCGGAGACGTGTCTCGGTCATGTTTACATTGTTCTCGAACCGTAGGGTCCGCACGCTTAAGGTTTCGATGACAGTTATATTATGAGTTTATGAGTTTTGATGTACCGAAGGAGCTCGGAGTCCCGGATGAGATCGGGGACATGACGAGGAGTCTCGAAATGGTCGAGACGTAAAGATCGATATATTGGACGACTATATTCGGAGTTCGGAAAGGTTCCAAGTGATTCGGGTATGTATCGGAGTACCGGAGAGTTACGGGAATTCGCCGGGGAGAAGTATTGGGCCTTATTGGGCCCTGCGGGAAAGAGAGAGGGGCTGCCTAGGGCAGGCCGCGCGCCCCCCCATGGCCTAGTCCGAATTGGACTAGGGGGAGGGGCCGCACCCCCTCCTTCCTTCCCTTCTCTCTTCCCCTTCCTTGGAAGGACTCCTAGTTGGACAAGGAAAGGGGGAATCCTACTCCCAGTGGGAGTAGGACTCCCCTAGGGCGCGCCATAGTAGAGGGCCGGCCCTCCCCTCCTCCACTCCTTTATATACGGGGGTAGGGGGCACCCCATGGACATACACGTTGATCATCGAGATCGTTCCTTAGTCGTGTGCGGTGCCCCCCTCCACGATATTACACCTCGGTCATATTGTAGCTGTGCTTAGGCGAAGCCCTGCGACAGTTGAACATCAAGATCGTCACCACGCCGTCGTGCTGACGGAACTCCTCCCCGTACCTCTGCTGGATCGGAGTTCGGGGTGCGTCATCGAGCTGTACGTGTGTCAAGAACTCGGAGGTGCCGGAGTAATGGTGCTTGGATCGGTTGGACCGGGAAGACGTACGACTACTTCCTCTATGTTGCGTCAACGCCTCCGCTTCGGTCTACGTGGGTACGTAGACAACACTCTCCCCTCTCGTTGCTATGCATCACCATGATCTTGCGTGTGCGTAGGAATTTTTTTGAAATTACTACGTTCCCCAACACTGACAGCTAAAGCTTCGACACTCAAATTCGGTCTTTCCCTTGCGCAAAGGTTAGGATGCAACCGAATCGCCATTAATTTTGATAATTTGGAGGTGACCGACACTATGAAGAATGGAGGACACTCTACAAGTGCAGCGCTGAAATTTTTTGTCGATTGTTATCATTTTGCTTGTGATTTTTCTATTCTTAGATTTAAGCATTGTAATAGGGAAGCAAATAAAGTTGCTCAGGAGCTTGCTAGGTTGTCTAGATTTCCTTTGACGTTTGTTTGGTTTGAGAAACGTCTGAATAAAATTGTACATTTCCTCATAAATGATGTTACTGTTATTTCTAATAAGTAAGTCTTGTGTGTTTTGTTTAAAAAAAACTCAAGAGGATCTCTCCCACATAGCTACGCTCTAATCCCGATCTAATTGGCCTACAGATTAGACTCCTAATTAGACGGGTCTAAGTGGTCTAATAAGATTAGACTCCTAACTCACGCCAAGCTTTTTCTATCTCATAGAGGGTGCTTGGATCCAAGAGACTATTTTTAGTCTGACTAAAAATAGTCTCTTTTAGAGGCTAAAGTTCCAAGCACCCCTGACTAAAGAGAGTCTAGGACTAGTCTTGAGGCTAAAAAAATTTAGTCATAGGAAATCTACTAAAATATGTATTAGCCCTCTCTCTCCTCATTTAATTCCTCTTCTTTAACACATACGAGTTCTGGATTGGAGGGTTTGGAGGATAATAAATGCTCAATAACTTGATTTTAATCTCTTTAGTATTTGGATCCAAACATGGATGAGGCTAGCAAGTTTTAGTCCCACTACTTTTAGTCACGGGACTAAAATGTATCCAAGCAACCTCATAGTTTTTTCGGAGCTCTTCTTTGTGTACGTGGGAGTGCTGTCAGATTACTACTTCAGAACGCTGGATACCTTGCCTACTTCGATTCTTGATAGGCGGATTCATTGTAGATGCTTCTTACTTGGAGTCAGTTAAGTTAGAGCTAAGTATGCGTGTGCGTCAATGAGCGAGAATAACGCGTGCGCTGCGACTGACCACGGTGGGTGGACCTTAAGCTCCAAGCAATCGCCCATCATCAGCAGCAGCAAGGAGTGAAAAGGAAGAAGAGTAAAACATTCGCCTGGAAGTTTCTGCAGCACTTTAATCACATCCATTCGTCTGGAAGTTTTTTTTTTAGAAATCTTGCCTGCTTTATTCATTCAAAGGAATTGTCATAGGTGGAAGTTTTTTTTTTAGAAATCTTGCCTGCTTTATTCATTCAAAGGAATTGTCATAGGTACAAGGTTCGGTTCATGTGGGTAACCCAACCAAACATGTCTACCTATGTTAAGGTTACAAGCGAACTTGGCAAGATTATAAGCCTCAAAATTAAAATTTCTACACTCAAAAACAAATGAGCAAGACACAAAACTACTCATATGGTTCGTTATTTCATGTACTAAAGCTGCATTAGGGCCTCCGGTCCTTCTGTTTATGGCGTTCACCGCCTCCTGACAGTCCGAGGCCACATAAATCTTCTGCTCCACAAGATCATCCGCCAAAGCTAAAGCTTCACGGCAAGATCTTTGGACGAGGATCGTCAGACTTTGGGCCTCTTTTCTTATCAAAACTAGATTGGGACCGACTTTGGGCCTCTTTTCTTATCAAAACTAGATTGGGACCCTTTCGACAAACAAAAGCTGCTCGGCCTGTGAGTGTAAGATTTAATTGGGCTTGATGTTTTAAAAAAAAGGTTTTAATTGGGCTTTATACATACCCCTAAAAAATGGGCTTTATAGGCTGACTTGTATCTGGAGCTTGGTTCCCCTCCAAAAGAAAAAAAAACTGGAGCTTGGTGACACGCACGACGGCATCCATTTCATTCCACTGATGACCATAGGAAGGACGTGCAGACGAGTGCCATCCCAGGTTGCCGGCACCCAAACAAACATGCATGCCACTCTGTCGTCTTCACCATCGCTTCCTTCTTCTTGTTCAATCTCAGGCCCATCCTCTCCTTCATGCGCATGTCCCGGCTTCGGTTGGGTCCAAGCAGCTAAGCTATAGCGCGAGATTGCGAACTTGAACAAGGGGCTAGCTGGCTTAGCCTTGTTGCAGTCCAAGCTCAAGGTTGCTTCTGCTTTCTGGCACTACTCAGCAATGCTCACATCCAAGCCCAAGTAAGTGATCATTCTTGTCCATCTTCTGCATTTTAAGGACTTGAGGTGTCCATTTTCTCTTATGTTCTCAGCATACTATCTGCTTTCAACAAATTCAGCCGTTTAGCTCATGAACGCCGTACAAATTGCCAAAACCCTCGATGAAATTTTCATGCTCCTTTCCATAGATAGTCCTTCAGTTAGTAGTAGTACTCCCTCCAACAGATTTGGCTAAATCAGCCACAGTTAATATGGATCGGAGTGACTAGTTTTAAATAGAAACTCTGCATGATCTAACGGCTGGTCTTGCTGAAATTAAAGCAGGGCAAGTCTGTCTGAACCTTCCAACCACAAGGAACCAGCTAGTTCCAGTTCCGGTTCCAACTACAGCAGGGCTCATGCTTCAGCACCTAGAGTGAGCAGGCTAGCCAAACCTGCTGCTCCAGGATCAAGCAAGCAAGCAGCAGAGGCCAGGGCGCCTTCCCCACTGCACAATGCTGCCCGTGCCGCCGCCACCGCTCCGCTCGACAAGTCCATCGACGCCGCTCAAAAGCCATCACCAGGAGAACGCCGGTCCAACTTCAAGGCCTCGCCGCACCGTACCTCTACTACCCCCGACGTGAGACAAAAAACTCCCGACGTGAGACAACGAAACACAAACAAAAAATCATGTGTATTTGTCATTCCATTCATGCGCCACTGACTGATCTTCTTGCGTTTCCAGAGGCAGCCGAGGATCGCCAAGGCGTCGGAGCTGCAGGCACAGCTGAACCTCGTCCAGGAGGACCTCAAGAACGCCAGGGAGCACCTGGCCAACATCGACAGGGACAGAGCCCAGGTCCATAACGACCTGGTGCTCACCAAGACGCTGGCCGACGAGGCCTACCAGAAGCTCGAGGAGTCCCTCGCCGCGCAGCGGCGAGCCGAAGAGGCGCTGGAGGTCGAGAGGTTCAAGTCCGTCGAGCGGGAGCAGGCGAGCATCGAGCTAGCCCGGAGGAAGGAGGAGGAGTGGCAGTGGAAGCATGCGGACGTCACGAAGCGCCATGCCCAGGACGTCAATTCCCTCGCTAAGGTGACCAAGGAGCTCGAGAATGCCAAGGGTGAGCTGGCGGTGACCGCACAGGCCAAGAACTCGGCACTCAGCCGTGCCGACGAGGCCGAGAAGACCACACGCGGAAATGCAAAAAGGATGGAGATCCTGATGGCTGAGGTGGCCCGGCTCAAGTCTGAGACGGAGAGCAGAGAAAAAGGAGCAGAAGAGATCATCGACAAGCTGCAGTCCGAAGCCTCAGAGCTGCGAGCTGAGCTCCAGAGAGCAATGGCGTTTCAGGAGAAGCTGGTCAGAGCAGAAGAAGTGGTCGAGGGGCTCAAGGTCGACATTGCATACGCCAAGAGGGCAGAGATCGATGCAGACCAGTCGGCGCAAGGGTGGAAGACCAAGGCAGCGGCGCTGGAAGATCGCCTAGTGGCGATCACCTCACTGAACAAATCCAACGATGAGGCACTGGCGTCGCTGACAAAGAGTTTCAAGGAAGCACAGTCGCAGCTCCTCCAGCTGACAGAGAAAGCTGCGGCATCAGAAGGCGAAGCGAGCGAGTACAAGGAAGGATTCCTCGAGACGAACAGGCGTCTCGACATCGTGAGGAAGGAGGCATCTGAACTGCAGGCTACCATTGACAGACTGAGATCTGAACACGAGCTACTGAATGAGGCACATCGGCAGGTCGTCAGCAATGAGAAGGCAGTGAGCTCGCAGGTCAGCGTGCTCGGCAGAGACAAGGTGAGGCTTCAGCAGGAGCTCGATGAGGCCAGGGAGGAGAGGAACAAGTCCAAGAAAGGCGTCGAAGACGTAGCAACTGCTCTACGTCAAGTGTCAGCAGAAGCAAGAGAAGCCAAGGAGAGGGTCCTGGCAAAGCAGATCGAGCTGGATCATGCACAGCTTCAGATATCCGAGATGAAGACCGCGACAAGGACCGCAGAAGACAAGTACCAGCTGATGCTTCAAGAATCCAACTGCCTGAAGAAAAAGGTTGAGATGCTGGAATCAGAGGCCAAGAATGCAAAAGAGAAGTACGAGTTGATTCTTGATGAATCCAACTACCTCAAGAAAACAGTCGAGAGGTTGGGTTCAGAAGCCAAGATTTTACAGGATGATCGGGTGTCGAAGGAGGTCGGGTTTGCGGAAATTCTCAGGAGATCAGAGGAGGCAAGCTATGTCAAGTCAGAAATGAGCAAGCTCATGGAGTCGCTTGCAGTTGCAGAGAAGGAAGTGCAGGAGCTCAAGGCAGAGAAAACACAGCTGGTTCATCAACTGGAAGAAGGATTCGACCGTACCATGATGGATGCCGCAAGCTCGAGTGCAGAACAACCAATGGTGACCGAGAGCTCCCACCTCAAGGATCTGCTGTCAACCAAGGAGAAGGAGGTACTTGCTTTGAATCATCAAGTCACTGAGCTGCGGCTCAGAGAGGCAGCCGCTCTGGCGAAAGCCGACGAAGCCTCAAAATTGATGGATGCCGCAAGCTCGAGGGCAGAACAATCAATGATAGGCGAGAGCTCACACCTCAAAGATCTGCTGTCAACCAAGGAGAAGGAGGTGCTTGCTTTGGGTCACCAAGTCACTGAGCTGCGGCTCAGAGAGGCGGCCGCTCTGGTGAAAGCCGACGAAGCCTTAAAATTGATGGATGCCGCAAGCTCGAGTGCACAACAATCAATGGTAGCCGAGAGCTCACGCCTCAAGGATCTGCTGTCAACCAAGGAGAAGGAGGTGCTTGCTTTGGGTCATCAAGTCACTGAGCTGCGGCTCAGAGAGGAGGCCACTCTGGCGAAAGCCGACGAAGCCTCGAAATTGCTGGCAGAGGCAACGGCGAGGAAAGCCGGAGAGGAAGAGGGAGCTAGGAGTGCTGAGAAGTCCAACACACTACTTGTCAAGCTGGAGATGGACACCATGCTCCAATCACAGAGAGCCGCGGAACACAAGGCGAAGGATGCCAAGGATAACATGGTGCAGCTGCAGAGCAAGCTGAGGCTGGTGGAGTCCAAGATCACTGAGGCCAACCTGACGGCGGAGGAAGAGAAGATCAGCAGCCTGAGGTTGAAGGAGACGCTGGCCGAGAAGGAGGAGGAGCTCCAGAGCATCGCACGGGAGAATGATGGCTTGCGGACGAGGGAAGCGGCTGCACGAGCCAAGGCCGACGAGCTGGCTGCAATGCTCGTAGAGGCCACCGCCATGAAAGGAGGAGATCGGTCAGCTGGTCGGAGCCCGGAGAAGCAGCCAAATGTGTTCCGCAAGATGATGTGCTCACCCATGGACAACGCCGCGCGAGGCGATCACGAAGATCGCAGGAACAGCGACAGGATCGTCCAAGTGCTCGAGGAGATCAAGCATGTGGAAGTGGAGACTGTCAGGCAGGTGAAACATGAAAGAGAGGAGGTGTCAGTGGAGGCTAACTCCATGGAGAACAGCAAGATCCTAGAAGATGACCTGTGCAAAGGGATGATGAGCAATGGCGTAGACACCGAGTCGAGCGACGACGATGAGATCGATTCGCAGGGAGAAGACGGAGCTGCAGATCAAATGGGCGGCCTTCTGATGCATGGACCGAGATCATCTTTCAAGCAGGAGCATCACAGCCATAAGAAGAAGAAGGCATTGCTGAGGAAATTCGGGAGCATGCTGAAGAAGAAAGCTCACTTCACCAAGTTGAACAAACACTCCTAGGTGTCTAGCCTAGAAAAAAACTCAAACTGTTATTACTTCTTTAAAAACAGTCATTATTTTCCTTCTGAATTTTTGAACAGTTTTCAACTACTGTGGTTGTAGCAAGTGGAGGTGTGAACCATAAAAGGACACATGACGCGAGCAGCTGTGCCCACTATCTAGAGAAAGCAAGAGAAAAGCCACTTGCATTGTATTTGTATCCCTGTCATTTAGTTATTTTTTTCTGTACCTTGGCGGCACATTCAGGGTTCATCGGTTCAGCAACCATTCATTTATATATTATAAGATGCTAAATGCCAAATCCGATATCTTATTTTAAGGGCTTGTGTTATCATGCACGCTCTGGACTGTAGCTATGAGAATATCTACGTAGCAGGTTTTGTTTTCCCACTAACTGTAACGTTCATCCAAGGGGGCTTTGAGGTAGCAGGAGAAAGAGGTTCAGTTCAAGTTGTTCAGGAAAGTAAAGCTGGACTTAAGACTGAAGAATGTTACCATTAAACGCTGGGAGGCTCAGCACCTAGCCTCCAGCCCAGGTCAAAGATTTCTGCACCGCCCAGGATGGATGGCATGTCCCTGTCGTCTCCAGCTGCACAAACATCTCAAGGGATTAGGATCTACATGCCTCTTGGAGCCATCCAATGGGTCAATAACTAGCTTTTGGGTTGTGTCCATGGTTTCTGGCCTTCGGTTTATATTTTCTTCCAGATTCATTCAATAATTGCTGAAGAACATCTGGCCTAGCCAGTAGCTCTGGTAAACAATTGTTGGCTGCCAATCAAACAATAGCAAGCAAGCAGATGGACGGATCAACAGGTCAGTGTGCAGAGCAAGGCACATCACCATCATCATCTCTGAGCCTTTTCCCATATTCTTCGTTCTCTTTTGGAGGTGCACGCTGATTTCTTCACAAGAACTGAGAGATAAAAGAAAGCATAAGAAAAACACGTGATGATGAGACCATGACAGCCACTTCAATTTCTTTATTTTAGTCAGGTTAGTGCCAGATCAACAGAGTTGCTTGCAACACACAGTTTAGTCTACTGTCCGAGTTCATGCGTCCACACACAAGGAACCAGGTTGCTCATTCAGAAGTCAACTGTTAAAAAAAAACAAATACATATACACGATCTAACTAATGCTTACTGGAATTAGCCCTTCTTTATCTGACCAGAGACATGAATAGCTGCGAAATTTCCGGTTGATTGGACGGTCGCAGATATGATCAAACTAATTGTTCTTCACACGGACACGCCATGACCTGTTCAGCTTAGATATAATTCAGCAAAGGTAGTTCGGACTATTTTTTTTAGCAAAGCTAGATTCCTTCTTTTTTTTCAGCAGTTGTCTCAAACTTCACAGGTACAATAGGCCGTATCAATAATAGGATGTGTTATTGTCCTGGTGCTTTCAGGACAGAAAGAACAAACTTGGATGAAGCTACAACGGTCCCACATATTAATCTGGAGGGAACTTCAAGCATGTTCTCAGCCCAAAAAGTAATGTAACACACCTACCAGCAGATGTTTACGGTTACGACAACATGTAAGAACATTTTGAACACTTGTAAGCTAACAAACATGACATGCATGGTTGCTACCAATGAAAACACTTGAAGATACTACCTCCATTTCTTTTTACTCCGCATGCACTCAGAGGCAAGGAAGTCTATTTATATATACAAACTAACAATTATACTGTGCATACAACAAAGGGATATGTGACAAATTGCCAAGCTACCCATCTGATTCAAAACACTAAAGAGACAGGATGCATATTATGCTATCATCATGCCAATATCAGTAATAATACTGACTACGCTACTACCTATCACGGTGTTAAACTGTACATAACACACTGGAAGTCAATATACATTCACGCCACACTAACAAACTTGATCTCATATATGGGCATGTCTAGCGCAAGATAACATGATGCTCCAAAGAAGAAATAGCCATACCCTTGATGCATTAAACCTCAATCCTACTCGGATTGTTGATTTCCAGATCAGCTGGTCTATGACACATTGACAAGTTATCGCCCCTCTAAAAAAAATATAGTAGTAGAAGAAAAGGGAAAGAAATTATGTTCCCTGAATAGGAATTACCAACAATCATGAGCGAAATATTTGTCAGAAAGAGCTAATCTTTCTTGAACTAAAAGTACAATTACATGTTTCAAGCCTATCCACTCAAGAATCTACACTACAACATTCCCAGTTCTTACTGTCCTCCTTTTGCAGCCAAGAAAGTGAACAAATTGAAAAATTTCCCCAGTTATACAATTACAAATATGTAACCAACAGCCTTTACCGAAGCCTTACAGACTGATGCTAACCGCACAGCAGCAATTAACAGCAACAAATAGTGGTGTCGAGAGCTAGAACCCACCTGTTTCACCTCCGCCGGATGAACCAATTCCCATCACCGTAGCTACCTCCCTACCGTCAAATGTTACAAGGGCGACTGCTGATCGATGCTACATATCTCTCCACCGTGGGCTCAGCAATGGAAAGAATCCGGACGGTGAGAGCAGCCCCGACGGCGACTGCGGGAACCATAGCCCTGGCGAAGGCGGCGGCGGCATGGGCCCTGGCCCCAGGATCCCTGTTCCTGGCAGCGGTGACAACATGGGGAAGTTCGGCGTGAGCGGAGGGGGTTGCTGGAACCCCGGCGAGAGGAGCGGGTAGGGCGACCTGGGCGTCGGCGAGAGCAAATTGAGAAATCCGGTCGGCGAAGGGAGTATCCCAGGCGACGGCACCGGCGGCGGGGGCGGGTGATAAGGGTGCTGCGGAGGGCCCCGTCCAGCAGCTGCTGCTGCAGCCGCGGCGTGAGCATGAGCGGCAGCGGCCGCCGCGGCGGCAGCCCCGGGAGGAGTGGCGCTGAAGAGGGAGTTCTCAAGGATGCGCATGTAGGCAGAGACGGGCGAGTCGGCCCAGGCGGGCCCTGGCGGAGGCATGGGCATGTGTTGCGGGTGCGGGGGGCGATGGAAGGCGGGGTTGTGGTTAGGGTTGGGTATCTGGTGGTGGTTGTGGACGGGAGGGGGCCGCGCGACGGGGGTGGAGATGGGGGGCGGGCGGATCTTCTGGAGGCGCATGGAGGCGGGCTTGGACTGCTGCTGGTGCTGCTGCTGGAGCGGCGGAGGGGGGCGGTGGTGGTGCTGGGGCGGCGGAGGGGAAGGCGTGCCGGCGGTGAGCTGCTGGACCATGTCGCGGAACTGGTTCTTGCTGATGTTGTATACCTGCGGCTGGGGGTGCGGCGGGCGGGGCGGCTGCTGAGGAGGCGGCGGCGGCGTTGCTTTGCGGATGTTCCGGCCGTGCTTGTTGACGCCGAGGTGCGGGTTGTGTCCGCCGCCGCCGCCGCCGCTATTGCTGCTGCTGCTGCGGTCCATCACGGCGGATCGGCGGCGGTGGATTTAGGAGGATTGGCGTGGGCGGAGGAGCGGAGGTGGTGGGGGGGAGGGGATGGGAGGACGGGAAGCACACGCAATGGAATTCGTTAGCAAGTTGCAGCGTGGTTTTCTTTGACTTTGGGGGCGCTCGGCGGAGACGGGAGGGGGGATGGAACGCAGAAGCAGGTCGACACACACTCTCTTGTCTCGGCTGAGTGCGTTTTCGTTCCCTGTTTACTCGTGGGTACGCCACGCAGTCTCTGCCAGCCATTGGCCTGCTGCCTGCCTGCCCTAGCTGTCTCACTACTGGTTTGACATGTCGCTCGTTGGACAATCACACCAGCTACAAAATTACATCCAAGTGAGAGCATCTACGCTGGACTGGTCAAATTTAAACCCAACCCCCCGATTTATCTGCTTCAACATTTCCCTGCTTCCACACTCGTCCTCCTCACGTCCGTCCCCAAATTCATACAACCCTTGCAACGTGATCGACATTTTCACGTAGATAGAACTTCAACATAGCAATAGCAAACATATAGATCGGGGACAACAAGTTTTTATACAAATCGGACCAAAATGTTAATCGCCTACATAGGATAAGGCCTAACTAAAACTAGATAGATAGGTTTTTAGGGAGGAGAAGGTGGGGATCGATCCATTCTCTCTCACTTAACAATAGTGCATCAAGTCCCGATTACAACTGGGACACAGAAATGAGACGAATAGAGGAGGAAGGGGATTAGGGTTCGTAGCCGCCGAGTCGTTTCTCCGTTGATCCACTAGATGGTTTTACACTTAGCTGGAGAGAGCATAAGTAGTCGGTCGTGAGGCTGGGCCTCACTAGACCCAGTCCGGCCAAGCCACACAGGTGTTGGGCTTGAGCTTGTGTCTGGGTCGCACCGCGTCTGGCTTGGTTGTAAGTGCATCAAGTGTCCCCTTAGTGGTTTTGGAGTATTGAAGACACATAGGTTGAGGAACTAGTGTGTTTGTGAGTATACACGCAAAACAGAATCCCTGAGGATTTGGTTTAACACATCGAAGACGGCCCCTAAATATTCGATTTCTTCAAGTGAAGAATTTGGTGATGAAATTGATACGGCCTTTGAAGAGATTGATGTGAAGACTTTGAAGCTTGAAGACTTTTGTTTTCGTAGTTTCTTTTTTCTTATTTGAGTCGTGGGAAAACATTACTATCAAAGGGGGTCAAGGTGAAACATATTTCACATTTCCAAGGTGATGCTCAAACTTACTAAAACCCATACACAAAAGCCACTTCGAGTGGAGCCTTTGGAAATCTTCATTACATCTGATGCATTTGCTAGCGACAATGATGATGTTCATCTGGTCGCTGACGAATTTGGTCACGCTGAGGAGTTAGGAGTTCGCCAGTGCGATCTGCCTAAAAGTGAGGAAACCGAGTGCCCTGACGGACTTGAGAGTTCAAATTCTGGCCGTTGCTGCGCCATGTGCCAGCTGTCGAGTGGATCCTTATCCTGACAACGGTCGAATCATAGAAGGGCATTTATACAATTCATGTCGGGTTGCCCCCTGGATATAAATAGCAGTCCCCCACAACCACTTGTTGGTTGGCTGCTCCGAGAGAACTTGACATTTGTCATAAGAGAGCAACCCATCCTCCGACGACTTTGAGAGAATCCTAAATGAGGAAAAACCCAGAGCCAAAGTGATTGAGCATCACTGGAGAGATTGATCTGTGTGATCCGACACCGGTTACCTTTGAAGACTGTCATTCTTCCAGACAGTTAGGCATCAAGTTCTGAGTACACCAAGAGTCATTGTGGTGTGCCGGTGAACAAGTATGTGAAGATTTTGGAAGTCTACCTTCAAGACTTACCACGAGTGATTGGGCGAGGTCTACGGGCCTTAGCTCAAGAGGAATACAGTGAGGACTGTGTGTCCTCTGAGTTGCGACTCAGCCGCCTCAACCAGACGTACAGTTGATGCAGTAAATGGAACTGGTCTACCAAATTGCATTGTCTTCATCGAGCCAACCCGGTTACAAATTCCTCACTCTCCCTTACATTATTCCGCAACTGTAGAATTTGTGATCTTTGCTCTGACGAATTTGAACTGAAGTATTTCATCATGCTATCTTTCATTTCTCAAGTTCATATTCTTCATGCGTGTATGATTGTATGATTACACGATCTTCACTCTTATGTATCTTGATTGCATGTACTCCGATTCTATGATGACTTAGTTTCCCTTCGGTTTCTATTTCTTCACTCTGATCTTCGTCAAATTCTTCAGAGTTTGAGGAATTTCTAAAAATCTCCCATTCACCCCCCCCCCTCTAGGAGATAACCTGCCTTTTCAATTGGTATCAGAGCAAGGTACTTCCTGTAAGTGCATCTAGTGCCACCCCTAGTTGGTTTTGGAGTATTGACGACAAACTTGGTTGAGGGATTAATGTGTTTGTGAGAATTGTAGGATAACACAGGTAGTAGTCCCATATTGATTCGGTTTACCTACCAGAGATGACCCCTAAAAATGTGTGAAGACATTGATGACAATGGTGGTCTGTGAAGATATTCACATTGAAGACTATGACAAGAGAACATCGCATGGAGACTATGGAGTGCGAAGACATAGTTGTTTCATAGTTTCCTTTTCTTCTTTATTGAGTCACAGGAACCACCGTACTGTTAAGCAGGGTCCAAGTGAACAAAGTCAGAGTGACTGAAGTGATGCTCAACCAAATCCTATGTCTTCAAGCAAAGACAATGAGAGCAAATCTTATCCAGAGCTGGATGAGTCAGCTTTACTTGTAGCCTAAGTAAAGCTGTTGCGTGTGTTTGAAATCTGACCGTTGGACACGTGTTAGTTCCTTAGTGACCCAGGGTCATTTTGGACAAATCAGGTCGGGTTGCCTCCTGGCTATAAATAGCCCACCCCCTATACCATAAATTGGTGGCTGCTCAGATTTAGTGCACGACTTTTGTCGTTTGAGAGCAACCCACCTCCAAAGCCTTTGAGAGAGTAATCCTTGCGAGGAAAAAGCCCAAAACACCCAGAGCCAAAGAGTGTTAGGCATCACTGAAGTCTCCGCGTGATCTGAAGACTTATTACACTTGAGGACTGTGAATCCTCCAGCCGGTTAGGCGTCGCGTTTTGAGCATCCAAGAGTCATTGTGGATTGCCGGTGAACAAAGTCTGTGAAGGTTTGGAAGTCTCCCTTGAAGACTTACCAGAGTGATTGGGCGAGGACTAATTGTTCTTAGCTCAAGGGGAATAAGGTGAAGATGCGGTCTTCTGAGTTGAATCTCATCCTCCCTAACCAAATGTACAGTTGTCACAGCAAGTGGAACTGGTCCAACAAATCCCTTGTCCTCTCCGAGCAACTGGTTCTATCCTTTCTCTCTCTCTCTCTCTCTCTCTCTCTCTCTCTCTCTCTCTCTCTCTTTACTTACAGTTTGTCTTCGTGAAGTCTTTGCCCATTTGCTTGATCTGATTAACTTCACTGTGTGAAGACTGTTTATTGTTTGGCTTCAAACTATCTTCCATCTGATCCACACAACCTAGCTGCTGATAGTCTTCGTGCTTTCACTATATTGCTTTCTTAACTATGGCTTGTCTAGTGTAGTCTACCTTCCGCTGCATATCAATAGGTTCATTTCTATTGTTTGTCTTCAAAGCACCCATGTTTTGAAGACTTTCATGAAAATCGCCTATTCACCCCCCCCCCTCTAGTCGAATACTAACACCTTCAATTGCTATCAGAGCAAGGTGCTCCCTTGTTCTGTGTGATTCGGTTTAACCTCCTGGAGTTTAGTTATGTCGACTGCAGGGATAATCAAGGTCTCTGCTACGTGCCTTGTCTTCGATGGCATTGATTACCCCTACTGGAAGAATAAGATGCGTATGCATCTTGAAGCCATTGACGTCGATCTCTGGTATGTCGTCAAAAACGATGTTCCCAAGGCCAGTGAAGGTGTTACTCCTGCTGATGTCAAGAAGTTCATCCAACTGGACTCAACTGCCAAGAACATCATCTGTGGTCATCTGACCAAAGGGCAGTATGGTCGTGTGAGTGCTCTGGAAACTGTGAAGCTAGTCTGGGACTGGCTTTCCAAGGTCAACGAAGGCGTCTCAACACACAGAGATTCAAGGATGAGTGTTCTTTGCAATCTCTTCAACCACTTCAAGAGAAATGACAATGAGAATGTCCAGCTCACATTTGATCGCCTCACTGATATCAAAAATGAGCTTCATCCACTCGGCGCCACTGAGATCACCAAGCACGAAATCATCAAGACACTTCTGAGATCTCTTGACAGCTCATTTGACACCCTGGCCCTAATGATTCAAGAGCACCATGACTTCAAGACTCTCGATCCGTCTGACATACATGAGAGGCTCAACACACATGAGTTCCAGCTATCTGAGAAAAGAGATATCTATGGTCCCAACTATGGTCGTACTCGCGCTTTGAAGGCAAAGGTTGTCTCCTCATCTGAAGAACAATCTGACTGCAGTTCTGGGGATCTTGAAGATATTGGAAAGGAGCTTGCTATGCTTGTGAAGAAGTTCCAGAAGTTTGCCAAGAAGGAAGACTTCAGAAAGTCTTCAAGATCCAGCTCAAGAAATGATGAAGCTTCCTCTCGTGATCACAAGAAGAGAACCTGCCACAAGTGCAAGAAACCTGGTCACTACATCTCCGAGTGTCCACAGTGGGACAATGAGACAAAGAAGAAGAAGAAGAGCAAGGAATATGATTCTGATGACAACAAGAAGAAGAAATCCTCAAAGTCTTCTTCCAAGTCTTCATTGAAGTCTTCATCACACAAGAAGAGCTCATCAAGCAAGGCTCGTGCATTTGTTGGCAAGGAGATGGATTCAGAGGAGGAATCTGCATCTGAGGAGGCAGAGGCGGAGTCTGAAGAGGAACCTGATTCTGGAGTAGCAAGTCTGGCTCTAGCTTCTGCATATGTCGCCAAGTCCATCTTCAACACTGAAGACAATTGCCTTGTCACCAACGCTGATGCCAAGGATGAGGATGACTCTGCTCCCACCTACTGCTTCATGGCACGTGGTGCCAAGGTAAACTCACGCAATGCTTACTTTCAAACATCAAGTGAAGATGACTTTGAATGTGAATCTAAACCTAGCTACAAAACACTTGCTAAAATTGCAACTGAACAACAAAATGCTATGGAACATATTCAAAAGTTGTTAGACAAAAGCGATGACCTGTTGGATGCGAAAATGACCTGAACTCAGTCCTTAATTGAAGACATTAAAAATCTTCATGTTAAGTACGAGGAACTTGAAAGTCGTCATGAAATGCTCTAAACTTCTCATGAAAAGCTCTCCTATGATTATCTTCAAAGGAAGCAAGAGCTTGAGAAATTGAGATCGGCTCATGAAGATCTTCAAAAGGAGAACGAGTCACTCCGCGCTCAATAGATCAATTCCGCTCAGGAAGGATTTGAACCACCATGTCTACAATGTCTTGAGTGTGATAATGTTGTCTCTGTTGCTGAATGTTCAACTGCTGCTACTGTGGAAATATCTTCAACTGCTAATGTGGTAACTAACCCCTTTGCTGAGGATACCACTACTATTGCTGATGAGAATGCCAGGTTGAAGACATTGCTTGAGACAGGAATGTACAAAAGTCTCAAAGGGCATCAGACACTATGTGATGTCCTCAAAAAGCAGATTCTGAACCGAAACCCTAGGAAAGATGGTGTTGGGTTCGAGAGGAAAATGAATGTTGATGGTTCTTGCTGGATGCCTGAGCAGTACCCCAAAACCACATGGGTTGCTGCTAAGGGACCTTCAGTGGACCCATCTACCTTATCTCGCTTCACTAGTGCTAACCCAATTATCATTGATGAATCCTTTGATGCAAACTATAAACTGTTCAGGAATCAGAATGGTGAGGTGTTTGCCAGGTATATTGGTACTAACTGCAGGAATGGACCACCTCTTAATAAGATCTGGGTACCCAAAAGTTGCCTCGAAAGTCTTCCTGTGAATGTCATTGATACGTCCATTTTGCATCATGCTTTTATATCAATATTTATTGCATTATGGGCTGTTATTACACATTATATCTCAATACTTATGGCTATTCTCTCTTATTTTACAAGGTTTACCATGAAGAGGGGGGATGCCGGCAGCTGGAATTCTGGCTGGAAAAGGAGCAAACATTGGAAACCTATTCTGCACAACTCCAAAAGACCTGAGACTCCACGAAACAACTTTTTGGATTTAATAAGAATTTATGGACAAAAGAAATAGGCCAGGGGGCCCACACCCTATCCAAGAGACAGGCCCCCCCTTAGGGCGCGGCCCCCTATCTCCTGGGCCCCCTGGTGGGCCTCCGGCGTCCATCTTCTGCTATATCATCACTTTCCCTCTGGAAAAAATCATGGGCAAGCTTACGGGACGAAACTTCACCGCCACGAGGCGAAACCTTGGCGGAATCAATCTAGGGCTCTGGCGGACCTGTTCTGCCAGGGACACTTCCCTCCGGGAGGGGGAAATCATCACCAACGTCATCACCAACGATCCTCTCATCGGGAGGGGGTCAATCTCCATCAACATCTTCACCAGCACCATCTCATCTCAAAACCCTAGTTCATCTCTTGTATCCAATCTTGTATCAAAACCACAAATTGGTACCTGTGGGTTGTTAGTAGTGTTGATTACTCCTTGTAGTTGATGCTATTTGGTTTACTTGGTGGAAGATCATATGTTCAGATCCTTTATGCATATTATTACTCCTCTGATTATGAACATGAATATGCTTTGTGAGTAGTTACGTTTGTTCCTGAGGACATGGGTGAAGTCTTGCTATTAGTAGTCATGTGAATTTGGTATTCGTTTGATATTTTGATGAGATGTATGTTGTCTTTCCTCTAGTGGTGTTATGTGAACGTCGACTACATGACACTTCACCATTATTTGGGCCTAGAGGAAGGCATAGGGAAGTAATAAGTAGATGATGGGTTGCTAGAGTGACAGAAGCTTAAATCCTAGTTTATGGGTTGCTTCGTTAGGGGTTGATATGGACCCATATGTTTAATGATGTGGTTAAGTTTACCTTAATACTCCTTTTGTAGTTGCAGATGCTTGCAATAGGGGTTAATCATAAGTGGGATGCTTGTCCATTTTAGGGCAACACCCAAGTGCCGGTCCACCCACATATCAAATTATTAAAGTACCGAACGCGAATCTTATGAACGTGATGAAAACTAGTTTGACGATAATTCCCAATGTGTCCTTGGGAGCTCCTTCTTCATTATTAGAATTTGTCCAGACTTATCCTTTGCTATATAAAGGATTGGGCCACCTTGCTGCACTTTATTTACTTTATTTACTTTTGCTTGTTACTATTTATCTTATCACAAAACTATCTATCACCTACTATTTCAGTGCTTGCAGAGAAAACCTTACTGAAAACCGCTTATCATTTCCTTCTGCTCCTCGTTGGGTTCGACACTCTTACTTACCGAAAGGACTATGCTAGATCCCCTATACTTGTGGGTCATCAAGACTCTTTTCTGGCGCCGTTGCCGGGGAGCGTAGCGCTCTTGGTGAGTGGAACTTGGTAAGGACACATTTATATAGTGTGCTGAAATTTTCTGTTACTTGTCACTATGGAAACTAATCCTTTGAGGGGCTTGTTTGGGGTATCTTCACCCCAACCAGAAGAGAAAAGAGATGCTCCTCAACCTACTGAACCTTATGAAAATATTCACTTTGAGATTCCTTCGGGTATGATAGAAAAGCTGCTAGCTAATCCTTTTGCAGGAGATGGAACTTTGCATCCCGATCTACACCTTATCTTTGTGGATGAAGTTTGTGGATTATTTAAGCTTGCAGGTATTCCCGACAATGTTGTCAAAAGGAAGGTCTTCCCTTTATCTTTCAAGGGAGATGCAATATGGTATAGGCTATGTGATGATACGAGATATTGGAATTATAAGCGATTGAAGTTGGAATTTCACCAGAAGTTCTATCCTATGCATCTTGCTCATCGTGATCGTAATTACATATATAATTTCTGGCTCGCGAAGGAGAAAGCATCGCTCAAGCTTGGGGGAGGCTTAAGTCAATGTTGTATTCATGCCCCAATCATGAGCTCTCTCGGGAAATGATTATTCAGAATTTTTATGCTCGGCTTTCTCTTGATAATCGCAACTTGCTCGATACTTCCTGTGCTGGTTCCTATATGCTGAAGACTATTGATTTCAAATGGGACTTATTGGAAAGAATTAAACGCAACTCTGAAGATTGGGGTTCCGACGATGGTAAGGAGTCAGGTATGACACCTAAGTTTGATTGTGTTAAATCTTTTATGGATACCGATGCTTTCCGTGGATTTAGCTCTAAGTATGGACTTGACTCTGAGATAGTAGCTACTTTTTGTGAAACTTTTGCTACTCACGTTGATCTCCCTAAAGAGAAGTGGTTTAAATATAATCCTCCTGTTGAAGTGAAAGTAGTTGCACCTATTACAGTTGAAGAGAAGACTATTACATATAGTGATCCTATTATTCCTACTGCTTATGTTGAAAGACCTCCTTTTCCTGTTAGGATAAAAGATCATGTTAAAGCTTCGACTGTTGTTCGTAAGAGTAATACTAGGACCTATACACCTCCTGAGCAAATGAATGTTGAACCTGGTATTGCTATGATTAAAGATCTTTTGGATGAGGACTTAGATGGGCATGTTATCTCTTTATTGGGTGAAACTGCTAATATTGCTAGGCCCGATACTAAGACACGTAGACCTGTTGTAGGCACGCATGTTATTTCTGTTAAAATAAGATATCATTGCTATCATGGTTTATGTGATATGGGTGCTAGTGCTAATGCGATACCTTATGATCTTTATAAAGAAATTATGCACGATATTGCACCTGTTGAATTAGAAGACATTGATGTTACTATTAAGCTTGCTAATAGGGACACCATTAAACCTATTGGGATCGTTAGAGATGTTGAAGTCTTGTGTGGGAAGATTAAATACCCTGCTGATTTTCTTGTTCTTGGTTCCCCACAAGATGATTTTTGTCCCATTATTTTTGGTAGACCCTTCTTGAATACTACTAGTGCTAAGATTAATTGTGAAAAGAATATTGTCACTGTTGGCATAGATGGTATGTCTCATGAGTTTAATTTCGCTAAGTTTAGTAGACAACCTCGTGAAAGGGAACCACCTAGCAAGGACGAAATTATTGGTCTTGCTTCCATTGTTGTTCCTCCAACTGATCCGTTAGAACAATATTTGCTAGACCATGAAAATGATATGTTTATGAAGGAAAGGGAAGAAATAGATGAAGTGTTCCTTAAACAAGAACCTATGCTGAAACATAACCTTCCCGTTGAAATTCTTGGGGATCCTCCTCCACCCAAGGGTGATCCCGTGTTTGAACTCAAACCATTACCTGATAATCTTAAGTATGCTTATCTTGATGAAAAAGAAATATATCCTGTTATTATTAGTGCTAACCTTTCAGAGAAAGAAGAAGAAAGATTATTGAAAACTCTGAAGAAGCACCGAGCTACTATTGGATATACTCTGGATGATCTTAAGGGCATTAGTCACACATTATGCCAACACAAAATTTCAGTGGAGAAAGATGCCAAACCAGTTAGAGATCCTCAAAGACGATTAAATCCCAAAATGAAGGAAGTGGTAAGAAAGGAGATACTAAAACTCCTTGAGGCAGGTATTATTTATCCCGTTGCTGATAGTGAATGGGTAAGCCTTGTCCATTGTGTCCCTAAAAAGGGAGGTATTACCATTGTTCCTAATGATAAAGATGAATTGATCCCGCAAAGAATTATTACAGGTTATAGGATGGTAATTGATTTCCGTAAGTTAAATAAAGCTACTAAGAAAGATCATTACCCTTTACCTTTTATTGATCAAATGCTAGAGAGGCTATCCAAACACACACATTTTTGCTTTCTAGATGGTTATTCTGGCTTCTCTCAGATACCTGTATCAGTGGGGGATCAATCTAAAACTACTTTTACTTGCCCTTTTGGTACTTTTGCTTATAGACGTATGCCTTTTGGTTTATGTAATGCACCTGCTACCTTTCAAAGATGCATGATGGCTATATTTTCTGATTTTTGTGAAAAGATTTGTGAGGTATTCATGGATGACTTCTCTGTCTATGGATCCTCTTTTGATGATTGTTTGAGCAACCTTGATCGAGTTTTGCAGAGATGCGAAGACACTAGTCTCATCCTGAATTGGGAAAAGTGTCACCTTATGGTTAATGAAGGCATTGTCTTGGGGCACAAGATCTCCGAGAGAGGTATTGAAGTTGATAAAGCCAAAGTTGATGCTATTGAAAAGATGCCATGTCCCAAGGACATAAAAGGTATAAGAAGTTTCCTTGGTCATGCCGGTTTTTATAGGAGGTTCATTAAGGACTTTTCTAAAATCTCTAGGCCTCTGACTAATTTATTGCAAAAAGATATTCCTTTTGTCTTTGATGATGATTGTGTAGAAGCTTTTGAAACACTCAAGAAAGCTTTGATCACTGCACCTATTGTTCAGCCACCTGATTGGAATTTACCTTTTGAAATTATGTGCGATGCTAGTGATTATGCTGTAGGTGCTGTTTTAGGGCAAAGAGTTGATAAGAAATTGAATGTTATCCGGTATGATAGTAAGACTCTTGATACTGCCCAGAGAAATTATGCTACTACTGAAAAAGAGTTCTTAGTAGTTGTGTTTGCATGTGATAAGTTTAGACCTTATATTGTTGATTCCAAAGTTACTATTCACACTGATCATGCTACTATTAAATATCTTATGGAAAAGAAAGATGCTAAGCCTAGACTCATTAGATGGGTTCTCTTGCTCCAAGAATTTGACTTGCATATTATTGACAGAAAGGGAGCCGAGAACCCCGTTGCAGACAACTTGTCTAGGTTAGAGAATGTTCTAGATGACCCACTGCCTATTAATGATAGTTTTCCTGATGAACAATTAGCGGTTGTCAATGCTTCTCGTACTGCTCCTTGGTATGCTGATTATGCTAATTACATTGTTGCTAAATATATACCACCTAGTTTCACATACCAGCAAAAGAAAAAATTCTTTTATGATTTAAGACATTACTTTTGGGATGATCCACACCTTTATAAAGAAGGAGTAGAAGGTATTATTAGACGTTGTGTGCCGGAGCATGAACAGGAAAAAATCCTACGCAAGTGTCACTCTGAATCCTATGGAGGACACCACGCTGGAGATAGAACTGCACACAAGGTACTATAATCTGGTTTTTATTGGCCTACTCTTTTCAAAGATGCTCGTAAGTTTGTCTTATCTTGTGATGAATGTCAAAGAATAGGTAACATCAGTAGACATCAGGAAATGCCTATGAATTATTCTCTTGCTATTGAACCATTTGATGTTTGGGGCTTTGATTATATGGGACCTTTTCCTGCCTCCAATGGTTATACACATATTTTAGTTGCTGTTGATTACGTTACTAACTGGGTAGAAGTTATTCCAACTAGTAGTGCTGATCATAACACTTCTATTAAAATGCTTAAAGAAGTTCTTTTTCCGAGGATTGGAGTCCCTAGATATCTTATGACTGATGGTGGTTCACACTTTATTCATGCTGCTTTCCATAAGATGCTTGCTAAGTATGATGTCAATCATAGAATCACATCTCCTTATCACCCGCAGTCTAGTGGTCAAGAAGAGTTGAGCAATAGGGAGCTCAAATTAATTTTGCAAAAGACTGTGAATAGATCTAGAAAGAATTGGTCCAAAAAACTTGATGATGCATTATGGGCCTATAGAATTGCATACAAAAATCCTATGGGTATGTCTCCATATAAGATGGTTTATGGAAAATCATGTCATTTACCTCTTGAACTTGAACATAAAGCATATTGGGCTATTAAAGAGCTCAATTATGACTTCAAAATTGCCAGTGAGAAGAGGTTGCTTGATATTAGCTCACTTGATGAATGGAGAACCCAAGCATATGAGGATGCCAAGCTTTTCAAAGAAAAAGTCAAACACTGGCATGATAAGAGGATACAGAATCATGAGTTTAACGTAGGAGATTATGTTTTATTGTTCAACTCTCGTTTAAGATTTTTTGCAGGAAAACTTCTCTCAAAATGGGAAGGTCCCTACGTTATCGAGGAGGTCTATCATTCTGGTGCTATAAAAATCAACAACTTCGAAGGCACAAATCCGAGGGTGGTAAACGGTCAAAGAATTAAACATTATATTTCTGGTAATCCTATCAATGTTGAAACTAATATTATTGAAACCATAACCCCTGAGGAATACATAAGAGACACTTTCTAGAATGTTCCAGACTCCGAAAAGGCATAGGTACGTGGTACGGTAAGTAAACCGACTCCAAAACAACTCTAATGGCAATTTTTATCAGTTTTGGATTATTTAAAGATTTTAGGAAGAAAGAAGTAGTCCGAAAGGGACACGAGGCTCCCACGAGAGAGGAGGGTGCCCCCCCTCTGTAGGGCGCCCCCCCTGTCTCGTGGGCACCTCGTGTGCCTCCTGGACTCTGTTTTCTTGCATGTTACGTATTTTGGTCGCTAAAAATTCATTATATATACTCTCGAAGGTTTTGACCACCGTATCACGCAAATATCCTCTGTTTTCGTTTCGAGCTGTTTCTGTTGTAGAATAAAGCAAGATGTCTTCTCAGGAATCAGTTGGGGAGAGCCGGGTGTCTCACCCAACGCCAGGTCCAGGAGCAAATAGCGATGCCTACCAATTTGGACCATCAACGGAGGATGAGATGGAGGCTGATTTGAAAAGGATAGATGCCATGGAGGAAGATAAGGAAGTTACCTCTCGTCTCCAAGCAGAATTCACTATGGGGGAACTACCTAGCTTGGCTGTCCCTACTTCGGTCACTCCTTCCAACCCTAGATTTCTTTCTTATGAAAATATGAAAAAGAGTTTTTCTTGTTCTCCAGAAGCTATGCAGCATCCTTGGGTAAAAGGAGCTTTATCTGTTACGGGCAAGCTCCGTAAAGAAAATATGGACCTCAAACAACAAGTAAATAAGCTCGAGGAGGAGAATCGTATCCTGAAGGGCATCATTGCCAAGAAGATCATAACACCAACCGTGAAGAAGGAGAAATAATCACATGAGTATGGGCACTCCCCTTGGCAACTGCCAAGCTTGGGGGAGGTGCCCCGGTATCGTATCACCATCACACTCCTATTTTTACCGCTTTATTTAGTTCGATCCTTTTAGTAGTATCTTGATCTATTAGTTCGAAGTTTTGATATCAAGTAGTTTTGAGTTTTTCATTGTGATCTCTTTATGTAATCGAGTCCGTGTGCTATCTATAATAAAGATTAGTGTTGAGTCAAGGGCTTTGCTATGTTGCTATGATCTTGAGAAAGTAGAAAGAACAAAAGAGTTCATATTGATCTTATGGATAGTGATAACTTCACAGATAGAAAGTATGAAGCATAAAAATTGTTGAGAGTTGATGAACGTAGCCTTGGTCATCGTTGCAATTAATAGGAAGTGATAAGGAAAGAGGGGTTCACATATAAATATATTATCTTGGACATCTTTTATGATTGTGAAGCACTCATTAAGTATGACATACTAAAAGAGTTGACGTTGGACAAGGAAGACAACGTAATGGTTTATGTTTTCCGACATCTCAGTTAAAGTATATTGTCATTAACCATCCAAACATGTTGAGCTTGCCTTCCCCCCTCATGCTAGCCAAATTTCTTGCACCAAGTAGAGATACTACTTGTGCTTCCAAATATCCTTAAACCCAGTTTCGCCATGAGAGTCCACCATCCCTACCTATGGATTGAGTAAGATCCTTCAAGTAAGTTGTCATCGGTGCAAGCAATAAAAATTGCTCTCTAAATATGTATGACTTATTAGTGCAGAGAAAATAAGCTTTGTACGAACTTGTTGTGGAAGTAATAAAAGCGACGGATTGCATAATAAAGGTCCACATACAAGGGGCAATATAAAGTGACGTTCTTTTGCATTAAGATTTTGTGCATCAACCCTAAACGCGCATGACAACCTCTGCTTCCCTCTGCGAAGGGCCTATCTTTTACTTTGTGTTTTACTTTATGCTTGAGTCAAGGTGATTCTCACCTTTCCCTTTTTATTTTTATCCTTTGGCAAGCTCCTCGTGTTTGAAAGATCATGATACATATATCCAATTTGATGTAAGTTGGCATAGGCTATTATTGTTGACATCACCTAAATGTGAATATGTTGGGACGCAACACAATAAGCCCCTATCTTTCTCAGTGTCTGGCTGAAACTCTATAACCACAAGTATTGTGTGAGTGTTAACAATTATAGGGGACTACGAGATAGTTGAGTATGTGAGCTTGCTGAAAAGCTCTATTATTGACTCTTTCTGATGTTATGATAAATTGCAATTGCTTCAATGACTGAGATTATAGTTTGTTAGTTCCCAATGAAGTTTTTGAACCATACTTGACATTGTGAATTGTTTATTACTTGAACATAGGAAATCATATGACAAAATCCATATATGTTGCTGTTATTAGAATGATCATGATGCCCTCATGTCCATATTTTATTTTTATCGACACCTCTATCTCTAAACATGTGGACATATTTTTCGATTTCGGCTTCCGCTTGAGGACAAGTGAGGTCTAAGCTTGGAGGAGTTGATACGTCCATTTTGCATCATGCTTTTATATCAATATTTATTGCATTATGGGCTGTCATTACACATTATATCTCAATACTTATGGCTATTCTCTCTTATTTTACAAGGTTTACCATGAAGAGGAGGGATGCCGGCAGCTGGAATTCTTGCTGGAAAAGGAGCAAACATTGGAAACCTATTCTGCACAACTCCAAAAGACCTGAGACTCCACGAAACAACTTTTTGGATTTAATAAGAATTTATGGGCAAAAGAAATAGGCTAGGGGGCCCACACCCTATCGAGGAGACAGGGGGCACGCCCCCCTAGGGCGCGACCCCCTATCTCCTGGGCCCCCTGGTGGGCCTTCGGCGTCCATCTTCTGCTATATCATCACTTTCCCTCTGGAACAAATCGTGGGCAAGCTTACGGGACGAAACTCCACCGCCACGAGGCGGAACCTTGGCGGAATCAATCTAGGGCTCTGGCGGTGTTCTGCCGGGGACACTTCCCTCCGGGAGGGGGAAATCATCACCAACGTCATCACCAATGATCCTCTCATCGGGAGGGGGTCAATCTCCATCAACATCTTCACCAACACCATCTCATCTCAAAACCCTAGTTCATCTCTTGTATCCAATCTTGTATCAAAACCACAAATTGGTACCTCTGCGTTGCTAGTAGTGTTGATTACTCCTTGTAGTTGATGCTATTTGGTTTACTTGGTGGAAGATCATATGTTCAGATCCTTTATGCATATTATTACTCCTCTGATTATGAACATGAATATGCTTTGTGAGTAGTTACGTTTGTTCCCGAGGACATGGGTGAAGTCTTGCTATTAGTAGTCATGTGAATTTGGTATTCGTTCGATATTTTGGTGAGATGTATGTTGTCTTTCTCCTAGTGGTGTTATGTGAACGTCGACTACATGACACTTCACCATTATTTAGGCCTAGAGGAAGGCATAGGGAAGTAATAAGTAGATGATGGGTTGCTAGAGTGACAAAAGCTTAAACCCTAGTTTATGCGTTGCTTCGTTAGGGGTTGATATGGACCCATATGTTTAATGTTGTGGTTAGGTTTACCTTAATACTCCTTTTTGTAGTTGTGGATGCTTGCAATAGGGGTTAATAATAAGTGGGATGCTTGTCCATGTTAGGGCAGTACCCAAGTGCCGGTCCACCCGCATATCAAATTATCAAAGTACCGAACGCGAATCTTATGAACGTGATGAAAACGAGCTTGACGATAATTCCCAATGTGTCCTTGGGAGCTCCTTCTTCATTATTAGAATTTGTCCAGACTTATCCTTTGCTATAAAAAGGATTGGGCCACCTTGCTGCACTTTATTTACTTTATTTACTTTTGCTCGTTACTATTTATCTTATCACAAAACTATCTATCACCTACTATTTCAGTGCTTGCAGAGAAAACCTTACGGAAAACCGCTTATCATTTCCTTCTGCTCCTCGTTGGGTTCGACACTCTTACTTATCGAAAGGACTATGCTAGATCCCCTATACTTGTGGGTCATCAAGACTCTTTTCTGGCGCCGTTGCCGGGGAGCGTAGCGCTCTTGGTGAGTGGAACTTGGTAAGGACACATTTATATAGTGTGCTGAAATTTTCTGTTACTTGTCACTATGGAAACTAATCCTTTGACGGGCTTGTTTGGGGTATCTTCACCCCAACCAGAAGAGAAAAGAGATGCTCCTCAACCTACTGAACCTTATGAAAATATTCACTTTGAGATTCCTTCGGGTATGATAGAAAAGCTGCTAGCTAATCCTTTTGCAGGAGATGGAACATTGCATCCCGATTTACACCTTATCTTTGTGGATGAAGTTTGTGGATTATTTAAGCTTGCAGGTATTCCCGACAATGTTGTCAAAAGGAAGGTCTTCCCTTTATCTTTCAAGGGAGATGCAATATGGTATAGGCTATGTGATGATACGAGATATTGGAATTATAAGCGATTGAAGTTGGAATTTCACCAGAAGTTCTATCCCATGCATCTTGCTCATCGTGATCGTAATTACATATATAATTTCTGGCTCGCGAAGGAGAAAGCATCGCTCAAGCTTGGGGGAGGCTTAAGTCAATGTTGTATTCATGCCCCAGTCATGAGCTCTCTTGGGAAATGATTATTCAGAATTTTTATGCTCGGCTTTCTCTTGATAATCGCAACTTGCTCGATACTTCCTGTGCTGGTTCCTATATGCTGAAGACTATTGATTTCAAATGGGACTTATTGGAAAGAATTAAATGCAACTCTGAATATTGGGGTTCCGACGATGGTAAGGAGTAAGGTATGACACCTAAGTTTGATTGTGTTAAATCTTTTATGGATACCGATGCTTTCCGTGGATTTAGCTCTAAGTATGGACTTGACTCTGAGATAGTAGCTACTTTTTGTGAAACTTTTGCTACTCACGTTGATCTCCCTAAAGAGAAGTGGTTTAAATATAATCCTCCTGTTGAAGTGAAAGTAGTTTCACCTATTACAGTTGAAGAGAAGACTATTACATATAGTGATCCTATTATTCCTACTGCTTATGTTGAAAGACCTCCTTTTCCTGTTAGGATAAAAGATCATGTTAAAGCTTCGACTGTTATTCGTAAGAGTAATACTAGGACCTATACACCTCCTGAGCAAATTAATGTTGAACCTGGTATTGCTATGATTAAAGATCTTTTGGATGAGGACTTAGATGGGCATGTTATCTCTTTATTGGGTGAAACTGCTAATATTGCTAGGCCCGATACTAAGACACGTAGACCTGTTGTAGGCACGCATGTTATTTCTGTTAAAATAAGATATCATTGCTATCATGGTTTATGTGATATGGGTGCTAGTGCTAATGCGATACCTTATGATCTTTATAAAGAAATTATGCACGATATTGCACCTGTTGAATTAGAAGACATTGATGTTACTATTAAGCTTGCTAATAGGGACACCATTAAACCTATTGGGATCGTTAGAGATGTTGAAGTCTTGTGTGGGAAGATTAAATACCCTGCTGATTTTCTTGTTCTTGGTTCCCCACAAGATGATTTTTGTCCCATTATTTTTGGTAGACCCTTCTTGAATACTACTAGTGCTAAGATTAATTGTGAAAAGAATATTGTCACTGTTGGCATAGATGGTATGTCTCATGAGTTTAATTTTGCTAAGTTTAGTAGACAACCTCGTGAAAGGGAACCACCTAGCAAGGACGAAATTATTGGTCTTGCTTCCATTGTTGTTCCTCCAACTGATCCGTTAGAACAATATTTGCTAGACCATGAAAATGATATGTTTATGAAGGAAAGGGAAGAAATAGATGAAGTGTTCCTTAAACAAGAACCTATGCTGAAACATAACCTTCCCGTTGAAATTCTTGGGGATCCTCCTCCACCCAAGGGTGATCCCGTGTTTGAACTCAAACCATTACCTGATAATCTTAAGTATGCTTATCTTGATGAAAAAGAAATATATCCTGTTATTATTAGTGCTAACCTTTCAGAGAAAGAAGAAGAAAGATTATTGAAAACTCTGAAGAAGCACCGAGCTGCTATTGGATATACTCTGGATGATCTTAAGGGCATTAGTCACACATTATGCCAACACAAAATTTCAGTGGAGAAAGATGCCAAACCAGTTAGAGATCCTCAAAGACGATTAAATCCCAAAATGAAGGAAGTGGTAAGAAAGGAGATACTAAAACTCCTTGAGGCAGGTATTATTTATCCCGTTGCTGATAGTGAATGGGTAAGCCTTGTCCATTGTGTCCCTAAAAAGGGAGGTATTACCATTGTTCCTAATGATAAAGATGAATTGATCCCGCAAAGAATTATTACAGGTTATAGGATGGTAATTGATTTCCGTAAGTTAAATAAAGCTACTAAGAAAGATCATTACCCTTTACCTTTTATTGATCAAATGCTAGAGAGGCTATCCAAACACACACATTTTTGCTTTCTAGATGGTTATTCTGGCTTCTCTCAGATACCTGTATCAGTGGGGGATCAATCTAAAACTACTTTTACTTGCCCTTTTGGTACTTTTGCTTATAGACGTATGCCTTTTGGTTTATGTAATGCACCTGCTACCTTTCAAAGATGCATGATGGCTATATTTTCTGATTTTTGTGAAAAGATTTGTGAGGTATTCATGGATGACTTCTCTGTCTATGGATCCTCTTTTGATGATTGTTTGAGCAACCTTGATCGAGTTTTGCAGAGATGCGAAGACACTAGTCTCATCCTGAATTGGGAAAAGTGTCACCTTATGGTTAATGAAGGCATTGTCTTGGGGCACAAGATCTCCGAGAGAGGTATTGAAGTTGATAAAGCCAAAGTTGATGCTATTGAAAAGATGCCATGTCCCAAGGACATAAAAGGTATAAGAAGTTTCCTTGGTCATGCCGGTTTTTATAGGAGGTTCATTAAGGACTTTTCTAAAATCTCTAGGCCTCTGACTAATTTATTGCAAAAAGATATTCCTTTTGTCTTTGATGATGATTGTGTAGAAGCTTTTGAAACACTCAAGAAAGCTTTGATCACTGCACCTATTGTTCAGCCACCTGATTGGAATTTACCTTTTGAAATTATGTGCGATGCTAGTGATTATGCTGTAGGTGCTGTTTTAGGGCAAAGAGTCGATAAGAAATTGAATGTTATCCGGTATGATAGTAAGACTCTTGATACTGCCCAGAGAAATTATGCTACTACTGAAAAAGAGTTCTTAGTAGTTGTGTTTGCATGTGATAAGTTTAGACCTTATATTGTTGATTCCAAAGTTACTATTCACACTGATCATGCTGCTATTAAATATCTTATGGAAAAGAAAGATGCTAAGCCTAGACTCATTAGATGGGTTCTCTTGCTCCAAGAATTTGACTTGCATATTATTGACAGAAAGGGAGCCGAGAACCCCGTTGCAGACAACTTGTCTAGGTTAGAGAATGTTCTTGATGACCCACTACCTATTAATGATAGTTTTCCTAATGAACAATTAGCGGTTGTCAATGCTTCTCGTACTGCTCCTTGGTATGCTGATTATGCTAATTACATTGTTGCTAAATATATACCACCTAGTTTCACATACCAGCAAAAGAAAAAATTCTTTTATGATTTAAGACATTACTTTTGGGATGATCCACACCTTTATAAAGAAGGAGTAGAAGGTATTATTAGACGTTGTGTGCCGGAGCATGAACAGGAACAAATCCTACGCAAGTGTCACTCTGAATCCTATGGAGGACACCACGCTGGAGATAGAACTGCACACAAGGTACTATAATCTGGTTTTTATTGGCCTACTCTTTTCAAAGATGCTCGTAAGTTTGTCTTATCTTGTGATGAATGTCAAAGAATAGGTAACATCAGTAGACATCAGGAAATGCCTATGAATTATTCTCTTGTTATTGAACCATTTGATGTTTGGGGCTTTGATTATATGGGACCTTTTCCTGCCTCCAATGGTTATACACATATTTTAGTTGCTGTTGATTACGTTACTAACTGGGTAGAAGTTATTCCAACTAGTAGTGCTGATCATAACACTTCTATTAAAATGCTTAAAGAAGTTCTTTTTCCGAGGTTTGGAGTCCCTAGATATCTTATGACTGATGGTGGTTCACACTTTATTCATGGTGCTTTCCATAAGATGCTTGCTAAGTATGATGTCAATCATAGAATCACATCTCCTTATCACCCGCAGTCTAGTGGTCAAGAAGAGTTGAGCAATAGGGAGCTCAAATTAATTTTGCAAAAGACTGTGAATAGATCTAGAAAGAATTGGTCCAAAAAACTTGATGATGCATTATGGGCCTATAGAATTGCATACAAAAATCCTATGGGTATGTCTCCTTATAAGATGGTTTATGGAAAATCATGTCATTTACCTCTTGAACTTGAACATAAAGCATATTGGGCTATTAAAGAGCTCAATTATGACTTCAAAATTGCCAGTGAGAAGAGGTTGCTTGATATTAGCTCACTTGATGAATGGAGAACCCAAGCATATGAGAATGCCAAGCTTTTCAAAGAAAAAGTCAAACGCTGGCATGATAAGAGGATACAGAATCATGAGTTTAACGTAGGAGATTATGTTTTATTGTTCAACTCTCGTTTAAGATTTTTTGCAGGAAAACTTCTCTCAAAATGGGAAGGTCCCTACGTTATCGAGGAGGTCTATCATTCTGGTGCTATAAAAATCAACAACTTCAAGGCACAAATCCGAGGGTGGTAAACGGTCAAAGAATTAAACATTATATTTCTGGTAATCCTATCAATGTTGAAACTAATATTATTGAAACCATAACCCCTGAGGAATACATAAGAGACACTTTCTAGAATGTTCCAGACTCCGAAAAGGCATAGGTACGTGGTACGGTAAGTAAACCGACTCCAAAACAACTCTAATGGCAATTTTTATCAGTTTTGGATTATTTAAAGATTTTAGGAAGAAAGAAGTAGTCCGAAAGGGGCACGAGGCTCCCACGAGAGAGGAGGGCGCCCCCCCTCTGTAGGGCGCCCCCCCTGTCTCGTGGGCACCTCGTGTGCCTCCTGGACTCTGTTTTCTTGCATGTTACGTATTTTGGTCGCTAAAAATTCATGATATATACTCTCAAAGGTTTTGACCACCGTATCATGCAAATATCCTCTGTTTTCGTTTCGAGCTGTTTCTGTTGTAGAATAAAGCAAGATGTCTTCTCAGGAATCAGTTGGGGAGAGCCGGGTGTCTCACCCAACGCCAGGTCCAGGAGCAAATAGCGATGCCTACCAATTTGGACCATCAACGGAGGATGAGATGGAGGCTGATTTGAAAAGGATAGATGCCATGGAGGAAGATAAGGAAGTTACCTCTCGTCTCCAAGCAGAATTCACTATGGGGGAACTACCTAGCTTGGCTGTCCCTACTTCGGTCACTCCTTCCAACCCTAGATTTCTTTCTTATGAAAATATGAGAAAGTGTTTTTCTTGTTCTCCAGAAGCCATGCAGCATCCTTGGGTAAAAGGAGCTTTATCTGTTACGGGCAAGCTCCGTAAAGAAAATATGGACCTCAAACAACAAGTAAATAAGCTCGAGGAGGAGAATCGTATCCTGAAGGGCATCATTGCCAAGAAGATCATAACACCAACCATGAAGAAGGAGAAATAATCACATGAGTATGGGCACTCCCCTTGGCAACTGCCAAGCTTGGGGGAGGTGCCCCGGTATCGTATCACCATCACACTCCTATTTTTACCGCTTTATTTAGTTCGATCCTTTTAGTAGTATCTTGATCTATTAGTTCGAAGTTTTGATATCAAGTAGTTTTGAGTTTTTCATTGTGATCTCTTTATGTAATCGAGTCCGTGTGCTATCTATAATAAAGATTAGTGTTGAGTCAAGGGCTTTGCTATGTTGCTATGATCTTGAGAAAGTAGAAAGAACAAAAGAGTTCATATTGATCTTATGGATAGTGATAACTTCACAGATAGAAAGTATGAAGCATAAAAATTGTTGAGAGTTGATGAACGTAGCCTTGGTCATCGTTGCAATTAATAGGAAGTGATAAGGAAAGAGGGGTTCACATATAAATATATTATCTTGGACATCTTTTATGATTGTGAAGCACTCATTAAGTATGACATACTAAAAGAGTTGACGTTGGACAAGGAAGACAACGTAATGGTTTATGTTTTCCGACATCTCAGTTAAAGTATATTGTCATTAACCATCCAAACATGTTGATCTTGCCTTCCCCCCTCATGCTAGCCAAATTTCTTGCACCAAGTAGAGATACTACTTGTGCTTCCAAATATCCTTAAACCCAGTTTCGCCATGAGAGTCCACCATCCCTACCTATGGATTGAGTAAGATCCTTCAAGTAAGTTGTCATCGGTGCAAGCAATAAAAATTGCTCTCTAAATATGTATGACTTATTAGTGCAGAGAAAATAAGCTTTGTACGAACTTGTTGTGGAAGTAATAAAAACGACGGATTGCATAATAAAGGTCCACATACAAGGGGCAATATAAAGTGACGTTCTTTTGCATTAAGATTTTGTGCATCAACCCTAAACGCGCATGACAACCTCTGCTTCCCTCTGCGAAGGGCCTATCTTTTACTTTATGTTTTACTTTATGCTTGAGTCAAGGTGATTCTCACCTTTCCCTTTTTATTTTTATCCTTTGGCAAGCTCCTCGTGTTTGAAAGATCATGATACATATATCCAATTGGATGTAAGTTGGCATAGGCTATTATTGTTGACATCACCTAAATGTGAATATGTTGGGACGCAACACAATAAGCCCCTATCTTTCTCAGTGTCCGGCTGAAACTCTATAACCACAAGTATTGTGTGAGTGTTAACAATTATAGGGGACTACGAGATAGTTGAGTATGTGAGCTTGCTGAAAAGCTCTATTATTGACTCTTTCTGATGTTATGATAAATTGCAATTGCTTCAATGACTGAGATTATAGTTTGTTAGTTCCCAATGAAGTTTTTGAACCATACTTGACATTGTGAATTGTTTATTACTTGAACATAGGAAATCATATGACAAAATCCATATATGTTGCTGTTATTAGAATGATCATGATGCCCTCATGTCCATATTTTATTTTTATCGACACCTCTATCTCTAAACATGTGGACATATTTTTCGATTTCGGCTTCCGCTTGAGGACAAGTGAGGTCTAATCTTGGAGGAGTTGATACGTCCATTTTGCATCATGCTTTTATATCAATATTTATTGCATTATGGGCTGTTATTACACATTATATCTCAATACTTATGGCTATTCTCTCTTATTTTACAAGGTTTACCATGAAGAGGGGGGATGCCGGCAGCTGGAATTCTTGCTGGAAAAGGAGCAAACGTTGGAAACCTATTCTGCACAACTCCAAAAGACCTGAGACTCCACGAAACAACTTTTTGGATTTAATAAGAATTTATGGGCAAAAGAAATAGGCTAGGGGGCCCACACCCTGTCAAGGAGACAGGGGGCATGCCCCCCTAGGGCGCGACCCCCTATCTCCTGGGCCCCCTGGTGGGCCTCCGGCGTCCATCTTCTGCTATATCATCACTTTCCCTCTGGAACAAATCGTGGGCAAGCTTACGGGACGAAACTCCACCGCCACGAGGCGGAACCTTGGCGGAATCAATCTAGGGCTCTGGCGGAGCTGTTCTGCCGGGGACACTTCCCTCCGGGAGGGGGAAATCATCACCAATGTCATCACCAATGATCCTCTCATCGGGAGGGGGTCAATCTCCATCAACATCTTCACCAACACCATCTCATCTCAAAACCCTAGTTCATCTCTTGTATCCAATCTTGTATCAAAACCACAAATTGGTACCGGTGCGTTGCTAGTAGTGTTGATTACTCCTTGTAGTTGATGCTATTTGGTTTACTTGGTGGAAGATCATATGTTCAGATCCTTTATGCATATTATTACTCCTCTGATTATGAACATGAATATGCTTTGTGAGTAGTTACATTTGTTCCTGAGGACATGGGTGAAGTCTTGCTATTAGTAGTCATGTGAATTTGGTATTCGTTCGATATTTTGGTGAGATGTATGTTGTGTTTCTCCTAGTCGTGTTACGTGAACGTCGACTACATGACACTTCACCATTATTTAGGCCTAGAGGAAGGCATAGGGAAGTAATAAGTAGATGATGGGTTGCTAGAGTGACAAAAGCTTAAACCCTAGTTTATGCATTGCTTCGTTAGGGGTTGATATGGACCCATATGTTTAATGTTGTGGTTAGGTTTACCTTAATACTCCTTTTTGTAGTTGTGGATGCTTGCAATAGGGGTTAATCATAAGTGGGATGCTTGTACATGTTAGGGCAGTACCCAAGTGCCGGTCCACCCACATATCAAATTATCAAAGTACCGAACGCGAATCTTATGAACGTGATGAAAACTAGCTTGACGATAATTCCCAATGTGTCCTCGGGAGCTCCTTCTTCATTATTAGAATTTGTCTAGGCTTATCCTTTGCTATGTAAAGGATTGGGCCACCTTGCTGCACTTTATTTACTTTATTTACTTTTGCTCGTTACTATTTATCTTATCACAAAACTATCTATCACCTACTATTTCAGTGCTTGCAGAGAAAACCTTACTGAAAACCGCTTATCATTTCCTTCTGCTCCTCGTTGGGTTTGACACTCTTACTTATCGAAAGGACTAAGATAGATCCCCTATACTTGTGGGTCATCAGTCATCATGACAACACCAGGGAACAAGACAAATCCCGGACCAAAGGCATCATATGGTGCAAAGGCTTCATACAGACAGAGGACTCACCTGAGTCGCCCTAACGCCAATGTTTTGCAGGGAAACCATACTCAGACTTTTGAATATGAGCGTGTTTCATCAAACTGCTATGTTCATAAGTCTAAGAACTTTTATGCTTATTCTTATGAGTATTATTCACCTCCTGCAAGGCTATTTTCTAGGGCTCCAAAGCCGAAGTTCTCAGATGCTGCACTTGGACTCATTGTTTCTAAGCCACCCCTGAAGATGTGGGTGGTTAAGAAAACTTAACTCTCTTTTGCAGGGTAAGGTCTCCAGCCGGAAATCAAAGGCGTCAGATGCTTATGCTGGGGACCTTAAACATGTTGTGGGACGCAAGATAAAATGTCCAAATGGTCTTACTATGTATTTCGTCCCGGGATTCCTTGACTATCATCCTATTTATCCTAACCAAGATTTGAACTTTCATTGTCCGCTTGTTCGTCAAATGTTTATGCTTCACAATACCCTTGGTGAAGCCTATCCCCCAAACTGTACTGTAGGATATGACACCAAAGGCTTCAGAATGGATTGTGGATAGTGGCTGCACCAACCACATGACTAGTGATATAAGTCTTCTGATGGATTCAACCCTACGTCTGTCTGACAAAAGTCACATCACATTTGCTGACACTGGTAAAAGCAAGGTATTGGGTCTGGGTAGAGTTGCAATCTCAAGGGATCGGCGCGTGGATAAAGTGATGCTTGTTGAATCCCTTGGTTTCAACTTAATGTCTGTCTCAATGCTTGTGATTAAACATGATTGTGATATTTGGAAAATATTGTTGCCTTGTGCTTACGGAATCTGTCAAGTCTCTAGTCTTTGAAGGGTATCGAAAGGATGATCTGTATATGGTAGATTTCTCGGCAGGACCACAACTGTCCGTATGTCTTCTAGCAAAAGCTTCAGAGTGTTGGCTCTAGCATCAGAGGCTAGGACATGTTGGCATGAGGAACTTGTACACTCTCACGAAGAAGAAGCATGTAGTGGGCATCGAGGGTGTTAAGTTCAAGAAGGATCATCTGTGTGGTGCTTGTGAAGCTGGGAAGATGACTAGGGCCAAGCATCCCTCGAAGACAATCATGACGACATCACAACCCTTCGAGCTGCTTCACATGGACTTATTCGACCCTACTCACTACTCTACTCTTACTACCACTACTTGTCTCTATGGCTTCGTCATTGTGGACGATTACTCAAGATATACATGGGTACATATAATCCTCTACAAGACTGAAGTGCAGGATGTCTTCAGAAGATTCGCCAATTGTGCCATGACGAACTATGGCATTAAGATCAAGCACATCAGAAGTGACAATGGCACAGAATTTAAGAACACCGGCCTCGACACTTATCTTGATACACTAGGCATCCTCATGAGTTTTCAGTTCCTTACACACCTCAGCAGAATGGCATCATGGAGTGCAAGAACAAAATCCTCATTGAGATGGCTCGGACAATGCTTGATGAGTATAAGATTCCAAGGAAGTTCTGGCCTGAAGCCATTGATACTGCATGCCATGTCACCAACCGTGTTTATCTTCACAAGCTTCTAAAGAAGACATCATATGAGCTGCTAACAGGTAAGAAGCCAAATGTCAGTTACTTTAGAGTATTTGGTCCTATGCGCTGGATCAAGGATCCACATCACACTTCAAAATTTGCACCGAAAGCGCATGAAGGTTTTATGCTTGGATACGGAAAGGATTCGCACTCCTACAGAGTCTTCAACCTCCTTCACTATAAAGTGGTTGAAACTGTGGATGTGCGGTTCGATGAGACTAACGGCTCGCAAAGAGAGCACCTACCAAATGTGCTAGATGAAGTCCCTCCTAGTGAATCTATCAAGCTCATGGGTACTGGAGAAATCATACCTTTAGAAGCTCAGGCTGAAGACGAACTCATCATTGCACCAAGTTAACCTGAAGACAATGCTCAACCTGAAGACAATGATCCGCAAGGGCAAAATCTTCATCCAGTTCATCCCCATGTTGCAAATGAAGTACAAATTGAGAAGATAATTGATAGCATCAATGCACCTGGTCCACTTGTTCAAGAGCAACACAACTAGCAAATTTCTGTGGGCACTTTGCATTTGTCTCTATATCTGAACCTAATAAAGTTGCTGAAGCCTTTATGGAACCTGAATGGATTCAAGCTATGCAAGAAGAACTTCATGAGTTCAAGCTGAACAATGTATGGAAACTGGTCAAGCGTCCTGATCCTCGCAAGCACAATATCATTGGCACCAAATGGATCTATCGCAACAAACAAGATGAGCATGGTCAAGTTGTCAGAAACAAGGCTCGTCTAGTTGCTCAAGGCTACACTCAAGTAGAAGGAATTGACTTCGATGAAACATTTGCTCCTGTGGCAAAGAAGCCATTCGCATACTGCTAGCCTATGCCAACCATTACAACATTCTTCTGTACCAAATGGATCTGAAGAGTGCCTTCCTCAATGGCAAGATTGAACAAGTGTATGTTGCACAACCACCTGGCTTTGAAGATCCAAACCATCCTGATATGGTATACAAGCTCAACAAGGCACTGTATGGCCTCAAACAAGCTCCTCGTGCTTGGTATGACACACTCAAAGACTTCCTGAAGAGAAAAGGCTCCAAATCTGGTTCTCTAGATCTGACACTCTTCACGAAGACATATGACGGTGAACTGTTTGTGTGTCAAATCTATGTGGATGACATTATCTTCGGCTGCACTGACAAAAGATACAGTGATGAGTTTGGGCACATGATGCAAGAGCAATATCAGATGTCCATGATGGGTGAGCTGAAATTTTTCCTTGGTCTTCAAATCCATCAGCAGAGCAATGGCATCTTCATATCACAAGAGAAATACCTCAAAGATTGCCTGAAGAAGTTTGGGATGCAAGACTGCAAAGGATACACGACGCCAATGCCAACCAAAAGTCATCTGGGTCCTGACGACAATGGTAAAGAGTTCAATCAAAAGGTATACTGCTCCATGATTGGTTCTTTACTTTACTTATGTGCATCTAGGCCAGATATAATGCTTAGTGTTTGCATGGGTGCCCAATTCCAAGCGGCACCAAAGGAGTCGCATCACCTAGCGGTGAAGCGAATACTTCGATATTTGGCTTACACCCCAACAATAGGATTATGGTATCCAAAGGGCTCAACATTTTATCTGATTGGATATTTTGATGTTGATTATGCTGGTGACAAGGTGATCGCAAGTCCACTTCAGGAACATGTCACTTTCTCGGTCGATCACTTGTCTGTTGGTCTTCAAAGAAGCAGAACTGTGTATCACTATCCACTGCTGAATCTGAATACATTGTTGCTGGATCGTGTTGGGCTCAGCTTCTCTAGATGAAGCAAACACTCAAGGACTATGGCATCAACACGAAGAATGTACCACTCTTCCATGACAATGAAAGCACCATCAAGCTTTCCAAGAATCCAGTTCAGCACCCGAAGACAAAGCATATTCAGATCCGTCATGATTTTCTCAGAGATCATGTCAACAAGGAAGATATTGATATCATTCACGTCAACACTGAAGAGCAATTGGCAGATATCTTGACTAAGCCCTTGGATGAGAAAAGGTTTTGCAAGTTGCGGTGTGAGCTAAATACCTTAGAATCCTCAAATGTCCTGTAATTGGACACACATCCTAACACTTATGCATGTTGACGACTTAGATGTGCAACACACGAAGTAATGTATATCTTCAATCAATGAAGACTTACCCTCTGAGTGTGAATACATTAATGTGGAATTTGACTTCGGAGAGCCACAATAATTGTGCGCCATGTCTGGGTCTAATACTTCCTATACGATGGGTAACACCACCACCAAATTCTTATTGAAGTGTTTCTCTTGGCGTTATGGTTGCATAGTCTTCGCATTTGGTTTGTCTTCAACATTAATTTGTCTTCAAGGTTTATCTTCGCAATGTTGAGCTGGTCTATATATATATATATATATATATATATATATATATAGTTGCTTGTGTTCTGTCCTCTACAACATTCACTTATAGCTATGTCTTCATTCTTGAATCTTTATTGATCTAAGTGAATTTGATCGGACCCTAACCTATTATGTGCTTCTACCTCAAACTCTATCTGTCCAAATCATATGCATTCTATTAAAAACTGTCAATTGTCTTCTCTGAGTCCTTGTCAGCAGAAGACAATCTGACAAACATTTAAATCTGTTTTAATGTTGTATCCTCATTGCCTGAATACCGGAGAAGCCGGAACGACCACCCGACAATCCAGGCGTGCGTGGGAACACGGAACAACTTTCAATGAGTTGCATGCGTGCCATGTGTCTCTCATATGTGAACTGCCAGGGGTACCTGCGTAATTGCGCTGCGCCGCCCTCCTCCTTCTTATAAATACTCACCCATGCAGTCAATATCTATTCTTCCACCTTGCCACCTCGCACAAACCCTAGCGCCTCCGCTAGCTCGCGTCGACGCCGGAGACGAAGTGCTTAGCTGCCGCGACATCTTTGACGCCGTCCTCACGCCGTCCGCATACCTCGTCCTCTCCGCCGCCGCCGTAGGTGTCTTCCGCCGCCAAGTTAGGGCACGGGAGATTGAACTGCTCGGCCTCTCGTACAACCTCATCTAGCAGTTCATCAGCGGTAATTAAATCTTACTTTTTACTGCCTTTTTGATCCGTCAAATCCGTCCACTTCAACCAAAAGTGGTTTGTTCACTTCCAAATCTGGATATATCTTCTCCTGCATCTCATACCATGCCAAGTATATTCACTTATGCTTCATAACTAGTTAGATTCCTCACTTGTACTTATTCATGGATTCATACAAATCTGGAACCAACTCTCTCCAAATAAGTGAATGTCTTCGCACTATGAGGTCAATGTCTTCTAAACTGATTTATCTTCAAAATCTTCTAAGAATGCATATGACCTCTTCCCCTTCCCTCGCATCTCTAATGCTGTCACAGGTACATGTCTGTGGGAGAATCCCTTGGTTCTCATAGTCTGCATTCATTTTCAGAATACTTACAACGTCATATTGAATCACCTGAAGCTAGTTCTTGTCTGACCAGCAGATGGAAGCCATTCACTGCGTTGAAGCCAATCAGTCTGAATATTATGGCTTCAGAGAAGTCTACATGCAAGGGTGGCAGGCAATGCCATGGCAACACTGCACTCGATCTGCCTCCTGATCTGTATGAGCCGTACAAGTCAGATACTGAAGAAAACTACAACCAGCGCAAGAACCAGATTCAGTGGATCCGAAGATATTGGGCTGAGCATTGGTTCAAGTACAGGTTTGTCATGCCTGAATATGCTGAAAAGAATGCCATCAAGCGCCCATGGGGTGACTGTCTATACCGCTCCTTGGTGCCAAAGAGCAAGGCTGAAGCCACTGGGCAAAAATTCTATCCTTGCATGGTCAGAGGACCACAGCTTGAAAATGCCGACCCATATTCTCTGTTACGGTGTCGTGAAGACAATCTTTTTAAGCACAACTATAAGTTTGCTAAAGATTCTGCTGAGAAGAACAAAAAGGATTCTGGCCTCAACTTCAACCCTGGCCCCTCTGCTCCAAGATCTGATGGGTTACGTGAAGCTAATGAGAACAGAATTGGCCCTTTCGCCAATTTTGATGGGCTTCCGTCTCACATTGCTACTCAGAGAGCAGCCATGGAGCAATCTGATGGTGAAGCTGATTCTGAAGATGCTCCCTCACCTCCAAAGGAGAAGAATAAGAAGAAGAAGGCAAAAGCTTCAAAGCCATCTACTTCACCAAAAGCTTCAACCAGGAAGACTCTAAGGACTGCATCACCTGAATCCAGTGTGCAGTCTGAAGACTTATCTTGCATGTCCAAGAGGACCAAGAAGCCATTACCCAAGAAGGCCACTGGGCAACCCCTGACACCGTTTGCTGTTCTGCGCAATGAAGATGAAGCCAGTGATCTGTCCAGCGATGAAGATCTTGGTGATGATGCTCTGGAGATGCTTATCAAGAGCAAGCAAGAGGCAGAAATCTTCTATGATCTGCCCCTCTTTGATGTTGATATTCTAAATAACTTCATCGATGAGTGGTTCGATGACCAGCGCATCAGTATTGATGATCTTCAGCTTCCCATGGACATCATCGTCACCTTCTATGGTGCCATTGCTAGTGAGTTGGCCTTGGCCCAGAAGATTGTTGAGCTGAAAAACAAGATTGATTATGAGAAGGCTCACTTAAAGAAGAACATGGCCAAGCTCAGCGTGGCAGATGTTCAAATCTTCAAGAAGATGTTGCACGACCTCAAGGAGGAGTTCCACAAGAAGTGTACTGAAGCTAAAGGCTCACGTGAGCGCATGAAGTATTTTGCTCAGAAATGCATTCAAGCCCACAACAAAGCTGAGAAGCGCATAGCTCTTGGGCGCCCTGGCATCGATCCCAGGATGGCTACCAAACAGAAGAAGCCTGCTGAGACCCAAACTGCACCAAGGCAGGAAGAACCTCGCATTGTCTTCCCTGCCAGTATGACAAGCTCGAAGCCTAAGGTCCCCTCAGCAACTTCAGAGCTGAAGAAAACAAGGGAAGCTGAAGCTGAAGCCAAGAAGCGCAAGCACAAGAAAGCTTCAACCAGGAAGACTCTAAGGACTGCATCGCCTGAATCCAGTGTGCAGTCTGAAGACTTATCTCGCATGTCCAAGAGGACCAAGAAGCCATTACCCAAGAAGGCCACTGGGCAACCCTTGACATCGTTTGCTGTTCTGCGCAATGAAGATGAAGCCAGTGATCTGTCCAGCGATGAAGATCTTGGTGATGATGCTCTGGAGATGCTTATCAAGAGCAAGCAAGAGGCAGAAATCTTCTACGATCCGCCCCTCTTTGATGTTGATAATCTAAATAACTTCATCGATGAGTGGTTTGATGACCAGCGCATCAGTATTGATGACCTTCAGCTTCCCATGGACATCATCGTCACCTTCCATGGTGCCATTGCTAGTGAGTTGGCCTTGGCCCAGAAGATTGTTGAGCTGAAAAACAAGATTGATTATGAGAAGGCTCACTTAAAGAAGAACATGGCCAAGCTCAGCGTGGCAGATGTTCAAATCTTCAAGAAGATGTTGCACGACCTCAAGGAGGAGTTCCACAAGAAGTGTACTGAAGCTAAAGGTGTTGGAAATATGCCCTAGAGGCAATAATAAAAGGATTATTATATTTCAATGTTCATGATAATTGTCTTTTGTTCATGCTATAACTGTATTATCCGGAAATCGTAATACACGTGTGAACACTTAGACCCAATGAGTCCCTAGTGAGCCTCTAGTTGACTAGCTCGTTATGATCAATAGATAGTCATGGTTTCCTGACTATGGACATAGGATGTCGTTGATAACGGGATCACATCATTAGGAGAATGATGTGATGGACAAGACCCAATCATAAGCATAGCATAAAAGATCGTATAGTTCGTTTGCTAGAAGCTTTGCCAATGTCAAGTATCTATTCCTTCGACCATGAGATCGTGTAACTCCCGGTTACCGTAGGAGTGCCTTGGGTGTATCAAACGTCACAACGTAACTGGGTGACTATAAAGGTGCATTACAGGTATCTCCGAAAGTATCTGTTGGGTTGACACGGATCGAGACTGGGATTTGTCACTCCGTATAACGGAGAGGTATCTCTGGGCCCACTCGGTAATGCATCATCATAATGAGCTCAATGTGACCAAGGTGTTGGCCACGGGATCATGCATTACGGTACGAGTAAAGTGACTTGCCGGGTAACGAGACTGAACAAGGTATTGGGATACCGACGATCGAGTCTCGGGCAAGTAACGTACCGATTGACAAAGGGAATTGTATACAGGGTTTGATCGAATCCTCGACATCGTGGTTCAACCGATGAAATCATCGAGGAGCATGTGGGAGCCAACATGGATATCCAGACCCCGCTGTTGGTTATTGCCCGAGAGTCGTCTCGGTCATGTCTGCGTGTCTCCCGAACCCGTAGGGTCTACACACTTAAGGTTCGGTGACGCTAGGGTTAGTAGGAAGTCAAGTATGTGACTACCGAATGATGTTCGGAGTCCCGGATGAGATCCCGGACGTCACGAGGAGTTCCGGAATGGTCCGGAGGTAAAGATTCATATATGGGAAGTCCTGTTTCGGGCATCGGGACAAGTTTCGGGGTTATCGGTATTGTACCGGGACCACCGGAGGGGTCCCGGGGGCCCACCGGGTGGGGCCACCTGCCCCGGGGGGCCACATGGGCTGTAGGGGGTGCGCCTTGGCCTGCATGGGCCAAGGGCACCAGCCCCACATAGGCCCATGCGCCTAGGGTTCAAGGGGGCAAGAGTCCTAGGAGGGGAAGGCACCTCCTAGGTGCCTTGGGGGGGAGGGAAACCCCCCCTTGGCCGCCGCCCCCTAGGAGATTGGATCTCCTAGGGCCGGCCACCCCCCCCTTGGCCCTCCTATATATAGTGGGGGAGAGGAGGGACTTCAGACCTTGAGTCCTTGGCCTTTGGTTGCCTCCTTCTCCCTCCCCAACACCTCTCCTCCTCCGTTGTGTGCTCGGCGAAGCCCTGTCGGAGTACTGCTTCTCCACCATCACCACGCCGTCGTGCTGCCGGTGGAGCTGTCTTCCTCAACCTCTCCTTCCCCCTTGCTGGATCAAGAAGGAGGAGACGTCGCTTGTCCCGTACGTGTGTTGAACACGGAGGTGCTGTCCGTTCAGCACTTGGCATCGGTGATCTGAATCACGTTCGAGTACGACTACATCATCACCTTGCAAGCTTCCGCACGCGATCTACAAGTGGTATGTAGATGCAAACTCTCTCCCATGACTCGTTGCTTAGATGAACTCATAGATGGATCTTGGTGAAGCCGTAGGAAAAATTTTAATTTTCTGCAACGTTCCCCAACAGTGGCATCATGAGCTAGGTCTATGCGTAGTTCTCTAATGCACGAGTAGAACACAATTTGTTGTGGGCGTTGATCTTGTCATCTTACTTGCCTCTACTAGTCTTTTCTTGCTCAACGGTATTGTGGGATGAAGCGGCCCGGACCAACCTTACACGTACGCTTACGTGAGACCGGTTCCACCGACTGACATGCACTAGTTGCATAAGGTGGCTGGCGGGTGTCTGTCTCTCCCACTTTAGTTGGAGCGGAATCGATGAACAAGGCCCTTATGAAGGGTAAATAGAAGTTGACAAAATCACGTTGTGGTGATTCGTAGGTAAGAAAACGTTCTTGCTAGAACCCAATCGCAGCCACGTAAAAGATGCAACAACAACTAGAGAACGTCTAACTTGTTTTTGCAGCGATTGATCATGTGATGTGATATGGCCAGAAGTTGTGATGAATGTTGAATTGTGATGTATGAGATCATGTTCTTGTAATAGGATTCACGACTTGCATGTCGATGAGTATGACAACCGGCAGGAGCCATAGGAGTTGTCTTTATTTTTTGTATGACCTGCGTGTCATTGAAGAACGCCATGTAAACTACTTTACTTCATTACTAAACGCGTTAGTCATAGAAGTAGAAGTAGTCGTTGGCGTGACAACTTCATGAAGACACGATGATGGAGATCATGATGATGGAGATCATGGTGTCAAGCCGGTGACAAGATGATCATGGAGCCCCGAAGATGGAGATCAATGGAGCTTGATGATATTGGCCATATCATGTCACAACCATATAATTGCATGTGATGTTTATTATGTTTATGCATCTTGTTTACTTAGGACGACGGTAGTAAATAAGATGATCCCTTACAAAATTTCAAGAAGTGTTCTCCCCTAACTGTGCACCGTTGCTACAGTTCGTCGTTTCTAAGCACCACGTGATGATCGGGTGTGATGGATCCTTACGTTCACATACAACGGGTGTAAGACAGTTTTACACAGCGAAAACACTTAGGGTTAACTTGACGAGCCTAGCATGTGCAGACATGGCCTCGGAACACGGAGACCGAAAGGTCGAACACGAGTCGTATGGAAGATACGATCAACATAAAGATGTTCACCGACGATGACTAGTCCGTCTCACGTGATGATCGGACACGGGCTAGTCGACTCGGATCGTGTAACACTTAGATGACTAGAGGGATGTCTAATCTAAGTGGGAGTTCATAATTTTGATTAAGAACTTTATTATCATGAACTTAGTCTAAAACCTTTGCAAATATGTATTGTAGATCAATGGCCAACGCTCATGTCAACATGAACTTCAACGCGTTCCTAGAGAAAACCAAGCTGAAAGATGATGGCAGCAACTATACGGACTGGGTCCGAAACCTGAGGATCATCCTCATAGCTGCCAGGAAGCAATATGTCCTAGAAGGACCGCTAGGTGCCGCTCCCGTCCCAGAGAACCAAGACGTTATGAACGCTTGGCAAACTCGTGCTGATGATTACTCCCTCGTTCAGTGCGGCATGCTTTACAGCTTAGAACCGGGGCTCCAAAAGCGTTTTGAGCATCACGGAGCATATGAGATGTTCGAAGAGCTGAAACTAGTTTTCCAAGCTCATGCCCGGGTCGAGAGATATGATGTCTCCGACAAGTTCTACAGTTGTAAGATGGAGGAGAACAGTTCTGTCAGTGAACACATCCTGAAGATGTCTGGGTTGCACGCACGTATGACCCAGTTGAACATTAACCTCCCAGATGAGGCGGTCATTGACAGAATCCTCCAGTCGCTCCCACCAAGCTACAAGAGCTTTGTGATGAACTACAACATGCAGGGGATGGTAAAGACCATTCCTGAAGTGTTCTCGATGCTGAAGTCAGCAGAGGCTGAAATCAAGAAAGAACATCAAGTGTTGATGGTCAATAAGACCACTAAGTTCAAGAAGGGCAAGGGTAAGAAGAACTTCAAGAAGGACGGCAAAGATGTTGCCGCGCCCGGTAAGCCTGTTGCCGGGAAGAAGTCAAAGAATGGACCCAAGCCTGAGACTGAGTGCTTTTATTGCAAGGGGAAGGGGCACTGGAAGCGGAACTGCCCCAAATACTTAGCGGATAAGAAGGCCGGCAACACCAAAGGTATATTTGATATACATGTAATTGATGTGTACCTTACCAGTACTCGAAGTAACTCCTGGGTATTTGATACCGGTGCCGTTGCTCACATATGTAACTCACAGCAGGAGCTGCGGAATAAACGGAGACTGGCGAAGGACGAGGTGACGATGCGCGTCGGGAATGGCTCCAGGGTCGATGTGATCGCCGTCGGCACGCTGCCTCTACACTTACCTACGGGATTAGTTTTAAACCTCAATAATTGTTATTTAGTGCCAAGTTTGAGCATGAACATTGTATCTGGATCTCGTTTAATACGAGATGGCTACTCATTTAAGTCTGAGAATAATGGTTGTTCGATTTATATGAGAGATATGTTTTATGGTCATGCTCCGATGGTCAATGGTTTATTCTTGATGAATCTCGAGCGTAATATTACACATGTTCATAGTGTGGATGCCAAAAGATGTAAAGTTGATAACGATAGTCCCACATACTTGTGGCACTGCCGCCTTGGTCACATTGGTGTCAAGCGCATGAAGAAGCTCCATGCTGATGGACTTTTAGAGTCTCTTGATTATGAATCATTTGACACATGCGAACCTTGCCTCTTAGGCAAAATGACCAAGACTCCGTTCTCCGGAACAATGGAGCGAGCAACCAACTTGTTGGAAATCATACATACCGATGTGTGCGGTCCAATGAGCGTTGAGGCTCGCGGAGGATATCGTTATGTTCTCACTCTCACTGACGACTTGAGTAGATATGGGTATGTCTACTTAATGAAACACAAGTCTGAGACCTTTGAAAAGTTCAAGGAATTTCAGAGTGAGGTAGAGAATCAACATGACCGTAAGATAAAGTTCCTACGATCAGATCGTGGGGGCGAATACTTAAGTCACGAATTTGGTACACACTTAAGAAAATGTGGAATCGTTTCACAACTCACGCCGCCTGGAACACCTCAGCGAAACGGTGTGTCCGAACGTCGTAATCGCACTCTATTGGATATGGTGCGGTCTATGATGTCTCTTACCGATTTACCGCTATCATTTTGGGGATACGCTCTAGAGACAGCTACATTCACTTTAAATAGGGCACCGTCTAAATCCGTTGAGACGACACCGTATGAATTATGGTTTGGGAAGAAACCTAAGCTGTCGTTTCTAAAAGTTTGGGGATGCGATGCTTATGTCAAGAAACTTCAACCTGAAAAGCTCGAACCCAAGTCGGAAAAATGCGTATTCATAGGATACCCTAAGGAAACTGTCGGGTATACCTTCTACTTAAGATCCGAAGGCAAGATCTTTGTTGCCAAGAACGGATGCTTTCTGGAGAAAGAGTTTCTCTCGAAAGAAGTAAGTGGGAGGAAAGTAGAACTCGATGAAGTACTACCTCTCGAACGGGAAAGTGGTGCAGCGCAGGAAACCATTCCTGTAATGCCCACACCAACTGAAGAGGAAAATGTTGATGATGATCAAGGTACTTCAGATCTAGTTGCTACTGAATTTCGAAGGTCCACAAGGACACGTTCTGCACCAGAGTGGTACGGCAACCCTGTCATGGAAATCATGTTGCTGGACAACAATGAACCTTCGAACTATGAAGAAGCAATGGCGGGCCCGGATTCCAACAAATGGCTTGAGGCCATGAAATCCGAGATAGGATCCATGTATGAAAACAAAGTATGGACTTTGACAGACTTGCCCGATGATCGGCGAGCGATAGAAAATAAATGGATTTTTAAGAAGAAGACGGACGCGGATGGTAATGTTACCATCTATAAAGCTCGACTTGTCGCTAAGGGTTATCGACAAGTTCAAGGGATTGACTACGACGAGACATTCTCTCCCGTGGCGAAGCTTAAGTCCGTCCGAATCATGTTAGCAATTGCCGCATACTATGATTATGAGATATGGCAGATGGACGTCAAAACGGCATTCCTTAATGGACATCTTAAGGAAAAGCTGTATATGATGCAGCCGGAAGGTTTTGTCGTTCCTCAGAACGCTAACAAAGTATGCAAGCTCCAGCGATCCATTTATGGACTGGTGCAAGCATCTCGGAGTTGGAACATTCGCTTTGATGAGATGATCAAAGCGTTTGGGTTTACGCAGACTTATGGAGAAGCCTGCGTTTACAAGAAAGTGAGTGGGAGCTCTGTAGCATTTCTCCTATTATATGTAGATGACATACTCTTGATGGGAAATGATACGAAACTCCTGGACAGCATTAAGGCCTACTTGAACAAGTGTTTTTCAATGAAGGACCTTGGAGAAGCTGCTTATATATTAGGCATCAAGATCTATAGAGATAGATCGAGACGCCTCATAGGTCTTTCACAAAGCACATACCTTGATAAGATTTTGAAGAGGTTCAAAATGGATCAGTCCAAGAAGGGGTTCTTGCCTATGTTACAAGGTGTGAGATTGAGCTTGGCTCAGTCACCGACCACGGCAAAAGATAAAGAAGAGATGAGTGTCATCCCCTATGCTTCAGCCATAGGATCTATTATGTATGCCATGCTGTGTACCAGACCCGATGTAAACCTTGCCGTAAGTTTGGTTGCAAGATACCAAAGTAACCCCGGCAAGGAACACTGGACAGCGGTCAAGAATATCCTGAAGTACCTGAAAAGGACAAAGGACATGTTTCTCGTTTATGGAGGAGATGAAGAGCTCGTCGTAAAGGGTTACGTCGACGCTAGCTTCGACTCAGATCTGGATGACTCTAAGTCACAAACCGGATACGTGTATATGTTGAATGGTGGAGCAGTAAGCTGGTGCAGCTGCAAGCAGAGCGTCGTGGCGGGATCTACATGTGAAGCGGAGTACATGGCAGCCTCGGAGGCAGCGCATGAAGCGATTTGGATGAAGGAGTTCATCACCGACCTAGGAGTCATACCCAATGCGTCGGGGCCGATCAAACTCTTCTGTGACAACACTGGAGCTATTGCCCTTGCCAAGGAGCCCAGGTTTCACAAGAAGACCAGGCACATCAAGCGTCGTTTCAACTCCATCCGTGAAAATGTTCAAGATGGAGACATAGAGATTTGCAAAGTGCACACGGATCTGAATGTCGCAGATCCGTTGACTAAACCTCTCTCGCGTGCAAAACATGATCAACACCAGAACTCTATGGGTGTTCGATTCATCACAATGTAACTAGATTGGTGACTCTAGTGCAAGTGGGAGACTGTTGGAAATATGCCCTAGAGGCAATAATAAAAGGATTATTATATTTCAATGTTCATGATAATTGTCTTTTGTTCATGCTATAACTGTATTATCCGGAAATCGTAATACACGTGTGAACACTTAGACCCAATGAGTCCCTAGTGAGCCTCTAGTTGACTAGCTCGTTATGATCAATAGATAGTCATGGTTTCCTGACTATGGACATAGGATGTCGTTGATAACGGGATCACATCATTAGGAGAATGATGTGATGGACAAGACCCAATCATAAGCATAGCATAAAAGATCGTATAGTTCGTTTGCTAGAAGCTTTGCCAATGTCAAGTATCTATTCCTTCGACCATGAGATCGTGTAACTCCCGGTTACCGTAGGAGTGCCTTGGGTGTATCAAACGTCACAACGTAACTGGGTGACTATAAAGGTGCATTACAGGTATCTCCGAAAGTATCTGTTGGGTTGACACGGATCGAGACTGGGATTTGTCACTCCGTATAACGGAGAGGTATCTCTGGGCCCACTCGGTAATGCATCATCATAATGAGCTCAATGTGACCAAGGTGTTGGCCACGGGATCATGCATTACGGTACGAGTAAAGTGACTTGCCGGGTAACGAGACTGAACAAGGTATTGGGATACCGACGATCGAGTCTCGGGCAAGTAACGTACCGATTGACAAAGGGAATTGTATACAGGGTTTGATCGAATCCTCGACATCGTGGTTCAACCGATGAAATCATCGAGGAGCATGTGGGAGCCAACATGGATATCCAGACCCCGCTGTTGGTTATTGCCCGAGAGTCGTCTCGGTCATGTCTGCGTGTCTCCCGAACCCGTAGGGTCTACACACTTAAGGTTCGGTGACGCTAGGGTTAGTAGGAAGTCAAGTATGTGACTACCGAATGATGTTCGGAGTCCCGGATGAGATCCCGGACGTCACGAGGAGTTCCGGAATGGTCCGGAGGTAAAGATTCATATATGGGAAGTCCTGTTTCGGGCATCGGGACAAGTTTCGGGGTTATCGGTATTGTACCGGGACCACCGGAGGGGTCCCGGGGGCCCACCGGGTGGGGCCACCTGCCCCGGGGGGCCACATGGGCTGTAGGGGGTGCGCCTTGGCCTGCATGGGCCAAGGGCACCAGCCCCACATAGGCCCATGCGCCTAGGGTTCAAGGGGGCAAGAGTCCTAGGAGGGGAAGGCACCTCCTAGGTGCCTTGGGGGGGAGGGAAACCCCCCCTTGGCCGCCGCCCCCTAGGAGATTGGATCTCCTAGGGCCGGCCACCCCCCCCTTGGCCCTCCTATATATAGTGGGGGAGAGGAGGGACTTCAGACCTTGAGTCCTTGGCCTTTGGTTGCCTCCTTCTCCCTCCCCAACACCTCTCCTCCTCCGTTGTGTGCTCGGCGAAGCCCTGTCGGAGTACTGCTTCTCCACCATCACCACGCCGTCGTGCTGCCGGTGGAGCTGTCTTCCTCAACCTCTCCTTCCCCCTTGCTGGATCAAGAAGGAGGAGACGTCGCTTGTCCCGTACGTGTGTTGAACACGGAGGTGCTGTCCGTTCAGCACTTGGCATCGGTGATCTGAATCACGTTCGAGTACGACTACATCATCACCTTGCAAGCTTCCGCACGCGATCTACAAGTGGTATGTAGATGCAAACTCTCTCCCATGACTCGTTGCTTAGATGAACTCATAGATGGATCTTGGTGAAGCCGTAGGAAAAATTTTAATTTTCTGCAACGTTCCCCAACAAAAGGCTCACGTGAGCGCATGAAGTATTTCGCTCAGAAATGCATTCAAGCCCACAACAAAGCTGATAAGTGCATAGCTCTTGGGCGCCCTGGCATCGATCCCAGGATGGCTACCAAACAGAAGAAGCCTGCTGAGACCCAAACTGCACCAAGGCAGGAAGAACCTCGCATTGTATTCCCTGCCAGTATGACAAGCTCGAAGCCTAAGGTCCCCTCAGCAGCTTCAGAGCTGAAGAAAACAAGGGCAGCTGAAGCTGAAGCCAAGAAGCACAAGCACAAGGATGCATCTAATAATGCCCCTTCCAAGAAGAAGTTGAAGACTAAGGAAACTAAGTCTTCAAGGAAAGAGTGTGCTGCGGCCTCTCAGCCACTCATTGTTGAACCCATCTCAGTTGCTCCTCCTGCTGCCATAAATCAAGAACGACGTGTTGTGCTCCACTAGCCTGCTTCCATAGAGGCTCATGAAGATGAACAAGTTCCAGCTGTTGACCCCAATGCAGCTGAAGACATTGGTCGTGAAGACAATGTTATTGATGATGAAGTCCTTCCCCAACTCGAGCACCACTTGGTATTATCGCCTGCTCCAATGAGCAGTGAATATGTTAGCATTGGTCGTCCTTTGATGCCAATCATTCAAGATGATTCCTGGGCCGAGCGCCCTTAGAAGAAACCCCGGTTCATGATGAAATACCCTGTACTCCACCAGCACCAGTTACCAATCAAGTGCTAAATGACGACAACTACATGGAGACCACACCATCACCAAAGGCGTCACCCGGGTTTCAACGGCTTCACAGAGGTCTTAGGCCATCTGTCTCCATGTCAACCATCCCAGAAGAAGATTCACAATAATCCAGCTCAGTGGCAGGTCAAGTGTTCCCTGACAAGAATCCTTCTTTGACGGTTCCAGTGTCTGAAGCCAAAGCTGCTGAAGACATTCTGGCTGCATCAGCCGATGATGATGAAGAAGAAGAAAGAAGAGAAGAGAGAGTTGCCACACCCCTTGCCCCAGATCAAGTCATTCTCGAGAAGAATGTGATTGTGCAAGACCCTCCGATCGTTGACCAAATAGAGGTTTAGAACAATGAGGCTGCCACAAACACTGCTGAAGCCGATGACCCTTTCTTGGCTGATTCTCATGTGGAGCCTGAAGCTAATGTTGTGCCTGAAGCTAATGTGAATCCTGAAGCTTCTTTGACGCCGGTCCCCACTGACGGTGCTATTCCTCCCCAAGGACTCACACTATGGAAAGGGCCTTCAATCGTGATGGGGAGCTGGTCATAGTTCGCTGGCCAATCTTGGTTCCTCCCACTGCTCCCGGACCCCAATATGATTATCATGTGGAGCAGCAACCACAAGTTCAGAAGCCTAAGCCAAGGCTGCCAAGGCTTCCAGGTGCTGCTACATCACCAGGATCATTCAGTGTAAACAGCTTCAGGGCACACTATACTTTCTTTGACAAGGACAAGAACCCATACTCGAAGCCAAAGATCTCTTCAGATCGCTTCTGGAGCCATCAACAACGCAGCTATTACTCCTGTGTCCTCTACAATCAAGAGAGAATCTGTCCTCACATGCGTCTTGATTGTGAAGCTATTGCTGGGCTCCCCTGTCTTGAAGAAGCTCTGGACTGCTTTCGGGATGCTGGTCTTCTGCAATTTGTCACTACCAAAGAGCACTAGAATGAAGAGCTTCTGCTGCAGTTCTATGCTACTCTTCACATTCGTGGCTACAACAGGGATCTTAAGACATGGATCCTCGAGTGGATGATAGGAGATGTGCACAATGAAGCCAAAGCTCAAGACATCATCGAGCTTACCTCCCTGCCCACTCCAGGTGAACTGTATGAGCCTGGTTGTCAGCATCACAGAGAAGAATTGCAGAGCATTTTTCAGAGGCCTGAACCCAATATGAGTCAGATGCTCAGCATGATGAAGCCATTGCCTCAAGATGCAGAATATCCCAAGGAATTATTTGTTAAGGACCTCGAGTACTTGCCCCGCACAGTCTATCATATGCTGAGGCGTACTCTATGGCCAATCAAGGGACACTCTTCTGAAGCCAAACTTGAAGGAGCCATGAAGATTTTGGTCTTCTATATTGTCAATGGCATCAGATTCAACTCCCAGGATTTCTTCATTAGACAACTGGCTGCATCTAGGATTGATCTGTTTGGCCTGAAGTTTTATGCTCCACGGGTGATGCGCCTGATCAAACTTCATTCTACTGTCGACTATCAGCCTTCAGCACACAACCATCTTGTTTTCTTCCTGAGGTTGATCTGTCAGTTGAAGCCGTCTACCCCGAGCCTGCCAAGGAGCCGCTATATCTTCATAATGTTGATCATCAAAGCTTCACTCAGCAAATAGAAGGAGTTCATGTACCAAATGCTGCTATTCATGCTTATCCTCTGGCTGGCACTGTGCATATGCCTCATCGAGCAAATACCAAAGCCACTGCCAGTACAATTGCTCAAAGGCCCCGGAAGCATTCTCGTGTACTCAATGACCGAGAGTTGCTTGTGGCCTTACATCAGAAGTAGGACAAACACCACGACTGGCTAAAGCGTCAGATGCATAATCTCTTGGTGGATGTCAATCGCATTCGCAACCTAGCCACCAAGAACTCATTTTTTGCCCATGAGAATGCGCGGCAGTCCTGGAAGAGCCTCACTCTGTTGTGTTCTAAAGATGATCTTCGTGCAGATGGCTTCACCGAGAGCTTCAAGTTTTATTCCAGGCCTCCACCAAATACAAACTGGCGCCGCACTCCCTCTCTAGAAGATTCTAAATATTCATCTTCGGCTGCAACTGTTGTTGCGAATGTCGTCGATGAAGAAGACGACGCCACTTCACTAACCATGGCTACATTGCATCAGTCCCTTCTGCACCACCAAACTCCAATGTCGACCCTGCTCCACCATCTGCTCCTTCTGGGAACGAGTAGATGCTCTATGTATTCAAACCCTTTTGGTCATTACTGACAAAATGGGGAGACGCATATGAGTTGATAGTCTTCAAGCGGGTCCTTATGGGTGGTTGCATTATTTTGCCAAGTTTTTACAACTCTCGTCTTTTGATACATTTGGTTCTTTGAGTTGTAACCCATAAACTCGATGGTCATCTGCTACTTTTTCTGCTACTCTGTGTTGCGATGATAAATTCCGCATGAAGTCATTCTGCAGACATTCATTTTCCATTATGCATATCATTATCTTCATTATCTTTCTATATGCATAATGTATTGTCTTCACACTTTGAAGATGGCCTCCACAAAGAAAAACCTGCCATGTGCATTTGCATTCAAAAGCAAATCATTTATATGCACATCTTCAGGGGGAGCCTTGTCATATGTATGAAGACAATACTCACAACACTAAACTTTCACATACTTTTATCCCCGTTGAAAACTTCACCCAGTTTGTCATCAATCACCAAAAAGGGGGAGATTGTAAGTGCATCTAGTGCCACCCCTAGTTGGTTTTGGAGTATTGACAACAAACTTGGTTGAGGGACTAATGTGTTTGTGAGAATTGCAGGATAACACATGTAGTAGTCTCATATTGATTTGGTTTACCTACCAGAGATGACCCCTAAAAATGTGTGCAGACATTGATGACAATGGTGGTCTGTGAAGATATTCACATTGAAGACTATGACAAGAGAAGACATCGCATGAAGACTATGGAGTGTGAAGACATAGTTGTTTCGTAGTTCCCTTTTCTTCTTTGTTGAGTCATAGGAACCACCGTACTATTAAGTGGGGTCCAAGTGAACAAAGTCAGAGTGACTGAAGTGATGCTCAACCAAATCCTATGTCTTCAAGCGAAGACAATGAGAGCAAATCTTATGCAGAGCTGGATGAGTCAGCTTTACTTGTAGCCCAAGTAAAGCTACCGCGTGTGTTTGAAATCTGACCGTTGGACACGTGTCAGTTCCTTAGTGACCCAGGGTCATTTTGGACGAAACATGTCGGGTTGCCTCCTGGCTATAAATATCCCACCCCCTACACCATAAATTGGTGGCTGCTCAGATTTAGTGCATGGCTTTTGCGTTTGAGAGCAACCCACCTCCGGAGCCTTTGAGAGAGTAATCCTTGCGAGGACAAAGCCCAAAACACCCAGAGCCAAAGAGTGTTAGGCATCACTGAAGTCTTTCTGTCTGCGTGATCTGAAGACTTATTACACTTGAGGACTAAGAATCCTCCAACCGGTTAGGTGTCGCGTTCTGAGCATCCAAGAGTTATTGTGGACTGCCGGTGAACGAAATCTGCGAAGGTTTGGTAGTCTCCCTTGAAGACTTACCAAAGTGATTGGGCGAGGACTAAGTGTTCTTAGCTCAAGGGGAATAAGGTGAAGATGCGGCCTTCTGAGTTGAATCTTGGCCTCCCTAACCAGACGTACAGTTGTCACAACAAACTGGTCCAACAAATCTCTTGTCCTCTCCGAGCAACTGGTTCTATCCTTCCTCTCTCTCTTTACTTACAGTTTGTCTTCGTGAAGTCTTTGCCCATTTGCTTGATCTGATTGACTTCACTGTGTGAAGACCGTTTACTGTTTGCCTTCAAACTATCTTCCATCCTAATCCACACAACCTAGCTACTGATAGTCTTCGACCTTCCGCTGCATATCAATAGGTTCATTTCTATTGTTTGTCTTGAAAGCACCCATGTTTTGAAGATTTTCATAAAAATCGTCTATTCACCCCCCCCTCTAGTCGAATACTAGCACTTTCACTTCCTTGTTCTATGTTTTTGGTTTAGCCACCTAGAGTTTTATTTATGTTGACCGCGGGTATGATCACGGTTTCCGCAGCATGCCCCATATTCGATGGCATAGACTATCCTTACTAGAAGAACAAGATGCGCATGCATCTTGAGGCACTTGACAACGATCTCTGGTTCGTCATTGAGAATGGCATTCCCACTATTGCCCCTAGCATCAATGCTGCTGATGTGAAGAGATTCAAGCAACTCGACTCTCAAGCGAAGAACATCATATGTGGACATCTCAACAAAGGACACTATGGCCGAGTGAGTGCTTTAGAAACAACGAAGCTTATCTGGGATAGGCTTTCTTAGCGACCAGACCTCAAACAGTCTGATCTCTGTGCATCAGTGCCATCCCTGGATCGGTAATGCTGACACGCACAATACTTGAAGGATTTATAACAAAGTAGCAATCACACACTTATTACATCGAATATCTCAAAAGAGAACTTATTACAATAAATATGGCTTAAGGCCATCTAATAACGATAACAATGGAAGGCTTGGAAGATAAAGCGAGTCCATCAACTCCAACGGCATCACTGAGTGAAAGATCATGACCTAAGGCACCTTACTCGTTGTCTGAGAAGTCTGCAACATGAACATGTAGCCCAGAAACGGGTCAACACATGGAATATGCTGGCAATGTAACACATAGAGAGTAATGAACAGAATAATGCTATCACTACATGCATATATGGCTGGTGGAAAGCTCTATGGTTACAGTTTTGCATAAAGCCAATTTTTCCCTACAACAAAGGAATAAATTTTATTTAACTATCATGGTGGTTGTTAAACATTGAGAAGGTTCCTCCAACTCAATCCCAATTAAGCTTCATCAATAACCCAATCAAATTAAATTAAGTAACATGATGAGATTCACATGATAATCCAAGAAACTAGATACTCAAAACGTCCATAACTGGGGACACGGCTAACCATGATTAGTTTGCACACTCTGCAGAGGTTTGGGCACTTTTCCCCGCAAGACTCGATCACCTCCGTTGGAGTTCTCACACTACAAGGTGTTTGAGAAACGGATGACCGAGACACAGTCTTTCAGAAGGATTAACTCTTTACTCTGGGTAGACAGTACCAACCTACATCCCCTACATCTGCTAGTCTACCACTTAAAGAGGTCACACAACATACTCAACTATGCTAGAGCCCATCGTAGCTTGCGGCTGCACACGGAAGTTTCTAGCATGAATAATCTCATGATCCTTTGAGCCTAGGTGGCAGTCCATAGGAGAATCACACGGTACCCCGGGATTTCCAAAAATACAGGCAGCACTGGGTTCCCCAAGTGCCTCAATCCACCCAGATGTGTATTAAAGTTGCCACCTTAAGTTGAACCATTAATTAACAATCTCACATCTGTCATGGATACACTCACCCAATCCACGTCTACAAGCATAGCATAGCAATATAAGCAAATGTAGAAGTAACTCCCAAAGGCTTGATAAATAACAGGGCAATAGGTACTACCTCATCTACTTCCCAAAACCCACATATTAAACAGATCCTAACCATGCAATTGTTTGAGGATCGATCTAATGCAATAAAACTAGGTAGTAAAAAGGTATGATCAAAGTGTTACTTGCCTTGCTGATGATCCGTGAAACCTAGAGACTCGTAGTAGCACGCTGCGCACTCCGGGTACTCTATGACAAACAAACAAGCATACAATAACACTCATCTAATGCACGGGTAAAACTCAAATAAGAGATCTAACCATAAAGTTCAACTTAAGAACTCCCGTTTGCAAAAAGAATCAAATCAAACGAAGCAATGAAACTCAAACAGTGAAAGAAACAGGCTTCGTTTACTAATCTGGACTTAAGTCAAATTTTACAGTAGCAAAAACTTGTTTGAGTTGGTTAAACGGAAAGAGGGTTTCGAGACAAAACCTAGGCGCTTGAATCGCCTGATTCCGATAAACGAGCGAAAAGTTATACTAAAACAAAAATCGGATCAAAAATCGCGATCGAAAATAATCGCGAAAAACCCGAGAAAAAGAAAAACTGACGAACAGGCTAACGAATGAACGTTCACTGTGTGCGGCTAAATGGTGAAAATCGTTCGTTAAAACGAACGAACGAACGGGCGTTCGCTAAATAACTAAACCGAAAAAAATAAAACCGATCTATAAAAAATAAACCAAGGTTTCTAAAAAAACCCACGGTTTTCTTAAAGAAAACCGCGGCGGTGGCAGCTACCTCCGGGAACTCCAGCGTCGGGTCCGGTGGGTGGCGGCGGGGCTCCGGCGGGCGGCGGCGGTGGCGGCGCGGGGCGTCGGCAGCGGCGGCGGCGGTGGCGGGGCGGCGGCTAAGGTTCGGCGCGGGGTGGGCTTGGCAGCGATGTGGACTTAGGGGCAGGGGACCCCGACTTATAAAGCCCCCCCGGGCGGAGTCCTGCTCGGGTACGGCCCGGAGTCGGTTTACTTTTTTTAAAAAAATAATTCCGACGTGCAGAAAAAGAAAGAAAAGAAATACTAAACGGACTCCAAAAATCCCGAAATAAATTTTCCCCGTCCTCTAAAAATATGCCGGACAAGATGAACATTTATTTGGGCCAGAAATGCAATTTTGAAAAACGTGCATTTTTCCTAATATAAATAAAATAGCGATAAAACTCCGAAATAAAACCTTATTTGATTTTATTATTAAATCTCCAATATTTCTTTATTTGGGGAAAGGCATTTTATTCCCTCTCCTTTATTTTTATAAAAGAAATATACGAAGGTAAAATAATTAAAATCAAATGATCCTATTTTCAAAAATTTGAGAAAACTCAAATATGAAAGTAATGAAATCCACAACTCTCTCTGTGGGTCCTTGAGTTGCTTAGAATTTCTAGGATCAAGCAAAAATGCAATAAAATTGATATGCAATGATGATATAATGTATAACATTCCCAATTGAAAATTTGGGATGTTGGAAACCTACCACCCTTAAGATGAATCTCGCCCTCGAGATTCGGGTTGGCTAGAAAATAGGTGAGGGTGGCCCTTCAGTAGATCTTCCTCTCACTCCCAGGTGGCTTCATCCTCGGTATGGTGGCTCCACTGAACTTTGCAGAACCTGATAACCTTGTTGCGCGTGGCTCAGTTGGCAAACTCGAGAATCTTGACTAGTTTCTCCTCATAGGTCAAATCGATGTCCAACTGAATCGCTTCCAGTGGCACTGTATCTCTCAGAGGAATATCAGCCATCTCTGCGTGGCACTTCTTCAACTGGGAAACGTGGAACACATCGTGAACTCCTGACAATCCTTCAGGCAACTCCAGCTTGTAAGCAACTTCTCCCATACGTTCCAAAACTTTGTATGGTCCCACAAAACGTGGTGCTAACTTTCCTTTAACTCCAAAATGCTTGACTCCTCAAAGTGGGGACACATGAAGATAAACTCTGTCTCCGACTTCGTAAATTGTCTCCTTGCGTTTAGAATCTGCATAGCTCTTCTGCCTGGACTGGGCTACCTTGAGCCTATCGGGAATCAACTTAACCTTCTCCTCAGACTCTTTAACCAAATCTGGTCCAAACAACTGACGGTATCCAACTTCATCCCACAACAACAGTGTCATGCACCTCCTTTCGTACAACGCTTTGAAAGGGGCCATCTTCAAACTAGATTGATAACTGTTGTTGTAAGAGAACTCTGCATATGGCAAATTGTCGTCCCAACTAGATCCATAATCTAGCGCGCAATCATGTCCTCCAGAATCTAATTAACTCTCTCGGTTTGACCATATGTCTGTGGATGAAAAGTTGTACTGAACTCTAGCCTGGTACCCAAAGTTTCATGCAACTGATTCCAGAACTTTGAGGTAAACTGGGTTCCTCTATCTGATACAATGGTCCTCGGAACTCCATGCAGGCATATGATCCTGGTCATGTATATCTTGCCAACTTAGCACTGGTGTAAGTGGTCTTCACTGGGATGAAATGAGCTACCTTCGTCAAACGTTCAGCTACAACCCATATCGAGTCATAGCCTGAACGAGTCCTAGGCAATCCCGTGATGAAATCCATGCCTAGCTTATTCCAATTCCATTCGGGTATCGGCAATGGCTGTAGCAATCCTGCTGGCTTTTGATGCTCTGCCTTTACTCTCTGACATACATCACAAACTGCTACATACTCCGCAATATCCTTCTTCATTCCGGTCCACTAGAAAGTGTCCTTCAAATCCAGATACATCTTGGTTTTTCCTGGGTGAATCGAATACAGTGAATCATGGGCCTCTTGCAGAATCAACTTCCTGATCTCCGGGTCATTAGGCACATAAATGCGGTCCTCAAACCATAGGGTATCATGCTCATCCTCACGAAATCCCTTAGCTTTTCCTTTGCTCATCTTCTCCTTTATCTCGGAAATCTCCTTGTCCGTCTTTTGAGCTTCTCTGATCTTATCCATCAAAGTAGACTGAATCTCCAATGCTGCTACATAGCCTCGCGGAACTATCTCCAAACATAGCTCGCGAAGATCGTCGGCTAACTCCTTGGGTAACTCTCCGGTCATGAGTGTGTTGACATGGCTGTTGCGGCTCAACGCATCGGCTACTACGTTAGCCTTTCCGGGGTGATAATGCAATCTCATATCATAATCCTTAATGAGCTCCAACCATCTCCTTTTCCTGAGATTCAACTCCTTCTGTGTGAAGATGTACTTCAAACTCTTGTGATCCGTGTACACCTCACAATGGTTTCCGATGAGAAAATGTCTCCATGTCTTCAATGCGTGCACTACGGCTGCTAACTCCAAGTCATGTGTAGCATAATTTAACTCATGGGGCTTAAGCTGTCGTGAGGCATATGAAACAACTCTTCCCTCCTGCATAAGTACTGCTCCAAGTCCTCGATGAGAAGCGTTGCAATATACTTCATAATCCTTGCGCTGATCTAGCAGAATCAGCACCGATGATGTAACCAAATGTTTCTTCAACTCCTAGAAACTGGCCTCACATTCCCGAGTCCATTTGAATTTGGTGTCCTTCTTCAACAACTCTGTCATGGGTTTGGCAATCTTCGAGAAATTCTCAATGAACCTCCGGTAGTATCCTGCGAGTCCAAGAAAACTCCGGATCTCTCCAACTGACGTGGGTGCTTCCCAATTTGTCACAGTGACAACTTTGGTGGGGTCTACTGCTATTCCTTCTCTAGATATAACATGATCCAACTTCCTTCAACCAAAACTCACACTTGCTGAACTTGGCATATAGCTGATGTTCTTTGAGCTTCCCAAGTACCGAACGCAAATGCTCCTTATGCTCCTCTTCATTCTTCGAGTAGACCAAAATATCATCAATGAACACCATGGCGAACTTATCCAAAAACTCCATAAACACCTTGTTCATCATGTTCATGAAATAGGCAGGTGCGTTAGTCAGACCAAATGACATAACGGTATACTCATATAGCCCGTACCTTGTGGTAAAAGCTTTCTTAGGTATATCCTGCCCTCGAATCTTCAACTGGTGGTATCCCGCTCGCAGATCGATCTTGGAAAATACTTTAGCTCCTTGCAACTGGTCAAATAGATCATTGATCATCGACAGTGGGTACTTGTTCTTGATTGTCACTTCATTCAACCCTCGATAATCAACAACCATCCTCAATGATCCATCCTTCTTTTCCACTAGAAGCACTGGTGATCCCCAAGGTGACGAACTTGGGCGAATATAGCCTTTATCCAGTAACTCCTTAATCTGCTTCTTAATTTCCTCCAAATCCTTTGCGGGCATCCTGTACGGTCTCTTAGATATCGGCCCTATGCCTGGCAAAAGCTCAATAAAAAACTCAATGTCTCTATCCGGTGGCATGCCTGGCAACTCTTCTGGAACTACATCAGGGAAATCCTTCACCACTGGTACTTCCTCCTATACAACTCCTGATAAGGAATTCACTTGAGTCCTCCTCGACACATGCCGGGATACATACTTGATCCTTCTTCCTTCTGGGGTGGTAAGCAAAATCGACTTACTCGCGCATTCAATGTTCCCTCCATACTTCGATAACCAATCCATGCCTAATATCACATCCAGTCCTTGTGACTCCAATACTATTAGGTCTGAGGGAAACACGTAGTTACCAATCCTTAATGGTAACCGATCACACCATAGGCTACCCATATACTCAGATCCTGGCGAGGTTACTAACATGGGTGACCTAAGGGCTTGGGTTGGCAGTTTATACTTATCCACAAATCCCCTCGATATGTATGAATGCGATGCACCAGTATCAAAAAGAACGATTGCAGTAAATGACTTAACCAAAAACTTACCTATTACTGCATCTGGCTGGGCTTCAACCTCTTCCACACTAACGCGGTTCACCTGTCCCCTGTTGAAAGGGTTAGGCTTCTTCCCAGAGCTTCCATCGCCATTTCCATTCTTTGCTTCAAGACATTCAGTGGCATAATGTCCAGTCTTCTTGGCTGGTGTTGATGGGTTGGCACGATTTTGTCCGTTTCTTCCTCCATTCCCATTGCCATTCTTGGGGCCACTATGGTTGTGCGAACTCCCTCCATTGTGATTGTGACCTCCATGGGTATGCTGAAAAGGTCCTCCCGAGTTCGGGGTAAAACGAGGCCAACTGTGCGTCCTCCTTGGCGCAACTTGCGAAACTCACGCTTCTTCATGGCCATAGCTCCTGCTGAAACATGGGCAGTACAGAAGGCCTGCTGAAACTGGTCCCATGTGACAGTGTCGATGGGGTAAGTGGCTGTAAAGTTCTCCCACCATGATGCTGCGGGTCCATCAAGCTGGTGTGCGACAAAACACACTCTCTCCGCATTTGTGCATCCTACAGTGGTCAACTCCCTTCCAATCTTGCAGAGCCAATCATTTGCAACTATCGGCTCGGTGCTACTGGAGAACACCGGCGGATTGAGCCTCAAGAAACGGGCTAAGTGATCAACATGTGGTGGTGGTGGGTTGTTGTTGTTGTTGTTGTTGTTGTTGTTGTTGTTGTTGTTGTTGTTGTTGTTGTTGTTGTTGTTGTTGTTGTTGTTGTTGTTGTTGTTGTTGTTGTTGTTCTGGACTAGTATCTGCATCAATGCATTCCGCTGCTGGATCAACTAAGTGAGATCCGGTGGGAATGCAAATCCATTGTCATGTCTCGGGGGCATCTGAGGATTTTAGAAAGGATGAGAATATAGAATAGAAATAGATCTAAAGGGAAAACACTACCCATATGCACATGAGACAAACTCAATCAATATCACTTCAATCAATTCAAACAAGGGCATATAACGGTCTAACTACCGTTACAAAAGTGCTCGGACTATACTCTATACATGGGGGAATACTACTACTGTTTTGGTGGTCGACTAGAAAAATTGATCGGCCGAAGACTCCATGATATCTGCCCCTGCTTCATCAACAAAGTCATCATCGCTATCGTCGGGGTCTGAGTCGGTGTCGTCGATGATGATGTAGTTCTCTGGGCAAGTGCAATCGTCGTCTTCTCCTCCTGGCGCGGGGAATCCCATGGACACTTTTAGCTTCTTCTTCAGGTCATCATTCTTCTCCCGAGTGTTGTCATTTCCTCCTCATATCCATCGCGTGTAGACTTGAGTTCTTCTTCCAGCTCCGTGATCTTGGTCATTGCCTTCTTCAGATCTATCATGCCTGTCCACATCTGGTTGTCCTGGCGTCAAATGTGCTGGTTTAACTCCTGGATGAAAGTTGCAATAGATCTATCCTTCCTGGTACTGATCATCTCCCATTGCTCATCTCGGCGCCCACAAATCTGGTAGATAGTATCCTTGAGATCCTTAAGGTAAACTTCTCCAATGCGTCCCATGCTGATGTGGGCTGCCATGCTCTTTCCTAGACTCCAGGTTGGTGCATCAAAGGAGAACTCTATGGGTTCAGTGACTGGCATGAACGTCCTTCCTGGAACTTGAACTTTAATCATCCAACGCTCCTCTTTAGGTAGAGTGGCGATGTAGGTCCTGGTGAAGCTTGGTACTCCGATGTTCAAGTATCTAGTGACTTCCTTCAAGTGGCGTCCAAAAGGTGTATCTTCATCCGGTTGTGTGAACTTGTTCCTTGCATCTGCCATCCTAAAGAGTAGAAAAGGGAGAGGAGTCAGAAATGAGAAGAGAGTAGTGATCTAGGGCTTTATCTTAGTGGTCGTGTCCTACAGTCAGCGTGTGCTCTGATACCATCTTGCAGCGACCAGACCTCAAACAGTCTGATCTCTATGCATTAATGCCATCCCTGGATCGGTAATGCTGACACACACAGTACTTGAAGGATTTATAACAGAGTAGCAATCACACACTTATTACATCGAATGTCTCAAAAGAGAACTTATTATAATAAATATGGCTTAAGGCCATCTAATAACAATAACAACGGAAGGCTTGGAAGATAAAGCGAGTCCATCAACTCCAACGGCATCACTGAGTGAAAGATCATGACCTAAGGCACCTTACTCGTCGTCTGAAAAGTCTGCAACATGAACGTTGCAGCCCGGAAACGGGTCAGCACATGGAATATGCTGGCAATGTAACACATAGAGAGTAATGAATAGAATAATGCTATCACTACATGGATATATGGCTGGTGGAAAGCTCCATGGTTACAGTTTTGCATAAAGCCAATTTTTCCCTACAACAAAGGAATAAATTTTATTTAACTATCATGGTGGTTGTTAAACATTGAGAAGGTTCCTCCAACTCAATCCCAATTAAGCTTCATCAATAACCCAATCAAATTAAATTAAGTAACATGATGAGATTCACATGATAATCCAAGAAACTAGATACTCAAAATATCCATAACCGGGGACACGGCTAACCATGATTAGTTTGTACACTCTGCAGAGGTTTGCGCACTTTTCCCCGCAAGACTCGATCTCCTCCGTTGGAGTTCTCTCTCTACAAGGTGTTTGAGAAAAGGATGACCGAGACACAGTCTTTCAGAAGCATTAACTCTTTACTCTGGGTAGACAGTACCAACCTACATCCCCTACATCTGCTAGTCTACCACAAAAAGAGGTCAACAACATACTCAACTATGCTAGAGCCCATAGTAGCTTGCGGCTGCACACAGAAGTTTCTAGCATGAATAATCTCATGATCCCTTTGAGCCTAGGTGGCAGTCCATAGGAGAATCACACAGTACCCCGGGATTTCCAAAAATACAGGCAACACTGGGTTCCCCAGGTGCCTCAATCCACCCAGCTGTGTATTAAAGTTGCCACCTTAAGTTGAACCATTAATTAAAAATCTCACATCTGTCATGGATAGACTCACCCAATCCACGTCTACAAGGATAGCATAGCAATATAAGAAAACGTAAAAGTAACTCCCAAAGGCTTGATAGATAACAGGGCAATAGGTACTACCTCATCTACTTCCCAAAACCCACATATTAAACAGATCCTAACCATGAAATTGTTTTAGGATTGATCTAATGCAATTAAACTGGGTAGTAAAGAGGTATGATCAAAGTGTTACTTGCCTTGCTGATGATCCGTGAAACCTAGAGACTCGTAGTAGCACGCTGCGCACTCTGGGTACTCTATCGCAAACAAACAAGCATACAATAAGCGCTCATCTAATGCATGGGTAAAACTCAAATAAGAGATCTAACCAGAAAGTTCAACTTAAGAACTCCGGTTTGCAAAAAGAATCAAATCAAACGAAGCAACGAAACTCAAACGGCGGAAGAAACAAGCTTTGTTTACTAATCTGGACTTAAGTCAAAATTTACAGTAGCAAAAACTTGTTTGAGTTGGTTAAACGGAAAGAGGGTTTCGAGACGAAACTCTAGGCGCTTGAATCGCCTGATTCTGATAAACGAGCAAAATGTTGTACTAAAACGAAAATCGGATCAGAAATCGCGATCAAAAATAATCGCGAAAAACCCGAGAAAAAGAAAAACTAACGAACAGGGTAACGAACGAACGTTCGCTGTCTGCGACTAAACGGTGAAAATCGTTCATTAAGACGAATGAACGAATGGACGTTCGCTAAATAACTAAACAGAAAAAAACGATCTTTAAAAAATAAACCGAGGGTTATAAAAAAACAACGGTTTTCTTAAAGAAAACCGCGGCCACAGTGGCTACCTCTGGGAACTCCGGCGACGGGTCCGGCGGGTGGCGGCGGTCAGCGGCGGTGCGCAGCTGTTGCGGCGGCGGGGCGACGGCTAGGGTTCGATGCGTGGTGGGCTGGGCGGCGATGTGGGCTTTGGGGCAGGGGGCCCCGGCTTATAAATCCCCCCCCCCCCCGTGCGGAGTCCCGCTCGGGTACGGCCCGGAGTCGGTTTACTTTTTTTTAAAATAATTCTGACGTGCAGAAAAAGAAAGAAAAGAAATACTAAACGGACTCCAAAAATTCCAAAATAAATTTTCCCCGTCCTCTAAAAATATGTTGGACAAGATGAACATTTATTTGGGCCTAAAATGCAATTTTGAAAAACGTGCATTTTCCTAATTCAAATAAAATAGCGATAAAACTCCGAAATAAAACCTTATTTGATTTTACTTTTAAATCTCCAATATTTCTTTATTTTAGGAAAGGCATTTTATTCCCTCTCCTTTATTTTTATAAAATAAATATACGAAGGTAAAATAATTAAAATCAAATGATCCTATTTTCAAAAATTTGAGAAAACTCAAATATGAAAATAACGAAATCCCTAACTCTCTCCGTGGGTCCTTGAGTTGCGTAGAATTTCTAGGATCAAGCCAAAATGCAATAAAATATGATATGCAATGATGATCTAATGTATAACATTCCAAATTGAAAATTTGGGATGTTACACTTTCTAAGGTCAATGAAGGCGTTTCCACTCAACTCCATAATCTCTTCAACTGCTTCAGAAGACTCGACAATGAGAATTTTCAGCAGACCTTTGATCACCTCACCGATATCTCCAACGAGATTCAAGCTCTCGGTGCTGCTGACATTACTGATCATGAGGTTGTGAAGAAAATGTTAAAGTCTCTTGATAGCTCCTTTGACACCTTGGCTCTGATGATTCAAGAGCGTCCAGATTACAAGTCACTTGATCCAGCTGATATTCTTGAGAGACTCAATACTCATGGATTTCAGCAAGCTGAGAAGAGAGATGTGTATTGTCTCAGCAATGGACGATCTCGCGCTTTAAAGGCAAAGGCTAAACCAAAGGCAATTTCTTCATCTGAAGAAGAAGAAGAAGAAGTGTCAGAATGCAGCACTGACGGCGCTGAGGAAATTGAGAGAGAACTGGCTATGCTTGTGAGGAAGTTCCAGAAGTTATCCTAGAGGAACCGCTTTGGAAAACCCTCAAAGTATGATTCAAAGAACATTGAAGCCTCTGCTCGAAACTACGACAAAAGAATGTGTCACAAGTGCAAAAAGGCTGGTCATTACATCGCTGATTGCCCCCTCTGGAAAAAGGGGTCAAAGAAGAAAAAGTCTAGCAAGGATGACGACTCTGATGACAAGAAGAAGAAGTCGTCAAAATCTTCATCAAAGCCGTCACCAAAGAATAAAATTACCTCCGGCAAGGCTCGCTCTTTCATTGGGAAGGAAATGGATTCTGAGGAAGAATCTGAGGAAGCTATGGAATCTAAGGAGGAATTTGACTCTGGGGTTGCAAGCTTGGCCCTCGCTACTGAGTTTGCCAGCAAGTCCATCTTCGACCATGAAGAAAAGGGTGACTCCACCAACACTAAAGATTGTGCTGATCTTCATGATATTTATCCATCGTATCTACTTTTCCTAATGCTTTTGCTCTTGTTTTGGACTCTAATTTGCATGATTTGAGTGAGACTAACCCATACCGACGTTGTTTTCAGCAGAACTACCATGGTGTTGTTTTTGTGCAGAAATAAAAGTTCTCGGAATTGGAAAAGCTGTTTGGAGAATTGTTTTGGAATATATAATAATTTTTGTAACCAAGACCCACTGGAGGGGGGCCCAACTGCCCACAAGGCACCAGGGCGCGCCACCTCCTCTAGCGCACCCTGGTGGGTAGTGGGGCCCATGAGCCTCCACTGACCCTAATTCTGACGCTATAAAATCCTATTTTTCCAGAAACAACAGGATAGAAAGTTTTAGTGCATTGTACAATACAGAGCCGCTGCCACCTCCTGTTCTTCATCGGGAGGCCAGATCTGGAGCCTGTTCAGGGCTCCGGAGAGGGGGATCTTCGGTCTTCATCATCACCAACCACTCTCCATCACCAATTTCATGATGCTCCCCATCGGGAGTGAGTAATTCCTTCGTAGTCTCGCTGGTCGGTGAGGAGTTGGATGAGATTCATCATGTAATCGAGTTAGTTTTGTTAGGGCTTGATCCCTAGTATCCACTATGTTTTGAGATTGATATTGCTATGACTTTGCTATGCTTAATGCTTGTCACTAGGGCGCGAGTGCCATGATTTCTGATCTGAACCATTTATGTTTTCACCATTATATCTATGTTCGTGATCCGATCTTGGAAGTCATATTCACCTATTATGTGTTATGATCCATAAACCCCAAGGTGACAACAATTGGGATACTTTCCGGTGATGACAGTAGTTTGAGGAGTTCATGTATTCACTATGTGTTAATGCTTTGTTCCGGTTCTGTATTAAAAGGATGCCTTAATATCCCTTAGTTTCCTTATGGACCATGACGAGGACATGTACCTAGGGTAGGGTCCTAGGCCTGACCTAGACACCCACCCAAGGACACTGACCTACAGTCAAAGGCATTCAAGGACCAGCAGAGAATACCGTCTGGAATCATCCTGAAGTGCAATCCACTCGACAGAAGGTTCCACTCGGATACCCCAATTCCACTCGACCACAACATAGTCACTCGACCGCATGAAGAACCACTCGGAGTATAGAAGATCTCAAGTCACCCCAGGATGGCAACAGTCAGACGTTCCCTCTGTAGTCTTAATGGTCATTTATGGCAGGCGTTACGAGTAACGCCCCATCTTAACTCACATTGAACCCTGTATAATGGAGGACAGAGAGGGTCCTGGCGCATTCTATATAAGCCACCCGCCTCCTCTGTCACAAGGGTTCGCACCCCTTGTAACATTCACGCATATCCAGTCGACACAACCTCAGGGCACCGAGACATAGGGCTTTTACTTCCTCCAAGAAGGGCCTGAACTCATAAACTTGCGTGTACAACTGAGGGAGTCCTGGACTAGGGGGTGTCCGGACAGCCGGACTATCATCGTCCGCCGGACTCCAAGACTACGAAGATACAAGATTGAAGACTCCGTCCTGTGTCCGGATGGGACTTTCCTTGGCGTGGAAGGCAAGCTTGGCGATACGGATATGTAGATCTCCTACCATTGTAACCGACTCTGTGTAACCCTAGCCTCCTCCGGTGTCTATATAAACCGGAGGGCTTTAGTCCGTAGGACAACATACATTACAACAATCATACCATAGGCAAGCTTTAGGGTTTAGCCTCCTTGATCTCGTGGTAGATCCACTCTTGTACTACCCATATCATCAATATTAATCAAGCAGGACGTAGGGTTTTACCTCCATCAAGAGGGCCCGAACCTGGGTAAAACATCGTGTCCCTTGTCTCCTGTTACCATCCACCTAGACGCATAGTTCGGGACCCCATACCCGAGATCCGCCGATTTTGACACCGACATTGGTGCTTTCATTGAGAGTTCCTCTGTGTCGTCACCGATAGGCTCGATGGCATCTTCAGTCAACAACGCTGTCCAGGGTGAGACTTTTCTCCCCGGACAGATCTTCGTATTCGGCGGCTTCGCACTGCGGGCTAATTCCCTTGGCCATCTGGAGCAGATCGAAAGCTACGCCCCTGGCCATCAGGTCAGATTCGGAAGTCTAAACTTCACGGCCGACGTCCGCGGGGACTTGATCTTCGACGGGCTCGAGCCAAAGCCGAGCGCGCCGCACTGTTGCGATGGGCATGATCTAGCTCTGCCGCCGAACAGTGCCTTGGTGGCCGCACACGAATCCGCTTCGGCCTTTAGTCCGGAGCCGATCGCCCAGATCGAGGATCGGTGGATGGACACCACCTCGGGGGCTTCAACTTCCACGGCGATGGAGCCGAACGCTAATCTTGTCCCTCGCGAAACTCGTGATTCCGAGGTGCCGGACTCCTTGCCGGACTCCGGACCTCCCACGCCCCTACCAATCGAATCGGATTGGGCGCCGGTTATGGAATTCACCGCCGTGGACATCTTCCAATACTCGCCCTTTGGCGACATCCTAAATTCGCTAAAGCATCTCTCGTTATCAGGAGAGTCCTGGCCGGACTATGGTCAGGATGGTTGGGATACGGAAGACGAAGAAATTCAGCGCCCACCCACCATCCACTTTGTAGCCACTGTCGACGATCTAACCGACATGCTAGACTATGACTCCGAAGACATCGACGGTATAGACGACGATGCCGGAGACGAACAAGTGCCAGTGCCTACAGGGCACGGGAGGACCACCTCGTCATATGACGTATATATGGTGGATACCCCAAAAGAGAGCGATAACGAGGACCAACGGGCCGCGGTAGAAGATAACCCAGCCAACAAACAACCTAAACGGCGGCGCAGACGCCGCCCTAAGTCCCGCCTCGACAACAACAACGCTCCTAAGGACCCCGCAATACAGCAGGGCACACAAGTGGACGACGAACATGCAGATAAGCAACCGTCCGAACAGGACGAGTCAGATAATCAGTCCAGGCCCGGCGAAAACGACAGTCCGGACGATCTCATGCCGGACACGCCGCTGGATAGTAAAAACCTTCGGAAAAGACTCGTCAACACTGCAAGAAGCTTGAAGAAGGAAAAACGGAAGCTCAAAACAGTGGAAGACACACTCAGGATGAGGTGGAGCAAAGTGCTCAAAACCGCGGATAAATACGGCAATAGCCACCAATCCAAGAGCTACCCGAAGCGCAAGCTGTTATCAGAATTTGACGAGGAGGCCATAGAGCCCCCACAGTCAAAACATGAAAAGGCCGCCTGGTTGGATAGACGGCCAGATGATAGGCCAAATTCTGAAAGCGGTGCCGCACATAAACCGACTAATGAACCTGGAAAGACAGATGGTCCAGCCAGGTCCATCTACGGGCCAAAGAAGAAGGCCCTAGGAAGCAAGGCAACACGTCAAGTGTCCGAAGATAGTTGCACACCCAAATACAGGGGCGCCGCACACCCACTATGTTTCACCAATGAGGTGCTGGACCATGAATTCCCACCAGGATTTAAACCCATAAACATAGAGGCCTACGATGGAACAACAGACCCCGAAGTCTGGATAGAAGATTATATACTACACATACATATGGCCAGAGGAGATGATCTCCACGCCATAAAATACCTACCCCTCAAGCTCAAAGGGCCATCCCGTCATTGGCTTAAAAGCCTCCCAGAAAACACTATTGGAAGTTGGGAAGAGCTCGAGGACGCATTTAGAGCAAATTTTCAAGGGACTTATGTCCGCCCTCCGGATGCAGACGATCTAAGTCATATAACTCAACAGCCCGGAGAGTCAGCGCGCAAATTCTGGAACAGGTTCCTTACCAAAAAGAACCAAATAGTCGACTGTCCGGACGCCGAAGCCTTAGCAGCTTTTAAACATAACGTCCGAGACGAATGGCTCGCCAGACACCTCGGCCAAGAGAAACCGAGGACAATGTCCGCGCTAACAAGACTCATGACCCGCTTCTGTGCGAGAGAGGATAGCTGGTTAGCAAGATGCAGCACCAGCGACCCAAGTACATCCGAGATAAGAGATGGAAACGGAAAATCACGGCGCAGAAAAGAGCAGTGCCGGAATAAAGAGAAAAGCCCAAAGAGCACGACAGTCAACGCCGGATTCAAAAGCTCGCGGCCAAACAACAAAACACCGCCTCTTAAGGATGACAACGATGAGCTGTCCAACTTAAACAAGATTTTGGGTCGGATATGTCAAATCCACAGTACCCCCGGAAGGCCTGCAAACCACACCCATCGAGATTGTTGGGTTTTCAAACAGTCCGGCCGATTAAACGCCGAACACAAGGGGCTCAATGCGTCAAGCGAAGACGATAAACCCCACCAGCAGAGCTCCGGAAAGCAAAAGACTTTCCCACAAGAGGTCAAAGCAGTAAACTCACTGCATGTGATAATACGGAAAAATAGTGCGGTACCTTCTAAAAAGAGCCTTGCACGGTCCAACCCAGCAGACCATAGAGATTGGATATCAAAACCAATCACTTTCGACCACCTGGATTATTCCAGAAGCGTTCGAAACACAGGACAGACTGCCCTGCTATTGGATCCCATAATCGACGGACTACAATTTACTAAAGTCCTGATGGACGGAGGCAGCGACTTAAACCTGCTGTATTCAAACACAATCCGCAAGATGGGGATAGACCCTACTAAAATTCGACACAGCCACACTTCCTTCAAAGGAGTGACGCCAGGCCCTTGCGCCAAGTGCACAGGCTCCCTATTACTAGAAGTTGTGTTCGGATCACCGAACAACTCCCGACGCGAAAAAATAATTTTTCATATCGTCCCATTTAAAAGTGGATATCAAGCACTCTTGGGACGAGAGGCTTTTGTCCGTTTCAACGCCATACCACATTACGCGTCTCTTACACTCAAAATGCCCGGTCCACGCGGCACCATTTCAGTGCGAGGGTCACTTAAAGACCCCGGACACGGATAGACGAGTCCGGCATAAGTAGGCTAGGGGCTCCCTAGCCGCACAAGGGGCTGCATGCACAAACAACTACGAGTTCATACAGGCCCCGCTTTACTCATTTATATTTCTTCTTTCACATATACCTTTTTCGCACGAGTTGCTTTCAAACTAAGTTCCACTCTTTTTACAGATGAACAACGTGCACACCCGTCCAGGATAACGGCACAACGGAGACACAGGCGCAGACGTGCAGTAGGGACTTGTTGCGAGGATTCTTTTCAGATTAAGACCCTGCGTAAACCTTTTTTACTGTCTCTTGTTGTTATTCTTCCTTGGTTTCTTCCTATAACCAAAGCGAAGCCTGACGTTTTGGCATCGGCCGCGTCAGAGGACCATGCCCGTACCTGGACACTAGGGGCTTAGGGCATCATTCTGCCCATTATTATAAAGACCGAACACCTTAGGGAGTGTTCGACGTCTCGAGTTAGGCATTATATGCATCAGCTCCGAATCATGTCTTTGGTCAAATGTTGGGTTTGCCCGGCTCCTGTGTTTTGCTGCCTTACGTTTCGTATCATCGGCTAACGCGGCACCAGGAGAACTACTGCGATTGTGCCCCAGTTCGGCTGGGCGAGCACCTCAGTAGAGAAAGCCAAAAACTGACTGTCATGATATAGCGAGAGTCTGGTCAACCACTCGATCGACTACCGGAATGTTTAGAATTCCCCGCTTTGACGAAGGACCGTTTCCCGGTCAGGCACACACGCGCCCCGTACTCAGAGAAGCGCGGTGCCCCAAGGGGCTATATCGTAGCCCCACCCTTGAACTCCACTGGCTAAGTGAAAGTGATAAAGCATTATAGTCCGGATTGCCTCGTTTGCTATGCTACCACCTCCTTAACAGGACCGAGACGTCGGATTAAGTGTGAAAACGCGCTATTTTTCGAACACCCCCGCACCTTGTGCGTGGGGGCTGAAGCCGAAGACTGCAATCTTTCAGGTTATACAAATGTATACGTAAACGGCCGAATAGGAGATATTTTACTACTTGGGACGCACAAGTATAAAAAGCAGTTATAGCATAATCATTGTTTTACAAGCTAAAACATTCATTTGAACGTGACATTTTTCGAGCACTGCGACTCTATTACACGAGCGCCACACATAACTTCCCCAAAATAGTGCTCGGCGGGTAACCGGCTTTCGTCCGAACCCTGGGCGGCAATAGCGGTGGCATCCATCTCTGTCCAATGTGTCTTCACACGGGCAAGAGCCATCCGCGCGCCTTCGATGCAGGCCGAGCGCTTCATCTCCTTGATATGCGGCACCGCTCCAAGAAATTGCTGCAATAAGCCGAAATAGCTCGTCGCCTTGGGCCTCTCTGGCCATACATGAGCCACGATGTCAGTCATGGCAAGTCCGGACAATCTATTTAGCTCGGCCCATTCGGCCAACCGATCGGTCAACGGCAGTAAACGATCCGGGCTATGGAATTGAGACCAAAATAGCTCTTCCGTCTCGTGATCCTTCTGGCTCCGGAAGTGCTCAATGGCATCAGCCGCACTTGCCGCTAAGTCCATGTACGGATCCTCCGGACCCCACATCTGGCCAAGTTGAGCATACTTTTGATCCGTAAACCGGCGACGCAACAGAAAAGGCTTGCCAGCCACAATATCTCCGGCCTGGCGCAGCTCCTCCTTCATAGCCCGCATTGAAGAACGGGCATCCTTGGCCTCGGCGGTGGCCTTCCACAGGTCTTCCCGCTCCGATAAGCGCTCCTTTTCAAGAGCCTCATTGCGGTCGGCAGCATCTCTTAATTTCACGGCCAATTCGGCCACCTTTTCCCTGCTTAGGCAGTGTGCAGCCTTTTCGGCTTTCAACTCCCCGGCCGCCCTCGAGGCAGCCGCATCACTCCTTCGGGCTTGCTCCTTAGCTTGAGCAAGTTCGGCCCGAAGGCTCTCCACAGCAGCAGCACCGTCTGTATCACAGCATATAATTTATCAGAGGAGGGCTTTGACCCCCTTAAATAAAGCGACTGTGGAGAACTCATTTACCTTGCGACTCGTCAAGTCGCCGATTGACAAGTGTGATGTCCGCATCCGCCACGTCAAGTTGCCGCATCAACTCGGCAACTCCACTAGTCCAGCTAGCCCTCGGACTATCCGCCACCTGCATAGAAACGGCGACATTCATTACTTGCGATTTTGATCCTCGGCACGCTGTCGTTCTCGACAACCTACCGAGTCTCAGGGGCTACTATCTATACAGGGCGCACTTTTATGTGCAAAACTGTCAAAAAAAGGTGTGTCATTCTTGCGTACCTCAAATCCCGCCAGCAAGCTCTTAGCGGCATTACGCAATCCGCTCTCGGCGGACGAAATCCTTCCAATCACCATACGCATCAAAGCACGGTGATCTTCTGAGATGGACGCCCTCTCAAGCAGATCCTTTAGTTCTCCCGGCCGGATACTAGTAGGCGCCAAACTTTCCGGCCCCTCCGGACTCTGGGATACCCTCCGTGATGATACTTCAGGCTCGTCTGCCCTATCTGACGGCGTAGCAGACGGAGGCGTTTTGCTCTCCATCATCTCCGGAAGAAGATCCCCCGAAGACGAACTCATCTGAGAAGGCTGGAAATCCGAACTACAAGATAAAAATTTCTGTTATCCACAGAAGCACAAATGGAGGTATTTTCTTACTAATGAACTCCCCTTTTCCTACTCACGGCTCGCTGGAGGGCTGATCCTTTAGAGACGATTGTACGTCCGGGTTCTCCCCGGACGCCGGACCCCCTGGTGAAGATGTCTTCCCTCGTTTAGGGGCTTTGGCCTCCGGATCTTCGGAGGCGGTCCTCTTCTCCCCCTGGAAGGAGGGGTTCTTGATTCCCCTCTCTTCAGACGCCCCTTTGGGCGAAATAATAGCTCCTCTATTTTCCCCATCGCTCCCTTCTACGGGCGCAACCTCCAACATTCTGACCAGCACTGGCTCCAGTGCGGTCTCTGGGAGGGGAGCCGGACACCTTATCAGCTTCGATCGCGCTACCCACTCCTGTTGAAGAGTAATGGGTCAGGAGGCAAACTCTAGAAAAGCAGATAAACATAACGTTCGGACTCTGAGCTATTTACCTGAGTATCCGGGCGATTGCAGCTTAAGCCTGCGTCCTCGGTCAATTCCGGACATGCTACCTGCGGTCCGAAGAACAACTTGTACATCTCCACGGGTGTCGCACCCATGAAGTGTTGGAGAATCCGAGGTCCCTCCGGATTGAACTCTCATAGACGGAGAGGATGGCATTTGCAGGGTAGAAGACGCCTGATTAGCATAACCTGCATCACCACGACCAGATTGATCTCCCTCGCCTGGAGGTCTCGAATCCGGCCCTACAATGAGGGCACATCTTCGGACGGTCCCCAATTGAGCCCCTGGTTGACCCACGACACCAGTCGGCGTGGAGGTCCCGGGCGGAATGAAGGCGGCGGCTTTTGCTTGCTGCCCTTTGGAGCGGTGACATAGAACCACTCCTGCTGCCACAATCCGAGTTCCTGTTGGAAGGAGCCCTCGGCCCACGGGGCATCGGCCCTTCTGCTTATGGCCGCCCCGCCGCACTCCGCTTGACGCCCCCCCGATCATCTTCGGCTCCACATTAAAGGTCTTCAGCCACAGGCCGAAGTGGGGAGTGACGCGGAGGAAGGCTTCGCAGACGATAATGAATGCGGAGATATGGAGGATGGACTCCGGAGCCAAGTCGTGAAAATCCAGCCCGTAGTAGAACATGAGCCCTCTCACGAAGGGGTCCATCGGGAAGCCTAAACCCCGACAGAGGTGGGATACGAAGACAACGTACTCATCGGGCTCGGGGGCGGGCACGACCTGCCCTTGGGCAGGCAACCTGTGCGAAATCTTGTAGGACAGGTACTTGGCCTCACGAAGCTTTAGCACGTCCTCCTCCGTGACGGAGGAGGGCATCCACCGACCCTGGAGGTCAGAGCCGGACATGGATGAGAATCCGAAGCGCTCGAATCTGGGGCTCTAGGTGTTGGAACTAGGAGCAAAGAGGAGATTCGATGCGAGATTGAAGAAAAGAAACGAGCCTTAGTCCTCTTATAAAGGGGAAAAAATACCAAGAGTCGTCCCCGTGACCGTTCGGGATTCACCTTCGATAGAGGAGGCGTGGCGACGGGCACGGTTGGGTTACCCACGCACGTATTGATGAGAATCCCGGAATAAGGGGAACACGATCTCTGCTTCGACAAGACGTGCCAAGGAAACCGCTTCGCTAAACGTGTTGAGGTGGTATAATAAAAAACGATTCAAATAAAGGCTTGGAAGCGGTGTGATGTCATGCCGCATAAAACGTCAGCAGATTGGATCTATGTGCATTATTCTCTCTACGGTGGAATGTGGAATTTATTTTGCAGAGCCGGACACTATCCTGATGTTCATGATCTTCTCTGGATTATTCAAGGGAGGAACCCGCCTTGCAATGCCGAACATTATGCGCGCCGGACTTATCGTCATTGAAGCCTGGTTCAGGGGCTACTGAGGGAGTCCTGGACTAGGGGGTGTCCGGACAGCCGGACTATCATCGTCCGCCGGACTCCAAGACTACGAAGATACAAGATTGAAGACTCCGTCCTGTGTCCGGATGGGACTTTCCTTGGCGTGGAAGGCAAGCTTGGCGATACGGATATGTAGATCTCCTACCATTGTAACCGACTCTGTGTAACCCTAGCCTCCTCCGTGTCTATATAAACCGGAGGGCTTTAGTCCGTAGGATAACATACATTACAACAATCATACCATAGGCTAGCTTTAGGGTTTAGCCTCCTTGATCTCGTGGTAGATCCACTCTTGTACTACCCATATCATCAACATTAATCAAGCAGGACGTAGGGTTTTACCTCCATCAAGAGGGCCCGAACCTAGGTAAAACATCGTGTCCCTTGTCTCCTATTACCATCCGCCTAGACGCACAGTTCGGGACCCCCTACCCGAGATCCGCCGGTTTTGACACCGACAACAACCTCACCGTAGCTAGGACCTTGCCTCCTCATACGTAACCCCTATTCTTACTGTCAAACTTACTCCCACGATAGTTGGCACCCACCATGGGACAGGCGTCTAAGCGACTTCCGGCGAGGTTGCATTTTCCGTTCTCCGAAAACATGGTTTCTGGCGGTGGTTTGCCGTTAGGCCACGAGATCCATCTCGGTGCGCTTGTTTTCATCGCCGACGACTCCGCCTGGCTTCATGAAGCTCCCCTCGATGTCGAGGCCCCTCCCCGTCCACGGGGCAATGCACTTCCGTGCTAGTGCTTGCGGCGTCCTTCTTTGAGAGCCGCCGGCTCATTATCAGTCGGCCTTGGTGACATCATCGCTCCCTGCTATTCTCCGTTGCAAGCGGTCCAGCCATTTGCGGCTCCAGCAGTGGGTGAAGCATGCGGTGGCTCGCCAGTCGACCACCCCCCAAGTCGCGGCAATCGAGCCCGACGAATCTCTTTATGGTTTGTTCGATCTGTAGGCTTGTCACTCGGATTCCCTCTCCGAGTGCAAAAGCAATGATCCAGGGGCAGAAGTTCTCGTGGTCACTTCCCAGCACAGCCTGCCCAGATTTCGCCACAACGATGGCGGCGATGGCGGCGCTGAACCATCTCAAGGGTATGAGGAGTACGTTCCCGAGGCCCTCACCACAGAGCAGAGGGAAGAGTTGCATCGATGCAATGTTTAGGCGCTCTAGACCCCTATCGTTGGGGAAACCCCCGAGGCTGCACGCTTTGGAGGCTGCGCGCTTGGCCACCTTGGCTGAGCGTACGCGTCTGGACAATCTGTAGAAGGCACCCGACGAGCGGGCTCGTCAGCGGATTCCCGAATCCAGTCGACGACCCAGATGGTTGTTTCCGACTGAAACTCAGGTATATCAAACTCCGATTCAAAATGTTGCAGCAGCAGCACGCATAGCAAAGTCAATTCACCCATCGCATTCAGAAGCTAGTAGAGGTTTAGAGCAGATCTGTGCATTGCTTAAGGCCACTGGGGAATAGAATTCTGCCGGTTCCCAGTCATGCAACAGAATTCATAGCAGGTCAGTGATTGCAGACATAGTTCAATCAGCACATAGTCCAAGGTCACTCAGGCGTCAGGAAGATCGTGCACCCTGCCAGGACCAGTACCTGGAGCGGGTCCATAGGTAGTTTGATCGCCAGGGTTCCCGTTGCGACCACCGACGAGTGCTTACGCCCCCTACAAGGGGCGGGTTGTTGGAGAACGTAGCAGAAATTCAAAAAATTTCCTACGTATCACCAAGATCTATCTATGGAGAAACCAGCAACGAGGGGAAGGAGAGTGCATCTACATACCCTTGTAGATCGCTAAGCGGAAGCGTTCAAGTGAACGGGGTTGATGGAGTCGTACTCGTCGTGATCCAAATCACCGATGACCAAGTGCCGAACGGACGGCACCTCCGCGTTCAACACACGTACAGCCCGGTGACGTCTCCCACGCCTTGATCCAGCAAGGAGAGAGGAAGAGGTTGAGGAAGATTCCATCCAGCAGCAGCACAACGGCGTGGTGGTGATGGAGGAGCGTGGTAGTTTAGCAGGGCTTCGCCAAGCACCGCGAGATATGAGGAGAAGGGAGAGAGGTAGGGCTGCACCAAGAGGAGAAGGGAGAGATTCTCGTGTGTTGGGCTGCTCCAATGCCTCCAATATATATAGGGGGAAGGGGGGCTGCGCCCCCACCTAGGTTTCCACCCTAGGGGGCGGCGGCCAGCCCTAGATGGGACTTGGAGGGGGCGGCCAAGAGGGGGAGAGAGGGGGCGCGCCCTAGGGTGGGCCTTAGGGCCCATCTGCCCTAGGGTTTCCCCTCTCCCCTCCTAGCTGCGCCTTGGGCAAGGGTGGGAGGCGCACCAGCCCACTCTGGGGCTGGTCCCTTTCCACTCTAGGCCCATGTAAGCCTCCGGGGCCGGTGGCCCCACTTGGTGGACCCCCGGGACCCTCCCGGTGGTCCCGATACATTACCGATAAACCCCGAAACTCTTCCGGTGACCAAAACAGGACTTCCCATATATAAATCTTTACCTCCGGACCATTCCGAAACTCCTCGTGACGTCCGGGATCTCATCCGGGACTCCGAACAACATTCGGTAACCACATACAAACTTCCTTTATAACCCTAGCGTCATCGAACCTTAAGTGTGTAGACCCTACGGGTTCGGGAGACATGTAGACATGACCGAGACGTTCTCCGGTCAATAACCAACAGCGGGATCTGGATATCCATGTTGGCTCCCACATGTTCCACGATGATCTCATCGGATGAACCACGATGTCAAGGACTTAATCAATCCCGTATGCAATTCCCTTTGTCTAGCGGTATTGTACTTGCCCGAGATTCGATCGTCGGTATACCGATACCTTGTTCAATCTCGTTACCGGCAAGTCTCTTTACTCGTTCCGTAACACATCATCCCGTGATCAACTCCTTGATCACATTGTGCACATTATGATGATGCCCTACCGAGTGGGCCCAGAGATACCTCTCCGTTTACACGGAGTGACAAATCCCAGTCTCGATTCGTGCCAACCCAACAGACACTTTCGGAGATACCTGTAATGCACCTTTATAGCCACCCAGTTACGTTGTGACGTTTGGTACACCCAAAGCATTCCTACGGTATCCGGGAGTTGCACAATCTCATGGTCTAAGGAAAAGATACTTGACATTAGAAAAGCTTTAGCATACGAACTACACAATATTTGTGCTAGGCTTAGGATTGGGTCTTGTCCATCACATCATTCTCCTAATGATGTGATCCCGTTATCAACGACATCCAATGTCCATAGCCAGGAAACCATGACTATCTGTTGATCACAACGAGCTAGTCAACTAGAGGCTCACTAGGGACATATTGTGGTCTATGTATTCACACGTGTATTATGATTTCCGGATAATACATTTATAGCATGAATAAAAGACTATTATCATGAACAAAGAAATATAATAATAACTAATTTATTATTGCCTCTAGGGCATATTTCCAACAGTCTCCCACTTGCACTAGAGTCAATAATCTAGTTCACATCGATATGTGATTAACACTCAAGGTCACATCCCCATGTGACTAACACCCAAAGAGTTTACTAGAGTCAATAATCTAGTTCACATTTACCATGTGATTAACACTCAATGAGTTCTGGGTTTGATCATGTTATGCTTGTGAGAGAGGTTATAGTCAACGGGTCTGAACCTTTTAGATCCGTGTGTGCTTTACAAATCTCTATGTCATCTCCTAGATGCAGCTACCACGCTCTATTTGGAGCTATTCCAAATAACTGTTCTACCTGGAGCTATTCTAAATCGTTGCTCCATTATACGTATCCGGTATCTCCACTCAGAGCTATCCGGATAGGTGTTAAGCTTGCATCGACGTAACCCTTTACGACGAACTCTTTTACCACCTCCATAATCGAGAAAATTCCTTAGTCCACTAGTTACTAAGGATAACTTTGACCGCTGTCCTATGATCCATTCTTGGATCACTCTTGTACCCCTTGACTGACTCATGGCAAGGCACACTTCAGGTGCGGTACACAGCATAGCATACTGTAGAGAGCCTATGATAAAAGCATAGGGGACGACCTTCGTCCTTCCTCTTTCTTCTGCCGTGGTCGAGCTTTAAGTCTTAACTTCATACCTCACAACTCAGGCAAGAACTCCTTTGACTGATCCATCTTGAACACCTTCAAGATCATGTCAAGGAATGTGCTCATTCGAAAGTACTATTAAGCGTTTTGATCTATCCTCACAGATCTTGATGCTCAATGTTCAAGTAGCTTAATCCAGGCTTTCCATTGAAAAACACCTTTTAAACAACCCTATATGCTTTCTAGAAATTCTACATCATTTCTGATCATCAATATGTCAACAACATATACTCATCAGAAATTCTATAGTGCTCCCACTCACTTCTTTGGAAATACAAGTTTCTCATGAACTTTGTATAAACCCAAAATCTTTGATCATCTCATCAAAGCATACATTCCAACTCCGAGATGCTTACTCCAGTCCTCAGAAGGATAACTGGAGCTTTGCATACTTATTAGCATCTTTCAGGATTGACAAAACCTTCCGGTTGTATCACATACAACCTTTCCTCAAGAAATTCGTCGAGGAAACAATGTTTTGACATCCTATCTGCAAGATTTCACAAATAATGCAGTAATCGCTAATATAATTCCAACAGACTCTTAGCATCGCTACGAGTGAGAAAGTCTCACCGTAGTCAACTCCTTGTACTTGTCGAAAACTTCTTAACGACAAGTCGAGCTTTCTTAATGGTGACATTTACCATCATTGTCCGTCTTCCTTTTAAAATCCATCTGTACTCAATAGCCTTACGACCATTGAGCCGTTCTGCCAAAGTCTACACTTTGTTTTCATACATGGATCCTCTCTCGGATTTTATGGCCTCAAGCCATTCATCGGAATCCGGGCCCACCATCGCTTCTCCATAGCTCGTAGGTTCATTGTTGTCTAGCAACATGACTTCCAAGACAGGATCACGTACCACTTTGAAGTAGTACGCATCCTTGTCATCCCACGAGGTTTGGTAGTGACTTGATCCGAAGTCTCATGATCAATATCATAAGCTTCCATTTCAATTGGTGTAGGTGCCACAAGAACAACTCCCTGTGCCCTGCCATACACTAGTTGAAGAGACGGTTCAGTAACCTCATCAAGCCTCCACCATCCTCCCACTCAATTCTTTCGAGAGAAACTTTTCCTCGTGAAAGGACCCGATTCTAGAAACAATCCCTTATTGCTTTCGGATCTGAGATAGGAGGTATACCCAACTGTTTTGGGTGTCCTATGAAGATGCATTTATCCTCTTTGGGTTCGAGCTTATCAGCCTGAAACTTTTTCACATAAGCGTCGCAACCTCAAACTTTTAAGAAACGACAGCTTAGGTTTCTCCAAACCTTAGTTCATACGGTGTCATCTCAAAGGAATTACGTGGTGCCCTATTTAAAGTGAATGTGGTTGTCTCTAATGCCTAACCCATAAACTATTGTGGTAATTCGATAAGAAACATCATGGTATGCATCATATCCAATAGGGTGCAGTTATGATGTTCGGACACACCATCACACTATGGTGTTCCAGACTGTATCAGTTGTGAAACAATTTCCATAATGTCTTAATTCTGTGCCAAACTCGTAACTCAGATATTCATCTCTATGATCATATCATAGATCTTTTATCCTCTTGTCATGACGATCTTTCAACTTCACCCTGAAATTACTTGAACCTTTCAATAATTCAGACTCGTGATTCATCAAGTAAATATACTCAACATCTACTCAAATCATCTGTGAAGTAAGAACATAACGATATCCACTACATGCCTCAGCACTCATTGGATTGCACACATCAAAATGTATTTCTTCCAACAAGTTGCTTTCTAGTTCCATTTTACTGAAACCGAGGATTTCAGTCATCTTGCCCATGTGGTATGATTTGCATGTCTCAAGTGATTCAAGATCAAGTGAGTTCAAACGGTCCATTTGCATGGAGTTTCTTCATGCCTATACACCAATAGACATGGTTCGCATGTCTCAAACTTTTCAAAAATGAGTGAGCCCAAAGATCCATCAACATGGAGCTTCTTCATGCATTTTATACTGATATGACTTACGTGGCAGTGCCACAAGCAGGTGGTACTATCATTACTATCTTTTGGCATGAACATGTGTATCACTACGATCGAGATTCAATAAACCATTCATTTTAGGTGCAAGACCATTGAAGATATTATTCAAATAAACAGAGTAACCATTATTCTCCTTAAATGAATAACCGTATTGCGATAGACATAATCCAATCATGTCTATGCTCAATGCAAACACCAATCTCGATGGTAGAGGGAGCTTGCGATGCTTGATCATATCAACATTGGAAACACTTCCAACACATATCGTCAGCTCACCTTCAGCTAGTCTCCGTTTATTCCATAGCTTTTATTTCGAGTTACTAACACTTAGCAACCGAACCGGTATCTAATACCTTGGTGCTACTAGGAGTACTAGTAAAGTACACATCAACATAATGTATATCCAATATACTTCTATCGACCTTGCCAGCCTTCTCATCTACCAAGTATCTAGGGTAATCCTGCTCCAGTGGTTGTTCCCCTTATTACAGAAGCACTTAGTCTCGGGTATAGGTTCAACCTTGGGTTTTTCCACTAGAGCAGCAGCTGATTTGCCGTTTCATGAAGTATCCCTTCTTGCCCTTGCCCTTCTTGAAACTAGTGGTTTCACCAACCATCAACAATTGATGCTCCTTCTTGATTTCTACTTTTGTGGTGTCAAACATCGCGAATATCTCAAGGATCATCATATATGTCCCTGATATATTATAGTTCATCACGAAGCTCTAGCAGCTTGGTGGTAATGACTTTCGGAGAAACATCACTATCTCATCTGGAAGATCAACTCCCACTCGATTCAAGTGATTGTTGCACTCAGACAATCTGAGCACAAGCTCAACGATTGAGCTTTTCTCCGTTAGTGTGTAGGCTAAGAAAATCGTCGGAGGTCTTATACCTCTTGACGTGGGCACGAGCCTGAAATCCCAATTTCAGCCCTCAAAACATCTCATATGTTCCGCGACGTTTCGAAAATGTCTTTGGTGCCTCAACTCTAAACCGTTTAACTGAACTATTACGTAGTTATCAAAACGTGTATGTCTGATGTTCGCAACATCCACAAACGATGTTTGGGGTTCAGCACACTGAGCGGTGCATTAAGGACATAAGCTTTCTAAGAAGCAATGAGGACAATCCTCAGTTTACGGACCTAGTCCGCATAATTGCTATTATCAACTTTCAACTAATTTTTCTCTAGGAACATATCTAAACAGTAGAACTGAAGCGCGAGCTACGACATAATTTGCGAAGACCTTTTGACTATGTTCAAGATAATTAAGTTCATCTTATGAACTCCCACTCAGATAGACATCCCTCTGGTCATCTAAGTGATCACATGATCCGAGTCAAACTAGGCCGTGTCCGATCATCACGTGAGACAGACTAGTCATCATCGGTGAACATCTTCATGTTGATCGTATCTACTATATGACTCATGCTCGACCTTTCGGTCTCCGTGTTCCGAGGCCATGTCTGTACATGCTAGGCTCGTCAAGTTAACCCTAAGTGTATTGCATGTGTAAATCTGTCTTACACCCGTTGTATGTGAACGTAAGGATCTATCACACCCGATCATCACGTGGTGCTTCGAAACGACGAACTGTAGCAACGGTGCACAGTTAGGGGAGAACACTTCTTAAAATTGTTGTAAGGGATCATCTTATTTACTACCGTCGTTCTAAGTAAACAAGATGCATAAACATGATAAACATCACATGCAATCAAATAGTGACATGATATGGCCAATATCATTTTGCTCCTTTTGATCTCCATCTTCGGGGCTCCATGATCATCATCGTCACCGGCATGACACCATGATCTCCATCATCATGATCTCCATCATCGTGTCTTCATGAAGTTGTCTCGCCAACTATTACTTCTACTTCTATGGCTACCGTTAGCAATAAAGTAAAGTAATTACATGACGTTTAAGTTGACACACAGGTCATAAATAAATAAAGACAACTCCTATGGCTCCTGCCGGTTGTCATACTCATCGACATGCAAGTCGTGATTCCTATTACAAGAACATGATCAATCTCATACATCACATATATCATTCATCACATCCTTTTGGCCATATCACATCACAAAGCATACCCTGCAAAAACAAGTTAGACGTCCTCTAATTGTTGTTTGCATGTTTTACGTGGCTGCTATGGGTTTCTAGCAAGAACGTTTCTTACCTACGCAAAGACCACAACGTGATATGCCAATTGCTATTTTCATCGAATCCGATCCGACTGAAGTGGGAGAGACAGACACCCGCCAGCCACCTTATGCAACTAGTGCATGTTTGTCGGTGGAACCGGTCTCACGTAAGAGTACGTGTAAGGTTGGTCCGGGCCGCTTCATCCCACGATGCCGCCGAATCAAGATAAGACTAGCAACGGCAAGCATATTGAACAATATCAACGCCCACAACTACTTTGTGTTCTACTCGTGCAAAGAATCTACGCAATAGACCTAGCTCATGATGCCACTGTTGGGGAACGTAGCAGAAATTCAAAAAAATTCCTACGTATCACCAAGATCTATCTATGGAGAAACCAGCAATGAGGGGAAGGAGAGTGCATCTACATACCCTTGTAGATCGCTAAGCGGAAGCGTTCAAGTGAACGGGGTTGATGGAGTCGTACTCGTCGTGATCCAAATCACCGATGACCAAGTGCCGAACGGACGGCACCTCCGCGTTCAACACACGTACAGCCCGGTGACGTCTCCCACGCCTTGATCCAGCAAGGAGAGAGGAAGAGGTTGAGGAAGATTCCATCCAGCAGCAGCACAACTGCGTGGTGGTGTTGGAGGAGCGTGGTAGTTCAGCAGGGCTTCGCCAAGCACCGCGAGATATGAGGAGAAGGGAGAGAGGTAGGGCTGCACCAAGAGGAGAAGGGAGAGATTCTCATGTGTTGGGCTGCTCCAATGCCTCCAATATATATAGGGGGAAGGGGGGCTGCGCCCCCACCTAGGTTTCCACCCTAGGGGGCGGCGGCCAGCCCTAGATGGGACTTGGAGGGGGCGGCCAAGAGGGGGAGAGAGGGGGCGCGCCCTAGGGTGGGCCTTAGGGCCCATCTGCCCTAGGGTTTCCCCTCTCCCCTCCTAGTCGCGCCTTGGGCAAGGGTGGGAGGCGCACCAGCCCACTCTGGGGCTGGTCCCTTTCCACTCTAGGCCCATGTAAGCCTCCGGGGCCGGTGGCCCCACTTGGTGGACCCCCGGGACCCTCCCGGTGGTCCCGGTACATTACCGATAAACCCCGAAACTCTTCCGGTGACCAAAACAGGACTTCCCATATATAAATTTTTACCTCCGGACCATTCCGGAACTCCTCGTGACGTCCGGGATCTCATCCGGGACTCCGAACAACATTCGGTAACCACATACAAACTTCCTTTATAACCCTAGCATCATCAAACCTTAAGTGTGTAGACCCTATGGGTTCGGGAGACATGTAGACATGACCGAGACGTTCTCCGGTCAATAACCAACAGCGGGATCTGGATACCCATGTTGGCTCCCACATGTTCCACGATGATCTCATCGGATGAACCACGATGTCAAGGACTTAATCAATCCCGTATGCAATTCCCTTTGTCTAGCGGTATTGTACTTGCCCGAGATTCGATCGTCGGTATACCGATACCTTGTTCAATCTCGTTACCGGCAAGTCTCTTTACTCGTTCCGTAACACATCATCCCGTGATCAACTCCTTGATCACATTGTGCACATTATGATGATGCCCTACCGAGTGGGCCCAGAGATACCTCTCTGTTTACACGGAGTGACAAATCCCAGTCTCGATTCGTGCCAACCCAACAGACACTTTCGGAGATACCTGTAATGCACCTTTATAGCCACCCAGTTACGTTGTGACGTTTGGTACACCCAAAGCATTCCTACGGTATCCGGGAGTTGCACAATCTCATGGTCTAAGGAAAAGATACTTGACATTAGAAAAGCTTTAGCATACGAACTACACGATCTTTGTGCTAGGCTTAGGATTGGGTCTTGTCCATCACATCATTCTCCTAATGATGTGATCCCGTTATCAACGACATCCAATGTCCATAGCCAGGAAACCATGACTATCTGTTGATCACAACGAGCTAGTAAACTAGAGGCTCACTAGGGACATACTGTGGTCTATGTATTCACACGTGTATTATGATTTCCGGATAATACAGTTATAGCATGAATAAAAGACTATTATCATGAACAAAGAAATATAATAATAACTAATTTATTATTGCCTCTAGGGCATATTTCCAACACGGGTCATATGCGCCCCGGCATTATGATGATAGGTACACATATGGTGACGAGCGGAGAGCCCCGATCGACCCAAGAGAGTCGGGATTCGATGCAAGATCACTCCATGTGCAAGGTTTGGTCGACAGAGGCCGAGCGAACAGAGAAGGGCAAGGCAGAGATCGCCCAACTAGGAACAAAGCTTTCATGTCTGGGCCTGAATGTTTCAGTATGGCCATTCAATCAGCTGAGATCCCTCCCAACTTCAGGTTGGCAGCAGGCGTGAGCAAGTTCACTGGTGAATCGAAGCCTCATACCAGGCTGGAGGACTACCGAGTGGTTGTGCAGATCGGTGGTGGTAATGATGATGTGGCTATGAAGCACCTCCCACTGATGCTTGAGGGCTCGGCTAGAGCTTGGTTGACTCAGTTAGCACCCAGGAGTATTTTCTGCTGGGATGATTTGGCTCGAGTGTTCATCAAAACATTCAAGGGCACTTGCAAGCGACCTGCTGGGCTGACTGAATTGCAACACTGTGTTCAAAAACCGAATGAGACTTTGCGAGATTTCATCCAGAGATGGACCACCCTTCATCATACGGTGGAAAACGTGTCAGATCACCAGGCGGTTTGCGCCTTCAAAGAGGGCGTCAAGTACAGAGAGATTACCCTGAAGTTCGATGTCCAGAGATATGACTCTGACCCGAATGATGGAGATAGACACTCTGTACGCGAATGGTGAAGAGGAGGACCGACTCCATCACGGCAAAGGGAAAATAGTTGTCCAGGACTCTGAGGCTGGGAATTCCAGTCGGAAGCAGGAACATAAGGCTGAACCTATAGGGCCTGCTGAAGCTGCGGTCCTGAATGCAGGAAGTGGAAAGTTCAAAGGAAAGCCGAAACTACAGTGGAAACCTAAGAAGGTGAAAGATCAGTTAGGACAGGACGTCCTGGATTTACCGTGTTAGATACACATGAAGAAAGATGAGGAGGGAAACCTGATTCAACCCAAGCATACCACTCGGCAGTGCTGTCTTCTGATTCAGAGCTTCCGAGAGAATCAGTCCAATGAGAAAAAGTTTGATAAAGAAGATGAAAAATAGGAAGAGGAGGGTTACCCTCAGGTAAATGCTACCTTGATGATTTTTGCTGATGTCGAAAGCAAAAGTCGACTCAAAGTCATTAACAGAGAAGTGAATATGGTTGCTCCGGCAACTCCGACCTAGAAGTGGTTGAAAAACTCCCATTACATTTGACCAGTCAGATCACCCTGCACACATTGCTACCCCTGGGTGGCAAGCACTGGTGGTCGACCCAGTCGTTGGGGCCACCCGACTGACGAAGGTCCTTATGGATGGCGGAAGTGGGCTGAACATTCTATATGCTGAGACCCTAGAAGGGATGGGTATTCCGATGTCCAAGCTCAGTGAAAGCAACATGCAGTTCCACGGCGTCATTCCTGGGAAAAAGGCAAAGTCACTCAGGCAGAATACTCTTGATGTGGTTTTCGGTGATTCCAAGAATTATCGCAAGGAAAAGGTGACATTTTTGTTGACCTTGAACAGTAGGAAAGGCTCCTACTATGTTAATGTATTAATAAACAAGGGTGCACTGTACAAGTGGATATTTACATGGGGGGAGGCAGAGTGTGACATGTCTACTTTGTGACAAGTGAAGAAAAGAAAGTAGGGACTATTATTATAAGGAGTGTACAAAGTTTAAAACAAAGGGCCTATGCGCCTCTTTGACTCTATGTTGAAGTAGCTCGAAATCCTTCTTGAATCTTTCCAACCAGGAGCTGAAAGAGGGTGGTATAGCTCTAAAATGGTTGTTGTTCCTCTCCTTCCAAATACTCCAGGCTGCCACAATGAATTTCTCCAGGAACATTGGGGAAGGATGGTTGTTTTTTTGAACTTCAATAGCTAGTAAGCGGCCGTGGATGGGTTCCCAGTGAATCTCGAGTTTATCCCAGCAAAGCTTGCTGAAATAGCAGGTGAAAATGATGTGCTCAACCGTTTCCTCTATATTCATTCCGCATAGGAGGCAATTGTGGTCATCCCCTATGTTATAGTGCCTTCTCTTGAGCATGTTCCTCGTGTTGAGCCTGTCATGGAAGAGCAGCCAAGCAAAGACCTTCAACTTCATTGTGCACTTTGATTTCCAAATCCAGCAAAACACTTGGTGAGATTGAATGTCCTTGAAGAAAAAGCGATAATAATCCGTTGATTTATAGATCGTTTTTCCCACACGTAATGCCACTCATCCGAAGCCGCCGGGGAAGGCTGCAATTTAGCCGCAATTGATTGCATGTTCCTGACCTCTGCATGTTCTTGGGAGGTCAATGGTAGGTGAAACATTTCTCCCAGTGATGTAATCCCCAATAAATCCTTGACAGATATATTTTTGTTCAAAGAGTGGGAGAAAGCACGAGGATGTGAGTCTTGGAGAAGTTGATCAGACCATAAATCTTTCCAAAACAGAGCCGTGGTGCCACACACAATATTGACCCGAGAAATCCCCCTAAATTTGGGAGTGAGATTGAGTATATCCTTCCACCAAAATGATCTAACCGGATCACAAGCATGCGGTATTTTTTTGGGCATAGTATGAATCCCAAGTGAGTTGCACCCATGGAATATCCATCTTGTTGTAGAATTTATGCAAGAATTTCAAAAGCAAAGCCTCGGTTTGGATTCGGAGATTAAGAACTCCAAGCCCTCCCTTATTTTTGGGTTTACACACCATGCCCCAAGCAGCCAATGAGTTACATTTATCTCCTTGTTCAGTCTTCTTGATCCATAAGCATCTGTGCCTAATCTTGCCTAGTAGTTCTATGAGTTTAGGTGGGAAATGAAGCGTGCACATCACATAGATAAGAAGGTAAGTGACCGTGGAGTTGAGAAGAGTCAGCTTCCCAGCATGGGACATAAGAGACAATGTGGAGGACATGCTTCTTTCAACAGTGCTGACTAGAGGCATAAAGTCTTGCATGGTAGGTCGAGACGTGCCCAGGGGCAGGCCGAGGTAGGTAAACGGCATGGCACCAATGGTACATTCGAAGATAAAAGCAATTTGCGAGGCAAGATCATCATCCAAGTTTATAGGAATAAGTGTAGACTTATGGAAATTGATCTTAAGGCCAATGGATTGGGCATACTTGGTGAGAATGTTTTTGATAGTCAAGGCTTGTTGAGGGCAAGCAAGCATGAGTAAGATCGTGTCATCTGCGTACTGGATAATAGGTAATCCATTTGGCCATTAGATGGAAAAGGAAGCTGAATCCTACCCTCCCTATAGGCCACATTGATGGCAGATTGGAGGAGGTTGGCTACAAGCACAAAGATGAGTGGAGACAGGGGATCGCCCTATCTAACTCCACGCCGGCAGTGGAATTGTCTACCCGGTACACCATTGAGGAGAACTGAAGATCTACCCGAGGAAAAAATTGAATTAATCCAAGACAACCATTTGTGATTGAAGCCCATATGTCTCATGATGTTGATCATGGGGTCATGTTCAATGGTGTCGAAGGCTTTGGCAAAATCCAACTTGAGCAGTACGATCGGGCGTTATGATGTTTGGCATTGGTGGATGTATTGGAATGTCCATGCAAGGCAGTCCTGTATCGATCTTCCATGTATGAATCCATATTGGTTACGATGAATAATTTTCAAGATGAACTTTTGCAGACGGTTGGCCAGGAGCTTGGTAATGAGCTTAAGGCAACAATTAAGTAACGTGATTGTCCTGTAGTCATTAACTGTAGATGGAGACACATTTTTCGGGATCATAGTAATCAATCCATCATTGATGCTTTGGAGATTAAGAGCTCCTACATGGAATTGATCACACAACGAGTAAAAATCTTCCTTGGTGATTGGACAACACGCTTTAAGGAAAAGACCACTAAATCCATCAGGGCCAGGAGCCCTATCACCTAGCATCTCTTTAATAACCAAGTCAATTTCCTCATGAGTGAAAGGCAAAGTCAGATGATCAAGATTTGCATTAGGCCGAATTAATGATGGAAGGTCGAACTACATTTGCGTGGGGCTAGAGGTGCCTAGCCTGTCCGAATAAGCATGGAATAGGAGAGCCTCTTTGCCAGTGTGATCTTCCACCACGAGTCCATCAGGAGTTTGCAGGTTTGCAATATTGTTTTTACGATATCTTTCTGTGGCCGTAGCTTGGAAAAACTTCATATTTTCATCGCCAAACTTAACCCAACGAATAGTGCAACGTTTCTTCCAATACTGCTTCCGTTAGTCCAACAATCCTAGGAGGTGATTTTTGATAATCTTGCGGAAGTTGTTTTCAAGGAGTGCAAGAGCCCGTTGATTTTCCAACGTGTCCATATCCGCCAGGGTGTTGTTTGTGTTTTCAATGGCCATAGAGAGACGAGAAATGCTCTTACTCCAAGATTTGAGATCTTGCCGAAGATTCTTGAACTTGCGACAGAGTACGGTGGCTGCATTGGTCACAGCTATAGGTTTGTCCCAAACTCTTTTAACCACATCCATGAATCCTGGGTGCAGTAACCAATATGATTCAAACCTGAAAAGCTTGGCACGAGGAATTTTTGTCTCAATGTTTACAACACAAGGCATGTGATCCGAGGTGGGCTTGCAAAGAGGTTTAACCATCGTATTGGGGTATACGTTTGTCTAGTGAATAGAGGTGAAGAACCAACCGAGTTGTTCAAGTAGTGGATCTTGCTGCATGTTACTCCATGTGTATAATCTACCTTTAATAGGTAGTTCCACTAGATTGTGCTTGCGAATAATATCATTAAAGGTTAACATGTCATTAACATCACCCCTGGCTTGTTGCGGTTTTCTGGGCCCCGAATATAGTTAAAATCTCCAAGGAATAAGCAGTCCTCATCTGCCTGGATATCTCTGTCATATAGCCATTGAGTAAAGGATTCACATGCAGGCCGTGTGCAAGGGCCATAGATGTTAAAAAGTGACCATGCTTGGGCAGATAAAGTGCTGGTGAACTGAATGCCCAACGCAAATCCTCCTGAACAATCACAGTCCCAGAGAAGATGGAACTATTCCAAATAGTAAGTAAACCACCAGAAGCACCACGAGAAGGAATGTAAGTGAATTTATCAAAGCGCTTAGGGCAGCAGGTTTTAATAAAAGCTAGATCGATAATAGGTTTTTTAGTTTCCTGCAAACACACGATGGCACACCCACTAACAGAGATCGCATTAGACAGCGCTAGAAGTTTTTATTTGAATTTAACCCGCGCACATTCCAACAAAGCACGTCCCAGTTATGCAAAAGTGGCATCAGGAGCAGCTAACTATGCCGAAGGAGAAGAGGAGCCGTCCTCCAGGCTATTATGGATGGTAGCCGTGACGTCCGAGGCAAGCAGAGCAGCTTCAGTGAGCTCCTGGGGAGGAACTGCGCAACGATTGATGCCAATATCTTGCATGGTGCGGAGAGGTGTCGGTGGAGGTGTGCATGGTAGCTGTGACGTCCGAGGAAAAGTTGACATTTGAGGTAGTGGTTTTCCAGAGTGATGATCACGCCATTCTGGGCAGGCCTGCATATGCTCGTTTCATGGCTCGACCATGTTATGTATATCTCAAGTTGAAGATGCCCGGTCCCAAAGGTGTGATCACAATTATAGGAAATAAACAAAGAGCAGAAGAGTGCCTTCAGAAGGGTTGCAAGAGTGCAGATGAACACATGGCAGTCGTGGAGATGCAGGAGTACCAGAAAAACGCAGATCCGAGTGATTTGTTGCAGTCCAAGAAGCCTGCTTCAGAATTTGCATTTCAGTTGGCTGGGGATACCAAGCATGTTCACATTCACCTGGAAGACCCTAATGCAGCTCCGACTCACATATCAATGACACTCGACAGCAAATAGGAAGCCGCACTCATCCAGTTCCTCCGTGAGAACTGGGACATCTCCGCATGGAAACCTTGTGACATGAGAGGTGTACCCAGGGGGCTGGCTGAGCACCGTTTGCGTGTTGACCCAAAAGCAAAGCCAGTCAAAGAGCATCTTCGATGGTCCGCCATTGAGAAGAGAAAGGCGATTGGTGAGTAGGTGGCTCGGCTCCTGGCTGCTAAGTTCATCCGTGAGATCTACCACTCCGAGTGGCTCGCCAACATTGTCATGGTCCCTAAGAAAGATGATTCACTTCATATGTGTATTGATTTCAAGCATATCAATTGGGCCTGCCCGAAAGATCATTTTCCTCTCCCCCGCATTGATCAAATAGTTGACTCGACGGTGGGGTGTGAGCGTTTTTCCTTCTTGGATGCGTATTCCGGGTACCATCAGATCCGTCTATATGGGCCTGACGAAATAAAAACAGCCTTCATCACCCCATTCGGGTGTTTTTGCTATGTTACCATGCCTTTTCGTCTGAAGAATGCTAGAGCCACGTTCATGCGTATGATACATAAGTGCCTGCTCACTCAAATCAGTCGGAACATGGAAGCATACATGGATGATATCGTGGTCAAGTCACGGAAGAGTTCTGGCCTGCTGACTAACCTCGCCGAAACCTTTGCCAACCTGAGAAGATATGACATCAAGCAAAATCCATTCAAGTGCACATTCGGAATTCCAGAGGGGGAAGTTGCTTGGTTTTCTTGTTTCCGAACGAGGAATCGACGCAAACCCGGAAAAGATTGGAGCAATCGTCCAAATGAAACGCCCTGTGCGCGTACATGATGTTCAGAAGCTTACGGGTTGCTTTGCTGCTCTCATCGATTCATTTCTTGCCTCGGTGAAAAGGCATTGCCTCTTTACCGACTGATGAAAAAGTCTGATACATTTGGGTGGACTCCTGAAGCTGAAGCAGTGTTTGTAGAGCTCAAAGCCCTCCTTTCCACCCAGCCGGTGCTTGCTGCTCCAGTTAGCAAGGAGCCTCTGTTGTTATATATTGGAGCCACTGGATAGGTTGTCAGTATAGTGCTCATAGTTGAGCGAGAGGAGGAAGGAAAAGCCTATAAAGTTCAGCGCCCAGTGTATTACATTTCTGAAGTTTTGACTCCGTCCAAGCAAAGGTACCCGCATTACCAGAAGCTTGTCTATGGAATCTATATGACAACAAAGAAAGTTGCACACTACGTCACAGATCACTCGGTTTCAGTTGTTAGTGACGCCCCATTGTCAGAAATTTTGAACAATCGAGATGCAACTGGTCGAGTGGCTAAGTGGGCTATTGAACTCCTTCCTCTTGATATCAAGTTCGAAGCAAAGAAGGCTATTAAGTCTCAGGCAATTACAGATTTCCAGGCCGAGTGGACAGAGCAACAACAACTGACTCAAGTCCACTCGAAACACTGGACCATGTTCTTTGACGGATCCAAGATGGTGAATGGTTCTGGTGCTGGAGTGGTTTTGGTATCCCCGAGAGGTGACAACCTCAGTCATGTATTGCAGATCCACTTTGTTTCTTCCAACAATGAAGCTGAGTACAAAGCACTTTTATATGGGTTGCGTATGGCCATTTCACTCAACGTCCGTCGCCTAATGGTCTACGGCGACTCGAATCTAGTAGTGAATCAAGTGATGAAAGAATGGGATATCAGGAGCCCAGCCATGACAGGATACTACAATGCAGTGAGGAAGTTAGAAAAGAAGTTCGAAGGGTTAGAGCTCCACCACATACCCTGACTCAAGAATCAGGCCGCTGATGATCTGGCTAAAATGGGTTCCACTCGGAAGCCTATTCTCAGTAATGTGTTCTTGGAGCACCTCCACATCCCGTCAGTTCAAGAAGATCCTTTTACAAAAGAGCCACCACAAGCGATAAGTTCAACTAATCCGACTGAAGTTGAGGTCCCAACAGTTGTTGACCTAATCATGGAGGTTTTGGTGATCATCCCGACTGGATAGTGCCGTACATTGCATATTTGCTTAGGCAAGAGCTCCCAAAGGATGAAGATGAAGCTCAACATATCGTTCGCAAATCCAAAGCCTTCATAGTTATAGGTGATCATCTTTACATAGAAAGTGTGACTGGCGTAGCTCAGCGGTGCATTACTCCAGAAGAGGGTCGACTGATCCTAAATGATATTCACTCAGGGACCTGTGGTCATCATGCGTCCTCTCGGACCATCATGGCCAAAGCATAACGAGCGGGATTCTATTGGCCGCAAGCAAACGAAATGGCTAAAGAGATAGTCGAGAAGTGTGAAGGCTGCCAGTTTTACTCGAACATGTATCACAAACCTGCATCGGCTTTGAAGACTATTCCACTCGTCTGGCCATTTGCTATTTGGGGACTCGACATGGTTGGGCCCTTGAGGACTGGCAGAAGCGGCTTCACCTATTTGCTCGTGGCAGTCGACAAGTTCACTAAGTGGATCGAGGCTAAACCCATCAAGAACCTCGATTCAAGCACAACCATCACTTTCATCAGAGAGCTGATATTTAGATATGGAGTTCCGCATAGCATCATCATAGATAATGGGTCGAACTTTGATTCTGATGAATTCAGAGCTTTCTGTGCTTCCCAAGGCACTCAGGTCGACTATGCATCCGTAGCGCATCCGCAGTCGAATGGACAAGCAGAAAGAGCCAATGGTTTGATCTTACAAGGGCTGAAACCCCGATTGATGTGCGACCTCAAGCATGCAGCAGGCGCTTGGGTGACGGAGCTACCCTCTATTCTATGGGCACTAAGGATGACCCCCAATTAGTCGATTGGCCAGACTCCTTTCTTTATGGTGTATGGAGCCGAAGCAGTGCTTCCGAGTGACTTGCTCCACAATGCGCCCCGAGTGGAACTCTTCTCAGAAGCTGAAGCCAAACAAGACCGTCAAGACGCTGTTGACCTTCTGAAGAGGAAAGGGAGATGGCTTTGATCCGATCGACCATTTATCAGCAAGATCTTTGTCAATTCCATGTGCGAAATGTCATAGGTCGAGCATTCCAGGAGGGCGATCTTGTGCTCCAAGTGGATCAGCAACGCCCTCACAAGCTAGCTCCTGCCTGAGAAGGCCCCTTCATCGTCACCAAGGTACTTCACAATGATGCGTATCACCTTTACAACGTGACCAAGAGGAAGGACGAGCCGCGCACTTGGAATGCAGATTTGCTCCGTCGTTTTTATACCTAAGAACACTCGAATAGACGAGATGTAATAAGTACTTTTCAGATTGTTTATCAAAGACATGACTTCCGCAGTCGCAAATTGATTGTTTTTCGCATATACTTATGTTCAAATCACCCAGTGGGTGGCTTATCCGCAAATCCAATTCGCCAGAGTTTCAAAAACACTCGGAGTGAAGAGCGATCCTCTCACTCGGAGGCTTAGCCGCGAACCCGATTCGCCTAAGTTTCAAAAACACTCTGAGTGAAGAGCGATCCTCTCACTCGTAGGCTTAGCTATGATCCCGTACTCGCCTAAGTTTCAAATACACTCCGAGTGAAGAGCGATCCTCTCACTCGAGGGCGATTCGCCTAAGTTTCAAAAACACTCCGAGTGAAGAGCGATCCTCTCACTCGGGGGCTTAGCTGCGATCCCATACTCGCCTAAGTTAAAAAAACACTCCGAGTGAAGAGCGATCCTCTCACTCAGGGGCTTAGCTGCAATCCCGTAGTCGCTTAAGTTTCATAAACACTCCAAGTGAAGAGCGATCCTCTCACTCGGAGGCTTAGCTGCGATCCCGTACTCGCCTAAGTTTCAAAAACACTCCGAGTGAAGAGCGATCCTCTCACTCCGGGGCTTAGCTACGATCCCGTACTCGCCTAAGTTTCAAAAACACTCCAAGTGAAGAGTGATCCTCTCACTCGGGGGCTTAGCTACGATTCCGTACTCGCCTAAGTTTCAAAAGACTCCGAGTGAAGAGCGATCCTCTCACTCAGGGGCTTAGCTGCGATCCCGTACTCGCCTAAATTTCAAAAACACTCCGAGTGAAGAGCGATCCTCTCACTCGGGGGCTTAGCTGCGATCCCGTACTCGCCTAAGTTTCAAAAACACTCATAGTGACGAGCGATCCTTTCACTCGGGGCTGAGCCACAAACCCGATTCGCCTAAGTTTCAAAAACACTCTGAGTGAAGAGCGATCCTCTCACTCGGAGGCTTAGCTGCGATCCCGTACTCACCTAAGTTTCAAAAACACTCTGAGTGAAGAGCGATCCTCTCACTCGAGGGCTTAGATGCGATCCCGTACTCGCCTAAGTTAAAAGCACCACAAGTACAACGTTGGAGCACTCTGAGCTACGTCACAAGTACAACGTCGATTCCACGCTCTAAGCTGCGCCACAAGTACAATGTCGACTCCAAGTGGGGAGAAACCCTCTCACTCAGAGGGACAGTTGTGATCCCAGATTCATTCAAACCAAGAAAATCCAAAGATCAGTGAAAGCAAAGCAACTACATTCGAACAAAACAACCAAGTTCGGACAGTACCCTCTCACTCGAAGGGACAGTTGTGATCCCAGATTCATTCAAACCAAGAAAATCCAAAGACAAGTGAAAGCGAAGCAACTGCATTCAAACAAAACAACCAAGTTCAGACAGTTCCAGCAAGGTTCAACAACACGAACGAAAGTACTCGAGCACCAGGCTCGAAGGAGTTTTAATGGTTACAAAATCCACTCAGCACTCCAAGGCAAATTAAGTCATCAATTTTCTCACTCGTTGGGAGGCGGGCTGGCTGGCTCGACAAATGAATCCAAGTTAATGCCATCTGCGATGTGAGTGGCTGCATCAATGAAGGTCTCCATGAAGGACTGGAATTGAAGCTTCTTGGTGTGAGATACTTGCAGATCCTTCAACTTCTCTTCCTTGACGTCCCTACAGTGAACACGGACGAGGGATAAAGCCACGTAAGCATCGTAGCGTGCAGCTGACTTCTTCCATGCCTGCACTCAGTCGGGGATGCTGTTGAGTCGAGTCATCAGCGACTCGAGGTCATTCTGTTGCACAACCTATGGCCAGAGCTCCTTGTCGACCCGAGACATCGCGGTTTTAACGCCAGCGATGTAGTCCAAGACGTTTGCAAGTCGAGCCTCTAGTCCCAGCATGTTCATAGCAGTTTCATCTTTGACAGGGGAGTTGATGGGGTCTAGTCCAGTCTCGATCCGCCCGGTTTGCTCCTCAAAGTTGTGGTAGAATTTTGCAAGCATGGAAAGTTAGTGAATCGACAACAACATGGCACGAAAGTTTTTCAGTCGACCGAAGAGAAATACCTTCAAGCTTTAGGAACATCTTTTGAGCAAGGTCATTCAGATAAGCTTGTAGTTTCCCTCTTCTTGGTCAGAGCTGCTTGTTCATCCTTCAGTTGCACGGCTTCCTTCTTTCCTTCGTCGACAACATCTTCAGCTTGACATTCTCATCTTCCAACTTTCAGACTAAAGCCGGCTTCCGGTCGGCAAGTTCAGTCTTCTCACGAGCATTCCTCTACGCCGCAGCAAGGTCAAGATCCTTTTGCTCCAGGGCCTGCTTCATTTTGTCTAAAGAAATAACATTCCTCAGATGTGCTTGGAGTTGATGATTTTCACTATGAACATCTGTTCGAGTGAAATCAGTCGGTTCAAAGGACAAATAGGGAAAATGACTAGACAGGCAGTCAGCGAGTGGTTACCTCCCATGATTGCTACCTCCTCCTGGGCTTTCTTCAAGCTCTCCTTGGCCTATTCCAGCTCAAGCTTAAGACTGGTCTTCTCCTGCTCCATAGTGGCATATTGGGCCCCAAGCTCACAAGATTTCTGCAAAACAACATGGTGACAAGTCAGTCGACAGTTACCTCCGAGTGGAAAGATATAAGAGTCAAGTACACAGCAAAAGAGTTCTAAGACTGCTGCCGAATCAAACATCCAACAACAGTCTCAAGGACTACACCCAGTGGGTGCACTTAGCGTGCCCGCACTGGTTTCATTTCCCACTTAGCATGGTCAGCCCAGCTCGAGTGGAAGGAGTAAATAAAATAAACATCATTGGTTCACAGACTACCACCGACTGCCCGCAGTCGACCGTGGTCTCGGGGACTACACCCAGTGGGTGCACTTAGCGTGCCCCCACTAATTTTAGTTCCCACTCGACAAGACCTGTCTAGGTCGAGTGGAAGTGCTGTGAGAAAAAATTTCGATAAGACCCCCGCCGAATCAAACATTCGATGGCGGTCTCGGGGACTACACCCAGTGGGTGCACTTAGCGTGCCCCCACTGGAACAAAAGTTTTTCACTCGACATGACCTGGTCGACTCGAGTAAAGAAGATATACTATAGAGATAAAACACCCACTGGGTAAACAGGCGGTTGCAAAAGTCAAGTTTGATGCATGAACATCTTATGAATAATAAAGTAGCAGTTTGCAGAGAGTGTGTCTGAATAGAGCAAAAGCCAAGATAGAGAAATCAATCGGAAATTAACTTACAATTCCACTTACTTGGACATTATCTTGAAGAGCAGAGCTGGCGTTGTATGCAGCCTTGTTGGCGTCATACACCACTTTCAGTCGCTCCTTCATTTGTCCTGCCTGAATCATGGCCTCTTTAGCAGCTTCTACTTGGTCCTCTGGGACAGGGTATGCAACAAACATGCGAGATGATGGAGCAGTCATCTGGACTGGTGGAGTAGGAGCTTGAACTTGTACAATGGGCTCTGGAGCTTGAGCAGTCGACGCAGAAGGCCGGTCGGTCGACAAAGGAACGACAAAGGAGACAGAAGCCCGTACTGGATCGCTGACCGGCTGGATCACAGGCTCAGAAGATGAGCAAGGCGTCCTGGACCCTGGCACCCTCTTGCTCAGATTTCGACCTTTCTTTCCTGTATTCTTCAGAGGCTCGTCCTCCTCATCATCATCAGGGAGTAGAATGATATTCTCTGATGCTGCAAAACACTCGACGGTGAAATTTCAGTCAGGCACAAAAATCTATTAACAAAACACAGGTCAGTCACAAAGCCTTACCCGGTCGAGAGGTGGCCGCATCTGCTGTTTCTGCATCGCCACGATCTTCGTCAATATCCATGTGGGTCGCAGACCCACAAGCAGCACTGAAAATTCCAGATTTCACTCGGTCAGACAAGCTAATGAGTCTACAGAAGAACACAGAAAAATGCATGAAAGAAGTGCTTACATTGATGTCACGGGCACAACAACCTTGATCCTTGGCAGGGCCTTCCGAGGCTTGGGTGGAGCAAATTTGGCCTGATTGGGAGCCTTTTCAGTCGGCTCAGGAGTGGACGTGCGAGTGCGCTTGGGAACTTTGGCACTCGATGCGGGAGCCTTGCCCTGTCCCCCATGCATGATCTTGCTACTGTTTGGATCGACGCTCGGAACAGGGCGGTGAGTTGACTTCCTCACCACTGCTGCTCGAGTCTTCGCTCTCCTCTTCGCTATCTTTGGCATCTTTATCGTCACTGTCTTCACTGTCGCTGTCGATTCCCTCCTGAAACTCCTATCCATTGGGCATCGAGTGTAGCTTAGGGAAAACCTACAGGTTACAAGTCATGTATATGAGTCAGATTCAAGAACAAGCACTCGACAAAGATAAAAAGGAAAAGCACTCGGATAGGCGAGTCTGACCTCTCTAGGAGCACGGGTGGCGTCAAATGGCAGAATCCTCCTGGCCCCCCTTGGGTTGTCCTTGTGATCAGTAACACTCCGGAGCCACTGGGCCACCGTCTCCTCGTCAACCTCCTCCGTGTGGGTACGAGCGGTGTCGTCAGAGCCCGAGTACATCCACATGGGGTGGTCACGAGCTTGCAGAGGCTGGATCCGTCGACTAAGATATACCTCCAGCAGGTCCATCCCCGTCACTCCTCCCTTCACCAACTCGACAACAGCCGCAACCAGCATTTGCACTTCCTCTTTCTCCTCCGGGGCTACCACTAGCGAGCAAGGAGACTAGAGTCTTTCTAGAGTGAAAGGAGGGAGGCCAGTCGACTGACCAGGAGTCGAAACATCCTTGCAGTAGAACCAGGTCGACTGCCACCCCCTAACAGATTTGGGAAAAGTCGTAGGGGGAAACAACTCCTACCCCTAGTTTGGATCCCAAGCCCCTCGCACATTTGGATCACATGCGTTTTCTGGTCGACTGGGTTAGCTTTCTTCACCGTCTGAGCTCGACATGTGAATATATGCTTGAAAAGACCCCAGTGCGGGTGGCATCCCAAGAAATTTTCGCACATGGAGATGAAAGCAGCAAGTTTCAGGATAGCATTTGGAGGGAAATGATGGATCAGAGCCCCAAATAAGTTCAAAAACCCTCGAAAGAACGGGTGCGGAGGCAAAGAAAACCGCGCTCGACGTGGGTGGTGAGGAGAACACACTCACCATCGTGCGACTGTGGCTCAAAATCCTCCCCAGGCAATCTCCACGACCCGGTTTTAATCAGGCCATCATGAGCGAGGTCTCCAAGTCCTATTGCGTGACCGTCGAGCGAGTCCATTCGCCTTGGATCCAGCCAGGCGGCAGAGCGGAACGCGACGATGAACCCCTCGCCGTATTCTTCCCCTTCGCCGTTGTCGAAGCCTTCTTCGCATGCTCCAGGGCCGCGGTCTTCTCCTTCACCATAGCGTGGAGCTCGAGAGGGCTGAGGAGAGGTGTGGGGAACAAGGAGAACGGAGGCGGAGAAGAACAGAGGATAGAGATCGATTGAAAGCATTGTGCCACGCATCGGCTTCAACGCGTTATATGGGTCTGGCTTCGAGTGGCTTACCAGTGGCCCCCAGCGATCAAATCATATCCCATCACAGGCACAGGAGTGATACATGGCGAAAAAGGTGGCACAGAGATCGAGGCATCCCGGTCCGATTCGTTCCTCTTATCGCGCTACGTCTCGTCCGGTGCGCTTCTCTAAAATTTCGAATCCCGTAAAATCTGGAAACCCCAGAGCGGTCAATCGCGTCTAAGATTTAACGTCCTAATCCACTCTGTGGATTACTAGATTTATTCACTCGATAGCTTCAAGTCATCAGAATTGATCAAGCCAACCGAAGCAAGATTGAAAGTTCCCATGCGTTTTCCAGACTTCAATGAGATGTCCCAAGAGCTTTCAGCTGAGTCGGAGTCAACTTCAATCTTTTCTCCACTCGGACCTCCATCCATTCGGGGCTAATGACGAGGAAATGTACCTAGGATAGGGTCCTAGGCCTGACCTAGACACCCCACCCAAGGACACTGACCTACAGTCAAAGGCACTCAAGGACCAACAGAGAATACCAACTGGAATCATCCTGAAGTGCAATCCACTCGAGAGAAGGTTTTACTCGGATACCCCAATTCCACTCGACCACAACATAGTCAATCAACCGCATGAAGAACCACTCGGATTATAGAAGATCTCAATTCATCCCAGGATGGCAACGGTCAGGCGTTCCCTCTATAGTCCTAATGGTCATTTATGGCAGGCGTTACCAGTAACGCCCCATCTTAACTCACATTGAACCCTGTGCAACGGAGGACAGAGAGGGTCCTGGCACACTCTATATAAACCACCCTCCTCCTCTGGCACAAGGGTTTGCACCCCTTGTCACATTCACGCATATCCAGTCGACAGAGCCTCAGGGCACCAAGACGTAGGGCTTTTACTTCCTCCGAGAAGGGCCTGAACTCGTAAACTTGCATGTGCAACCTCACCGTAGCTAGGACCTTGCCTCCTCATACATACCCCCTATTCTTACTGTCAGACTTACTCCCATGACAGACCACGTTGCCACGGGAGGGTAGGACAAAAGATGTCATGCAATTTTTTTTCCATAAGCACGTACGACTATTTACGGAATACATGCCTACATTATATTTATGAACTGGAGCTAATTCTGTGTTGCCCTAGGTTATGACTGTTATATGATGAATATTATCCAATGTAATCACCGATCCAATGCCTACGAACTTTTCACATACTGTTCTTGCTAAATTCCTATTCCTATTTCTACTTCTACAACTGCTACAAAACTGTTACTGTTGTTACCATTACCACTGCTATTGTTACTACTACTATCAAACTATCATATTACTGTGCTACTGATCACTTTGCTGCAGATATTTAATCTCCAGGTGTGGTTGAATTGACAACTCAATTGCTAATACTTAGAAATATTCTTTGGCTCCCCTTGTGTCGAATCTATAAATTGAGTTGAATACTCTACCCTCGAAAATTGTTGCGATCCCCTATACTTGTGGGTTACCAAGACCTTTTTTCGGTGCCGTTGCCAGGGAGCATAGCTATATTTGTTGAGTCACTTGGGATTATATGTATTTATCACTATGAAGAATCTGGAAGATACAAGAACCAATATTTTTTTCTCCAAGATGAGGGGAGGTAAGGAACTGCCATCTAGCTCTGTACTTGATTCGTCTTCTATTTTGAGTCAACTTGTAACACCACCACCTTCTATAAATCCTGATCTGTCGCAAGTTATTGATGATGTTACTTATTTATGAATGATGCTTCAGGAGCAAGCCCCCGGAGAGGCCACGCACCTCGTCGAGCACCCCGTGTACTTCGTGAGCATGGTACTAAGGTACGTGCACGCTACCCTATGTAACAAAAGCTCCTCCTTGCACTTCTGGTTGCCTCCAGGAAGCCACACCATTACTTTCAAGGCCATCCCATCAAGGTCGTCTCCGCGTATCCCCTAGAGAAAGTGCTGCACATCCCTAATGCCACGGGGCGAGTCGCTGAGTGGAGCATCGAGCTGCAGGCATTACAGCTGGAGTTATGCACCACCAGAGTCATCAAGGGAGTATCCCTTGCCGATTTCGTGGCAGAGTGGACGAACACCTACGAGGAGGATCCCTGTGAGGACAAGTCCCTCCTGCCTGGAGATGAGGCGCCTGTCGGGTGGGTCGTGCACTTTGATGGCGCCTTCTCCAGGCAGGGCGCGGGGGCTGGGGTCTTGCTTGTTTCCCCAGCGGAAGACAAACTTTACTACGCCGTCTAGCTATGCTTCCAGCATGGTGAGAAGGTCTCCAACAACATCACAGAGTATGGGGGCATGATCGCCGGCCTCAAGGCTGCCACAACATTGGGAATCAAGCACCTCACCATCAAGGGTGAATATCAGCTCCTCGTTAACTTCTCCAATAAAAATTACAAGCCAAAATACGAGCACATGGCGGCCTATCTAGAGGAGGTACGTAAGCTCGAGAGGAGTTTTTTGGGTTTAGAGTTGCAGCACATCGCGCATGGTGTCAACAAGGAAGCCTATAACATCGCCAAGCGAGCGTCTCGCCACGAGCCCCAGAGCCTTGGCATCTTCGAAGAAAGTCTCTTCAGGCCATCAGCCGCGCCCCCCGCTGTTGGCACAACGCTGCTCCTCGAGGAGCTTCCCCCGCGCCATCCACAGGCATGCCTGACTGGGGCCCGACCGCTGGGACCTTCCTGCTGTTGGCGCTGGAGCCTCACGCGGATGGCTGGGTCGTGAAGTTCAAGGCTTACCTGCTCCACGACACCCTTCCGTAAGAAGATGCAGAAGTAGAGCGTGTGGCCCGACAAGCCACCAATTATTGCTTACGAGACGGCAAGCTGTACCGCAAGAGCCCCAATGGCCTCTCGCTGCAGTGCATTTTGGAAGAGCAAGGTCACGAGTTACTAGCTGACATCCATGGGGGAGACTGCGGGCACCACTCCTCGTCACGGAACCTCACGGGTAAAGTGTTCTGCAGCGGGTTCGATTGGCCCACGATGCTCCGCGACGCTGCTGAGTTGGTCCAGTCCTGTGAAGCCTGCCAGTTCCACGTCAAGCAAATCCATCAGCCCGCCCAAGGACTTCAGACAATCCCACTCTCGTGGCCCTTCACGCTATGGGGGCTAGACATACTGGGCCCTTTCCACCGCGCAGCTGGCGGTTATCGCTACCTCTATGTCACCATCGACAAGTTCACTAAGTGGACAGAGGTGGAGCCCATGCGCACCATCCCAATGGGCTCAGCCGTCAAGTTCATCAAGGGCCTCATGAGCAATTTGGCATCCCCAACCATATCATCACCGACAATGGCTCTTAGTTTATGAGCGACCTCTTCATGTCATACTGTGTTAACCTCGGGACGTAGATATACTAAGCTTCGATGGTGCACCCCTGAAGCAACGGCCTGGCTGAGCGCGCCAACGCTGAGGTCCTCAAGGGCCTCAAGACTAGGGGCTTCAAGAAGAAGCTTGAGGCTTGCGTAAGGGCTAGCTGGATGAGTTACAGTCCGTGCTATGGTCCATCCGCACCATCGTGACTAAGTCCACCGGCGAGACCCCTTTCTTCCTCGCCTATGGGGCCGAGGCGCTCCTCCCCTTGGAGCTCAAGCACGGTCCTGACATTCAATGAGGCGCGCAAGGACGAATCACGGGAGGCTGATCTTGTGCTCCTCAAGGAAGCGCGCCGCCAGGCCACCCTTCATGCCGCAAGATACCAGCAGGCCTTGCGGCGCTACCATACCCGCAACATCTTCCCTCGCACTCTCGAGGTTGGGGACCTCGTCCTGCGACGGATCCTCTCTAGGGAGGGCCTCAACAAGCTCTCGCCCATCTGGGAAGGCCCTTTCAAGGTCGCTCATGTCTCCAGGCCAGGTGTTGCACGCCTGGAGATAGGGGATGGAGTTCTAGTGCAGAATACCTGGAACATCCAACACCTCCGCAAGTTCTACCCGTGACCCTCTCATGTAAGAATGAGGTGGCCCTATACATGCCCCGGAGCCTCTCGGTGCACCGCCCCACGGCCTCACAGGAGCTCCCACCCACATCCAAGTGGAAGCCCCATGCTCCATGCTGGCGGAACGATCGAACAATGATCATGCCCATGCCCAAGTGGAAGCCTCATGCTCAATGGTGGCAGAACGATCGATGAAGGTGCCGGACGCGGTAGCCATTTTCCTTTCTGCTTGTAAACAAATTTGTGTCTTCTCCAAGTAAAGACTTTCATTTTTGTGTCTTCTCTAAGTAAAGACTTCGATGTTTGGGTCTTCTCTAAGTAAAGAGTTTGGTTTTCTTTGAGACATTTTGTTAGATTTCATTATTTTTCTGCCTGCGCTCGGTGTCTCCCTCATGACCCTCGCGCGGGCGGGGGCTGGGCATTGTGCTTACGCTTGGATCAGTCCCAGCAACATTAAAAAACCAAGTAGCCAGGCTCTGGGCCGTGGGCTTGCTCCCGCGTGCACCACAGATACGTCTCCAACGTATCTATAAATTTTTTTATTGTTCCATGCTATTATATTATCTATTTTGGATGTTTTATATGCGTTAATATGCTATTTATATTATTTTTGGACTAACCTATTAACCGAGAGCCTAGTGCCAGTTTTTGGCTTTACCTATTTTAGAGTTTCACAGAAAAGGAATACCAAACAGAGTCCAAATAGAATGAAACTTTCACGATGATCTTTCTTGGACCAGAAGCAAAGCGGGAGACTTGTAGATGAAGTTGAAGATGCAACAAGGCAGCCACGAGGGTGGAGGGCATGCCCAGGGGGGTAGGGTGCACCCCTACCTCATGGGCCCTTCATGGGTCTCCTGACCTAGTTCCTTCGCCTATATATACTCTTATACCCTGAAAACATCCAGGGGAGCCACAAAACCACTTTTCCACCGCCGCAACCTTCTGTACCCGTGAGATCCCATCTAGGGACCTTTTCCGGCGTCCTGCCGGAGGGGGATTCGATCATGGAGGGCTTCTACATCAACACCATTGCCTCTCCGATGAAGCGTGTGAGTAGTTTACCACAGACCTATGGGTCCATAGCTAGTAGCTAGATGACTTCTTCTCTCTCTTTGATTCTTAATACCATGTTCTCCTCGATGTTCTTGGAGATCTATTTGATGTAATATTCTTTTGCAGTGTGTTTACCGAGATCCGACGAATTGTGGATTTATGATCAGATTATCTATGAATATTATTTGGTTCTTCTCCGAATTATTATATGCATGATTTGATATCTTTCCAAGTCTCTTCGAATTATCGGTTTAGTTTGGCCTACTAGATCAGTTTTTCTTGCAATGGGAGAAGTGCTTAGCTTTAGGTTCAATCTTGCGGTGTCCTTTCCCAGTGACAGTAGGGGCAGCAAGGCATGTATTGTATTGTTCCCATCGAGGATAAAAAGATGGGTTTTTCATCATATTGCTTGAGTTAATTCCTCAACATCATCTCATCTTACTTAATACATTACTCCGTTCTTTATGAACTTAATACTCTAGATGCATGCTGGATAGCGGTCGATGTGTGGAGTAACAGTAGTAGATGCAGATCGTTTCGGTCTACTTGAAACGGACGTGATGCCTATGTTCATGATCATTGACTTAGGTATCATCATAATTATGTGCTCTTCTATCAATTGCTCGGCAATAATTTATTCACCCACCATAATATTTGCTATCTTGAGAGAAGCCACTAGTGAAACCTATGGCCCCGGGTCTCTTTTGCATTATATTAAATCTCTTTTACATCATACTAGTTTCTGATCTACTATTTTGCAATCTTTTACTTTCCGATCTATAAACCAAAAATACCAAAAATATTTACTTTACTGTTTATCTATCTCTATCAGATCTCACTTTTGCAAGTAACCATGAAGGGATTGACAACCCCTTTATCGCGTTGGGTGCAAGTTGTTGATTGTTTGTGCAGGTATTCGGTGACTTGTGCGTTGTCTCCTACTGGATTGATACCTTGGTTCTCAATCTGAGGGAAATACTTACTCTACTTTGCCGCATCACCCTTTCCTCTTCAAGGGAAAAACCAACGCAAGCTCAAGAGGTAGCAACCACCCCACCAAGGCCTTGGTGTCTAATATCCTCGCGCGACGCACATGAGTGAGCGGACGAGCCGCGCTGCTCCCCCAAGGTAGAATCCCTTATATGAAGCTCGTATACACGCGAGATGTTCGCAATCAAAGGGTAACCCCCCGAGCATTTCTCCTCAGGAGCACTTGCTAGCCCTCACGCTCTCACCTCTTGGCCTTGTTCAGGCATCACGACCTGGCATACCAGCGATGATCGAGCCCCGCTTGGGGGTTGTGCCTAACGACATTAAGCATGAAAGCAAGCGTGAAGAAAAACATGCGACATGAGAATGAAAATCTTTGATACATCATTAAGGATTCAAGCTAAATGTTCTTCACACCCCCACGGGGTCACAATTGAGTGTTAACAGGAAAGAAAAGGGGGCGACCTAAGGAGACGCGTTGCCGCTACCGCCGCCATTGTCGCCCTCATTTTCCTCGGCTCCGCGCTGGTCTACGTTGCTGTCAAGGATGAACTGCACGCTTAGCACATCCACATGGTCCTCCACCCATTCCCTAAGGGCATTGTGAATCACCTTAGGGACAAGGGATATCACGGCTTCAAAGTCAAAGGAGGGGTCAGAGCGAAAAAGATGGCTGAGGACGCGTGTTGACACTTGGGCGAGGAGGTCGCGACTTTCCTCTTCAGAGAGTTTACCCACGTTCTTCATGCCCTGATGTCTACTACACAACTTGTTCTTGTAGACCCTTGTTGGGCCTCCAATCGCAGAGTTTTGTTGGACAGTAGCAATTTTCCCTCAAGTGGATGACCTAAGGTTTATTAATCCGTGGGAGGCGTAGGATGAATATGCTCTCTCAAATAACCCTGCAAAAGTCTCTTCTATCCCCAACACACCAAATACAATGGTAATTTGTATAGGTGCACTAGTTCAGTGAAGAGATGATGATAAAAGTGTAGTAATGATAGTAGATATTGATTTTTGTAATAGGAATAGTAAGAAACAACAAGGTAGCAAGTAACGAAAGTGAGCACAAACGGTATTGCAATGCTTGAAAATGAGGCCTAGGGTCCGTACTTTTACTAGTGCAATCTCTCAACAATGCCAATGTAATTGGATCATATAACCATCCCTCAACGTGCAATGTAGAATCACTCCAAAGTTCTTATCTAGCGGAGAGCATATGAAGAAATTGTTTGTAGGGTACGAATCCACCTCAAAGCTATTCTTTTTGATCAATCTATCCTAGAGTTCGTACTAAAATAACACCAAGCTATTCTTTCCGATGGATCTAACCAAGAGTTCGTACTAAAATAACACCATATGATACACATCAACCAACTCTAATGTCACCTAGATACTCCAATGTCACCGCGAGTATTCATGAGTTGATTATGCGATATGCATCAAACAATTTCAGATTCATAACACTCAATCCAACACAAAGAACCTCAAAGAGTGCCCCAAGATTTCTACCGGAGAAACAAAGACAAGAACGTGCATCAACCCCTATGCATAGATTACCCCAATGTCACCTCGGGAATCCACGAGTTGAGTGCCAAAACACATATCAAGTGAATAAATGTGATACCCCATTGTCACCACGGTATTCATAGCAAGACATACACCAAGTGCTCTCAAATCCATAAAAGTATTCACTCTGATAAAACAAAATCTCAAAGGGAAAACTCAATTCACAACAAGATGGAGAGGGGAAAACACCATAAGATCCAACTATATTAACAAAGCCCGTGATACATCAAGATCGTGACATCTCAAGAACACGAGAGAGAGAGAGAGAGAGAGAGAGAGAGAGAGAGATTAAACACATAGCTACTGGTACAAACCTTCAGCCCCGAGGGTGGACTACTCCCTCCTCATCATGGTGGCCGCCGGGATGATGAAGATGGCCACTGGTGATGATTTCCCCCTCCGGCAGGGTGCCGGAACAAGGTCTAGATTGGTTTTTCATGGCTACAGAGGCTTGCGGTGGTAGAACTTCTGATCTAGGGTTATTTCTGATGGTTTCTCTACTTATAGGATTTTTTTGTGTCGGTTTCACGCGAAGATGGGCCTCGAGGTGAGCATAACCCACCTGGGCGCACATGGGCCTCCTGGCGTACCCAGGTGTCTTGTGCCCATCTCCTTCCCCTTCTGGTCCTCCCATGAAGTTTCGTTGCATTTGGAGAACTTTTATTTCCACACAAAAAACAACACCACGATAATTCTACTGAAAACAACGTCAGTCCGGGTTAGTTCCATGCAAATCATACCAAAACCAATTAAAATTGTTGTAAACAAGGCATGAATACATCATAAATTATAGATACGTTGGAGACATATCAGCATCCCCAAGCTTAATTCCTACTCGTCCTCGAGTAGGTAAATAATAAAATAAATAATTTATGAAGTGTGAATGCTAGCATAGAGTATAAGTTTGATCAATGATAATTTCAATCACTTTTCCTAGCATCATAGCCGCAACTCTTTCTCATAAAACTCATCATGTTAAAGTAGCAACCAATTCAGAAGTTATGGTTCAAGCAATGAACTCTCTTGAAACTTAACAACCTATGTTCTCAGTCACCAAGCAATTGCAATTAAACTTATTCAACAAAGTCTAAGTAAGAGCTGGATGTCTACTATGCAACCTTCTTCTTGTAGAATCATGTTGGGCCTCCAAGCGTAGAGTTTTGTAGGACAGTAGCAAATTTCCCTCAAGGATGACCTAAGGTTTATCAATCCGTGGGAGGTGTAGGATGATGATGGTCTCTCTCAAACAACCCTGCAACCGAATAACAAAGAGTATCTTGTGTACCCAACACACCCACTACAACGGTAAATTGTATAGGTACACTAGTTCGGCGAAGAGATGGTGATACAAGTGTAATATGGATGGTAGAAATATATTTTTATAATCCGAATAAATAAAAACAGCAAGGTAACTAGTAACAAAAGTGAGCAAAAACGGTATTGCAATGCTTGAAAACAAGGCCTAGGTTTCATACTTTCACTAGTGCAAATTCTCTCAACAATGATAGCATAATTGGATCACATAACAATCCCTCAATGTGCAGCAAAGAATCACTCCAAAGTTTCTATCGGAGAACGTAGGACAAAAACGTGCATCAACTCCTATGCACAGATTACCACCTCGGGAACCCGCGAGTTGAGTGCCAAAACATACATCAAGTGAATCAATAGAACATCCGATTGTCACCATAGATATCCCATCGCAAGACATACATCAAGTGTTCTCAAATCCAATACTCAATCCAACATAATGAAACCTCAGAGAGCAAGACTCAATTCATCACAAGAAGGTAGAAGGGAAGAACACCATAAGATCCAACTATATTAACAAAGCTCGTGATACATCAAGCTCGTGCCAAATCAAGAACACGAGAGAGAGAGAGAGAGAGAGAGAGAGATCAAGCACATAGCTACTAGTACATACCCTCAGCCCTGAGAGTTAACTACTCCCTCCTCGTCATGGAGACCACTGGGATGATGAAGATGGCCTCCGATGATGATTTCCCCCTCCGGCAGGGTGCTGGAACGGGCTTAGATTGGTTTTTGTGGACTCAGAGGCTTGCGGCGGTGGAACTCCCAATCTAGGTTTCTTTTCGGAGGTTTCTATATTTATAGGAATTTTTGGCGTCAGAAACAAGTCAGGGGGATCCCGAGGAGCCCACAAACCAAGGGGGCACGCCCTAGGGGGGGCACCACCTAGGCTTGTGGTCGCCTCGGGACTATTCTGGCCCAACTCCGATGCTCCATGGGTCTCTTCTGGTCCATAAAAAACCACTGTAAATTTTCAGCTCGTTTGGACTCCGTTTGGTATTCCTTTTCTGTAAAACTCAAAAACAAGAAAAGAACACAAACTGGCACTGGGCTCTAGGTTAATAGGTTAGTCCCAAAAATAATATAAAATAGCATATTAATGCATATAAAACATCCAAAACATATAATGTAATAGCATGGAACAATCAAAAATTATAGATACATTGGAGACGTATCAAGAATCCCCAAGCTTAATTCCTACTCGTCCTCGAGTAGGTAAATGATAAAAATAGAATTATTGATGTGGAATGCTACCTAACATATTTATCCATGTAATCTTCTTAATTGTGGCAAGAATATTCATCCATAATATTCAAAACAAAAGTTTAATATTGACACACAAACAATAATACTTCAAGCATACTAGAAAGCAAAATCATGAAACTTCAAAAATAACATGCCTAAAGAAAGTTATCCCCTACAAAATCATATAGTCTTGTTATGCTCCCTCTTCTCAGCACAAAGTATAAATGATGCACTACCCCGGTGCCAGCCAAGCAATTGTATTCATACTTTTACATTCTCAAACTTTTTCAACTCTTCATGCAATACATGAGCGTGGGCCATGGACATATCACTATGGGTGGAATAGAAGGTGGTAGTAGACAAAAGAAGGGAGAAAGTCTCACATCAAGTAGGCAAATCAATGAACTATGGAGATGTTCATCAATTGATATCAACGTGAGTGAGTAGGGATTGCCATGTAATGGATGCGTTGGAGCTATAAGTGCATGAAAGCTCAAAATAAAACTAAGTGGGTGTGCATCCAACTTGCTTGCTCACAAATACCTAGGGCAATTTGAGGAAGCCCATCCTTGGAATATACAAGCCAAGTTCTATAATGAAAAATTTCCACTAGTAATATATGAAAGTGACAACATAGGAGACTCTCTATCAGGAAGAACATGGTGCTACTTTGAAGCACAAGTGTGGAAAAAGATAGTAACATTGTCCCTTCTCTCTTTTTCTCTCATTCATTTTTTTATTTTGGGCTCTTTGGCCTATTTTTTTTCTTTTCTTTTCTTTATTTATTTTGGGCTCTTTGGCCTCTTTTATTTATAACCTCACATGGGACAATGTTCTAAAAATGATGATCATCACACTTTATTTACTTACAACTCAAGAATTACAACTCGATACTAGAACAAAGATACGAATCTATATGAATGCCTCCGGCGGTGTATGGGGATGTGCAATGATCAAGAGTGACATGTATAAAAAATATGAACGGTGTCCAAGCCATGAATGCTATGCCAACTACATGATCATGCAAAGCAGTATGACAATGATGGTATGTGTCATAATAAACAAAGAGGTGGAAGTTGCATGGCAATATATCTCGGAATGGCTATGGAAATCCATAATAGGTAGGTATGGTGGCTGTTTTGAGGAAGGGTAAATGGTGGGTTTAATGCACCGATGAAAGTTGCACGGTACTAGAGAGGCTAGCAGTGGTGGAAGGGCAAGAGTGCATATAATCCATGGCCTCAACATTAGTCATAAAGAAGTACATACTTATTGCAAAAAGTTTATTAGCCCTCAAAGCAAAGTACTACTACGCATGATCCTAGGGGGGAGGTTGGTAGGATTTAACCATCGCACGCACCCAACTTTCACACAAAGATTGACAATCAAGGATAATTTGCGCTCCAACTTCTTGACATAACTAGAAGACCATACATGCATGGTTTCAACTACTTTATGAACATCAATGCTACCTTTGAAGAGGGTATATTTGCCTCAGTAACTTGTGTTATGGATATTGCAAGTAATCCCTCTGCTCTCATGCCTTTGAAGACATGTTCTAGTGTCTTTGTTCACTCAGTTCTGTGCGTATATGTAGTCATATATGGAGTATAATATCGAAAATCATCTTATATTTCTAAACGGAGGTAGTACTAAAATATTTGGTTTCTATTTGAATTAGAACCAGGTACGCGGTGGATATGAAGTTCTCTAAGTCATGCCGGGTGAACTGGAAGACCTGAGGATGAGTTCTACTGCTAAACTATCCAGCTGTTGTGTCCTTGTCACCATGTGTCCTGAACTAGTGTTTTCCTGTAGCATTGTTGTCAGGCATGTTCTCGAGGTTGTACTTGACCACAACAATTTCCTGGTTGTGCCTTCGATTACGAAGGGTGTGGTTCTTGTAAAGCTTCCTAACAAATTTGATGTGGCCTGTCTTCATCATCATGTTTATGAGTGGAAAGACCACTCTGTAAGGTTCTCCAAGGTTGACGAGATGGTAATGGTGCAGGTAGACATCTCTCACGAAGTCCATGGCCTAGTCAGTTATGCGGGGTTCATCCCATAGGTCGGTGGCAAGAAATAGTCTGAGTTTAATTAGTGCAACTTTGCTTGTATGTAGTAAGTACTATTGTTTAGTATTTGATTTGTGTTTGTGAACCCTGTATTGTTTAGTATTTCCGCCTTTGGTGTGTGGTGAGTCCTGAGAACAGTCTATGTTAATGTCTGTCCACTCAATTCAGTCTGTATATTTTGAAGTATCCAGATCATCTTTTTTGTGAGGACGGTTTATCAATTATGGTTACAATCCAATATCTGTATGCATTGCAGGGTTTATTGCACCCACCAGGATTTCCAGTCCCATGGATGTTCGGTCCATACGATTTGTCACGACCTTTGTACTATCCTGCTTGTGGGAGTAGGCGGGGGCCCTGCATGCCACACGTAGTTGGACAATCAATCTTCTCTTTAGTACTTCAACATAGTGATTTCCTGGTAAGGATTCACTCGTGTCACGTCAAGTAAATCTGATTGATTTACTGTCTAAATCTTATTGATTTAATGTCATGTTTTCTTTCTTTTCCTGCAATTTTATGATGCAGGTTTTGCCATGTGACATTCATCACAGAATAAACCGTTTGGTTTGCTCTACGATGGCTATTTTTGCAGGTTTCACTTCTTATGTCGTGTCACTAACGAAGGCACTATCCATCACTTATATTACTGGAAAAAATTGAATCAGTCTGTTGTCTGAGTACAAGTAGAATCCCTATGATGAACTGCAGTTTGGTTTAACAAACACGCCACAATTAGTCCTTCTCACGTTTAAAAGATAAGAGGAAAAATGGATCATAGTCACGGAGCCTAGTCAAGTTAGAAAGCTGATCATAGCAGACCAGACACGATCGCCGCTGTCTTGCACATCGGTACCACCTTCAGCAACGGATTGAGCACCGACAGTTGCTCTAGCACTGACAGTGGTAGCAACTCAATTTGATCCAGCCGAGGATTGGGCACCGATCACGTCAGCGAATCAGGCTGATCTACCAAAGGATCGGGCATCGACACCGACACCTGCTCTGATACCGGCGCCAGCTCCACAAGGAGCACCATCTCCGGCAGCAGCGGCGGCACTACCAGTCGCACGGGGCAACAACGGCTTCGGCACCTGCACCAACACTTGCACTTGCATCTGCTCCGGCCCGTGCAGTGGCAACCAAACGAGCAGTTGCACCGGCAACAGACTGGGCTGCAGTTCGCACTTCATATACCGAAGTCCTTACAAAAACCGACATGTCCACCTTCTTGGTAAGCATTGGCCGCCTAAGTGCTTCATTCTTTTTTCTTTCCATGTTGTTTCAGATGATTCACTGTGTTGATCTAATTGCTCGTGTATGTCTTATTGTTTGCAAATACAGAATTCCTAGAGCAACGAGGGAGTCGTTCAACAATCCGTGCGACCGTGGCCAAGTTTCTCTTACCATGCGCAACCTTGGTGTGAATGAACCTGCTCAATATACCGTAAGTACAAAGGATGGTCGCATGATGATTGATGCTAAAGGATGGTCAAGGTTCAAATCTAAATCATATCTTGCGGTAGGGGATGATGTCAAAATCAAACTTTCTCGGCAAGGAGAGTTGGTCCAAATCAACTTTGAAATTCTTCAGTAGCATCACGCAACTGCTGAACTGATCTATCCTCCGAGAGATTTTGATGTAATAATCTGGCATGGTGAAACAAGTGTCTTGTGTGTATAAGTAGTACACCAATATTATTTATCACATGGTATATCATTGATAGAATTGCAACTCTGATTGCTGGTTATGAACTATCGTTCAATTTCATTCCAACAACTACTGTGCTTTATTCAATTTTCTGTATTCTCCTTGTGACAGCATCTAAAACCAGCGCCGTACCAATCACTTGCAATATGAAAAGCGCTGAGGTAGAACACATGGGCCCCCAAACATGCAGGTCCACCAGACTGTGGCCCAAAGTCCAGAACCGTGAGCCTATCTGAGTATTATATTCTCAGCTGAACCCCCATAATGCCCGTGCATTGCACGTAACATCAAGATGCATTTTTATGAGTATTTTATCTTGTGAGAGAAAATGATGAATGAGGGAAGGCCTTATTTGCAAATGTGGAGAGGTGTGTGGGTACCTTTTTGCAAAATTGCCATAGTTTCCTTCCTATCCATTAGATATAAATCGGACGGCCTATATTGCAGGATGGCAGGCACACCATCATCACTAACTCGCCTATACTGTTAAAAAAACTCTGTGTTTTTATAATTATATATGTTATATATTCCCCTTGATTTTTCTTACGTATAAAGTTGCGATATAAAAGATTTGTATATGTCTTTACAGAGGGGGTATCTCTTTGTCAAAAATATATTTATGTGTAACTAGTTACTCCTGTCTTTCTACTTCCTTTCGCTGATATGTGGGGCATCCGGCAACAGGGTCCACATGCCATATGCACCAAATTAGAGTGCACAACTGCATGGTAGACACACCCCGGTCGTAGCGCTGCAGTAATGTCCAATGGGCCGTCAAATCACAAAACCCCCCACCTTTCCAGCTTTAGGAGTAAGCTGGACGGACGAAGCGGCAATATTTCACTAGGATCGAATCCCCTTCTCCCTCGTCTGCTTGTTCAGAGAAAAACCCCTCCCGACGATTGCATAGGGTTTTCTCATGGAGAACCAGTACGAATTCTTCATCCATCCCCGATAAATCCAAGTCCCTTGGTCGCGGGTAATCCTAGGATGGCAGCCGCCGCCGTTGATGCATTTTTCTTCCTACTGAATCTAGTGTGTTTCATTTGCAGTGCCCAAAGTGCGAGGATCCTACAGGTTTCTGCGCCCTCAGCGAGACGCCACACCTGTTCCTTCTCATCCTAACACAAGATTTTAAAAAGCGCACAATATGTTCCTAGGATCCTCTTTTCTATCCGGGAGCGTGGGGTTTTTTGAACGAGTTGTCAACTAATTTGGAAATTTGGATTGCTATATTTGGATAAAAGGTACTAGTATGATGGTCAACACTGACGTGAAGGAGGAAATTAGATTTGGATAGGGAGTACATTGTGTTCTCATATTATTTTTCCTGCAGTGCATTACTTGCTCTGCCAGAACACATGTACTCAAGATGCTCGGCCTTGCCATAACTAAATACACTAGTTTAATGGTCACAGTGAATACAAGCCATGGATATAAGTTCCGAGTTGGGTTCATGAACCAAGAAGATCGCTGCTTTTTTTATGGCCGAACTTGGATAAAATTTCTCAACTGTTACAGACTGAAAGTTGGCGCACAAATGTTGATGGAAATAGCAGAACCTGGTCTCATCTTCACTGCGATCTTCCACCCTGACATTGTTCCAATTGTTCATCCATGTTAGTTTTGTATCTAGTTCTTGCTTGTTGCCTCGATTATTTCTTAATCCATCTATCTGTCTAATCACAATTTAACTTTAGAAGTAGCAAAAAATCTCTCACGAAGATGCTACTTCTAACTAATATTTTCTTATAATTGGTGGCACGTGTAGGTGTTTTCAGAGTTAAGCAGGCTTCCCATTTGTTATTCTATAAGAACTCGGCTGTTACTGATGGCACTAGAGTTGACTGGGACGACATCCACAAGTTCCTACACTTTATTGATCGTCTTAAGGTCCTTGTGGGGCGTTTCAATGGTGGAAGGCCACGTGGGATATGTGTGCCACTGCTGCACTCGTTGAACAGGTCCAACTGTGTCGAGAAACTTATGGTACGAGTTGTTTTCTGTTATATATGTTGTTCATAAACAATTGCTTATACATAGTTTTACAGCTGTGATCTTCTTGAAATAGAAACTGCCCAGTTCTATTGTTCCTATATAGATGCCTGACCATGGTCGGGTCAGACTTGCGCTTGGTCACAACATGATGTTTATGTCAACCTACTCCATTCCCCTTGGAGGTGAAAAGATACTTATTCATGGGTGGTCTCAAATATTGAAGGCCCGTCCATCGTGGAGAATAGGATAGAAGATTATGTTCTTGCTTTTCCATAGCTCTAAAGCTAATATCCTATTTATTGACCACATTGCGAGATGAAGCCGCTTTCAGAAGGTTGTGGATGCGCGGGGTGGCGCCTGAGCCTTGTCTTGGGGCTTGGCAGCCTCACCCTTGGTTAACTATAGGCAAAGTAGCACTATTTGAGGTGCGCTTTGTAAGGTTGAACCTGTATAAGTACTCATACTGCTTTCAGCTATGGTTGTTAAGTGCCCCTGCTGGTTTCAGTTAAGGTGTTAAGTACTCCTGCTGCTTTTACAGTCTGTCGTGTTTCTTCAGTCCTGTCTTCCTCCAGCCACCAAACCAAACTAGCGCCGGTGGGGCCACCTGCTTCCGCCTCCCATGGCTGGCTGCGCCTCAGCGCACACATCGCCTCCCCACCGTCTCCTAAATCATTAACACCGACTCCGAGGCCTCGCCGTCGTCCTCCGCGCGATTTGGTGCACTCGCCGCGGCGCCGCCCTCTCGCGTTGTCAACATGGCCAACAAACAACAGGAATCGACAGAAGTATGTGGAGAGGATGATAGTAGGGGCCCACCATGACAGCATATGGAAAAATAAAATGCTTCCTCCTAGTGGTTTCCTGACATCTGGGACCCACGGCATTGTGATCGGACGGACGGACGACACTTGTGTCATTTGAACACGGAGCAATCGCCTGCACCGGGAAGCGGCGCTGGTGGTGCTGACCGTTTCGGACGGAGCGCGCGTGAGAGAGGGAGGCAGTCTAGGTGGGCCAGGGTGGTCAGACTCCTGCTTGGCAGTGATCAGGTGTCCAGCAGCCGAACATACTGGCTTGCGAGCGAGCTCGCCGAGCTGAGCGACGACAATCAGACAATGGAGATGGCTTTCAACCAGGAGCCGGCGGCACCGCCCAAGCCGGTTCATGCCGTGTTCACCATAGAGCAGGTGCAACTGCACTTCGACGCCCTAATGGTGGAAGAGCTACCAGTGCAGGAGGACATGTGCTGCAACCTCCGTCTCCTCAACGAGCACTGGCTCACGAAAGGATGAATCACTGGCAAACAAGCGAATGACAATGCCGTCGTGGACATGTGGCCCTATGATCCTAGCTTCCTGAATGAGCAGTAGGCGCTGTATCAGACCATCCATAGGGCCCGCGAGGCCCTCTCCGTCGTCCTTCAAGTTGTTGCGCTCGTCGTGGCGCCGACGTCTCGCGTTGTCAACATGGTCAACGAACAAGAGGAATTAGGAGATGACTTTAATTGGAGAGGATGACAGTGGATCCCACCAGGGCCATAGCCGCATGTACGCAAATGCCTCCTTATTATATACAACTATAAAAAATTCTTCCTCCTAGTTTCCTGACATCACAGTCCCACACCTTTGTCAACCTATATAGTCAATAAACGAGATAATTGCACAAGGAGCGGCCGACAGCTAGGACCCAGTAGCTCGAGCAGTATTTGTGTTTTTGAGGTGTAAGTAGTGTTTTTCTTGAGCGATGTTTTTGTTGTTGTTCAGAGGAGCAGGGTATCAACTGGGCGGGCTGTGGCCCGTCTGGCCCACGCTATTATTTTATGTCGATCAAATATCCATCCCAGATATTAATATTTAAATGTGAAAATGGCTAGCCCAACTATTCTTATTTTGCGGAATACCCAACCCAGGTCAACTTGTTATTCTCCGGGCCAACTTAGACTTGCCAAGAAAATGGGCTTTAAGAAATAATAAATGGGCTATAATTAAAAAAATTGGTTGTAAATATAAAAAACGCACCTAATAAGTACATTTTTTAATTCTTCTAAAATTAGTTACATTTTTTTCATTTCATTACTTGTTGCGCTTGCACAATTTCCTTGGATTTTTACCTAATACAAATTTATTTTGAAATTATATTTAATCTGACTCTAAATTTTGGGTTAAAAAATATTTCGGATCCCATTAAAATATTGGAAATTTTGTTGAGTTTGTTTGAGCGGTTGGCTGAAATTATTTACAAAGTCGTGGCTAGAAAATGGGCTGTAATTTTAACAAACAGTAAATGGGCTGAATAAATTGCATTAGAATTAAAAAATGGGATGTACATAACAAATCACAAATGGGCTATATGTTCTCTGCCACAGATGTGATGGTCACTTGTGGGCCTACTAAGTTTACGCGTACGCAAGGCTTTGTCAACTTATAGTCAACACACGATTCTATTAGCAGTGGCCGTTGGATGTCTATCTAACGTTTGTGGTGCTTCTTCAACCTCGGATATTCGTGCTTTAGCCGCCCAAACCACCGCCGGCGGTACCGCCTGCTACCGCCTCCTGTGGCCAGTTGTGCTGCCGCGCAGCCCTCACCCGCCCACCCTACTCCCATCACCGTCCAGGCCATTCCTCTACTCACCAACACCTCTTGTTATTCTCTGGCGACGACAGCCTCATGCCGCAGCCGAACCAATGAACCCTCATACTCCCCTCCACGGGCATCCACTGATGTGTCTTCGCCGGCTCCAGGTCATTCCCTTCCTAGGCCTCGCCATCGTCCACCGCATTGGTTCTCTCGGCGTGGCGTGGTCAACTTTGTCAACAAATGACAACCATCAGAAGAGGTATGAACGTGGAGTGGCTGACAGTAGGGACCCTCATGCCCCATGGCCGCACGCGAGCAAGTCCTCCTTATTATGCGAAAACAAATGATTTCTCCCCCTGACAGGTTTGAGCCACCAGCTACATCTTCGCACGCAGGGAAGTGTTTCCTTTATTACGTGGAAAAAAGTGACCTCTCCCTGACAGGTGGGACCCACCAGCTTTATTATGATCAATTTCGCAAAAATATAGATTGTACCAAAGATTCTAAATTGTTTTCTTTTTATTCTAACTCGAAAAGAAGAAATTAAAAACCCAGAAAACAAATTCGCACGCAAGGAAGTGCCACCTTATTACGAGCAAAAAATGATTCCCCCTTGCTAGGTGGGACCCACCAGATTTGGAGGCTGACTTGTTGGCCAACTAAGTTGACGCGTACGGGCTTTGTCAACTTAGTCAAAACGATTCTAGCTACAACGACCGTTGGATGTTAAATCGACGGTCGTGTTCCATCTTCAACCTCTGGTCTTCTTGCTCCAGCCGCCCAAACCAGGCCTGTCGTACCGCCAGCTCCAGCCTCCCCTGGCCGGTTGTGCTGCTGATACGTCCATTTTGCATCATGTTTTCCTACTGTTATCTGTGATGTTTTTATGCATAATAATGCTTTTTGGAGTAATTCTAATGCCTTTTCTCTCATAATATGCAAGGTACACACAAAGAGGGAGAATTTTGGCAGCTGGAAATCTGGACCTGAAAAAGCTACGTCAGGCCACCTATTCTTCACAGCTCCAAATGAGTTGAAACTTTACGGAGATTTTTTATGGAATATTTTAGAAATATTGGAGCCAATAAGTACCAGAGGGGGCCCACCAGGTGGGCACAACCCACCTAGGCATGCCAGGGAGCCCAAGTGCACCCTGGTGGGTTGTGCTCATCCAGGCCCACCTCCGGTGCCCATCTTCTGGTATATAAGTCATTTTGACCTAGAAAAATCAGGAGAGGACTTTCAGGACGGAGCGCCGCCGTCTCGAGGCAGAACTTGGGCAGGAGCACTTTTGCCCTCCGGTGGAGCGATTTCGCCAGGGGAACTTCCCTCCTGGAGGGGGAAATCATCGTCATCATCATCACCAACAACTCTCCCATCTTGGGGAGGGCAATCTCCATCAACATCTTCAATCGCACCATCTCCTCTGAAACCCTAGTTCATCTCTTGTGTTCAATCTTTGTACCGGAACTATAGATTGGTGCTTGTGGGTGACTAGTAGTGTTGATTACATTTTGTAGTTGACTACTATATGGTTTATTTGGTGGAAGATTATATGTTCAGATCCATTATGCTATTTAAAACCCCTCTGATCTTGAGCATGTTTATCACTTGTGAGTAGTTACTTTTGTTCTTGAGGTCACGGGAGAAATCATGTTGCAAGTAATCATGTGAACTCGATATGTGTTCGATATTTTGATTGTATGTATGTTGTGATTCCCTTAGTGGTTTCATGTGAACGTCGAGTACATAACACTTCACCATATTTGGGCCTAAGGGAATGCAATGTGGAGTAGTTATTAGATGATGGGTTGCGAGAGTGACAGAAGCTTAGACCCTAGTTTATGCGCTATTCCGTAAGGGGCTGATTGGATCCAAAAGTTTATTGCTATGGTTAGAATTTATTCTTAATACTTTTCTCGTAGTTGCGGATGCTTGCGAGGGGGTTAATCATAAGTAGGAGGTTTGTTCAAGTAAGAACAGCACCTAAGCACCGATCCACCCACATATCAAATTATCAAAGTAGCGAACACAAATCGAACCAACATCACAAAAGTGACTAGATTAAATTCCCGTGTACCCTCAAGAACGCTTTGCTTACTATAAGAAACTGTTTTGGCTTGTCCTTTGCCTCAAAAGGATTGGGCTACCTTGCTGCACTTTTGCTACTATTATCATTACTTGCTCATTACAAATTATCTTGCTATCAAACTACTCTGTTACTTATAATTTCAGCACTTGCAGACATTATCTTACTGGAAACCACTTGTCATTTCCTTCTGCTCCTTGTTGGGTTCGACACTCTTACTTATCGAAAAGAGCTACAATTGATCCCTTATACTTGTGGGTCATCATCTGCCACACAGGCCTCACGGACCGACCATACTACGACTAGCTAGACCTTCCCTCTACTCACCCACACCCCTTGTTATTCTCCAGCGATGGCGGACTTACACCGCAGCTGAACCAGTGAACCCTCGTACTCCCCTCCGCGTGGGAATCCACCCACCTCGTATTCTCTAGCTCCTCGTCGTTCCCTTCCTAGGCCTCGCTGTCGTCCACTACCTTGATGCTCTCGGCGCCTCGTGGTCAACGAGGTCAACGAACGACAGCCATCAGAAGTGGAATTTAGGCTGTGAGGCTCACAGCTAGACCACCAGCTACATCTTCGAAACCAAGGAAGTGCCTCCTTGTTACTCGCAAAATGAAAAGGATTCGTCCCCCTGACAGGTGGGACCCACCAGCTATATCTTCGCACGCAAGGAAGTGCATCCTTGTCCTCCCTGACAACTAGGATCCACCCGGTCGAAGCATATGCAGCATTCTCGCGAACGTGTACATACATATTGCTCGATCGGTCTCTCTCAACAATGAACCATGGCCAAGCAAGCAACAGCACGTGTAGTAGTAGATGACATCAAGTTGGTGGCGGAGGAAGACTCAGCATGCCCCCGACGTAGCAGTTTAGGCAGTCCCTTCTAAACTGTGTACACGTACGTACAACCAGATGCCAAAAAATACGGCCACTTGCGTACATACGGGCGGGGTGTCGAATGCCTACTCACGCATACATACGGCCAAGGCTCGTGTAAAGAGAGAGGCAGGGGATGGCAGTAACGGTGTCATGTTCATCTAGAGCCAACTGGCTTGGACGGAACAGCCGAAACGAGGTCTGGAGTACCACAGAACGAAGGAAACATGCCTTTTGTTTGACCGCGTACGGTCGAAACGGGGTCCTGTTCATCGGGAAGTGTCTGGCGTACTGCAGAATGGAGGAAACAGACTTGTGTTCGACCGCGTACAGTCGATACTAGGTCCTGTTCATTGGGAAGGGTCTGGCGTACCGCAAAACAGAGGAAACGGACTTCTGTTCGAGTGCCTATGGTCGAAACGGGGACCTGTTGATCAGGAGGGGTGTGGCGTACCGCAAAATGGAGGAAACAGACTTGTGTTAGAGCACTTATGGTGAAACGGGGTCCTGTTCATCCACCGTCTACTGCCTCGCTCCAGCCTCCATGGGCTACTACTCATCCACCTTCGACCTCCTCCAACCTCCACGAGCTACTGTTCATCCACGGCTACTGTTCATCCAGCCTCCACCGGTTGCTGTTCATAGAGCCTCCACGGGGTCCTGTTCATCCGCCCCAACGGGCTAGAGTGCAGTGGCCTCCTTGGGGTCCTGTTCATCCAGCGGCAACAGCCTACTACCACGGGGTCCTGTTCATCCAACCCCCACCGGGAACTATTCATCCACAGCCAACCAACCGGCTCGACTCACCATGTCTCGACTCGTTCTACGTACCGCGCGCACGGTAGCAACAATCACTATTCATCGAGAGGCAACCCAACACCGGCTGGCTATGTCTCACACGGGGGCTTGATCGGCTTCAGTAAGCAGTAGAAGTGATCGATCGCTCGGGTTCAGTTAGCAGCAGCAGCAAAGGAATCGCTCGGGTTTAGTCAACAACAAATGAATCGCTCGGGTTCAGTTAACAGCCAAGGGATCGATCGCTCGGGTTCAGTAATGTGCGATCGCTTGGGTTCAGTTAGCCAACGCCTCGAACATACGCGCGTACACGAGAGAAACGCGGAAACCTCCGTGCATCTCTCGGCCCCGACCACCCAACGTAACCGGTAACTCCCTAATATTTTCCTCGCCCTCACTTCTACCATGGTTTTTTCTGTCATGGACGGCCCAAAGAATGTCATGCAGTCCTGCCCGCCCAGGACGAAAAGCCCATTTTTTTCATGATTTTTTGTCATAGAAGTAGGATCCCACCACATCTATGATGATACCGGGTTTTGTCATAATTATCGTCATACAAGTGTCATAAGCATTATAGAAAAAAAATTCGTTTGGCCCAAAATGTTACGGATGTGTCTTTTTTTGTAGTGATCTATTGGGTACTTGTGCATTTCTCCTATTGGATTGATACCTTAGTTCTTAACTGAGTGAAATACTTATCTCTACTGTGCCGCATCACCCTTTCCACTTCAAGGGAAAAACCAACGCAAGCTCAAGAAGTAGCACCCACCTCCGGTGGCCATCTTCTGGTACATAAGTTATTTTGACCTAGAAAAATAAGGAGAGGACTTTCGGGAGAGAGCACCACCGTCTCGAGGTGGAACTTGGGCAGGATCACTGTTTCCCTCTGGTGGACCAATTCCGTTGGGGGAACTTCCCTCCAGGAGGGAGAAATCGAAGCCATGGTCATCACCAACAACCCTCTCATCTTTGGGAGGCCAATCTTCATCAATATCTTAAATGGCACCATCTCATCTCAAACCCTAGTTCATATCTCGTGTTCAATCTTTGTACTGGAACCTCAGATTGGTACCTGTGGGTGACTAGTAGTGTTGATTACATCTTGTAGTTGATGCTATATGGTTTATTTGGTGGAAGATTATATGTTCAAATCCCTTATGCTATTTAATATCCCTCTAATCTTGAGCATGAATATTATTTGTGAGTAGTTGCCTTTTTCTTGAGGCCACGGGAGAAGTCATGTTGCAAGTAATCATGTGAATTTGTTATTCATTCGATATTTGGATGATATGTATGTTGTGATTCCCTTAATGGTGTTATGTGAACGTCGACTACATGAAACTTCACCATCTTTTGGGCCTAATGGAATGCATTGTGGAGTAGTTATTAGATGATGGGTTGTTAGAGTGACAGAAGCTTAAACCCTAGTTTATGCGCTATTTCGTAAGGGGCTAATTTGGATCCATATGTTTAATGCTATGGTCAGATTTTATGTTAATACTTCATTCCTAATTATGGATGCTTGCGAGTGGGTTAATCATAACTGGGAGGTTTGTTCAAGTAAGAACATCACCCAAGCACCGGTCCACCCACATATCAAATTATCAAAGTAGCGAACATGAATCAAACCAACATGATGAAAGTGACTAGATGAAATTCCCGTGTGACCTCAAGAACGCTTTACTTATTATCTGAGATTGTACCGGCCTGTCCTTTGCCATCAAAAGGATTGGGCTACCTTGCTGCACCTATTGTTACTATTGTTACTAGTTACTTGTTACAAATTATCTTGCTATCAAACTACCTGTTACCGCCAATTTCAGTGCTTGCAGAAATTACCTTGCTGAGAACCACTTGTCATTTCCTTATGCTCCTCATTGGGTTCGACACTCTTACTTATCGAAAGGACTACGATTGATCTCCTATACTTTTGGGTCATCGCTCACAATCATAAAAGATTTACAACATAGTATATTTGCATGTGAATCTTCTCTTCCCTTATTAATTCTTTCATGAATTGAATCATTAACCAATGTTATGTTTGTGAACTTTCAATAAATTTTACCACTTATACTTTTCCTTATGTAATGTCATTACTTTCCATAAGATTAGCATATGATCTTTTCATTATTTTCTTAATTTTGATGGAAACATAAAAGTAAGAAGCAAAACTCAAACTAATCTTTATTAACAACTCTCGACTGGATTGCATAGATAGATAGATCATGAAACTAGCAATCGAAAATAGATCATACTAAACTTTTATTCAACTAAATCATGAAATAACTAAGGATTAAACTAAAAACTGGTGAAAATAATAGAGGTGGTGGTGATACGATACCGGGGCACGTCCCCCAAGTTTGGCACAAGCCAAGGGGGTGCACATACCTGTGTACTCAAGTCTCCTTCTTTGGTGATGGTGTAATGGGCTCGCACTTCAGCCTTAGCAGGTATTCCAGCCTATGGTTGATGCTCTGAAGGGCGATGTTTTACTCTTCCAACATGATAACTTCACGAGTGAGATAAGTGTTCTGAATACAAACCGTTTCGAAGGCCCTTGTAGCTTCAATTTCATATGGGTGAGATGAGCACAGAAAGGTTGGAGGATATCTCTCTCTTTCGCAATATCCTCCATGGGGATGGCTTGCCCTCCTTCTTGAGCTTGATCTCGTGTAACTTCTTCAACCTTGTTCTCCTTAGGGCCCTTCTTTGTTTCTTCTCTCCTTAGCTCCATCTTCAGCAACCAATAATCGTCTTCCCCGTTGTTGGAAGAGGGAGAAGACATGATGCCAGGCTTGATAGACCAGTCAGAAAACAACATGAAACAAGAACAAGGGATATTTCCGTGATGCGGTGGTCAAAACATCAGGGAGTATATATGAATAATTTTTATCTTGTAAAACAAATAAGCCAGAGAAAAACAGAGCCGGGAAGGCTCCCGAGGATTCCACTACCCACCATGGTGCGCTAGGAGAGGCAGGCGCGCCCTGGTGCCTAGTGGGCACCTGGGTTGCCTTCTCGGGTGTTTCTTATTTTTGTATTTTTTCTAATATTCCAAAACTGACCGAAAATATTTTTATGGAATTTTTGTAGTAGGTTTACTTATCATATGATGTACCTCTTCCTTTTCAGGGTTCTGGAGTGTTCTAGAAGGTCTCTTTTATGTATTCCTCTGGTTTCATGGTTTGAATAACGTTAGTTTCAACATTAATAGGTGTACCTGAGATATAGTGCTCAATCCTTTGTTCATTGACCACCCTTGGATTTGTGCCTTCAGCATTATTGATCTTAATGGCTCCAGAACGATAAACTTCTTCAATGATATATGGTCCTTCCCACTTAGAGAGAAGTTTTCCTGCAAAAAAATCTAAAACGAGAATTGTACAATAGAACACACTCACCCACCTTAAATTCTCGCTTTTGGATTCTTTTGTCATGCCATCTTTTAACTTTTTCTTTAAATTTTTTGGCATTCTCATAGGCTTCGGTTCTCCATTCATCCAATGAGCTGATATCAAATAACGTCTTTTCACCGGCTAGTTCGAAATCATAATTGAGTTCTTTAATTACCCAATATGCTTTATGTTCTAACTCAAGAAGCAAATTACAAGCTTTTGCATACCATTTTATATGCAGACAAACCCATAGGATTTATATAAGCTGTTATGTAAGCCCATAGTGCATCATCAAGGTTCTTAGACCAATTCTTTTGAGATCTATTGACTATCTTTTGCAATATTAATTTTATTTCTCTATTGCTCAACTCAACTAGACCACTAGATTGAGGGTGATAAGGATATGCAATTCTATGGTTGACATCTTATTTAGCAAGCAATTTACGAAAAGCACCATGAATAAAATGTGAATCACCATCATTCATTAAATATCTAGGGACTCGAAACCTCGGGAAAATAACTTCTTTAAGAATTTTAATGGAAGTGTTATGATCAGCACTACTAGTTGGAATAGCTTCTACCCACTTAGTGACATAATCAACAACAACCAAAATATGTGTATACCTATTAGAGGAAGGAAAAGGCCCCATATAATCAAATCGCCACACATCGAATGGCTCAATAACAAGTGAATAATTCAAAGGCATTTCCTGACATCTACCAATGTTACCAATTCTTTGACATTCATCACAAGATAAAACAAACTTATGATCATCCTTGAAAAGAGTAGGCCAATGAAAACCAAATTGTAATACCTTGTGTGTTGTTATGTCTCGTGCATGGTGTCCTCCGTAAGCCTCGCAGTGACACTTCCGTAGGATTTGTTCATGTTCATGCTTATACATACAATGTCCAATAATACCATCTACTCCTTTCTTATAAAGATGTGGGTCATCCCAAAAGTAATGTCTTAAATGAAAGAAGATTTTTCTTTTCTTTTGTTGGTATGTAAAGCTAGGTGGTATAAATTTAGCAACAATATAATTAGCATAGTCTGCATACCAAGGAGTATTACGAGAAGCATTTATGACAGCTAGTTGTTCATCGGGGAAGCTATCATGAATAGGTAATGGGTCATGAAATATATTTTCCAACCTAGACAAGTTATCAGCTATGAGATTCTCAGCTCCCTTTCTATTAGTAATATGGAAGTCAAATTCTTGTAGCAATAGAACCCACCTAATGAGTCTAGGTTTAGCATCTTTCTTTTCCATAAGGTATTTAATAGCAGCATGAACATTGTGAACTCTTACTTTAGAATCAATTATGTAAGATCTGAATATTTAACAAGAAAACACAACCGCTAGAAATTCTTTCTCAGTAGTAGCATAATTTCTTTGAGCACGGTCTAAAGTTTTGCTAGCATAATAGATAACATTTAATTTCTTATCAACTCTTTGTCCTAGAATAACACCTACAACATAATCACTAGCATTAATGATAATCCCCAAGTACAAGGAATCATCATAGCAACTTCCAAAGGTGGAAGTGATAAGTATGGAGTGTCGAACCCACAAGGAGCTAAAAGTAAGATCAATATTCTCTCAAATCCTATCTGCCACTGATACGACTCTTCGTACACCAAATTTTTGCTTCCATCTAGAAACGAGAAATAAAACTACGTTGTGGGTATGAAGAGGATAACTTTGCATGATATCGGAGAACTAAAATATGAAAGTAGGTGCTGTTAACATAAACTTAGAATATATTACTATACATTATAAATAGCAAGTGTGGAAAAATGATGGATCGGTGTGCGGAATTGTCCTAGGCAATTGTTAACAAGATCGGTAATCATTATTGCAATTTCATATGAGGGAGAGACATAAGCTAACATACTTTCTCTTCTTGGATCATATGCATTTATGATTGGAACTCTAGCAAGCATCCGCAACTACTAAAGATCATTAAGGTAAAATCCAACCATAGCATTAAAGTATCAAGCCCCCTTTATCCCATATGCAACAACCCCCTTACTCGGGTTTAAGCTTCTGTCACTCTAGCAACCCACTATAAGCGAATCATGAACGTATTGCAGCACCCTATAGTGGGAATCCTTCATGCCTGAGCGGCACGGAAGGCACCATAGGACAGCACCAAAATAAAACATACAACTCAAACCAATCTAGATCATCAATCAACCCAAAGGAAAAATGAAATCTACTAAAAACATCATAGGATGGCAACACATCATTGGATCATAATATGTGGCATAAAGCACCATGTTCACATAGGGGATTACAGCGGGCTGCGGGAGAGTGGACCGCATAAAAGGGATGAGGATGATGATAATGATGATGGTGATGTTGATGAAGACGGTCAGCGCGGCGATGTTTCCTCTGATGGCACTCCGGCGCCACCAAGAGAGAGGGGGAGCGGTTCTCCCCTTTGTGCTTCCTCCTCCATGGCCTCCCCCGTAGATGGGGAAAGGTTCTCCCTCTGGTCCTTGGCCTCCATGACGATGGTGACCCCTCCGGGTTCCTCCTCCATGGCCTCCGGTGATGTTGGACCCCTCCGGCAGGGTGCCAGAGAGGGCCTTGATTGGCTTTTCATGGCTATAGAGGCTTATGAAAGCAGAAATCCCGATCTTTCTTCTTTTTAGTTTTTTTTGGATTTATAGAAAGGGTTGGCGTCGGTTTCACGTCAGGGGACCGCACGAGGCGATCCCAAGGTCGAGGGGCGCGCCCTAGGGGGGGCTACCCTTGTGGTGGCCCCGGGACTCCTCTTCCGTATCTTTTTATTCTAGTATTTTTCATATTTTCCAAAAAATTCTCCAGTTCTGAGGACTTTTATTTCTGCACAGAAACAACACCACGGTAGTTCTGCTGAAAACAACGTCAGTCCGGGTTAGTTCTAATCAAATCATACCGAAATCATCTGGAATTTTTGTAAACATGGCATGAATACTTCATAAATTATGGATACGTCAGAGACGTATCATCATCCCCAAGCTTAATTCCTGCTCGTCCTTGAGTAGGTAAATGATAAAAGAAATAATTTATGAAGTGTGAATGCCATCAAGTGCACAAGTTTGATCAATGAAAGTTCCAAGCACTTTTTCTAGCATTATTCTTTATCATAAACAGTAGCTAATCTTCATAAAACTTCTCATGATCAAGTAACGAGCTATTAACATGTTAAAGTATAGACCATAAACTTTCTTGAAAACTAACAAATTATGTTCTAAGTCATCAAACAATTGTAATTCATCTTATTTTCAGGAAGGGTCTATGTAAGAGCTTTGATTTAGAAAATTTCACATACTCAACTATCATTTAATTTTTCACAATTGCTAACACTCACGTGATATTTATGGGTTCAAAGTTTCAATCAGACACAGAGAAAGATAGGGGCTTATAGCTTCGCCTCCCAACCTTTTACCTCAAGGGTAATGTCAACAATACTATTTTATAAAAAGCTACATCCGAGTGGATATATATATATATATATATATATATATATATATATATATATATATATATATATATATATATATATATAGGACTGGACTATTTTGTTACCGGTAACAGAATAATATTCTGTTACTCCGGCGCCCTATAAGGCCCGATCTACTCTACGCCCCCATCCCTGACCTCCTTCCTCCGCCTGCGTCCACCCCCTCCCACCCTAGCCCACGCGCCTCCACCCGGCTCCTCCCTAGCGCGCCGCCGCCCTGCTCCCTCCCAAGTGCGCCGCCGCCCGGCTTCTCCCTAGCGCACCGCTGCCCGGCTCCCCTGGCTCCGCCCGTCGCCCCGCTCCCGTCTCCCCCGGCTCCGGCCACCGCCGCGCTTGTGTCTCCCCCGGCTCTGGCCGCCGCCCTGCTCCTATCTCCCCCAGCTCAGGCCACCGCCCCACCCCCGTGTGTACTAGATCAAGCTGCCACCTCATCCCCAACTCCTCCCCGACCCCCATCGCTGTCCAGCTCGCCTCCCGCTCAATGCCGGCAAGCCCTCTCGCAACTCATCCTTGCTCCTCCCGAGAACAAAGCGTGCAGACGCCGGCAACCTCGCCGCCGTGCATCACTGTTGACCGCATTCCTCCCCGTCTCCCCAATCCACCACGCATCACTATTGTTGCTCTGGCGTCATCCCCTGCCGCTTAAGCCCACAGTCCGTTCAAACTCAATCACCAGGCCGTTCGTCAGCACCACCAAAGCCCGTTTAGTTGGCGTTGTTCGTGTAGCTGCCAATGTGGTCACTGGGGCTAATCAACTGGAAGATCTACATGCCATCAGTCCAACTTCTTGCCCCGCCGCTGGTCACTCAAAAAAGAGTCGCGTGTAGGCCACCCCATGCTCCGCCCCCTGATCCGGCGTTTTTGGTATGAGTATGATGAATCTTCTGATGCTCTGTTCTTATTCATCTAGAGATTTCTGCTCATATTGACTGTTTGTATTGCTTGTACTAGTTTCAAAATTTTAAAGAGACTCAAGTCCAACTCACAAACCAATAGCAATCCGCGGGCCACTACTACAGCAAATATCCGAGTGAGGTGCAGTCAACTTGAGCTCGATGAGAGGGTGATAAATTTAAGAAGAATCAGGGTCATATGCTTGCTGTATCATTGATCTTTCTCCGAACAATGCTTTCTCTGCCATGGACGGATGCCTTCTCTGTAGATAAGGGCATATGACACTCTGTTCTCTGAAGGTGCTTGTTGATATGCAAATGAGAACATGTACATTTTTCTGCATGTTTTTTTGTTGATTTATGAGGGATACCACAAGTTCTATTTTTACAGAAGTTGAACTACAGGATATGAAGTTTGATGGATGTGGAGGTTCTTTTGACCTTGAAATTTATATGAGTTCAGCCTTTACTTGATTTTCAGTTCAAAAATTGCATTCTTTTCAGTAAATCAACTTTAATATGCAGAACATCACGGAAATCTTGAAAATTATATGTGCACTCTATGTCTTTTTCTTTTGCTTACAAGTATTCTGCACTCATACTGTTATGCATAAGTTCAGGTCGCTTCTGGAGTTTCAGATATATGCAATCGAATTAGAGCACCACTCACCCATGTAATTTGCAGGGAAACCATAATAAGTTCTAAGAACATAAATATAGAAGTTCATATTTTGAAACAAATGAAGTATTTGGGAACTAAAATGAAGTATTTCAAAGTACATAACTTCTACTTAGGTTTCTTTTGTGTACTTCTAATGTTACTGTGCATGAACTTGTCATTATTTTTACATGTTTTACATGATTATTATGGTCATTTCGACCTTGACAAATTTCATTTTCTTTTTTTCCGTTCATCTTACAGGTCGAAGGAGCTCCCTTCAGTTCAATGGATTCAACAAAATAATCCATGTTGCCTACTAGAACTTGCGTGTGTGCTGTGGCGTGTGTGCTGGTGCATGCCTGGTGCCTGATGCGGCCTGCGAGCATGTACACAAATTGAACTGAATGATCTCCAGTAAGTGAACTCAATGATCTCCTATTTTTAGTTCAGTTCAATTTCTAAATTTCATTCAGTTCAAGCCTTATTGTAGTGTAAAATTCAGTTGGAGGCATTCGTGCAGCTGCCGACGCAGTGCTGACAATTCTTGGCGCTGCCTATGTTTGATCAAATGCAAAACAGAATTGCCTCATCTAGCTCTCCGTCATTTTTCATCTCTCATGTGAGTGGCTGTGGTCAGTGAATGTGTGCCTCATCTAGCTCTTTTTGATACCTTTGTTCTTTCAGTCCTTGTAGAAGACGGAGCTCCCATGATTCACACATGGAACCCAGATGATTCCATTTCTTCATACCTCCAAGTGCTTTAATGGTGGCACACTACGGGTTTCAGGTTACTCGTGTGTTAAGACTAGTTAAGATAGACTCCCTTCTCTGGCCGTCGCGCGCCTCCTACCCCGGCCCTCGCGCGCCTCCGACCCCGCCCGCCGCGCGCCTCCGACCCCTAGCCGCCGCACGCCTCCCCCCACCCGGCTCCCTATGCATGGAGTCTGTCCGGCTGAACTGCTTCAGCCGTTCAACTTTGGGTCTTTCGGCCGTTCGGCCAGCGGAGCTCGACGAAGAGCACCCTGGTCTCGTTTGTTTCCAGAGTTTGGAGCATCTTCTACATCTATGTTCTGCTCTCTTCTATTTTCAACTAAATGTGCTGCCATGTGTGTATTTACTCTCAACTCCATAAGAAGATGAATCCCACAAATTCTTACCGGTAAGTGCAAGATTCAATACTGTCCATTTTTATTTTCTATAAAAGAAGGCCAATTCTTCTTGTTGCTTCACTTATACTAGTATACAGGAGTACTAGAATCCATCCACGGAACAGTCAAGCAACCATGGTTGGATGCCTTCATCGGCCCACCGCGGTGCTTGCTGATGTGATCTTTGTGCACTTTTGATTGTTGTAAAACAATTGCATGCTTCTGGTTGCTGCTTGCTGCCACTGCCGAATTGTGCAAGTGTAAAAAGTTTCGTATGGCAAGTTCAAAGAGAGTTGTATGCAAGTTCAGAAATCTGTTTGGAGCATCTTTAGCTGTGTGTGTGTGGGCGCGTGCGCTCGTGCCTGTGCGTGCATGCGTGTTACCCTAGTGGTGTATGAGCGGACGCTAGCGGAGCCAAGGAAGTTGCCAGTCTGGTTGAGACATGCGCCATCCCACATGCGACTGGCTGCCGCTGTCCGCCATCACGCCCGGTACCCGTTGAAACTCGCTCTGTCCTTCTAGTGCTTCTGGTAGCACAAACATTTAAAAGTTCGAACGGTAGACCTCGGTAAGTTCTGCTGGACAAAACCTCATCTGTCATATTTGTTCCTATTTTGTAGGTTGCAACAAAACTAAGATGCACAAGTTCATATTTTGTATGCTTTTCAGTTCATCTACTTCCCAGTGGTGAGTCCGATTTCCTTTGTGTTTTCATCTTCTTCATATAGGACAAACAAATGCTTGTGGTTCTACTTGAGAATGTGCACCATGCTGTTACTTAGTTGATCAATTTTGTAGAAAAGTTCTCTAGGATTTTTTTTATAATGCTTTGGGATTTTTGTAGAAAGTTCTCCTGCTCAGTACAACTTCTTATTTTGTGGCCGGTTGCTCAAGGAGATGAGGTTCCTTGCTGCCTGATGGATATTTGACAAAGTAGTTGTCCTCAGTGTTCCTATTTGGAATATGCAAGTTGTTTGATGTAATGTGCATGAGAAAATCATCTTTCGTATGTGGACTGAATGAAAAGTTGTGCTGCACTTTTGTATTTTGGTGGTTTAAATCAACAAGAGATAAATGTGCGTGGTGAAAAATTGCAGAATTTTGAGTTGAACAATTGCAAAAATTCAGAGGAGACAACATGAGAAGTTCAACGAAAAATCGTACTTGTATAGTAATGAAGGAGGAAGCAGCAGTGCCGCCGGGTCTAGGAATTCAGGTAGCTGTCTGCCCCAGCACCCTTCCCCTGGATCCCTAGATAAGTTCAAATATCTTAGAACAGATAGTTCAACTTGTTTCATCGGCATGGCTTGCATTTTGTGCTCCGTGGGTGTTTGTTCTTATTCCTGAAAGAAAGAAAAAATGTATTGCATTTGATAGTTCATCTGAATATATATCAACAATAGTGTAATGGCAGAAAGAACATCAGTTCAAAATGTATATGCAGGAGGTTTGGGAGCCAAAAGGCTGATATTTTGTTGTGTTTAAATTTTTTGGGTGCATGATTGAGCAAGATATAAATAAAAAATGATGTATGATATATATTCTTTTCTTGTAGGAGGTTCAAAGATTGTCGTGGACCAAGTTCAAGAGTTTAGCCTGCGTGAGTCGTCCATCATCTTCCCTCTTCTAGCATCGGAGTCTCTCCTCCCCCTTGCAGCACACACAGGCCAGGATGTCTAGCACCTCCTCAGGTGAGGACGTCGGTGAGGCCCTACCATCTCCCGGTGATGGCTTGTGTTTGTACAAGGGCTAAAAGTATTTAGTTGTACAAATTGAAATTCCACATAATCCTCTGACTACAAGTTTTACTTGTGACTTTGATGCTTCGTAGGTGCTTAAAAGTATTTAGGTGGGTGGTCCGACACCGCTGCATCCAGCAGTCCAACACCGCCGCCGGAGGCCGTTCACTGTTGCAATGCCTACTTTCGCCCGCGCCTCCTTCCCAGTCATCGTGAGGTACACCCTGCTCAAAATCTCTCTTCTCCATCTCCCGACGGTGAAGATATACGTGCCTCCTGTTTGAACTGACATTTTATTTTGAATTGAACTAGTGCTGCTTTGTTTCAGACCTGATGGAAGAAGGCAGAACCTCTCTCTCGTACGCAGTAATATTGCTCTCTCATCTCTCATCTTGTAGGCAGTAATATTGCTCGTCAGTTCACTGCATGTTTGTTCGTATGTTTAAAAATAATTGAGTTTATATAGGAGTTCAAATGGATAAAAAATGAATAGTTATATGTTTGAAGTTCATCGACCAAAATTCTAAAAGTTCAAACTAAGAAACATGGTAAGTTCGAACGAAAAATAAATGAGCCCTTCGACATTTTCACTGAGAAAAAGGTAAGGAGTTTATGTATAACTGTAGCTAGTGCCCCATCGAATCAACATTGCAATGTAGTAAAATAGTTTGTTTACATCTCTCTAGCTGTATGAGAATGAATGTTTTGTTATTATATCTGTTTCATTGCTTGTCTTCAATCACCTAAATAAGTTCAAGATAAATCTGTAAGTTTGGTGCGTGTGCTGCTACAAATCTAAACTTCTTGTCCAATAATTCTAGTACTGATGAACATCGAGTTTATTGAAATCATGTACTCCTAGTTGGTTTCTGAGACCCTTAATGGTCCTTCTATATATAGAAGCTGTGCCTGATAGCCATACATGACTTTTGTGTATGACAAATAGTGCGAGGAAATTCTGAATACATGGCACGGCCGCTCTTGGACAGTAAACATTTATATCTTATTTATGAGTGCAGCCAGTATGTGCTTCTTCAGTTCTAAAATTCCCAGAGCGTCAGTGCAACTATATATCAGGGTATGCTATGTTGATTCTATAATTTTCCGTATGCTTGTATGTACAAAAATATGGTATATTTACTGCTTCATTTTCTTGTGGTGCGAATGTTGTTGATGTACATAATTTGTGCTGACTAGCAGCCTCCCCCACTGCGCCGCCGCCACGACCACCAGCCTCCCTGGGCATGGTACGCTATCCACTCCTTGTGCCACATCGTCCTCCATGCCCCGCCCCGCGCCACCAGCCGCCGCCTCCCTCCCACGCACCACCCGCGGCTGCCACGCGTAGGCTTGCGCTCAGCGGCCGTGGAGGGAGCAACGGGGTCGAGGATCTTCATCTCGGCAGTACAACTGCACGCCTCGTCGATGTTCATGAAAAGTGTTGCTGCTGTACACTCAACACAGGTGCACGCAGGCAGGTGCACGCAACAATAATGGAGAAGCGCATATGAAGCAGGTGAGGAGGTGTGTGTGTGCGAGAGATGATACTGAACTTGTATTGCTGATGTACTCGTGTGTGAATGATTCTTTTTTTCCTGCTCATTCTTGTACCGCCTGCCATGAAAAAACCTGATGACAAAATACTTGATATTTGTGTATTCTATCATCAGTCCATGGAGAAGAAATTCGTTTTTCTTCGGTGTGTATTCTAGCGTGAGTTTTGTGTGTATTTTTGTTCTCTTTTCTTCGGTCCACAAGAAGAAAAAAATGTCAGTTCATGAATACAGAATGTTTGTATTAAACTTAATATTAGTTCGATGTATATTCTAACGTCAGTACATGAAAAAGACACAGAAAAGTTGGTGTGTGTCAAGAAATATCATTAGTTCAAGTTTTAAAATTCTGTAAGTTTAGATATATCACCTAAATAAGTAATGATTTGTAGCGAGTTTCTTCAGTGTCAATTCTGATTCAAGTGCCCTGTTCTTCCTAGCCCACATGGTGCTTGTGTTAATTATTATGGACATATGCAGTACAAACATTTGTAAATGGTGCAGTACACGTATTTAAAACTTTTATATATTTACAAAACGGAAATTATCATTCCCAAAAACCTACAAAAAAGCGTCAATTTGTATTGATACTTGTTCTAGTCCTTATGTTACAACAGTGCAATGACAAAAAAACATCAGTTGAACAGCATGGACATGCTAATGCTGTAGTGATCTCGTGCGTGCCCACAAGTTCTAAAATGAAGACAAAAAATGGAAGCGAAAAAATAAGAAAAATAAGAATATAAAAAAGGTCACTTCTATAAGTTCAAGTGCTCATCAAGCACAATTAAAAACTTGTGAGTTCATAAGGTCATGCATTACTAGCATATAAGTTGAAAAATAAAACATAGTTAGTTCGTTCTAAGGAATTCAAAGAAAATTTGAAGAGAAAAAAATAAAATATTTATTACGAACAAAATTCAGTCAATTCGCCTACATTAAACTGTGCAAGTTAGGGTGATGATTCACCATCAGTTCGGGCGAGAAAACAAAATTATCCCCCAAATTTTTTGCTTCTATAAGTTTAAGTGCTCATCCGACACGGTTCAAAAAAACCTCGTTGGAGAAGTCCGTCGATCGTTTCTGGAGTCCCAAAAAATGATGCATTCTTACCGTATTCAAAACTACACCTTAATCATAATAAAATCGAGAAAAATTTCAACTTAACAATTCAGTCATTTCAACGGATATAAGCCATTCAAGCTCGGAGATGATGACACTGACAAATTGTATGACAAAAAAATGTAAAGGTAAAAAAGCAAAAAAAATTCAACATCAACAATTCAATCAGTTCAACAGGTATAAGCCACTCAAGCTCGGAGACGATGACATCGACAAATTGTACGATAAAAAATGTAAAGGCAAAAAAAAAGTCAAAAACTACCGTTAGGTATCAAGGGGGTGGGCGGTCAATCAATCCAAGGTCTGACTATAGAAAATTCCAAACTCTTTAGGTGAAATAGTTCGAAGGATAAAAAACGGTGTTGGAAAAAGATTACTCTAAAAAATAGTTAAACGGCCATGCGCTTTTTAAATCCGCGGGCTGAAAAACTTAGCAATCCCGAATCATCATCCATTCAATCTTTATACGCGAATCAACTCTTGTCAAAATGTACATGAGATATTACTGTCGCAGCTAGCTACTGTAGTATCGATTCAGTCGTCTACACAAGCTTCAGTTATCTACCATGGCGAAGCGAATCTCCGGGGCGGCTGCGGCTGCGGCGATGGCGTCAAGCCGCTCGACGAGCTCCTGCGCCGTGGGCCTCGCCTTGGGGTCCTCGCCGATGCAGGCGCACGCCAACTCCAGCACCCTTGCCGCCTCCTCCCAGTGCCACCCCGACACAGCGGCGTCCACGGCCTTGTGGCCCCGCCCCTCCCGTCGCAGCTGCACCGCCCACGCCGTCACGTCCCACGCGCCGAGCCGCGCCGCCATGTCCACGGGGCGCCGCCCAGTCACCAGCTCCACCAGCACCACCCCCATGCTGTACATGTCGCCCCGGTACGTCGCCGCCGGCGAGTGCCCATACTCCGGCGGTATGTAACCAGCGTGCCCACCAGGTCCGTCGTCACGTGCGTGTCGTCGCTCCCGCGCGCCAGCCCGAAGTCCCCGAGGCGCGTCTCTATCGCCGTGTCCAGCAGGATGTTGCTCGACTTCACGTCTCGATGCATCACCCGCGCGGCGCTAGCCTGCTCGCCGCGCTCCACGCGATTTGCAGCTGCACCGGCCAGGGCAGGGGATAGCCGGCGTCCGCGCGCTCGTGGAGCCAGTGGTCCAGGCTGTCGTTCTCCATGTACGGGTAGATGAGGAGGCGGACCTCAGTTCGATCAGATGAGGAGGTGGATGATCAGTTCGACGAGATGAAAATCATCAGTATAACTGTCTGAAACCGTCAGTTCAAAAAGGGTAATAGAATAATATTCTGTTACGCATAACAGAATAGCCTATATATATATGTATATATACATATATATATATATATATATATATATGACAATTTTTTCCTACTACCGGGTGTAGCTACTCCCACTTTTGTTTCATACGTTCTAGGTAGTATATATCATATCAAAGAGTATGTATACGTAGTATGTTGTATATAAGAATGTTTAGGTAGTATGTATCATATTTTGTGCATACTCCATTTTGCATACAAATATGTACGTATTCCACAAATACGATAAAACTATGGGCTCACTTGCAATTTTTTCATATAACTCACTTTGGAGTACCTTAGATATTGTATGTGAACATACTAAAAATAATAAAGTAGAGTATATACTACCACATGGTAGTATATGAGAGATGGGTGTAGCTACACCCGGTAGCTACACCCATCTCTCATATACTACCATGTGGTAGTATATACTCTATTTTATTATTTTAGGGTAGTATCCAACCATGAGAGCGCATGACAACCTCTGTTTCCCCTCTGCCAAGGCCCTTTGCAGAGGGAAACAGAGGTTGTCATGCGCTCTCATGGTTGGATGCACAAAATCTTAATGCAAAAGAACGTCACTTTATATTGTTGCTTGTGATAAAGACCTTTATTATGCAGTCCGTCGCTTTTATTTATTTGATATTACAAGTTTGTATAAAGCTTATTTTCTTCAGACTAATAGATCATACATATTTAGAGAGCAATTTTTATTTCTTGCATCGATGACAACTTACTTAAAGGATCTTACTCAATCCATAGGTAGGTATAGTGGACTCTCATGGCAAAACTGATTTATGGGATGTTCGGAAGCACAAGTAGTATCTCTACTTGGTGCAAAGAATTTGGCTAGCATGAGAGGGAAAGGCAAGCTCAACATGTTGGAGGATCCATGAATAACTTCTATTCGGATATAAGAAAACATAACCCATTATATTGTCTTCCTTGTCCAACATCAACTTTTTAGCATGTCAATTTTTTAATGAGTGCACACAATTACAAAAGATGTCCAAGATCGTATATTTATATGTGAAATCTCTCTTCCTTCAATATTCTTTCATGAATTGTTCAAGTAACCAATGTTGAGTTTGCTAACTTTCAATAAATTTTACCGCCTTATACTTCTTATAAGTGAAGTCATTACTCCCCATGGGATAAACATATGAAGCATATAAAATTTCAGATCTATGATATTCAATTCATTCAACCATTTACTCATAGGATATAAGTGAAGCACGCGAGTAGATGACAAACTACTTCAAAAAGACATAAGTGAAGAACAATGAGTAGTCAACTAATTAACCAGCCATGGGACCCCGAGACTGCCGCTGTGATCGACTACGTCGACGACGACCCCTTCTTCTTGTCTGAGCAACCAGGCAAGCCCCCGTTTGATCATCCAGATATCACCCATTCTATTCTCTCATGCTTGCATTAGATTTTGCTACTGCTTTGTTTGCTCCTATTCTGATGCATAGCCTACTTTTGTAACCTGCTCATTGTACCTTACCTGCTTATCCTAAACTGCTTAGTATAGGTTGGTTAGTGATCCATGAGTGACCCCCAGTACTTGTCCTTGTTGCCCCTGCTTCATCATCGACGACTCGATCAGCGTGATCGACGACCAGAGCCCGACACCTCACATCACATCACGCCCCTTTTGTTGCTCGACTCTGCAGAGCTACTATCGAGTGCCGAGGGTGATCCCTCATAACGCACTCCTGATGATAATTCTATAGTGTAGCTATTCGGTCGTGGTCATCGAGGGTGATTTCCTCTTTCACCATTCCCGATACGGCTCTGTCACTCAACACCTCAAGTGTGAACCTCGAGGGTGGTCCCTCTTACATTCACCTTGATGATTACATTGAGTGGAATCCTCCGTGGGTGATTCCTCGGGTTTTCCCCTTGATGTTTGGACACACGGTTACCTTGACTTTACTTGAGACCTTGGTGAAAGTCGGGCGGGCCCGGAGAGCACCCGCAAGATAATGACGTGGCACGGCCGGGCATTCTAGGCCCTTGTCGTAAGTCCATGAGACGGGGCAACGGGGTCACTTTCGATCATGAGTCTCTGCCCATCTCCGCAAGCTAATAATACACTATGGTTTGGGTATTTGTTCTGAGTTGGCCTTTGGCCTTTACGCACTAACCACCACGCGAGAATAGTTATGGGCCTCGACGTCGCAGTATCAGCTGAAGCTTTGTCAGACGTCCAGTTCAGCATTGTGGCCGGGCCGGATCGTGCCATCCACTTCACGGGTGGTGTTGGTATCCCCTTGCACACAACGACCCGGAGTGCACTGGGCGATGGGCCCAGACCCCGGAGTGCTTAGGATGTAGACCGGTGGGGACCTCTCTGTTGAGTCTAGGTAGGGCTGCGACGTGTTGATCTTCCGAGGCCGGGCATTGACCCAGAAAAGTGTGTCCGGCCAGAGTGATCGAGCGTGTAGGAAAACGTGGTGCACCCCTGCATGGAAGATTATCTATTAATAGCCGTGTCCATGGTAACGGACGTTCAGACTTATATCCTGATCTTATACAACTACAAATGTATACTTGAGATATGTGGCTCCGGGATTGCTTTCTCGCAGGGAGTCGAGGAAGGATCTCTGGGCATTAATGTTACAACATGCTTGTTAAACATAAACTGCTATTCTTCACTCTTCTACATGCTGCAAGATGCTCGGAGCTGCGTGAAGATCCTAGACTTCGATAGGCTAGGCCTTCCCCCTCTATTCCGGCTTTCTGCAGTTCAGTCCACAGATACAAACCTTCCATTTGATACCAATGCATACTTAGTATAGATTTGATGCTTGCGAGTACTTTGGATGAGTACTCATGGTTGCTTTGCTCCCCTTTCCCCCCTTCTTCCTTCTTTCTGGTTGTTGCAACCATATGGTGGATCCCAAGAGCCAGATGATGCCACCCCCGCAGACTACTACTACCCAGAGGGTGCCTTCTACTACGTGGAGCCCGCTGACGACCAGGAGTAGTTAGGAGATCCCAGGCAGGAGGCCTTACCTCTTCGATCGTTGTTATTTGTGCTAGCCTTCTTAAGGCAAAACTTGTCTAACTTATGTCTGTACTCAGATATTGTTGCTTCCGCTGACTCGCTTGTGTATCGATCTTTTGTATTCGAGCCCTCGAGGCCCCTGGCTTGTAATATGAAGCTTGTATTATTTCATTTTGTGTCTAGAGTTGTGTTGTGATATCTTCCCGTGAGTCCTTGATCTTGATCGTACACATTTTCGTGTATGATTAGTGTACGATTGAATCGGGGGCGTCACATCTCATCAAGTTTAGCATATCTCAGTGTATCGGGCAATTGTTTTAGTTCAAACACAGGATCACTTTTAGGTGGAGGAGGGCCTCCTAGAGTTTCAATAGGCAAGTTGTGTTTAAGAATACGTCGTTGATCAAAGAACATCTTATCTATTCCATTTCTTTCATTCAGGTTCATATCATTTTCATGGTCTAGCAAATATTGTTCTAACGGGTCAGTAGGACGTATGACAATAGAAGCAAGGCCAATAATTTCATCTTTACTAGGCAATTCTTTATCATGAAGTTGTCTATGAAACTTAGAGAAATTAAACTCATGAGACATATCACCAAAGTTAATACTAATAGTTTGTTTAGTGCAATCAATCTTAGCATTAACAATATTCAAGAAAGGTCTACCAAATATTATGGGACAAAAATCATCTTGTGGAGAACCAAGAACTAGAAAATCAGTAGGGTATTTTATTTTCCTACACAAGAATTCAACATCTCTAACAATCCCAAGTGGTATGATAGTATCTCTATTAGCAAGCTTAATAGTAACATCAATGCCTTCTATCTCAGCAGGTGCAATATCATTCATAATTTCTTAATATAAGGTAAATGGGATAGCACTAACACTTGCAGCCAAATCACATAATCCATGATAATAATGATCTCCTATTTTAAAAAAGACAACAAGCATGCCAGCCACAGGCTTATTCTTATCTTTATCATCAGGTTTAGCAATTCTAGCAGCGTCACCACATAAAGAAATAACATGCTCATCAACAACCAGGAGATCTTTAACCATAGAGACACTACGTTCAACTTTAATTTGTTCATATGGTCTAGGTGCTCTAATATTACTTTTGTTGACGACGGTTGAAACCTTAGCATGTTCCTTTATCCTAACTGGGAAATGTGGTTTTCCAATGTAAGCAGTAGGCACAACTGGATCAACATTATAAATGATAGGTTCATCCTTAACTATAACTGGCTCCTCAATCTTTTCTTCAATAGGGTCATGATATTTAAACCATTTCTCCTTAGTGAGATCAACATGAGTATCAAAAGATTCAGAAAAAGAAACTACTATCTCAGTGTCAAGTCCATATTTAACATGGTCGAACTTAAGTGTTATACCTAACTCATTACCTTTGTCGAGTTCCCAATCTTCAGAGTTGCGTTTAATTCTTTCCAAAAGATTACATCTGAATTCAATAGCTTTCTTCATAAAAGAACGATTCGAAGAAGAATCAAGCATGTTTTGATTATCATGAGAAAGTCTAGCATAAAATTTCTGTAAGATGATTTCTTTTGAGAGCTCATGATTGGGTCATGTATACATCATATACTTAAGCCTCCCCCAAGCTTGAGCGATACTTTCTGCTTCATGATGCCAAAAATTATATATATAATTCCGATCATGATGAACTAGATGCATATGATAATTTTTTGATGAAATTCCAATTTCAATCGATTCCAATCCCAAGCTCCAATATCAACAAATAACCTATCATGCCAATGCCTTTCCCTTCAAATATAAAGGGAGGACCTTCTTCTTAACTTCATCTCTGGGCATGCTTAAATAATCCACAAACTTCATCCACATAGATTAGGTGCATATCATGATGTAATGTTCCATCTCCTGCATAAGGATTAGCTAGCAACTTCTCTATCATACCTGAAGGAATTTCATAATAAATATTTTCAGTAGGTGCAGTAGGTTGAGGAGCAACTCTTTGTGCTTCCGATCGAGGTGAAGATACCCTGAACAAACCCCTCAAAGGATTGTTTTCCATAGTAACAAGTAACAGTAAATTTCAGCACGTAATGTAAATTTTTCCTTACCAAATTCCACTAACCAAAAGCACTTCACTCCCCGGCAACGGCGCCGGAAAAGAGCTTTGATGAACCACAAGTATAGGGGATCAATCGTGGTGCTTTTGATAAGTAAGAGTGTCGAACCCAACGAGGAGCAGAAGGAAATGACAAGCAGTTTTAGCAAGGTATTTTCTATAGGCACTGAAATTGCCGGTAACAGATAGTTTGGTAGCAAGGTAATTTGTAACGAGCAAATAATAGTAACTGTAACAAAAGTGTAGCAAGGTACCCCAATCCTTTTTGTAGCAAAGGACAGTGTGGAATGGTCTCTTATAATAAGCAAAGCATTCTTGAGGACACACGAGAATTTCATCTAGTCACTTTCATCATGTTTGTTTGATTCGCGTTCGCTACTTTGATAATTTGATATGTGGGTGGACCGGTGCTTGGGTGCTGTTCTTACTTGAACAAGCCTCCCACTTATGATTAACCCATCTCGCAAGCATCCGCAATTACGAAAGAAGAATTAAGATAAAATCTAACCATCGCATTAAACATATGGATCCAAATCAGTCCCTTACAGAATAGCGCATAAACTAGGGTTTAAGCTTCTGTCACTCAAGCAACCCATCATATAATAACTACTCCACAATGCATTCCCTTAGGTAAAAAGATGGTGAAGTGTCATGTTGTCGATGTTCACATAACACCACTAAGGGAATCAACAACATACATATCATCAAAATATTGAACGAATACCAAATTGACATGATTACTTATGACAAGACTTCTCCCATTGATGTCTACTATGCAACCTTCTTGTAGACGTTGTTGGGCCTCCAAGTATAGAGTTTTGTATGACAGTAGCAAATTTTCCTCAAGTGGATGACCTAAGGTTTATCAATCTGTGGGAGGCGTAGGATGAAGATGGTCTCTCTCAAACAACCCTGCAACCAAATATCAAAGAGTCTCTTGTGTCCCCAACACATACAATACAATGGTAAATTGTATAGGTGCACTAGTTCGGCAAAGAGATGGTGATACAAGTGCAATATGGATGGTAGATGTAGGTTTCTGTAATCTGAAAATATAAAAACAGCAAGGTAGCAAGTGGTAGAAGTGAGCGAAAATGGTATTGCAATGCTTGGAAACAGGGCCTAGGGTTCATACTTTCACTAGTGCAATTTCTCTCAACAATTATAACATAATTAGATCATATATTAATCCCTCAACATGCAACAAAGAGTCACTCCAAAGTCACTAATAGCGGAGAACAAATAAAGAGATTATTGTAGGGTACGAAACCACCTCAAAGTTATTCTTTCCGATCAATCCATTGGGTTATTCCTATAAGTGTCACAAACAGCCCTAGAGTTTGTAGTAAAATAACACCTTAAGACACACATCAACAAAAACCCTAATGTCACCTAGATACTCCAATGTCACCACAAGTATCCGTGGATATGATTATACGATATGCTTCACACAATCTCAGTTTCATCTATTCAAACCAACCCGAAGAACTTTAAAGAGCGCCCCAAAGTTTCTACCGGAGAGTCAAGACAAAAATGTGTGCCAACCCCTATGCATAAGTTCACAAGGTCATAGAACCCGCAAGTTGATCACCAAAACATACATCAAGTGGATCAATAGAATACCCCATTGTCATCACGGGTATCCCACGCAAGACATACATCAAGTGTTCTCAAATCCTTAAAGACTCAATCCAATAAGATAACTTCAAAGGGAAAACTCAATCCATTACAAAAAGGTAGAGGGGGGTAAACATCATAAGATCCAACTATAGTAGCAAAGCTCACGGTACATCAAGATCGTGCCATATCAAGAATGCGAGAAAGAGAGATCAAACACATAGCTACTGGTACATACCCTTAGCCCCGAGGGTGAACTACTCCCTCCTCATCATGGAGAGCGCCGGGATGATGAAGATGGCCACCGGTGATGGATCCCCCCTCTGGCAGGGTGCCGAAACAGGGTCCCGATTGGTTTTTGGTGGCTATAGAGGCTTGCGGCGGTGGAACTCCCGATCTTGGTTCTGTTCTGGAAGTTTGGCGATATATAAGAGGTGTTGGTGTCAGGAAAAAGTCAGGGGGGGTCCACGAGGAAGTGATGTCTACTACGCAACTTTATTCTTGTAGACACGTGTTGGGACTCCAAGCGCAGTGTTTTGTAGGACAATAGCAATTTTCCCTCAAGTGGATGACCTAAGGTTTATCAATCCGTGAGAGGTGTAGGATGAAGATGGTCTCTCAAACGACCCTGCAACCAAATACAAGAAATCTCTTGTGTCCCTAACACACCCAATACAATGGCAAATTGTATAGGTGCACTAGTTCTGCGAAGAGATGGTGATAAAGTGTAATATGGATGGTAGAAATGTATTTTTATAATTTGAATAAATAAAAACAGCAAGCTAGGAAATAGTACACAGGCACAAAAATGTTGTTGTAATGCTTAAAAATGAGGCCTAGGGTCCGTACTTTCGCTAGTGCAACCTCTCAACAATGCTAACATAGTTGGATCATATGATTATCCCTCAAAGTGCAATAAAGAATCACTCCCGAGTTCCTATTAGCGGAGAACAAAAGATAGGAATTGTTTGTAGGTCACGAAACCACCTCAAAGCTATTCTTTCAGTTCGATCTATTCAAGAGTTCGTACTAAAATAACACAAAGCTATTTTTTCCGTTCGATCTATCCTAGAGTTTGTACTAGAATAACACCAAAGCAAATTCATATTCATAATACTCAATCTACACAAAGAACTATAAAGAGATCCCAAAGTTTCCCTACATAGATTACCCCAATATCACCGCGGGAATCCGCGAGTTGAATGCCATAACACATATCAAGTGAATCAATAAGATACCTCATTGTCACCTCAAGTATTCATTTTGCAAGACATATATCATGTGTTCTCATCTCTGAATATTCAAGGTAAAACTTTGAAGGGTAAAGATTCAATTCATCATAACAAGAGTATAGAGGGGAGAAACATCATATGATCCGACTATATTAACAAAGCCCATGATATAGATCACGAGAGAGAGAGAGATCAAACATGTAGCTATTGGTACAAACCCTTAGCCCCGAGGGTGGACTACTCCCTCCTCATCGTGGTGGCCGCCAGGATGATGAAGATGGCAACCGGAGATGATTCCCCCCTCCGGCAGGGTGCCGAAACGGTGTCTAGATTGGATCTCATGGATACAGAGGCCTTGCAGCGGCGAAGCTTCTGATCTAGGGCTACCCCGAAGGGTTTCAGGATATTTGGGAATTTATAGTGCAAAGAGGGGGTGTGGGAGGCCACCGAGGTGGGCACAACCCACCTAGGCGCGCCAGGGGGCCCTTGCGCGTCCTGGTGGGTTGTGCTCCCCTCGGGGCACCCCCAGGTGTAGCTCAGGCCCGTTGGGTTCCTTCTAGTCTAGAAAAAATCTCCAAAAAGTTACGCGGTGTTTGGACTCCGTTTGTTATTGATTTCCTGCGATGTAAAAAACAAGCAAAAACAGCAAATGGCACTCGGCACTGGGTCAATATGTTAGTCCCAAAAAATGATATAAAGTTGCTATAAAATGATTGTAAAACACCCAAGAATGATAAAATAACAGCATGAATACTTTATAAATTATAGATACATTGGATACGTATCAGCATCCCTAAGCTTAATTCCTACTCGTCCTCGAGTAGGTAAATGATAAAAGAAATAATTTATGAGGTGTGAATGCTAGCAAAGTGATAAGCTTGATCAATGATAATTTCAATCACTTTTTCTAGCATCATAACAACAATTATTTATTATAATACTTCTCATGTTATAGTAGCAACCAATTCACATGTTAAGGTTCAAACAATGAACTCTCTTGAAACTCAACAACTTATGTTCTTAATCACCAAGCAATTGCAATTCAACTTATTCAACAGAATCTAAGTAAGAGATCCACATACTCAACCATCTTATAGCCTTCTATGATTGCTAACACTCACCGCTTACACATGAGCAAAACGTTTTAACCGGACACATAGAAAGATAGGGGCTTATAATTTCGCCTCCCAACGTATTCACCTTTGGGTGATGTCAACAATAATATCTCATGCTACCCATATTCAACTGGATATATGTGCCTAGATCTTTCCTCACCACATGATGCTTGACAAAGGAGAAAAATAAAAAGGAATAGGGGGGAAAAACTTTGACTCTTGCATGAAAGTAAATACATAAAAGTAAAGATAGGCCCTTCACAGAGGGAAGCAGAGGTTGCCATGCGCTTATTTGTTTATATGCTCAACCCCTTGGTGCAAAAGAACGTCACATTATATTGCCCCTTATGATAGCAACCTTTATTATGCAGTTTGTCACTTTTATTCTTTGCCATCACAAGTTTGTACAATGCTCAATTTTCTCTTACACTAAATGATCTAACACTTTTAGAAGCAATTTTTATTGCCTTATTGCACCGATGACAACTTACTTGCAGGATCTTTCTCAATCCATAGGTAGGTATGGTGGACTCTAGAAAATAAGATTTGGGTTTAAGGGTTTTTGGATGCACAAGTAATATCTCTACTTGGTGCGGAATTTTTGGCTAGCAAAGAAAGGGGGAAAGCACCACATATTGAAGGATCTATGACAATATAACTTCTATGTGAATATGACCAAACATAAATCATTACGTTGCCTTCCTTGTCCAACGTCAACAATTTTGGCATATAATATTTTGATGAGGGCTCACAATCACAAAAGATTTCCAAGATAGTGTATTTGCATGTGAAAGTTCTCTTCATTATACTAATTATTCGTGAATTGCTTTTATGACCAATATTGTGATTGTCAAGCCTCAAAAGATTTCACTTTCTAAACCCAATGTGAAGCTACCACTAGGCATGATATGATTTCGACTTCATGATATTCAATTTATTCAACAATTCACTCATAGGATATAAGTGTAGCACTAGATCAATTCCATAGAAAAGAGCTTCGTTGACGGGATGTGAATGTCGCTTACCTAGCCTCCTGACAACTAATTGAGGACTCTATTTTATTGAAAAACTTTCAGGTCTAAGTATTTTATTAAAACAGCAAGTAAAACAAAACAAAATGACATTTCAAGAATAGCACACATCATGTGAAGAAGAAAAAACTTAGGCTCAACCGATACTAACCGATAATTGTTGAAGAAGAAAGGTGGGATGACCACCGGGGCATCCCCAAGCTTAGATGCTTGAGACTTATTTGAATGTTAACTTTGGATGCCTTGGACATCCCCAAGCTTCAACTTTTGTGTGTCCTTAATTCCTCTCATATCACGGTTTCCCTAAATCTCAAAAACTTCATCCACACAAATCTCAACAAGAACTCGTGAGATAAGTTAGTATAAACCAATGCAAAACCTTATCATTCTCTACTGTAGCAAGTCACTAAAATTATTATTCAAAATTGCATACTAAATTCCTCTGCATATTTAATACTCCTATCCTCAAATAGAATCATTGAACAAGCAAACATATGCAAACAATGCAAACATAACAGCAATCTGCCAAAACAGTATAGTCTGTAAAGAATGCAAGATTAATCATACTTTCCTAACTCTAAAAATTATGAAACAAACTACACACTGTAGAAAATTTATCAGAGCTTTTTTTCAAAAAGTTTCAACATTTTATCATATTCTGACTTTTCTAGGGAATTTTTGCAACAGCGATAAACTTTCTGTTTTCAAACAGCAGCAAGTATACTTGCAAAATAAGCATGGCAAAGGCTATCATTGACACTTTTATTGAAATAAAAGATGCAAAAACATTATTATAAATAACAGCAAGCAAATCCTAACAAAATAAATTGACGCTCCAAGCAAAACAAATATCATGTGATGAATGAAAACATAGCTCCAAGTGAGGTTACCAATAATGTCGGAGACGAAAGAGGGGATGCCATCCGGGGCATCCCCAAGCTTAGTTGCTTGTATCTTCCTTGAATATTACCTCGGGGGTGCCATGTGCATCCCAAATATTAGGTTCTTGTCACTCCTTATTCTCCTCATATCAACATCTCACCCAAAACTTGAAAACTTCAATCACACAAAGCTTAACGGAACTTCGTGAGATAGGTTAGTATGATAAAGAGCAAACCATTTCACTTTGGTACTGTGAAAGACAAGATTCATAATCATTTCCACACAATGCCTACTGCATCATATCATTTCCACAATTTATATTGAGCAATATAAGCCATAGAAACAAGGAAACAAGCAAACTATGCATTGAAAACAGAACCTGCCAAAAACAGAACAGTCTGTAGTAATCTGTACTCAAACCATACTTCTGCTACTCCAAAAATTATGAAAAAAAATTAAACACGTGAGAAATTTGTATATTAATCTTCTGCAGAAAAAATCAACTCAAATTCACTCTTCTGTTAAAAATGAGAGCTATTTCCGTGAGCGCTAGAGTTTCTGTTTTTGAGCAAGATCAAATCAACTATCACCCAACATGATCCCAAAGGATTTAGTTGGCACTTTATTGAAACAAAGGCAATAAAACATTATTAATACAGTAGAATAATCATGTTAAAATACAAAAACAGTAGGTAAAATTGTTGGGCTGTCTCCCAACAAGCGCTTTTCTTTAATGCCTTTTAGCTAGGCATGATGAGTTCAACGATGCTCGCATAAAAGATAAAGATTGAAAAATAACAAGAGCATCATGAAGCATATGACTAGCACATTTAAGTCTAACCCACTTCCTATGCATAGGGATTTTGTGAGCAAATAATTCATGGGAGCAAGAATCAACGAGCATAGGAAGGTAAAACAAACACAACTTCAAAACTTTTAACATAAAGAGAGGAAACTTGATATTATTGCAATTCCTACAAGCATAAGTTCCTCCCTCATAATAATTTTCAGTAGCATCATAAATGAATTAAACAATATAACTATCACATAAAGGATTATTTTCATGATCCACAAGCATATAAATTTTCTTACTCTCCACATAAGCAATTTTCTTCTCATGAATAGTAGTGGGAGCAAATTCAACAAAATAACTATCATGTAATTGAAAATTAAAATCATGATGACAAGTTTCATGGTTATCATTATTCTTTATAGCATACATGTCATCATCATAATCATCAAAGATAGGAGGCATGCTTTCATAACAAACTTGCACATCAAACATAGCATCCCCAAGCTTATGGCTTTGCATATCGTTAGCATCATGGATATTCAAAGAGTTCATACCAACAATATTGCAATCATGCTCATCATTCATGACAATCATTTTATTAAATTCTTCATCTATCAATTGAGCACAATTTTCCGAACATCATTTTCAAGAAAGAGATTATAAAGATGATCAATAATATGATGCAACCTTAATTCCATTTTTTTGTAGTTTTCTTTTACAAACCAAACTAGTGATAAAACAAGAAACTAAAAGATTCAATTGCAAGATCTAAAGATATACCTTCAAGCACTCACCTCCCCGTCAACAGCGCTAGAAAAGAGCTTCGTTGGCGGGTTGTGAGTGCCGTTTTCCTAACCTCCCAGGCAACGTCACCAGAAAAGAGCTTGATGTCTACTACACAACTTTATTCTTGTAGACACGTGTTGGGCCTCCAAGCGCAGAGTTTTGTAGGACAGTAGCAATTTCCCCGCTAGTGGATGACCTAAGGTTTATCAATCCGTGAGAGGTGTAGGATGAAGATGGTCTCTCTCAAAGGACCCTGCAACCAAATACAAGAAATCTCTTGTGTCCCCAACACACCCAATACAATGGCAAATTGTATAGGTGCACTAGTTTGACGAAGAGATGGTGATAAAAGTGTAATATGGATGGTAGAAATATATTTTTATAATCTGAACAAATAAAAACAGAAAGGTAGCAAATAGCAAACGGGCACAAAAACAGTGTTGCAATGCTTAAAAATGAGGCCTAGGGTCCGTACTTTCGCTAGTGCAACCTCTCAACAATGCTAACATAGTTGGATCATATGATTTTCCCTCAAAGTGCAATAAAGAATCACTCCCGAGTTCCTATTAGCGGAGAACAAAAGATAGGAATTGTTTGTAGGTCACGAAACCACCTCAAAGCTATTCTTTCCGTTCAATCTATTCAAGAGTTCGTACTAAAATAACGCAAAACTATTTTTTCCGTTCAATCTATCCTAGAGTTCGTACTAGAATAACACGAAAGCAAATTCATATTCATAATACTCAATCCACACAAAGAACAATAAAGAGACCCCAAAGTTTTCTGTCGGAGAAAAACGTGCATCAACCCCTATGCATAGATTACCCCAATACCACCGCGGGAATCTGCGAGTTGAATGCCATAACACATATCAAGTGAATCAATAAGATACCTCATTGTCACCTCAAGTATTCATATTGCAAGACATATATCATGTATTATCATCTCTGAATATTCAATCAGACAAGACAAAACTTTGAAGGGTAAAGATTCAATTCATCATAACAAGCGTATAGAGGGGAGAAACATCATATGATCCAACTATATTAACAAAGCCCATGATATAGATCATGAGAGAGAGAGAGAGATCAAACACATAGCTACTGGTACAAATCTCAGCCCCGAGGGTGGACTACTCCCTCCTCATCATGGTGGTCGCTGGGATGATGAAGATAGCCACCGGAGATGATTCCCCCCTCCGGCAGGGTGCCAGAACAGGGTCTAGATTGGATCTTGTGGATACAGAGGCCTTGCGACGGTGGAACTTCTGATCTAGGGCTACCCCGAAGGGTTTTAGAATATTTGGGGATTTATAGTGCAAAGAGGGGGTGCGGGAGGCCACCGAGGTGGGCACAACCCACCTGGGCACGCCAGGGGGCCCTGGCGTGCCCTGGTGGGTTGTGCCCCCCTCGAGGCACCCCCCAGGTGCAGCTCAGGCCCATTGGGTTCCTTCTAGTCCAGAAAAAATCTCCAAAAAGTTACACGGTGTTTGGACTCCGTTTGATATTGATTTCCTGCGATGTAAAAAACAAGCAAAAAACAACTGGCAATGGGCACTGGGTCAATAGGTTAGTCCCAAAAATGATATAAATTTGCTATAAAATGATTGTAAAACACCCAAGAATGATAAAATAACAGCATGAATACTTCATAAATTACAGAGATGTTGGAGACGTATCAGGAAGCCACGAGGTAGGGGGTGCGCTCAGGGGGGTAGGGCGCGCCCTTCACCCTCATGGTGGCCTCAGGACTCTTCTGGTCCATCCTCGATCCTCCGTGGGCTTCTTGTGGTCCCAAACCAAGCTCCGCAAATTTTCAGGTCAATTGGACTCCGGTTGGTATTCCTTTTCTGTAAAACTCAAAAACAAGAAAAAAAAACAGAAACTGGCACCGGGCTCTAGGTTAATAGATTAGTCCCAAAAATCATATAAAATAGCATATAAATGCATATAAAACATCCAAGATGGATAATATAATAGCATGGAACAATAAAAAATTATAGATACATTGGAGACGTATCAAGCATCCCCAAGCTTAATTCCTGCTCGTCCTCGAGTAGGTAAATGATAAAAACATAATTTTTGATGTGGAATGCTACCTAACATATTTATCAATGTAATCTTCTCTATTGTGGCAAGAATATTCAGATCAATAAAATTCAGAACAAAAGTTTAATATTGACATAAAAACAATAATACTTCAAGCATACTAACAAGGCAATTATGTCTTCTCAAAATAACATGGCCAAAACAATTATCCCTACAAAATCATATAGTCTGGCTATGCTCCATCTTCATCACACAAAATATTCAAATCATGCACAACTCCGGTTTCAGCCAAGCAATTGTTTCATACTTTAGTATTCTCAAAAAAATTCAACTTTCATGCAATACATGAGTGTGAGCCATGGACATAACACTACAAGTGGAATAGAATGGTGGTTGTGGAGAAGACAAAGAGGGAGATAGTCTCACATCATGTCGGTGTACAAAAGTAGGGGCCCTGCTTTTGACCCATTTACCTCTACACGGGCAGTCAGAGCCACCCGCCACGGCCACGCATAACAGGGCAGGGAAGGGAAGCTGGAGAGAAGACAAAGGCACAAGACAAACAAAGCAACGACAAGGACCAAGGTAACAAAGTGCAGATGGCCGAAGCAGGTTTCCCCGGCAAGACCCTTGCCGGGGGCAACCTCCGCAGCCCCGGCAAGCCCCTTGCCGGGGCAACTCGCCCACACCAGTGGAGCGAGACACCCTTGAACCCACGGCCACCAATGTCAACAACCACGTTGGACCAGGGCTCGGGAGGCACCTCCATGGTGGCATGCAGATCTTTGTGAAGACATAGAATGCTCAAGATTAGATGATGATTGGAGGGTAACAATTCCCACCAAGATCCTCACCGAAGAAACCCACAAGGCCCCCAACAAGATCCTTGCCGGGGATGCCAGCACACCACGGTAAGACCCTTGCCGGGCCACCCGACAAGACCCTCGCCAGAGGCAACCACGGGGCCACTGCCAGGCTCGAACCAACCAACTCCCCACCGCCGTTTGCATGGAGCTGCCAGCCCAACCAGCTGGGCAGGCACCTGCGTGGCAACATGCAGCTTCCAGGCCAACTCAGCACGCACCTGCATGGCGGCATGCAGATCTTCGTGGAGGCTCCACCATCGCGCCACCTCAGCTGCTTGCCTGCCTACATGGCACCGCATACATCGCTGGCCAGGGCGCGTGTCGAAGTGAGGAGGAGCGGCGACGGACGGGACGGGCCTCGCTCCTGTCCCCAATAAAGTGAGGGACACCTAAGCCATGCATTAAATGCACTTTGTCCTGTAATACCAGCGATAAGCTCACAGTGCTGTAGCACTTTCCACCTCCTGTGTGCCACTGTGGCAGCCCCTTTCACCTATAAAAGGAGGCCCGTGGCGCCCTGGAGAGGGATTCGGCTCATTCGAACCTAGCAGCACCCAGAGCTAGTTCAAGAGCTCGAGAACACTAAATACATCCACCAAAGCAGGATCGTAGGGTTTTACGCATCTATGCGGCCCAAACCTGGGTAAATCCCCTTTATGCTGTCTACTAGTCCCGCTCTTCTCACGATCCAGCGCCCCGCAACCGTAGTAGGGATTCCAGTGATCCCATAGGTGTCGTTTCCCACCGACATCTTTGGCGCGCCAGGTAGGGGGTGCCCAGATTGTGAGAATCTGATCTAGCAGTTGACCTAGCTGTTCTTCATCGCCATGGCTCCCAAGAAGAAGACGACCACGGCGATCGTTTCATCTGGGACCGGATTGCCAGTCCCGGTGCGGGCCAATAGCGGGCCAGTCGCGGAGAGAACCCGTGGCGTGGCCCGCGAACATCCACATCACCCTGGCGGTCCGGGCCTGGCGAGTGGCATCGTTCGCGCGCCAGGCGACGAGCCACCAGTCGCGGGATCTAGAGACGGAGTCGGGCCCCCCGCAGGTGGCGTGGGGCCCTCCAGGGGCGCCGCCATCCCGCCAGGCGGTGGCACGACGACCTCCAAGACGCCAATGCTGGCGCCCATGGCGCGCTCTTCTGAGGTTGTGCGTGATGAGCAGCGTCACCCTGCCGGTGACCCTGCGCGCCGCCCTGGGAAGAGTCCCGTGTGCCCATTACATGATGAGGAGGGCCAGCATGCGCGCCGAGGTGCTAACGGAGGTGGCGAACGGCTGAGGGGCCGTGACGCAGCTCCTTCTAACGTGGTTAGAAGTCGAGGCGCATCCCGGTCCACCCAGCTTTTGCCGCCACCCACGCCAGCGGAAGCCCTAGCGCGCAGCAGCTCCTTGATTTTCCTCCCGCTGCGGAGAAGCTCGACGAATGGAGGGCCACTGTCTGGAGCGTCGCCGTCATCGCCAACAATGATGAGTTGCGGCCGAGGGATCCGTAGGCCGTTGCCCCGCTGGGCCACCGCATGCCAGCGGAGACCGTGCCAGAGGCAATGCAACCACAGTGCACTCCCCTCCTCCGTACCGGCCACCCCGGGCGTCAGTCCGTCGCGACGACGCTCGTGATGATATCTCCATCGCGTCGTCCGACCCGCGAACCAACCGCGATCAGCGCCAAGTCCTTCGGGAGCGGGTTCATGAGGATGCTCGAACTACCATCAAGCACCGACGTGACGTGCGCCACCAGTCGGACAGGCGGGCAGGACCCGCTACGGACCGCCCAGCGCCGGGAGGCTACGGTGGCCTACCCTATGAGGTGGGTTGTCCGGCTTTTACCCATGAGCTGTGGCAGTTCCAGTGGCCCTCCCACCGTACGTTCAAGCCCGACGTTGGTGAGAAGTACAACGGCAAGACTCACCCGTCAGAGTTTCTCAGCATCTACACCATCATGATGCAAGCTACTGGGGCCCGCGACGATAAGGTGCTTGCCAATTACTTCCCGTTGGCACTCAAGCCTAATGTTATATCATGGTTGATGCACTTGCCGGTGGATTCCATCTCTTCTTGGGCGGATCTATGCCATGAGTTTGTTGGCGCCTTTACCGGAGGTCACCAAGATCATGGCCAAGCGAGTGATTTACACATCATCTCTCAGAAGGAAGGAGAAAACTTGTGCAAGTACATCCAGAGGTTCAGCCGGGTGCAGTACAACATCCCCGACGTTCATCCCGCAGCCGTGATTAGTGCGTTCCACCAGAATGTGCGCAACCGCAAGATGTGTGAAGAGCTGGCGATGAACAAGGTCAAGGATGTGGCCGAGCTTTATGCCCTGGCCGATCGATGCGCTCGTGTTGAAGAGGGGAGGAAGTACCCCGGTGAAGATGCCGGCACAGAAACCGACTCCACTGGCGACACCGCCACCCCAACAAAGAAGGGGCGGCGCCGTAACATTAAGCACAAGGGCAAAGCCGTGCTTGCTGCTGAGGGGTCCGACGACACCGGCGCCACCAAGAAGCCCCAGGCGAGCGACTCCGGCAAGGAGGTTGCCAGGTGTGTCGCTTGCCGGGCCTTGGCGGCCGCCGACAAGCCAGGAGGCTCCGATAAGCAGTACTGCAAGATCCACCGCACCAAGGGCCATGACCTCCAAAACTGCCGACAGGTAGAGCTGCTCGCCGAGAAGCAGAAAGCCGAGTATGAGCGGCGGGACAAGGAGAAAGGCCCAGAGGGTGCCGAGGGATCCAGCAAGAAGTGTGGTGGCTAAGGAGGCCGCCGCGGCAAGGATAATTAGCAGGAGAGGCCCACTCGGGGCCGCGACAAGAAGGAGTAAGACAATGATGATGACGAGGACGACGAGTCCGACGACCACGAGTTTCAGAAAGCCACAGAGGCCATGTGCGTCAATGGTGGCGCCTCGCTGCATACGTCCCACCGCCAACTCAAGCAGTGGGCGCGTGAGATCACGACGGTGGAGCCATCGTTTGATGCACGGAAGCCGCTGAAATGGTCTAGCACGCCCATCATCTTCGACACCGAGGACCACCCTGACCTCACTACCACGGTCGGTTGCTTGCCGTTGTTGGTTTCACCAACAATCCGCAACCTCAAGGTGACAAAGATGTTGGTTGACGGAGGGGCCGGCCTGAACTTGATCTCGCCTGTTGTGGTCAAAAGTCTGCAAATCCCCGATGGAGACCTCGAGGAGACGGGCATGTTCCAAGGGGTTAACCCAGGGAGGAGCCAGCCAAAGGGAAAGGTGACGCTGCCCGTGACATTTGGAGGCGAGCTGAACCATAGGACGGAAAGGATTGTTTTTGATGTAGCCGAGATCCCCTTGCCTTACAATGGGATCCTTGGCCGCCTGGCACTAGCCAAGTTCATGGCGGCTTCACACTATACCTACAACATGCTGAAGATACCCGGGCCGATGAACAACATCACTGTCCCTTCCGACAAGAAAGATGCGTTGATCTGCGCCGACCAACTCTACCGGGAAGCAGTTGCAGCAGCTGCCGCTAAGGCACCTGCTCCTGCCGACGGAGCCCTAAGCGGGAAGAAGACCGGCGAGACCCCTCGCACCCACTCCGGCAAGCGCACCTCTTCGAGGCGTTGCGCTTCCGTTGAGAGCGTGCCAGAGAGCTCTGCCGGCAAGAGCAAGAAGTCTAGAGCCACACCACCAGAGACCAAGAAGGTGCCCGTCAAGGAGGACAACACGGGGGGAGCTTTTACCATAAGCTCCACCCTCGACGGCAAATAGGAAAGCGAGCTCGTCGCCTTCCTGCGGGCGAATGTCGATGTGTTTGCATGGCAAGCCTCCGACATTCCCGGCGTTCCCAGGGAGGTGATTGAGCACCACCTTGTTGTCTGTCCTCATGCGCGGCCCGTCAAGCAGAAGGTCAAGAAGCAAGCTCTGGAGTGGCAGAAGTTCATCACGGAGGAAATCAAGAAGCTAGAGGCGACAGGCTTGGTGAGGGGAGTACTCCATCTGACGTGGTTGGCCAATCCGGTGGTAGTGCGCAAGGCAAATGGGAAGTGGAGGCTGTGTATTGATTACACAGACATCAATAAGGCCTTTCCAAAGGATCCCTTCCCGTTACCGCGCATCGACCAGATTGTTGACTCCACGGCTGGGTGTGACCTGTTATCATTCCTTGACGCCTACTCGGGATATCACCAGATTTCATGACAAAATAAGATGAGGAAAAGACAACATTCATCACCCCATGTGGTACGTATTGCTTTTTACGGATGCCTTTTGGGTTGAAGAATGCTGGCTCAACCTTTGCATGAGCAGTTCAAATTGGTTTTGAACCCCAGCAACATAGGAATATGGAAGCTTATATGGATGACATAGTGGTCAAAACCATGGACAAAGCAACACTTGTGCAAGATTTGGAGGAAACATTCGGAAACCTGCGCCAAGATCAACCTCAAATTGAACCCTGAGAAGTGGGTCTTCGATGTCCCGTCTGGCAAGCTTCTCGGGTTCTTTGTGTTGCAGCACAGGATTGAGGCAAATCCAGACAAGATTAGGGCCATCCAGCATATTGAGGCACCCAAACGGATCAAGGACGTGCGTTGGCTCACTGGCTACGTTGCCGCCATGAGCAGATTCATCTCCAGATCCGCGGAGCATGCCCTCCCCTTTTTCAAGATCTTAAAGAAGACGGGCCCAGTGGAGTGGACCCCAGAGGCCGAGGCGACATTGCAAGACTTGAAGAAGTACCTCTCCTCTTCCCCGGTGCTGGTTGCGCCCAAACCACTAGAACAGTTGCTGCTGTATCTAGCGGTAACAAACCAAGTGGTCAGCGCCGCATTGGTGGTGCAAAGAGAGGTCGATGAGGAGACAACAACAGTGGAAGAGTCAAAGATTGGCGGGCCAGAACCCTCCCCGACAGGGCTCGGTCCCGGCAAGACTGAATCCCTGACAGGGCTCGGTCTCGACAAGACTGGTGCCAGTGCGACAGGACCCGCACGACCAGGTGAAGTGGCGCAAAGGAAGAAGATGGTGCAGCACCCGGTTTACGTCGTCAGCTCCCTCTTGCAGGGAGCTAGGTCGAGGTATTCAGGTGTGCAAAAATTGCTCTTCGGCATCCTTATGGCCTCGAGGAAGCTGCACCATTACTTCCAAGCGCACGAGATCACCGTGGTTACCCGCCTTCCATTGCAACGGATACTGCATAACCCAGATGCAACAGGAAGGATCGTGGAATGGGCCCTGGAGCTGTCAAGTTTTGGTCTAAAGTTTGAAAGTACCTCGACGATCCAGAGCAGAGTCTTGGCGGAGTTTGTTGCAGTGTGGACGTTGACGCCTGACGAAGAGGTCCAGGAGACTACTCTCCCTGGCGAGGAAACAAGCGGCAACTGGATCATGTACTTTGATGGGGCCTTTTCGCTGCAAGGCGCCGGTGCTGGTGTGCTACTTGTCGCACCCACTGGAGAGCATCTCAAGTACATCATCCAAATGCACTTTCCCCGGGAGATGTCAACCAACAACACCGCCGAGTATGAGGGTTTGCTTGCCGGTCTCAGGATCGCGGCGGACCTCGGAGTTAAACAGCTCATCATCAGGGGCGACTCGCAACTCGTCGTCAGGCAGGTCAACAAAGATTATCAAAGCCCGCTGATGGAAGCTTATGTAGATGAGGTGAGGAAACTGGAGGAGCACTTTGACGGTATACAAGCGGAGCATGTCCCTCGGACGGAGAACGACATCGCCGACTACCTGTCAAAGCGTGCTGCCCTCAAGCTACCTGTGGAACCAGGTACTTTTGTGCTTCAGTTAACTCAACCATCCGTTGAGTTGTCGACCGGGTAGAACAAGCGGAGGAAGTTAGGCTCCGGCAAGTACTTCCCCACCGAGCTCCCTGGAGCCGCCGGCGAAGATGTTGCCGTGGATGTCGATCCTGCTGTGGGACAACCGACTCCGGCGGGACCTCAGGTCATGGCCGTGGGGACGGCCACTCCCGTGGCAGAAGAGATGCCTTTGGTCCTTGTCGTCGAGCCACAGGCTCAGCTTCTTGAGGAGCAGGAAGAGGCAGAAAGAGTAGCCCGCCGGTTTGCTCTGTACCAATTCGTTGATAACGTATTGTATGGAAAAAGACCGAATGGGGTCAAATTGAAGTGCATCTCCCGGGAGGAAGGACTAAAGCTGTTGGCAGAGATACATGGAGGCATATGTAGCTCCCACATAGGGTCGAGGGCCCTTGCCGGCAAGGCTTTCCGGAAAGGTTTCTTCTGGCCCACCGCCCTCCAGGATGCGACGACACTAGTAGCCAAGTGTGAAGCATGCCAGTTCCATTTGAAGAAGCTTCATCAACCAGCTCAAGCCCTTCAAACTATCCCTCTCTCCTGGCCCTTCTCGGTCTGGGGGCTCGACATATTGGGCCCCTTCCCCCGTGCTGTCGGGGGCTTTGAGTACTTGTATGTCGCAATCGACAAGTTCACAAAATAGCCAGAGGTGGAAGCAGTGAGGAAGGTGACAGCGCAGTCAGCCATCAAGTTCTTCAAGGGACTAGTGTGCCGTTTTGGGATACCCAACAGGATCATCACCGACAATGGCACACAGTTCACAAGCCACGCCTTCATGCAATACATTGAGGATCTCGGCAGTAGGGTCTGTTTTGCCTCCGTGGCACATCCACGGAGCAACGTCCAAGCGGAGAGAGCAAATGCTGAAGTCCTGTGAGGTTTAAGAACGAAGACTTTTGACAGGCCGCGCAAAAGCAGAAGACGCTCGATTGATGAGTTGCCGGTAGTTCTTTGGTCAATTAGAACGACGCCAAATCGAGCCACTGGCCAGACACCCTTTGCCCTGGTCTACAGGGCAGAAGCAGTTCTCCCCACGGAACTCATATACGGGTCACCTCGAGTGGTCGCTTATGATGAGCTTGAGCAAGAGCGATTGCGGCAAGATGACGCAACGTTCCTTGAGGAAGATCATCTCCGGGCAGCTGTGAGAGCAGCACGCTACCAACAAGCCTTGCGCCGCTACCATAGCCGCAAGGTTCATGCCCGGAGCTTTGAGGAAGGCAACCTTGTTCTTCGGCACGTTCAGTTGGCCAAAAATTCCAACAAGTTGACGCAGAAGTGGGAAGGCCCTTATCGGGTAACACGAGTCACCAGGCCCGGTGCAGTCTGGCTGGAGATCAAAGATGCCATTCCAGTGAGCAATGTGGGATTTCGGGTTCCGGCAGACCCTCAAGGTTCGAACTCTAGGGTGCACGCGGAGATCACACCCCTTGCCTACCCATGTCTCGCCGCCTCGCAAGGATCTAAACTACACGAAGAACAACACAGAGGACACGAGGTTTATACTGGTTCAGGCCACCATTGTGGTGTAATACCCTACTCCAGTTTGTGGTGCGTGGATTGCCTCAGGGGCTGATGATGAACAATATAATGGAAGAACAGCCTCGCGAGGGTCTGTTCTTGGCTGGAGCGATGAACTGCTAGGGGAGTTCAGTCGCCTATCTCTCTCTCTGTATCAGATGCCTCTAGTCTCCTCTGCCTACAGATGCGAATCCCTCTAGTCTGTGGGTGGCTAGTCCAATTTATAGGCAAAGGCCTCGGGCCTCTTCCCAAATATTAAGCGGGAAGGGCGCCAACAATTGGCCATTTTGAAGGGGAACATCTAGTACACTTATCCTGACTAAAGTTGGTCCTTGCCTGCTAAAGACCCTGACGATGACGCCGGCTTGGGCTCCACGATGACCTCCGTTCTGCCGTCCTGCTGGTCTTGGTCTTGTTGCACCGAAATGGTTGCCTTTGCTTGATACTCTCGCCTGCGCTTGCCCCCTTTGCACCAAAGAGGAAACAAGGACTCTGCGCAGGCCAGCGCCCGCCTGGCCTTGGTCGTCGTGGCTTGCATCATGGGCACCTTGCGAGGTACCCCGCCTTGATCTCCCCGCCTCCTCGCAAGCCAGCCTGACGAGGCCGTGCCCGAGGAAGCCTCCTGTCGTCCGCCCCGCGAGGCTTGGCCCCTGACGAGGGTCTTGAATATGCGTTGATGAAGATAGGCTATACTGGGCCACTCCTTGAGCCACGCCGCAGGCTGCAGGCAGGCAAGTCTGGGTACCCCTGTTCCCAGAGCACCGACAGTAGCCCCCGGGCCCAAGGCGCGCTTGGACTTGGCTTAGCAGAGAAGCGGAGGGGCAAGTGCGAAGCGCCGCGGACCCCAATAGATTGCGGCCTTGGGCGCCGCATGGCGGTTGATTGGACGTGGGCATCCTGGCTCCCCCACGACGCCTCGGCAACTGCACGAGTTGACAAGGGAGCGGTACTCGTCTGGGCTTACCTTCCTTGCCTCCTCCAGTCATTGCCCAGATCCCCTTTCTCGCTCCTATTCTTCCTGCTTCCGAAATCCCCAGATCTACTCCAACTCTGCATGCTAGCAAGGCATGGCGCCTCGCCAGACCCCGGCCGGAGCATGGTACTCGCCCGCTCTAGATCCTCCGAATGTGTCGGGGAAGAGCCTTGCCCTGACGCGCCAGATGATGGCGGCGCAAGGCAACGACGGGGCGGCCGTGCTTAAGGTTGGCTCCGCCCTTCCTGAGGACGAAGGAAGCACCTTCTACCCGCTCTTCGTGAGCGTCATCGCCGCCGGTCTGGTGCCCCCTTTTTCCGAGTTCTTCCTCTCTGTTCTCCACCATTACAACCTGCTAGCTCTGCATCTCCATCCCAACTCTGTTCTTCTCCTAGCGATTTTCGCCTACTACTGCGAGGCTCATGTCGGGGTAAGGCCCTCGATGGCCTTGCTGCGCCATTACTTTTACCTCCGGGTCTCTCGCGGCCCCATCACCACGTGCGCGAGCTTTGTCGCGTATGGCAGCTCCAATGCCATCTCGAAGCCCAGGAAGAGGATTGAAGGCTTCAGGAGCAAGTGGGTCATGGTGGATGCTGGGCGCATCCATCCCCGGCTGATTCCGCCCACGGAGCAGCCCAAGTCTTTTGACTCTTGGTCCCGCGTGGAGCTCGGTTATCCCCGCGCGAAGCCCGTGCTGGAGAGGATGGACGCGGACCTGTGGCCGGGCAACATGGCGACGGCGAAGCTGACCGGGGCGTCGCTCCTGAGGGAGTTCCTGGAGCATCGGGTGGCTCCGCTTCGGGAATATTCACTCCCGCTGTGGAGGCTCGGGGGGGCCGACGCCGCCCTTCGCCCAAACTCCGAAGTCCTGGCCGACGAAGATCTAGCCACGATCCTCCAATCATTGGTTGGGGGTGACGTGGCGACACTGGAGGGTGCTCCTGTGTCCCTGTTCCTTCGGGAGGATTGGGAGCAGGTGGTGAACTCCATGCCCGCTTTCGACGGGGACGGGCCCGTGCCCGCGGAGGTTCCTGAGGACCTGGCAGCCCTGGCGATGGTGAATGCGTCCTCCAGCGACTCCAGCAGAGAGGAGAAGGAAGAGGAGCAGGACGAGGAGCCCGATTCTGAGGCGACCGACTGGGAGTCGAGGGCACCCCTCCCTCGGCGCAGGTCCCGCGCTCTTCGCCTCATGCCGGATGATGACGAGGACGCTGACGAGCGAGGTGGTGAGAGCTCGCCCTTGATCCCGAAGAAGGACAGGATGGGGCTGGTTCCCCGCGGGTCTGCTCCGGCTCCGAGGCGATCTGCAGACGCGCCTCCTGCTCCCAAGCCTCTTGAGGTTGAACCCAGCAGCCGGCTCTCAGTCTCCAAGTTCGGCCAGAGGTTGCTTGAGCCCGCGGGCGATGACCAGTAAGTGCTTGATTCTCGCTTTTCTTCTTGCTTCATTGTTGAGGCTTGACGTTCATATTCCCTGGCTAGGCCGGTGCCTGCGGCGAAAAAGCTGAAGGGGGCTCCTGAGGTTTCGTCTGGGGCAGCACCTCCATCCGTGGGAGAAGGGGGTGGCAAGACGCGGGCCTCTCCTGCCCGGTCATCCTCAAGAGGCCTGGCGGGGCTAGCTGGAGCGAGCTCAGCCCCCATGGCCCAAGCGACTCCCAAGGTGTCCTTGCCTGACACCACTGCCGCAGTCGTCGGGGTGCAGAAGGTCCCGACTCATGGTGCCGTGATTACGCTGCCGCCTTCTCCCCCTACTCCACCAACTGCCATCTCTCTGACTCCTACTGTCCTAGATCGTGCTGCTGCTGAGCTGGACCGGCTGCGGAAAGATCTTCTATGCGCCGACCCTCGCTTGGTGGCCGGGCGCCTGGAGCTGGCCTCTGGCTGGGTCCGCTCTGATGCTTCAGTCCGAGCGGCGCTGGCTCAGGTCGCGACAACTTGCGACGAGGAGAAGCAGGCCATCCTTGAGGCGAAGGCCGCTCGCGACGCTGCGTTGGGTGAGGTAGAAGATGTCCGAGGTCGCTGCAAGGCGCTGGAGAGTGAGCTGCAAGGCCTGCGCGACCAGCTTGCCGAGGAGGCCCGTGTCCGCCAGGAGAAGGAGGAAGACATGAAGGCTCGCGAGGCTGCCACCAAGGACCGGGATGCCAAACTTGATGAACGCCATGGCCGCCTGGGTGCGCTGGAGCAGGCGTTGGAGGCGAAGAGGATCGAGCTGGACGGCAAGGCGCGGGTCCTGGCCGAGGACCGCGTGGCCTTTGCGAAGCTGGAGATGAAGGCTCGCACCTTGCTGAAGCCGCTTTATGACAGCGGCCTGGAAAGCCCGTTGGCCGGCGCCGAGGACGGCCCCGCCAAGCTGCTTCCCTTCCTGGTCCGCGCCCTTGAAGATGTCTCCCTTGGCCTTGGCCCCACGGCTGAGGCCGAGGTGCGTGTCCTTTCTTCTGCAGCGCTGACGCGTGTCCTCACCCACGTCTACCTTCGCGACCCTGACATTGACCTTGACAGCCTGCTGGAGCCCGTGAGCGGCGAGCTTGCCGCTGTCGCTGCTGAGGCCGTGAAGGGTCGAGCAGAGGCTCTGCTGGTGAAGTTCCGGGCCTTCAGCACCAAGCCAAAGCGAGGCACTGTCGATCCTGAGGCTCCACGAGGCGAAGTCGCGCAGCGCAGCTCCGTCGCCAGCGATGGCACCGCTAGAAAGTGACCCCTTCGCGGCTCCCATCCTGCTTTTAGTTCCTGCAACATGCATCCTGCCTCGCAGAGGCGTTTAAACTTGTGTTTGGTGTTGTCAAAGCACTCTATGGACTGTAATATTTGCTTTTGAATTCCTTGAGATTTGCGTTTTTCCTTCCTACTTGCTTGTGTTCTATGTCGGCAAAGCCCGGCCCCGCGCATACCTCAGCCGCCGTTAGCCCCGACCGGAAACCAGGACGGGACCAAGGAGTGAGGGCCTACGTGACAAGTTAGGCTCCTGAGTCGCGATGATCTGGAGTCCCCCTTGACGCACAAACATCAAGTAGGGAGGTGAGATGTATGGGTGAATTTACCGTTCTACGTCGGCAGAGCCCTGCCCCGCGCATACCTCAACTGGCGTTAGCCTTTCGAAACTAAGAGGTGAGGGGCTACGTGACCAGTTAGGCTCCTGAGTCGCGATCCTCAGGACTCCCCCTTGACGTTCAAACGGCCTTCGTACCTTGGCTCCGCTCGAGGAGAGGCGCACGACGAACCAGGCCCGAGGGGCCTGGCTGGGTGGCGTGCGCCTGGGCGTGACCCAGGTGTAGCCCTCGTGCCCAGCCCCCTCGCGCGGCACTCCCGAGGGGAGGCGTTACGATGAGACCAAACATTGAGCTCTGGGCTCCCTGAGGTTGATGCGGCCGGGGGCCACTGTCGGTGTCAAAACCGGCGGATCTCGGGTAGGGGGTCCCGAACTGTGCGTCTAGGCGGATGGTAACAGGAGACAAGGGACACGATGTTTTTACCCAGGTTCGGGCCCTCTCGATGGAGGTAAAACCCTACTCCTTCTTGATTGATATTGATGATATGGGTAGTACAAGAGTGGATCTAACACGAGATCAAGGAGGCTAAACCCTAGAAGCTAGCCTATGGTATGACTGTTGTAGTGGTTGTTCGTCCTACGGACTAAAACCCTCCGGTTTATATAGACACCGGAGAGGGCTAGGGTTACACAGAGTCGGTTACAATGGTAGGAGATCTACATATCCGTATCACCAAGCTTGCCTTCCATGCCAAGGAAAGTCCCATCCGGACACGGGACGAAGTCTTCAATCTTGTATCTTCATAGTCTTGGAGTCCGGCCGATGATGATAGTCCGGCTATCCGGACACCCCCTAGTCCAGGACTCCCTCAGTAGCCCCTGAACCAGGCTTCAATGACGATGAGTCCGGCGCGCATATTGTTCGGCATTGCAAGGCAGGTTCCTCCTCCGAATAATTCATAGAAGATTGTGAACACCAGGATAGTGTCCGGCTCTGCAAAATAAATTCCACATTCCACCGTAGAGAGAATAATATGTACACAAGTTCAATCTGCTGACGTATTTTGTGGCATGACGTCACGCCACTGCCAAGCCTTCACTGGAATCGTTTTTTTATTATACCACCTCAGCGCGTTTAGCGAAGCAGTTTCCTTGGCACGTCTTGTCGAAGCAGAGATTGTGTTCCCCTTATTCCGGGATTCCCATCAATACGGACGTGGGTAACCCAACCGTGCCCATTGCCACGCCTCCTCTATCGGAGGCGAATCCCGAACGGTCACGGGGACGACTCTTGGTATTCTCCCTCTTTATAATGGGACCAAGGCTTCGTTTCTTTTCTTCAATCTTCAATCGAATCTACTCCTCGCCCCGAGTTCCAACACCCAGAGCTCCAGATTCGAGCGCTTCGGACCTTCGACAATGTCCGGCTCCCACCTACAGGGCCGGTGGATGCCCTCCTCCGTCACGGAAGAGGACGTGCTAAAGCTGCGAGAGGCCAAGTACCTGACTTACGAGATTTTGCACAGGTTGCCCGCCAAAGGGCAAGTCATTCCCACCCCCGAGCCCGGCGAGTATGTTGTGTTTGTATCCCACCTCCGTCGGGGCTTAGGCTTCCCGATGGATCCTTTTGTGAGAGGGCTCATGTTTCATTATGGGTTGGAATTCCACGACTTGGCTCCGGAGTCCATCCTCCATATTTCTTCGTTTGTCATCGTCTGTGTAGCCTTCCTCTGCGTTACCCCTCACTTTGGCTTGTGGCTGAAGACCTTGGATATGGAGCCAAAGATGATCGAGGGGCGTCAAGCAGAGTGCGGCGGGGCGGCCGTAAGCAGGAGGGCCGATGCCCCGTGGCCCGAGGGCTCCTTCCAAGAGGAGCTCGGCTTGTGGCAACAGGAGTGGTTTTATATTACCGCTCCCAGGGGCAGCAGGCAGAAGCCGCCGCCCATCTTCCGCTCGGGACCTCCACGACGACTGATGTCATGGGTCAACCAAGGGCTCAATTGTTGCAGGGCCGGATTCGAGACCTCCAAGCAAGGGAGATCGATCTGGTCGTGGTGATGCAGGTTATGCTGATTAGGCGTCTCCTGCCCTGCAAACGCCGTCCTCTCCGGCTGTGGGAATTTAATCCGGAGGGACCACGGATTCTCCAACACTTCATGGGTACGACACCCGTGGAGATGTACAAATTGTTCTTCGGATCACGGGAGGTGTGTCCGGAATTGACCGAGGACGCCGGCCTAAGCTGCAATCGCCCGGATACACAAGTAAGTAGCTCTGCGTTCGGACATACCGTTTGTTTGCCTTTCTACAATTCGCCTTTTAACCAGTTGTCCTTTAACAGGAGTGGATAGCTCAAGCAAAGCTGATACGGTGTCCGGCCCCCCTCCCAGAGACCGCGCCGGATCCCGTGCTGGTCAGGATGTTGGAGGTTGCGCCTTCAGTGGAAGGCGAAGGGGAAAACCGAGGAGCTACCGCCTCGACCAAGGAGGCTTTTGAGAAAGGGGGGATCGAGAATCCCTCCCTCCAAGGGGAGAAGAGGACCGCTTCCGAAAACCCGGAGGCCAAAGCCCCTAAGGGGGGGAAGAAATCTTCACCAGAGGGTCCTGCGTCCGGGGAGGCCCGGCCGCACAGTCTCCCCTAAAGAATCAGCCCTCCAGCGAGCCGTAAGTAGAAAAAAGGGAGTTTTGTAATAAGGGACATCCCTATTTGTGCTTTTGAGGATAACTTAAGTTTTTACCTTGTAGTTCGGATCTCCCTCCTTCTCAGATGAGCTCGTCTTCGGGGGACCTTTGTCCGGAGATGGTGGAGAGCGAGATGCCTCCGTCCGCTGCACCGTCAGGTGGGGCGGACGACCCCGAGGTGTCATCACGGAGGGTATCCCCGAGTCCGGCCGAGCCGAAGAGTTCGGCGCCGACTAGTGTTCGGCCGGGGGAGCTGAAGGATCTGCTTGAGAGGGCGTCTATCTCAGAAGATCACCATGCATTGATGAGTATGGTGATTGGAAGGATTTCGTCCGCCGAAGGCGGGTTGCGTGATGCCGTCAGGAGTTTGCTGGTGGGGTTTGAGGTACGTAAAAATGACATACCTTTTGACAGTTTTACACATAAAGTGCGCCCTGTATAGATAGTAGCCCCTGAGACTCGGTAGGTTGTCGAAAGCGACAGCGTGCCGAGGATCAAAATCGCAGGTTTTAATTTTCGACTTTCCTATGCAGGTGGCGGATAGTCCGCGGGCCAGCCGGACTGATGGAGTTGCTGAACTAAAGCGGCAACTCGACGTTGCGGATGCGGACATCGCGCTAGTCAACAGGCGACTTGACGAGTCGCAAGGTAAGTGTTTATTTGTGGTCACCTAGTAAGGGAGCCGAAGCCCACTCCTTACAACATGTGTGCGAAATGCAGATGGTGCCGCTGCTGTGGAGAGCCTTAGGGCCAAACTTGCTCGAGCCAAGGAGCAGGCCAGAAGGAGTGATGCGGCTGCCTTAAAGGCGGCCGAAGAGCTAGAAGCCGAGAGGGCTGCTCACTGCCGAAGCAGGGAGGAGATGGCCGAGATGGCCGTGAAGTTGAAAGATGCTACCGACCGCTATGAGGTCCTTGAAAGGGAACGCCGAGCGGAGCAGGAAGACCTGGTGAAGGCCACCGCCGAAGCCAAGGATGCCCATTCTGCAATGCGGGCTATAAAGGAGGAGCTGCGTCAGGCCGGAGATATTGTGGCTGGCAAGCCCTTTCTGCTGCGCAGGAGGTTTACGGATCCGAAATATGCTCAGCTTGGCCAGCTGTGGGGTCCAGAGGATCCTTATATGGACTTGGCGGTGAGTGCGGCAGATGCTGTTGTGCACTTCCGAAGTCAAAAGGATCACAAGACGGAAGAGCTTTTTTGGTCTCAATTCCATAGTCCGGAGCGTTCACTTCCGCTGACCGATCGGTTAGCTGAGTGGGCTGAGCTGAATAGATTGTCTGGTCTTGCCATGACGGATATCGTGGCTCATGTCTGGCCGGATAGGACCAAGCCGAAGAGCTATTTTGGCTTATTGCAGCAATTCCTTGGGGCGGTGCCGCATATCAAGGCGATGAAGCGGTCGGCCTGCATAGAGGGTGCACAGATGGCCCTCGCCCGTGTGAAGACACACTAGACGGAGATGGATGCCACCGCTGTTGCAACCCAGGGTTCGGACGAAAGCCGGTTACCCGCCGAGCACTATTTTGGGGAAGTTTTGCGTGGTGCTCGTGTAATAGAGTCGCAGTGCTCGAAAAATGTCGTGTTCAAATGAACATTGTGGTTTGTAAAACGATGTTTATAATATAAGCGCTTTTTATACTTGTGCGGTCTAGTATTGAAATATCTCCTGTGCGGCCGTTTATGTATACGTGTGTATAACCTGAAAGATGGTATTTGTCGGCTTCAGCCCCCACGCATAAGGTGCGGGGGTGCTTGCAAAAATATCGCATTTTCACACTTAACCCGACGTCTCGGTCCTGTGAAGGAGGTGGTAGCGTAGCAAACGAGGCAACCGGACTATAATGCTTTATCACTTTCACTTAGCCATGGGAGTTCGAGGGTGGGGCTACGATATAGCCCCTGGGGGCACCGCGCTCTCCGAATTCGGGGCGCGTATGTGCCTGACCGGGAAACAGTCCTTCGTCAAAGCGAAGGAATTCTAAACATTCCGATAGTCGATTGAATGGTTGACCAGTCTCTCGCTATGTCATGACAGCCAGTTTTCGGCTTTCTCTACTGAGGTGCTCGCCCAGCCGAACCGGGGCACAATCGCAGTAGTTCTCCTGGTGCCACGTTAGCCGATGATACGGAATGTAAGGCAGCAAAACACAGGAGCCGGGCAAACCCAACATTTGACCAAAGACATGACTCGGAGCTGATGCATATAAGGCCTAACTCGAGACGCCGAACACTCCCTAAGGTATTCGGCCTTTATAATAACGGGCAGAACAATGCCCTAAGCCCCTAGTGTCCAGGTACAGGCGAGAATTTCTGGCGCGGCCGATGCCAAAACGCCAGCCTCCTCGTTGGTTATGGTGAAAAACTGTATGATGGTAATCAACAAAAGACAGTAAGAAAGGTTTATGCAGGGACTTAATCTGAAAAGAATCCTTGCGACGGGTCCCTGCTGCACGTCTGTGCCTGTGTCTCCGTTGTGCCGTATCCTGGACGGGTGTGCATGTTGTTCATCTGTAAAAAGAGAGGAACTTAGTTTGAAAGGAAATCGTGCGAAAAGTGTATTAAAAATTGAAATATTAATGAATGAATGAAGCTGAGCCTATATTAGCTCATTATTGCTTATACGCACAACCCCTTGTGAAGGGGTGTGCGGCTAGGGAGCCCCTAGATTATTTATGCCGGACTCGTCTAGCCGTGTCCGGGGTCTTGAACGACCTTTTAATGAAATGATGCCGCGTGGACCGGGCATTTTAAGTGTAAGAGACGCGTAATGTGGTATTGCGTTAAAGCGGACAAAAGCTTCACGTCCCAATAGTGCTTGATGGCTACTTTTGAATGGGGCGACATGAAAGATTAGCTTTTCGCGTCGGAGGTTGTCGGGTGGCCCGAATACAACTTCTAGTAGTACGGAGCCCGTGCACTTGGCGTAAGGGCCTGGCGTCACTCCTTTAAAGGAAGTGCGGCTATGTCGAATTTTGTTAAGGTTCACCCCCAACTAGCGGATTGTGTCCGGATATACCAGGTTTAAATCGCTGCCCCCATCCATCAGGACTTGTGTAAATTGTAGTCCGTCGATTATAGGATCCAATATCAGAGCAGTCCATCCTGCGTTTCGAATACTTCTGGAATAGTACAGGTGGTCGGAAGTAATTGGTTTTAACATCCAATCTCGGTGTTCCGCTGGGGTGGACCGTGTGACACGTGCTTTAGCGGGTGCCGTACTATTTTTCCGTACTATCACATGAAGTGAGTTTACTGTTTTGACTTCTTGTGGGAAAGTCTTTTGTTTTCCGGCGCTCTGCTGGTGGGGTTCGTCATCATCCTCGCTTGGCGTGTCGAGCCCCTTGTGTTCGGCGTTGAGTCGGCCGGACTGTTTGAAAACCCAACAATCTCGGTGGGTGTGGTTTGCAGGCCTTCCGGAGGTACTGTGGATTTGACATATCCGATCTAAAATTTTGTTTAAGTTGGAAAGCTCGTCACTGTTGTCCTTAAGAGGCAGTGTTTTGTTGTTCGGCCGCGAGCTTTTGAATCCGGCGTTGACCGCCGTGTTCTTTGGGCTTTTTTCTTTATTTCGGCGCTGATCCTTTCTGCGCCGTGATTTTCCATTTCCATCTCTGATCTCGGATGTACTCGGGTCGCTGGTGCTACATCTTGCTAGCCAGCTGTCTTCCCCCGCGCAAAAGCGGGTCATGAGGCTTGTTAGCGCGGCCATTGTTCTTGGCTTCTCTTGGCCGAGGTGTCTGGCGAGCCATTCGTCTCGGACATTATGCTTAAAAGCTGCTAAGGCTTCGGCGTCCGGACAGTCGACTATTTGGTTCTTTTTGGTAAGGAACCTGTTCCAGAATTTGCGCGCTGACTCTCCGGGCTGTTGAATTATGTGACTTAAATCGTCTGCATCCGGAGGGCGGACATAAGTCCCTTGAAAATTTGCTCTAAATGCGTCCTCGAGCTCTTCCCAACTTCAAATAGTATTTTCTGGGAGGCTTTTGAGCCAATGCCGAGCTGGCCCTTTGAGCTTGAGGGGTAGATATTTTATGGTGTGGAGATCATCTCCTCTAGCCATGTGTATGTGGAGGATGTAATCCTCAATCCAGACTCCAGGGTCTGTTGTTCCGTCGTATGCCTCTATGTTTACGGGTTTGAACCCCGCTGGAAATTCATGATCCAGCACTTCATCGGTGAAACATAGTGGGTGTGCAGCGCCCCTGTATTTGGGTGTGCCGTTGTCTTCAAACACTTGGCGTGTTGTGTTGCTTCCTTGGGCCCTCTTTTTTGGCCCATAAATGGACCTGACCGGGCCATCTGTTTTCCGAGGATCATGAGTCGGCTTGTGTGCGGCGCCGCTTGTCGGTTTTGGCCTGTCATCTGGTCATCTATCCGGCCAGGCGGCCTCTTTGCTTTTTGACTGTGGGGGCTCTATGGCCTCCTCGTCGAATTCTGGCAGCAACTTGCGCTTCGGGTAGCTCTTTGTTTGGTGGCCATTGCCATATTTGTCCGCGGTCTTGAGTACTTTGCTCCACCTCATTCTGAGTGTATCTTCCGCTGTTTTGAGCTTCCGTTTTTCCTTCTTCAGACTTCTTGCAGTGGCGAGAAGTCTTTTGTGAAGGTTCTTATGCTCCGGTGGTGTGTCCGGCGTGAGATCGTCTGGACTGTTGTTTTCGCCGGGCATAGATTGATTATCTGATTCATCCTGTTCGGATGGTTGCTTGGTTGCATGTTCGTCGCCCACTGGTTTGCCCTGCTCTATTGCTGGGTCCTTAGGAGTGCTGTTGTTGTTGAGGCGGGACTTAGGGTGGCGCCTACGTCGCCTTTTTGGTTGTTTTTCGGCGGAATTATCCTTTGCCGCTTCCCGTTGTTCCTCATTATCGCTTCCTTTTGGGGTGTCCACCATATATACATCATGGGTTGAAGTTTCCTTCCGGTGCCCCGTGGGCACTGGTTCTTGGTCGTCTCCATCGATGTCTTCAGAGTCGTAGTCTAGCATGTCGGTTAGATAGTCGACAGTGGCTATAAAGTGGGTGGTGGGTGGGCCTTGAATTTCTTCGTCGTCCGCATCCCAACCATCCTGAGCGCAGTCCGGCCAGGGCTCTCCTGATAACGAGAGACGCTTTAGCGAATTTAGGATGTCGCCAAAGGGTGAGTGCTGAAAGATGTCCACGGCGGTGAACTCCATGATCGGCGCCCAATCGGATTCGATTGGCAGGGGCGCAGGAGGTTCGGAGTCCGGCAGGGAGTCCGGCGCCTTGGAGTCACGAGCTTCATAAGGGACAAGGTCAGTATTCGGCTCCATCGCCGTAGTAGTTGCAGCTCCCGAGGCGGTGTCCAGCCACCTGTGCTCGATCCGCGTGGTCGGCTCTGGACTATGGGTCGGAGCGGATTCGTGTGCGGCCTCCAAGGTACTGTCCGGCGGCAGAGCTAGATCATGCCCATCGTGACAGTGCAGCACGCTCGGCTGTGGCTCGAATCCATCGAAGATCAAGTCTCCGCGGATGTCAGCCGTGAAGTTTAGGCTTCCAAATCTGACCTGATGGCCAGGGCGTAGCTTTCGATCTGCTCCAGATGGCCAAGTGAATTGGCCCGCAGTGCGAAGCCGCCGAATACGAAGATCTGTCCAGGCAGAAAAGTCTCACCCTGGACTGCGTTATTGTTTGAAGAATCCATCAAGCCTATCGGTGACGACACAGAGGAACTCTCAATGAAAGCACCAATGTCGGTGTCAAAACCGGCGGATCTCGGGTAGGGGGTCCCGAACTGTGCGTCTAGGCGGATGGTAACAGGAGACAAGGGACACGATGTTTTTACCCAGGTTCGGGCCCTCTCGATGGAGGTAAAACCCTACTCCTGCTTGATTGATATTGATGATATGGGTAGTACAAGAGTGGATCTACCACGAGATCAAGGAGGCTAAACCCTAGAAGCTAGCCTATGGTATGATTGTTGTAATGGTTGTTCGTCCTACGGACTAAAACCCTCCGGTTTATATAGACACCGGAGAGGGCTAGGGTTACACAGAGTCGGTTACAATGGTAGGAGATCTACATATCCGTATCGCCAAGCTTGCCTTCCACGCCAAGGAAAGTCCCATCCGGACACGGGACAAAGTCTTCAATCTTGTATCTTCATAGTCTTGGAGTCTGGCCGATGATGATAGTCCGGCTATCCGGACACCCCCTAGTCCAGGACTCCCTCAGCCACCCTCAGTTGTTTATCACTAGCACGGAGCATAGCGCTTCCCTATGTGTACGGGCATAGCCGCTCTTCGGCAGTGTCGTCAGCCAGCGCGGGGCATGGTGCTTCCATTGGTTAGTGGGAGGGGGCTCCCCTCCAAGAGGAGCCCCCGGGGCATGTACAGCCCCGCCCTGACACGTGGCTGGCACGGTAGGGCCTGACAAGGTGTATCTGGGCACCCGTGAGCCAGCGCGGGACTCACGGGGCCCTACCTCAAGGCGGGTTGTGCCTGGCTCTGGGCCTTTACTTGTAATGTGTTCCTGCAAATTTGGTTAAATGTCGGCGCTCTATGTCCTCGGGTCCCGGCCCTCGAGCGGGCTCAGCCATCGCTGGTATGCCAGGTCGCGATGCCGTGGACAAGGCCAAAGGGTGAGGGCTGGAGAGCCAGTAAGAGCCCATTAGTCGTGATGCTCAGGTACCCCCCCTTTAACGTGCAAGCGGCCGACATGAAGGAAGAAGGATGCCGTGGATAGGCATCAAATAACGATCATGATGGGTCAAACGCACGACTTGAATATATGCGAGAGGAATACATGCCATTGGGTCTGGCCCGGGTGGCTTGGGGATAATGCAGCCCGAGGGGCGCCAACAATAAAGTAAACTAAAAGCATGAACCAAAGGGATACATGCCGCAGGGATGGACCCACGCGGCCTGGGAATGATGCAGCCCTGGGGGCGCTCCCAGCCGAAAATGTAACTCGAAGGATGTCACCTGATAATGTTGAAGATGAAGGGATGTTGAAGTAGCGGACAGCGTGCGCTGTGGGAGACGGTCTTCACGAGCCCCCAGGCCTAGGGGCCTCGGGAGGCTCCGGAGGCGCTGGTGGCTCCTCGCGGACCATCTCCATCTCCGCCAGGACTGCGGAATGCCTGACCGCTTGAACCTCCAGGACGCTCCTCATGAGGCGCTGACGCGCGGCAGCCGCGTTCGGCAGGCTGTAAGGCATGCGAACATAGCTGTGGGGTGGACCTTCACAGCGTCCCACGCATGAGGGCCAGAGGCGCTCCTGAGAGGCGGCTCGGTTGAGACCTGGTATGTCGATGCAGACATGCAGCCCACCATCCTCGCCTGGATGGGGAGCTACGGCGGGCAAGCGGCGGCTGCCACTCATGACTCTTGACTCCTGCAGCTCCTGAATGATCTCGCTGACGAACTCCCGAGGGTTTGGCCCTCCTTGCCTTGCTCCTTACTGAGGAAAATGTGCGTTGAAGCACGCCTCCAAGTGGTGCCCGAGCGCCTCCCTCGTGATCCTAGCAAAGTCGATGGCCCTCCAGGAGAGAGCCCCCGAGCCTTGCCTGAGGAGGGCGCCGGGCGCGCCTTCCTACGCGACAGAAGGAGGTGCCCCCTGAACAGGTGCGTACCCTGAGGGGCCTGCCTCCCGAGGGGTTGGGCCAGGCAATGTCTTCTTCTTCTTAGGAGCAGCCTCGGGAAGCCTCCCACTCATGTGATCTGGGTCTTCAATTGATGCGGCTTGGAAAGCACGCTCCAGAGAACACACAACATCTCTCTCTTCACAAGGCACCGTGATGACTCCACCGCTTCCTGGCATCTTGAGGACATTGTAACCGTGATGGGTCACGGCCATGAACTTGGCCAGGGCTGGGTACCCGAGGATGGCATTGTACGACAGGCGGATGCGAGCGACGTCGAAGTCAATGAGCTCGGTGCGGCAGTTGTCGCGCTTCCCGAAGGTAACAGGAAGGCGGACCTGGCCTATCGGAACCATGGAACCATCAGTGACTCCTGAGAAAGGCTTGGTCGGATGCAGCTGATTGTAGGGCACTTGGAGATTGTTGAACGTCTCAACGGATAGGACATTGAGCCCTGCTCCGCCATCGATGAGGGTCCTGGTGACTTGCACATTGCTGATGATTGGGGAACAAAGCATCAGGAGGACTCCGGCTGTGGCCGCGCACTTGAGTTGATCCGCTGAGCTGAACATGATAGCGCACGCTGACCACCTGAGAGGGCGTGTGGCCTCAAGCTTGGAGAGGACTACATTCACTTCGCGAGCAAACTGCTTGAAGATGCGCTGAGAGGCCGGGGCTTGAGCACCGCCCAAGATGCAAGCGATTGCACGCGGCTCCTGGAAGCCTCCAGCCCCCTCGTCCTGATGATGGTCTTCGTTCCTCCTCGGCTGTGGTGGCAGAGGAGGGAGGCCCGCGTTGCCTTGTGGGCGATCCTCGCGAGGCTGATCCCTCCAACCCCCCTCGCGAGGTGGGTCCCTCCAACCTCCCTCACGAGGCTGGTCCTGCCAGCGGTCCTCGCGAGGTCGGTCATGCCACCCTTGGCGAGGGCCACGGTCCTCCCATTGTCCTCCACCCCTTCCTCCTCCTCGGCCATAGCCCCGGTCGCTGCGCTCGGGGCGTCGGCCGACACGCACGTCTCGCATGACCCTGAGCTCTTGGCATTCGTTGGTGTTGTGGGTGTGGAGGTCATGGTACACGCAGTACCGGCTACCCTTGGATGACTCAGGCTGATCCCTACCACGCTTGGTGTCCGGCTCTGCTGCAAGCACAGCAGCCCCCTTGCGCTTCACGTCTTTGGCCTTGGGCTTCTTCTCTTCTGGGTCAGCAGCTGGAAGCTCGAGGAGGGAAAGGTGCCCTTCCTCAGCCCTAGCGCACTTGGTCGCCAGGTTGAACAGCTCCAGGGAGGTGCACAGGTCCTCATGGATTGCAAGCTCCTCCTTCATCTTGACGTCACGCACGCCGTCGGACAAGGCCAAGATGATGGCCTCCTCAGACACCTTGGGGATCTTAAGGCGAGCGCTGGATGAACTTCTGCAAGGTCTCTCCCGGCTGCTGCTTGATGCGGCGCAACTCGCTCATGGCCGGGGGCCGGTCGCGGGTGCCCTGGAAGTTGGCGATGAATCGGGTGCGCATCTCATCCCAGGAGGATATCGTGCCAGGAGCCAGGTTCAGGAGCCAGGTGTGGGCGCCGTCCTTGAGCACCATGGGGAACCAGTTTGCCATGACCTTCTCGTCCCCGTTGGCGGCTTCGATGCCCAGCTCATAGAGCTGGAGGAACTCCGCAGGGTCAGCCGTGCCATCGTAGTGCGGGGGCAGGTCTAGCTTGAACTTGCCCGGCCAGGCCACGCTGCGCAGCTCAGCGGTGAAGGCACGACAGCCTGCAGTGGCCGCGGGAGGCCTTGGGTGATGGAGTGCTTGATCTTGTGGGTCTCTGTGCGCTGTCGCCAGGTGCAGCGCGGGGTCTTGATGCACTGGAGCAGGAGCGCGTTCGTGTCGGGCCGGTGCGGGGAGCACACGGGCGGCTTCTTGGGGACGAGGGATCTCTTGGCAGCTCTTCTCTTGCTGTGGTGGCGTCGGGCGGAGTGGGTTCCGCCCAGGGGCCACGCGCCTTGGGGCCAAGGCGCCTTCTTGAGGGGGAGGCAGCTGAGGCGCCCCGGAGCTTCGTCGCCCGCGCAGGGCGGGGTGCGGTGCAGCGAGAGGGATGGCGCAGGGGAGCCTCCAGCGGCGCTGACGAGCTCAGTGATGCAGGCGAGCCATTCGTCGTAGAGGTCGTTGAAGAGACGGTAGTGCAGGAGCTCCCGTGCCAGGAGCAGCGCAGCCTGCGCGTCCGCAGGAGCGCGACGGGCGTGGGAGGAGGAACCAGCTGGAGTCAGTGACGGGTGGCGGTGCGGCCTTCTCGCCGCACCGAAGGATGCAGGGACGACGCCTGCTGCTCGTTCCCCGCCGGGCCGGTGGCGGCGTTGACGGCAGGCGACGGGGAACGGCGGGGGCGCCCGCCGACGGGGGCCGTCTGGGCGATGCGAGTGGCGAGAGTGGCCCGGCGCTGGCGCGGGCTCGACGAGCGTCTGACATGGATGGGACGGGCGGCGAAACACAAGGCGATTGAAGGCAGATTCCGGCGCACCCCTACCTGGCACGCCAAATGTCGGATTTCGGGTTCCGCCAGACCCTCAAGGTTCGAACTCTGGGGTGCACGCGGAGATAACACCCCCTGCCTACCCATGTCTCGCCGCCTCGCAAGGATCTAAACTACACAAAGAACAACACAGAGGACACGAGGTTTATACTGGTTCAGGCCACCATTGTGGTGTAATACCCTACTCCAGTTTGTGTTGTGTGGATTGCCTCAGGGGCTGATGATGAATAGTACAATGGAAGAACAGCCTCGCGAGGGTCTGTTCTTGGCTGGAGCGATGAACTGCTAGGGGAGTTCAGTCGCCTATCTCTCTCTCTGTATCAGATGCCTCTAGTCTCCTCCGCCTACAGATGTGAATCCCTCTAGTCTGTGGGTGGCTAGTCCTATTTATAGGCGAAGGCCCCGGGTCTCTTCCCAAATATTGAGCGGGAAGCGCGCCAACAATTGGCCATTTTGAAGGGGAACATCTAGTACACTTATCCTGACTAAAGTTGGTCCTCGCCTGCCAAAGACCCCGACGATGATGCCGGCTTGGGCTCCACGATGATCTCCATTCTGCCGTCCTGCTGGTCTTGGTCTTGTTGCACCGAAGGGTTGCCTTTGCTTGATACTCTCGCCTGCGCTTGCCTCCTTTGCACCAAAGAGGAAACAAGGACTCTGCGCAGGCCGGCGCCCGCCTGGCCTTGGTCATCATGGCTTGCGTCATGGGCGCCTCGCGAGGTACACCGCCTTGATCTCTCTGCCTCCTCGCGAGCCAGCCTGACGAGGCCGTGCCCGAGGAAGCCTCCTGTCGTCCGCCCCGTGAGGCTTGGCCCCTCGTGAGGGTCTTGAGTATGCGTTGATGAAGATGGGCCGTACTGGGCCACTCCTTGAGCCACGCCGCAGGCCGCGGGCAGGCAAGTCTGGGTACCCCCGTTCCCAGAACGCTGACAAGCAACTCCTAGAACATCGAGCATCTCCGCAAGTTTTACCCATAAGGCGCGGCTGCCGAGCCTCCCAGCAAGCCACCCGTACAAGCCTTGCCGGCAAGGCATGTAACCCTTTGTACAAAGCCAGGCGCAGACCCTGAGCATAAATAAACAAAGCGCTGGCACCCTAAGTTATAGCATGCATGCTAGGTTGAGTCTCTTCCTTGGTTAGGGTTGATAGTGCTTGGTGGCAGCTAACCCCTAGCTTGTAGGTCGAGTGCGCGTCTCTCTTTTCTTCTCTATCTTCTTTGGTTCGCAGGGCACATAAGTATTCTTGCCGAGCTATTTTGGAAGAAAGGGGATGGACCGGCGTCTGGGCCCCGGCAAGCCGGAGTTGCCGGGGGCTGCAAGAACAAGGATCCATCCGCGGCAAGCCAAGGTTGCCGGGGGCTCCAGATCCAGATAAGTTCTCTATCCTCTATCATGCATTTCGTTATGGACTGGGATACGTGAAACCTCGTTTTATACCTAGGCTACCATGCTCCCCTTTTTCCGTACCCTAGGACTATCTCCTGGGGCCGAATTTGGTCGTAGCCGCGGCAACAAGGAAATGAAATGAGGATCCTAAGCCCATCTCATCCCTGCCTCCGCCATGGGCGTGAGAAAGGTCGAGCGAAGTGGGGGGACGGCAAGGCCTATTGCCGGGCAAAAAACGTTTATCTTAAAAAATAACGAGGATTCGCTCCTTGTCGTGGGTTCCACCCGTGAACGAAAAAACCCGGCAAACATCCCTTTTTCATTAAAAAACATCCCGTACAGGTACATTTCATACGAAATGAAAAATATGAGCAAGGGGATTACAAGTTCTAAAGTTAACAAAGGCCTGAAGGCTTACGAGACTAAAAAGAGATAAGATGACCATAATCCCTTTCTTGTCCCTCTCCTCAGGAAATGAAACAAGAAGGCAGAAGGGAAAAAGGGGCGCCTAGGCAAGCTATGAGTGGTAGAAGACACCAAGAGAACATCTCGGTGACCGTCCAAAGGCTGGATGGTGAAGGCGGCACCGCAGGAAGAGCTCGAAGACGAGGCGGCAGGACGTCAATACATGACGAAGACGTCGGTGCCCGCGTACTCCGACTTGGCGGCCTTGCCGCCCGCCATCTTCCTCTTCCGCAGCGTCCCCACGCCAGCCGCCCAAGGAGGCGACCCAGAAAAGTTCAAGGAGCCGCCAACACGGATGATGGGGGCGCCGATACCACCCGGAGCGGAGCCCGACACCTAGTCGTACCCGTCATCCCGCCGCCCGCTACCCTTATCGTCACTGCCATTGTCCTCCTCGTCACCCTTGCTCGAGGAGGAATCTTCGTCGTCGGAGGAGCTCTCCACGCAGCACCTTACGCGAGTCCTGAAGTGCCCGAAGATCTTGATAGAGAGGAGGCCACCCTCCATTAATTTGAATGGGAGAGTGAGCCCCTCCGTCAAGCTATGGACGCGGGCGAAGGTCTTCCACCCTCGGCAGAGGTACATGACGTGAGGGGCGGGGAACTCGACATCGGCCCATGTGCCGCTGTTTCCACAACCCCTCATATGCAGTCGCAACGCCTGCGGAGGATCTAGCTCCATCTCCCGTGCAAACGGAGTCGGGAGGTGAAGACGATGGCGCGGCGGCTGGCACAGCCTGATGAAGAACTCGTAAGGGTTGTCTCCGACGTGGACTTCCACCGGAGGAGGGGCCGCTGGCGGATGCGAAGCCGATCTGCCGCCCCATCCTCCTCTCCCTCGAGTGCCACGGCGGCCTCGACCTCGCCCCCTCCCCCTCCCTCTAACAGGCGGCTCCGCTGCCACGAGCTCTGGGGGAGGAGCGATGCGTTGTCGAGCCGAGACCCTCGCCGCCATCGATGAAGCGTCGCCATGCCCCCTCGCCATGGCAGAAGTAAGGAGGAAGCAGGAATGGGGAGAGGCAGATGGCAAAGGGTTGAGAAGCACCGTTCCTCCCGCTCCCCTCTTTATAAAGGGGCGGGGGCGAGGCTCGGCCGCCCCCATCCCGGCCAATCCGGCCCGTTGAAGTGACAACAAGCGGGGCCGTCGACCGCCCTCCCCGCTCCATTGGAGGCGCGTGGGAATCAACCCACGCGCGCGCATGACTTCCCACATCCCACACGCCTGTCATTCGGCTTGCATCACGCATGCAGTGAACGTGGCGTAAGGGATAGGCACAGTGGGACGCATGGAGCGACATTTCCCAAGCGAAGGCTGTAAATAAGCAGCAGCCCTGCGGTCTCAAAGAGATGCGCAAGCCAGCTCTTTACTGTCCACCACAGGATGACGCCTGCATGCTTCTCTCATGCGCACGCACGACCCCCACGTTGCGCATTCAACGCGGGTCATGGGGAAGCGTAGTAGACGGAGCAGTTACCGCGGTAAAATCCGCCCCTACTACCCGCGCACCGTTCTGGGCCTGGCCCAACAATGTACTGCACTTATGTATGGCCCAGGCCCAGGGGCTCTTGTCGGTGTACAAAAGTAGGGGCCCTGCCTTTGACCACTTTACCTGTGCACGGGCAGTCAGAGCCACCCGCCACGGCCACGCATAATAGGGCAGGGAAGGGAAGCCGGAGAGAAGCCGAAGGCACAAGACAAACAAAGCAACGATAAACCAAGGCCACAAAGTGCAGATGGGCGAAGCAGGTTTCCCCGGCAAGACCCTTGCCGGGGGTAGCCTCCGCAGCCCCGGCAAGCCCCTTGCCGAGGCAACTCGCCCACACGAGTGGAGCGAGCCACCCTTGAACCCACGGCCACCAATGTCAACAACCACGTTGGACCAGGGCTTGGGAGGCACCTCCATGGTGGCATGCAGATCTTTGTGAAGACATAGAATGCTCAAGATCAGATGATGATTGGAGGGTAACAATCCCCACCAAGATCCTCACCGAAGAAACCCACAAGACCCCCGGCAAGATTCTTGCCGGGGACGCCAGCGCGCCACGGCAAGACCCTTGCCGGGCCACCCGACAAGACCCTCGCCAGAGGCAACCACAGGGCCACTGCCAGGCCTGCACCAACCAACTCCCCGCTGCCGTTCGCATGGAGCTGCCAGCCCAGCTAGCTAGGCAGGCACCTACGTGGCAACATGCAGCTTCCAGGCCAACTCAGCACGCACCTGTGTGGCGGCATGCAGATCTTCGTGGAGGCTCCACCACCACGCCACCTCAGCTGCTTGCCTGCCTACATGGCACCGCATACATCGCTGGCCAGGGTGCGTGTCGAAGCGTGGAGGAGCGGCGGCGGACAGGACGAGCCTCGCTCCCGTCCCTGATAAAGTGAGGGACACCTAAGCCATGCATTAAATGCACTTTGTCCTGTAATACCAGCGATAAGCTCACAGCGCTTTAGCACTTTCCACCTCCTGTGTGCCACTGTGGCAGCTCCTTTCACCTATAAAAGGAGGCCCATGGCGCCCTGGAGAGGGATTCGGCTCTTTCGAACCTAGCAGCACCTAGAGCTAGTTCAAGAGCTCCAGAACACTAAATATATCCACCAAAGCAGGATTGTAGGGTTTTACTCATCTATGCGGCCCGAACCTAGGTAAATCCCCTTTGTGCTGTCTACTAGTCCTGCTCTTCTCACGATCCAGCGCCCCGCAACCGTAGTAGAGATTCCAGTGATCCCATAGGTGTCGTTTCCCACCGACATCTTTGGCGCGCCTGGTAGAGGGCGCCTAGATTTTGAGAATCTGGTCTAGCAGTTGAGCTAGCTGTTCTTCATCACCATGGCTCCCAAGAAGAAGACGACCACGGCGATTGGTTCGTCCGGGACCGGATTGCCAGTACCGGTGTGGGCCAGTAGCGGACCAGTCGCGGAGAGAACCCGTGGCGCGGCCCGCGAACATCCACATCACCTTGGCGGTCCGGGCCTGGCGAGTGGCGTCATTCGCGCACCAGACGATGAGCCACCAGTCGTGGGCTCCAGAGACGGACTCGGCCCCCCCGCAGGCGGCGCGGGGCCCTCCAGGGGCGCCGCCATCCCGCCAGGCGGCGGCACGGCGACCTCCAAGACGCCAACGCCGGAGCCCACGATGCGCTCTTCTCAAGTTGTGTGTGATGAGCAGCGTCACCCTACCGGTGACCCTGCGCGTCGCCCTAGGAAGAGTCCCGTGCGTCCATTACATGATGAGGAGGGCCAGCATGCATGCTGAGGTGCTGACAGAGGTGGCGAATGGCTACTGGGCCCTGACGCAGCTCCTTCTAACGTGGTTAGAAGTCCAGGCGCATCGCGGTCCACCCAGCTTTCACCGCCACCCACGCCAGCGGAAGCCCTAGGGCGCGCGCAGCTGCTCCTCGATTTTCCTCCCGCTGCGAAGAAGCTCGACGAATGGAGGGCCACCGTCTGAAGCCTCGTCGGCATCGCCAACAATGATGAGTTGTGGCCGGCGGGACCCGTAGGCCATCGCCCTGCTGGGCCACCGCATGCCAGCGGAGACCGTGCCGGAGGCGATGCAGCCACGGTGCACTCCCCTCCTCCATCCCGGCCACCCGGGCATCAGTCCGTCACGACGACGCTCGTGATGATATCTCCATCGCATCGTCCGACCCGCGAACCAACCGCGATCAGCGTCAAGTCCTTCCGGAGCGGGTTAATGAGGATGATCGAACTACCATCGAGCACCGACATGACGCGCTCCACCAGTCGGACAGGCGGGCAGGACCCGCTACAGAACGCCCAACGTCGGGAGGCTACGGTGGCCTACCCTATGAGGTGGGTTGTCCGGCTTTCACCCGTGAGCTACGGCAGTTCCAGTGGCCCTCCCACCGTACGTTCAAGCCCGACATTGGCGAGAAGTACAATGGCAAGACTCACCCGTCAGAGTTTCTCAGCATCTACACCATCATGATGCAAGCTTCTGGGGCCCATGACGATAAGGTGGTTGCCAATTACTTCCCTTTGGCACTCAAGCCTAATGTTATGTCATGGTTGATGCACTTGCTGGTGGATTCCATCTCTTCCTGGGCGGATCTGTGCCATGAGTTTGTTGGCGCCTTTACCGGAGGTCACCAAGCTCATGGCCAGGCGAGTGATTTACACATCATCCCCCAGAAGGAAGGAGAAAACTTGCGCAAGTACATCTAGTGGTTCAGCCGGGTGCAGTACAACATCCCAGACGTTCATCCCGCAGCCGTGATCAGTGCGTTCCACTAGAATGTGCGCAACTGCAAGATGCATGAAGAGTTGGCGATGAACAAGGTCAAGGATGTGGCCGAGCTTTATGTCCTGGCCCATCGATGCGCTCGTGTTGAAGAGGGGAGGAAGTACCCCGGCAAAGATGCCGGCGCGGAAACCGACTCCACTGGCGACACCGCCAACCCAGCAAAGAAGGGTCGGCGCCGTAACAGGAAGCGCAAGGGCAAAGCCGTGCTTGCCGCTGATGGGTCCAACGATACTGGCGCCACCAAGAAGCCCAAGGCGAGCGACCCTGGCAAGGAGGTTGCCGGGTGTGTCGCTTGCCGGGCCTTGGCGGCCGCCGACAAGCCAGGAGGCTCCGACAAGTAGTACTGCAAGATCCACCGCACCAAGGGCCAGGACCTCCAAAACTGCCGGCAGGTAGAGCTGCTCGCCGAGAAGCAGAAAGCCGAGTATGAGCGGCGGGACAAGGAGAAAGGCCCAGACAGTGCCGAGGGATCCGGCAAGAAGTGTGGTGGCCAAGGATCCTGTTGTAAGGCAAGGGGATCTCGGAATGGCTATGGAAATGCCATAATAGGTAGGTATGGTGGGTGTATGGTACCGGCGAAAGTTGCATGGTACTAGAGGAGCTAGCAATGGTGGAAGGGTGAGAGTGAGTATAATCCATGGACTCATCATTAGTCATAAGGAACTCACGTACTTATTGCAAAAATCTATTTGTCATTGAAACAAAGTACTACGCGCATGCTCCGGGAAGGGTTGGTAGGAGTTAACCATCGCGCAATCCCGACCTCCACACAAAGGGTGACAATCAAAACATACTTCATGCTCCGACTTCATCACATAACAGTTCACCATACGTGCATGTTATGGGAATCACAAACTTCAAGACAAGTATTTCTACAATCCACAATTACTCACTAGCATGACTCTAATATCACCATCCTCATATATCAAAACAATCATAAGGAATCAAACTTCTCTTAGTATTCAATGCACTTTTTATGAAAGTTTTTATTATATCCCTCCTGGATGCCCATCATATTAGGACTAATTTCATAACCTAAGAAAATTACCGTGCTGTTTAAGACTCTCAAAATAATATAAGTGAAGCATGAGAGTTCATCAATTTCTTCAAAATAAAACCACCGTCGTCCTCTGAAAAGATATTAGTGAAGCACTAGAGTAGAAAGCCGAGTATGAGCGGCGGGACAAGGAGAAAGGCCTAGACAGTGCCGAGGGATCCGACAAGAAGCGTGGCGGCGAAGGATCCAGAAAACTAAATACATCCACCAAAGCAGGATCGTAAGGTTTTACGCATCTATGCGGCCCGAACCTGGGTAAATCCTATTTGTGCTGTCTACTAGTCCCGCTCTTCTCACGGTCCAGCGCTCCGCAACCGTAGTAGGGATTCCAATGATCCCATAGGTGTCATTTCCCACCGACACATCAACTACGCGTATCAACGAGCTATGAAGATGCCCATCAATAGATATTAATGTGATTGAGTAGGGATTGCCATGCAACGGATGCACTAGAGCTATAAGTGTATGAAAGCGCAAAAAGAAACTAAGTGGGTGTGCATCCAACTTGCTTGCTTATGATGACCTAGGGCATTTGAGGAAGCCCATCGTTGGAATATACAAGCCAAGTTCTATAATGAAGAATTCCCACTAGTATATGAAAGTGACAAAATAGGAGACTCTCTATCATGAAGATCATGGTGCTACTTTGGAGCACAAGTGTAAAGGATAGTAGCATTGCCCCTTCTCTCTTTTTCTCTCATTTTTTTTTTGTTTTTTTTTGTTTTTTTGGCCCACTCTTTTTTTGGCCTCTTTTTTTTCGTTCGGAGTCTCATCCCGACTTGTGGGGGAATCATAGTCTCCATCATCCTTTCCTCACATGGGACAATGCTCTAATAATGGAGATCATCACACTTTTATTTACTTACAACTCAAGAATTACAACTCAATACTTAGAACAAAATATGACACTATATGAATGCCTCCGGCGGTGTACAGGGATGTGTGACATGTATGAAAGAATTATGAACGGTGCCTTTGCCACAAATACAATGTCAACTACATGATCATGCAAAGCAATATGACAATGATGAAGCGTGTCATAATAAATGGAATGGTGGAAAGTTGCATGGCAATATATCTCGGAATGGCTATGGAAATGCCATAATAGGTAGGTATGGTGGGTGTATGGTACCGGCGAAAGTTGCATGGTACTAGAGGGGCTAGCAATAGTGTAAGGGTGAGAGTGAGTATAATCCATGGACTCAACATTAGTCATAAGGAACTCACGTACTTATTGCAAAAATCGATTAGTCATTGAAACAAAGTACTACGCGCATGCTCCTAGGGGAAGGGTTGGTAGGAGTTAACCATCGCGCGATCCCGACCTCCACACAAAGGATGACAATCAAAACATACTTCATGCTCCGACTTCATCACATAACGGTTCACCATACGTGCATGTTATGGGAATCGCAAACTTCAACAGAAGTATTTCTACAATCCACAATTACTCACTAGCATGACTCTAATATCACCATCCTCATATCTCAAAACAATCATAAGGAATCAAACTTCTCTTAGTATTCAATGCACTTTTTGTGAAAGTTTTTATTATATCCCTCTTGGATGCCCATCATATTAGGACTAATTTCATAACCTAAGAAAATTACCGTGCTGTTTAAGACTCACAAAATAATATAAGTGAAGCATGAGAGTTCATTAATTTCTTCAAAATAAAACCACCATCGTGCTCTAAAAAGATATAAGTGAAGCACTAGAGCAAATGACAAACTACTGCAAAAGATATAAGTGAAGATCAATGAGTAGTCGAATAATTATGTAACTATGTGAAGACTCTAACATTTAAGAATTTCAGACCTTGGGATATTATTCAAACAGCAAGCAAAAAAAAAAGATAAAATGATGCTCCAAGAAAAACACATATCATGTGGTGAATAAAAATATAGCTCCAAGTAAAGTTACCGATGAACGAAGACGAAAGAGGGGATGTCATCCGGGACATCCCCAAGCTTAGGCTCTTGGTTGTCCTTGAATATTACCCTGGGGTGCCTTGGTAATACCCAAGCTTAGGATCTTGCCACTCCTTATTCCATAGTCCATCGAATCTTTACCCAAAACTTGAATACTTCATAACACAAAACTGAACAGAAAATCTTATGAGCTCCGTTAGTATAAGAAAATAAATCACCACTTAGGTACTGTTGTTAACTCATTCTAAATTCATATTGGTGTTATATCTATTTTATTCCAACTTCTCCATGGTTCATACCCTCCAATACTACTCATATATTCATCAAAATAAGCAAACAACACATAGAAAACATAATCTGTCAAAAACAGAACAGTTTGTAGTAATCCGTAACTCGCGAATACTTCTGTAACTCCAAAAATCCTGAGAAATTAGGAAGTCCTAATCAATTTATTTATTAATCTTCTGCAAAAAGAATCAACTTAAAATCACGCTTCTGTGAATTATGAAAATTGTTTTCATTAGTGCAAAAGTTTCTGTTTTTCAGCAAGATCAAATCAACTATTACCGTAAGCCATCCCAAAGGTCTTACTTGGCACTTTATTGAAACAGAAGCTATAAAACATGATTACTACAGTAGCTTAATCAAGTGAACACACAAATACAGTAGGGTAAATATTGGGTCGTCTCCCAACAAGTGCTTTTCTTTAATGCCTTTTAGCTAGGCATGATGATTTCAACGATGCTCGTATAAAAGATAAGAATTGAAACACAAAGAGAGCATCATGAAGAATATGACTAGCACATTTAAGTCTAACCCACTTCCTATGCATAGGGATTTTGTGAGCACACAATTTATGGGAGCGATAATCAACTAGCATAGGAAGGCAAAACAAGCATAACTTCAAGATTTTCAACACATAGAGAGAAAACTTGGTATTATTGCAATTCCTACAAGCATATATTCCTCCCTCATAATAATTTTCAATAGCATCATGAATGAATTCAACAGCATAACTATCACATAAAGCATTATTTCCATGATGCACAAGCATAGAAATTGTATTACTCTCCACATAAGCAAATTTCTTCTCATGAATAGTAGTGGGAGCAAGCTCAACAAAATAACTATCATGTGAGGCATAATCCAATTGAAAATTAAAATCAAGATGGCAAGTTTGATGGTTATCATTATTATTTATAGCATACATGTTATCGCAATAATCATCATATATAGCAACTTTATTCTCATAATCAATTGGAACCTCTTCCGAAATTGTGGATTCATCACTAAATAAAGTCATGACCTCTCCAAATCCACTTTCACAATTATCACAATAAGATTCAACACCCTGACGTTGCCAACGATGTTGAATCATCGATCTTTTTATTTAGACTATATTAGCGCACTGTTGTTGGTCTTTTTTCATAATGTGTATTGTTGTTGCCATTGAATTAATACATCGTACATCCAGGTCTGGTCTTCTTGTCGAGTTGATATATATCAGTAGCTGCATGCTATATCAGGAGACAGCTAGATTGCAGAAAAAGTCATCTTGCAATCTACATCAAGGGAACGTGAGTACGTAGAGGAGTGCCAAATTGATGAATACCTGGCTCCGGCCTGTGCACACGTCTTTCATGCATCTATCGAGACACAATAATCAAACGGTTCGATGAAGCAAGCATGCATCTCGATCGATTTCCATCAAAGCAAAACACATGTACGTGTTGAATTAGCACAAAGACGTGTGCATGCATGGGAAAGAGACTTGTCGGTCTATCTGTGTGAGGCTCATCGGCTGGCTTCACGCAAGAGGCCCGACAGCTTCATGGCGACGAAGTGAGGACGGCGGCTGCATGCATGATCGGGGCGGCTTCACGGGATTGAACGCGGCTGTTACGTGGGTGATACTACAAGACCCTATTTTTTAGGGTTATGAGATCCTCGTTAGAAAAGGGTGTGGTGCAAGGAAAATAAATGAAGGGCAGAGGTGGGTAATTATTTGTACGTTTTAAGATCCATTGGCCGACATTAGCTAATTATTGTGGGGCAGGAAAATTAACGGTTGGATTTGTCAGATTATTGTGTGATTTTGTAGACTAATTCTCTTTTTTATGGTTAGCTCTTATATTAATTTATATATATAAATAGATAAGATTCAACACCCTCAAAAATAGTGGGATCATTAATTCCTAAAGTTGACACTCTTCCAAACCCACTTTTATCAATATAATCATCATAAATAGGATGCATGCTATAATCATAATATATTTTCTCATCAAAACTTAGGGACTAAAAATATCATCTTCTTCAAACATAGCATCCCTAAGCTTGTAGCTTTGCATATCATTAGGATCATGGATAGTCAAAGAATTCAAACTAACAACATTGCAATCATGCTCATCATTCAAAAATTGTATGCCAAACATTTTATTGCATTCGTTCTCTAGCAATTGAGCACAACTATCGGAATCCTTATTTTCACGAAAGACATTAAAAAGATATACCTTTAGTTCCATTCTTTAGTTTTCTTTTATAGACTAAACTAGTGATAAAACAAGAAACTGAAAGATTCGATTGCAAGATCAAAAGATATACCTTCAAGCACTAACCTCCCCGGCAACGGCGCTAGAAAAGAGCTTGATGTCTACTAGGCAACCTTCTTCTTGTAGACATTGTTGGGCCTCCAAGTGCAGAGTTTTGTAGGACAGTAGCAAATTTCCCTCAAGTGGATGACCTAAGGTGATGCGGAGCATCCCGTGATCATCCCCATGGACACCACCTCGACTATCCAAGCTCCAAGTGGACCCATGACAAGAGCTAGGGCTCGTGCTATTCAATCCGAGGTGACATCACTCCTACTTGAGTTCCCCTTCTCTTCTAGTGAGACATGGCTACTGCCTAAGTGCGAGATGCTATGCGTGATCAGGTACAACACTCAAGCCATGGAGCCAAGAGCTGAAGAAGAAACGACATGCGTCAACTCTCTGGACAGCCCGGAACTTCCGGCCAGAGCCCGGAACTTCCGGCTCCCGGAACGTTCGGCCTACCCAGAGCTTTCGGCCTCCGACGACATCGACCCGCCCGGGCGTGCCAACTCTCTGGTTAGCCCAGAACCTGCCCAGAACCTTGCCCGAACCTTCCGGTCCCCGGAACCTCCGGCCTGCCCGGACCTCCTGGCCCCCGGACGCCAGCCCAGCTTCACCCGCGCCAACTCTCTGGTTAGGCCGGACCCTGCCCGGACCCTCCGTCGACCGGAACTTCCGGCCCTGCCCGAAATTTCCGGCCCTGCCTGCGCGCACCCACTTGGACCGAGGCCCATGTACCCTTTCGCCATGTAAACTATATATATTCTTCTCCTACCTACGTTTTAGGGTTAGCATTGTGATAGCTCATTTGAGATAGAGCATTGCTCATCCGTACCGGATCTACTCCTCGTGAGGGACCGCACCTCCTCGGAGAAGCTCCATCCGGATTCAAGGCCTCCATCCGGAGAAGACAATCAAGACCTCCTCATGGAGAAGAACGGTTACTCTTGTATCGTCCCCTGTTGACTTTGGATCTCTTTTTACTTTGTGCCTCGATGATCTAGCACTTGTGTGACCAATTTCGTGTCGGTTGGGTGTTTCTCATGTTTTTCCCTTGTGATTTTCCCTCATGTTCTTCCGCGCCTTCTTCGTGTTCCCCGTAGGATCCTCTCCAAACATGAAAGATCGGCCCTATAGGGTTCCGCCCTACATCATCTTGGTATCATGAGCCAAGTTGATCACGTTTTTGGAGCCCCTACTGTAACACCCCAAAAATTTAACCAGTTTTTTGTTATTAAAATTTTGCCAAGAGTTTAAATTTTTTTGCATGCAAGTATATCTCTGTTGATTTCAAAACTTTTCTTTTAATATTAAGAAATTTTTCCCAAGTGGATCCTTCCAAAACATATTGGACTTATTTTCCCTCTCATTTAAAAACATCTCTCAATCAGGAGATTTATTTATAAAATTATTTCACCCTGAGCTTTATTCATTAAATGACTTGTTTTGAATTTTTGGAGCTCTTTTTGTACTGCAACCAGTTGATAGATTTATCTAAAAATCTAACAAAAATTTGGAGATGTCATGTGATGTCTCTAAATCACTTTTGTGCAATAATATATTTAATTCATTGCATATTTTGAGCTCTACACCCAATTTTCTTCTCTGGTCCAGAGAGCAATTTTGCACTACAACCCTTAAAAATATTTGTTTCTAGCTTCCACCAAAATAATGTGATGTCAGTAGGAGCATATGATTCCATTATATGCAATAATCCAGGGATGATCTTTGAGATTTTTGAGAGAACCAACCTCATCTTCATTCTGGTCCATCATGATAGTTTGTACAACAACCTTAGTCTTACTTGCTCCTTGGCCATATATTCTTTCTCCTACTTGTAGTCCTCCATGTTAAACTCCTAAGTCCAGGAGCATGAAACCATTGGCATAATGTTTGTTCATGAAATAATGCCCTTCACCTCCTGTCCAGATTTGAAGTTCTGCAAAACTTGCACTAACAAGTTTATGATTTTCACCAACTAACCTCACCACCCTCTTGTGCATCCAAGGAGACACTGATCTGGAAGATTTGGCCCCTCCAAGAAATGCCTAAGTGCCATTGGCATTTTCTCAAACACCTTTCGGGCATGATCAGTTTTGACATGAGTCCTTGTTTGCATTGTGGACTTGATCCCTGGCCAAACCAGCATGTCAAATAGTTTTGCCTTAGATTATAACCCCACCCTGCTAACTCCCAGCTCCAACCAAGCGCTCTGGAGTGCCATGCCATTTCGCCGAGCACCTGGTGTGCGTGCGCTGGGCGCACCCAGAGCGCGCAAATTGCAGCCGCGCACACGAGCCGCCGCGTCGCGCCCGCTTCACGCCACCTACCCCGCTCGCCCTGCAGAGCCACGCCACTCGCTTGGATTCTCGCCGCGTCGCGCCAAGAGCCCCGACAGCCTCCTCACCCCCCCTGCAGCGTAGCCAGCAAGCCGCTTGGCGGCACGCCCGCGGCTGCATCCGCCACCGCCATGGGCAGCACCGCCCCGACCACCACAGCGCGCTAGCTCGACTCCATGGACAGTGTTGCTTTTGTCGGTAGCTCCTGGAGCCGACCAACCACCACCACGTCGCCCTGCAACACAGTAGGGCGGTTCGCCGGCGAACTTATCCCCGGCCGCCGCAAACCGACATGGCCACGCTATAAAAAGGGACCACGAGCCCCTCTGAGCACGCACGCAACCTTAGGCTACCCCCATGGAACCCCAACAGCCTGCAATCGTCAGGGAAACGCCGTCTTCCTCATCTCCGGCAACCACGGCCGCCGCCACTGTCTCGTTCACTCCGGCGCCACCAGGGCCTCCCCCCTCCACTCTCTTCACCAAGGGCCCTCCCTTCGTCTCGTGATTCCACCCGCAAGCTTGATTTTGATCGGCAGCCACCGGAGACAAAGCCCCCAATCATGCCCGAAGCTCCCTCCGCCGCAGAGCTCGCCGCCGGCGATTCCCTCCGCCACCGCCGGCCAGTCGACCACCAGGAGGACCGCCTAGGAGTGGTGGATCCATCCCTGGCCTCGGATGCCCTCGAGGAGCCTCCGTTCGCCGGCGACGATCGCCGGAGCCCCGCACCGCTCGGTGGAGGAGGGAGACGACGCGCGGAGACCGGTCAAACCTGACCAGTGGGCCCCCAGGACCCACTATCAATGACCCCCGCACCAGTCCACGTGTTTTATGTGGAGGCGTAAAACTTCAAGTACGCCTCCTATGACCGAAAGCGTATTTCTGTCTGAAACGTTTTTCTTTTTCTGTTTTATTTAAAATCAGATTTGACCAATTCTTTGACTGGCTCTATCATTTTAAATATAAGTCCAAATGAACTGATTCTTTTTCCTACCTCTTTCAAATAATGTCTAGTGTATTTTAAGATTTATTTGAAAATTTTTCAAAACAACTTTTTGTGCTGTTTTGATTTTGTGTGTTAATTCAAATATATTCTTTAATAGGATTTTTGAAGATTTCAAGATGTTTTGGAATGCACCCTGTTTTCCCATGACCTAAAGGCAAGCATTCTCAATCCCGGCATAATATTTTTGGTGTGATCGTTGATACATTTATAACACCACCGCATTTCGAAGGACTAGTTATTTCATGTGGTATGATCATATGCATGAGTGCATATTAGTGGTTTCCATGCTGTTGGAAATGAACACACTTGTGATGATAATCACCCTCATGTGCCTTGCATGCATACCGGCAGGAACCCGGGAAAACCTTTGCCTTGGGTAGGCATGAGTTTGTCGCCGGTCTCCGTCGGGACGGTTATGTCTGGTATGGCATGGTAAGGTGATATGAGCGGTGACTCTGTTGGATGAAATATATTCGTTATACTAATCATGCAGGGAATACTTAAACCTCCTGAGTCGACCGTAGATCGAGTCTTGTTCCAGTAACCCCCATACTTGTTTTGTACTACCACTCGTCTCTACAGCAAGTAGAGTACGGTTCAGTAAGTTGTCAACCTCTTTCTAGCACACACCGTACAGAGAGGCCATGGTGGAAGATACTGGTTGTAGCTGGTAGGCAGGCCACCTGGTCCGGGGGCATGGGTGTTTCCGGTTGAGACCGAGAGGGGAGGCCACCCCTTAGAGCGCGCGATATAAATTTGATCCCATGCTACGCGAGGTTGTAGCCTCCCCACTTAGAGTTTGCTTGACAGGTGTCGTGGGTGATTCCAGACACGTGTGAGTTAAGCTAGTGTGTGCAAGTTAGGTGTGTTTTCAACAAAAAGACTGTAGACGGAATTAGTCCCGATGGACTAAAGAAATCCGTTACTCGTGGGTAAAGAGTACACCCTCTGCAGAGATTAAACCTATTCGAATAGCCGTGTCCATGGTTAAGGATTACAGTCTGGGATGGGTCAAGTGTCGGTCTTAGTGTCGGTCTTCGGAGGTGAAACTGTTAAACCAGAAATGGAATTACTACTTGTGACTTGTGATAACTATGATTATTATTATTGTTGACTAACCCGTGATATTATTGTTATTATCGAGTATCTCTGGGATGGTTCTACCTCCGGGATATTCACTATGATTGTTTATTTTAAAGCCCTTTATGTGGTGTCGCTCAGACGCCCGACTGTGGCATTTATTTTGAAAGCCCTTTATGTGGTGTCGCTCAGACGCCCGACTGTGGCATTTCTTTTAAAGCCCTTTATGTGGTGTCGCTCAGACGCCCGACTGTGACATTTATTTTAAAGCCCTTTATGTGGTGTCGCTCAGACGCCCGACTGTGGCATTTCTTTTAAAGCCCTTTATGTGGTGTCGCTCAGACGCCCGACTGTGGCATTTCTTTTAAAGCCCTTTATGTGGTGTCGCTCAGAGGCCCGACTATGGCATTTCTTTTTAAGCCCTTTATCTGGTGTCGCTCAGGCGCCCGACTGTGGCATTTCCTTTAAAGCCCTTTATGTGGTGTCGCTCAGACGCCCGACTGTGGCATTGCTTGTTATTTATTTCATAAATTTTAATACTACTATTTTATTGCATTTTTATAAATAACTTGCTCGCACGCATCAGAGTTTTATTTATCTTTTGTGACTCATGTCATGAGCATAAAATATTTTCAGCACATCATTGTTATATTACGCCTGTGTTCATAATGTTTGCGAGTACATTCAAAGTACTCACTGGCTTGTCCCTGGCTATTGTCTTGGCCAGATTTTCTTGCACGGAGAGGAGCGATGCGATGACAGCCCCGGAACCTAAGCAATGGAGATAGCAGCCTCGCGAAGATAGGAATTAACCTGGTCAGCTGTTCCTATGGGAAATGGAGTCCCATACACTGATGATTCACAAAGCGCTTCCGCCATCGACCACTAGAAAACCACTTGTTGTACTCACAAGCCAGAATGGTCTTGTACTACATTTTTTTTGTATTTTGCTTGGAATTTCTGTATCAAGTTGAAGCCTCATCAGCTAATAGTAATCCTGGGGCTGATGAGCACGACGGTCTTTTCTGGAAATTTATTACCTGGAAAAACCGGTCGTGACAGACTTGGTATCAGAGCCAGGCTGACCATTGGCTAATCCTATCTTAGCCAGGTCAATAAATTTAGGCAAACCAACCCACCAGACCATAACCAAAACCCCAGCCAAGCTTCTCGTGCAAGATAGCCACACAGTGACCCCGACACTTTTGGCAGTCAGTGCCCAACCTATCAGCCTAGCCTGTCGGTCACACACCAGTGACCGATGGCAAAAATGTCTCATTCGCAAGCGTGCGGAAGAAGACTCCGTTCCCTTTTTCTATAAAAAGGGCACGCTAGCCCCAACCCAGCACAACACAGCCTCGAACCCAGCCACAATGCCTGGCCCCATAGTGCACAACTAGACCACAACGACCAACCTTGGAGGTTTTGTGACCATACTCGCAAACCTCACCCGTCGTGCCTATGCGTTAGAGGAGCCACCAGAATATGTTGTGTACCAAGGACCCATGAGCGGTGAAGACCGTCAATTTTGGGCCACTGTGCACATCTACGGTAGGGGACTGTCGCCCGAGCGCCCCTACAGGTTCACTGGAAGAACAACTTCCTTTGAGCCACAAGCCATACAACTAGCTGGTCGAGAGGCTATAGTTCATCTCAGGAACTTGTCGCCCAGAGTTAACTGTCGCTCGTTCCACTACTACCCCAGACGCGAAGGGTATGGTAGACCACCCCAAGTTGCCAACGGAGATCACGAGACGGATTCCGCATTGTTGCACCTAGTGCGCTATGTAAGTGCACTAGAGGCACTGTTCGACCAGATCACCATTGATCTGATCGCAGCTCGAGGAGAGCTGGTTCGTCGAGCCCCAGCAAGAAGAGAAGATGAGCCCGACGCCGACAACCCAGTCGTGCTGTTCGGACAACCGATCGAGACCCTGAGATCAGCTCCAGTCACCAACCGAGATGCTTTGATGACCCCAGAAGTGCTTCGTCGCCTTTTGGGAGCACACTCCAACGGGGTTGTGGCCAACAATCCCCGTGATGGTCATCATCGCTACCCCGACCCTGTTGTTCCTCCGCCATCTCCGACTAATCCCGGCAGTGAGACACGTGGAGAAGCCTCGTCATCCACCAGGCACGCGCGTTTAGACATAAACGGGGTAGACTAAGCCGTACGAGTAGTACCGAGTCTCAGTGTATCCTCGCCTTGTAATCGTGCGACCGTGTATATAAACGCAGCCTGTCGTTGTGCCTCTGTTTTAATAATAGCCCTGCATATTTGGTCAGCGCATAGTTGCATATTTTTTCGGGCACAGCAACCAAAACCAACCCCGACGACAACCACAGTAACACGTCTCTTTATGAGATATGTGTATCTCTGACACTAACCCGACCTCTCGAGCTAAGCTGGCAAATTTATTACCTTCCACCACGGTAAAAATGACCTAGCTCCATTGCTATATAAAGGCCACCTTGTGATCTTACCCAGCACCCCACACCTTGTGCACCACTCTCACAACTTTTCCTGTCATGCCGAGCCCCAGTATTCATCTGAGAACCCCAGATGCAACCCCAGGTAGCTTTGTCAAAATATTGTGGGATTTTACCCACAGTACCATGGGTTCTACCCAGCCACCCTAGTACGAGCTGTTCAAATCGAGAATCACCTCTTCCACCTTGGAATATTGGGCAGCAGTACACATTCCTCCTGTAGACCCCAACCAAGATCCAATAGAAGTTTCCTTCGTGGGGAAATCTATGCCAACCCCACACCTGGCCATAGAAGATGCTGCGAAAGAAGCGATTGCTCGCCTTCGATCCGCTGTACCTTATGCCCGCGAACGAGGATATTATTATTTTCCGAGCCGTGCAACACCCGGAGGAGTGACATCTTTTCCCAGTGGGCGTATTGATAGAGACCTAGTTCTGGCCAACCTTATCCAGTACATCATTGCTCAAGAGCATTTGAACCAGCAAGTGATGGATTATCTCCAGAATCTCACTGATTCGAATCCTCAGATTGCCATCGGCAGACCACTGAGACCCGACCCGGAGAGACGCATACATCGACTGGTCAATCCACTGCCTCTGATAGAAGAGGAGTGTATCCCTTTACCAGAGACATTTTATCAGGACCCCACCCAGTTACCGTTTTCATTTTAGACGTCACTACTGTATTTGTTTTTGCAGCATTTATATTTGCGTGTATCTTATGCATGGTACCTCAGATTTGTGCGATGAGTCGCGTATTTAGTTTCTACTGGTATGAGTAATTTCCTTCGCGAATGACTTGTGTAACCGCGAAAAATCCTAGTATGAGTTTTCTTTTACTGAATTGCTGCATTGATTATCCCCACACTACATTGATTATTTTTATTCACGCAGCACCACGGCAGCAGACTCACAACCGCTCGTACACATATGGAGTATTTGTTTTTCACAACGGCTTTTAGCAAATCTCGAGGACGAGATTTTTTCTTAAGGGGGGTAGTATTGTAACACCCCAAAAATTTAACCAGGTTTTTGTTATTAAAATTTTGCCAAGAGTTTAAATTTTTTTGCATGCAAGTATATCTCTGTTGATTTCAAAACTTTTCTTTTAATATTAAGAAAATTTTCCCAAGTGGATCCTTCCAAAACATATTGGACTTATTTTCCCTCACATTTAAAAACATCTCTCAACCAGGAGATTTATTTATAAAATTATTTCACCCTGAGCTTTATTCATTAAATGACTTGTTTTGAATTTTTGGAGCTCTTTTTGTACTGCAACCAGTTGATAGATTTATCTAAAAATCTAACAAAAATTTGGAGATGTCATGTGATGTCTCTAAATCACTTTTGTGCAATAATATATTTAATTCATTGCATATTTTGAGCTCTACACCCAATTTTCTTCTCTGGTCCAGAGAGCAATTTTGCACTACAACCCTTAAAAATATTTGTTTCTAGCTTCCACCAAAATAATGTGATGTCAGTAGGAGCATATGATTCCATTATATGCAATAATCCAGGGATGATCTTTGAGATTTTTGAGAGAACCAACCTCATCTTCATTCTGGTCCATCATGATAGTTTGTACAGCAACCTTAGTCTTACTTGCTCCTTGGCCATATATTCTTTCTCCTACTTGTAGTCCTCCATGTTGAACTCCTAAGTCCAGGAGCATGAAACCATTGGCATAATGTTTGTTCATGAAATAATGCCCTTCACCTCCCGTCCAGATTTGTAGTTCTGCAAAACTTGCACTAACGAGTTTATGATTTTCACCAACTAACCTCACCACCCTCTTGTGCATCCAAGGAGACACTAATCTGGAAGATTTGGCCCCTCCAAGAAATGCCTAAGTGCCCTTGGCATTTTGTCAAACGCCTTTCGGGCATGATCAGTTTTGACATGAGTCCTTGTTTGCATTGTGGACTTGATCCCTGGCCAAACCAGCATGTCAAATAGTTTTGCCTTAGATTATAACCCCACCCTGCTAACTCCCAGCTCCAACCAAGCGCTCTGGAGTGCCATGCCATTTCGCCGAGCACCTGGTGTGCGTGCGCTGGGCGCACCCAGAGCGCGCAAATTGCAGCCGCGCACACGAGCCGCTGCGTCGCGCCCGCTTCACGCCACCTACCCCGCTTGCCCTGCAGAGCCACGCCACTCGCTTGGATTCTCGCCGTGTCGCGCCAAGAGCCCCGACAGCCTCCTCACCCCCCTGCAGCGTAGCCAGCAAGCCGCTTGGCGGCACGCCCGCGGCCGCATCCGCCACCGCCATGGGCAGGACCGCCCCAACCACCACAGGGCGCCAGCTCGACTCCATGGATAGTGTAGCTTTTGTCGGTAGCTCCTGGAGCCGACCAACCACCGCCACGTCGCCCTGCAACACAGTAGGGCGGTTCGCCATCGAACTTATCCCCGGCCGCCGCAAACCGACATGGCCACGCTATAAAAAGGGACCCCGAGCCCCTCTGAGCACGCACGCAACCTCAGGCTACCCCCATGGAACCCCCACAGCCCGCAATCGTCAGGGAAACGCCGTCTTCCTCATCTCCGGCAACCACGGCCGCCGCCACTGTCTTGTTCACTCCGGCGCCACCAGGGCCTCCCCCCTCCACTCTCTTCACCAGGGGCCCTCCCTTCGTCTCGTGATTCCACCCCCAAGCTTGATTTTGATCGGCAGCCACCGGAGACAAAGCCCCCAATCATGCCCGAAGCTCCCTCCGCCGCGGAGCTCGCCGCCGGTGATTCCCTCCGCCACCGCCGGCCAGTCGACCACCGGGAGGACCGCCTAGGAGTGGTGGATCCATCCCTGGCCTCGGATGCCCTCGAGGAGCCTCCGTTCGCCAGCGACGATCGCCGGAGCCCCGCCCCGCTCGGTGGAGGAGGGAGACGACACGCGGAGACCGGTCAAACCTGACCAGTGGGCCCCGAGGACCCACTGTCAGTGACCCTCGCACCGGTCCACGTGTTTTAAGTGGAGGCGTAAAACTTCAAGTACGCCTCCTATGACCGAAAGCGTATTTCTATCTGAAACGTTTTTCTTTTTCTGTTTTATTTAAAATCATATTTGACCAAATCTTTGACTGGCTCTATCTTTTTAAATATAAGTCCAAATGAACTGATTCTTTTTCCTACCTCTCTCAAATAATGTCTAGTGTATTTTATGATTTATTTGAAAAAATTTCAAAACAACTTTTTGTGCTGTTTTGATTTTGTGTGTTAATTCAAATATATTCTTTAATAGGACTTTTGAAGATTTCAAGATGTTTTGGAATGCACCCTGTTTTCCCATGACCTAAAGGCAAGCATTCTGAATCCCGGCATAATATTTTTGGTGTGATCGTTGATACATTTATAACACCACCGCATTTCGAAGGACTTGTTATTTCATGTGGTATGATCATATGCATGAGTGCATATTAGTGGTTTCCATGCTGTTGGAAATGAACACACTTGTGATGATAATCACCCTCACGTGCCTTGCATGCATACCGGCAGGAACCCGGGAAAACCTCTGCCTTGGGTAGGCATGAGTTTGTCGCAGGTCTCCGTCGGGACGGTTATGTCTGGTATGGCATGGTAAGGTGATATGAGCGGTGACTCTGTTGGATGAAATATATTCGTTATACTAATCATGCAGGGAATACTTAAACCTCCTGAGTCGACCGTAGATCGAGTCTTGTTCCAGTAACCCCCATACTTGTTTTGTACTACCACTCGTCTCTACAGCAAGTAGAGTACGGTTCAGTAAGTTGTCAACCTCTTTCTAGCACACACCATACAGAGAGGCCATGGTGGAAGATACCGGTTGTAGCTGGTAGGCAGGCCACCTGGTCCGGGGGCATGGGTGTTTCCGGTTGGGACCGAGAGGGGAGGCCACCCCTTAGAGCGCGCGATATAAATTTGATCCCATGCTACGCGAGGTTGTAGCCTCCCCACTTAGAGTTTGCTTGACAGGTGTCGTGGGTGATTCCAGACACGTGTGAGTTAAGCTGGTGTGTGCAAGTTAGGTGTGTTTTCAACAAAAAGACCGTAGACGAAATTAGTCCCGATGGACTAAAGAAATCCGTTACTCGTGGGTAAAGAGTACACCCTCTGCAGAGATTAAACCTATTCGAATAGCCGTGTCCGTGGTTAAGGAATACAGTCTGGGATGGGTCAAGTGTCGGTCTTAGTGTCGGTCTTCGGAGGTGAAACTGTTAAACCAGAAATGGAATTACTACTTGTGACTTGTGATAACTATGATTATTATTATTGTTGACTAACCCGTGATATTATTGTTATTATCGAGTATCTCTGGGATGGTTCTACCTCCGGGATATTCACTATGATTGTTTGTTTTAAAGCCCTTTATGTGGTGTCACTCAGACGCCCGACTGTGGCATTTATTTTAAAGCCCTTTATGTGGTGTCGCTCAGACGCCCGACTGTGGCATTTCTTTTAAAGCCCTTTATGTGGTGTCGCTCAGACGCCCGACTGTGACATTTATTTTAAAGCCCTTTATGTGGTGTCGCTCAGATGCCCGACTGTGGCATTTCTTTTAAAGCCCTTTATGTGGTGTCGCTCAGACGCCCGACTGTGGCATTTCTTTTAAAGCCCTTTATGTGGTGTCGCTCAGAGGCCCGACTGTGGCATTTCTTTTTAAGCCCTTTATGTGGTGTCGCTCAGGCGCCCGACTGTGGAATTTCTTTAAAGCCCTTTATGTGGTGTCGCTCAGACGCCCAACTGTGGCATTGCTTGTTATTTATTTCATAAATTTTAATAATACTATGTTATTGCATTTTTATAAATAACTTGCTCGCACGCATCAGAGTTTTATTTATCTTTTGTGACTGATGTCATGAGCATAAAATATTTTCAGCACATCATTGTTATATTATACCTGTGTTCATAATGTTTGCGAGTACATTCAAAGTACTCACTGGCTTGTCCCTGGCTATTGTCTTGGCCAGATTTTCTTGCACGGAGAGGAGCGACGCGATGACAGCCCCGGAACCTAAGCAATGGAGATAGCAGCTTCGCGAAGATAGGAATTAACCTGGTCAGCTGTTCCTGTGGGAAATGGAGTCCCATACACTGATGATTCACAAACCGCTTCCGCCATCGACCACTAGAAAACCACTTGTTGTACTCACAGGCCAGAATGGTCTTGTACTACATTGTTTTTGTATTTTGCTTGGAATTTCTGTATCAAGTTGAAGCCTCATCAGCTAACAGTAATCCTGGGGCTGATGAGCATGACGGTCTTTTCTGGAAATTTATTACCTGGAAAAACCGGTCGTGACACCTACCCCATGTTTTCTAGCTTGATTTTTTGCTTTCGTCCTAAATCCGAAAATACCCACCAAAAATAGCCCCAATTTTTTTTTGTGATTTGTCGGTGTGCTGAAGTTTTGTTGGATTCGATCCATGGATCTGCTTTGCATCGAGTGGATCTAGCTTCCCTACCCTTCTTCCCCCCAAATTTCTTCTTTTCCCCTTCGGATTTGGGTTTTTCCTCAGGTTTTTCCGCCCAAATCCATGATCCCCAAGTCTCTGTTCTTGGCAGAATCACGACTGAGGGAGTCCTGGATTAAGGGGTCCTCAGACAGCCGTACTATATACTTTGGCCGGACTGTTGGACTATGAATATACAAGATTGAAGACTTCGTCCTGTGTTTGGATGGGACTCTCTTTTGCGTGGAAGGCAAGCTTGGCAATTCGGATATATAGATCTCCTTCTCTGTAACCGACTCTGTGTAACCCTAGCCTCCTCCGGTGTCTATATAAACCGGAGGGTTTAGTCCGTAGGACAACAACAATCATAATCATAGGCTAGCTTCTAGGGTTTAGCCTCTATGATCTCGTGGTAGATCAACTCTTGTAATACTCATATCATCAAGATCAATCAAGCAGGAAGTAGGGTATTACCTCCATCGAGTGGGCCCGAACCTAGGTAAAACATCATGTCCCCTGCCTCCTATTACCATTAGCCTTAGACGCATAGTTCGGGACCACCTACCCGAGATCCGCCGTTTTGACACCGACATTGGTGCTTTCATTGAGAGTTCCACTATGTCGTCGCGGTAAGGCTTGATGGCCCCTTCGATCATCTTCAACGATGCGGTCTAGGGGGAGGTTTTCCTTCCCGGACAGATCTTCGTTTTCGGCGGCTTCGTACTGCGGGCCAACTCGCTTGGCCATCTGGAGCAGATCGATAACTACGCCCCTGGCCATCGGGGCAGGTTTGGAAGCTTCAATTATACTGCCTACATCCGTGGAGACTTGATCTTCGATGGATTCGAGCCCATGTCAGGCGCGCCGAACGGTCACAACAGGCATGACTTTGATGTACCATCGGACAATGTTCGGGAGATCGCGCTTGCGGTGGCGCCGGGAATCAATCCGGAGCGGATCGTGCCTTCCGAGGACGGGTGGATAGACCCCGCCACAGAGGCCGCACACTCATCGGCGCTGGAGCCGAACACTGATCCCACCTCCTGTGAGGGTGGTGTCATCGGACCCTCGGACTCATCTCCGGCTACAGGATCCGAGCCGCGTATGTCAGTGCCTACCGAATCTGATTGGGCACCGGTCATGGAGTTCACCGCCGCGGATATTTTTCAGCACTCGCCCTTGGGTGATGTGCTAAACTCATTAAGGTCTCTTTCCTTGTCGGGAAATTCTTGGCCGAACTATGTCTGGCTCGAGTGGGAAGCGGACGACGAAGAACTTCGTTCCCCACCCACCACCCACTTAATAGCCACTATCGATGACTTAACCGACGTGCTTGACTACAACTCCGAAGACATTGACGGTATGGACGACCATGCAGGAGAAGAACATGAACCACCACCTATAGGGCGCTGGACAGCCAGCTCATCATATGATATATATATATATATATATATATATATATATATATATATATATATATATGGTGGACACCCCCAAAGAAAGGAATGGCAATGAGGCAACGGATGATAACCCCTCGGAGAAGCAATCTAAGCACCGGCGTCATAGGCGCCGCTCCAAGCCCCGCCATAGCAAAAACAGCGATACCGGCACAAGAGATAACAATATGGATGGTGCCAAAGACGAAAACAATCCTGCCCAGCCAGGCTTCGAGCAGGTCGAGCAAGAGGATAGGCAAGCTAGCCCTAGGAAACAGGTGATGGATGGAGAATCAGAGGACGATAATTACATGCCTCTCTCTGAAGACGAAGTGAGCCTTGGCGATGAAGAATTCATCATGCCTGAGGATCCCATTGAGCAGGAGCGCTTCAAGCGCCGGCTTATAGCTACTGCAAAAAGCCTGAAGAAAAAGCAGCAACAGCTTCAAGCTGATCAAGATCTGCTAACTGATAGATGGACCGAGGTCCTGGCTGTCGAGGAATACGGACTCGAGCGCCCTAGCAAAAGCTACCCAAAGCACAGGTTGCTACCTCAACTCAAGGAGGAGGCTTTAAAGCCCACACTACCAGCGCATGATGCAGCTGATCGTCCACTCCGTGGCCGCGACAAAGCGGCGTACCAGCCCAAAGTCCAGCCCGCACCCCGGCACCAAACAAACAGTAACACTAAGGCCCGGGGCTCCACGCATGACCTGCGAGACAAATGGAAAAGCAAAGCAGGACAGTCAAGATCAATCTATGGATCACGGGGGCCGCCCCAACGCGTGACGAGGAATGTCACGGCGGTCACACTAACAAATCCGACTGGGCCGAACACAATGAAGCCCAGCACAGAGGCACCGCACATCCCCTATGCTTCACTGATGAAGTAATGGATCATGAATTCCTAGAAGGGTTTAAACCCGTAAATATTGAATCATACGACGGTACCACAGACCCCGCGGTATGGATAGAAGATTTTTTTCCTCCACATTCACATGGCCCGCGGAGATGATCTACACGCTATCAAGTACCTCCCACTAAAACTCAAGGGACCGGCTCGGCATTGGATGAATAGATTGCCGGCAAACTCCATCGGGAGTTGGGAGAACCTTGCAGACGCATTCCTTGACAACTTCCAGGGCACTTATGTGCGACCACCGGATGCTGATGATCTAAGTCACATAACCCAACAGCCCAGAGAGTCAGCCAGGAAATTATGGATCCGGTTCCTAACCAAAAAGAACCAAATTGTCGACTATCCAGATGCCGAAGCCCTAGCGGCCTTCAAGCATAACATCCATGACGAGTGGCTTGCCCGACATCTCGGCCAAGAAAAGCCAAAATCCATGGCAGCCCTCACAACACTCATGACCCGCTTCTGCGCGGGTGAGGATAGCTGATTGGCTCGTAGCAACAACCCAGCAAGCAATCCGGGCATATTGAAAGCCAAGGATAGCAACGATAAACCACGGTGCAACAAACACAAGCGCCGCAAAAACAGTGATAGTGCCGAAGACACGTCAGTCAATGCCGGATTCAGTGGATCCATGCCCGGTCAGCGGAAGAAGCCATTCAACAAAAACAATTCAGGCCCGTCCAGTTTGGACCACATAGTCGACCGTCCAGGCCAAATTCATGGCACCCCAGGAACACCAGCCAACCACACCAATAGTGAATGCTGGGTCTTCAGACAAGCCGGCTGGTCAGATGCCGAAAACAAGGGGAAGGGGTCTCAAAGAGGCGATGACGACGAGGAGCCCCAATCACCGAATACAGGAGGACAGAAGAAATTCCCTCCCCAGGTGAAAATGGTGAATATGATATGCGCAAGCCACATTCCCAAGTGGAAACGTGCACTAAGGGAGGTCTATACAATCGACCCAAAGTTTAACCCATGGTCCTCTTGCCCAATCACTTTCGATCGCAGGGACCATCCTACTAGTATCCGTCATAGCAGTTTGGCCGCACTGGTCCTCGACCCCATCATTGACGGATTCCACCTCACACGAGTCCTTATGGATGGAGGTAGCAGCCTGAACCTGCTATACCAGGATACAGTGCGCAAAATGGGCATCAACCCCTCAAGGATCAAGCCCACAAAAAACCACCTTCAAGGGTGTCATACCCGGTGTGGAGGCCTGTTGTACGGGCTCAATCACACTGGAAGTGGTCTTCGGATCTCCGGACAATTTCCGAAGCAAGGAGTTAATCTTCGACATCGTCCCCTTCCGCAGTGGCTATCATGCACTGCTCGGACGAACCACATTCGCCAAATTCAATGCGGTACCACATTATGCATACCTCAAGCTCAAAATGCCAGGACCTCGCGGGGTTATTACAGTTAATGGAAACACAGAGCACTCGCTCCGCACAGAGGAGCACACTGCGGCCCTCGCGACAGAAGTACAAAACAACCTTCTTAGGCAAACAGGCAATTCGGCGATAAAGAACCCCGACACCGTCAAGCGAGTCCGGAGTACTCCACAACAAGATTATCCGGCACGTCCAGAGCTCGACTAGCAATCCGTCCTCCGTCCTAGTCCCAGTCAAGCGGTGAAATTTGTGCGGCGCATACACAACTGCGCACTTAAAATACCCTGGGCACAGGCGGAGGCACGTCCATGACACGGTCCACAATGCAGTTCGACCACCCCAGGACCCACGCATCTTTGCACCCCCTTTCCTTTTTTTCTCAGGTCCTCATCTTCGGGAGGCTCCTCCGATAGACAGACTATCGGACACATAGCGGGACGGACACACCAGGAGGACAAGAAGCTTTGGCGTACAAGGGAATCCTCAGGTGGTCTCTGATAACGATCGTTATACCTATTTTATATACCCGCATATAGCCCACTCCTGGTCATGATGTGTCAAACAGTCCCATCTTGCTTATCGCACTACTTGTATATGTACGCTTTGCCGTATCATTTGAATAACAAGGGAAAATAGTGTACAGCGTCAACTTGCTATTACGTTTGTTTACCCCTTCCCTTTACTGCTTACTTATCATACCCGTGCATTTTGGCACGACCAGTTTGCCAGGGGCTTCAGTGTACCCCATAACCTGGCAAGAAAAAGTCCGAATACTTTTGGCAGTGCGGCACCCCGAACTTATAGCACTATATGCATCAGCTCCGAATCATGTCTTGGGTCAATAGTTGGGTTTGCCCGGCTCCTATGTTTTGGTACCTTACGTTCCGCTATATCGGCTAAGGTAGCGCTGGGAGAACTACTGCGATTGTGTCCCGGTTCTTCCGGACGAGCACCTCAGTAGAGAAAGCCGAAAGCTGACTGTCATGATAAGGCGAGAGCCGGTCACTGTTCGAGAGGTCTCAAATCCTTAAAGATTTTTACCGCTTCAGGCGAGGAATCGGCCTTGTCCGATTTAGGCGTGTATAGCGCCCCGAGTCCGGTGTCGGTGTCAAAACCGGCGGATCTCGGGTAGGGGGTCCCGAACTGTGTGTCTAGGTGGATGGTAACAGGAGACAAGGGACACGATGTTTTTACCCAGGTTCGGGCCCTCTTGGTGGAGGTAAAACCCTACTCCTGCTTGATTAATATTGATGATATGGGTAGTACAAGAGTAGATCTACCACGAGATCAGAGAGGCTAAACCTTAGAAGCTAGCCTATGGTAGGATTGTTGTTCGTCTTACGGACCAAAACCCTCCGGTTTATATAGACACCGGAGAGGGCTAGGGTTATATAGAGTCGGTTACAATGGTAGGAGATCTACATATCGGTATTGCCAAGCTTGCCTTCCACGCCAAGGAAAGTCCCATCCGGACAAGGGACAAAGTCTTCAATATTGTATCTTCATAGTCTAGGAGTCCCGCCGACGGTGATAGTTCGGCTATCCGGACACCCCCTAGTCCAGGACTCCCTCAGTAGCCCCCGAACCAGGCTTCAATGATGATGAGTCCGGCGCGTAGATTGTCTTCGGCATTGCGAGGCAGGTTCTTCTCCAAATTCCATTTACTTGTCAAATAGTGTCCGGCTTCTTATAAATGCTACGCTCCTTGTCTTCCACGCCCAATAATGGCCATCTTCCACGTGTCGAACGAATGCAAAAAGCCAGGGTATCTTTATATTTACCCCCTAGCTGCGCAAATGAGCCGCCTATAAAAGAGACGGGGATCTAGATCCGAATCACACCATCCTCCCTCCGCGAGCATTCATCGGAGCGCCTCTGACAAAAATCCATTCCATCATGGACAGTCGACGCAGCTCCTCCTCTCGCGCTCCCAGCCCTCAGCCTGGAGATTGGGAGAGATGCTCAGTCCCGCATAGCGAGTTAGTGATGCTCCAAGCCAAGGGATTCCTTCCCCCAGCCTTTATGGTTCCGGTTCGAGCCGGACTCGCCACCTACAAGGACGGAAAACAGGCGGAGAGCGTCCCCAATCCCTCCAAAGGAGAGCGGGTATGCTTTGTCTCTTATCTAATAAGGGGACTCGAATTTCCAATACATCCGTTTCTCAGGGGGCTCCTGGAGTTCTACGGCCTCCAGCTGCACCACCTTACGCCTGCCTCCATTCTGCACATCGCGGGCTTCGTGGCCCTTTGCGAGCTGTTTTTCGGCATTGAGGCTCATTTCGCGCTGTGGAAGAGATTGTTTTGCCTGGTACCCTGTTCTCATGAGGGGTCAATATATCAAGTGGGCGGAGCCGAACTATGGCGCATCGCCGGGACCGGATATCTGTCCGGAACCCCGAAGAAGGCTTCCGAAGACTAGCCTTCGGAATGGTTTTATGTAGAAGATGCCCCACTACCGGATCCCATTCGGACCGGCCTCCCGAAGTTCAGCAATGCTCCCTTGAAGAAACGCCTGAGCTGGCGCCCGCGGAGCCCCCAGAGGGAAAATGACAGGGATGTCCTCTACCTGATGAGCCGAATAAGGTTATTAGCTCATTCCGGCCTGACTATGATCGGAGTCATGGCCACATGCATTATGCGGGGGGTGCAGCCGCTCCAGTATAGGGGCCACCCCATGTGGGATTTCAACGGGGAGGATGATGCCACCCGCCATGGCCGTAAGGGGCCGGGATCGGTCGCCGATCTGGTGAAGATCTTGTCCGGTCTGTACAGAGGGGAAAAGGAGGATTTTCTCCGTGTTAGTCCATTGAACAGATTTTCTATGAGAAACCCTCAAAGCTGGGTAAGCGGACATTTCTTTTTGCCTATTTGATCCATATTCCCATGGTTAAGTATCTCATTTTGTGATTTTGACGCAGGAACTGCGCCGGGCCGTAGAGGATATACATGGTCCGCCTCCACAACCCGAGGATCCGGAATGGTCCCTCGATCCGACCTCCGAAGAGGATTCGGACATAAAGGTGGAGCTGATCGATGGGGTGTTCCAGCAACTTAGCATCGACAATTCTTTGGTCGCCATTACGGCCGACTACCCCGGAATACTTCCAGCTTCCCAGGTAACTGTGACCGAAGTCCTGATACCATGACCCATCCGTGCTTATTTCTGATCACCGCATACCAATGGTGTTTCGCAGGGGGTGCCTCTGAAGCGGGAAGCCGAGCCCGCGGCGGCTGGCCAACAAGGGGCAGCTCGGCCCAGCAGGCAGAAAAGAAGTGCGGTGAAGATTGAGACGTCGCCGCAACGGTATGGCGCGCCGCCGTATTTGAAGGAAAGATTCCTGGAAGGCATACTAACGCTCGTGATTTTTGCAGGAGAAAGAGCGCTCGCCGGACTGTGTCTGGAGAGGTTGCCAATCGAGCCTCCGCCGGCCAGGCTCCAAAGCCAGGTCCGGAAGGGGAGGCGAACACAAGGCGCACGTCGGATGCTCCTCCAACGGAGGATGCCGTCAGATTGTCCGCCACCAAATCTGAGGTGGAGAGCACCATGAATCATAGGCGCCACCAGAAATTCTTTGTGGCGCATATTTCTCCCAAGAGGCATTGAATGCCTTTAATTCGGGAGATGCGCACCTCCGTGCCGCTCAAGATGGTCTAGCCAGAGCCACGGAGCAGTATGTGAAAGACATACGGGTGAGGAATTTTGACAGTTATATATGCCAGTAGCCCCCGAGACTTAAAATAGTTAGAATAACTGATTTAAGGATCATTTATTATGTAGGATCTTACAGAAAAGAATACCCAACTATCCCAGGAGCTTGAAGAGTGCAAGGCCCAACTTGAGGCCGCACTAGCCGCCGCAGGGGGAGCCACTGAGACCCCCTCTGGTAATATATACTTCGCAAGATAAGTAGTTTGTGAAGTGCGGCGTGTGTATAAGTCTTACAATAACATTGCAGATGGCGCCGGGGTAGATCCGGACAAGCAACAGCTCCTGCCGGTTAAAAGCCGGCGAGAATGTGCTTACAAGGGTGCGGCAAGAGAAAAATAACCTCCAAGATGCCAACACCCAGCTGGGCGAGGAACTAAAAGATGTTCGGGCCCAACTGTCTGACTCCATTAAGGAGAATCGGCGGCTTCGTCGCGGCATTTATAGTATGTGCTTGAGTGAACTTTTGAAAAGAAGAGTTCGGCGAGGAAGTCGATTAACAGAAATATGTCTGTAGGTATGCTCACAGGTCGTCCTGTAGAGAAAATGCCCGGTTCAACGGGTGACCTACTTCCCGATCTGCTGCTGCTACACGAACAAGTTCGGCAGGTGATGAGAGGCGTCGCCCAGGCCTTGTGGCCATCTATCACCCTACCCGAAGGCCTTGGAGAGCTTGCGGAGAAGTTTCAGGGAGCACGGCGGCGCTTCCAGCTATGGAAGATATCGGCCTGCCGTCAATGCGCCAGGGAGGACTGGGCCATGGTAAAGACGCGATACACGAAGGCTGACCCAAACCACATGGCCGAGGTCGGACCTGTGGGGCCCGATGGGAAGGAGATCCCTGTGAGCTTAGTGTATGGCCAAGTAGAGTTGGTCGCAAAGTATTCCCAGCGGGACTGTAAGCTAGACAGCCTATTAGATGGTATTGTGGAGGAATACAATGAGTCAATTTGACTATGAAATTTAAAAATGACATGTAAAATGCCTTCTAGCCGGATTGTAGATCGTTTGTCGTGGCGGAGCGTTTCGCCTCAACCTCGGGACCCGATAGTCCGGAGTGTGTCCGAATACCCTCGCGGTTATAAGAAACCGGGGCATGCGTGGAGACCAGGCGTAGGGGTCATTAGTGCTTTATCAGACAAGTGCCCAACTAGTTATGTTATATTACAAGGTTAGTAAGGAACATCTTCCAGGGAGAATAGTTCCATTAGGGGTTCCTTTCCCTGGGAGGCATGCCCTAAAGTGCATGTCCGGACTGCGAAAAAAGCAGGAAAGCATCTGGGGGCAGATAAATAAATAGGTAATAAATCATCTTTTAGTTCACCGACCGAATATTCCCTTAAGAACGCTAGCTTTCGGCTTCACCCAGTCTGAGGTACACATCCGGCTGACCCGCCAGTAACAATCGCGGAGGTGCTCCGTTTACCACCTACCCGAACAATCGGGAACGTAGGGGTAAGCACAGGAGCCAGGCAACCCAGCTTGGCCAAAACCTAAGTCATATCGATGCATACAATGGTGAATAAAAGGTACATGCGGAAGTGTGACACATGTGTTGGGCGTAAAGCCCGTATAAATAAGCTTCTATTAAAGAAGCCCCGAGGCATAATGAGCGCAAGTAGCACATCAAATGTGTGCGAACAATGCGCAGATGAGCCTCCAAAGGCTTTAAGAAAAAAGGAGGGAGAAGGAGAGAAATAAAAGACAGCTAAAGTATAAAATGTAGACGGAGGAAGGAGACGAACTCGGAGTCCGGCGCTAGGCGTAGAATCTTCGGAGACGGGCAGCGTTCCATGGGTTCGGCTTGAGTCGGTTATCCGATGCATTTCGCAGACGGTACGCTCCACCAGTCAGGACTTGGTCGATGATGAAGGGACCTTCCCATTTGGGCTTGAGTTTGTCCTTTTTCTTGTCTGGCAGGCGTAGAACTAGTTCGCCAACATTGTAAGTTTTGGCCCGTACTTCTCTGCTTTGATATCTTCGAGCCTGCTGTTGATAGAATGCGGAACGAGCTTTTGCCACGTCGCGCTCCTCCTGCAAGGCGTCCAAACTGTCCTGCCAATCCAGCTCGGCTTCTCTTTCTTCGTACATGCACACGCGAGGTGAGTCATGAATTATGTCGCAGGGCAAAACTGCCTCTGCGCCGTATACCATAAAAAATGGTGTGAATCGGTAGTGCGATTCGGCGTGATCCGCAGCCCCCAGAGTACGGAGTCGAGCTCCTCTACCCAGTGCGTGTTGGATTCCTTGAGGGCCGCACTAGTCTGGGTTTAATGCCGCTCATGATTAGACCATTTGCTCGCTCGACTTGACCGTTAGTTTGAGGGTGATAGACTGAAGCGTAGTCGAGCTTGATGCCCATGTTCTTGCACCAGAGTTTAACCTCGTCGGCCGTGAAGTTCGTGTCGTTATCAGTGATCATGCTATGGGGGACACCGTAATGGTGTACTACCCCTGATATGAGGTCTATCACGGGTCCGGATTCGGCCGTCTTAACTGGCTTGGCCTCTATCCATTTGGTGAATTTATCCACCATGACCAATAGGTATTTTTTCTTATGGGTTCCTCCTTTAAGAGGTCCAACCATGTCAAGCCCCCAGACCGCGAACGGCCAGGTAATGGGTATAGTTTTCAGGGCGGTGGGTGGCATGTGGCTTTGATTACCAAAGAGCTGGCAACCGACGCATCGTTGGACTAAGTCCTGAGCATCTGCCCGGGCCGTCGGCCAATAAAATCCTGTACGGAAGGCCTTGCCTACAAGGGCCCGGGCTGCAGCACGGTGCCCACCGAGTCCGACATGAATTCAGCCAGAAGATTTCGCCCTTCCTCTTCGGAGATACACCTTTGAAGGACTCCAGTTGTGCTTTTCTTATAAAGCTCCCCCTCATGGACCTTATAGGCTTTAGATCGCCGTACTATGCTGTCACACCCAATATGCGACCCTATCCAAAAGGAATTCGAAGGTCCCACCAAGGATAGACCCGCATATTGAAACGCTTTTGCAAGGTGGATATCATTACATCAACATTACATAATAGATGGGGATACATACATAAGGCATACAATGTCACATGAATACAACAATACATCATATACAAGATCAACATCCGACTACGGATGAAACATAAACAGAAGCTCAAACAATATCCACCCTGCTAGCCCAGGCTGCCGACCTAGAACCTATCCCCTGATCAAAGAAGAAGCAGAAGAAGAACTCAAGCATGCAAGCATCGCTCTCGCGTCATGATCATCGCATAATCTGTACCTGCAACTGTTGTTGTAGTAATCTGTGAGCAACGAGGACTCAACAATCCCATTACCATGGGTATCAAGACTAGCAAAGCTTAATGGGAAAGGAAGGGGTAAAGTGGTGAGGTTGCAGCAGCGACTAAGCATATATGGTGGCTAACATACGCAAATAAGAGCGAGAAGAGAAGCAAAGGAACGGTCGTGAAGCTAGCAATGATCAAGAAGTGATCCTAAACTCCTACTTATGTCAAACATAACACAGAAACCGTGTTCACTTCCCGGACTCCGCCGAGAAGAGACCATCACGGCTACACACACGGTTGATGCGTTTTAATTCGGATCTGGTGTCAAGTTATCTACAACCGGACATTAACAAATTCCCATCTGCCACATAACCGCGGGCACGGCTCTCGAAAGTTTATACCCTGCAGGGGTGTCCCAACTTAGCCCATGATAAGCTCTCGCGATCAACAAAGGATATTCCTTCTCCCAGGAAGACCCGATCAGTCTCGGAATCCCAGTTTACAAGACATTTCAACAATGGTAAAACAAGACCAGCAAAGCCTCCCGCTGTGCCGACAAATCCCGATAGGAGCTGCACATATCTCATTCTCAGGGCACACCAGATGAGCCAGACGTCGGGTTGGCATAGACCCTGGTTGCCCAGGGGGCGCCGGACATCGCTCGGTTTGGACCAACACTTAGACAAGCATTGGCCCGGGGGGCCTAAAATAAAGAAGACCCTCGGGTTGGCCGACCCAAGGGAAAGGTATAGGTGGTGGTGAGGCAAATGGTAGATGTCGCCGCGATGGGGAGCGAGCACCTATGGGGCAGGGCCCCTTTTTAGTCCGGCAAGGGGGCGCAAGGCGCACGAAGAGCAGATCGAGGCGAGAGCGCGCGGTGGAGCAGATCGAGGCGGAGCACGCGGGGGATTTATACACAGCTTCGGAGCTCTCCGGAGAGATAAGACTCCTACTGTTGCTTTGTGTTTCTATATTCTGTTCTTGCTCGAGAGAGTAGGAGTGGCGTCGAATCAGCCGAACCCCCAAGCTGCGGAACCAAAATTCCGAACCCTTTCTACGTGCGCATGGGCCTCCTTTTTATAGGCTAAAGGGGTCACCGACAGGTGGCAGCGTAGAAAGAGGGGTAGAAGAGTAAAAACGCGGGTTGGTACAACTGCTACCAACAGTGTCCCCTACCTAACTCTGACGGCAGGGGACAAGGGCATTTAATGCCCGTCCGGTCGCCCCAACAGTGCAAGGAAACGACCGTTAGGGGCGCCACCGATCGCCACGATGGCCTCCTTGTCTGCTTCGCTTGCCACCTCGCACCGCCATGCGGTACAACTTCCCGCCACGTGCACCAGGAGCGATCTTGTGGCGACACGTTGTCGGATGCGCTGGAGCGCGGGCGCAGAGTGGCAGCCTTGCCGCGGCAAGCGCCTTGCCGCGGCCCTTATCTTGTCGCACCAGCAAGCTTGCCGCTCGCCGGGCCTCGCCGGGACGCGCAGGGCGTTGCGGCAAGTTTTCTTGGAAGGCCTTGAGTGGCCTTCCCGGCAAGCTCCTCTTGCCGGGGTCTTGTCTTCTTCCCGGCCAGCTTCTCTTGCCGGGGCCTTGGTTGTCCTTCCTGGCAAGCTCCTCTTGCCGGGGCCTTGGTTGGCCTTCCCGGCAGGCTCCTCTTGCCGGGGTCTTGGTTTGAGTACCTTGTTCTTGAATGGCATCAAAGTAGTCGTGGAGGATCTTGGCGGATGCCCGGCAAGCCCTGCCGCGGGTCGCTGCGACTGTCCGTGCACAAGTTCGGGATACTAAGGTACCCCTACTTTAGTACACCGACAGGAGCCCCCGGGCCTGGGCCATACACGGTGCCGAGCGCTGTTGGGCCAGGCTCAAAGCAGTGCACGGGCACGCGCGGCCTAGGTCATTCCAAATCCGACTCTGTACCCACCACGCCCCCTCACAACGGCACGCGTCAAACGCGGCGTCGTGGGGGAGATCGTGGGTAATTTTTTAATCCACGAAATGTGTAACGTCCGCCTCCCCCGTTTATAAGAAGGGGAAACAGGGCCGTTCCCCCACCTTCGCCACTTGCAGTTCCTTCCTCCGAAAGCTCCGCCGCTCCCCTCCGCTTCCCAAGCCGAAAGAGAGCAGCGCTCCGCCGCCCATCGCCGCCATCGCCGCCGTCGCCCTCGCCTTCCCCCACCGCTTCCGCCATGGCTCCGAAGACCGGGAAGGCTGCGAAGGCTGCGAAGTCGGCCGAGGCGCTGCAGCATGAGGCGCTGCGTAAGAAGCGAGTGCTTTTCCTCCCTGAGCTCACCTCGAAGGCGCTGCGGGAGGAGTTCTACCTCTTCTGGTCGACGGAGACGCGGGCGCATCCGCGCACGCAGGTGCTTTCCGCTGAGGCTTCCAAATCGAAAAAGTGCCCCAGAGGTTACTACTTCTTTCCTGTGTTCTTCTATTGCGGGCTCTGCCCGCCTTTTTCCGATTTTCTCTGCGACATCATGAACACCTATGGGTTTCATCTTCTTGATTTCACCCCCAACGCCGTTCTGACAATGGCGGTTTTCGCACACCTCTGCGAGAACTTTGTTGGCATCCTCCCCAATGTCGCTCTTTTTCGTCATTATTTCTCCCCCCGGGCCGAGAAAGGGGAGCCACTGGCTGGCGGAATCGCCTGGACCTCCCGGATTGGCATGAAGGAGGTGTACTTGACGGGCGAGCTCCGCAGCAAGTGGGACGAGTGGAGGGCAGAGTGGTGCTGGATCTGTGATGCCAATCCGCAGCCACTCACCAAACTGCGCCAGACCCGGGTGGTGCGTGGCGGCGACTGGAGCGCTCTGTCGCCGGACGACGCCAAGCTGAAGATTGCCACCACCCGAATCCTCCGGCTCAGGCATGCCGGGCTCACAGCAGGGGCGGTTGGCGCGGATTTCCTTCGCCGTCGCATCGCCCCTCTGCAAAAGAGGGGGAGGCCCGCCTGGCTGTTTGGCGGCCCGGCGGATATCATGAGGCTGCGTCCAGGCCTCAACTTCAACTTCACCGTTCTGGAGCTTGACGGGATGCTGAGGGAGCTGTTCAAGCATGACGCCAACCATCCAGAATGGTTCAGGTTGCCGCAGGGCGTCATCCCCTTGTGCAACAACTCCCGGCGCGATCGCATCTGCGCAATGATGCCAGAGTGCGACTCGCACGGGATAAGTGCAACTTGGATAGAGCCCGCCGCCGAGGACGTGCAGTGATTCTTCGATAATTTGACGGAGGTAGCAGTCAACTCCGACGAGCAGAGGCTCCTCACCCGCGCCACCACCGACAACGAGATGCTGTACATCGCCACCAGGGCCGAAGAGGCGGCGGCAGCCGCTGCCGCGGGCGAGTTCGGCTTCACGTTGGATGAGGCGGAGGCGGCCGAGGCGGCAAGTCTTGCCGACCGGGAGGACCTTGCCGGAGAAGTCGCCGGCGAGGGGGAGCCCGAGGTCGAAGCGAGTGAGCCCGCCGAGGGCGCGAGCGGCCAGCCGTCTTCGAGCAGCTTGCCGCAGGCGGATCCCCCAGCGCGGTCCCAATTCCAGCCGAGAAGACGCCTCCGTCGAGTTGGAGATACGGCAGAGGAGCAGGCCGGCCAGCAACCGCGGCGCCGTGGGACACGCTCCACCATGGCGAGTACCGTTGCCGCGGGAGGATCCCATGCTGTGCCGGCAACTGAGGCGGGGTCTTCCCGGGCCGCCACGCCTGATCCTGCCGCAGCCCCCGGCAAACGCTGAAGGGAGCCTACTCCTCCGTCGCATCGCGCAGAGAGGGTACCGGACTTTGACCTCTCCGCGCTGAGCTCCGATGATGATGAAGAGGAGGAGGAGGAGGAGTGAGGCTTTCTTCTCATTGTTCTTGATTTTCTTTTGATCTTTGTTGTTGCTTATCTTGTATCTGATTTGCTTCCCTCTGAATCTCTGCTCTATTTTAGGACTCTGGCCGAGAGAGCGGCGAAGAGGGCCAGGATTCCTGTGGTTGTCATCGAGGACGATCCTGCTGTGACGGCAGAAGGCACGTCCGAGACCACCTTGACGGACCCGATTCCTTCTCCTCGCAGCAGCCCCTAGTGCAGCCCCCAGCGTAAGTGTTTGGTTCACTTCCCGTTGTGGGGCGCGCACGGGTGCTTCTCCTTCTGCTGACATCTTGATTGCCGATCCATTCGTGTAGGAGCAGAGCAGGTCCATCAGGGGCAATCAGAAACCGCCCCGGAAGTGCCGCCTGCTTCGACTACGCCGCCAAGGGGTGATTCCCCGACAAGGGAGCGCTCTCCGGCAAGGGAGCGGTCCCCGGCAAGGGGTAGTTCCCCGGCAAGGGGCGGGACCAGTGAGCCTTTAGTGGTGGAGCCCACGGTCGTAGAGCCCAGCACAGGTAACCCTCCTTATCGGAAACTTTCCCTTGGGCTTCTCTTCTTCTGATCTTCTTTTTTGGATATTTGCTTGACTTTTCTTTCCTTCCTCTTCCTATCCTCAGATCCCCCTCTCGTAGACCCGATGGAGACCGAGGCCGCCGGCGAGGAAGGCGCACGCGACAACACTGAAGATGCCACCGCTGGTGAGGAAGAGGCCGGCACTGATGAACCCGCCGATGAGAAAGCCGCCAAGGCTGCTGGCGGAGGAGCCGGTGAGGGATCCGGTGGCCACACTGACGACCCGGGGGACGCAGGAGCGCAAGGCGCTGCACCGTCCGCCGACCCCTCCGCCGCTGATGCAGCGCCGGGCTCCGAGGAGCCCCAGCCGGGCGCATACTTGAAGGCCGGCGAGGGCATGTTCATCAAGCTTCCCTGGGCGTCGAGCTCCAGGGCGCCGGTGGAAGGGGAGGAATTTGATGGGGAAGTACTCGCCTCTGCCGGGCTGGCAGTGGTTGACAAGCCAAGCGGCAGCAGCGGCGAGTCCGAGGAGGAGCAACTGCTCCGAAAGCTGGTGTCGCTCTACCGCGCCCGGCAAGCAAAGCTTGAGTCCCGGGAAGCGCTTGTCGCGCGGGCGGGAGTTGACATAGAAAAGCACGCGGAGGAGCTCAAGAGCCACAACCAGGAGGCCCTCCGGTCCATCGCTGAGGAGAGGGTGCAGCTCGAGGAGGCGAAGAAGGCGTTCCTCCTGGAGAAGGCTGAAGCCGAAGAGCAGCAGAGGCTCGCCGCCGAGGAGCTGTCCAAGCGGGATGGTGAGCTGATACAGAAGAAGGTGAACTTGGACAGCCACGAAGAGGAGCTCGCCGTCCGGGAGAAATCGCTTGGCGGGGCACTCAAGGAGGCGAAGGATGCCGCCGCGGCCGCTGAGGCCGCCAAGAAGGAGTTAGAAGTGAAGGTGACGCAGCTGGAGGCGGACGCGACAAGGAAGAACGAAGAGCTTGCCGCACTCCAGCGCGAACGCGAGAAGGATGCACGCGCCCATGGCGATCTGCAAGTTCAGCTCGCCGAGAAGATCAAGGAGCTGAACGCCGCCAAGTACTCGAGCACTGATCTGGAGCTGAAACTGGCTACCTTGACGGAGACGCTGGATGCCGCCAAGAAGCGAGAGGATAACTTGAAGAAAGAGGTCAAGGGCAACGAGGAGCTGCTGATGAGGGCTGCCGAGGCTCAGAACACCTTCAAGGTCACGGTGGAGCTCTGGACGGAGGGCCTCGTCAACATCGCTGCATCCATCGACGAGGAGCTGGCGAAACTGGACTTGGCGGGCTTCGGGTACTCCACCGACGAAAATCTCCCGCCCAGCGCCAAGCTCACTTTTTTCTTCAAGGGCATGGTGACGGCCCTCCAGCAACTCCGGGAAAGGATCCCGAAGAAGCTGGCGGACTAGTCGCGCGCAATCTGCGCCAAGGTCTTGGAGAAGGTGTTGGTGAAGATACTCTTCCGCAACCCGGGCCTCGACCTCACCCGCATCCTCAAGAAGCTGCCGGCGGGCACCGATCTTGAAGAATTCAAAGCCATTGTCGCACCCATCGTGGACAAGGTGAACAAGGTCAAGAGGGTTGACGGCGAGCGCGTGGATTAGACCATCTTTCTTCTCCTTTCCTTGTCGCTGTTTATCTAAGCCATGGGAACAATTTAGTCAGTGCCGCAACAAGTTATTTTTGTAATATAACTTTATTCTGGGCAATGCTTGCTATGTTATTTCCTCTACTTGCTTCCTTCCCTTGTACGTCTTTACCCTACGCTTTTAGGGAACTTGCCGGCGCGGGCACCTTGCCGCGAGCGCTGAGTGCGGAACATCAGCAACGGAACTGCAACCGACAGGAAACCTCGTCGCGAAGCTAGTCGCGGCTTACTTAAGTCATTGAGCGGACTCGAAACGATAGTAAGGCAACTAGCTGCGAGTTGGTTCTCTGCCGGCGGTGTCGCAACCGACAAGAAACCTTGTCGTTGAGCTAGCCGCAGTTCACCTAAGTTGTTGAGCGGACTCGAAACAAAAGTAGGTGCGCGACTAGCTACGAGCCGGTTCCTCCGCGCACAGGTTCTTCCATACAAGGGGCGGTCGCTCAAGGAAGATAACTCTATAAATTTAATTGCTGTGTCATTTCCTTTACTTGACTCCTTCCTTTGTATGGTTTTTACCCTGCGCGTATAGGGAACTTGCCGGCACTTGGCACGCTTGCCGCGAGTGCTGAGTGCGGAACGTCAGCGATCTGCGGGCGGTGCGGCGGCCGGCAAGAAACCTCGTCGTGGAGCTAGTCGCAGCTTACTTAGGTTGTTGAGCGGGGCTCGAAACAACAGTAAGGGCGCAACTAGCTACGAGTCGGCTCCTCTGCGCCCAGGTTTCCCATACAAAGCACGGGCGTTCAAGGAAAATAACCTAAAAACTTAAAGGAAGTCTGATTGCTCAAACTGTGGCACTTATCTTTTTCTGTCGCTTGCTTTCCCGGGGTATGTGCTGAGCACATAATCTTTATGCACAGGGTCTGCGCCCGGCTTCGTACAAAGGATTATATGCAACAGCGACAAGACTTTGTACAAATGGGTGGTTGACGGACAGGGTCCAACAACCGCGCCTCACAGGCAAAGCTTACGAAGATGCGCAATATTCCAGGAGCTGCTCTCTGGTACGCCTTCTTCGGTCCCAAGGTGGACAGCGCCAAGCCTAGTGACTCGCTTCACCCGGTAAGGGCCTTCCTACTTTGGTGTCAACTTGTCGGGAACCTTGGCGGACTGATCACGCCAAAGAGACAAGGTCACCTTCCTCGAAACTTCTGGCTTTAAATTTGCGGCTATGATAGCGGCGCAAAGTTTGCTGGTAGCGAGCGGCTCGCACAGCAGCCTGAAGACGATCCTCCCCAAGGAACAATGCATCGTTTTGCCGCGGCTGCTCTTGCTCGAGCTCATCACAAGCGAGCACTTGAGGTGGCCCGTATACGAGTTCCGTGGGGATAACTGCCTCCGCTCCGTATACTAGAGCGAAGGGTGTTTGGCCGGTGGCTCGATTTGGCGTCGTTCTGATCAACCAAAGAACCAACGGCAGCTCCGCGCCAAAGCCCCTGCCGGAGAGGCGGGTGGTGGCGGCAAACGGTGCAAGGAACGGGATATGCTCGGACTTCCAACCGCGTTAGAAGGAGAAACATCTCGTCTGAGCGGCCGCGCCACGCTCGTGCCAGCATGTTGGCGCATATGCTGATCCTGAGCACTCAGGGATCCGTCAGCTTGATCTTGGCCCAGCAGGCGTATGGTATCGTGGGTACCATGACGCTGTTGGTCTCGCGCCTACTGGGATGGGCGCGGTGCGTGCACGGACGCCGAGGTCTTGGAGTGGGCGCGGTCGTTGTGGGAGGCGACCGCGCCGCCGGTGGGCAGCGCGGCCCTGTCCCTGGACCTGGCGGCGCCGTGAGTTCCGCCGTCGATGCCCGTTCTTCTGCCAGCGTCTCCCCCACCAGCCATTTGCTCCGGCGGTTGTGGGTTCGGCGCGGATAGAGCGGCCGCCTCCGAAGCCTTCTTCTTCAGCGGCATGTCGGTGAAGACGGTGAAGATCTGGCATGCGAGAACGCCGGATCAGGTTCGCACGACCTCGACGCAACCCCCTACCTGGCGCGCGAGAGATGTCGCCGCGATGGGGAGCGAGCACCTATGGGGCAGGGCCCCTTTTTAGTCCGGCAAGGGGGCGGAGGGCGCACGAAGAGCAGATCGAGGCGAGAGCGCGCGGTGGAGCAAATCGAGGCGGAGCATGCGGGGGATTTTTACCCAGCTTCGGAGCTCTCCGGAGAGATAAGACTCCTACTACTGCTTTGTGTTTCTATATTCTGTTCTTGCTCGAGAGAGCGGGAGTGGCGTCGAATCAGCCGAACCCCCAAGCTGCGGAACCAAAATTCCGAACCCTTTCTACGTGCGCATGGGCCTCCTGTTTATAGGCTAAAGGGGTCACCGACAGGTGGCAGCGTAGAAAGAGGGGTAGAAGAGTAAAAATGCGGGTTGGTACAACTGCTACCAACAGTGTCCCCTACCTAACTCTGACGGCAGGGGACAAGGGCATTTAATGCCCGTCCGGTCGCCCCAACAGTGCAAGGAAACGACCGTTAGGGGCGCCACCGATCGCCACGATGGCCTCCTTGTCTGCTTCGCTTGCCATCTCGCACCGCCATGCGGTACAGCTACCTGCCACGTGCACCAGGAGCGATCTTGTGGCGACATGTCGTCGGATGCGCTGGAGCGCGGGCGCAGAGTGGCAGCCTTGCCGCGGCAAGCGCCTTGCCGCGGCCCTTATCTTGTCGCACCAGCAAGCTTGCCGCTCGCCGGGACTCACCGGGACGGGCAGGGCGTCACGGCAAGTTTTCTTGGAAGGCCTTGAGTGGCCTTCCCGGCAAGCTCCTCTTGCCGGGGTCTTGTCTTCTTCCCGGCCAGCTTCTCTTACCGGGGCCTTGGTTGTCCTTCCCGGCAAGCTCCTCTTGCCGGGGCCTTGGTTGGACTTCCCGGCAAGCTCCTCTTGCCGGGGCCTTGGTTTGAGTACCTTGTTCTTGAATGGCATCAAAGTAGTCGTGGAGGATCTTGGCGGATGCCCGACAAGCCCTGCCGCGGGTCGCTGCGACTGTCCGTGCACATGTTCGGGATACTAAGGTACCCCTACTTTAGTACACCGACAGTAAAACCAAGGATGGGCCTTGATGGACAAGTTTTATTCAAAGCGAACTGTCAGGGGGGTCCCATAAATCACCCGGCCGCGTTAGGAACGCAAAAATCCGGGAACATAAAACCGGTATGACGGAAACTAGGGCGGCAAGAGTGGAACAAAACACCAGGCATAAGGTCGAGCCTTCCACCCTTTACCAAATATATAGATGCATTAATAATATAAGAGATAGTGATATCCCAACATAACCCTGTCCACCATGGAGCAATCTTCAACTTCACCTGCAACTAGCAACGCTATAAGAGGGGCTGAGCAAAGCGGTAACATAGCCAAGCAACGGTTTGCTAGGAATGGTGTCAAAGGTTAGAGGTTCATGGCAATTTGGGAGGCTTGATGAGAAAATGATAGGTAACGCAGCATAGCGATAGAACGAAGCAACTAGCATAGCAATGATAGTAGTGAGATCCAAGGTGACGGTCATCTTTCCTGAAATCCCGCAAGGAAGAAGAACGAGTCCATGAAGAAGATGAATCCACGAAGACGAACCAAGCGTAGACGAATGCATCCTCACGATCGCAACGAAACGGAAACTATTGAGAAGAAGCACACAACATAGTAAACACACCACACATGAACAAGACATTATGCACAACAAGTATGATGCATGACAAAGCTACATGAAGCTACTCAATGCAAGAGATGATGCAAACAAGAACAACACATCAAGGCAAGTTTAAATGAGGCCGGGAACAACATATAACAATTCCGGTAAGTCCTCATATGCAAATTTCGAAATTGGTCCAGAACTGAATAAACATTAAGTTGAAGTTGTTAAACAGCAAGTTAAGATGCACCAAGATGATCTACACGAGATTCTAGTCAAGTTACATATAAAGTTCATTAGATTTGGAGCTATGGCCTAGAAGATATGAGCAAAACAAGTTAAACATGGCATTGATGAAAAATGCACCCAAACATCAAGCAAACACACCAAAACTAGGATGCAACATGATAATATGAAGCTACATGCAAAATCAAGCAAGATTCATATAGAGCACACTCAAAAACGAAGCAACGGTTCAACACATACACTCTATACAAACTATAACAATCTGTCCGTAACAGCAACTAGGCATACTGCAAGCATCAAAACAATAAGCTACAGCACCCCAACATAATAACAAAAGGAATGAGCATGAAGTACAGGTAGAGCACAACAAAACATGAACAGTGAGCTATCTCCAGAAAAGGCTACAACATGCTCAAAATGACATGGTAAGATTGCAAATAATAACAGTTTCAGACTTTGTAGAAATAACATCAGGTTGCAATGTTTAGAGCTGTGAAACAACATGTTACAGGAACTTATCATGGGAAACAAAGGCATGGAATGAATCTACTAATTGCATAGATCAAAAGTCCCTTACTGACCATGAGTCAAAAAGGCATAGAAAATATGATGGCACCCATGTAAACATGGCAAGTTATATTACAGATTCATACATGGCAGGAACAACAATAAGTAGGCATGTTTGTGAGCTTGAACCACTCACCACAGAGCAATACATGGCATGTCAAGGCACCCAACAGTAAGAAGGCATGTTTATGAAGCCAAGCATGGCAAGAGCAAGTTCATAGGGTGCATGGATCACTAGAAAAGCACATGGCCAAAACTGAACTTCATGTTAACAGGTTGACAGCAACATTTTTTAGCAACTTTGGAGCAAGATTACAACAAGCTACATTGGTCTATAAATACAACCCGGGGCATGAATGGATAGAGCATGACATGTATAACAAAACATCCTTAGTGAACATCTCCAGAATAATGCACGAAATGACTTGTAGCAGCAGGTTAACATAGCAACAAAATATAACAGAATCAGCCTAGCAAAACAGCAACAGCAAGTACCCCACTTAACAAGCTTGATGCACTCACTACACAAGTCACAAAAATACATGGATAGCACCCCTGGAAAGATGGCATATCATAGATCAAAACACATGTAGAGCTCATGCTCATAGCATGCACACATCAAACATGGCAAAAATGACAAATGAGCAAGTTATAACAGTTCCAGCAGATTAACAGCAACTTGCACTCTTCCAACAGCATTTCGGGCATCAAGATGAGCTCAAATGAAAATGATGCAATGGAATGAAATGAAGTACACGTCGAGGCGAACAATTTGACATATTACACGCACGAAACGGAGTAGTATGCACCACATTATGATGCGATGAACATGGCATGATAATGACAGAAATCTGGGACTTGGGCAAATTTGGAGGGGGAAAAGTCAACCGTTGTGGATCTGGATCTGAGCCGGCTCGGACTTCGAGGTTCATCGGCCGAAGACTCGAGGCGCGGCTGCCGAAGTCGGGGGAGGTCGGGGACGAGGCCGGGCGGCAGCCGGAGTCGGGGGAGGCCGGGGACGAGGCCGGGCGGCAGCCAGAGTCGGGGGAGGCCGGGGACGAGGCCGGGCGGCGACGGGGCGGAGGCGGCCGACGGCGAGGCGGAGACGGTCGGCGGCGGGCGCGGAGACGGTCGGCGGCGGGCGCGGCCGAGGACGGGGCGGCGGCAATGCGGGGCCGGCGACGGCGGTGGAGGCCGGCGACGGGGTCGGGCGCGGCCCCGCGGGCCGGGCGGGCTTCCCGCGGGCCTGGCGGGCCGGCGGCGCGGGGGCGGTGGAGCACCCACGTGGCGCTCTCTGATTGGGCGAGGGGTCGGCGGCGGACGCGTCCGGTGGGATGAGAAAATGTCCGGCGGCGCGGGGAGGAAAATGGCTAGGGTTTGGACCCGGGTTTTCGGAGGGGGAGTCTTATTTATAGGTAGAGGGAGCTAGGAGAGTCCAAATGGAGCACGGTTTTCGGCCACGGGATCGTGATCGAACGACCGAGAGCATGGAGGGGAGTTTGCTGGGTTTTGGGCCACTTTGAAAGGGGTGTTGGGCTGCAACAAAAGAGGGCTTTTGTGGTTACCCGGTTAACCGTTGGAGTATCAAACGGACTCCAAATGGCACGAAACTTGACAGGCGGTCTACCGGTGCTATACCAAGGCTGCTTGGCAAAACTTGGGCCATTCCAAGAAAGTTTAATACCCGCTCACAACAGAAGACAAAAGGGGAACGCCGGATGACATAGGAGTGCCGGATTGCAAAACGGACAACGGGGAAAATGCTCGGATGCAAGAGATGAACACGTATGCAAAATGAAATGCACATGATGACATGATATGAAATGCATATGATGACATGGCAAAGTGCAACACGCACGCAAATGACATGGCAACGACGGCGAACAACTGGCAGACACCTGGCGCATCGAATCCGGGGCGTTACATATGCAGCGGGTGAGGGAGTCCTGGACTAGGGGGTGTCGGGATAGCCGGACTATCATCATCGGCCGGACTCCAAGACTATGAAGATACAAGATTGAAGACTTCGTCCCGTGTCCGGATGGGACTTTCCTTGGCATGGAAGGCAAGCTTGGCGATACGGATATGTAGATCTCCTACCATTGTAACCGACTCTGTGTAACCCTAGCCCTCTCCGGTGTCTATATAAACCGGAGGGTTTTAGTCCGTAGGACACACAACCATTACAACAATCATACCATAGGCTAGCTTCTAGGGTTTAGCCTCCTTGATCTCGTGGTAGATCCACTCTTGTACTACCCATATCATCAATATCAATCAAGCAGGAGTAGGGTTTTACCTCCATCGAGAGGGCCCGAACCTGGGTAAAAACATCGTGTCCCTTGTCTCCTGTTACCATCCGCCTAGACGCACAGTTCGGGACCCCCTACCCGAGATCCGCTGGTTTTGACACCGAGATTGGTGCTTCCATTGAGAGTTCCTCTATGTAGTCATCGATAGGCTTGATGGATTCTTCAAACAACAACGCAGTCCAGGGTGAGACTTTTCTCCCCGGACAGATCTTCGTATTCGGCGGCTTCGCACTGCGGGCCAATTCACTTGGCCATATGGACCAGATCGAAAGCTACGGCCCTGGCCATCAGGTCAGATTTGGAAGCCTAAACTTCACGGCTGACATCCGCGGAGACTTGATCTTCGATGGATTCGAGCCACAGCCGAGCGTGCTGCACTGTCACGATGGGCATGATCTAGCTCTGCCGCCGGACAGTACCTTGGAGGCCGCACACGAGTCCGCTCTGACCCATAGTTCGGAGCAGACCGCGTAGATCGAGGACAGGTGGCTAGACACTGCCTCGTAAGCTGCAACTTCTACGGCGATGGAGCCGGATACCGACCTTGTCCCTTATAAAGCTCGTGACTCCAAGGTGCCGGACTCCCTGCCGGACTCCGAACCTCCTGCGCCCCTGCCAATCGAATCCGATTGGGCGCCGATCATGGAGTTCACCACCGCGGACATCTTTCAGCACTCACCCTTTGGCGACATCCTAAATTCGCTAAAGCATCTCTCGCTATCAGGAGAGCCCTGGCCGGATTACGGTCAGGACGGTTGGGATGCGGACGACGAAGAAATTCAAGGCCCACCCACCACCCAGTTTATAGCCACTGTCGACGATCTAACCGACATGCTAGACTATGACTCCGAAGACATCGACGGTATGGACGACGATGCCGGAGACGACCAAGAACCAGTGCCCATGGGGCACTGGAAGGAAACTTCAACCCATGATGTATATATGGTGGACACCCCAAAAGGAAGCGATAACGAGGAACAACGGGAAGCGGCAAAGGATAATTCCGCCGAAAAACAACCAAAACGGCGACGTAGGCGCCGCCCTAAGTCCCGCCTCGACAACAAAAGCACTCCTAAGGACCCAGCAATAGAGCAGGGCAAACCAGTGGGCGACGAACATGCAACCAAGCAACCATCCGAACAGGATGAATCAGATAATCAATCTATGCCCGGCGAAAACAACAGTCCAGACGATCTCACGCCGGACACACCACCGGAGCATAAGAGCCTTCACAAAAGACTTCTCACCACTGCAAGAAGTCTGAAGAAGGAAAAACGGAAGCTCAAAACAGCGGAAGATACACTCAGAATGAGGTGGAGCAAAGTACTCAAGACCGCGGACAAATATGGCAATGGCCACCAAACAAAGAGCTACCCGAAGCGCCAGCTGCTGCCAGAATTCGACGAGGAGGCCATAGAGCCCCCACAGTCAAAAAGCAAAGGGGCCGCCTGGCCGGATAGACGACCAGATGACAGGCCAAAAGCGACAAGCAGCGCCGCACACAAGCCGACTCATGATCCTCGGAAAACAGATGGCCCGGTCAGGTCCATTTATCGGCCAAAAAAGAGGGCCCAAGGAAGCAACACAACACGCCAAGTGTTCGAAGACAATGGCACACCCAAATACAGGGGCGCCGCACACCCACTATGTTTCACCGATGAGGTGCTGGATCATGAATTTCCAGCGGGGTTCAAACCCGTAAACATAGAGGCATACGACGGAACAACGGGCCTCATTTTGGTCCTCGGGAAGTTGCTGCCTAGTTAAGTAGGCTAGGAATGGTTCGGTCCACGGGGCAATGACTGCCATTATTTCGTGGGCTGAAGGTGTTGTTTCATTGGCAGAACCACCGATTGTGTCAGAATATTCGGTGTCGGGTGGTGCGGTTGTGTCCGGATTGTTGTTTCCGGACTCCCCTTCCCATAGTACGGATGGCTTGAAGAGCCGCTCCAGGAAGATGTTGGGAGGGACGGCATCGCCCTTTGCGCCGATGCGTGCCAATACGTCCGCCGCCTGGTTATTATCCCGGGCTATATGGTGAAATTCGAGCCCTTCAAACCGAGATGACATTTTTAGGACGGCGTTATGGTAAGCTGCCATTTTTGGATCCTTGGCGTCAAAGTCTCCATTTATTTGGGATATCGCGAGGTTCGAATCCCCGCGCACCTCTAGGCGTTTAATGCCCATGGAGACCGCCATCCGGAGGCCATGTAGGAGGGCCTCGTATTCGGCTGCGTTGTTGGAGTCCGTGTACATTATCTGGAGTACGTATTGGACTATGTCTCTGGTTGGGGACGTCAGGACGACGCCAGCCCCCAGGCCGGCCAACATTTTGGAGCCGTCGAAGTGCATGATCCAATTGGAATATGCGCCGTACTCTTTAGGGAGTTCAGCTTCAGTCCATTCGGCGACGAAGTCAGCCAAAATCTGCGACTTGATAGCTCGCCGTGGTTTATAGGTTATATCGAATGGGAGAAGCTCGATGGCCCACTTGGCAATCCGGCCCATTGCGTCGCGGTTGTTTATATTGTCATTAAGAGGTACTTCGGAGGCTACTGTTATCGACCACTCTTGAAAGTAGTGTCGCAGCTTCTGGGATGCCATGAACACCGCGTACACTATCTATTGATAGTGTGGATACCGGTACTTGCATGGAGTTAGGACGGTGGACACGTAGTAAACTGGTTTTTGAAGAGGGAACTTGTGTCCGTCCGTTTCTCGTTCGACGACGAGCACCGCACTTACAACTTGATGTGTTGCCGTGATATATAATAACATTGGTTCGCCCATGTTGGGCGCAGCCAGGACCGGATTTGTTGCCAATATGGCTTTTATTTCTTCGAGTCCGGCCATGGCCGCATCCGTCCACTCAAAGTGTTTGGTGCGCCGGAGGAGGCGATAAAGAGGTAATGCCTTTTCTCCCAAACGGGAGATAAAGCGGCTTAGAGCCGCCACGCATCCAGTCAATTTTTGTATTTGTTTGAGGTCTTTTGGGATATCCAATTGTGAAAGAGCTCGGATCTTGGCTGGGTTTGCTTCGATTCCTCTACCGGATACAATGAAGCCCAAGAGCTTTCCGGCTAGTACACCGAAAATGCATTTTTCCGGGTTGAGCTTAATGTCATATGCTCGGAGATTGTCGAATGTGAGCCTCAAGTCGTCTACTAGAGTTTCGACATGTTTGGATTTGACGAACCACATCATCTACGTATGCCTCCACTGTTTTGCCGATCTGGTTTCCCAGACATGTCTGAATCATGCGCTGATATGTTGCGCCGGCGTTTTTCAGCCCGAAGGGCATTGTGTTGAAGCAGAATGGGCCGTATGGAGTGATGAATGCCGTTGCGGCTTGGTCTGGCTCCGCCATCTTGATTTGGTGGTAGCCGGAGTATGCGTCGAGGAAGCACAATGAATCGTGCCCTACGGTAGCGTCGATAATTTGATCGATGCGGGGGAGGGGGAAGGGATCCTTTGGGCAAGCCTTGTTAAGGTCCTTGTAGTCGACACATAGGCGCTAGGATTTATCCTTCTTTGGTACCATCACCAGGTTTGCTAGCCAGTCCGGATGTTTTATATCTCAGATGAATCCGGCTTCTAATAGTTTGGCTAGCTCCTCTCCCATTGCCTGTCTCTTGGGTTCAGAAAATCACCGAAGAGCATGTTTGACTGGCTTGAATCCTTTTAAGATATTTAGGCTGTGCTCGGCCAGCCGGCGTGGGATTCCTGGCATGTCTGAAGGGTGCCAAGCAAAAATGTCCCAATTTTCCCATAGGAATTCTCGTAGTGCAGCATCTACATCAGGGTTTAATTGTGCCGCAATGGATGCCTTCTTTGTAGGGTCCGTTGGATGGACTTGGATTTTGACTATTTCGTCCGCTGGCTTAAAAGAGGTGGACTTGGATCTCTTATCGAGTATCACATCGTCCCTGTTCACCATGGAGCGCCGCGCAGTGAGTTCCTCGGCCGCTAGGGCTTTGGATAGTGCCTCGAGGGCTAGTGCGGCTGTCTTATTTTTGGCACGGAGTGCTATGTCCGGATCACTGGCAAGAGTGATGATTCCGTTGGGCCCGAGCATTTTGAGCTTCATGTACCCACAATGGGGTATAGCTTGAAAAATTGTGAATGCCTCTCTCCCTAATAAAGCATGATATCCGCTGCTGAACGAGGCCACTTGGAACGTGACCTCCTCGGACCTGTAATTGTCCGGCGAGCCGAACACCACATCCAGTGTAATTTTTCCTATGTAGCATGCTTCCCGACTAGGGATTATTCCTCTAAAGGTTGTGCTGCTTTGCTCAATGCGGCTCTAGTCTATTTCCATTTTTCGAAGGGTTTCCTCGTAAATGAGGTTTAATCCGCTGCCGCCATCCATGAGTACCTTGGTAAGGCGAAAGTCGTCCACTATTGGACTGAGGACCAATGCGGCTGGTGCTCGGGCTGTTCGGAATTTAGGTTCCTCGCTGGCGTTAAAGGTAATAGCTGTGTCACTCCATGGATTTATTGTTTCTACTTGGTAGACTTCGTCAAGGCTGTGGAGTGTTCGTTTCCGCATATTATTTGATGTGAAAGTCTCGAAGACTATTAATACCGTGCTGGTATTGCTGGGTTGGTTCTCTGGAGCTAGAAGCTCTTTGCCACTTTTAGCCACCTGCCGTAGTATCCAACATGCTCGAAGGCTATGAGTTGGAGTGGCGCCCTCTGTACTATGAATTTTGCAGGGTCCATTGAGCCATCCCTCCAGTACGGTTCCGTGCCCTTTAGGGTTTTTTTTGCTTTTTGGTATTTAACCCAGGTGCCTGGCGATGATGTGCCCTTTTATTTCGGACTAGGGTTGTATTCGGGGCCGGATTATCCCAAAATTTGGTTTCGGTTTTCCAGGCGCTCTCCATCGCACAGTACTTTCATACTATGGACGCCAAGTCGGCAAAGCGTGTAATTTCACGACGACTTATGGCATTTAGGATTCCCTTGTCCGTGCAATTATTGCAGAAAAGTGAAATTGTGTCTTCCTCGCGGCAGTCCTTTATCCTGTCCATAACCAGGCGGAATCTGGCCCAGTAATGGTGTACTGTTTCAGTGGGCTCTTGCCGGATTCGGGATAGATCGCTTATGTTTGGGTGGGCGGGTGGAATTAAATTCGGAAGCCCGTCCAATCTAAGACTCAAGGGCCGAAAAGTTTCCGAACTTGGAAGCTTGGGTTTTTGGATATTTTCCAATGAATCCAGCCCGCTGCCTGACTTTAGGTTCAGGACTTGATTGACGTCCATCCCTCCGCGGGAATCCGGCATGGAGGGGTCGGGAATCCGGACATAGCTAGTCCGCCGTACTGTTGATCTCTCTCAGATCGGTTTTAGGCCCAATCTGATCATAGTCTGTAGCGACTCCCAGGGCGGCGATGCGATCCAAGAGCTCGTTTAAGGAGGAGAGCTCCATCGGATCTAGCTGCTCGGCAAGTTCCGAGTTAACATGAAGATTGCTTTCGATGACCCGAGAAGTCATCGTCGGCGCGGCGGCCGAATAGGCGGTCATAAGAAAACCGCCTAGTCGGAGAGTTTGGCCGATGGCCAAAGATCCTTTAGCAACGGTGCCGTCTTTAAAGACGGGATGATGCATCCTTCCTGATGGCGACGGCACAGAGGAACTCTCAATGAAAGCACCAATGTCGGTGTCAAAACTGGCGGATCTCGGGTAGGGGGTCCCGAACTGTGCATCTAGGCGGATGGTAACAGGAGACAAGGGACACGATGTTTTTACCCAGGTTCGGGCCCTCTCGGTGGAGGTAAAACCCTACTCCTGCTTGATTAATATTGATGATATGGGTAGTACAAGAGTAGATCTACCACGAGATCAGAGAGGCTAAACCTTAGAAGCTAGCCTATGGTATGATTGTTGTTTGTCCTATGGACTAAAACCCTCCGGTTTATATAGACATCGGAGAGGGCTAGGGTTACACAGAGTCGGTTACAATGGTAGGAGATCTACATATCCGTATTGCCAAGCTTGCCTTCCACGCCAAGGAAATTCCCATCCGGACACGGGACAAAGTCTTCAATCTTGTATCTTCATAGTCTAGGAGTCTGGCCGACGGTGATAGTTCGGCTATCCGGACACCCCCTAGTCTAGGACTCCCTCATCCGGCCTTCTGAATACTAGGGGCTTCGCCAAAATTTAAAATTGTAGACTTCTATGGCTAAGTGAGAGCGATAAAGCCATATAGTCCAATTGCCTCGTTCACGGCGTTAAACACCTCCTTAAAAGGATCAAAAACTTGGATAAAGAGTGTTTATATTTATCCCGAAAACCCCAGTACTAGTTGCATATGGGCAGAAGCCGACGACTGGCCAACTCTCAAGATTTTATAAACGGCCACACAGAAGGTAATATTTTAAATTAACAAGCGCCATATAGCGCACATGAACTGGTTTTCATATTATAGGATGACACGAGTACATTCATTCGAATATTACATCCTTAGTACATTCATCCGCTACAAGGCGGGCACCCTTAATGACATTTTCATAATACAGTTTGGGGTGGCGATGCTCCTTGCCATTCGGCAGCCCCTCTGTCACCAGCTTCTCGGCGTCCATCTTCCCCCAGTGCACTTTTGCACGGGCCAAGGCCCTGCGTGCACCCTCAATGCAGACGGACCGCTTAACGACTTCAAGTCGCGGACAGGCATTTACCATCCGCTTGACAAAGTTGAAGTAGCTACTGGGAAGGGGCTTGCCAGTCCATAACCAGACTATGAAGTCCTTCCTGCCAGTTCGTCCGCCTTGTGAAGTTCGACCAGTTGCTTCAGCTGGTCGCTCAAGGGCGTCGGATGTTCGGCCCCAATATACTGGGACCAAAACAGCCTATCCGTCGAGCTCCCCTCCTCAGCCCGGTAGAACTCTACGGCATCAGAGATGCTGTGCGGCAGATCTGCGAATGCTCCTGGAGAGCTCCGAACTCGGGTAAGTAAAAGGAAAGTCTCCTTCACATGCTTGCTTTGCATAATAAAAGCCTTACCCGCAGCTATCTTCTTGGCCACCTCAATTTCTTGGAGGGCCTTCTGGGCTTCGGCCTTGGCATCTAGTGCGCTCTGACGGGCCTTCGCAAGCTTCGACTCTTGCGTCTTGGAGTCACGCTCCAAGGACTCGAATTTTTTGACGAAGTCCTAGAGCTCTTGTTGGACCTCATCAACTCGAGCCGCTTGTTTTTCGCGCTCGGTGCGCTCCCTGGCTGCTTTGCCTTCGGCCTCGGACATCGCCTTCTTAAGGGCCGCCACTTCGGCAGTGGTGAGGGAGTCCTGGATTAGTGGGTATCCGGACAGCCGGACTATATACTTTGGCCGGACTGTTGGACCAGGAAGATACAAGACTCAAGACTTCGTCCCGTGTCCGGATGGGACTCTCCTTTGTGTGGAAGACAAGCTTGGCGATCCGGATATTATATTTCCTTCTTTGTAACCGACTCTGTGTAAACCCTAGCCCCCTTCGGTGTCTATATAAACCGGAGGGTTTAGTCCTTAGAGGGACGATCAGAATCATAATCATCATAGGCTAGCTCCTAGGGTTTATCCTCTACGATCTCGTGGTGGATCAACTCTTGTAATACCCATATCATCAATATCAATCAAGCAGGAAGTAGGGTTTTACCTCCATCAAGAGGGCCGGAACCTGGGTAAAACATCGTGTCCCTTGCCTCCTATTACCATTAGCCTTAGACGCACAGATCGGGACCCCCTACCCGAGATCCTCTGATTTTGACACCGACATTGGTGCTTTCATTGAGAGTTCCTCTGTGTCGTCGCCGCAAGGATTGATGGCCCCTTCAATCATCAACAACAGCATGGTCCAGGGTGAGACTTTTCTCCCCGGACAGATCTTCATGTTCGGCGGCTTCGCACTGCGGGCCAATTCGCTTGGCCATCTAGAGCAGATCGACAGCTATGCCCCTGGCTGTCAGGTCAGGTTCGGAAACTTGAACTACACGACTGATATCTACGGAGACTTGATCTTCAATGGATTTGGGCCTGCGCCCGGAGCGCCGTACAGTCACGATGAGCACGGCTTAGACCTGCTGTCAGACAATGCCCATGGTATTGCCCCTGCAGGAGCCCCAGACCTAAATCCGGAGCAGATTGTGTCGCCCGAGGACGGGTGGATGGACCCCGCCCCAGAGGCCGCACACTCATCGGCGGTAGAGTCGAACACAAGCTTCACCCCCAAGGAGGCCGGTGACATCGAACCCCTGGACTCATATCCGAGTGTAGATCCCAGTCCACGCACTCCCGAGCCCGCCGAATCTGGTTGGGCTCCAATAATGGAGTTTACCGCTGCGGATATCTTCCAGTACTCGCCCTTTGGCGACATGCTGAACTCATTAAAGTCTCTCTCTTTGTCAGGAGAATCTCGGCCGAACTATGTCTGGCTCAGGGGGGAAGAAGGCGACAAGGAAATCCGTGGCCCACCCACCACCCACTTCGTAGCCACTGTCGACGATGTATCAGACATGCTTGACTTCGACTCCGATGATACCGATGGTATGGACGTTGGCGCAGGAGACGATTCAGAACCAAGAGGGCGCTGGACTGCCACCTCGTCATATGACATTTACATGGTGGATACGCCTAAAGAAGACGACGGCGACAAACCGGAGGAAAAAATACAGCTCGGAGTAGACGCCCGATCACAATGATCCCGAGGGACGAATTCATCAAACCGCCCCGGGACAAGAGCACAGTCCGGATGACAATGCATTCATCATCCCGGAAACACGCTTGGAATGAGATAACCTCCATAGAAGGCTTATGACCACTGCGAGAAGTCTAAAGAAGCAGAAGCAAAGGCTTAAGGCCGCACAGGAAACACTCAATCGCAGATGGAATAAAGTGCTAGACACTGAAGAAAAGTACGACGACGATCGCCACACAAAGAGCTACCCAAAACGCAAGCTGCTGCAAGACTTCAACGATGAGGCCGTTCCGCCAAAAAACAATACGTCCAGGAGGCCGGACAAACCACTTCGCAACCGCAATAGAGCAGCTACCGACGCCGCACACGATTTACGCGAGCTCCTGGATAAAAAAGCCGGCGCGGCTAGGTCCATCTATGGATCTAAAGGACATACCCTGGCGCAGGACTATGGTCACCAAAACGATCATACCAATTGGATACCAGTTCAGAATCAGCACCAGACACAACAACAGCCGACGGCATGCCACAACATGTCCAGATACAGGGGGCCGCTCACCCCCTGTGCTTCACCGAAGAGGTGCTGGACCATGAATTTCCACAGGGTTTTAAACCTGTGAACATTGAGGAATATGACGGAACGACAGACCCAGGGGTCTGGATCGAGGATTTTAGCCTGCATATCCACATGGCTCGTGGGGACGACCTCCACGCCATCAAATACCTTCCCCTCAAGTTGAAGGGACCAGCTCGACACTGGTTGAAAAGCCTCCCCAAAAATTCAATTGGAAGTTGGGAGGAACTCGAGGATGCTTTCAGGGCCAATTTTCAAGGGACCTATGTCCGGCCTCCGGATGTGGACGATTTAAGTCACATAATTCAACAGCCCGAAGAGTCCGCCCGCCAGCTTTGGAACAGATTCCTCACTAAGAAGAATCAAATTGTCGATCGTCCGGATGCCGAAGCCTTAGCGGCCTTCAAACACAGCATCTGGGACGAGTGGCTCGCCAGACACCTCGGCCAAGAAAAGCCGAGGACAATGTGAACCTTAACAAGCCTTATGACCCATTTTTGCGCAGGTGAAGATAGCTGGTTGGCCCGTAAAGGCACCAGCGACCCAAGTACGTCCGAAATTAGGGATGGCAACGGGAAGCCACGGTGCAATAAAAACAAACATCAAAACAAGGAAGAGAGTCTGGACAACACAACGGTCAACGCCGGATTTAGGGGCTCTCGACCCGGTCAACAAAAGAAGCCATTTAAAGGCAGCAAAGAGGGACCGTCCGCCCTGAACAAATTCCTGGACAGACTGTGCCAAATTCATGGCACCCCCGACAAACCTGCGAACCACACTCACAGAGAATGCTGGGTCTTCAAGCAGGCCGGCAAATTAAATGCCGAACAAAGGGAAGGGAAACACCAAGTGAAGACGAGGATGAGCCTCGCCAGCCGAACACTGGGGGACAGAAAAAAATTCCCACCAGAGGTAAAAACAGTAAACAATGATCCACACGACTGACACATCCACGAGAGGGCACGAATGCACGCACAGAGACGCATACGCTGTAGAGCCCGTCGTACCCAAACTTAACCACTGGTCGGCTTGTCCGATCACTTTCGATCACACGGACTGCCCGACTAGTATTCGGCGCGGAGGATCAAATGCCTTGGTGCTCGACCCAATAATCGACGGATACCATCTTACTCACGTCCTCATGGACGACGACAGTAGTCTTAATCTAATATACCAGGACACTGTCCGCAGGTTGGGGATAGACCCATCCAGAATCAGCCAAAGCAACACCACCTTTGAAGGGGTGATACCAGGCATTGAAGCCTACGGCAGGGGCTCCATCGTATTGGAGGTAACATTCGCTTCCCCAGTCAACTCCAGAAGCGAAGAACTACTCTTCACCATCGCCCCACTCCAAAGCTGCTATCACGCATTGCTTGGGAGAATGGCCTTCGCCCGCTTCAATGCAGTACCGCATTACGCCTACCTCACACTCAAGATGCCCGGTCCACGTGGCGTCATCACCGTTAACGGAAACACATAGCGCTCCTCACGTGTGGAGGAATACGCGACGGCTCCAGCGGCCGGACTCTAAGCGGCCTCTTAATACCAGAAAGCATAACTGGTCATTAAGACCATGGACACAGTTAGACGAGTCCGGCAGCCCGGATAAACCTGAGCTAGGGCACCACGTATGTAATCCCATAGAGGACACCAAGGGCTATAGATATTTAATAAAGCCCCACTCTTGGCTTGACCTTATTAATAGGCCAATGTCTTACACTTTTACTATCCATCGCACGCTTACATTGTACTCTTCTACATGAGTTTTTCTTTTTTACAGACACAATTCGCGCGATACCCTTCCAGGACACGGCACAACGGAGACAAAGGCGCAGACGTGCAGCAGGGCCCCGCTCAAAGGTTTCTCTGTAGATTAAGCCCATGTGTTAACCTTTTTTATTGTCTCTTGTTGTTTCCACATCCCATGGGTACTATACCCACAGAGGGTACTGCCGTTATTGGCATTTCGCCATGACAGACTAATGCACGTACCTAGAAATACAGGGTTCATAATGGAAGGGCATTCTTCAGCCTATTTTATGTTGCAAAGTCCGAATACCCTCGGGAGTGTTCGGCATCACGAGTTTGGCCTTATATGCATCAGCTCCGAATCATGTATTTGGTCAAATGTTGGGTTTGCCCGGCTCCTGGGTTTGCCACCTTACGTTCCGTTCTTATCGGCTAAGGCGGCCAAAGGAGAACTACTGTGATTGTGCCCTGGTTATTACGGATCAGCACCTCAGTAGAGAAAGCCAAAAACTGATTGTCATGATAAAGCAAGAGACTGTTCAACCACTCGAAGACTTATCGAAATCTTTAGGATTCCTCCGCATTAACAAAGGATCGTTTCCCAGTCATGTACAAACGCGCCTGTATTCGGATGCACACGAAGGTATCAGGGGCTACATAGTAGCCCCACCGTCAAACTCCTATGGCTAAGTGAAAATGTTACAGCTATATAGTCCGGTTGCCTAGTTCGACGTGCGATCACCTCCTTATTGGACCAAGACGTTGGATCAAGTGTGATTATGCATATTTTTCGTGAACACCCCTGCAATGTATGCGTGGGGGCTGAAGCCAACGACTGCTAACTTTCAGATTACATATATACATAAAAACAGCCGCACAGGAGGCACAATAATACTTTCGGGAAAAAAGTATAAATATAGCCTCATAATCAAAATAACATTGTTTTTCCAATGACACGATTTGTCACTCGAACATGACATTCTTCGAGCACTGCGCCTCTATTAAGCGAGCACCTGCCGCTACCTGCTCCAAGATGTGCTCGGCCGGACCCTCGCCCCCCGCCAGATTCTGGGTCGCAACGACGGTGGCCTCCATATCTGTCCAGTATCCCTTAACACAGGCAAGAGCCATCCGGGCACCCTCTATGCACGCTGACCTCTTCATGGCATCGATCCACGATACGACACCAAGGAATTGTTGCACTAAACCAAAATAACTGTCCGGCTTCGGCCCCTTCGGCCATAGATGGTCTAGTATAGACCGCATTGCAAGACCAGAAAGCCTGTGGAGCTCGGCCACAACAGCCATCTTCTCACTCAAAGGCAATTTGCACGTTGGAGCGCTGAACTGCGACCAGAATAGCTTTTCCACTTCATCATCTTTTTTGATCCTCAAAACACTTGGCTGCATCAGCCGTACTCTTCGACAAATCCGCATAGGCGTCTGCAGGACTCCAACGTCGATCCAGAGGAGCATACTTCGGATCTAAAAACATCATCCGCAACAAATAGAGGTTTCCAGTTGCGATTTCTCCGGCCTGTCAAACCTCCTCCCGCGCATCCCTAAGGTCGGAACGCGCCTCCTTGGCCGCATCAAGAGCCTTCTTCAGGTCAGCCTTATTCGCATGATTTTCTCTTTCAAGAAGCTCATAACGGTTGGCGGCTTCTTTTTGCTCCACAGCCATTTCGGCTATTCTCTCTTCGCTTCGGCGATGAGCAGCCTGTTCGGCTCTCAACTCATTGGCCGCCTTTAGGGCAGCCGCATTACTAGCCCGAGCCTGTTCCTTGGCTAGGGCAAGTTCCGCCCTCGGGGCTTCCACGGTAGCAGCACCGTCTGCAGTCCAAACATATCACATCAATATTATACTTCTTTCAATTTTTCCTATAAATAATAAGGAAATTAGAGCACATACCTTGTGACTCATTAAGCCGCTCGTTCACAAGCACGATGTCGGCATCAATGACTCCAATCTGCCTCCTTAGTTTGGAAACTTCAACGGACTGGTCAGCTGCCGGATCCTTAGACACCTGCGCATAAGCACAACGCGATCATTACTTCAAAATATGATCCTCCGTTTGCCTCCTAGGGCTGGCAACCAGAGTCTCAGGGGCTACTATCCATATGGAGCACACCTAGCGCGTGCGTCACAGCCAAAAAATTATGTATTTTTCATTACATACCTCGAAGCCTCTGAGCAGGCTCGTAAATGCTTCATTCAAACCGCTTGTGGCGGATGAAATCCTCTCGAGCACCATGCTCATTAATGAACGGTGCTCCTCCGAGAGAGCAGCTCGCTCCAGAAGGCCCGTCAGTGTGTCCGGCTAGACACCGAACTATGCCGGACCCTTCTCATCGCCCCCCCTGGGAGCCGAACGCTCCGGGCTCAGGGCGGCCGAAGGATTAGCTTTTGGCTTCGGCAGATCCGGACTCCTCCGTGACGACACCACGGGGTCTCCCAGCTCATGAGGCGGAGAGGTTGGTGGGGTCTCACTCTCCATCATCTCCGGAAGGAGATCCCCCAAAGATGAACTCTGTCGAGAAGAGCTGCTAGCCGCACTGCAAAGAATGGATCCTGGTTATTGTTCTCGGAGAAAAGCAGTACCTTCGTGTTTACGATTAACTTACAGCTTAGCTGAGGGCTGGCCCATCGGCGGGCATGACGCGGTGAGACGCCCTTCGGGGCAGGGCCCCCTGGTGAAGCTTTCTTCCCCTGTTTGGGCACCTCCGTCTCCAAGTCTTTGGAGGCGGCCCTCTTCTTCCCGCGAGGGGAGGAGGCTTTAGATTCCCCTTCTTAGCTATCCTTCTTTGGGGAGGTAGCAATTCCCCCGGTTTGGATGCGCAACGTGTGAAGTTCCGCTTCCCTGTTCTCCCTTTCGTCTTTCCCTGAGGGCATTTTGCTTAGCACCTGGCCAGGCATCTTGGCTATGGTGGGACTAGGCGAGCCTTCGGGCAGTGGCGCCGGACACCTGATTCTCTCCGCCTTGCTGAGCCATTCCTGGCCATGGAGGATTTTTCAGAATAAGGATTATGATAAATATAAACAAAGTGTTCGGCTTCAGGGCTACTTACTTGGGTATCTGGGCGATTGCAGCTCAGGCCCGCTTCCTCGGTGGTGTCCGGACACTTTACTTGTGGTCCGAAGAATAATTTACACATCCGGACGAAGAAGTGCAGAATAGTCCGCGGACCTTCCGGATTGAACTCCCACATCCGGAGAGGCTGGCGTTTGCACGACAACATCCGTCGGATTAGCATTACCTGAATTATGCCGACAAGGCTAATGTCCCTCTCAAGAAGCTCCCGAATACGGCTCTGCAGTATTGGTACATCACTAGCAGATCCCCAATCCCATCCTACATTGGTCCATGATGCCAGTTGAGGAGGGCCCGGACGGAAGTCGGGGGCAGCCACCCACTTTGTGCCCCTGGGAGTTGTGACGTAAAACCACCTCCGCTGCCATAGATCAGACACCTCTGGGAAGGAGCCCTCTGGCCATGGGGCGTCGGCATTCCTGCTTATTACAGCACCTCCACACTCCGCGTGTCGCCCCTCAATCATCTTCGGCTTCACATTGAAGGTCTTGAGCCATAGGCCGAAGTGTGGAGTGACGTGGAGAAAAGCTTCGCACACAATGATGAACGATGAAATATGGAGGATAGCGTCTGGGGCTAGATCGTGAAAATCTAACCCGTAATAGAACATGAGCCCTCTCACAAAAGGATCAAGGGTGAAGCCCAAGCCACGGAGGAAGTGCAAAACAAATACGACGCTCTCGTTGGGCTCGGGAGTAGGGATAACATGCCCTGGAGCAAGAAGCCTGTGCTTGATGTCGGCGGTCAGATACCCGACGTCCCTAAGCTTCGCAATGTCCTCCTCTGTGACCAAGGAGGCCACCCACCGGCCTTGAGAGTTGGATCCGGACATGATTGAGGATCTGAGGTGCTTGGGCTTGGGTTTCGAGTGTTGGAACTCGAGGTGCTAAAAGGCACAAGGGTGGTGGAAAAGAGGGGTAGACCTCGGCCCCTTTATAAAGGGGATGAATATCAAGCGTCCTCAGCGTAACCGCCCGGGATTTACCTAAAAACACAGAGTCATACCAACAGACGTCGTGGGGACGCGTGTAGCTATATTAATGGAAGATCTCGTGCTAAGGGGAGCACGAACTCTGTTCTGGCAAGGCGTGCCAGTAAAACCGCCTCGCAATGCGTATTAGGGGAGGCCAAGTAAAACCGGTTCGTGTTGGGCCGGGCCACGGGGCAGGAGAGCGTCGTGCAGAAATTGCCAGCAAATCAGATTTATGAAGTGCTATGCTGTGAAAATCATCTTGCAGATCCAGACACGGTTTAAGTGTTCGATAATTACTTTGGAGTATTCGGAGCAGGAACCCACCTTGCAATGCCGAACACGAACTGCGCGCCGGACTCATCGTCATTGAAGCCTGGTTCAGGGGCTACTGAGGGAGTCCTGGATTATATACTTTGGCCGGACTGTTGGACCGTGAAGATACAAGACTCAAGACTTCGTCCCGTGTCCGGATGGGACTCTCCTTTGCGTGGAAGACAAGCTTGGCGATCCGGATATTGTATTTCCTTCTTTGTAACCGACTCCGTGTAAACCCTAGCCCCCTCCGGTGTGTATATAAACCGGAGGGTTTAGTCCTTAGAGGGCCGATCAGAATCATTATCATCATAGGCTAGCTCCTAGGGTTTAGCCTCTACGATCTCGTGGTAGATCAACTCTTGTAATACCCATATCATCAATATTAATCAAGCAGGAAGTAGGGTTTTACCTCCATCAAGAGGGCCCGAACCTGGGTAAAACATCGTGTCCCTTGCCTCCTATTACCATTAGCCTTAGACGCACAGATCGGGACCCCCTACCCGAGATCTGCTTGTTTTTCGCGCTCGGTGCGCTCCCTGGCCGCTTTGCCTTCGGCCTCGGACAACGCCTTCTTAAGGGCCGCCACTTCGGTCATGGCCCCTATTAAAATTCATCATGCTTATATTAGCATCAACGATTTTTCCCTTTATATAACATTCAGACGGGGTATCACTTACCTTTGTTCTCCTCAGGCTGCCTCTTGACGAGGCCGAGCTCTTCTTTGGCCCGCCCCAGGTTCTGCCTCAGTCCGGAGACCTTCGCAGTAGCGGCAGCGGCGGCCAACACCGACGCCTGCTCATTCACATAGACATAATATGATTAGACTCCTGGGAATAATATTTGATCCTCTGTTTTTGGCCTTTCTTTCCGAACACCAAACAGAGCATTAGGGGCTACTATCTATACTATGATACTTTCTCATAATTTGAATTACTTACCTCAAAGCCAGTCAGGAGACTAGCGCAGGCTTCGGTCAATCCGCTTTTGGCGGACTGAACCTTCGCAATCACCATACTCATAAGAGTACGATGTCCTTCATCAAGGGAAGCACTCTGAAGCGCTTCCACCAAGTTACCTAATGCCTCTGGAGGAACAGAGGTCATTGGCACAGGCGGCTTGCCCCCATTGGCGAGGGGCTGCCTGCCTGAATCCGGAACCACTGGAGGTTCCGGCGCAGTATCCGTCTGGGGGCCAAGCTTGCTGCGACCCCCTCATCATATTCCATGGGGATCTCCCCCCCCCCCCATGAGCCCGACATTAGGAGTTTTGCCTTGAGGCGCCTCCAGAACTATATCTCCCTGGCCCGGTATCCTCTGAGATAACACCTCGGTGTCATCCGCGGGCCGGGGAGTGGAGGCCGTTGGGAGCGAATAGCTATTCATCTCCGACGAACTCAAGGACTCATCCGAGGAGGATAAGTCGATGTGGACTTTGGATGGACTGCACAAATATATTTTGACATTATAAAGAAGCCATAAAGCTAAAACATGCCAGAAGTATTATGGTATCCCGATACTTACGACTTCGCCAGGGGCTTGGCCCTGGGTAGCCACTCCTCATCGCTGTAGGCGGCTGTGGTGGAGTGGTCCGGAGGGAGGGTCCTTCCCTTCTTGGACCCATCGGCCTCCCCGGAAGGGGAGGCCTTCCTTTTCTTCTCCCCCTCGGTTTGGGGGAGAGGGTTTTCCTCTTCCTCCTCCTCGTTGTCGTTGGAGGAGTGTGCCTTAGTGTCTTCAGATGATGAGTCCGACACCACCTTGCGCCGGAGACTTTTCCTGGTCCCCGTGGCCTTCTTCTTGGCCTTCTTCTCCGGCACCTCATAGGGCGACGGAAACAGCATCTCCGTCAGGAGATCAGTTGCTGGATCTTTAGGCAACGGAGCCGGACAGTCGATCCGCTCCGTCGTTGCCACTTAGTCTTATTAAATCAGTACGATGGCTTAGGTTCCTCCCACGAATATACTGAGGAAAGGCACATCTTGCGAAATATAGAATGCTTACCGAATTGGCGTGGTGCTTGCCATTGAGTCCACGGTCCTCGGTGGTGGGAGGAGGAACTTCACTGGCCTTCAACAACACCTTCCAGACGTCTTTGTGCGTCGTGTTGAAGAGCTCTCGCAGCGTCTGGTGTTGGGCCGCATGGAACTCCCACAGGTTGAATGACCTTCTTTGACATGGGAGGATCCAGCGAAAGAGCATGACCTGGACCACCTTGACAAGCTTGATCTTCTTGCTTATCATATTTTTAACGCAGTTCTGGAGTCCGGTCAGCTCCACAGGCGCGCCCCAGGCTAAGCCCTTCTTCTTCCAGGAGGTGAGCCGCATGGGGATGCCGGATCGGAATTCAGCGGCCGCCACCCAGTTGGCGTCGCGCGGCTTGGTGATGTAGAACCACCCCGATTGCCACCCCTTCATGGTCTCCACAAAGGAGCCTTTGAGCCAGGTGACGCTGGGCATCTTGCCCACCATGGCGCCTCCACACTCCGCCTGCTGGCCGACCACTATCTTTGTCTTCACGTTGAAGATCTTTAGCCACAGGCCGAAGTGGGGCCTAATGCGGAGAAAAGCCTCGCACACGACGATAAATGCCGAGATGTTGAGGATGAAATTAGGGGCCAGATCATGAAAATCCAGCCCATAATAAAACATGAGCCCGCGGACAAATGGTGGAGGGGGAATCCCAGTCTGCGGACGAAGTGGGCGAGGAACACAACCCTCTCGTGGGGTCCCGAAGTCGAAATGATCTGCCCTGCATCCGGGAGCCGGTGCGCGATGTCTGGGCCAAGTATCCGGCCGCCCAGAGCTTCGTAATGTCCTCCTCCATGACGGGGAAGGCCATCCACTTGCCTCCCGCTCCGGACATGTTTGGATGTACGGAGAAGGAGAGAACTGGGGCGCTGGAGCTTGAGCGTGCGAGAATGGATGAGCGAAGAAGGAAGAAGGCATGGGTGAAAGAGGAGAATCCCTATCTCTTTCTAAAGGCGGTAGAAACTGTGCGCCTCCCCACTTGCCCAATAAAATCGCTTATTTCCCAAGTGCCACAATTGATGGCGCGGTTGGGTTACCCATACCCGTATTGATGAGAATCCCGTGATAAGGGGACACGATCTCTGCTTCGACAAGACGTGTCAAGGAAACCGCCTCGCATTATGTGCAGTAGCTGGTTGTGAAAAACGGTTCGAATAGTGACCGGACCGTGGCGTGATGTCATGCTATGAAAAGTTGTGAGCAGATTAGATTTGTGGAATATTGTACTCTCTACGGTGGTATGTTGAATTTGTTTTGCAGAGCCAGACAATCTGCGCGCCAGACTCATCGTCATTGAAGCCTGGTTCAGGGGCTACTAAGGGAGTCCTGGATTAAGGGGTCCTCGGACAGCCGGACTATATACTTTGGCCGGATTGTTGGACTATGAAGATACAAGATTGAAGACTTCGTCCCGTGTCCGGATGGGACTCTCCTTTGCGTGGAAGGCAAGCTTGGCAATTTGGATATATAGATCTCCTTCTCTGTAACCGACTCTGTGTAACCCTAGCCCCCTCCAGTGTCTATATAAACCGGAGGGTTTAGTCCATAGGACAACAACAATCATAATCATAGGCTAGCTTCTAGGGTTTAGCCTCTACGATCTCGTGGTAGATCAACTCTTGTAATACTCATATCATCAAGATCAATCAAGCAGGAAGTAGGGTATTACCTCAATCGAGAGGGCCCGAACCTGCCTCTTGTTACCATTAGCCTTAGACGCATAGTTCGGGACCCCCTACTCGAGATCCGCCAGTTTTGACACCGACAACGACCACCGGAACTTCCGGCTCTGCCCGGAACTTCTGGCCCTCGGACCTTCCGGCCGTCCCCGGAACTTCCGGACCCCGACCTTCCGTCTTTCCCGGAACTTCCGGCCTAGACAGAAAGGTTGCGCATCTTCGATGACTTCCGCTACTTCAGCAACTCCGAACACGGTGCAGCGGCATCTTCGCCAACGTCCTGAAGACCGTGCACCATGACATCATCTACATTCACATGCGTTTGGAACCTTCAACCGTAAGCAAGGACGGTAATCTCAACGACATCTTTGTCCAAACCTTGCCATTGCATTGATAACCATCATAGCCCACCTTTTGCGTTGGTTACCCATCGAGACTAGTCATTGAGTATTGCCGGCAACGTGACTTGTGCACATTAGTGATCATACTCCATATCATACATACCTTACCATCTTGGTGCATATCTTGGCATCAAATTTTGTGTCACAAAGTTGTCATCGCAAACACAATTGCTATCTTGGTTCGTGAATTTTTGCATGAGAAAAGAGCTCAAAAGTGAAAGAGCCACCCAATCTTTTAAGCAAAGAGGAAAGATAAGAAAAGAGCATATAAGCAAGAACGATAGCATCATACTACATTAAGATTGTCATACTCGATCATCTTGGATCATAGCACCGAAATACCATACATATAGCATACTTGGGATAGAGACCGTTGCATTTTATCCTAGTAGGTTGTGCACAAGTTCCGTATCCGCCTATTGTGCAATCGTGCTAGTGTCTCTCGTGTTTGTGCAACAAGAGGATTTTGGTGGATTCCACATTTTGGATCACTTTTGGTTTGCACAATCCCACTTATCTATTTGCGTGTGTGTTTCCGTGTACCACTACTTGCTTGGTCTACTTGTTGCATTTGCAAATTTGTGAATCTTTTCCAACATTATTGAAGCTCACTTACAATTGCATCAAATTTTGTGCCACCATCCTAATCAAGCTCCACCATAAGCTTTTACTTGTATAGGTTTGAGAACCGACAAGAATTGGTACCAATAGTGCTATTTCATTGTCCGCATTTGAGTGAACTTGATTCATCGTCAACATCGGTCAAGGTACAATTGGTATACGTTCTTCTCATTCTACCACTCACATTTTGCTTGGAATGATGGATAGTCCAAGTACTTCTACCAACCCACTCTTCATCGAGCAAGATGACGACATGTCATCATACGTCACCAAGAGCCACCTTTTTGGTGCACAACAAGCATTGCATAAAGAGCAACAAGCTATGACCGACCGCATCGACAACCTCGCCACCGACTTGCGACTCTTCGAGCAACGTACCAAGGACTACTTCGACAACAAGCTTGACGCGCACAAGCAAGATAACGATGCAAGGATGGACGAGATCCGGAACTTGTTGGTGAACCATCGTTCTTCAACTTCTTCATACTCAAGACGGATCCGCTCAAGTCGACACTCCGACGACTCTTTCTCTAGCTCGAGTACACCGTCCTCGAACACTCTTTGAACAGCTGCGCGTCAAGACTGTCATGCATCTCGCAATCCGCTACACGACAATCATTCACAAGAGCAAGTTGATGATCAAGGACTTCGTCCTCCACCACATCAAGTTGCGTTTGCTCAAGCTCAAGAACGACAACGACAACGACGCCAAGAAGAAGAATGAGCACGTCTACACCAAGAGGAACAAGACGCCGAGGCTCAACGTCTTCAACAACAACAACGTGAAGCACAAGCTCTTGAGGTGCAACATGCCCTTCAAGAATCAAGTCGAGCCATCGCCAACCGCAATCGCGAACGGCGCAATCAAGAGGAAGCCCTTCGAGAAGAAATCCAAGAGAGTAACTACCAACCGCGTGTGCAACGTCAAGTTCCTCAAGCTCCTCCACAAGCTCGTCAAGCTCCACCTCAACCTCAAGTTCAACAAAGAGCAAGTTGATAATGGACTTCCCCCACGCCAAGAGCAACATGAGGATGATTACCCTCATCGTCAAGGGCGTCATCATCACCATCGCCAACAACACAATGAAGAGCAACGCTACGACAAGCTAAAATTCACCATGCCCAAGTTCAATGGAAGCAATGATCCCGAAGAATACCTCTCATGGGCATTGAAGGTCGACAAAATCTTTCGTTTGCACAAATATGAGGAAGAGAAGAAGATCTCTATGGCATCACTTGAGTTCCAAGACTATGTGCTCATGTGGTGGGAACAAGTCCTTGCGCGCCGACAAGCAAGAGGCGAACCACCAATCACCACTTGGGCTCAAATGAAAGAAGTCGTGCGAGCACGTTTTGTGCCCACATACTACAACCGCGACCTCTTCAAGAAGCTCCAACTCCTCAAGCAAGGAACAAAGAGTGTTGAAGAATACTACAAGGAAATGGAGATAGCCATGATTCGAGCCAATGTCAAGGAAGATGATGAGCAAACAATGGCCCGCTTCTTGAATGGTCTCAATCATCCCATCAAGAAGATCACCGACTTCCAACCCTACTCCAACCTCATTGAGCTCGTGCATCAAGCAACCAAGGCGGAACGTCAAGTGCAAGATGACTTCAAGTACGCCAAGTACTCATCCAAGACCTACGACTTCTCCAACAACCAAGTTTCAACAACTCCTCCAACCCCTACATCAACAAAGCATTCCCCAAGCAACGACGACAAGTCAAGTTACAAGAAAACTTCGACCAGTTCAAGTCGTCCTCCTCCTACTACAAGCAACTTCAAGTCGCGTGCTTCATCATCTATTCCAACCGATGAGACAGTCAAGATAAGATCCTTCAAGTGTTTCACTTGTGGCGGCCAAGGTTACAAGTCCTACGAATGCACAAACAAGCGCACCATGATCCTCAATGATGATGGCACCTATGACTCCATGAGTGACGAGGAGATGGAAGCCCTTGAGCAAGTGGCCATGCACCGGCGAGTGAACGAGGATGAAGATGATCAAGTCTTTTGTGATGAGGATTCGAGCCCCGCTCTCGTTGTCTCCAAAGTCTTGACTCTCCAACATCAACAAGAGGAAGACCAACTGAGGGAGTCCTGGACTAGGGGGTGTCCGGACAGCCGGACTATCATCGTCCGCCGGACTCCAAGACTACGAAGATACAAGATTGAAGACTCCGTCCCGTGTCCGGATGGGACTTTCCTTGGCGTGGAAGGCAAGCTTGGTGATACGGATATGTAGATCTCCTACCATTGTAACCGACTCTGTGTAACCCTAGCCTCCTCCGGTGTCTATATAAACCGGAGGGCTTTAGTCCGTAGGACAACATACATTACAACAATCATACCATAGGCTAGCTTTAGGGTTTAGCCTCCTTGATCTCGTGGTAGATCCACTCTTGTACTACCCATATCATCAATATTAATCAAGCAGGACGTAGGGTTTTACCTCCATCGAGAGGGCCCGAACCTGGGTAAAACATCGTGTCCCTCGTCTCATGTTACCATCCGCCTAGACACACAGTTCGGGACCCCCTACCCGAGATCCGCCGGTTTTGACACCGACATTGGTGCTTTCATTGAGAGTTCCTCTGTGTCGTCACCGACAGGCCCGATGGCATCTTCAACCAACGACGCAGTCCAGGGTGAGGCTTTTCTCCCCGGACAGATCTTCGTATTCGGCGGCTTCGCACTGTGGGCTAATTCGTTTGGTCATCTGGAGCAGATCGAAAGCTACGCCCCTGGCCGTCAGGTCAGATTCGGAAGCCTAAACTTCACGGCCGATATCCGCGGAGACTTGATCTTCGACGGACTCGAGCCACAGCCAAGCGCGCCGCACTGTGACGATGGGCATGATCTAGCTCTGCCGCCGAACAGTGCCTTGGTGGCCGCACGCGCAACCGCTTCGGCCATTAGTCCGGAGCCGATTGCCCAGATAGAGGATCGGTGGATGGACACCGCCTCGGGGGCTTCAAATTCCACGGCGATGGAGCCGAACACTAATCTTGTCCCTTGCAAAACTCGCGATTCCGACGTGCCGGACTCCTTGCCGGACTCCGAACCTCCCACGCCCCTACCAGCCAGATCGGATTGGGCGCTGGTTATGGAATTCACCGCCGCGGACATCTTCCAATACGTTGGCGACATCCTGAATTCACTAAAGCATCTCTCGTTATCAGGAGAGCCCTGGCCGGACTATGGCCAGGATGGTTGGGATACGGATGATGAAGAAATTCAGAGCCCACCCACCACCCACTTTGTAGCCACTGTCGACGATCTAACCGACATGCTAGACTACGACTCCGAAGACATCGACGCTATGGACGACGATGCCGGAGACGAACAGGAACCAGCACCTACAGGGCACTGGAAGGCCACCTCGTCATACGACATATACATGGTGGATACCCCAAAAGACGGGGACGGCGAAGAAACAGCGGAGGCAGATTCTTTAAAGAAACAGCCCAAGCGCCGGCGTCAGCGGCGCCGCTCTAAATCCCGCCACAGCAAGAATGGAGATTCCGGCACAGGAGATAATAATACCCCAGAAAGTGCCGAAGACAACCCCCTCCAGCTAGACTCAGCGCAGGAGGATGCAGAAGCAAGCCCTCACGAGAGGGCGGCAAACAAAGAGGTTGAGGATTACAACTATATGCCTCCCTCCGAAGACGAAGCAAGCCTCAACGATGACGAATTCGTCGTGCCCGAGGATCCCATCGAACAAGAGCGTTTCAAACGCAGGCTTATCGCCACGGCAAACAGCCTAAAGAAAAAGCAGCAGCAGCTTCAAGCTGATCAGGACCTGCTGGCCGATCGATGGACCGAGGTCCTCGCGGCCGAAGAGTATAAACTCAAACGCCCCTCCAAAAGCTATCTAAGACGCAAGCTGCTCCCCCGATTAGAGGAGGAAGCATACATACCTCCATCACCAGCGCACGATACGGCTGACCGACCACCCCGGGGTCGTGACAGAGAGGCATCCAGGCCCCCAACCAAGACCGTACCCCGGCATCGCTCCAAAAGTACGAAGCCAAGAGGGAACGCGCCGGACTTGCGAGATATATTGGAGGACAAAGCAAGGCAATCCAGATCCATCTACGGATCACGTGGGCGCCCCACGACCCATGACAAATACCTTCGCACCGGATATAATAACCCCGGCCGGGCCGAACACGGCAGGCAGCGCTCTCTCGAGCTGCGTCGTGATATTGCTCAATACAGAGGCGCCGCACACCCGCTATGCTTCACTGACGAAGTAATGGATCATCAAATCCCTGAAGGGTTTAAACCCGTAAACATTGAATCCTACGATGGCACAACAGACCCCGCGGTTTGGATCGAAGATTATCTTCTCCACATCCATATGGCCCGCGGCGACGATCTCCACACCATCAAGTATCTCCCACTCAAGCTTAAAGGACCAGCTCGGCATTGGCTTAACAGCTTGCCCGTAGAGTCAATTGGGTGTTGGGAAGACCTGGAAGCCGCATTCCTGGATAACTTCCAGGGCACATATGTGCGACCACCAGACGCCGATGACCTAAGCCACATCATTCAGCAGCCAGACGAATCGGCCAGACAATTCTGGACACGGTTCTTGATAAAGAAAAATCAAATCGTCGACTGTCCGGATGTAGAGGCCCTTGCAGCCTTCAAGCATAACATCCGCGACGAATGGCTAGCCCGGCACCTGGGACAGGAAAAGCCGAAATCTATGGCAGCCCTCACATCATTAATGACCCGCTTCTGCGCGGGAGAGGATAGCTGGCTAGCCCGTAGCAACAATCTCCGTAAAAATTCTGGCAGTCCGGATACCAAGGACAACAACGGCAGGTCACGTCGAAACAAAAACAAACGCCGCATTAACGGCGACGACAAGGAGGATACAGCAGTCAACGCCGGATTCTGAGGCTCTAAACCCGGTCAACGGAAGAAGCCCTTCAAAAGAACCACTCCGGGTCCGTCCAATTTGGACCGAATACTCGACCGCTTATGCCAGATACATGGCACCCCTGAAAAATCAGCCAATCACACTAATAGAGATTGCTGGGTGTTCAAGCAGGCAGGCAAGTTAATTGCCGAAAACAATGACAAGGGGCTAAACAGCGACGACGAGGAAGAGACCCGACCGCCGAACAATAGAGGACAGAAGGGTTTTCCCCCACAAGTGCGGACGGTAAACATGATTTACACAACCCATATACCCAAGAGGGAAAGGAAGCGCGCACTAAGGGACGTCTATGCGATGGAGCTAGTCGCCCCGAAGTTCAATCCATGGTCCTCTTGTCCGATCACTTTCGATCGAAGAGACCATCTGACCAGCATACGCCATGGCGGATTCGCCGCATTGGTTTTAGACCCAATCGTCGATGGATTTCACCTCACGAGAGTCCTGATGGACGGTGGTAGTAGCCTGAACCTACTTTATCAGGATACAGTGCGCAAAATGGGCATAGACCCCTCAAGGATTAAACCTACAAAGACAACCTTTAAAGGTGTCATACCAGGTGTGGAAGCCAACTGTACAGGCTCAGTAACACTGGACTGGTCTTCGGATCCCCGGACAATTTCCGGAGCGAGGAGTTAATCTTCGACATAGTCCCGTTTCGCAGCGGCTATCACGCTCTGCTCGGACGAACCGCGTTTGCAAAATTCAACGCGGTGCCGCATTATGCATACCTCAAGCTCAAGATGCCAGGCCCTCGTGGAGTCATCACGGTCAACGGGAATACGGAACGCTCCCTCCGAACGGAGGAACATACAGCGACTCTCGTGGCAGAAGTACAGAGCAGCCTCTTATGGAAATTCTCGAGTCCGGCCGTTAAACGGCCGGATACAGCAAAACGCGCCCGAAGCAATACCAACCAAGATCACCTGGCGTGATCAGAGCACGCGTAGCAATGCGGACCCAACCCCCGCCCGCGCATGATCGCAAGAATAACACTCCGCGTACATCATTATGCTTTGGAGATACCATGGGCGCAGGGGAAGGGGCACGATTGCAATGGACCCAGAGTGCGGTTCGACCACACCAGGGGCTCGCAAGCGTGCCCCCTCTTTATTTATTTATTTATTATTTTCCTTCTTTGTGTACACAGGACTCCGGTAACCAGAGGCCCTGTCCGGCGGCGAACCTGCCAAACTCATGATGCAACAGTCTGGGACGAAAGAAGGCTGCGACGAACACTCAGGTGGTCTCAATTACGAGCATTAAATTCGATTATATACACCAAGTCTGCAGCTCACCCCTGGAGGGGGACATGTTTACTTAGTCCAAATCCCTCGCTTACCGCACTATTTGTATCAGTCCGCACTCATAGCAGACTTCCTTTAATAAATAATGCAGCACTTTTCGACTGCAATCACATTACCTTATATATATATATATATGTTCATTATATGACATCTTGCACCCGTATATTTTGGTACGGCCGAATACACCAGGGGCTTATGTTCCCCGCATTATGGTGTGATAAGTCTGAACACTTTCACAAGTGCGGCACCCCGAACTTATAGCATTATATGAATCGGCTCCGAATCATGTCTTGGGTCAATAGTTGGGTTTGCCCGGCTCCCATGTTTTGGTGTCTTATGTTCCGTTCTGTCGGCTAAGGTGGCACTGGGAGAACCACTGCGATTGCGCCCCGGTTGATCCGGGCGAGCGCCTCAGTGGAGAAAGCTAAAACTGACTGGCATGATAAGGCGAGAGACTGGTCGCTGTTCGAGAGGTTTTTTCGGGTCCTTAAAGACCCATGCCGCTTCGAGCGAAGTTCCGGACAATGTCCGACGAAGGCGTGGATAGCGCCCCGGATTCAGCCTTCTGAATACCAGGGGCTTCGCCGAAATTTAAAATTATAGAATTCTATGGCTAAGTGAGAGTGTTCAAGCATTATAAGTCCGGTTGCCTTGTTCGCTGTGTTGAGCGCCTCCCTAGATGGACCCAAAGATGGGAACAAGAGCGCTCAAGGTTATCCCGAACACCCCAACACTCGTGGCTTGGGGGATGAAGCCAACGACTTGCCATCTCTCAGATTTTATAAACGGCCGCACAAAAGGTAATATTTTAAATTAAACAAGCGTTGCTCAAGGCGCATGTGAACGAAGTTTTTAGCGCACAGGATAATATATAGCGAGTTTACTCAAAGATTACATTTCTGGGGCACTCATCCGCAATATCGCGGGCTCCCTTCAGGACAGTTTTATAATACATTTCGGGCGTACGATACTCCTTGCCCGGTGGAGGTGGGTCCGTGAGAAGCTTCTCCACATCCAACCTGCCCCAATGCACCTTCGTGCGGGCAAGGGCCCGACGAGCACCTTCAATACAGGCGGAGCGCTTGATGACCTCCACCCAGGGGCATGCATCCACCAGCCGCTGCACGAGGCCGAAGTAGCTCCCAGGCATGGCCCGTCCAGGCCACAGCCGGATTATAAGGCCCTTCATGGCCTCCTCAGCTACCTTGTGGAGTTCGACCAGCTGTTTCAGATGGTCGCTTGGGGGCACCGGATGGCCGGCCTCAGCGTACTGAGACCAGAAGACCTTCTCCGTCGAGCTCCCCTCCTCACCACGATAGAACGCGGCGGCATCGGACGCACTACGCGGCAGATCTGCAAACGCCCCTGGAGAGCTCCGAACGCGGGTAAGTGTCAGGTAGTTTACATTAACATGCTTGCTTTGCATGAAAAATGCCTTACCCGCCGCAATCTTCTTTACATCTTCAACCTCCTGAAGGGCCTTACGGGCCTCGGCCTTGGCGGACTTGGCACTTTCGAGAGCCGAGGCAAGCTCGGACTCTCGAGTCTTGGAGTCACGCTCCAAACTCTCATGCTTCTCCATGAGAGCCTAGAGCTCTTGCCGTACTTCCGCCACCCGTGCCTCCTGCTTCTCTCGCTCTTCCCGCTCCGCGGCCGCACTACGTTCGGCCGCAGACACAGCCTCTTTCAGGGCTGCCACCTCGTTCGTGGCCCCTGCAATACCCATATTATCCTTGTTAATTTTATTGCAACCAAAATCCTTTTCTGTAAGGTAACTATTCAAAGGGGGTGTGACTCACCTTCTTTGTCCTCGAGCTGCTTCTTGGCATGGCCAAGCTCTTGCTCGGACCGCTCGAGATCCTTCTTCAACACATCGACCTCCGCCGATAGTGCGGCAGAGGTCAGCAGCGCAGCCTGCAAACCCATATTGACATATTTTAAGCAACCCTGCGTATATCTTGTTAGATCCTCAGTCCGGCTTTTCTTTTCGAACACCGAACTGAGCATCAGGGGCTACTGTCTATGTGGTATTATATTACATAATTTTAACTTCTTACCTCAAAGCCTGTTAGAAGGCTGCTGCAGGCTTCGGTCAGCCCGCTCTTGGCGAGCTGAACCTTCTGAATCACCGCACTCATGATAGTGCGGTGTTCTTCCTTGATGGAAGCGCCTTTAAGCGCCTCCAGCAAGTTGTCCGGCGCCTCCGGTTGGACGGAGGTCGCCGGTGTCACGGTCTTGCCCTTCTTTCGAAGGGGCCACCCGCCGGACTCTGGAACCACTGCGGGTTCCGATGATAAGTCGGCACAAAGTCTGGGAGGCAGTCTGACGGCGCCTCCGGAGCCTCCTCCTGATGGGTCCTTCTTTGGGATCCCACCTCGGCGTCCTCGTTGGCGCGGGGGGTAGAGGCGGTCAGAAGTGAATCCACATCCGACGGGGCCAATGACCCGCTCGATGAAGCGGGGAGATCATCATCAGCCAGACTACGGACAGAATGCGGCATTAGAAGGACACTACGCGACATGAAAGAAATTGCATATCAAGGATCCGGATACTTACGATCTAGCCGGACGCCTGGCCCTTAAAGGCCACTCGTCCTCGCCAACGATGGTGTTGGCGAAACTGTCCGGGGGAATAGTTCTCCCCCTCTTGGACCCTTCGGCCTCCCCTATTGGGGAAGCCTTCCTCTTCTTCTCTCCCTCCTCTAGGAGAGAGTCCTCTTCCTCCTCCTCGTCTTCGGGGGAGGAGTCCGCCTCGTAGTCGGACGCCTGATTACGGGAACTCTTTCGAGTTCCCGTGGCCACCTTCTTGGCTTTCTTCTCCGGCACCACGTGCAGTGCCGGAACCAGCAGCCCTGCTAGACGGGCGTTCACTGGGTCCTCTGGCATGGGAGCTGGGCTGATGAGCTGCTTGGCCTTCTCCATCCATTCCTGTCAAAGGAAAAGAGAGATTGAAACCCTCTTAGAATTGGTTTAATTACCACAAGTGTCCCGTAACGGGGTTGAATCACTTACCTTGTCAGCTGGATGCTGCGAGCGAAATCCGCGATCTTCCGTCGCGGATGCGGGGGCTTCGGAGCCCTTAAACAGCACCCTCCAGGCGCCTTCGTATGTCGTATCGAAGAGCCCGCTCAGCGCCTGGTGCTGTTCCGGATTGAACTCCCACAAATGGAATGCCCGTTCTTGGCATGGGAGAATCCGGCGGATGAGCATGACTTGGACCACGTCGACGAGCCTGAGCTTATTGCTCACCAGCTTCTGGATGCAGGCTTGGAGTCCGGTCACCTCCTTCGGATTACCCCACAGCAAGCCCTTCTCTTTCCAGGAGTGAGCTGCGTGGGGACGCCAGATCTAAACTCGGGGGCCGCAACCCATGTGGGCTTGCGCGGCTCGGTGATGTAGAACCACCCCGATTGCCACCACTTGACGGAGTCCACGAAGGCCCCTTCGAGCCAAAGGACGTTGGGCAACTTGCCCAACATGGCGCCTCCGCATTACGCTTGCGTGCCCTTCACAACCTTCGGCTTAACATTGAAGGTCTTGAGCCACAGGCCGAAGTGGGGCCGGATGCAGAGGAAGGCCTCGCACACGACGATAAACACCGAGATGTTGAGGATGAAGTTCGGCGCCAGATCATGGAAATCCAGGCCGTAGTAAAACATGAGCCCCCGGACGAATGGGTGGAGTGGAAAGCCCAGTCCGTGGAGGAAGTGGGGAAGGAAGACGACCCTCTCATGGGGCCCAGGGGTAGGGATGAGCTGCCCCTCGTCGGGCAGCCGATGCGCGATATCGCCGGAAAGGTATCCGCGCTGCACAGTTTGGTGATGTGCTCCTCCTTAACGGTGGAGGCCAACCATTTGCCACCCGCTCCAGACATATTCGGAGAAGGTCGGGGCGAGATGCGCGAGCTTGGGCGTTGGAGCTTGAGTACGCGGAGATGGATAAGCAAAGGAGGAAGAAGGCGTAGGTGAGAAGGTAAATCCTTATCCCTTATATATAGGCGGACGAAAACTATGCGTCCCCACCGGCCTGATAAAACTCGCTTATCTCCCAAGCGCCACCATCAATGGCGCGGTTGGGTTACCCACGTCCGTATTGATGAGAATCCCGGAATAAGGGGAACACGATCTCTGCTTCGACAAGACGTGCCAAGGAAACCGCTTCGCTAAACGTGCTGAGGTGGTATGGTAAAAATGATTCAAATAAAGGCTTGGAAGCGGTGTGATGTCATGCCGCATAAAATGTCAGCATATTGGATTTATGTGCATTATTCTCTCTACGGTGGAATGTGGAATTTATTTTGCAGAGCCGGACACTATCCTGGTGTTCATAATCTTCTCTGGATTTTTCAAGGGAGGAACCCGCCTTGCAATGCCGAACATTATGCGCGCCGGACTTATCGTCATTGAAGCCTGGTTCAGGGGCTACTGAGGGAGTCCTGGACTAGGGGGTGTCCGGACAGCCGGACTATCATCGTCCGCCGGACTCCAAGACTACGAAGATACAAGATTGAAGACTCCGTCCCGTGTCCGGATGGGACTTTCCTTGGCGTGGAAGGCAAACTTGGCGATACAGATATGTAGATCTCCTACCATTGTAACCGACTCTGTGTAACCCTAGCCTCCTCCGGTGTCTATATAAATCGGAGGGCTTTAGTCCGTAGGACAACATAGATTACAACAATCATACCATAGGCTAGCTTTAGGGTTTAGCCTCCTTGATCTCGTGGTAGATCCACTCTTGTACTACCCATATCATCAATATTAATCAAACAGGACGTAGGGTTTTACCTCCATCTAGAGGGCCCGAACCTGGGTAAAACATCGTGTCCCTCGTCTCCTGTTACCATCCACCTAGACGCACAGTTCGGGACCCCCTACCCGAGATCCGCCGGTTTTGACACCGACACCAACGATGCCACATCTTCCACACAAAGGTTGGCATCAATGGAAGGTCCGTCAAGGTCATAATCGATGGAGGTAGTTGTCACAACTTGGCAAGTGAAGAACTATGCTCCAAGCTTCAATTGGTCAAGATGAAGCACCCGCGCCCCTACAAGGTTCAATGGCTAAGTGACTCCGGCACTATACGAGTTGAGCATACGGTCCAAGTCTCCTTCAAAATTGGTGCATATGAAGACACTTTGGAGTGTGATGTCGTCCCGATGTCCGTTTGCCACCTCCTTCTTGGTCGACCATGGCAATTCGACCGCGGCGTTATCCACAACGGGCGTACCAATCACTATAGCTTCAAGATGAAAGGGAAGGAATATGTGCTACGACCTATGTCTCCTAGTCAAGTGATAGCCGATAAGCAAGCCACCCATCATGGAGAGAAGAGTGAGAAAGTGATCCACCAAAAAGTGAGTGAGAGCCACAAGCCAAACTTGAGCGCATCTTCACCTAGAGAGAAAAACCTAGTTCTATTTGCCACAAAAAGTGAGATGAGAGAAGTGTGTGAGAACCCATCAAGTGTTATGCACTTTGTCCTAGTGTGCAAGGATGGGGACCCAAAAACTAACACCTCTCACGAGCTACCTTTAGTGTTTCAATCTCTTTTGCAGGAATTCCAAGATATTTTCCCCGATGAACTACCTCCGGGTCTACCTCCTCTACGAGGCATTGAGCATCGAATCGACCTCATCCCCGGAGCGCCCCTTCCAAACAAAGATCCATACCGCGTCAAACCCGAAGAAACTAAGGAGATCCAATGGCAAGTACAACAACTAATCGACAACGGTCATGTACGTGAAAGCCTAAGCCCTTGTGTCGTTCTGGTTATACTTGTTCCTAAGCAAGATGGAAGTTATCGCATGTGTTCTAATTGTAGACCCATCAATGCTATTACTATTTGTTATAGACATCCCATTCCTCGCCTAGATGATATGCTTGATGAACTTAGCGGTGCCGCCTTTTTCTCAAAAATTGATCTTAAAAGTGGTTATTATCAAATCCGCATACAAGAAGGTGATGAGTGGAAAACCGCTTTCAAAACCAAATTCATTTGTACGAGTGGTTGGTTATGCCTATGGGTTTATCGGAAGCTCCCGATACTTTCATGCGCCTTATGCATTTTGTGCTTCGACCTTATATTGGAGTCTTTGTTGTGGTTTACTTTGATGACATTCTTGTTTTTAGCAAATCCATGAAAGAGCATCTTAATCATGTTAGGGCTGTTATGCAAACCCTTCGCAGGGAACGTCTTTATGCTAACATGAAAAAGTGCACGTTTGGTGTTGACAAACTTGTTCTCTTGGGTTTCGTTGTCTCTTCCAAGGGTGTGCATGTTGACGAATCTAAAATTGAAGCAATTAAAACTTGGCCGCAACCCACCAATTTGCAACAAGTGCATAGCTTTCTTGGCCTTGTGGGTTTTTACCATCGCTTCGTGAAAAACTTTAGCACTATTGAAAGCACAAGTGCTCCCTAGGTGGTTTTGGTAATTAATGCCAACATATCTCTTGTTGGACTAACACTTTTATCTAGTATGTTTCAGATAAGTTCAACAATGGAGTGGCATGGACTAAAGGATGTGGGAACTTGAGGGAGTCCTGGACCAGGGGGTGTCCGGATAGCCGGACTATCATCATCGGCCGGACTCCAAGACTATGAAGATACAAGATTGAAGACTTCGTCTCGTGTCCTTGGCATGGAAGGCAACCTTGGCGATACGGATATGTAGATCTCCTACCATTGTAACCGACTGTGTGTAACCCTAGCCCTCTCCGGTGTCTATATAAACCGGAGGGTTTTAGTCCATAGGACGAACATCCATTACAACAATCATACCATAGGCTAGCTTCTAGGGTTTAGCCCCCTTGATCTCGTGGTAGATCCACTCTTGTACTACCCATATCATCAATATCAATCAAGCAGGAGTAGGGTTTTACCTCCATCGAGAGGGCCTGAACCTGGGTAAAAACATCATGTCCCTTGTCTCCTGTTACCATCCGCCTAGACGCACAGTTCGGGACCCCCTACCCGAGATCCGCCGGTTTTGACACCGACATTGGTGCTTTCATTGAGAGTTCCTCCGCGTCGTCACCGATAGGCTTGATGGTTTCTTCGATCAACAACAACACAGTCCAGGGTGAGAATTTTCTCCCCGGACAGATCTTCGTGTTTGGCGGCTTTGCACTGCGGGCCAATTCGCTTGGCCATATGGAGCAGATCAAAAGCTACGCCCCTGGCCATCAGGTCAGATTTGGAAGCCTAGACTTCACGGCTGACATCCGCGGAGACTTGATCTTCGATGGATTCGAGCCACAGCCGAGCGTGCCGCCCTGTCGCGATGGGCATGATTTAGCTCTGCTGCCGGACAGTACCTTGGAGGCCGCACACGAGTCCGCTCCGACCTATAGTTTGGAGCCGACCGCGCAGATCGAGGACAGGTGGCTGGACACCGCCTCGGGAGCTGCAATCTCTACGGCGATGGAGCCGAACACTGACCCTGTCCTTGGCAAAGCTCGTGAATCCAAGGTGCCGGACTCCTTGCCGGACTCCGAACCTCCAGCGCCCCTGCCAACCGAATCCGATTGGGCGCCGATCATGGAGTTCACCGCTACGGACATCTTTCAGCACTCACCCTTTGGCGACATCTTGAATTCGCTAAAGCGTCTGTCGTTATCAGGAGAGCCCTAGCCGGACTGCGGTCAGGATGGTTGGGATGCGGACGACGAAGAAATTCAAGGCCCACCCACCACCCACTTTGTAGCCACTATCGAAGATCTAACCGACATGCTAGACTACGACTCCGAAGACATCGACGGTATGGACGACAATGCCGGAGACGATCAAGAACCAGCGCCTACGGGGCACTAGAAGACCACCTCGTCATACGACATATACATGGTGGACATCCCGAAGGACGGGAACAACGAAGAAGCAGCGGAGGCAGGTTCCCCTAAGAAACAGGCCAAGCGCCGACGTCAGCGGCGCCGCTCTAAATCCCGCCACAGCAAGAATGGAGTTTCCGGCACCGGAGATAATAACACCCCAGAGAGTGCCGAAGACAACCCCCTCCAACAAGATTTAGCGCAGGAGGATGCAGAAGCCAGCCCTCACGAGAGAGCGGCAGACGAAGAGGTCGAGGATGATAATTACATGCCTCCCTCCGAAGACGAGGCAAGCCTCAACGACGACGAATTCGTTGTGCCTGAGGATCCCGTCGAACAAGAGTGTTTTAAACGCAGGCTAATGGCCACGGCAAATAGCCTAAAGAAAAAGCAGCAACAGCTTCAAGCTGATCAAGATCTGCTAGCCGAGAGATGGACTGAAGTCCTGGCGGCCGAAGAGTATGAACTTGAACGCCCCTCCAAAAGCTACCCAAAATGCAAGTTGCTCCCCCGATTAGAGGAGGAGGCATATAAACCTTCATCACCAGCGCACAATACGGCAGACCGACCACCTCGTGGCCGCAACAGAGAGGCATCTAGGCCCTCCACCAGGACCGTACCCCGACACCGCTCGAAAAGTACGAAGCCACGGGGGAATGCGCCAGACTTGCGAGACATATTGGAGGACAAGGCAAGACAATCAAGATCGATCTATGGATCACGTGGGCGCCCCACGATGCGAGACGACTTCTGTCGTGCCGGATACAGCAACTCCGGCCGGGCTGAACACAATAGACAAAGCTCCCTTGAGCTGCGTCGCGATATTGCCCAGTATAGAGGCGCCGCACACCCACTATGCTTCACAGATGAAGTAATGGATCATCAAATCCCCGAAGGGTTTAAACCCGTGAACATTGAATCCTATGATGGCACAACAGACCCCGCGGTTTGGATCGAAGATTATCTCCTTCACATCCATATGGCCCGTGGTGATGATCTTCACGCCATCAAGTATCTCCCACTGAAGCTTAAAGGACCAGCTCGGCATTGGCTTAACAGCTTGCCCGCAGAGTCAATTGGGTGTTGGGAGGACCTGGAAGCCGCATTCCTCGACAACTTCCAGGGCACATATGTGCGACCACCAGACGCCGATGACCTAAGCCACATAATTCAGCAGCCAGATGAATCGGCCAGACAGTTCTGGACACGGTTCTTAACGAAGAAAAATCAAATCGTCGACTGTCCGGATGCAGAGGCCCTTGCAGCCTTCAAACACAACATCCACGATGAGTGGCTGGCCCGGCACATAGGACAGGAAAAGCCGAAATCCATGGCAGCCCTCACATCACTCATGACCCGCTTCTGTGCGGGGGAGGACAGCTGGCTAGCCCGCAGCAACAACCTCAGCAAAAATGCGGGCAGTCCGGATACTAAGGACCACAATGGCAGGTCGCGTCGAAACAAAAACAAACGCCGCGTTAACGGCGACAACAATGAGGATACGGCAGTCAACGCCGGATTCAGAGGCTCTAAACCCGGTCAGCGGAAGAAGCCATTCAAAAGAACCACTCCGGGTCCGTCCAATTTGGACCGAATACTCGACCGCTCTTGCCAGATACATGGCACCCCCGAAAAGCCAGCCAACCACACCAACAGGGATTGTTGGGTATTCAAGCAGGCAGGCAAGTTAATTGCCGAAAACAATGATAAGGGGCTGCACAGCGACGACGAGGAAGAGACTCGGCCACCAAACAGTAGAGGACAGAAGGGTTTCCCCCCACAAGCGCGGATGGTAAATATGATATACGCAACCCATATACCCAAGAGGGAGCGGAAGCGTGCACTTAGGGAAGTATATGCGATGGAGCCAGTCGCCCCGAAGTTCAATCCATGGTCCTCTTGCCCGATCACTTTCGATCGAATGGACCACCCGACCAGTATCCGCCATGGAGGATTCGCCGCATTGGTTTTAGACCCAATCGTCGATGGGTTTCACCTCACTAGAGTCCTGATGGACGGCGGCAGCGGCCTGGACCTGCTTTCTCAGGATACAGTGCGCAAGATGGGCATAGACCCCTCAAGGATTAAACCTACAAAGACGACCTTCAAAGGCGTCATACCAGGTGTTGAGGCCAATTGTACAGGCTCAGTCACACTAGAAGTGGTATTCGGATCCCCGGATAAGTTCCGAAGCGAGGAGTTAATCTTTGACATAGTCCTGTTCTGCAGCGGCTATCACGCTCTGCTCGGACGAACCGCGTTCGCAAAATTCAACGCGGTGCCGCATTATGCATACCTTAAGCTCAAGATGCCAGGCCCTCGTGGAGTCATCACGGTCAACGGAAATACTGAACGCTCCCTCCAAACGGAGGAACACACAGCGGCTCTCGCGGTAGAAGTACAGAGCAGCCTGTTAAGGCAATTTTCGAATCCGGCCGTTAAACGACCGGACACGGCCAAACGCGCCCGGAGTAACATAAATCAAGACCACCTGGCACGTTCCGAGCACGCGTAGCAATGCGGCCCCAACCCCAGCCCTTGCATGATTGCAAGACCAGCTCTTCGCGTACATCATTATGCTCTGGAGATACCATGGGCATAGGGGGAGGGGCACGACCACGACAGGCCCAGAGTGCAGCTCAACCACACCAGGGGCTCCCAAGTGTGTCGCTCTTTCTATTTTTCTTTTTTTCTATTTATCCAAAGGACTCCGTTCACCAGAGACCCTGTCAGGCGGTGAACCTGCCGAACTCACGATGCAACAGCCAGGGAAGGACAAAGGCTACGACGAACACTCAGGTGGTCTCCATTATGAGCATTAAATTTGTTAAATACACCAGTCCGCAGCCTACCCCTGGAGGGGGACATGTTTAAATAGTCCAATCCCTTGCTTACCGCACTATTTGTATCGCTCTGCACTCATGGCAGAATTCCTTGAATAAACAATGCATCACTTTTTGCTTATAATTGCATTCCTTTTCTTATATATATTCATTTATGACATCTTGCATCCGTACACTTTGGTACGGCCGAATACACCAAGGGCTTACGTTCCCCGCATAACGGTGTGATAAGTCCGAACACTTTCACAAGTGCGGCACCCCGAACTTATAGCATTATATGCATCGGCTCCGAATCATGTATTGGGTCAATAGTTGGGTTTGCCCAGCTCCCATGTTTTGGTACCTTACGTTTCGTTCTATCGGCTAAGGTAGCACTGGGAGAACCACTGCGATTGCGCCCCGGTTGAGCTGGGCGAGCGCCTCAGTGGAGAAAGCTAAAACTGACTGTCATGATAAGGTGAGAGTTGGTCGCTGTTCGAGAGGTCTTTTCGAGTCCTTAAAGACTTATGCCGCTTAGAGCGAGGAACCGGCTTCGTCCGGCCCAGGCGTGGATAGCGCCCCGAACTCGGTCTTCCGAATACTAGGGGCTTCGCCGAAATTTAAAATTATAGAATTCTATGGCTAAGTGAGAGTGTTCAAGCATTATAAGTCCGGTTGCCTTGTTCATTGTGTTGAGCGCCTCCCTAGATGGACCCAAAAATGGGAACAAGAGTGCTCAAGTTTATCCCGAACACCCCAACACTCGTGGCATGGGGGCTGAAGCCAACGACTTGCCATCTCTCAGATTTAATAAACGGCCGCATAGAAGGTAATATTTTAAAACAATAAGCGTTGCTTAGCGCATATGAACAAAGTTTTCAGCGCACAGGATAACACATTGCGAGTTTACTCAAAAATTACATCTTTGGGGCACTCATCCGCAATCTTGCGGGCACCCTTCAGGACACTCTTATAGTACATCTCGGGCGTACAATACTCCTTGCCCGCTGGCGGCGCGTCCGTTATAAGCTTCTCAGCATCCAGCCTGCCCCAGTGCACCTTTGCGCGGGCAAGGGCCCGACGGGCACCTTCAATGCAGGCGGAGCGCTTGATGACTTCCACCCAAGGACACGCATCCACCAACCGCCGCACCATGCCGAAGTTGCTCCCAGGCATGGCCTCTTCAGGCCACAGCCGGACTATGAGGCCCTTCATGGCCTGCTCGGCTACCTTGTGAAGCTCGACCAGCTGCTTCAGCTGGTCGCTAAGGGGCACCGGATGTCCGACCTCAGCATACTGAGACCAGAAGACCTTCTCTGTTGAGCTCCCCTCCTCGGCCCAGTAGAATGCGGCGGCATCGGACACGCTGGGAGGCAGATCTGCAAACGCTCCTGGAGAGCTCCGAATTCGGGTAAGTAATAGGTAATTCACATTCACATGCTTGCTTTGCGTGAAAAATGCCTTACCCGCCGCTATTTTCTTCACCGCCTCCATCTCCTGAAGGGCCTTATGGGCCTCGGCCTTAGCGGCTTTGGCACTCTCAAGAGCCGAGGCAAGCTCGGACTCTCGAGTCTTCGAGCCGCGCTCCAAACTCTCATGCTTCTCCATGAGAGCCTGGAGCTCTTGCCGCACCTCCGCCACCCACGCCTCCTGCTTCTCTCGCTCCACCCGTTCCACGGCCGCATTACGGTCGGCCGCGGACATGGCCTCCTTCAGGGTCGCCACCTCGTTCGTGGCTCCCGCAGTGCCCATGTTATCCTTGTCATTTCTATTGCAACCAAAATCCTTTTCTGTAAGGTAAAAATTTAATACGGTGTTACTCACCTTCTTTGTCCTCGAGCTACTTCTTGGCAAGGCCGAGCTCGTTCTTGGCCCGCTCGAGGTCTTGCTTCAAAGCACCGAACTCCGCAGTCAATGCGGCAGAGGTCAGCAGCGCAGCCTGCAAACCCATATTGACATAATTTTTAGAACTCCTGCGTATATCTTTTTAGATCCTCAGTCCAGCTTTTCTTTCCGAACACCGAACTGAGCATCAGGGGCTACTGTCTATGCGGTATTACATTGCATATTTTAAAACTTCTTACCTCAAAGCCTGTTAGAAGGCTGCTGCAGGCTTCGGTCAGCCCGCTCTTGGCAAGCTGAACCTTCTGAATCACCGCACTCATGATAGTGCGGTGTTCTTCCTCGATGGAAGCGCCGTTGAGCACCTCCAACAAGTTGTCCGGCGCCTCCGGTTGGACGGAGGCCGCCGGTGTCGCGGTCTTGCCCTTCTTATGAAGGGGCTGCCTGCCGGACTCTGGAACCACTGCGGGTTCCAGCATGGAGTCCGACGCAAAGTCCGGGAGGCTGCCTTGCGGCACCTCCGGAGCCTCCCCCTCCTGGCGGGTCCCCTCCTGGGATCCCACCTCGGCATCCTCAGCATCACGAGGGGTGGAGGCAGTCGGAATGGAATCCACATCCGACGGAGCCAAGGACCCGCTCGATGAAGCGGGTAGATGCTCCTCGGCCGGACTGCAGATTGTATGCGACATTAGAAGGACACTACGCGGCACAAGGAAAAATTATAAATCACTCAGGAATCCGGATACTTACGATCTTGCCAGGGGCTTGGCCCTTGAGGGCCACTCCTTGTCATCGCCGTCGGCGTTGGCAGAGCCGTCCGGAGGAAGGGTCCTCCCCTTCTTGGACCCTTCAGCCTCCCTCGTTGGGGAAGCCTTCCTCTTCCTCTCTCCCCCCTCTTGGGGAGAGTCTTCTTTCTCCTCCTCGTCTTCGGGGCAGGAGTCCGCCTTGGAGCCATCGGACGATGAGTCCGATATCACCTGGCGTCGGGAACTCCTTCGGGTTCCTGTGGCCTTCTTCTTGGCCTTCTTCTCCGGCACCACGTAAAGGGCCGGAACCAGCAGCCCCGTCAAACGGGCGTCCGCTGGTTCTTCGGGAAGGGGAGCCGGACAGTCTACCTGTCCGGACGTCCTCTGCCAGTCCTGTTAAAGGCATTGGGAGTTTTAGATCCCAATAGAGTCAAAATATGAAAGAAATAAGTGTCCCGTAAAGGATAACAAAGCTTACCTCGCCGGCCGGGCGCTTGGTGCCGAATCCATGATCTTCGGTTGCAGACGCGGGGGCTTCTCCGCCCTTGAACAGCACCCTCCAGGCAGCTTCGTACGTCGTGTCGAAGAGCCCGCTCAGGGTCCAGTGCTGTGCCGGATTGAACTCCCACAAATTGAAGGCCCGCTGTTGGCAGGGGAGAATCCGGCGGACGAGCATGACCTGGATCACATTGACAAGCTTAAGCTTCTTGTTCACCAGGGTCTGGAGACAGGACTGGAGTCCTGTCAGCTCCTCCGAACTACCCCATAGCAAGCCCTTCTCTTTCCAGGAGGTGAGCTGCATGGGGATACCAGATCTGAACTCGGGGGCCGCTGCCCATTTAGGGTCACGCGGCTTGGTGATGTAGAACCACCCCGATTGCCACCCCTTGACGGACTCCACGAAGGCCCCCTCGAGCCAGGTGACGTTGGGCATTTTGCCCACCATGGCGCCTCCGCACTCCGCTTGGACGCCCTTCACTACCTTCGGCTTGACATTGAAGGTCTTTAGCCACAAGCTTAAGTGGGGCCGGATGCAGAGGAAGGCCTCGCACACGACGATAAACGCCGAGATGTTGAGGATGAAGTTTGGCGCCAGATCGTGGAAGTCCAGGCCGTAATAGTACATGAGCCCCCGGATGAAGGGATGAAGTGGGAAGCCCAGCCCACGGAGGAAGTGGGGAAGGAATATGACCCTCTCATGGGGCCTGGGAGTGGGGATGAGCTGCCCCTCGTCGGGCAGCCGGTGCACGATGTCGCTGGAAAGGTATCCGGCGCCGCGCAGCTTCTCGATGTGCCCCTCCGTAATGGAAGAGGCCATCCACTTGCCTCCCGCTCCGGACATGGCTGGAGAAGGTTGAGACGAGAGGTGCAGACTTGGGCGCTGGAGCTCGAGTGCGCGGAGATGGATAAGCAAAGGAGGAAGAAGGCGTAGGTGAAAAAGGTGGATCCTTATCCCCTTATATATGGGCGGACGAAGACTATGCGTCCCCACCGGTCTGGTAAAACTCGCTTATCTCCCAAGCGCCACCATCAATGGTGCGGTTGGGTTACCCACGTCCGTATTGATGGGAATCCCGGAATAAGGGGAACACAATCTCTGCTTCGACAAGACGTGACAAGGAAACCGCTTCGCTAAACGCGCTGAGGTGGTATAATAAAAAACGATTCAAGTAAAGGCTTGGTAGTGGCATGACATCATGCCACAAAATACGTCAGCTGATTGAACTTGTGTACATATTATTCTCTCTACGGTGGAATGTGGAATTTATTTTACAGAGCCGGACACTATCCTGGTGTTCACAAATCTTCTATGAATTATTCGGAGAAGGAACCCGCCTTGCAATGCCAAACAATATGCGCGTCGGACTCATCGTCATTGAAGCCTGGTTCAGGGGCTACTGAGGGAGTCCTGGACTAGGGGGTGTCTGGATAGCCAGACTATCATCATCGGCCGGACTCCAAGACTATGAATATACAAGATTGAAGACTTCGTCCCGTGTCCGGATGGGACTTTCCTTGGCGTGGAAGGAAAGCTTGGCGATACGGATATGTAGATCTCCTACCATTGTAACCGACTCTGTGTAACCCTAGCCCTCTCCGGTGTCTATATAAACCGGAGGGTTTTAGTCCGTAGGACGAACATCCATTACAACAATCATACCATAGGCTAGCTTCTAGGGTTTAGCCTCCTTGATCTCGTGGTAGATCTACTCTTGTACTACCCATATCATCAATATCAATCAAGCAGGAGTAGTGTTTTACCTCCATCGAGAGGGCCCGAACCTGGGTAAAAATATCGTGTCCCTTGTCTCCTGTTACCATCCGCCTAGACGCACAGTTCGGGACCCCCTACCCGAGATCCGCCGGTTTTGACACCGACAGAACTCCTTCAAGATGCTAAGGACAAAGGATTGGCTCAAGCTTCAAGCTCAAGACTCTTCATTTTATATTTTAGTGATCCAAGATCACATTGAGTCTATAGGAAAAGCCAATACTATCAAGAAGGGATGAGGTGTTGCTTAATGAGTTTCTTGCTCCACAGTGCTTAGTGATATGCTCCAAAACCCTCAACTACTTTCCCACTCCCACACATGTGTCCTAAAACCTAAAGTCAAACTCGGCCCCACCGATTCTTTCTATCCGGTGCCACCGAGTTCTAATGACATAGCCAATGCCACAAACCCTAGGCAAATCGGTCTCCCCGATAGGGATCTCGGTCTCACCGAGATGGGATTGTAATCTCTCTGTGTATGTCCATTACCAAAATCGGTCTCACCGAGGTTGAGTAATCGGTACTACCGAGATTACAATGCAAACTTCCTGGTTGACTCATTACCAAAATCGGTCCTATCGAGTTTGTGTAATCGGTCCAACCGAGTTTGCCTGACCAACTCTATGGTTAGCTATTTACCAAAACCGGTCTCACCGAGTTTGTGTAATCGGTCTCACCGAGATTACGTTATGCCCTAACCCTAACCATATCGGTCTTACCGAGTTGCATATCGGTCCCACCGAAAATCCTAACGGTCACTAGGTTTACTAAATCGGACTGACCGAGTCTGTTGAATCGGTCCCACCGAGTTTGGTAAATTGTGTGTAACGGTTAGATTTTGTGTGGAGGCTATATATACCCCTCCACCTCCTCTTCATTCGTGGAGAGAGCCATCAGACTGAACCTACACTTCCAGCATACATTTTCTGAGAGAGAACTACCTACTCATGTGTTGAGGCCAGGATATTCCATTCCTACCATATGAATCTTGATCTCTAGCCTTCCCCAAGTTGCTTTCCACTCAAATCTTCTTTCTACCAGATCCAAATCCTATGAGAGAGAGTTTAGTGTTGGGGAGACTATCATTTGAAGCACAAGAACAAGGATTTCATCATCAATGCACCATTTGTTACTTCTTGGAGAGTGGTGTCTCCTAGATTGGCTAGGTGTCACTTGGGAGCCTCCGACAAGATTGTGGAGTTGAACCAAGGAGTTTGTAAGGGCAAGGAGATCGCCTACTTCGTGAAGATCTACCGCTAGTGAGGCAAGTCCTTCGTGGGTGACGGCCATGGTGGGATAGACAAGGTTGCTTCTTCATGGACCCTTCGTGGGTGGAGCCCTCCGTCGACTCGCGCAACCATTACCCTTCCTGGGTTGAACTCTCCATCAACGTGGATGTACGATAGCACCATCTATCGGAACCATGCCAAAAACATCTGTGTCTCCAATTGCGTTTGAATCCTCCAAAACCCTTCCCTTTACATTCTTGCAAGTTGCATGCTTTACTTTCCGCTGCTCATATACTCTTTGCATGCTTGCTTGCTATGTATTGTGGATGTTAAACTTGTGCCTAAACTCCACTTAAACTTAAAGATCTTAAAAACTGCAACTTTGGTACTTAGTGTCTAATCACCCCCCCCCCTCTAGACACCTCTTCTCAAGGTCCTACAACTATTGTCGCTCCTTTGCATGCCTTGAGTAAGAAGAATGCTCCTTTTGTTTGGGGATCTTTGCAATCCACCGCTTTTGACGAGATCAAGTCTTTGCTTACTCATGCTCCGATTCTTGCTATGCCCAACTTTTACAAAACTTTTGAGGTTCATTGTGATGCAAGTGGTACCGGAATTGGCGGAGTTTTGATGCAAGAAAAACGATCCATTGCATATTTTAGTGAAAAACTCTCTGGTGCTCAACTTAACTATCCCATCTATAAAAAAGAATTGTATGCTTTAGTGCGTGTGCTACATGTTTGGGAACATTATCTTAGACCTCATGAGTTTGTCATACATACCGATCATGAAACGCTTAAGTACTTAAAAGGACAAACTAAATTAAACAAGTGTCATGCCAAATGGTGTGAATTTATTGAATCTTTCCGATATGTGATCAAGTACATTAATGGTAAGGAAAATGTAGTTGCGGATGCACTTTCACGCATATGTACGCTTGTCACTAAACTTGAGTTGAACGTTATTGGCTTTGAGCACATACAAGACTTGTATGCTAATGATCCATCTTTTTCTACTCCTTATACTAAATGTTTGATGCATACATCTTGGGAACAATATTACATCAAGGATGGTTATCTTATGAGAGCTAACAAAATATGCATTTCCGAGTCTTCTCTTTGTTTGCTCCTTTTGCAAGAGGCTCATGGAGGCGGACTCATGGGACATTTTGGACGTGACAAGACATTCGCCACGCTCTCCAAGAACTACTTTTGGCCCAAGATGTTCCACGACGTCTCACACTTCACCAACCGATGCTCTACATGTCGCAAAGCTAAGTCCAAAGCTCAATCACATGGTCTTTACATGCCTCTTCCTATTCCTTATCAACCTTGGGAAGACATTAGCATGGATTTTGTACTTGGTTTGCCTAGAACTCGAAATGGAAAGGATTCCGTCTTTGTTGTTGTGGACCGATTTTCTAAGATGGCACATTTCATCCCTTGCAACAAGATAGATGATGCTTCACACGTTGCAAATCTCTTTTGTAGGGAAACCTTGTGCCTCCATGGAGTACCAAAGACAATCGTCTCCGACCGCGACGTCAATTCTTGAGTTACTTTTGGAAGACGCTATGCGCCAAGCTCGGAATCAAGCTCTTGTTCTCATCCGCATACCATCCTCAAACAGACGGCCAAACGAAGGTGACGAACCGCACGCTATCCACTCTACTTCGCGTGTTGATCAAGAAGAACATCAAGGAGTGGGAGGACTGTCTACCCATAGCCGAGTACGCCTGCAACTGTGCAAGATATTCGACGACCGGCAAGTCCCCCTTCGAGGTCGTCTATGGCTTCAACCCGTTGTCCCCATTGGACATTCTACCTCTTCCTCTACAAGAGCGCACCAACCTCGTCGCAAGTGCCCGTGCAAGCTACATCAAGAAGATGCATGAAGATACAAGGCACACCATCGAGCGCCAAGTACAATGACTAGCGACCAAGCTCAAGGTCAACAAGCAACCCATGATATTCAACATCGAAGATCTTGTGTGGTTACACCTTCGCAAGGACCGCTTCCCCAACGAACGCAAGTCCAAACTGCTACCTCGAGCCGATGGACCCTTCAAGGTGCTAGCACGCTACAACGACAACGCTTACAAGATCGACCTCCAGCGCGACAAGTACAACGTGAGCAACATCTACAACGTCAAAGATGGTGATGAGGCTTTCGATCCGAGGTCGGACCTTTCCCAAGGGAGGGGAGATGATGCGGAGCATCCCATGATCATCCCCATGGACACCACCTCGACTATCCAAGCTCCAAGTGGACCCATCAGAAGAGCTAGGGCTCGTGCTATTCAATCCGAGGTGACATCACTCCTACTTGAGTTCCCCTTTTCTTCCAGTGAGACATGGCTACTGCCTACGTCCGAGATGCTATGCGTGATCAGGTACAATGCTCAAGCCATAGAGCCAAGAGTTGAAGAAGAAACGATAGGCATTAACTCTCTGGACAGCCCGGAACTTCCGGCTAGAGCCCGGAACTTACGGCCTACCCGGAGCTTCTGGCCTCCGACGACATCGACCCGGCCGGGCGTGCCAACTCTCTGGTTAGCCCGGAACCCGCCCCGGACCTTCCGGTCCCCGGAACCTCTGGCCTGCCCGGACCTCCCGGCCCCCGGATGCCAGCCCAGCTTCACCCGCACCAACTCTCTGGTTAGGCCGGACCCTGCCCGGACCCTCCATCACCCGGAACTTCCGGCCCTGCCTGCGCGCAGCCACTTGGGCCGAGGCCCGTGTACCCTTTCGCCCCGTAAACTATATATATTCTTCTCCTACCTATGTCTTAGGGTTACCATTGTGATAGCTCATTTGAGCTAGAGCATTGCTCATCCGTACCGGATCTAATCCTCGTGAGGGACCACACCTCTCCGGAGAAGATCCATCCGGATTCAAGGCCTCCATCCAGAGAAGACAATCAAGACCTCCTCACGGAGAAGAACGGTTACTCTTGTATCGTCCCTTGTGGACTTTGGATCTCGTGTTACTTTGTCCCTCGATGATCTAGCACTTGTGTGATCAATTTCGTGTCGGTTGAGTGTTTCTCTTGTTTTCCCCTTGTGATTTTCCCTCGTGTTCTTCCGCGCGTTCTTCGTGTTCCCCGTAGGATCCTCTCCAAACATGAAAGATCGGCCCTATAGGGTTCCGCCCTACATCATAAGGTTTATCAATCCGTGGGAGGCATAGGACGAAGATGGTCTCTCTCAAACAACCCTGCAACCAAATAACAAAGAGTCTCTTGTGTCCCCAACACACCCAATACAATGGTAAATTGTATAGGTGCACTAGTTCGGCGAAGAGATGGTGATACAAGTGCAATATGGATGGTAGATGTAGGTTTTTGTAATCTGAAAATATAAAAACAGAAAGGTACCAAGTGGTAAAAGTGAGCGAAAACGGTATTGCAATTCTTGGAAACAAGGCCTAGGGTTTAGACTTTCACTAGTGCAAGTTCTCTCAACAATGATAACATAATTAGATCATATAACAATCCCTCAACATGCAACAAAGAGTCACTCCAAAGTCACTAATAGCAGAGAACAAATGAAGAGATTATTGTATGGTACGAAACCACCTCCAAGTTATTCTTTACGATCAATCCATTGGGCTATTCCTATAAGTGTCACAAACAACCCTAGAGTTCATAGTAAAATAACACCTTAAGACACATCAACCAAAACCCTAATGTCACCTAGATACTCCAATGTCACCACAAGTATCCGCGGGTATGATTATATGATATGCATCACACAATCTCAGATTCATCTATTCAAACCAACACAAAGAACTTCAAAGAGTGCCCCAAAGTTTCTACCGGAGAGTTAAGACGAAAACGTGTGCCAACCCCTATGCATAAGTTCACATGGTCACAAAACCCGCAAGTTGATCACCAAAACATACATCAAGTGGATCAATAGAATACCCCATTGTCACCATGGGTATCCCACACAAGACATACATCAAGTGTTCTCAAATCCTTAAAGACTCAATCCGATAAGATAAATTCAAAGGGAAAACTCAATCCATTACAAGAAGGTAGAGAGGGTAAACATCATAAAATCCAACTATAGTAGCAAGCTCGAGGTACATCAAGATTGTGCCTTATCAAGAACACGAGAAAGCGAGATCAAACACATAGCTACTGGTACATACCCTCAGCCTCGAGGGTTAGCTACTCCCTCCTCATCATGGAGAATGCCAGGATGGTGAAGATGGCCACCGGTGATGGATCCCCCCACCAGCAGGGTGCCTGAATAGGGTCCCGATTGGTTTTTAGTGGCTATAGAGGATTGCGGCAGCGGAACTCCCGATCTTGGTTCTCTTCTAGAAGTTTGGGGATATATAAGAGGTGTTGGCATCGGGGACAACTCAGGGGGGGTCACGAGGAAGCCACGAGGTAGGGGGTGCGCTCAGGGGGGTAGGGCATGCCCTCCACCCTCGTGGTGGCCTTGTGACTCTTCTGGTCCATCTCCGATGCTCCGTGGGCTTCTTCTGGTCCAAAAACAAGCTTCACAAATTTTCAGGTCAATTGGACTCCGGTTGGTATTCCTTTTCTGTAAAACTCAAAAAAAGGAAAAAACAGAAACTGGCACTGGGCTCTAGGTTAATAGGTTAGTCCCAAAAATCATATAAAATAGCATACAAATGCATATAAAACACCCAAGATGGATAATATAATAGCATGGAACAATCAAAAATAATAGATACGTTGGAGACATATCACCCATGTCCTCAAGAACAGAAGTAACTACTCACAAAAGATATTCATGCTCAAGACCAGAGGGGTATTTAATAGCATATTAGATCTAAACATATGATCTTCCACCAAATAAACCAACTAGCATGAACTACAAGATGTAATCAACACTACTAGTCATCCACAGGTAGCAATCTGAGGATTTGATACAAAGATTGAACACAAGGGATGAACTAGGGTTTTGAGATGAGATGATGTTGTTGAAGATGTTGATGAAGATTGGCCCTCCCACAATGAGAGGGGTGATGGTGATGACGATGGCTTCGTTTTACCCTCCCGGAGGGAAGTATCCCCGGCAGAATCTCTCCGCCGGAGAGCAAAAGTGCTCATGCCCAAGTCCCGCCTCGAGACGGCGGCGCTCTGTCCCGAAACTCCTCTCCTTATTTTTTATAGGGCAAATGGGCTTATATACTAGAAGGTGGGCACCTGAGGCTGGATAGGGGCCCCACTAAACACCAGGGCGCGCCAGGGAGGTAGGCGCACCCGATGCCTAGTGGGAACCTAGGTGGCCCCCTCTGGTACTTCTTTTCTCCAATAATTTTTATATATTACAAAATAAATCGCCATAAAATTTCAACTCATTTGGAGATGTGCAGAATTGGTATCTCTGACATAGCTTTTCCAGTTCCAGAATTCCAGCTACCGGCATTCTCCCTCTTTGTGTAAACTTGCATATTATGAGAGAAAATGCATTAGATTTACTCCACAAAGTGTTATATTAATTAAAAACACCATAAATAACAGTAGGAAAACATGATGCAAAATTGACGTATCACGCGATCCCAACAATGTTGGCGCTCCCTTGACCTCTTCATGATGTTTTTCTTCAAGGGCATTTGTCCTCAGATTCCTCACCTTTTGGTCATTTGATGATAAAGGGGGAGAAGTCTGAGTTAGTCTTCAAGCGGGTTGATATATCGGTTGTTTTTGCATAAGTTGAAACTCTTGAACTTTATTGGTTTTGCACTTTGATGAGTTGTAACTTAATAATTGTTGGTCGTCTGACTATTTTGCTACATTGGACGCGCATGCTCTAATCTCAAAATATATCTGATCATGTATGCACAATTTCATCAGACACCAATTTTCATCATGCATTCATATTCTTCAAATATCTTGTGATCATGCGTGATTGGTTTCCAAGATATAGGGGGAGATCTCCACAATTTCAACCTACCACATGCATTGCAATTCAAAGCAAATTCCTCATATGCACATCTTCAGGGGGAGTTCCTCAATATCTTGTAACCAATTTCTTCAAACTCTATACTTACACTTCAATTATTTTTACTCCCATTGAAAGCCTAACTAATTTGTCATCAATCACAAAAAGGGGGGAGATTGTAAGTGTATCAAGCACCCCTTAGTGCTTTTGGATTATTTGAAGACAAATAGATTGAGGAACTAATGTGTTTGTGAATATACATAGGAAACAGAGTCCCCAAGGATTTGGTTTAACACATGGAAGACGACCCCTACAAATTGGATTTCTTCAAGTGAAGAATTTGGTGATGAAATTAGTACGACCTTTGAAGAAATTGACGTGAAGACTTTTAAGCTTGAAGACTTTTGTTTTCGTAGTTTTTTTCTTCTTATTTGAGTCATAGGAAAAACCATACTGTCAAAGGGGGTCAAGGTGAAACACATTTCACATTCCAAAGTGATGCTCAAACTTACTCAAACCCATACACAAAAGCCGCTTCGAGTGAAGCCATTGGAAATCTCAAGTACAGCTGACACATTTGCTAGCAACAGTGATGATGTTCATATGGTCGCTGACGAATTTGGTCACGCTGAGGAGTTAAGATTTCACCAGTGCGATATGCTAAAAGTAAGGAAATTGAGTGCCTCGATGAATTTGAGAGTTCAAATTCTAACCGTTGTTGCACCGCATGCCAGCTGTTGAGTGGATCCTTATCCTCAAAATGGTTGAATCAGAGAAAGGTATTTATGACAATTCATGTCGGTTTGCCGTTGGCTATAAATAGCCGCCCCCACAACCACTTGTTGGTTGGCTGCTCCGAGAGAACTTGACACTTCTCATAAGAGAGCAACCCATCCTCCGACGACTTTGAGAGAATCCTAAGCAAGGAAAAAACAAGAACCAAAGTGATTGGGCATCACCGAAGAGATTGATCCATGTGATCTGATGCCTGTTACCTTTGAAGACCGTCATTCTTCCAGATGGTTAGGCCTCAAGTTTTGAGTATACCAAGAGTCATTGTGGTATGCCGGTGAACAAGTCTGTGAAGATTTTAGAAGTCTACCTTGAAGACTTACCATGAGTGATTGGGCGAGGTCTGCGGGCTTTAGCTCAAGAGGAATATGGTGAGGACTATGTGTCCTTTGAGTTGTGACTCAGCCGCCTGAACCATATGTATAGCTGATGCGGCAACTGGAACTGGTCTACCAAATTGCATTGTCTTCCCCGAGCCAACCATGTTACAAATTCCTCACTCTCTCTTACATTATTCAGTTGTTGTGGAATATGTGATCTTTGCTCTGATGAATTTGAACTGATGTATTTCATCACGCTATCTTTCATTTCTTCACTTCATATTTTTCATGCGTGTATTATGGTATGATTGCATGTTCTTCACCCTTACATATCCTGATTACATGTACTCTGATTCTGTGATGACTTAGTTTCCCTTGCGTTTCTATTTCTTCACTCTGATCTTCGTCAAATTCTTTAGAGTTTGTCGAATTTCTAAAAATCTCCCATTCACCCCCTCCCTGGGAGATAACCTGCACTTTCATTGGTGTGGCTGGCGAGTGGGGTAGGCATGTCAGTGGCGCTATCATCCCCCTCTTCTTGCGACGAGGCTTGGCCCCAAGTCTCCATGGCTGGTAATCGAGCCTTGAGTGCAGTTTTATCTTCCCATGTATTCCGTACTGTCGAGTCCTCTGACCACTGGACCTTTACTTGCTCGACCATTGAACTTGTTGTCTTGCGCCACCTTGACGGGAGAAATTTTACTGAAAAGACCAAGGCATCATCATGAGTTGGTAATTTATAGGACACAGGAGTACCTCATAGGATCACACGTTTCAGCTAAGAAATGTGGAAAAACGGGTGAACCGAGGCGCCTGGGGGTAACGACAACCAATAAGAGACGTCATTGACCGTTGTGAAGATGGTAAAGGGCCGAAGAACCTGAATGATAGCTTGTGGTTGGCACCAGGAGCAATGGAGTTTGAATATATGGATGGAGTTTGAGGAACACCTGGTTGTCAACTTCAAACTGACGAAAGGAACGCTTCTGGTTGGCATGGGTCTTCATGAACTAGTGTGCATGATGGAGGTGTTGTTGCAGCAGATCTTAAACCACTTCGCGTTCCTCAAGCCAAATTTGGGGATCCTGGATCGATCATGAGAAGGTGACCGTCATCCCCCATTGGTGTAGCTCATGCCTGTACATTGCTTTGAATGGAGACATGCCAATTCCTCAATGGGGAGAATAATTGTGCCAGAACTACGCAAGAGGAATCCAAAAGCTCCATCTGCAGGTACATGCATGAGCGAAACAAAAAATATAGGCCCCCCAAGCAATGGTTAACCCTCTTGGTTTCCCCGTCCATTTGAGGAATGTTTGATGTGTTCACCCTTAGTTTTGGTATGGCATAATTGAAAAGCTCTTGCCGAAAATGGCTGGTGAAGGCAGGATCCGATCGGAGACGACCAAAACAGAAAATCCATGTAACATGATATATCTGGTTCATGTAGAGAAGGGCCGTCTTAGAAGTAGTGTATGGGTGTGCGAGGGGTGGGAAACATGCAAACTTGGTTCTTTTGTCGAGATCACAAGGAGACAATTGTTCTAGCCAGACCGTGGTAGGCCGTTCACAAAGTCCATTGTAACCATCTCCTAGGATTCTTGTCGTATGAGGTGAGGTACGTGCAATCCCGTCTGAGCCGATTGATCGGGTTATGCCGGCTGACAGATCTGGCAACAGTGGACATACCGTCATATATGTGACTTCATCTTAGGCCAATCAGATCATCTTCTGATATGCGTATATATTACTGGTACCCCGGAGTAATAATAGTAGATGCAGGCAGGAGTCAGTCCACTTGTCACAGACGTATTGCTCACATACATGATAATTGCCTTAGATATCGTCATAACTATTCACTTTTTTAACAATTGCTCAATAGTAATTTGTTTATCCACCGTATGCTTTCTTTCAATAGGGAAGCCTCTAGTGAAAACTGTGCCCCTAGGTCTATCTTTTATCATATTATTTTCAGATCTATAAAATGAAAAACACAAAAATACCTTGTTGCAATTTATTTACCTTTATTTTATTTAGCACTTTTACCTATCTTTTATATCTTTCACCATCAGATCTCATCCTTGCAAGTAACCTTGAAGGGATTGACAACCCCTTTATCATGTTGGGTGCAAGTATTTGTTTGTTTGTGTAGGTGCAATTATTAGAGACTTGTGTATTCCTCCTATTGGATTGATACCTTGGTTCTCAACTGAGGGAAATACTTATCTCTACTTTGCTGCATCACCCTTTCCTATTCAAGGGAGAAACCAACGCAAGCTCAAGAAGTAGCATCCCTCGTTGTAGATCAGTGGGTCGCAATATGTTCAACTTAGCCCCTATGCTAGAGAAAGAAAAGTTGGCCACTAATTGTTAAAACAATGCGGATTTGATCCGTAACCTGAGATTTGTTCTCGGGAGTGCTAAGAAGGAGTACGTATTGGATCAGCCCCTGGGTGATGCTCGTGCAAAGGACACAACACCAAAAGAAGTTGCTGCTTACGGTGTTCGTAGTGATGACTATGATTAAGTGTAGTGCCCTCATGTTAACTTGCATGGATCCCAAACTACAGAAACGTTTTGAACAATCTGATACTCAATTTATAATAGGGCCACTGGAAGTTTTGTACAAGAAGAAGGCAAGGAAGGGCAAGTCCGAGAAGAAGGGCAAGTCCGAGAAGAAGAAATCTACTGAAGCTAGTAAGACCGAGTCTCGGAAGAAGAAGAAGAACAAGGGCAGAGCCTCTAAAGAAACTAAATGTTTCTACTACAAGTAGAAGGAACACTGGAAGCGTAACTGCAAGAAATATTTGGCGAATAAGACAAATGGTTCTTCCGGTAAAGGCATAATCGTTATACAAAGTTAATGTTATACTACTTGTAAAATTCGGTATGTCATGAGTATTTGATACTAATTGGTTTCTCCCATTTTGCAAAACCGATGCAGGGACTACAAAGAGCTCACAAGGAGAGAAGAAATAAAGTCATGGTACAAATCAAGAATGGTGATGGGATCGCTACTCGGAGACCATCAAGAGCTTGTATTTAGTTTATCTTCAAGATTTATCTTAGACCTGAAGTAATAGTTATTTTGATTTGGAATTATGTAATGCATTATCCTATGGATCATGTGATGGATATTCTTATAAGTTTTAAACAATAGTTGTTCGAATTATTATAAGAATATGTTTTTGATTAAACCTGTATTTTGTGATGGTTTATTCATGATGAATCTTGAAGTTTGGGATCTATAACATTAAAGCTAAACGTCTTGAAAAGATTGATAAGACTACATATGTGTGGCACTGCTTTGTTATATCGGATCTTCATAGATATGAAGTATAAAAATATTTTAAACTGACTAAATACACTGAGATGTATAAAGTCCGATGGATATATGTGTGGTGAATATTTATACATAATCAATGTTATGAGTAAATATTATTTACTTGATAAAACATAAGGACTGGGATATTTGAAATATTTCAAATAAATTTAGGATAAAGATATAATATCATTATGACGGGAGATAAAAGGATTCTTCTTTCATGAAGAAATATATCTAAGTCATAAGTTTAGCAAGCAATTGAATGGTTGTGGAATTATTATTACCAATCTGCTCTTATTAATTATTATTTTGTGGGGGGGGGGGGATTTACAGATGAGACAACATAATTTTCACTAAACAAATGCACCATCTAAATGTCTTATAAAACTATAAAGAGTTATAGAATATTTCAGACCAATGCTTGATTGCAGGTTTTGTGTTCCTCTCACAAAACTCAAAGGATAAAAAGTTTGTCACGAAATAAATATTTTTCGAGAAAGTTTTTTTTGTTAAAGGAGTAAGTGAGAGGATAATACAACTTATTAAGATTACTGAATCTCCGGCTTAAATTGTAACAAGATTAAAACCAGAAATGTTCTAGATGATTAGCTCCGGACGGTGAAGCGCTGTCGGGTCGTGAAGGCTGCACGCTTGAAACCAAGTAGAAAGGTCGTGCTTTCGGCCTTCGGTTCGAGGGACTGTTCATGGACGGTTCGTGGGATCATCCATCAACGGTTTGAAGGACTCCAAATATAATCTACACCGACATGTTCTTCATCGCTGCAACTCAGTGACAGTCGTGATCCCAACCCATTGTGCATCTTCACATTGATCTTGGGAGCATGATTTTTTTTTGTTTTCTACTATGTAACCCAGCAACTAGGTCACCGGAGTTCTCCAGAAAACTTGAGCATGGCTCGGATGTGGACGAACTCATCGTTCCGGTGCTCCCCGACGGTGGTGGGGTGGTCGGATGGATGCGGACAATGACGACAAGGCTCCTGGTGGTCCTAGTTGCCGCCGGGGTGTACGAAGTCAATGGCGCGGGGCTACCAGAGTTGCAGACGAAGTCGAGAAGCTTTGGGTTTGGACCCGGTGGTCATTCCCGTGTGCCTGAGGATGAATGGATGGGTCAGGAAGATGCACATGATCATGGCGATCAAGATGGATAAGATGCACATCCAAATGGATGAGGAGCTCACTAGAGAAATGACGGCGGCGGCGCTGAGCTTCGATCTCCGATGAAGGTGGTGTTCCAGGCGATCCACAGGACTCGCCGGAGTGTGGTGGATACGGTGGTTGTGGTGCCCTCCGAGCTTGTGGCTCCTGGGAGGTCCCCCTCTTGTATATTTTTTCACAAGTATTTTTTATATATTCCACAAATATTCTCCGTAAATTTTCAGGTCAATCCGAGAACTTTGATTTCCGCACAAAAACAACACCATTGCAATTCTGTTGAAAACACGTCAGTTCGGGTCAATTTCATTCAAATCATGCAAATTAGAGTCCAAAACAAGAGCAAAAGTGTTTGGAAAGAAGATACGATGGAGACATATCAACTCGCCCAAGCTTAACTCATTGCTTGTCCTCAAGCAATTCAGTTGACAAAGTGAAAGTGACAAAGAAAAACTTTTACAAACTCTGTTTGATCTTGTTGTTGCAAATATGTCTAACCAATGTTCATGTTTTCAGCAAAGATTATGAACTAACCACACTCACAATAACACTTAGGTCTTACAGTTACTCATATCAATAGCATAACCAACTAACGAGCAATAATAAGATATCTTGGATGATAACACTTTTTCAAAGCAATCATACAATATGATATAATGGTATCTCGCTAGCCCTTTCTAAGACCATTGTCGGTGTCAAAACCGGCAGATCTCGGGTAGAGGGTCCCGAACTGTGCGTCTAAGGATCGAAGGTAACAAGGAGGCAGGGGACACGATGTTTACCCAGGTTCGGGCCCTCTTAATGGAGGTAATACCCTACTTCCTGCTTGATTGACTTTGATGAGTATAGGGGTTACAAGAGTTGATCTACCTCGAGATCGTAATGGATAAACCCTAGATGTCTAGCCTGTATGATTGTGATCGCCCCTATGGACTAAAACCTCTGGTTTATATAGACACCGGAAGGATCTAGGGTTGTATAGAGTCTGCTACAGAGAAAGGACAGTACATGATCCGAACGCCAAGCTTGCCATCCACGCAACGGGGAGTCCCATCCGGAGACGGGGAAAGGTCTTTAATCTCATATCTTCACGGCCCATTAGTCCGGCCCATATCACATAGCCCAGACGCCCGAGGAACCCTTAGTCCAGGACTCCCTTAGTAGCCCCTGAACCAGGCTTCAATGACGATGTATCCGGCGCAGATTGTCTTCAGCATTGCAAGGCGGGTTCCCTTTCCGAATACTCCAAAGCAGCTTTCCGTACACAAGAGCTGTATTCGGCGCTGCTTAACACGTACAACCCTAAGCAGTAAAAAGCAACAACACTTAAAATAGGTCACGTCCACCGGCCACTTTTTCAGCGAGACGTTATGTTCTGGCCTTCTTATTATTCTGAACCGTTTCACAGCCTCATTTTGCATTTTGAGGCACGACCAATGACACGTCTTGTTAAAGCAGAGATCGTGTCCCCTTAACATGGGATTCTCATCAATAGGGGTTTTGGGTAATCCAACCATGCCATTCACACGCCCCCTTGGTGAGATTCAAGGCTAATGAGGGGGCGCTTGATATTCGCGACCTCTATAAGAGGACAAAGACCCATGTGTTCGCCTCACGCTTTCTTCTTCTTCCCTTTCAATCCCCCGAGCTCTAGCGCCCAAGTTCCGAACTTTCCTTCCACCCCAACTTCTCCAGCAATGGTCGGATCTGTCTTTCAGGGCAAGTGGATGGCCTCCTCCGTAACGGAGAAGAATATCCAGGATCTGCGGGAGGCGAGGTACCTGATGGCGGAGATCAAACACAGGCTTCCAACCCCAGGGCAAGTCATCCCCACCCCAGAGCCCTGCGAAAGGGTGGTGAGGGAGTCCTGGACTAGGGGGTGTCCGGATAGCCGGACTATCATCATCGGCCGGACCCCAAGACTATGAAGATACAAGATTAAAGACTTCGTCCCGTGTCCGGATGGGACTTCCCTTGGCGTGGAAGGCAAGCTTGGCGATATGGATATGTAGATCTCCTACCATTGTAACCGACTCTGTCTAACCCTAGCCCTCTCTGGTGTCTATATAAACCGGAGGGTTTTAGTCCGTAGGACACACAACCATTACAACAATCATACCATAGGCTAGCTTCTAGGGTTTAGCCTCCTTGATCTCGTGGTAGATCCACTCTTGTACTACCCATATCATCAATATCAATCAAGCAGGAGTAGGGTTTTACCTCCATCGAGAGGGCCCGAACCTGGGTAAAAACATCATGTCCCTTGTCTCCTGTTACCATCCGCCTAGACGTACAGTTCGGGACCCCCTACCCGAGATCCGCCGGTTTTGACACCGACATTGGTGCTTTCATTGAGAGTTCCTCTGTGTCGTCACCGATAGGCTTGATGGATTCTTCAAACAACAACGCAGCCCAGGGTGAGACTTTTCTCCGCGGACAGATCTTCATATTCGGCGGCTTCGCACTGCGGGCCAATTCACTTGGCCATCTGGAGCAGATTGAAAGCTACGCCCCTGGCCATCAGGTCAGATTTGGAAGCCTAAACTTCACGGCTGACATCCGCGGAGACTTGATCTTCGATGGATTCGAGCCACAGCCGAGCGTGCCGCACTGTCACGATGGGCATGATCTAGCTCTGCCGCCGGACAGTACCTTGGAGGCCGCACACGAGTCTGCTCTGACCCATAGTTCGGAGCAGACCGCGTAGATCGAGGACAGGTGGCTGGACACTGCCTCGGAAGCTGCAACTTCTACGGCGATGGAGCCGGATACTGACCATGTCCCTTATAAAGCTCGTGACTCCAAGGTGCCGGACTCCCTGCCGGACTCCGAACCTCCTGCGCCCCTGCCAATCGAATCCGATTGGGCGCCGATCATGGAGTTCACCGCCGCGGACATCTTTCAGCACTCACCCTTTGGTGACATCCTAAATTCGCTAAAGCATCTCTCGCTATCAGGAGAGCCCTGGCCAGATTACGGTCAGGACGGTTGGGATGCGGACGACGAAGAAATTCAAGGCCCACCCGCCACCCACTTTATAGCCACTGTCGACGATCTAACCGACATGCTAGACTACGACTTTGAAGACATCGATGGTATGGACGATGATGCCGGAGACGACCAAGAACCAGCGCCCACGGGGCACCGGAAGGAAACTTCAACCCATGATGTATATATGGTGGACACCCCAAAAGGAAGTGATAACAAGGAACAACGGGAAGCGGCAAAGGATAATTCCGCCGAAAAACAACCAAAACGGCGACGTAGGCGCCGCCCTAAGTCTCGCCTCGACAACAACAGCACTCCTAAGGACCCAGCAATAGAGCAGGGCAAACCAGTGGGCGACGTACATGCAACCAAGCAACCATCCGAACAGGATGAATCAGATAATCAATCTATGCCCGGCGAAAACAACAGTCCAGACGATCTCATGCCGGACACACCACTGGAGCATAAGAACCTTCACAAAAGACTTCTCGCCACTGCAAGAAGTCTGAAGAAGGAAAAACGGAAGCTCAAAACAGCGGAAGATACACTCAGAACGAGGTGGAGCAAAGTACTCAAGGCCGCGGACAAATATGGTAATGGCCACCAAACAAAGAGCACCCGAAGCGCAAGCTGCTGCCAGAATTCGACGAGGAGGCCATAGAGCCCCCACAGTCAAAAAACAAAGAGGCCACCTGGCCGGATAGACGACCAGATGACAGGCCACAAGAGACAAGCGGCGCCGCACACAAGCCGACTCATGATCCTCGGAAAACAGATGGCCCGGTCAGGTCCATTTATGGGCCAAAAAGGAGGGCCCAAGGAAGCAACACAACACGCCAAGTGTTCGAAGACAACGGCACACCCAAATACAGGGGCGCTGCACACCCACTATGTTTCACCGATGAGGTGCTGGATCATGAATTTCCAGCGGGGTTCAAACCTGTAAACATAGAGGCATACGACGGAACAACAGACCCTGGAGTCTGGATTGAGGATTACATCCTCCACATACACATGGCTAGAGGAGATGATCTCCACGCCATAAAATATCTACCCCTCAAGCTCAAAGGGCCAGCTCGGCATTGGCTCAAAAGCCTCCCAGAAAATACTATCGGAAGTTGGGAAGAGCTCGAGGATGCGTTTAGAGCAAATTTTCAAGGGACTTATGTCCGCCCTCCGGATGCAGACGACTTAAGTCACATAACTCAACAGCCCGGAGAGTCAGCGCACAAATTCTGGAACATGTTCCTTACCAAAAAGAACCAAATAGTCGACTGTCCGGACGCCGAAGCCTTAGCAGCTTTTAAGCATAATGTTCGAGACGAATGGCTCGCCAGACACCTCGGCCAAGAGAAGACAAGAACAATGGCCGCGCTAACAAGCCTCATGACCCACTTTTGCGCGGGGGAAGACAGCTGACTAGCAAGATGCAGCACCAGCGACCCGAGTACATCCGAGATCAGAGATGGAAACGGAAAATCACGGCGCGGAAAGGATCAGCGCCGAAATAAAGAAAAAAGCCCAAAGAACACGGCGGTCAACGCCGGATTCAAAAGCTCGCGGCCGAACAACAAAACACTGCCTCTTAAGGACAACAGTGACGAGCTATCCAACTTAAACAAAATTTTAGATCGGATATGTCAAATCCACAGTACCTCCGGAAGGCCTGCAAACCACACCCACCGAGATTGTTGGGTTTTCAAACAGTCCGGCCGACTCAACGCCGAACACAAGGGGCTCGACGCGCCGAGCGAGGATGATGACGAACCCCACCAGCAGATCACCGGAAAACAAAAGACTTTCCCACAAGAAGTCAAAACAGTAAACTCACTTCATGTGATAGTACGGAAAAATAGTACGGCACCCGCTAAAGCACGTGTCGCACGGTCCACCCCAGCGGAACACCGAGATTGGATGTTAAAACCAATTACTTTCGACCACCTGGACTATTCCAGAAGTATTCGATACGCAGGATGGACTGCTCTGAAATTGGATCCTATAATCGACGGACCACAATTTACACAAGTCCTGATGGATGGGGGAAGCGATTTAAACCTGCTATATCCGGACACAATCTGCAAGTTGGGGGTGGACCTTAACAAAATTCGACATAGCCGCACTTCCTTTAAAGGAGTGACGCCATGCCCTTTCACCAAGTGCACGGGCTCCGTACTACTAGAAGTTGTATTCGGGCCACCCGACAACCTCCGACGCGAAAAGCTAATCTTTCATGTCGCCCCATTCAAAAGTAGCCATCAAGCACTATTGGGACATGAAGCTTTTGTCCGCTTTAACGCAATGCCACATTACGCGTCTCTTACACTTAAAATGCCCGGTCCACGCGACATCATTTCATTAAAAGGTCGTTCAAGACCCCGAACACGGCTAGACGAGTCCGGCATAAATAATCTAGGGGCTCCCTAGCCGCACACCCCTTGACAAGGGGCTGTGCGTATAAGCAATAATGAGCTAATATAGGCTCAACTTCATTCATTCATTAATATTTCAATTTTTAATACACTTTTCGCGCGATTTCCTTTCAAACTAAGTTCCTCTCTTTTTACAGATGAACAACGTGCACACCCGTCCAGGATACGGCACAACGGAGATACAGGCGCAGACGTGCAGCAGGGACCCGTCGCAAGGATTCTTTTCAGATTAAGTCCCTGCATAAACCTTTCTTACTGTCTTTTGTTGATTACCATCCCACGGTTTTTCACCATAACCAACGAGGAGGCTGGCATTTTGGCATCGGCCGCGCCAGAAATTCTTGCCTGTACCTGGACACTAGGGGCTAGGGCATTGTTCTGCCCGTTATCATAAAGACCGAATACCTTAGGGAGTGTTCGGCGTCTCGAGTTAGGCCTTATATGCATCAGCTCCGAGTCATGTCTTTGGTCAAATGTTGGGTTTGCCCGGCTCCTGTGTTTTGCTGCCTTACGTTCCATATCTTCGGCTAACGCGGCACCAGGAGAACTACTGCGATTGTGCCCCGGTTCGGCTGGGCGAGCACCTCAGTAGAGAAAGCCGAAAACTGACTGTCATGACATAGCGAGAGACTAGTCAACCACTCCATCGACTATCGGAATGTTTAGAATTCCTCCGCTTTGACGAAGGACCGTTTCCCGGTCAGGCACATACGCGCCCTGAATTCGGAGAGCGCGGTGCCCTAGGGGCTATATCGTAGCCCCATCCTCGAACTCCCATGGCTAAGTGAAAGTGATAAAGCATTATAGTCCAGTTACCTCGTTTGCTACGCTACCACCTCCTTCACAGGACCGAGACGTCGGATTAAGTGCGAAAATGCGATATTTTTGCAAGCACCCCCGCACCTTATGCGTGGGGGCTGAAGCCGACGACTGCCATGTTTCAGGTTATACACACGTATACATAAAAGGCCGCACAGGAGATATTTGAATACTTGACCGCACAAGTATAAAAAGCGCTTATATTATAAACATCGTTTTACAAACCACAATGTTCATTTGAACACGACATTTTTCGAGCACTGCGACTCTATTACACGAGCACCACGCAGAACTTCCCCAAAATAGTGCTCGGCGGGTAACCGGCTTTCGTCCGAACCCTGGGTCGCAACAGCGGTGGCATCCATCTCCGTCCAGTGTGTCTTCACACGGGCGAGGGCCATCCGTGCCCCCTCTCTGCAGGCCGACCGCTTCATCGCCTTGATATGCGGCACCGCCCCAAGGAATTGCTGCAATAAGCCAAAATAGCTCTTCGGCTTGGTCCTATCCAGCCAGACATGAGCCATGATATCCGTCATGGCAAGACCGGACAATCTATTCAGCTCAGCCCACTCAGCTAACCGATCGGTCAGCGGAAGTGAACGCTCCGGACTATGGAATTGAGACCAAAAAAGCTCTTCCGTCTTGTGATCCTTTTGACTTCGGAAGTGCACAACAGCATCTGCCACACTCGCCGCCAAGTCCATAAAAGGATCCTCCGGACCCCATAGCTGGCCAAGCTGAGCGTATTTCGGATCCGTAAACCTCCTGCGCAGCAGAAAGGGCTTGCCAGCCACAATATCTCCGGCCTGACGCAGCTCCTCCTTTATAGCCCGCATTGCAGAACGGGCATCCTTGGCTTCGGCGATGGCCTTCACCAGGTCTTCCTGCTCCGCTCGGCATTCCCTTTCAAGGACCTCATAGCGGTCGGTAGCATCTTTCAACTTCACGGCCATCTCAGCCATCTCCTCCCTGCTTCGGCAGTGAGCAGCTCTCTCGGCTTTTAGCTCTTCGGCCGCCCTTAAGGCAGCCGCATCACTCCTTCTGGCCTGATCCTTGGCTCGAGCAAGTTCGGCCCGAAGGCTCTCCATAGCAACGGCACCATCTGCATTTCGCACACATGTTGTAAGGAGTGGGCTTCGGCTCCCTTACTAGGTGACCACAAATAAACACTTACCTTGCGACTCGTCAAGTCGCCTGTTGACTAGCGTGATGTCCGCATCCGCAACGTCGAGTTGCCGCTTTAGTTCAGCAACTCCATCAGTCCGGCTGGCCCCCGGACTATCCGCCACCTGCATAGGAAAGGCGAAAATTAAAACCTGCGATTTTGATCCTCGGCACGCTGTCGCTTTCGACAACCTACCGAGTCTCAGGGGCTACTATCTATACAGGGCGCACTTTATGTGTAAAACTGTCAAAAGGTATGTCATTTTTACGTACCTCAAACCCCGCCAGCAAACTCCTGACGGCATCACGCAACCCGCCTTCGGCGGACGAAATTCTTCCAATCACCATACTCATCAATGCATGGCGATCTTCTGAGATAGACGCCCTCTCAAGCAGATCCTTCAGCTCCCCCGGCCGAACACTAGTCGGCGCCGAACTCTTCGGCTCTGCCGGACTCGGGGATACCCTCCGTGATGACACCTCGGGGTCGTCCGCCCCACTTGACGGCGCCGCGGACGGAGGCGTCTCACTCTCCACCATCTCCGGACAAAGGTCCCCCGAAGATGAGCTCATCTGAGAAGGATGGAGATCCGAACTACAAGGTAAAAAACTTAAGTTATCCTCAGAAGCACAAATAGGGATGTCCCTTATTACAAAACTCCCTTTTTTCTACTTACGGCTCGCTGGAGGGCTGATTCTTTAGGGGAGACTGTGCGGCCGGGGCCTTCCCGGACGCAGGACCCTCTAGTGAAGATTTCTACCCCCGCTTAGGGGCTTTGGCCTCCGGGTTTTCGGAAGCGGTCCTCTTCTCCCCTTGGAGGGAGGGATTCTCGATCCCCCCTTTCTCAAAAGCCTCCTTGGTCGAGGCGGTAGCTTCTCGGTTTTCCCCTTGGCCTTCCTCTGAAGGCGCAACCTCCAGCATCCTGACCAGCACGGGATCCGGCGCGGTCTCTGGGAGGGGGGCCGGACACCGTATCAGCTTTGCTTGCGCTATCCACTCCTGTTAAAGGACAACTGGTTAAAAGGCGAATTGTAGAAAGGCAAACAAACGGTATGTCCAAACGCAGAGCTACTTACTTGTGTATCCGGGCGATTGCAGCTTAGGCCGGCGTCCTCGGTCAATTCCGGACACACCTCCCGTGATCCGAAGAACAATTTGTACATCTCCACGGGTGTCGTACCCATGAAGTGTTGGAGAATCCGTGGTCCCTACAGATTAAATTCCCACAGCTGGAGAGGACGGCGTTTGCAGGGCAGGAGACGCCTAATCAGCATAACCTGCATCACCACGACCAGATCGATCTCCCTCGCTTGGAGGTCTCGAATCTGGCCCTGCAATAGTGGCACGTCCTTTGACGGCCCCCAGTTGAGCCTTGGTTGACCCATGACATCAGTCATCGTGGTGGTCCCGAGCGGAAGATGGGCGGCGGCTTCTGCCTGCTGCCCTTGGGAGCGGTAATATAAAACCACTCATGTTGCCACAAGCCGAGCTCCTCTTGGAAGGAGCCCTCGGGCCACAGGGCATCGGCCCTCCTGCTTACGGCCGCCTCGCCGCACTCTGCATGACGCCCCCCGGTCATCTTTGGCTCCATATCGAAGGTCTTCAGCCACAAGCCAAAGTGAGGAGTAATGCGGAGGAAGGCTTCACAGACGACGATGAACAAAGAAATATGGAGGATGGACTCCGGAGCCAAGTCGTGGAATTCCAACCCATAATAAAACATGAGCCCTCTCACAAAAGGATCCATCGGGAAGCCTAAGCCCCGATGGAGGTGGGATACAAACACAACATACTCGCCGGTCTCGGGGGTGGGAATGACTTGCCCTTTGGCGGGCAACCTGTGCGAAATCTCGTAAGTCAGATACTTGGCCTCTCGCAGCTTTAGCACGTCCTCTTCCGTGACGGAGGAGGGCATCCACCGGCCCTGTAGGTCGGAGCCAGACATTGTCGAAGGTCCGAAGCGCTCAAATCTGGAGCTCTAGGTGTTGGAACTCGAGGCGAGGAGTAGATTCGATTGAAGATTGAAGAAAAGAAATGAAGCCTTGGTCCCATTATAAAGAGGGAGAATACCAAGAGCCGTCCCCGTGACCGTTCGGGATTCGCCTCCGATAGAGGAGGCGTGGCAACGGGCACGGTTGGGTTACCCACGTCCGTATTGATGGGAATCCCGGAATAAGGGGAACACGATCTCTGCTTCGACAAGACGTGCCAAGGAAACCGCTTTGCTAAACGCGCTGAGGTGGTATAATAAAAAAACGATTCCAGTGAAGGCTTGGTAGTGGCATGACGTCATGCCACAAAATACGTCAGCAGATTGAACTTGTGTACATATTATTCTCTCTACGGTGGAATGTGGAATTTATTTTGCAGAGCCGGACACTATCCTGGTGTTCACAATCTTCTACGAATTATTCGGAGGAGGAACCCGCCTTGCAATGCCGAACAATATGCGCGCCAGACTCATCGTCCTTGAAGCCTGGTTCAGGGGCTACTGAGGGAGTCTTGGACTAGGGGGTGTCCGGATAGCCGGACTATCATCATCGGCCGGACCCCAAGACTATGAAGATACAAGATTGAAGACTTCGTCCTGTGTCCGGATGGGACTTTCCTTGGCGTGGAAGGCAAGCTTGGCGATACGGATATGTAGATCTCCTACCATTGTAACCGACTCTGTGTAACCCTAGCCCTCTCCAGTGTCTATATAAACCGGAGGGTTTTAGTCCGTAGGACACACAACCATTACAACAATCATACCATAGGCTAGATTCTAGGGTTTAGCCTCCTTGATCTCATGGTAGATCCACTCTTGTACTACCCATATCATCAATATCAATCAAGCAGGAGTAGGGTTTTACCTCCATCGAGAGGGCCCGAACCTGGGTAAAAACATCGTGTCCCTTGTCTCCTATTACCATCCGCCTAGACGCACAGTTCGGGACCCCCTACCCGAGATCCGCCGGTTTTGACACTGACAGGTGGTTTTTATCCCTCTCTTCCGTCGAGGACTTGGATTCGCCCTTCACCCCTTCGTTCGAGGTCTCATGTACTACTACGGGCTGGATTTCCACAATTTGGCCCCGAATTCCTTCCTCCACATCTCGGCATTTATCGTCGTGTGTGAAGCATTTCTCCGCGTCCCTCCACACTTCGGCTTATGCCTCAAGGTTTTTAATGTGAAGCCGAAGGTTGTCGAAGGCCATCACGCCGAGTGCGGCAGTGCCATGGTGAGCAAGCTCAACCATGTCACCTGGCCCAAAGGGAAATTTGTGGATACTGTCAAGTCGTGGCAACAGGAGTGGTTCTATATCACCGAACCCTGCGGCACCAAATGGGTTACTGCTCCTGCCTTTAGATCTAGACCTCCGCTGCGACTCGCATCCTGGACCAACAAGGGCCTAGATTGGGGGTCCCTTGACAAAGTGTCGATGCTGCAGAAGCGTATCAAGAGCATGATAAAAAAGGACATCACCCTTGCTGATGTTATTCAGGTGATGCTCATCCACCAAGCTCTCCCTTGCCAACGACGTCCTCTCAAAATGTGGGAGTTCAATCCGGAGCGGCCACGAACCCTGTAACACTTCTTTGGCACAACTCAGAAAGGGATCTAGAAGCTGCTCTTTAAGAAGAAGAAGACGTGGCCACGGACGTCCGACGACACCGGCCTCGACTGCAACAATCCAGCATCCCCAGTAAGTACCATATTTCCGAACACTACCTAGCTTATCGATCTGACGGAGGGGTCCTAAAAATTCCATCTCTTGAAGAGGATTGGATAAAGAAGGCTGAGCGGATCAAGTGTCCGGCCCCGCTCCTCGAAAACCCAGCCGATCCTCTATTAATGAAGATGCTAGTCCCGGCGTCCTACCAGGCGCTGGCAAAGAAGGACAAGAAGAATAAGAAGAAGATCAAGGAGGTCGATGGTGGCCTCCGCCCCGAAGAAACTTCGGGCTCCATGTCCGGAGGAACCGAAGCTCCTTCTTCTTACAAGGAAGAAGAAGACGAGGACGACGACGAGGAGGAGGAGGAAGCAGACAATCCTCCTCCCAAAGGGAAAAAGAGGGTGGCCTCCATAGATCCGGAGGAGGGGGCGTCCTAGAGGGGAAGGATATCCCTCTCCGATGACCCGGACTTGGGCACCGAGGCCGTTCCCAAGCACCGCCCCCAAACAAAGCCCCTTGCCGAATCGTGAGCTCCTTAAAATTCCTTGTATACATCTACCCTTTTTATGGATTATAAGGATAATATCAGATTTCATATTTCAGTCCGGCCCGTGACATTCCTCAAGAATCGTCGTCATCGGAGGATCTTTCGCCGGTGAAGATGGAGAGCGAGACGCCTCCACAAGCTTCCCCGCCTCCTAGGGCGGATGATCCCGAGGTGTCCCAAAGGATTTCTCCGGGCTCCGGAGAAGTACAGGAGAGGACCAATGCGGCACCGGAGGCTGCAGAGAACATGGGGGTGCAACCCCTATGGAGACCAGCCATGGGGTTCTTGGGTCATCCGACCCTCAGCCGGATACTGTTCCGAAGACCCCAAGCGGTTCCAGAATCGGATCGGCAGCCCCCTCTAAAAGAGGGGGAGACGGCAACCTATACTAGTGCAAAGGCGCTGATACGCCCATTTTGCAGCATGCTTTTATATCGATATTTATTGCATTATGGGTTGTTATTACACGTTATGTCACAATACTTATGGCTATTCTCTCTTGTTTTACAAGGTTTACATGAGGAGGGAGAATGCCGGCAGCTGGGATTCTGGGATGGAAAAGGAGCAAATATTGGAGACCTATTCTGCACAACTCCAAAAGTCCTGAAACTCCACGAAAGTCATTTTTGGAATTAATAATAAATATTGAGCGGAAGAAGTACCAGAGGGGGGTCACACCCTGGCCACGAGGGTGGGGGGCGCGCCCTACCCCCCTGGGCGTGCCCCCCTACCTTGTGGGGCCCCTGGCAGCCCTCTGGTGGCCATCTTCTACTATATGAAGTCTTTTACCATGGAAAATATCATAAGTAAGCTTATAGGACGAAACTCCGCGCCATGAGGCGGAACCTTGGCAGAACCAATCTAGGGCTCCGGTAGAGCTATTCTACCGAGGAAACATCCCTCCGGGAGGGGGAAATCATCACCATCGTCATCACCAACGATCCTCTCGTCGGGAGGGGGTCAATCTCCATCGACATCTCCACCAGCACCATCTCCTCTCAAACCCTAGTTCATCTCTTGTATCCAACCTTTGTACCATAACCTCAGATTGGTACCTGTGGGTTGCTAGTAGTGTTGATTACTCCTTGTAGTTGATGCTAGTTGGTTATTTGGTGGAAGATCATATGTTCAGATCCTTAATGCATATTAATACCCCTATGATTTTGAACATGAATATGCTTTGTGAGTAGTTACGTTTGTTCCTGAGGACATGGGTGAAGTCTTGCTATTAGTAGTCATGTGAATTTGGTATTCGTTCGATATTTTAATGAGATGTATGTTGTCTCTCTTCCAATGGTGTTATGTGAATGTCGACTACATGACACTTCACCATTATTTGGGCCTAGAGGAAGGCATTGGGAAGTAACAAGTAGATGATTGGTTGCTAGAGTGACAGAAGCTTAAACCCTAGTTTATGCGTTGCTTCGTAAGGGGCTGATTTGGATTCACTTGTTTCATGCTATGGTTAGGTTTACCTTAATACTTCTTTTGTAGTTGCGGATGCTTGCAATAGGGGTTTACCATAAGTGGGATGTGTAGGTGTCAAAACCGGCGGATCTCGGGTAGGCGGTGCATGTCACAGCCTGGATTTTGCCTTCTCTCTTTTTCCGGACTTGCCTTCTCTCTCTTTCTGGAGTTAGTTTTATTGTGGTTTTTGCCCTGAATTGAATTGGAGTTTGAATCATTTCAAATGGACTTGTCACTTGGACATATACTTGGCTTTCACCCAAGTGACCTATCTTCCTTATTCCTCTGGTCAAACCTAAAAAAAATCAAATGAATATTTTTCATAAAAGAAAAATATTCATTTCTCCCTCTGAAACTCACTTCAGAATCTTGTGCTCCAAAGCAACCTCAATTTTTCTTGCTCAGAAAAATCTAAGATTTATCCCACATATTCTTAGGACCATGGCACAACTTCCCATGTAAAAATATTGCATCCCTTTTTGTAATATTTTTTCTATAGAAAATCTTTTCACTTCTGGACCAGAAATGCACTTTTTACTGCAACTACATTTTTCCTTGAGATTTTAGCCTTGATCTTTCTTGAGCTTAAGCACCCTCCTAAGAAACCCTAAACCCCAGGAGATTAGCCCTAATGGCCTTCTAGAAGGTGGCCAAACTTGGCGACCAAGTTTTTGTACAGAAACTTGTCAGCTTAGTGAAGTCTAATCTGGTCGGCCTGGGCATGAGCCATCAACTCCCCTAGACCTAACACTGCACGGACGAGCGCGTAGACAAGGTTTGGCTGCTCCTGGGCGTTGTTTTGACCATGTCAGCCTGGTGACCACGCATGGATAGGATGCCTGGCATGCATCTCGGCGCGCTCTGGCTGGCGCCTTGCGCTCTGTTTCGCGCGTGCTCGATCCAGCGCTCGCCTCCGACTGCCACTCCGCTCCACCAGCCTCGCCCCATCACCCTTTACCGCTCCCTGGCGCTCGCCGCCATCGGAGCCGCCGTAGCAAGCACGGGCACGTCGCAGCCAAAAGGCCACAGTGCCCGCGTGCACTTGTCTGCTTCTCCAACCGCCTCCTGTGCTCGTCGGCGAGCGTGGGCAAGCTTCTGGGTTGACGCTGAGCATTTGCCCCCTATTGTTGGAGCTTCTCGTTGCTGTTCGCCACGTGTCCAGAGAGCTCCGGCAGCGACACGTTCCCACCTCCGCTCCGGCTATATATAGCGCCCCCGCCGCACTTGCTAGCCACGCACCAGTCGACACCACCTCCACGAACACATAGACGAGCAGAAGCCCGGTCGGGCAGGCCTCTGGCAGTCGCCCTGACCAAAGGACTCCGGCGATCCCCGTAGTCCAGCCTCCGTGCTCCGGTGCCTCTCGAGCTCAAGCAGCTACTTGGGCGGGGCATTGGGGGTCTGCTGGTGCTGCCTGGACCCTGCCAAGCCCTCGGAGCCGCCTCTAGCCGTCATCTCCTTCCTCTTCGGTGAATCCCGTCCACTACCGAAGCTTGCGAGCTCGACTGCGACCAGCTCCGGCCACCTCTCGCCAAGCCACGGGTATGGGAAGGTGCGCCTCGAGCCCCGCTTCAAATATGTCCCTCTCGTTTAGCCCCAAACCCCCTCGCCGCCGGCATGAGCTCCGACGAAGCCCCGCGCCCCTCCGATCTCGCTCTCTCTCTCCCCTGACGCGCAGGACCGACCTGTCGGTCTCACCACTCGCGCCCGAAGTAGTATGAGTGGAGGCGTATTTCTTTTATACGCCTTCGACGTCACCCCCCCCCCCCAGCATTTTCTGTTTAATTCAAATTTATTCAGAAATTTGACCAAACTTTGACCAGCCACCATTTCTAAACCACAAGTCCAAATGGTTTGATTATTTTTGCATTGTCTTTGTTACAGAAAACTCTAGAAGCACACCAGAAGGTGGATTTTTCCTTCCTATATAGAATTTATGTTGATTTTCATAATGTGTTTTCATAATTCTTTTTGTGGTTTAAATTATTTTTCAGAAGGAGAAGCTTGTCTTGAAGCAAACCAAGAGGGGTGTGATCCACCTCTACACTAAGGCAAGCCACACCAACATTTGGATGGTGTTATTTCAATATCTATGATTTTCTACTTGAATATGAGTTATTATTTGCATTTAAAATTTGATAAATAACTTTGGTTAATTTCTAGTTACTTTACCATGCTTGATATGCTTGTTTTTGCTTCTGGTTGAATGTGTGAACTTGCTTGGCTAAGTAGAGTAATATTTTGCACTATGAAAATTGCAATGGAAATTAATGATAGTTATTTTGCTAGTAATGGTTTATTTAAATAATGAACTAATAAAAATATTGCTTGGTTATAAAATGAGTTGTAACCAGAAAAGTTTTGATTCTTAATGCTGCAAGATGCATGTGTTGTTAAGTTTGATCCATGAATATGAGTTGTTTGTTTTGCATGACGTGTAGTTGCATGATTATTTTGGTTATATCATGTTAATGATAAAAAGTTTTTATCAAAGTTAAACTTGAGTAAGTTCAACGTGAATATGACGTTGATCACATCATGGTGCCACTGAATCGGGTTTTTAATTCAGTGCGACCACATCTACCTTATGGGAAGGTCTTGATTCGGTGCTTTGTTGTGGCTCTTACCGGTGCCTCCCGCGAGGGAAGGTTATGGGCGTGCATACCCTGGCCCGGTAGGCAAACATAACCTTGTGTGTTCGTATTGTTTATGGTACCTTGTCCCCGTTTGGGACCATTTTGCCACGACGGTGGCCGTTGGTGTCTTTGGTAGACACGGGGCCACCCAAGACCTAGCCCTGAAGGGGGGTTGGTTGGAGTGGTCGGGGAGAGTGCATGACAAAGGGAGGGTTTCGTCAGAATTCTTTGGTCCACCCGAATGGGAATGCGGGGCCAGGTATTCTATAGTGTGGGTAAAGTGCGCTACCTCTGCAGAGTGTATTTAATCTATCGATAGTCGCGTCCTCGGTTATGGGAAAAACTCGGAAGTAAGTCACACCATGGATCAACTTTTCTAATAATCTAGCAAACCAAGTAAGTGCTGCGATGCATTGGTTCGTGACGAAAGCATGAACACTTGAGGTGTTCATGAGTGATTTGTTTCCGTTGTGACCCAGGTATGGTCACCGTTTGGTTACGTGGTAACCGTCTGGTAAGCGAGTCCGTGGGACTCATTGCATGAAATGTTTGTTTGGTAGTAGTAGTTTTGCATTGAATTAATCTGATTAAATATCATGATATTGTTTTCCATCGTGCTTATGATTGTTGTGAGCTTGCAAGTACATTCAATGTACTGATCTGGCGTGTTATGCCAGCTTTCAGGCAAGTCAGTTCGCATCGGAGCACATCTCGTGTCTAGGCCATTTTCACATTGGTGTCCCTGTGCTATGGAGTTCCTCTACGTTGTTCTTCCGCTGCCGCGTAGCTCGTGCGATCGAGGCCCCATTATGTTCATAAAATAATGTACATACTGTCCAACAGCACCGTGCATGCCACTTGGCCTTGAATCTCGATGTAATATCAGACCTATGTAATCAGATAGCATCAATAAAGAGGTTGTTTCACTCAGTCAAAAAAAAGAGGTTGTTTCTGTACCATGTTGTTGTGTATTGCCAGAAGACTTGATCTTTGGGCTAGCAATGTATGGTAAACCGGTTGCTTTGAGCCGGGGTGCCACAACGCTTGGTATCAGAGCCGCGCTAATCGTAGGACATGCTAGACCATTAGTGCACTAGTGAAACAGTAGATAGCTTCGTTTGAGTACCGATTGTTGCATTGCATGCATGTTTATTAGTTATTACTAACCAGACGATTTGTGAGTGTAGATGGCACCAGTACCGATCTTGCACCAACCTGAGCCAGATCCGTACACATCGCCGCATCTGCTTCAGAATGTGTGGTGACGACTCTACCCAGAGGGTGCTGATCCAGAGTATCGAGTGTATCGCGAGCATCTGGCCGGTGCATTGTATGAGTATTATGCTGAGGTCACTCTACACCACAGTTCACCTACCGTCGCTTACACTCGTTCGACTAAGGGTTGGTCTTGCTTCTACGCCATCCCAGGCGATTCAGTTTGCTGCTCTCAAGGCTCTTGTAGACTTGCGCTACAACGAGGTTCGCATGCATACCCACCCTGGTCTCTTCTACTACCCATCTCTGCACGAGAATGGGCGTGTCTATTTTCCTTTGGTTAATCTGGCGTGCGAATCGTCCCACTAGCCACCTATCTCGCTACATCACATCTAGTTATCTTCTGAACTACGATTTAGCTCGGGAGCTTTCACGTGCTCGCACCGCTCTCGCAGCTACTCGGTTGAGGAATGTTCTTCCCACCCCTGTTCCACCGACGACCTCGCATGGCACCATTAACCCTCTGACAGTGAACCCTCGCAGCGCTCCTGCGACATGGTCTTCCCTTGTCGCTACTCCTGCTGCTCCTATGCTTAGATCCCATCCCCCGCCTACCCTTGAGGGAGAGCCCTCAAGGCAGCGCCGTCGCGTTCGTCTTGGCCCAGAGGTCTCTGCTATCAGTTCAGGATCAGGGTCCGACTCAGGAGACGAGCCTGCAGCAGCACCGACCGAGCAGTAGACCGTTAGAGTATCGCGGTAGTCATGAACATGATGTATGGTTGTACCCACACTTGTCATGATGCGTAGTTTCATGTACGCAGGTAGTAGACCCGCTGTGATGTTACTTTCATGTTGGGACTATGTACGATTCTGTTGGAACTTTTTATTCGCCTTGGTTTTCATTTGTTCTTTTCTTCCGGGATTTGTCATTGGCTCCCCCCCCCCATTTTGGAATTTTCTCATCATGGTTGCTATGTATTAGGAAAACGAAAAATAGGATGACGCGTGGAGGCTGCAGCAGCCAAGCTTGTGAGGATACCCATGTCCGTCGTTCCGCAAGACAGGCGGGACATTCCCCCGAGCCATACCAGCCACCTCCGCCGCAACCGCCACATCCACCTTCTACCGATCAGATCCTGAGAATGTTTGAAGAAAGAAGAAGCAACAACCTGTTGGAAATCCTGAAGAGTGTACAAGTTATGGTTGGGCAGAATGGAAACCAGAATGGCCATCACTCCAAGCTGTCAGACTTTCAGCGAACCAAGCCTCCTAGTTTTAGCCACGCTACTGATCCTTTGGATGCCGACCTCTGGCTAAGGACCATGGAAAGGAAACGGGAGATTGCCCGCACTGAAGATGGAGACAAGGTTCCCTTCGTGACCCATTATGTCGAAGGAGCTGCCGCGATATGGTGGGATAATGCCAAGGCAATATGGCCTGCAGACGAGGAAATTACTTGGGATAAATTCAACGAACAATTCTGCAAGTATCATATTCCCACCGGAATTATGAAAATCGAGCAGCGCGAATTCCTCGCTCTCACTCAAGGCAGCATGACCGTCAACGAGTACCTGAACAAGTTCAACCATTTGGCCCGCTATTCTCTCCATGATGTGGCCACAGAAGAGCGGAAGATCGACCGGTTCCTTGGAGGCCTAAACCAGCATCTCAGGTGCATCCTCGGCATGTTTGATTTCCCAGACTTCTTGACGCTGGTGAACAAGGCCCTCATCGCCGAAAGGGAACACAAGCTCCTACATGACCACAAGCCAGCTGTTAACGACCACAAGCGCAGCCAAAAAAGGATATGCAACCAGTGCAAAAGGCTCGTACTTGGCAAAAGACTCAGGTGGAGTACAAACCAAATTGGCAGCAGAATGTCAACAAGACTACTACGCAAGTCAAGAATGCCGTGACCAGCCCGATGCATGAAGACTGTCAGCGCAACAATACATGTTTCAGCTATGGTCAAACTGGACACTACGCCAGGTAGTGTCCCAAGAACAGCAAGCAAGTAGCTCCATTCCAACCGCAAGTCAACTACATGGAGCCGTATCCCGCCCCAGATATGATTCAAGGGCAAATTCATCACATCTCTGCAGACGAAGCTCAAGAGGACCCGGAAGTCGTCATTGGTATGTTTCTTGTTAATGACATACCCGCCGTAATTTTATTTGACTCTTTTATATCGCAGAGTTTTGCTTCCCAAAACAATTTTCCTTGTGTGATTTTGGGAAAACACATGCTGGTACAATCCCCGGGATCCCTACTCAAAAGCAATCTCGTCTGCCGAAATTTGGAAATTGACATCAAGGGCATCAAGTTTCCAACCTCGTTGATAATCATCGATTCCAACAAATTGGACGTCATTCTGGGCATGAATTGGTTAACTCAATATCAAGGCTGCATAAGCTGTGCGACCAGAGAAGTCACCCTGAAAAATATGGAAGGTTGCACCACAAGTTTTAATGCCCGCAGGTGCATCCCCACGAAAGATATGGTTTTCGCAGCAGTAGCCAAAGAAGTGGATTTAATTCCTGTGGTCAGTGAGTATCCAGACGTCTTTCCGGAAGAATTTCCAGGCATGCCACCAGACCGAGAATTGGAGTTCGCAATTGACTTGGTGCATGGAACCACTCCGATACATAAGAAATATTATCGGATGCCTTCCTTAGAATTGGTGGAATTGAAGAAACAACTGGATGAGATGCTGCATAAAGGATACATTCGACCCAGCTCTTCACCATGGGGATCACCAGCAATCTTCATGGACAAAAAGGATGGCAGTCTACGAATGTGTGTAGACTACCGACAACTGAATGATGTCACCATCAAAAACAAGTATCCACTGCCGAGGATCGATGACCTGTTTGATCAACTTAGTGGGGTCAAAGTATTCTCAAAAATTGATTTGAGGACTGGATATGATCAACTAAAGATAAAGAAGGAGGATATCCCTAAGACCGTGTTCACCACTCGATACGATCTTTATGAGTATACCAGTATGTCCTTAGGCCTCACCAACGCTCCTGCATTCTTTATGCATATAATGAACAAGGTGTTTATGGACTTCTTGGATAAATTTGTGGTGGTATTCATTGATGACATCCTCATTTACTCCAAGAGCAAGGATGAACACAAGGAGCATCTTCGAGCAGTTCTGCAAAGGCTTCGCGACCATCAAGTTTATGCCAAATTCAGCAAATGTGAGTTCTGGCTCCAACAAGTGGGATTCCTCGGGCATATTCTCTCGGCATAAGGAATCACAGTGGACCCCAGCAAGGTGAAGGATGTACTTGATTGGTCCGCACCCACCATAGTCTTAGAAATCCGGAGTTTCCTTGGACTAGTCGGATATTATCTCTGTTTTATCGAAGGCTTCTCGAAGATCGCCAAGCCTATGACTGAGCTTCTGAAGAAGGATAAGAAGTTCGTATGGACCGAGGAATGCGAGAAGAGTTTCAACGAGTTAAAAACCAGGCTGACCTCAGCACCAGTATTGACTCTTCCAGACATCTACTGCAGTTTTGGTGTCTACTACGACGCACCCAGAAGAGGACTGGGGTACGTACTCATGCAAGATGGCAAAGTGGTGGCATATGCATCTCGACAACTACGGCAACATGAAGGGAACTACCCTACCCATGATTTGGAATTGGCCGCGGTAGTACACGCTTTGAAGATCTGGAGACACTGTCTTATTGGAAAGAGCTGCCAGATATTCACTGATCATAAGAGTCTCAAGTATATATTCACTCAGCCCGATTTGAACCTTCGACAGCGAAGATGGCTCAAACTGGTGAAGGACTACGACCTCGGGATAAATTATCACCCGGGCAAAGCTAATGTGGTGGCTGACGCCCTCAGCCGCAAACCAGCCAACCTTATGCTCTTATGGATTCCTTGCCTCTAGAGCTTTATGTAGAAATCATGCAGCTCAATTTGGTAATCACCAACGCCCGTCTTGCCAATATATTGGAAGTTGCCCCTACTCTCGAAGAAGAAATCCGCATCGCTCAAGCGAATGATGGGAGGTTAAAAAGATATGTTCAGAAGATGCACCAAGGGCGTGCACCAGACTTCTCTATGGATCAGCGAGGTTCGCTAAGGTTTCGAGGAAGACTCTGCGTACCCAACCAAGGAAGTCTAAAGAAGAAGATATTGGTGGAAGCGCATGAAGCACCATACTCAATTCATCCCGGTGGTACAAAAATGTATGAGGACCTTCGTCAGGTATTTTGGTGGAATGGAATGAAGAAAGACATCGCATACTTTGTAGCCTGTTACGACACATGCAATAAGGTAAAAGCAGAACACCAAAAACCCGCCGGACTCCTCCAACCTCTGCCAGTATCCCAATGGAAATTGGATGATATCTGCATGGACTTCATCACCGGACTACCCAGGTCTCATCAAGGAAATGACACAATATGGGTCATAGTGGACACCTTAACAAAGGTGGCACACTTTATTCCTATCCGGACCACATACCGCGCGAATCAACTCGCACAGCTGTATGTGTCAAGAATAGTCAGTCTACACGGAGTACCCGAGACTATCACCTCCGACAGGGGATCTCTCTTCACCTCCGCATTTTGGTCCCGACTACATCAAGCCTTGGGGACTGCATTGAAGTACAACACGGCCTATCATCCTCAGACAGATGGACAGACCGAACAAGTAAATCAAATACTCGAAGATATGCTTAGGGCATGTACATTGGCCCAAGGAACCAAGTGGGAAGACTGTCTGCCTTACGCTGAGTTCTCCTACAACAAAAGTTTCCAGGCCAGCTTAAAGATGTCACCCTATGAAGCCCTGTATGGCCGGAAATGTCGCACTCCATTGAACTGGTCTCAAACCGGAGACAGTCGTATCTTCGGAACTAATTTAATGCTCGAAGCGGAGAAGCAAGTCAAGGAAATCCGCGACAGACTGCAATTGGCCAAATCTCAACATAAGAGCTACTATGATGCCAAATATTGTCAGATCAGCTTCGAACCCAGAGAACACGTATATCTCTGAGTTACCCTATGAAAGGAGTCAAGAGGTTTCAGACCCCGGAAAAATTGGCACCTAGATATAGCGGTCCATTCCCCGTCATGGCCAGAGTTGGAACAGTTGCATATTAGTTGGAATTGCCACCAGAACTGTCAGAAGTACACAACGTGTTTCACATCTCACAGCTGAGAAGATGTATCTCGCCACCGGAGAAAAGGACTGATATGGCAGAGATAGAATTGGCTAGGGAATTGACTTATGAGGAAAAGCCAATCAGAACATTTGGATTAGACAGAAAGGGTCACTTGCAGCAAGGAAATAAGGTTTTACAAGGTTCAGTGGGAGCAGCACACCGAAGAGGAAGCGGCCTGGGAAAGAGAGGAATTTTTAAGGACTGCATACCCAGAATGGTTTTCCCAAGAAACCGAATCTCGAGGACGAGATTCATCTTAAGTGGGGGAGGTTTGTGACAACCTGGATTTTGCCTTCTCTCTTTTTCCGGACTTGCCTTCTCTCTCTTTCCGGCTTTGGTTTTATCGTGGTTTTTGCCCTGAATTGAATTGGAGTTTGAATCATTTCAAATGGACTTGTCACTTGGGCATATCCTTGGCTTTCACCCAAGTGACCTATCTTCCATATTCCTCTGGTCAAACCCCAAAATAATCAAATGAATATTTTTCATAAAAGAAAAATATTCATTTCTCCCTCTCAAACTCACTTCAGAATCTTGTGCTCCAAAGCAACCTCAATTTTTCTTGCTCAGAAAAATCTGAGATTTATCCCAAATATTCTTAGGACCCTGGCACAACTTCCCATGTAAAAATAGTGCATCACTTTTTGCAATATTTTTGCTGTAGAAAATCTTTTCACTTCTGGACCAAAAATGCAATTTGAACAGCAAGTACATTTTTCCTGAGCTTTTAGACTTGATCTTTCTTGAGCTTAAGCACCCTCCTAAGAAACCCTAAACCCCAGGAGATTAGCCCTAATGGCCTTCTAGAAGGTGGCCAAACTTGGCGGCCAAGTTTCTGTACAGAAACTTGTCAGCTTAGTGAAGTCTAATCTGGTCGGCTTGGGCGTGAGCCATCAACTCCCCTAGACCTAACACTGCACGGACAAGCGCATAGACAAGGTTTGGCCGCTTCTGGGCATCATTTTGACCATGCCAGCCTGGTGACCACGCATGGACACGGTGCCTGGCATGCGTCTCAACGCGCTCTGGCTAGCGCCTTGTGCTCTGTTTCACGCGTGCTCGATGCAGCGCTCGCCTCCGACTGCCACTCCGCGCCACCAGCCTCGCCCCATCACCCTTGACCGCTCCCTGGCGCTCGCCGATGCCAGAGCCGCCGTAGCAAGCAAGGGCACGCGGCCAAAAGGCCACAGTGTGCACGTGCACTTGTCCACTTCTCCAACCGCCTCGTGTGCTCGTCCGCGAGCGTGGGCAAGCTTCTGGGTTGACGCTGAGTGTTTGCCCCCTCTCGTTGGAGCTTGTTGTCGCCGTTCGTCGCGTGTCCATAGAGCTACAGCAGCGACACGTCCCCCCCCCCCCCCCTCCGCTCCGGCTATATATAGCACCCCCGCCTCACTTGCTAGCCACGCACCACTCCGCACCACCTCCACGAACACATAGACGAGCAGAAGCCCAGTCGGACCAGAGGACTCCGGTGATCCCCGCAGTCCAGCCACCGCACTCCGGTGCCTCTCGAGCTCGAGCAGCTGCTTGGGCGGGGCATTGGGGCTCTGCTGGTGTTGCCTGGACCCCGCCAAGCTCTCGGAGCCACCTCTAGCCGTCGTCTCCTTCCTCTCCGGCGAATGCCGTCCGCCACTGAAGCTTGCGAGGTTGATTGCGACCAGCTCCAGCCACCTCTCGCCAAGCCATAGGTACGGGCAGGTGCACCTCGAGCCCCGCTTCAAATCTGTCCCTCTCGTTTAGCCCCAAACCCCCTCGTCGCCGGTGTGAGCTCCGGCGAAGCCCCGCCTCCCTCTGATCTTGCTCTCTCTCTCTCTCCCTCTCTCCCTCTCTCTCTCTCTCTCTCTGTGTGTGTGTGTGTCTCTTGACGCGTGGGACACACCTGTCGGTCTCACCACTCGCGCCTGAAGCGGTACGAGTGGAGCTGTATTTCTATTATATGCCTTCGACGTCACCCCCCCAGGATTTTCTGTTTACTTCAAATTTATTCAGAAATTTGACCAAACTTTGACCAGCCACCATTTCTAAACCACAAGTCCAAATGATTTGATTCTTTTCGTGTTGTCTTTGTTACAGAAAACTCTAGCAGCACACAAGAAGGTGGATTTTTCCTTGCTGTCTAGAATTTCTGGTGATTTTCAGAATGTGTTTCGATAATTCTTTTTATGGTTTAAATTATTTTTGAGAAGGAGAAGCTTGTCTTCAAGCAAACCAAGACGGGTGTGATCCACCTCTACACTAAGGCAAGCCACACCAGCATTTGGATGGTGTTATTTCAATATCTATGATTTTCTACTTGAATATGAGTTATTATTTGCATTTAAAATTTGATAAATAACTTTGGTTAATTTCTAGTTACTTTACTATGCTTGATATGCTTGTTTTAGCTTCTGGTTGAATGCATGAACTTGTTTGGCTAAGTAGAGTAATATTTTGCACTTTGAAAATTGCTATGGAAATTAATGATAGTTATTTTGCTAGCAATGGTTTATTTAAATAATGAACTAATAAAAATATTGCTTGGTTATAAAAATGAGTCATAACCAGAAAAGTTTTGATTCTTAGTGTTGCAAGATGCATGTGTTGTTAAGTTTGATCCATGAATATCAGTTGTTTGTTTTGCATGACGAGTAGTTGCATGATTATTTTGGTTATATCATGTTAACGATAAAAAGTTTTTATCAAAGTTAAACTTGAGTAAGATCAACGTGAATATGATGTTGATCACATCATGGTGCCACTGAATTGCGTTTTTAGTCCAGTGCGACCACATCTACCTTATGGGAAGGTATTGATTCGGTCCTTTGTTGTGACTCTCATCGGTGCCTCCCGCGAGGGAAGGTTATAGGCATGCATACCCTGGCCCGGTAGGTAGACATAACCTTGTGTGCTCATTTTGTTTTATAGTACCTTGTCCCCGTTTGGGACCGTTTTGCCATGATGGTGGTTGTTGGTGTCTTTGGTAGACACGGGGCCACCCAAGACCTAGCCCTAAGGGGGAGTTGGTCGGAGTGGCCAGGGAGAGTGCATGACAAAGGGAGGGTTTCGTCGGAATGCTTTGGTCCACCCGAACGGGAATGCAGGGCCAGGTATTGCGTAGTGTGGTTAAAGTGTGCTACCTCTGCAGAGTGTATTTAATCTATCGATAGCCGCATCCTCGGTTATGGGCAAAACTCGGAAGTAAGTCACACCATGGATCAACTTTTCTAATAATCTAGCAAACTAAGTAAGCGCTGCGATGCATTGGTTCGTGACGAAAGCATGAACACTTGAGGTGTTCATGAGTGATTGGTTTCCGTTGTGACCCAGGAATGGTCACCGTTTGGTTACGCAGTAACCGTCTGGTAAGTGAGTCTGTGGGACTCATTGCATGAAATGTTTGTGTGGTAGTAATAGTTTTGCATTGAATTAATCTGATTAAATATCATGACATTGTTTGTCATCGTGCTTATGATTGTTGTGAGCTTTCAAGTACATTCAATGTACTAACATGGCGTGTTATGCCAGCTTTCAGGCAAGTAGTTCGCATCGGAGCGCATCTCGTGTCTAGGCCGTGTTCACATTGGTGTCCCTGTGCTATGGAGTTCCTCTACGTCGTTCTTCCGCTACCGCGTAGCTCATGCGATCGAGGCTCCGTCATGTTCATTAAATAATGTACATACTGTCCAACAGCACCGTGTGTGCCGCTTGGCCTCGAATCTCGATGTAATATCAGACCTACGTAATCCACTAGCATCAATAAAGCGGTTGTTTCTGTACCATGTTGTTGTGTATTGCCAGAAGACTTGATCTCTGGGCTGGCAATGCAAGGTAAACCGGTTGCTCTGAGCCGGGGTGCCATAGTCCCGAACTGTGCGTCTAAGGCTAATGGTAATAGGAGGTGGGGGACACAATGTTTAACCAGGTTCGGGCCCTCTCGATGGAGGTAATACCCTACTTCCTGCTTTATTGATCTTGATGATATGAGTATTACAAGAGTTGATCTACCACGAGATCATAGAGGCTAAACCCTAGAAGCTAGCCTATGGTTATGATTGTTCTTGTCCTATGGACTAAACCCTCCGGTTTATATAGACACCAGAGGGGGCTAGGGTTACACAGAGTTGGTTACAGAAAAAGGAATCTTCATATCCTAACCGCCAAGCTTGCCTTCCATGCAAAGGAGAGTCTCATCCGGACACGGGACGAAGTCTTCTATCTTGTATCTTCATAGTCCAACAGTGCGGCATATGCATATAGTCCGGCTGTCCGAGGACCCCTTAATCCAGGACTCCCTCAGTAGCCCCTGAACCAGGCTTCAATGACGATGAGTCCGGCGCGCAAATTGTCTTCGGCATTACAAGGCGGGTTCCTTCCCCGAATACTCCAAAGTGGATCTTGAACATAAGAATCGTGTCCGGCTCTGCAAAACAAATTCCACATACCACTATAGAGAGTATAATATCCCACGAGTCCAGTCTGCTGACAATGCATAGCGTGACATCACGCCATGGCCCGGTCTTTATTTGAACCGTTTTTATCCTGCCCCTCCATATTTCGAGGTGCAGTTTCATTGGTACGTCTTTTCAAAGAAGAGATCGTGTCCCCTTATCATGGGATTCTCATCAATGCGGGCATGGGTAACCTAACCGTGCCATCATCATGGTGCTTGGGAAAGAAGAGAGTTTTAGGGCGAGTGGGGAGGCGCACGATTTTTACTGCCTTTACAAAGGGATATGGATTCCCCTCTTCCACCCACGCCCTCTTCTTCCTCTGATCATTCATTCTCGAGCTCCAGCGCCCAAGCAACCATCTCATCCGCCCCAAAAAGCACTCCAATCATGTCCGGATCTGGAGCTGGAGGCAAGTGGATGGCCTCCTCCGTCAAGAAGGGGGACATCAAGAAGCTCCGGGAGGCCGGGTACTTGTCCAAAGAGATCGCCTATCGGCTTCCGGCCAAGGGGCAGATCATTCCTAGCCCAGAGCCCCAAGAAAGGGTGTTGTTTCTCTCCCACTTCATCCGCAGGCTGGGATTCCCCCTCCACCGTTCGTTCGCGGACTGATGTTCTACTATGGGCTGGACTTCCATGACCTGGCCCCCTACACTATCCTCAACATCTCGGCATTTATTGTCGTGTGTGAGGCCTTCCTCCGCATCTCACCTCACTTCGGCTTATGGCTGAAGACCTTCAATGTTAAGCCAAAGGTGGTGAGTGGTCAACAAGCAGAGTGTGGAGGTGCCATGGTGGGCAAGATGCCCAATGTCACCTGGCCCGAAGGCTCCTTTGTGGAGACTGTAAAGGGGTGGCAATCAGGGTGGTTCTACATCACCGAGCCGCGCGGCGCCAACTGGGCAGCGACCCCCGAATTCCGATCCGGAGTCCCGATGCGGCTCACCTCCTAGCAAGAGAAGGGTTTAGCCTGGGGCTCAACGGAATAAGTGACTGGGCTCCATACATGTGTCCAAAACATGATAGGCAAGAAAATCAAGCTTGTCAACGTGGTCCAGGTCATGCTCTTCCGCCGGATTCTTCCGTGCCAGAGCTAGACTTGTTATCTGTGGGAGTTCGAATCGGCCAAGCACCAAACGCTACTGGAGCTCTTCGATACGACACACGAAGACATCTGGAAGGTGTTTTTTAAGACCGGCGAGGTACCACCACCCACATCCGAAGATCGCAGGCTTAGCGCGAAACGCCGGGCTAATCTGGTAAGTTCTTTTATGTTTGCAAGGTATATCTTTTACTGGCATATCTGCAGGAGGAACCTAAGCCTCCATGCCAATCTTTCAGGCCTAGGTAACGATAGTGGAGGAGATTGAATGTCTAGCTCCGCTACCCGAAGATCCAGAAATGCCTCTTCTGACGAAGATGTTGTTTTCAGCACCTTATGAAGTGCCGGAGAAGAAAGCCAAGAAGGCGGCCAAGGGGACCAAAGGTGGTCTTCGTCGTAAGGGTGTTTCGGACGTGACGTCCGAAGACGCTGAGACGCACTCCTCCGCCGAAGACGACAAGGAGGAGGAGGAGACCCATTCCCCTCCCACTGGGGAGAAAAAGAAGAGGAAGGCCTCCACACATGGGGATGCCGAGGCGTCTAAGAAGGGAAAAATCTCCCTTCTGGACTACTCCGCCGCAGCCACCAACAGCAGCGAGGAGTGGGGTGCCAGGGTCAAGCCCCTGGCAAAATCGTAAGTATCCGGACACGGTAATATTTTCGGTCTTTTAACTTTATCGTTTTTAATGTGTCAGACCATGCATCTGCAATCCGGCCCAGTCCAACATCGAGCTATCTTCCTCTTCGGAGGGGTCGCTGGACCTGTCGGAGATGAACAATGGGTCCCTTTTGACGGCCACCTCCCACAAGGCTGCGGACAACACCGAGGTGTTGTCTCGAAGGATACCGGGCCAAGGGGAGACCGTTCCGGTGATGCCGGAGGACAACACCTCGGTTGCCGAGCACATGGGGGGAAAGACCCCTACAGACCCCGACGATGGGGGCCACATCCATCTCGTTCCTCAGCCGAATTCAGCTCAGGAGACCCAAGTGGCTCCGGATTCAGGCAGGCAGCCTCTCTCGAACGAGGGGGGCAAGCCGCCTCCATTGGTTACTTCTATCCATCCAGAGGCACCAGATAGATTGTTGTAAGAGCTACAAGGTGCTTCCATTATGGAAGAACATCGTACTCTTATGAGTACGGTGATTGAGAAAGTTCAATCCGCCAAAAATGGACTGACTGAAACCTGCATTAGCCTTCTAAAAGGCTTTGAGGTAAGTAATATAGTTGTAAAAGAATATCACCTTGTAGACAGTAGCCCCTGATGCTCTGTTCGGTGTTCGGAAAGAAAAACCAAATAGAGGATCAAAATATTTTTCGCAGGAGTCTAACAGAACATGTCTATGTGAATAAGCAGGCGTCTCTGCTGGCCGCTGTTGCTCATACTGTGGAGGTCTCCGGCTTGATGCGGAATCTGGAGTGGGCCGAGGAAGAACTCGGCCTCGTGAAGAAGCAGCTGGAGGACAGCCAAGGTATGCACTAATCGGTGCTTTATATTTAGGAAGGATGAAAAGTTCGCACTGACTAAAGTGTCATGAACTTTCTTAGGGGCTGCGACCGAAGTAGCGGCCCTCAAGAAGGCGTTGGTCGAGGCCAAGGATAAAGCATCTAAGGAACACGCCACGCGCGAGAAGCAGGAGGCCCGGGTGAGCGAGGTCCAGCAAGAGCTCCAAGATGTCGTCAAAAAGTATGAGTCCTTGGAGCGTGATTCGAAGACTCAAGAGTCCAAACTTGCTAAGGCCTGCCAAAGCACGCAAGATGCCCGAGCCGAAGCCCAGAGCGCCCTCCAGGAAATCCAGGCGGCCCAGAAGATCGCGGCGGGTAAGGTTTTTATTATGCAAAGCAAGTATATGAAAGAAACATTCTTTTTACTTACCCGAATTTGGAGTTCTCCAGGAGCGTTTGCGGATCTGCCGCGCAGCATATCAGATGTTGCAGAGTTATTTCGAGTCGAAGAAGGGAGCTCTACAGAGAAGTTGTTCTGGTCTCAATACCCTGGACCAGAACATCCGGTGCCCTTTAGCGACCAGCTAAAACAGTTGGTCGAGCAGCACAAGGCGGCTGAACTGGCCATGAAGGACCTAATAGTCCGGCTATGGCCTGCCGAGCCCACGCGTAGTAACTACTTCGGACTCGTGAAGCGGCTGGTCAGTGCCTGTCCTCGGCTTGATGTCGTCAAGCGGTCGGTCTGTATTGAGGGTGCGCGAATGGCTTTCGCCCGTGCCAAGATGCACTGGGCGAAGATGGATGCCACAAAGTTGATGACCGAGGGTCCGCCCGAGGGCAAGGAGCACCGCAAGCCCGAGATGTACTATGATAGTGTCATGAAGGGATCCCACCTTGTGGCGGAGCAATGTGCTAAGGATATCATTTTCCCCTGAAAGCATTATTTTATCATGTCCTGTAATATGGAACAAGGTCTTTTGTAATATAATGCTTGTTATTTAAAATTTTACCTCATGTGCGGCCGTTTATAAAATCTGAGAGTTGGCCAGTCGTCGGCTTCTGCCCCCATGTACAGGGGTGTTCGGGATAAATCTAAACACTCTTTACCCAAGTTTTTGGTCCTTTAAGGAGGTGTTTAGCGCAACGAACAAGGAAATCGGACTATACAGCTTTATCACACTCACTTAGCCATAGGAGTTCTATAATTTTAAATTTTGGCGTGGCCCCTGGTATTCGGAAAGCCAAAATTGGGGTGCTAAACACGCCTAATCGGATAAAGACCGATTCCTCGCATAAAGCGGAAGAAATCTCCAACGATTTGAGTACCTCTCGAACAGCTGACCAGCTCTCGCCGCATCATGACAGTCAATTTTCAGCTTTCACTACTGAGGTGCTCGTCCGGAAGAACCAGGACACAATAGCAGTAGTTCTCCCTTTACTACCCTAGCCGATATAGCGGAACGTAAGGTAGCAAGCACAGGAGCTGGGCAACCCAACTATATATTAACCAAAGACATGATTCGGAGCCGATGCATATAATGCTATAAGTTCGGGGTGCCGAACTGTACTGTAGAAGTGTTCAGACTTTGTAGTCGTGTTATGGGGTACAATGAAGCCCCTGGCGAATTAAGGCGTACCAGAATGTACGTGTGCAATTGAAAATAGATAGACAAGGAAAAATTAGGTAATAGGCAAACACTGCCAATTATTTTTCATTGTAATTTGATTAATACGTCGAAGCGTATGTGTACAAGTAATGCAACTATTTAACATGCCATGACCAAGAGCGAGCTGCGTGCGAGTATTTAAAACAGGTATGACGATCATTAGCAGAGACCACCTGGGTATTCCCTTGTATGTCCAAGCCCCTAGCTTTCTTGGTGTATCCATCCTGCTACGGGTCTGATGAGCAGGTTTATCAGAAAAGTCCTCGAGAGGAGAAGGAACCTGAAAGAAAGAGAAAAAGTGAAGGTATGCGGATCCAGGAGCGGTTGAGCCGCATTGTGGATCGCGGTCTAGCTGTGCCTCTGTCCGTTTCCATGGTATTTTAAGTGCGAAGTTATGTATACACGGCACGAATTTCACCGCTTTCTTGGGGCTAGGAAGGAGGCCGAATTGCTAGCTGAGCTCTGGACGAGCCGGACGGTCCTGTTGCAGAGTAGCTCGGACTCGCTTGACGGTGTCTGGGGGCTTTATTGCTGAATTGAGGTTTTGCCTAAGAAGGCTATTCTATACTTCTGCTGCAAGGGCCGCGGTTTGCTCCTCTCTACGGAGGGAGCGCTCCATATTTCCATTGACTGTTATGACACGCGAGGACCGGGCATCCTGAGCATAAGGTATGCATAATGCGACACCGCGTTGAAACGAGCAAATGCGGTTAGTCCAAGCAGTGCGTGATAACCACTGTGAAACGGGATGATGTTGAAGATTAATTCTTCACTTCAGAAATTATCCGGGGATCCGAAGACCACTTCCAGTGTCAGTGAGTCCGTACTGCAGGCCTCTACACCTGGTATGACACCTTTAAAGGTGCTTTTTGTGGGCTTGATCCTTGAGGGATCAATACCCATTTTGCGCATTGTATCCTGATAGAGCAGGTTCAGGCTGCTACCACCGTCCATGAGGACGCGTGTGAGGTGGAATCCGTGAATGATAGGGTCTAGCACCAGTGCGGCTGAACTGCCATGACAGATACTAGTCGGATGGTCCCTTCAAAAAAGTGATTGAACATGAGGACCACAGGCTGTATTTTGGGGCGACTGGCTCCATCGCATAGACGTTCCTTAGTGCGCGCTTCCGCTCCCTTCTGGGGATATGCGTAGCGTATATCATATTCATCGTTTTAACTTGGGGAGGAAACTTCTTCTGTCCCCCTGTGTTCGGTGGCCGGGGTTCCTCGTCGTCGTCGCTTTGCGATCCCTTTTCCCTGTTTTCGGCGTTTAATTTGCCGGCCTGTTTAAAGACCCAACATTCTCTATTGGTATGTTTGCCTGGTTTGTTGGGGGTGCCGTGGATTTGACATGGACGATCGAGTTTGCGGTCCAGACTAAACGGGCCTGGATTATTTGTCTTAAATGCCTTTTTCTGCTGACTGGACTTGGAGCCACTGAATCCGGCATTAACGGTCGTGTCTTCGGAGTTATCGCCATTATTTCGACGCTTATGTCTGTTGCGTCGGGGCTTGCCATTGCTATCTCTGACTTCAGAAGTGCCAGGTTTACTTGAGGTGCTGTTGCTACGAGCTAGCTAACTATCCTCGCCCGCACAGAAGCAGGTCATGTGCGTCATAAGGGCTGCCATGGACTTTGGCTTCTCTTGGCCGAGGTGTCGGGCGAGCCACTCATCGCGGATGTTATGCTTAAAGGCCGCTAGGGCTTCGGCATCCGGATAGTCGACAATTTGGTTCTTTTTAGTTAAGAACCGAGTCCAGAATTTCCTGGCTGACTCTCCGGGCTGTTGGATTATATGACTTAAGTCATCGGCATCCGGAGATCAGACATAAGTGCCCTGGAAGTTGTCAAGGAATGCATCTTCCAGGTTCTCCCAACTGCCAATGGAGTTTTGGGGCAGACTATTCAACCAGTGCCTCGTTGGTCCCTTGAGTTTTAGCGGGAGATACTTGATGGCATGGAGGTCATCCCCGCGGGCCATATGTATATGGAGAAGGAAGTCCTCGATCCATACAGCGGGATCTGTTGTTCCATCATATGATTCAATGTTTACGGGTTTAAACCCTTCTAGGAATTCGTGCTCCATTACTTCATCAGTGAAGCAGAGGGGGTGTGCGGCACCTCTGTGTCGGCCTATGTCGGGACGCAACTCGGATGCAGCCGGTCTACGGTAATCGGCTCGGACAGGTTTGTGCTTGTTATATCCGGCTCGGTGGCCGTTGTTGCATGTTGGGGCGCACCACCGTGATCCGTAGATTGATCTGGTTTGTCCTGCTCTGTTTTCCAAATCGTACCACAGGTCATGTGTGTATCCCCAAGCTATTGTGTTTCTATTTGTTTGGCAAGGCAGTGCCGGCTGGTGCTCGGACTGAATTGCCATTTTATCTCGGCCACACGATGGTCGGTCAGCCGCATTATGCGCTGGTAGTATCGGCTGCCGCGCCTCTTCATCAAATTGAGGTAGCAATTTGTGCTTCGGGTAACTTTTGGTTGGGCGTTCGAGTCCATATTCCTCGGCTGCCAGGACCTCAGTCCATCTATCAGTGAGCAGATCTTGATCAGCTTGAAGCTGCTGCTTCTTCTTCTTCAGGCTCTTTGCCGTGGCTATAAGGCGGTGCTTAAAATGCTCCTGCTCGACGGGATCCTCTGGCACAATAAATTCTTCATCGCTGAGGCTCACCTCATCCTCGGAGAGAGGCATGTAGTTTCTGTCCTCTGAGTCGTCGTTCACGGCCTGTTCATCGGGGCTGGCTCCCCCATCTTCCCGTTCAGCCTGTTCGAAACTTGGCTTGGCGGGGTCTTCGTTGTCTTCGGCATCGTCCGGAGTGCTATTCTCTCTTGTGCTGGTATCGCTATTTTTACCATGGCGTGACTTAGAGCGGCGCCGCTGACGTCGGTGCTTAGACTGCTTCTCAGGAAGTTTATCATCAAATGCATCTTTTATGTCATCGCCATTATCTTGTTTGGGTGTATCCACCATGTATATATCGTACGAGGAGGTGGTTGTCCAGGGCCTTGTGGGCGGTGGTTCCTGTTCTTCTCCGGCATCGTCGCCCATACTGTCAATGTCTTCAGAGTCGAAATCGAGCATGTCGGTCAAATTGCTGGCAGTGGCTATCAAGTGGGTGGTGGGTGGGCAACGAATTTCTTCGTCGTCCACTTCACACTCAAGTCGGACATTGTTCGGCCAGGAATCTCCTGACAAGGAGAGAGACTTTAATGAGTTTAACACGTCGCCTAGGGGTGAGTGTTGGAAGATGTCCGCAGAGCTGAACTCTAAGATCGGCGCCCAGTCAGATTTGATGGGTGTGGATGCACGCGGTTCGGAGCCTATAGCCGGAGATGAGTCCGAGGTTCCTATGACACAGGCCTCGTTGGAGGTCAGGTCTGTGTTCGGCTCTAGCGCCGCTGAGTCCGCGGCTTCTGTGGCGCGGCTGAGCCTCCTGGTCTCGAATGGCATGCTCTGCTCTAGATCTAGGGCTAGTGTGGTTACTGGTGCAATCTCCTGCACACAATCTGATGACAGATTTAGGTCATGTTCAATGTGTCGGTAGGGCGCGGCAGTCATGGGCTCGAATCCGTCGAAGATCAAGTCTTTGCGGATGTCGGCGGTGTAGTTCAAGCTTCCAAACCTGACCTGACGGCCAGGGGTGTAGCTGTCGATCTGCTCCAGATGTCCAAGCGAGTTGGCCCGCAGTGCGAAGCCACCAAATACGAAGATCTGTCCGGGGAGAAAAACTTCACCCTTGACTGTGTTGTTGTAGACGATTGGAGGAGCCATCAATCCTTATGGTGACGACACAGTGGAACTCTCAATGAAAGCACCAATGTCGGTGTCAAAACCGGCGAATCTCGGGTAGGGGGTCCCGAACTGTGCGTCTAAGGCTAATGGTAACAGGAGGTGGGGGGCACAATGTTTACCTAGGTTTGGGCCCTCTCGATGGAGGTAATACCCTACTTCATTCTTGATTAATCTTGATGATATGAGTATTACAAGAGTTGATCTACCACGAGATCGTACAGGCTAAACCCTAGAAGCTAGCCTATGGTTATGATTGTTCTTGTCCTACGGACTAAACCCTCTGGTTTATATAGACACCGGGAGGGGCTAGGGTTACACAGAGTCGGTTACAGAAAAAGGAATCTTCATATCCTAACCACCAAGCTTGCCTTCCACGCAAAGGAGAGTCCCATCCGGACATGGGACAAAGTCTTCTATCTTGTATCTTCATAGTCCAACAGTCCGGCATATGCATATAGTCCGGCTGTCCAAGGACCCCTTAATCCAGGACTCCCTCAGGATGCTTGTCCAAGAAAGGGCATTACCCAAGCACCGGTCCACCCACATATCAAATTATCAAAGTAACGAACGCGAATCATATGAGCGTGATGAAAACTAGCTTGACGATAATTCCCACGTGTCCTCGGGAGCGCTTTTCTCTATATAAGAATTTGTCCAGGCTTGTCCTTTGTTACAAAAAGGATTGGGCCACCTTGCTGCACCTTATTTACTTTCATTGCTTGTTACCCGTTACAAGTTATCTTATCACAAAACTATCTATTACCTACAATTTTAGTGCTTGCAGAGAATACCTTACTGAAAACCACTTGTCATTTCCTTCTGCTCCTCATTGGGTTCGACACTCTTACTTATCGAAAGGACTATGATAGATCCCCTAAACTTGTGGGTCATCAAGACTCTTTTCTGGCGCCGTTGCCGGGGAGTGAAGCGCCTTTGGTAAGTGGAAATTGGTAAGGAAAAATTTATATAGTGTGCTGAAATTTACTGTCACTTGTTACTATGGAACATAATCCTTCGAGGGGCTTGTTCGAGGTATCTTCAGCTAGACCAGTAGAGCAAAGTGTTTCTCCTCAACCTACAGAACCTACTGAAATTTTAACTATGAAATTCCTTCAGGTATGGTAGAGAAAATACTAGCTAATCCTTTTATAGGAGATGGAATATTGCATCCTGATTTACACCTAATCTATGTGGATGAAGTTTGTGGAGTTTTTAAGCTTGCAGGTATGCCCGATGATGTTGTCAAGAAGAAGGTCTTCCCTTTATATCTGAAGGGAGATACATTGACATGGTATAGGCTATGTGATGGTATGGGATCATGGAACTACAAACGATTGAAACTGGAATTTCACCAGAAGTTTTATCCTATGCATCTTGTTCATCGTGATCGTAATTATATATATAATTTTTGTCCTTGCGAAGGAGAAAGCGTCGCTCAAGCCTAGGGGAGGCTTAAGTCAATGTTATATTCATGCCCCAATCATGATCTCTCAAGAGAAATGATTATTCAAAAATTTTATGCTCGGCTTTCTCTCAACAATTGCTCCATGCTCGATACTTTTTGTGTTGGGTCTTTTACGATGAAGACTATTGAATTCAAATGGGATTTATTGGAAATAATTAAACGGAACTCTGAAGGTTGGGATATCGACGAAGGTAAGGAGTCAGGTATAACACCTAAGTTTGATTGTGTTAAATCTTTTGTGGATACCGATGCTTTTTGTGGATTTAGCACTAAATATGGACTTGACTCTGAGATAGTAGCTTCTTTCTGTGAATCAATTGCTACTCATGTTGACCTCCCTAAGAAGAAGTGGTTTAAATATAGTCCTCCTACTTAAGTAAAAGTAGTTGCACCTATTACCGTTGAAGAAAATATTGTTCCTGCTACTTATATTGAGAAACCACCTTTCCCTGTTAGGATAAAGGATCATGCTAAAGCTTCAACTCTAGTTCGTAAGAGTAATACTAGAACATATACACCACCTGACCAAATTAAAGTTGAACCTAGTATTGCTATTGTTAAAGATCTCTTGGTTGATAATATTGATGGGCCTGTTATTTATTTCTGTGATGAAGCTGCTAGAATTGCTAGACCGGATAATAAACATAAACATAGACTTGTTATAGGCATGCCTGTTATTTCTGTTAAAATAGGAGATCATTGTTATCATGGCTTATGTGATATGGGTGCTAGTGCTAGTGCAATACCTCATTCCTTATGCAAAGAAATTATGCATGATATTGCACCTGCTGAGATAGAAGAAATTGATGTTACTGAAGGAAATATACCCTAGAGGCAATAATAAAGTTATTATTTATTTCCTTATTTCATGATAAATGTTTATTATTCATGCTAGAATTGTATTAAACGGAAACTTAGTACACGTGTGAATACATAGACAAACATAGTGTCACTAGTATGCCTCTATTTGACTAGCTCGTTGAATCAAAGATGGTTATGTTTCCTAGCCATAGACATGAGTTGTCATTTGATTAACGGGATCACATCATTGGAGAATGATGTGATTGACTTGACCCATTCCGTTAGCTTGGCACTTGATTGTTTAATATATTGCTATTGCTTTCTTCATGACTTATACATGTTCCTATGACTATGAGATTATGCAACTCCCGAATACCGGAGGAACACTTTGTGTGCTACCAAACGTCACAACGTAACTGGGTGATTATAAAGGTGCTCTATAGGTGTCTCCGATGGTACTTGTTGAGTTGGCATAGATCAAGATTAGGATTTGTCACTCCGATTGTCGGAGAGGTATCTCTGGGCCCTCTCGGTAATGCACATCACTATAAGCCTTGCAAGCAATGTGTCTAATGAGTTAGTTGCGGGATGATGCATTACGGAATGAGTAAAGAGACTTGCCGGTAACGAGGTTGAACTAGGTATTGAGATACCGACGGTCGAATCTCGGGCAAGTAACATACCGATGACAAAGGGAACAACATATGTTGTTATGCGGTTTGACCGATAAAGATCTTCGTAGAATATGTAGGAGCAAATATGAGCATCCAGGTTCCACTATTGGTTATTTACCAGAGATGTGTCTCGGTCATGTCTACATAGTTCTCGAACCCATAGGGTTCGCACGCTTAACGTTCGGTGACGATCGGTAATATGAGTTTATGTGTTTTGATGTACCAAACGTAGTTCGGAGTCCCAGATGAGATCAGGGACATGACGAGGGGTCTCGAAATGGTCGAGACGTAAAGATCGATATATTGGATGACTATATTCAAATATCGGAAAGGTTCCGAGTGATTCAGGTATTTATCGGATTACCGGAGAGTTACGTGAATTCGCCGGGTAGTATATGGGCCTTATTGGGCTTTAAGGGAGGGAGAGAGAGGCAGGCCCCCCCGGGCCTACTCCTAATTGGACTACGGGAGGGGCTGCGCCCCCTCCTTCCTTCTCTTCTCTCTTCCCTTTCCTTCTCTCCTACTCCTACTACTTGGAAGGGGGGAATCCTACTCTCGGTGGGAGTAGGACTCCCCTAGGACATGCCATAGAGAGGGCCGACCCCTCCCCTCCTCCACTCCTTTATATACAGGGGAAGGGGGCAACCCATGGACACACAAGTTGATCATTTATCTTTAGCCGTGTGCGGTGCCCCCCTCCACCATAATCCACCTCGGTCATATCGTAGCGGTGCTTAGGCGAAGCCCTGCGTCGGTAGCTTCATCAACACCGTCATCACGCCGTCGTGCTGACGAAACTCTCCCTTGAAGCTCTACTAGATCGTGAGTTCGTGGGACGTCACCGAGCTGGACGTGTGCACATTGCAGAGGTGTCGTACGTTCGGTACTAGGATCGGCCGATCGTGAAGACGTACGACTACATCAACCGCGTTTTCATAATGCTTCTGCTTACGGTCTACGAGGGTACATGGACGACACTCTTCCCTCTCGTTGCTATGCATCACCATGATCTTGCGTGTGCGTAGGAATTTTTTTGAAATTACTACGTTCCCCAACAGTTACAATTAAGCTTGCCAATAGAGATACTATTTCACCAATTGGGATTGTTAGAGATGTTGAAGTCTTGTGTGGGAAAGTTAAATATCCTGCTGACTTTCTTGTTCTTGGTTCCCCACAAGATGACTTTTGTCCCATTATATTTGGCAGACCCTTCTTGAATACTGTTAATGCTAACGTAGACTGCGAAAAGGATGTTGTTACGATTGTCTTAGCGGATATGTCTCATGAGTTTAATTCTGCTAAATTTCGTTGACAACCCCATGATAAAGAATTGCCTAGTAAGGATGAAATTATTGGTCTTGCTTCTATTGTCGTGCCTCCTAATGACCCTTTAGAACAATATTTGCTAGACCATGAAAATGATATGTTTATGAATGAAAGAAGGGGAATAGATAAGTATTCTTTAAACAGGGACCTATTTTGAAACACATCTTGCCTGTTGAAATCTTAGGGGGTCCTCCTCCACCCAAGGGTGATCTCGTGTTTGAGCTAAAATATGCTTATCTTGATGAAAAGAAGATATATCCTGTTATTATCAGTGCTAACCTTTCAGAGCAGGAAGAGGAAAGATTATTGAAAACTCTGAAGAAGCATCGTGCTGCTATCGGATATGCTCTTGATGATCTTAAGGGCATTAGTCCCACTATATGCCAACACAAAATGAAATTAGAGAAAGGCTCTAAACCAGTTATTCACCACCAATGACGGTTAAATCCTAAGATGAAAGAAGTGGTAAGAAAGGAGATACTAAAGCTCCTGGAGGCAGGTATAATTTATCCCATTGCTAATAGTCAGTGGTTAAGCCCTGTCCATTGTGTCCCTAAAAAGGGAGGTATTACTGTTGTTCCTAATGATAAAGATGAATTAATCCCGTAAAGAATTATTATAGGTTATAGGATGGTAATTGATTTCCGTAAGTTAAATAAAGCTACTAAAAAGGATCATTACCCTCTACCTTTTATTGATCAAATGCTAGAAAGATTATCTAAACATATACATCTTTGCTTTCTAGATGGTTACTCTGGTTTCTCTCAAATACTTGTGTCAGCAGAGGATCAAGAAAAGACCACTTTTACTTGCCCTTTCAGTACTTTTGCTTATAGACGTATGCCTTTTGGTTTATGTAATGCACCCGCTACCTTTCAAAGATACATGATGGCTATATTCTCTGACTTCTGTGAAAATATTTGTGAGGTTTTCATGGATGATTTCTCCATTTATGGGTCTTCTTTTGATGATTGCTTGAGCAACCTTGATCGAGTTTTGCAGAGATGTGAAGATACTAGTCTCGTCTTGAATTGGGAGAAGTGCCACTTTATGGTTAATGAAGGCATTGTTGTCGGTGTCAAAACCGGCGGATCTCGGGTAGGGGGTCCTGAACTGTGCGTCTAGGCAGATGGTAATAGGAGACAAGGGACATGATGTTTTACCCATGTTCGGGCCCTCTCGATGGAGGTAAAACCCTACGTCCTGCTTGATTAATATTGATGATATGGGTAGTACAAGAGTGGATATACCACGAGATCAAGGAGGCTAAACCCTAAAGCTAGCCTATGGTATGATTGTTGTAATGTATGTTGTGTCCTACGGACTAAAGCCCTCCGGTTTATATAGACACCGGAGGAGGCTAGGGTTACACAGAGTCGGTTACAATGATAGGAGATCTACATATCCGTATTGCCAAGCTTGCCTTCCACGCCAAGGAAAGTCCCATCCGGACACGGGACGGAGTCTTCAATCTTGTATCTTCGTAGTCTTGGAGTCCGGCGGACGATGATAGTCCGGCTGTCCGGACACCCCCTAGTCCAGGACTCCCTCAGTAGCCCCTGAACCAGGCTTCAATGACGATAAGTCCGGCGCGCATAATGTTCGGCATTGCAAGGCGGGTTCCTCCCTTGAATAATCCAAAGAAGATCATGAACACCAGGATAGTGTCCGGCTCTGCAAAATAAATTCCACATTCCACCGTAGAGAGAATAAAATGTACACCAATCCAATCTGCTGACGTATTATGCGGCATGACATCACACCGCTACCAAGCCTTTATTCGAATCTTTTTTTATTATACCACCTCAGCACGTTTAGCGAAGCGGTTTCCTTGGCACGTCTTGTCGAAGCAGAGATCATGTTCCCCTCATTCCTGGATTCTCATCAATACGGACGTGGGTAACTCAACCGCGCCATTGATGGTGGCGCTTGGGAGATAAGCGAGTTTTACCAGGCCGGTGGGGGATGCATAGTCTTCGTCCGCCCATATATAAGGGATAAGGATTTACCTTCTCACCTATGCCTTCTTCCTCCTTTGCTTATCCATCTACGCGCACTCAAGCTCCAACGCCCAAGCTCGCGCATCTCGCCTCGACCTTCTCCGATCATGTCCCGAGCGGGAGGTAAATGGTTGGCCTCCACCGTTAAGGAGGAGCACATCACCAAGCTGCACAGCGCCGGATACCTTTCCGGCGATATCGCGCATCGGCTGCCCGACGAGGGGCAGCTCATCCCTACCCCCGGGCCCCATGAGAGGGTCGTCTTTCTTCCCCACTTCCTCCGCGGACTGGGCTTTCCACTGCACCCTTTCGTCCGGGGGCTCATGTTCTATTACGGCCTGGATTTCCACGATCTGGCGGCGAACTTCATCCTCAATATCTCGGTGTTTATCGTCGTGTGCGAGGCCTTCCTCTGCATCCGGCCCCACTTCGGCCTGTGGCTCAAGACCTTCAACGTCAAGCCGAAGGTTGTGAAGGGCACGCAAGCGGAATGCGGAGGCGCCATGTTGGGCAAGTTGCCCAACGTCCTTTGGCTCGAAGGGGCCTTCGTGGACTCCGTTAAGGGGTGGCAATCGGGGTGGTTCTACATCACCGAGCCGCGCGAACACACGTGGGCGGCGGCCCCCGAGTTCAGATCTGGCATCCCCATGCAGCTCACCTCCTGGAAAGAGAAGGGCTTGCTGTGGGGCAATCCGAAGGAGCTGACGGGACTCCGAGCCTGCATCCAGAAGCTGGTGAGCAATAAGCTCAGGCTCGTCGACGTGGTCCAAGTCATGCTCATCCGCCGGATTCTCCCATGCCAAGAACGGGCATTCAATCTGTGGGAGTTCAATCCGGAACAGCACCAGGCGCTAAGCGGGCTCTTCGACACGACATATGAAGGCGCCTGGAGGGTGCTGTTTAAGGGCGCCGAAGCCCCCGCATCCGCGACGGAAGATCGCGGATTTCGCTCGCAGCATCCAGCTGACGAGGTAAGTGATTCAACCCCTTTACGGGACACTTGTGATAAATAGATTGATTCTAAGATGGTCTCAATCTCTCTTTTCCTTTGACAGGAATGGATGGAGAAGGCTGTGGAGCTCATCTGTCCGGCTCCCATGCCAGAAGACCCAGTGAACGCCCGTCTAGCAGGGCTGCTGGTTCTGGCACCGCACATGGTGCCGGAGAAGAAGGCCAAGAAGGTGGCCACGGGGACTCGAAAGAGTTCCCGCAATCAGGCGTCCGACGACAAGGCGGACTCCTCCCCTGAAGACGAGGAGGAGGAAGAAGACTCTCTCCCGGAGGAGGGAGAGAGGAAGAGGAAGGCTTCCCCAATAGGGGAGGCCGAAGGGTCCAAGAGGGGGAGAACTATCCCCCCGGACAACTCCGCCAACACCAACATTGGCGAGGAGGAGTGGCCTTCAAGGGCCAGGCCTCCAGCGAGATCGTAAGTATCCGGATCCCAGATATGCAATTTCTTTTGTGTCACATAGCGTCCTACTAATGTCGCATACTGTCCGCAGTCCGGCCGATGATGATCTCCCTGCTTCATCGAGCGGGTCGTTGGCCCCGTCGGATGTGGACTCACTTTCGACTGCCTCTACCCCCCGCGCCGATGAGGACGCCGAGGTGGGATCCCAGAGAGGGATCCATCAGGAGGAGGCTCTAGAGGCGCCGCCAGGCAGCCTTCAGGACTTCGCACCGGATTCTACATCGGAACCTGCAGTGGTTCCAGAGTCTGGCAGGCGGCCCCTTCGAAAGAAGGGCAAGACCGTGACACCGGCGGCCTCCGTCCAACCGGAGGCGCCGGATAACTTGTTGGAGGCGCTTAAAGGCGCTTCCATCGAGGAAGAACACCGCACTATCATGAGTGCGGTGATTCAGAAGGTTCAGCTCGCCAAGAGCGGGCTGACCGAAGCCTGCAGCAGACTTCTAACAGGCTTTGAGGTAAGAAGTTATAATTATGTAATGTAATACCGCATAGACAGTAGCCCCTGATGCTCAGTTCGGTGTTCGGAAAGAAAAGCTGGACTGAGGATCTAATAAGATATACGCAGGGTTGCTTAAAATATGTTAATATGGGTTTGCAGGTTGCGCTGCTGACCTCTGCCGCACTGACTGCGGAGGTTGGTGCGTTGAAGCAGGATCTCGAGCGGTCTGAGAAGAGCTCGGCCATGCCAAAAAGCAGCTCGAGGACAAAGAAGGTGAGTAACACCACTTTGAATAGTTACCTTACAGAAAAGGATTTGGGTTGCAATAAAATTAACAAGGATAATATGGGTATTGCAGGGGCCACGAGCGAGGTGGCAGCCCTGAAGGAGGCTGTGTCCGCGGCCGAACTCAGTGCGGCTGCGGAACGGGCAGAGAGAGAATAGCAGGAGGCACGGGTGGCGGAGGTACGGCAAGAGCTCCAGGCTCTCATGGAGAAGCATGAGAGCTTGGAGCGTGACTCCAAGACTCGAGAGTCCAAGCTTGCCTCGGCTCTCGAAAGTGCCAAGTCCGCCAAGGCCGAGGCCCGTAAGGCCCTTCAGGAGGTTGAAGATGTAAAGAAGATAGCCGCGGGTAAGGCATTTTTCATGCAAAGCAAGCATGTTAATGTAAACTACCTGACACTTACCCGCATTTGGAGCTCTCCAGGGGCGTTTGCAGATCTGCCGCGTAGTGTGTTTGATGCCGCCGCATTCTATCGTGGCGAGGAGGGGAGCTCGACGGAGGTCTTCTGGTCTCAGTATGCTGAGGCCGGCCATCCGGTGCCCCCAAGCGACCAGCTGAAACAGCTGGTCGAACTCCACAAGGTAGCTGAGGAGGCCATGAAGGGCCTTATAGTCCGGCTGTGGCCTGGACAGGCCATGCCTGGGAGCTACTTCGGCCTCGTGCGGCGGCTGGTGGATGCGTGCCCCTGGGTGGAGGTCATCAAGCGCTCCGCCTGCATTGAAGGTGCTCGTCGGGCCCTTGCCCGCACAAAGGTGCACTGGGGCAGGCTGGATGCGGAGAAGCTTCTCACGGACCCACCGCCACCGGGCAAGGAGTATCGTACGCCCGAAATGTATTATAAAACTATCCTGAAGGGAGCCCGCGATATTGCGGATGAATGCCCCAGAGATGTAATTTTTGAGTAAACTCGCTATGTATTATCCTGTGCGCTGAAAACTATGTTCATATGCGCGTTAAGCAACGCTTGTTTAATTTAAAATATTACCTTCTGTGCGGCCGTTTATAAAATCTGAGAGATGGCAAGTCATTGGCTTCAGCCCCCGAGCCGCGAGTGCTGGGGTGTTCGGGATAAACTTGAGCACTCTTGTTCCCATTTTTGGGTCCATCTAGGGAGGCGCTCAACACAACGAACAAGGCAAACCGGACTTATAATGCTTGAACACTCTCACTTAGCCATAGAATTCTATAATTTTAAATTTCGGCGAAGCCCCTGGTATTCGGAAGACCGAATCCGGGGCGCTATCCACGCCTTCGTCGGACATTTATCCGGAACTTCGCTCGAAGCGGCGTGAGTCTTTAAGGACTCGAAAAGACCTCTCGAACAGCGACCAGTCTCTCGCCTTATCATGCCGGTCAGTTTTAGCTTTCTCCACTGAGGCGCTCGCCCGGCTCAACCGGGGCGCAATCGCAGTGGTTCTCCCAGTGCCACCTTAGCTGACAGAACGGAACGTAAGGCACCAAAACATGGGAGCCGGGCAAACCCAACTATTGACCCAAGACATGATTCGGAGCCGATTCATATAATGCTATAAGTTCGGGGTGCCGCACTTATGAAAGTGTTCGGACTTATCACACCATAATGTGGGGAACGTAAGCCCCTAGTGTATTAGGCCGTACCAAAATATACGGGTGCAAGATGTCTTGTAATGACCATATATATATAAAAAGTAATGTAATTGCAGTCGAAAAGTGCTGCATTATTTATTAAAGTAAGTCTGCTATGAGTGCGGACTGATACAAATAGTGCGGTAAGCAAGGGATTTGGACTAATTAAACATGTCCCCCTCCAGGGATGAGCTGCGGACTTGGTGTATGTAATCGAATTTAATGCTCGTAATTGAGACCACCTGAGTGTTTGTCGCAGCCTTCTTTCTTCCCTGGCTGTTGCATCGTGAGTTCGGCAAGTTCACCGCCGGACAGGGCCTCTGGTTAACGGAGTCCTGTGTAAACAAAGAGGGAAAGTAATTAAAAAAAGGGGGGCGCACTTGCGAGCCCCTGGTGTGGTCGAGCCGCACTCTGGGTCCGTTGTGATCGTGCCCCTTCCCCTGCGCCCATGGTATCTCCAAAGCGTAATGATGTACGCGGAGGGTTGTTCTTGCAATCATGCGAGGGCAGGGGTTAGGGCCGCATTGCTACGCGTGCTCGTATCGTGCCAGGTTGTCTTGGTTGGTGTTGCTTCGGGCGCGTTTTGCTGTATCCGGCCGTTTAACGGCCGGACTCGAAAATTGCCTTAAAAGGCTGCTCTGTACTTCTGCCGCGAGAGCCGCTGTATGTTCCTCCGTTCAGAGGGAGCATTCCGTATTTCCATTGACCGTGATGACTCCACGAGGGCCTGGCATCTTGAGCTTTAGGTATGCATAATGCGGCACCGCGTTGAACTTTGCAAACGCGGTTCGTCCAAGCAGAGCGTGATAGCCGCTGCGAAATGGGACGATGTCGAAGATAAACTCTTCGCTCCGGAAATTATCCGGGGATCTGAAGACCACTTCCAGTGTGACTGAGCCCGTACAATTGGCTTCCACACCTGGTATGACACCTTTAAAGGTTGTCTTTGTAGGTTTAATCATTGAGGGGTCTATGCCCATCTTGCGCACTGTATCCTGATAAAGCAGGTTCAGGCTACTACCGCCGTCCATCAGGACTCTCGTGAGGTGAAATCCATCGAAGATTGGGTCTAAAACCAATGCGGCGAATTCGCCATGGCGTATGCTGGTCGGATGGTCTCTTCGATCGAAAGTGATCGGACAAGAGGACCATGGATTGAACTTCGGGGCGACTGGCTCCATCGCATAGACGTCCCTTAGTGCACGCTTCCGCTCCCTCTTGGATATGTGGGTTGCGTAAATCATATTCACTATTCGCACTTGCGGGGGGAAACCCTTCTGTCCTCTATTGTTCGACGGTCGGGTCTCTTCCTCGTCGTCGCTGTTTAGCCCCTTGTCATTGTTTTCGGCAATTAACTTGTCTGCCTGCTTGAACACCCAGCAATCTCTGTTGGTGTGATTGGCTGGCTTTTCGGGGGTGCCATGTATCTGGCATAAGCGGTCGAGTATTCGGTCCAAGTTGGACGGACCCGGAGTGGTTCTTTTGAATGGCTTCTTCCGCTGACCGGGTTTAGAGCCTCGGAATCCGGCGTTGACTGCCGTATCCTCCTTATCGTCGCCGTTAATGCGACGTTTATTTTTACTTCGACGTGACCTGCCATTGTTGTTGTATCCGGACTGCCAGAATTTTTACTGAGGTTGTTGCTGCGAGCTAGCCAGCTATCCTCTCCCGCGCAAAAGCGGGTCATTAGTGATGTGAGGGCTGCCATGGATTTCGGCTTTTCCTGTCCCAGGTGCCGGGCTAGCCACTCGTCGCGGATGTTATGTTTGAAGGCTGCAAGGGCCTCTGCATCCGGACAATCGATGATTTGGTTTTTCTTTGTCAAGAACCGTGTCCTGAATTGTCTGGCCGATTCGTCTGGCTGCTGAATTATGTGGCTGAGGTCATCGGCATCTGGTGGCCGCACATAGGTGCCCTGGAAATTGTCGAGGAATGCGGCTTCCAGGTCCTCCCAACAGCCAATTGACTCTGCGGGCAAGCTGTTAAGCCAATGCCGAGCTGGTCCTTTAAGCTTGAGTGGGAGGTACTTGATGGCATGGAGATCGTCGCCGCGGGCCATATGGATGTGAAGGAGATAATCTTCAATCCAAACCGCAGGATCTGTTGTGCCTTCGTAGGATTCGATGTTTACGGGTTTAAACCCTTCAGGGATTTGATGATCCATTACTTCGTCAGTGAAGCATAGCGGGTGTGCGGCACCTCTATATTGAGCAATATCACGACGCAGCTCGAGAGAGCGTTGTCTGCTGTGTTCGGCTCGGCCGGGGTTATTGTATCCGGCGCGATGGTATTCACCATGGGTCGTGGGGCGCCCACGTGATCCGTAGATGGATCTGGATTGCCTTGCTTTGTCCTCCAATATATCACGCAAGTCCGGCGCGTTCCCTCTTGGTTTCGTACTTTTGGAGCGATGCCGGGGTACGGTCTTGGTTGGGGGCTTGGATGCCTCTCTGTCACGACCACGGGGTGGTCGGTCAGCCGTATCGTGCACTGGTGATGGAGGTATGTATGCTTCCTCCTCTAATCGGGGGAGCAGCTTGCGTCTTGGGTAACTTTTGGAGGGGCGTTCGAGTTTATACTCTTCGGCCGTGAGGACCTCGGTCCATCGATCAGCCAGCAGATCCTGATCAGCTTGAAGCTGCTGCTGCTTTTTCTTTAGGCTATTTGCCCTGGCGATAAGCCTGCGTTTGAAACGCTCTTGTTCGACGGGATCCTCGGGCACGACGAATTCGTCGTCGTTGAGGCTTGCCTCGTCTTCGGAGGGAGGTGTATAGTTATAATCCTCGACCTCTTCGTCTGCCGCCCTCTCGTGAGGGCTTGCTTCTGCATCCTCCTGCGCTGAGTCTTGCTGGAGGGGATTATCTTCGGCACTCTCTGGGGTATTATTATCTCCTGTGCCAGAATCTCCATTCTTGCTGTGGCGGGATTTAGAGCGGCGCCGCTGACGCCGGCGCTTGGGCTGCTTCTTTAGAGAATCTGCCTCTGCTACTTCTTCACCGTCCCCGTCTTTTGGGGTGTCCACCATGTATATGTCGTATGACGAGGTGGTCTTCCAGTGCCCTGTAGGCGCTGGTACCTGTTCGTCTCCGGCATCGTCGTCCATAGCATCGATGTCTTCGGAGTCGTAGTCTAGCATGTCGGTAAGATCATCGATAGTGGCTACAAAGGGGGTGGTGTGTGGGCTCTGAATTTCTTCGTCGTCCGTATCCCAACCATCCTGGACATAGTCCGGACAGGACTCTCCCGATAACAAGAGATGCTTTAGCAAATTTAGGATGTCGCCAAAGGGCGAGTACTGGAAGATGTCCGCGGCGGTGAATTCCATAACCGGCGCCCAATCCGATTCGATTGGTACGGGCGTGGGAGGTCCGGAGTCCGGCAAGGAGTCCGGCACCTCGGAATCACGAGTTTCGCGAGGGACAAGGTTAGTGTCTGGCTCCATCGCCGTGGAAGTTGAAGCCCCCGAGGTGGTGTCCATCCACTGGTCCTCGATCTGGGCGATCGGCTCCGGACTAGGGGCCGAAGCGGATTCGTGTGTGGACACCAAGGCACTGTTCGGCGGCAGAGCTAGATCATGCCCATCGCAACAGTGCGGCGCGCTTGGCTTTGGCTCGAGCCCGTCGAAGATCAAGTCCCCGTGGGCGTCGGCTGTGAAGTTTAGGCTTCCAAACCTGACCTGATGGCCAGGGGCGTAGCTTTCGATCTGCTCCAGATGGCCAAGCGAATTAGCCCGCAGTGCGAAGCCGCCGAATACAACGATTTGTCCGGGGAGAAAAGCCTCACCCTGGACAGCGTTGTTGATTGAAGATGCCATCAAGCCTATCGGTGACGACACAGAGGAACTCTCAATGAAAGCACCAATGTCGGTGTCAAAACCGGCGGATCTCGGGTAGGGGGTCCCGAACTATGCGTCTAGGCGGATGGTAACAGGAGACAAGGGACACGATGTTTTACCCAGGTTCGGGCCCTCTCGATGGAGGTAAAACCCTACGTCCTGCTTGATTAATATTGATGATATGGGTAGTACAAGAGTGGATCTACCACGAGATCAAGGAGGCTAAACCCTAAAGCTAGCCTATGGTATGATTGTTGTAATGTATGTTGTGTCCTACGGACTAAAGCCCTCCGGTTTATATAGACACCGGAGGAGGCTAGGGTTACACAGAGTCGGTTACAATGATAGGAGATCTACATATCCGTATTGCCAAGCTTGCCTTCCACGCCAAGGAAAGTCCCATCCGGACACGGGACGGAGTCTTCAATCTTGTATCTTCATAGTCTTGGAGTCCGGCGGACGATGATAGTCCGGCTGTCCGGACACCCCCTAGTCCAGGACTCCCTCAATTGTCTTGGGGCATAAAATTTATGAAAGAGGTATTGAAGTTGATAAAGCTAAATTTGATGCTATTTAAAAGATGCCGTGTCCCAAGGACATTAAAGGTATAAGAAGTTTCCTTGGTCATGTCAGTTTTTATAGGAGGTTCATTAAGGACTTCTCTAAAACTTCTAGGACTCTGACTAATTTACTGCAAAAAGATATTCCTTTTGTCTTCGATGATGATTGTGTAGAAGCATTTGAAATACTTAAGAAAGCCTTCATTTCTGCACCTATTGTTCAGCCACCAGATTGGAATTTACCCTTTGAAATTATGTGTGATGCTAGTGATTATGTTGTAGGTGTTGTTCTAGGACAAAGCGTTGATAAGAAACTAAATATTATTCAATATGCTAGTAAAACTCTAGACAGTGCCCAGCGAAATTATGCTACTACTAAAAAAGAATTCTTAGCAGTTGTATTTGCTTTTGATAAGTTCAGACCTTATATTGTTGATTCTAAAGTAACTATTCACATTGATCATGCTGCTATTAAATATCTTATGGAAAAGAAAGATGCTAAACCTAGACTTATTAGATGGGTTCTCTTGCTACAAGAATTTGATTTGCATATTATTGATAGAAAGGGAGCTGAGAACCCCGTTGCAGACAACTTGTCTAGGTTAGAGAATGTTCTTGATGACCCACTACCTATTGATGATAGCTTTCCTGATGAACAATTAGCTGTCATAAATGCTTCTCGTACTGCTCCATGGTATGCTGATTATGCTAATTACATTGTTGTTAAATTCATACCACCTAGTTTCACATACCAACAAAAGAAAAAGTTCTTCTATGATTTAAGACATTACTTATGGGATGACCCACACCTTTATAAAGAAGGAGTACATGGTGTTATTAGACGTTGTGTGCCTGAGCATGAACAGGAACAGATCCTACACAAGTGTCACTCCGAGGCTTATGGAGGACACCACGCTAGAGACAGAACTGCGCATAAGGTATTGCAATCCAGTTTTTATTGGCCTACTCTCTTCAAGGATGCCCGTAAGTTTGTCTTGTCTTGTGATGAATGTCAAAGAATTGATAATATTAGTGGACGTCAAGAAATGCCTATGAATTATTCTCTTGTTGTTGAACCATTTGATGTGTGGGGCTTCATTTATATGGGACCTTTTCCTGCCTCTAATGGGTATACACATATTTTAGTTGCTGTTGATTACGTTACTAAGTGGGTAGAAGCTATTCCAACTAGTAGTGCTGATCATAACACATCTATTAAAATGCTTAAAGAAGTTATTTTTCCGAGGTTTGGAGTCCCTAGATACTTAATGACTGATGGAGGTTCACATTTTATTCATGGTGCTTTTTGTAAAATGCTTGGTAAGTATGATGTTAATCATAGAATTGCATCTCCATATCACCCACAGTCTAGTGGCCAAGTAGGATTGAGTAACAAAGAGCTTAAATTAATTTTGCAAAAGACTTTTAATAGATCTAGAAAGAATTGGTCCAAGAAACTTGATGATGCATTATGGGCTTATAGAACTGCATACAAAAATCCTATGGGTATGTCTCCATATAAAATGGTTTATGGAAAAGCATGTCACTTACCTCTCGAATTAGAACATAAGGCATATTGGGCTATTAAAGAGCTCAATTATGATTTCAAACTTGCCGGTGAAAAGAGGTTATTTGACATTAGCTCACTTGATCGATGGAGAACCGAAGCCTACGAGAATGCCAAACTGTTTAAAGAAAAAGTTAAAAGATGGCATGACAAAAGGATACAAAAGCGTGAGTTTAACGTAGGTGATTATGTGTTGCTATTCAACTCTCATTTAAGATTTTTTGCAGGAAAACTTCTCTCTAAATGGGATGGTCCTTACGTTATCGAGGAGGTCTATCATTCCGGTGCCATAAAAATCAACAACTTCGAAGGCACGAATCCAAAGGTGGTGAACGGTCAAAGAATCAAACATTATATCTTAGGTAATCCTATAAATGTTGAAACTAATGTTATTGAAACCGTAACCCCGGAGGAATACATAAGCGACACTTTCCAGAATGTTTTAGACTCCGAAAAGGAATAGGTATGTGGTACGATAAGTAAACCGACTCCAAAATAGTTCTAATAGCAATTTTTCTCCGTTTTGGAATATTTAAGAAAATAGAAAAATAAGAATTAGTCCGGGAAGGACACAAGGCATCCACGAGGGTGGAGGGCACGCTCTATCCCCCTGGGTGTGCCCCCTGCCTCGTGGGAACCTCGTGTGCTCTCTGGACTCCGTTTTCTTGCACGATACTTCTTTTGGTCGGTAAAAATTCATTATATAATCTCCCGAAGGTTTTGACCACCGTATCATGCAAATATCCTCTGTTTTTGTTTGGAACTGTTTCTGCCGCAGATTAGAGCAATATGTGGTCCCAGGATTCGGATGGAGAAAGCTATGTGGCTGATTACCTTGCAAACCCTAAGGCCTACGGTGACTTGGAGCATTATGGCTGGACCACCGAGGAAGAAGACTATGAGCCTAAGGGAAAGAAGGAGACGAGCTCTGACGAAGATGAAGTCCCATTACCTCAACCTGGGGACATGCATGTGGAGTTTAAAAAGTCAATCTCCCTGATAGAGCAAAGAAACCAAAGATCGAGTTTTTCCCTTTTCATCTCTTGCAGGAAAACAAACAGGAACTATGCAAAAGGATTTTAAGCCATGTGCAGGAGATCAATGATCTAAGGGAGCAAAATTCCATCCTCAAGCGCAAATTGAGGAAGAAGCGACATCATCACCACCTCCGAGGACATAACCACATGGGTATGGGCACTCCCCTTGGCAACTGCCAATCTTGGGGGAGGTGCCCCGGTATCGTATCACCATCACACTCCTATCTTTACTGTTTTTCTTAGTTCGATCCTTTCGGTAATATCTTGATCTAGTAGAATAAAGTTTTGGTATGAATTAGTTTTGAGTTTTGCTTTATGATCCCTGTATGTAATCGAGTCCGTGAGCTATATATATATAATAAAGATTAGTGTTGAGTCAAGGGCTTTGCTATCTTGCTATGATCTTGAGAAAGAAGAAAAAGAATAAAAAGAAATAAGAGACCATATAGATCTTCTGGAGAGTAATGACTTCACACATAAAGAGTATGATACATAAAAGTTGTTGACAGTTGTCAAACATAGTTTTGGTCATCGTTGCAATTAATAGGAAGTAATAAAGAAAGAGAGGTTCTCACATACAAATATACTATCTTGACATCTTTTATGATTGTCAGCACTCATTAAAGTATGACATGCTAAAGAGTTGATGTTGGACAAGGAAGACAACGTAGTGGGTTATATTTTCTCACATCTTAGTTAAAGTATATTGTCATGGATCGTCCAACATGTTGAGTTTGCCTTTCCCCCTCATGCTAGCCAAATTTCTTGCACCAAGTAGAGATACTACTTGTGCTTCCAAATACCCTTAAACCCAGTTTTGCCATGAGAGTCCACCATATCTACCTATGGATTGAGTAAGATCCTTCAAGTAAGTTGTCATGTTGTATGCAATAAAAATTGCTCTCTAAATATGTATGACTTATTAGTGCAAAGAAAATAAGCTTTATACGATCTTGTGATATGGAAGTAATAAAAGCGACGGACTGCATAATAAAGTTTCATATCACAAGTGGCAATATAAAGTGACGTTTTTTTGCATTAAGATTCCGTGCATCCAACCATAAAAGCACATGACAACCTCTGCTTCCCTCTGTGAATGGCCTATCTTTTACATTATGCAAGAGTCAAGGTGATCTTCACCTTTCCCTTTTTCATTTTATCCTTTGGCAAGCACCACGTGTTGGAAAGATCCTGATATATATATAGGAAAATGGGTTCATACACCTAGGTGTACGTACTCCCAACACCAAACAACTAACGCGAGGAAGCTATCGGGGCACACACCCGTTTAATTATCCCACATTCAAATTAATTATATAATTAAGTTGTTAACTACCGACCTCTCTTTGCATGGATAAGATCTAGTTCAAAAAGTTGTTACGTGAAAGTAGGGAATTGAGATGCACATTATATTTACTCACTACCAACCTAGGCTAGGAGCTGACGACTAGTTTGACCGTCCAATGGCTCTAGCCAACAGAATCTCCGGCGGCGGCTACCGGCAACGTGCACCTTAATTGGCCACCGTGGAAGCTTCAAGCAAGAGATGTAAGATATTTCTCACATCAATTTATACATCTTGGGTGTTGGTTCCTACAATTTATCTCCCACTACTCTCGCTTGTTACAGATCTCACTAGTGAAGTTGGGCAGCCCGGCGACTCGACGATGAAGGCGAGATCGATGCATGGCTATGCTGCAGGCAGGGCTCAATGAAGTAGACGAGATGCTGAAGGCAGTAGATTAACGATAGAGATAAGATGCCGACGGCGGCGGCTCGAGGACAATGAGGACGAACATCTTACATGGTGCGGCTGCACACCGACGGTGATGAACATGCTTGGCAATCCGTATGGTGGGCTGATGGCCAGTGTTTCGACATGACGCCGACGGGCGCTGTGGGCGTGGTTAAACGAGTTCATCCATGGCATATCATATAAATTGGTTGATGCACCAGGCGGCCGAAGAACATGCATGCAAAGTCAATGTACATATAGCTATCCAGTATAATTGTTCATTTATTGGAGAACACGTACTTCTTTGGATCTTTCCGGTGTATACTTCTTCATTCAAGATTGAAGCATACAGTCAATAAAAAAATCAGTATATACCGCCCTAATCTACATTGTAGTATATACCTCTCTGGCTTTGTGTGTAGTATAGTATACTTCAGATCTGAAGTAAAAAAAGAAGGTACTATATTATTTGGAACAAGTATGTATACTCCCAGTTGTTTTAGTTGTATAAAAAAAGAATAGTATAATCCAGATTTCAAAACAACAGTACATACTTCAAAGGTATTGGCATATATAGCCCTTAAAAAAGGTATGTACTTTTGTAAAAATAAGTATATACCACTTAAAAAGGATAATATATACTCAGTACTCCCGAACATATACTGAGATTATTATGGCCATACTCCTTAGTTATCCTTTTTTTGCAGGATATACTCCTCATAGTATCCTTCTTTTTGCAGGATATACTCCTTACTTATCCAATACAATATTAGAGTATATTAACAGATGTATCAGTATGTTACTTCTATCAAACATATGCGTACATATACTACCCGAAGAAAAATATGTCGGTTTCATACTGTAGAATGTACGACCACGGTTTAAATAAAAGGACAAGAGGAGGCGTGTTATACTTCCCAATAAATAATCATCATGTTTCTTACGTGGAAAAATTGAAAGATAGACACCGATTCCTTGCATGTAGGATTAAGTTGTTGCATGCAGCCATTCTCACATCCCGTAGAGATAAAATCAGTTACACGTACGACAATTTAGCATTAATCTGTTCCCCAAAAAAATAGTGTTAATCTTTTCCGTTAATTCGGTTTGCTAGTGGGGCTGGGAGTATGTACCCCCGGGAGTACAAAATAGGTGTCCTATATATATATATATATATATATATATATATATATATATATATATATATATATATATATCCAATTGGATGTAAGTTAGCATGAACTATTATTGTTGACATTACCCTTGAGGTAAAAGGTTGGGAGGCAACACTATAAGCCCCTATCTTTCTCTACGTCCGATTAAAACTCCATAACCATAAGTATTGCGTGAGTGTTAGCAATTGTGAAAGACTAAATGATAGTTGAGTATGTGGACTTGCTGAAAACTCTTATGTTGACTCTTTCCTATGTTACGATAAATTGCAATTGCTTCAATGACCGAGATCATAGTTTGTTAGTTCTCAATGAAGTTTCTGAATCATACTTGACATTGTGAATAGATTGTTGCTTGAGCATAAGAAATTATATGACAATATATATATATATATATATATATATATATATATATATATATATGTTGTTATAAGAATGATCATGATGCCCTCATGTCGGTATTTTATTTTTATCGACACCTCTATCTCTAAACATGTGGACATATCCTTCGATATCGGCTTCCGCTTGAGGACTAGTGAGGTCTAAGCTTGGGGGAGTTGATACCTCCATTTTGCATCATGCTTTTATATCGATATTTATTGCATTATGGGCTGTTATTACACATTATGTCACAACATTTATGGCTATTCTCTCTTATTTTACAAGGTTTACATGAAGAGGGAGAATGCCGGCAGCTGGGATTCTGGGCTGGAAAAGGAGCAAATATTGGAGACCTATTCTGCACAGCTCCAAAAGTCCTGAAACTCCACGAAAGTCATTTTTGGAATTAATAATAAATATTGAGTGGAAGAAGTACCAGAGGGGGCCCACACTCTGGCCACGAGGGTGGAGGCACGCCCTACCCCCTGGGCGCGCCACCCTGCCTCGTGGGCCCCCTGGCAGCCCTCCGGTGGTCATCTTCTGCTATATGAAGTCTTTTAACCAAGAAAAAGTCATAAGTAAGCTTACGGGGTGAAACTCCGCCGCCACGAGGCGGAACCTTGGCGGAACCAATCTAGGGCTCCGGCAGAGCTGTTCTGCCGGGAAACATCCCTCCGGGAGGGGGAAATCATCACCATCGTCATCACCAACGATCCTCTCGTCGGGAGGGGGTCAATCTCCATCAACATCTTCACCAGCACCATCTCCTCTCAAACCCTAGTTCATCTCTTGTATCCAATCTTTGTACCAAAACCTCAGATTGGTACCTGTGGGTTGCTAGTAGTGTTGATTACTCATTATAGTTGATGCTAGTTGGTTATTTGGTGGAAGATCATATGTTCAGATCCTTAATGCATATTAATACCCCTCTGATTTTGAACATGAATATGCTTTGTGAGTAGTTACGTTTGTTCCTGAGGACATGGGTGAAGTCTTGCTATTAGTAGTCACGTGAATTTGGTATTCGTTCAATATTTTGATGAGATGTATGTTGTCTCTCCTCTAGTGGTGTTATGTGAATGTCGACTACATGACACTTCACCATTATTTGGGCCTAGAGGAAGGCATTGGGAAGTAATAAGTAGATGATGGGTTGCTAGAGTGACAGAAGCTTAAACCCTAGTTTATGCGTTGCTTCGTAAGGGGCTGATTTGGATCCACTTGTTTCATGCTATGGTTAGGTTTACCTTAATACATCCTTTGTAGTTGTGGGTGCCTACAATAGGGGTTAATCATAAGTGGGATGCTTTTCCAAGAAAGGGCAGTGCCCAAGCACCGGTCCACCCACATATCAAATTATCAAAGTAACGAACGCGGATCATATGAGCGTGATGAAAACTAGCTTGACGATAATTCCCATGTGTCCTCGGGAGCGCTTTTCTCTATATAAGAATTTGTCCAGGCTTGTCCTTTGTTACAAAAAGGATTGGGCCACCTTGCTGCACCATATTTACTTTCATTGTTTGTTACCCGTTACAAATTATCTTATCACAAAACTATCTATTACCTACAATTTCAGTGCTTGCAGAGAATACCTTACTGAAAACCGCTTGTCATTTCCTTCTGCTCCTCGTTGGGTTCGACAGCCTTACTTATCAAAAGGACTGCGATAGATCCCCTACACTTGTGGGTCATCAGGCGCCGAACAAGCTGATGGTTGCACTGCAATGTGCATCCGTCTTGGAGGAGAACCGTACCTTAATGGGTACGGTGGTTGAAAAAGTTCAGTCCGCTAAGAGTGGACTGGATGAAGCCTTCATGAGCCTACTAACAGGCTTCGAGGTATGCGATGTAATGTCTTTTAGCCGCTTTCCATTAAAATCCGCTTATATATAGATAGTAGCCCCTGAGACTCTGTTTGGCCAATGAAGGAGGGTGAACAGAGGATCCATAGGTATCCATAGTAAATAACATACTTAGCCTTTTTTGATAAAAATCAGGCTTCACTATTAGCGGCAACCGCTCAGGCCGCTGAAGTTTCTGAACTGAAGCGGAAACTACAACTGGTCGATGAGTACAACATCCGGATTAACAAGCAGCTCGACGAAGCGCAAGGTATGTTTCAAGTGCTCCACATTCCATTGAATTAGTGTGAAAATGCTCAAGTGAAGCTGACGCGTTGCTATATGCATAATCGTAGTTGGCGCTGCTGAGGTTGAGACCCTCAAGAGTGACCTTGCCTGCGCGAAGGAGCAGGCAAGGGTGAGCGATGCAGCTATTGAGAAAGCTGCTACCGATTTGAAGGATGAACATGCCTCCTAGCGCCAGTTCGAGGAGCGTGTATCCAAGATTGAGCAAGATCTCAAGACGCAACTCGCAAGTGTGAGATCTTCGAGGAGGAGAATAAAGCGTAGGCGGCCGAACTCGCCAAGGCCCTTCAAGACGCCCAAGAGGTGAGGTCTGAATCCCGAGCGGCTCGCGAGGAGCTCCGACAGGCCGGACAGATAGCGGCCGGTAAGCCCTTTCTTTTACAGTCAAAGTTTGGCGATCAGAGGTATGCCTTACTTAATCGACTATGGAGTTCTCCAGACTCCTTTGTGGATCTAACAAAGAGCGCTGTTGATGCAGCGTGATTCTACCGGGCCCAGGAGGGGCATGTGACGGAGAAGCTGTTCTGGTCGCAACATGCAATGCAGGAGTGTTCGACGCTGCTGAATGACCAGATGGCACAGTGGGCTGAGTTGCACAAGATGTCCGGAGCGGCCATGAAGGAGGTTATAATCCGGTTGTGGCCGGCTGAACCCATTCCGAGCAGTTATTTTGGCCTAGTGCGGCGACTCATCGATGTCGTGCCCTGAATTGATGCCATCAAACAGTTGGTGTGCATAGAAAGTGCACAAAGGGCCTTCGCTCGTGTCAAGGTGCACTGGGCCAAGATGAGCCACCATTGTCGCGGTGGAGGGTCCTCCCGAAGGCAAGGACCACCGCACGCCGGAGCGTTATTTAAACGACGTCCTAGAGGGTGCTCGCTTGATAGAGGGTCGATGCTCAAAGGAAATCATATTCGAATGAATGTATTCGAAGGACCGATCATGTGTATTATAGATATTAAGGCTTTGTAATATATTTGCACCATTATCTGAAGTTGCTTTCCTTCTGTGCGGCCATTTTTTTGTATGCCTGAGAGTTTTCTAGTCGTCGGCTTTGACCCCCACGTAGATGCTACGGGGGTGTTCAGAATGGCATATGAACACTCTTGACCCAACGTCATGGTCCGTGACGGAGGTGTCAGTGCGTCGAACCAGACAATTGGACTATACGGCTTTACCGCTCTCACTTAGCCATAGGAGTTTGACGATGGGGCTATAAAATAGCCCCTGGTATGTATGTGACTATCCGAATGTGGATTCCTTACATATATGACAGGAAAAATAGTCCTTCATTTAATACGAAAAAATTGTTAAAGACTTAGTAAGTCACTAAACGGCCGACCAGCTCTCGCCTCATCATGGCACTAAGTTTTCGGCTTTTCTACTGAGGTGCCTGACCGGATGAACCAGAAACACAATCGTAGTAGTTCTCCCTTTACTACCTTAGCCGAACAAACGGGACGTAAGGTAGCAAAGGCAAGAGCCGGGCAACCCAACTATTGACCAAAGACATTGATACGTCTCCATCGTATCTACTTTTCCAAACACTTTTACCCTTGTTTTGGACTCCAACTTGCATGATTTGAATGGAACTAACCCGGATTGACGCTGTTTTCAGTAGAACTGCCATGGTGTTATTTTTGTGCAGAAATAAAAGTTCTCGGAATGATCTGAAACTCCATGAAAGTTATTTTTGGAATTAATAAAAAATATTGGCGAAAGAGTCAAGGCCAAGGGCCCCACACCCTGTCCACAAGGGTGGGGGCACGCCCAACCCCCCTAGGCACGCCCCTGCCTCATGGGCCCCCTGGTGCTCCACTGACCTCAACTCCAACTCCATATATTCACATTCGGGGAGAAAAAATCAGAGAGAAGGATTCATTGTGTTTTACCACACGGAGCCGCCACCAAGCCCTAAATTCTCTTGGGAGGGCTGATTTTGATTCCGTTCGGGGCTCCGGAGAGGAGAATCCACCACCGTCGTCATCATCAACCATCCTCCATCACCAATTTCATGATGCTCACCACCGTGCGTGAGTAATTCCATCATAGGCTTGTTGGACGGTGATGGGTTGGAGATGTTTACCATGTAATCGAGTTAGTTTTGTTAGGGTTTGATCCCTAGTATCCACTATGTTCTGAGATTGATGTTGCTATGACTTTGCTATGCTTAATGCTTGTCACTAGGGCCTGGGTGCCATGATTTCAGATTTGAACCTATTATGTTTTCATGAATATATGTGAGTTCTTGATCCTATCTTGCAAGTCTATAGTCACATATTATGTGTTATGATCCGGCAACCCTAGAGTGACAATAGTCGGGACCACTCCCGGTGATGACCGTAGTTTGAGGAGTTCATTATCCACTAAGTGTTAATGCTTTGGTCCGGTACTCTATTAAAAGGAGGCTTAATATCCCTTAGTTCCCAATAGGACCCCACTGCCACGGGAGGGTAGGACAAAAGATGTCATGCAAGTTCTTTTCTATAAGCACGTATGACTATATTCAGAATACATGCCTACGTTACATTGATGAATTGGAGCTAGTTCTGTGTAACCCTATGTTATAACTATTGCATGAGGAATCACATCCAACATAATTATCCATCACTAATCCAATGCCTACGAGCTTTTCACATATTGATCTTTGCTTAGTTACTCTACTGTTGCCACTGTTACAATTACTACAAAACTGCTATTGTTACTTTTGCCACTGCCACCGTTACTTCCATACTACTTTGCTACTAAATACTTTGTTGCAGAGATTAAGTTATCCAGGTGTGGTTGAATTGAAAACTCAAATGCTAATACTTGAGAATATTCTTTGGCTCCCCTTGTGTCGAATCAATAAATTTGGGTTGAATACTCTACCCTCGAAAACTGTTGCGATCCCCTATACTTGCGGGTTATCAAGACTATTTTCTGGCGCTGTTGCCGGGGAGCATAGCTCTATTCTTTGAGTCACTTGGGATTTATATCTGCTGATCACTATGAGGAACTTGAAAGACGGAAGAACTAAGATTTTTCCCTCAACTACGAGGGGAGGTAAGGAACTGCCATCTAGCTCTGCACTTGATTCAACATCTGTTTTGAGTAAGCTTGCGACACCTAAACCTGCTTCTGCTATTAATTCTGATATGTTGCATGTTATGGATGATGCCACTTCTGCTATGCATGATACTTATGATGAAACTACTTCCATGCTTGATACTACTGTGCCATTAGGTGAATTTCTTGATGAACAACTTGCTAGGGCTAGAGAGAATGAAATTATTGAAACTGATAATATTTATGAAAGTGATGATGAAGGTTCTCCCCCTAGATATGAATTGCTTGTTGTGCCTGAGGATTATGTTATGGATGAAGAAACTATTAGAGATTTTCTTGCTTGCAATGATTGATCTGATCTTAAGAAATTATTAGCTAAGCTGAAAGAAAAGTCTCTGAATGCTAGAATGAAATATGACTCTGCTTTTGCTACTTCACCTATCTGTGTTACTGATAAGGAATATGATTTCTCTATTGATCCTTAGATAATTACTTTGGTTGAATCTGATCCATTATATGGCTATGAATCTGAAACTGTTGTGGCACATCTTACTAAATTGAATGATATAGCCACCCTATTCACTAATGATGAGAAAACTCGTTACTACTATATCCTTAAATTATTTCCATTCTCATTAAAGGGTGATGCTAAAACATGGTTTAATTCTCTTGATCCTGGTCGTGTGCATAGTCCCCAGGATATGATTTATTACTTCTCTGCTAAATATTTCCCCACTCATAAGAAACAAGCTGCTTTAAGGGAAATATATAATTTTGTGCAAATTGAAGAAGAGAGTCTCCCACAAGCTTGGGGGAGGCTTCTCCGATTACTTAATGCTTTGCCTGATCATCCTCTCAACAAAAATGAAATACTTGGTATCTTTTATAATGGACTAACTGATGCTTCCAGAGACCACCTGGATAGTTGTGTTGGTTGTGTTTTCAGGGAAAGAACTGTCGATCAAGCTGAATTGCTATTGAATAATATGTTGACTAATGAAAACAATTGGACACTTCCTAAGCCAACTCCAAAGAAAAGAGAGGTGTTCTATTTCTCAGTCCTAAAGATTTGTAAGAGGCAAAGAAATATATGAAAGAAAAAGGTATTAAAGCTGAAGATGTTAAGAATTTACCTCCTGTCGAAGAAATACATGGCCTTAATTTACCACCTATTGAAGAGATACATGGTATTGATAACCTGACACGGGTAGTGTCGGTGTCAAAACCGGCGGACCTCGGGTAGGGGGTCCCGAACTGTGCGTCTAGGCGGATGGTAACAGGAGACAAGGGACACGATGTTTTTACCCAGGTTCGGGCCCTCTCGATGGAGGTAAAACCCTACTCCTGCTTGATTGATATTGATGATATGGGTAGTACAAGAGTAGATCTACCACGAGACCAAGGAGGCTAAACCCTAGAAGCTAGCCTATGGTATGATTGTTGTTCGTCCTACGGACCAAAACCCTCCGGTTTATATAGACACTGGAGGGGGCTAGGGTTACACAGAGTCGGTTACAATGGTAGGAGATCTACATATCCGTATTGCCAAGCTAGCCTTCCACGCCAAGGAAAGTCCCATCCGGACACGGGACGAAGTCTTCAATCTTGTATCTTCATAGTCTTGGAGTCCGGCCAATGATGATAGTTCGGCTATCCGGACACCCCCTAGTCCAGGACTCCCTCAGTAGCCCCTGAACCAGGCTTCAATGATGACGAGTCCGGCGCGCATATTGTCTTCGGCATTGCAAGGCAGGTTCCTCCTCCGAATAATTCATAGAAGATTGTGAACACCAGGATAGTGTCCGGCTCTGCAAAATAAATTCCACAAACCACCGTAGAGAGAATAATATTCACACAAGTTCAATCCGCTGACGTATTTTGTGGCGTGACGTCACACCACAACCAAGCCTTTACTCGAATCATTTTTATTATTCCACCTCAGCGCATTTAGCGAAGCGGTTTCCTTGGCACGTCTTGTCGAAGCAGACATCATGTCCCCTTATTCCGGGATTCTCATCAATACGAACGTGGGTAACCCAACCGCGCCATTGATTGTGGCGCTTGGGAGATAAGCGAGTTTTACCAGGCTGGTGGGGACGCATAGTTTCATCCGCCCATATATAAGGGGATAAGGATCCACCTTTTTATCTACGCCTTCTTCCTCCTTTACTTATCCATCTCCACGCACTCGAGCTCCAGCGCCCAAGTCCGCACATCTCACCTCAACCTTCTCCAGCCATGTCCGGAGCGGGAGGCAAGTGGATGGCCTCCTCTGTCACGGAGGGGCATATCAACAAGCTGCGCAGCGCCGGATATTTGTCCAGCGACATCGCACACCGGCTCCCTGATGAGGGGCAGCTCATCCCCAACCCCGGGCCCCATGAGAGGGTGGTATTCCTTCCCCATTTCCTTCGTGGACTGGGCTTCCCACTCCACCCCTTGGTCCGGGGGCTCATGTTCTACTACGGCCTGGATTTCCACGATTTGGCCCCAAATTTCATCCTCAACATCTCGGCATTCATCGTCGTGTGCGAGGCCTTCCTATGCATCCAGCCCCACTTCAGCTTGTGGCTAAAGACCTTCAATGTCAAGCCGAAGGTTATGAAGGGTAGCCAAGCGGAGTGCGGAGGCGCCATGGTGGGCAAGATGCCCGACGTCACTTGGCTCGAGGGCGCCTTTGTGGAAACCATCAAAGGGTGGCAATCGGGGTGGTTCTACATCACCGAGCTGCGTGACCCTAAATGGGCAGCGGCCCCCGAATTCAGATCTGGCATCCCCATGCGGCTCACTTCCTGGAAAGAGAAGGGCCTGCTGTGGGGTAGTTCAGAAGAGCTGACCGGACTCCAATCCTGTCTCCAAACCTTGGTGAACAAGAAGCTCAAGCTTGTCAACGTAATCTAGGTCATGCTCATCCGCCGGATTCTCCCCTGCCAGCAGCGGGACTTCAACCTATGGGAGTTTGATCCAGCACAGCACCAGACCTTGAGCGGGCTCTTCGACACTACATACAAAGAGGCCTGGAGGGTGGTGTTCAAGGGCGCCGAGGCTCCCGCATCCGCTACCGACGATCATGGATTCAGCTCGCAGCGTCCGGCTGGCGAGGTAAGCTATATTATCCTTTATGGGACACTTGCTTCTCATAGTTTGACTCTATGTGGGATCTAAACTCCCAATACCTTTGACAGGCCTGGCAGGAGACGTCCGGACAGGTTAACTGCCCGGCTCCCCTTCCAGAAGACCCAGCGGATGCCCGTTTGGCAGGGCTGCTGGTCCTGGCACCTTACGTGGTGCCGGAGAAGAAGGCCAAGAAGAAGGCCACGGGAACCCGAAGGAGTTCCCGACGTCAGGTGTTATCGGATTCATCGTCCGATGACTCCGAGGATGACTCCTCCCACGAGGATGAGGAGGAGAAGAAAGAGGCCTCTCCCCCAGCGGGGGGAGAGAAGAAGAGGAAGGCCTCCCCAACGAGGGAGGCCGAAAGGTCCAAGAAGGGAAGGACCCTTCCCCCAGACTGCTCCGCCAACGCCGGCGACAGCGACGAGGAGTGGCCCTCAAGGGCCAAGCCCCTGGCGAGATCGTAAGTATCCGGACTCCTGAATAACTCATAATTTTTCTTTTTGTCGCCTAGCATCTTTTAACGCCGCATACAACCCTGTAGTCCGCCCAAGGACGATCTTCCCGCTTCGTCGAGCGGGTCCTTGTGTACATCGAATGTGAATAGCACTTCACTTCCGACCGCCTCCTCCCCCCATGACGCCGACGACGCCGAGGTGGGATCTCGAAAAGGGACCCACCAGGAGGAGGAAGCTCCGGAGGTGCCGCAGGGCAACCTCCCGAACTTTGGACCGGACTCCGCACCGAAACCTGCAGTGGTTCCGGAATCCGCGGGCGGCCCCTTCGTAAGAAGGGCAAGACTGTGACACCGGCGGCCTCCATCCAACCGGAGGTCCCGGATAACTTACTGGAGGTGCTCAATGGCGCTTCCATCGAGGAGGAACACCACACTGTCATGAGTGCGGTGATTCAGAAGGTTCAGCTTGCAAAAAGCGGGCTAACCGAAGCCTGCAGCAGCCTTCTAACAGGCTTTGAGGTAAGAATTTTATGACATGTAAAATAGTACCGCATAGACAGTAGCCCCTGATGCTCGGTTTGGTGTTCGGAAAGAAAAGCCGGACTGAGGATCTAAAAAGATATACGCAGGAGTCTTAACAAAAATATGTCAATATGGGAATGCAGGCTGCGCTGCTGACCTCTGCCGCACTGACTGCGGAGGTCAATGCCTTGAAGCAGAGCCTCGAGTGGTCCGAGAGCGAGCTCGGCCATGCTAAGAAGCAGCTCGAGGACAAGGAAGGCGAGTAACACCTTATTAAAGTTGTACCTTATAGAAAAGGATTTGGTTGCAAGATTAATGACAAGGATAACGTGGGTACTCCAAGGGCTACGAACGAGGTGGCGACCCTGAAGGAGGCGGTGTCCGTGGCCGAACTCAATGCGTCCGCGGAACGCGCCAAGCGAGAGAAGCAGGAGGCGCGGGTGGCGGAGGTATGGCAAGAGCTCCAGGCTCTCGTGGAAAAACACGAGAGCGTGGAGCGTGACCCGAAGACTCGAGAGTCCGAGCTTGCGTCGGCTCTTGAGAGTGCCAAAGCCGCTAAGGCCGAAGCCCACAAGGCCCTCCAGGAAATCGAGGTATTGAAGAAAATAGCGGCGGGTAAGGCATTCTTCATGCAAAGCAAGCATGTAAAAGTGAATTACCTGTTACTTACCCGGATCCAGAGCTCTCCAGGAGCGTTCGCAGATCTTCCCGTAGCGTGTTCGGTGCTGCCGCTTTCTACAGAGCCGAGGAGGGGAGCTCGATGGAGAAGGTGTTCTGGTCTCAGTATGCTGAGGCCGGACATCCGGTGCCCCTTAGCGACCAGCTGAAGCAGCTGGTCAAGCTCCACAAGGTGGCCGAACAGGCCATGAAGGGCCTCATAGTTCGGCTGTGAACCAAAGAGGCCCTGCCTGGGAGCTACTTCGGCCTGGTGCGGCGGCTGGTGGATGCATGTCCCTGGGTCGAAGTCATCAAGCACTCCACCTGCATTGAAGGTGCCCGTCGGGCCCTTGCCCATGCTAAAGTGCACTGGGGCAGGATGGATGCTGAGAAGCTTGTGACGGACGCGCCACCGCCGGGCAAGGAGTATCAAACACCCGAGATGTATTATAAGGCTGTCCTGAAGGGTGCCCGCATTATTGCGGGTGAGTTCTCCAAAGATGTAATATTTGAGTAGGCTCGCATTTTGTTATCCTGTGCGCTGAAAACTTTGCTCATATGCGCTAAGCAACACTTGTTAATTTAAAATATTACCTTCTGTGCGGCCGTTTAACAAATCTGAGAGATGGAAAGTCATCGGCTTCAGCCCCCATGCCACGAGTGCTGGGGTGTTCGGGATAAACTTGAGCGCTCTTGTTCCCATTTTTGGGTCCATCTAGGGAGGCGCTCAACACAACGAACGAGGCAACCGGACTTATAATGCTTGAACACTCTCACTTAGCCATAGAATTCTATAATTTTAAATTTCGGCGAAGCCCCTAGTGTTCGGAAGGCCGAATTCGGGGTGCTATCCACGCCTGGGCTGGACAAAGCCGGTTCCTCGCTCTAAGTGGCATAAGTCTTTAGGGACTCGAAAAAACCTCTCGAACAGCGACCGGCTCTCACCATCATGACGGTCAGTTTTAGCTTTCTCCACTGAGGTGCTTGCCCAGCTCAACTGGGGCACAATCGCAGTTGTTCTCCCAGCGCTACCTTAGCCGATATAACGGAACGTAAGGTACCAAAACATGGGAGTCGGGCAAACCCAACTATTAACCCAAGACATGATTCAGAGCCGATGCATATAATGCTATAAGTTCGGGGTGCCGCACTTGTGAAAGTGTTCGGACTTATCACACCATAATGTGGGGAACTTAAGCCCCTGGTGCATTTAGCCGTACCAAAGTGTACGGATGCAACATGTCATGAATGAACATATGTATAAGAAAGGAATGCAATTATAGGCAAAAAGCGATGCATTGTTTATTCAAAAAGAAAGGTACTGCCATGAATGCAGAATGATACAAATAGTGCGGTAAGCAAGGGGTGGGACTATTAAACATGTCCCCCTCCAGGGGTAGGCTGCGGAATGGTGTATAAAACAGATTTAATGCTCGTAATGGAGACCACCTGGATACTCGTCGTAGCCTTTCTCCTTCCCTGGCTGTTGCATCGTGAGTTCGGCAGCTCTACTGCCGGACAGGGCCTCTCGTAAATGGAGTCCTGAGGATAAGAAAAAAAGGAAAGAAAAAGGATGACACACTTGGGAGCCCCTTGTGTGGTTGAGCCACACTCTGGGCCTGCCGTGGTCGTGCCCCTCCCCCTGTGCCCATGGTATCTCCAGAGCGTAATGATGTACGTGAAGTACCGGTCTTGCAATTTTGGGAGGGCTGGGGTTGGGGCCGCATTGCTACGCGTGCTCGGAACGTGCCAGGTGGTCTTGTTGTAGGTTACTCCGGGCACGCTTAGCAGTGTCCGGTCGCTTAGCGGCCGGACTCGAGAATTGCCTTAAGAGGCTGCTCTGCACTTCTGCCGCGAGAGCCGCTGTATGCTCCTCCATTTGGAGGGAGCGTTCAGTGTTTCCGTTGACCGTAATGACTCCTCGAGGGCCTGGCATCTTGACCTTGAGGTATGCATAGTGCGGCACCGCATTGAACTTTGCAAACGCGGTTCATCCGAGCAGAGCATGATAGCCGCTGCGGAACGGAACTATGTCGAAGATTAACTCCTCGCTTCGGAAGTTATCCGGGGATCCGAAGACCACTTCCAGTGTAACTGATCCTGTACAATTGGCCTCTACACCTGGTATGACGCCTTTGAAGGTCGTTTTTGTGGGTTTAATCCTTGAGGGTTTTATGCCCATCTTGCGCACTGTATCCTGGTAAAGCAGGTTCAGGCTGCTGCCATCGTCCATCAGGACTCTAGTGAGGTGAAACCCATCGACGATTGGGTCTAGAACCAATGCGGCGAACCCGCCATGGCGGATGCTGGTGGGGTGGTCTCTTCGATCAAAAGTGATCGGGCAGGAGGACCATGGGTTCAACTTTGGGGCGACTGGCTCCATCGCGTATACGTCCCTGAGTGCACGCTTCCGCTCCCTTTTGGGTATGTGGGTTGCGTATATCATGTTCACCGTCCGCACTTGTGGGGTGAAACCCTTCTGTCCTCTATTGTTCGGCGGCCGGGTCTCCTCCTCGTCATCTCTATGCAGCCCCTTGTCATTGTTTTCGGCAATTAACTTGCCTGCCTGCTTCAATACCCAACAATCCCTGTTGGTGTGATTAGCTGGCTTTTCGGGGGTGCCATGTTAAAGGAAATATGCCCTAGAGGCAACAGTAAAGTTATTATTTATTTCCTCATATCATGATAAATGTTTATTATTCATGCTAGAATTGTATTAACCAGAAACACGATACATGTGTGAATACATAGACAAACATATAGTCACTAGTATGCCTCTACTTGACTAGCTCATTAATCAAAGATGGTTATGTTTCCTAACCATAGACATGTGTTGTCATTTGATTAATGGGATCACATCATTAGGAGAATGATGTGATTGAAATGACCCATTCCGTTAGCCTAGCACTTGATCGTTTAGTATATTGCTATTGCTTTCTTCATGACTTATACATGTTCCTGTAACTATGAGATTATGCAACTCCCGTTTACCAGAGGAACACTTTGGGTGCTACCAAACGTCACAACATAACTGGGTGATTATAAAGGAGTACTACAGGTGTCTCCAAAGGTACATGTTGAGTTGGCGTATTTCGAGATTAGGTTTTGTCACTCCGATTGTCGGAGAGGTATCTCTGGGCCCTCTCGGTAATGCACATCACTATAAACCTTGCAAGCAATGTAGCTAATGAGTTAGTTACGGAATGATGCATTACGTAATGAGTAAAGAGACTTTCCGGTAACGAGATTGAACTAGGTATTGGATACCGACGATCGAATCTCGGGCAAGTAACATACCGATGACAAAGGGAACAACATATGTTGTTATGCGGTTTGACCGATAAAGATCTTCGTAGAATATGTAGGAACCAATATGGGCATCCAGGTTCCGCTATTGGTTATTGACCAAGAATAGTTCTAGGTCATGTCTACATAGTTCTCGAACCCGTAGGGTCTGCACGCTTAACGTTACGATGACAGTTTTATTATGAGTTTATAAGTTTTCATGTACCGAAGTTTGTTCGGAGTCCCGGATGTGATCACGGACATGACGAGGAGTCTCGAAATGGTCGAGACATAAAGATTGATATAATTGACGACTATATTCGGACACCGGAAGTGTTCCGGACGTTTTCGGAGAAAATCGGAGTGCCGGAGGTTTACCGGACCCCCCCCCCCCGGGAGAAGTAATGGGCCTTATGGCCTTAGCGGAGAGAGAGAGGGGCGGCCAGGGTGGGCCGCACGCCCCCTCCCCCTCTGGTCCGAATTGGAGTAGGAGGGGGGCGGCGCCCCCTCTTTCCTTCTCCCCTTCCCCCTTCCTTTCCCCCTCCTAGTAGGAGTAGGAAAGGGGGAGTCCTACTCCTACTAGGAGGAGGACTCCTCCTCCTGGCGCGCCCTCTAGGGCCGGCCGGCCTCCCCCTTGCTCCTTTATATACGGGGGCGGGGGGGCACCCTAGGACACACAAGTTGATCTACGGATCGTTCCTTAGCCGTGTGCGGTGCCCCCCTCCACCATATTCCACCTCGGTCATATCGTCACGGAGTTTAGGCGAAGCCCTGCGCCGGTAAAACATCATCATCCTCACCACGCCGTCGTACTGACGGAACTCATCCCCTAAGCTTTGCTGGATCGGAGCCCGGGGATCGTCATCGAGCTGAATGTGTGCTGAACTCGGAGGTGTCGTACGTTCGGTGCTTGGATCGGTCGATCGTGTAGACGTACGACAACATCAACTGCGTTGTCATAACGCTTCCGCTTACGATCTACGAGGGTACGTGGACAACACTCTCCCCTCTCATTGCTATGCCATCACCATGATCTTGCGTGTGCGTAGGAAAATTTTGAAATTACTACGTTCCCCAACAGTGGCATCCGAGCCTGGTTTTATGCGTAGATGTCATATGCACGAGTAGAACACAAGTGAGTTGTGGGTGATACAAGTCATACTGCTTCCAAGCATGTCATACTTTGGTTCGGCGGTATTGTGAGATGAAGCGGCCCGGACCAACATTACGCGTACGCTTACGCGAGACTGGTTTCACCGTTACGAGCACTCGTGCTTAAAGGTGGCTGGCGGGTGTCTGTCTCTCTCACTTTAGCTGAATCGAGTGTGGCTATGCCCGGTCCTTGCGAAGGTTAAAACAGCACTAACTTGACGAACTATCGTTGTGGTTTTGATGCGTAGGTAAAAACGGTTCTTGCTAAGCCCGTAGCAGCCACGTAAAATTTGCAACAACAAAGTAGAGGACGTCTAACTTGTTTTTGCAGGGCATGTTGTGATGTGATATGGTCAAGACGTGATGCTATATTTTATTGTATGAGATGATCATGTTTTGTAACCGAAGTTATCGGCAACTGGAAGGAGCCATATGGTTGTCGCTTTATTGTATGAAATGCAAACGCCCTGTAATTGCTTTACTTTATCACTAAGCGGTAGCGATAGTCGTAGAAGCAATAGATGGCGTAACGACAACGATGCTATGATGGATATCAAGGTGTCGCGCCGGTGACGATGGTGATCACAATGGTGCTTTGAAGATGGAGATCACAAGCACAAGATGATGATGGCCATATCATATCACTTATATTGATTGCATGTGATGTTTATCCTTTATGCATCTTATCTTGCTTTGATTGACGGTAGCATTTTAAGATGATCTCTCACTAATTATCAAGAAGTGTTCTCCCTGAGTATGCACCGTTGCGAAAGTTCTTCGTGCTGAGACACCACGTGATGATCGGGTGTGATAGGCTCTACGTTCAAATACAACGGGTGCAAAACAGTTGCACACGCGGAATACTCAGGTTAAACTTGACGAGCCTAGCATATACAGATATGGCCTCGGAACACGGAGACCGAAAGGTCGAACGTGAATCATATAGTAGATATGATCAACATAGTGATGTTCTCCATTGAAACTACTCCATCTCACGTGATGATCGGACATGGTTTAGTTGATTTGGATCACGTGATCACTTAGATGACTAGAGAGATGTCTGTCGAAGTGGGAGTTCTTAAATAATATGATTAATTGAACTTAAATTTATCATGAACTTAGTACTTGATAGTATTTTGCTTGTCTATGTTTGTTGTAGATAGATGGCTCGTGTTGTTGTTCCGTTGAATTTTAATGCGTTCCTTCAGAAAGCAAAGTTGAAAGATGATGGTAGCAATTACACGGACTGGGTCCGAAACCTGAGGATTATCCTCATTGCTGCACAAAAGAATTACGTCCTGGAAGCACCGCTGGGTGCCAGGCCTGCTGCTGATGCAACTGACAACGTTAAGAACGTCTGGCAGAGCAATGCTGATGACTACTCGATAGTTCAGTGTGCCATGCTTTACGGCTTAGAACCGGGTCTTCAACGACGTTTTGAACGTCATGGAGCATATGAGATGTTCCAGGAGTTGAAGTTAATATTTCAAGAAAATGCCCGGATTGAGAGATATGAAGTCTCCAATAAGTTCTATAGCTGCAAGATGGAGGAGAATAGTTCTGTCAGTGAACACATATTCAAAATGTTTGGGTATAATAATGACTTGATTCAACTGGGAGTTAATCTTCCTGATGATAGTGTCATTGACAGAATTCTTCAATCACTGCCACCAAGCTACAAGAGCTTCGTGATGAACTATAATATGCAAGGGATGGACAAGACTATTCCCGAGCTCTTCGCAATGCTAAAAGCCGTGGAGGTAGAAATCAAGAAGGAGCATCAAGTGTTGATGGTTAACAAGACCACCAGTTTCAAGAAAAAGGGCAAAGGGAAGAAGGGGAACTTCAAGAAGAAGAGCAAACAAGTTGCTGCTCAAGAGAAGAAACCCAAGTCTGGACCTAAGCCTGAGAATGAGTGCTTCTACTGCAAGCAGACTGGACACTGGAAGCGGAACTGCCCCAAGTATTTGGCGGATAAGAAGGATGGCAAAGTGAACAAAGGTATATGTGATATACATGTTATTGATGTGTACCTTACTAATGCTCGCAGTAGTACCTGGGTATTTGATACTGGTTCTATTGCTAATATTTGCAACTCGAAATAGGGACTACGGATTAAGCAAAGATTGGCTAAGGACGAGGTGACGATGCGCGTGGGAAATGGTTCCAAAGTCGATGTGATCGCGGTCGGCACGCTACCTCTACATCTACCATCGGGATTTGTTTTAGACCTAAATAATTGTTATTTTGTGCCAGCGTTGAGCATGAACATTATATCTGGATCTTGTTTGATGCGAGACGGTTATTCATTTAAATCAGAGAATAATGGTTGTTCTATTTATATGAGTAATATCTTTTATGGTCATGCACCCTTGAAGAGTGGTCTATTTTTATTGAATCTCGATAGTAGTGATACACATATTCATAGTGTTGAAACCAAAAGATGCAGAGTTGATAATGATAGTGCAACTTATTTGTGGCACTGCCGTTTAGGTCATATCGGTGTAAAGCGCATGAAGAAACTCCATACTGATGGGCTTTTGGAATCACTTGATTATGAATCACTTGGTACTTGCGAACCGTGCCTCATGGGCAAGATGACTAAAACGCCGTTCTCTGGAACTATGGAGCGAGCAACTGATTTGTTGGAAATCATACATACTGATGTTTGTGGTCCAATGAATGTTGAGTCTCGCGGCGGGTATCGTTATTTTCTCACCTTCACAGATGATTTGAGCAGATATGGGTATATCTACTTAATGAAACACAAGTCTGAAACATTTGAGAAGTTCAAAGAATTTCAGAGTGAAGTGGAAAATCATCGTAACAAGAAAATAAAGTTTCTACGATCTGATCGTGGAGGAGAATATTTGAGTTACGAGTTTCGTTTACATTTGAAACAATGCGGAATAGTTTCGCAACTCACGCCACCTGGAACACCACAATGAAATGGTGTGTCCGAACGTCGTAATCGTATTTTACTAGATATGGTGCGATCTATGATGTCTCTTACTGATTTACCGCTATCGTTCTGTGGTTATGCTTTAGAGACGGTCGCATTCACGTTAAATAGGGCACCATGAAAATCCGTTGAGACGACGCCTTATGAACTGTGGTTTGGCAAGAAACCAAAGTTGTCGTTTCTTAAAGTTTGGGGCTGCGATGCTTATGTGAAGAAACTTCAATCAGATAAGCTCGAACCCAAATCTCAGAAATGTGTCTTCATAGGATACCCAAAAGAGACTATTGGGTACACCTTCTATCACAGATCTGAGGGCAAGATTTTCGTTGCTAAAATCGGATCCTTTCTAGAGAAGGAGTTTCTCTCGAAAGAAGTGAGTGGGAGGAAAGTAGAACTTGATGAGGTAACTGTACCTGCTCCCTTATTGGAAAGTAGCTCATCACAAGAACCGGTTCCTGTGACAACTACACCAATTAGTGAGGAAGCTAATGATATTGATCATGAAACTTCAAATCAAGTTTCTACTGAACCTCGTAGGTCCACCAGAGTAATATCCGCACCAGAGTGGTACGGTAATCCTATTCTGGAAGTCATGTTACTTGACCATGATGAACCTACGAACTATGAGGAAGCGATGATGAGCCCAGATTCCGCAAAATGGCTAGAGGCCATGAAATCTGAGATGGGATCCATGTATGAGAACAAAGTATGGACTTTGGTTGACTTGCCCGATGATCGGCAAGCCATTGAGAATAAATGGATCTTTAAGAAGAAGACTGACGCTGATGGTAATGTAACTGTCTATAAAGCTCGACTTGTTGCGAAAGGTTTTCGACAAGTTCAAGGGGTTGACTACGATGAGACTTTCTCACCCGTAGCGATGCTTAAGTCTGCCCGAATCATGTTAGCTATTGCTGCATTTCATGATTATGAAATTTGGCAAATGGATGTCAAAACTGCATTCTTGAATGGATTTCTGGAAGAAGAGTTGTATATGATACAGCCAGAAGGTTTTGTTGATCCAAAAGGTGCTAACAAAGTGTGCAAGCTCCAGCGATCCATTTATAGACTGGTGCAAGCATCTCGGAGTTGGAATAAACGCTTTGATAGTGTGATCAAAGCATATGGTTTTATACAGACTTTTGGAGAAGCCTGTATTTACAAGAAAGTGAGTGGGAGCTCTATAGCATTTCTGATATTATATGTAGATGACATATTATTAGTTGGAAATGATATAGAATTTCTGGATAGCATAAAGGGATACTTGAATAAAGGTTTTTCAATGAAAGACCTCAGTGAAGCTGCTTACATATTGGGCATCAAGATTTATAGAGATAGATCGAGACGCTTAATAGGACTTTCACAAAGCACATACCTTGATAAAATTTTGAAAAAGTTCAAAATGGATCAGGCAAAGAAAGGGTACTTGCCCGTGCTACAAGGTGTGAAGTTGAGTCAGACTCAATGCCCGACCATAGCAGAAGATAGAGAGAAAATGAAAGATGTTCCCTATGCTTCAGCCATAGGCTCTATCATGTATGCAATGATGTGTACCAGACCTGACGTATGCTTAGCAATAAGCTTGGCAGGAAGGTACCAAAGTAATCCAGGAGTGGATCACTGGACAGCGGTCAAGAACATCCTGAAATACCTGAAAAGGACTAAGGATATGTTTCTCGTATATGGAGGTGACAAAGAGCTAGTCGTAAATGGCTACATCGATGCAAGCTTTGACACTGATCCGGATGATTCTAAATCGCAAACCAGATACGTATTTTTATTAAACGGTGGAGCTGTAAGTTGGTGCAGTTCTAAACAAAGCATTGTGGCAGGATCTACATGTGAAGCGGAGTACATAGCTGCTTCGGAAGCAGCAAATGAAGGAGTCTGGATGAAGGAGTTCATTTCCGATCTAGGTGTCATACCTACTGCATCGGGACCAATGAAGATCTTCTGTGACAATACTGGTGCAATTGCCTTGGCAAAGGAATCTAGATTTCACAAGACGACCAAGCACATCAAGAGATGCTTCAATTCCATTCGGGACCAAGTCCAAGTGGGAGACATAGAGATTTGCAAGATACATACGGATCTGAATGTTGCAGACCCGTTGACTAAGCCTCTCCCACAAGCAAAACATGATCAGCACCAAGACTCCATGGGTGTTAGAATCATTACTATGTAATCTAGATTATTGACTCTAGTGCAAGTGGGAGACTGAAGGAAATATGCCCTAGAGGCAATAATAAAGTTATTATTTATTTCCTCATATCATGATAAATGTTTATTATTCATGCTAGAATTGTATTAATCGGAAACACGATACATGTGTGAATACATAGACAAACATATAGTCACTAGTATGCCTCTACTTGACTAGCTCATTAATCAAAGATGGTTATGTTTCCTAACCATAGACATGTGTTGTCATTTGATTAATGGGATCACATCATTAGGAGAATGATGTGATTGACATGACCCATTCCGTTAGCCTAGCACTTGATCGTTTAGTATATTGCTATTGCTTTCTTCATGACTTATACATGTTCCTATAACTATGAGATTATGCAACTCCCATTTACCGGAGGAACACTTTGGGTGCTACCAAACGTCACAATGTAACTGGGTGATTATAAAGGAGTACTACAGGTGTCTCCAAAGGTACATGTTGAGTTGGCGTATTTCGAGATTAGGCTTTGTCACTCCGATTGTCGGAGAGGTATCTCTGGGCCCTCTCGGTAATGCACATCACTATAAGCCTTGCAAGCAATGTAGCTAATGAGTTAGTTATGAAATGATGCATTACGTAACGAGTAAAGAGACTTGCCGGTAATGAGATTGAACTAGGTATTGGATACCGACGATCGAATCTCGGGCAAGTAACATACCGATGACAAAGGGAACAACGTATGTTGTTATGCAGTTTGACCGATAAAGATCTTCGTAGAATATGTAGGAACCAATATGGGCATCTAGGTTCCACTATTGGTTATTGACCGAGAATAGTTCTAGGTCATGTCTACATAGTTCTCGAACCCGTAGGGTCCGCACGCTTAACGTTACGATGACAGTTTTATTATGAGTTTATAAGTTTTCATGTACCGAAGTTTGTTCGGAGTCCCGGATGTGATCACGGACATGACGAGGAGTCTCGAAATGGTCGAGACATAAAGATTGATATATTGGATGACTATATTCGGACACCGAAAGTGTTCCGGACGTTTTCGGAGAAAACCGGAGTGTCGGAGGGTTACCGGAACCCCCCCCCCCCAGAGAAGTAATGGGCCTTATGGGCCTTAGTGGAGAGAGAGAGGGGCGGCCAGGGTGGGCCGCACGCCCCCTCCCCTTCTGGTCCAAATTGGACTAGGAGGGGGGCGGCGCCCCCTCTTTCCTTCTCCCCTTCCCCCTTCCTTTCCCCCTCCTAGTAGGAGTAGGAAAGGGGGAGTCCTACTCCTACTAGGAGGAGGACTCCTCCTCCTGGCGCGCCCTCTAGGGCCGGCCGGCCTCCCCCCTTGCTCCTTTATATACGGGGGCGGGGGGGCACCCTAGGACAAACAAGTTGATCTACGGATCGTTCCTTAGCCGTGTGCGGTGCCCCCCTCCACCATATTCCACCTTGGTCATATCGTCGCGGAGTTTAGGCAAAGCCCTGCGCCGGTAGAACATCATCATCGTCACCACACTGTCGTACTGACGGAACTCATCCCCGAAGCTTTGCTGGATCGGAGCCCGGGGATCGTCATCGAGCTGAACGTGTGCTGAACTCGGAGGTGTCGTACGTTCGGTGCTTGGATCGGTCGATCGTGAAGACGTACGACTACATCAACCGCGTTGTCATAATGCTTCCGCTTACGGTCTACCAGGGTACATGGACAACACTCTCCCCTCTCGTTGCTATGCCATCACCATGATCTTGCGTGTGCGTAGGAAAATTTTGAAATTACTACGTTCCCCAACACGTGTATCTGGCACGAGCGGTCGAGTATCCAGTCCAAATTGGACGGACCCGGAGTAGTTCGTTTGAATGGCTTTTTCCGCTGACTGGGTTTGGAGCCTCTGAATCCGGCATTGACTGCCGTATCCTCAGTATTATCGCCATTAATGTGGCGTTTGTGCTTGTTGCGATGTGACCTGCCGTTGTGGTCCTTGGTATCCGGACTGCCAGGATTTTTGTTGAGGTTGTTACTGCGGGCTAGCCAGCTGTCCTCTCCCGCACAGAAGCGGGTCATGAGTGATGTGAGGGCTGCCATGGATTTCGGCTTTTCCTGTCCTAGGTGCCGGGCAAGCCACTCATCGCGGATGTTATGTTTGAAGGCTGCGAGGGCCTCCGCATCCGGACAGTCGACGATTTGATTTTTCTTGGTTAAGAACCGTGTCCAGAATTGTCTGGCCGATTCGTTTGGCTGCTGAATTATATGGCTTAGGTCATCAGCGTCTGGTGGTCGCACATATGTGCCCTGGAAGTTATCAAGGAATGCGGCTTCCAGGTCCTCCCAACACCCAATTGATTCTGCTGGCAAGCTGTTGAGCCAATGCCGAGCTGGTCCTTTAAGCTTGAGTGGGAGGTATTTGATGGCGTGAAGATCATCACCGCGGGTCATGTGGATATGAAGGAGATAGTCTTCGATCCAAACCGCGGGGTCTGTTGTGCCATCATAGGATTCAATGTTCACGGGTTTAAACCCTTCGGGGATTTGATGATCCATTACTTCGTTTGTGAAGCATAGTGGGTGTGCGGCGCCTCTATATTGGGCTATATCACGACGTAGCTCAAGCGAGCTTTGTCTACTATGTTCGGCCCGGCTGGAGTTACTATATCCGGCGCGATGGTTGTCGTCGCGTATCGTGGGGCGCCCACGCGATCCGTAGATCGATCTCGATTGTCTTGCCTTATCCTCCAATATGTCTCGCAAGTCCGGCACATTCCCCCGTGGCTTTGTACTTTTCGAGCGATGCCGGGGTACGGCTTTAGTGGAGGGCCTGGAGGCCTCTCTGTCGTGGCCACGAGGTGGCCGGTCGGCCGTATTGTGCGCTGGTGATGTAGGTTTATATGCTTCCTCCTCTAATCAGGGCAGCAGCTTGCGTTTGGGGTAGCTTTTGGAGGGGCGTTCGAGTTCATACTCTTCGACCGCAAGGACTTCGGTCCATCTGTCAGCAAGCAGATCTTGATCAGCTCTAAGCTGTTGCTGCTTTTTCTTGAGGCTGCTTGCCGTGGCCATAAGCCTGCGTTTAAAACGCTCTTGTTCGACGGGATCCTCAGGCACGACGAATTCGTCGTCGTCGAGGCTTGCCTCCTCTCCGGAGGGAGGCATATAATTATCGTCCTCTACCTCTTCGTCTGCCGCTCTCTCGTGAGGGCTGGTGAGGGAGTCCTGGACTAGGGGGTGTCCGGATAGCCGGACTATCATCATCGGCCGGACTCCAAGACTATGAAGATACAAGATTGAAGACTTTGTCCCGTGTCCGGATGGGACTTTCCTTGGCGTGGAAGGCAAGCTTGGCGATACGGATATGTAGATCTCCTACCATTGTAACCGACTCTGTGTAACCCTAGCCCTCTCCGGTGTCTATATAAACCGGAGGGTCTTAGTCCGTAGGACAAGACAACCATTACAACAATCATACCATAGGCTAGCTTCTAGGGTTTAGCCTCCTTGATCTCGTGGTAGATCCACTCTTGTACTACCCATATCATCAATATCAATCAAGCAGGAGTAGGGTTTTACCTCCATCGAGAGGGCCCGAACCTGGGTAAAAACATCATGTCCCTTGTCTCCTGTTACCATCCGCCTAGACGCACAGTTCGGGATCCCCTACCCGAGATCCGCCGGTTTTGACACCGACATTGGTGCTTTCATTGAGAGTTCCTCTGTGTCGTCACCGATGGGCTTGATGGCTTCTTCAATCAACAACAACGTAGTCCAGGGTGAGACTTTTCTCCCCGGACAGATCTTCGTATTTGGCGGCTTCGCACTACGGGCCGATTCACTTGGCCATCCGGAGCAGATCAAAAGCTACGCCCCTGGCCATCAGGTCAGATTCGGAAGCCTAAACTTCACGGCTGACATCCACGGAGACTTGATCTTCAATGGATTCGAGCCACAGCCGAGCGTGCCGCACTGTCACGATGGGCATGATCTAACTCTGTCGCCGGACAGTACCTTGGAGGCCGCACACGAGTCCGCTCCGACCCATAGTCCGGAGTCGACCATGCAGATCGAGGACAGGTGGCTGGACACCGCCTCAGGAGCTGCAACTACCACGGCGATGGAGCCAAACACTAACCTCGTCCCTTATAAAGCTCGTGGCTCCGAGGTGCCGGACCCCCTGCCGGATTCCGAGCCTCCTGCGCCCCTGCCAATCGAATCCGATTGGGCGCCGATCATGGAGTTCACTGCCGCGGACATCTTTCAACACTCACCCTTTGGTGACATCCTAAATTCGCTAAAGCATCTCTCCCTATCAGGAGAGCCCTGGCCGGACTACGGCCAGGACGGTTGGGATGTGGACGACAAAGAAATTCAAATCCCACCCGCCACCCACTTCGTAGCCACTGTCGATGATCTAACCTACATGCTAGACTACGACTCCGACGACATCGACGGTATGGACGATGATGCTGGAGACAACCAAGAACCAGCGCCTATGGGGCACTGGAAGGAAACTTCAACCAATGATGTATATATGGTGGACACCCCAAAAGGAAGCGATAACGAGGAACAACGAGAAGCGGCAAAGGATAATTACGCCGAAAAACAGCCAAAATGGCGACGTAGGCGCCGCCCTAAGTCCCGCCTCGACAACAACAGCACTCCTAAGGACCCAGCATCAGAGCAGGGCAAACCAGTGGGCGTCGAACATGCAACCAAGCAACCATCCGAACAGGATGAATCAGATAATCAATCTATGCCTGGCGAAAACAACAGTCCAGACGATCTCACGCCGGACACACCGCCGGAGCATAAGAACCTTCACAAAAGACTTCTCACCACTGCAAGAAGACTGAAGAAGGAAAAGAGGAAGCTCACAACAGCGGAAGACATACTCAGAATGAGGTGGAGCAAAGTACTCAAGACCGCGGACAAATATGGCAATGGCCACCAAACAAAGAGCTATCCGAAGCGCAAGCTGCTGCCAGAATTTGACGAGGAAGCCACATAGCCCCCACAGTCAAAAAATAAAGAGATCGCCTGGCCGGATAGACGACCAGATGACAGGCCAAAAACGACAAGCGGCGCCGCACACAAGCCGACTCATGATCCTCGAAAAACAGACGGCCCGGTCAGGTCCATTTACGGGCCAAAAAAGAGGGCCCCAGGAAGCAACATAACACGCCAAGTGTTCGAAGACAGCGGCACACCCAAATACAGGGGCGCCGCACACCCACTATGTTTCACCGATGAGGTGCTGGATCATGAATTTCCAGCGGGGTTCAAACCCGTAAACATAGAGGCATACGACGGAACAACAGACCCTGGAGTCTGGATTGAGGATTACATCCTCCACATACACATGGCTAGAGGAGATGATCTCCACGCCATAAAATATCTACCCCTCAAGCTCAAAGGGCCAGCTCGACATTGGCTGAAAAGACTCCCAGAAAATACTATTGGAAGTTGGGAAGAGCTCGAGGACGCGTTTAGAGCAAATTTTCAAGGGACTTATGTCCGCCCCCCAGATGCAGACGATTTAAGTCACATAACTCAACAGTCCGGAGAATCAGCGCGCAAATTCTCGAACAAGTTCCTTACCAAAAAGAAGCAAATAGTCGACTATCCGGACGCCGAAGCCTTAGCAGCTTTTAAACATAATGTCCGAGACGAATGGCTCGACAGACACCTCGGCCAAGAGAAGCCGAGAACAATGGCCGCGCTAACAAGCCTCATGACCCGCTTTTGCGTGGGGGAAGACAGCTGGCTAGCAAGATGCAGCACCAGCAACCCGAGTACATCGGAGATCAGAGATGGAAACGGAAAATTGCGGCGCAGAAAGGATCAATGCCGAAACAGAGAAAAAAGCCCAAAGAACAGGGCAATCAACGCCGGATTCAAAAGCTCGCGGCCGAACAATAAAGCACTGCCTCTTAAGGACAACAGTGATGAGCTATCCAACTTAAACAAAATTTTGGATCGGATATGTCAAATCCATAGTACCTCCGGAAGGCCTGCAAACCACACCCACCAAGATTGTTGGGTTTTCTAATAGTCCGGCCGACTCAACGCCGAACACAAGGGGCTCGACGCGCCAAGCGAGGATGATGACAAACCCCACCAGTAGAGCACCAGAAAACAAAAGACTTTCCCACAAGAAGTCAAAACAGTAAACTCACTTCATGTGATAGTACGGAAAAACAATGCGGCACCCGCTAAGGTAGGTGTCGCACGGTCCACCCCAGCGGAAACTCGAGATTGGATGTCAAAACCAATCACTTTCGACCACCTGGATTATTCCAGAAGTATTCGAAACGCAGGATGGACTGCTCTGATATTGGATCCTATAATCGACGGACTACAATTTACACAAGTCCTGATGGACGGCGGCAGCGATTTAAATCTGCTATATCCGGACACAATCCGCAAGATGGGGATAGACCTTACTAAAATTCGAAATAGCCGCACTTCCTTCAAAGGAGTGACGCCAGGCCCTTACGCCAAGTGCACGGGCTCCTTAGTAATAGAAGTTGTGTTCGGGTCACCCGACAACTTCCAACGCGAAAAGCTAATCTTTCATGTCGCCCCATTCAAAAGTAGCTATCGAGCACTATTGGGACGTGAAGCTTCTGTCCGCTTTAACGCAATACCACATTACGCGTCTCTTACACTTAAAATGCCCGGCCCACGTGACATCATTTCATTAAAAGGTCATTCAAAGACCCCGGACACGGCTAGACGAGTTCGGCATAAATAAGCTAGGGGCTCCCTAGCCGCACACCCCTTCACAAGGGGCTATGCGTATAAGCAACAATGAGCTAATATAAGCCCAGCTTTATTCATTCATTAATATTTCAATTTTTAATGCACTTTTCGCACGATTTCCTTTCAAACTATTTCCTCTCTTTTTACAGATGAACAACGTGCACACCCATCAAGGATACGGCACAACGGAGACACAGGCGCAGACGGGCAGTAGGGACCCGTTGCAAGGATTCTTTTCAGATTAAGACCCTGCGTAAACCTTTTTTACTGTCTCTTATTGCTATAATCCCCTGGTTTCTCATTATAACCAGAGAGGAGACTGACGTTTTGGCAGCGGACGTGTCAGAGGACCTTGCCCGTACCTGGACACTAGGGGCTCAGGGCATTGTTTTGCCCGTTATTATAAAGACCGAACACCTTAGGGAGTGTTCGGCGTCTCGAGTTAGGCCTTATATGCATCAGCTCCGAATCATGTCTTTGGTCAAATGTTGGGTTTGCCCGGCTCCTGTGTTTTGCTGCCTTACGTTCCGTATCATCGGCTAATGCGGCACCAGGAGAACTACTGCGATTGTGCCCCATTTCGGCTGGGCGAGCACCTCAGTAGAGAAAGCCGAAAACTGACTGTCATGATACAGCGAGAGACTGGTCAACCACTCGATCGACTACCGGAATGTTTAGAATTCCTCCGCTTTGACGAAGGACTATTTCCCGGTCAGGCACATATGCGCCCCAAATTCGGAGAGCGCGGTGCCCCTAGGGGCTATATCGTAGCCCCACCCTCGAACTCCCATGGCTAAGTGAAAGTGATAAAGCATTATAGTCCGGTTGCCTCATTTGCTACGCTACCACCTCCTTCACAGGACCGAGACGTCGGATTAAGTGTGAAAATGTGCTATTTTTGCGAACACCCCCGCACCTTGTGCGCGGGAGCTGAAGCTGACGACCGCCATCTTTCAGGTTATACACACGTATACATAAACGGCCGCACAGGAGATATTTCAATACTTGAACGCACAAGTACAAAAAGGGCCTACATCATAAACATCGTTTTACAAAATAAAACGTTCATTTGAACGTGACATTTTTTTGAGCACTGCGACTCTATTACATGAGCACCACGCAGAACTTCCCCAAAATAGTGCTCGGTGGGTAACCGGCTCTCGTCCGAACCCTGGGTCGCAACAGCGGTGGCATCCATCTCCGTCCAATGTGTCTTCACACGGGCGAGGGCCATCCGCGCACCCTCTATGCAGGCCGACCGCTTCATCGCCTTGATATGCGGCACCGCCCCAAGAAATTGCTGCAATAAGCCAAAATAGCTCTTCGGCTTGGGCCTATCCGGCCAGACATGAGTCGTGATATCCGTTATGGCAAGTCCGGACAACCTATTCAGCTCAGCCCACTCGGCCAACCGATCGGTCAGCGGAAGTGAACGCTCCGGACTATGGAATTGAGACCAAAACAGCTCTTCCGTCTTGTGATCCTTCTGACTTCGGAAGTGCACAACGGCATCCGCCGCACTCGCCGCTAAGTCCATATAAGGATCCTCCGGACCCCACAGCTAGCCAAGCTAAGCATACTTCGGATCCTTAAACCTTCGGCGCAGCAGAAAGGGCTTGCCAGCCACAATGTCTCCGGCTTGGCGCAGCTCCTCCTTTATAGCCCGCATTGCAGAACGGGCATCCTTGGCTTCGGCGGTGGCCTTTCCCAGGGCTTCTCGCTCCGCTAGGCGTTCCTTTTCAAGAACCTCCTTGCGGTCGGTAGCATCTTTTAACTTCACGGCCATTTCGGCCATCTCTTCCCTGCTTCGGCAGTGTGCAGCCCTCTCGGCTTCTAACTCCTCCGCCTCCCTCGAGGCAGCCGCATCACTCCTTCTGGCTTGCTCCTTGGCTTGAGCAAGTTCTGCCCGAAGGCTCTCCACAGCAGTGGCACCATCTGCGTCAAGCACACATATTGTAAGAGGTGGGCTTCGGCTCCCTTACTAGGTGACCGCAAATAAACACTTACCCTGCGACTCGTCAAGTCGCCTGTTGACTAGCGCGATGTCCGCATCCGCCACGTCGAGTTGCCGCTTTAGTTCAGCAACTCCATCAGTCCCGCTGGCCCCCGGACAATCCGCCACGTGCATAGGAAAGGCAAAAATTAAAACCTGCGATTTTGATCCTCGGCACGTTGTCGCTTTCGACAACCTACCGAGTCTCAGGGGCTACTATCTATACAGGGCGCACTTTATGTGTAAAACTGTCAAAAGGTGTATCATTTTTACGTACCTCAAACCCCGTCAGCAAACTCCTGACGGCATTACGCAATCCGCCTTCGGCGGACGAAATCCTTCCAATCACCATACTCATCAACGCACGGTGATCTTCTGAGATAGACGCCCTCTTAAGCAGATCCTTCAGCTCCCCCGGCCGAACACTATTCGGTGCCGAACTCTTCGGCTCTGCCGGGCTCGGGGATACCCTCCGTGATGACACTTCAGGCTCGTCCGCCCTATCCGACGGTGCAGCGGACGGAGGCGTCTCGCTCTCCACCATCTTCGGACGAAGGTCCCCCGAAGACGAGCTCATCTGCGAAGGACGGAGATCCAAACTACAAGGTAAAAACTTAAGTTATCCTCAGAAGCACAAATAGGGATGTCCCTTATTACAAAACTCCCTTTTTTCTACTTACGGCTCGCTGGAGGGCTGATTCTTTAGGGGAGACTATGCGGTCGGGGCCTCCCCGAACGCAGGACCCTAAGGTGAAGATTTCTTCCCCCGCTTAGGGGCTTTGGCCTCCGGGTCTTCGGAGGCGGTCCTCTTCTCCCCCTGGAGGGAGGGATTCTCGATCCCCCCTTTCTCAAGAGGCTCCTTGGGTGAGGCGGTAGATCCTCTATTTTCCCCTTCGCCTTCTTCTAAAGGCGCAACCTACAGCATCCTGACCAGCACGGGATCCGGCGCGGTCTCTGGGAGGGGGGCCGAACACCGTATCAGCTTCGCTTGCGCTATCCACTCCTGTTAAAGGACAACGGGTTAAAAGGCGAATTGTAGAAAGGCAAACAAATGGTATGTCCGAACACAGAGCTACTTACTTGAGTATCCGGGCGATTGCAGCTTAGGCCGGCGTCCTCGGTCAATTCCGGACACACCTCCCGTGATCCGAAGAACAATTTGTACATCTCCACGGGTGTTGTACCCATGAAGTGTTGGAGAATCCGTGGTCCCTCCGGATTAAACTCCCATAGCCGGAGAGGACGGTGTTTGCAGGGCAGGAGACGCCTAATCAGCATGACCTGCATCACCACAACCAGATCGATCTCCCTCGCTTGGAGGTCGCGAATCCGGCCCTGCAATAGGGGCACGCCCTTTGACGGCCCCCAGTTGAGCCCTTGGTTGACCCACGACATCAATCGTCATGGAGGTCCCGAGCGGAATACGGGTGGCGGCTTCTGCCTGCTGCCCCTGGGAGCGGTAATGTAGAACCACTCATGTTGCCACAAGTCGAGCTCCTCTTGGAAGGAGCCCTCGAGCCACGGGGCATCAGCCCTCCTGCTTACGGCCTCCCCACCGCACTCTGCTTGACGCCCCTTGATCATCTTCGGCTCCACATTGAAGGTCTTCAGCCACAGGCCGAAGTGAGGGGTGATGCGGAGGAAGGCTTCACAGACGACGATGAATGAAGAAATATGGAGGATGGACTCCGGAGCCAAGTCATGGAATTCCAACCCGTAGTAAAACATGAGCCCTCTCACAAAAGGATCCATCGGGAAGCCTAAGCCCCGACGGAGGTGGGACACAAACACGACATACTCGCTGGGCTCGGGGGTGGGAATGACTTGCCCTTTGACAGGCAACCTATGCGAAATTTCGTAGGTCAGGTACTTGGCCTCTCGCAGCTTTAGCACATCATCCTCCGTGACGGAGGATGGCATCCACCGGCCTTGAAGGTCGGAGCCGAACATTGTTGAAGGTCTGAAGCGCTCAAATCTGGGGCTCTGGGTGTTGGAACTCGGGGCAAGGAGTAGATTCGATTGAAGGTTGAAGAGAAGAAACGATGCCTTGGTCCCGTTATAAAGAGGGAGAATACCAAGAGTCGTCCCCGTGACTGTTCGGGACTCGCCTCCGATAGAGGAGGCGTGGCGATCTCGGAATAAGGGGAACACGATCTCTGCTTCGACAAGACGTGCCAAGGAAACCGCTTCGCTAAACGCGCTGAGGTGGTATAATAAAAAACGATTCAAGTAAAGGCTTGGTAGTGGCGTGACGTCATGCCACTAAATACGTCAGCAGATTGAACTTGTGTACATATTATTCTCTCTACGGTGGAATGAGGAATTTATTTTGCAGAGCCGGACACTATCCTGGAGTTCACAATCTTCTATGAATTATTCGGAGGAGGAACCCGCCTTGCAATGCCGAACAATATGCGCGCCGGACTCATCGTCATTGAAGCCTGGTTCAGGGGCTACTGAGGGAGTCCTAGACTAGGGGGTGTCCGGATAGCCGGACTATCATCATCGGCCGAACTCCAAGACTATGAAGATACAAGATTGAAGACTTCGTCTCGTGTCCGGATGGGACTTTCCTTGGCATGGAAGGCAAGCTTGGCGATACGGATATGTAGATCTCCTACCATTGTAACCAACTCTGTGTAACCCTAGCCCTCTCCGGTGTCTATATAAACCGGAGGGTCTTAGTCCGTAGGACAAGACAACCATTACAACAATCATACCATAGGCTAGATTCTAGGGTTTAGCCTCCTTGATCTTGTGGTAGATCCACTCTTGTACTACCCATATCATCAATATCAATCAAGCAAGAGTAGGGTTTTACCTCCATCGAGAGGGCCCGAACCTGGGTAAAAACATCGTGTCCCTTGTCTCATGTTACCATCCGCCTAGACGCACAGTTCGGGACCCCCTACCCGAGATCCGCCAGTTTTGACACCGACAACTAGCTTCTCCGTCCTCCTGTGTTGAATCTTGCTGGAGGGGGTTGTCTTTGCACTGTCTGGGGTGTTATTGTCTCCAGTGCCAGAATCTCCATTCTTGCTGTGGCGGGATTTAGAGCGGCGCCGCTGACACCGGCGCTTAGGCTGTTTCTTGGAGGGGTCTTCCTCCGCTGTTCCCTCGCCATTCCCATCCTTTGGGATGTCCACCATGTATATGTTGTATGACGAGGTGGCTTTCCAGTGCCCAGTAGGCGCTGGTTCCTGGTCATCTCCGGCATCGTCGTCCATACCGTTGATGTCTTCGGAGTCGAAGTCTAGCATGTCGGTTAAGTCGTCGATAGTGGCTACGAAGTGGGTAGTGGGTGGGCATTGAATTTCTTCGTCGTCCACATCCCAACCGTCCTGGCCATAATCTGGCCAAGGCTCTCCTGACAAAGAGAGACACTTTAGCGAATTCAGGATGTCACCAAAAGGCGAGTGCTGAAAGATGTCCGCAGCGGTGAACTCCATGATCGGCGCCCAATCGGATTCGATTGGTAGGGGCACGGGAGGTCCGGAGTCCGGCGGGGAGTCCGGCACCTCGGAGTCACGAGCTTCACAAGGGACAGGGTTGGTATTCGGCTCCATCGCCGTAGAGATAGCAGCCCCCGAGGCGGCGTCTAGCCACCCATCCTTGATCGGCGCAGCCGGCTCCGAGTTAAGGGTCGGAGCGGACTTTTGTGCGGCCTCCAGGGCACCGTCCGGCAGCAAGGCTAGATCATGCCCATCGTGACGGTGCGGCGCGCTCGGCTGTGGCTCGAATCCATCGAAGATCAAGTCTCCGCGGATGTCGGCCGTGAAGTTCAAACTTCCAAATCTGACCTGATGGCCAGGGGCGTAGCTTTCGATCTGCTCCAGATGGCCAAGTGAATTGGCCCGCAGTGCGAAGCCGCCAAATACGAAGATCTGTCCGGGGAGAAAAGTCTCACCCTGGACCGCGTTGTTGTTGATGATCGAAGGAGCCATCGGACCTATGGGCGACGACACAGAGGAACTCTCAATGAAAGCACCAATGTCGGTGTCAAAACCGGCGGATCTCGGGTAGGGGGTCCCGAACTGTGCGTCTAGGCGGATGGTAACAGGAGACAAGAGACACGATGTTTTTACCCAGGTTCGGGCCCTCTCGATGGAGGTAAAACCCTACTCCTTCTTCATTGATATTGATGATATGGGTAGTACAAGAGTAGATCTACCACGAGATCAAGGAGGCTAAACCCTAGAAGCTAGCCTATGGTATGATTGTTGTTCGTCCTGCGGACTAAAACCCTCCGGTTTATATAGACACCGGAGGGGGCTATGGTTACACAGAGTCGGTTACAATGGTAGGAGATCTACATATCCGTATTGCCAAGCTTGCCTTCCACGCCAAGGAAAATCCCATCCGGACACGGGACGAAGTCTTCAATCTTGTATCTTCATAGTCTTGGAGTCCGGCCAATGATGATAGTTCGGCTATCCGGACACCCCCTAGTCTAGGACTCCCTCAGGTAGTAAAGGTAAATTCTCTCTATAGATATGATAAAGTTGAAATCCATCCGGACACGGGACGAAGTCTTCAATCTTGTATCTTCATAGTCTTGGAGTCCGGCCAATGATGATAGTTCGGCTATCCGGACACCCCCTAGTCCAGGACTCCCTCAGGTAGTAAAGGTAAATTCTCTCTATAGATATGATAAAGTTGAAATCCCATCTACTAAGTTTGCTAGCCAATGCTTGGATGAGTTTGATGACTTTATGGCTAAACAAGAAAACTTCAATGCTTCTGTCGGTAAACAATTGAAACGTAATGCTTATATGATTGAACACTTGAGTGGTTATATGCCTAGAGTTAAAGGTGAGCTTAAACTCATTAGTAAACATGCTTCTATGGTTACCCTCAAGTAGAACAAGTGCTTAAAGCTCAAAATGATTTGCTCAATGAATTAAATAATAAGAAAAATGATAATGTTGTTAGAGTTATGACTAGAGGGGTTAAAATGACTTAGGAACCTTTGTGTCCTGAGGGCCACCCTAAGAGAATTGAGCAAGATTCTCAGAGAACTAATGTTGATGCACCTAGTCCTTCTAAAAAGAAGAAAAAGAAAAATGATAGGACTTTGCATGCTTCTAGTGAACCTGTTGTAGACACACCTGAGAATCCCGATGATATTTCTATTTCTGATGCTGAAACACAATCTGGTGATGAACATGAACCTAGTCATAATGTTAATGATAATGTTCATTTTGATGCTCAACCTAGCAATAACAATGATGTAGAGATTGAACCTGTTGTTGATCTTGATAACCCATAATCAAAGAATCAACATTATGATAAGAGAGACTTCATTGCTAGGAAGCACGGTAAAGAAAGAGAACCATGGGTTCACAAACCCATGCCTTTTCCTCCTAAACCATCCAAGAAAAAGGATGATGAGGATTTTGAGCGCTTTGCTGAAATGATTAGACCTATCTTTTTGCGTATGCGTTTGACTGGTATGCTTAAAATGAATCCTTATGCTAAGTACATGAAAGATATTGTTACAAATAAAAGAAAGATACCAGAAGCTGAAATTTCCACCATGCTTGCTAATTATACTTTTAAGGGTGGAATACCTAAGAAACTAGGAGATCCAGGAGTACCAACTATACCATGCTCCATTAAAAGAAACTATGTTAAAAACTTCTTTTTGTGATCTTGGAGCCGGTGTTAGTGTTATGCATCTCTCTTTATATCATAGACTTGAATTGAATAAGTTGACACCTACTGAAATATCTTTGCAAATGGCTGATAAATCAACCGCTATACCTGTCAGTATTTGTGAGGATGTACCTATTGTGGTTGCAAACGTTACTATTTTAACGGACTTTGTTATTCTTGATATTCCCGAGGATGATAGTATATCAATTATCCTTGGTAGACCCTTTTTGAATACTACAGGGGTTGTTATTGAGTACAACAAAGGCAATGACACTTTTCATGTTAATGGTAATGAGCATACGGTACACTTTCCGAGTATCAATTCTATTGGAAAAATACCATCGATTATTATTGAAGGTTTCGAATTTCCTCTTCATACTGTCAAGAAATATGATATTCTTATTACTGGGGATGTACATATCCCCATTGAGGTAACCTAGTGCTATTCGAAAATTCTCCGGTTTCATCGATTCGGAATGAGTTTGTTAACAAGACTTGATCAACCTTGTTAGTGGATTCCTTTTGATGAGCATGAGATGGATGAAGTTAGAAAGCACAACTCTCTGTACCCTCCTTTTACTTTCTGTTATTTAGATTAAATAAAGCAAAAATAGTATTTTTCTGTCTGTTTTCTGATTTATCCTTGCAATAAAAAAGCCGAAAATAAAAGTTCTCCAAATGCCCTGAAAATGAAATCTGATTTTTCCTAGAATATTTGAGAATATTTGGCACTGAGAACACATCAGGGGGAGCCAGCACCTGGCCACGAGGGTCCAGGGCGCACCCCCTGCCTCGTGGGCTGATACGTCTCCAACGTATCTATAATTTTTTATTGTTCCATGCTATTATATTAGCCATTTTTGGATGTTTATGGGCTTTATTTTACACATTTATATCATTTTTGGGATTAACCTACTAACCGGAGGCCCAGCCCATATTGCTGTTTTATTGCTTGTTTCAGTATTTCGAAGAAAAGGAATATCAAACGGAGTCCAAACGGAATGAAACCTTTGGCATCGTGATTTTTTGGAAGAATATCATCCGGGCGGCTTGGAGATCAAGTCAGAAGACCCTCGAGGAGCCCAGGAGATAGGGGGCGCCCCCTCCCCCTACAGGGTGCGGCCCCCTGTCTCGTGGGCCCCTCGAGCACCTCCCGACCGACTTCTTTCGCCCCTATATGCGTACGTACCCTAAAACCGTCGAATATCAAGATAGATCGGGAGTTCTGCCACCGCAAGCCTCTGTAGCCACCAAAAACCTCTCGGGAGCCCGTTCCGGCACCTTGCCAGAGGGGGAAACCATCACCGGTGGCCATCTTCGTCATCCTGGCACTCTCCATGACGAGGAGGGAGTAGTTCACCCTCGGGGCTGAGGGTATGTACCAGTAGCTATGTGTTTGATCTCTCTCTCTCTCTCTCGTGTTCTCTCTCGTGTTCCCTCTATGGCACGATCTTGATGTATCCCGAGCTTTGCTATTGTAGTTGGATCTTATGATGTTTCTCCCCCTCTACTCTCTTGTGATGAATTGAGTTTCCCCTTTTGAAGTTATCTTATCGGATTGAGTCTTTTATGAGAACACTTGATGTATGTCTTGCCGTGTTTATCTGTGGTGACAATGGGATTTCACGTGCCTCTTGATGTATGTTTTGGTGACCAACTTGCGGGTTCCACCCATGAACCTATGCATAGGGGTTGGAACACGTTCTTGACTCTCCGGTAGAAACTTTGGGGCACTCTTTGAAGTACTTTTATGTTGGTTGGATGAATCTGAGATTGTGTGATGCATATCATATAATCATGCCCGCGGATACTTGAAGTCACAATGGAGTATCTAGGTGACATTAGGGTTTTGGTTGATTTGTATCTTAAGGTGTTATTCTAGTATGAACTCTTTAATAGATTGATCCGAAAGAATAACTTTGAGGTGGTTTCATACCGTACCATAATCTCTACGTTTGTTCTCCGCTATTAGTGGCTTTGGAGTGACTCTTTGTTGCATGTTGAGGGATTGTTATATGATCTATCTATGTTATTATTGTTGATAGAACTTGCACTAGTGAAAGTATGAACCCTAGGCCTTGTTTCCTATCATTGCAATACTGTTTACGCTCACTTTTATCATTAGTTACCTTGTTGTTTTTATTATTTCAGATTACAAAAACCTATATCTACTATCTATATTGCACTTGTATCACCATATCTTCGCCGAACTAGTGCACCTATACAATTTACCATTGTATTGGGTGTGTTGGGGACACAAGAGACTCTTTGTTATTTGGTTGCAGGGTTGTTTGAGAGAAACCATCTTCATCCTATGCCTCCTACGGATTGATAAACCTTAGGTCATACACTTGAGGGAAATTTGCTACTGTCCTACAAACCTGTGCACTTGTAGGCCAAACAAAGTCTACAAGAAGAAGGTTGCGTAGTAGACATCAAGCTCTTTTCTGGCGCCGTTGCCGGGGAGGCTAGGTAAAGGGCACTCACTCACACCTCGTCAACTAAGCTCTTTTCTGGCGCCGTTGCCGGGGAGGTGAGTGCTTGAAGGTATATCTTTAGATCTTTCAATCGGATCTTTTTGTTTCTTGTTTTATCACTAGTTTAGTTTATAAAAGAAAACTACAAAAAATGGAGTTAAGTTTGTCTCATACGCTTCGTCTTTTTAATATCTTTCGTGAGTTTGATGGAAAGGAAAATTGTACTCAAGTGCTAGAAGAAGAGTGCATTAAAATGTTTGGTACTAGATCTTTGTATGATGAGCATGATTGCAATGTTGTTAGTATGAATTCCTTGAATATCCATGATGCTAATGATATGCAAAGCCACAATCTTGGGGAAGCTATGTTTGATGAATATGATATATTTTGTCCCCCAAGCTTTGATGAGCAAATTTATTTTGATGATAGCATGCCTCCTATTTATGATGATTATATTGATGAAAGTGGGTTTGGAAGAGTGTCAACTTTAGGAAGTAGTGATCGCACTATTTTGGAGGATGTTGAACCTTATTGTGATGAATATGAAAGTGGATTTGGAAGAGTGTCAACTTTATTTAGTAATGATTCCACTATTTCGGAAGAGGTTACAATTGATTATGAGAACAAAGTTGCTATCTATGATGATTATTGTGATGACTTGTATGCTATTAGGAATAATGATAGCCATGAAACTTGTCATCATGATTTTAGTTTTCAATTGGATTATGCCTCACATGATAATTATTTTGTTGAGTTTTCTCCCACTACTATTCATGAGAAGAATTTTGCTTATGTGGAGAGTAGTAAATTTTCTATGCTTGTAGAACATGAAAATAACGCTTTAGGTGCTGGTTATATTGTTGAATTCATTCATGATGCTACTGAAAATTATTATGAGGGAGGAATATATGCTTGTAGGAATTGCAATAATATCAAGTTTCCTCTCTATGTGTTGAAAATCTTGAAGCTATGCTTGTTTTACCTTCCTATGCTAGTTGATCATTGTTCCCATGAGTTGTTTGCTCACAAAATCCCTATGCATAGGAAGTGCTTTAGACTTAAATGTGCTAGTCATATGCTTCATGATGCTCCCGTTATGTTTCAATTCTTATCTTTTATGTGAGCATCATTTCCGTCATCATGCCTAGCTAGAAAGGCATGAAAGAAAAGCGCTTGTTAGGAGACAACCCAACATTTATCCTTACTGTTTTTGTGTGTTCACATGATTATTCTACTTTAGTAATCATGTTTTATAGCTTTTGTTTCAATAAAGTGCCAAGTAAGACCTTTAGGATAGCTTACGGTGATAGTTGTGTTGATCCTGCTGAAAATCAGAAACTTTTGCACCCAATGTCGGTGTTAAAACCGGCAGATCTCCGGTAGGGGGTCCCGAACTGTGCGTCTAGGCGGATGGTAACAGGAGACGAGGGACACGATGTTTTACCCAGGTTCGGGCCCTCTCGATGGAGGTAAAACCCTACGTCCTGCTTCATTAATATTGATGATATGCGTAGTACAAGAGTGGATCTACCACGAGATCAAGGAGGCTAAACCCTAAAGCTAGCCTATGGTATGATTGTAGTATTGTATGTTGTCCTACGGACTAAAGCCCTCCGGTTTATATAGACACCGGAGGAAGCTAGGGTTACACAGAGTCGGTTACAATGGTAGGAGATCTACATATGCGTATCGCCAAGCTTGCCTTCCACGCCAAGGAAAGTCCCATCCGGACACGGGACGGAGTCTTCAATCTTTTATCTTCGTAGTCTTGGAGTCCGGCGGACGATGATAGTCCGGCTGTCCGGACACCCCCTAGTCCAGGACTCCCTCAGTAGCCCCTGAACCAGGCTTCAATGACGATAAGTCCGGCGCGCATAATGTTCGGCATTGCAAGGCGGGTTCCTCCCTTGAATAATCCAGAGAAGATTGTGAACACCAGGATAGTGTCCGGCTCTGCAAAATAAATTCCACATTCCACCGTAGAGAGAATAATGCACATAAATCCAATCTGCTGACGTTTTATGCGGCATGACATCACACCGCTTCCAAGCCTTTATTTGAATCATTTTTTACCATACCACCTCAACACGTTTAGCAAAGCGGTTTCCTTGGCACGTCTTGTCGAAGCAGAGATCGTGTTCCCATTATTCCGGGATTCTCATCAATACGGACGTGGGTAACCCAACCGCGCCATTGATGGTGGCGCTTGGGAGATAAGCGAGTTTTATCAGGCCGGTGGGGACGCATAGTTTTCGTCCGCCTATATATAAGGGATAAGGATTTACCTTCTCACCTACGCCTTCTTCCTCCTTTGCTTATCCATCTCCGCGTACTCAAGCTCCAACGCCCAAGCTCGCGCATCTCGCCCCGAACTTCTCCGAATATGTCCGGAGCGGGAGGCAAATGGTTGGCCTCCACCGTTAAGGAGGAGCACATCACCAAACTGCGCAGCGCCGGATACCTTTCCGGCGATATCGCACATCGGCTGCCCGACGAGGGGCAGCTCATCCCTACCCCTGGGCCCCATGAGAGGGTCGTCTTCCTTCCCCACTTCCTCCGCGGACTGGGCTTTCCACTCCCTACCCCACGGCCTGGATTTCCATGATCTGGCGCCGAACTTCATCCTCAACATCTCGGCGTTTATCATCGTGTGCGAGGCCTTCCTCTGCATCTGGCCCCACTTCGGCCTGTGGCTCAAGACCTTCAACGTTAAGCCGAAGGTTGTGAAGGGCACGCAAGCGGAATGCGGAGGCACCATGTTGGGCAAGTTGCCCCACGTCCTTTGGCTCGAAGGGGCCTTCGTGGACTCCGTCAAGGGGTGGCAATCGGGGTGGTTCTACATCACCGAGCCACGCAAGCCCACATGGGCTGCGGCCCCCGAGTTCAGATCTGGCGTCCCCACGCAGCTCACCTCCTGGAAAGAGAAGGGCTTGCTGTGGGGCAATCAGAAGGAGGTGACCAGACTCCAAGCCTGCATCCAGAAGCTGGTGAGCAATAAGCTCAGGCTCGTCGACGTGGTCCAAGTCATGCTCATCCGCCGGATTCTCCCATGCCAAGAATGGGCATTCCATTTGTGGGAGTTCAATCCGGAACAGCACCAGGCGCTGAGCGGGCTCTTTGATACGACATATGAAGGCGCCTGGAGGGTGCTGTTTAAGGGCGCCGAAGCCCCCGCATCCGCGACGGAAGATCGCGGATTTCGCTCGCAGCAGCCAGCTGACGAGGTAAGTGATTCGACCCCGTTACGGGACACTTGTGGTAATTAAACCAATTCTAAGAGGGTTTCAATCTCTCTTTTCCTTTGACAGGAATGAATGGAGAAGGCCAAGCAGCTCATCAGCCCGGCTCCCATGCCAGAGGACCCAGTGAACGCCCGTCTAGCAGGGCTGCTAGTTCCGGCACCGCACGTGGTGCCGGAGAAGAAGGCCAAGAAGGTGGCCACGGGGACTCGAAAGAGTTCCCGTAATCAGGCGTCCGACGACGAGGCGGACTCCTCCCCCGAAGACGAGGAGGAGGAAGAGGACTCTCTCCCGGAGGAGGGAGAGAAGAAGAGGAAGGCTTCCCCAATAGGGGAGGCCGAAGGGTCCAAGAGGAGGAGAACTATTCCCCCGGACAGTTTCGCCAACACCATCGTTGGCGAGGAGGAGTGACCTTTAAGGGCCAGGCGTCCGGCTAGATCGTAAGTATCCGGATCCTGGATATGCAATTTCTTTCATGTCGCGTAGTGTCCTTCTAATGCCGCATTCTGTCCGTAGTCCGGCCGATGATGATCTCCCCGCTTCATCGAGCGGGTCATTGGCCCCGTCGGATGTGGATTCACTTCCGACCGCCTCTACCCCCCGCGCCAACGAGGACGCCGAGGTGGGATCAAAAAGAAGGACCCATCAGGAGGAGGCGCCGTCAGGCTGCCTCCCGGACTTTGTGCCAGACTTATCATCGGAACCCGCAGTGGTTTCAGAGTCCGGCGGGCGGCCCCTTCGAAAGAAGGGCAAGACCGTGACACCGGCGACCTCCGTCCAACCGGAGGCACCGGACAACTTGCTGGAGGCGCTTAAAGGTGCTTCCATCGAGGAAGAACACCACACTATCATGAGTGCGGTGATTCAGAAGGTTCAGCTCGCCAAGAGCGGGCTGACCGAAGCCTGCAGCAGCCTTCTAACAGGCTTTGAGGTAAGAAGTTAAAATTATGTAATATAATACCACATAGACAGTAGCCCCTGATGCTCAGTTCGATGTTCGGAAAGAAAAGCCGGACTGAGGATCTAACAAGATATACGCAGGGTTGCTTAAAATATGTCAATATGGGTTTGCACGCTGCGCTGCTGACCTCTGCCGCACTATCGGCAGAGGTCGATGTGTTGAAGAAGGATCTCGAGCAGTCCGAGCAAGAGCTCGGCCATGCCAAGAAGTAGCTCGAGGACAAAGAAGGTGAGTCACACCCCTTTGAATAGTTACCTTACAGAAAAGGATTTTGGTTGCAATAAAATTAACAAGGATAATATGGGTATTGCAGGGGCCACGAACGAGGTGGCAGCCCTGAAAGAGGCTGTGTCCGCGGTCGAACGCAGTGCGGCCGCGGAGCGGGAAGAGCGAGAGAAGTAGGAGGCACGGGTGGCGGAAGTACGGCAAGAGCTCCAGGCTCTCATGGAGAAGCATGAGAGTTTGGAGCATGACTCCAAGACTCGAGAGTCCGAGCTTGCCTCGGCTCTCGAAAGTGCCAAGTCCACCAAGGCCGAGGCCCGTAAGGCCCTTCAGGAGGTTGAAGATGTAAAGAAGATAGCGGCGGGTAAGGCATTTTTCATGCAAAGCAAGCATGTTAATGTAAACTACCTGACACTTACCCGCATTCGGAGCTCTCCAGGGGCGTTTGCAGATCTGCCGAGTAGTGCGTCTGATGCCGTCGTGTTCTATCGTGGCGAGGAGGGGAGCTCGACGGAGAAGGTCTTCTGGTCTCAGTATGCTGAGGCCGGCCATCCGGTGCCCCCAAGCGACCAGCTGAAACAGCTGGTCGAACTCCACAAGGTAGCTGAGGAGGCCATGAAGGGCCTTATAATCTGGTTGTGGCCTGGACGGGCCATGCCTGGGAGCTACTGCGGCCTCGTGCGGCGGCTGGTGGATGCGTGCCCCTGGGTGGAGGTCATCAAGTGCTCCGCCTGTATTGAAGGTGCTCGTCGGGCCCTTGCCCGCACGAAGGTGCATTGGGGCAGGTTGGATGCGGAGAAGCTTCTCACGGACCCACCTCCACCGGGCAAGGAGTATCGTACGCCCGAAATGTATTATAAAACTGTCCTGAAGGGAGCCCGCGATATTGCGGATGAGTGCCCCAGAAATGTAATCTTTGAGTAAACTCGCTATGTATTATCCTGTGCGCTGAAAACTTCGTTCACATGCACCTTGAGCAACGCTTGTTTAATTTAAAATATTACCTTCTGTGCGGCCGTTTATAAAATCTGAGAGATGGCAAGTCGTTGGCTTCAGCCCCCAAGCCACGAGTGATGGGGTGTTCGGGATAACCTTGAGCGCTCTTGTTCCCATCTTTGGGTCCATCTAGGGAGGCGCTCAACACAGCGAACAAGGCAACCGGACTTATAATGCTTGAACACTCTCACTTAGCCATAGAATTCTATAATTTTAAATTTCGGCGAAGCCCCTGGTATTCGGAAGGCCAAATTCGGGGCGCTATCCACGCCTTCGTCGAACATTGTCCAGAACTTCGCTCGAAGCGGCGTGGGTCTTTAAGGACCCGAAAAAACCTCTCGAACAGCGACCAGTCTCTCGCCTTATCATGCCAGTCAGTTTTAGCTTTCTCCACTGAGACGCTCGCCCGGCTCAACCGGGGCGCAATCGCAGTGGTTCTCCCAGTGCCACCTTAGCCGACAGAACGGAACGTAAGGCACCAAAAGGTGGGAGCCGGGCAAACCCAACTATTGACCCAAGACATGATTCGGAGCCGATTCATATAATGCTATAAGTCCGCACTTGTGAAAGTGTTCGGACTTATCACACCATAATGCGGGGAACATAAGCCCCTGGTGTATTCAGCCGTACCAAAATATACGGGTGCAAGATGTCATATAATGAACATATATATATATAAGGTAATGTGATTGCAGTCGAAAAGTGCTGCATTATTTATTAAAGGAAGTCTGCTATGAGTGCGGACTGATACAAATAGTGCGGTAAGCGAGGGATTTGGACTAAGTAAACATGTCCCCCCTCCAGGGGTGAGCTGCAGACTTGGTGTATATAATCGAATTTAATGCTCGTAATTGAGACCACCTGAGTGTTCGTCGCAGCCTTCTTTCGTCCCTGACTGTTGCATCATGAGTTCGGCAGGTTCGCCGCCGGACAGGGCCTCTGGTTACCGGAGTCCTGTGTACACAAAGAAGGAAAATAATAAATAAATAAAAAAAGAGGGGGCACGCTTGCGAGCCCCTGGTGTGGTCGAACCGCACTCTGGGTCCATTGCGATCGTGCCCCTTCCCCTGCGCCCATGGTATCTCCAAAGCATAATGATGTACGCGGAGTGTTATTCTTGCGATCATGCGCGGGCGGGGGTTGGGGCCGCATTGCTACGCGTGCTCTGATCGCGCCAGGTGGTCTTGGTTGGTATTGCTTCGGGTGCGTTTTGCTGTATCCGGCCGTTTAACGGCCGGACTCGAGAATTGCCTTAAGAGGCTGCTCTGTATTTCTGCCGCGAGAGCCGCTGTATGTTCCTCCGTTCGGAGGGAGCGTTCCGTATTCCCGTTGACTGTGATGACTCCATGAGGGCCTGGCATCTTGAGCTTGAGGTATGCATAATGCGGCACCGTGTTGAATTTTGCAAACGCGGTTCGTCCGAGCAGAGCGTGATAGCCGCTGCGAAACGGGACTATCTCAAAGATTAACTCCTCGCTCCGGAAATTGTCCGGGGATCCGAAGACCACTTCCAGTGTTACTGAGCCTGTACAGTTGGCTTCCACACCTGGTATGACACCTTTAAAGGTTGTCTTTGTAGGTTTAATCCTTGAGGGGTCTATGCCCATTTTGCGCATTGTATCCTGATAAAGCAGGTTCAGGCTACTACCACCGTCCATCAGGACTCTCGTGAGGTGAAATCCATCGACGATTGGGTCTAAAACCAATGCGGCGAATCCGCCATGGCGTATGCTGGTCGGATGGTCTCTTCGATCGAAAGTGATCGGACAAGAGGACCATGGATTGAACTTCGGGGCGACTGGCTCCATCGCATAGACGTCCCTTAGTGCGCGCTTCCTTTCCCTCTTGGGTATATGGGTTGCGTAAATCATGTTTACCTTCCACACTTGTGGGGGAAAACCCTTCTGTCCTCTATTGTTCGGCGGTCGGGTCTCTTCCTCGTCGTCGCTGTTTAACCCCTTGTCATTGTTTTCGGCAATTAACTTGCCTGCCTGCTTGAACACCCAGCAATCTCTATTAGTGTGATTGGCTGGTTTTTCAGGGGTGCCATGTATCTGGCATAAGCAGTCGAGTATTTGGTCCAAATTGGACGGACCCGGAGCGGTTCTTTTGAAGGGCTTCTTCCGTTGACCGGGTTTAGAGCCTCGGAATCCGGCGTTGACTGCCGTATCCTCCTTGTCGTCGCCGTTAATGCGGCGTTTGTTTTTGTTTCGACGTGACCTGCCGTTGTTGTCCTTGGTATCCGGACTGCCAGAATTTTTACGGAGATTGTTGCTGCGGGCTAGCCAGCTATCCTCTCCCGCGCAGAAGCGGGTCATTAATGATGTGAGGGCTGCCATAGATTTCGGCTTTTCCTGTCCCAGGTGCCGGGCTAGCCATTCGTCGCGGATGTTATGCTTGAAGGCTGCAAGGGCCTCTGCATCCGGACAGTCGACGATTTGATTTTTCTTCGTCAAGAACCGTGTCCAGAATTGTCTGGCCGATTCGTCTGGCTGCTGAATGATGTGGCTTAGGTCATCGGCGTCTGATGGTCGCACATATGTGCCCTGGAAGTTATCCAGGAATGCGGCTTCCAGGTCTTCCCAACACCCAATTGACTCTGCGGGCAAGCTGCTAAGCCAATGCCGAGCTGGTCCTTTAAGCTTGAGTGGGAGATACTTGATGGCGTGGAGAACGTCGCCGCGGGCCATATGGATGTGGAGAAGATAATCTTCGATCCAAACCGCGGGGTCTGTTGTGCCATCGTAGGATTCAATGTTTACGGGTTTAAACCCTTCAGGGATTTGATGATCCATTACTTCGTCAGTGAAGCATAGCGGGTGTGCGGCGCCTCTATATTGAGCAATATCACGACGCAGCTCGAGAGAGCGCTGTCTGCCGTGTTCGGCCCGGCCGGGGTTATTATATCCGGTGCGACGGTATTCGTCATGGGTCGTGGGGCGCACACGTGATCCGTAGATGGATCTGGATTGCCTTGCTTTGTCCTCCAATATATCTCGCAAGTCCGGCGCATTCCCTCTTGGCTTCGTACTTTTGGAGCAATGCCGGGGTACGGTCTTGGTTGGGGGCCTGGATGCCTCTCTGTCACGACCGCGGGGTGGTCGGTCAGCTGTATCGTGCGCTGGTGATGGAGGTATGTATGCTTCCTCCTCTAATCGGGGGAGCAGCTTGCGTCTTGGATAGCTTTTGGAGGGGCGTTCGAGTTTATACTCTTCGGCCGCGAGGACCTCGGTCCATCGATCGGCCAGCAGGTCCTGATCAGCTTGAAGCTGCTGCTGCTTTTTCTTTAGGCTGTTTGCCGTGGCGATAAGCCTGCGTTTGAAACGCTCTTGTTTGACGGGATCCTCGGGCACGACGAATTCATCATCGTTGAGGCTTGCTTCGTCTTCGGAGGGAGGCATATAGTTGTAATCCTCAACCTCTTTGTTTGCCACCCTCTCGTGAGAGCTTGCTTCTGCATCCTCCTGCGCTGAGTCTAGCTGGAGGGGGTTGTCTTCGGCACTTTCTGGGGTATTATTATCTCCTGTGCCAGAATCTCCATTCTTGCTGTGGCGGGATTTAGAGCGGCGCCGCTGACGCCGGCGCTTGGGCTGTTTCTTTAAAGAATCTGCCTCCGCTGTTTCTTCACCGTCCCCGTCTTTTGGGGTATCCACCATGTATATGTCGTATGACGAGGTGGACTTCCAGTGCCCTGTAGGCGCTGGTTCCTGTTCGTCTCCGGCATCGTCGTCCATAGCGTCGATGTCTTCGGAGTCGTAGTCTAGCATGTCGGTTAGATCGTCGACAGTGGCTACAAAGTGGGTGGTGGGTGGGCTCTGAATTTCTTCGTCGTCCGTATCCCAACCATCCTGGCCATAGTCCGGCCAGGGCTCTCCTGATAACGAGAGATGCTTTAGTGAATTCAGGATGTCGCCAAAAGGCGAGTATTGGAAGATGTACGCGGCGGTGAATTCCATAACCGGCGCCCAATCCGATCTGGCTGGTAGGGGCGTGGGAGGTTCGGAGTCCGGCAAGGAGTCCGGCACCTCGGAATCGCGAGTTTTGCGAGGGACAAGATTAGTGTTCGGCTCCATCGCCGTGGAAGTTGAAGCCCCCGAGGCGTTGTCCATCCACCGATCCTCTATCTGGGCAATCGGCTCCGGACTAATGGCCGAAGCGGATGCGCGTGCGGCCACCAAGGCACTGTTCGGCGGCAGAGCTAGATCATGCCCATCGTCACAGTGCGGCGCGCTTGGCTGTGGCTCGAGTCCGTCGAAGATCAAGTCTCCGCGGATATCGGCCGTGAAGTTTAGGCTTCCGAATCTGACCTGACGGCCAGGGGCGTAGCTTTTGATCTGCTCCAGATGACCAAAAGAATTAGCCCGCAGTGCGAAGCCGCCGAATACGAAGATCTGTCCGGGGAGAAAAGCCTCACCCTGGACTGCGTCGTTGGTTGAAGATGCCATCGGGCCTGTCGGTGACGACACAGAGGAACTCTCAATGAAAGCACCAATGTCGGTGTCAAAACTGGCGGATCTCGGGTAGGGGGTCCCGAACTGTGCGTCTAGGCGGATGGTAACAGGAGACGAGGGACACGATGTTTTACCCAGGTTCGGGCCCTCTCGATGGAGGTAAAACCCTACGTCCTGCTTGATTAATATTGATGATATGGGTAGTACAAGAGTGGATCTACCATGAGATCAAGGAGGCTAAACCCTAAAGCTAGCCTATGGTATGATTGTTGTATTGTATGTTGTCCTACGGACTAAAGCCCTCCAGTTTATATAGACACCGGAGGAGGCTAGGGTTACACAGAGTCGGTTACAATGGTAGGAGATCTACATATCCGTATCGCCAAGCTTGCCTTCCACGCTAAGGAAAGTCCCATCCGGACACGGGATGGAGTCTTCAATCTTGTATCTTCGTAGTCTTGGAGTCCGGCGGACGATGATAGTCCGGCTGTCCGGACACCCCCTAGTCCAGGACTCCCTCACCCAGTAATTTAGTTTTGTTAATTCACAGAAACGTGCTTCTGCTCTGATTATTTTTGCTATGGATTGGTACATGAATTGCTTAGGACTTTCTAATTTGGTACAATTTTTGGAGTTCCATAAGTATACGTTTGATACAGATTACTACAGAATGTTCTGTTTTTGACAGATTCTGTTTTCTACGTGTTGTTTGCTTATTTTGATGAATCTATGAGTAGTATCGGAGGGTATGAACCATAGATAAGTTGGAATGCAGTAGGTATTACACAAATATGAATTTAGAATTAGTTCATTGCAGTACCTAAGTGGTGGTTTTATTTTCTTATACTAACGGAGCTTACGAGTTTTCTGTTGAGTTTTGTGTTGTGGAGTTTTCAAGTTTTGGTAAAGATTCGATGGACTATGGAATAAGGAGTGGCAAGAGCCTAAGTTTGGGGATTCCCAAGGCATCCCAAGCTAATATTCAAGGACAACCAAGAGCCTAAGCTTGGGGATGCCCCGGAAGGCATCCCCTCTTTCGTCTTCGTTCATCGGTAACTTTACTTGGAGCTATATTTTTATTCACCACATGATATGTGTTTTGCTTGGAGAGTCATTTTCTTTTGTTAGTATTTGCTTTCTGTTATTTAGAATAATGTCTTGCATCTTTAGTTTCAATAAAAAAGTCAAGGATAGCCTTTGCCATGCTTATTTTGCTAGTATACATGTTGCTGTTTGAAAACAGAAAGTTTACCGCTGTTGCAAAAATTCTCTAGAAAAGTCAGAACATGATATAATGTTCAAACCTTTTGCATAATGAGCTACGATAAATTTATTACAGTGGGAATTTTAGTTCATAATTTTTGGTATCAGGGAAGTATTGATACTCTTTTATTCTTTACAGACTGTACTGTTTTGGCAGATTGCTGTTATGTTTGCATTGTTTGCATATGCTTGCTTGTTTAATGATTCTATTTGAGGATAGGAGTATTGAATATGCAGAGGCATTTAGTATTCATTGTGGAATAATAATTTTAGTGATTTGTTACAGTAGAAAATGGTAAGGTTTTGCATTGGTTTATACTAACCTATCTCACGAGTTCTTGTTGAGTTTGTTGTGAATGAAGCTTTTGATAAAAAGAAGAGAAACCATGATATGAGAGGAATTAAGGAGACACAAAAGCTCAAGCTTGGGGACGCCCAAGGCACCCCAAGATAATATTTCAAGAAGTCTCAAGCATCTAAGCTTGGGGATGCCCCGGTAGGCATCCCACCTTTCTTCTTCAATCACTATCGGTTAGTATCGGTTGAGCCTAAGTTTTTGCTTCTTCACATGAGTTGTGCTATCCTTGCATTGTCATTTTATTTTGCTTTGCTTGCTGTTTGAATACAATACCAAGATCTGAATTTCTTTAATGAGAGAGTGTCTTCACATAGTTACATAATTATTTAGCTACTCATTGATCTTCACTTATATCTTTCGGAGTAGTTTGTCATTTGCTCTAGTGCATCACTTATATCTTTTAGAGCATGGCGGTGGTTATATTTTGTAGAAATTGCTAGTCTCTCATGCTTCACTTATATTATTTTGAGAGTCTTTTAGAACAGCATGGTATTTGCTATGATCATAAAGTTGGTCCTAGAATGATGAGCATCCAAGTTGGGTATAATAAAAACTATCATAGAAAGTGAATTGGATGCTATGATCAACTTGATGCTTGATAATTGCTTTGAGATATGGAGGTAGTGATATTAAAGTCATGCTAGTTGGGTTATTATGAATTTAAAGAATGCTTGTGTTGAAGTTTGTGATTCCCATAGCATGCACGTATGGTGAACCGCTTTGTGATGAAGTTGGAGCACAATTTTATTTATTGATTGTATTCCTTATGAGTGGCGGTCGGGGACGAGCGATGGTCTTTTCCTACCAATCTATCCCCCTAGGAGCATGCGCGTAGTGCTTTGATTTTTGATGACTTCTAAATTTTTGCAACAAGTATATGAGTTCTTTTGATTAATGTTGAGTTCATGGATTATACGCACTCCTTCACCCTTACACCATTGCTAGCCTCTCTTGTACCGTGCAACTTTCGCCGGTAGCATATACCCACCATTTACCTTCCTCAAAACAGCCACCATACCTACCTATTATGTCATTTCCATAGCCATTCCAAGATATATTGCCATGCAACTTTCCACCGTTCCGTTCATATGACACGCATTACTTTTGTCATATTGCTCTTTGCATGATCATGTAGTTGACATTGTATTTGTGGCAAGGCCACCTTCATAATTTTCATACATGTCGCTCTTGATTCATTGCATATCCCGGTACACCGTTGGAGGCATTCATATAGAGTCATATCTTGTTCTAGCTTTGAGTTGTAAATCCATAAAAGTGTGATGATCTTCATTATTAGAGCATTATCCTAGTGAGGAAAGGATGATGAAGACTATGATTCCCCCACAAGTCGGGATGAGACTTCGGACTTTATAAAAAGAAAAAAAGGAAAAAGAAAAAAAGAGAAAGGCCAAAAGAAAAAAGGCCAAAGAGAAAAAAGAAAAAAAAAGAAAAAAGAAGAAAAGAAGAAAAAAAATAAAATGAGAGAAAAAGAGAGAAGGGACAATGCTACTATCTCCTTTTCCACACTTGTCCTTCAAAGTAGCACCATGATCTTCATGATAGAGAGTCTCATATGTTGTCACTTTCATATACTAGTGGGAATTTTTCATTATAGAACTTGGCTTGTATATTCCAATGATGGGCTTCCTCAAAAGTGCCCTAGGTCTTCGTGAGCAAGCAAGTTGGATGCACCCCACTTAGTTTCTTTTGTTGAGCTTTCATATATTTATAGCTCTAGTGCATCTGTTGCATGGCAATCCCTACTCACTCACATTGATATCTATGGATGGGAATCTCCATAGCCCGTTGATACGCCTAGTTGATGTGAGACTATCTTCTCCTTTTTTGTCTTCTCCACAACCACCATTCTATTCCACATATAGTGCTATGTCCATGGCTCACGCTCATGTATTGCGTGGAAGTTGAAAAAGTTTGAGATTATTAAAGTATGAAACAAATGCTTGGCTTGTCATCGGGGTTGTGCAGGATTAAATACTTTGTGTGATGAAGATAGAGCAACAGCCAGACTATATGATTTTGTAGGGATAACTTTCTTTAGCCATGTTATTTTGAGAAGACATGATTACTTTGATTAGTATGCTTGAAGTATTACTATTTCTTATGTCAATATGAACTTTTATTTTGTATTCATTTGGATCTGAATATTCATGCCACAATAAATAAAATTACATTGAGAATTATGCTAGGTAGCATTCCACATCAAAAATTCTGTTTTTATCATTTACCTACTCAAGGACGAGCAGGAATTAAGCTTGGGGATGCTTGATACGTCTCCAATGTATCTATAATTTTTGATTGTTCCATGCTATTATATTACCCCTTTTTGGATGTTTATGGGCTTTATTTTACACATTTATATCATTTTTGGGACTAACCTACTAACCGGAGGCCCAGCCCATATTGCTGTTTTATTGCCTGTTTCAGTATTTCAAAGAAAAGGAATATCAAACGCAGTCCAAACGGAATGAAACCTTCGGCATCGTGATTTTTTGGAAGAATATCGTCCGGGAGGCTTGGAGATCAAGTCAGAAGACCCTCGAGGAGCCCAGGAGATAGGGGGCGCCCCCCCCTACAGGGCGCGGCCCCCTGTCTCGTGGGCCCCTCGAGCACCTCCCGACCGACTTCTTTCGCCTATATATGCCTACGTACCCTAAAACCATCGAATATCAAGATAGATCGGGAGTTCCGCCGCCGCAAGCCTCTATAGCCACCAAAAACCTCTCGGGAGCCCGTTCTGGCACCCTGCCGGAGGGGGAAACCATCACCGGTGGCCATCTTCATCATCCCGGCGCTCTCCATGACGAGGAGGGAGTAGTTCACCCTCGGGGCTGAGGGTATGTACCAGTAGCTATGTGTTTGATCTCTCTCTCTCTCTCTCTCTCTCTCTCATGTTCTCTCTCGTGTTCCCTCTATGGCACGATCTTGATGTATCCTGAGCTTTGCTATTGTAGTTGGATCTTATGATATTTCTCCCCCTCTACTCTCTTGTGATGAATTGAGTTTCCCCTTTTGAAGTTATCTTATCGGATTGAGTCTTTTATGAGAACACTTGATGTATCTCTTGACGTGTTTATCTGTGGTGACAATGGGATTTCACGTGCCTCTTGATGTATGTTTTGGTGACCAACTTGCGGGTTCCACCCATGAACCTAAGCATAGGGGTTGGCACACATTCTTGACTCTCCGGTAGAAACTTTGGGGCACTCTTTGAAGTACTTTTATGTTGGTTGGATGAATCTGAGATTGTGTGATGCATATCATATAATCATGCCCACGGATACTTGAAGTGACAATGGAGTATCTAGGTGACATTAGGGTTTTGGTTGATTTGTATCTTAAGGTGTTATTCTAGTACGAACTCTTTAATAGATCGATCCGAAAGAATAACTTTGAGGTGGTTTCGTACCCTACCATAATCTCTACGTTTGTTCTCCGCTATTAGTGGCTTTGGAGTGACTCTTTGTTGCATGTTGAGGGATTGTTATATGATCTATCTATGTTATTATTGTTGAGAGAACTTGCACTAGTGAAAGTATGAACCCTAGGCCTTGTTTCCTATCATTGCAATACTGTTTACGCTCACTTTTATCATTAGTTACCTTGCTGTTTTTATTATTTCAGATTACAAAAACCTATATCTACTATCTATATTGCACTTGTATCACCATCTCTTCGCTGAACTAGTGCACCTATACAATTTAACATTGTATTGGGTGTGTTGGGGACACAAGAGACTCTTTATTATTTGGTTGCAGGGTTGTTTGAGAGAGACCATCTTCATCCTACGCCTCCTACGGATCGATAAACCTTAGGTCATCCACTTGAGGGAAATTTGCTACTGTCCTACAAACATGTGCACTTGCAGGCCCAACAAAGTCTACAAGAAGAAGGTTGCGTAGTAGACATCATGGGCCCCTGGTGGCCCTCCACTTATTGCTGCACCCACACACTTCTTCTTCCTCCCAAAAAATCACCAACCAGCTCAAGCACGAGTTCTAGCTCATCTTGCTGCCATTTTCGATCTCCTTGCTCAAAGCTCCATTCACGAAACTGTTTTGGGGGATTGTTCTTTGGTATGTGACTCCTCCAATGGTCCAATTAGTTTTTGTTCTAGTGCTTTATTCATTGCAAATTCTTGCTGCTAAGATGACCCTATTCTTGAGCTTGCATGTCAAATTTATTTGGTCCTAAGTAGTTCTAATGCATGATATAGTCTCTAGGCACTTGTGGGAGTAGTTGCCATCAATTTTGTTGAGTTTGGTTCACTTTTATTTTGAGTTACTCAAAATTTTAGAAAATTTCAGAAAATGATGAAGAGATTTTTGAGGGGCTCTTCGAGCCGAAGCTTGAAGGATAAGCAAAGTGAAGAGAATAAAAAGCTCAAAGTGAAGAGAATAAAAAGCACTGCGGAGGTTCGGCCGTGTGAATGGCCTTGTGATGAGTTCTTGAGAGCAGCCGGGTTTCATGATGATTTTTATCATTTGGCTGAGAATGCAGGCCTCACCGACTTCCTCCACGACCAGCTCGATCAGTATCTCCTACTCACTAATACTTTCGTGCAAAAATTTTACTTTCATGCTAAGAAATCACCACCTTCAGTGGAGTTTCATTTATATGATGAGGTTAAGGAAATGTCACTACATAATTTTTGTGAGGTTTGCAAGATACCCTTTGCGGGTAGCATAGAGGAACCACATCGTGGTGATGTGGAGGGATTTATTGATATGATTGTTTTAGGGGAGACGAGGAAGGTTTCCGATGCAAGAATTACTAGCATACACTTTCCTGTTCTACGTTACTTTGCAATATTTGCTAGTAGATGCTTAATTGGTCGCGGGAACTGTGGACACCTTAGTGCCCCTGATATTGTTATTTTGTGCCATGCTTTGTTTCGCGATAACACTTTTAGTTTAGGCGCTATTATTGCTAAACGATTAAGTCTGAACCATACAAAGGGCCCCATCTTTGGAGGCATCTTTGCTTCACGCCTTGCTAAACACTTTAGGATACCTATTAGGCACTATGAGAAAGAGGAAAAGTCGCTGCCCTCTATTTTTCTAGATTATAAGAGTATGGTAGCACATGAATTTATTGTTAAAAATAATGAGATGATGCTTAAGTATAATTTGAGATTTAATAAAACTCTCAGTGAGACTATTATCTTGCCTGCACCCGCTTTGTTTGACATGTTTTCAGGCACATACCTCATCTTGTCGGAGGCCATTTATGCATACCGGAGCCAGACACCAGCTCCAGAGCCTGAGCCGGAACCACCACTTGACCCTTATCGATAGTCCTTTTATTAGTGGGATCCGGAGGAGATCGCCCGCCAGTGGCACTCAGATGACACTCCTCAGTACACCGGAGAGAGTAGCCTCTATCCATGGGCATAGACCAACTTAGGCCAAAAGCTTAAGCTTGGGGGAGTACGTATTTCTCACCGACATTACATTCATGTTCACACATTCATTCTAGTTGTCGGTGCTCATACTTTTTCATTGTACTATCCATGCTAGTTTATGTTCTTTTTCTCGCTTTCTTCTTGTGTGTTTGAATAACCTTAAGAAAAAACCAAAAAATTAGTTAGTTTACTTTCCATGCTTGTAGTAGTAATATTAAAGGAAAACTCAAAATGATTTCTCATTCTTTTTTTTGCTTGTTGGGAGCTTTCCCGTGTAAATAGTTTCTTTTCTTTTCTTTTGGGGGTCAAGAGGAGAAGACCATGATGAAAATGTTGAGTGGCTCTCATATGCATTATTGTTGATTTAACCAAGAGCCCATATAACCTTGTCTTCTCCCTTGAATTGAATGCTTGCAGATTCCAGCTTAGTCCAATGCACATGCACTATTATTATTATCCACACCGTTCGGTCGTGCAAGTGAAAGGCAATAATGACGATATATGACGAACTGATTGAGATGAGAGAAGATGGTACGACCTCAACATATCTTGTTTTTGTAAATATGATTAGTTCATCGTTCCTGATTCAGCTTATTATGAATAAACATGTTTGCAATGACAATTAGAGATTACAGTTGCTCATGCCATGCTTAATTAGCTAGGAGTTTATAATGGTTTACCTTGCGTGCCAACATGCTATTAAAATGGTTACGATGTGGTATGATAGGGTGCTATCCTCCTTTGAATTATTTGAGTGGCTTGACTTGGCACATGTTCACGCATGTAGTTGAAACAAAATCAACATAGCCTCCACGATATTTATGTTCATGGTGAATTATATCCTACTCATGCTTGCACTCAGTGTTGATTAATTTTAATGCATGTTCATGACTGTTGTCACTCTCTAGTTGGTTGCTTCCCAGTCTTTTTCTAGCCTTCACTTGTACTAAGCGGGAATACTGCTCGTGCATCCAAAATCCATAAACCCCAAAGTTATTCAATATGAGTCCACCATACCTTCCTATATGCGGTATCTACCTGCCGTTCCAAGTAAATTTGTATGTGCCAAACTCTAAACCTTCAAATGAAATTCTGTTTTGCATGCTCGAATAGCTCATATATCAACTAGGGATGTCTGTATCTTCCATGTTAGGCGGGTTATTATCAAGAGGAGTGGACTCAGCTCCTCACTCACGAGAAAATGGCTGGTCACCGGGATGCCCAGTCCCATGCTCAAATCAAATCAAAATAATTGCAAACAAAACTCCCCCGGGATTGTTGTTAGTTGGAGGCACCCGTTGTTTCGGGCAAGCCATGGATTGATGATCATTGGTGGAGGGGAGTATAAACTTTACCATTCTGTTTGGGAACCGCCTATGATGTGTGTAGCATATGGAAGATATCGAGATCTCTTGGTTGTTATGCTGACAATGAAAGTATGCCACCCAAAATATTATTTATCTCTGTTTCAAAATCGAGCTCTGGCACCTCTACAAATCCTTGCTTCCTTCTACGAAGGGCCTATCTATTTTCATGAATATATGTGAGTTCTTGATCCTATCTTGCAAATCTATAATCACCTATTGTGTTATGATCCGGCAACCCCAAATTGACAATAATCGGGACCACTCCTGGTGATGACCGTAGTTTGAGGAGTTCATGTATTCACTAAGTGTTAATGCTTTGGTCCGGTACTCTATTAAAAGGAAGCCTTAAATATCCCTTAGTTTCCAATAGGACCCCGCTGCCACGGGAGGGTAGGACAAAAGATGTCATGCAAGTTCTTTTTCATAAGCACGTATGACTATATTCGGAATACATGCCTACATTACATTGATGAATTGGAGCTAGTTCTGCGTCACTGTCGGTGTCAAAACCGGCGGATCTCGGGTAGGGGGTCCTGATCTATGCGTCTTAGGCTGATGGTAACAGGAAGCAAGGGGCACAATGTTTACCCAGGTTCGGGCCCTCTCGATGGAGGTAAAACCCTACTTCCTGCTTGATTGATATTGAAGATATGAGTAGTACAAGAGTAGATCTACCACGAGATCGTGGAGGCTAAACCCTAGGAGCTAGCCTATGATGATTATGATTGTAATTGTGATCGGCCTTCTAAGGACAAACCTCTCCGGTTTATATAGACACCGGAGAGGGCTAGGGTTTACATGGAGTCGGTTACAAGGAAGGAAACACAATATCCAGATCGCCAAGCTTGTCTTCCACGCAAAGGAGAGTCCCATCCGGACACGGAACGGAGTCTTGAGTCTTATATCTTCACGCTTCAATAGTCCGGACGATGTATACAGTCCGGCTGTCCGGATACCCCCTAATCCAGGACTCCCTCAGTAGCCCCTGAACCAGGCTTCAATGACAATGAGTCCGGCGCGCAGTCTTGTCTTCGGCATTGCAAGGCGGGTTCCTTCTCCGAATACTCTAGAGTAATTATCGAACACGTAGACCGTGTCCGGATCTGCAAAATGATCTTCACATATCGCCGTAGAGAGAATGATATTTAACAAATGCAATCTGCTGACAACCCCTTTTTTTAGACAACATGACATGTCATTACGGTCGGGTCTTTATTCGAACTGTTTTCCTACAACCAGCCACAGCGCATATTGCGAGGCGGTTTCCTTGACACGTCTCATCAAAGCAGAGATCGTGTCCCCTTATCACGGGATTCTCATCAATACGGGTATGGGTAATCCCACCACGCCATCAATCGTGGCGCTTGGGAAGTAAGCGATTCTCAACGGGCGAGTGGGGAGGCACACCGCTTTTGTCGCCTCTATAAAGGGATAAGAGTTCCCCATTTTTACCCACGCCTTCTTCCTCCTTTGCCCACTCTTGCCCCCTCGAGCTCCAGCGCACTAGCCCAAGTCTTCTCCGCACAGCTAAACATGTTCGGAGCAGGAGGCAAGTGGGTGGCTTCCACCATGAAGGAGAAGCACATCGCAAATCTTCGGGCGGTCGGATACTTGGCCGCGGACATAGCGCACCGGCTACCAGACGACGGGCAGGTCATTCCAACCCCAGGACCCCACGAGAGGGTCGTGTTTCTCACCCACTTCGTCCATGGACTGGGGTTTCCACTTCACCCCTTCGTCCGCGAGCTCATGTTCTACTATGGGCTAGATTTCCATGATCTAGCCCTGAATTTCATCCTCGACATCTTGGCGTTTATCATCATGTGCGAGGCCTTCCTCCGCATCAAGCCTCACTTCGGCCTGTGGCTGCAAATCTTCTGCGTGAAGCCGAAGATCATGAGCAGCCAGCAAGGGAGTGCGGAGGGGCCATGGTGGGCAAGATGCCTAACGTCACCTGGCTTGACGGCTCCTTTGCGGAAACCGTGAAGGGGTGGCAATCGGGGTGGTTCTACATCACCGAGCCGCGCGGCGCCAACTGGGCGGCGGCCCTCGAGTTCCGATCCAGAACCCCCATGCGGCTCATCTCCTGGGAAAAGAAGCGCCTGTCCTGGGGCGAATCTACACAGCTGACCGGAATCTAGACCTGCATCAAGAGCATGAGGGACAAGAACATCAAGCTTGTCAACGTGATCCAGGTCATGCTCGTTCGCCGGATTCTCCCGTGCCAAAGGCGGGCATTTAATCCGTGGGAGTTCGTCCCAGCCGAACACCATACGCTTCGAAGGCTCTATGGGACGCATAAAGACGCATGGAAGGCGCTGTTCAAGACCTCCGAAGTACCTCCTCCCACATCCGAGGACCGTGGGCTTCATGCCGCGCGGCCTCCTAGTCAGGTGAGTTTTCAGACTACCACCGGATTCGGTTCCTCCCAATATATTCATGGGGGAGTCTTAAGTAATTGTGCATATTTGTTCAGGATTATGTGGAGACAGCGGAGCAGATTGACTGTCCGGCTCTGCTGCCAGAAGGCCCAGCTGATGATCTCCTGACGGAGATGCTAGTCCCGGCGCCCTACAAGGTGCCGGAGAAGAAGGCCGAAAAGAAGGCCCCAGGGACCCGAAAGGGTCTCCGGTGTAAGGTTGTGCCGGAAGCTTTGTCCGAAGACGATGAGGCACACTCCTCCCCCGAAGGGGAGGAAGAAGAAGAAGAAGGGACCACCCCACCCGGAGAGGGTGAGGGGCCCATGAAGGCGGACCAGGGGGCCAGGAAAGGGCCTTGGGGCAAGGCCGTCATACCCACGTCGTCTGACGACGACGAGGCAGATTCCTCTCGCGGAGGCGGGGGGAAGCAAGAAGAGACTCTACCTTCCCGCACTGGGGAGGAGAAAAAGAGGAAAGCCGCCCCGGAGAGGGAGGCCGGGACGTCCAAGAAAGGAAAGGTGTCCCTTCCGGACTACTTCGCCACGGCTGCCCATAGCGAGGAGGGGTGGCTGCCCAGGGGGAAGCCCCTAGCGCGATCGTAAGTATCCACACTCTATCATGACTTTACTTCATGGTTTTTTTATAACGCCGAACATATATGCAGTCCGGCCAGGGCTCATCCCGAGGTATCGTCTTCGAACGAATCCCTGAGCGATTCAGTGATGAACTCGCTCCCGACGGCCACTACTCCTCAGCCTGCGGATGACACAGAGGTGTTATCCTGAAGGCTCCCAGAGAGGGGGGAGGTGACTCTGGAGACGCCTCAAGGCGAAGCTCCAGATGTCGGACACGCGGGGTTCAAGATCACCGCGGATCGTGTCGATGAGAGCCGCGGTAGGCCGGACTCTCAGCTGAACACTGTTCCGGAACCCCCAACGGTTCTGGACTCGGGCAGGCAGCCCCTCGTTAGAGATGGCGAGCCATCCGTGCCGAGGACTTCCGCTACGCCCGAGGCGTCGGATTGTCTGCTGGAAGCGCTTCGAGGCGCTTCCATGGATGAAGAGCACCGTACTCTTATGAGTGCAGTGATTCAGAAGGTTTTGTCCGCCAAAAGCGGACTAACCAAAGCTTGCACCAGCCTACTGACAGGCTTTGAGGTAAGTAGAAAAATGTGTGAAATTACCACCCGATAGGTAGTAGCCCCTGATACTCTGTTTGGTGTTCAGAAAGAAAAGCCAAACGGAGAGTCAATTATAGTCCGCAGGAGTCTAATAATAAATGTGCATGTGAATGAGCAGGCTGTGTTGCTTGCCGCTGCTGCCCACACAGCCGAGGTCGCCGAACTAAAGTTGGACCTGGAGCAGGTGCAGGGAGAGCTCGACCTCACGAAGAGGCAGCTCAAAGAGAACAAAGGTGAGTGATTCCCCGCTCTTATGTATTTTAAGGATAGATAAAATTGATTAGTCTAACGACGAAGCATCGTGACTGTGTAACAGGGGCCACCACCGAAGTGGCGTCCCTGAAGAAAGCGCTATCTGAGGCCGAAGATAAGGTGGCCTTGGAATGCAAGGAGCGCGAAAAGCAAATTGCTAGAGTGGGCGAGGTACAGCAAGAGCTCCGGGACCTCCGCAAAAAGTTCGAGTCCGTGGAGGGGGGCCCTAGAATTCGGAAGGCCGAATTGGGGCGCTATGCACGCCTAAATCGGATGAAGCTGATTCCTCGCCTAAAGCGGAAAAATCTTTAAGGATTTTAAGACCTCTCGAACAGCGACCAGCTCTCGCCGCATCATGCCGGTCAGTTTTCAGCTTTCTCTACTGAGGTGCTCGTCCGGCGCAGTAGTTCTCCTTGCGCTACCTTAGCCGATATAACGGAACGTAAGGTACCAAAACAAGGGAGTCGGGCTAACCCAACTGTGGACCCAAGACATGATTCGAAGCTGATGCATATAGTGCTATAAGTTCGGGGTGCCGCACTGTTGAAAGTGTTCGGACTTTACTTGTCGTATTACGAGGCGCCATGAGAAGCCCCTGGAAAACTGACCGTACCAAGGTGTACGGATGCAATATCAAATAAACATTTGTAAGAAAAAATGCTCAAATAAGAATAATAAGCTGACGCTATATGTGATCTCCCATTGATGAATAATACGTTTAAGCGTATATTTACAATGAATGCATTAAGCGGAGATAAATAGGACTATTTGACATGTCCTATCCAGGGGCGGGCCGTCTACAGATAGATAAAACAGGTATAACGATCGTAAATAGATTCCACCTGGGTATTTCCTTCTGTGCGCAAAGCCTGTTGCCTCCTTGGTTTTCTCCCCTGTATAGGTCCGACAATCCGGCTCTTCTGAAGAGGCTGCCCTAAGGCAGTGTCCTAAAAGAAGTAAAAAAGGAAGGGGGGTTTATGAAAGTATGCTGTGGTGATACCGCACTGTTGACTGAGTCACCGCTGCGCCTCCGCCTGTGCCCATGGTATTTTGAGTACGTAATTGTGTACGCGTGGCACGAATGCTGCTTTGATGGGGTTTGAGCGGAGGCCGGACTGCTAGTCGTGCTCTTGGCGTGCCTGATGATCCTGTTGCAGGGTGCTCCGGACTCACTTGACGGTGCTTGAGGTTGTCATCGCCAGATTGGTGGTTTGCCGGAGGAGGCCGCATTGCACTTCTGCCGCGAGGGTTGCAGTATGCTCTTCTGTACGGAGAGATGGTCCATGTTTCTGTTGACTGTTATAACCCCGCGCGGGCCTGGCATCTTGACCTTGAGGTATGCATAGTGTGGTACCGCATTGAATCTAGCGAATGTGGTTCGTCCGAGCAGTGTGTGGTAACCACTACGGAAAGGGACGATATCGAAGATTAACTCTTTGCTTCGGAAGTTGTCCGGAGATCCGAAGACCACTTCCAATGTTATAGAGCTTGTACAGCGGGCGTCTATTCCAGGAATTACACCTTTAAAGGTGGTTTTGGTGGGCCTGATCCTTGAAGGGTCGATGCCCATTTTGCACACTGTGTCCTGATAAAGCAGGTTCAGGCTGCTGTCGCCGTCCATAAGGACTCGCGTGAGGTGGAATCCGTCGATGATTGGGTCTAAGACCAATGCGGCTGAGCCGCCATGACGGATGCTAGTAGGATGATCCCTGCGTTCAAAGGTGATCGGACAAACTGACCATGGGTTGAATTTGGCACGAGCGGTCCCTGATTGTTTCTTTTGAACAGCTTCTTCTGCTGACCGGACTTGGATCCGCTGAATCCGGCGTTTACTGCCATGTCTTCAGTGTTGTCGCTGTTGTTCTATCGCTTATGTCTATTGCGTCGTGGCTTGCCGTTGTTGTCGTGGACATCCGAAGTGCCGGAATGTGACGTGGTGCTGCTGCGAGCCAACCAGCTGTCCTCGCCCGCGCAAAAGCGGGTCATTAGTGTTGTGAGAGCTGCCATGGACTTGGGTTTTTCCTGGCCGAGGTGTCGGGCGAGCCACTCGTCACTAATATTATGCTTAAAAGCCGCCAGGGCTTCAGCGTCCGGACAGTCGACTATTTGGTTCTTTTTAGTTAGGAACCGAGTCCAGAATTTCCTGGCTGATTCCCCGGGCTGTTGAGTAATGTGGCTCAAGTCATCGGCGTCCGGTGGTCGCACATATGTGCCCTGGAAGTTGTCGAGGAATGCGTCTTCCAGGTTTTCCCAACTGCCAATGGAATTTGCTGGCAGGCTGTTTAGCCAGTGCCGGGCAGGTCCTTTGAGCTTAAGGGGAAGATACTTTATGGCGTGTAGATCGTCTCCGTGGGCCATGTGAATGTGGAGAAGGAAATCTTCGATCCATACAGCGGGGTCTGTTGTGCCATTGTATGATTCGATGTTTACGGGTTTGAACCCTTCTGGGAATTCGTGATCCATCACTTCGTCAGTGAAGCAGAGGGGGTGCGCGACGCCTCTATGCCGGGCTATGTGGCTACGCAGTTCGAATTGGTCTAGGTTGCTGTGTTCGGCCCGACCGGACTTGTTGATAATGTATCCGGCGTGACGATCATCGTCGCATGCTGGGGCACGCCCCCGCGATCCATAGATCGATCTTGGCTATCCTACTTTGTTTTCCAGTATATCTTGCAGGTCTTGCTTGTTGCCCCGGGCCGTAGTGTATTGGGGTGGGGGTGCGGGCTGGTATTCGGGCTGATATCCCATTTTATCCCGGCCATGGGGTGGCCGGTCAGCCGTTTGGTGCTCGAGTCCGTATTCCTCGGCTGCCAGGACTTCAGTCCATCTATCTGTGAGCAGGTCTTAATCAGCCTGGAGTTGCTGCTGCTTCTTTTTCAGGCTCCTCGCAGTGGCCATAAGCCGACGCTTGAAGCGCTCCTACTCCACAGGATCCTCGGGTACGCCGAACTCGTCGTCGCCAAGGCTAATCTCGTCTTCGGAGGGGGGCATGTAGTTGTCCTCCTCCGGATATCCGTCGGTCGCCTATTCGTCTGGGCTGATCTGCTCATCATCCTGCTCGTCCTGCTCGAAGGCGGGCTGATCAGGGTTGTATTCCTCTTCGGGGCCGTCCGGATTGTTTTTGTTTCCTGGGCCGTTATTGCTGTGGCGGGGCTTGGGGCGGCGTCGATGAAGCCCATGCTTTGTTTTTCTCCCTGAAGGGTTATCCTCCGTTGCCTCATCGCCATTGGTTTCCTTCGGAGTGTCCACCATATATATATCGTATGAGGAGGTGGCTGTCCACCGCCCTATGAGTGGAGGTTCCTATACTTCTCCTGCATCGTCGTCCATACCGTCGATGTCTTTGGAGTCGAAGTCAAGCACGTCGGTTAGATCATTGATCGTGGCAATGAAGTGGGTGGTGGGTCGGCAGCGAATTCCTTCGTCGCCTACTTCCCACTCAAGCCGGACATAGTTTGGCCAAGAGCCTCCTGACAAAGAGAGAGACTTTAATGAGTTCAGCATGTTGCCAAAGGGCGAGTGCTGGAAGATATCCGCGGCGGTAAACTCCATCGCCGGAGCCCAACCTGGCTCGGCTGGCTCGAGAGTGCGTGGACTGGAACCAACAACCGGATACGAGTCCGGGGGTCCGGAGTTACAGGCTTCCTCAGAAGTGGGGCCTGTGTTCAGCTCTACCGCCGATGAGTGTGCAGCCTTCGGGGCGGGGCCCATCCCTCTGTCCTTAGGCGACACAGCCTGCTCCAGATTTAGATCTGGGGCTACTGCAGTGGCAATATCCCGATCATTGTCTGACAGCAGGTCTAAGCCGTGCTCATTGTGACTATCCGGTGCTCCTGGCACAGGCCCGAATCCGTTGAAGATCAAGTCTCCGCGAATGTCGGTCGTGTAATTCAAGTTTTCGAACCTGACCTGGTGGCCAAGGGCGTAGCTGTCGATCTGCTCCAGATGGCCAAGCGAATTGGCCCGCAGTGCGAAGCCGCCGAACATGAAGATCTGTCCGGGGAGAAAGGTCTCGCCCTGGACCGTGTTGTTGACGATTGAAGGCGCCATCAAACCTTGCAGCGACGACACAGAGGAACTCTCAATGAAAGCACAAATGTCAGTATCAAAACCGGCGGATCTCGGGTAGGGGGTCCCGATCTGTGCGTCTTAGGCTGATGGTAACAAGAAGCAAGGGACACAATGTTTACCCAGGTTTGGGCCCTCTCAATGGAGGTAAAATCCTACTTCCTGCTTGATTGATATTGAAGATATGAGTAGTACAAGAGTAGATCTACCATGAGATCATAGAGGCTAAACCCTAGGAGCTAGCCTATGATGATTATGATTGTAATTGTGATCGGCCTTCTAAGGACCAACCTCTCCGGTTTATATAGACACCGGAGAGGGCTAGGGTTTACATGGAGTCGGTTACAAGGAAGGAAACACAATATTCGGATCGCCAAGCTTGTCTTCCACGCAAAGGAGAGTCCCATCCGGACACGGAACGGAGTCTTGAGTCTTGTATCTTCACGCTTCAATAGTTCGGACGATGTATACAGTCCGGCTGTCCGGATACCCCCTAATCTAGGACTCCCTCAGTCACCCTATGTTATAACTATTGCATGAGGAATCACATCCGACATAATTATCCATCACTGATCCAATGCCTAAGAGCTTTTCACATATTGATCTTTGCTTAGTTACTTTACCTTTGCCACTGTTACACTTACTACAAAACTGCTACTATTACTTTTGCCACTGCTATCGTTACTTCCATACTACTTTGCTACTAAATACTTTGCTGCAGATATTAAGTTATCCAGGTGTGGTTGAATTGACAACTCAACTGCTAATACTTGAGAATATTCTTTGGCTCCCCTTGTGTCGAATCAATAAATTTGGGTTGAATACTCTACCCTCGAAAACTGTTGCGATCCCCTATACTTGCGGGTTATCAGACATGATTCGGAGCTGATGCATATAATGACAAGCTCGGGACGCTGAAGTGTGCTACAAAGCTGTTCGGACTTTTGTTTTAGCGGTACATATGTGGCCGTATAGAGCCCCTGGCAATTGGTGTCGGGGTATGTGAGTGAGACAACTGGTAATGCAGTTGTATGAATAAATTTGATACCGACAGATTGTTCCAACTAGGATCTGATTTGATACGTCAAAACATGATCTTACAGAGAGTACCATAGGTACAAGATTCATTTTACATGCCAGGGGTCTAATAATAAGGAAAAAAGCTTAGTACGGGTCCTTTAAATAAGGTTTGGTCCGAAGAGTTCTTTGGATATCCTGCCGCACGTCTACGTCGCTTTCGCCTTGTAGAGAGAGGTTCCTTGAAGGGAACGGTCTTCGGTTATCTGTATGAAACTGGGCTCGAAGAGAGTCCTTGTACGTCCGTCAAATATATAGGTTTGAGTGCACCTGTGGTAGGTGGGGAGAATAGCCGAAGAAAGGTGGAAGGTCATACAGGGTCGAACCATACTATAGACCTGTTAGTATTGTGCCTCCGTTGATGCCCAAGGTATTTTGAGTGTGTAGTGATGCATGCACGGTACGAATTCCGCGGTTTTGCATGGTGATCGATGAAGGCGAAACTGCTAGTCTAGCTCCGGAACTACCGAGCCGTCAGCTTGCGGGACTGATCGGACTTTTTTTAGCAAAGTCTGGTGGCCTGATGGCCGATGAAGTATGCAGCTTGAGGGGGCCACTTTGTATTTCGGCTACGAGAGCCGTAGTGTGCTCCTCGGTACGGAGGGAGCATTTCGTGTTCCCATTGACCATTCTGACACCGCATGGACCGGGCATCCTAAACTTTAAATAAGCATAGTGCGGCACCGCGTTGAATCGAGCAAAAGCAATCTGTCCGAGCAGTGCGTGATAGCCACTTCGAAAGGGTACGATATCGAAGATCAAGTCTTCACTGCGGAAGTTGTCGGGCGAGCCGAAGACAACCTCCAATGTTATTGAGCCCGAGCAACGGGCCTCTATGCCTCCTTTAAAGGTAGTTTTAGTGGGCTTGATTCTTGATGGATCAATACCCATTTTGCGGACGGTGTCCTGATAAAGCAGGTTAAGGCTGCTGCCACCGTCCATGAGGACTCGCGTGAGATGGAATCCGTCGATGATTGGGTCGAGGACCAAAGCTGACGATCCTCCATGACGGATACTGGTAGGGTGGTCTTTTTGATCGAAGGTGATCGGAAAAGCCGACCATGGGTTGAATTTTGGGGCGGCCGACTCTACGGCATAGACGTCCCTTAACGCGCGCTTGCGCTCCCGTTTGGGGATGTGGGTGACATAGATCATATTCACTGTTTTGACCTCGGGGGAAATTGCTTCTGCCCCCCTGTGTTCGGTGGGCGAGGCTCTTCATCGTCGTCCTCGCTAGGCGGCCTTTTCCCCTTATGTTCGGCGTTGAGCTTGCCGGCCTGTTTAAAGACCCAATAGTTTCTGTTGGTGTGATTGGCAGGTTAATCGAGGGTGCCATGAATCTGGCAAGGCCGATCAAGTATTCTGTCCAAACTAGATGGACCATCTTTGTTTCCTTTGAATGGCTTCTTCCGCTAACCAGATTTTAGGCCACTAAATCCGGCGTTCACCGCCGTGTCTTCGGTATTGTTCCAACGCTTGTGCTTGTCGCGTCGTGGTTTTCCATTGCCGTCCCTGGCTTCAGAGGTGCCTGGGTCGCTGGTGCTATTGCTTCTACGAGCGAGCCAGCTATCTTCTCCCGCGCAAAAGCGGGTCATAAGTGCGGTAAGGGCTGCCATGGACTTCGGTTTCTCTTGGCCGAGGTGTCGGGCGAGCCACTCATCTCAGACGCTGTGTTTGAAGGCCGCGAGGGCTTTGGCATCCGGACAATCCACAATCTGGTTCTTTTTAATTAAGAACCTAGTCCAGAGCTTCCGGGCCGATTCGCCGGGTTGCTGGATTATGTGACTAAGGTCATCGGCATCCTGGGGCCGAACATAGGTACCTTGGAAGTTGTCTCTGAAGGCGTCCTCCAAGTCTTCCCAGCTTCCAATAGAGTTTTCTGGGAGGCTATTCAGCCAATGATATGCTGGTCCCTTAAGTTTTAGGGGGAGGTACTTGAAGGCATGTAGGTCATCACCACGGGCCATGTGGATATGGAGAAGAAAGTATTCAATCCATACTGCGGGATCTGTTGTGCCATCGTATGATTCAATGTTCACGAGTTTAAACCCTTCTGGGAACTGGTGCTCCTTTACTTCGTCGGTGAAGAATAGGGGGTGTGCGGCTCCTCTGTATCAGGCGACATCACGACGCAGTTCAGATGGAATCTGTATGCGGTTCTTGGCCCGGGTGAGGTTGTGTTTGTCGTGCCAAGCCTAATGGCCGTTTGCTTGCGCTGGTGCACGTCCCCTTGATCCATAAATTGATCTGGTATGACTGGCTCTATTGTCCAGGTCCTGTCGCGGGTCTTTCGTGTATCCTGTAGCCGCTGTTTCTCTGCCGCTAGGGGCGAGGTGGCGCTGGTTGGTGTTCGGCTTGGGTTGCCGCTCTGTCCCTACCATGAGGTGGTCGGTCAGGCCCGTCAGACATGTTACACGCTGTCGGTATGGGCGCTGGGACCTCCTCATGGAATTGGGACAGTAACCTGCGCTTTGGGTAACTCTTAGTTGGGCGCTCGAGGCCGTATTCCTTGGCTGCCAGGACATTAGTCCATCTATCATTGAGTAAATCCTGATCGGCTTGAAGTTGCTGCTGCTTCTTTTTCAGGCTTTTTGCTATGGCTATTAGCCAGCGTTCAAAGTGCTCTTGTTCGAGGGGGTCCTCTGGTATGATGAAGTCTTTGTCGCCCATGCTCTCATCCTCTTCGGAGGGCGGTAGGTAGTTACTACCCTCCGAGCCCTCGTTCCCGATAGGGTCATTGGGGTTGATGTGCCCCTCTTCCAAATCATCTTGTTCGGATGTTGGCTCGACTAGGGCGTCGTGGTCTTTAGCATTCTCCGGGGTGTTATTTTCTCCGGTGTCGCTATTGCTGTCTTTTTCGCGACGTGATTTTGATCTGGGCCGCTGATGTCGACGCTTCGGAGGTGCTTCAGCAGATCGTCTTCTAGATTCTTCCCATCGTTGGCGTCATTTTCTTTGGGTGTGTCCAGCATGTATACGTCATACGAGGAAGTGGCAGTCCAGCGTCCGCTAAATGGCGGGTTCTGGCTTTGCTCCTCTTCGGCGTCATCGTCCATACCGTCGATGTCTTCAGAGGCATAATCTAGCATGTCGGTTAAGTCATCGACAATGGCTATAAAGTGGGTGGTGGGTGGGACGTGAAATTCCCCGCTCTCAGCCCCTAGTGCGGGCTCGGCGTAGTCTGGTAGCAATCCTTCTGTAATGGCGAGAGATCGCATTAACTCCAGGGCCTCGTTTAGGAATGAGGTTTGGACAAGGGAGCAAGAGTCCATGGATCGGGGCGGGACAGGAGTTCCCAGGCCGAGCTTGCGTGACACAGACCTCGATAGTTCGGATCCGGTGTTTGGGGAGGAGTCCGGCTTCGTGCTGATGAAGGGAGCCGGGTATAACTCCGGGTCTGCCGGTGAAATGATCCCCTCTGTATCTCCGGTGTTGAGCTCTATGGCTGCGGAGAGTCCGGTGAGCTCTAAACTCCCTTCTTCGGACTCGGCGAGGTGTTCAGGTTCTAGGACCGGGGCTGCATTGAGGCTGCAAACCATTGGAAGATCAAGTCTCCTTGGATATCAGCGACATAGTCTAGGTTTCCAAAACTGATCTAATGACCAGGGACGTAGCTGTCGATCTGCTCCAGATGGCCAATCGAATTGGCACGCAGTGCAAAGCCACCGAATGCAAAGATTTGGCCAGGGAGAAAAGTCTCCCTTAGGGCGGTATTGATGTGGATGATTGATGGAACCATCGAGCCTTCTAATGACGAGATAGTGGAACTCTCAATGAAAGCACCAATGTTGGTGTCAAAACTGGTAGATCTCGGGTAGGGGGTCCCGAACTATGCGTCTAAGGATCGAAGGTAACAAGGAGGCAGGCGACACGATGTTTACCTAGGTTCAGGCCCTCATAATGGAGGTAATACCCTACTTCTGCTTGATTGACTTTGATGAGTATAGGGGTTACAAGAGTTGATCTACCTCAAGATCATAATGGCTAAACCCTAGATGTCTAGCCTGTATGATTGTGATCGCCCCTATGGACTAAAACCTCCAGTTTATATAGACACCGGAAGGATCTAGGGTTGTACAGAGTCGGTTATAGAGAAAGGAAGGTACATGATCCGAATGCCAAGCTTGCCATCCACGCAATGGATAGTCCCATTCGGACACGGGGAAAGGTCTTTAATCTCATATCTTCACGACCCATTAGTCCGGCCCATATCACATAGCCCGGACGCCCGAGGACCCCTTAGTCCAGGACTCCCTCAACCGCAAAACATAAATGCAGAGCACCCCTAAAGTTCAAGCATTGACAAGACATTGTAATTCATGGTAAAAGAGGTCCAGTCACACTCATACTCAACATCTACTAAACACAAAGCATATAAATGACAATAGCGCTCTCCAGCTGGTGCTTTAATAAGAAGATGATGACTCAGCAATAAAAGTAAAAATATAGACCCTTCATAGAGGGAAGCAGGTATTTGCAGAGGTGCCAGAGCTCGAAGCTTTTAAAATAGAGATGAATATAATTTTGGGAGGTATGCTTCCATTGTCAACGTAATGACCGAGAGTTCCCAATATCTTCCATGCTAGACACATTATAGGAAATTCCCAAACAAAAAGGTAAAGTTTTTACTCCCACTCCACCAAACACAAGCCATGGCTAACCGAATCCTCGGGTACCCTCCATACCAACAACAATCCGGGGGAATTCTGTTTCATTGTTATATTTTGATTTTGATTTCGATCATAGGACTAGGCATCCTGATTACCAGCCACTTTCTCGTGAATGACAAGAGAATAAACACTCATCATGAGAATAACGCACCTAGCATGGAAGATACTGATAGCCCCCTGTAGCTACATGAGCGATTAGGGCATACAAAACAGGTTATTATTTGAAGGTTTAGAGTTTGGCACATGCAAATTTACTTGGAACATCAGGTAAATACTACATATAGGTAGGTATGGTAGACTCATATGGAATAACTTTGGCTTTAAGGAAGTGGATGCACACATAGAATTTCCGTTAGTACAAGTGAAGGCTAGCAAATAGATTGAGGAGCGACCAACAACAGAGCGACAACGGTCATAACATGCATTGAGATTTAATCAACATTGGGTACAAGCATGAGTAGGATATAAATCACCATGAATATAAATATCATGGAGGCTATGTTAGTTTTGGTTCAACTACATGCGTGAACATGTGCTAAGTCAAGCCACTTGAATTATTCAGAGGAGGATATCATCCTATCATACTACATCATAACCATTTTAAATGCATGTCGATACACAAGATAAACCATTATCCACTCCTAGCTAATTAAGCATGGCATGAGTAACTACGATCTCTAATTTTCATTGCAAACATGTTGACTCATAATAGGCTGAATCAAGAATGATGAGCTAATCATATTTACAAAAACAAAATAGGTCGAGTTCATACCAGCTTTCCTTCATCTCAATCCTTTCATCAAATTTCATCATTATTTCCTTTCACTTGCACGATCGAACGATGGTGAATAATAATAAGAGTTCTCGTGCCATGTACTAAGCTGGAATCTGCAAACATTCATTCAAAGGAGAAGACAAGGTAATATGGGCTCTTTGTTAGATCAACAATATTACATATGAGAGCCACTCAACATTTTCATCGTGGTCTTCTCCATACGACCCAAAGAAAAGAAAAGAATTTCAAAGAAACACACTAAAATATTTTTGGAGTTTTTGTTTTTCTCTTGAAGAAAGTGAAACAAAGGAAAAATGAAAACAAGAAAAACTATTTACATGGGAAAGCTCCCAACAAGCAAAAGAAGAACGGGAAATATTTTTGGGTTTTATTTTAATACTACAAGTAGAAAGAAAAACTGAAAAGAAGCGAGAAATATTTTTGGATTTTATTAAAGTTTTTCAAACACATAAGAAGAAAGCAAAATAAAAACTAACATGGATTATACAATGAAAAAGTATGAGAACACCGAAAACTGGAATGAATGTGTGATGCATGAATGCAATGTCGGTGAGAAATACATACTCCCCAAGCTTAGGCTATTGGCCTAAGTTGGTCTATGGCCATGGCTCGAAGTAACCCTCTCCTGGATACTGCGGAGGGTCCTGAGGGTTCCACTAGCTGGCGAGCTCCCGTGGCTCCTACTGATACAGGCTCTTGGTATGGCTCAGGTGCTGGTGTTGGCTCAGGTGTTGGGGGTCGTATCGGACCCCAATATGCGTAGATGTCATCGGGCATAATAGTGTACCTGCATGAATAAAGATCAAACAAGGAAGGTGCAGGCAAAGTAATAATCTCACAAGTACCTGGTTGAATACTAAGTTGTAAAGGTGTCACTTGTGCTTATCATTGTCAATAAAATGATGCGCTACCATACTAGCGTAATCTAAATATTTAGTGGGTAGCAGCATCTCCTCCTCCCCCTACTCATGTCTAATAGGAATCTCAAGATATGCAGTGAGGCGGGAGGCATAGACACCACCATATATAATACCCTTCGAATGGTTTGTGTGTAACCGCCAAGCAACCATGAAACCTGAATTAAAAGTTCTATCATCATATATAAAGCATGGTGCAAAATAGCAAGGTCAGATGCATTGAGAGATCCACTCTCCCAACGACCAATCAAACATCTACCAACAAATAATGCATAGTAACGTAAAATGGAAAAAAATGTAAACTAGCCACTCTCGCTTCCGACACTCGTCTCTCTTCCCCCATAGTAGTTTTAGAGATGAAATCTTCCATGTCTCTAGGACATGGATCACTGTGATGACCCTCATAAGGTTTTTTGCAAACATTGCAAAAATCATCTAATGTCATTTCCTTAGGCACATCATACAAGTTAAATTCTACCCTGGGTGGTTCCTTCCTAGGATAAAAGCAAAAGTTTTGCACGAGGTATTAGTGAGTAGGAGATATTGGTCGCACTTATCTTGGAGGAAGGGGATGATGCCGGCATTATGCGCCAAGTAATAGAAATCCACATAAATTCCTGCCTCCTTCAAGAATGTGTCACACGACCACTCGCATGGTCGAACCTCCACTACATGCGGAAGATGGTACTTGGGCTTCTCCTTCGGAGTTTCCTCCGAATTATGACTTGATGAGACCCTTAACCACCTCCTCATGGTTTTCCTTTTCTCTCAATGGGGATATGCATGTCCCCAACAATAAGAATTTCATATTTCTTTTTGACAGTAGGAATAGGGAATTCAAAACCTCCAATAGTATTTGTTGAAATATTTCCAATATAATTGATACTATTCACTCGAGGTTGTTTCTTTGAAAAGTGTACCATATGCTCATTACCATTGACATGAAAAGTGACATTGTCCTTACTGCAATCAATAATAGCCCCTGCAGTGTTCAAAAAGGGTCTACCAAGAATAATCGACATGCTGTCGTCCTCGGATATATCAAGAATAACATAATCCATTAAGATAGTAACATTTGTAGCTACGACGGGCACATCCTCACAAATACCGATAGGTATAACAGTTGATTTATCAGTCATTTGCAGAGAGATTTCAGTTGGTGTCAACTTATTCAAATCAAGTCTTCGGTACAAAGAGAAAGGCATAACACTAACACCGGCTCCTAGATCACATAAAGTATTTTTTAACATAGTTTATTTTAATGGAGCATGGTCTGGTTGGTATTCAGGGGTCTCCTAGTTTCTTAGGTATTCCTCCCTTAAATGTGTAATTAGCAAGCATGGCGGAAATTTCAGCTTCCGGTATCTTTCTTTTATTTCTAACAATATCGTTCATATACTTAGCATAAGGAGACATTTTTAGAATATCAGTCAAACGAAGGCGCAAAAAGACAGGTCTAAGCATTTCAACAAAGCGCTCAAATTCTTCTTCATCTTTATTCTTTGAAACTTTAGGAGAAAAAGGCATGGGTTTCTGAACCCATGGTTCCCTTTCTTTACCATGTTTTCTAGCAATGAAGTCTCTCTTATCATATCTTTTATTCTTGGGTTGTGGGTTATAAACATCAACAACCGGTTCTATTTCCACATCATTATCATTATTAGGTTGAGCATCTACATGAACATCATAATTATCATTATTACTAGGTGTTCATCACCAGATTGTGTTTCGGCATCAGAGATAGAAATATCATTTGGATTCTCAGGTGTGTCTACAACAAGTTCACTAGAGGCATGCAAAGTCTTATCATCTTTCCTTTTCTTTTTAGAAGGACTAGGTGCATCAGTATTAATTCATTGAGAATCTTGGTCGATTCTTTTAGGGTGACCTTTAGGATACAAAGGTTCCTGAGTCATTTTACCACCCCTAGTCATAACTCTAAGAACACGATCATTCATCTTATTGTTCATCTCATTAAGCAAATCATTTTATGCTTTGAGGACTTGTTCTACTTGAGTTTTTATCATGGATGCATGTTTTCTCACATCCTTGATATCATTAACAGTTCTAAACATATAGCCACTCAAGCGTTCAATCATATAAGCATTTTGTTTCAATTGTCTACTAACATATGCATTGAAGTTTTCTTGTTTAACAATAAAGTTATCAAATTCATCCAAGCATTGACTAGCAGATTTAGTATAAGGAATCACCTTCATCAAATCTATAGAGAGAATTTACCTCTACTACCTGTGTCGAGGTATGGAGACCATGTATTTCGTCAATAGGTGGTAAATTCTTAACATCTTCAACTTTAATACCTTTTTCTTTCATGATTTCTTTGCCTCTTGCATATCTTCAGGACTAAGAAATAGAATAGCCATCTTCTTTGGAGTTGGCTTGTGCGGTGGTTCAGGAAGAATCCAATCATTATCATTACTAAATATATATTCAATATTTCTTCAGCTTGTTCAACAGTTTGTTCCCTGAAAACACAACTAGTGTGGTCCCTAGAAGCATCGATTAGTCCATTATAAAAGATATCAAGTATTTCATTTTTCTTGAAAGGATGATGAGGCAAAGCATTAAGTAATTGGAGAAGCCTCCTCCAAGCTTGCGGGATACTCTCTTCTTCAATTTGTACAAAGCTAAATATTTCCTGTAAAGTAGCTTATTTCTTATGAGCAGGAAAATATTTTTCAAAGAAGTAATATATCATATCCTGGGGACTACGCACACAACCAGGAGCAAGAGAATTAAACCATATCTTAGCATCACCCTTTAATGAGAAAGGAAACAACATAAGAACATAGTAACAACATTTTTTTTTCCTCATGAGCAAATAGGGTGGCTATATCATTTAATTTAGTAAGATGTGCCACAATAGTTTCAAATTCATAACCATGGAAAGGATCAGATTCAACCAAAGTAATTAACTCAGGATCGACAGAGGACTCATAAACCTTATCAGTAACAAAGATAGGTGAAGTGGCAAACTTATGATCATATTTCATTCTAGCATTCAAAGATTTTTCTTTCAACTTGACTAGTAATTTCTTAAGACCATCTCTATCCGTACAAGCAAGAAATTCCCTAGCTACCTCTCCATCCATAACATAACCCTCAGGTATACCAGGCAATTCATATCTAGGAGGGCTAGGTCTAATAGGTGTTTCAAAAGTTTCAATTTCAATAATTACATCAGTTTCGGTAATCTTATCAGTTTCAACATTCTCATTTTCTTTAGCTCTAGCAAGTTGTTCATCAAGAAATTCACCCAGTGGCACTGTTTTATCAAGCAAAGTACTAGCATCATCATAAGTACTCCCTCCGGTCCTTTTTAGTTCGCATATAAGATTTGTCTAAAGTCAAGCCTCATAAAGTTTGACCAACTTTATAGAAAAGAATACCAACATTAACATATTTTCATATTGTATAACTTTAGCATGGTAGATGTTGATATTTTTCATATAAATATGGTCAAACTTTATGAAGTTTGACTTCGGACAATTCTTATATGCAGAGTAAAAAGGACCGGAGAAGTATCATTCATAGAATAAGTAGCATCATCAATTACTTGTGACATATGATTATTAATATCAGGTGGGGGTGTTGCAAGCTTACTCAAAACAGAAGGTGAATCAAGTGCAGAGCTAGATGACAGTTCCTTACCTCCGCTCATCTTAGAGGGAACGATCTTGGTTCTAGTATCTTTCAGATTCTTCATACTGATCAACAGATATAAATCCCAAGTGACTCGGTAAATAGAGCTATGCTCCCCGGCAACAGCGCCAGAAAAAGGTCTTGATAACCCACAAGTATAGGGAATCGCAACGGTATTCGAGGGTAGAGTATTCAAACCAAATTTATTGATTCGACACAAGGAGAGCCAAAGAATATTCGCAAGTATTAGCAGTTGAGTTGTCAATTCAACCTCACCTGAAAGACTTAATATATGCAGCAAGGTGGTCAGTAGCCAAGTAGTATGATAGTAACGGTAACAGTGGCAATAGTAACAGTAGCAATTTTGGAGTGATTGTAATAGTAGCAACGGTGAAAGTAACTTCCGCAAAGATCAATATATGAAAAGCTCGTAGGCATTGGATCAGCGATGGATAATTGTGTTGGATAATATTCATCATGTAGTAGTCATAACCTAGGGCGACACAGAATTAGCTCCAATTCATCAATGTAATGTAGGCATGTATTCCATATATCGTCATATGTGCTTATGGAAAAGAACTTGCATGACATCTTTTGTCCTACCCTCCCATGGCAGCGAGGTCTATAAGGAAACTAAGGGATATTAAGGTCTCCTTTTAACAGAGAATTAGAACAAAGCATTAGCACTTATTGAATACATGAACTCCTCAAACTACGGTAATCACCGGAAAGAATCCCAATTATTGTCACCTTGGGCTATGCGGATCATAACTCGTAATAGGTGCGTATAACTTGCAAGATAGGATCAAGAACACAAATATATTCATGAAAACATAATAGGTTCAGATTTGAAATCATGTCACTCGGGCCCTAATGACAAGCATTAAGCATAGCAAAGTCATAGCAACATCAATCTCAGAACATAGTGGATACTAGGAATCAAGCCCTAAAAAAACTAACTCGATTCTCAGAACATAGTGGATACTAGGGATCAAGCCCTAAAAAAACTAACTCGACTACATGATAAATCTAATCCAACCCATCACCTCCCAGCAAGCCTACGAAGGAACTACTCATTCCAGGCGGTGAGCATCATGAAATTGGCGGTGAAGGAAGGTTGATGATGACGACGGCGATGGATTCCTCCCTCTGGAGCCCCAAACAGACTCATGATCAGCCCTCTCGATGAAGAACAGGAGGTGGCAATGATTTCGTATCGTAAAACATGATGACTCCTTCTCTCTGATTTTTTTCTTGGCGAATAGGTATATATGGAGCTGGAGTTAGGGTTGTCGGAGGTCCAGGGGGCCAACAAAGCTCACCAAGCGCGCCCTGGGGGGGGGGGGTGCGCCCTCCAAGCTTGTGGTTCCTGGGTGGCACCCCTGTGGTATATTTTTTCGTCAGTATTCTTTTATATTCCACAAATATTCTTCGTAAATTTCCAGGTTAATCTGAGAACTTTGATTTCTGCACAAAAACAATAACATGGCAATTCTGCTGAAAACAACGTCAGTCCAGGCCAGTTTCATTCAAATCATGCAAATTAGAGTCCAAAACAAGAGCAAAAGAGTTTGAAAAAGTAGATACGATGGAGACGTATCAATTATTTATTGCCGGGGTGCGTGAGTGGGAGACCATGGGCGCGGGCATGTTTGGGTTCGTGCGCGCATGGGGTTCCGCGGCGATCGTGGGAGGTTAGGGAGAGAGCTGACGCGTGGCGCCCACGCGTTAGTGGGAGAGAGAGAGATAGATAGATAGAGAGATAGATAGATAGAGAGAGAGGGCACATGCAGCTTGGTCTGCTAGCTAGCTAGGCCTTCTTTTCAGTTTTCTGTTTCTGCCTTCTGTTGTCATTTTTCAAATTTGAATTTGAATTTTCTTCAAAAGAAAAAGTGTTTATAAATTACCCCGGGAATATTCCTAACTAGATGCAATTTATAAACACTTTTTCTTTTGAAGAATGATCCGACGAGGCAACTTGCCAAATTAACTAATGGGCCCATTTGCAAAGTTGTCTCTATTTCTTTTTTATGTTTTATTTATTATATCCAAAATTTTACTTATAGTTTAATTGCACAAATTACACTATTTTCAAACCATGGTCCACTCAAAATAATTAGGGCAAATATAACCCTAGATGCAAGTTTTTTGTGAAAATCATTTTTAGGGTGAGGCCTCCATGGCTTCTAATTAAATACAAATGGTAGTTTGAATTCAAATGTTGTCCTTGTTAGCCTCAAAAACCAAATATGCAAGAAAATCATGGATGCATATGCTTCTAATTTCACAACCAAAGTTTAGGAGAAATTTGGGTTGTGACAGGAAGGGAGGAGGCAGAGCTAGCGGCTCGAGGGGGGGGGGGGGGGAGGTAGAGATGGCGGCGCAAGGGGCGGGAGGAAGAGGATGGGGAGCCGCGGCTGGGAGGAGGAGAGGGGTCGTGAGTGTGGGAAGATGCAGACAACTAGGTCTCCGCAACGGGAGTCGCTTCATTTTATACGCCAACAAATGAAATGACGAAAATGCCCTGGTGGGGGCATCAAATTTACAATTAGTTGCAATTGAAAATTTATCCAAAGGCCAAGGCGATCGGGGCGAAGATCTGATGGCTCACAGCAAACCAGCCCGAGAACGGACGGCCAGGATCGCACAGGAAAAATGATCCGACGAGGCAACGTGAATCTAACTATGTGATGAATAAATTAGGAGATGATTATAAAAAAAAACAGATTTGGGTCGTGGAAACAGAGGTGTCCGTGAGCCGCGACGACCGACGTCGACACGACCGCCGCTCCCACATCCCACCTCGCCGGCATCCCTGAATTCTCCCGTCCGCCCATCAGATCTCACCGCCGTCGTCACCCCTGCTCATCGCCGTATGGTCTCATCCCAAATCTGAAGCAGCAGCCATGTCAGCCAGCACCGCTGCGCCGGGACTCGTTGTCACCGCCACCGATCCCATCCGCTCTTTCCTCTCCTCCGCCGCCGGCTCCCCCGACCTCTCCGACGACCTCCGGGGCCTGGCCTCCGCCCTCGCTTCTGAGCCGGCCGTCCCCTACCGCTCCATCCGCGCCATCTGGTGCGCCGACTGCTCCCGCGACCGCCCACCTCTCAGACAGCTCTTGCAAGGCGCTCAATTCGTGCTGTCCAGCCCCAAGCCCCGCGAGAAGGTGAGTTACAGCCACCGCGACACCCGTGGTCTGAGTTGGTGTGGTTTAGCCCGATATAAGTTTATGATTTGGCTGTGCCCGTGCAGAGCGATGAGCTCAAGGCGAGGCTGGAGAAGCTCCGGGAGATGCAGGAGAGGAAGGAGTACGCCGAGCTCGTCAAGGATGTCGCGCCTAAGGAGGACAACACCGAGCCGTTCTCCTCTTACAAGGATCAGCTAGGATTCGGTACGAATAGTCATATTCATGCTTTCTCCTAAACTGGATGTGCATTGTTGGTTTGGAAACAAAACTGAGCCCTCATGTATAAGCCTGATTGCTAATGCAACAATATGATGCACAATTTTTAGAATTGAGACACTGCAAATAGGTTTCCATGTGGGAATAAAACTTAGATGAATCACTAGTGTTAGCTTCAAGCATCAGGAATTCAGAACTAAGTAGCAATGACAGGGGCTGAGACCCCAGAACAGATTCCAACAAACAGGAAGCTTATCTTCAAAGATAGCTCACAGAGTCATTGGCTTAACAGAACAAAAACTACACAGTTTTACTGGATTCCTCCAAAACACAAAGGAGAAATCGAAGCCTTCAGATTTCTTCATTCACTGTTCACCCTCCATCCCATTTCAGCCATGGGATCATCGTTCTTCATCCTTGCATGGCACAGGACACTTCATTCACCACCTGCTTGAATAGCCTGGTTCCCAACTTGAGCTCCTCTTGGGTTCCTTGCCCTGCAAATAGATCATGCCGATAGCCAAGGCCTATTTTGTCTAGTACTAATTACATGCATCATTATATGTTTTCTAGATAGATCATAGGATTGCTGCAGTTCCAACCATTACCAGCCCTTTCTCATTCTTTGCTAATTGAACGAGCCAAGTCAGTTATCAAACAAATGAACAGTGTATCATGGCTTAGAGGCAAATGCAAAATCTTAGCAGACTACAGTTCTTAATTTCTTATCAACGCCAGTAAGAATACAATTTGTTTCACTAAATAGGAGGTGCTAGCTGCTATACAAAGGATAAACTGATGGCTTATTATTCGACACTTCAATTGCCCATGGCTTGTGATGTATCACGGTACATGCAAAACAACAACGAACGACGGCAGCAATAGTCGCATGAGAAATAGACCTAGAAGAACAAGCCTCCAGATCAAACGAAATTAAGAAGCCGAAGGAGAAGACTTGCACCGACACTGATATAAGATCAGACGCATGCACAGCAGCAAAGAATCCCTAGGATTTACAAGAACACATCCTTGGTGCCTCCTGTTGTGAGGCGTTTTCTGGTATTTTATTCAACTCAACTCAAAACTCCAAAAACTGATATCCTGGGACAAGACTGACAACCCTTTTTTATCTCCGACTCACACCAGACGTAAGGGCCAAAAAAAACTTTAACCGACTTAAAAGCAAAGTTTGCTAACAGAACTTCTATTCTAAGTAGTACTCTTTAATTAGGAAACTAATTAATCTATCCAGCCACGTTGATCACATAAGCCTAATTTAGACTAAAAAGGCTATTTGTTTGCTTGCACTCTTGAACTGCTCCATCATCACACATAAAAAGTAGTACCAATATTAATTCACCGTGTCCTTTGGTTCAATTGGTGAAACCTCAAACCAAAATGAGCCAAGCTATAACATGTTTGAAAGATTATAACCAGCATCCGGTATACTTGCATCAAAACAAATGGTCTTGCTTATCTTCTGTTCAACACTCGGAGCCGCGCAAAGTAAACTTGCAGTACTTTGCACCGGAAAGATAATAGCTGCACTGGTGGACACATTAGCTTGCATACATACATGTATGCAATCTGTAATTGTAGGATTACATTTGTGAGATAGCTATTTTATTGTGAGATCGATATTTTACTACCTAGTACTCCCTCTGTAAAGAAATATAGGAGCGTTTAGGTCACTACTTTAGTGATCTAAACACTCTTATATTTCTTTACAGAGGGAGTATCTTTTACTCAATCTTTGCAAGCAAAATGAAATATTGAGATTTCGTCTGTTCCCTTCCCGGTTGGTAGGACCAGGATGTTACCCTTTATACATGAAATTTGATCCAAGTTTTGGGATTTTCGATTGAGCTATGCCCGACTATGTTTTAGTAGTTAGAAGTATCTTATTCTCCTTAGCGCACTATGATGTTTACTCCTGAGCTTAAACTGTAAGGGGTTAATGTTATGTTTAATTTGTTGATGGGATGTTTCTCCAATTTCAGGTCTGCATGTTGTGGTCATAATGTTCACGGGTTATTTGGTGGGGTTTGCTACTTTCAAAGCTCTGTTCAGCAACAGTCCTGTCATGGTAAGTCAAGAAGAATGATACCTACTTGCTTGTTCTTCCATTAGGGAACTCCCTGGGGTAATTTTTTGTGCCAGCGTTGTGGCTTTACTCATACTGCATTTGACCCATCCTGCAAGGCACTACTATGGTGCAGAAGGCTGCATTACGTAGTAAAACATGTAAATATAACAAGTGTGGCCTTGGTATTATATTTCAGAATGCTGCTGGAGGCATCTTAGGAGTGGTGGGTGGCATGCTGATGGAAACAGTTCTTTTTATCATCAGATCATCCAGTAAAGAGTTGTCGTCTTCGGTTCCAAGATCCAAGAAGCTTCAGTAGACACTGATCTGCTTTGATTTTTCATGTGTACTTTACCTTGCGAAACGGTAGTATGTGAAGTTCTGGATCGTTCAGATGTATGTAAGAAAATATAGTTGGTTGTCAAAGATATTGAATGGGAGATTATGTTTGCAGGGCTTGCATTTACCTGGATACTAAGATACCCAGGTTTCTTGGTGAGCACCTTATTCGAAAGTGCTATTGTGAGCTCGAGCTCACATGCTCCCGGATGAACAGTAAAACCCGAAAAAACAGTAAAGAAAATAAAAAAAATCTGATTTTTTTTGTCAGGGAACACTGATGATTTTTCTACATGCGTGCAAATTTTGGTGATGGAATCACGTTCGTGGATGTCTCAGCAAAAAAAAAATGATGCTCCAAAATGCTTCCAAACACTCTTTTTGGAGTATCGATTTTGTTATGGCAGCCGCTACACGTCCGCCAGCGGATGTATTAGAAACATCCGCCGCATGGAGCTCCGTTGGATCAACGCTCTGACAGTTGTTAGATCTAACCACCACGCGCGTAACTACCTCCTTACTTCCTGCAACAACCTCTCAGTTTCGGAAAAAGATTACCCTGTTCGCTGTCCTGACACAGCTGCGCCCAGCGCGGCGCCAGCCCCTACCATCGCAAAATCGCTGCCGCCAGCGCGCCGGGGGAACTAGTCCTTGCCGTGCTCGCCGGAGTTGCTGCTCCTCCGTCTCAGCCCCGCGAGCAGCTGCTAGGTCCAGTCGAGCATGATGGCGACGACCTCTCACGCCCGATGCTTCTTCGGTGTTTTCTGCAACCAGAGCTATGTTTCTGAAACATGCCTCATGTTGCAATGTCTGACCACTCACTCTCTAACGTTGGACGCTTCTGCGGCGCTGCTACTCAGGCTATGTTTCTGAAACAAGACCCTTGTTGCAGAAAAAACCTTCACAACTGAAGCATTTCTTTTCTTTCTGAAACAAAAGATGTTGCAGAAATCTTTTGAAACAAGACCCTAGTTGCAGAAAAAAACCTTCACCACCGAATCATTTTTTCTTTCTTTCTGAAACTAGTCCCGTGTTGCAGAAATCTACTGAAACAAGACCCTTTTTACAAGAAAAAGACTGGCCATGCGGGACTGACTTGTGGCCAGCGTGACCGCTTGATCAGGATTGATCTGACGGCTACGTGCATCAGCCGGCTGAAGGTAAGCTTTTCCCTTTTGTTATTTTTGCCAGCACCTCCACAAATGTGATATCATCATGAAAATTTCCACGCGTGTAGAAAAATCATCAATGTTTCTTGACAAAAAGTTTTGGATTTTTTTTAAAAAATACTATTTTTTTTAAATTTTATTGTTCATCCAAGAGCATGTGAGCTCGAGCTCACATTCTCCATGTCCCACCATATTGGGCTATATATATTGTCCACGGAGGCCAAATCGGAAATGTGCATTTCTGATCCGTGAATTTCTAACGATCGCCGTGTCCTACATGCTGGATCCATGTAGGAATGAGAGTTGCAAAGGAGAGATAAAGCGAGCAAAATTGAGAAGTTTGTGAGGTCACTTTGCTTCACAAGAAGCAGATGCAAGGCTCTCGAGTTGTACTTCTCAAAATTCCGCTATGTTTAAGCCCTATCTTAATCTCTTTTCGCCAAAAGAAATCAAAATGCAATCTCCTAAGGGTTGTATGGGTGTGTTTGGATGGTAGCCAGTATTTAACCAACGAACTTTTTGGTCATGATAAAAATTTGTCTATGTTTAATTGGTTGCTGTATCATGTCAATGGCTCAATGACCTTTCTTGCTAGATGCAATCGAAATCCCACATTGCGAAACTAAAGCACGACGTCCCTCCCTCCTCCTCCTTCCCCCGCGCTGCTGGCCACTCCGGGCGCTCGCGCTCCTCACGGTCCTCCGGATCCGCCCGTTCCAGCTCGCAGGGCAGTGAGGGATGGGGCCACCCTACCTCTGTGCCGGACCTGGTCAGATCCAGCGGTCCGTCGGAGGCGCCGGACTCACTACATCCTCTGGGCTCGTCAATGGCCCTCTCCGCATCTCCGCCGCGAATCCTGCTCCGGGGCGAGTGCTCCCATGCTGCGGATGCCTTCTCCACACCGGTCGCTGCGCAGTCTCCCCTCCCCGAGCGGCAGCGGCTAAAATCCATCGTGGTTCGGCCCTCCCCCTGTGCTAGCCTTTCCTCTTCAGGGCCTAGTGATGGATGGACGGAGGTCCAGTCACGCAAAGATCGTCGGCTCAGCCGGCGCCTTGATGGCGCCTTCGACCGTGCTTCGCGACTATGCCAAGGCCACCAGCCCGCCTTCAATGCGAGCGCTGGGCGGGAGGCCTTCTTAAGGCGCTTCCGAGGTCTCTGCTTTAGATGCCTCAGCGCCGAACACCGACGGGTAGACTGTAGGGATCTAGTTCACTGCATCATCTGCAAGCTTCCAGGCCACATCGGGAAAGACTGCCCAAGCAATCCACGGAGGAAGGAAGGGCGTGCTCCTGTGAAGGCGAGGATGGGTTCCCGTGTGGGTCGCGGCCCGGTCAGCGAGCGCATTCGCTTCCCCTTGCCACCACCGGTGGTGTCGGTCACGACGATGGCCCACCAACCAACCCGTCGCGCCGCCCAAGATGCAGCCACAAGGTGGTGATCGAGACGCCGGCTATGGAGCACCAGATGTTCCTCCTCCGTCGCCATGCGGTCCTGCTGGTCTCGACGGCGGAGTGCCACACCGCCAGCCCCATGTCGGTGGGGCGCGCCTTCGACACGCAGCTGCGCACGCCGGCGCACCTGCTACGGGTCACGAGCCCCGACCCGGAGGACTTTCTGGTCCACTTCGAGCTGCCGGCGCACAGAGACAACGCCATGCACCCGGGCTCCATCAACGTCGACGGCGTCGTCTTCAGCATCAAGCTGTGTCACGAGGACGACCATGTCGTGCACCAAGAGTTCCTCCTCCACGTCCACGTCATCATCGAGAAGATGCCGCTGCACCTCTGGCCTCTTGAGGGGCGGCCGAGGTCCTCGGCGACAAATGCATCATCGACCGCCTCGACAGTCGGACCCATGAGCGCGGGCTGATGACCCACAAGTGTAGGGGATCTATTGTAGTCCTTTCGATAAGTAAGAGTGTCGAACCCAACGAGGAGCAGAAGGAAATGACAAGCGGTTTTCAGTAAGGTATTCTCTGCAAGCACAATGAAATTATCGGTAATAGATAGTTTTGTGTTAAGGTAATTTGTAACGGGTAACAAGCAATGAAAGTAAATAAGGTGCAACAAGGTGGCCCAATCCTTTTTGTAACAAAGGACAAGCATGGACAAGTTCTTATATAGAGAAAAGCACTCCCGAGGACACATGGGAATTATTCAACGACCAGGCAACTGCCCCTCTTCCTGAGCGCCTCCCCCTCTCCCTGAGCGTCGGTGGCCACTCCGGCCCCGGCGGCCACCAGATCTCGTCGGCTTCCGCTCCGGGGCCGACGCACCCCCCCCCGGCGCCTCCGTATGGCGTCCATGGTCTCGCTCTCCGCCGGCTCCTCCTCCTCCCCGAGCCCGTCGCCCGCTCCCCTACCGCCGCCACGGCCGCAGATCCGCTCCCTTGTCGTCGTCCCCGGGCCGAAGGTGCTGGGCACGCACTTCGGTCCGATTGGCCAGGCCACGGGCGCTGGCCCCTCCCGCCCCCCTATGGAGGCAAGGCTGGAGTGGCAGACCAAGACCGGCAGGCGGCCACAGAGCCCCACGCACCGGCCACCATCCCTGCCGGCGCAGCGGAGACGCCAAGGCTTCACCTTGCCCACGTCGAGGCCACCCAGATCCAACATCCCGCCGGGGCTGCACGGCTGCTGCTACAACTGTGGAGACGAGGATCACATTTCCGCGGAGTGCTGGAACAAAACCAGATACGTCAGATGTGGAGGGGAGGGGCACATCGCGAGGGAGTGCCAGTCTCCTTTCCGGCGATCCTCGCCAGTGGGAGGCCGCTCGCCGTCTGGCTGGGCCGCTTCCCCTGGGCAGGCGCAGGTGCAGTCAAGCTCGCTGGCGCAGGTTCCACCCCTAGACAGGCACGGGTACAGGCAAGCTTGCCTGCGCAAGCCCCACCGTGCCGCAATACCACCCCCGCCACCGCTAGGGCCACCTCCTCCAGGCACTGTTTGCTTGCCGTGCTTGTGGAGCGAGGTTGTGCAGTCGGCTTCCGTTGCGAGCGTGGCGGGGCCGGAGTTTGTCGTCCCGTTCGACCGTGCTATGGTGGACTCGGCGGCCGTCGCGCCGCCCGTGGATCAGGTGGAGGACTGCTATCTGGAAGATTCGGAGGACCTGCAGCGCATGGAGGCGGAGCTTTCCCGCGCGGTAGTGGTGACCGTCACGGGCACGAGGCCGCGCGTGGACCTGGCCACGGCGACAGAGGCGCTGCCCGCCGAGTTCGGCGTCGGGCCAAACGACATGTCCATCCGCCCCATTCACCCCGAGGATTTTCTTGTCCTGTGCAAGCATCAGATGATTTGGCAGATCATGGTGGACCGTGGACGAGCTCCGGGGCAAGGTTTCTCCTTGGCCCTGCGACCGTGGACACGGCAAGTTCAGGCTACTGGGGCGAGCTTGCCGTACCTGGTGCCGCTCAAGCTGGTGGGTGTGCCAGCGCATGCATGGACGCGCCGGGCCGCAGAGACCATCCTGCATGGCCTGGGATTCGTCGTTCAGGTGGCTGAGCGCACGGCGCGAAGATTTGACATGTCCGGGTTCCATGTCTGGCTCAAGACGGCTGATCCTTCAAGAATTCCGGCACGCCGCATGCTATACGTGCCGGAACCAGAGCTGGTCGATGGGGCACCGGAGGCGCTGTGGTACCCTGTTCAGATAATCAGGCTGGCGTCGCCGGTGCGTGACGGCTCCAGGGGAGGGGGCGCACCTCATCCCCCAACGCCGCCTCCGCTGCCGCCCTCCCCGCCGTCGAATGAGGATGACCACAAGCAGGATCAACATGCTGGCTCGGCGGAGCCGGGGCAGGACGCTTCCAGCGAGTCGCATGTTGTAGAGAAGGGTTGCCCTGGGCGTGGAGGTGGAGTTGCGCGCCTGGCATGAATCAGTGGGGCCGACAGCAATGGTGGGCCCTCTGACGTGGCCGCTTGCGTCCAAGGCGCACAGGTGCCCCCCGTCCTGCTTTGCAGTCTGTACACCTGGCCCGCAGTGCTGTGGGCGTGCGTGTGCCAGAACCCAGCGCAGCGTCGTCTTGCGGTTCAAACGGGAAGGCACCCAAGGCAGTCGGCTGCGTCTCGGAGGATAGCCTGGGCTCCCCACCATCTGTCTATCTGAGCAAGTGGAGGCAGCATGGGCCTGGCAACGCCAGTCATGCCATGCTTTCGACCAACGGGCTTGCGGTGGGGGATCCGATGCGGACCGAGATGGATATGGCTACAAGACAAGGCAACAGGCGGATTCAGGTGGGGTCCATAGAATGCGTGCTGAACAAGGGCGCGGGGTTCAAATTTATGGCGGGCCACGCACCTGCACGCTCAGAGAGGGCCAGTGACCATGTTCTGGAGCCGGACCACGACAGACTGGAGCGAGAGGAGGATTGGGTGGATCTAGTTTTCGAGGACGTGCTCCCATGCAGTGGATGCACATGAGTTAGCTCAAGCGCGGATTCCCATCGCTGTGGACCGGTGGGGAGCATGTTCTGCGTCTCCCTCTCCAGCGAACGAGATGCACCCACGTGTCCACCCAGGGATGGTGGACCGCCATGCAGATCGGGCAGCCCATGCACGTCGCTGCCCCGAGCGAACCCAGCGAACCGAGTGGATGAGCTTTGTGCCCAACTGAGAAAGGCCCTGAGACCAGTTCTGTCGACCCCACCAGCCAAAACCCATGCCGTGTCACAAAGGTGTAGGAGGCAGAGGAGAATTCTAGTCTCCAACCCACAGAGGAGCGCAGAATTGCTAGGGGCATTGAACGGAGCTCGACAGCAACGAAGCAACAGGGGTGCTGATCCAGAAACTATGCCTAGCAAATGAAGTGGAAATCATCACATATGAGGCGCTTAACACGTACGCGCAACTATTCGACCAGCCACTCTCAGATGGCCACATCAAGGCAATCCTCGCCTTGTTTGGATGGGAGGCCTCTGCTCTGCCGCTTGGCGACACAGAGGTGGACGTGGAGGACCGGCTTTAGGGTCGGTCATGGTGGTTCACTAGGTAGGCTTGAAAAATGAATACGCCATCTTTCAAGACCCTAGTGTGGAATGTGAGGGGCCTTAATACCCGAACACATCGGAGTGCAATATCTCAGGTGGTTTGCTCGGTCGCATGAAGCATTGTCTGTCTCCAAGAGACAAAAATGGAGCATGTAACAGCGGAGGTGGTCGCCCACTATCTTGGGAATAAATTGGACAACTTTTACTACTTGCTCGCGATAGGAACGAGGGGAGGCATCCTTCTAGCATGGGATGCAACCGTGGTCAAATTATCCAACCCGCATTATAAGACGAACGCACTCACCGCGCTAGTCACGCACGCGGGAGGGGCGCAATGGTGGATGACAGGGGTCTACGGCCCGCAACATGATCATGAGAAAGTAGAGTTCATGCAAGAACTGGTGGACATCCGTGAACTGATTGCTGGACCCTGGACTGTGATGGGAGATTTTAACTTATTGGTCAACCCGGAGGACAAAAACAACACACTAGTGAACAAACGGATGATGGCACGCTTCCGTGCAAAGCTCAATAACCTCGAGCTCAAGGAGGTATATTTGAATGGGCGGAGGTACACTTGGTCCAACGAACGGGCTCAAACAACGATGGAAAAGATTGACCAAGTCTTCACCACGTCATCTTGGGAGGAACTATGCCTGACGTGTCAACTCACAGCCCTGGGCTCCTCAATCTCGGACCACAGTCCTCTCTTGCTGGACTTGGAGGCAGATCTGCGCATGGGTAAGCGTTTCAAGTTTGAGGCATTCTGGACAAGAGCTGAGGGTTTTATGCAAAAGGTGGAGGAGTTGTGGAACTCCGTACGCAGAGAAGAGAGCCCCTATGTTATGCTCGATCTCAAGCTGCGAGCCACGTCGAAAGGGCTGAAGAAGTGGAGTGACCGCTGGATAGGCAACATCAAACTGCAGATTGGCATTGCCATGGAGATAATCACTCGCCTGGACAAAGCAATGGATACAAGAGCACTATCCCCACAGGAAAGAGACCTACGACGCACTCTGAAGCTGAAGTTACTCGGCCTTTGCTCTCTGGAACGATCAATCGCGCGGCAAAGATCCAGAATTCTCTCCCTACGGGAGGGGGATGCAAACACGAGCTTCTTCCACCAACACGCTTGTCACCGACAAAGAAGGAACATGATCACGACAATCCGAAACGGGGACACCACCGCAAGCACGCACGATGAGATTGCAATGGAAGTGGATGATTACTACACAAATGTGTTTGCTGGCACTCTAGGAAGGGCACACGCCATTGATCTTGACCTCCTAAACCTGCCGACCATGGATCTGACGCATCTTGAGCAGCCTTTCACCATGGAGGAGGTGGAGAAGATTGTGAAGAACATGGCCATGGACAAGGCGCCGGGTCCAGATGGCTTCACGAGACGGTTTTTTGCAACTTGCTGGCCTATAGTCAAGGACGACTTAATGAGGGCACTACACGCTTTTCACCAAGGTGACATGAGAGGTCTGCATGCAATCAACAAGGCGATCGTGGCCCTGCTTCCCAAGAAGGATGGAGCAGTGGGTATTCGTGACTTTCGACCAGTGAGCTTGGTTCACAGTGTGATCAAGATCTTTGACAAGACTCTGGCTATGCGACTTGCTGCGGATCTTCCTTCCATTGTGGGAAACCACCAGAGCGCTTTCGTGCAGGGACGTTCGATCCACGACAACTTCATGCTCGTCCAATGCACGTCACAGAGGCTACACACCCTGCGGGACCCGGCCATTATGCTCAAGCTTGACATATCAAAGGCGTTTGACTCGGTGCAATGGCCATTCCTACTAGAAGTGCTACGCAAGGCCGGATTTGGTGAGTGATGGATCACGTGGATCTGTGGAATGCTGGCAAGCACATCATCAAGAATCATGGTCAACGGTACGCCGGGTCGACCAATATGCAACACCGTGGGCTTGCGGCAAGGTGCCCCATTATCCCCAATGCTATTCATCCTTATCACGGAGCCCCTACACCGCATGTTTGAGCTCGCGACCGCTAGGGGCTTGCTAGCTCCCTTGGCAAGAACCGGGCTGCGTCACAGCCTCTCGATGTTTGCCGACGACGTAATGATTTTCCTCAAGACAAATGAGAGGGATTTGAACACCTGCGCATCACTTCTTACTCTATTTGGAGAGGCATCAGGCCTCCGCGTCAACCTTGCCAAAAGCACGGTCTATCTTATACGATGCTCTGCCGAGACCATGGAAATAGTGAGCGAGCACTTGGGTGCCCGAGAGGTGCCTTCCCGTGCAAGTACCTTGGGTTGCCGCTCACCCTCAGAAAGCAGTCCCATGTTCAGTTATCAGGCCTTGTGGATCAACTTGCGACGGCATTGCCAAAGTGGAAAGCAACAAAGATGCCAAAGAGTGGAAGAATGCTCCTTGTACAATCAGTGCTATGTGCGATTCCGCTGCATGCGATGATGGCACTCGACCTCCCGCAGAAGACAATCTCAGCAATGAACAGAATATGCCGGAGTTTCCTTTGGTGCGCGGAGGCAAATTCGTCCGGCGGCAGCTGCACGGTTGCTTGGGATTCGGTATGCGCCCCCAAGTGGGCGGGTGGACTAGGCGTCCCCAACCTAGGATGGATGAACAAAGCGGTGCAAGCAAGGTGGTCTTGGTTACAACGATCTGACACAACACGACCATGGGCAGAATTTGACATCGCGGTGCCAAAAGCATCAACACAAATCTTCAATGCGGCTGCTCGCTGGACTCTAGGGGATGGAAATACAACACCCTTTTGGGAAGATAGATGGCTCGAAGGACACCGGATCGGAGAGATCGCACCCTTGGCATACGGGCGAGTCAGGAAGAGAATAAGAAGAACATGCACTATTTCCCAGGCGCTTCTGAACAACAGTTGGGTCACCCAAGTGAGCTCGGAGGTCACTGCTGAATCGTTACGCGAGTACCTGCAGTTGTGGACAATGATCCAAAGAGTCGAGCTTGACCCAGCACAGAGCAATGCCATATCTTGGTCATGGGAAGCAAGCGGATGCTACTTAGTGCGGACTGCCTATGCAGCCAAGTTTTGGGGCCGGCAGGTCGTCCCCACGGCCGAATTCACATGGAAATCAAGGGCACCGGTGCCATGTCGCTTCTTCACATGGCTTGCAATCCAGGACAGGTGTTGGACGTCTGATCGGCTAGCAAGACGTGGACTGGATCATCAAGACTGTTGCCCGATGTGCAGCAAAGAAGAGGAGAGCATAAACCACGTTCTACTTCAGTGTGTCGTCGCACGGGAAGTGTGGACGGCGATTTGCCATCCCTTGCGCAAGTCGGAGTGGATACCTACTGCGATTGAAAGCCTCGGGGCATGGTGTCAAGGCAAGGGAGGAAGAAGGCATGCCGAAAGAGATGCAAATGCAATCATCATTCTACGGCTATGGCATATATGGAAGCACCGCAACTCTATCATTTTTTGAGGAGCCACACCTTCAAAGAACAGGATCATACAAGCAGTCGTACGAGAGGGCCGTGTATGGAAGCAAGCGGGCATACTACGAGGAGACATGGACGCTTTCTTTGCAGAAGTGGAGGAGTGGGCAGTGGAGCATAGGTAGACATAGGAGAGAGAGGTGGAGGGTGGAGTTAGTGTGCAGTGTATATATGCAATCTGTAACGCTAACGTGGACGGGCTCTTTATCCCGATTCCTTCTTTATAATATAGTACGCACACTCGTGCATATTCGAGAAAAAAAAAGATCCGCGTTCGTTACTTTGATAATTTGATATGTGGGTGAACCGGTGCTTGGGTACTGCCCTTTCTTGGACAAGCATCCCACTTATGATTAACCCCTATTGCAAGCATCCGCATCTACAAAAGAAGTATTAAGGTAAACCTAACCATAGCATGAAACATATGGATCCAAATCATCCCCTTACGAAGCAACGCATAAACTAGGGTTTAAGCTTCTGTCGCTCAGCAACCCATCATCTACTTATTACTTCCCAATGCCTTCCTCTAGGCCCAAATAATGGTGAAGTGTCATGTAGTCAACGTTCACATAACACTACTAGAGGAGAGACAACATACATCTCATCAAAATATCGAACGAATACCAAATTCACATGACTACTAATAGCAAGACTTCACCCATGTCCTCAGGAACAAACGTAACTACTCACAAAGCATATCCATGTTCATAATTAGAGGGGTATTAATATGCATTAAGGATCTGAACATATGATCTTCCACCAAATAAACCAACTAGCATCAAATACAAGGAGTAATCAACACTACTAGCAACCCACAGGGACCAATCTAAGGTTTTGGTACAAAGATTGGATACAAGAGATGAGCTAGGGTTTGAGAGGAGATGGTGCTGGTGAAGATGTTGATGGAGATTTACCCCCTCCCGATGAGAGGATCGATGGTGATGACGACGGCGATGATTTCCCCCTCCCGGAGGGAAGTTTCCCCAGCAGAACAGCTTCGCCGGAGCCCTAGATTGGTTCCGCCAAGGTTCCGCCTCGTGGCGGCGGAGTTTCGTCCCGTAAGCTTGCTTATGATTTTTTCAGGGTAAAAGACTTCATATAGCAGAAGATGGCCACCGGAGGTCTGCCAGGGGGCCCACGAGGCAGGAGGCTGTGCCCAGGGGGGTAGGGCGCGCCCCCCACCCTCGTGGATGGTGGGTGGCCCCCCTCAGGTATTTCTTCCACTCAATAATTTTTATTAATTCCCAAAATGACTTTCGTGGAGTTTCAGGACTTTTGGAGCTGTGCAGAATAGGTCTCTAATATTTGCTCCTTTTCCAGCCCAGAATCCCAGCAGCCGGCACTCTCCCTCTTCATGCAAACCTTGTAAAATAAGAGAGAATACACATAAGTATTGTGACATAACGTGTACTAACAGCCCATAATGCAATAAATATCGATATAAAAGCATGATGCAAAATGGAAGTATCACGGGCACACGAGGACCTTCGCGTGCTGGGTGTGGGTGTGGGACGTGGCGTTAATCCCCACCCCGCACACTATCTGGAGAGTGGCACGGGGTGCTAGCCGTGCGGAGGCCATGCTGGGCTACTAGCCACCGAGCCGGGAGGTGGTGCCGCCGCCGCACGTCCCGCACCACGACATGCTCGTCCACGTAGATCGCGTCGAAGACTGTTCGCCTCTCTTGCCGCACTCATCACACTCGGTGCAGAGCGGCCTACCATCCTCGGGGTCTGAGGAAGCTCGCTCGGTCCCGACGACCTAGCCGGGCATGTGGACCATGCATGTTGAAGACGACCAGGGCCACCGGCGTCACTCGGCCCTGGTGGCTCCCTAGGGCTGCGGCAGCATCCGTCCGGGCGGGCACCGCGACCACAACGGCCACGATAATGACAAGGGATCAGGGAAGGACACCCTCTTGGGATGCAAGCAACGGGGGGGGGGGGGGGGCACGCTGCATCCCCGGCGGGACTCTGCTAGTTCAAGCAATCAGTGGAGTCGGACGCCCGTCAGCCGCCAACGCGAGGCCGGTGGGCATCATCCCCGCAGCCTCCCCGAGTCTGCCGTTTTCAAGTCCACGCCCCCTGCTCTGGCCCTGCACAAGTAGCCTGGTGTTGCTATGGCCGCCGAGGTGGGGGAGGACCCAGTTGCTGACTTCTTCAGCACCGCCGACGCCGTCCTACCCCCGCCGCCTCATGTGGACGGCGTGCAGCAGGAGCTTGATGAGTCCATCGCCACCACACTCGAGTGCCCGCTCCAGTTCGCCGGTGACACAATCATAGAGGTCTGCCGCTCCACAACCATGCCCACACCAACCTGCAGGTGGGCGCTATGACACAGCAAGTCATGCAGTTGCAGCTCAACAGTGATGGCGACCTCTTAACTTATCCCAGGGCCGGTCTTTTTCGACAACCTCTTAATCCTTCCGATTCAAATTATCAGGGGACATCTCATTCCTCGTCTGGCGACTCAACGGGGACTCATGTCCCGTCCTTCAAACTGGTGCCTGGGTAAGACTGTCAAATCTTTGCTTTCAGTTATATACTCAACTATTGTACTAAGCTTATCTTGTGTTTCATTCACAGGGCTATGGAAAAGCCCAACAAGAAGATGAAAGCCAAAAAAACTCCTGAAAACCCTTCTAAGCCGGAGCAGCAGTCAGCAGAGACCTCTCATCAAGCCCCTGAAGCCACAGTTGATGAATCGCCACTGGTTGATCACAATGTTGATATTGACCAGATGGATGTTGACCCAGCCATCACCAATCCGCCGAGCCCCATTAAGCCGCCAAGCCTTATCAAGCTGGCTGAAGAAAAAGATGATGATGTTACCATCACTGGGCATGGTTATGCAGAGCCAGGCAAACCTACTGTCTTGTCAAAGCACAACGCCAAAGAGTAGATTTCTGTCGCTGACAAAGGCAAGTGGTCAGGCAATCTGGACAGCTATGCCCACTTCAGTGCCCAAGAGATTCACTCTAGGTACTTGAACCGTCTTTACACAAGCTGTGATTATGAAACCGGCTTAGTAAACTTGATGAAGGAGCGCTTTGAGGTAAAAACTGCAACTCTTTTTCATATAATATACTTCCATTAGCCGCCAAGTTTATTGGACATGATAGAATAGAATGTGCTATAAACTTCAATAGCTTTATAGATAAATTCCAGTAGCCCCAAGGGCCGGTTTATTCTTTCAAGATAAACCATGACTTCCAATAGTAGTACTTCAACTTTGCATGTGTAGCCCCAAAGGGCCGGCTTAATCTGTCAAGATGAGCCGGGACTTTAGATAAGAATGATTTAATTTCACATCTATAACCCTCAAGGACCGACTTAATCTGTCAAGATAAGTCGGGTCTCATTACCATATATATCCAGAAGATTTAAGCATATAGCCCCCATGAACCGGCTATAGTCATCATATAGCAATCAGGTCATCATAAACTTGTCTTAAAAAAGAGCAAGGTGCATTAGCCCCCAAGTGACAAGTAAAATACTTGTATTGTGCTTGGGACTTCTCAAATAAACTCATTGTAACCCCATTCATTGTTTATATCTTGCAGGCTGAGCTTAATGGAAAAGAATCCCAAGTCGCTGACCTTCAAGAAAACATCAAATCTTAGCAAGCAGAAACCTCCAAGGCCAAAGTTGAGTTAACCACTACTTTAGCAGATATGGAGAAGTTGAAAAAGACTTCAAAGCTGATCAAGCAGGCTGGGAAATAGAGAAGTCAGCCCTGTTGAAAAGAGCAGAAGATGTCGAAGCATCTCTTAAATCGGTGGCTAAAGAACTCTCCATTTTAAAACATCAAGCCAATGCCATGACTGCTGCTATTTTTGGTAAGCAACTTCATCTCAATTTTTGCTTTCAATGTATTTTAATCACTATGCACCCGGCTTATAAATTTTCCTTGACGATGCAGGCTCCAGAGTTGCTCATCTTGGCTCAAATATGCGCAAGAAATTGAAAGCCGCCTACACCCTCATGGAACAATTATATACTGGCGCGCAACAAGCTATATGCACAGCTGCTCAAAAGAAATAGCCGCCAACCCTTATCAAGGATACTTTTGAGAAGCTGTCTGTGCTGCCCCTGCAGATTGAGGAACTGAAGAAATTAGCTGCAAGAGCCAGTGCACTCACCGCGCTAACCCGGGCCAAAGCATGGCAAGCAGATCTTGAGCCGGCAGATTTGGCTAACGGTTGTCCCAGCATGAAAGAGGACGGGTCTCCCTTCGGCGTAGAGGACTTTGCATCAATAGCGAGGGAAATGCGTCCTCTAGCAGGTAAGCTGGCTGAACATACCAATCTGTCACATTACCAGGCAGTTTACGACACTGACAACAAGAAAGTGAAGGCGCCAATTCATGACTCTCAAGACCTTACTCCTCCAATCTGCAAGCACACCTTTGCCCCTGACATTGACCCATCAACACTTATTAGTGATGAAGCTGTATTCAGATCTTTGTCTTGGATCAACTGGGAAACCTCTGACTTCCATCCAATAGGTGAAGAGGAGGAGGATGAACCAGCGCTGGATGGCCCACAACCTTCAACTCGCCAAGGCCAAGACCAGTGAGCTACAGGCCGGCTTAGCATCTGCTAGCTGATACACTTTGCCAAAAAACACTTAATCTTTTGGTCCGTCTGTTGCCTTGTAATAGGCTAGCTTTTAAACACTTATCTATCATGCCATCACGCATGTTTGATCTGCATAACACTTGATGAGCTGTTTTGATCTTCTTTGATGATCCAATGTTAATGCTCATATTCATTATCGATTTTGCCTAAGCGTATTGTCATGAACCCTGCATACAAATAGAGCACAAGTACCTTGGCGGTTTACCCCAAGGAGGGCCAAAAATTCCCACATATAACAAACCACTGGTGACTATAGCGTCTATAACCAGGGCCGGTTTATCAAAACCTCATATAAAGATAACAAAATAAATATCATACCTGTGATACTTATGTATATTGCCGGCTTACTAGGCCATATGCAATAAGGGCAACAATCCCACTACAGAGCACAACACTCTATGTAATTTATTCACACTGCCGGCTTACAAAGCCTTAAACAACAAAGGGTAACATCCCCCAAAAGTTTAGAGTACAGGACTCCATAGATATGATCATCATATATTGGCGACTTAACGTCGAAAGCGAGCCGGGTTATCAAAACACTAGATTTTATCAAATAAAGATCAAGGCATCCTCTCCTGACTCAATTTTTAACCACATATCAATATGGTACAAATATAAATCATAGAAAAGATACAAGAGCAAAAGAAAACAGAAAATCAAGGAATTCAAAGGCTGCCAGGCCTCAACATCAAGTGCTATTCAAGGGTTGCATAGCCACTGAGTTACTCCTTAATTCAAACCTATAAGCCGGGCCTCAGATGACCAAATTGCGTTTTAACTTTGACAAGTTCAGGGTCTTTAAAAGATTAACTGTCAAGAGTACGACGAGTCATTCCCAGATTACCTGGTCGGAATGGCAAACTTACAAAGGCATGATAACCCGGATTTTTGGTGAATACACATGGCGTCCAAGCCTATTACATGGGACAACAAAGCTTTCGTTAATTTGACAAAAAGCCCCCAAGTAATATTGTGATCCAGGCGTACAAGCCGGATCCGTAGGGTAGTCACAACTATGCTCAATGAGCAAGAACCCCCCAAGTTTTCGCAATCAAGGCGTACAAGCCGGATCAAAAGGTTCATAGCTATACCCAATGAGCAGGAAGCCCCCAAGTGACCTTATGAAGTAAATAAAGACTCAGATTCTCAGAAATGAAATGATAGAGGACCCGAATCATCAGGGATGCCGGTTTATTATAGTAATCATAATATATACAATGATAAAAGTATGTATATCACAAGAGCTGGTGGCTCAGGTGTAATAAGGTTGAAGATGAGCAATATTCCACGACCGGTGGGTCTCTTCCTCCGACGTGCGTGAGTCCTTGTGGTCTCGAACATCGATAAGGTAGTATGACCTGTTGTTCAGATTTTTGCTGACCACAAAAGGTCTTTCCCAAGGTGGGGATAACTTGTGCATGTCGGTTTGATCCTGGATGAGCCGGAGCACCAAATCTCCTTCTTGAAAGGTCCTGGTCTTAACCCAGCGGTTGTGATAACGACGCAGATCTTGCTGGTAAATCGCCGAATGAGCCGCCGCAAGGTCACGCCCTTCATCCAACAGGTCAATAGCATCCTGACGTGCTTCCTAATTATTAGCTTCAACATAAGCCGCCACACGAGGCGAGTCGTGACGTATGTCACTAGGGAGAACCGCCTCAGCTCCGTAAACCATGAAGAAAGGCGTGTAACCCGTAGATCTGTTGGGGGTGGTATTGATACTCCAAAGCACTGAGGGCAACTCCTCCACCCAACAACCCGATGTCCTCTGCAAAGAGACCATAAGCCGGGGCTTTATACCTCTCAAGATTTCTTGATTAGCTCGTTCAGCTTGGCCATTCGACTGGGGGTGAGCCACTGATGATACATCAAGCCGGATATGCTCTTGTTGACAGAATTCTTTCATTGCCCCCTTAGACAGATTAGTACCATTATCAGTAATGATACTATGAGGATATCCAAAATGAAAGATCACCTTTTTGATGAATTGAACCGCCGTGGCTGCATCACATTTGCTGACCGAATCAGCCTCAACCCACTTTGTAAATTTGTCAACTGCTACCAAGAGATGAGTCTTTTTATCCTTACACCTTTTGAAAGGCCCAACCATATCCAGCCCCCAAACTGCAAACGACCAAGTAATTGGAATCATCCTCAATTCTTGAGTCGACACATGAGCTCGTCTTGAAATTTTTTGACAACCATCACACTTACTGACCAGATCTTCTGCATCAGCATGAGCCGTCAGCCAATAAAACCCATGACAAAAAGCCTTGGCAACGAGATACTTAGAGTCGGCATGATGATCGCAACCTCCTTCATGAATTTCCCTTAAAATTTCACGGCCCTCCTCAGGCGAAATGCATCGTTGAAACACCCCTGTAACACTGCATCTGTGAAGCTCACCATTGACAATAGTCATTGACTTAGACCTCCGGGTTATTTTCCTGGCCAAAGTTTCATCCTCAGGTAACTCGCCGAGAGCCGCCACCAACTGTGCCTCTGGGTTAGGAACTGCCAAGTCCTCCTCTGTAGGCAACTTTACTGATGGGTTATGCAAAACATCAAGGAACACATTAGGGGGCACCGGCTTACGCTGAGACCCTAGCCGGCTGAACACATTAGCAGCTTCATTTTTCCTTCAATCAACATGCTCCACTTGATATCCTTTGAAATGACCCGCAATGGCATCAACCTCTTGGCGATAAGCTGCGATGAGTGGATCCTTCGAATCCCAAGTTCCTGACACTTGTTGAGCCACCAAATCTGAGTCGCCAAAGCACCTTACCCAGTTTAGATTCATCTCTTTATCCATTCGAAGACCATGGAGAAAGGCTTCATACTCAACTGCATTGTTAGTACAAGGGAACATCAACCTTAAAACATAACAAAATTTATCACCTCGTGGGGAAGTCAGTATAACTCCAGCCCCCGAGCCTTCCAATTGCCTGGATCCATCAAAATGAATAGTCCAATATGTATTGTACGGCCTATCCTCAGGCATCTGCAGCTCTGTCCAATCATTGATAAAGTCCACAAGTGCTTGAGATTTTATAGCCGTCCGAGGCACATACTTCAAGCCATGGGGTCCAAGCTCACTAGCCCACTTAGCTACCCGACCTATGGCTTCTCTGTTTTGAATAATATCCCCCAATGGAATAGAACTAACCACAGTGATGGGATGACGAAGGAAATATTGCTTCAACTTGCGACTGGCCATGAACAAGACGTAAACCAGTTTCTGCCAATGTGGATATCTCTGCTTAGATTCAATGAGCACCTCACTGACATAATAATCCGGCCTTTGAACCGAATACTCTTTGCCTGACTCCTTCCTTTCAACCACAACTGCCACACTGACAACCCTGTTGTTTGCAGCCACATATAACAGCAAGGGCTCCTTCTCAATAGGAGCTGCAAGAACCGGCAGCTCAGCCAGTTATTTCTTAAGCGCCTCAAATGCCTCATTAGCAGCATCGCTCCAGACAAAGTCATCTATCTTCTTCATCATTTGATACAAAGGGATATCCTTCTCTCCCAGGCGGCTTATAAACCGGCTCAAAGCCGCAATACGACCCGCCAAACGCTGGACGTCATTGATACACGCCGGCTTAGCCAAAGAAGTGATAGCTTTGATCTTCTCCGGGTTAGCTTCAATGCCCCTCTCAGAAACCAGGAAGCCCAATAACTTGCCCGATGGCACGCCAAAAACACACTTGGCCGGGTTAAGCATCATTTTATAGACCCAGAGATTGTCAAAGGTCTCTTTCAAATCATCTACCAAGGTTTCCTTCTTCCTGGATTTCACAACAATATCATCCACATAAGCGTGAACATTGCGCCCAATCTGGCCATGGAGGCAATTCTGAACACACCATTGGTAAGTTGTCTGGCACTCTTGAGCCCAAAAGGCATAGACACATAGCAGAAGGCTCCAAAGGGAGTGATGAAAGTTGTCTTCTCCTGGTCCTTAACTTCTATCTTGATCTGATATCCAGAATAAGCATCCAAAAAGCTCAAACGCTCACAACACGCTGTAGCATCAATAATCTGATCAATACGCGAGAGAGAAAAAGGATCAGCCGGACAAGCCTTGTTAAGGTCTGTATAATCCACAAACATATGCCAAGTGCCATTTTTCTTAAGTACCAGCACCGAGTTAGCCAACCACTCAAGATGAAAAACTTCAACGATGAACCCTGCTGCCAAGAGCCGGGCGACCTCTTCACCAATTGCCTTGTGCCTTTCCTTATTAAAACGACGAAGAAACTGCTTGATCGGCTTAAACTTGGGATCCACATTAAGAGTGTGCTCAGCGAGTTCCCTCGGTACACCTGGCATGTCAGAAGGCTTCCATGCAAAGATGTCCCAGTTCTCACGGATGAACTCGATGAGCGTTCTTTCCTATTTCGGATCCATATTAGCACAGATGCTGAACTGCTTGGATGAGTCGCCAGGCACGAAATCAACCAGCTTAGTGTAATATGCCGATTTAAACTTCAACAGAGGGTCATTTTCTGTAGTTGGCTTCTTCAAAGGGGTCATATCCGCCGGGTCAACATTGTCCTTATAAAACTTCAACTCCTCAATGGCACAAGCCGACTCAGCATAAGCAACATCACCCTCTTCACAATCCATAGCAATTCTTCTATTACCATGCACCGTGATAGTGCCCTTATGACCCGGCATCTTAAGCTGCAAATAAACATAGCACGGTCGTGCCATAAACTTGGCGTAAGCCGGCCGCCCGAACAAAGCATGGTATGGGCTCCTAATCTTTACCACCTCAAAGGTCAACTTGTCAGTTCTGGAGTCATGATCATCTCCAAAGGCTACCGCCAGTGCTATCTTACCGACTAGATACGCTAACTTACCAGGCACCACTCCATGGAAAACAGTAGAAGACGCCTTAAGATCTTTGTCAGTCAAATTCATACAACAAAAAGTCTCATAGTAGAGGATATTGATACTGCTGCCCCCATCCATGAGCACCTTAGTAAGCTTATACCCTCCTACAAGTGGAGCGACCACCAATGCAAACTGACCTGGATTGTCAACCTGGGGCGGGTGATCCTCACGGTTCCATACAATAGGCTGCTTAGACCACCTAAAATAACAAGGCACTACTGGCTCAGCAGAGTTCACCGCCCGCTTATGGATTTTTTGATCTAGCTTGCACAGGCTTGTGGTGAATACATGATACTGACCACCATTCAACTGCTTTGGATTACTCTGATAACCAGACTGCTGCTGCTGATTCCCTTGGCCTGATTGTTGATTAAAACCACCATGATTACCTTGGCCTTGAAAGTCAGAGCTTAAGCTGCCACCTCCAAAACCAGGTCCATGAGAACCAGAACCTGAACCGCCGTGCAGGCCATGATTATTCTAAAAAAAGTTAGAGTTTCTGTACTCCCTCATGATGAAGCAATCCTTCCAAACATGAATGGCCGGCTTATCCTGGGTCCCGTGTTTCGGACAAGGCTGATTCATCATGGCTTCAAGGTTAAACTTTGGCCCTCCAAACCGGGGCGCTTGAGCTTTCCCCTTACGATGTTGGTTATTATTCTTCGTGCTGGTGTTAGCCACAAAATCTAAACCGCCATCCTCCTTACGTTTACCATTACCATCTTGATCCGCCGTGTTATGTTGTCCCTTTGCATTGCCAGCCTTCTTCCCCTTCCCAGTCTTCTCTTCATCAGACTCACGATCTTTAGTGCTATCAGAGTCAGCATACTTGATGAGAGCTACCATGAGCTCCCCCATATCATTGCAATTATGCTTTAGCGGCCCCAATTTTTGCTTAAGGGGAAGGAAGCGACAATTCTTCTCTAACATCAGGACTGCTGAACCGGCGTTGATACTATCCGATGAGTGTATAACAGCCGAGATCCGGCGCACCCAATTGGTCGTTGACTCGCCTTCACCTTGAACGTAGGAATCTAGATCCAGAATTGACATAGGTTGCTTGCACGTGTCTTTGAAATTTTGAATAAATCGCCTTTTCAACTCCGCCCATGACCCAATGGAATTAGCAGGCAGGCTTTTCAACCAAGTACGAGCATGCCCGTCCAACATCATGGTGAAATACTTAGCGCATGCATCATCACTGACATCTACTACCTCCGTCCTGGTTTATTGGTCCCCATAATAATCTATGCCAAATTTTGACCATAAATTTAACTACAAAATGTTCATGCATGTCACAAACAATAATATCATTGAAAACTATGTTCAAATACGAATCCAACTATATAATTTTTGTTGACATGCACTAACATTTTGTCAGTTAAATCTTTGGTCAAAATTTAGCACAAGTTACATAGGGGACTAACAAACCAGGACGGAGGTAGTAGCATCTCCATAGCCATCTCGTAACTCTCAATCCAAGCCTCTGGGGGCTGATCCCCGTGTAGTTAGGCACTTTACGGGGGGCCTTGAAATCCTTAGGCAAGTGCTCATTGCGTAAAGCCGGCACTAAACATGGTACACCCAAGCTTCTAGAGGTCACTCCTGCCTCCATAGGCGCTGACGGATAAACCTGAGATTGTTGTTGAGCCGCCAGTTGAGCCGCCAGCTCTGCCTCATGCTGTGCCCTGCCCTCGTCCACCAAAGCTTAGCATCATTACCAGCATGGTCTGGCCTACGGGGCTGATTGTGTCGCTGTTCACTGCTTGACACGACCGGTTCATCGATATGCCTGCCATAACTCCGGCTTGGTCGTGGTGTTGAATGGATACGATCAAGACTATATGAATAAGCCACCTGTTGAGCCATAGCCATCTGAAGAAGCTCTCCGGCTCTCCGTATTTCCATTGTCACTGGCGACTCATCCTGAGTTGGGAGAGCCGCCAGTCGAGTAGCCGCATCTATCATGTTATCCAAGGGGTTATAAAAATTCCTCGGGGGCGTCGAAACGTGTTGAGGAGTGGTTAAGTTCAAACGTGGGGGGTCTGTAGCACATGGCTGAACCGGTTCTCCAGCCGCCGGCGTCTCAACGGCCCGATCCACACCAGGCGGGTTACTGGTTCCTGCCCCATGCGTGTTGAAACGATTCCTCGCATCGTAAGACGGGGGTAACCGACTCACATGCCTTCTATTAAAGACAACATTTGATGCGTCCCGTCCAGGCTTAAGAGGAAGCTCTCTGCCTAAAGCCGTTCTGCCTCCCTCTGCAAGGCGGCTCGCTCCGTTGCCATCCGGGTGTTCTCCGCGTTTAGCTCCTCCTTGGCCTGGGTTATCTCATCTCGTAATTTGGCAACATCCGCATTGTGCCGAGTTTGATTCGCCGGGTTAATCTCCGCCGTCAACAACGTTGCCAGGGCATCCAACAGTTCAAACAAAACTTGAGCCGGCGGGCGCATAGGGCCTCCTGACCCGACAGCTGTCGCCGTTGCTGACCCGGAGATCATTGTTGCTGCAGTGGAAGAATCCTGCCCTGGCAGTGTATCGGCCATGAAAATTGCAACCGGTGTGGCGGCTCGTAGGGGTCCGGAATACTGTGACCATCGAAACAGCCCCCAAGCCCACCATCCTGAACCTGATAGATGGAGTTGGTCTCACCAGTTGAGGACTTGTCGCCTGAGAAGACCACCGTCTCGCCACCAGATTCAAATCCTCCTTCCAGCTCTGCTCCATGAACAAAACCAACAAAAACATGCTTCGGGGCGGCTTGAACCTTGGCGGGTCGCGCGCACCAAGCCGTTTTGACGATGTCGGTGCAGATGTCCGGCTCAGCTTCCGACTCACCAATATTGACAATGAAGGCATGGATTCCGCCCAAGGGGACCCGGTACCCGTACTAGATTGAGCCGGCCTCGGGGCCCCAGCCCTCGTCATTGATGTAGAGCTTGTCGCGATGAATTTTAGTCATCCGGCCCATAGCGTACGCCTTGAACCCTGTGAAGCTGCCCTTCAAGAACTCGAAACCACCATGCGCTGGCCCCATAGTGGGCGCCAACTGTCGTCGAATTGTCATGGCAGATGCCCTAGCATGAGGACTTAGGTGTGGAGCCATCGCAACGTCTCAATACCTAGTTCAATCTCGTTACTAGCAAGTCTCTTTACTCGTTCCGTAATACTTCATCCCGCAACTAACTCATTAGTTATAGTGCTTGCAAGGCTTATAGTGATGAGTATTACCGAGAGGGCCCAAAGATACCTCTCTGAAACACGGAGTGACAAATCCTAATCTCGATCAATGCCAACCCAACAAACACCTTCAGAGACACATGTAGGGCACCTTTATAATCACCCTTTTACATTGTGATGTTTGGTAGCACACAAAGTGTTCCTCCGGTATTCGGGAGTTGCATAATCTCATAGTCTGAGGAACTTGTATAAGTCATGAAGAAAGCAGTAGCAATGAAACTAACACAATCATAATGCTAAGCTAACAGATGGGTCATGTCCATCACATCATTCTCCTATTGATGTGATCCCGTTCATTGAATGACAACACATGTCTATGGTTAGGAAACTTAACCATCTTTGATTAACGAGCTAGTCAAGTAGAGGCATACTAGGGACTATATGTTTTATCTATGTATTCACACATGTACTAAGTTTCCGGTTAATACAATTCTAGCACGAATAATAAACATTTATCATGAATTAAGGAAATAAATAATAAATTTATTATTGCCTCTAGTGCATATTTCCTTCAGTCTCCCACTTGCACTAGAGTCAATAATCTAGATTACATAGTAATGATTCTAATACCCATGGAGCTTTGGTGCTGATCATGATTTGCTTGTGAGAGAGGCTTAGTCAACGGGTCTGCAACATTCAGATCCGTGTGTATCTTGCAAATCTCTATGTCCCCTTCCGACACTTGATGAAGGATGGAATTGGAGCGTCTCTTGATGTTCTTGGTTCTCTTGTGAAATCTGGATTCCTTTTCCAAGGCAATTGCACCAGTATTGTCACAAAAGATTTTGGACCCGATGCACTAGGTATGACACCTAGATCGAATATGAACTCCTTCATCCAAACTCCTTCATTCGCTGCTTCCGAAGCAGCAATGTACTCCGCTTCACACGTAGATCCCGCCACGATGCGCTGCTTGGAAGTGCACCAACTGACAGCTCCTCCATTTAATAAAAATACGTATCCGGTTTGCGACTTAGAGTCATCCGGATCAGTGTCAAAGCTTGCATCGACATAACCATTTACAACGAGCTCTTTTTCACCTCCATAAACGAGAAACATATAGTCCTTTTCAGGTATTTTAGGATGTTCTTGACTGCTTTCCAGTGTTCCACTCCGGGATTACTTTGGTACCTCCCTACTACACTTATAGCAAGACATAAATCAGGTCTGGTACACAACATTGCATACATGATAGAACCTATGGCTGAAGCATAGAGAATGACTTTCATTTTCTCTCTATCTTTTGCGATGGTCGGGCTTTGAGTCTGACTCAACTTCACACCTTGTAACATAGGCAAGTACCCTTTCTTTGACTGATCCATTTTGTACTTCTTCAAACCTTTAGCAAGGTATGTGCTTTGTGAAAGTCCAATTAAGCATCTTGATCTATCTCTATAGATCTTGATGCCCAATATGTAAGCAACTTCTCCAAGGTCTTTCATAGAAAAACTCTTATTCAAGTATCCCTTTATTCTATACAAAAATTCTATATTATTTCCAATCAACAATATGTCATCTACATATAAGATCAGAACTGCTACAGAACTCCCACTCACTTTCTTGTAAATACAGGCTTCTCTAAAAGTCTGTATAAACCATATGCTTTGATCACGCTATCAAAGCATTTATTCCAACTCCGAGAGGCTTGCACCAGTCCATAAATGGATCACTGGATCTTGCACACTTTGCTAGCACCCTTTGGATCGACAAAACCTTCCGGTTGCATCATATACAACTCTTCTTCCAGAAATCCATTCAGGAATGCAGTTTTGACATCCATTTTCCAAATTTCATAATCATAAAAATGCAGCAATTGCTAACATGATTCGGACAGACTTAAGCATCGCTACGGGTGAGAAAGTCTCATCGTAGTCAACTCCTTGAACTTTTCGAAAACCTTTTGCAACAAGTCGAGCTTTGTAAACAGTAACATTACCGTCTGCGTCGGTCTTCTTCTTAAAGATCCATTTATTTTCTGTGGCTTGCCGATCATCGGGCAAGTCCACCAAACTCCACACTTTATTCTCATACATGGATCCCATCTCAGATTTCATGGCTTCAAGCCATTTCGCGGAATCTGGGCTCATCATCGCTTCCTCATAGTTCGTAAGTTCTCATGGTCTAGTAACATGACTTCCGGAACAGGATTACCATACCACTCTAGTGCGGATCTTACTCTAGAAGACCTACGAGGTTCCGTAGTAACTTGATCTGAAGCGTCATGATCATCATCATTAGCTTCCTCGCTATTTGGTGTAGTAATCACAGGAACTGATTTCTGTGATGAACTACTTTCCAATAAGGTTGCAGGTACAGTTACCTCATCAAGTTCTACTTTCCTCCCACTCACTTCTTTCGAGAGAAACTCCTTCTCTAGAAAGGATCCATTTTTAGCAACAAAGATTTTGCCTTTGGATCTATGATAGAAGTGTACCCAACAGTTTCCTTTGGGTATCCTATGAAGACGCACTTCTCCGATTTGGGTTCGAGCTTATCAGGTTTAAGTTTTTTCACATAAGCATCGCAGCCCCAAACTTTCAGAAACGTCAACTTTGGTTTCTTGCCAAACCACAGTTCATAATGCGTCGTCTCAACAGATTTAGATGGTGCCCTACTTAAAGTGAATGTATCCGTCTCTAAAGCATAATCCCAAAGCGATAGCGGTAAATCGGTAAGAGACATTATAGATCGCACCATATCTAATAAAGTACGGTTACAACGTTCAGACACACCATTTCGCTGTAGTGTTCCAGGTGGAGTTTATTGTGAAACTATCCCATGTTGTTTCAAATGAAGACCAAACTCGTAACTCAAATATTCTCCTCCACGATCAGATCGTACAAACTTTATTTTCTTGTTACGATGATTTTCCACTTCACTCTGAAATTCTTTGAACTTTTCAAATGTTTCGGACTTATGCTTCATTAAGTAGATATAACCATATTTGCTTAAATCATCTGTGAAGGTAAGAAAATAACGATACCCACTGTCGTGGAAATATCACGTCAGATGTCCTAGCAGAAGGACTTAGTCGTGGAGACATCGCAACGAGATTAGCCTGAAGGGGTTAAACCGGACAAGGGACACGAGAGTTTTATACTAGTTCGGCCCCTTATGATGAAGGTAAAAGCCTACGTCTAGTTGTGATGGGATTATTGGGGTTTCGATGACCAGGGAGCAAATACGCTTTGCCTGGGTCTCGAGTTGTTGTCTGTTGTCCCTGAACCGCCGCTGGGTCGTCCCTTTATATACACAGGTTGACGCCCGGCCGGTTTACAGAGTCCAGAGGCCGACTCATACAAGTGTTCGTCTCGGTCTCTCCCTTTCCCTAACTTACAATACAAGTTATACAACTATGGTGGTTTACCACTATGGGCCCTAAACCGCCTTTGGGCTCTGGGCCTCTAAGCTTTATCAGTAAAGCGCCATCTTCTTGTCTTCATGGGCTTCAGTATAGTTGAGCGTGAACCATCCCCTCTTGGGCGGTTTACACTCAGTAGTTATATCCTCGACATTAGGCCCCAGATTGATTTGAACCTGTTCATGTCAATCTTCAATATTTAGAAAAATTCCATGAGCGTCTTCTAATGATTCTTGTAAACCGCCATGTTGTCATCTCCCTGTAAACTTTGGTGAACGCCATGACGTCATCTTCTGACACTGTAGTAAATCGTCATGATGTCATCTCTGCATAAAAAGATTTATGAAGATTTCCTTCTCTTAATTAATTCCTGAAGATCGAGGCGATAGCTGCGCCCCCTTTTGCCGCTTCAGGCCCCTCGATTCTCGCGTCTGCCGTTTATCCCCTTTTCTTTATAAATAAGACGGGGGGTCCTTCCATTTTTCCCCCTTGCCTCTTTGCATCGTCTTCCTCCTCGCGACCCGAAGAACTCAAGCATCGCCGCCGCCGTCGACCTCGAAGCTCTGCCTCATCTTAGGCCGCTGCATCAACCTGAACGTTTCCAGAGATCCGCAACTCTCCTCCGCTGCTCCTGTGAATCCGGTAAGCTTTCTTCCTGTAACCCTAGATCTCCATTAGGGCTTCATGTTCTTCCCTGTTCATCGACGTTCATCAACGCTTATCCACTTTTCCCTTGGCATCTTACTGAATCTTAGCTAGGCCTGACAGTTTCCTTTTGCGGTAGATGCCTAACTTTTAATCTGCCGTACTATAGCACTTTGCTGTTCCTGGATAAATCCCATCTAGACCTTCTCTGTTCTGCTTAATGCCATTGTAGGGCTCAGAAAAATTTCCTTTACTAGGCTGCGGTAGATCCAAAATCACAATGCCTTCTTGTGAAATCTGTTTCTTTAGCACTTAGTAAATTTCAGACATGCCTCTTCCAATTTGTAGGCGGTTTAACCTTTTAGAAAATGATAATCCGGCAGGTACCATTAGCCCTCGCATAAACCGCCATCTTAACTTGAACATCCATATCCGGTTTAAAGTGTGTATATGTCTGAATTAATTTCCCCGGTTTAACACCAGTTTGTGCACGTCAATCTTGAACCGTGAACTGACTTTTTGCACTTCCTTTACAGTCTGTCCTTCACAATGGCCAAGCAATTCGCCTCTTGCAACTGGGTTCCTTCCCGGATCACGGAGACTCAACTCAATGGTTATGTTCTGACTGGCGCTTTGGCCAAGGAAGAAGTTGTTCACTGGCGGGTTCCTGGCCCTAAGTGCCCTCCTGAACCTCAAGATGGAGAAGTGGTGGTATTCATGTAGCATCTAGACCGGGGATTCAGCCCTCCCGGATCAAAGTTTTTCCGGGATGTGCTTGCTAGTTTCCAGCTCCATCCACAACATATTGGACCGGATTCTGTGTCTAATATCTGCAATTTCCAAGTATTCTGCGAAGTTTATCTTCAAGAAGAACCGTCTGTTGAGCTCTTTAGGGACTTTTTCCACTTAAACCGCCGAACTGAATTCTCTGACGGTCCCAACACCGAACTCGATGGAGTGTCGATTCAAAAGAGGAAAGAAGTTGATTTTCCTCACGCCAAACATCACAGCCACCCCAAAGATTGGAATCAAACATGGTTTTACTGTCAGAATACTGCTCCTGCTGAAGAAAACCCTTTGCCGGGTTACCATGCTCACCGGGTTAGCGATGGCCACCCACTACCTCAATGACTCACTACCAAAGAGAGACAAACTTACGCACCTCAACTCGCCAAGCTTCGGGCTTTCTTAGCCAATGGTTTAACCGGCGTTGACCTCGTTCGTTGCTGGGTTTCATGGGGTATCCTGCCCTTAAGCCGCCGCTCCAGGTTGATGCATGAGTATACCGGAAATGTCAAGGACCCTCAACGTCACCATGAAATATAAATAACTGACGATGAAGTTACTGAGGCCGTTAAGAAGATGCTGGATGAACCACTCGCTGAATGCAGCAAAACTGGGCTGCATCCCTTCAACACCTCCAACAAACCGTCAGCAGTAAAGATTTTACCCTTCTGCCTTTTTGATCCGTCTTCGCTTTAACATTGTTCTGATAATTCTTTGTCTATTCTTTCAGGCCAAAGATCCTTTCTGGAAGAGGAAAGCTCAGGACAAACCGCCAAAAACTCAAGAGAAACCGGCGAGGGCTGCCCGTGCCAAGAGCAAGGCCATCAAAAATTCAGCCAAGAAGAAAACAACTGAGTCTTCTGATCCGCCCGAAGATGTTGATTCGGAACAAGAGGTAGAACTTGACTCCCTTGGCTCATTTTTCATACATCTTATTGACAATGACCATCACCAGGATGACGCGGATGCTAGCCGGGCTGACAATGTAGAGGTAATCTCCCTTTCTTCCACTTCCGATCTTGTGCCAGTAAGAAAAAACCGTCGCGTGGTTCGGAAAGTGAAGCGTTCACATCCTTTCACTCCTTTGGATCCACAACATCCTAAAGCTCGATGCACAACCCGACATAGTGGCCAACAAGTCACTTCTTCCGGTTTACCAGATACTCCACTCCGGAAGCGCCGTGCAGAGGTCTCTTATAACTCTATCAAGTCTTATCCCCTGGCGGGTTACTTTCGATATCCTCTTAATCCGTCTGACTCAAATTATCAGGCCACTTCCAACTCATCCTCTGGCGGTTCATCAACCACCCAAATGCCTCCCCTTAAGACCGTCCCTGGGTAAGTATAACAATGTTTTACCTTTGTCTTCTTGCCTCGGTTTACCATATTAATCCTTTACGTGCCATTTTGCAGTGCCAAAGCTCGATTGAGCAAGAAAGCAAAAACAACTGCTCCCACTGATGAGGTTGAACCGGACAGGACCTCAGAAGATGCTGGTGAGAATGTTGATGTTGTCATGGACGACCCAGTGCCACAAGGCCAAGCCACCAATGGTGATCCGCCCGAAGTTAACCCGGCAAGTCCTCATATCAATCCACCAAGCCCACAAGCTAATCCTCCAAGCCCGGCCGTTGATCCGCCAAGCCCTGCCAAATCCTCAGACAAACCGGCAAGCCCAAATGCAGCCACTAATGACGTTGTGATTACTGGGATTGGCCATACTTCGCCTGGTAATCCTGTCACTTTGGCCAAACACGGTGCCAAGGTGGAATCTGCTGCTGAAGAAAAAGGCAAGTGGAAAGCTGATGTGTCGACTTACGCTCATCTCCCCGCTCAGGAACTTCATTCTGGATACTTAAACCACCTTTACACAAGCCGTGACTATGAAGCTGGTTTAGTCAACTTGATGGAGGAGCGTTATGAGGTAATCTTTCAAATACTTCAAAAAATTTCTTTGCACTATATAATTCCATTGTAGCCCCCAAGGGCCGGTATATCTCTTCAAGATGAACCGGGACTTTAAAAATAAAAAGACCTCCAACTGTGTAGCCCCCAAGGGCCGGTTTACCTTTTTAATGATAAACCGGGACTTTCTGTTTCAGACTTGTCTTTGTTGAATTCCTTCATCTTTAAATATTCAGATCAAATATGCATTAGCCCCCAAGTGCCGAGATTAATACTTGTATTGAGCCTTGGGACTTTGAATGATAGTCAAAACAAAAAGCAATCCGCATTAGCCCCCAAGTGCCAAGCGTATAACTTATTATGTTGCTTGGGAGTTAGAAAAAAATCTTAACATCTTTATCATCTGTCTTGGGCAGGTTGACTTGACCAGAGACATCCAGATTGCTGATCTTCAAGAAAATATTAAGTCCCAGCAGGCAGAAACCTCCAAAGCCAAAGATGAACTGAAGGGTGCTTTGACTGCCATGGAACAATTGAAAGATGGCTTCGAAAGTGAGCGGGTGAACTGGGAAACCGAAAAAGCAGCTCTCTTAAAGCGGGCTGAAGATGCCGAAGCAGCACTTAAACCGGTGGCTGAGGAGCTAACAGGGCTGAAGCAGCAAGTCGATGCTATGACTTCAGCAATATTTGGTAAGCATCTTTTGTCCAATCCTTCCGTAAACATTGTTTGAAGTTGCCGGTTTAGCAATAACTTTCTTAAACCATTCTGCAGGTAGCCGTGTTGCTCATCTAGGCTCTGACATACGGATGAAGTTGAAGGCAGCTTACACTTTGATAGAACAATTGTATACTGGTGCTCAACGAGTCATCTGTGCATCTTCCTTCAACAAGCCGTCACCCATCTTGATCATGGACACATTGTACTGTCTATGACCCCAATGCAGATAGAAGAGGTAAATCGATCTGCTGCAAGAGCTGGCGCTTTAACAGCACTGACGCGGGCCAAAGCGTGGATTGCTGACCTTGATCCGGCAGATATTGCCAAAGGCTATCCCGGTCAACAAGAGGACGGATCAGACTTTGATAATGAAGCTCTGAAAGTCTTGACAAAGGAAATGCGCCCGCTGGCAAGCTAACTAGCGGAGGAGGTCGATTTGTCTGTCTACAGGTCCAGCTATGACGCAGATGGCAAACGGGTTGATGCCGCTGTGAAGGAAGCTCAGAATTTAATCCCTCCATTCCGTAAGCACACTTATGCTCCTGACATTGAACCGTCCAACCTTATAGGCGACAAAGCTGTATTTCAAGCCTTAACCAGGATTGATTGGACCACCCTTGACTTCCAGCCACTGGGTGAAGAGGAGGAGGCTGAACCGGTGCGAGATGACCCTTCAACGTCACGTCAGCCTGGTGCTGAATCATAATCCGCTGGCCGGTTTGATTGTTATGTGTAATGAGCAACAAACAATTATTCTTTTGGGCATCAAAGCGCCTTGTAATAGGCTAGATAAAATACTTTGATTGTGTGCCATCGTGCCATGGTACTTGATACTGTAATCCGGCATGATGTTGCTATGCTTTGCTTTTTTTTGCCTTGGTTTTCCGTAGAAATCCTTCTTTCTGCATGTTAAATACTTAAACATGTCCTGGCGGTTTACCGCCGAATGGGTTATGATACCCAATATAGAAACAGAATCCTCATAACCAAGGTTATAAAGTAATAAAATATGAATCATATCATACCTGTAATATTAAATCACTTTTGTTGATCCACCAACTCTTTTAGTAAGGGTGAAAACCCAAACTTTGGGTGTTGGAAGGTACTCACCACATTATGCTGGTGCGTAATATACCGGGTATTTGTAAACACCGGATGATCATTCTGGCGACTTATAGTCAATGCCATGCCGGATTGAAAGATGCTGGTTCACCATTGATTATATGCTTTATCAGATAATAATTGTAAGCCACACCGGGTTAAGAAACACCGGGTTGAGATGAAGACATATAGTCTGGTCGGGTCAAGAGACGCCAGTTTACCTTGAAAGTTGATCAATAAAAATAAAACTTGTAAAAGAAAAAGCAAATAAAACTTGTAGTCGAGGCTTTTCGAGGGCTGCCAGGCCCAAATTCGAGGCTTTTCGTGGGCTGCCAGGCCGCTGAGTTAAACCATTTGACAAAGCCTTTTAAGATGGGCCTCCAACTAACCAATCGTCATTTTAACTTTGACAAGTTCAGGGTCTCAATGAGAGTAACTTGTCAAACGTTCGGCGGGTCATGCCAGGATTACCTGGATAGGAGTGGCTTACTTGATGAAGGCATGTTAACCCGGGGTTTTAGGTGAATACACCAGTCTTCCAAGCCGTGGGTCGATATCCAATTACAAGGGTCCTTCCAAACTCTTTGTTACTTTACAAAAAGAGCCCCCAAGTAACTTTGTGAGCTATGCTCAATGGGTGCCTATGTTTGAGTCGTGCTTTTAGCAACAGAACTCTCTTTGGCCCCTTGGGTGTGAAGCTCCCAAGCTGTATGATGGCATGATAGCCGGTTTAACAGGTAGAACTCTGCTTTGTTAGCTGAAGCCCCCATGTAATCAAAAGATATTGGAAAAAATAGCAGAGGCCCTGCTTATAGCAAGGATGCTGGTTTATTATATTGAGCATAATATATACATTGTCAAAATATGTACATAAGAGGAGCTTATAGCTCAGGTGTAGTAAGGCCGAAGGAGAGCTATGTTCCACGGCCGCCGGGTCTCCTCCTCAGAACTGCATGAGTCTTCTCGAACGTCAATGAGGTAGTATGATCCGTTGTGCAGATTCTTGCTGACCACAAAGGGACCTTCCCAAGGTGGGGATAACTTGTGCATATCGGTCTGATCCTGGATGATCCGGAGCACTAAGTCGCCTTCTTGAGAGGTTCTTGTCCTAACCCGGCGGCTGTGATAACACCGCAGGTCTTGCTGATAAACCGCCGAACGAGCCAATGCCATGTCCTGTTTCTCATCTAACAGGTCCAGTGCTTCTTGACGTGCTTGCTCGTTGTCCGCTTCAACATAATTGGCAACCCGGGGCAAGTCATGACGAATGTCACTGGGGAGAACCGCCTCTGCTCCGTAGACCATGAAGAAGGGTGTATAACCTGTAGATCAGTTTGGGGTGGTGTTTATGCTCCATAACACAGATGGTAGTTCTTCCACCCAACAACCCGGCGTCCGCTTCAAAGGGACCATGAGCCGGGGCTTTATACCCTTTAACATTTCCTGATTAGCTCTCTCAGCTTGACCATTAGACTGGGGGTGAGCCATAGACGCTACATCAAGCCGGATGCACTCTCGTTACAAAATTCCTCCATCTCACCTTTGGAAAGGTTTGTGCCATTATCTGTGATGATGCTATGTGGAAAACCAAAACGGAAGATCACCTTCTTGATGAATTGAACCGCCGTGGCTGCGTCACATTTGCTTACTGGCTCCGCTTCAACCCATTTAGTGAATTTGTCAACCGCCATCAAGAGGTGGGTCTTCTTATCCTTGGATCGCTTAAAAGGACCCACCATATCAAGCCCCCAAGTAGCAAACGACCAAGTTATTGGAATCATCCGTAGCTCTTGAGCCAGAACATGAGCTCGGTGTGAAAACTTCTGACAAGCATCACACCGCTTTACCAGGTCCTCAGCATCGGCATGAGCCGTCAGCCAGTAAAAACCATGACGAAAAGCTTTAGCCACCAAGGATTTTGAACCGGCGTGATGACCACAGTCTCCTTCGTGGATCTCGCGTAAAATCTCACGGCCTTCTTCAGGAGAAACGCAACACTGAAACGCCCCTGAAACACTGCAGTGATGCAACTCGCCATTGACAATTGTCATGGACTTGGATCGCCGGACTATCTGTCTGGCCAGAACTTCATCTTCTGGTAACTCGCCCCGGTTCATATACGCCAAGTATGGAACCGTCCAATCCGGAATGATATGTAAAGCGGCCACCAACTGTGCCTCCGGATCAGGAATGGCGAGGTCCTCCTCTGTGGGCAGCTGAACTGCGGATTGTGCAAGACATCCAAAAAGGTATTGGGTGGCACCGGTTTACACTGAGATCCTAGCCGGCTTAAAGCGTCAGCTGCCTCATTTTTACGCTGATCAATGTGCTCCACTTGATATCCCTTAAAGTGACCAGCAACAATATCCACCTCTCGTCGGTAAGCCGCCATGAGTGGATCCCTGGAATCCCAAGTACTTGAAACTTGCTGGGCTACCAGGTCTGAGTCTCCAAAGCATTGTACGTGGCTTAAGTTCATCTCCTTAGCCACTCGAAGACCATGGAGTAAAGCTTCACACTCAGCTGCATTGTTAGTGCAAGGGAACATTAAGCGAAGAACATAATGAATTTTATCACCTTGAGGGGAAGTAAGGACAACTCCAGCCCCCGAGCCCTCCAATTGCCTGGACCCGTCAAAGTGAATAGTCCAGTATGTACTATACGGTTTGTCCTCTGGTATCTACAACTCTGTCCAATCATTGATGAAATCCACAAGGGCCTGGGACTTGATTGTTTTTCGAGGCATATACTTCAAACCGTGTGGTCCAAGCTCAATAGCCCACTTAGCAACCCTGCTAGTTGCTTCCCTGTTCTGGATTATATCCCCCAAAGGAGTAGAGCTGACCACTATGATGGGATGACCTTGAAAGTACTGTTTAAGCTTCCGACTTGCCATAATGACCCCATACACCAACTTCTGCCAATGCGGATATCTTTGCTTTGACACAATGAGCACTTCGCTGATATAGTAAACCGGACTTTGAACCGGGTATTCCTTCCCAGCCTCCTTGCGCTCCACCACAATGGCAACACTGACAACTCGGGCATTAGCAGCCACATATAACAGCAGTGGCTCCTTATCAACTGGAGCGGCAAGAACCGGCGGTTCAGCCAACTGCTTCTTCAAGTCTTCAAACGCCGCATCGGTAGCATCGCTCTAGACAAAACTGTCTGTCTTCTTCAACATCTGGTACAGAGGGATCGCCTTTTCGCCCAACCTGCTGAAACCAGCTCAAAGCCGCAATATGACCCGCCAAGCGTTGAATATCATTGATACATGGCGGTTTAGCCAGAGATGTTATAGCCTTGATCTTTTCCGGATTAGCCTCAATGCCCCGATTGGACACCAGAAAACCCAAGAGCTTGCCGGCCGGTACACCAAAGACACACTTAGCCGGATTGAGCATCATTTTATAAACTATCAGATTATCAAATGTTTTTTGCAAATCAGATATGAGTGTCTCCGCCTTCCTAGACTTAACAACAATATCATCCACATAGGCATGAACATTGTGCCCAATCTGAGTATGAAGACAATTCTGCACACATCGTTGATAAGTTGCCTGGGCACTCTTGAGCCCAAAAGGCATAGATACATAACAGAAGGCTCCACAGGGAGTAATGAAAGCTGTCTTCTCCTGGTCCTTAACTGCCATCTTGATCGATGATAACCAGAATAAGCATCCAAGAAACTCAAACGCTCACAACCCACAGTAGCATCAATGATTTGATCAATACGAGGGAGGGCAAAGGGATCAGCTGGGCAAGCCTTGTTCAAATCTGTGTAATCCACACACATACTCCAAGTGCCGTTTTTCTTAAGTACCAGCACCGGATTAGCCAACCACTCTGGGTGAAACACTTCCACGATAAACCTTGCTGCCAGGAGCTGGGCTACCTCTTCTCCAATGGCCTTGCGCCGATCCTCATTAAAGCCCCGAAGAAACTGTTTGACCGGTTTGAATTTTAGATCAATATTAAGAGTGTGCTCAGCGAGTTCCCTCGGTACACATGGCATGTCAGAAGGTTTCCATGCAAAGACGTCCCAGTTCTCACGGATGAACTCGATGAGCGCGCTTTCCTATTTGGGATCCAAGTTGACGCTGATGCTGAACTGCTTGGATGAATTGCCAGGAACAAAATCAACCAGCTTAGTCTCATCAGCCGATTTGAATTTCAAAGTCGGATCATGCTCTGTAGTAGGCTTCTTGTAACGCCCTGGATTCGATGCGCCAGGTGTCTGCCAGTTATTCGCCGTCATTGCCATGTCATTTGCTTGCGTGTTGCATTTTCTCATTTCGCATATGTGTTCATCTCATGCATCCGAGCATTTTCCCCGTTGTCCGTTTTGCAATCCGGCACTCCTATGTCATCCGGTGCCCCCTTTTACCTCTTCTCATGTGTGGGTGTTAAACTTTCTCGGAATGGACCGAGGTTTGCCAAGCGGCCTTGGTATACCACCGGTAGACCGCCTGTCAAGTTTCATGCCATTTGGAGGTCGTTGATACTCCAACGGTTAACCGGGTAACCGTAAAGCCTCTCTCTCTCTTTGCAGCCCAACACCCCTTCCAAAGTGGCCCAAAACCCATCTAACTCCCCTCCATGCCCTCGGTCGTTCGATCACGATCGCGTGGCCGAAAACCGCACCTCATTTGGACTCTCCTAGTTCCCCCTACCTATAAATCTAGACCTCCCCCGAAATTTTCGGATCATTTTCCCCCCGAAACCCTAGCCTCTTCCCCCGCCGCCACCGGACATGTCCACTCCGACTGGACATGTCCAGCTTCCACATCACCCCGTCCAATAGGACGCCGACACCTCAGCGCCGCCGCCTCCCTCCTCCACTCCCCGCGCGCCACGTGGGCGCCGCCGGCTCCCCGCGCCGCCGGCCCGCCCGCAACCCGCAGCAGGCCCGCGCGGGCCCAGATCGGCCCGAGCGCCCGCCCGTGCCCGAGCTCCTCCGCCGCCGCCGCCCGCCGCCGGCGCTCGCCGGCGCCCGCCGCCGCCGACCTCCGCCACCGCCCGAGCGCGCCCGAGCGCCGCCCGTGCGCCCTCCGGCCGCCGCCGCCCTCCATCTCCTCCGTCGCGCCCTGCCTCGGATCCGGCTCGGCCCTGTCACCTTAGCCGCCGGCGCCCCGCTCCGGTCGCCGCCATAAGCGTCGGCGAGCGCGCCCGCCGCCCTTGCCTCGCCCTCCGTCGCCGTCCGGCCTCGTCTCCGCTGCCGTGGGCGCCAGATCCGGCGAGGAGCGCCTCGGATCCGGCGACCCCGAGCTTCTCCGGCCATCTCCACGCCCAACTCCGACGAGTTCTCCGGCCGCCTCGATATCCGTGCAGAGAGGTTGGCCTCCAGATTTCACTAAGTCCTGAATCTTTGACATTATCATGCCATGTTCTTCATGCTGTATCTCTGCATCTGTAGTTCCGTTTCGTACGTATAATATGTCAAATTGTTCGTCTCGACGAGTACTTCATTTCATTCCATTGCATCATTTTCATTTGAGCTCATCTTGGTGCCTGAAATGCTGTTGGAAGAGTGCATGTTGCTGTTAATCTGCTGAAACTGTTATAACTTGCTCATTTGTCATTTTTGCCATGATTGATGTGTGCATCCTATGGGGTTGATGTCTTCATGTGTTTTGATCTATGCCATGCCATCTTTCCAGGGGTGTATGCCATGTATTTTTGTGATCAATGTGGTGACTAGCACAAGCATGCAAACTAGGCTTCGTGATATTGCTGATTTTAGTCCCCGTTCTGCTGTTATTTTGATGCCATATAACCTTGATGCTACAGAGAGATCCATGCTTATTTTGAGATACTTCAGTAAGGGTGTTTTGAACATATGGTTATTGTATATCCATTCATGCCCTTGTTTGCAATTATGGAGTAGTCTAGCATGTCATTTGAGTGCTCTACTTTTGCTTCAAAATGTTTCCTGGCAGATTGTTTACATGTTATTAAATTTAGCCAAGGATGCTATAGTTGATCCTTGCATGCTATGGACTTGTTCTTGACTTGCATGCTATGCTTATATTGTCATGCAATGACTTGTGGTGAGTGAATCGAGCTTGTTAATTAGGGTTCATGATGTTGCTGTTTTGCTAGGCTGAATCTGTTATTTCGTGATGCTATATAAACATGTTGCTACTAATCATTCTATGCATAATCTGGAGATGTTCTATAAACATGTTTTGATCTACATGTCTTGCTCTATCCATTCATGCCCCTGGTTGCATTTATAGCTTGCTGTAGATTGTTCATATCTTGCTCCAAAGTTGCTTGATAATGTTGCTGTCAGCCTGTTAATATTAAGTTCACTAGTTCCCATGTGTTTTGCTAGTGTTCCATGCACCCTATGACCTTGCTCTTGCCATGTATAGCTTCACAAACATGTCTTCTTACTGTTGGTTGCCTTGCCATGCCATGTATTGCTTTGTGGTGAGTGGTTCAAGCTCACGAACATGCCTACTTATTGTTGTTCCTGCCATGTATGAATCTGTTATATTATTTGCCATGTTTACGTGGGTGCCATCATATTTTCTATGCCTTTTTGGCTTATGGTCAGTAAGGGACTTTTGATCTATGCAATTAGTAGATTCATGCCATGCCTTTGTTTGCCATGATAAGTTCCTGTAACATATTGTTTGATAGCTCTGAACATTGCAACCTGATGTAATTTTCTGCAAAGTCTGAAACTGTTATTATTTGCAATCTTTCCATGTGTTTTTGAGCATGTTCTATTAGTTTCTGGAGATAGCTCAGTGTTCATGTTTTGTTGTCCTTTACCTGTACTTCATGCCCATGACTTTTGTTATTATGTTGGGGTGCTGTAGCATGTTGTTTTGATGCTTGTAAGATGCCTAGTTGCTGTTATGGACAAATTGTTGCTATGACTTGTATACAGTGTATGTGTTGAACCGTTGCTCCGTTTTGAGTGTGCTCTATATGAAACTTGCTTGATTTTGCATGTAGTTTCATATTATCGTGTTGCATCCTTGTTTTGAGGTGTTTGCTTGATGTTTGTATGCATTTTGCATCAATGCCATGTTTAACTTGTTTTGCTCATATCTTCTAGGCCGTAGCTCCAAATCTAATGAACTTTATATGTAACTTGACTAGAATTTCGTGTAGATCATCTTTGTGCATCTTAACTTGCTGTTTAACTACTTGAACATAATGTTTGTTCAGATCTGGACCAATTTTGAAATATGCATATGAGGACTTACCGGAATTGTTATATGTTGTTTCCAGCCTCATTTAAACTTGCCTTGATGTGTTGTTCTTGTTTGCATCACCTCTTGCCATGAGTAGCTTCATGTAGCTTTGTCATGCATCATGCTTGTTGTGCATCATGCCTTGTCCATGTGTGGTGTGTTTACCATGTTGTGTGCTTCTTCTTGTTAGTTCCTGTTTCGTTGCGATCGTGAGGATTCGTTCGTCTACGGTTGGTTCGGCTTCATCCGTTCTTCTTCATGGACTCGTTCTTCTTCCTTGCGGGATTTCAGGCAAGATGACCGCTACCCTGGATCTCACTACTATCATTGCTATGCTAGTTGCTTCGTTCTATCGCTATGCTGCGTTACCTATCATTTGCTCTTCAAGCCTCCCAAATTGCCATGAACCTCTAACCTTTGACACCCTTCCGAGCAAACCGTTGTTTGACTATGTTACCGCTTTGCTCAGCCCTCTTATAGCGTTGCTAGTTGCAGGTGAAGTTGAAGATTTCTCCATGGTGGACATGATTTTGGTTGGGATATCACAATATCTCTTATATTATTAATGCATCTATATATTTGGTAAAGGGTGGAAGGATCGGCCTTATGCCTGGTGTTTTGTTCCACTCTTGCCGCCCTAGTTTCCGTCATACCGGTGTTATGTTCCCGGATTTTGCGTTCCTAACGCGGTCGGGTGATTTATGGGACCCCCCTGACAGTTCGCTTTGAATAAAACTTGTCCAGCAAGGCCCAACCTTGGTTTTACCATTTGCCTCACCACCACCTACTTTTTCCCTTGGGAGTGGCTCTCTCGAGGGTCATCTTTATTTTAGCCCCCCGGGCCAATGCTTGTCTAAGTGTTGGTCCAAACCGAGCGATGTCCGGCGCCCCCTTGGCAACCAGGGTCTATGCCAACCCGTCGTCTTGCTCATCCGGTGTGCCCTGAGAACGAGATATGTGCAGCTCCTATCGGGATTGTCGGCGCATCGGGCGGCTTTGCTGGTCTTGTTTTATCATTGTCGAAATGTCTTGTAAACCGGGATTCCGAGACTGATCGGGTCTTCCTGGGAGAAGGTCTATTCCTTCGTTGATCGCGAGAGCTTGTCATGGGCTAAGTTGGGACACCCCTGCAGGGTATAAACTTTCGAGAGCCGTGCCCGCGGTTATGTGGTAGATGGGAATTTGTTAATGTCCGGTTGTAGATAACTTGACACCAGATCCGAATTAAAACGCATCAACCGCGTGTGTAGCCGTGATGGTCTCTTCTCGGCGGAGTCCGGGAAGTGAACATGGTTTCTGGGTTATGTTTGACGTAAGTAGGAGTTCAGGGTCACCTCTTGATCATTGCTAGCTTCACGACCGTTCCTTTGTTTCTCTTCTCGCTCTCATTTGCGTATGTTAGCCACCATATCATGCTTAGTCGCTGCTGCAGCCTCACCACTTTACCCCTTCCTTTCCCATTAAGCTTTGCTAGTCTTGATACCCATGGTAATGGGATTTCTGAGTCCTCGTGGCTCACAGATTACTACAACAACAAGTGCAGGTACATGTTATGCGATGATCATGACGCGAGAGCGATGCTTGCTTGCGTTGAGTTTCTTCTTCTGCTTCTTCGATCAGGGGATAGGTTCCAGGTCGGCAGCCTGGGCTAGCAGGGTGGATATTGTTTGAGTTTCTGTTTATGATTCATCTGTAGTCGGATGTCGTTCTTGTATGTTGTGTTGTTGTATACAGGTGACATTGTATGTTTTGTATGTATCCCCATCTATTATGTAATGTTGATGTAATGATATCCACCTTGCAAAAGCGTTTCAATATGCGGGTCTATCCTTGGTGGGACCTTCGAGTTCCTTTTGGATAGGGTCACATATTGGGCGTGACACTTCTTTAGAGAGGTCATGTCTGCCGGATCAACATTGTCCTTATAAAACTTCAACTCTTCCGTTGCACAAACCGATTCAGCATAGGCCGCATCACCTTCCTCACACTCCAGAGTGATCTTACGACTACCATGAACCGTGATGGTTCCTTTGTGACCCGACATCTTGAGCTACAGATAAACATAACACGGCCTTGCCATGAATTTAGCATAAACTGATCGTCCAAATAAAGCATGGTACGGACTTCTGATCTTGACCACTTCAAAGGTCAGCGTCTCGGACCTTGAATCATGATCATCTCCAAAAACCACCTCTAGAGCTATCTTACCAACTGGGTAAGCTAATTTACCAGGCACCACTCCGTGAAAAACGGTGTTTGACGGTCTAAGATTCTTATCTGTCAACCCCATACGCCGGAAGATTTCATAGTACAAGATATTGATACTGCTTCCTCCGTCCATGAGTACCTTGGTGAACTTATAACCTCCCACCTGCGGTGAAACCACCAAAGCTAGGTGACCCGGGTTGTCAACCCGGGGCGGATGATCCTCCCTGCTCCAGACAATAGGTTGCTTAGACCAGCGTAGATAACGGGGCACTGCCGGTTCAACAGAGTGTACTTCCCTTTTATGGAGTTTTTGATCGCGCTTGCACAAGCTAGTACTGAAGACATGATACTGTCCACCGTTCAACTGCTTTGGGTTGCTCTGATAACCCGACTGCTGCTGATTCCCCTGATTACCCTGTTGATTGTTACCACCTTGGTTGTTCTGATTGCCCTGGTTATTCTGAAATCCTGAGTTTGAACCGCCACCAGCATAACCCGGCCCGTGAAATCCTGGACCGGAACCACCAGATGGACCCTGATCATATCGGAAAAGATCAGAATTTTTGAATTCCCTCATGATGTGGCAATCCTTCCAAAGGTGTGTGGCTGGAGCCTCCTTTGTCCCATGCTTTGGGCAGGGCTGGTTTAGCAGGCATTCCAGATTCATTCCTCCATCGCACTGGGGCGGTTTACCCTTATGGCATTGCATATTACCCTGCATACTGGTGTTAGCCACAAAATCAGAATTGTCCGCTTTACGCTTACCATTGTTTTCGTGGCCCGCCTGGTTATGCTGTCCCTTTGAACCGGCGTTCTTCTTTCCCTTCTGCTGTTTCTCTTCATTAGAATCAGGGTCCTTGGTATTATCAGAATCAGCATACTTAACCAGAGCCGCCATGAGTGTTCCCATATCATTGCAGTGACGCTTGAGCCGTCCCAACTTTATTTTTAGTGACTTAAACTGGCAATTTCCCTCCAACATCACAATTGCTGTATCCAGATTGATGCGGCCTGACGAGTGCAAAATTTCTGAAACCCGGCGCACCCAATGGGTGGTTGATTCATTCTCTCCTTGGACACAAGCCACCAGATCTACAATGGACATAGGTTGCTTGCATGTATCTTTGAAGTTTGCTATGAACTTGGCCTTCAACTCATCCCATGAATTAACCGAGTTAGCAGGCAGACTCTTCAACCAGGTGCGAGCCGTTCCTTCTAGCATCATGGTGAAGTATTTTGCACACGCCGCTTCATCCACATCTAGCATCTCCATTGCCATCTCATAAATTGCAACCCATGCCTCAGGAGGTTGATCGGCAGTATAATTAGGCACCTTACGCGGACCCTTGAAATCCTTGGGCAATTGCACATTACGAAGAGCCGGGATGAGACACGTCACTCCCCAGGAGCTGAAGGCAAGCCTGGTCCCTCGCTCTACTGACGCCGCTGGCTGAACCGGGGCGGGTTGATGATGACCCGCATGCTGTGCTGCCAATGCGGCCTCCCTTCACGCTCTGCCATTATTCACCATGTCCTGAGCATTCAAACCGCCGTTCACCGGATTAGGCCCCCGAGGGGCATCATGACGCCGCCCACTGCTTGACACGGCCGGTTCGTCTATGTGCCTGCTATAACTCTTGCTCAGACGAGGGGTTGAATATATTCTGTCTCGGCTATAGGAATTTTGCTGTACAACGGCGGTTTGAAGAAGATCCCTGGCTCGTCGAGTCTCAATCACCGACAATGAATCACCCTCCATCGGAATAGCCGCCAAACGTGATGCTGCGGCGATCATATTATCCAAAGGGCTAGAAAAGTGACCCGGCGGTGTTGCTGCATATTGTGGCGGGTTGTCTGTCCGTCGAGGCAGGTCCATCGCCCATGGCTGATCCGGCGCCGCCCAGGTGCCTCGGTCCGGTTTACACCTGCCGGATTGCTAGGCCCAGCTCCTGGTGTACCGAAGAGATTTAGGCCTTTGTAAATTTGTGGCAGTCGAGACCGGTACTTCCTTCATAACTTTGTTCGACGCGTACTGATCCAACATAAGCCGGTAATTCTGCGCCTGGATCTGCTGTGATTGGGCATCTAAAGCGGTCCGCTCTTCATCCATCCTGACCTCCTCAGCTGCCAAGTCCGCTTTGGCCTGAGCTATCTGATGCTTTAGCTTCGCGACATCCGCATTATGCTGAACTTGAGTCTCCGGAGTTACTGCTGTAGTCAACAATGCCGTCAAGGCATCCAGTAAACTGGCAAGAACTTGAGCCGGCCGGCGCGCCGGGCCTCCTGCCACAGCTGCCGATCCGGAGATCATTGCTGTTGTAGATGAAGATTGCACAGTGGGCTGCATACCGACCATGAAGATCGCAACCCGGTATGGTAGTTCAAGGGGACCCGGAATACTGTCACCATCGGAATATCCCTCAATCCAGCCGTCTTGCAGCTGGTATAACGACTCGGTTTCGCCAGTGGACGATTCACCATCTGAGTAGATGGCTGTCTCACCGTCGGACACTGGTTCAGATTCCGCACCATGGATGAATCCCACGAACGCATGCTTCATGGCAGGCTGAACCCGGGCAGGACTTGCACGATGAGCCGTCTCGACGAGGTCGGTGGAGGTGTCCGGCTCAGGGCCCGGTTCACCGATCTTGCTAATGAAAACGTGAATTCCGCCAAAGGGGACCCGATACCCGTACTCGATTGAGCCGGCCTTGGGGCCCCATCCTGCGTCGTCGATGTAGAGCTTCCCGCGACGACTCTTGGCCATCCGGCCAACCGCGTACCCCTTGAGTCCTTCAAAGCTACCCTTCAAGAACTCGAAACCATCGTGCGATAGCCCCACGGTGGGCACCAACTGTCGTGGAAATATCACGTCAGATGTCCTAGCAGAAGGACTTAGTCGTGGAGCCATCACAATGAGATTAGCCTGAAGGGGTTAAACCAGACAAGGGACACGAGAGTTTTATACTAGTTCGGCCCTTTACGATGAAGGTAAAAGCCTACGTCTAGTTGTGATGGGATTATTGGGGTTTCGATGACCAGGGAGCAAATACGCTTTGCCTGGGTCTCGAGTTGTTGTCTGTTGTCCCTGAACCACCCCCGGGTCATCCCTTTATATACACAGGTTGACTCCCGGCCGGTTTACAGAGTCCCGAGGCCGACTCATACAAGTGTTCGGCTCGGTCTCTCCCTTTCCCTAACTTACAATACAAGTTATACAACTATGGCGGTTTACCACTATGGGCCCTAAACCGCCTTTGGGCTCTGGGCCTCTAAGCTTTATTAGTAAAGCGCCATCTTCTTGTCTTCATGGGCTTCAGTATAGTTGAGCGTGAACCGGCCCCTCTTGGGCGGTTTACACTCAGTAGTTATATCCTCGACACCCACCACGAGCATCAATACTCATTGGACCGCATACATCGGTATGTATTATTTCCAATAAGTCAGTAGCTCGTTCCATTGTTCCAGAGAACGGAGTTTTAGTCATCTTGCCCATAAGGCACGGTTCGCAAGCACCAAGTGATTCATAATCAAGTGATTCCAAAAGTTCATCAGTATGGAGTTTCTTCATGCGCTTTACACCGATATGACCCAAATGACAGTGCCACAAATAAGTTGCACTATCATTATTAAACTTCAATCTTTTGGCTTCAACACTATGAATATGTGTATTGCTACTATCGATATTCAACAAAAATAGACCACTCATCAGGGGTGCATGACCATAGAAGATATTACTCATATAAATAGAACAACCATTATACTCTGATTTAAATGAATAACCGTCTTGCATTAAACAACATCCAGGTATAATGTTCAGGCTCAACGCTGGCACCAAATAACAATTATTCAGGTCTAAAACTAATCCTGATGGTAGATGTAGAGGTAGCGTGCCGACTGCGATCACATCCACTTTGGAACCATTTCCCACGCGCATCGTCACCTCGTCTTAGCCAATCTTCAGTTAATCCGTAGCCCCTGTTTTGAGTTGCAAATATGAACAACAGAACCAGTATCAAATACCCAGGCACTACTACGAGCATTAGTTAAGTACACATCAATAACATGTATATCAAATATACCTTTCACTTTGCCATCCTTCTTATCCGCCAAATACATGGGGCAGTTCTACTTCCAGTGACCAGTCCCTTTGTAGTAAAGCACTCAATTTCAGGCTTAGGTCCAGACTTGGGATTCTTCTCTTGAGCAGCAACGTTTTTGTCGTTCTTCTTGAAGTTCCCTTTCTTCCCTTTGCCCTTTTTCTTCGAACTAGCGGTCTTATTGACCATCAACACTTAATGCTCATTTTTGATTTCTACCTCCGCGGCCTTTAGCATCGCGAAGACCTCGGGAATAGTCTTGTCCATCCCTTGCATATTATAGTTCATCACGAAGCCTTTATAGCTTGGTGGCAATGATTGAAGAACTCTGTCAATGACACAATCAGCTGGAAGATCAACTCCCAGCTGAGTCAAGCGATACCCAGACATTTTGAGTATGTGCTCACTAACAGAACTATTCTCCTCCATTTTGCAGTTGTAGAACTTGTTGGAGACTTCATATCTCTCAACTCGGGCATTTGCTTGAAATATGAACTTCAACTCTTGGAACATCTGATACGCTCCATGACGTTCAAAACGTCTTTGAAGTCCCGATTCTAAGCTGTAAAGCATGGCACACTGAACTATCGAGTAGTCATCAGCTTTGCTCTGCCAGACGTTCTTAATGTCACCAGTAGCATCTGCAGCAAGCCTGGCACCTAGCGGTGCTTCCAAGACGTAATTCTTCTGTGCAGCAATGAGGATAATCCTCAAGTTACGGACCCAGTCCGTGTAGTTGCTGCCATCATCTTTCAACTTAGCTTTCTCTAGGAACACATCAAAATTCAAAGGAACGGTAGCACGAGCCATTGATCTACAACAACATAGACATGCAAAATACTAACGGGTACTAAGTTCATGATAAATTAAAGTTCAATTAATCATATTACTTAAGAACTCCCACTTAGATAGACATCCCTCTAATCATCTAAGTGATCGCATGATCCAAATCAACTAAACCATGTCTGATCATCACGTGAGATGGAGTAGTTTTCAATGGTGAACATCACTCTTTTGATCATATCTACTATATGATTCACGCTCGACCTTTTGATCTCAGTGTTCCGACGCCATATCTGCATATGCTAGGCTCATCAAGTTTAACCTGAGTATTCTACATGTGCAAAACTGGCTTGCACCCGTTGTATGTGAACGTAGAGTTTATCACACCCGTCATCACGTGGTTTCTTGGCACCACGAACTATAGCAATGGTGCATACTCAGGGAGAACACTTGTACCTTGAAATTTAGTAAGGGATCATCTTATAATGGTACCGACGTTCTAAGCAAAATAATATGCATAAAGGATAAACATCACATGCAATCAAAATATGTGACATGATATGGCCATCATCATCTTGTGCTCACGATCTCCATCACCGAAGCATCGTTATGATCTCCAATGTCACCGGCGCGACACCTTGACCTCCATCATAGCATCGTTGTTGTTTCGCCACCTATTGTTACTACGACTATTGCTACCGCTCAGTGATAAAGTAAAACAATTACATGGTGATTGCATTGCATACAATAAAGCGACAACCATAAGGCTCCTGCCAGTTGCCGATAACTTTGTTACAAAACATGATCATCTCATACAACAATTTATATCACATCATGCTTGACCATATCACATCACAGCAAGCCCTGCAAAAACAAGTTAAACGTCCTCTACTTTGTTGTTGCAAGTTTTACGTGGTTGTTACGGGCTTCGAGCAAGAACCATTCTTACCTACACATCAAAACCACAACGATTTTTTATCAAGTGTGCTGTTTTAACCTTCAACAAGGATCGAGTGTAGCCACAATCGATTCAACTAAAGTTGGAGAAACAGACACTCACTAGCCACCTATGTGCAAAGCACGTCGGTAGAACCAGTCTCGCGTAAGCGTACATGCAATGTCGGTCTGAGCCGCTTCATCCAACAATACTGCTAAATCAAAGTATGACATGCTGGTAAGCAGTATGACTATTATCGCCCACTACTCTTTGTGTTCTACTCATGCATATAACATCTACGCATAGACCTAGCTTGGATGCCACTATTGGCGAACGCGGTAATTTCAAAAAAATCCTACGATCACGCAAAATCTATCTATGTGATGCATAGCAACGAGAGGGGAGAGTGCGTCCATGTACCCTCGTAGACCGAAAGCGGAAGCGTTATGACAACGCGATTGATGTAGACGTACGTCTTCACGATCTGACTGATCTTAGCACTGAACGTATAGCACCTCCGTGATCAGCACCCATTCAGCTCGGGGACGTCCCTCGTACTCTTGATCCAGTTGAGGTCGAGGGAGAGTTTCGTCAGCACGATGACGTGGTGACGATGATGATGAAGTTACCGGCGCAGGGCTTCGCATAAGCACTACGACGATATGACTGAGGTGTAAAACTGTGGAGGGGGCACCGCACACGGCTAAACAATGTCAACTTGTGTGTCCTAGGGTGCCCCCTGCCCTCGTATATAAAGGAGCAAGGGGGAGGCCGGTCGGCCCTTGGGCGCGCCAAGGAGGGGAAGAGTCCTCCTCCTAGCAGGAGTAGGACTCCCCCTTTCCTAGTTCAACTAGGAGGGGGAAGGGGGAAGGAAGGAGAGGGAGAGGGAGAGGGAAAGAGGGGCTGCGCCCCCCTCCCCTAGTCCTATTCGGACTCCCCTGGGGGGGGCACCTCTTGGGCTGTTGCCCTCTCTCTCCCCTAAGGCCCACTAAGGCCCAATAGTTCCCCGGAGGGTTCCCGTAACCCCTCTGGCACTCTGGTTTTCTCTGAAATCACCCGGAACACTTCCGATGTCCGAATATAGCCGTCCAATATATCAATCTTTATGTCTCGACCATTTCAAGACTCCTCGTCATGTACACAATCACATCCCGGACCCTGAACTATCTTTGGTACATAAAAACACATAAACTCATAATACCAATCGTCATCGAGCGTTAAGCGTGCGGACCCTACGGGTTCGAGAACTATGTAGACATGACCGAGAACGTCTCCTGTCAATAACAAATAGCGGAACATGGATGCTCATATTGGTTCCTACATATTCTACGAAGATCTTTATCGGTCAAACCGCATAACAACATACGTTGTTCCCTTTGTCATCGGTATGTTACTTCCCGAGATTCGATCGTCAGTATCTCAATACCTAGTTCAATCTCGTTACCGGCAGGTCTCTTTACTCGTTCCGTAAAACTTGATCCCGCAACTAACTCATTAGTTACAATGCTTGAAAGGCTTATAGTGATGAGTATTACCGAGAGGGCCCAGAGATACCTCTCCGAAACACGGAGTGACAAATCCTAATCTCGATCTATGCCAACCAACCAAACACCTTTGGATACACCTGTAGAGAACCTTTATAATCACCCTTTTACGTTGTGGCGTTTGGTAGCACACAAAGTGTTCCTCCGGTATTCGGGAGTTGCATAATCTCGTAGTCTAAGGAACTTCTATAAGTCATGAAGAAAGTAGTAGCAATGAAACTAACACGATCATAATGCTAAGCTAACAGATGGGTCATGTCCAAAACAATCATTATCCTAATGATGTGATCCTGTTCATCAAATGACAACACATGTCTATGGTTAGGAAACTTAACCATCTTTGATTAACGAGCTAGTCAAGTAGAGGCATGCTAGGGACTATATGTTTTGTCTATGTATTCATGCATGTACTAAGTTTCCGGTTAATACAATTCTAGCATGAATAATAAACATTTATCATGAATTAAGGAAATAAATAATAACTTTATTATTGCCTCTAGGGCATATTTCCTTCAGATCACCCCTTTATATACACAGGCTGGTGCCCGGCGGCTTACAGAGTCATGGCCGGCTCATACACAATGTGTCCGGCTTGGTGACAGAATCTACACTTTACTTAACATACAAGTTAACATATGGCGGTTTACGCCCGTGGGCCTCAAGTCGCCTTTGGGTCTTGGGCCTTTAGTAAGCTTGATTCGTGAACCGCCATCTTCAACATCTTCATGGGCCTTCTCATTATGAACCACCAGTGGTATGACCCGGCCCCTCCTGGGCAGGTCATACCCAATAGTTATATCCCCAACACTTCCTCTGGGCGCAGGATGAGGAGATATCGGGGGCGAAGTTCTAGGTTGGCTGGAGGATGGTCACCGCGACGGAGTTGCATGGTGACCTGGGCATCCATGACCTGCCTAGGTTTGCCCGTGCGCTGTGGCTAAGGTGGATGTGGCTCACCTGGCAATAGCCTCACAGGCCTTGGGTTGGCACCGGTACGCCATGTGACAATGGCAGAAAAGCTCTGTTCGCAGCCGGCACCTCTGTCACCATCGGGAATGGAACCACGGCCTCCTTCTGGTTCCCCTCTTGGCTGGGTGGCCGTCAACTTTGCATGGATTTCCCGACCCTCTTCACTGCGTCCTTCAGGAAAAACTGAATGGTCAAGGATGCCTTACAGGATGATAGTTGGGTGCTTGATCTGAGGCATGCCAACCTCAGCAATGTCATTCGCCATGTCATTGAGCTGGCCAGGGAAATCAGGAGTGCTGGCATCACTTTGGAGGCTGAGACACCGGAACCAATTTAATGGACACATGATAGTTCAAGAAAGTACTCCACCCAATCTGCTTACACTGCCCAATTTGCAGGAGGCCAGCAAAGCAGCTATAGAGACATCATTTGGAAGATCTGGGTGATGGGGAAAATCAAGATGTTCCTATGGTTCCTCCATCAGGACAAATTATGGTACAATTACAGGTTGCAAATGAGGGGCTGGGAGAATGGCTACTTTTTCCCTTTATGCATGAGAAACCTTGAGTCATCCTTTCGCCTATTTTGGGGGTGCCCAATCTCTCAGAAGGTTTGGAGCAAAGCTACTGCATGGACCGGCTGCCATGCCCTGAGCCCCGATGTTTGGAGCAGTGAAGCTACATGGACGAGCTGTGTTGAGAGGATTTTATCTTCTGCGACCACGGTCAACCACAAGGGCACTAAGTCCATGCTGGCTCTCATCGCTTGGCACATATGGCTGGAGAGGAACTCATGTGTGTTCAGAGGGAAGTAGGCGAATGAGCGGCACATCATCGAGGCATGTCGACGGGATATGGAGGAATGGAGATTGGCAGACGCCAAATGCATAGAGAAACCCTTCGGGGACATGACATGAAAGATCACACTCAAGCATCCACACCTGGGAGGAAAGCCTCTCTCAGGGATTCGCTGTAATTTTATTTCAATCATTTGATCACTTGATCTGAAACATTTTGTCGCTGTCTTCTGATAAATCAATGAAGCACCAGCACTGAGCTGGGTACTTGAAAAAAAAACTTTCTTGCTAATTTTGACCAACGCATGAGCAATCTACGAGCTAACCTCTAGGCGGCGTTTAGGCATCAGAGGCAAATATAAAAGCCGTATTATGACCACTCTATGTTTGGCACAATTTAAAACACTATGACGTCTCCATAACAATTACCCTTTATATGAAACATAAGTGAGTAGAGGTACTGCTATTTCACAAGGATAAATTAAGCACACGCAGCCAAACAACCATTTTGCCTCTATCACCTAAATGTCATTTTTGCCTCTATCGCCTAAACGACGCCTAGAGGTCAGCTCGTAGATTGCTCATGCGTTGGTCAAAATTAGCAAGAAATGTTTTTTTAAGTACCTAGCTCAGTGCTGGTGTTTCATTGATTTATTAGAAGACAGCGACAAAATGTTTCAGATCAAGTGATCAAATGATTGAAAGAAAATTATAGCGAATCCCTGAGAGAGGCTTTGCTCCCAGGTGTGGATTCTTGAGTGCGATCTTTCACGGCATGTCCCCGAAGGGTTGCTCTATGCATTTGGTGTCTACCAATCTCCATTCCTCCATATCCCATCGACATGACTCGATGATGTGCCGCTCGTTCGCCTGCTTCCCTCTGAACACACATGAGTTCCTCTCCAGCCATATGTGCCAAGCGATGAGAGCCATCATGGACTTAGTGCCCTTGCGATTGACCGTGGTCGCAGCAGATAAAATCCTCTCAGCACAGCTCGTCGATGTAGCTTCACTGCTCCAAACATCAGGGCTCAGGGCATGGCAGCCGGTCCATGCAGCAGCTTTGCTCCAAACCTTCTAAGAGATTGGGCACTCCAAAAATAGGTGAAAGGATGACTCAAGGTTTATCATGCACAAAGGGAAAAGGAGCCATTCTCCCAGCCCCTCCTTTGCAACCTATCATTGCACCATAAGTTGTCCAGATGGAGGAACCACAGGAACATCTTGATTTTGCCTGTCACCCAGATCTTCCAAATGATGTCTCTGAAGCTGCTTTGTTGGCCTCCTGCAAATTGGGCAGTGTAAGCAGATTGGGTGGAGTACTTTCTTGAACTGTCATGTGTCCATTGAATTGAGTCCGGCGTGTCAGCCTCCAAAGTGATGCCAGCACTCCTGATTTCCCTGGCCAGCTTGATGACATGGCGAATGACATTGCTAAGGTTGGCATGCCTCATATAAAGCACCCAGCGATCATCTTGCAAGGCCTCCTTGACCATTCGGTTTTTCCTGAAGGACGCATCAAAGAGGGTCAGGGAATCCATGCAAAGTTGTCGGCCTCCTAGCCAAGAGGGGAACCAGAAGGAGGCCGTGGTTCCATTCCCAATGGTGACGAACGTGCCGGCTGCGAACAGAGCTTTGTCTCCATTGTCACACGGCGTACCGGTGCCAACCCAAGGCCTGTGAGACTGTTGCCACGTGAGACACAACCACCTTAGCCACAGCGCACGGGCAAACCTGGGTAGGTCATGGATGCCCAGGCCACCATGCAACTCCGGCACGGTGACCGTCCTCCAGCCAACCTTGAACTTCGCCCCCGAGATCTCCTCATCCTGTGCCCAGAGGAAGTGTTGGGAATATAACTATTGGGTATGACCCGCCTAGGAGGGGCCGGGTCATACCACTGGTGGTTCATAATGAGAAGGCCCATGAAGATGTTGAAGATGGCGGTTCACGAAGCAAGCTTACTGAAGGCCGAAGACCCAAAGGCGGCTTGATGCCCACGGGCGTAAACCGCCATATGTTAACTTGTATGTTAAGGAAAGTGTAGATTCTGTCACCGAGCCGGACACCTTGTGTATGAGCCGGTCGGGATTCTGTAAGCCGACGGGCATCAGCCTGTGTATATAAAGGGGTGACCTGAAGGAAATATTGCCTAGAGGCAATAATAAAGTTATTATTTATTTCCTTAATTCATGATAAATGTTTATTATTCATGCTAGAATTGTATTAACCGGAAAATTAGTACATGTGTGAATACATAGACAAAACATATAGTCCCTAGTATGCCTCTACTTGACTAGCTCGTCAATCAAAGATGGTTAAGTTTCCTAACCAAAGACATGTGTTGTCATTTGATGAACGGGATCACATCATTAGGAGAATGATGTGATGGACATGACCCATCCATTAGCTTAACATTATGATCGTGTTAGTTTCATTACTACTACTTTCTTCATGACTTATACAAGTTCCTCAGACTATGAGATTATGCAACTCCCGAATACCAGAGGAACACTTTGTGTGCTACCAAACGTCACAACGTAAAAGGGTGATTATTAAGGTGCTCTACAGGTGTCTCTGAAGGTGTTTGTTGGGTTGGCATAGATCGAGATTCGGATTTGTCACTCCGTGTTTCGGAGAGGTATCTCTGGGCCCTCTCGGTAATACTCATCACTATAAGCCTTGCAATCATTGTAACTAATGAGTTAGTTGCGGGATGAAATATTATGGAACTAGTAAATAGACTTGCCGGTCACGAGATTGAACTAGGTATTGAGATACTGACGATCGAATCTCGGGCCAGTAACATACCGATGACAAAGGAACAACGCACGTTGTTATGCGGTTTGACCTATAAAGATCTTCGTAGAATATGTAGGAACCAATATGAGCATCCAGGTTCCGCTATTTGTTATTGACCAGTGACGTGTCTCGGTCATGTCTACATAGTTGTCGAACCCGTAGGGTCCGCACGCTTAACGTTCGATGACGATTGGTATTATGAGTTTATGTGTTTTGATGTACCGAAGATAGTTCAGAGTCCCGGATGTGATCAAGGACATGATGACGAGTCTCAAAATGGTCGAGACATAAAGATTGATATATTGGACGGCTATATTCGGACACCGAAGTGTTCCGGGTGATTTCGGAGAAAACCAGAGTGCTGGAGGGGTTACCGGAACCCCACGGGGAAGTATTGGGCCTTAGTGGGCCTTAGGGGGGAGAGAGGGCAGAAGCCTAGGAGGTGGCGCCCCCCCAAAGGGGAGTTCGAATTGGACTAGGGGAGGGGGCCCAGCCCCTCTTTCCCTCTCCCTCTCCCTCTCCTTCCTTCCCCCTTCCCCCTCCTAGTTGGACTAGGAAAGGAGGAGTCCTACTCCTACTAGGAGGAGGACTCCTCCCCTCCTTGGCGCGCCCAAGGGCCGGCCGACCTCCCCCTTGCTCCTTTATATACGGGGGTAGGGGCACCCTAGGACACACAAGCTAACATTGTTTAGCCGCGTGCGGTGCCCCCCTCCAAAGTTACACACCTTGGTCATATCGTCGTAGTGCTTAGGCAAAGCCCTGCACCGGTAACTTCATCATCACTATCACCATGTCGTCGTGCTGACAAAACTCTCCCTCGGCCTCAACTGGATCAAGAGTACGAGGGACGTCCCCAAGCTGAGCGTGTGCTGATCACGGAGGTGCCGTACGTTCGGTGCTAAGATTGGTCGGATCGTGAAGACGTACGACTACATCAACCGTGTTGTTATAACGCTTCCGCTTTCGGTCTACGAGGGTACATGGCCACACCCTCCCCTCTCGTTGCTATGCATCACATAGATAGATCTTGCGTGATCGTAGGAATTTTTTAGAAATTACTGCGTTCCCCAATAGTGGCATCCGAGCCAGGTCTATGCATAGATGTTATATGCACGAGTAGAACACAAAGAGTTGTGGGCGATAATAGTCATACTGCTTACCAGCATGTCATACTTTGATTCAGCGGTATTGTTGGATGAAGCGGCTCAGACCGACATTACGCGTATGCTTACGCGAGACTGGTTCTACCGACGTGCTTTGCACATAGGTGGCTGGTGAGTGTCTGTTTCTCCAACTTTAGTTGAATCGAGTGTGGCTACGACCGGTCCTTGTTGAAGGTTAAAACAACACACTTGATGAAAAATCGTTGTGGTTTCGATGCGTAGGTAAGAAAGGTTCTTGCTAGAAGCCCATAGCAGCCACGTAAAGCTTGCAACAACAAAGTAGAGGACGTCTAACTTGTTTTTGCAGGACTTGCTGTGATGTGATTTGGTCAAGCATGATGTGATATAAATTGTTGTATGACATGATCATGTCTTGTAACAAAGTTATCGGCAACTGGTAGGAGCCATATGGTTGTCGCTTTATTGTATGCAATGCAATCACCATGTAATTGTTTTACTTTATCAGTAAGCGGTAGTGATAGTCGTAGTAACAATAGGTGGCGAAACGACAATGATGCTACGTTGGAGATCAAGGTGTCGCGCCGGTGACGTTGGAGATCATGATGGTGCTTCAGTGATGGAGATTTTGAGCACAAGATGATGATGGCCATATCATGTCACATATTTTGATAGCATGGCATGTGTTGTCCCTGAGTATGCACTGTTGCTACAATTCATCGTGCCGAGACACCACGTGATGATCGGGTGTGATAAGCTCTACGTTCACATACAATGGGTACAAGCCAGTTTTGCACACGCAGAATACTCGGGTTAAACTTGACAAGCCTAGCATATGCAGATATGGCCTCGGAACACTGGAGACCGAAAGGTCAAGCGTGAATCATATAGTATATTTGATCAACATAGTGATGTTCACCATTGAAAACTACTCCATCTCACATGATTATCGGACATGGTTTAGTTGATTTGGATCACGTGATCATTTAGATGACTAGAGGGATGTCTATCTAAGTGGGAGTTCTTTAGTAATACAATTAATTGAAATTCAATTTATCTTAAACTTAGTCCTGATAGTATTTTGCAAATTATGTTGTAGATCAATAGCTCGTGTTGTAGCTTCCCTATGTTTTTATATATTCCTAGAGAAAACTAAGTTGAAAGATGATAGTAGCAATGATGCGGACTGAGTCCGTAATCTGAGGTTTATCCTCATTGATGCACAGAAGGATTATGTCCTTGATGCACCGCTAGGTGACAGACCTATTGCAGGAGCAGATGCATACGTTATGAATGTTTGGCTAGCTCAATATGATGACTACTTGATATTTTATTGCACCATGCTTTACGGCTTAGAACCGGGACTTCAAAAATGTTTTTTGAAACGTCACGGAGCATATGAGATGTTCCAAGATCTGAAATTGGTATTTCAGACTCATGCCCATGTCAAGAGGAATGTGACCTCTGACAAGTACTTCGCCTAAAAGATGGAGGAGAATTTCTCAACTAGTGAGCTTTTGCTCAGAATGTCTGGGTACTACAATCGCTTGAATCAAGTGGGAGTTAATCTTCCAGATAAGATAGTGATCGACAGATTTCTCTATTCACCATCACCAAGTTACTGGAACTTCGTGATGAACTATAGTATGCAAGGGATGACAGAAACTGTTGGGGATATTACCACCAGGCGTAAACCGGCCTACCTGGGCCGGGTTAACTTCAGTAGTAGTATAAGTAGATGAAGGCCCAAGGCCTGTAGTCGGTTTAGAAACTGTAGCCGTAAACCGGCATGATATGTAAGCTTGTATTGTAAGTTAGGAATAGAGAGAGACCAACCGGGATACGAATATGAACCGGTATGGGACTCCACGGACCGACGGGCGTCACCCGTGTATATAAGGGGACGACCCGGCGGCGGTTCAAGACAGACAACAACAACTCAAGCCTAGGCGAAGCTTGTTTGCTCCCTAGCCATCGAGACCACATCAATTCCATCACAACTAGACGTAGGCTTTTACCTTCATCGAAGGGGCCGAACTAGTATAAACCCTCGTGTCTTTGTGTCCGCTTTAACCCCTTCAAGTTAACCCGTAGCGATGGCTCCACGACTAAGTCCTTTCACTAGGATTTCTGCCGTGACAAATCCACGACAGTTGGCACCCACCGTGGGGCTATCGCACGATGGTTTGATGATCTTGGAGGGCAAGCTCAAAGGACTCGAAGGCTATGCTGTGGGCCGGATGACCAAGAGTCGTCGCGGCAAGCTCTACATCGACGATTCAGGATGGGGTCCCAAGGCCAGCTCGATCGAGTACGGATACCGGGTCCCCTTTGGTGGCATACACGTTTTCATCGGCAAGATTGGTGAGCCTGGGCCTGAGCCGGACATCTGCACCGACCTCGTCGAGATGGCTCAGCGTGTGAAATCTACCCAGGTTAAACCGGCCATGAAGCGTGCCTTCGTGGGAGTCATCCACGGAGGAGAGCATCAGGACGAGTCAGAACACGGTAGCGAGACCGTCGTCTATTCCGGCGACGAGTCTTCAACCGGAGGGACCGAATCATTGTACCAGTTGCAAGATGGCCAGATCAGGGGCTGTTCCGATGGCGACAGTATTCCGGACCCCCCAGATCAGATCAACCGGGTTGGAATATTCATGGCCGGTACACAGGCAGCGAATCACTCTTCGACCGCGGCAGCAATGCACTCCAGATCAGCAGTGGCAGCGGCAGCAGGGGCAGGAGGCCTTGTACACCCACCGGTTCAAGTTCTGTCTGACCTGTTTGATGCACTAGCTGCACTTATGGCAGAAGCCAATCCGGCGGATCAGGAGGCCCATGATGCGGAGATTGCGAAGGTGAGAGAGCAGATCGTACAGGCCAAAGCCGACCTGGCAGCAGAGAAGGACAGGATGGCCGCAGAGTGGGCCGCTTTGTACGCCCAGGCATATAAGCTCATGCTTGACCAGAACGCGTCACAGGAGGTCTTGAAGCGAAAGCACAGATCACGCCTGCCGTTAGGGTTCAACCCTCGAAATCTCTTTCACACTCCGGGAGCTGGAACCAGTAATCCGCTGGGGTACCTGGAGGCAAACCGGATCGAGGCACCAGGGCCGGGAGCGACGATCCAACCCCGCCTGATGGAACCACCTTGACAGAACATTGTGATTCCTTCGCCGGTTCAGACACCTTCGGGTCATTATTCTAATCCTATGGATAATCTTGTTGCAGCTACTGCACAATTAGAAGCTATCCCGGTGGAAGGAGACACTCCGCAAGCAATAGAGACGCGCCGGGTTAAGGAACTTCTCCGGACTGCTTTGATTCAATAGGAGGCATATTCATACAGCCGTGATCGGATTCACTCCACACCTCGTCCAAGCCGGAGCTATAGCAGGTGCCTGGACGAACCAGCCATATCGAGCAATGCGCGAGGCCGTGAAGCGGCCCGTGGAAATAACCCGGCAGGTGGTGTTCGTGACGCTCAGGAGGTAGTGGACCGGGCCCGGGCACGAAGGGAGGCCGAGTTAGCAGCACAGAACGAGGCGGGTCAGCTTACCCCGGTTTGTCCTACCACCTCTACCGGGCCAGGGGTCGCATCTGCTTTGGGAGTACCCTGTTTAGTCCCCACTTTACGCAATGTACACCTGCCCAAAGATTTTAAGGGTCCGCGTAAGGTGCCGAATTACACCGCTGATTTATCTCCAGAAGCGTGGGTAGAGAGTTATGAGATGGCCATGGAGATGCTGGATGTGGATGAGACCGCGTGTGCAAAGTACTTCACCATGATGCTTGAAGGTACGGCCCGTACTTGGTTGAAGAGCCTGCCGCCTAATTCCATCAGTTCATGGGCCCAGTTGCGGGCCCGGTTTATCCAGAATTTCAAAGATACGTGTAAGCAGCCCAAGTCCATAGTAGACCTGGCGGCTTGTGTTCAGGAGGACGGAGAGTCAACAACCCATTGGGTACGCCGCGTTTCGGAAGTCTTGCACTCGTCGGACAGGATCAATGCTGACTCTGCGATCTTAACCCTGGAGGGCAACTGCCGATTTATGCCTTTAAAGTTGAAATTGGGGCGTATGAAGCGGTTCTGTAATGACATGGGAACTCTCATGGCCGCTTTGGTGAAGTATGCTGATTCTGATAGTACCAAGGATCCCGAGACTGATGATGATGAAGCAGGGAAGGGAAAGAAGAATAGCAACTCCAAGGGGCATCAGTACAAACCGGCAGGCCATGGAAGCGGAGGCAAGCGTAAAGCGGATGGCAGCATGGATTTTGTGGCTAACACTAATGCGCAGGACAAGGGTCAGCGGCGCAGAGGCAAAGCGGCAAACCGTAATGGGGCTCCAAATCCTAACCCGGATCGCTTAAATTATTTGTTGAATCAGCCTTGTCCGAAGCACGGGACGAAGGAGGTGCCGGCTAACCACCTTTGGAAGGATTGTTACATCATGCAGGAATTTAAAAACTCTAATACCTTCCGGTATGACCGTGGGTCAGGTGGCGGCTCAGGATCCGGTTTCCATGGGCCGGGTCAGGATGGAGCTTCTGGTTCAGGTTTTAATCAGGGCGGTCACAACAACCAGAATAATCAGAGCGGTCAAGGGGGTTACAACCAACAGCAGCAACAGCAGCAGTCGAGTTACCAGAGCCAGCCAAAATAGTTGAACAATGGGCAGTATCACGTTTTCACAACTAGCTTGGATAAGCGCGACCGGAAACTCCACAAGCGAGCGGTGAACTCTGTTGAACCGGCCGTACCACGTTACTTGCGCTGGTCGGAGAAGCCTATCATGTGGAGCAGGGAGGACCACCCACCCCGGGTTGACAATCCGGGCCAGTTGGCATTAGTGGTAGACCCTCAGTTGGGAGGTTATAAATTCACCAAGGTGCTCATGGATGGAGGGAGCAGTATTAACATCCTGTACTATGAGACATTCCGCCGAATGGGGCTAACAGACAAAGATCTCAGACCGTCTAATACGGTATTCCATGGTATGGTGCCTGGCAAATCGGCATATCCTGTTGGTAAGATAGCCCTGGATGTGGCTTTTGGGGACGAGCATGATTCCCGATCTGAAAAACTAACCTTTGAGGTGGTGAAGATCCGGAGCCCGTATCACGCCTTGTTTGGGCGGCCGGCTTATGCCAAATTCATGGCACGGCCTTGTTATATCTACTTGCAGCTCAAGATGCCGGGTTACAAAGGGACAATAACGGTTCATGGGAGCCGTAAGATTGCTTTGGAATGTGAGGAAGGTGATGCGGCCTATGCAGAGTCGATTTGTGCCACGGAGGAGTTGAAATATTATAAGGACAATGTTGATCCGGCGGACATGACCCCTTTGAAGAAGCCAACCACGGAGCATGATTCAGATCTGAAGTTCAAATCGGCGGCTGAGACCAAGCTTCTTGACTTCGTGCCCGGCGATTCGTCCAAGCAGTTCATTATCAATGCCAACTTGGACCCTAAATAGGAAAGCGCGCTCATCGAGTTCATCCGTGAGAATCGGGACATTTTTGCATGGAAGCCTTCTGACATGCCAGGTGTACCGAGGGAACTCGCTGAGCACACTCTTAATGTGGATCCTAAGTATAAACCGGTAAAGCAATTTCTCCGCCGGTTTAACAAAGAAAGGCGCAAAGCCATTGGAGAGGAAGTGGCCAGGCTCTTAGCAGCTGGCTTTATCATTGAGCTGTTCCACCCAGAGTGGCTTGCTAATCCGGTGCTGGTTCTTAAGAAAAACGGCACTTGGCGTATGTGTCTGGATTACACGGATCTTAACAGGGCTTGTCCAGTGGATCCTTTTGCCCTCCCCCGCATTGACCAGATTATTGATGCCACGTCGGGTTGTGAGCGTTTGTGTTTTTTGGATGCATATTCTGGATATCATCAGATCAAAATGGCGGTTAAGGACCAGGAGAAGACAACGTTTATTACTCCCTTTGGAGCCTTCTGCTATGTATCTATGCCTTTTGGGCTCAAGAGCGCCCAAGCCACTTATCAACCGTGTGTATAGAATTGCCTACATAAACAGACCGGCAGCAATGTGCACGCCTATGTGGATGATATTGTAGTCAAGTCAAGGCAGAAGGAGACGCTGGTGGATGATTTGAAGGAAACCTTTGACAACTTACGAATTTACAAGATGATGCTTAACCCGGCCAAGTGTGTCTTTGGTGTTCCGGGAGGCAAATTACTGGGTTTTCTTGTGTCCAACAGAGGAATTGAGGCTAATCCGGAGAAGATTACGGCTATCACCTCCCTGGCTAAACCAAAGTGTATCAACGATGTTCAGCGTTTGGCGGGTCGGATTGCCGCACTGAGCCGGTTTATCAGCCGCCTCGGAGAGAAGGCTATCCCTTTGTACCAGATGCTGAGAAAGACAGATCAATTCATCTGGAGTCCGGCAGCAGATGAAGCGTTGGAGGACTTGAAGCGGCAATTAGCCAATCCGCCCGTTCTTGCGGCTCCGGTCGACAAGGAGCCGTTATTATTATACGTAGCGGCCAATGCTCGTGCAGTTAGCGTGGCTATTGTGGTGGAACGCAAGGAGGCAGGCATGGAATATCCGGTTCAGCGGCGGGTTTATTATATAAGTGAGGTGCTTATTGAATCCAAGCAAAGGTATCCGCATTGGCAGAAGCTGGTATATGGAGTTTTCATGGCAAGCCGGAAGTTGAAGCAGTATTTTCAAGGGCACCCCATCACAGTGGTCAGTTTAGCTCCCTTGGGCGATATCATACAGAACCGGGAGGCGACTGGCCGGATTGCCAAGTGGGCTATAGAACTTGGGCCGCACGGATTGAAGTACGTGCCTCGGACGGCGGTGAAGTCTCAAGCACTTGTTGATTTCATCAATGATTGGACGGAGTTGCAAGTACCAGAGGAGAAGCCGGATCACACATATTGGACTATCCATTTTGATGGATCCAGGCAATTGGAAGGCTCGGGGCTGGAGTCGTATTAACTTCCCCACGAGGTGATAAGTTTTGTTATGTTCTCCGCTTAATGTTCCCTTGTACTAATAATGCAGCTGAGTACGAAGCTTTGCTCCATGGTCTCCGGATGGCTAAAGAGATGAACTTAAGCCGAGTTAAGTGCTTCGGTGATTCGGACCTCGTGGCTCAACAGGTGTCTGGCACTTGGGATTCTAAGGACCCGCTCATGGCTGCATATCGTCGTGAGGTGGATAATATTGCGTGTCACTTCAAGGGTTATCAGGTGGATCACGTGGACCGTCGAAAGAATGAAGCGGTGGATGCTTTAAGCCGGTTGGGCTCTCAGCGTAAATCGGTCCCGCCTAATATCTTTCTTGATGTGTTGCACAACCCGTCAGTCAAGCTCCCGGGTGAAGCGGATTTGGCTATTCCTGATCCGGAGGCTCAATTGGTGGCAGCCCTGCATGTCATACCGGATTGGATAGTTCCTTATCTTGCGTACATGAACCGGGGAGAGTTGCCAGAGGATGAGATTCTAGCCAGGCAAATAATCCGGCGTTCCAAGTCTATGACTATTGTCAATGGCGAATTGCATCATTGCAGTGTATCAGGGGCGTTTCAATGCTGCGTCTCTCCTGAGGAAGGCTGTGAAATCTTACGAGAAATCCATGAATGGGATTGTGGTCATCATGCCGGTTCAAAGTCTCTGGTGGCAAAGGCGTTTCGTCACGGGTTCTACTGGTTGACAGCTCATGCTGATGCGGAGGACTTGGTTAAACGGTGTGATGGCTATCAGAAATTTTCAAGGCGTGCTCATATACCGGCTCAAGAATTGAGGATGATTCCAATTACTTAGCCGTTCACAACATGGGGGCTGGATATGGTCAGACCCTTTAAAAGATCCAAGGATAAGAAAACCCACCTTTTGGTGGCAGTTGACAAGTTTACCAAGTGGGTTGAAGCGGAGCCTGTTAGCAAGTGTGATGCAGCTACAGCGGTGCAGTTCATTAAAAAGGTGATTTTCCGGTTTGGCTTTCAACACAGTATCATTACTGACAATGGTACCAATTTATCCAAGGGTGCTATGAAGGAGTTCTGTGAACGTGAGCACATCTGACTTGACGTATCATCAGTGGCTCACCCCCAGTCCAATGGGCAGGCAGAACGGGCTAATCAAGAGATCTTGCGAGGCATCAAACCCCGGCTTATGGTTCCATTGCAAAGAACACCAGGATGTTGGGTTGAAGAGCTACCATCTGTGCTATGGAGTATCAATACTACACCCAACCGATCCACATGATACACGCCGTTTTTCATGGTCTATGGAGCGGAGGCGGTTCTCCCTAGTGATATCCGGCACGATTCGCCTCGTGTGGCAGCTTATGTTGAAGCGGACAATGAGACAGCACGACAAGACGCTTTGGACCTATTGGACGAGGAGCGCGATATAGCGGCTGCCCGCTCGGCGATTTATCAACAAGATCTTCGTCGCTATCACAGCCGCCGGGTCAGAACCAGAACTTTTCAAGAAGGAGATTTGGTGCTTCGGCTCATCCAAGACCAAACGGATATGCACAAGTTATCCCCACCTTGGGAGGGACCTTTCGTGGTCAGCAAGAATCTGCACAACGGGTCGTACTATCTGATTGATATTTGAGAGCATAAAGACTCACGCACATCAGAGGAGGAGACCAACAGGCCGTGGAACATAGCTCATCTTCGGCCTTACTACACCTGAGCCATGGGCTCTATCTATGTACATATTATGACAGTGTATATATTATCTTTGATATAATAAAACCAGAGCCTTAGCTAAAGCGGGGTCTCTGCCTTTTCATATCATGCGTGGTTACATGGAGTGGTTCTGTTTTAAAGCGGCCTCCGGTTTCCCCCTTGAAATTTGCTTTTTATATCACTTGGGGCCTTGGTCGTGTCTGAACCAACGCGACACCTTTTGATAGGCGAAAGCCACCAGATCACTTGGGGACATGGTCAAGTCTGAACCAGTCACGCCTCTTGATCGGCCTAAGGCCACAAAATCACTTGGGGGCTTGGTCGAACCCGAACCATTGCCGCGCCTTTTGATTGGCATATATGCCACGGTTTCATTTGGGGACCTAGCTGACTTGAACCATTGTCACTCCTATTGGGGGCTTGGTCTTGTCCGACCACGGTAACACCATCTAATCAGCTCAGTATAGCATGTTTTTTGCAAACGGTTTTTATCATTGCCTTTGCTTCCATATTTCTTTTATGGCTACTTCTTAAATTTTGTTGTGTTTTCCTTTACACCAACAATACTTTCTTACCGGTTCAGCTGACGAATTCGGTTCATTTTTAATCCGGAGAAATATACCCGGTTTACCTTTCCTGTTAACATCATGGAGTAACAGGGGGGCTCATAATGACCTAGCACGGTTTACATGGGAGTTGTTTTCTCCCCTTTGACGGTAATGGTTTATAACACCTCCGTTTCAAGCCTGGCTAAGCCAACTTCAGGCCCAGCGATGGCAGGTATTTTGTATCGCATATTTGGTTATATGCCTTAAATACATTGATGATATATATATCAAGGTCATAAACCGGCTGGCGGTATAACCGCCACCGCAGTTCAAGATTTTCTGATGGCAGGAAATATAAATTGAGGATTTCAAGCAAAAACATCAGTACTTATGCACGAAGGCATATTTAAAGCGGAAGTATTGGCTATTCTATTACAAGGCAACGCAGTGCCCAAATAAGATCATTGTTCTTCTGGCGGATCATAATGAAGTAGCTATTTAAACCGGCTTCCGGTTCAAGCCTGCTCATCGTCCTGCGCCGCTTCAGAATCTTCATCTCTATCCATTGGCTGGAAATCAACAGTGGTCCAGTCGATTCCCATTAAAGCTTGAAAGACAGCCTCTTCATGGATCAGAGAAGATGGTTCAATATCAGGAGCGTAAGTATGCTTACGGTTTGGAGGAATCAGATTCTTCGCTTCAAGAACTGGTGCAGCCACTCGCTTGTTCTGATCATTGTATTGAGCTTGATAATGCGACAAGTCTGCCTCTTCAACTAATTGACAAGCCAGAGGGTGCACTGCACGGTTTATCGCCCTTAAATCCTCTTCATTGAATTCTGAGCCATCTTCCTTCAAGCTGGGATAGCCTTGAGCTGCTTCAACAGGATCGAAATCCGGCACCCATGCTTTTGCCCGGATCAAGGCATTAATTGCTCCGGTTCGAGCAGCAGATTTCTTCAGCTCTTCAATCCGGGCAGGAAGCATTGACAACCTCTTCAGAGTATCTTGGATTAAAGTGGGTGCCGGATTGTTATGGGATGCAGTGGTGATGATCCGCTGCGCTCCGGTATACAGCTATTCAATTAAGGTGTAGGCAGCCTTTAGTTTCTTCCGAACATCTGACCCTAAGTGAGCAATGTGTGTGCCTGCAATAGTACAGGAACGATCACAAACCGGATCTATTGTAAGAAGGAAGAAGTTGTCAAACAAACCAAAAGGAGCTTACCAAAGATAGCAGCGGTCATGGCCTGCACTTGCCGCTTTACGGTCGTCAGCTCATCTACCACCGGTTTAAGGGCAGCTTCAGCGTTTTCAGCTCTTTTTATCAAAGCGGCCTTCTCAGTGGCCCAATCAGCCCGCTCCTTCTTGAAGCCCTCCTTCAACTATTCCGTGATGCTCAAGGCGCTGGTCAATTCCTCCCTTGCTTTGTCAGTTTCGGCTTGTTGGGTTTTCAGAGTTTCTTGCAGATCAGTAATTCGGTCCTCTTTGACCCTCACTTCAGCCTGCATACAAACAGTACTTGGCTTTAGATAAAACAGTACAAGAATTTGAAGTACCAACCACATAACAAGTTATACGCTTGATACTTGGGGGCTAATGCACCTTCAATTTTCATCTATTATTTCACAAAGTCCCGAGCTCAATACAGGTATTCAACTTGGCACTTGGGGGCTAATGGCTATTTGCTTAGTTATGTTCTGATGTTAGAATGTTTATGGGAGTCACGGTTTAACTATGCTAAGTTGAACCAGCCCTTGGGGGCTATATTGACGGATTTCAAAGTACTGAGGATTATATTCAAGTCCCGGTTTGAAGAAGGTTACAAACCGGTCCTTGGGGGCTAGGAGGATTAATACAATGGCAGTAAGTAAAGAAAGAAGAAGCACAAGGCAGTTACCTCAAATTTGTCTCTCACCATCTTTACCAGGCCAGCTTCACAGTCGCGACTAGTATATAGCCGGTTCAAGTAACCAGAATGAAGGTCTTGGGCACTCAGAGCAGCAAATGTTTCCAGTTCTACATCCCATTTGCCTTTGTTCTTGGCAGAAAAATCCTCTTTCACTGTATGCTTGGTTAAAGCGACAGGATTCCCTGGTTCAAAGCGACCTACGCCGGTAATTACAACATCATCATCCTTGGACTCACCAGTTTGCGTTGGCACGGTCGGTTTATCAGCAGGACTGCGGGATCTTTCAATCCGGACGGAGCTGGCAGGCGGTTCAGCAGGGACTGAAGTATTGATAGGCCTTTCCTCAGGAATAGCATCGTCTTGCAAAGGAGGATCATTGGGAATATCCTCATGAACAAACGCTTCAAGATCTGGTGCTTTATCCTGTTCAGGGGCGACATCTTCCTCAGCCGCTTTGTCCAGGCAGGCTTTCTTGCTCGGTTTAGGTTTAGCCCTGAAAGAGAAACAAAGAGTCAAGAAACAGCATAAGTTACAACACAGTATACCAGAAGCATATGTTCAGCCTAGCTTACCCAAGGACCGTTTTCAGTGGCGGCAGCTGAGTGGCCGATGATTCACCAGAGAAAGAATGAGAAGTACCCTGATAATCGGAGTCGGGCGGATTAAGAGGTTGACGGATGAAACCCTCTTTAGGATATAAATTAATAAAAAGGTCGGAGACCTCGGAGCGGCGCTTTCGAACTGGACTGTTTGGTAAACCGGCGGATGTAACTACCTGGCCGCTGTGCCAGGTTGTGCGGCGAGCTTCATGTTGCTGAGTCTTCATAAGAAATTTGGGATCCAAGTAAGCAAGAGGATGAGAAAACTTAACTTTCCGGTTTGCCTCGCGAAATTTTGGCAAAGGCAAAGGATCTGAATCGGAAGAGAGAATAGTTACCTCAGCGACATCAGCATTACTGGCTTCAGCGTCGTCCTGACAAGTATCATCATCAATAAGGCGTGTAAAAAGTAAGCCTAGTGAATCGAGTTCTACCTCAAGGTCTGAGTTACCCACATCATCATCAACAGCCGGATCAGATGAAGCAGTGGTTTTCCTCTTTTTAGCAGGCTTCTTCATGACCTTGGTCTTTGGCCGGGTTGGCCGTTCTGTTTTCTCCGTTTTGTCTTGTGGAAGCTTCTTGCTCCAAAACGGATTATCACCCTGGTTAAGCAGTAATTGATGTCAGACAGAGATAGCAGTAACAGGTTCAATAAAAGAACAATCAAAATCTTACAGCTGGCAGTTTGTTGGTAGCGCAGAAAGGGAGCAGGCCGGTTTGAGCGCAGAGGTGCTCCGGTTCATTCAACATTTTCTTCACAGAATCTGTGACTTCATCATCAGAGAGCTGGATTTGGGTGTGTCGGAGTGGGTCATCGATGCTATCAGTATACTTGCACATCAAACCGAAGCGCCGGCTGAGAGGCAGTATGCTCCATGATATCCAACAGCGTGCAAGGTCTATTCCTGTTAAACCGTTGGCCATGAAGGCTCGGAGCTTGGACAGTTGCGGAGCATATTTACTTCTCTCCTTGGCACTTAATCTTTGTGGAAAGGGGTGAGTGTTGCTGAGCCGCTCCGGACGAAAGCCAGGCAAGGGATTTTCATTGTCAGGGGAGGTGTCTTTGCAATAAAACCATGTTGCATTCCACTCCTTGGGGTGAGTGTGTAGTTTGACGTGGGGATAAGTGATCTCTTTTCTTTTCTGAATTGCCATACCGCCCAATTCGGTATTGGGGCCGTCAGTAAATTCAGTACGGCGGTTTAAGTGGAAGCAGTCTCTAAACAATTTGACTGAAGGCTCCTCTTGAAGATATACCTCATAGAGCACTTGGAAGTGACATAGGTTGGTAACAAAATTGTGGCCAATATCTTGCGGGCGGAGCTGAAAATTGGCTAGTACATCCCGGTAAAATTTAGAACCGGGTAGCTTGAAGCCCCGGGCTAAATGGTCTGCAAAGACCACAACCTCTCCCTCTTTAGGTGTGGGAGGACATTCATTTCCAGGAACCCTCCAGTGGATCGTATCTTTGCTGTCTAAAGCGCCGATCAAGACTAAATCGTCCAGTTGAGTTTCTGTGATGCGAGAAGGAACCCAATTGCACTCATATACTTGTTTGGCCATGATGATATCTACAAGAAATAGGTGATTCCGGTTCAAGAACATATTGAATAAAGGAAGGCGCTGGTATGAGCAATGCTAAACCGGAGGCAATATATTTAAACCGGATTTCTATGAAGTAGCATCGTATGATTAAAGAATTTCGGCGGTTCAACCAGGGGACTAATGGTATATACCGGTTTATTAACTTTTTCTCTATTGAGTTAAACCGCCAGATCTAAACATTGAAGGGTGCGATGATTCCAGATGGCTAAGTATGTAGAAACAGGTTTCACAAAGTCTTATTACAGCAGTGGATCTGAAGCAAGTTCAGAAAAACAGAAGATATTCAAAGGGGTAAAGACAGAACGGAAGTAAACCAACGGGCAGATATGTAGATGAGATCTATGGACTTAAGCGTGAAACTACAGGCGGATGCTAAAAGGCTACTGCTAATCAGCGCAGGGGTTCACAGATTTATACAGGAGTCTTGGTACGAGCATGAACAAGCGATGAACGCGGCAAGAACAGGAAACCCTAAGAATAGATCTATGTCAAGAAGAATAGAAGGCTTACTGGAAACGAAGAAGACACGGAAGGCGACCGCAGTGCTCTGGTGCGTTCAGGTCGATGCAGCGGCCCAAGACGATGCAAAGGTCGACGGCGGCGGCGGAGCTCCGAGCTTGGCGACGTGAGGAAGACGAAGAGAAAGAGACGAAGAGGAGAAAAGGAAATGACCCTTCGGTCCTATTTATAAGGCAGCAGACGTGGGTCAGGCGCGCGAATCCAGGAGCCAAAATTTCGGAAGTGGAGCTGATGACTTGGGTATCGCAGATCTATTAATGAAAGAAGGCGTCATAAGTGTTAACTTCGTGATGACATCATGCCGGTTTGCAGCAACCAGAAATGATGACGACATGGCGGTTTACCAATTACCAGAAGATGTCGAAGACAAAGATTTGGTGAAGGATTGACATGAACCAGTTCAAATCAATTTGGGGCCTAATGTTGGGGATATTACCACCAGGCGTAAACCGGCCTACCTGGGCCGGGTTAACTTCAGTAGTAGTATAAGTAGGTGAAGGCCCAAGGCCTGTAGTCGGTTTAGAAACTGTAGCCGTAAACCGGCATGATATGTAAGCTTGTATTGTAAGTTAGGAAAAGAGAGAGACCAACCGGGATACGAATCGAATATGAACCGGTATGGGACTCCACGGACCGACGGGCGTCACCCGTGTATATAAGGGGACGACCCGGCGGCGGTTCAAGACAGACAACAACAACTCAAGCCTAGGCGAAGCTTGTTTGCTCCCTAGCCATCGAGACCACATCAATTCCATCACAACTAGACGTAGGATTTTACCTTCATCAAAGGGGCCGAACTAGTATAAACCCTCGTGTCTTTGTGTCCGCTTTAACCCCTTCAAGTTAACCCGTAGCGATGGCTCCACGACTAAGTCCTTTCACTAGGACATCTGCCGTGACAAATCCACGACAGAAACGATTCCCGAGCTCTTCGTGATTCTGAAATCGATGAAGGTAGAAATCAAGAAAGAGCATCAAGTGTTGATGATTGACAAGACCACTAGTTTTAAGTAAAGGGCAAAGGGAAATGTCGGTGTCAAAATCGGCGGATCTCGGGTAGGGGGTCCCGAACTGTGCGTCTAGGCGGATGGTAACAGGAGACGAGGGACACGATGTTTTTACCCAGGTTCGGGCCCTCTCGATGGAGGTAAAACCCTACATCCTACTTGATTAATATTGATGATATGGGTAGTACAAGAGTAGATCTACCACGAGATCAAGGAGGCTAAACCCTAGAAGCTAGCCTATGGTATGATTGTTGTAATGTATGTTGTCCTACGGACTAAAGCCCTCCGGTTTATATAGACACCGGAGAGGGCTAGGGTTACACAGAGTCGGTTACAATGGTAGGAGATCTACATATCCGAATTGCCAAGCTTGCCTTCCACGCCAAGGAAAGTCCCATCCGGACACGGGACGGAGTCTTCAATCTTGTATCTTCGTAGTCTTGGAGTCCGGCGGATATTGATAGTCCGGCTGTCCGGACACCCCCTAGTCCAGGACTCCCTCAGTAGCCCCCGAACCAGGCTTCAATGACGATAAGTCCAGCGCGTTTATAGTCTTCGGCGTTGCAAGGCGGGTTCTCCCTTCAAATTCCATGTACCTGCCGAACAGTGTCCGGCTTCATCTTGAATACTGTGTTCCTCAGCTTCTACGCCAAATAATGGCCCTCTTCCACGCGTCGCACGAATGCGAAAAGCCAGGGTGTCTTTTGCATTTCACCCCCAATTGTGCGAGTTGCCCGCCTATAAAAGAGGCAAGAATCCAGATCCAAACCACACAGTCTTCCTCCCGCGAATACTCCATCGAAGCGCCTTTGACCTAGAAATCCATTCCACCATGGATCGTCAACACGGCTCTTCTTCGCGCGCTCCCAGCCCACCGCCGGGGAGTTGGAGGAGGTGCTCTATTTCGCACAATGAGCTCGTGGAGCTCCAAACGGGGGGATTCCTCCCTCCGGCCTTTATGATCCCAGTCCGGGCCGGACTGGTTACTTATCAAGGTGGGAGACAGGCGGAGGACACTCCAAGCCCCAATAAGGGGGAGCGAGTATGTTTTGTCCCTTATCTGACAAGGGGACTCGGATTTCCAATACATCCGTTCCTCCGCGGGCTCCTGAAGTTCTACGGACTCCAGCTCCACCACCTCACGCCCGCCTCTGTCTTGCATATCGCGGGCTACGTAGCTCTTTGCGAGCTATTCCTGGGCATTGAGCCCCATTTTGCATTGTGGAAGAGGCTGTTTTGCCTCGTACCCCGTTCTCACCAGGGGTCCATATATCAAGTGGGTGGCGCCGAAATATGGCGCATCGCCGGGACCGGATACCTATCCGGCACTCCCAAGAAGGCGTCCGAAGACTGGCCCTCGGAGTGGTTTTATATAGAAGACGCCCCGCTGCCAGACCCAGTTCGGATCGGCCTCACGGAGTTTAGTGCTGCTCCCTTGAAGAAACGCCTCAGCTGGCGCCCGCGGAGCCCCCGATTGGAGGAAGACAAGAACGTCCACTACTTGATGGGCCGGATAAGATTAATGGCTCATTCCGGCTTGACCATGATCGGAGTCATGGCAACATGCATCAAGCGAGGGGTACAACCACTTCAATACAGAGGCCACCCCATGTGGGATTTCAACGGGGAAGACGATGCTACCCGGCATGGCCGCAAAGGGCCGGATTCGACCGAGGATCTGGTGAAGATCCTGTCCAGCCTGTACAAGGGGGAGAAGGAGGATTTCCTTTGAACGAACCCTTTGAATGGGTTTTCCATGATCAACCCCAGAGGATGGGTAAGTGAACACCTTGAAGGGCCCAGCCCATGCTTTCGAAGTTTAAGCTTATTACATTATGTCTTCGGCGCAGGGTCTACGCCAGACTGTGGAGGACATGGTGAGTCCTGCCCTGCAACCCGAGGATCCAGAAGGATCCCTGGATCCGGCCTCCGAAGAGGACCCGGATACCGAGGTGGAGCTGATTGACGGGGTGTATCACCAGCTCAGCATAGACAATGCTTTGGTCGCCATTACGGCGGACTACCCCGGGCTAAGTCCGGCTTCCCAGGTGACCGCGACCGAAGTCCGGACACCATTATCTCATCCCTGCCCATTTCTGACCTTCGCGAACGATGGTATTTTGCAGGAAGCGCCTTTACGGCAGGAAGCCGAGCCCGCGGCGGCCGACCAACAGAGGTCGGTCCGAACTAGCAGGCGGAAAAGGAGCGCAGTGCGGATGGAAACGCCGCAAAGGTATAGCTCGTATTTGAATTTTTAGAGCAACGTTCCGAGGAAACGTCTGAGTGCTCATGATCTTTGTAGGAGAAAAAGCGCTCGCCGGACTGCGAGCGCAGGAATTGCCAATCCGACCAACACCGGCCAGGCTCCAGCGCCCGGCCTGGAGGGGGAGGCAAGCGCAAGACGCAAGCCGGATCCTTCTCCAACGGAGGATACCGACAGACTGTCCGCCACCAAGTCTGAGGTGGAGAGCGCCATGAACCATAGGCGCCGCCGGACAGTATTTCAAGAAGCGTGCTTTTCCCCTAAGGCATTGGATGCTTTTAACGCATGGGACGCGCATCTCCGTGCTGCTCAAAATGGTTTTACCAGAGCCACGGAGCAGTATGTGAAAGACATACGGGTAAGGGAATTTTAATGGTTGTATATACCAGTAGCCCCCGAGACTTAAAGTAGTTATGTTAACTGATTTAAGGATCATTGAAAATTTCAGGCACTTAACGAGAAGAACGCCCAGCTGTCTCGGGAGCTGCAAGACTGCAAGGCCCAACTTGAGGCCGCACTTGCTGCCGCAGGAGGAGACGGAAAGACCCCTCCTGGTAACACATTTTTATTAATAAATATAAGCGTTGTGCGGCGTGCGCGCGAGTCTAATAATGACATTTGCTGGTACCGCCGGACAAGATCTGGACAGGCAAGCATTGCTACGCCAGCTAAAGGCCGGCGAGAGTGTGCTGAATAGGGTTCAGCAGGAAAGGAACAAGCTCCAAGATGCCAACGCCAAGCTCGGAGAAGAGCTGAAAGGCGCTCAGGCCGAGCTGTCCGGCTCCGTTAAGGAGAATCAGCGGCTTCGTCGCAGCATTTATAGTAAGTGCTTGAGCGAACTCTTTTGAAAAGAAGAGTTCGGCGAGGAAGTATTTTAACATGATATGTCTTGTAGGTATACTCACGGGTCGTCCTGCGGAGGAGATGCCCATATCAATGGGTGATCAACTTCCCGAACTGTTGCAGCTACTCGAACGAGTTCGGCAGGCAATGAGCGGCGTCGTTCAGGCTTTATGGCCAGCCCTCACCCTACCCGAGGGCCTCGGGGAGCTTGCGGAGAAGCTGCAGGGAGTGCGGCAGCGCTTCCATTTGTGGAAGATTTCGGCTTGCCGTCAAGGTGCCAGGGAGGCTTGGGCCATGGTGAAGACACGGTACAAGAAGGCGGATCCCAACCACATGGCCGAAGTTGGACCGGTGGGGCCCGATGGGAAGGAGATCCCTGTGAGTTTAGTGTATAGCCAAGTAGAGTTGGCTGCTAAATTTTCCCAACAGGACTGTAAACTAGACAGCCTGTTACACGGGATTGAGGAGGAATACAATCAGTAAATTTGACAATGTATGTTATCCTTTAAAGTGACATGTGAAATGCCTTCTAGCCGGATTGTAGATCGTTTGTCTTTGCCGACCTTTTCGCTTCGACCTCGGGACCCTAGAGTCCGGAGTGTGTCCGAATACCTTTTTGGTTAAGAAACAACCGTGGTATGCATGGAGACCAGGCGTAGGGGTCATTAGTGCTTTATCAGACAAGTGCCCAACTAGTTATGTTATATTACATGGTTAGTAAGAAACATCTTCCAGGGAGAATAGTTCCATTAAGGGTTCCTTTCCCTGGGAGGCATGCCCTAAAGTGCATGTCTGGACTGCAAAGAAAGCAGTAAAACATCTGGGGGCAAATAGATAAATAGGTAAAAAGTCATCTTTTAAGTCACCGACCGAATATTCCCTTAAGAACGCTAGCTTTCGGCTTCAACCAGTCTGAGATACACATCCGGCTGACCCGGCAGTAACAATCGCAGAGGTGCTCCCTTTACCTCCTAGCCGAACAATCGGGAACGTAGGGGTAAGCACAGGAGCCAGGCAACCCAGCTTGGCCAAAACTTAAGTCATATCGATGCATATAATGGCGAGTAAAAGGTACATGTGGAAGCTTGACACATGTGCTGGGCATAAAACCCGTATAATTGAGCTTCTGTAAAAGAAGCCCCCAGGAATAATGAGTGCGGATGGCACATCATGCGTATGCAAAGAATGCAAAAATAGGCCCGGAAGGGCTTTTAAGTGAAAAGGATAAAAAGAGAAACAAAAGACATCCGAAGTGTAAAAGTTTGGACGGGGGAAGGGGACGAACTCTTAGTCCGGCGCTAGGCATAGAATCGTCGGAGGCGGGCTGCGTTCCATGGGTTCGGCTCGAGTCGGTGATCCGACGCATTTCGTAGACGGTATGCTCCGCCGGTCAGTACTTGATTGATAATGAAGGGGCCCTCCCATTTGGGCTTGAGCTTGTCCTTTTTCTTGTCCGGCAGGCGTAGAACTAGTTCACCAACGTTGTAAGTCTTGGCCCGTACTTCTCTGCTTTGATATCTTCGGGCCTGCTGCTGATAGAATGCGGAACGAGCCTTCGCGACGTCACGTTCTTCCTCCAATGTGTCCAAGTTGTCCTGCCGATCAAGCTCGGCCTCTCTTTCCTCATACATGCGCACTCGAGGTGAGTCATGAATAATGTCACAGGGCAAGACTGCCTCTGCGCCGTATACCATAAAAAATGGTGTGAATCCGGTAGTACGGTTAGGCGTTGTCCGCAGCCCCCAGAGTACGGAGTCTAGCTCCTCGACCCATTGTGTGTCGGATTTGGTGAGTGACCTCACTAGTCTGGGTTTAATGCTGCTCATTATTAGACCATTTGCTCTTTCCACTTGACCATTGGTTTGAGGGTGATAGACTGACGCATAGTCGAGCTTGATGCCCATATTTTTGCACCATGACTTAACCTCGTCGGCTGTGAAGTTCGTGCCGTTGTCGGTGATGATGCTGTGGGGGACTCCGTGACAGTGTACCACCCCTGATATAAAGTCTATCACTGGTCCGGACTCTGCCGTTTTGACCGGTTTGGCCTCTATCCATTTGGTGAATTTATCCACCATGACCAATAGGTATTTTTTCTTGTGGGTTCCCCCTTTAAGGGGTCCAACCATGTCAAGCCCCCAGACCGCGAACGGCCAGGTAATGGGTATGGTTTTGAGGGCGGTGGGTGGCATATGGCTCTGATTAGCAAAGAGCTGACAACCAACGCATCGCTGGACCAAGTCCTGTGCGTCTGCCCGAGCTGTCGGCCAATAAAATCCTGTACGGAATGCCTTTCCTACAAGGGCCCGGACTGCTGCGTGGTGTCCGCCTAGTCCGGCATGAATTTCAGCCAGGAGGTTTCGCCCTTCTTCTTCGGAGATACACCTTTGAAGGACTCCGGTGGTACTTTTCTTATAAAGTTCTCCCTCATGGACCTTGTAGGCCTTCGATCGCTGGACTATGCAGCGGGCCTCATTTTGGTCTTCGGGAAGTTCCTGCCTAAGTAAGTAGGCTAGGAAAGGTTCTGTCCACGCGGCGATTACTGCCATTATGACGTGGGCGGAGGGTGTTATGTCGTCTGCCGAATCACCAGTTGGTGCGGTTTTCTCCGGTTTGTAGCTACCGGGCTCCTCTTCCCATAGTACGGATGGCTTGAAGAGCCGTTCCAGGAAGATATTTGGAGGGACAGCATCACGTTTCGCACCGATGCGTGCCAGGACGTCGGCCACTTGGTTATTATCTCGGGCTATGTGATGGAATTCGAGTCCTTCAAACCGAGCTGACATTTTCAGGACAGCGTTGCGATATGCTGCCATTTTCGGATCCTTGGCGTCGAAATCTCCATTTATTAGGGATATTGCAAGGTTTGAGTCCCCATGCACCTCTAGGCGTTGAATGCCCATGGAGACCGCCATCCGGAGACCATGTAACAGGGCCTCGTATTCGGCTGCATTGTTGGAGTCCGTGTACATTATTTGAAGTACATACTGGACTGTATCTCCGGTGGGGGACGTCAGTACGACGCCAGCCCCCAGTCCGGCCAACATTTTGGAGCCGTCGAAATGCATAGTCCAATTGGAGTATGCACCGTACTCTTTAGGGAGTTCGGCTTCAGTCCATTCGGCGACGAAGTCAGCCAAAACTTGTGACTTTATAGCTCGTCGAGGTTTGTAAGTGATGTCGAATGGTAAGAGCTCAATGGCCCATTTTTCTATCCTGCCCGTTGCGTCGCGGTTATTTATAATGTCATTGAGTGGTACTTCAGAGGCCACTGTTATCGAGCACTCTTGAAAGTAGTGCCGGAGCTTTCGAGACGCCATGAACACCGCATATGCTATCTTCTGATAGTGCGGGTAACGGGATTTGTAGGGGGTTAACACAGTGGATACATAATACACTGGTTTTTGAAGAGGGAATTTATGCCCTTCTGTCGCTCGTTCGACGACGAGGACTGCGCTCACAACTTGATGTGTTGCTGCGATGTATAACAACATTGGTTCGCCCAGAGTGGGCGCAGCCAGGACCGGATTTGTTGCCAATATGGCCTTTATTTCTTTGAGTCCGGCAGTGGCAGCATCCGTCCACTTGAAGTGTTCGGTGCGCCTGAGGAGGCGATAGAGGGGCAACGCCTTTTCTCCTAAACGGGAGATAAAGCGGCTTAAGGCTGCCACGCATCCTGTCAATTTTTGTATTTGTTTGAGGTCTTTTGGAATATCCAACTGTGACAGAGCTCGGATTTTGGCCGGATTTGCTTCAATTCCTCTACCGGATACGATGAAGCCCAGCAGCTTACCGGCTGGTACGCCAAAAACGCATTTATCCGGATTCAGCTTGATGTCATAGGCTCTGAGGTTGTCGAATGTGAGCCTCAAATCGTCTACTAAAGTTTCGACGTGTTTTGTTTTGACGACTACGTCGTCTACGTATGCCTCGACTGTTTTGCCGATCTGGGTGGCCAGACATGTTTGAATCATGCGCTGATATGTTGCGCCGGCGTTTTTGAGTCCGAAGGGCATCGTGTTGAAGCAGAATGGTCCATATGGAGTGATAAATGCCGTTGCGGCTTGGTCTGCTTCGGCCATCTTGATTTGATGATAGCCAGAGTATGCGTCCAGGAAGCACAGCGAATCGTGCCCTGCTGTGGCATCGATAATTTGATCGATGCGGGGGAGAGGGAAGGGATCCTTTGGGCAAGCTTTATTGAGGTCTTTAAAATCGACACAGAGGCGCCAGGATTTATCCTTCTTTGGTACCATAACCAAATTTGCTAGCCAGTCCGGATGTTTGATATCTCTAATGAATCTGGCTTCCAATAGTTTGGCTAGCTCTTCTCCCATTGCCTATCTTTTGGGCTCGGAAAATTGTCGAAGAGCCTGTTTGACTGGCTTGAATCCTTTTAGGATGTTGAGGCTGTGTTCTGCCAACCTGCGAGGGATACCGGGCATGTCTGAAGGATGCCAGGCGAAGATATCCCAATTTTCCCGAAGGAATTCACGCAGTGCGGCGTCTACTTCGGGGTTCAACTGTGCCCCAATGGAGGCCATCTTTGTTGGGTCCGTTGGATGGACCTGGAATTTTATTATCTCGTCTGCTGGTTTGAAGGAGGTGGACTTGGATCTTTTATCGAGTATCACATCGTCCCTGTTCACTGTAGAGCGCAGCGCGGTGAGTTCCTCTGCCGCTAAGGCTTCGGATAGTGCCTCGAGGGCTAGTGTGGCTGTCTTGTTTTCGGCGCGGAGTGCTATGTCCGGATCACTAACGAGAGTGATTATTCTGCTGGGCCCAGGCATTTTCATCTTCATGTACCCGTAATGAGGTATTGCTTGAAAAATTGTGAATGCCTCTCGTGCTAATATGGCGTGATACCCACTGCTGAACGAGGCCACCTAGAACGTGACTTCTTCGGATCTGTAATTGTCCGGAGAGCCGAACACCACATCGAGTGTGATTTTTCCGGTGCAGCGCACTTCCCGGCTAGGAATTATTCCTCTAAAGGTTGTGATGCTTCGCTCAATATGGCTCCAATCGATTTCCATTTTTCGCAGAGTTTCCTCGTAAATGAGGTTTAGTCCACTGCCGCCGTCCATGAGCACTTTTGTCAGTCGAAAGCCTTCCACTATGGGACTAAGTACCAGTGCGGCTGGGGCTCTGGTTGTTCGGAATGTGGGCTCGTCGCTGCCATTGAAGGTAATAGCTGTGTCGCTCCATGGATTTGCTGTTGCTACTTGGTAGACTTTGGCGAGTTCGCGGATTGATCGTTTTCGCATATTATTTGATGCGAAAGTCTCGAAGACTGTTGATACCGTGCTGGTATTGTTGGAGTGGTTTCCCGGAGCTAGAAGCTCTTCGCCACTTTTGGCCACCAGCCGTAATATCCAACATGCTCGAAGGCTATGTGTTGGGACGGCTCCCTCTGTATTATGAAGCTTACAGGGTCCATTGAGCCATCCCTCTAGTACGGTTCCGTTTCCATTATTGGGTTTTTGTTTTTTCATTTTTGCATCTGGGGCCTGAGTGTAAGGCACCCTTTTACTGCGGACTGGGTTTGGGGCCGGATTATCCCAAAATTGATTTTCGGTTTTCCGGAAACACTCCATCGCACAGTATTTTCGTACAATGGATGCCAGATCGGTGAAGCGCGTAATTTTGCGACGATCAATGGCGTTTAGTATTCCCTTGTCCGTGCAGTTATTGCGGAAGATTGATATTGCGTTTTCCTCTCGGCAGTCCTTTATCCTGTCCATAACCAGGAGGAATCTGGCCCAGTAGTGATGTACTGTTTCTGTAGGTTCTTGCCGTATTAGAGATAGATCGCATATGTCTGGGCGGGTGGGTGGAATAAAATCCGGATCCCTGCCTATCTTGAGGCTCAAAGGCCAAGGGGTTTCTGAATTCGGAAGTGTGGTTTGCTGGGGACAATCCAGCGAGTCCGGGGCGATGCATGATTTTAAGTTTGATGCTCGATCGAAGTCCGTCCCCCCGCGGGAATCCGGCATGGATGGTTCAGGAATCCGGACATGAATTGTTTTCAACACTGGAAAAGAGTTGCCGTATTGCTCTTCCACCACTGCGACGTGGTGGGTGGCCTGGGGAGAGTTAATCTCTCTCAGATCGGTTTTAAGCCCAATCTGGTTGTAGTCCGTAGCGACTCCCAGGGCGGCGATGCGATCCAAGAGCTCGTTAACAGACGAGAGCTCTATTGGATCTAACTGTTTGGCAGCTTTAGGGCTGACGCGAAGATTGCTTTCGACGACTTGAGAAGTCATTGCCGAAGCGGCGGCCGGACAGGCGGTCATGAGAAAACCACCAAGCCGTATAGTTTGGCCGGCGGCCAAGGCCCCTCCAGCGAAAATACCGTCTTTGAAGACGGGTGGATGCATCCTCTCTATCAGTGACGACACAGAGGAACTCTCAATGAAAGCACCAATGTCGGTGTCAAAACCGGCGGATCTCGGGTAGGGGGTCCCGAACTATGCGTCTAGGCGGATGGTAACAGGAGACGAGGGACACGATGTTTTTACCCAGGTTCGGGCCCTCTCGATGGAGGTAAAACCCTACGTCCTGCTTGATTAATATTGATGATATGGGTAGTACAAGAGTAGATCTACCACGAGATCAAGGAGGCTAAACCCTAGAAGCGAGCCTATGGTATGATTGTTGTAATGTATGTTGTCCTACGGACTAAAGCCCTCCGGTTTATATAGACACCGGAGAGGGCTAGGGTTACACAGAGTCGGTTACAATGGTAGGAGATCTACATATCCGTATTGCCAAGCTTGCCTTCCACGCCAAGGAAAGTCCCATCCGGACACGGGACGGAGTCTTCAATCTTGTATCTTCATAGTCTTGGAGTCCGGCGGATATTGATAGTCCGGCTATCCGGACACCCCCTAGTCCAGGACTCCCTTAGGAAAGAAAGGGAACTTCAAGTAGAATGGCAAGCAAGTTATCACTCCCGTGAAGAAGCCCAAAGCTGGACCAAAGTCTGAAACTGAGTGATTCTACTGCAAAGGAAATGGTCACTGGAAACGGAAATGCCTTGAATATTTGGTGGATAAGAAGGATGGCAAAGTGAACAAGGGTATATTTGATATACAGGTTATTGATGTGTACCTTACTAGTGTTTATAGTAGCCCCTGGGTATTTGATACTTGTTCGGTTGCTAAGATTAGTAACTCGAAACAGGAGTTACAGAATAAATAGAGACTAGCTGAGGGTGAAGTGACGATGTGTGTTGGAAGTGGTTCCAAGATTGATATGATCATCATCGCAAACTCCCTATACTTTCAAGATTAATGTTGAACCGAAATAAAGGTTATTTGGTGTTTTCGTTGAGCATAAATATGATTAGGTCATGTTTATTGCGATACGATTATTCATCTAAGACAGAGAATAAATTGTTATTCTGTTTACACGAATAAAACCTTCTATGGTCATACACCCAATGTTGATGGTTTATTGAATCTTGATCATAGTGATACACATATTCATAATATTGATGCCAAAAGATGCAAAGTTGATAATGATAATGCAACATATTTGTGGCACTGCAGTTTGGGTCATATCGGTGTAAAGCACATGAAGAAACTCCGTAAAGATGGACTTTTGGAATCACTTGACTATGAATCATTTGATGCTTGCAAACCATGCCTTATGGGCAAGATGACTAAAACTCCGTTCTCTGGAACAATGGAATGAACTAGTGACTTATTGGAAATAATACATACCGATGTAAGCAGTCCAATGAGTGTTGATGCTCGTGGCGGGTATCGTTATTTTCTGACCTTCACAGATGATTTGAGCAGATATGAGTATATCTACTTAATGAAACACAAGTCTGAAGCATTTGAAAAGTTCAAAGAATTTCAGAGTGAAGTGGAGAATCATCATAACAAGAAAATAATGTTTCTACGATTTGATTGTAGAGGAGAATATTTGAGTTATGAGTTTGGCCTTAATTTCGAACAATGTGGAATAGTTTCACAGCTCACACAACATGGAACACCACAGCGTAATCGTGTGTCCGAACATCGTAACCGCACTTTATTGGATATGGTGTGATCTATGATGTATCTTACCAATTTACCATTGTCGTTTTGGGTTATGCATTAGAGACAGCTGCATTCACGTTAAATAGGGCACCATCAAAATCCGTTGAGACAATGCCTTATGAACTATGGTTTGGCAAGAAACCAAAGTTGTCGTTTCTTAAAATTTGGTGCTATGATGCTTATGTGAAAGAGCTTCAACCTGATAAGCTCGAACCCAAATCGGAGAAATGCGTCCTCATAGGATACCCAAAGGAAACTGTTGGGTACACCTTCTATAATAGATCTGAAGGCAAGATCGTTGCTAAGAATGGATCCTTTCTAGAGAAGGAGTTTCTCTCGGAAGAAGTGAGTGGGAGGAAAGTAGAACTTGATGAGGTAGTTGTACCTTCTCCCTTAGTAGTTCATCACAGAAATCAGTTCTCATGATTCCTACACCAATTAGTGAGGAAGCTAATGATGATGATCATGAAGTTTCATACCAAGTTACTACCGAACCTCGTAGGTCTTCCAGAGTAAGATCCGCACCAGAGTGGTACGGTAATCCTGTTCTAGAAGTCATGTTACTAGACCATGATGAACCTATGAACTATGAGGAAGCGATGATGAGCCCAGACCCCGCGAAATGGCTTGAAGCCATGAAATCTGAGATGGGATCCATGTATGAGAACAAAGTGTGGACTTTGGTGGACTTGCCCAATGATCGGCAAGCCATATTAAATAAATGGATCTTCAAGAGGAAGACGAACAATGATAGTAGTGTTACTATCTACAAAGCTCGACTTGTCGCAAAATGTTTTTGACAAGTTCAAGGTGTTGACTACAATGAGATTTTCTCAACTGTAGCAATACTTAAATCCGTCATGTTAGCAGTTGCCATATTTTATGAAATCTGGCAAATGGATGTCAAAACTACATTCCTTAAATGGATATTTCTTAAAGAAAAGTTGTATATGATGCAACCAGAAGGTTTTGTCAATCATAAAGGTACTAACAAGGTGTGCAAGCTCCAGCGATCCATCTATGGACTGGTGTAAGCATCTCGGAGTTGGAATATACGCCTTGATGAGTTGATCGAAGCATATAGTTTTATACAGACTTGTAGTGAAGCCTATATTTACAAGAAAGTGAGTGGGAGCTCTGTAGCATTTCTAATATTATATGTGGATGACATATTGTTGATTAGAAATAATATAGAATTTCTTGTCAGCATAAAGAGATACTTGAATAAGATTTTTTCAATGAAAGACCTCGATGAAGCTGCTTACAAATTGGGCATCAAGATCTATAGAGATAAGATCAAGACGCTTAATTGGACTTTCACAAAGCACATACCTTGGTAAAGTTTTGAAGAAGTTAAAAATGGATCAGTCAAAGAAAGGGTTCTTGCCTGTATTACAATGTGTAAAGTTGAGTAAGACTCAAAGCCCGACCACGGCAGAAAATAGAAAGAGAATGAAAGTCATTCCCTATACCACAGTCATAGGTTCTATAAAGTATGTTGTGCTGTGTACCAAACCTATTGTGTACCTTGCCATGTGTTTTGGCAAGGGGGTACAATAGTGATCTAAGAGTAGATCACTGGAAAACGGTCAAAATTATCCTTATTGAGGACTAAGGAAATATTTCTCGATTATGGAGGTGATAAAAGAGCTTGTCGTAAAGAGTTACGTTGATGCAAGATTTTACACCGATCCAGATGACTCTAAAGTCTCAATCTGGATACATATTGAAAGTGGGAGCAATTAGCTAGAGTAGCTCTGTGCAGAGCATTGTAGACATAGTATATTTGAAAAAATACATACGGCTCTCAATGTGACAGACCCATTGACTAAACTTCTCTCACGGGCAAAACATGATCACACCTTAGTACTCTCTGGGTGTTAATCACATAGCAATGTGAACTAAGATTATTGACTCTACTAAACCCTTTGGGTGTTGGTCACATGACGATATGAGCTATGGGTGTTAATCACATCCAGATGTGAATATTTGTGTTAAATAACATGGTGATGTGAACTAGATTATTGACACTAGTGCAAGTGGGAGACTGAAGGAAATATGCCCTAGAGGCAATAATAAAGTAATTATTTATTTCCTTAATACATGATAAATGTTTATTATTCATGCTAGGATTGTATTAACCGGAAATTTAGTACATGTGTGAATACATACACAAGACATATAGTCCCTAGTATGCCTCTACTTGACTAGCTCGTTTATCAAAGATGGTTATGTTTCGTAACCATAGACATGTGTTGTCATTTGATGAACGGGATCACATCATTAGGAGAATGATGTGAGGGACATGACCCATCTGATAGCTTAGCATTATGATCGTTTCAGTTTCATTGCTACCGCTCTCTTCATGACTTATAAATGTCCTTCAGACTATGAGATTATGCAACTCCCGAATACCGGAGGAACACTTTGTGTGCTACCAAATGTCACAACGTAAAAGGGTGATTATAAAGGTGCTCTACAGGTGTCTCCGAAGGTGTTTGTTGGATTGGCATAAATCAAGATTAGGATTTGTCACTCTGTGTTTCGGAGAGGTATCTCTGGGCCCTCTCGGTAATACTCATCACTATAATCCTTGCAAGATTTGTGACTAATGAGTTAGTTGCGGGATGAAGTATTACGGAACGAGTAAAGAGACTTGCCGGTAACGAGATCGAACTAGGTATTGAGATACCGACGATCAAATCTCGGGCAAGTAACATACCGATGACAAAGGGAACAACGTACGTTGTTATGCGGTTTGATCGATAAAGATCTTCATAGAATATGTAGGAACCAATATAAGCATCCAGGTTCCGCTATTGGTTATTGACCGGAGACGTGTCTCGGTCATATCTACATAGTTCTCGAACCCGTAGGGTCCGCACGCTTAACGTTCGATGACGATTGGTATTATGAGTTTATGTGTTATGATGTACTGAAGTTTGTTCGGAGTCCCGGATGAGATAACGGACATGACGAGGAGTCTCGAAATGGTCTAGAGGTAAAGATTCATATATTGGAAGCTTGCATTTGGACATCGGAATGGTTCCGAGTGGTTCAGGCATTTTTCCGGAGTACCGGGAGGTTACCGGAACCCCCCGGGAGAAGTATTGGGCCTAGTGGGCCTTATTGGAGGAGAGGAGAAAGGGCCACTTGAGAGGGGTGCCCCTCCCCTAGCCTAAACCGAATTAGACTAGGGGAGGGGGCCGCCCCCCCCCCCCCCCCCCCCCCCCCCGTCTTTCCTTCCCCCTCTGTCCCTTACCTTTGCCTCCGGTGGAAGAAAGGAAAAAAGGGGGGCCGAATCCTACTTGGACTAGGAGTCCAAGTAGGACTCCCCCCTGGCGTGCCCAAACCTGCTGACCTCCTCTCTCCCTCCCTCCTTTATATATGTGGCCAGGGGGCACCCCAATAGCACAACAGACAACACAAGTTGATCCTTTAGCCGTGTGTGGTGCCCCCCTCCACAATTACACACCTCGGTCATATCGTTGTGGAGCTTAGTCGAAGTCCCGCGCCGGTAGCATCATCATCCCCGTCGCCACGCCGTCGTGCTGACGGAACTCACCCTCAGCCTCAACTGGATCATGAGTAAGAGGGACGTCATTGAGCTGAACGTGTGCTGAACACGGAGATGCCGTATGTTCGGTACTTGGATCGGTCGGGTCATGAAGACGTTCGACTACATCAACCACGTTAACTAAACGCTTCCGCTTTCGGTCTACGAGGGTACGTGGACACACTCTCCCCTCTCGTTGCTATGCATCACCTCGATAGATCTTGCGTGATCGTAGGAATTTTTTTGAAATTACCGCATTTCCCAACACCTACGGGTTCGAGAACTATGTAGACATGACCGAGACACTTCTCCGGTCAATAACCAATAGCGGAATCTGGATGCTCATATTGGTTCCTACATATTCTACGAAGTTCTTTATCGGTCGAACCATTATGACAACATACGTTATTCCCTTTGTCATCGGTATGTTACTTGCCCGAGATTCGATCGTTGGTATCTCCATACCTAGTTCAATCTCGTTACCGGTAAGTATCTTTACTTGTTCCGTAATACATCATCCTGCAACTAAATCATTAGTCACTTTGCTTGCACTACTTCTTATGATATGTATTACCGAGAGGGCCTAGAGATACTTCTCCGATACTCGGAGTGACAAATCCTAATCTCGATCTATGCCAACCAAACTAACACCTTCGGAGATACCTGTAGAGCACCTTTATAATGACCAGTTATGTTGTGACATTTGATAGCACACAAGGTATTCCTACGGTATCTGGGAGTTGCACAATCTCATACTCGAAGGAATATGTATTTGACATGAAGAAAGATATAGCAATAAAACTAAACGATCAATATGCTAAGCTAACGGATGGGTCATGTCCATCACATCATTCTCCTAATGATATGATCCCATTATCAAATAGCAACTCATGTCCATGGTTAGGAAACCTTAACCATCTTTGATCAACGAGCTAGTCAAGTAGAGGCTCACTAGGGACACAGTGTTTGTCTATGTATTCACACATGTATTAAGGTTTTCGATCAATACAATTCTAGCATGAATAATAAACATTTATCATGAAGAAAGAAATATAAAATAACAACTTCATTATTGCCTCTAGGGCATATTTCCTTCAGTATCCCACTTGCACTAGAGTCAATAATCTAGATTACATAGTAATGATTCTAACAACCATGGAGTCTTGGTGCTGATCATGTTTTGCTCGTGGAAGAGGCTTAGTCAACAGGTCTGCAACATTCAGATCTGTATGTATTTTGCAAATCTCTATGCCTCCCTCCTTGACTTGATCACAGATGGAGTTGAAGCGTCTCTTGATGTGTTTGGTTGTTTTGTGAAATCTGGATTCCTTTGCTAAGGTAATTGCACCAGTATTGTCACAAAAGATTTTCATTGGACCCGATGCACTAGGTATTACACCTAGATCGAATATGAACTCCTTCATCCAGACTCCTTCATTTGCTGCTTCCGAAGCAGCTATGTACTCCGCTTCACACGTAGATCCCGCCACGGCGCTTGCTTGGACCTACACCAACTGATAGCTCCACCATTCAATATAAATACGTATCCAGTTTGTGACTTAGAGTCATCCGGATCAGTATCAAAGCTAGCATCGACGTAACCATTTACGACGAGCTCTTCGTCACCTCCATAAATGAGAAACATATCCTTGGTCCTTTTTAGGTACTTCAGGATGTTCTTGACAGCCGTCCAGTGATCCACTCCTAGATTACTTTGGTACCTCCCTGCTAAACTTATAGCAAGGCACACATCAGGTCTGGTACACAACATAGCATACATGATAGAACCTATGGCCGAGGCATAGGGAATGACTTCCATTTTCTCCCTATGTTCTACAGTGGTCGGGCATTGAGTCTCACTCAAATTCACACCTTGTAACATAGGCAAGAACTCTTTCTTTGATTGATTCATTTTGAACTTCTTCAAAACTTTATCAAGGTATATGCTTTGTGAAAGTCCTATTAAGCGTCTTGCTATCTCTATAGATCTTGATGCCCAATATATAAGCAGCTTCACCGAGGTCTTTCATTGAAAAACTTTTATTCAAGTATCCTTTTATGCTATCCAGAAATTCTATATCATTTCCAATCAACAATATGTCATCCACATATAATATTAGAAATGCTACAGAGCTCCCACTCACTTTCTTGTAAATACAGGCTTCTACGAAAGTCTGTATAAAACCATATGCTTTGATCACCTCATCAAAGCGTATATTCCAGCTCTGAGGATCTCGCACCAGTCATTAGATGGATCACTGGAGCTTGCACACTTTGTTAGCACCTTTAGGTTCGACAAAACCTTCTGGTTGCATCATATACAACTATTATTTAAGAAATCCATTAAGAGCAACTCTAGCAGACCCCGCATCCCGCCCCGACCCGTAAAATAACCGCCAAAATGCGGGTTGGGGCCGAAAAAGCAGCCCGATCAGACCCCGCATCTCGCCCCGGCCCGTAAAAAAATTTAGGGGGGGCGGCAAAATCCCGACACCAACCCAGGAAAACGCCCCCCCCCCCCCCCCGCGGCTGCGGTGCCCTGCATTTCATCTCGCCCCGACATTTCATCCCACGCTTTCTCCCACCAACCACCCCTCCTCCCCCCTCGCGCCGCCGCGGGCCGCCGCCCAAGATTTCGATGACAGCAGCCGGCAGGAGCATGCCGAAATGCCTCCACGCGCACGAGGCCTCCCTTCCCTTCCCCCCTGCGTTGGCGGGCCACCGGATTTGCAGATCTGCGGTGCTTCATCACGGGCCGCCGGATTTGGCTTTTTTTGGCTGCCGGTTGCTGCCCCAGGCGATGGAGTGGTCGGGGAGCCTCTCCCGTAGCCCAGGAAAGGGCGCATCACCGCATGCAGGCGCGGGTTCGTCCGCCCGCTGCTGCCGAAGGTTTGCAGGCATGGAATCGTCCAACCGTCCCCCGGGCTCGGTGCTCGTGCAGTGTCTTTGTGGCCTGCCGATGCCGCTCATACAGAGCGATGACTGTTCGCGCCAAGTGCTGTGGCTCACTTTGGGCACGCCGAAGCACCCCGGATGGGTGTTCTACAAATGCGAGTTGCGGTAGCTCGTTCCATAGCTCATTCTTTAGTTCAAGTACGGTAGCTCACTTCGAGATTGCTCAATCTTTTGTGTAGGACGATGGATGCTCATTTTGGTTTTGGGAAGGCCAATACATTGATTTGTTGATAGAAAGAAACTTAATAGATGTTAGTGCACTCCTTAGTATAATCGAAGGCAATGATGCGGCTGCATGTGCAACTAGAGGGGAAGCAACGTCTACTTCTTTGAAACCAAAGATGAAGAATGAAGATAGCATCAAGAATGAACAAAGCAAGATCAAGAATCTACAGATCAACAATGAGTGCATGGAGAAGATATTGCTTCAACTAGTGGGAGCAGTTATGGAAGTTGGAAATCTTCTGAAATGCATACTTGTGGTTCTTGTTTTCTTTGGTTTTGCTATTCTAGCCAAGATTTGGTGATATATTTTGTATCTAATGTTGTTGCAAAAGCAAATAAAAGCATTATGCTAGATCAATCTAAGTTTTACGGGCCGGGACGAGTTGTGCCAGAGCAGAACCCGCAGAAGCCGACCCGTAAAAAAGTATATTCCGTGAATATGCTTTTTTACGGGTCCATTATGCGGGGTCTGCATCTGTGCCAGCCCGCACCGGCCCACAGAAGTGGTTTTGCGCAAACTGCAAACGAGTTATGCAGGTCGGCGGGGTGCGGGGTCTGCTAGAGTTGCTCTAAGGAATGTAGTTTTGACGTCCATTTGCTAGATTTCATATTCATAAAATGCGACAATTGCTAGCATGCTTCAGACAGACTTAAGCATCACTACGGGTGAGAAGGTCACATCGTAGTCAACTCCTTGAACTTGTCGAAAACCTTTTGTGACAAGTCGAGCTTTCTAGACAATAACATTACCATCAGCGCCAGTCTTCTTGAAGATCCCTTTATTCTTTATGGCTCGCCGATCATCAGGCAAGTCCACCAAAGTCCATACTTTGTTCTCATACATGGATCCTATCTCAGATTTCATGACCTCAAGCCATTTATCCGAATCTGGGCTCATCATAGCTTCTTCATAGTTTGTAGGTTCGTCATGGTCAAGTAACATGACTTCTAGAATAGGATTACCGTACCACTCTGGTGCAGATCATGCTCTGGTTGACCTACGAGGTTAAGTAGTAACTTGATTTTGAAGTCTCATGATCATTATCATTAGCTTCCTCTCTAGTTGGTGTAGGCATCATGGGAACGGTTTTCTGTGATGAGCTACCTTCTAATTCGAGATAAGGTATAGTTACCTCATCAAGTTCTACTTTCCTCCCACTCACTTCTTTCGAGAGAAACTCCTTCTCTAGAAAGTTTCCATTCTTGGAAACAAAGATCTTGCCTTCGGATTTGTGGTAGAAGGTGTACCCAATTGTTTCCTTAGGGTATCCTATGAAGACGCACTTCTCCGATTTGGGTTCAAGCTTATCAGGCTAAAGCCTTTTGACATAACTGTCGCAAACCCAAACTTTAAGAGACGACAGCTTATGTTTCTTGCCAAACTACAATTCATATAGTGTCATCTCAGCGGATTTAGACGGTGCCCTATTTAACGTGAATGCGTCTGTCTCTAATGCATAACCCCAAAACGGTAGTGGTAAATCAGTAAGAGACATCATAGATTGCACCATATCTAATAAAGTACGGTACGACGTCCGAGAACACCATTATGCTGTGGTGTTCCAGGTGGCATGAGTTGTGAAACTATTCCACATTGTTTTAAATAAATGCCAAACTCGTAACTAAAATATTTCCCTCCGCGATCAGATCATAGAAACTTTATTTTCTTGTTACGATGATTCTCCACTTCACTCTGAAATTCTTTGAACTTTTCAAATGTTTCAGACTTGTGTTTCATCAAGTAGATATACCCATATCCGCTCAAATCATCTGTGAAGGTCAGAAAATAATGATACCCGCCGCGAGCTTCAACACTCAACGGACCGCATACATCGGTATGTATTATTTTCGATAAGTCATTAGCTCGCTCCATTGTTTTGGAGAATGGAGTTTTAGTCATCTTGCCCATGAGGCATGGTTCGCAAGTATCAAATGATTCATAATCAAGTGATTCCACAAGTCCACCTGCATGGAGTTTCTTCATGCGTTTTACACCAATATGACCTAAATGGCAGTGCCAAAAATATGTTGCGCTATCATTATCAACTTTGCATCTTTTGGCATCAATTTTATGAATATGTGTATCACCACAATCGAGATTCAATAAAAATAGACCACTCTTCAAGGGTGCATGACCATAAAAGATATTACTCATATAAATAGAACAACCATTATTCTCTGATTTAAATGAATAACCATCTCGCACTAAACAAGATCCAGATATTATGTTCATGTGGAACGCTGGCACCAAATAACAATTATTCAGGTCTAAAACTAATCCTGAAGGTAGATGTAGAGGTAGCATGCCGACGGCGATCACATCGACCTTGGAACCATTTCCGATGCGCATCATCACCTTGTCCTTAGCCAATCTTTGTCTAATCCGTAGCCCCTGTTTCGAGTTACAAATATGAGCAACCGAACCAGTATCAAATACCCAGGCGCTACTACGAGCGTTAGTAAGGTACACATCAATAGCATGTATATCAAATATACCTTTATTCACTTTGCCATCCTTCTTATCCGCCAAATACTTGGGGCAATTCTGCTTCAAGTGACCAGTCCCTTTGCAGTAGAAGCACTCAGTTTCAGGCTTGGGTCCATCTTTGGGTTTCTTCCCGGGAGTGGCAACTTGCTTGCCATTCTTCTTGAAGTTCCCCTTCTTCCCCTTGCCCTTTTTCTTGAAACTAGTGGTCTTGTTAACCATCAACACTTGATGCTCCTTCTTGATTTCTACCTCCGCAGCTTTGAGCTTTGCGAAGAGCTCAGGAATTGTCTTCTCCATCCCTTGCATATTATAGTTCATCACGAAGCCTTTATAGCTTGGTGACAGTGATTGAAGAACTTAGTTAATAGCACTATCATCTGGAAGATTAACTCCCAGCTGATTCAAGTGATTATGATACCCAAACATTTTGAGTATGTGTTCACTGACAGAACTGTTCTCCTCCAGCTTGCAGCTATAGAACTTGTTGGAGACTTCATATCTCTCAACTTGGGCATTTGCTTGAAATATTAACTTCAACTCCTGGAACATCTCATATGGTCCATGACGTTCAAAACGTCTTTGAAGTCCCGATTCTAAGCCGTAAAGCATGGCACACTGAACTATCAAGTAGTCATAAGATCGAGCTTGCCAGACGTTCATAACATTAGCATCTGCTCCTGTAGCAGGCCTTTCACCTAGTGCTGCATCAATGTCATAATTCTTCTGTGCAGCAATGAGGATAATCCTCAAGTTATGGACCCAGTCCGTGTAGTTGCTACCATCATCTTTCAACTTAGCTTTCTATAGGAACGCACTAAAATTCAAGGGAACGTTAGCACGGGCCATTGATCAACAACATAGATATGCAAAAACTATCAGGACTAAGTTCATGATAATTAAGTTCAATTAATCAAATTACTTAAGAACTCCCACTTAGATAGACATCCCTCAAGTCATCTAAATGATACGTGATCCAAATCAACTAAACCATGTACGATCATCACGTGAGATGAAGTAGTCTTCAATGGCAAACATCTCTATGTTGATCATATCTACTATATGATTCACATTCGACCTTTCGGTATCCAATGTTCCGAGGCCATGTCTGTACATGACAGGCTCATCAAGTTTAACCTGAGTATTACGCATGTGCAAAACTGTCTTGCACCCGTTGTATGTGAAGGTAGAGTCTATCACACCCGATCATCACGTGGTGTCTCAACACGACGAACTGTCACAATGGTGCATACTCAGGGAGAACACTTATACCTGGAAATTTAGTTAAGGGATCATCTTATAATGCTACTGCCATACTAAGCAAAATAAAATGCATAAAAGATAAACATCACATGCAATCACAATATGTGACATGATATGGCCATCATCATCTTGTGCTTTTGATCTCCATCTCGAAAGCATCATCATGATCTCCATCGTCACTGATTCGACACCTTGATATCCATTGTAGAGTGGTGGTCGTCTCACCAACTATTGCTTCTACAACTATCTCTAACGCATAGTGATAAAGTAAAGCAATTACATAGTGTTTGCATTTCGTACAATAAAGAGATAACCCTAAGGCTCCTACCAGTTGCCAATAACTAATACAAAACATGATCATCTCATATAATAACATATATCACATCATGTCTTGACCATATCACATCACAACATGCCCTGCAAAAACAAGTTAGACGTCCTCTACTTTGTTATTGCAAGTTTTACATGGCTGCTATGGGCTTCTAGCAAGAACCGTCTTACCTACGCATCAAAACCACAATGGTGTTTCGTCAAGTTTGCTGTTTTAACCTTCAACAAGGACCGACCGTAGTCAAATTTGATTCAACTAAAGTAGGAGAAACATACACCCGCAAACCACCTTTATGCAAAACTAGTTGCATGTCTGTTGGTGGAACCGGTCTCACGAACGTGGTCATGTAAGGTTGGTCCAGGCTGCTTCATCCAACAATATCGCCGAATCAAAATAAGAATTTGGTGGTAAGTAGTAGACTATCACCGCACACAACTCTTTGTGTTCTACTCGTGCATATCATCTATGCATAGGCCTGGCTTGGATAACACTGTTGGGAAACGTAGCATGCAATTTCAAAAAAATTCCTATGCTCATGCAATATCTACCTAGGAGATGCATAGAAACGAGGGGGAGAGTGTGTCCATGTACCCTCGTAGACAGAAAGCGGAAGCGTTTGACAACGCGGTTGATGTAGTCGAACTTCTTCTAGCTCCGACCGATCAAGCACCGAACGTACGACACCTCCGAGTTTTGCACACATTCAGCTCGATGACGTTCCTTGCCTTCTTGATCCAGCATGATGGTGAGGTAGTGGATGGTGAAGCTATCTCCACAGGGCTTCGCCTAAGCACTACGAAAATATGACCGGGGGTGTAAACGGTGGAGGGGGACGCCGCACGCGACTAAGCAATTGTCGTGGTTGTGCTAGGCGCCCCCTTCCAGCAGTGGCATCCGAGCCAGGTCTATGCATAGATGATATGCATGAGTAGAACACAAAGAGTTGTGGGCGGTGATAGTCATACTGCTTACCACCAACGTCTTGTTTTGATTCGGCGGTATTGTGGGATGAAGCGGCCCGGACCAACCTTACATGTCCACGCACATGAGACCGGTTCCACCGACAGACATGCAATTAGTTTTGCATAAAGGTGGCTGGCGGGTGTGTGTTTCTCCTACTTTAGTTGAATCGAATTTGACTTCGTCCGGTCCTTGAAGTAGGTTAAAATAGCAAACTTGATAAATCACCGTTGTGGTTTTTGCCATAGGTAAGAATGGTTCTTGCTAGAAGCCCGTAGCAGCCACGTAAAACTTGCAACAACAAAGTAGAGGATGTCTAACTTGTTTTTGTAGGGCATGTTGTGATGTGATATGGTCAAGACATGATGTGATATACATTATTGTATGAGATGATCATGTTTTGTAACTTACCAGCAACCGGCAGGAGCCTTATGGTTGTCTCTTCATTATACGAAATGCAAACGCCATGTAATTGCTTTACTTTATCACTATGCATTAGCGATAGTTGTAGAAGCAATAGTTGGCGAGACGACCACGACGCAATGATGGAGATCAATGTGTCGAGCCAGTGACGATGGAGATCATGATGATGCTTCGGAGATGGAGATCAAAAGCACAAGATGATGATGGCCATATCATGTCACATATTTTAATTCCATGTGATGTTTATCTTTTATGCATCTTATTTTTCTGATAATGACAGTAGCATTATAAGATGATCCCTTCACTAAATTTCAAGATAAAAGTGTTCTCCCCGAGTATGCACCATTGCTAAAGTTCGTCGTTTCGAAGCACCTCGTGAGGATCAGGTGTGATAGACTCTACGTTCACATACAACGGGTGTAAGACAGTTTTGCACATGCAAAATACTTGGGTTAAACTTGACGAGCCTAGCATGTACAGACATGGTCTTGGAATACTGGAGACCGAAAGGTCGAATGTGAGTCATATAGTTGATATGATCAACATTGAGATGTTCACCACTGATGACTACCCCATCTCACGTGATGATCGGGCATGTGTCAGTTGATTTGGATCACTTATCACTTAGATAACTTGAGAGATGTTTATTTAAGTGGGAGTTCATTAGTAATTTGATTAATTAAACTAAATTTATGATGAACTTAGTCTTAATAGTTTTGCATATCTATGTTGTAGATCAATAGCTCGCGATATAACTCCCCTTTTTTTGATATGTTCCTAGAGAAAAATAGGTTGAAATATGACAGTAGCAATGATGCGGACTGGGTCTGTGATTTGAGGATTATCCTCATTGTTGCACAGAAGAATTATGTCCTTGATGCACCGCTAGGTGACAGACCTATTGCAGGAGCAGATGCAGAGGTTATGAACGTTTGGCAAGCTCGATATGATGACTACCTAATAGTTTAGGTGCCATGCTTTACGTCTTAGAACCGGGACTTCAAAAATGTTTTGAACGCCACAAAGCATATGAGATGTTCCAAGAGCTGAAATTGGTATTTTAGACTCATGCCCATGTTGAGAGGTATGAGATCTCTGACAAGTACTTTTCCTAGAAGATGGAGCAGAATAGCTCAGCAAATGAGCATGTGCTCAGAATGTCTGTGTACTACAATCGCTTGAATAAAGTGGGAGTTAATCTTCCAGATAAGATAGTGATTGAAAGATTTCTCTAGTCACTATCACCAAGCTACTAGAACTTCGTGATGAACTATAATATGCAAGAGATAACGGAAACGATTCCCGAGCTCTTCGCGATGCTGAAATCAGTAGAGGTAGAAATCACAGAAAGAGCATCAAGTGTTGATGGTTAATAAGACCACTAGTTTCAAGAAAAAGGCAAGGGAGAGAAGGGAACTTCAAGAAGAATGGCAAGCAAGTTGCCGCTCCCATGAAGAACCCAAAGATGGACCCAAGCTGGAAACTGAGTGCTTCTACTGCAAAGGAAATGGTCACTGGAAGTGTAATTGCCCCCAAATACTTGGCGGATAAGAAGGATGGCAAAGTGAACAAAGGTATATTTGATATACATGTTATTGATGTGTACCTTACTACTGTTTGTAGTAATTCCTGGGTATTTGATACCGGTTCAGTTGCTAAGATTACTAACTCGAAACAGGAGTTGCAGAATAAATAGAGACTAGTTAAGGGGCAAGGTGACGATGTGTGTTGGAAGTGATTCCAAGGTTGATACGATCACCATCGCACACTCTCTCTACCTTCGGGATTAGTGTTGAACATAGATAATTGTTATTTGGTGTTTGCATTGAGCATGAATATTATTAGATCATGTTTATTGCAATACGTCTATTCATTTAAGTCAGATAATAATTGTTATTCTGGGTACATGAATAAAACCTTCCATTGTCATACACCCAATGTGAATGGTTTATAGAATCTCGATCATAGTGATACACATATTCATAATATTGATGCCAAAAGATTCAAAGTTGATAATGATAGTGCAACTTACTTGTGGCACTGCCATTTCGGTCATATTGGTGTAAAGCGCATGAAGAAACTCCATACGAATGGACTTTTCGAATCACTTGATTATGAATCATTTGATACTTGTGAACCATGCCTCATGGGCAAGATGATTGAAACTCCATTCTCCAGAACAATGGAGCGAGCTAATAACTTATTGGAAATAATACATACCGATGCATGCGGTCCGATGAGTGTTGAGGTACGCGGCGGGTATCGTTATTTTCTGACCTTCACAGATGATTTGAGTAGGTATGGATATATCTACTAGATGAAACACAAGTCCGAAACATTTGAAAAGTTCAAAGAATTTTAGAGTGAATATGGGAATCATCGTGACAAGAATAAAGTTTCTACGATCTAATCGCGGAGGCGAATATTTGAGTTACGAGTTTGGCCTTTATTTAAAACAATGTGGAATTGTTTCACAACTCATGCCACCTGGAACACCATAGCATAATGGCATGTCCGAACTCGTAACCATACTTTATTAGGTACGGTGCGATCTACGATGTCTCTTGCCGATTTACCACTATCGTTTTTGGGTTATGCATTAGAGACAACCGCATTCACATTAAATAGGGCACCGTCTAAATTCGTTGAGACGACACCGTATAAACTGTGGTTTGGCAAGAGACCTAAGCAGTCGTTTCTTGAAGTTTGGGGTTGCGGCACTTATGTCAAAAGGCTTTAGCCTGATAAGCTCGAACCCAAATCGAAGAAGTGCATCTTCACAGGATACCGTAAGGAAACAATTGGGTACACCTTCTATCATAGATCTGAAGCCAAGATCTTTGTTGCTAAGAATGGATCCTTTCTAGAGAAGGAGTTTGTCTCGAAAGAAGTGAGTGGGAGGAAAGTAGAAATTGATGAGGTAATTGTACCTTCTCTCAAATTGGAAAGTAGAATATCACAGAAAATCGTTCTCATGATGCCTACACGAACTAGAGAGGAAGCTAATGATGATTATCACGAAACTTTAGATCAAGTTACTACTGAACCTCGTAGGTCGACCAAAGCATGATCCGCACCAGAGTGGTACGGTAATCCTGTCCTGGAAGTCATATTACTAGACCAAACCTACAAACTATGAAGAATCTATGATGAGGCCAGATTTTGATAAATGGCTTGAGGCCATGAAATCTGAGATAGGATCCATGTATGAGAACAAAGTGTGGGCTTTGGTGGACTTGCCCGATGATCGGCAAGCCATAGAAAATAAATGGATCTTCAAGAAGAAGACTGACATTGATGGTAATGTTACTGTCTACAAAGCTTGAATTGTCGTGAAAGGTTTTCGGCTAGTTCAAGGAGTTGACTACGATGAGATATTCTCACCTGTAGCGATGCTTAAGTCAGTCAGAATCATGTTAGCAGTTGCCGCATTTTATGATTATGAAATCTGGCAAATGGATGTCAAAACTGCATTCCTTAATGGATACCTTAAAGAAGAGTTGTATATAATGCAACTAGAAGGTTTTTTCGATCCTAAAGGTGCTAACAAAGCGTGCAAGCTCCAGGATCCATCTATGGACTGGTGCAAGCATCTCGGAGTTGGAATATACGCTTTGATGAGGTGATCAAAGCATATGGTTTTATACAGACATACTATGAAGCCTGTATTTACAAGAAAGTGAGTGGGAGCTCTGTAGCATTTCTGATATTATATGTGGATGACATATTATTGATTGGAAATGATATAGAATTTCTGGATTGCATAAAAGGATACTTGAATAAGAATTTTCAATAAAAGACCTCGGTGAAGCTGCTTATATATTGGGCATCAAGATCAATAGGGATAGATCGAGACGCTTAATAGGACTTTCACAAAGCACATACTTTGGAAAAAGTTTTGAAGAAGTTCAAAATAGATCAGTCAAAGAAAGGGTTCCTGCCTGTGTTGCAAGGTGTGAAGTTGAGTAAGACTCAAAAACCAACCACAACAGATGATAGAGAGAGAATGAAAGTCATTTCCTATGCCTTAGCCATAGGTTCTATAAAGTATGACATCCTGTGTACCAAACCTGTTGTGTACCTTGCCATGAGTTTGGCAAGGGGGTACAATAGTGATCCAGGAGTAGATCAAAGGACAACAGTCAAAATTATCCTTAGTTACCTAAGAGGACTAAGGAGATATTTCTCGGTTATGGGGATAATAAAGAATTCATTGTAAAGGGTTATGTCGATGCAAGCTTTAACGCCGATTTAGACGACTCTGAGTCCCAATCTGGATACATATTGAAAGTGGGAGCAATTAGCTAGAGTAGCTCCATACAGAGCTTTGTAGACATAGAAATTTGCAAAATACAAACATTGACTAAACTTCTCTCACAAGCAAAACATGATCACACCTTAGTACTCTTTGGGTGTTAATCATATGGCGATGTGAACTAGATTATTGACTCTAGTGAAAGTGGGAGACTGATGGAAATATGCCCTAGAGGCAATAACAAAATGGTTATTATATTTCCTTAATCATGATAAAGGTTTATTATTCATGCTAGAATTGTATTGACCGGAAACTTAAATACATGCATGAATACATAAACAAATACCGTGTCCCTAGAAAGCATCTGCTAAACAAGCTCGTTGGTCAAAGATGGTTAAGGTTTCCTAACCATAGACATGTGTTGTCATTTGATAACGGGATCACATCATTAGGAGAATGATGTGATGGACAAGATCCATCCGTTAGCTTACATATTGATCGTTCAGTTTATTGGTATTGCTTTCTTCATGTCAAATACATATCTGCAACTCCCAGATATCGGAGGAACACCTTGTGTGCTATCAAATGTCACAACGTAACTGTGTGCTCTACAGGTATCTCCGAAGGTGTTTGTTGAGTTGGCATATATCAAGATTAGGATTTGTCACTCCGAGTATCGGAGAGGTATCTATGGGCCCTCTTGGTAATATACATCATAAGCTCGTAAGCAAATGACTAAGAAGTTACTTATGAGATGATGTATTACGGAATGAGTAAAGAGACTTGCCGGTAACGAGATTGAACTAGGCATGAAGATACCGACGATCGAATCTCGGGCAAGTAATATACCAGCAGACAAAGGGAATTACATATGTTGTCATAACGGTTCGACCAAAAAAGATCTTCGTAGAATATGTAGGAGCCTGCTACGTCTCGAGCTTGCGTTGGTTTTCCCCGAAGAGGAGGGGGTGATGCAGCATAGTAGCGTAAGTATTTCCCTCTGTTTTTGAGAACCAAAGTATGAATCCAGTAGGAGGTCACGCGCAAGTCCCTCGTACCTGCACAAAACAATAGCAACTCGCAACCAACGCTTAGGGGTTGTCAATCCCTTCACGGTCACTTACGAGAGTGAGATCTGATAGAGATAATATTTTTGGTATTTTTGATATAAAGAAGCAAAGTAAAAAGGTAAAGGCAAAACAAGTAAAATAAAGTAATGGAGATTGATATGATGAGAATAGACCCGGGGGCCATAGGTTTCACTAGTGGCTTCTCTCAAGAGCATAAGTATTCTACGGTGGGTGAACAAATTACTGTTGAGCCATTGATAGAATTGAGCATAGTTATGAGGTTATCTAGGTATGATCATGTATATAGGCATCACGTCCATGAAGTAGATCGAAACGATTCTGCATCTACTACTATTACTCCACTCATCGACTGCTATCCAGCATGCATCTAGAGTATTAAGTTAAAAACAGAGTAACGCCTTAAGCAAGATGACATGATGTAGAGGAATAAATTCATGCAATATGATAAATACCCCATCTTGTTATCCTCGATGGCAACAATACAATACGTGCCTTGCAACTCTTTCTGTCATTGAGTAAGGACACCACAAGATTGAACCCAAAGCTAAGCACTTATCCCATTGCAAGAACTACCAATCTAGTTGGCCAAACCAAATGGATAATTTGAAGAGACTTGCAAAGATAACTCAATCATACATAAAAGAATTCAGAGAAGATTCAAATATTATTCATAGATAAGTTGGATCATAAACCCACAATTCATCGATCTCAACAAACACACCGCAAAAAGAAGATTACATCGAATAGATCTCCACGAGAGAGGGGGAGAACATTGTATTGAGATCCAAAAAGAGAGAAGAAGCCATCTAGCTATTAGCTATGGACCCGAAGGTCTGAAGTAAACTACTCACACTTCATCGGAGAGGCTATGGTGTTGATGTAGAAGCCCTCCGTGGTGGATTCCCTCTCCGGCGGAGCTCCGGAACAGGCACCAAGATGGGATCTCGTGGATACAGAAGGTTGCGGCGGTGGAATTAGGTTTTTGGCTCCGTGTCTGGTCTAATGGGGGTACATAGGTATATATAGGAGGAAGGAGTACGTCGGTGGAGCTCCAAGGGGCCCACGAGGCAGGGGGCGCGCCTAGGGGGAGGGCAAGCCCTCCACCCTCATGACCGCCTCGTGGCTTTCTTGACGGAGGGTCCAAGTCTCCTGGATCTTATCTGATGAGTAAATCACGTTCCCGAAAGTTTCATTCCGTTTGGACTCCGTTTGACATTCTGTTTCTTCGAAATACTGAAAAAGGCAAAAAAACCAGCAATTCTGGGTTGGGCCTCCGGTTAATAGGTTAGTCCCAAAAATAATATAAAAGTGGAAAATAAAGCCCAATATAGTCCAAAACAGTAGATAAAGTAGCATGGAGCAATCAAAATTTATAGATACGTTGGAGACGTATCAGGCATCCCCAAGCTTAATTACTGCTCATCCTCGAGTAGGTAAATGATAAAAAGAGAATTTTTGATGCGGAGTGATACTTTGGCATAATTTCAATGTAAATCTTCTTAATCATGGTATGAATATTCAGATCCTAAAGATTCAAGACAAAAGTTCATATTGACATAAAAAATAATAATACTTCAAGCATACTAATCAAAGTAATTATGTCTTCTCAAAATAACATGGCCAAAGAAAGTTATCCCTACAAAATCATATAGTCTGGTTATGCTCCATCTTCCCCACACAAAGTATTTAAATCATGCACAACCCCGATGACAAGCCAAGCAATTGTTTCATACTTTAACATTTTCAAAACTTTTTCAATCTTCACGCAATACATGAGCGTGAGCCATGGATATAGCTCTATATGTGGAATAGAGTGGTGGTTGTGGAGAAGACAAAAGGAGGGAAGATAGTCTCACATCAACTAGGCGTATCAACGGGCTATGGAGATGCCCATCAATAGATATCAATCTGAGTGAGTAGGGATTGCCATGCAATGGATGCACTAGAGCTATAAGTATATGAAAGCTCAACAAAAGAAACTAAGTGGGTGTGCATCCAACTCGCTTGCTCACGAAGACCTAGGGCATTTTGAGGAAGCCCATCATTGGAATATACAAGCCAAGTTCTATAATGAAAAATTCCCACTAGTATATGAATGTGACAACATAGGAGACTCTCTATCATGAAGATCATGGTGCTACTTTGAAGCACAAGTTTGGTAAAAGGATAGTAGCATTGTCCCTTCTCTCTTTTTCTCTCATTTTTTATTTTTTTTATTTGGGCCTTTTCTCCCTTTTTTTATGGCCTCTTTTTTCTCTCTTTTTTTCGTCCGGAGTCTCATCCCGACTTGTGGGGGAATCATAGCCTCCATCATCCTTTCCTCACTTGGGACAATGCTCTAATAATGATGATCATCACACTTCTATTTTTCTTACAACTCAACAATTACAACTCGATACTTAGAACATAATATGACTCTATACGAATGCCTCCGGCGGTGTACCGGGATATGCAATGATTCATGAGTGACATGTATGAAAGAATTATGAAAGGTGGCTTTGCCACAAATACGATGTCAACTACATGATCATGCTAAGCAATATGACAATGATGGAGCGTGTCATAATAAACGGAACGGTGGAAAGTTGCATGGCAATATATCTCGGAATGGCTATGGAAATGCCATAATAGGTAGGTATGGTGGCTGTTTTGAGGAAGGTTTATGGTGGGTGTATGATACCGGCGAAAGGTGCGCGGTATTAGAGAGGCTAGCAATGGTGGAAGGATGGGAAAAAGTGCGTATAATCCATGGACTCAACATTAGTCATAAAGAACTCATATACTTATTGCAAAAATCTAGAAGTTATCAAAGCAAAGTATTACGCGCATGCTCCTAGGGGGATATATTGGTAGGAAAAGACCATCGCTCGTCCCCGACCGCCACTCATAAGGAAGACAATCAATCAATAAATCATGCTCCGAGCTCATCACATAACGGTTCACCATACGTGCATGCTACGGGAATCACAAACTTCAACACAAGTATTCTTTGAATTAACAACTACTCAACTAGAATTACTCTAATATCACCATCTTCATATCTCAAAACAATTATCAAGCATCAAACTTATCTTAGTATTCAACGCACTCAAAAGAAAGTTTCACATATCTTGAACACCAAGTATATTAACATTAAGCAAATTACCATGCTATTAATGACTCTCAAAATAATCTAAGTGAAGCATGAGATATCAAGTTTCTTTAAAACAAATCCACCACCTTGCTCTAAAAGATCTAAGTGAAGCACTAGAGCAAAAATTATCACGCTCAAAAGATATAAGTGAAGCACTGTGAGCAAAACTATCAAGCTCAAAAGATATAAGTGAAGCACATAGAGTATTCTAACAAATTTGAAATCATATATGGCTCTCTCAAAAGGTGTGTACAGCAAGGATGATTGTGGTAGACTAACAAGAAAAGACTCAAATAACACAAGACGCTCCAAGCAAAACACATATCATGTGGTGAATAAGAATATAGCTCCAAGTAAATTACCGATGGAAGTGGACGAAAGAGGGGATGCCTTCCGGGGCATCCCCAAGCTTTGACTTTTTGGTGTCCTTGGATTATCTTGGGGGTGCCATGGGCATCCCCAAGCTTAGGCTCTTGCCACTCCTTGTTCCATAATCCATCAAAAGAATTCACCCAAAACTTGAAAACTTCACAACACAAAACTCAATAGAAATCTCGTGAGCTCCGTTAGAGAAAGAAAACAAAAGACTAATTTAAGGTACTGCAATGAACTCATTATTTATTTATATTTGTGTTAAACCTACTGTATTCCAACTTCTCTATGGTTTATAAACTAATTTACTAGCCATGGATTCATCAAAATAAGCAAACAACACACGCAAAACAGAATCTGTCAAAAACAGAACAGTCTGTAGTAATCTGTAACTAATGCAAACTTATGGAACTCTAAAAATTCTACAAAAATAGGAAGTCCTGGAAAATTTGTTTATTGATCATCAGCAAAAATAACCAATGCAAAATCACGTTCCTGTTATTTATCATAACTAAATTCATGCGCGCAAAGTTTCTGTTTTTCAGCAGAATCAAATCAACTATCATCGTAGGTTATCCTATAGGTCTTACTTGGCACAAACACTAATTAAAACATAAAACCACATCCAAACAGAAGGTAGATGGACTATTTATTCCTAAACATAAGCAAAAACAAAAAACGCAAAATAAAATTGGGTTGCCTCCCAACAAGCGCTATCGTTTAACGCCCCTAGCCAGGCATAAAAGCAAGGATAGATCTAGGTATTGCCATCTTTGGTAGGCAATCCATAAGTGGCTCTCATGATAGATTCATATGGTAATTTTATTTTCTTTCTAGGAAAGTGTTCCATGCCCTTCTTTAAGGGAAATTGGAATCTAATATTCCCTTCCTTCATATCAATAATTGCACCAACTGTTCTAAGGAAAGGTCTACCAAGAATAATAGGACATGAAGGATTGCAATCTATATCTAGAACGATAAAATCTATGGGCACATAATTCCTATTTGCAACAATAAGAACATCATTAATTCTTCCCATAGGCTTTTTAATAGTGGAATCCGCAAGATGCAAGTTTAGAGAGCAATCATCAAAATCACGAAATCTAGTAAATCACATAGAGTTTTGGGGGTAGTAGAGACACTAGCACCCAAATCACACAAAGCATGAAACTCAAAATCTTTAATTTTAATTTTAGTAGTAGGTTCCCACTCATCATAGAGTTTTCTAGGGATAGAAACTTTCATCTCAAGTTTTTGTTCATAAGATTGCATCAAAGCATCAACAATGTGTTCGGTAAAGGCCTTATTTTGACTATAAGCATGAGGAGATTCTAGCACGGATTGCAACAAGGAAATACAACCAATCAAAGAGCAATTTTCATAATTAAATTCCTTTAGATCCAAAATAGTGGGTTTAGCAACATCACGGTTTCTATTTATTTCAATCCGACTTTCATCAATTTCATCATCAAGATCTAGAAACTCCGAATTCTTAGAACGCCTTCTAGGTAAAGGAAGATAATCTTCAGATTCATTAAGATTCATATTGCAAAAAAAAGATTTAATGGGGGACGCATCAATAACTTTTAGATCTTCATCTTGATTTTCATAGGAATTCGGTTTAGCGGCCATCTTATTGACTAAGGTGGCTTGCATATCAGAAATTTCAACGGTCGTCTTTTCAAGACGAGCAATTTGGGCTCTTACGCCATCAAATTCTTTGGACATATCATCGAGCTCTTTATTCATATAACTCATAAAACTCTTTTGTTCATTAAGCTCGTTTCTAAAGAAATTATTATGCTCAAATTGCAAAATCATAAACTTCCTGACATTGTTTTCGATCTCCTCTAGCCTTTTAAGGTGAAGATCACCAAATTTAGGTAGGGCCATCACGACAAACAAGCAAACTAACACACGAGCAAACAAAAGGCAAAAGGAAAAAGAGAATGAGATAGGGAAAGAGAAGGCGAATAAAATGGCAAGGGTGAAGTGCGGGAGAGGAAAACGAGAGGCAAATGGCAAATAATGTAATGCGAGAGATAGGGATTGTGATGGGTACTTGGTATGTTGACTTTTGCGTAAGCCTCCCCGGCAACGGCGCCAGAAATCCTTCTTGCTACGTCTCGAGCTTGCGTTGGTTTTCCCCGAAGAGGAGGGGGTGATGCAGCACAGTAGCGTAAGTATTTACCTCAGTTTTTGAGAACCAAGGTATCAATCCAGTAGGAGGTCACGCGCAAGTCCCTCGTACCTGCACAAAACAATAGCAACTCGCAACCAACGCTTAGGGGTTGTCAATCCCTTCACGGTCACTTACGAGAGTGAGATCTGATAGAGATAATATTTTTGGTATTTTTGATATACAGAAGCAAAATAAAAAGGTAAAGGCAAAACAAGTAAAATAAAGTAATGGAGATTGATATGATGAGAATAGACCCGGGGGCTGTAGGTTTCACTAGTGGCTTCTCTCAAGAACATAAGTATTCTACGGTGGGCGAACAAATTACTGTTGAGCAATTGATAGAATTGAGCATAGTTATGAGGTTATCTAGGTATGATCATGTATATAGGCATCACGTCCGTGACAAGTAGATTGAAACGATTCTGCATCTACTACTATTACTCCACTCATCGACCGCTATCCAGGATGCATCTAGAGTATTAAGTTAAAAACAGAGTAACGCCTTAAGCAAGATGACATGATGTAGAGGAATAAATTCATGCAATATGATAAATACCCCATCTTGTTATCCTCGATGGCAACAATACAATACGTGCCTTGCAACTCTTTCTGTCACTGAGTAAGGACACCGCAAGATTGAACCCAAAGCTAAGCACTTCTCCCATTGCAAGAACTACCAATCTAGTTGGCCAAACCGAACGAATAATTCGAAGAGACTTGCAAAGATAACTCAATCATACATAAAAGAATTCAGAGAAGATTCAAATATTATTCATAGATAAGTTGGATCATAAACCCACAATTCATCGGTCTCAACAAACACACCGCAAAAAGAAGATTACATCGAATAGATCTCCACGAGAGAGGGGGAGAACATTGTATTGAGATCCAAAAAGAGAGAAGAAGCCATCTAGCTATTAGCTATGGACCCGAAGGTCTGAAGTAAACTACTCACACTTCATCGGAGAGGCTATGGTGTTGATGTAGAAGCCCTCCGTGGTGGATTCCCTCTCCGGCGGAGCTCCGGAACAGGCCCCAAGATGGGATCTCGTGGATACAGAAGGTTGCGGTGGTGGAATTAGGTTTTTGGCTCCGTGTCTGGTCTAATGGGGGTACGTAGGTATATATAGGAGGAAGGAGTACGTCGGTGGAGCTCCGAGGGGCCCACGAGGCAGGGGGGCGCGCCCAGGGGGGAGGGCGCGCCCTCCACCCTCGTGACCGCCTCGTGGCTTTCTTGACAGAGGGTCCAAGTCTCCTGGATCTTATCTGATGAGTAAATCACGTTCACGAAAGTTTCATTCCGTTTGGACTCCGTTTGATATTCTGTTTCTTCGAAATACTGAAAAAGGCAAAAAGCAATTCTGGGCTAGGCCTCCGGCTAATAGGTTAGTCCCAAAAATAATATAAAAGTGGAAAATAAAGCCCAATATAGTCCAAAACAGTAGATAAAGTAGCATGGAGCAATCAAAAATTATAGATACGTTGGAGACATATCAGAGCCAATATGGGCATCCAGGTTCCGATATTGGTAATTGACCAGAGAGGTGTCTCGGTCATGTCTACATAGTTCTCGAACCCGTAGGGTCCGTACGGTTAATGATATAGTGTTATATGAGTTATATGTTTTGGTCACCGAATGTTGTTCGGAGCCCCAGATGAGATAACGGACAAGACGAGGAGTCTCAAAATGGCCGAGAGGTAAAGATTGATATATAGGATGATGGTATTCAAATACCAGAAGTGTTTCAGAGTGTACCGGGTAGTCATCGGAGCACCGGAAGGGGTACCGGACACCCCCGGGAAGAGAGTGGGCCTATTGGGCCACAAGAGGGGAGAACGACAGCCCACAAGAGGCTGGCGCACCCCCTATGGCAGCCATCCAAGTGGGGGAAAGGAAATGGGGGATTCGGCCTCCCCCTTCCTTCCCTCTTCCCCCTTTCCTTTCCCCGTCCGGCAAATACGGCACGGGGTGCAGCCAAGGGCAGGAGCCCAAGTAGGATTCCGACCTACTTGGGGAACCCCATGGCCTTTCCCCTCTCCCTCCCACCTATATATATGTGGAAGCGCGCCTAGTAGAACCACGACAATTGCTTAGTCATGTGCGCCCCCCTCCACCGTTTACACCCCTGGTCATATTTTCGTAGTGCTTAAGCGAAGCCCTGTGGAGATAGCTTCACCATCACTGTTAGCATGCTATTGTGCTACTGGAACTCATTCACTACCTCACCGTCTTGCTGGATCAAGAAGGCGAAGGATGTTACTGATACGTCTCCGACGTATCTATAATTTTTTATTATTCCATGCTATCATATTATCTAATTTGGATGTTTCATATGCATTAATATGCTATTCTATATTATTTTTGGGACTAGCCTATTAACCTAGAGCCCAGTGCCAGTTCCTGTTTTTTCTCTGTTTTTGAGTTTCACAGAAAAGGAATACCAAATGGAGTCCAAACAGAATAAAACCTTCGCGATGATTTTTCTTGGACCAGGAGACAACCAGGAGACTTGGAGATGAAGTCGGAGGAGCCACGAGGCGGCCACAAGGACGAAGGGCGCGCCTAGGGGGTAGGGCGCGCCTCCCACCCTTGTGGGCCCATCGTGCACCTCCTGACCTAATTCTTTCGCCTATATATTCCCATATATCCCAAACCACCAGAAGCACCCACGAAAACACTTTCCACCGCCACAACCTTCTGTACCCGTGAGATCCCATCTAGGGACCTTTTCCGGCACCCTGCCGGAGGGGGATTCGATCATGGAGGGCTTCTACATCAACTTTATTTCCCTTGTAATGAAGCATGAGTAGTTTACCACAGACCTACGGGTCCATAGCTAGTAGCTAGATGACTTCTTCTCTCTCTTTGATTCTAGATACCATGTTCTCCTCGATGTTCTTTGAGATCTATTCGATGTAATACTTTTTTGCGGTGTGTTTGCTGAGATCTGATGAATTGTGGATTTATGATCAGCTTATCTATGAATATTATTTGAATCTTCTCTAAATTCTTATATGCATGATTTGATATCTTTGTAATTTTCTTTGAACTATCAGTTTGGTTTGGCCTACTAGATTGATCTTTCTTGCAATGGGAGAAGTGCTTAGCTTTGGGTTCAATCTTGCGGTGTCCTTTCCGAGTGACAGTCGGGGCAGCAAGGCACGTATTGTATTGTTGCCATCGAGGATAAAAAGATGGGGTTTATATCATATTACATGAGTTTATCCCTCTACATCATGTCATCTTTCTTAATGCGTTACTCTGTTCTTTATGAACTTAGTACTCTAGATGCATGCTGGATAGCGGTCGATGTGTGGAGTAATAGTACTAGATGCAGGCAGGAGTCGGTCAACTTGTCACGGACGTGATGCCTATATACATGATCATGCCTAGATAATCTCATAATTATTCGCTTTTCTATCAATTGCTCGACAGTAATTTGTTCACCCACCGTAATACTTATGCTATCTTGAGAGAAGCCTCTAGTGAAACCTATGGCCCCCGGGTGTATTTTCCATCATATAAGTTTCCGATCTACTCTTTTTGAAATCTTTTACTTTCCGATCTATAAACCAAAAATACCAAAAATATTTACTTTATCATTTATCGATCTCTATGATATCTCACTTTTGTAAGTAACCGTGAAGGGATTGACAACCCCTTTATCGCGTTGGGTGGAAGATTTTGATTGTTTGTGCAGGTATTCAGTGATTTGTGTGTTGTCTCCTACTGGATTGATACCTTGGTTCTCAAACGAAGGGAAATACTTATCTCTACTTTGTTACATCACCCTTTCCTCTTCCAGGGAAAAACCAACACAAGCTCAAGAAGTAGCAGGAAGAATTTATGGCGCCATTGCCGGGGAGATCTACGCTAAGTCAAGACATACCAAGTACCCATCATAAACTCTCATCTCTTGCATTACATTATTCACCATTCGCCTCTCGTTTTCCTCTCCCCCACTTTCAAAACGATTTTCGAAATATTTGCCTTTTCTTTGCCCCTCTTTCGTTCGTCTTTTTCGCTTGCTTTTTGTGTGCTCATGTGTTGGATCGCTTGCTTTGTCATGATGGCTCAAGAAAATACCAAATTGTGTGACTTTTACAACACCAATAATAATGATTTTATTAGTACTTCGATTGCTCCTGCTACTAATGCGGAATCGTGTGAAATTAATACCGCTTTGCTGAATCTTGTTATGAAAGATCAATTTTCTGGCCTTCCAAGTGAAGATGTCGCATCCCATCTAAACAATTTCATTCATTTGTGTGATATGCAAAATAAAAATATGTGTATAATGATATTGTTAAATTGAAGCTATTTCCGTTCTCACTTCGAGATCGTGCTAAAACTTGGTTTTCATCTTTGCCTAAAAATAGTATTGATTCATGGAATAAGTGTAAAAATGCTTTTATTTCCAAGTGTTTTCCTCCCGCTAAGATCATCTCCCTTAGGAACGATATTATGAATTTTAAGCAACTTGATCATGAACATGTTGCACAATCTTGGGAGAGGATGAAATTGATGATACGAAATTGCCCTACTCATGGTTTGAATTTGTGGATGATTATACAAAAAAATTATGCCGGATTGAATTTTGCTTCTAGAAATCTTTTAGATTCGGCCGCGGGAGGCACTTATATGGAAATCGCTTTAGGAGAAGCTACTAAACTCCTAGATAATATTATGGTTAATTATTCTCAAGGGCACACCAAAAGATCTTCCACTAGTAAAAAAGTGCATGCGATTGAAGAGATTAATGTTTTGAGTGGAATGATGGATGAACTTATGAAATTATTTGCTAGCAAGGGTGCTTCTATTGATCCTAATGATACGCCTTTGTCTACTTTGATTGAGAATAATAAAGAATCTATGGATGTGAAATTTGTTGGTAGGAATAACTTTGGTAATAACCCTATAGAGGTAATTTTAATCCTAGTCCTCTAATAATTATGGTAATTCCTACAACAATTCTTCTGGAAATTTTAATAAGAGGCCCTCTGATTTTGAGATTAGTGTTAAAGAAGTTATGAGTTTGCAAAAGAACTTCAATGCTTTGATTGAAGAAATTTTTCTCAAGATTGATGATTTGGCTAGGAACATGGATAGAATTTCTCTTGATGTTGATTCTTTAAAACTTATATCTACTCCACCCAATCATGATATTAACGAGTCTCTCAAATCCATGAGAATTTCTATTGATGAGTGCAAAGAAAGAACCGCTAAGATGCGTGATAAGCGAGATTGGTTTGTAAAAACGTGTTCTTCTAGTTTCCGTGAAAATAATGATGAAGATCTTAAAGTTATTGGTGTGACTCCTATTGAATCTTTGTTTTCCAATATAAATCTTGATAAATATGGGACTGGAGATGAGTCAACTTTAGTTAAAAGGCATCCCAATGATTCGGAGTTTATAGATCTTGATGCAAAAATTGATAAAAGTGGGATTGGAAAGGTCAAAACTTTAAGTAGCAATGAACCCACTCTTTTGGATTTAAAGGAATTTAATTATGATAATTGTTCTTTAATAGATTGTATTTCCTTCTTGCAATCCATGTTGAATTCTCTTCATGCACATAATCAAAACAAAGCTTTTACTAAACATATCGTTGATGCTATGATGCAATCTTTTGAAGAAAAGCTTGAATTGGAAGTTTCTATCATTAGAAAACTTTATATGAGTGAGAACCTACTATTAAGATTAAGAATAAATATTATGAGTGCGATGCTTTGTGTGATTTGGGTGCTAGTGTTTCCATGATTCCAAAAACTTTACGTGATGTGTTAGGTTTCGTGAATTTGATGATTGTTCATTGAATTTGCATCTTGCGGATTCCACTATTAAGAAACCTATGGGAAGGATTAATGATGTTCTTATTCTTGCAAATAGGAATTATGTGCCCATAGATTTCATTGTTCTTGATATATATTGCAATCCTACATGTCCTATTATTCCGGGTAGACCTTTCCTTAGAACGATTGGTGCAATTATTGATATGAAAGAAGGAAACATTATATTTCAATTTCCATTAAGGAAGGGCATGGAACACTTTCCTAGAAAGAAAATTAAATTGCCTTATGAATCTATTATGAGAGCTACTTACGGATTGCATAACAAAGATGGCAATACCTAGATATATTCGTGTTTTATGCCTAGATAAAGGCGTTAAACAATAGCGCTTGTTGGAAGGCAACCCAATTTTATTTTCGTATTTTGCTTTTTGTTCCCGTTTTTTTAGTAATTCATCTAGCCTCTGGTTAGATGTGGTTTTGTGTTTTAATTAGTGTTTGTGCCAAGTAAGACCTTTGGGATGGCTTACGGTGATAGTTGTTTTGATCTTGCTGAGAAACATAAACTTTTGCGTCTAGGAAAATAATTTTCATAATTCACATAAGTGTGCTTTTGATCTGATTATTTTTGAACTGGATTGGTACACAAATTTCCCAAGTTGTCCTAATTTTTCAGAATTTTCGGAGTTACAGATTGCTACAGACTATTCTATTTTTGACAGATTCTGTTTTCTATGTGTTGTTTGCTTATTTTGATGGATCTATGGGTAGTATAGGGTGGTACGAACCATGGAAAAGTTGGAATACAGTGGATATTACAACAATATAAATAAAGAATGAGTTCACAACAGTACCAAGAGTGGTGATTTGTTTTCTTATACTAACGGAGCTTATGAGATTTTTTGTTGAGTTTTGTGTTGTGAAGTTTTCAAGTTTTGGGTAAGGATTTGATGGACTATGGAATAAGGAGTGGCAAGAGCCTAAGCTTGGGGATTACCAAGGCACCCCAAGATAATATTCAAGGACAAACAAGAGCCTAAGCTTAGGGATGCCCCGGAAGGCATCCCCTCTTTCATCTTCGTCTATTTGTAACTTTACTTGAGGCTATATTTTTATTCACCACATGATATGTGTTTTGCTTGGAGTGTCTTTATGATTTGAGTCTTTGATTTTTAGTTTGCCACAAGCATCCTTGCTGTACACACCTTTTGAGAGGAACACACATGAATCATGATATATTAGAATACTCTTTATGCTTCACTTATATCTTTTGAGCTAGGTAATTTTGCTCTAGTGCTTCACTTATATCTTTTTAGAGCACGGCGGTGGTTTTATTTTATAGAAATTTATGAACTATCATGCTTAACTTATATTATTTTGAGAGTCTTTAAACAACATGGTAATTTGCTTTGGTTGTAAAATTAGTCCTAATATGACAGGCATCCAAGAGGGATATAATAAAAAGTTTCATATAAAGTACATTGAATAATATGAGAAGTTTGATTCCTTATGATTGTTTTGAGATATAAAGGTGGTGATATTAGAGTCATGCTAGTGAGTAATTGTGAATTTGAGAAATACTTGTGTTAAAGTTTGTGATTCCCGTAGCATGTACGTATGGTGAACTGTTATGTGATGAAGTTGGAGCATGATTTATTTATTGATTGTCTTCCTTATGAGTGGCGGTCGGGGACGAGCGATGGTCTTTTCCTACCAATCTATCCCCCTAGGAGCATGCGCGTAGTACTTCGTTTCGATTACTAATAGATTTTGCAATAATTATATGAGTTCTTTATGACTAATCCCGAGTCCATGGATTATACGCACTCTCACGATTCCACCATTGCTAGCCTCTTTAGTGCCGCGCAACTTTCGCCGGTACAATAAACCCACCATATAACTTCCTCAAAACAACCACCATACCTACCTATTATGGCATTTCCATAGCCATTCCGAGATATATTTCCATGCAACTTTCCACCATTCCATTTATTAAGACACGCATCATCATTGTCATATTGATTTGCATGATCATGTAGTTGACATCATATTTGTGGCAAAGCCACCGTTCATAATTCTTTCATACGCGTATCGAGTTGTAATTCTTGGGTTGTAAGTAAATAAAAGTGTGATAATCTTCATTATTAGAGCATTGTCCCATGTGAGGAAAGGATGATGGAGACTATGATTCCCCATAAGTCGGGATGAGACTCCGAACAAAAAAAAGAGGCCAAAAAAAAAAGAGAGAAGGCCCAAATAAAAAATGAGAGAAAAGAGAGAAGGGGTAATGTTACTATCCTTTTACCACACTTGTGCTTGAAAGTAGCACCATGATCTTCATGATAGAGAGTCTCCTATATTATCACTTTCATATACTAGTGGGAATTTTTCATTATAGATGGCTTGTATATTCCAATAATGGGCTTCCTCAAATTGCCCTAGGTCTTTGTGAGCAAGCAAGTTGGATGCACACCCACTTAGTTTCTTTTTAAGCTTTCATACACTTATAGCTGCATCCGTTGCATGGCAAGCCCTACTCACTCACATTGATATATATTGATGGGCATATCCATAGCCCGTTGATACGCCTAGTTGATGTGAGACTATCTCCTTCTTTTTGTCTTCTACACAACCAACTTCTATTCCACCTATAGTGCTATGTCCATGGCTCATGCTCATGTATTGCATGAAAATTGAAAAGGTTTGAGAATATCAATAGTATGAAACAATTGCTTGGCTTGTCATCGGGGTTGTGTATGATTTGAATATTTTGTGTGATGAAGATGGAGCATAGCTAGACTATATGATTTTGTAGGGATAAGTTTTCTTTGGCCATGTTATTTTGAGAAGACATAATTGCCTTGTTAGTATGCTTGAAGTATTATTGTTTTTATGTCAATATTAAACTTGTGTTCTGAATCTTACGGATCTGAACATTGATGCCAAAATAAAGAAGATTACATGGATAAATATGTTAGGTAGCATTCCACATCAAAAATTCTGTTTTTATCATTTACCTACTCGAGGACGAGCAGGAATTAAGCTTGGGGATGCTTGATACGCCTCCAACGTATCTATAATTTTTTATTGTTCCATGCTATTATATTATCTGTTTTGGATGTTTTATATGGATTAATATGCTATTTTATATTATATTTGGGACTAACCTATTAACCTAGAGCCCAGTGCCAGTTCCTGTTTTTTCCATGTTTTTGAGTTTCGCAGAAAAGTAATACCAAACGGGGTCCAAACGGAATAAAACCTTTGCGATGATTTTTCTTGGACCAGAAGACAACCGGGAGACTTGGAGATGAAGTCGGAGGAGCCATGAGGCGGCCACAAGGACAGAGGGCGCGCCCCCACCCTTGTGGGCCCCTCATGCACCTCCTGACCACTTCAAGGGAAAAACCAATGCGTTGGGTGCAAGTTGTTTGATTGTTTGTGCAGGTATTCGGTGATTTGTGCGTTATCTCGTACTAGATTGATACCTTGGTTCTAAAACTGAGGGAAATACTTATCTCTACTTTGCTGCATCACCCTTTCCTCTTCAAAGGAAAAACGAATGCAAGCTCAAGAAGTAGCAGGAAGAATTTCATCATAACTTTGTGCTTTTCTATCAATTGCTCGGCAACAGTTTGTTCACCCACCGTATTATTTGCTATCTTGAGAGAAGCCTCTAGTGAAACCTATGGCCCCCAGGTCTATTTTCCATGATATAAGCTTCCGATCTAAACTATTAGTTTCCAATCTGCTATTTTTGAAATATTTTACTTTCCGATCTATAAACCAAAAATACCAAAAATATTTACTTTATGGTTTATCTATCTCTATCAGATCTCACTTTTGCAAGTAACCGTGAAGGGATTGACAACCCCTTTATCGAGCTGGTTGCAAGTTGTTTGATTCTTTGTGCAGGTATTCGGTGATTTGTGCGTTGTCTCCTACTGGATTGATACCTTAGTTCTCAAACTAAGGGAAATACTTACCTCTACTTTGTTGCGTCACCCTTTCCTCTTCATGGGAAAAATGAACGCAAGCTCAAGAAGTAGCATTACCGAGCTGAATGCATGCTGAACGCGGAGGCGCCGTACGTTTGGTACTTGATCGGTTGGAGCGCGAAGAAGTTTGACTACATCAAATGCGTTACTAAATTCTTCCGCTTATGGTCTATGAGGGTACGTAGACACACTCTCCCTTCTCATTGCTATGCATCTCCACGGATAGATCTTGCATGTGCTTAGATTTTTGTCTTGTTTTCCATGCAATGTTTCCCAACAGATTTGTCATCAAGAAAGAACACCCACGTTAATCTTGAAGAGTCATCAACAAAGACCAATTCGAACGAGTTACCACTGAGACTCTTGTAGGCGTTGGGACCAAAAAGATCCATGTGAAGTAGCTCAAGTGGTCTTCTCGTGGTCATGATGTTCTTCACGAGATGACTTCCTCCAACCTGTTTTCCTGGTTGACAAGCACTACAAAGTCTATCCTTGTCAAATATGAAAACTTTAACACCAAGGATATGATCACCTTTAATAAGCTTATCAAGATTTCGCATGCCCACGTGACCTAACCGTCTATGCCATAACCAACCTTTAGAAGATTTAGCAATTAAGCAAGTACGAGGTTGAGCTCTCTTAGTGAAATCAACATTGTATAGGTCAGCTCTACGAATACCGGTAAAGACAATATTATGATTATCTCTTCGAAACACTTGGCAATCTACTTTTGTAAATAGGACATTGAAACAAAATCGGCTAGTCTAGATACGGAAAGGAGATTGTAACCAAGGGATTCAACAAGAATAACATTTTGGATAGAGCTATCATTGGAAATGGCTACCTTACCAAGGCCAAGTACCTTACCCATGGAGTTATCTCCAAAAGTGACATACTTGCATGGACTATCGTTCTTAGCAAGCTCATGGAACATATCCTTATCTCTAGTCATATGATCAGTACATCCGCTATCGAGAATCCATTCTTTCCCTCCGGCCATGTAACCGCGAAGATTCGCCATAAGACCAAACTGTCTCATTGACTCCTCAAGGTCAAAGTCACTATCTTCATATACATCATAATATCCATGCTCAACATCATCATGTAAATGATCATCACCTAGAGCAAGTGATTCATTAGATTCATGACCATGACAATGTGCATGTTTATGAATTGTAATAGTTTGTGAAATGATGCTACTAATGGCTCCAACATTTCCTTTGGCATGCATAAGGTCACAGAGCTCAAATAGACATTCATCAAACTTAGGATCCCCAGGTGTCGGTGTCAAAACCGGCGGATCTCGGGTAGGGGGTCCCGAACTGTGCGTCTAGGCGGATGGTAACAGGAGACAAGGGACATGATGTTTTACCCAGGTTCGGGCCCTCTTGATGCAGGTAAAACCCTACGTCCTGCTTGATTAATATTGATGATATGGGTAGTACAAGAGTGGATCTACCACGAGATCAAGGAGGCTAAACCCTAGAAGCTAGCCTATGGTATGATTGTTGTAATGTATGTTGTGTCCTACGGACTAAAGCCCTCCGGTTTATATAGACACCGGAGAGGGCTAGGGTTACACAGAGTCGGTTACAATGGTAGGAGATCTACATATCCGTATCACCAAGCTTGCCTTCCACGCCAAGGAAAGTCCCATCCGGACACGGTACGGAGTCTTCAATCTTGTATCTTCGTAGTCTTGGAGTCCGGCGGACGATGATAGTCCGGCTGTCCGGACACCCCCTAGTCCAGGACTCCCTCAGTAGCCCCCGAACCAGGCTTCAATGACGATAAGTCCAGCGCGTATATAGTCTTCGGCGTTGCAAGGTGGGTTCTCCCTTCAAGTTCCATGTACCTGCCGAACAGTGTCCGGCTTCCTCATAAATGTTGTGCTTCTCGGCTTCTACGCCCAATAATGGCCTTCTTCCATGTGTCGCACGAATGCGAAAAGCCAGGGTATCTTTTATGTTTCACCCCCTAGTCGTGCAAGTCGTCCGCCTACAAAAGAGGCAAAAATCCAGATCCAAATCACACCATCTTCCTCCCGTGAATACTCATCGGAGCGCCTTTGACCCAAAATCCATTCCATCATGGACCGTCGGCACGGCTCCTCTTCTCGCGCTCCCAGCCCACTACCAGGGGATTGGAGGAGATGCTCTGTTCCACACAACGAGCTAGTGAAGCTCCAAGCGGGGGGATATCTCCCTCCGGCCTTCATGGTTCCGGTTCGATCCGGGCTGGCCACCTATCAAGGTGGGAAGCAAGCGGAGGCTACCCCAGGTCCCAACAAAGGGGAGCGGGTATGCTTCGTCCCCTATCTGATAAGGGGACTCGGATTTCCTATACATCCGTTCCTCCGCGGGCTCCTAGAGTTCTACGGACTCCAGCTCCATCACCTTACACCCACCTCTATCCTGCATATCGCGGGTTACGTAGCTCTTTGCGAGCTATTCCTGGGCATCGAGCCCCATTTTGCACTATGGAAGAGGTTGTTCTGCCTCGTCCCCCGTTCTCACGAGGGATCTATATATCAAGTGGGCGGCACCGAAGTATGGCGCATTGCCGGGACCGGATATCCATCCAGAACCCCTAAGAAGGCGTCCGAAGGCTGGCCTTCGGAATGGTTTTACATAGAAGACACTCCGCTGCCGGACCCAGTCCGGGTCGGCCTCCCGGAGTTCAGTACTGCTCCCCTGAAGAAACGCCTTAGTTGGCGCCCGCGGAGCCCCCAATTGGAGGAAGACAAGAGCGTCCATTACCTGATGGGCCGAATAAGATTACTAGCCCATTCCGGGTTGACCATGATTGGAGTCATGGCAACATGCATCATGCGGGGGTTACAGCCATTGCAATACAGGGGCCACCCCATGTGGGATTTCAACGGGGAAGACGATGCCACCTGCCATGGCCGCAAAGGGCCGGATTCGACCGAGGATCTAGTGCAGATCATGTCCGGCCTGTACAAGGGGGAGAAGGAGGACTTCCTTCGGACGAACCCTTTGAATGGGTTTTCCATGAATAACCCCCGGGGCTGGGTAAGCGAACACTTTTAAGGGCTCAACCCATACTTTCAAAGTTTAAGCTTCTTACATTATGCCTTCGGTGCAGGAACTGCGCCGGATTGTGGAGGACATGGTAAGACCAGCTCCACAACCCGAGGATCCAGAGAGATCCTAGGATCCGGCCTCCGAAGAGGATCCGGATATCAAGGTGGAGCTAATTAACGGGGTGTTCCACCAGCTCAGCATGGATAATGCTTTAGTCGCTATTACGGCGGACTACCCCGGATTATATCCGGCTTCCCAGGTGATTGTGACCGAGGTCCGGACACCATTATCTCTTCCTTGCCCATTTCTGACCTTCGCGAACGATGGTGTTTTACAGGAAGCGCCTTCAAGGCGGGAAGCCGAGCCCGCGGCGGCTGACCAACAAAGGCCAGTCCGGACCAGCAGGCGGAAAAGGAGCGCGGAACGGACTGAAATGTCACCGCAAAGGTATAGCTCGTATTTAAATATTCAGAGCAACGTTCCTAGGAAGCGTCTGAGTGCTCATGAATCTTGGTAGGAGAAAAAGCGCTCGCCGGACTGCGGGCGTAGAGGTTACCGATCTGACCTATACCAGCCAGGCTTCAGCGCCCGGTCTGGAGGGGGAGGCAAGCGCAAGGCGCGGGCCGGATACTCCTCCAATGGAGGATGCTGACAGACTGTCCGCCACCAAGTCTGAGGTGGAGAGCGCCATGAACCACAGGCGCCGCTGGACAGTATTTCGTGAAGCGTACTTTTCCCCTGAGGCGTTGAATGCCTTTAACGCGGGGGACGCGCACCTCCGTGCTGCTCAAGATGGTTTTACCAGAGCCACGGAGCAGTATGTAAAAGACATACGGGTAAGGGAATTTAATGGTTATATATGCCAGTAGCCCCCGAGACTTGAAGTAGTTATGTTAACTGATTTAAGAATCATTTGAAACGCAGGCTCTTACCGAGAAGAATACCCAGCTGTCTCAGGAGCTGCAAGAATGCAAGGCCCAACTTGAGGCCGCACTTGCTGCCGCAGGAGGAAACACAGAGGCCCCTCCTGGTAACACATTTGTTTGTTAAATATAAGCGCTGTGCGGCGTGCGCGCAAGTCTAATAATGACATTACAGGTGCTGCCGGACAAGATCCGGACAGGCAGGAACTGCTGCGCCAGCTGAAGGCCGGCGAGAGGGTGCTGAATAGAGTACAGCAAGAAAGGAACAAGCTCGAAGATGCCCACGCCCAGCTTGGAGAAGAGCTGAAAGGCGTTCGGGTCGAGCTGTCCGGCTCCGTTAAAGAGAATCAGCGGCTTCGTCGCGGCATCTATAGTAAGTGCTTGAGCGAACTCCTTTGAAAAGAAGAGTTCGGCGAGGAAGTCAATTGACCGAATATGTCGTATAGGTATACTCACAGGTCGCCCTGCGGAGGAGATGCCCGTATCAACGGGTGATCAACTTCCCGAGCTGTTGCAACTGCTCGAACGAGTTCGGCAGGCGATGAGCGGCGTCGTCCAGGCATTATGGCCAGCCCTCTCCCTACCCGAGGGCCTTGGGGAGCTTGCGGAGAAGCTCCAGGGAGTGCGGCAGCGCTTCCGTTTATGGAAGATTTCGGCCTGCCGCCAAGGTGCCAGGGAGGCTTGGGCCATGGTGAAGACGTGGTACAAGAAGGCGAATCCCAACCACATGGCTGAGGTTGGACCGGTGGGGCCCGATGGGAAGGAGATCCCTGTGAGTTTATTATACAGCCAAGTAGAGTTGGCTGCTAAATTTTCCCAACGGGACTGTAAGTTGGACAGCCTGTTAGACGGGATTGAGGAGGAATACAATCAGTAAATTTGACGATGTATTTTAAAATGACATGTGAAATGCCCTCTAGCCGGATTGTAGATCGTTTGTCTTTGCCGACCTTTTCGCTTCGACCTCGGGACCCTAGAGTCCGGAGTGTGTCCGAATACCTTTTTGGTTAAGAAACAACCGGGGTATGCATGGAGACCAGGCGTAGGGGTCATTAGTGCTTTATCAGACAAGTGCCCAACTAGTTATGTTATATTACATGGTTAGTAAGAAACATCTTCCAGGGAGAATAGTTCCGTTAAGGGTTCCTTTCCCTAGGAGGCATGCCCAAAAGTGCATGTCCGGACTGCGGAAAAAGCAGAAAAACATCTGGGGGCAGATAAATAGATAGGTAAAAAATCATCTTTCAAGTCACCGACCGAATATTCCCTTAAGAACGCTAGCTTTCGGCTTCACCCAGTCTGAGGTACACATCCGGCTGACCCGGCAGTAACAATCGCAGAGGTGCTCCCTTTACCTCCTAGCCGAACAATCGGGAATGTAGGGGTAAGCACAGGAGCCAGGCAACCCAGCTTGGCCAAAACTTAAGTCATATCGATGCATGTAATGGTGAGTAAAAGGTACATGTGGAAGCTTGACACATGAGCTAGGCGTGAAGCCCTTACAATTGAGCTTCTTGAAAAGAAGCCCCCAGGTATAATGAGTGCGGATGGCACATCAAGTGTGTGCGAACAATGCGCAAGTAGGCCCTTAAGGGCTTTTTATGAAAAAAGGTTAAGAGAAGAAATAGAAACAAAGTGCAGCTGGAGTGTAAAAATTTTGGACGGGGGAAGGGGACGAACTCTTAGTCCGGCGCTAGGCGTAGAATCTTCGGAGGCGGGCTGCGTTCCATGGGTTCGGCTCGAGTCGGTTGTCCGATGCATTTCGCAGATGGTACGCCCCGCCGGTCAGGACTTGGTCGATAATTAAGGGGCCCTCCCATTTGGGCTTGAGCTTGTCCTTTTTCTTGTCCGGCAGGCGTAGAACTAGTTCGCCAACATTGTAAGTCTTGGCCCGTACTTCTCTGCTTTGGTATCTTCGATCCCGCTGCTGATAAAATGCAGAACGAGCCTTCGCGACGTCGCGTTCCTCATCCAATGCGTCCAAGCTGTCCTGCCGATCCAGCTCGGCTTCTCGTTCTTCGTACATGCGCACTCGAGGTGAGTCATGAATGATGTCACAGGGCAAAACTGCCTCTGCGCCGTATACCATAAAAAATGGTGTGAATCCGGTAGTATGGTTGGGCGTTGTCCGCAGCCCCCAGATTACGGAGTCGAGCTCCTCTACCCAGTGCGTGTCGGATTTCGTAAGTGACCGCACTAGTCTGGGTTTAATGCCGCTCATTATTAGAACATTTGCTCGTTCCACTTGACCGTTGGTTTGAGGGTGATAGACTGAAGCGTAATCGAGCTTAATGCCCATGTTTTTGCACCATGACTTAACCTCGTCGGCCGTGAAGTTCTTGCCGTTGTCGGTGATGATGCTGTGGGGGACACCGTAACGGTGTACGACCCCGGATATAAAGTCTATCACTGCTCCGGACTCTGCCATTTTGACCGGTTTGGCCTCTATCCATTTGGTGAATTTATCCACCATGACCAATAGGTACCTTTGCTTGTGGGTTCCCCCTTTAAGGGGTCCAACCATATCAAGCCCCCAGACCGCGAACGGTCAGGTAATGGGTATAGTTTTGAGGGTGGTGGGTGGCATATGGCTCTGATTAGCAAAGAGCTGACAACCGACGCATCTCTGGACTAAGTCCTGGGCATCTGCCCGGGCCGTCGGCCAATAAAATCCTGTACGGAATGCCTTTCCTACAAGGGCCCGGGCTGCTGCGTGGTGTCCGCCTAGTCCGGCATGAATTTCAGCCAGGAGGTTTCGCCCTTCCTCTTCGGAGATACATCTTTGAAGGACTCCGGTTGTACTTTTCTTATAAAGTTATCCCTCATGGACCTTGTAGGCTTTCGATCGTCGGACTATGCAGCGGGCCTCATTTTGGTCTTCGGGAAGTTCCTGCCTAAGAAAGTAGGCTAGGAATGGTTCTGTCCACGGGGCGATTACTGCCATTATGTCGTGGGCTGAAGGTGTTATGTCATCGGCTGAATCGCCGGTTGGCGCGGTTGTTTCCGGTTTGTCATTTCCGGACTCCCCTTCCCATAGTACGGACGGCTTGAAGAGCCATTCCAGGAAGATATTTGGAGGGACAGCGTCACATTTTGCACCGATGCGTGCCAGTATGTCGGCTGCTTGGTTATTATCTCGGGCTACGTGATGGAATTCAAGTCCTTCAAACCGAGCTGACATTTTTAGGACAGCGTTGCGATATGCTGCCATTTTCGGATCCTTGGCATCAAAGTCTCCATTTATTTGGGATACTGCAAGGTTTGAATCCCCGCACACCTCTAGGCGTTGAATGCCCATGGAGATTGCCATCCGGAGACCATGTAGAAGGGCCTCGTATTCGGCTACGTTGTTGGAGTCCGTGTACATTATTTGAAGTACGTATTGGACCGTGTCCCCGGTTGGGGACGTCAAGACGATGCCAGCCCCCAGTCCGGCCAACATTTTGGAGCCGTCAAAGTGCATAGTCCAATTGGAGTATGCGCCGTACTCTTTAGGGAGTTCGGCTTCGGTCCATTCAGCGACAAAGTCAGCCAAAACTTGTGACTTTATAGCTCGCCGAGGTTTGTAGGTTATATCGAATGGTAGGAGCTCAATGGCCCATTTTGCAATCCTGCCCATTGCGTCGCGGTTGTTTATAATGTCATTGAGTGGTACTTCGGAGGCCACCGTTATCGAACACTCTTGAAAGTAGTGTCGGAGCTTCCGGGATGCCATGAACACCGTGTACGCTATCTTTTGATAGTGCGGGTAACGGGACTTGCAGGGGGTTAACACAGTGGATACGTAGTACACTGGTTTTTGAAGAGGGAATTTATGCCCTTCTATCTCTCGTTCAACGACGAGTACCGCGCTTACAACTTGATGTGTTGCTGCGATGTATAACAACATAGGTTCCCCTAGGTTTGGCGCAGCTAGGACCGGATTTGTTGCCAATATGGCCTTTATTTCTTCGAGTCCGGCAGTGGCAGCATCCGTCCACTCAAAGTGTTCGGTGCGCCTAAGGAGGCGATAAAGGGGCAGTGCCTTTTCTCCCAAGCGGGAGATAAAGCGGCTTAGAGCTGCCATGCATCCGGTCAATTTTTGTATCTGTTTGAGGTCTTTTGGAATATCCAACTGTGACAGAGCTCGGATCTTGGCCGGGTTTGCTTCAATTCCTTTACCGGATACAATGAAGCCCAGCAGCTTTCCGGCTGGTACGCCGAAAACGCATTTTTCCAGATTCAGCTTGATGTCATATGCTCTGAGGTTGTCGAACGTGAGCCTCAAATTGTCTACTAGAGTTTCGACGTGTTTGGTTTTGACGACTATGTTGTCTATGTATGCCTCAACTGTTTTGCCGATCTGGGTGGCCAGACATGTTTGAATCATGTGCTGATATGTTGCGCCGGCGTTTTTAAGTCCGAAGGGCATCGTGTTGAAGCAGAATGGTCCATATGGAGTGATGAATGCCGTTGCGGCTTGGTCTGCTTCCGCCATCTTGATTTGATGATAGCCAGAGTATGCGTCGAGGAAGCACAACGAATCGTGCCCTGCGGTAGCATCGATAATTTGGTCGATGCGGGGGAGGGGGAAGGGATCCTTTGGGCAAGCCTTATTGAGGTCTTTAAAATCGACGCATAGGCGCCAGGATTTGTCCTTCTTTGGTACCATTACCAGATTTGCTAGCCAATCCGGATGTTTGATATCTCTGATGAATCCGGCTTCCAATAGTTTGGCTAGCTCTTCTCCCATTGCCTGTCTTTTGGGTTCAGAAAATCGTCGAAGAGCCTGTTTGACCAGCTTGAATCCTTTTAGGATGTTTAGGCTGTGTTCTGCCAATCTGCGTGGGATTCCGGGCATATCCGAGGGATGCCAGGCGAAAATGTCCCAATTTTCCCGAAGGAATTCTCGCAGTGCGGCGTCTACCTCGGGGTTCAATTGTGCCCCAATGGAGGTCGTCTTTGTTGGGTCCGTTGGATGGACCTGGAATTTTACTATTTCATCTGCTGGTTTGAAGGAGGTGGACTTGGATCTTTTATCGAGTATCACATCGTCCCTATTCACCGTAGAGCGTAGCGCGGTGAGTTCTTCTGCCGCTAGGGCTTCGGATAGTGCCTCCAGGGCTAGTGCGGCTGTCTTGTTTTCGGCGCGGAGTGCTATGTCCGGATCACTAACGAGAGTGATTGCTCTGCCGGGCCCAGGCATTTTGAGCTTCATGTACCCATAATGGGGTATGGCTTGAAAAATTGTGAATGCCTCTCGTCCTAATATAGCGTGATATCCGCTGTTGAACGGGGCCACTTGGAATGTGACTTCTTCGGATCTGTAATTGTCCGGCGAGCCGAACACCACATCGAGTGTGATTTTTCCGGTGCAGCGCGCTTCCCGGCTAGGGATTATTCCTCTGAAGGTTGTGCTGCTTCGCTCAATATGGCTCCAGTCTATTTCCATTTTTTGAAGAGTTTCCTCGTAGATGAGGTTTAGTCCGCTGCCGCCATCCATGAGGACCTTTGTAAGTCGAAAGCCGTATACTATGGGACTAAGCACTAGTGCGGCTGGTGCTCGGGTTGTTCGGAATTTAGGTTCGTCGCTGGCATTGAAGGTGATGGCTGTGTCGCTCCATGGATTTGCTGTTGCTACTTGGTAGACTTCGGCGAGGCCGCGGATTGTTCGTTTTCGCATATTATTTGATGCGAAGGTCTCGAAGACTGTTGATACCGTACCGGTATTGTTGGAGTGGTTTTCCGGGGCTAGAAGCCCCTCGCCACTTTTGGCCACCTGCCGTAATATCCAACATGCTCGAAGGCTATGCGTTGGGACGGCGCCCTCTGTACTGTGAAGCTTACAGGGTCTGCTGAGCCATCCCTCCAGTATGGTTCCGTGCCCTCTATGGGGTTTTTTCTTTTTGGTTTTTGTATCTGGGGCCTGAGTATGATGCACCCTTTTGTTGCGGACTAGGGTTGTATTCGGGGCCGGATTGTCCCAAAACTGGTTTTCGGTTTTCCGGAAACTCTCCATCGCACAGTACTTTCGTACTATGGACGCCAAATCAGTGAAGCGTGTAATTTTACGACGGCTGATGGCGTTCAATATTCCCTTGTCCGTGCAATTATTGCAAAAGATTGATATTGTGTTTTCCTCTCGGCAGTCCTTTATCCTGTCCATAACCAGGAGGAATTTGGCCCAGTAGTGATGTACTGTTTCAGCGGGCTCTTGCCGTATTAGAGATAGATCGCATATGTCTGGGCAGGTGGGTGGAATAAAATCCGGATCCCTACCCATCTCGGGGCTTAAAGGCCGTGAAGTTTCCGAATTTGGAAGCTTGGATTGCTGGATGTTGTCCAACGAATCCGGTCCGATGCCTGACTTTAAGTCCAATGCTCGATCGAAGTCTGTTCCTCCGCGGAAATCCGGCATGGAGGGTTCGGGAGCCTGGACATGACTAGTTTTCAATACAGGAGAAGAGTCGCCGCATTGTTCCTCTACCACTGCCACGTGATGGGTGACCTGGGGAGAGTTAATCTCTCTCAGATCGGTTTTAAGCCCAATCTGATTGTAGTCCGTAGCGACTCCTAGGGCGGCGATGCGATCCAAGAGCTCGTTGACAGACGAGAGCTCTATCGGATCCAGCCGCTCGGCAAATTCCGAGCTGACATGAAGATTGCTTTTGACGACTTGAGAAGTCATTGTCAAAGCAGTGGCCGGACAGGCGGTCATAAGAAAACCACCTAGCCGGATAGTTTGGCCGGCAGCCAAGGCCCCTTTGGCGAAAATACCGTCCTTGAAGACGGTTGGAGGCATCCTTCCTATCGGTGACGACACAGAGGAACTCTCAGTGAAAGCACCAATGTCGGTATCAAAACCGGCAGATCTCGGGTAGGGGGTCCCGAACTGTGCGTCTAGGTGGATGGTAACAGGAGACAATGGACACGATGTTTTACCCAGGTTCGGGCCCTCTTGATGGAGGTAAAACCCTACGTCCTGCTTGATTAATATTGATGATATGGGTAGTACAAGAGTGAATCTACCAAGCAATCAAGGAGGCTAAACCCTAGAAGCTAGCCTATGGTATGATTGTTGTAATGTATGTTGTGTCCTACGGACTAAAGCCCTCCGGTTTATATAGACACCAGAGAGGGCTAGGGTTACACAGAGTTGGTTACATTGGTAGGAGATCTACATATCCGTATCGCCAAGCTTGCCTTCCACGCCAAGGAAAGTCCCATCCGGACACGGGACGGAGTCTTCAATCTTGTATCTTCGTAGTCTTGGAGTCCGGCGGATGATGATAGTCCGGCTGTTCGGACACCACCTAGTCCAGGACTCCCTCACCAGGGTTCATATTTTGAAAAGAAATAGACTTTTGAAGAATCTCATCTAGATTTTTCAAGGAATAATTTGGAAAGTGCTCCTCAAGATATTTCCATATAGTATAAGCACATTCAACGGTAGGCAAAGCATAGAAGCAAATTTCTAGGCAATCCTCTAATGATAAGGTCAATAGTTCTAAGATTGCGAACCATGTCAAGATACTCGTCGGGGGTAGGATGCAATGGATCAATAGGGGGCACATAAGGGCTAGTGATATACTTGTTCAAGTCATATTCATTCAAAATATCAAGCATCTCATTTTTCCAAGAATTATAGAACTCTCCATCAAGAATAGACACTCTAAGTCTAATACTCCCGATCGTAGACTCATCCATCTTCCTCCAATGGTGATTAAACCGAAGCAATGGAGACCAAAGCTCTGATACCAAATGAAAGGATCGAGAAGAGGGGTCTAGAGAGGGGGGATTAGACCCTTCACAAGCAAAGTTCGCAGATTTTAATTTCTTCAAGTTAAGGTTGAGTTTTATCTCAAGTTAAGGCATTCACAATACATTTCAAGCAAGCATGACAAGAGTATATGCAGAGGAAAGAGTAAAGCATGCAAGTTGCAAGAAAGTAAAGGGATGGGATTGGAGTTTGCAAACGCAATGGAGACATGGAGATTTTTGGCGTGGTTCTGATAGGTGGTGCTATCGTACGTCCATGTAGATGGAGACTTCAACCCACGAAGGGTAACGGCTGCGCGAGTCCACGGAGGGCTCCACTCATGAAGGTTCCACCAAGAAGCAACCTTGTCTATCCCACCATGGCCATCACCCGCGAAGGGCTTGCCTCGCTCGGGTAGATCTTCACGAAGTAGGCGATCTCCTCGCCCTTACAAACTTCTTGGAACTCAAAAATTTGCAGAGGCTCCCAAGCGAAACCTAACCAATCTAGGAGACACCGCTCTCCAAAAGGTAATAGATGGTGTGTTGATGATGAACTCCTCGCTCTTGTGCTTCAAATGATAGTCTCCCCAACACTCAACTCTCTCACACAGATTTGGATATGGTGGAAAGATGATTTGAGTGGAAAGCAACTTAGGGAAGGCTAGAAATCAATATTCTTATGGTAGGATTGGTATATCTTGATCTCAACACATGAGTAGGTGGTTCTCTCTCAGAAAATGCATGGTGGAAGTGTAGGCACATTCTGATGGCTCTCTCACGTATGGAGAAGGGGATGGAGAGGTATATAAAGCCTCCACACAAAATCCAACCGTTACACACATTTGACCCAACTCGGTCAGACCGAATAGGTGAACTCGGTGAGACCGATTAGTTCAAAATGTGAACGTTAGGAATCTTGGTGGGACCAACTGGAACAACTCGATGGGACCGATGTGCTAGGGCTTAGGGTAAACATCAACTCAGTGGTGCCGATTGCATCAACTCGGTGAGACCGAAGTGAAGCAATAAGGCAACATAGAGAATTTCAAGTCAACTCGGTGAGACCGATTGCATAACTCGGTGAGACTAAAATAAATGCAACAAGTCACACAACATTGGCAAGGCCATCCCGGTGAGACTGAGATCCGTATCGGTGAGACCGAACTGTTAGGGTTTCTGGCAGTGGCTATGTCATATGAACTCAGTGGCGCCAAATAGAATGAATCGATGGGGCGAAGTTGGAATTTGGGATTTTGACATATTTGGATGGAGAAAGTGGTTGAGGGCTTTTGAGCAATATCACTAAGCATTTGAGCAAGCAAGCCATTAAGCAACACCTCATCCCCTTTTAATAGTATTGGCTTTCCTATGGACTCAATGTGATCTTGGATCACTAAAACAAAGATGAAGAGTCTTGAGCTTTCGCCAATGCATGTCCTTGACACCTTGAAGGGGCTCCACATCCTCTTGTCCTTTCCATGCCATCGTTGAACTTGTCTAAAACACACTAGATGAAAGCATTAGTCCAACAAGAGATATGTTGACATTAATTACCAAAATCACCTAGGGAGCACTTGTGCTTTCAAATGGTCATTCGACCTGAAGTTGCAAGGTGGAAAAGTACCACCAGCTAGTCTTGCAAACAGATGGGATCTCTGTAAGACATCAATGTCATTGTGTGATCCTTGCAACCTAAAGTAGCAGTGCCATATCCAAAGATCTTCAGAGGCAACAATATCGAAAATTATGGTTGGATACTTGCAATGCCTGGCTGATTGGGCATGCCAAGCTACAGGTAAATTCTTCGACTTCCAGTGCATACAGTCAACACTCCCTAAAATCGCAGGCTAACCTTTTGCCTAATGCATCGCTAGAAGCATGGCCATGTCCTTGGCATAGGGTGCTTGCAGATACCGCGGTCCATAAACATGCATCATAGTTTCAGCAAACACTTAGTGTAGTTAATGATTGTATCGTCGGCCATTTGAAGAGGATTATCCATGAATCTGCAGGAGAGCCATATGCAAGCATCCGAAGTGTCACGGCCACCTTCTAAAAAGGGGAAAACCCTAGGAGACTAACGACATTTCTCTGTCGTTAAAATAAAGGTTCGACGGCATGCATGTTGTGGTCAATTCAATGGAACAACCCTTTGTTCATGTGGGAGCACTGCTGAAACACGTAAGGTGGGAAGGTACTACCCAACAAAGTAGTCATACATGAGACGCTCATGGCTGGCGTATCTGTTCCGGCTGAATGTTGCATGACCAACCTGTGATCTCGGACGCTTTCTTTTCCTTCCGGTTGTTGCTATCTATATATTCCGTAAACATCAATATTACTTCGTCTTCGTTGTCCATCATTTCACTCTCAGACTCGTAGCTCGCATCTTGTGATGAATCATGAAAAAACATTAGCTCCGTTATCGGACCATTTACACATAATGTCAATTATTTGTCATCTTCGCAATTATATGACCCGCTGGACTACATCTACAAGGAAAGGCTGAGAGAATTTACCTTCGAGATCACGCGGCTGGATGGCAGAAACAAGGTGCAGAGCTATAGTCAAGCGTATGAGGTCCGCGAACGGTTCAACAAAGATTACTAAGGCCAAATCGTGGCGGTTCGGGTGGAGGAGGCGACACCAAACGTAAGGCGAGACAGGGAGGTGTGTGGTGACCGAATGGAGCGTTTATCCTAAAATGTTTGTGGCGTCAATATTTGAATGGATGAAGGGTGCGCTATATAATCTCACCCAACCTCCATATATGAAGGCTCGGGGGTTTGATTTGAAGCGCGCTTCGAATATTATGGCGACTAAGGGCTAGACAACGGCTTTGCTAGAGTGCCATTTTCGGTCAAATTCTCTATATTGGTGATTATGGTTTGACACAGCGACTCTGCTCATGTTCTCCAAAACCGAAATATGTTGATCACCACAAACTGTGGTTCTTGGTGTCGTGGTTCTAAGTCTGACAGTAGAGTGGGGGGTAGGTATGGAGAGGCAAGGTCCTAGCTATGGAGTAGTTGTAAACACAGGAGATGTACGAGTTCAGGCCCTTCTTGAAGGAAGTAATAGCCCTACATCTCGGAGCCCGGAGGCGGTCGAGTGGATTATGTGTGTATGGATTACAGGGGTGCGAACCCTTTACACTGAGGTGGGGGGTGGCTTATATAGTGCCTGCCAGACCCCTCCGGCCCTCAGTAATGCGGGGTTTAAAGTACATTAAGTCTGGGCGTTACTGGTAACGCCCTACATAAAGTGTCTTAAATACCATAAAGTCTACTTAATTACAGACCGTTACGGTACAGAGTGCTTCTTGACCTTCTGGTGGTCGAGTGAGTCTTCATGGTCGAGTCCTTCAAGTCCGTTGAGTGAAGTCTTCCTTGGTCGACTGGAAGGTAGTCTCTTCTAATGGTGTCCTTGGGTAGGGTACTTAGATCAGGTCTATGACCCTACCCTAGGTACATGACTCCATCATTAGCCCCCGAATGGATTGAGGCTTGAGTGAGGAAGGAGTTGATATTATTTCCGACTGGCTTCTGCGTTCTGGATATGTGTTGTCTTGGACCAATAATCTCTTTGCTGATAATCATCAACTTTTCTTCAGTCGGCTTGATCCATTCTTTTCTTTCGTCGAGTGACCTTTTGAACTTAACAATTTCTGAGCAACGGATCGCAGGAAATGTCGCGCCTGACAGATCATTCTGCCGTTCGCGGATTCTGCGGGATACGAAATTTGGGGAAGCGCGCGAAGCGGGGCGGACCGTGGCGCTCGGATGGGATAGGGCATAGACGCCTCGATTCTCGTGCCACCTTTTTCGCCACGTATCGCGTACGCGCGACTGTTTCGGGATGTGATTGGATCTCTCGGGCCCACCTGTCATCCACTCGGAAGTGATCTTATAAAGGCGCCCGACGAGGAACTTTGAACAGTACCTCTCCATTCTCTCTCTCGCTGCCCTCCCTGCCTCCGCCCACTGCGCCCGCTCCTGCCCCTGCGCAACCGCTCCTCGTGTCCTTCGCCGGTAGCCATGGTGAAGGAGAAGACGGCGGCGTTGGAACGCGTGAATAAGGCGTCGGCGACGGGGAAGGCGAAGGGGAGAACCACCAGTCGGGGCGGGTCATCGTCCAGATCTCGTCTGCCGAACGGCTGGGTCCAAGGAGATTGGATTCGGTCGACCATCACGGAGAAGGATCTCCTCGACATGGCCAACGACGGTCTGATCCCCCACGGAGCAGCGAGGCTCCCGGGGAACGAGTGGCAACCCCAGCCGGAAGAGGGTGAGTGTGTCCTTCTGGCTACCCACGTCGACCGCGGGTTTTCTTTGCCGCCGAGTATTTTCTTCCGTGGTTTCTTGAACTTCTTTGGAGTGCAACTCCACCACTTCAATCCGAACTCTATCGCCTACCTTGCCGCATTTGTGTCCATGTGAGAACTTTCTGGGTTGCCGACCGCACTGGGGCCTGTTCAAGCATATATTCACGTGTCGCTCTCAGACCGTGAAGAAGGAGAGTCCAGATGACGACAAAACCAAAGTTATCCAGATGTGTGGAGGTCTGGGGATCCAGATGAGGAACAAGAGCACCTTCCCAGCCATGACGCTCCCCGAGTCGGTCAGAGGCTAGCAGTCGACCTGGTTCTACTGCCAGAACGAGTCGACGCCGGGGCAGTCGAGTGGACTCCCTCAGTTTACCATGGACCAAGCCAACAAACCCTCCTCTCTGAAGGTGATTCCGGAGGAGAAAGCCGATGTGAAGATGCTGATGGAGCGCGTAGTCCAGTTGGTTCGGGAAGGAGTGACGGGTATGGATCTCCTGGAGGTTTTTCTTAGGCGGCGTATCCAGCCTCTTCAGTTCCGGAGCCATTGCATGTGGTTGTACCGTGGGACCGAAGATGAGACTCGGATCAATCCAAAAGCAGTCGACGATGCCACGCTAGAAAGGTGGATGGCCGCGGTCACTGGGAACAAGGATAACCCTCGTGGAGCCAGGAGGATTCCTCCACTCGACCATTGCAGCATTCCAGACAAGGTATGCCCACTCTACCTCCAATTGTATTCTTGCCATACTTATTTCCGTTTTCTCCGCAAATTGGTCGATTGATCTTTGTCTTGATGTCTAACAGGCCCTCACCAAACTGTACTCGATGCCCAATGGAGCGCAGACTCCGACTGAAGAGGGCGAAGCGAGTGGGGGCGAAAGCCAGGAGGAGTGGGACTCGGATGCTGCTGGAGATGACGACGATGATGATGATCATGAGGAAGAAGAAGAAGAGGAGGAGGAGGTTGCACCACCGCGCTCGTAAAGGCGGTCGAAGTGTGTTCATGACCCGGCGATTGAACGGGGCAAGGGGGTGGCAACTATCCTGCAGTCGACCAAGCGCCCTCGGACCACTTCTCCGGTGCCGACTAAAAAGGCTCCGAAGCAATCCAAGGTGGCACCGTCGAAGCCGACCAAGGTCCTGCCGAAGATGAAGGTGTCAATCCCCACCATATCGGGGTAAAAATGCTGCTTGATTCTTCTTGCTTTATACGAGTTTATCTTTGATCGACACTTGAGTTAACCGACTGATCTTTGGAATTGTAGTGCTGCTACTTCCGACACCTCCGCCAAGGCCGACGATCATGAGATGGAGGATGCCGCGACCTCAAAACCTGGTATCACTCTCTTAATTCCGTTTTTTAGTCGATTGACTCTTGGTCTCTAATTCTGATTCTTTTCTGCAGCTTCATCCAATGTCGTTATCACCCTTCCTGACGACGACGACGACGATGACGACGAGGAACCGCTGAAGCACAGGAGGAGCAGGAAAGCGTCTGCCGGCAGGGTGGCCCAGGATGTGACGGCACCCGAGACTCTGGTCGCGGGGGAGGAGGACACCACTCGGCACACCGTGTCCTTCGCGGTGCCACTGACGAGTGCTCACCCCGCTTCGTCAAGTGCTGCACAGCCTTCCCTCTTCACGACGCACCACGTCCCAGAGGACCAAGCCAGTGCTGCAAAGGAAGCGATACGCCAGGCGGGGGTCATGATGGAGCAGGTGAAGGCCATCCGGGAGGCAAGCCAGGCAGCCTACAACGCCAGTTCTGCTCTTCAAAGCAATGTCCAGGTCAGTCGAATCACCTGTTCTGTTAGGATATGCTATCAAAAAGCTTTTCTTTCCGGAATCCATAGCAATCACCCACTGGGTGTGTCGATTGAAACTCCGGTTTAGCGGGGGCATGCTGAGTGCACCCGCTGGGTGTAGTCCCCAAGGCTATGGTTGACTGCTGGCAGTCGACCATAGGCTTTAGAAGTTAAATTCTTCCGTCAGTCGACTAGGTCGAAAGGACTTCTCAAACCGGTGGGGGCACGCTGAGTGCACCCACTGGGTGTAGTCCCCGAGACTGTGGTCGACTGTTTGCAGTCGATTACAGTCTGAAGAATACGTCCTGTTTTTTTTTGGTCGACTGGTCGACTCTATCTTAATAGAACTAGTGGGGGCACGCTGAGTGCACCCACTGGGTGTAGTCCCCGAGACTACGGTCTAATGTTTGTATTCGGCTGTAGTCTTAGAAACGCATGATTTTCGCTTATCCACTCGGAAGTGAATTATCTTTGACATTTTGTCGATTGGTTCTTCGCAGAAATCCTGCGACCTTGCGGCTCGTTATACTGAACTGGAGAACAAGCACATCCAGCTCGAGCTGGATCTGAAGCTGGTCCAAGAGAATCTGACGAAGGCGAAGGAGGAGACCAAAGGTATGTTCGGTGAGACCTCGACGACTGCTTTTGTCCTTCATCTGTTTCAAAATCTGACCTTCATCTGCTTTACAGGCAAGGTGAAGGAGGCCCAGAAGAAGAAAGATCTTGAACTAGCTGAGAAGACCAAACTTGCTGACGAGAAGTTAGCTTCGATCACCAGGCTTGAAGAAGAAAATACTAATCTGAAAGCTGCTCTTGAGATTGCCAACAAGGAGGTTAGTCGACTGAAGAACGACAAAGCTGCTCTGAATGACAAGGCCAGTCAATTAGCTGGGAAGAAGAATGATCTGGAGGCCTTTCTGAGTGGACTTGCCAAGAAGTTGTTCCTCATGCTCGAAGGTAATCCTTTGCGCTAAACAATTATTTTTACAGTGATCTTTCCATTCGACCATCGCCTTGACTCAGTGATTGTACTTGTAGAATTTTGCCAAAACTTTGAAGAGGAAACTAGTCGGCTGGAACCAAACCTGGACCCCGTCAACTCTCCGGTGAACGATGAAGTTGCCATGAATGTGTTCCGACTTGAGTCCCGCGTTGCTGCTGTTGTTGACTATCTTGCAAGGCTGAAAGTCGCCACTTCCCGCATTGACACCACGCTCTGGCCCAGGGAGACACTCCAGAACGACCTCGAGTCTCTGATGGCTCGACTAAACACAGTTCCTGGTCGAGTGCAGGAGTGGAAAAAGTCCTCTGCTAGGTGTGGCGCAGATGTTGCTCTGTGTCTGGCTCGAGTCCACTGCAAGGATGCGCGAGAAGATAAGTTGGCGGCCCTTCGGGTGGCCAACACCAAGAAGCACGACTTCAGGTCCTTCATGGAGACCTTCATCGCTGCTGCCACTCGGATCACGGACGGAATTGATCTTGATGAGTTTGTTGCACCTTCCAGCCCTCCACAGGAGGGGTAAAAAACTTCTTTGAGCTCGACACTTTGAATTTGCCTCGGTATGCCGAGTGATTTTGTAACCGATAAACCTTAACAGGCTTAGTGCCTGAGCACTTTTGGTTCCCTTAGGTATCCATCTGAACTTGGATTCGACATTTGAATACGCTTGTTTTTGGCTTGAAATGTCTTTTGCAGGTTTTAAAGCAAGGTGCTTACTGTAGTCGACTTTCTCTTCAATTCACTTAGGCAGGCACTGGACTGCGGTTAAGCTCCCGAGTGGGAGGTGTGTTCACCACTCGGTAGGATTTTCGCGACTTAGGCGAGCACTGGGCTGCAGCTAAGCCCTCGAGTGAGAGGTTTGCTCTTCACTCGGTAGGATTTTTATACCTTAGGCGAGCACTGGGCTGCAGCTAAGCCCCCGAGTGAGAGGTTTGCTCTTCACTCGGTAGGATTTTTATACCTTAGGCGAGCACTGGGCTGCAGCTAAGCCCCCGAGTGAGAGGTTTGCTCTTCACTCGGTAGGATTTTTATACCTTAGGCGAGCACTGGGCTGCAGCTAAGCCCCCGAGTGAGAGGTTTGCTCTTCACTCGGTAGGATTTTTATACCTTAGGCGAGCACTGGGCTGCAGCTAAGCCCCCGAGTGAGAGGTTTGCTCTTCACTCGGTAGGATTTTCACGTTGTACTTGTGGCGTAGCTCAGAGGAGAGGGACGCAGTCGACCTGCACCTCGTCCTCCTTACGACCGCACATTGTACTTATGGTGTAGTTCAGAGGAGAGGGTCGCAGTCGACCTGCACCTCGTCCTCCTTGCGAGCACACGTTGTATTTGTGGCGTAGCTCAGAGGAGAGAGTCGCAGTCGACCTGCACCTCATCCTCCTTGCGAGCGCACGTTGTATTTGTGGCGTAGCTCAGAGGAGAGGGTCGCAGTCGACCTGCACCTCATCCTCCTTGCAAGCGCACGTTGTACTTGTACTTAGGCGAGTGTTTAGACTGCAGCTAAGCCTCGAGTGGGAGTCTGGCTCACCACTCAGTAGGATTTTATTCGAACTTAGGCGAGTACTTGGACTGCAGCTAAGCCTCCGAGTGGGAGTCTGGCTCACCACTCGGTAGGATTTTATTTAAACTTAGGCGAGTACTTGGACTGCAGCTAAGCCCCCGAGTGGGAGTCTGGCTCACCACTCGGTAGGATTTTATTCGAACTTAGGCGAGTGCTTGGACTGCAGCTAAGCCTTCGAGTGGGAGTCCGGCTCACCACTCGGTAGGATTTTATTTAAACTTAGGCGAAACGGGTTCGCATCTAAGCCTTCCGAGTGGGAGTCTGGCTCATCACTCGACAAGGATTTTTTTTTATAAACTTAGGCGAAACAGATTCGCAGCTAAGTCACCCACTGAGGGGGAAAAATTTACTGGACAAATAAAAAGTGACAAAAATTATGGGGAAATTATGACACTATTATTTTGTAATCCATGAACTACAGAAGTATTTTGTTACAACTCGTCCGAGTGAAAAAACTTTAAGTGTAAAACGGGCGGAGCAGCTCCGCATTCCAAGCCCGGGGCTCGTCGATATTGTGCTTGACGTTGTAGATACGGTATGCTCCGTTATGGAGAACCTTGGTGACGATGAAGGATCCTTCCCAAGAAGGAGCAAGCTTATGTTGTTTCTGCTGATCCACTCGGAGAACTAAATCTCCTTCCTGGAAGGCTCGACTCTTCACATTTCTGGCGTGGAAGCGACGCAAGTCTTGTTGGTAGATGGTCGATCGGATCAGAGCCATCTCCCTTTCTTCCTCTAAGAGGTCGACCGCGTCCTGCCGTGCTTGTTCAGCTTCTGCTTCGTTGTAGAGTTCAACCCGAGGAGCATTGTGGAGAAGATCACTCGGCAAAACTGCTTCAACTCCATAGACCAAGAAGAATGGAGTTCTCCCGGTCGACCGATTAGGCGTGGTCCGCAGTCCCCAAAGCACCGAGGGAAGTTCGTCGACCCATGCTCCAGCCGCATGTTTGAGATCACGCATCAGTCGGGGTTTCAAACCTTTGAGGATCAGGCCATTGCCTCGCTCTGCTTGTCCATTCGACTGCGGATGGGCGACTGAAGCGTAGTCGACTCGTGTGCCTTGAGAGTTGCAGAAATCCCTGAATTCCTCTGAGTCAAAGTTCGACCCATTATCTGTAATGATGCTGTGCGGGACTCCATATCTGAATATCAGTTCCCTGATGAAGCTAACAGCAGTACCGGCGTCAAGGTTCTTGATGGGTTTTGCTTCAATCCACTTGGTGAACTTGTCGACTGCCACCAGTACATGCGTGAAACCGCTTCGACCTGTTCTCAAGGGGCCGACCATATCCAATCCCCATACTGCGAAGGGCCAGACGAGTGGAATGGTCTTCAGAGCTGATGCAGGCTTGTGTGACATATTTGAGTAGAACTGACATCCTTCGCACTTGTCCACTATTTCCTTTGCCATCTCATTCGCCTTTGGCCAGTAAAATCCGGCTCGGTATGCTTTGGCCACGATGGTCCGAGAGGACGCACGGTGACCACAGGTCCCCGAGTGGATATCATCAAGGATGATTCGACCTTCTTCTGGCGTTATGCACTTCTGACCAACTCCAGTCGCGCTCTCTCTATACAACTGTCCTTTGATTACGGTAAAGGCCTTGGATCGACGGACGATCTGTCGAGCCTCTTCCTCATCCTCTAGGAGCTCTTTTCTCAAGATATACGCGATATATGGAACTGTCCAGTTAGGAGTGACTACCAAGACCTCCATAACCAAGTCGACCACTGCTGGGACTTCTACTTCAGTCGGATCTGTGGCACTCTTGGGTTGCGGGGCTTCTTCAGTGAAAGGGTCTTCTTTAACTGACGGAGTGTGAATATGCTCTAAGAACACACCACTCGGAATGGCTTCTCTCTTGGAACCTATCTTTGCTAGATCATCAGCTGCTTGATTTATTAGTCGGGGTATATGATGGAGCTCTAACCCCTCAAACTTCTTTTCCAGCTTCCTCACTGCATTGCAGTATCCAGTCATGGCTGGGCTTCTAACGTCCCACTCCTTCATCACTTGGTTGACCACTAAATCTGAGTCGCCATAGACCATAAGGCGACGGACGCCGAGTGAAATGGCCATGCGCAACCCATACAAAAGGGCCTCGTACTCTGCCTCATTGTTGGAGGAATCAAAGTGAATCTGGAGCACATATCTGAGCTTATCTCCTCTGGGGGAAACCAGGACAACCCCAGCACCGGAACCATTCAACATCTTAGAGCCATCAAAGAACATGGTCCAATGCTCCGAGTGAACTTCAGTCAGCTGCTGCTGTTCAATCCACTCGGCGAGGAAATCTGCTATCGCTTGGGACTTAATGGCTTTCTTTGCCTTAAACTTGATATCAAGGGGAAGAAGTTCAATCGCCCATTTCGCCACTCGACCAGTTGCATCTCTGTTGTGCAGAATCTCTGAAAGTGGAGCGTCGCTGACAACTGTGATGGAATGATCAGAGAAATAATGAGCAACCTTCTTCGTGGTCATGTATATCCCATACACAAGCTTCTGATAATGAGGGTATCTCTGCTTGGATGGAGTTAAAACTTCAGATAGATAGTACACTAGGCGCTGAACTTTGAAGGCTTTCCCTTCTTCTTCCCGCTCGACTGTAAGTACTGTACTGACGACTTTGTCCTGTGGCTGCGATATAAAGCAACAGAGGCTCTTTGCTGATTGGAGCAGCAAGCACCGGCTGGGTGGAGAGCAGAGCTTTTAGCTCGACAAACGCTGCATCAGCTTCTGGAGTCCACTCGAACTTGTCTGCCTTCTTCATCAGTCGGTAAAGAGGCACTGCCTTTTCACCGAGTCGTGAGATGAATCGACTTAATGTGGCCAAGCATCTGGTAAGCTTCTGGACATCGTGCACTCGCACGGGGCGTTTCATTCGGAGAATAGTGCCGATCTTCTCTGGATTAGCGTTGATCCCTCGTTCGGAAACGAGAAAACCAAGTAACTTGCCACCAGGAACTCCGAATGTGCACTTTGATGGATTGAGCTTGATATCATACCTTCTGAGGTTGGCAAATGTTTCGGCGAGGTCAGTGAGCAGGTCGGAACCTTTTCGTGACTTGACCACAATACCATCCATATACGCTTCCACATTTCGACTGATTTGAGTGAGCAAACACTTCTGAATCATTCGCATAAACGTGGCTCCGGCATTCTTGAGGCCGAATGGCATGGTGATATAGCAGAAGCACCCGAATGGAGTGATGAAAGCTGTTTTTATCTCATCGGGCCCATATAGACGGATCTGATGGTACCCGGAATAAGCGTCCAGAAAAGACAATCTCTCACATCCCGCGGTCGAGTCAACAATTTGATCAATGCGAGGGAGAGGGAAATGATCTTTCGGGCAGGCTCGATTGATGTGCTTGAAATCAATGCACATTCGGAGTGAGTTGTCCTTCTTAGGAACCATGAAGACATTAGCGAGCCACTCGGAGTGATATATCTCTCGGATAAATCCTGCCGCCAACAGTCGAGCCACTTCCTCACCAATAGCTTTTCTCTTCTGGACGGCAGACCGCCGAAGATGTTCTTTAACTGGTTTTGCTGTTGAGTCGACCCTGAGACGATGCTCAGCCAGTCCCCTGGGAACACCCGGCATGTCAGCTGGCTTCCATGCAAAAATGTCCCAGTTCTCACGGAGGAACTGGATGAGCGCTTCTTCCTATTTCGGGTCGAGCGTTGTGGAGATGTGGGTCGGGGCTGCATTGGGGTCGGTCGGGTGGATGTGGACAGGCTTTGTCTCACCGGACGACTGAAATGCAGACTCTGTGGCGGGCTTCTTGGCTCGCAGCAAATCACTCGGATCTGCGTTTGCTTATATTCTTCAAACTCGACCGCTGTCACCTGGGAATCGGCAATCTTTGAGCCTTTCTGGAAACACTCTTCTGCCTTTTTCCGATCACCAGTGACAGTGATCACTCCTTTGGGGCCGGGCATCTTTAGTTTGAGGTAGACATAACATGGTCGAGCCATGAACCGTGCGTAAGCTGGCCTCCCCAAAATAGCATGATACGCGCTCTGAAAATCCACGACCTCAAACGTCAGCTTCTCCTTGCGAAAATGCTTTGAATCGCCAAACACTACGTCCAGAGCAATTTGGCCGAGTGACTCGGCTTTCTTTCCTGGTATGACTCCATGAAAACTCATGTTACTGGAGCTCAGTTGGGACATCGGAATGCCCATTCCTTTCAGCGTGTCTGCATACAACAAGTTCAGTCCGCTACCACCGTCCATCAGCACCTTCGTCAGCCGAGTGCCTTCGACAACCGGGTCGACCACCAAAGCTTGCCTCCCAGGGGTGGCAATATGAGTCGGGTGATCAGATTGGTCGAATGTGATGGGCGTTTGGGACCATCTCAGATAATTTGGTTTCGCCGGGGCAACCATGTTCACCTCACGGTTAATGACCTTCAGTCGGCTCTTGCTTTCCACATCAGCGAAAATCATTAGGGTGGAGTTGACATGTGGATATCCTCCCTCACTGTCCTCCTTATCTTCAGCCTTGTCCGACTCCTTTTCCTTGTCCTTGGACTGTTTTCCTTGGAACTGCTGGATCAGGAGTCGACAATGGCGAGTGGTATGTTTCGGGTAGATGATATTACCCTCTTCATCTTTCTTCGTGCGGATGTGACATGGCATATCCATCACGTCATTTCCTTCTTTATCCTTCACCTTCTTAGGGTTCCAGGATCCTTTAGGTTTCCCTTTGAACTTGCCCTGAGTCACGGCCAGAGCCTCTCCAGGAGCTGCTGGTTCGGCCTTCCGTTTTTGCTTCCGACTGGTGTTTCCCTTCTCCGACTGACTCGGCTTGTACTTGCCGCTTCAGAGTCGGTCTTCTTCTTCGCCGTTGGCATACTTGGTAGCAATCTCCATCATCTGACTCAGGGTCATGTCTCCGGTTCGACCAAACTTCAAATTCAATTCTCTGTTCTTGACACCATCCTTGAAGGCGCAGACTGCCTGATGATCAGACACGTTCTCCACGGTATGATGCAAAGTGATCCATCTCTGAATATACTCTCTGAGAGTCTCATTCGTCTTCTGCACACAGACTTGCAGCTCTGTCAATCCAGCTGGTCGCTTGCAAGTTCCTTCAAATGTTCTGACGAACACTCGGGACAGATCTTCCCAAGTGTAAATGCTGCTAGGAGGTAACTGATTCAACCACGCTCTGGCAGAATCTTCCAACATGAGGGGCAAATGCTTCATGGCCACTTCCTCAAGCCAGGTTTCAGGCTTAGACTCACCAGTGAACTTGCTTACTCCAGTTGCCAACCTGAAGTTGGGGGGAATCACCGCGGCTCTGATAGCCCTGCTGAAACATTCTGGACCAGAAACATGCACTCGACTGCTTGTGGGTGCATCTCTGTCGGGGCCACCCCGATGGGCTCTGTTTCGGTCGACCAAGCCTTGCACGATGATGGATCGCGCGTCGAAGCCTGGTTCCCAGGGGTTGACTAGAACTCTTCGCCCCACACTGAGTTGACGCCTGTCATCCTGCTGCCGAGGAGCGTAAGACCCACCCCTCGGGGGGGGGGAGTGGGAACTTGACGCCTATCATCACGATCATGTCGGTCACCATACTGGCCTCGCCGATTCTCGCGTCCTTCACGCCGCGAAGGCGATCTAGGACTGTGAGCCGACTGAACCGTATTCGCAGCGACGGATCGACTGTGAATTCTGTTGCGTGACTGCGACACGGCTGAATTCTGATCTCCTGCTGCCCGGAGCAAATCTCTGATCTGCATCAAGCCTCTGCCAGCTTCCGACTGCGAGGGCTGGATGGACTCTGCTATACGGGTTGCAGCTGCTAAATTCTGAATCGGGGTTCAATATACCTGAGTCGGCGGGAAGAGTTGACGTCGATTGGCGTCGGGTGCTCGTTGCCGCGCGCGCTCGTCGAGTGCTCGCTGAAGATTTTCCAGACGAGCGCGTTCAGCCAAGTTGGCCAAACGTGCCTCCTCCAAGGCGCGAGCCTCGGGGGTTTCTCCCGCGAAGGGAGTATGCAGGGCATCCATGTTCCTGCAGCGAAGCTCTTCCCTTTGCAGAGAATTGAGTGGCTCGGGTTGGTACTCTTCGTGGGCTTGTGCGGGGTCGCCTCCACCGTCTACTCCGCCCTCGTGGGCGAAGCCAGGAGGGCTGTGAGGTCCGTTGACCATCAAGATTTCCGCCGCCGGATCACTGCTATCGCATTCGGATGCAGTCTCTACGGAGCCAGTCGACATTTTGAACAGGTCGTAGAGGGATTCGTCGGGCTCGATTGCCGCAACTTGAGCGGTGGCCGTCTGGCGAGCCACCGCGTGCCTCACCCACCGCTGGAGCCTCGACCGACCAGAGCGCTTGCGCTGGTGGGAGACCGGGAGGGTGACCGATAGGGGAGTCGACCGATACGGAGTCGACGGTTGTCGCAGCAGAACGCCGCGGACACATGCGCGAAAATGCGTCGCACCGCGGACGGGGAGCGCATCAACGTCGAGTGGAGCCTCTTGGAGCCAAGCGGAGTCGTCGGCGATGAAGGTGAGAGCGCCGAGACGGATCTCGTGGCCCTCGACCAAAACTCCACCAGCAACCATGATGAAAGTACTCGGAAGAACCGCAACTTCTCCAAAAAATCGCTAAGACACCGGCCCCACGGTGGGCGCCAATTGTCGTGGTTCTAAGTCTGACAGTAGAGTAGGGGGTAGGTATGGAGAGGCAAGGTCCTAGCTATGGAGCAGTTGTAAACACAAGAGATGTACGAGTTCAGGCCCTTCTCGGAGGAAGTAATAGCCCTACGTCTCGGAGCCCGGAGGCGGTCGAGTGGATTATGTGTGTATGGATTACAGGGGTGCGAACCCTTTACACTGAGGTGGGGGGTGGCTTATATAGTGCCTGCCAGACCCCTCCAGCCCTCAGTAATGCGGGGTTTAAAGTACATTAAGTCTGGGCGTTACTGGTAACGCCCTATATAAAGTGTCTTAAATACCATAAAGTCTACTTAATTACAGACCGTTACGGTACAGAGTGCTTCTTGACCTTCTGGTGGTCGAGTGAGTCTTCATGGTCGAGTCCTTCAAGTCCGTCGAGTGAAGTCTTCCTTGGTCGACTGGAAGGTAGTCTCTTCTAATGGTGTCCTTGGGTAGGATACTTAGATCAGGTCTATGACCCTACCCTAGGTACATGACTCCATCACTTGGCACCATGCTTTAATCAACTGTCGGATGTCAAGATGTGTTTGGGCCCTTTCGAAGGATGATGTGGTGGAACGTATGATTGAAACATGAGAAGAAGGATGTGCGAGCGGTGGCTTTTTGCTTTGATGAACTCATTGTCACCTGTGGGTTTCACACTAGTTCTAGTGATTTTATGGCCAATTTGAACTGCTCACAGAAAAGCAATCCATGAGAACATCTTCTAGCCTCCAATGTCCACGCACATGTCTGGAAGGAGTTTCATAACTGATCTAGAGCAAGTCACAAAAAGGTAAAGCCGCCAAATGCTAGGATGTGGGAAACTATCTAGAAGCCTACCCAGCTGATCTCTCCATCCTCAAGGGTATGTTAAAGTACTCCTTGTGTAAAGAAATATAAAGAATTTAGACCACCTGATCTAAGCGCTCTTATATTTCTTTACAGAGGGAGTAAATGTCAATGATGGCCCCAACAAACATGGCAAGTGAGGAGTTGGGGCAGTCGTTTGTTGTAACAACAACAGAGCTTACTTGGGGTTTTCTTCTACCACTTTCAATGGTATCACCGAAGTGACAGTTCTGGAAATTTTGGCATGCGGTGAAGCACAAGCACTAGCAAGTGATCTGATGGTGCAATGCATCATTATTTCTTCACGTAGCAGCTTAGTGATAAAGTACATTCATTCACAAATGGGAGGAGCCAATGTTAAGGTGATCATGGAAGTGAATGCCAAAACAAACAATTTTGAATCATGTAATTTTATTTTCAGGACTGCACGTACAAACTTTGAAGCGGACAGTTTAGCGAAGTTTTCTTTACATCTCGATTTTGGTAGGCATGTGTGGCTTGATGTCCCACAAGATCTTGTAACAATTCCTCGGACCATTGCTCTCTGATAAAGTGGGACGAGCTTGTCTTAAAAAAATAAATCTAATACAGTAGAAGTCTGGCCCCATGACTTGACGATCATCTTTTGTTGCGTGAAACGCTTGCAGATGTATGGACGGCCCACCCATTTGAAAACTGAATTTGGGGTGATACCTGTGCGGCGCTGCGATCCATGTGCCAGCTGCTTCATCGGTTAGAGAAACCGCAGCGAAGGTCAACCACGCATTGCAGTTCGTTAGACTACCCACAATGGAGTAACATAGATAGTAACCATCACACATATCTAAATAAAATGAGTAAATAGCATAAAACTACTACTTTACAGGCTAGGGTTCCCAAAAACTATCATTTTTTAATTTTTCTCAGATAACTACCAGATGGGCGGTCGGCTATTTCAAAAAACCCAAATTCCTGAGTCTTTATCAGTTGATCACGATTATGACAATTGAGGCCCACATGTAAGATAACCGTTTGTTTGACCGTTTACTTTGACCGTTAACTTACATGTGGGTCCTACACGTAAGTTTTGTAAAAAAAAGCAATCAGGTCCCTACAAGTTTTCTGAAAAAGCAGTCGGGTCCTTGTGAGTTTTCTGAAAAAGCAATCGGGTCCCTGAGGCAAGGCAACGTTGTCTCCTCCGGCCGGCAAGCCGCGCCCGCGGCGGTGGAATCCACGACGTGCACCACCTGAGGCCGGCGAGCCGCATCCCGCAGCGGTCGGGTCCCGCCGCCTCGCCGTGCCTTGCCTGCGGCCGCCGCCCCGACGTGCCTCGCCCGTGGCCGCCGCCTCACCATGCCTCTCCTGCGCCACCTCCACGCCGTGCCTCGGCGGCCTTGGGGGCGGCAAGATCCGGCAAGCCTCGTCGACCTCGTCCTTCCACGCGCGGTCGCCGACGAGCTTCTCCCCGGAGCGCCCCTTCATGACGGCGGCCTCCTCGGAATGGCCCTTCCCGTGCGTCGCGCGCTGCAGAGCCGTTGTGGTCGTGTCAGTCGTCGCCAGGCCGCAGCACCCGTCGCCGGCAGCCCCTGCCTTCATGCCCTCTGCGTCGGGTTACTCGGCCATCCCGACAAGGTCGATGTCGAGCACGAGTGCGGCTCCGGGCAGCATCTATCAGGAGAGAAGGGGAGTAGAGGGAGAGAAAGAAAGAGAAAAGGAAGAAGAGTCGGCTTACATGTGGGCCGAACGTGTAAGTTGACGGTCAACAAATGGTCAAATCAGCTGTTTGTTTAGGAGCGGGTCCCACCTGTCATAAACCTGATTATATGTCAACCACCCGGCAATTTGGGTTTTCTGAAACAGCCAACCACCGAGTTGGTAGTTATCTGAGAAAAATTAAAAACCGGTAGTTTTTTGAAACCCTAGCCTGTAAAGTAGTAGTTTTATGCTATTTACTCAGATAAAATAGATGATGTGACAATGAAAAAAGAGATGCATGTGGTAACATAGCTAGTTACTATTAGTATGAGTAACATCACATATATCAAGGCAAGATGTGTCTATAACCTAATAAAATGAAGTATTGCATGTTACCACACATATGTTATTCTCCACTATAGAGGTAGTAACATAGACTAGTAACATAGGCATGTTACTACTCTATGTTACTATCCGTTGTGGCTAGTCTTAATCTGAACGAATCCCTCGAGCTCCATGTGTCATGATTTCTTCTTCTTCCTCCCCATCTTCACGTGCAACTTGCACGACCTTTTACGCAAGTCTTCATGCTACATTGTCAACCTTGCTAGCTGTCGTTACGGTGAATGTTATCCGTTTAGCGCTAACGGAATATGGAGTTGTAGAACAGTGCTAGTAGTACAGTAGATTTCATGTGATCTTGTTGTTTGCCTCATTTTCCGCGCCCTCGATGCTTCTCTGGATACCCGGATGGTGCCATTTTGTTCCATTTTCCGCGAGTCGGGATGGAGTTCAGCATAATTCATGGTTGTCATATACTTTCAAGCTCACGTTGACATCATGTGTCAGGTCGGCCGGTTTTTAGACTTAATTACGTATGCCTGCAAAGTTATGGTTACTCGATGTTTAGTGCTAAAGCTTAGTAGATGGCCACGCCTGCTATCTGCTCCTTGATTCTTCATCCAATCGAGATTTATTCATGGCGCGTCATCGATGGATGTAGGAGAAAGAAAATTTCGTCATCTCCAAGAATTTTGATGTAATTTATTTTTCTTTAAGGATGCATTTGTAAGGACATGCGGTACTTAATATTAGGCTTAGGCCTTCCTATGAAGAAAATATTCCGCACAAGTTACAGAACACATGTTGATCGACACCGATTATGTTGCATGCGAAGTTTAATCAAGACCGACCTCTTGTCTCAAGCAGCGCTACGATGCATTTTCCTTTCTGCCGGTGGCTACGCTGTATATACAGTGCAAAGATTTTGACTTTCTGAGGTATCCGGTCCACCTAGCAGCATGTGGAGGCCTTGGCAGGCTCAGCTCAAGTGAGAAATGGGGACGCGACAAAATAAACACAGCTCAGCACTCACTGGCGAATCACATCCATATGGCCCAAGGCCCCGGATAAGATGGGCACGGCAATTTAAGTAGGAGCTGTGTGCACTACCACTGCTTGTCTTCTGCGGACGGGGATTACGTAGCACGTTGCCTACGTACGTGTCCTGCATGCACTCCTCACTCATTGCTCAATCAGACAGGCCGTACCAACGCTCTATTGATCTCTGCAGCTGACAAGTGAGTGAGATCTATACTGCAGCGCCATATTATATGTCTGCTTCCGGCTGGTATCGACCATCCATGTTTATCCGGGGCCAGGGTATTCATTTTCTTCTACTCCAAGTACTTGCCAAGCAACGAAGAGCACCGACGAAGGCAAAGGAATATACGAGCCTGCGAACGAGAGCAAATTAACGACTTACTAAAAAGTAGGAGTACTTATTTCAATTATAAGGTTGTTATTGCCCAGTCTCCTTTAGGGGAATTGCCCAGTCAATTTAAGAAATATTTAATTACTAATTAACTTTTTTAAACAAAAGCCCACATACTTTATTCAATGGATATAATAGATACATCATCTATGGACGGGGCTTGCCTGTGGCCGCTTGGTGCGACCATCCGTGCGACGCAGCCATCGCACGGCTGTGCGTGCACCCCCTCCCGCTCCAGATTTTCTCGTCCAAAAAGAAAAAGAAATACAGACCATAATATCGCACGGCTGTGCGTGCACCCCCTCCCGCTTTAGATTTTCTCGTCCAAAAAGAAAAACAAATACAGACCATAATACCGATTCCCTTCCATAATACTCTCATCATTAAAACTGAACACAGAACGAAAGGAAATAATCACAATCACCCGCGAAACAGAGGCACAGAATACACGAAAGCGCGCCAAAATGCAAAATATGCTCATAGGAGGCGGCCGGCGGAGTTGACCTACAGTCTTAACGCACACAACAATCCTGGGCGAAGCACAGGGATTCTTCTTTTCTTCTCTTGAATTGTGCAGCAAAGGAATCTGGAGCGGGAATACAATTTCATTCAAAGGTTTCTCAAACCAATCAAAAATCAAAGAAAATCTAGCCAACTTAGCCATTCATGAGCTAACTTATTTGCTTCTCTATTACCATATTTGAACCTATAAATGGAAAAATTACACGCAAAATGATAACAATCATCAGAAACCATTGTTGTTGTGCCCGCAAAACAACCTCCGCTCTTCGTGGTGTCAATGACCTTCAAAATGTCAGAATTAATGACAAGACGATTGCATCCCGCCCATTGCGCAAGAGACAACCCAACCTTCCTCAATGAATTTGCCTCTATCGACCCTAAGGACGGCCCTGACAGTATTTTTTAGAAAAGGAGGATGACCCCCGGCCTCTGCATCTGGGAGATGCATGCGGCCACTTTATTGATTATTCTCGAGGACCTTATAAAATATTACAACAATATGCCTGAATCCGCCATCTTGGCAACATATGCCACTACTTCTCACTAAAAAAAGACACATCCGTGACATTTTGGGCTGAACGATTTTTTTTGTCAAGCTTATGACATTGCTATGACGATAATTGTGATAAAACCCGGTATCATCATAGATGTGGTGGGCTCCTACTTCTATGACAACAAATCGTGACAGAAAATGGGCTTTTCGTCCTGGGCGGGCCGGAGATGGGCCTGCATGACATTCTTTGGGCCGTCCATGACGGAAAAAATCGTGGTAGAAGCGAGGGCGAGAAAAATATCAGGGAGTTCCCGGTTACGGTGGATGATCAGGGGCCGAGCGATGCGCATTTTTCTCGTACACGTACGCGCGTGGGTGCAAGGCGTTGAGCTCTAACTGAACCCCAGCGAGGCGTTCGCCTACTGAACCCGAGCGATTGCACCAGCTACGTTACTGAACCGATTGATCCCTTGCTGTTAATTGAACCCGATCGAGTGATTGCTTCGCCACTGCTGCTAACTGAAGCCGATCAAACCTGCTACCTCTTGATGAACAGCGACCATTGTTGGGGGGTTGGATGAACAGGACCCCATGGGGGTGTAGAGGTCGTTGCCACTGGATGAACAGGACCCCGATCGAGCCGGTTGGGGGTGGATGAATAGGACCCCGTGGAGGGCTGGATGAACAGGACGATCCCATGGAGGGCTGGTTGAACAGTAGTCGGTGGAGGGCTGGATGATCAGTAGCCCGTGGAGCCGTGGTTGAACAGAACCCCGTGGAGAGGGCTGATTGAACATTAGCCAGTGGAGGAGCGGTGGAGGCTGGATGAACAGGAGCCTGTGGATGAACAGTCCCAGGTGGAGGCTGGAGGAGGTCGACGGTGGATGAACAGTAGCCCGTGGAGGCTGGAGGAGGTCGACGGTGGAGATGAACAGTAGCCCGTGGAGTCCCATTTTTCGATACGCCACACCCCTCCCGATGAACAGGACCCTCGTTTCGACCGTAGTGCTCCAACACAAGTCCGTTTTCTTTGTTTTGCGGTACGCCACACCCCTCCCGATCAACACGATCCCGTTTCAACCGTAGGCACTCGAACACAAGTTTGTTTCCTTCGTTTTGTGGTACGCCAGTCCCCTCTAGATGAACAAGATCCCGTTTCGACCCTAGGTCAAACACAAGGCCGTTTCCTCCGTTCTGCGGTACGCCATGCCTCGTTTAGATCGGTTGTTCCGTCCAAGCCGGTTGCCTCCCGATGAACACGACGACGCAGTTTTTTCGTTCCGACCCAGCTGGTTGGCTGCCCATGAATAGGACGCCGTCGCTGCCTCTCCATGTGCACGAGCCCTGGCTGTACGTATGCGCAAGTAGGCGTTCGAGACCCCGCCCGTATGTACGTACATGGTCGTATTTACTTTCTTGCACCCCGGCTGTACGTACGTGTACATGCTACATGCGCGCCTCTACTACGACATGTGCGTGCCTCTACTACGACACGTGCCCTTCCTTACTCGGCCACGGTTCATCACTGCAGCCTGCAGACTGACCGATCGATCAGTATGTGATACGTCTCCAACGTATCTATAATTTTTGATTGTTCCATGCTATTATATTACCCCTTTTGGATATTTATGGGCTTTATTTTACACATTTATATCATTTTTGGGACTAACCTACTAACCGGAGGCCCAGCCCGTATTGCTGTTTTTTTGCCTATTTCAGTATTTCAAAGAAAAGGAATATCAAACGGAGTCCAAACGGAATGAAACCTTCGGGAGCGTGATTTTTGGAACGAACGTGATCCGCAGAACTTGGAGTGCAAGTCAAGAAGAAAACGAGGCGACCAGGAGATAGCAGGGTGCGCCCACCCCTATAGGGCGCGCCCTTGTCTCCTGGGCCCCACGAGCGGCCACCGACGTACTTCTTCCTCCTATATATACCTATGTACCCCGAAAACATCCAGGGAGCCAGCGCAAACACAATTTCCACCACCGTAACCTTCTGTATCCGCGAGATCCCATCTTGGAGCCTTCGCCGGTGCTCCGCCGAAGGGGGAATCGACCACGGAGGGCTTCTACATCAACACCATAGCCCCTCCGATGAGTTGTGAGTAGTTTACCACAGACCTTAGGGTCCATAGTTATTAGCTAGATGGCTTCTTCTCTCTTTTTGGATCTCAATACAATGTTCTCCCCCTCTCTTTTGGAGATCTATTCGATGTAAACTCTTTTTGCAGTGTGTTTGTCGAGATCCGATAAATTGTGGGTTTATGATCAAGTTTATCTATAAAAAATATTTGAATCTCCTCTGAATTCTTTTATGTATGATTGAGCTATCTTTGCAAGTCTCTTCGAATTATCAGTTTGGTTTGGCCTACTAGATTGATCTTTCTTGCCATGGGAGAAGTGCTTAGCTTTGGGTTCAATCTTGTGGTGTCCTTACCCAGTGACAAAAAGGGTTCCAAGGCACGTATTGTATTGTTGCGATCAAGGATAAAAAGATGGGGTTTATATCATATTGCATGAGTTTATCCCTCTACATCATGTCATCTTTCTCAATGCGTTACTCTGTTCTTATGAACTTAATACTCTAGATGCAGGTAGGAGTCGGTCAATGTGTGGAGTAATAGTAGTAGATGCAGGCAGGAGTCGGTCTACTTGTCACGGACGTGATGCCTATATACATGATCATGCCTAGATAATCTCATAATTATTCGCTTTTCTATCAATTGCTCGACAGTAATTTGTTCACCCACCGTAATACTTATGCTATCTTGAGAGAAGCCACTAGTGAAACCTATGGCCCCGGGTCTATCTTTTATCATATAAGCTTTCAATCTACCTTTATTTGCATCTTTACTTTTTGCATCTATATTATAAAATACCAAAAATATATTTATCTTATCATACTATCTCTATCAGATCTCACTTCCGCAAGTGGCCGTGAAGGGATTGACAACCCCTTTATTGTGTTGGTTGCGAGTTCTTTGTTTGTTTGTGTAGGTGCGTGGGACTTTTGAGGAGCCTCCTACTGGATTGATACCTTGGTTCTCAAAAACTGAGGGAAATACTTGCGCTACTATTGCTGCATCACCCTTTCCTCTTCAAGGAAAACCAACGCAAGCTCAAGACATAGCAAGAAGGATTTTTGGCACCGTTGCTGGGGAGGTCTTCGCTCAAGTCATGACATACCAAGTACCCATCACAAACTCATCTCCCTCGCATTTACATTATTTGCCATTTGCCTCTCGCTTTCCTTGACCACATTGACCACGCCGCGCCAAGAGCACCAAGGCGGTGGACGACGACGAGTCCTAGGAAGGGGATGACACGGAGCCGGGGAAGACGCGGCAGTGGATGCCCACGCGGAGAGGAGTACGAGGGTTGACTGGTTCGGCTGCGGTGTGAGGCTGCCTTCACCGCAAAATAACAGGGGTTGTGGGTGAGTAGAGGGATGGCCTGGCCAGAGGTTGGAGTAGATTGGGGCGGTGAGGCATGTGTGACCGAGCCGGCCACGGGAGACAGGAGCAGACGGCACGACCGGCGCTGGTTTGGGCATCTGGAGCAAGAAGACCGGAGGTTTGGGCCGTTGGATGGACATCGTACGGTCACGGTAGCTAGAATCGTTCATATTGACTAAGTTGACAAAGCCCTCCATCCGCATCAACTTAGTAGGCCCACAAGTCAGCTTCCCACTATGATTGGACCCAGCTAGCAAGGGGAGTATTCATTTTTTTGTGCGTAATAAGGAGGCACTTCCTTGCGTGCAAAGATATAGCTGGTGGGTCCGAGCTGTCAGCGGGAGGAATGTTTTTTCCGCGAAATACAAAGGCCCTTCCGATGGGTCCCAGCTGTCAGGTGGAGGAATAATTATTTTGCGCGTAATGAGGAGGCACTTCCTTGCGTGCGGCCGTGGACCCAACTGTCGGGCTCTCCACGTACAGTCCTCTTCCGATGGATGTTGTTCGTTGACCACGTTGACCATGCCACGTCGAGAGCACCAGGGCGGTGGACGACGGCAAGGCCTAGGAAGGGAATGACCCGAAGCCGAGGAAGACTCGGCAGTGGTTGCCCACGCGATGGGGAGTACGAGGTTTTACTAGTTCGACCATCGTCGCCGGAAAATAACAGGAGGTGTGAGTGATTAGAGGAATGGCCTGGCCAGCGATGGAGTAGGGTGGGGCGGTGCGGCCTGTGCAGCAGCACAGTCGGCCATGGGAGGCGGGAGCAGGTAGTCCCATCGGCGCTGGTTTGGGCGGCTGGAGAAAGAAGATCAGATATTGAAGAAGCAGCACGACCGTTGGATTAACATCTCACGACCACTGCTGCTAGAATCGTTTGTGGACTAAGTTGACAAAGCCTTTCATACACATCAACCTAGTAGACCCACAAGTCAGCCTCCAAATCTGTCCCAAGCAGCATACAACAAAAAAATTTCTAGCCAGATTCAAATTAGTTTAAGAACTAAACTTACCTTAATTTAAATCCAAAGAAATTTTACCCACACAAAAACAATGAAATTTAAAATATCAAAATCAGACAGAAAAAAGTATTTTGGAACTAATTGCATGTTTGCTGCATTTTTTCATTTTACAGCCCATTTATTATTACTTATCGCCCATTTTCTGGGCAAGCCCGAATGCATCTCTCCTCGTCTTGAAAGATTTCCGGCCCAGTAGGGCGTAGAAAAGCAAGTAGGCCTATGTTGGTTATTTTGCAAAAAACAAAAATAGCTGGGCTAGCCATTTTCAGAAAGGAAAAAAACTTGGCTGGTCATGTGGTAAACATATGAAATAAAAGCCTGGGCTAGACGGGGCATAGCTCCCGCACAACCCAGTTGATATCCTTCTCCGTCCCGAAAAAAAACTGCGCGCGCTGCTGGGTCCCGGGTGTCTGCTGCTCCTTGTGCAGTTATCTCGCTTATTGACTACGTTGACAGTGGCGTGCAACCCAGATGTTAGGAAACCATCACGAGGAACCCTTTTATTCTTTTAATAAAGGAGGCACTTGCTTGGCTACTGCCATGATCCTGGTGGGTCTGTACTGTCATCCTCACCATGTACAATCATCTCCTTATTCCTCTTGGTTGCTGACCATGTTGACAACACTGGAGGGCGGCGCCGCAGCGAGGGAACCAAGGCGGAACTCTCAATTTTGTCCTCCTTCCTTCCTCGCAAAAAAAAGAAAAACAAACACTTGAGAAGGCGTACAAAACAAGCTAGTGTCTTAGTAAAGAGACGTTGCTGAGTTTTTGAAAAAAGAGTGACGTGCTCCTGTAGCTGGTTCAAATCCAAACCTAGACTATGACTATATATGGTGCTATGCTACTATGCAAGTAATGAAACTGACATATCCAACGTTCGCTTCTCCTCTTCTCTACTTACTCTGCCTAGCATCAGAAGCTCTGGCCGCAGCAACCATGTTCGATGGCTGCTCGTCCACCTGCTCTTCAGCAGGCAACAACCAGATATGCGCCAAGTCGCCACTAATACGTCTCCAACATATCTATAAATTTTTATTGTTCCATGCTGTTATATTACCCGATTTGGATGTTTATGGGCTTTAATGTACACTTTATATCATTTTTGGGACTAACCTACTAACCGGAGGCCCAGCGCGAATTGTTGTTTTTTTGCCATTTCAGTGTTTCGAAGAAAAGGAATATCAAACGGAGTCCAAATGGAATGAAACCTTCGGGAGCGATCTTTTTGGAACAAACGTGACCCAGGGGACTTGGAGTGGACGTCAAGCAACAGAGGAGGCGGCCAAGAGGGTGCCCGGCGCGCCCCCCACCCTCGTGGGCCCCTTGAGCATCCACCGACCTACTTCTTCCTCCTATATATACCTATGTACCCTGAAAACATCGAGGAGCACCACAAAAAACTATTTCCATCGCCGTAACCTTCTGTATTCGCGAGATCCAATCTTGGAGCCTTCGTCGGTGCTCCGCCGGAGGGGGAATCGACCACAGAGGGCCTCTACATCATCTCCAAGGCCTCTCCGATGAGTTGTGAGTAGTTTACCACAGACCTTTGGGTCCATAGTTATTATCTAGATGGCTTCTTCTCTCTCTTTGAATCTCAATAAAAAGTTCTCCTCGATCTTCTTGGAGATCTATTCGATGTAACTCTTTTTGCGGTGTGTTTGTCGAGATCCGATGAATTTTCGGTTTATGATCAAGTTTATCTATGAGAAATTTTTGAATCTCCTCTGAATTCTTTTATGTGCGATTAAGTTATCTTTGCAAGTCTCTTCGAATTGTCAGTTTGGTTTGGCCTACTAGATTGATCTTTCTTGCAATGGGAGAAGTGCTTAGCTTTGGGTTCAATCTTGCGGTGTCCTTTCCCAATGATAGCAGGGACAGCAAGGCACATATTGTATTATTGCCATCGAGGATAAAAAGATGGGGTTTATATCATATTGCATGAGTTTATCCCTCTACATCATGTCATCTTTCTTAATGCGTTACTCTGTTCTTATGAACTTAATACTCTAGATGCATGCTGGATAGCAGTCGATGTGTGGAGTAATAGTAGTAGATGCAGGCAGGAGTTGGTCTACTTGTCACGGACGTGATGCCTATATACATGGTCATGCCTAGATAATCTCATAATTGTTCGCTTTTCTATCAATTGCTCGACAGTAATTTATTCACCCACCGTAATACTTATGCTACCTTGAGAGAAGCCACTAGTGAAACCTATGGCCCCCGGGTCTATCTTTTATCATATAAGCTTTACTATCTACTTTTATTTGCATCTTTAGTTTTCCAATCTATATCATAAAAACACCAAAAATATTTATCTTATCATATTATCTCTATCAGATCTCACTTTCACAAGTGGCCATGAAGGGATTGACAACCCCTTTATTGCATTGGTTGCGAGGTTCTTGTTTGTTTGTGTAGGTGTGTGGGACCTTTGAGGAGCCCCCTACTGGATTGATACCTTGGTTCTCAAAAACTGAGGGAAATACTTACGCTACTTTGCTGCATCACCCTTTCCTCTTCAAGGAGAACCAGCGCAAGCTCAAGACGTAGCAAGAAGGATTTCTGGCGCCGTTGCCGGGGACGTATTCGCTCAAGTCAAGACATACCAAGTACCCATCACAAACTCATCTCCCTCGCATTACATTATTTGCCATTTGCCTCTCGTTTTCCTCTCCCCCACTTCACCCTTGCCGTTTTATTCGCCCTCTCTTTACCGTTTGCTTTCCGTTGCCATGGCCGAATCGAAAAGAACTAAGGGTTCTTTCCACGGTTTTAGCACCTTGGATAGTCCCTCTATCCTCTCTAAGCTCATAAATAATGATGCTATGGAAAGACCTACCGGGGTCACCAATGAGAGTTTGAATACTTTTGATGAAGATGACCCCAGAATTTTTTGTTATTTACTTGATGAGTCATTGAAAGATGCTTGGGATAGGTTATTAAGGATTCGGGCTAGCTATGTGCCACAATATCAAATTGAGGTTTACTTAAAAAGTTTCTATGTTGGCTTACCCGCTTCTTTCAAGCAAGTTCTAGATTCTATTTTTGAAGGAGGATTTAATGAAGGGGATGCTATAGATACCTATGAAAAAATGAAAACTATATTTGGGCATCCCATGAATGATAAGGTTGAATCTACCACTCTTTTATGCTTTTATCAAAACAAAATTATTAAAGAGATGAAGGCTAGATTAGATGCCAATTTACGTAACGTGCTTAATCTTACTTCCTCCATTAATGGCAATGTACTTTCCCAAAATAGAAGGATGAATGCCATAGAAAGGAAATTCTCTCTTGCCAAAGATGGCACTACTTAGATCTATCGTCGCTTTTATGCCTAGCTTGGGGCGTTAAACAATAGCGCTAGTTGGAAGGCAACCCAATTTTATTTGTGTTTTTGTTTTTGCTTCTGTTTAGTAATAAATATTTCATCTAGCTTCTGTTTAGATGTGTTTTTATGTTTTAATTAGTGTTTGTGCCAAGTAGAACCTATAGGATAACCTATGGTGATAGTTAATTTGATTCTTCTAAAAAAACAGAAACTTCGCGCGCACTAAAATATTTTAGTAATTCACAGAAACATGCTTTTTGTGTTGATTCTTTTTGCTGTAGATCAATAGACAAATTGCCCAGGACTTACAATTTTGGTAGGGCTTTTAGAGTTCCATAAGTATTCGAGAGTTACAGATTGCTACAGACTGTTCTGTTTTTGAGAGATTCTGTTTTTCGAGTGTTGTTTGCTTATTTTGATGCATCTATGGCTAGTATGTAGGGTATGAACCATAGAGAAGTTGGAATACAGTAGGTTTAACACCAATATAAATAAAGAATGAGTTCATTACAGTACCTTATGTGGTGGTTTTTCTTTCTTGCACTAACGGAGCTTATGAGATTTCCTGTTGAGTTTTGTGTTGTGAAGTTTTCAAGTTTTGGGTAAAGATTTGATGGACTATGGAATAAGGAGTGGCAAGAGCCTAAGCTTGGGGATGCCCATGGCACCCCAAGATATTCAAGGATAACCAAAAGTCTGAGCTTGGGGATGCCCTGGAAGGCATCCCCTCTTTCGTCTTCGTCTATCGGTAACTTTACTTGGAGCTATATTTTTATTCGCCACATGATATGTGTTTTGCTTGGAGCATCTTGTATGATATTAGTCTTTGATTTTTAGTTTACCACAATCATCCTTTCTTTACACACCTTTTGGGAGAAGCCCACTTGATTTATAATTTATTAGAATACGCTATGTGCTTCATTTATATCTTTTGAGCTAGATAGTTTTTACTCTAGTGCTTCACTTATATCTTTTAGAGCACGTCGGTGGTTTAGTTTTGAATAAATTGTTGATCTCTAATGCTTCACTTATATTATTTTGAGAGTCTTTTAGAACAGCATAGTATTTGCTATGATTATAAAATTGGTCCTAGAATGATGGGCATCCAAGTTGGGTATAATAAAAACTATCATAGGAAGTGAATTGGATGCTATGATCAATTTGATACTTGATAATTGTTTTGAGATATATAGGTGGTAATATTAGAGTCATGCTAGTTGGGTGATTATGAATTTAAAGAATACTTGTGTTGAAGTTCGTGATTCCCATAACATGCATGTATGGTGAACCACTTTGTGATGAAGTTGGAGCACAATTTTATTTATTGATTGTCTTCCTTATGAATGGCAGTCGGGGACGAGCGATGGTCTTTTCCTACCAATCTATCCCCCTAGGAGCATGCGCGTAGTACTTTGTTTTCAATGACTTTGTAGATTTTTGCAATAAGTATATGAGTTCTTTATGACTAATGTTGAGTCCATGGATTATACGCACTCTCACCCTTCCACCATTGCTATCCTCTCTTGTTCCGCGCAACTTTCACTGGTACCATACACCCACCATATACCTTCATCAAAACAGCCACCATACCTACATATTATTGTTGGGGAACGTTGCAGAAAACAAAAATTTTTCCTACGGTTTCACCAAGATCCATCTATGAGTTCATCTAGCAACGAGTCATTAGATGCATCTACGTACCTTGTAGATCGCGAGCGGAAGCGTTCAAAGAACGGGGATGATGTAGTCGAACACGACGTGATCCAAATCACCGGAGATCCTAGCACCGAACGGACGGCACCTCTGCGTTCAACACACGTACGGAACAGCCACGTCTCCTCCTTCTTGATCCAGCAAGGGAGGGAGGAGAGGTTGAGGGAGATGGCACCAGCAGCAGCACGACGGCGTGGTGTTGATGGAGCTGCAGTACTCCGGCAGAGCTTCGCTAAGCACTATGGAGGAGGAGGAGGTGTTGGAGAGGGAGAAGGAGGCAACCAAAGGCCAAGGTATGAAGTCCCTCCTCTCCCCCACTATATATAGGAGGGCCAAGGGGGGTGGCCGGCCCTAGGAGATCCAATCTCCTAGGGGGGGGGCGGCCAAGGGGGGTTTCCCTCCCTCCCAAGGCACCTAGGAGGTGCCTTCCCCTCCTAGGACTCTTCCCCCCTCAAACCCTAGGCGCATGGGCCTATGTGGGGCTGGTGCCATTGGCCAATGTAGGCCAAGGCGCACCCCCTACAGCCCATGTGGCCCCCCGGGACAGGTGGACCCACCCAGTGGACCCCCGGGACCCTTCCGGTGGTCTCGGTACAATACCGATAACCCCGAAACTTGTCCCGATGCCCGAAACAGGACTTCCCATATATAAATCTTTACCTCCGGACCATTCCGGAACTCCTCGTGACGTCCGGGATCTCATCCGGGACTCCGAACAACATTCGGGTTACTGCATATACATATCCCTACAACCCTAGCATCACTGAACCTTAAGTGTGTAGACCCTACGGGTTCGGGAGACATGTAGACATGACCGAGATCGCTCTCCGGTCAATAACCAACAGCGGGATCTGGATACCCATGTTGGCTCCCACATGCTCCACGATGATCTCATCGGATGAACCACGATGTCGAGGATTTAATCAACCCCGTATGCAATTCCCTTTGTCAATCGATATGTTACTTGCCCGAGATTCGATCGTCGGTATCCCAATACCTCATTTAATCTCGTTACCGGCAAGTCACTTTACTCGTACCGTAATGCATGATCCCGTGACCAGACACTTGGTCACTTTGAGCTCATTATGATGATGCATTACCGAGTGGGCCCAATGATATCTCTCCGTTATACGGAGTGACAAATCCCAGTCTCGATCCGTGTCAACCCAACAGACACTTTCGGAGATACCTGTAATGCACCTTTATAGTCACCCAGTTACGTTGTGACGTTTGATACACCCAAAGCACTCCTACGGTATCCGGGAGTTACACGATCTCATGGTTAAAGGAAAAGATACTTGACATTAGAAAAGCTCTAGCAAACGAACTACACGATCTCACGCTATGCTTAAGATTGGGTCTTGTTCATCTCATCATTATCCTAATGATGTGATCCCATTATCAATGACATCCAATGTACATAGCCAGGAAACCATGACTATCTATTGATCAACGAGCTAGTCAACTAGAGGCTTACTAGGGACATGTTGGTGTCTGTTATTCACACATGTATTACGATTTCCGGATAATACAATTATAGCATGAATAAAGACAATTATCATGAACAAAGAAATATAATAATAATGCTTTTATTATTGCCTCTAGGGCATATTTCCAACAGTCTCCCACTTGCACTAGAGTCAATAATCTAGTTACATTGTGATGAATCGAACACCCATGGAATTCTGCTGTTGATCATGTTTTGCTCTAGGGAGAGGTTTAGTCAACGGATCCACTACATTCAGGTCTGTATGCACTTTACAAATATCTATGTCTCCATCTTGAACATTTTCACGAATGGAGTTGAAGCGACGCTTGATGTGCCTTGTCTTGTGAAACCTGGGCTCCTTGGCGAGAGCAATAGCTCCAGTGTTGTCACAGAAGAGCTTGATCGGCCCCGACTCATTTGGTATGACTCCTAGGTCGGTGATGAACTCCTTCACCCATATTGCTTCATGTGCTGCCTCCGAGGCTGCCATGTACTCCGCTTCACATGTAGATCCCGCCACGACGCTCTGCTTGCAACTACACCAGCTTACTGCCCCACCATTCAAAATATACACGTATCCGGTTTGTGACTTAGAGTCATCCAGATCTGTGTCGAATCTAGCGTCGACGTAACCCTTTACGACGAGCTCTTCGTCACCTCCATAAACGAGAAACATTTCCTTAGTCCTTTTCAGGTACTTCAGGATATTCTTGACCGCTGTCCAGTGTTCCTTGCCGGGATTACTTTGGTACCTTCCTACCAAACTTACGGCAAGGTTTACATCAGGTCTGGTACACAGCATGGCATACATAATAGAACATATGGCTGAGGCATAGGGGATGACACTCATCTCTTCTATATCTTCTGCCGTGGTTGGACATTGAGCTGAGCTCAATTTCACACCTTGCAAAACAGGCAAGAACCCTTTCTTGGACTGATCCATTTTGAACTTCTTCAAAATCTTATCAAGATATGTGCTTTGTGAAAGACCTATGAGGCGTCTCGATCTATCCCTATAGATCTTGATGCCTAATATATAAGCAGCTTCTCCAAGGTCCTTCATTGAAAAACTTTTATTCAAGTAGGCCTTAATGCTGTCCAAGAGTTCTATATCATTTCCCATCAAAAGTATGTCATCTACATATAATATGAGAAATGCTATAGAGCTCCCACTCACTTTCTTGTAAACACAGGCTTCTCCATAAGTCTGTGTAAACCCAAACGCTTTGATCATCTCATCAAAACGAATGTTCCAACTCCGAGATGCTTGCACCAGCCCATAAATCGAGCGTTGGAGCTTGCACACCTTGTCAGCATTCTTAGGATCGACAAAACCTTCCGGCTGCATCATATACAATTCTTCCTTAAGGAAACCATTAAGGAATGCCGTTTTGACGTCCATTTGCCAAATTTCATAATCATAAAATGCGGCAATTGCTAACATGATTCGGACGGACTTCAGCTTCGCTACCGGTGAGAAAGTCTCATCGTAGTCAACCCCTTGAACTTGTCGATAACCCTTAGCGACAAGCCGAGCTTTATAGATGGTCACATTACCATCCGCGTCTGTCTTCTTCTTAAAGATCCATTTATTTTCTATGGCTCGCCGTTCTACGGGCAAGTCAGTCAAAGTCCATACTTCGTTTTCATACATGGATCCTATCTCGGATTTCATGGCTTCTAGCCATTTGTCGGAATCCGGGCCCGCCATCGCTTCTTCATAGTTCGAAGGTTCACTGTTGTCTAACAACATGATTTCCAAGACAGGGTTGCCGTACCACTCTGGTGCGGAACGTGTCCTTGTGGACCTTCGAATTTCAGTAGGAGCTTGATCAGAAGTATCTTGATCATCATCATTAACTTCCTCTCTAGTCGGTGCAGGCATCTTAGGAACATTTTCTTGAGTTGCGCCATTTTCCGGTTCAAGAGGTAATACTTCATCAAGCTCTACTTTCCTCCCACTTACTTCTTTCGAGAGAAACTCTTTCTCTAGAAAGGACCCATTCTTGGCAACAAAGATCTTGCCTCCGGATCTGAGGTAGAAGATATACCCAACAGTTTCTTTAGGGTATCCTATGAAGACGCATTTTTCCGATTTGGGTTCGAGCTTTTCAGGTTGAAGTTTCCTGACATAAGCATCGCATCCCCAAACTTTTAGAAACGACAGCTTAGGTTTCTTCCCAAACCATAATTCATATGGTGTCGTCTCAACGGATTTCGACGGTGCCCTATTTAAAGTGAATGCGGCAGTCTCTAAAGCATAGCCCCAAAAGGATAGTGGTAAATCGGCAAGAGACATCATAGATCGCACCATATCTAATAGAGTGCGATTACGACGTTCGGACACACCATTACGCTGAGGTGTTCCAGGCGGCGTGAGTTGTGAAACTCTTCCACATTTTTTAAGTGTGTACCAAACTCGTGACTCAAATATTCTCCTCCACGATCTGATCGTAGAAACTTGATTTTCCTGTCACGTTGATTCTCAACTTCACTCTGAAATTCCTTGAACTTTTCAAAGGTCTCAGACTTGTGTTTCATTAAGTAGACATACCCATATCTACTCAAGTCATCAGTGAGGGTGAGAACATAACGATAGCCACCGCGAGCCTCAACACTCATTGGACCGCACACATCAGTATGTATGATTTCCAATAAGTTGGTTGCTCGCTCCATTGTTCCTGAGAATGGAGTCTTGGTCATTTTACCCATGAGGCATGGTTCGCACGTGTCAAATGATTCGTAATCAAGAGACTCTAAAAGTCCATTAGCATGGAGCTTCTTCATGCGTTTGACACCTATGTGACCAAGGCGGCAGTGCCACAAGTATGTGGGACTATCACTATCAATCTTACATCTTTTGGTACTTACACTATGAATATGTGTAGCATTACGCTCGAGATTCATAAAGAATAAACCATTCACCATCGGAGCATGACCATAAAACATATCTCTCATATAAATAGAACAACCATTATTCTCGGATTTAAATGAGTAGCCATCTCGAATTAAACGAGATCCTGATACAGTGTTCATGCTCAAACTTGGCACAAAATAACAATTATTGAGGTTCAAAACTAATCCCGTAGGTAAATGTAGAGGTAGCGTGCCAACGGCGATCACATCGACCTTGGAACCATTCCCGACGCGCATCGTCACCTTGTCCTTCGCCAGTCTCCATTTATTCCGCAGCTCCTGCTGTGTGTTACAAATATGAGCAACGGCACCTGTATCAAATACCCAGGAGTCACTACGATTACTGGTAAGGTACACATCAATTACATGTATATCAAATATACCTTTGGTTTTGCCGGCCTTCTTGTCCGCTAAGTATTTGGGGCAGTTCCTCTTCCAGTGACCACTTTCCTTGCAATAAAAGCACTCAGTCTCGGGCTTGGGTCCATTCTTTGGCTTCTTCCCGGCAGCTTGCTTGCTGGGCGCGGCAACTACCTTGCCGTCCTTCTTGAAGTTCTTTTTACCCTTGCCCTTCTTGAACTTAGTGGTTTTATTGACCATCAACACTTGATGTTCCTTCTTGACTTCTACCTCTGCTGATTTCAGCATAGCAAATACTTCAGGAATGGTCTTTTCCATCCCCTGCATGTTGAAGTTCATCACAAAGCTCTTGTAGCTTGGTGGAAGCGACTGGAGGATTCTGTCAATGACCGCATCATCCGGGAGATTAACTCCCAGCTGAGTCAAGCGGTTATGTAACCCAGACATAGTGAGTATGTGCTCACTGACATAACTATTTTCCTCCATCTTACAGCTGAAGAATTTGTCGGAGACTTCATATCTCTCGACCCGGGCATGAGCTTGGAAAACTATTTTTCAGCTCTTCGAACATCTCATATGCTCCATGTCTCTCAAAACGCTTTTGGAGCCCCGGCTCTAGGCTGTAAAGCATGCCGCACTGAACGAGGGAGTAGTCATCGGAACGTGCCTGCCAAGCGTTCATAACGTCTTGTTCTGCAGGGAGAACAGGTGCATCACCTAGCGGTGCTTGTAGGACATAATCTTTCTTGGCAGCTATGAGGATGATCCTCAGGTTCCGGACCCAGTCCGTATAGTTGCTTCCATCGTCTTTCAGCTTGGTTTTCTCTAGGAACGCATTGAAGTTGAGGACTACGTTGGCCATTTGATCTACAAGACATATTGTAAAATATTTAGACTAAGTTCATGATAATTAAGTTCATCTAATCAAATTATAATGAACTCCCACTCAGATTTGACATCCCTTTGGTCATCTAAGTGTTACACGATCCGAGTCGACTAGGCCGTGTCCGATCATCACGTGAGACGGACTAGTCATCATCGGTGAACATTCTCATGTTGATCGTATCTTCCATACGACTCGTGTTCGACCTTTTGGTCTCCGTGTTCCGAGGCCATGTCTGTACATGCTAGGCTCGTCAAGTTAACCCTAAGTGTTTTCGCTGTGTAAAACTGTCTTACACCCGTTGTATGTGAACGTAAGAATCTATCACACCCGATCATCACGTGGTGCTTCAAAACGACGAACTGTAGCAACGGTGCACAGTTAGGGGAGAACACTTCTTGAAATTTTGTAAGGGATCATCTTATTTACTACCGTCGTCCTAAGTAAACAAGATGCATAAAACATAATAAACATCACATGCAATTATATAAAGTAGTGACATGATATGGCCAATATCATATAGCTCCTTTGATCTTCATCTTCGGGGCTCTATGATCATCTTGTCACTGGCATGACACCATCGTCTCCATCATCATGATCTCCATCATCGTGTCTTCATGAAGTTGTCACGCCAACGACTACTTCTACTTCTATGACTAACGCGTTTAGTAATAAAGTAAAGTAGTTTACATGGCGTTCTTCAATGACACGCAGGTCATACAAAAAATAAAGACAACTCCTATGGCTCCTGCCGGTTGTCATACTCATCGACATGCAAGTCGTGATTCCTATTACAATAGCATGAACATCTCATACATGACATATAGATCATTCATCATTCATCACAACTTTGGCCATATCATATCACAAAGCACTTGCTGCAAAAACAAGTTAGACGTCCTCTAATTGTTGTTTGCAAGTTTTACGTGGCTGAAGTAGGATTCTAGCAAGAACGTTTTCTTACCTATGTGAAAGCCACAACGTGATTTGTCAACTTCTATTTACCCTTCATAAGGACCCTTTTCATCGAATCCGCTTCAACTAAAGTAGGAGAGACAGACACCCGCCATCCACCTTATGCAACTTGTGCATGTTAGTCGGTGGAACCGGTCTCACATAAGCGTACGTGTAAGGTTGGTCCGGGCCGCTTCATCCCACAATACCGCTGAAGCAAGATAAGACTAGTAGCGGCAAGAAAGTTGACAAATCTATGCCCACAACAAATTGTGTTCTACTCGTGCAAGAGAACTATGCATAGACCTAGCTCATGATGCCACTGTTGGGGAACGTTGCAGAAAACAAAAAATTTTCCTACGGTTTCACCAAGATCCATCTATGAGTTCATCTAGCAACGAGTCATTAGATGCATCTACGTACCTTGTAGATCGCGAGCGGAAGCGTTCAAAGAACGGGGATGATGTAGTCGAACACGACGTGATCCAAATCACCGGAGATCCTAGCACCGAACGGACGGCACCTCCGTGTTCAACCCACGTACGAAACAGCCACGTCTCCTCCTTCTTGATCCAGCAAGGGAGGGAGGAGAGGTTGAGGGAGATGGCACCAGCAGCAGCACGACGGCGTGGTGTTGATGGAGCTGCAGTACTCCGGCAGAGCTTCGCTAAGCACTATGGAGGAGGAGGAGGTGTTGGAGAGGGAGAAGGAGGCAACCAAAGGCCAAGGTATGAAGTCCCTCCTCTCCCCCACTATATATAGGAGGGCCAAGGGGGGTGGCCGGCCCTAGGAGATCCAATCTCCTAGGAAGGGGCGGCGGCCAAGGGGGGTTTCCCTCCCCCCCAAGGCACCTAGGAGGTGCCTTCCCCTCCTAGGACTCTTCCCCCCTCAAACCCTAGGCGCATGGGCCTATGTGGGGCTGGTGCCCTTGGCCCATGTAGGCCAAGGCGCACCCCCTACAGCCCATGTGGCCCCCCGGGACAGGTGGACCCACCCGGTGGACCCCCGGGACCCTTCCGGTGGTCCCGGTACAATACCGATAACCCCGAAACTTGTCCCGATGCCCGAAACAGGACTTCCCATATATAAATCTTTACCTCCGGACCATTCCGGAACTCCTCGTGACGTCCGGGATCTCATCCGGGACTCCGAACAACATTCGGGTTACTGCATATACATATCCCTACAACCCTAGCGTCACTGAACCTTAAGTGTGTAGACCCTACGGGTTCGGGAGACATGTAGACATGACCGAGATTGCTCTCCGGTCAATAACCAACAGCGGGATCTGGATACCCATGTTGGCTCCCACATGCTCCACGATGATCTCATCGGATGAACCACGATGTCGAGGATTTAATCAACCCCGTATGCAATTCCCTTTGTCAATCGATATGTTACTTGCCCGAGATTCGATCGTCGGTATCCCAATACCTCATTTAATCTCGTTACCGGCAAGTCACTTTACTTGTACCGTAATGCATGATCCCGTGACCAGACACTTGGTCACTTTGAGCTCATTATGATGATGCATTACCGAGTGGGCCCAGTGATATCTCTCCGTTATACGGAGTGACAAATCCCAGTCTCGATCCGTGTCAACCCAACAGACACTTTCGGAGATACCTGTAATGCACCTTTATAGTCACCCAGTTACGTTGTGACGTTTGATACACCCAAAGCACTCCTACGGTATCCGGGAGTTACACGATCTCATGGTCAAAGGAAAAGATACTTGACATTAGAAAAGCTCTAGCAAACGAACTACACGATCTCACGCTATGCTTAAGATTGGGTCTTGTCCATCTCATCATTATCCTAATGATGTGATCCCGTTATCAATGATATCCAATGTCCATAGCTAGGAAACCATGACTATCTATTGATCAACGAGCTAGTCAACTAGAGGCTTACTAGGGACATGTTGGTGTCTGTTATTCACACATGTATTACGATTTCCGGATAATACAATTATAGCATGAATAAAGACAATTATCATGAACAAAGAAATATAATAATAATGCTTTTATTATTGCCTCTAGGGCATATTTCCAACAATTATGGCATTTCCATAGCCATTCTGAGATATATTGCCATGCAACTTTCCACCGTTCCGTTTATTATGACACGCATCATCATTGTCATATTGCTTTTGCATGATCAGGTAGTTGACATTGTATTTGTGGCAAAGCCACCTTCATAATTTCCATACATGTCACTCTTGATTCATTGCATATCCCGGTACACCGCCGGAGGCATTCATATAGAGTCATATCCTGTTCTAAGTATTGAGTTGTAATCTTGAGTTGTAAGTAAATAAAAGTGTGATGATCTTCATTATTAGAGCATTGTCCCAGTGAGGAAAGGATGATGGAGACTACAACTCCCCCACAAGTCGAGATGGGACTTCGGACTTTACAAAAAAAGAAAAAAGAAAGGTAAAAAAAGAGAAAGGCCAAATAAAAAAATGAGAGAAAATGAGAGAAGGGACAATGCTACTATCTTTTTTACCACACTTGTGCTTCAAAGTAGCACCATGATCTTCATGATAGAGAGTCTCCTATGTTGTCACTTTCATATATTAGTGGGAATTTTTCATTATAGAACTTGGCTTGTATATTCCAATGATTGGCTTCCTCAAAATGCCCTAGGTCTTCATGAGCAAGCGAGTTGGATGCACACCCACTTAGTTTCTTTTGTTGAGCTTGCATACATTTATAGCTCTAGTGCATCCATTGCATGGCAATCCCTATTCACTCACATTGATATTTATTGATGGGCATCTCCATAGCCTGTTGATATGCCTAGTTGATGTGAGACTATCTTCTCCTTTTTGTCCTCTCCACAACCACCATTCTATTCCACATATAGTGCTATGTCCATGGCTCACGCTCATGAATTGCGTGAAAGTTGAAAAAGTTTGAGATTACTAAAGTATGAAACAATTGCTTGGCTTGTCATCGGGGTTGTGCATGATTAAATACTTTGTGTGATGAAGATAGAGCAGCAGCCAGACTATATGATTTTGTAGGGATAACTTTCTTTAGCCATGTTATTTTGAGAAGACATGATTGCTTTATTAGTATGCTTGAAGTATTACTATTTCTTATGTCAATATGAACTTTTATTTTGAATCATTTGGATCTGAACATTCATGCCACAATAAAGAAGATTACATTGAGAATTATGCTAGGTAGCATTCGACATCAAAAATTCTATTTTTATCATTTACCTACTCGAGGACGAGCAGGAATTAAGCTTGGGGATGCTTGATACGTATCCAACGTATGTATAATTTTTTATTGTTCCATGCTATTATATTATCCGTTTTGGATGTTTATGGGGCTTTACTTTACACTTTTATATCATTTTGGGACTAACCTACTAACTGCAGGCCCATCCCAAATTGTTGTTTTTTCTGCCTATTTCAGTGTTTCAAAGAAAAGGAATATCAAACGGAGTCCAAACGGAATGAAACCTTCGGGAGCAATATTTTTGGAACAAACATGATCCAGGGGACTTGGAGTGGACGTCAAGCAACAGAGGATGCGGCCACGAGGGTGCCCGGCGCGCCCCCTACAGGTGGGCACGCCCCCCACCCTCGTGGGGCCCTCAAGCGTCCACCGACCTACTTCTTCCTCCTATATGTACCCATGTACCCTGAAAACATCGAGGAGCACCACGAAAAACTATTTCCACCGCCGTAACCTTTTGTATCCGCGAGATCCCATCTTGGAGCCTTCGCCGGCGCTCCGCCGGGGAATCAACCATGTAGGGCCTCTACATCATCTCCAAGGCCTCTCCGATGAGTTGTGAGTAGTTTACCACAGACCTTCGGGTCCATAGTTATTAGCTAGATGGCTTCTTCTCTTGAATCTTAATACAAAGTTCTCCTCGATCTTCTTCGAGATATATTCGATGTAACTCTTTTTGCGGTGTGTTTGTCGAGATCCAATGAATTTGTTCACCCACCGTAATACTTATGCTATCTTGAGATAAGCCACTAGTGAAACCTATGGCCCCCGGGTCTATCTTTTATCATATAAGCTTTACTATCTACTTTTATTTGCATCTTTACTTTTCCAATCTATATCATAAAAATACAAAAAATATTTATCTTATCATATTATCTCTATCAGATCTCACTTTTGCAAGTGGCCGTGAAGGGATTGACAACCCCTTTACTGCGTTGGTTGCGAGGTTCTTGTTTGTTTGTGTAGGTGCATGGGACTTTTGAGGAGCCTCCTACTGGATTGATACCTTGGTTCTCAAAAACTGAGGGAAATACTTATGCTACTTTGTTGCATCACCCTTTCCTCTTCAAGGAAAACCAACGCAAGCTCAATACGTAGCAGCCACTCGTACCATCGCGTGTAGGTCTAATCACACCCCCGCTAGCACATGCACCATAGCCGGTTGCTCGTCGCAACCCGCTGTCGTTGGTCTGGTGCCACTGCTGCAAATCACGCAGAGTCATCCGTCGCGTGTGAATCACAATCCTCAACCCTGGTCAGGTCTTCTACAAATGCCGGAATCATGGGGTAATAATATGTTTAAGTGTTGTTCTGCTGCTTTCAGTCGCTGATTTTTTTAATAGTTTGGTTGATGATCTTCCAATTTGATTCGTGCAGAAAAGGGAAGATTCGTGTGATTTTATTTCTAGGAAGTTGTTGATGTGGGGGAATGCAACTACACTGATTATTTTGTTAGCCAAGGAATCCCAATACCAGTAGGTTGGGGTGTTGGACAAGTAACTGAAGGAATGACAGAAGAAGAAGATGCAGAGCAGAAGGTTAAAGATGCAGTTCCTCTGACCATGGCCAAGCAACAGCTGCTGAACGGCCTTGACAACAATGAGGAGATGAAAGAGCTTGTGAACATAATGGGCAAAATCGATGTGCTCAGTAGGATGATTGTCTCTTTATTTGCAGTGTATGTAGGACTTGTGATGTATTCAGTGGCTATGACATGAGCACTTTGCTGAAACTAGTAAGGAATGAAACCTCTTTAGCAGGCTAGGCGTAGTGTTGTGAACATCTAATGATTTCTATTAACGGAAATCGGGGGGTGGCATATCCCCTTTTCTCATAAATAAATAAATAGCAGAGGCCCTTTTGCTAATAAATATATAAATTAGCAAAGGCCCTGTCGGGTCAGCTTTGTTCCCATTCAAAGACGTCGAGCAAATTGTAGTCCAACAGCAAACTATGTCATCAAATTCAAGTGTCACAGCCAAATATGAGTACAACTAAACAACAATGTCATCATGTTTTAGTCGGCATACAATCACCAAACGCAAATCAACATACATAATAAGTGATGTTCTCACAGAAAAATTCTAAACAACAAGTTCATCAAGTTTGAGTTGTCATAGCAAACACAATTTCACATTGTAGATAAAAAACGTCTTCTGACAGGCAAATATGACAAAAGCAATCTAATCATCATCCGCAGCAGCAGCGTTAACATCTTTGTCATGTGTATCAGTCTGAATCGTAATTCCCCACAGTGTCATCTTCTTCTTCATCCTCAATGTCCTCGAACATTTGCTTCTTCTTGATCAACTCTTGTATGTACACAGCCCGACAGGCAATCTTTTCGCCAGTGTCATTGTCGTGATGGTTCTCAAAGATATTAGGAACATCTGTGGAATCTTGTACATCAGGAGCAGTGTAAGCATCATCTTGTTGTGCAACTTCATTAAACGAATTCCTCTGCTCAAACCTTTGCAATACTCTCCAGTCATCGCTTCGTGCAAATCTGTCTTCCAAGAAAAATATCTGTGTTGCTTGATTTGCCAAAATAAAAGGCTCGTCGATCTGGTATGCCGCCTTGGCATTGATGGATTTAAAATAATCATCAGCTTTGGGTTTTGTGATCCTGGAAAACAGGTTATACCAACAATAGCACAACACAACCACACACCGATGAACCTCAAAACTGGAGATATACTGCAACTGAACAACGTTTGTTATGTTAGCATACATTTCAGTTGTCTCTTTGTCGTACGTATCTATGCTCATGATGGCACTGTTTTGTGTCTTCCTGCCTTCGTCACGTGCAACAGTGTTGTAGCACACATCTCCAACAACACAAGATTCATAATGTCTTACCCGAGTATCAGGACCCATTGCTAGTGCGTAAAGGGCATCATCAACTGCGTGTTGATACGTCCATTTTGCATCATGCTTTTATATCAATATTTATTGCATTATGGGCTGTTATTACACATTATACCCCAATACTTATGGCCATTCTCTCTTATTTTACAAGGTTTACCATGAAGAGGGGGAATGCCGACATCTGCAATTCTGGCTGGAAAAGGAGCAAACGTTGGAAACCTATTCTGCACAGTTCCAAAAGTCCTGAAACTCCATGAAACAACTTTTTGGAATTAATAAGAATTTCTTAGCGAAATAAATATGCTAGGGGGCCCACACCCTGTCCAGGAGACAGGGGGCGCCCCCCCCCCTATAGGGCGCGCCCCCTATCTCCTGGCCCCCCTGGTGGTCCTCCGGCGTCCATCTTCTGCTATATCATTGCTTTTACCCTAGAAAAAAATCGTGGGCAAGCTTACGGGACGAAACTCCGCCGCCACAAGGCAGAACCTTGGTGGAATCAATCTAGGGCTCTGGCGGAGCTGTTCTGTCAGGGACACTTCCTCCGGGAGGGGGAAATCATCACCAATGTCATCAATAACGATCCTCTCATCGGGAGGGGGTCAATCTCCATCAACATCTTCACCAGCACCATCTCCTCTCAAAACCCTAGTTCATCTCTTGTATCCAATCTTGTATCAAAACCACAAATTGGTACCTGTGGGTTGCTAGTAGTGTTGATTACTCCTTGTAGTTGATGCTAATTGGTTTACTTGGTGGAAGTTCATATGTTCAGATCCTTTATGCATATTATTACTCCTCTGATTATGAACATGAATATGCTTTGTGAGTAGTTACGTTTGTTCCTGAGGACATGGGTGAAGTCTTGCTACTAGTAGTCATGTAAATTTGGTATTCGTTCGATATCTTGATGAGATGTATGTTGTCTTTTCCTCTAGTGGTGTTATGTGAACGTCAACTACATGAAACTTCACAATTATTTGGGCCTAGAGGAAGGCATGGGGAAGTAATAAGTAGATGATGGGTTGCTAGAGTGACAGAAGCTTAAACCCTAGTTTATGCGTTGCTTCATTAGGGGCTGATATGGATCCATATGTTTAATGCTGTGGTTAGGTTTACATTAATACTTCTTTTGTAGTTGCGGATGCTTGCAATAGGGGTTAATCATAAGTGTGATGCTTGTCCAAGTTAGGGCAGTTCCCAAGTACCGGTCCACCCACATATCAAATTATCAAAGTACCGAACGTGAATCATATGAACCTCATGAAAACTAGCTTGACGATATTTCCCAATGTGTCCTCGGGAGCTCCTTTCTCATTATTAGAAATTGCCCAGGCTTATCCTTTTCTACATAAAGGATTGTGCCACCTTGCTGCACTTTATTTACTTTATTTACTTGTTACTCGTTACCATTTATCTTATCACAAAACTATCTATTACCTACTATTTCAGTGCTTGCAGGGAAAACCTTACTGAAAACCGCTTATCATTTCCTTCCGCTCCTCGTTGGGTTCGACACTCTTACTTATCGAAAGGACTACGATTGATCCCCTACACTTGTGGGTCGTCAAGACTCTTTTCTGGCGCCGTTGCCGGGGAGTGTAGCGCTTTTGCTGAGTGGAACTTGGTAAGGAAACATTTATATAGTGTGCCGAAATTTTCTATTACTTGTCACTATGGAAACTAATCCTTTGAGGGGCTTGTTTGGGGTATCTTCACCCCAACCAGAAGAGCAAAGAGTTTCTCCTCAACCTACTGAACTTTATGAAAATATTTACTTTGAGATCCCTTCGGGTATGATAGAGAAACTGCTAGCTAATACATTTGCAGGAGACGGAACATTGCATCCTGATTTACACCTTATCTTTGTGGATGAAGTTTGTGGATTATTTAAGCTTGCAGGTATTCCCGATGATGTTGTCAAAAGGAAGGTCTTCCCTTTATCTTTGAAGGGAGATTCAATGACATGGTATAGGCTATGTGATGGTACGAGATATTGGAATTCAGGTATGACACCTAAGTTCGATTGTGTTAAATCTTTTATGGATACCGATGCTTTCCGTGGATTTAGCTCTAAATATGGACTTGACTCTGAGATAGTAGCTTCTTTTTGTGAATCTTTTGCTACTCACGTTGATCTCCCTGAAGAGAAGTGGTTTAAATATAATCCTCCTGTTGAAGTGAAAGTAGTTGCACCTATTATAGTCAAAGAAAAGACTATTACCTATAGTGATCCTATTGTTCCTACTGCTTATGTTGAAAAACCTCCTTTTCCTGTTAGGATAAAGGATCATGGTAAAACTTTGACTGTTGTTCGTAAGAGTAATACTAGGACTTATACACCTCCTGAGCAAATTAATGTTGAACCTAGTATTGCTATGGTTAAAGATCTCTTGGATGAGGATTTAGATGGGCATGTTATTTCTTTCTGTGGTGAGACTGCTAATATTGCTAGACCAGACACCAAGACACGTAGACCTGTCGTAGGCATGCCTGTTATTTCTGTTAAAATAGGAGATCATTGTTATCATGGCTTATGTGATATGGGTGCTAGTGCTAGTGCAATACCTTATACTTTGTATCAAGAAATTATGCATGACATTGCACCCATTGAATTAGAAGACATTGATGTTACTATCAAGCTTGCTAATAGGGATACCATTAAACCCTTTGGGATTGTTAGAGATGTTGAAGTTTTGTGTGGGAAGGTTAAATACCCTACTGATTTTCTTGTTCTTGGTTCCCCACAAGATGATTTTTGCCCCATTATTTTTGGTAGACCCTTCTTGAATGCGGCTAGTGCTAAGATTAATTGTGAAAAGAATACTGTCACCGTTGGCATAGATGGTATGTCTCATGAGTTTAATTTCGCTAAGTTTAGTAGACAACCTCGGGATATGGAACCACCTAGCAAGGATGAAATTATTGGTCTTGCTTCCATTGTTGTTCCTCCAACTGATCCGTTAGAACAATATTTGTTAGACCATGAAAACAATATGTTTATGAAGGAAAGGGAGGAAATAGATGAAGTGTTCCTTAAACAGGAACCTATGCTGAAACATAACCTTCCCGTTGAAATTCTTGGGGATCCCTCTCCACCCAAGGGTGATCCCGTGTTTGAACTCAAACCATTACCTGATAATCTTAAGTATGCTTATCTTGATGAAAAAGAATATATATCCTGTTATTATTAGTGCTAACCTTTTAGAGGAAGAAGAAGAAAGATTATCGAAAACTCTAAAGAAGCACCGAGCAGATATTGGATATACTCTGGATGATCTTAAGGGCATTAGTCCCACATTATGCCAACACAAAATTTCAGTGGAGAAAGATGCCAAACTAGTTAGAGATCCTCAAAGACGATTAAATCCCAAGATGAAGGAAGTGGTAAGAAAGGAGATACTAAAGCTCCTTGAGGCAAGTATTATTTATCCTGTTGCTGATAGTGAATGGGTAAGCCTTGTCCATTGTGTCCCTAAAAAGGGAGGTATTACCGTCGTTCCTAATGATAAAGATGAATTGATCCTGCAAAGAATTATTACAGGTTATAGGATGGTAATTGATTTCCGTAGGTTAAATAAAGCTACTAAGAAAGATCATTGCCCTTTACCTTTTATTGATCAAATGCTAGAAAGACTATCCAAACACACACATTTCTGCTTTGTAGATGGTTATTCTGGCTTATCTCAAATACCTGTGTCAGCGAAGGATCAATCTAAAACTACTTTACTTGCCCTTTTGGTACTTTTGCTTATAGACATATGCCTTTTGGTTTATGTAATGCACCTGCTACCTTTCAAAGATGCATGATGGCTATATTCCCTAATTTTTGTGAAAAGATTTGTGAGGTATTCATGGATGACTTCTCCGTCTATGGATCCTCTTTTGATGGTTGTTTGAGCAACCTTGATCGAGTTTTGCAGAGATGCGAAGACACTAGTCTCGTCTTGAATTGGGAAAAGTGTCACTTTATGGTTAATGAAGGCATTGTCTTGGGGCACAAGATCTCCGATAGAGGTATTGAAGTTGATAAAGCCAAAGTTGATGCTATTGAAAAGATGCCATGTCCCAAGGACATAAAAGGTATAAGAAGTTTCCTCGATCATGCCGGTTTTTATAGGAGGTTCATTAAGGACTTTTCTAAAATCTCTAGGCCTTTGACTAATTTATTGCAAAAAGATATTCCTTTTGTCTTTGATGATATTGTGTAGAAGCATTTGAAACACTTAAGAAAGCTTTGATCACTACACCTATTGTTCAGCCACCTGATTGGAATTTACCTTTTGAAATTATGTACGATGCTAGTGATTTTGATGTAGGTGCTATTCTGGGACAAAGAGTCGATAAGAAGTTGAATGTTATCCAGTATGCTAGTAAGACTCTTGATACTGCCCAGAGAAATTATGCTACTACTGAAAAAGAGTTCTTAGCAGTTGTGTTTGCATGTGATAAATTTAGACCTTATATTGTTGATTCCAAAGTCACTATTCACACTGATCATGCTGCTATTAAATATCTTATGGAAAATAAAGATGCTAAGCCTAGACTCATTAGATGGGTTCTCTTGCTCCAAGAATTTGACTTGCATATTATTGATAGAAAGGGAGCTGAGAACCCCGTTGCAGACAACTTGTCTAGGTTAGAGAATGTTCTTGATGACCCACTGCCTATTAATGATAGCTTTCCTGATGAACAATTAGCAGTCGTCAATGCTTCTCGTACTGCTCCTTGGTATGCTAATTATGCTAATTACATTGTTGCTAAATTTATACCGCCTAGTTTCACATACCAGCAAAAGAAAAAGTTCTTTTATGATTTAAGACATTACTTGTGGGATGATCCACACCTTTATAAAGAAGGAGTAGATGGTGTTATTAGACGTTGTGTGCCTGAGCATGAACAGGAATAGATTCTACGTAAGTGTCACTCTGAATCTTATGGAGGACACCACGCTAGAGATAGAACTGCACACAAGGTACTACAATCTGGTTTTTATTGGCCTACTCTCTTCAAAGATGCTCATAAGTTTGTCTTATCTTGTGATGAATGTCAAAGAATAGGTAACATTAGTAGACGTCAAGAAATGCCTATGAATTATTCTCTTGTTATTGAACCGTTTGATGTTTGGGGCTTTGATTATATGGGACCTTTTCCTGCATCTAATGGTTATACACAAATTTTAGTTGCCGTTGATTACGTTACTAAGTGGGTAGAAGCTATTCCAACTAGTACTGCTGATCATAACACTTCTACTAAAATGCTTAAAGAAGTTATTTTCCGAGGTTTGGAGTCCCTAGATATCTTATGACTGATGGTGGTTCACACTTTATTCATGGTGCTTTCCGTAAGATGCTTGCTAAGTATGATGTCAATCATAGAATCGCATCTCCTTATCATCCGCAGTCTAGTGGTCAAGTAGAGTTGAGCAATAGAGAGCTCAAATTAATTTTGCAAAAGACTGTGAATAGATCTAGAAAGAATTGGTCCAAAAACTTGATGATGCATTATGGGCCTATAGAACTGCATACAAAAATCCTATGGGTATGTCTCCATATAAGATGGGTTATGGAAAAGCGTGTCATTTACCTCTTGAACTTGAACATAAGGCATATTGGGCTATTAAAGAGTTCAACTATGACTTCAAACTTGCCGGTGAGAAGAGGTTATTTGATATTAGCTCACTTGATGAATGGAGAACCCAAGCATATGAGAATGCCAAGCTATTCAAAGAAAAAGTCAAACGCTGGCATGATAAGGGGATACAAAAGCGTGAGTTTAACGTAGGAGATTATGTGTTATCATTCAACTCTCACTTAAGATTTTTTGCAGGAAAACTTCTATCAAAATGGGAAGGTCCCTACGTTATCGAGGAGGTCTATCGTTCTGGTGCTATAAAAATCAACAACTTCGAAGGCACAAATCCGAGGGTGGTAAACGGTCAAAGACTTAAACACTATATTTCAGGTAATCCTATCAATGTTGAAACTAATGTTATTGAAACCGTAACCCCTGAGGAATACATAAGGGACACTTTCCAGAATGTTCCAGACTCCGAAAAGGTATAGGTATGTGGTACGGTAAGTAAACCGGCTCCAAAACAACTCCAATGGCAATTTTAATTAGTTTTGGAATATTTAAGAATTTTAGGAAGAAAGAAGTAGTCCGAAAGGGACATGAGGCCCCCACGAGAGAGGAGGGCGCCCCCCCCCCCCCCATTATAGGGTGCGCCCCCTGTCTCGTGGGCACCTCGTGTGCCTCCCGGACTCCGTTTTCTTGCATGTTCCGTATTTTGGTCGGTAAAAATTCATTATATATACTCTCGAAGGTTTTGACCACCGTATCACGCAAAATATCCTCTGTTTTTGTTTCGAGTTGTTTCTGTTTCAGATCTAGAGCATCATGGCGTCTCCAAGCGCTCCCAAGGACAAGTTTTCCGAGAGGGTTATTAACCCCTATCTCACGGAGGTGCTGCAACACCCTCAAACCATTGAGATGCGAGAGGGGGTGCTGCACATCCGCGATGTGGAGGGACCAAGGTGTACCGGGAGCGTGGAGAAAAAGCTCGAAGCCGTGGAGCAAGAAGTTTCCAAGTGTCAAGGGATGGTGGAGCATGGAATCAACGCCAACCAGATGATGATCACGGAGTTCACCAACAACCACAAGCTAGATGCCAAAGTCATTGGGGAGACCATCTCCAAGCTTCAAGAGAAAATCGAGCACCTCCAAGCCCAGATCTATGACCTGCAAAACCAGAACAGTGAGTATGAATACAGATTCAAGAGGATGAGTTTGGCTGCAGATTTAAGGATCCCGGAGACTCGATCATCCTTCTATGATGGAGAGCCTATGCCTTGGAAGACGGATGACAAGCCTACATCATCAACAACTCCTACTACACCACCTCCGAGGACATAATCACATGGGTATGGGCACTCCCCTTGGCAACTGCCAAGCTTGGGGGAGGTGCCCCGGTATCGTATCACCATCACACTCCTATCTTTACCGTTCTATTTAGTGCAATCCTTTTAGTAGTATCTTGATCTAGTAGATTGAAGTTTTGATATCAAGTAGTTTGAGTTTTACTTTGTGATCTATTTTTGTAATCGAGTCCGTGAGATATCTATAATAAAGATTAATGTTGAGTCAAGGGCTTTGCTACGTTGCTATGATCTTGAGAAAGTAGAAAGAATAAAAGAGTTCATATTAATCTTATGGATAGTGATAACTTCACACATATAAAGTATGAGGCATAAACATTGGTGAGAGTTGATGAACGTAGCCTTGGTCATCGTTGCAATTAATAGGAAGTGATAAGGAAAGAGGGGTTCACATATAAATATATTATCTTGGACACCTTTTATAATTGGGAGCACTCATTAAGTATGACATGCTAAAAGAGTTGATGTTGGACAAGTAAGACAACGTAATGGTTTATGTTTTCCGACATCTCAGTTAAAGTATATTGTCATTGACCTTCCAAACATGTTGAGCTTGCCTTTCCCCCTCATGCTAGCCAAATTCCTTGCACCAAGTAGAGATACTACTTGTGCTTCCAAATACCCTTAAACCCCAGTTTTTCCATGAGAGTCCACCATACCTACCTATGGATTGAGTAAGATCCTTCAAGTAAGTTGTCATCGGTGCCAGCAATAAAAATTGCTCTCTAAATATGTATGACTTATTAGTGCAGAGAAAATAAGCTTTGTACGATCTTGTTGTGGAAGTAATAAAAGCGACAGACTGCATAATAAAGGTCCACATACAAGGGGCAATATAAAGTGACGTTCTTTTGCATTAAGATTTTGTGCATCAACCCTAAATGCACATGACAACCTCTGCTTCCCTCTGTGAAGGGCCTATCTTTTACTTTATGTTTTTACTTTATGCTTGAGTCAAGGTGATCCTCACCTTTCCCTTTTTCATTTTATCCTTTGGCAAGCTCCACGTGTTTGAAAGATCATGATATATATATCCAATTCGATGTAAGTTAGCATGGGATATTATTGTCGACATCACCTAAAGTTGAATACGTTGGGAGGCAACACAATAAGACCCTATCTTTCTCAGTGTCCGGCTGAAGTATTGCGTGAGTGTTAGCAATTATAGAAGACCACAAGACAGTTGAGTATGTGAACTTGCTGAAAAGCTCTATTGTTGACTCTTTATGATGTTATGATAAATTGCAGTTGCTTCAATGACTGAGATTATAGTTTGTAAGTTCCCAATGAAGTTTTTGAATCATACTTGATATTGTGAATTGTTTGTTACTTAAGCATAAGAAATCATATGATAAGTTCTATATATGTTGCAGTTATAAGAATGATCATGATGCCCTCATGTCCGTATTTTATTTTTATAGACACCTCTATCTCTAAACATGTGGACATATTTTTCGATTTCGGCTTCTGCTTGAGGACAAGCGAGGTCTAAGCTTGGGGGAGTTGATACGTCCATTTTGCATCATGCTTTTATATCAATATTTATTGCATTACGGGCTGTTATTACACATTATATCCCAATACTTATGGCTATTCTCTCTTATTTTACAAGGTTTACCATGAAGAGGGGGAATGCCGGAAGCTGGAATTCTGGCTGGAAAAGGAGCAAATGTTGGAAAGCTATTCTGCACAACTCTAAAAGTCCTGAAACTCCACGAAACAACTTTTTGGAATTAATAAGAATTTCTGACCGAAAGAAATACGCCAGGGGGCCCACACCCTGTCCAGGAGACAGCCCCCCCCCTATAGGGCGCGCCCCTATCTCCTGGGCCCCTGGTGGGCCTCCGGCGTCCATCTTCTGCTATATCATCGCTTTTACCCTGGAGAAAATTGTGGGCAAGCTTCCGGGATGAAACTCTGCCGCCACAAGGCGAAACCTTGGCGGAATCAATCTAGGGCTCTGGCGGAGCTATTCTGCCGGGGACACTTCCCTCCGGGAGGGGGAAATCATCACCAACGTCATCACCAACGATCCTCTCATCGGGAGGGGGTCAATCTCCATCAACATCTTCACCAGCACCATCTCCTCTCAAAACCCTAGTTCATCTCTTGTATCCAATCTTGTATCAAAACCACAAATTGGTACCTGTGGGTTGCTAGTAGTGTTGATTACTCCTTGTAGTTGATGCTAATTGGTTTACTTGGTGGAAGATCATATGTTCAGATCCTTTATGCATATTATTACTCCTCTGATTATGAACATGAATATGCTTTCTGAGTAGTTACGTTTGTTCCTAAGGACATGGGTGAAGTCTTGCTATTAGTAGTCATGTGAATTTGGTATTCGTTCAATATTTTGATGAGATGTATGTTGTCTTTTCCTCTAGTGGTGTTATGTGAACGTTGATTACATGACACTTCACCATTATTTGGGCCTAGAGGAAGGCATGGGGAAGTAATAAGTAGATGATGGGTTGCTAGAGTGACAGAAGCTTAAACCCTAGTTTATGCGTTGCTTCCTTAGGGGCTGATATGGATCCATATGTTTAATGATGTGGTTAGGTTTACATTAATACTTCTTTTGTAGTTGCGGACGCTTGCAATAGGGGTTAATCATAAGTGGGATGCTTGTCCAAGTTAGGGCAGTACCCAAGTACCGGTCCACCCACATATCAAATTATCAAAGTACCGAACGCGAATCATATGAACGTGATGAAAACTAGCTTGACGATATTTCCCAATGTGTCCTCGGGAGCTCCTTTCTCATTATTACGTGTCCATCCTCCTGCATATTCTTAACCTATGGTTAGAAAATATAAAAGGGTATCATCTTATGTACTCAATATATTAAAAAAAACTGACAGTGCGATTCAAAAGCTTACATGGCTCTTGAACCATTTTGCAAATCCTGCCATAACCAGTTTGTCAATGTTTCTTGGATTTTGCAACAGCCAACTCTAATATGCAGAGTAAAAAAACAGTGGGAGTACTCTAAACGTGAATGCTTCTATTTCAAAATTTCAAATGAAGTGCCAAAAGAGCCTCTACTTGCCTAAAACCGCGTGAGACCAATGTTTGGTAGAAGGAAATTACTTCTCTAACTCTGACCTGTGAAACCTACCGGCCCGACGTCCAAAGGTCCAATCCGGGGTAGGTTTGTAGCTTAATCTAGACGCCATGCAACCGCCTCCGAAAAACTTTCATACACAATGGCTGCCTAAGCACACGTGCGCGCGGCCGAAATCGCTCCCACCCACTATTTAGGACACCTCGGATTACCATCCTACCGCCGACCCACAGTAGGTCCGAAATTTAAGAGGGGGGCAAAGTTTGTACTTCCCCAATTTCAAACAAGCGTGTCCCATCTGTTCAAAAAAAACCAAAAACAAGTGCATCCCAGACCAAAACATGGTTCTCCCTTAGCTCCCCCCGCCCCCTATTCGATTCCCCATTCGTACTCCGTGGGCGCCAAAACTACCTCTCCACCAGCCATGAAACCCCGGCGTCCTCCATCTGCCATCCCATCCCACCCATCAACCGCCGCCCTCCTCCATCACGCTGGAGCCGATACCACGATGTCGTCATCCACCGCAACCGCAATCGCAACGCCCTCCATGGCTAGTAGTTGAAGCCGAGGCCGAGCTGCCTCCAGGACGTCGGCGTGTGCTGTACCCGAGCTAGTTCAACCAAGCCGTCCTGCGCCTCACCGCTGCCGCTCCAACTTTGCCACCATCCACCGCACCGGAGTTGTTCCCGCTATGCCGTCATTCGCCGCCTCGGATCTGCTTCCCCTCCACCGACAGACGGCCACCGCAACACAATAAACAATTTGGCCATGGGTTCGTCCAAGGCTCGACCCTCCTCCAAAACATCGGTTCCCCGGTAAAAACAAGAAAATTGCCGCGACATCTGGAGGACACAACACTGGCAACCGGAAATGGTACTCCTCTTTCCTTATTCGTGCAAATCTTACGTGTCTGCTTGCACGGTATTCATCCCACAGAAGGCACTAGTTGACTGCTTCTTCCTGATACTAGATGTTCCTAGTAACTCGCGATGCACAAGGTTTCTCCTCATATACTATTTCACCTTAGCTAGAGGTTCGTCGCCCCCCTGGATTTCAATTCCTGGTCAGTTGATTCCCAATTAAAGGAAGCACTCCCGGTGTAATAGGCGCTAGTCCGCCTTGTTGGAAATATGCCCTAGAGGCAATCATAAAAGCATTATTATTATATTTCTTTGTTCATGATAATTGTCTTTATTCATGCTATAACTGTATTATCCGGAAATCGTAATACATGTGTGAATACATAGACCATAATATGTCCCTAGTGAGCCTCTAGTTGACTAGCTCGTTGATCATCAGATAGTCATGGTTTCCTGGCTATGGACATTGGATGTCGTTGATAACGGGATCACATCATTAGGAGAATGATGTGATGGACAAGACCCAATCCTAAGCATAGCACAAGATCGTGTAGTTCGTTTGCTAGAGCTTTTCCAATGTCAAGTACCTCTTCCTTAGACCATGAGATCGTGTAACTCCCAGATACCGTAGGTTTTCTTTGGGTGTTTCAAACGTCACAACGTAACTAGGTGACTATAAAGGTGCACTACAGGTATCTCCGAAAGTGTCTGTTGGGTTTACATGGATCGAGACTGGGATTTGTCACTCTGTATGACGGAGAGGTATCTCTGGGCCCACTCGGTAATACATCATCATAATGAGCTCAAAGTGACCAAGTGGTTGGTCACGGGATCATGTATTATGGTACGAGTAAAGTGACTTGCCGGTAACGAGACTGAACAAGGTATTGGGATACCGACGATCGAGTCTCGGGCAAGTAACGTACCGACTGACAAAGGGAATTGTATACGGGGTTGTTTAATCCTCGACATCGTGGTTCATCCAATGAAATCATCGAGGAGCATGTGGGAGCCAATATGGGTATCCAGATCCCGCTATTGGTTATTGCCCGAGAGTCGTCTCGGTCATGTCTACGTGTCTCCCGAACCCGTAGGGTCTACACACTTAAGGTTTGGTGACGCTAGGGTTGTATGAATATGAGTATGCAGCATACCGAATGTTGTTCGGAGTCCCAGATGAGATCCAGGACGTCACGAGGAGTTTCGTAATGGTCCGGAGGTAAAGAATCATATATAGGAAGTGGTATTTCGGCCATCGGGAAAGTTTCGGGGTCACCCGGTAATGTACCGGGACCACCGGAAGGGTCCCGGGGGTCCACCGGGTGGGGCCACCCATCCCGGAGGGCCCCATGGGCTGAAGTGGGAGGGGAGCCAGCCCATAGTGGGCTGGTGCGCCCCCTAGGCCCACCCCCTGCGCCTAGGGTTGAAACCCTAGGGTTGGGGGGGCGCACCACATGCCTTGGGGGGCACTCCACCCCCCTGGCCGCCGCCCCCTTGGGAGATTGAATCTCCCAGGGCCGGCTCCCCCCCTGGGGGCCTATATAAAGGAGGGCAAGGGGGAGGGCATCTAGACCCTGTGCATTGGCGCCTCCCTCCCCCTGCTACACCTCGTCCTCCTCCCGCAGCAGCTTGGGGAAGCCCTGCCGGAGTTTTGCTGCATCCACCACCACGTCGTCGTGCTGCTGGATCATCATCAACCTCCCCTTCCCCCTTGCTGGATCAAGAAGGAGGAGACGTCTCCCGTCCCGTACGTGTGTTGAACGCGGAGGTGCTGTCCGTTCAGCACTTGGTCATCGGTGATCTGAATCACGGCGAGTACGACTCCATCATCACCATCCCCTTGAACGCTTCCGCACTCGATCTACAAGTGGTATGTAGATGCAATCTCTCTCCCATGACTCATTGCTTAGATGAACTCATAGATGGATCTTGGTGAAACCGTAGGAAAAATTTTAATTTTCTGCAACGTTCCCCAACAGTGGCATCATGAGCTAGGTCTATGCGTAGTTCTCTATTACCCGAGTAGAACACAATTTTGTTATGGGCGTGGATCTTGTCAACTTTCTTGCCACTACTAGTCTTTTCTTGCTTCAGCGGTACTGTGGGATGAAGCGGCCCGGACCAACCTTACACGTACACTTACGTGAGACCGGTTCCATCGACAGACATGCACTAGTTGCATAAGGTGGCTGGCGGGTGTCTGTCTCTCCCACTTTAGTTGGAGCGGATTCGATGAAAAGGGTCCTTATGAAGGGTAAATAGAAGTTGACAAAATCACGTTGTGGTTATTCATAGGTAAGAAAACGTTCTTGCTAGAACCCAATTACAGCCACGTAAAAGATGCAACAACAATTAGAGGACGTCTAACTTGTTTTTGCAGCGATTGTCATGTGATGTGATATGGCCAGAAGTTGTGATGAATGATGAATGATATATTGTGATGTATGAGATCATGTTCTTGTAATAGGAATCACGACTTGCATGTCGATGAGTATGACAACCGGCATGAGCCATAGGAGTTGTCTTTATTTTTTGTATGACCTGCGTGTCATTGAAGAACGCCATGTAAATTACTTTACTTTATTGCTAAACACGTTAGCCATAGAAGTAGAAGTAGTCGTTGGCGTGACAACTTCATGAAGACACAATGATGAAGATCATGATGATGGAGATCATGGTGTCATGCCGGTGACAAGATGATCATGGAGCCCTGAAGATGGAGATCAATGGAGCTATATGATATTGGCCATATCATGTCACTACTATATAATTGCATGTGATGTTTATTATGCTTATGCATCTTGTTTACTTAGAACGACGGTAGTAAATAAGATGATCCCTTACAACAATTTCAAGAAGTGTTCTCCCCTAACTGTGCACCGTTGCTAAAGTTCGTCATTTCGAAGCACCACGTGATGATCGGGTGTGATAGATCCTTACGTTCACATACAACGGGTGTAAGACAGTTTTACACATGCAAAACACTAAGGGTTAAACTTGACGAGCCTAGCATGTACAGACATGGCCTCGGAACACAGAGACCGAAAGGTCGAACACGAGTCGTATGGAAGATACGATCAACATGAAGATGTTCACCGACGATGACTAGTCCGTCTCATGTGATGATCGGACACGGCCTAGTCGACTCGGATCGTGTAACACTTAGATGACTAGAGGGATGTCTAATCTGAGTGGGAGTTCATTGTAATAATTTGATTAGATGAACTTAATTATCATGAACTTAGTCTAAAACCTTTGCAAATATGTCTTGTAGATCAAATGGCCAACGCTCATGTCAACATGAACTTCAACGCGTTCCTAGAGAAAACCAAGCTGAAAGATGATGGCAGCAACTATACGGACTGGGTCCGGAACCTGAGGATCATCCTCATAGCTGCCAGGAAACAATATGTCCTAGAAGGACCGCTAGGTGACGCTCCCGTCCCAGAGAACCAAGACGTTATGAACGCATGGCAGTCTCGTGCTGATGATTACTCCCTCGTTCAGTGCGGCATGCTTTACAGCTTAGAACCGGGGCTCCAAAAGCGTTTTGAGCATCACGGAGCATATGAGATGTTCGAAGAGCTGAAACTAGTTTTCCAAGCTCATGCCCGGGTCAAGAGATATGATGTCTCCGACAAGTTCTATAGTTGTAAGATGGAGGAAAACAGTTCTGTCAGTGAGCACATACTCAAAATGTCTGGGTTGCACAACCGCCTGACTCAGCTGAACATTAACCTCCCTGATGAGGCGGTCATTGACAGAATCCTTCAGTCGCTCCCACCAAGCTACAAGAGCTTTGTGATGAACTACAATATGCAGGGGATGGTGAAGACCATTCCTGAGGTATTTTCAATGCTGAAGACAGCAGAGGTTGAAATCAAGAAAGAACATCAAGTGTTGATGGTTAATAAGACCACTAAGTTCAAGAAGGGCAAGGGCAAGAAGAACTTCAAGAAAGACGGCAAGGATGTTGCCGCGCCCGGTAAGTCAGTTACCGGGAAGAAGTCAAAGAATGGACCCAAGCCTGAGACTGAGTGCTTTTATTGCAAGGGGAAGGGTCACTGGAAGCAGAACTGCCCCAAATACTTAGCGGATAAGAAGGCTGGCAACACCAAAGGTATATTTGATATACATGTAATTGATGTGTACCTTACCAGTACTCGTAGTAACTCCTGGGTATTTGATACCGGTGCCATTGCTCATATTTGTAACTCACAGCAGGAGCTGCGGAATAAATGGAGACTGGCGAAGGACGAGGTGACGATGCACGTCGGGAATGGTTCCAGGGTCGATGTGATCGCCGTCGGCACGCTACCTCTACATTTACCTACGGGATTAGTTATAAACCTTAATAATTGTTATTTGGTGCCAAGTTTGAGCATGAACATTGTATCTGGATCTCGTTTAATATGAGATGGCTACTCATTTAAATCCGAGAATAATGGTTGTTCTATTTATATGAGAGATATGTTTTATGGTCATGCCCCGATGGTCAATGATTTATTCTTAATGAATCTCAAGCGTAATATTACACATATTCATAGTGTGAATGCCAAAAGATGTAAAGTTGATAACGATAGTCCCACATACTTGTGGCACTTCCGCCTTGGTCACATTGGTGTCAAGCGCATGAAGAAGCTCCATGTTGATGGACTTTTAGAGTCTCTCGATTATGAATCATTTGACACATGCGAACCATGCCTCATGGGCAAAATGACCAAGACTCCGTTCTCCGGAACAATGGAGCGAGCAACCAACTTGTTGGAAATCATACATACCGATGTGTGCAGTCCAATGAGCGTTGAGGCTCGCGGAGGATATCGTTATGTTCTCACTCTCACTGATGACTTGAGTAGATATGGGTATGTCTACTTAATGAAACACAAGTCTGAAACCTTTGAAAAGTTCAAGGAATTTCAGAATGAGGTAGAGAATCAACGTGACCGAAAGATAAAGTTCCTACGATCAGATCGTGGAGGAGAATACTTAAGTCACAAATTTGGTACACACTTAAGGAAATGTGGAATCGTTTCACAACTCACGCCGCCTGGAACACCTCAGCATAACGGTGTGTCCGAACGTCTTAATCGCACTCTATTGGATATGGTGCGGTCTATGATGTCTCTTACCGATTTTCCGCTATCATTTTGGGGATACGCTCTAGAGACAGCTACATTCACTTTAAATAGGGCACCGTCTAAATCCGTTGAGACGACACCGTATGATTTATGGTTTGGGAAGAAACCTAAGCTGTCGTTTCTAAAAGTTTGGGGATGCGATGCTTATGTCAAGAAACTTCAACCTGAAAAGCTCGAACCCAAGTCGGAAAAATGCGTCTTCATAGGATACCCTAAGGAAACCATTGGGTATACCTTCTACTTAAGATCCGAGGGCAAGATCTTTGTTGCCAAGAACGGATGCTTTCTGGAAAAAGAGTTTCTCTCGAAAGAAGTAAGTGGGAGGAAAGTAGAACTCGATGAAGTACTACCTCTCGAACGGGAAAGTAGTGCAGCTCAGGAAAATGTTCATGTGATGCCTACACCAACTGAAGAGGAAAATAATGATGATGATCAAAGTACTTTGGATCAAGTTGCTACTGAACTTCGTAGGTCCACAAGGACACGTTCCGCACCAGAGTGGTACGGCAACCCTGTCCTGGAAATCATGTTGTTAGAAAACAGTGAACCTTTGAACTATGAAGAAGCGATGGCGGGCCCAGATTCCAACAAATGGCTCGAAGCCATGAAATCCGAGATAGAATCCATGTATGAAAACAAAGTATGGACTTTGACAGACTTGCCCGATGATCGGCGAGCGATAGAAAACAAATGGATCTTTAAGAAGAAGACAGACGCGGATGGAAATGTTACCATCTATAAAGCTCGACTTGTCGCTAAGGGTTATCGACAAGTTCAAGGGATTGACTACGACGAGACATTCTCTCCCGTAGCGAAGCTGAAGTCCGTCCGAATCATGTTAGCAATTGCCGCATACTATGATTATGAGATATGGCAGATGGACGTCAAAATGGCATTCCTTAACAGACATCTTAAGGAAGAGCTGTATATGATGCAGCCGGAAGGTTTTATCGATCCTAAGAATGCTAACGAAGTTTGCAAGCTCCAGCGATCCATTTATGTGCTGGTGCAAGCATCTCGGAGTTGGAACATTCGCTTTGATGAGATGATCAAAGCGTTTGGGTTTATGCAGACTTATGGAGAAGCCTGCGTTTACAAGAAAGTGAGTGGGAGCACTGTAGCATTTCTCGTATTATATGTAGATGACATACTTTTGATGGGAAATAATATAGAACTCTTGGACAGCATTAAGGCCTACTTGAATAAGTGTTTTTCAATAAAGGACCTTGGAGAAGCTGCTTATATATTAGGCATCAAAATCTATAGAGATAGATCGAGACGCCTCATAGGTCTTTCACAAAGCACATACCTTGATAAGATTTTGAAGAAGTTCAAAATGGATCAGTCCAAGAAGGGGTTCTTGCCTGTGTTGCAAGGTGTAAGATTGAGCTCGGCTCAGTCACCGACCACGGCAAAAGATAAAGAAGAGATGAGTGTCATCCCCTATGCTTCAGCCATAGGATCTATTATGTATGCCATGTTGTGTACCAGACCTGATGTAAACCTTGCCATGAGTTTGGTAGGAAGGTACCAAAGTAATCCCGGCAAGGAACACTGGACAGCGGTCAAGAATATCCTGAAGTACCTGAAAAGGACAAAGGACATGTTTCTCGTTTATGGAGGTGACGAAGAGCTCGTCGTAAAGGGTTACGTCGATGCTAGCTTCGACACGGATCTGGATGACTCTAAGTCACAAACCGGATACGTGTATATGTTGAATGGTGGAGCAGTAAGCTGGTGCAGCTGCAAGCAGAGCGTCGTGGCGGGATCTACATGTGAAGCGGAGTACATGGCAGCCTCGGAGGCAGCGCATGAAGCATTTTGGGTGAAGGAGTTCATCACCGACCTAGGAGTCATACCCAATGCGTCGAGGCCGATCAAACTCTTCTGTGACAACACTGAAGCTATTGCCCTTGCCAAGGAGCCCAGGTTTCACAAGAAGACCAGGCACATCAAGCGTCGCTTCAACTCCATCCGTGAAAATGTTCAAGATGGAGACATAGAAATTTGCAAAGTACATATGGATCTAAATGTCGCAGATCCGTTGACTAAACCTCTCTCGCGAGCAAAACATGATCAACACCAGAACTCTATGGGTGTTCGATTCATCACAATGTAACTAGATTATTGACTCTAGTGCAAGTGGGAGACTGTTGGAAATATGCCCTAGAGGCAATAATAAAAGAATTATTATTATATTTCTTTGTTCATGATAATTGTCTTTATTCATGCTATAACTGTATTATCCGGAAATCGTAATACACGTGTGAATACATAGACCATAATATGTCCCTAGTGAGCCTCTAGTTGACTAGCTCGTTGATCATCAGATAGTCATGGTTTCCTGGCTATGGACATTGGATGTCGTTGATAACGGGATCACATCATTAGGAGAATGATGTGATGGACAAGACCCAATCCTAAGCATAGAACAAGATCGTGTAGTTCGTTTGCTAGAGCTTTTCCAATGTCAAGTATCTCTTCCTTAGACCATGAGATCGTGTAACTCCCGGATACCGTAGGATTGCTTTGGGTGTATCAAATGTCACAACATAACTGGGTGACTATAAAGGTGCACTATAGGTATCTCCGAAAGTGTCTGTTGGGTTGACATGGATCGAGACTGGGATTTGTCACTCCGTATGACGGAGAGGTATCTCTGGGCCCACTCGGTAATACATCATCATAATGATCTCAAAGTGACCAAGTGGTTGGTCACGGGATCATGTATTATGGTACGAGTAAAGTGACTTGCCGGTAACGAGACTGAACAAGGTATTGGGATACCGACGATCGAGTCTCGGGCAAGTAACGTACCGATTGACAAAGGGTATTGTATACGGGGTTGTTTAATCCTCGACATCGTGGTTCATTCGATGAAATCATCGAGGAGCATGTGGGAGCCAACATGGGTATCCAGATCCCGCTGTTGGTTACTGCCCGAGAGTCGTCTCGGTCATGTCTACGTGTCTCCCGAACCCGTAGGGTCTACACACTTAAGGTTTGGTGACGCTAGGGTTGTATGAATATGAGTATGCAGCATACCGAATGTTGTTCGGAGTCCCGGATGTCACGAGGAGTTTCGGAATGGTCCGGAGGTAAAAAATTATATATATAGGAAGTGGTATTTCGGCCATCGGGAAAGTTTCGGGGTCACCCGGTAATGTACCGGGACCACCGGAAGGGTCCCGGGGGTCCACCGGGTGGGGCCACCCATCCCGGAGGGCCCCATGGGCTGAAGTGGGAGGGGAGCCATCCCATAGTGGGCTGGTGCGCCCCCCTAGGCCCACCCCCTGCGCCTAGGGTTGAAACCCTAGGGTGGGGGGGGCGCACCACAAGCCTTGGGGGGCACTCCACCCCCCTGGCCGCCGCCCCTTTGGGAGATTGAATCTCCCAGGGCCAGCGCCCCCCCCCCCTTGGGGGCCTATATAAAGGAGGGCAAGGGGAGGGCAGCCGGACCCTGTGCATTGGCGCCTCCCTCCCCCTGCTACACCTCGTCCTCCTCCCGCAGCAGCTTGGCGAAGCCCTGCGGGAGTTTTGCTGCATCCACCACCACGCCGTCGTGCTGCTGGATCATCATCAACCTCTCCTTCCCCCTTGCTGGATCAAGAAGGAGGAGACGTCTCCCGTCCCGTACATGTGTTGAACGCGGAGGTGCTGTCCGTTCAGCACTTGGTCATCGGTGATCTGAATCACGGCGAGTACGACTCCATCATCACCATCCCCTTGAACACTTCCGCACTCGATCTACAAGTGGTATGTAGATGAAATCTCTCTCCCATGACTCGTTGCTTAGATGAACTCATAGATGGATCTTGGTGAAACCGTTGGAAAAATTTTAATTTTCTGCAACGTTCCCCAACACGCCTATTACGCCGGGGAAGCAGCGCCTCGGTGTTTATCTTAGGGGTGTGTGGGGCCTAGGAGCTGCTGGCGCCCGATCTGGAGGTCAGCCAGGATTAAAGGGATGGTCGGGGGGCGCTGTCAAGCACGGCGGTGGTGTGAGGTCGAGGGGAGGGCGGGGCGGTGGAGGCAGGGGTCTAGGCCGGTGGTCACTGGCGGTTCCAGAAAGATCGTCAACAGTGACTGGCAGGAGGTAGACAAAGGCCATCTACCCGTTCCTTATAGATCGGACGGTTCATAAAAAGTCGACTGGCCTATTTATTTTCAGTCGACTGTTATTTTGATAGGACCACATGTGGTGGTGTGCTGGAGGAGTACCTGCATTTCCCAGCCATCCTCGTGCTCATATATTATAGAATCATACGGAGTAGAATCTAATTTTGTTTGCCATGTAGACCTATAATATGTCTCCTGTCATTTATTTTTCAGCTACCTGCTATCTGCTACTTTATAGTGCACTAGTTCTGCACACACTTCACCCATACTCTCACTATTGTGTTTTTATGCATGGGTATTTCAGACTCTGCCTTGACAGAAGCACGAAATAAAAGAGAGAAGTCTCTCCTGCTTTGTTCGCACACAGGCAAGGCACGTGTCAGTGCTTTAAAGGTTGGATGTTCAACAGATGGAGAAGGTAAATGTAGCTCTGGAGTTGGTGATCTCGCTCGCCATGAACAACCATCCCAGGTGCTTGCTTTAACTTTGTGGTGTCATATGTGGTTGCATGTTGCATATGGTGTCTAGCTTGTATTGTTTCCAATTTGGTTAAATTGCATCTGCTTAGCTTACACATTATACCTTTGAATATGACATGCCTTCCTGTTTTTGGTACATACTAGTACATCTGTCTATTAACCATGTTCTTACATCAAAATAATGTTCTTGTGTATCCCTCATCAATCACTTATGATGAGGCAGTTAGGCCAGTGGACTACTGCGACAAAAGATCCTCATTTAAAGAATGCAGTGTCAGCCTCCCCACTTGATTGTCATGAAACAGCAAAGCTATATGAAGATAGTGAACGTAGCTCTGTAGTTGATTACCGCATTTCCCCTACACTAGCATCGCAGGTGCTTGCTCTAACTTGGCAGCGTGATATGTGGTTGCATGTTGCATATGGTGTCTAGATTGTAATTTTTCTAATCTGGTTAAATTGCATGTGCTATTCTGCTTAGTTTATACATTATACCTGTTAATGTGACATGCCTTCCTGTTTTTAGTACATAGTGGATCTGTCTATTAAGCATGTCCTTACATAAAAGTATTGTTTATTTGCATCCCTCATCAATCAATATGACGAGACACATTTAGTATATGTAGTGCAATATTAGTTGCATCTTTCATATGATTTATAGCATGCGCTGCTTCTAATTTGTTGAAATGTCATTTATGATGGGACAATTTTAACTTGGCAGAGTCATATTGGTTGCATCTTTCATGTGGTGTCTAGCTTGCATCGGTTCTTATTTGTTGAAATGGCTTCTGCTTAGTTTACACAAACAATTGTGAATATGCCATGTTGTCTTGTTTTTCATACATATTCCATCCTGGTATCATGTGTTTGCCTTACATCAAAGTAGTGATTGGCAGTATCATGCATGAATAAGTTCTGAAGAGTGAATTTTATTGCTTTTTCTTGTCGGTTTTACTTGACGATTCAAAAACAATAAAGCAGAAGGAAATTAGCAAGGCAGTGGATAAAGGTGCTCCTTCCAAACAGAGGGCCTCTACAGATTCTACTCCGCCACCCCCCAAAAAGATTTGGAAGACAACACATGCATAGACACTCAACGTAGTTGTGTTGATGATGAGCATGTCCCCCCTAGTGCACCATCACAGGTGCTCCCTCTAACTTGGCACTATTATATGTGGTTGCATGTTATGAAGGATGTATAGCTTGTATTGCTTCTAATTTTGTTGAATTCCATCTACTTACTTTACACATTATACTAGTGAATCAGACACGTGTTCCTGTTTCTAAAACATACAATATCTGTCTATCACATCATGTTCTTACATCAAAGCACTACTGTTGTGTAACATGCAACAATCACAAATCATAAGACATGTTTGACTTGGGAGTGTGATATAGGTTACATCTCGCATTCTTTTCTAGCTTGTACTACTTCTAATTTGTTGAAATGGCACTTATGACGAGACAGTTTTAACTTGGTAGAGTGATATTCGTTGCATCTTTCATATGGTGTCTAGATTTTTTCTTCTAATTTGTTGAAATGTCTTCTCCTTAGTTTACACATCATAGTTGTGAATATGCAATGCTATCCTTTTTTCTTACACATTCAATCATCCTATCATGCGGTCGCCTTACATTAAAGTAGTGCTCGTCAGCATCCTGCATCAATGAGTTCTGAAAAGCGAATTTTTATTCATTTTTCTTATGGGTTTGACTTGACATGAAAATGCAATTAAGAAAAAGGAAGGAAAAAAATAAGGCAGGTACTGATGGCGGTCTGCCGGCAAAACCGGCATCCAAGGTGCTTTCTCTAGCTTGGCAGTGTGATATTGTCTTGCATGTTGCATATGGTGTCTCACTTCTATTGCTTGTAATTTGATTAAATTACTTCTGCTTAATTTACAGAATTAGTTGTGAATATGCCATGCCGTACATATTCCATCCTCATATCATACATGTTCCTATTTCTAGAACATATAATATCTATCTATAACACCATGTTCTTACATCAAAGTACTATTGTTGTGTAACCTGCAAGAATCACTTTTCACATGACACGTTTAACTGGGGAGTCTAATATAGTTTACATCTCGCATTATTTTATAGCTTGTACTACTAATTTGCTGAAATGGCACTAATGACAAGACGGTCTTAACTTGGTAGAGTGATATTCGTTGTGTCTTACATATGGTGTATAGCTTTCATTGCTTCTAATTTGTTGAAATGCCTTCTGCTTAGTTTACACATCATAAGCTGTGAATATGCAATGCTGTGAATATTGAATGGCATTAATGACGAGAAACCTTTAACTTGGTAGTGTGGTGTTGTTTGTATCTTGCATATGATTTATTTCTTGTACTGCTTCACATTTGTATAAATGCAGGTTATGACGAGACACTATTAACTTGGCAGAGCGATATTTATAGAATCTTTCATATGGTGTGTACCTTCCATTGCATTGCTTCTAATTTGTTGAAATGCCTTCTGCTTAGTTTACTCATCATAGTTCTGATTATCTCATGACATCCTATTTTTTGTACACATTACATCCTCCTATCATCTGGTTGTCCAACATCAAAGTTCAATTCATATGTATCACGCATCAATTTGTTCTAAAGAACTAAATTTTTATCCCTTTTTCTTGTGGGATTGACTTAACATGGCACAGAGAAATAGGACGGAAGATGGAATGACAGGGGATGGTGTTAGTACTAAGGACACACGGAAACAGAAGCGGCCAAATAATGCAAATTCTGCTGGTACTGATGGTGCAATAGATGGTCAAAATCCAGCAGAAACTTGTACAAACATGGTATCCCGTGCTACACTAGCTGCAAAACTAGCCAAACAGAAACAAATAGCTGCCACCAAACAACCAGAGACAGCCCTAGTTGTTGCAACACCTTCCACAGTACCACCAGTTGCACGAGTTACTCGTGTGTCAACTGAGCTAGCAACACGTTCCCAAGCTCCCTTGCCACCTGACACTACTTCCCAAGCACTCTTGACACAAGACAAGTTGGCAAGATCAGATGAACCTTGTGAGATTCAACAGCTAGAAGGTAGTTGCTGGAGTCAAGTTACAGTTGCATGCTTCTTTATATGTAGTCTCACAGTTTGATGTACAGTAACACTTCCTATGTTCGTTGTTGGACTAGCACCTAGGCGCAAGAGGAAACAAACATCAGGGATAATGCTCGATAGGTTAACTAAATCTAGAGGAGGAAGAATGGAGATCCCTTTTGAGGCGGGTTTAAAAAGGCCACGTGATGCTAGAGAGTCAACCAAGTTAGTATCAGAGGTAGCGGTTGCCGTTAGGTGTCATGAACGTATCCTCCCAACATGGATTCAGTACAGGAATGACAAACACGAAACCCAGTTCAACACCTTCCTCGACCATTTATCTGTAAGTATGGTTATGTATGGAAACTAGTAATATCATCTTGCTCTATCCCATACTTTCTAGGTTGCTGATAATGAGACTCCCATAATTTTCAACAGATGAGGTTCAAGTTGGATAACCAAGATGATGCAACCAGACAAGCTTGCACCCATGTTTTCAAGTCTGCTCTACGACAATATCAGTATAACTTGAGGAAAACTCACTTTGAAGGCAAGGCTAACAGTGAACTTGCCCAAACATCTCCAATGGAAAATATATCGGATGAAGACTTGAGAGGCCTTGTTAAACATGGGTCTGATCCAAAGTATCAAGTACGTATATGTATGTGATCAGATCACATGTTGAACTCCTATTTACGCATGTGCCTCACAAATCTATCTTCTTGTAGGTGAATTGTTCAAAGAACAAGGCCAACCGTACGAAAGTGAAATTCCAACAAACGACGGGATCTTGTAGCTATATTGCACACTGCGAGGCTCTTATAATTAGCTGTGGTTTCACTCTTTTCGCTGTGCCATATTATCAGATCTATATTGACTTGTTCCAAATGCAGAGGAAAGCCCGCAAGGACCAAAAAGTACGTGAACCAAATGCTGTGGATATCGTCAAGGACTGTCACACCAGCAAGACGAAGGGCATGACTACACCAGTCAAAGCCGCTGTTGTAAGTCCTTAATCCTCATGCCTTTTAACTACTACTTACTCTGACTCGTGCATTGAACTGCATGGTTTGCAGCCAATGTCTATTACTCTTTTTAATTTTATACACAATTGTCTTAGCATATCATTGCACCTTACAAGGTTTAAAAGAGAGGAGTGATGTTCCTTTGATCTTGTTCTATAATCTAGTTCCGTGCTGGACTTGCCCACACAACGTTACAATTGCCTGTTTGTCTGTTCTCAGGTGTTTTGTGATATGAATGATGTCATACTATGCTTACCGTATTATAAACATTGTCTCTTTATCCTTAGCTATCAATCCAATGTGAAGAAATACACAATACATTAGCCATGGTACATAGTCATATGTTTGGAGCCTGGTTTTATTATGTACTTTGTAGTAAAATACAACTAATATTTTACAGGTGTTCACCAAAATAAGTTTTGTATATAGATCAAAGCTATTTTGTTCGGATTTGTTGCCTCCTTAATATCTTCTGTTCTGGTAGTACTAATGTAAAAACTCAACTTTTTAGCAAGCTATGGAAAAATGGTGGAACCGCCACCTTCTGAAGGTGACGAGGCAACTATAACCGCAATGTCACATATTGCTGCAGTGGGTCAGTACCTATCCACTAACAGTGCCAAAAGCACATTCCTTCATAATACTGGGTTGGTTGTTAAGGCAATCTCGTACAAACTGCCTCATGATCAAGATATGCAAGCTCAAAACAATGTTATATCTGCGCTCCAAACACAAGTCCATTCCCTAACAGAGACCCTTTGTGAAACAAGGACATCCATTGTTCGATGTCGTCAAGATATGCATGGTTTTGAAACCAGACTACAGACATTTCCTATGTTGTTCAGGAGCCTAGGATAAATGAAGGAGAAGGTTATGGTGCTCCATTGGACAGTACAACATGAAAACGTATCAGTCAGGTCAAATTAACTGAGCTTCTGAACTTCTGGTGGTGCATTTATCTGCCAGACTGTTAACTTTCATGCCAACCTTCCTTTTCTTTTATGGTTATAATTTATTTTGTTGTGATACAAAATTTGTTCTTAATGTGCAGCCACCGGCTAAAGAAAACAGCAAGCCATTTTTCTATAGTGTAGGGTGTTCCCTATATTTGCACTGGTGGCGAACTTTTTTGCCCAGTGGATGTAATCTGTGAAATCGCCTTAATAGCCCAGTGTTAGTTTCGGGCTTATTTATTTCCTAGTCTTCTTTTTCATTGGTTTGCTAGTGGCCACAACAACCATGGGCCATATACGAACCGTGGTAACTTTGAGCCTGCTACAGGGCGTAGGATCCATGGGCCTCCTACGGGCCGTTGGATAAATGGGCCTCCAATGGTCGTAGAATCGGTGGGCCTTGGGCCGTCGGATAAATGGGTCCACATGGGCCGTAAACGGGCGTAATTGGTATCGGGCCAGCACAATAATGGGCCGTTAACAGGCCAGAAGACAACAAAGGCTTAATTCCGTCACAGGCATAACGGGTCGTTAATGGGCCAGAATATAGGACGAGATGGAAACGACACAACGGGTTAACAGGCCACAAACTGGTCGATTCTAACCAAGGGACAAATTTGGCCCATTAGGGGAATAGGCCACTAACGGGCCGGAAGTAATCAAGGGCCAGAAAAGAGCCCAAGAACGTATGGGCGGTCAGTAGGCCGAAAGCTAACACGGGCTAGAAACGGCCCATGGAAATCATGGGCCGTTAATGGGTACAAAGAAATTTACTGTTCATTATGGGCCAGAGTCACCGTGGGCCACTGAAGGGCCTAAAGATACGGAAGGCCTCATATGGGCCAGAAGACGTCATGGGCCATACATGGGTCGAAAGTGAAGTCTTATATTCGATGGTGCACATGACGTTGTTAGGCCGATTTCGGGAAGGCACTAACGGGCCATGAGTTACCAGGCCGTAAAATGAGCTATATGCGAATAGACCATTAATAGGCTTTTAATGGGCTGGCCCACTAACTTTTGACCAAGTCAAACGGGCTGGCCTTTGTAAGCTAAATGGGCCAGTGTTGGGCCTTCGCACGTGTCGACATATCATAGGCGCCTATCTGACCCAATGACGAGCTGACACGTGTTTACTTCGACCAATGAGAATTTTACACATGGAAAATCGCCATTAGTCCAGGCTGTTAACGGGTTATCGGATCAAAAACCGGGCCCGATAGCTTAACGGCGACCTGTTACGGTGGATGCCATGTGTCGGTCATCCTTGACGAAAGCACTTCTATGACGCGCGATTTATCATCATGGAAGTGGACACTTCCGCGATGATAATTTTGGTAATGTCATGGAACACTTCTATGACAGCACAGGTATGACTATCTTGATTCTGTCATAAAATCGTCATGGATGTACATGCATGACAAAAAACATGACCTACTCTGACAAACACATATAATCACGGAAGTGTGTTTTTTTGTAGTGCCTATCCATATGATGAAGGGGTGCTAGCTGGGCCAAATACCCAGATCACTCACTTAAGCCTATCATCAAAAGCCAGAAGCCCTAGCCGATCCATATACCTGGTCTAGGGCATAAATTGTTCTGACGCACTCCGATGTGTCATCACCGTCATCTTCCACATGTCCGTCTTCAGAGCAGATATTGAGGCTTCTTCCTTGTCAGGCCACTCTACCATTGACGCCAGACAACTACCTCCTCCTGCGTGATTCCATCAGCACACATCGGGCGCTAAGTCTCCACTGCGCCACGCCGCCGAGATCCGTCATCATCAATGTGTAGGATGAAGCACCACTCAACCAAAGAAGCTTCCCACTGGTCCCTCAATCCCGTGTATGCCACCAATAATGACGCCCCCAAGGAGGAAATGACACCAACGCGCCGCCGTCATCCGATCTACTGATCTAGGGTTTCCCCGGGAGGTAGCGGATAGAGGTCTGGAGCTTCTCCACGGCGACCCTAAGGACGGCCCTGACAGTGGCCCTAAGCTGATCATGATCAAAAGATGCATCAACATTGAGTTTTACAAAATCCACAGGGGGAGGACTCCAACCCCATCTTTTTATTGTCGCTCTTGGAGAGAAACAATAACAAATTTTGTTGTAAGTGCCCGAATCCTAGAAATCTAAGAGGCACTCTGGGTTGTTTGCTCATGGACCTGTTTATGTCCTTCCCACCGTAGATACTAGGTAGTGATGGTGATCATCTCTCGGGTGTTCAAAATCTCCACATAAGATAAATCCTGCTCAGGCATATGAAGTAAGTACTCCAGGACCGCCTCGTCCGCATGATCAAATTCACATGTTCTCGTGGTAATTTCGTCCAAACCCAACCTTCTCCAAACATCTCTTTCTTTGTAACAGAGAAGTAACACATGCTCTATATCTTTTGGACCAAAAGAACAAGCAAGGCATTGAGGTGAGACTTTGATATGCATGTTGAAGTTGTGTTTTAGTGGCTTGTGGGTGTTTTACTAAAATAAAAGGTAAGAGAAAGAGGGCTTGCACGCAATCAGACTTGATATGCATAAAGCTTGTGATAGGGTTGAATCGCTTTTTTGAAGGAGATCATGCTAAAGCTGGGTTTCCAGGATAATCGGGTAAATTTTATTGTCCAGTTGTATCCATTGTTGAATATTGGGTTCGGTTTAAAGCGGAAGAAAGTGAGAGTTTACTACCCTAAAACAAGGTAGTTACTGCAGATGCTCTAACATCTTTAAAATATTACATGTGACGGACTCTTGTGAAATAGGAGGAGATCCTACGATAAACATCACTCATATGTCATATTTGCCATCTCTCTGCTCTTGGATCAGCTCCATACGTGTAAGTGCATCTAGTGCCCCTTAGTGATTTTGGTGCATTGAAGACTTATAGGTTAAGTGACTGATGCGTTTGTGAGTGTACACAGGTCTATAAGTCTATGAGGAGTTTGATATTTACAGAGAAAGTCGACCCCTAAAAATGAAGTTCTTCGACTGAAGACTTTGATATTCTGAAGACTTTCTGAAGACTTTGAAAGTGAAGAAATTGGTGTGACCTTGAAGACTTGGTATTCATTCGAGGAATATGAAGCGTGAAGACTTTTGTTTTCGTAGTTTCATTTTCTCTTTCTTGTGTCATAGGAAACACCGTACTGTTAAAGGGGGTCGAGGAAATACTAAGGAAAAATTTCCATGTGATGCTCAACTCAAAAATCCTACACCTACCAATCCCTTCGAGTGAAGCCATTGGAAATCTCATACAGTTCAGTCAATTTCTTCAGTGACAGAGATGCAGTTCTTCTGGTCACTGAGGACTTTGCTCTGACTGAGGAGTTAGGAATTCGCCAGTGCGAATTGCCTACACAGTGAGGAACATGATAGCCCTGAGGAATTTGAAAGTCAAATTTCCGACCGTTGCTGTGCTGCGCACCGGCTGTCCAAAATATCTTATCCACCTAACGGTCATATCTTTGAAGGGCATTTATGTCTTATCATGCTGGGCTGCTCCCTAGGCTATAAATAGCCGCCCCCTACAACCACTAGTTGGTTGGCTGCTCCGAGAGAACTTGACACTTCTCATCTGAGAGCAACCCATCCTCCGAGGACTTTGAGCGAAAATCATCAAGTGAGCAAAATCCCAAAACCAAACCCCCACAAACCCAAGTGATTGAGCATCACTGAAGAAATTGATCCTGCGTGGATCCGACGCTTGTTACCTTTGAAGACTGTGCTTCTTCCAGACGGTTAGGCGTCAAGGTCTAGAGCATCCAAGAGGAATTGTGGATCGCCGAGTGACCAAGTCTGTGAAGGTTTGGAAGTCACCTGAAGACTTACCACGAGTGATTGGACGAGACCTGCGTGGTCTTAGTTCAAGGAGAATACGGTGAGGACTGGGTGTCCTGAGTTGCGGCTCAAAGACTGGGTGTCCGGGACTGCGTGTCCTCGAGTTTAAATACTCAGCCGCTCCAACCAGACGTACAACTGAGACAGCAGTTGGAACTGGTTTACCAAATCATTGTCTTCACCAACTAACTGGTTCTATTTCCTCAACTCTTTCATTTCCTCATGACTGTGTTGTATGTTGTTCATATCTATGCTTGAAGACTTTGACTGAAGACTTTCACAAATTCCTCAGTTCAATTTCTTCAGTCTGTTTGTCTTCATCTTGTTATCCTGTGTTTACGCTTTCTGTACTCTGTGCTAGTCTTCATTTCATCATGATGACTATGTTTGTATCCTGTTATGTTTACTTCTGAGTACTCATTCCACTGCAAGTAGTTCTTCGCTAAGGAATTTCCTCACCAGCAAACTCCTCAGTGAAGAATTCATAAAAATCGCCTATTCACCCCCCCCCCCTCTAGTCAATATAACGCACTTTCAATTGGTATCAGAGAAAGGTACGCCCTTGTTCTGTGTGATTTTGGTTTAACCGCCTGGAGTTTTAGTTATGTCGACCGCAGGTATGATCAAGGTCTCGGCTGGGTGTCCTACCTTTGATGGAACGGACTACCCCTACTGGAAGAACAAGATGCGAATGCATCTTGAGGCAATTGATAACGATCTCTGGTATGTTGTGGAAAATGGTGTCCCCTCTGTCACTCCCTCACTGAACGCTACCGGTGTGAAGAGATTCAAACAACTCGATTCTCAAGCGAAGAATATCATATGTGGTCATCTGAGCAAAGGGCAGTATGGAAGAGTGAGTGCTTTGGAAACTGCTAAGCTTATCTGGGATAGGCTGTCCAAAGTAAATGAAGGAGTTTCAACTCAGCGTGACTCTCGAGTCGATGTTCTTCGGAATCTCTTCAACCGCTTCAAAAGACTCGACAATGAGAATGTCCAACAAACCTTTGATCGCCTCACTGACATCTCAAATGAGCTTCAAGCCCTCGGTGCCACTGACATCACTGATCATGAAGTTGTGAAGAAACTGTTGAGATCGCTTGATTCCTCATTTGATACTCTGGGACTGATGATACAAGAATGTGCTGACTACAAGTCGCTTGATCCTGCTGATATCCTTGAAAGGCTAAACACTCACGAGTTCCAGCTTGCTGAAAAGAGAGATCTCTATGGTTCAAACTATGGCAAACCACGTGCCCTGAAGGCCAAGGCTGTGTCTGACTCTGAATATGAGGATTCTGGTAGTAGCCTTGGTGACCCTGAAGAACTGAGCCAGGATCTAGCACTCCTTGTGAAGAAATTCCAGAAGTTCACAAGACGTGGTCGCTTTGGAAAATCCTCAAGAGGCAATGATTCCTCATCCAGTGATTATAAGAGAAGACTTTGCCACAAATGCAAGAAGCCTGGTCACTATATTCAAGATTGTCCTCAGTGGGAAAAGGAAATGAAGAAGAAGAAATACAAGGATTACAGTTCTGATGATGCGAAGAAGAAGAAGAAATCGTCAAAATCTTCGTCATCAAAATCCTCGAAGTCTTCATCTCACAAGAAGAGCAGCTCCAAGAAGGCTCGGGCATTCATTGGCAAGGAGATGGACTCTGAAGCTGAATCTGAGGAAAATGATGAAGAGGAGGCGTCTGAAGAATCTGAGTCTGGTGTGGCGAGTCTGGCCGTTGCTACTGTCTTCATCAGCAAGTCCATCTTCAACACTGAAGAAACTCACTCCACCGACAAACCTGATGAAGATAATGATGGCTATGCTCCCACCTATTGCTTCATGGCGAAAGGTGCTAAGGTACTCAAATACAACTCCTCTGAATCTAGTGAAAATGAGTCTGATGAGGATCTCAAGCCCAGCTACTCTAAACTTGCTAAGATTGCTGTGAAACAACAACGGGCTCTTGAAAAGGTTCAAAACATGCTAGATAAAAGTGACGATATGTTGGGTGAAGAAATGGATCGCACTAAAGCCTTGACTGAAAATCTTCAGAGACTTCAGTCTAGGTTTGATAACCTTCAAGGTCATCATAACTCTCTCTTGTCTGATCATGAGAAACTTTCTTATGAATTTCTTCAAGAAAAGCAAGATCACGAGAAGCTTTCTCTTGAATCTCTTCAAAGAAAGGAAGATCTTGAAAAGCTAAGAGTGTGTTATGAAGATCTTCAGAAGGAGCGCGATTCATTACTAGCTCAACAAATCAACGCTTCTCAGGAAGAATTTGTTCCCCCATGCTTAAAGTGCATTGAACGTGAATCTACTAATTCTTCACCTGAATGTTCAAATGCTTCAACTGTTACAAATTCTTCATCTGCCCCTGCTATCACTAATTCCTCGTCTGAGGACATTGCTAGTATCACTGACAATGCAGGGCTGAAGGAACTGTACATGACAGGCATGTACAAAAGCCTCAAAGGGCATCAGACACTTTGTGATGTGCTCAAAAAGCAGATTCTCAACAGAAACCCTAGGAAAGAGGGTATTGCCTTTGAGAGGAAACTCAATGCTGATGGAACATATTGGAAGCCTGAGCAGTACCCAAAACCTCATGGGTTGCTGCAAAGGGACCTCCAGTTGATCCATCTAACTTATCTGGCTTTACATGTGAATCACCTCATTCTTCTGATGAGTCTTTTGACTCCAACTATAAACTGTTCAAAAATCAGAATGGTGAAGTATTTGCTAGATATGTTGGCACTAACTGCAGGAACGGTTCCCCTATGAAGAAAATCTGGGTTCCCAAAAGTTGTGTTGAAAGTCTTCAGGTGAATGTCCTCATGACACCACCTGTGAAGAACAGGAACCCCAGATCAAATTCTTCATATGGACCAAATTCTTCATATGGATCCAAGTCCTCTTATGGACCAAATTCTTCACATGGATCGAATTCCTCAAATGGATCAAAGTCCTCATATGATTATCATCGTGCTAACAACTCTGTCTCGCAGGGTAGAGCTAAGGGCTATGAATATGTGCATTATTCTTCAAACCATTATGTTCATAAGTCCTCGAAGAATTACTCTGCTTATTCATATGCTTACCCTAACCCCTCTTATGTGAAACGAAATGGTTTGGCATCTTTGCCACCTTTCTCATATGGTGCTCGTAGAATGATGAACTCTTTTCCACCCCTCCAGATGTGGGTGGTGAAGAAAAAGAACTAATCTCTTCTGCAGGGTCAGGTCTCCAGACGTGCTTTAACGTCTGAAGAATTTGCTGGGGACCTGACAAAAATGCCTGAAAGGACGCAGGCAAATCATGATGAAATGAACTTTCATTTCACACGTCCTCATACTGCTATATATATGTCTTCTGCTTGATGAAATTCATATGATGAACTTGATATCATATTCTTCACTGATGAAGCATATGAGATTGTAAGTTACACTAATTCATCTGCAGGATGATCAACCCAAAACCACTGAGTGGGTCCTCGATAGTGGATGTACAAATCACATGACTGGTGACAAGAATCTATTGATGGATGCTCCCTTATCACCGTCACCTCTGAAGCGTATCATCTTTGCTGACAAAGGCAAAAGTCAGGTATTGGGTCTTGGTAAGGTTGCTATCTCTAAGGATAAGCACATGGACAAAGTCATGCTTGTTGAGTCCTTAGGATACAATCTCATGTCAGTCTCAATGCTTTGTGATCTTGATATGGTTGTTGTCTTCGGCAAATATCGCTGTGTTGTGATTATGGAAGCTGACAATTCCAAAGTCTTCGAAGGCTTTAGGAGAGGAGATCTGTATATTGTTGATTTCTCTACAGGACCACAACCAGCCGTGTGTCTACTTGCAAAAGCTTCAGAAGGCTGGCTATGGCATCGACGACTTGGTCACGCAGGCATGAGGAATTTGAACACGCTTGCAAAGAAGAAGCATGTCATTGGCATTGAGAATGTCAAATTCCTCAAGGATCACTTATGCGGAGCCTGTGAAGCTGGAAAAATGACCAAGGCCAAGCATCCAGCGAAGACTATCATGACCACTACCCGTCCATTCGAATTGCTTCACATGGACCTCTTCGGACCTAATCATTACTCAACAGTCACTAATGATGCATCTATATATGGTTTTGTCATTGTTGATGATTATTCTTGATATACATGGGTACACATTGTTACTTACAAACATGAAGTGCAGGAAGTCTTCAAACGATTTTCCTCGAGGGCTTCAACCAACTTTGGTGTGAAGATCAAGCATATCAGAAGTGACAATGGAACTGAGTTCAAGAATTCCGGTCTTGATGCTTATCTTGATGAACTTGGTATTACTCATGAGTTATTTGCTCCCTATACTCCTCAGCAGAATAGCGTCATGGAGCGCAAGAATAGAACTCTTGTTGAGCTGGCTCGCACTATGCTTGATGAATACAAAACGCCTCAGCGTTTTTGGATTGATGCAATTGATATTGCGTGCCACATCATCAACAGAGTATATCTTCACAAATTCTTCAAGAAGACTGCATATGAACTCCTCACTGACAAGAAACCCAATGTGAGTTATTTCAAAGTCTTTGGTGCTAAATGTTGGATTAGAGATCCTCACCACAACTCTAAATTTGCACCGAAAGCACATGAAGGTTTTATGCTTGGTTACGGAAAGGACTCGCACACCTACAGAGTCTTCAACATTGTTCTTCACAAGATTGTTGACACTGTAGATGTGCGGTTCGATGAAACTAATGGCTCGCAAAGAGAGCACATACCTTCTGTGTTAGATGAACCAGCACCTGAAGATGCTATCAAGCTCAAGGCAACTGAGGATGTCATTCCGACTGAAGAATCTGCTGAAGAATTCATTCCTGTTCATGAAGAACGTCGAGCTAATGCACCTGAAGAACATGATGAGGAAAATGGTGCTGAAGAAAATGCTGATCAAAATCCCCAGCGACAGCCAACTCATCCACGCGTTGCAAAAGAAGTGCAAGTGGAGAAGATCATCGATGACATTAGCGCACTAGGTCCTCTCACACGCTCAAAAGTTTCACATTTATCTAACTTTTGTGGGCACTATGCTTTTGTCTCTATCACAGAGCCCACTAAGGTAGATGAAGCATTTCTGGAGTCGGAGTGGATTCAGGCTATGCAAGAAGAATTACATCAGTTCGAGTTCAACAATGTCTGGGAATTGGTCAATCACCCAAATCCTCGCAAGCATAATATCATTGGCACAAAGTGGATCTACCGCAACAAGCAAGATGAAAATGGCCTTGTGGTGAGGAATAAGGCATGACTAGTAGCTCAAGGCTACACACAGGTTGAAGGAATTGATTTCGATGAAACTTTTGCACCTGTTGCTAGACTTGAGGCTATTCGCATATTACTTGCTTACGCTAACCATCATGATATCATCTTATATCAAATGGATGTGAAAAGTGCATTCCTCAATGGTAAGCTTGAGGAAGAAGTATATGTTGCTCAACCCCCAGGTTTTGAAGATCCCAAGAATCCTGACAAAGTCTTCAGACTCAATAAGGCTCTCTATGGCCTCAAGCAAGCCCCTCGGGCGTGGTATGACACATTGAAGGAATTCTTCGTGAAGAATGGCTTCACACCCGGTTCACTCGACCCTACTCTCTTTACTAAATCATATGATGGTGAACTGTTTGTGTGCCAAATATATGTTGATGATATTATCTTTGGCTGTACTGACCAACGTTATAGTGATGAATTTGCCTATATGATGAGTGAAGAATATCAAATGTCTATGATGGGAGAGTTGAAATTCTTCTTAGGTCTTCAAATTCGTCAGCAGCGCAATGGCATATTCATATCTCAGGAGAAATACCTCAAAGATGTACTGAGGAAATTTGGCATGCAAGATTGCAAAGGCGTCAAAATTCCTATGCCCACAAATGGCCATCTATGCACTGATGAAAATGGTATTGACTTCGATCACAAGGTATACCGCTCCATGATTGGTTCCTTATTGTACTTATGTGCATCTAGGCCAGATATAATGCTTAGTGTTTGCATGTGTGCCCGATTTCAAGCTGCACCGAAGGAATCACACCATAAGGCTGTGAAGCATATTCTTCGAATGTTCTTTGAAAAGGACACACATCCTAACACTTATGCAAAATTGATGACTTAGATGTGCAACACATGAAGAAACATTTTTCTTCAATCAATGAAGAATAACACTCTAAGTGTGAAGAAATTAATGAAGAATTTGATTCTCAGAACCCTACGACAATTGTACGCGTGTCTGAAATCATCATTCTTATACGGTGGGTCACGCCACCACAAAAAGTTGAAAATCTTCAATTTGAGTTTTTCCTCATTTTTGAAATTCTTCAGTTTTTCAAATTCTTCAACTTTGCAAAATCTTCACTGTTTCCGACGTTTGTCTTCATTGGATATATATATATATATATATATATATATATATATATATATATATATATATATATATATATATATATATATATATATATATGAGTTTATGTCCTCTACAGCATTCACTTATTGCTATTTCTTCAAGTTGTGATTTCTGCTAAGTGAATGTGATCGGACCCTTCCCCCCTCTATGCTATACTCAACTCAATCTATTCACAAATTCTTCATGTGCGTTCTAATTGAAACTCGTTCAAAGTCTTCACTGTGTCTTTGTCAGCTGAAGAAATTGCGAACGAAACTTTAAAACAAATCTTATCTAGATTTTCGGTTTTACCGCTCAAACCGTTCCGCATCCCACGATGCATTATTTTATTCACCGACGATCTTACACGATCTCATCTGCACAGTACATGGGTGACACATGTCGCGTGAAGAAGAAAGGGCAGGGGCATGTTCGTCCCAAAATCTTCGGGCGAACAGTTTTTACCGTGGCTATAAATACCCCTCCTCCCTTCCTTACTTCATTTACTCCGCTCGGTCGCTGTCTCTCGCTCGAGCTCTCCACAAACCCTAGCGCCGCCGCTACTCCATCGCCGCCGGTGAGGAAGAGCTTCACTGCCTCGACCTCGTCGCCGTCGTACTCGCGCCGGCTGCGGAAATCTTCACTCCGCCGCCGCCGTAGCTATCTCCCTCTGCCAAGTTAGGGCGTGGGAGATCTAACTTGACGAACTTCACCGCTGTTCATCTCTGTTCGTCGTGTTCTTCAGTTCGGGTAATTAAAAGTCACTTTTATTACTCGCTTTGCTTCTCAAACTTTTCTAAAAATCTTCAAAGGTGTTTTATTCAAATCTTCACATATGAACACCTCACACACTGTATGCTCTTGATCCATCTCTCTAAGCACTCATTTCTTCAAGATTCCTCAATTGTGCGGATTTTCGATCTGTACAACTCTGGAACCTAAGACAAGAACGCTTAGTGAAATTCCTCAAGCCTCAACTGGTCAAAATCCTCAAAACTTGTCTTTTCGAAAAATCTTCTGAGAACGCATATGACCTCTCCAAATTCGTCGCACCTACACTCTGTTCACAGGTACTCATGTCCGATGCTGAATCACTAGGTTCTCATCAACTTAACTCATTTGCAGCATTCCCCGAAGAAAAACTGCATACTTCTTCAGAGTGTTCTATTGTTCAAAATCCTCATCTGAAGAAAATGGTTGAAGGCAAGAGACCGCAGAAAGGAGGAAAGAAACCGGAGGTCATGACTGCTTTCGAGATCCCTGATGAAATATACAAGGATTATTGCACACCTGATGAAGCCAAGTTTGGCAAAGAAAACAAGAATCAGCGCAAGGTGCGCATTCAGAGGATTGAACGAAGATGGGCACGAGAATGGAGGGAATATTGATATGTTACTCCAAAGTACATGAAGAAATTCGTCTTAAATCCTCCATGCCCAAGAGCTCCATTGGCACCTGGCCAAGTCGCTGATCCCACGAGCATCAAAATTGGTGAAGACTTTCCTGAAGAATGGGCTAGGCGCCAAGCAAAATTGGCAAGACAAGCCAAGGAGGCAGTGAGGAAATTTAATGAGGATTCTGCTGCTGCTGCCGCTGTTGAGACCTCGGTCAAGCCGAGGAAATCAATGCCGAAGAAGCCTGCTCGCAAGCCAAGTGCTTCACCATCAGCGCCCTCACGGCCAAGTTCCTCAGCCGCGCCCTCACGGCAAATTCCTCAGACTACAGCTGCTCCACCAAAGTCCTCAGCAGCTCCCTCCAAGTCCTCAACTCCTATGCATCTGGCTACATGTCAAAGGACTCAGGGTTTCTCAATTGCTTCTGGTGTCTCAGCGAGTTCCTCAGCTGCACCAATGTCCTCATCAGGCCCCACTCTGCTGAAGACAAAAGCAACAGCTGGACGCGGTCCTCGGCCAAGTCCAAGAAAGAAACAGGTTGCGTTCCAAGTGCCCTCTGATGACGAGGCTTCTGATGAAGAACTTGCAGAAATCATCAGAGATAGACAAGCAAAGGCCGCCAGAGCCAAAGGAACACCTGTGCCTCTGCTTCTGGATCCAAAGAAGATCCTCGACTACATTGACTTATGGCATCAGGATCCAAACACTCCTATGCCCGATCTGCCTCTGACTCCTGGTCAAAGTCATATGCTGACCCATTTCATCTCTCAAGAGAAATGGAAGTTTGAAAAGGCTCGTGAGATAAAAAGAGCTCAAGCTAGAAAGGAGAAGCTTCTGAAGAAGAATGTTGTCAGACCAACTCCTGAAGAACTTCTCAAGGCTCAATCTGAGATCCAAGCCCTCAGCAAGGATTTCGATGCATACCATGCTGATTGGCAAGGAGCCAAAGTGAGATTCGTCAATTTGATGAAGAAAATGACAACTGTTGCAGCCCCATCGCAACAAGAAAATCCTCAGGCTGCAGACTCTGCTTAGCCTGCTGAAGAACATGCCAGCACTGCTGATGACTTTCAGCCTGCTGATGAGAATAACAGTTCCAGGGCTGATGACTCCATTCCAGCCGCTGAAGAAATTCCCAGGGCATCCACTAGTGGTGCGCCTGAAGAAACTGAAGAGATCAGGGCAACTACACCTGTTGCGCCTGAAGAAACTGAACCACAGTCCTCATCTCCTCCTGCGCCAACACCAACTCCAATTCTTCCTTCTTCTTATGAAGTGAAGAAGACCAAGGCTGCAGAGCGAGCTGCAGTGAAGAAAAGGAAGGCATCAGCTGTGTCAAATTCCTCGGCCACGAAGAAAATGAAGCCAATGACCAGCTCGCTTGAAAATCCCATTGATGTCGTTTCCATTTCCTCCATGTTGTCTAAGGAAATTGTTCCTTATGGAGAAGACTACAAGATCCCAAGTGGATCTGATGAAGAAAATCATTCTGTTGCTACCTCAGAGCAGTTTGATGAAGAAATTGAAGTGGAAACATTCCCTTCAATGCCAGTCGTTTCCTCACCTATGCCTCTGTTCACAGCTGAAGAGGCTGGTGTTGAGGAAATTGAAAAAGAAGAAGAATATGTGGATATTGGATGCACTACACCAGTGATGAACGATGACTTTTGGGAAAGTCAGCATCCCAATACTCCTCTCTTCACTCCTATTCAACAAATTCCTCAGTCCCCGGCTACAACTGTACAAATGGGCTCTGAAGAAACTCATCCCACATCGTCTGTTCATGAAGAAATTCCAGCCGCTAGTGCTGAAGAACCTGCTGCTGATCCCCAAACTGCACAAGAAGAGGAACCAGAAATTCCTCAGCCTGAAGCACCTGAGATCGCGATTCCTGAGGTTGTGCTGCAAATCACTGACACTCCTCTGCCCAAACCGAAGAATCCATTCTCTAGGAAGCAAAAACTCAAGGCTGAAGACTTCTTTTCTGAGCATGTGTTCTTCACTGATTACAATCCATATGACTCTGCTCGCATAAGGAAGAGACGTTTCTGGACTGCTACACAAGCCAACTTCTATTCCTCAGTCCTCTTTGACAAGGACAAAATCTTCGATCATAAACATATTCCTCATGTGGATATGGAATCTCTGCCGTGCTTCGAGCCAGTTCTCTGAGTTATTCACGATGCAGGACTACTGAATTTCTGCACTGATATCTGTGATTGGAATGAAGAACTCATTCTTCAGTTCTATGCCACTTTGCATATCACCGGAGATGCTGAAGATGTCAATTCATGGGTGCTGGATTGGATGACAGAAAACACTCACTATTAGGCACCAGCAACTGAATTGCTTCGTGTCCTTCCTCTTGATCCTCCCCATGCTAGTGCATGTTGCATCTACAATGACCGCGAACTAACAGATCATTATATGCAAGTGCTTATGAAGCCTTTGAAGCCAGGGCAGGCCCCACGAACCAAATTCCTCGTCAAGGAATTGCTATATGTGCCCCGGACTGTCTATCGCATCCTGACGAAGACAATGAGTCCTATCAAAGGCCACGACTCAAATGATGAAGATGTCGTTGGCATCATGAAGAACATGCTTTTCAACATCATTCATGGCGTTCCCGTCAACTTCCATGATTTCTTCATGAGGACTCTGGCTAATGTTGCTATGTCACCTTTTGAGCTGAAGCCCTATGCGCCTTAGATTATGAGATTCATAAGGGCAAGATCTTCACTGAATTACAAGGCTGACACTCTAAACCATGGTAGCTACTTGCCGCCTATTGAAGTCCTCAAGCGACCAGTTTCATCATCTGATGATAAGGGCAAGGCAGCTGTTGTGATCGATGAAGGCACTCGTCCATTGGATGGTCAATTCCGTCTAGCTACATCTTACTCCACCAATGACGATTCTGCAACACATGACACTGCCGCAAATACATCAGCCAAGCAAAAGCCTCAAGCAACAGTACCCAGGGTGATGACTGACCGTGAGTTACTCCTCAGTCTTCATCAGAAGGTTGATCGCAATCACAAATGGGTGAAGCGTCAGTTTGCTGCAATTCTTCACAACATGACCTCAACCCATAATGCAGTGAAGAAAAATCAGTATCACCTTCATGAAACCCTCAACCGCACCTGGCCTGTTCTCACTCATGTATATTCCGCGGAAGAACTGAAGACTATGGGTCTCCAGGAAGCCTTTGACTGGTCTGCACCACCTCCGAAGAAATTCAAGAGAGTCAAAGTTCCTGATCTGGTGGCCAGCTCTTATTCTTCATCGCGTGAAACTGATGAACATGAAGATATGGACGACACTGCGGCAGGCCCTACTTCAACGAACAACCCCGATAATGCTGGCGCTCCTCCATCAACTTGAAATTCTTCAGGGGCGTTAGTCCTCAGTTTCGATCCTTTTGGTCATTTGATGACAAAGGGGGAGAAATATGAGTTAGTCTTCAAGCGGGTTTATATTATGGGCGTTTTGTTAAGTTACAACTCTCGTTCTTCCAAAACCTTTTATTGGATCGAGTTGTAATCTTAAATCCGATGGTGCCCTGATACTTTTGGATGGTGCATGGTGCTCTGACTTTGATGCACTGTGCTCTGATACTTTTGATGTGTTATTCTGCATTCCTATTCCTCGTTAATATTATTGCACGCATGTTGAATCTCATCAGGCACCATATTTCATCATGCATTTCAAATTCTTCATATTATATATCAAATGCGTGTATGAATTACAAGATATAGGGGGAGATCTCCATGATTCAATTCTTCAAATGTGCATTGCCTCAAAAGCAAATTCCTCACTATGCACATATTCATGGGGAGTTCTTCTATATCTTGCAATCAAATTCCTCAATATCAGTATTTACACTTCATATGTTTATCCCCGTTGAAAACTTAACCTATGTTGTCATCAATCACCAAAAAGGGGGAGATTGTAAGTGCATCTAGTGCCCCTTAGTGATTTTGGTGCATTGAAGACTTATAGGTTAAGTGACTGATGCGTTTGTGAGTGTACACAGGTCTATAAGTCTATGAGGAGTTTGATATTTACAGAGAAAGTCGACCCCTAAAAATGAAGTTCTTCGACTGAAGACTTTGATATTCTGAAGACTTTCTGAAGACTTTGAAAGTGAAGAAATTGGTGTGACCTTGAAGACTTGGTATTCATTCGAGGAATATGAAGCGTGAAGACTTTTGTTTTCGTAGTTTCATTTTCTCTTTCTTGAGTCATAGGAAACACCGTACTGTTAAAGGGGGTCGAGGAAATACTAAGGAAAAATTTCCATGTGATGCTCAACTCAAAAATCCTACACCTGCCAATCCCTTCGAGTGAAGCCATTGGAAATCTCATACAGTTCAGTCAATTTCTTCAGTGACAGAGACGCAGTTCGTCTGGTCACTGAGGACTTTGCTCTGACTGAGGAGTTAGGAATTCGCCACTGCGAATTGCCTACACAGTGAGGAACATGATAGCCCTGAGGAATTTGAAAGTCAAATTTCCGACTGTTGTTGTGCTGCGCGCCGGCTGTCCAAAATATCTTATCCACCTAACGGTCATATCATTGAAGGGCATTTATGTCTTATCATGTCGGGCTGCTCCCTAGGCTATAAATAGCCGCCCCCTACAACCACTAGTTGGTTGGCTGCTCCGAGAGAACTTGACACTTGTCATCTGAGAGCAACCCATCCTCCGAGGACTTTGAGCGAAAATCATCAAGTGAGGAAAATCCCAAAACCAAACCCCCACAAACCCAAGTGATTGAGCATCACTGAAGAAATTGATCCTGCGTGGATCCGACGCTTGTTACCTTTGAAGACTGTGCTTCTTCCAGACGGTTAGGCGTCAAGGTCTAGAGCATCCAAGAGGAATTGTGGATCGCCGAGTGACCAAGTCTGTGAAGGTTTGGAAGTCACCTGAAGACTTACCACGAGTGATTGGACGAGACCTGCGTGGTCTTAGTTCAAGGAGAATACGATGAGGACTGGGTGTCCTGAGTTGCGGCTCAGAGACTGGGTGTCCGGGACTGCATGTCCTCGAGTTTAAATACTCAGCCGCTCCAACCAGACGTACAACTGAGACAGCAGTTGGAACTGGTTTACCAAATCATTGTCTTCACCAACTAACTGGTTCTATTTCCTCAACTCTTTCATTTCCTCATGACTGTGTTGTATGTTGTTCATATCTGTGCTTGAAGACTTTGACTGAAGACTTTCACAAATTCCTCAGTTCAATTTCTTGAGTCTATTTGTCTTCATCTTGTTATCCTGTGTTTACGCTTTCTGTACTCTGTGCTAGTCTTCATTTCATCATGATGACTATGTTTGTATCCTGTTATGTTTACTTCTGAGTACTCATTCCGCTGCAAGTAGTTCTTCGCTGAGGAATTTCCTCACCAGCAAACTCCTCAGTGAAGAATTCATAAAAATCGCCTATTCACCCTCCCTCTAGTCGATATAACGCACTTTCAATACGATAACCAATATTCGAAGATATTTGTATGCTGTGTATCAGTACATAAATACAACTATAATCAGTAATCCCTCCATAAAGCAATATTGTTTAGATCACTAACGGAGGGAGAAATATACATGTTTACATGCGTTGCATGGCTAACTGTTATCATGAATTACACATAATGAGTTGGGAGAGGATTTGGGACACGCAGGTGCGAGGCACCGAGTCCCTTGTGCATGCTTTTTCTTTTGACTTTCAATTTTCAAAATTTATTGAATAAAAGTCCAAATTAGGTTCTATTTTTATATTCGTGTTTTTTGGCAACGAGAGCTTTCAAATAAGATCTATTTTGAATAAGTTTTGATGAATTTTTTTTAAAAATGTTAAGTTTCTACTCTTGAAATTTAGTATGAGCAACCGATAAAATCATGAATTTAGTACCTGTGACCGACAAAAAAGTTGTTTAAAGTTTTAGATCAAAAACTTGATACTTGCGACCGAGAAAATCAGAATTTCCAGATGCAAAATTGTAAGTTCCAAAGATTAAAACTTAAAACTTAATGTGCCCTCATGTGGATCCAATTACTTCACGAACCGTGAGGCAATCGAGCGGCCGGGCATGGGTTCACAGGTTTGTTCCCCCGCACATGTGTGCCCCTGCGAATTTTCGATAATGACTCATTAGAAATCACCCCTTCGCTTCTAGCTTTGTACGCAAGGGCGCCTAGGAGCTAGGGTTTCATGTGCCTCCCATTGGCTCTGTCATGGGTCTACCTCTTCTCCTGTGGCCTCAAGGCCTTAGGGTTGTGGTGGATCCAGGCCCTTGCCAGCGGGAGGGCTCCATTTTTGGATAAATTTTGGAGTTTTAATATGGTTTGTGTCCCGCTTTGAGAGGCGAGATAGCGGCGGCTCTCTAAGATGAAATAAAGTTCAGCCCGCCTAGACCCCGCCCCGACGGTGCTTCTAGCACTGTCAGAGTGCGTGTGCAGGTTTATCTCCGACGAATCCCGTGGGATTCGGTCAGCGTTTTTCTTTGGTGGATCCACATGAAAATCTAGTCTTCGTTCATGTGTTTTCAGGTTGGATCCTTCCGATCTAAGCTTCTCTTCATCGTCGGCGGTTGTTGTTCCGGTGCACTGGTCATGTAGGGCCATAGCACGATGATTTTACAACCGTCTACTACAATAAGATTTGCCCGGCTCTAATGAGGGAGGAGCAATGACGGTGGCGCATTTATGGCATGCTCCAATGCTTGTAGTCGTCGCTAGGTGCTCTACAGACCTGGATAATTTTTTTACTTTCATTATTATTTGTACTACCTAGACAGTTGAAGAATAAATCGATCCAAATCATCGCCATCGTCATCACCATCGATCCACTCATCGAGAGGGGGTCAATCTCCATCAACATCTTCACCAGCACCATCTCCTCTCAAACCCTAGTTCATCTCTTGTATCCAATCTTTGTCCCAAAGCCTCAGATTGGTACATGTGGGTCGCTAGTAGTGTTGATTACTCCTTGTAGTTGATGCTAGTTGGTTTATTCGGTGGAAGATCATATGTTCAGATCCTATATGCATATTAATACCCCTCTGATTATGAACATGAATATGATTTGTGAGTAGTTACGTTTGTTCCTGAGGACATGGGAGAAGTCTTGCTATAAGTAGTCATGTGAATTTGGTATTCGTTCGATATTTTGATGAGATGTATGTTGTCTTTCCTCTAGTGGTGTTATGTGAACATCGACTACATGACACTTCACCATTGTTCGGGCCTAGCGGAAGGCAATGCGAAGTAATAAGTAGATGATGGGTTGCTAGAGTGACAGAAGCTTAAACCCTAGTTTATGTGTTGCTTCGTAAGGGGCTGATTTGGATCCATATGTTTCATGCTATGGTTAGGTTTACCTTAATACTTCTTTTGTAGTTGCAGATTATTGCAATAGGGGTTAATCATAAGTGGGATGCTTGTCCAAGAAAGGGTAGTACCCAAGCACCGGTCCACCCACATATCAAATTATCAAAGTAACGAACGCGAATCATATGAGCGTGATGAAAACTAGCTTGACGATAATTCCCATGTGTCCTCGGGAGCGCTTTTCTCTATATAAGTACTTGTACAGGCTTGTCCTTTGCTACAAAAAGGATTGGGACACCTTGCTGCACCTTATTTACTTTCATTGCTTGTTACCCGTTACAAATTACCTTATCACAAAACTATCTGTTACCGATAATTTCAGTGCTTGCAGAGAATACCTTACTGAAAACCGCTTGTCATTTCCTTCTGCTCCTCGTTGGGTTCGATACTCTTACTTATCGAAAGGACTAGGATAGATCCCTACACTTGTGGGTCATCAAGACTCTTTTCTGGCGTCGTTGCCGGGGAGTGAAGCGCCTTTGGTAAGTGGAACTTGGTAAGGAAAAATTTATATAGTGTGCTGAAATTTACTGTCACTTGTTACTATGGAACATAATCATTTGAGGGGCTTGTTCGGGGTATGTTCACCCCGACCAGTAGAGCAAAGAGTTGCTCCTCAACCTACTGAACCTACTGAAAATGTTTACTTTGAAATTCCTTCAGGTATGATAGAGAAACTGCTACCTAATCCTTTTACAGGAGATGGAACATTGCATCCCAATTTGCACCTAATCTATGTGGATGAAGTTTGTGGATTATTTAAGCTTGTAGGTATGCCCGATGATGTTGTCAATAAGAAGGTCTTCCCTTTATCTTTGAAGGGAGAGCATTGACATGGTTTAGTCTATGTGATGATATTGGATCATGGAACTACAACCGATTGAAATTGGAATTTCATCAGAAGTTTTATCCTATGCATCTTGTTCATCGTGATCGTAATTATATATATATATATATATATATATATATATATATATATATATATATATGTATATATATATATTGGCCTCGCGAAGGATAAAGCATCGCTCAAGCTTGGGGGTGGCTTAAGTCAATGTTATATTCATGCCCCAATCATGAGCTCTCAAGAGAAATGATTATTCAAAAATTTTATGCTCGGCTTTCTCTCAACAATCGATCCATGCTCGATACTTCTTGTATTGGTTCTTTTATGATGAAGACTATTGAAATCAGATTTATTGGAAAGAATTAAACGCAACTATGAAGATTGGGATCTCGACGAAGGTAAGCAGTCAGGTATGACACCTAAGTTTGATTGTGTTAAATCTTTTATGGATACCGATGCTTTTCGTGAATTTAGCACTAAATATGGACTTGACTCTGAGATAGTAGCTTCTTTCTGTGAATCATTTGCTACTCATGTTGACCTCCCTAAGGAGAAGTGGTTTAAATATAATCCTCCCATTGAAGTAAAATTAGTTGCACCTGTTAAAGTTGAAGAAAAGACTATCAGTTATAATGATCCTATTGTTCCTTCTACCTATATTGAGAAACCACCTTTCCCTGTTAGGATAAATTATCATGCTAAAGCTTCAACTGTGATTCGTAAGAGTAATACTAGAACACCTACACCACCTGAGCAAATTAAAGTTGAACCTAGTATTGCTATGGTTAAAGATCTCTTGGCTGATAATATTGATGGGCATGTTATTTACTTCTGTGATGAAGCTGCTAGAATTGCTAGACCTGATACTAAAAATAAACATAGACCTGTTGTAGGCATGCCTGTTATTTCTGTTAAAATAGGAGATCATTGTTATCATGGCTTATGTGATATGGGTGCTAGTGCAATACCTTATTCCTTATACAAAGAAATTATGCATGATATTTCACCTGCTGAGATAGAAGAGATTGATGTTACAATTAAGCTTGCCAATAGAGATACTATTTCACCAGTTGGGATTGTCAGAGATGTTGAAGTCTTGTGTGGGATAGTTAAATATCCTGCTGATTTTCTTGTTCTTGGCTCCCCACAAAATGACTTTTGTCCCATCATATTTGGTAGACCCTTCTTGAATATTGTTAATGCTAAGATAGACTACAAAAAGGATGTTGTTACCATTGGTTTAGGGGATATGTCTCATGAGTTTAATTTTGCTAAATTTCGTAGACAACCCCATGATAAAGAATTGCCTAGTAAGGATGAAATTATTGGTCTTGCTTCTATTGTCGTGCCTCCTAATGATCCTTTAGAATAATATTTGCTAGACCATGAAAATGATATGTTTATGAATGAAAGAAGGGAAATAGATGAAGTATTCTTTAAACAGGGACATATTTGGAAACACAACTTGCCTCTCGAAATTCTAGGGGATCCTCCACCACCCAAGGGTGATCCCGTGTTTGAGCTTAAACCATTACCTGATACTCTTAAACATGCTTATCTTGATGAAAAGAAGATATATCCTGTTATTATTAGTGCTAACCTTTCAGAGTAGGAAGAGGAGAAATTATTGAAAACTCTGAAGAAGCATCGTGCTGCTATTGGATATACTCTTGATGATCTTAAGGGCATTAGTCCCACTCTATGCCAACACAAAATAAAATTGGAGAAAGACGCCAAACCAGTTATTGATCACCAATGATGGTTAAACCCTAAGATGAAAGAAGTGGTAAGAAAGGAAATACTAAAGCTCCTGGAGGCAGGTATAATTTATCCCGTTGCTGATAGTCAGTGGGTAAGTCCTGTCCATTGTGTCCCTAAGAAGGAAGGTATTACTGTCGTTCCTAATGATAAAGATGAATTGATCCCGCAAAGAATTGTTACAGGTTATAGGATGGTAATTGATTTCCGCAAATTAAATAAAGCTACTAAAAAGGATCATTACCCTTTGCCTTTTATTGATAAAATGCTAGAAAGATTATCCAAACATACACATTTTGCTTTCTAGATAGTTACTCTGGTTTCTCTCAAATACTTGTGTCAGCAGAGGATCAAGAAAAGACCCCTTTTACTTGCCCTTTTGGTACTTTTGCTTATAGACGTATGCCTTTTGGTTTATGTAATGCACCTGCTACCTTTCAAAGATGCATGATGGCTATATTCTCTGACTTCTGTGAAAAGATTGTTGAGATTTTTATGGATGATTTCTCTATTTATGGATCTTCTTTTGATGATTGCTTGAGCAACCTTGATCGAGTTTTGCAGAGATGCAAAGATATTAGTCTTGTCTTGAATTGGGAGAAGTGCCACTTTATGGTTAATGAATGTATTGTCTTGGGGCATAAAATTTCTGAAAGAGGTATTGAAGTTGATAAAGCTAAAGTTGATGCTATTGAAAAGATGTCGTGTCCCAAGGACATCAAAGGTATAAGAAGTTTCCTTGGTCATGTCGGTTTTTATAGGAGGTTCATTAAGGACTTCTCTAAAATTTCTAGGCCTCTGACTAATCTCTTACAAAAAGATATTCCTTTTGTCTTCGATGATGATTGCGTAGAAGCATTTGAAATACTTAAGAAAGCTTTGATTTCTGCACCTATTGTTCAGCCACCTGATTGGAATTTACCCTTTGAAATTATGTGTGATGCTAGTGATTATGTTGTAGGTGCTGTTCTAGGACAAAGAGTTGATAAGAAACTAAATTTTATTCAATATGCTAGTAAAACTCTAGACAGTGCCCAGAGAAATTATGCTACTACTGAAAAAGAATTTTTAGCAGTTGTATTTGCTTGTGATAAGTTCAGACCTTGTATTGTTGATTCTAAAGTAACTGTTCACACTGATCATGCTGCTATTAAATATCTTATGGAAAAGAAAGATGCTAAACCTAGACTTATTAGATGGGTTCTCCTACTACAAGAATTTGATTTGCATATTATTGATAGAAAGGGAGCTGAGAACCCCGTTGCAGACAACTTGTCTAGGTTAGAGAATGTTCTTGATGACCCACTACCTATTGATGATAGCTTTCCTGATGAACAATTAGCTGCCATAAATGCTTCTCCTACTACTCCATGGTATGTTGATTATGCTAATTACATTGTTGCTAAATTTATACCACCTAGTTTCACATACCAGCAAAAGAAAACGTTTTTCTATGATTTAAGACATTACTTCTGGGATGACCCACACCTTTATAAAGGAGTAGATGGTGTTATTAGACGTTGTGTACCTGAGCAGGAATAGGAACATATCCTACGCAAGTGTCACTCCGAGGCTTATGGAGTACACCACGCTGGAGATAGAACTATGCATAAGGTATTGCAATCCGGTTTTTATTGGCCTACTCTCTTCAAGGATGCACATAAGTTTGTATTGTCTTGGATGAATGTCAAAGAATTGGTAATATTAGTAGACGTCAAGAAATGCCTATGAATTATTCACTTGTTATTGAGCCATTTGATGTTTGGGGCTTTGACTATATGGGACCATTTCCTTCCTCTAATGGGTATACACATATTTTAGTTGCTGTTGATTACGTTACTAAGTGGGTAGAAGCTATTCCAACTAGTAGTGTTGATCATAAAACCTCTATTAAGATGCTTAAAGAAGTTATTTTTCCGAGGTTTGAAGTCCTAGATACCTAATGACTGATGGTGGTTCACATTTTATTCATGGTGCTTTTCGTAAAATGTTTGCTAAGTATGATGTTAAGGACAGAATTGCATCTCCATATCACCCACAGTCTAGCAGTCAAGTAGAATTGAGTAATAGAGAGCTTAAATTAATTTTGCAAAAGATTGTTAATAGATCTAGAAAGAATTGGTCCAAGAAACTTGATGATGCATTATGGGCTTATAGAACTGCATATAAAAATCCTATGGGTATGTCTCCATATAAAATGGTCTATGGAAAAGCATGTCACTTACCTCTTGAACTAGAACATAAGGCATATTGGGCCATTAAAGAGCTCAATTATGATTTCAAACTTGCCGGTGAGAAGAGGTTATTTGACATTAGCTCACTTGATGAATGGAGAACTCAAGCCTATAAGAATGCCAAACTGTTTAAAGAAAAAGTTAAAAGATGGCATGACAAAAGGATACAAAAGCGTGAGTTTAATGTGGTTGATTATGTGTTGCTTTTCAACTCTCTTTTAATATTTTTTGCAGGAAAACTTCTCTCTAAATGGGAAGACCTTACGTTATCGAGGAGGTCTATCGTTTCGGTGCCATAAAAATCAACAACTTCAAAGGCACAAGTCCGAAGCTGGTGAACGGTCAAAGGATCAAACATTATATCTCAGGTAATCCTATAAATGTTGAAACCAATGTTATTGAAACCGTAACCCCGGAGGAATACATAAGGGGCACTTTCCAGAATGTTTTAGACTCCGAAAAGGAATAGGTATGTGGTACAGTAAGTAAACCGACTCCAAAACAGTTCTAATAGCAATTTTTCTCTGTTTTGGAATATTTAAGAAAATAGGAAAATAAGAAGTATTCCGGGAAGGAAACAAGGCATCCACGAGGGTGGAGGGCGCGCCCTACCCCCCTGGGCGCGCCCCCTGCCTCGTGGGCACCTCATGTTCTCTCCGGACTCCGTTTTCTTGCACGATGCTTCTTTTGGTCAGTAAAAATTCATTATATAATCTCTTGAAGGTTTTGACCACCGTATCATGCAAATATCCTCTGTCTTTGTTTCGAGCTGTTTTTCTGACAGATCTAGATCACCATGACGTCTTCAAGCGCCCCCTAGGACAAGTTTTTCGAGAAGGTCATCAACCCCTACCTCGCGGAGGTGCTGGAACACCCTCAAACCATTGAGATGCGTTAGGGACTAAGGAGGACCGAAAGCATGGAGACAAGACTCGAAGCAATGGAACAACAAGTTTTCAAGTGTCAAGGGATGGTGGAACGCGGACTCAACACCAACCAAATGATGATCGCGGAGTTCACCAACAACCACAAGCTAGATGCCAAGAACATTGGGGAAACCTTCTTCAAGCTTCATGAGAAAATCGAACACCTCCAAGCCCAGATCTATGACCTGCAAAACCAAAACCATGGGTATGAATATAGATTCAAGAGGATGAGTTTGGCTGCAGATTTGAGGATCCCGGAGACTCGATCATCCTTCTATGATGGTGAGCCAATGACTTGGAAGACGGACGACAAGCATACATCATCAACAACTCCATCATCATCCCCTCCGAAGAAGGATACATAATCACATGGGTATGGGCACTCCCCTTGGCAACTGCCAAGCTTGTGGGAGGTGCCCCGGTATCGTATCACCATCACACTCCTATCTTTACCGTTTTACTTAGTTCGATCCTTTTAGTAATATCTTGATCTAGTAGAATAAAGTTTTAGTATGATTTAGTTTTGAGCTTTGCCTTATGATCCCTCTTTGTAATCGAGTCCGTGAGCTATATATAATAAAGATTAGTGTTGATTCAAGGGCTTTGCTATATTGCTATGATCTTGAGGGCATAAAAGAAAGAATAAAAAGAAATAAAGAGATCGTATTGATCTTATGGAGAGTAATGACTTCACATATAAAGAGTATGATGAATAAAAGTTGTTGAGAGTTGACAAACATAGTTTTGGTCATCATTGCAATTAATAGGAAGTAATAAAGAAAGAGAGGTTCTCACATATAAATATACTATCTTGGACATCTTTTATGATTGTGAGCACTCATTAAAATATGACATGCTAAAAAGTTGATGTTGGACAAGGAAGACAACGTAATGGGTTATGTTTTCTTATATCTGAAATAAAGTATATTGTCATGGATCATCCAACATGTTGAGCTTGCCTTTCCCCCTCATGCTAGCCAAACTCTTTGCACCAAGTAGAGATACTACTTGTGCTTCCAAATATCCTTAAACCCAGTTTTGCCATGAGAGTCCATCATATCTACCTATGGATTGAGTAAGATCCTTCAAGTAAGTTGTCATGTTGCATGCAATAAAAATTGCTCTCTAAATATGTATGACTTATTAGTTTGGAGAAAATAAACTTTATACAATCTTGTGATATGGAAGCAATAAAAGTGACGGACTGCATAATAAAGGTCCATATCACAAGTGGCAATATAAAGTGACATTCTTTTGCATTAAGATTTTGTGCATCCAACCATAAAAGCACATGACAACCTCTGCTTCCCATTGCGAAGGGCCTATCTTTTATTCTTGTCTTATACATTATGCAAGAGTCATGGTGATCTTCACCTTTCCTTTTTACATTTTATCCTTTGGCAAGCACATTGTGTTGGAAAGATCCTGATACATATATATATCCAATTGGATGTATGTTAGCATAAACTATTATTGTTGACACTACCCTTGAGGTAAAAGGTTGGGAGGCAACACTATAAGCCCCTATCTTTCTCTGTGTCCGATTAAAACTCCATACCCATAAGTACTGCGTGAGTGTTAGCAATTGTGAAAGACTAAATGATAGTTGAGTATGTGGACTTGCTGAAAAGCTCTTATATTGACTCTTTTTGATGTTATGATAAATTGCAATTGCTTCAGTGACCGAGATTATTGTTTGTTAGTTTTCAATGAAGTTTCTGATTCATACTTGACATTGTGAATAGAATGTTACTTTAGCATAAGAAATCATATGACAATATTTATATATGTTGCTATTATAAGAATGATCATGATGCCCTCATGTCCGTATTTTATTTCATCGACACCTCTATCTCTAAACATGTCGACATATTTTTCGTTATCGGCTTCCGCTTGAGGACAAGCAAGGTTTAAGCTTGGGGGAGCTGATACGTCCATTTTGCATCATGCTTTTATATCAATATTTATTGCATTATGGGCTGTTATTACACGTTATGTCACAATACTTATGCCTATTCTCTCTTATTTTATAAGGTTTACATGAAGAGGTAGAATGCCGGCAACTGGATTCTGGGCTGGAAAAGGAGCAAATATTATAGACCTATTCTGCACAACTCCAAAAGTCCTGAAACTCCACGAAAGTTATTTTTGGAATTAATAAAAAATAATGGGTGAAGAAAGTACCAAAGGGGGCCCACACCCTAGCCACGAGGGTGGGGCGCGCCCTACCCCCCTGGGCGCGCCCCCCTGCCTCGTGGGCCCCCTGGCAGCCCTCCAGTGACCATCTTCTGCTATATGAAGTCTTTTACCCTGGAAAAAATCATAAGCAAGCTTTCGGGACGAAACACCGCCGCCACGAGGCGGAACCTTGGCGGAACCAATCTAGGGCTCCGGCGGAGCTGTTCTGCCGGGGAAACATCCCTCCTGGAGGGGGAAATCATCGCCATCGTCATCAGCATCGATCCTCTCATCGAGAGGGGGTCAATCTCCATCAACATCTTCACCAGCACCATCTCCTCTCAAACCCTAGTTCATCTCTTGTATCCAATCTTTGTCCCAAAGCCTCAAATTGGTACATGTGGGTCGCTAGTAGTGTTGATTACTCCTTGTAGTTGCATGCTAGTTGGTTTATTCAATGGAAGATCATATGTTCAGATCCTATATGCATATTAATACCCCTCTGATTATGAACATGAATATGATTTGTGAGTAGTTACGTTTGTTCCTGAGGACATGGGAGAAGTCTTGCTATAAGTAGTCATGTGAATTTGGTATTCGTTTGATATTTTGATGAGATGTATGTTGTCTTTCCTCTAGTAGTGTTATGTGAACGTCGACTACATGACACTTTACCATTGTTTGGGCCTAGAGGAAGGCATTGGGAAGTAATAAGTAGATGATGGGTTGCTAGAGTGACAGAAGCTTAAACCCTAGTTTATGTGTTGCTTTGTAAGGGGCTGATTTGAATCCATATGTTTCATGCTATGGTTAGGTTTACCTTAATACTTCTTTTGTAGTTGTGGATGCTTGCAATAGGAGTTAATCATAAGTGGGATGCTTGTCCAAGAAAGGGCAGTACCCAAGCACCGGTCCACCCACCTATCAAATTATCAAAGTACGAACGCGAATCATATGAGCGTGATGAAAACTAGCTTGACGATAATTCCCATGTGTCCTCGGGAGCGCTTTTCTCTATATAAGAACTTGTTCAGGCTTGTCCTTTGCTACAAAAAGGATTGGGCCACCTTGCTGCACCTTATTTAATTTCATTGCTTATTACCCGTTACAAATTACCTTATCACAAAACTATCTGTTATCGATAATTTCAGTGCTTGCAGAGAATACCTTACTGAAAACCGCTTGTCATTTCCTTCTGCTCCTCGTTGGGTTCGACACTATTACTTATCGAAAGGACTACGATAGACCCCCTAAACTTGTGGGTCATCAATGGCATGGAAGTAGACACAGCGAGAAGATACTCATTGATGGAGTACCGCAAGCTCGGGCAATGGGTGCTAGCCTGAGACCCCATCATAGGACGAGATGGCAACTCCGACAGCGCGGTGGGCGCGGGTGGCTAGGACGTGCCTGCCATGGTGGAAGCAGCGGGCAATGACGACCGAGCCCATGGAGGGTGGTAGGGAGGCACCGGGCGTGGCAGAGGTCGAGGGCATCGGGAACGCCGGGGTCCCCAAGGACGTGGCAGGGGCCAAGGGCACCGACGGCGCCTGGGTCCCCGTGGGCGTGGCAGGGGCTAAGGACGCAGAGGTCCCTGTCGGTGTCAAAACCGGCGGATCTCGGGTAGGGGGTCCCGAACTGTGCGTCTAAGGCTAATTGTAACAGGAGGCGGGGGACACAATGTTTACCCAGGTTCAGGCCCTCTCGATGGAGGTAATACCCTACTTCCTGGTTGATTGATCTTGATGATATGAGTATTACAAGAGTTGATCTACCACGAGATCGTAGAGGCTAAACCCTAGAAGCTAGCCTATGATTATGATTGTTGTTGTCCTACGGACTAAACCCTCCGGTTTATATAGACACCGGAGGGGGCTAGGGTTACCCAGAGTCGGTTACAGAGAATGAGATCTACATATCCAAATTGCCAAGCTTGCCTTCCACGCAAAGGAGAGTCCCACCCGAACACGGGACGAAGTCTTCAATCTTGCATCTTCATAGTCCAACAGTCCAGCACAAGTACATAGTCTGGCTGTCCGAGGACCCCCCCTAATCCAGGAATCCCTCAGTAGCCCCTGAACCAGGCTTCAATGACGATGAGTCCGGCGCGCAGATTGTCTTCGGCATTGCAAGGCGGGTTCCTTCTCTGAATACTCCATAGAAGATTTTGAACACAAGGATCATGTTCGGCTCTGCAAAACAAATTCCACATACCACCGTAGAGAGCACAATATTCCACAAATCTAATCTTCTGGCAACTTTTTCATGACATCACACTGCGGCTCGGTCATTATAAGAACCGTTCTTTCCCAACCTGCTACTGCGCATATTGCGAGGCGGTTTTATTGGCACGTCTTGTCAAAGCAGAGATCGTGTCCCCCTATCTCGGGATTCTCATCAATACGGGTGTGGCTAACCCAACCGCGCCATCAACGCGACGCTTGGGGAATAAGCGAGTTTACCGGGCAAGTGGGGAGGCACATGATCCCTGCTGCCTTTATAAGGAGATAAGGACTCCCCCTTTTCACCCACGCTTTCTTCTTCCTCTGCTCATCCATTCCCCCTCGCTCGAGCCCCAGCGCCCAAGCGTTCGTCTTCTCAGCCCACAAAGGCCTTCCGAAAATGTCCGGATCCGGAGTAGGAGGCAAGTGGATGGCCTCTACCGTCCGGGGGAAGGATATCAAAAAGCTTCGGGAGGCCGGGTATCTGGCCAAGAAAATCAGCCACCGTCTTCCGACGGCGGGACAGATCATCCCTACTCTGGAACCCCACGAGAGGGTTGTATTCCTCCCTCATTTTGTCCGCGGGCTAGGGTTTCCCATGCACCCATTCGTTCGCGGCATCATGTATTATTACGGGATCGATTTTCGTGATCTATCCCCCAATTCCTTCCTCAACATCTCGACATTCATCGTCGTGTGCGAGGCCTTTCTCCGCATCTCGCCACACTTTGGCTTATGGCTGAAGATCTTTAATGTGAAGCCCAAGGTAGTGAGCAGCGAGCACGCCGAGTGCGGAGGCGCCATGGTGAGCAAGATGCCCAACGTCACATGGCCAACAGGTACTTTCAATGATTCCATCAAAGAGTGGCAGCAGCAGTAGTTTTACATCACTGAGCCGCGCGGCACGGAATGGGCCGCTGCTCCCGAATTCCGATCCGGAGCCCCCCTACGGCTCACGTCCTGGCCCAAGAAGGGCCTGAACTGGTCTTCGCCCGACGAGCTGTCGGCGCTCCAAACGCGCGTCAAGGATATGGAAGACAAGAATATCAAACTTGTCAATGTAGTCCAGGTGATGTTAGTTCACCGGATCCTTCCTTGTCAACACCAGGCTTGCAATTTATGGGAATTCGACCCGGCCAAGCACCAGACCCTGCAGGAGCTCTTTGGCTCCTCGCACAATGACATATGGAAGGTGCTTTTCAAGTCCGACAAATCATGGCCGGACTCAGCCGAGGACCGCGGATACCAACTGTCCCGCCCTCCAAGTTCGGTAAGTCATTATATGTTTTGTTCGCATAACCCAAAGGAAATGCTTAATGTGTTTTCCACAACTCTCCTAGGGCTAGACAAAGAAGGCGGGGCGGATCTACTGTCCGGTCCCACTACCAGAAGAACCGTCCGGCCCACTTCGGACGAAGATGCTGGTCCCGGCGCCTTACAAGGCACCGAAGAAGAAGGCCGAGAAGGAGGCCAAAAGACCAGGGGGCGGCCTCCGTCACCGTGGCGCCTCGTACACAATATCCGAAGACTCCAATGCCCATTCTTCCTCCGAAGAGGACGAGGAGGCGGAGGAAGACGAATCCCCAGCGGGAGGAAGGAAGAAAAGGACGGCCTCCACATCCTTGGAGGCCGAGTCGCCTAAGAGGGGAAAAATTCCTCTTCCGGAGGAGTCCACCGCCGCCGCTGACAGCAGCCCGGAGCTAGATCCCAGGGCCCAGCCCATGGTGAACTCGTGAGTATATAAAATCCGAACACGTTTACGCATCCGGACTCACTATGGCATGTTGTTTTAATCATTGAGCCATACTTTTTTGCAGTCCGGCGAGGTCCCGCACCGAACGATCCTCATCAGAGGATTTATTGGGTTCGGATGCTATGGACAGTGAGACGCCCCCGAATGCCCCTTCCCCAAAACACGTGAACGACACTGAGGTATCGTCACAGAGGGACCTAGGCCAAGAAGGGGGGAGATCGTCAAGGCGGTACCAGAAGGTTAAACTTCCGGGGCCGGACAGACGGGAGGAAATGCTCCCATGGACCTAGACGGCGGGGGCTATCTCGAATTTGGCCGCTGGCCAGACACAATTTCGGAGACCGGTACGGCTCCAGAATCAGGCAGGCAGCCTCCCTCGACTGGAGGAGGTGCGCCTATTCCGTTGGCAACCTTTGTCGAACCAGAGGTGCCGGATACTTTACTGGCAGCGCTGAAGAGCGCCTCCATCGTTGAAGAACACCGTGCCCTTATGGGTACAGTGATTGAGAAGATTCAGTCTGCTGAGAGTGGACTGAATGAAGCCTGCATCGGCCTTATAAGAGGCTTTGAGGTATGTTTTATGAGGTTTTGAAGAGTGTCATAGTATAGATAGTAGCCCCTGATACACTATTCGGTGAAAGAAAGAACCGGACAGAGGATCAAATTTATGTTCGCAGGAGACTCACTTGTTGGCATCTATCTCTCTTCTTTTATAAGCAGGCGTCTGTAGCGACTGCCGCCTCTCATACTGCGGAAGTTTCCAGACTGAATCAAAGTCTGGCGCGGGCCAAAGAAGAACTTGTCCAGTTGAAAAGGCAGTTGGAGGATAAACAAGGTATGCACAAACCTTGCTCGCGTTCAGTGTGAACAAATTTTTAGTATGATAAAAATATGTTTCATGATTTGCTCTAGGGGCGATGACCAAAGTCGAGGCTCTTAAGAAGGCTGCGGCCGAGCCTGAGAAAAAGGCAGCCGCAGAGTAGGCTCTTCGTGAGAAGCACGAGGCCAGGGTTATTGAAGCCGAGCAAGAGCTTCAAGAGGCCGTGAAAAAATGCGAGGCCTTGGAGCAGAGTTTAACGGAGAAAGAATCCGAACTCACCAAGGCTCATTAGGCCGCACGCGATGCCCGGGGGGAAACCCAAGGCGCCCCGCAGGAGATCCAAGAGGCGAGGAAGATTGCGGCGGGTAAGGCTTTTTCCATGTAAAGCAAGTATTTGAGGAGAAAATCATGTTTCTAATTTTGAGTTCGGATTTCTCAAGTGGTATTTGCGGAGCTGCCACGCAGCATATCTGATGTCGCCCAATTCAACCGAGTCGAAGAAAGGAACACTGCGGATAAGCTCTTCTGGTCGCAGTATCTGGCACCGAATTATCCAGTGCCTTTTGCCGATCAACTGAAACAGTTGATCGAACTGCATAAGGCGGCCGAGCAAGCCATGAAGGATTTTATTATCCGGCTATGGCCCGCTAAGCCGATTCCAAGCAGCTACTTCGGGCTCGTGAAGCAGCTTGTGAGTGCCTGCCCTCGACTTGACGTCATCAGGTGGTCGGTCTGTATGGAGGGTGCGTGAATGGCCTTCGCCCGTGCAAAGGTGCACTGGGGGAAGATGGACGCTGAAAAGCTGATGACCGAGGGACTGCCGGAGGGGAAGGAGCAGCGCAAGCCTGAGTTATATTATGATAGTGTCCTGAAAGGATCCCGCCTTGCGGCGGAGCAATGTACCAAGGACATTATATTTCCATGAATATAGCCATGTTGTCCTTTGTAATGTTAAACAAGGTCGTTTCTATTATTGATTGCCTGTTATTTGAAAAAAATTCCTCCTGTGCGGCCATTTTATATATTAATGCTGAGAGTTGGCCAGTCGTTGGCTTCTGCCCCCACGTAGGAAGTACGGGGGTGTTCGGGATAAACCTGAGCACTCTTTATCCCTGTTTTGGGTCCTTGAAGGAGGTGTTCAGCGCAATGAACCATGCAATCGGACTATAAGTCTTTATCACTCTCACTTAGCCATAGGAGCTTGACAAAAGGAAGATAGGCGCAGCCCCTGGTGTTCGGAAGACCGCACGAGGGGCCCTATAAGCACCTGATCGGAAGAAAAGCCGATCCATCGCACGCTACATTAGTTATCGCATAATGCGGAAGAAATCCTTAAAGATTTTACAACCTCTCGAATAGCTGACCAGCTCTTGCCGTATCATGACAGTCAGTTTTCGGCTTTCTCTACCGAGGCACTCGTCCGAAAGAACCGAGACACAATCGCAGTAGTTCTCCCTGTACCGCCTTAGCCGATATAGCGGAACATAAGGCAACAAAACATGGGAGCCGGGCAAACCCAACTATTGACCCAAGACATGATTCGGAGCTGATGCATATAATGTTATAAGTTCGGGGTGCCGAACGACCGTGAAGGTGTTCGGACTTTATTGCCGTATTATGGGTACAATGAAGCCCCTGGCATATTAAGGCATATCGCGGTGGACAGATGCCATTTGAAAAAAGAGTTTCAATAAGAAATAACAACAGTAAGCGTCATATAAAGCCACATGTTGTATTTGAATAGTACGTCGATGTGTACGAGTACAGGTAATGTGATAAAAAGAAATATGACTGCAGAACCTGCTGAGACCAAGCGGGAGGAAGCTGTGTGCGGATCCGGAGTGTAGTCGGATGGTCATCGAGGGGAACATCTAAGGATTCCCTTGCGCGTTCAAGTTGTTTCCATGTCGCCAGTCCTAGCCTACGCAAAGGTGAACCTGCAAAGAAAATGCAAGAAATGTTTGTGTGCCACAGAGCGGTTGAGCCGCAGTGTGTGGACTGTCCTAGCTCTTGTCAGAGTGTTTTAATTGAGCTCCAGACGAGCCGAGCTATCCTGCCGCGAAGTAGATCAGACTCCTTTGGCGGTGTCCGGGAGCTTGGCCGTCGACTCGAGGTTCGATTGAAAGATGCCACTCGTTGCTTCTACTGTTAAAGCGGTGGTATACTCTTCGGCACCGAGGGGGAGTTCGGCCTTGCCGTTAACCGTGATGACACCGCGCGGACCGGGCATCTTGAGCTTACGGTAGGCATAATGTGGCACCGCGTTGAATCGAGCAAACGCGGTTCGTCCGAGCAGTGCCTGATAATCACTGCGAAAGGGGGTGATGTCGAAGATTAACTCTTCGGTACAGTAATTGTCCGGTGATCCGAAGACTACCTCGAGAGCGATGGAGCCTGTACAACGAGCCTCCACACCTGGTATAATACCTTTAAAGGTGGTTTGAGTGGGCTTGATTATCGAAAGATCAATAGCCATCTTGCGCACTTTGTCCTGATACAGCAGGTTTAGACTGCTGCCTCCGTCCATAAGGACTCGTGTGAGGTGGAACCCGTCAATTATTGGGTCGAGGACTAGTGCGACTGAATTGCCCTGATTGGTATTAACCGTACAATCCGTGCGTTCGAAGGTGATCGGCCATAGTTTATATTGTGGGGTGACTGGTTCCGTTAAGTCGACATCCCTAAGAGTGCACATCCATTCCAGCTTGGGAATGTGGGTGGCGTTTATCATGTTCACCGTTTTGATTTGCGGGGGAAATTTCTTTTGCCCTCCTGTATTCGGTGATCGGGACTCCTCGTCGTCATCGCCGCTTTGAGACCCCTTCTCCTTGTTTTCGGCACCTGACCTACCGGCTTGTTTGAAGACCCAGCATTGTCGGTTGGTATGATTGGCTGGTGTTCCTGGGGTGCCATGAATTTGGCATAGACGGTCGAGTATGCAGTCCAGACTAGACGGGCCCATATTGTTCTTTTTGAATGGCTTTTTCCGCTGACCAGACTTAGAGCCACTAAATCCGGCATTGATGGTCGTGTCTTCGGCGTTATCGCCGTTATTGCGACGCTTGTGTTTGTTGCGTCGGGGAATGTCGTTGCTATCTCTGGCCTTTGATGTGCCAGGATTGCTTGTTGTTCTGTTGCTACGAGCCAACCAGCTATCCTCGCCCGCACAAAAGCGGGTCATGAGTGTCGTGAGGGCTGCCATGGACTTTGTTTTTTCTTGGCCAAGATGTCGGGCAAGCCACTCGTCACGGATGTTATGCTTAAAGGCCGCCAAGGCTTCGGCATCCGAACAGTCGACAATTTGGTTCTTTTTAGTTAGGAACCGAGTCCAGAATTTCCTGGCTGACTCTCCGGGCTGTTGGGTTATGTGACTTAAATCATCAGCATCCGGTGGTCGCACGTAAGTGCCCTGGAAGTTATCTAGGAATGCGTCTACCAGGTTCTCCCAACTTCCAATGGAGTTTGCCGGCAAACTATTCAGCCAATGCTGGGCCGGTCCCTTGAGTTTTAGTGGGAGGTATTTGATGGAGTGTAGATTGTCCCCGCGGGCCATGTGAATGTGGAGAAAGAAATCTTCAATCCATACCGCGGGGTCTGTTGTACCATCGTATGATTCAATATTCACGGGTTTAAACCCTTCTGGGAATTCTTGATCCATTACTTCATCAGTGCAACATAGGGGGTGTGCGGCGCCTCTATGACGGGCTACATCACGATGCAGTTCAAATAAGTCTGGTCTGCTGTATTCCTCCTGGCTGAATTTTTTTAGTATATCCGGCGTGACGGTCATCATCGTGCGTTGGGGCGCGCCCCCGTGATCCGTAGATCGATCTTGATTGATCTGCTTTGTTTTCCAATTTTTCTCGCAGGTCATGCATGTAGCCCCGGGCCTTCATGTTTTTGCTTGCTTGGCGCCGGGGTGCGGGCTGGACTTCGGGCTGATACGCCGCTTTGTCTTGGCCATGAGGTGGCCGGTCAGCCACATCATGCGCCGGTAGTGTAGGCTTTAATGCCTCCTCTTTGAGTTGAGGTAGCAACCTGTGCTTTGGGTAACTTTTGGTAGGGCGCTCGAGTCCGTATTCCTCGGCTGCCAGGACCTCGGTCCATCTATCAGTTAGCAGATCTTGATCAGCTTGAAGCTGCTGCTACTTTTTTCTTCAGGCTTTTTGCAGTGGCTATAAGCCGGCGCTTGAAGCGCTCCTACTCTACGGGATCCTCCGGCATGATGAATTCTTCGTCGCCGAGGCTCACCTCGTCTTCGGAGAGGTGCATGTAATTGTCGTCCTCTAATTCTCCTTCCATTGCCTGTTCCTTAGGGCTAACTTGCCCATCCTCCTGTTCGGCCTGCTCGAAGCCTAGCTCGGCGGGATTATTTTCGTCCTCGCCATTATCCGGAGTGTTATTGTCTCCTGTGCCGGTATCGCTATTTTTGCTGTGACGAGGCTTAGAGCGGCGCCGATGACGCCGGTGCTTAGATTACTTTTCAAGGGGGTTATCCTCCATTGCCTCATCGCCATGGCTTTCTTATATATATATATATATATATATATATATATATATATATATATATATATATATATATATATATATATATATCATATGATGAGGTGGCTGTCCAGCGCCCTGTGGGCGGTGGTTCATGTTCTTCTCCAGCATCGTCGTCCATACCGTCGATGTCTTCGGAGTCGAAATCAAGCATGTCGGTCAAGTCGTCGAGAGTGGCTATTAAGTGGGTGGTGGGTGGGGAACAAATTTCTTCGTCGTCCGCTTCCCACTCCAGCCGGACATAGTTCGGCCAAGAGTCTCCTGACAAGGACAGAGACCTCAATGAATTTAGCACGTCGCCCAAGGGTGAGTGCTGAAAGATATCCGTGAAGGTAAACTCCATGATCGGTGCCCAATCAGATTCGATAGGCACGGACGCATGCGGTTCGGAGCCTATGGCCGGAGACGAGTCCGAGGGTCCGATGACACAGGCCTCATAGGAGGTGAAGTCTGTGTTCGGCTCTATCGCCACTGAGTGTGCGGCCTTCGTGGTGGGGTCCATCCACCCGTCCTCGGATGACACGATCTGTTCCAGATTGAGGGCCGGGGCAGCCGCAGGTGTGATCTCCCGAACACCGTCTGATGGCAGATCTAAGTAATGCTCGTCGTGACTGTTCGGCGCACCTGACATGGGCTCGAATCCGTAGAAGATCAAGTCTCTGTGGATGTCGGTGATGTGGTTCAGGCTTCCAAACCTGGCCTGATGACCGAGGGCATAGCTATCGATCTGCTCCAGATGGCCAAGCGAGTTTGCCCGCAGTGTGAAGCGGCCTAATACGAAGATCTGTCCGGGGAGGAAAACCTTACCCTGGATTGCATCGATGTAGATGATTGAAGGAGCCATCAAGCCTTATGGTGACGACACGGTGGAACTCTCAATGAAAGCACCAATGTCGGTGTCAAAACCGGCGGATCTCTGGTAGGGGGTCCCGAACCGTGCGTCTAAGGCTAATGGTAACAGGAGGTGGGGAACACAATGTTTACCCAGGTTCGGACCCTCTCGATGGAGGTAATACCCTACTTCCTACTTGATTGATCTTGATGATATGAGTATTACAATAGTTGATCTACCACGAGATCGTAGAGGCTAAACCCTAGAAGCTAGCCTATGATAATGATTGTTGTTGTCCTACGGACTAAACCCTCCGAATTATATAGACACCGGAGGGGGCTAGGGTTACACAGAGTTGGTTACAGAGAAGGAGATCTACATATTAGAATAGCCAAGCTTGCCTTCCACGCAAAGGAGAGTCCCACCCGAACACAGGACGAGGTCTTCAATCTCGTATCTTCATAGTCCAATAGTCTGGCTGTCCGAGGACCCCCCTAATCTAGGACTCCCTCAGTCCCCGAGGGCTTCGAGTCGGCGGTTGCACCAACGGCCGAACCGCCACGCGCGTTGGGCACCGATGGGGCAGCAGCTGTGCCCGCAGCACGAGGAGGGACGAAGCTAGGCGGCAGCCCAAGCATCGCACGTGGGTGTCCACCAGAAGGCGTCGCCGGTGGCCAGCAATGAGGAGGGCACGGCGACGACCGAATGTACCTGCTGAAAGGAAAAAACTTCTCATCAAAGTAAACGTGTCGCGAGGTAAGCACGCGATGTGAGACAGGATCATAGCAATGTTATCCTTTGGTGTTGGGTGGGTAGCCAAGGAAGATGCACACGAGAGAGCAAGGTGCGAACTTATGAGGTGAGGTGGAGGCGATGCTAGGGTAGCAGAGACATCCAAAGATGTGGAGCTCATCATAGGAGGGTAGAGAACCTAAAATGAGATGATGAGGTGCAAAGTTTCTGCGAGTACGACAGGGACGAATGTTGATGAGATGGGATGCAGTGGAAAGGACGTTAGGCCAGAAGCGCGGAGGCACATTGGCATGAAAGATAAGCATACGAACACAGTCGTTAAGAGTGTGAAGGACGCGTTCGGTGCGCACGTTTTGTTGGGAAGTGTACGAGCAAGTCAGACAAAACTCATGCCATGTGTGGTAAGAAGAGTACGAACAGCCAAGTTGTCAAACTCCTTCCCGTTGTCGGTTTGTAATGCAAGGATGGGGCGCCCAAACTGCATGAAAACATTGGAGTAAAATGCGGCGAGGGTGGAGATGACATCGGATTTACGCCGCAATGGGAAAGTCCACACATAATGCGAAAAATCATCAAGGATGACAGGATAGCAAAGATAGCCTGTGTTACTCGCAACTGGTGAGGTCCACACATCACTATGAATTAACTCAAATGGGTACGATGCAACATGAGAAGAATCCCTAAAGGGAAGACAAACATGTTTGCCGAGGTGACCAGCATGACAAGTGTGATTGTCGACCTTATTACAAGTGAACAAAAACTCCGAAGTATATGACGAAGGGTGGTGGGGTTGGGATGACCAAGCAGGCGTGCCAAAGGTCCGCACCAGTGGCGAGAGCAACTAGAGCAGTGGAGGTGGTGGAGGCGGTGGAGTGGACCGGGTAGAGCTCGTCGGGGCTGTCACATCGGTGAAGCACCATCCGGGTATGGGCATCCTTGACAGAAAAAACACAATCATCAAATTCAACTGTAACGGGATTTTCATGAGTAAAGGAACGAACAGAAACAAGATTTTTTAATAAGATCAGGTGAGACTAATATATTAGACAATGATAATGGTGTAGATGATGAAGGAAAAGATGCATGGCCTATGTGAGTGATTGGAAGAGAGGAGCCATCCCCGACGGTGATACGAGTAGAGGTGTGGACGGCGTAGGATGTGTGGAGGTTACTGGGGTGGGAGGACATGTGAGCCGTAGCTCTGGTGTCCATGTACCCGTCACGGCCACCATTGTAGTTTGCCTGAGTGGGAGCAGAATGAAGAGCCGCAAGCAAGGTCGGGTCCCAGGGTGCTGGTGGAAGCGCAGGCACCGGGTACGGCGGCTATATCGGGGGCGCTAGGGTGGCGACGGCCGACCGTAGGAGAACGCCCCGTCAGGCGCCGCGTACTGTTGCGGCGCGGCGTGAAGCGCCTAGTGGGAGGCGGGCCGTGGGCTGAGGATGCCGGGAGTGGGCAGACGTGGAACCGGCATAGAGTAGGCATGCACAACTCCGGTCCACGGGTTCTACCCGACGTACCATGGCGCCGGCTGGTGCTGCTGGGGTGGACGCAACGCTCCTCCCTGAGCGCTAGACTGCTACTGCTTACGGCAGCGTCGACCGTCACGACGGCGATCGGGGGTAGCCGAGGCCGGCTGGGTGAAGAAACCCGGCGGGTGGGAGGCCTACACGGGCCATGGCTGGGAAAGCGTCGGGAAGGGCGGTGCCTGGCCGCCGCGAGTGCCGGTGGTGAGGGCGGTATGGGTCGCCCGTGTCCTCATATCTTCATCTGGCGCTCCTCCAACTTCAGGTACGCCACAACCTTAGGGAAGGCCGGCTCCGGAATAAGAGTGAGGTTGGATGCCACGTTCCCGAAGTCCTCGTTAAGGCCGGCGGTGAGGGTGATGATAAGGAGCTCGTCGGAGCTCGTCTCGTCGAGATCATGGAGCTCATTGGTAAGCTTTTTGAGGCGCGTGCAAAAATCGTCAATAGACGAGTCAAGCTGCTGGCACGCATAGAACTCGCCGTGAAGAAGGACCTTGCGCTGAAGTTTGTTGTCGGTGAAGAGACCGGTGAGCTTGGTCCAGACAGCGTGAGCATCATCCTCGTCTAACACCACCGTGTGGAAGAGGTCCTTGGAGATGGTGAGGTAGAACCAGCGGATGATAGTGGCGTCAAGGATCATCCACTCTTCGTCATTCACCATAAGGCGAGAGTCCACGGAGCCATCGATGTGACCGTGGAGCTGGTACTCACGAAACACGGAGAAGTACGTCTTCCAAGCACAGTAGGTGGCGGTGGAGTGACCAGGACCACCGGGACGCATTCATAGATGTTGAGATCACGAACGGGGGTGAAGTCCGGGGCGGCGAAGGGGTTGCTACCGGCGAAGATGGAGGACTGCGGGGAGTTTATGGCGGCGGGGTGGCAATCAGGTGGAAGAAGGGGCGATCGGGAGGGAGGGAGTTGGATCGGGTGGGAGGGAGGCGGCGGCTGCTAGGGGATGCGGCGACGGCAGTGGTGTGCGACGGCGGCAGAGAGGAGTAGCGGTGGCGTGAAGAAAGATGGCGGCGGCAACGGGGAGGGTGCGACAGCCAGAGGAGAGGCGGCAGCGGCGGCAGCAAAAGATGCAGCGGCGACCTAGGGTGGAAGCGTAGGGTTAGAATCGAGGGAAAACTGATACCATATAGAAGACTAGGGTTTGTTGTGCAATGCTCGATGTATTGATCTGTGCACAAGACACGTATATATAATGTACTCCTTCCGTTTCAAAATAGATGACTCAACTTTGTACTAACTTTGCTAAAATTAGTACAAAGTTGTGCCATCTACTTTAAAATGAGGGAGTACAAGGCAGGCCACAACCTCAACTATACAGAGAATTAGGAGGTGGGCCTATGACACAATAATACATGCACACATATATTCAACAATAATACAAGATGCAGTATAGAAACAGTAAAACAAGCAGATACAAAAACGAATAGAGCATGGACAATTCGCTAGAAAGAAGGGCGTGCGCATAAAATTAACGGAAATGTTAACGCCCACACGTGTGAGCGTTTGCACATCGCCCACACGCCTCCATCACCACTCATTTTGCCACGTATGAATAGATGACATCAGCAGATTTTTTTTGGTTTTCGGCTTAAAAATGTTGTATCTCCTAAATAAAAAAGCGAACTAAAAATCCGTTTTCACCATTAAATCCGTCTCGACGAGATCTTCAAAACTAGACCCCATGTTGATATGTTTCAACGAATTTTTTTTTTTTTGCCAGAAGTTGCCACGATGTTTACACTGCAGTTGCCATAGGGCTTAAGCTAAAGTTGCAATGTGGCAATTTTAGTTTGTAGATCATGGCAATTTCAGTATTTTGATGATGGCAACTCCAGTACTTTGACCATGAAAATTATTTTTTGTATGAACCATGGCAATTTTACGTGCATGTATCATGGCAATTTTAGTTTATGGTTCATGGCAAGTCTAGTTTCTTAATTCCCCGTTTTATAAATGTCAAATTTACTTTTAAATGTAGAAGAAAATAGCTGAAACATATCATGGCAACTTCAGTGTAAACATCATGGTAATTCATATGCAATAGACATGGCAACTTTTAATCCAAAAAAAATTTCATCAAAACATATCAACATGGGATCTAGTTTCGAAGATCTCATCGCGAGGGATTTAATGGTGAAAACGGATTTTCAATCGGATTTTTCGTTTAAGAGATAAAACATTTTAAAAACTGAAAATCCAAAAAATTCCTGCATGCATGCATGCGATGACGTGGCAATCTGTTTACATTAGAGACGTGTGGTGCGTCTCCCTTCCTGCCACACGTGTGACAGTTAGCGTGACCCAAAATATTAAACTAGCTCGATCCCGTATCCCAACCCTCGATCCGCTGCTATTTCACATGATTACATGAGTTGCATGGCCAGCTGTTATGTTGGACTCTCGTGCCATCCATGCATGGGTCATTTTTCATCGTGCAGCCGGGTCGGAAACAGATAGCGACTCAAGCTCAAACTTGGACGTATGCGCGCCGCAATCGCAGGCATTCTGGGCCGTCGATCTTCGTTTCCTCTCATAATCTGAGACGGGGACATCGCGCCGTGTGTGCGAGTGTGGCTGTGAAACCGAAACCAGCAGCAACCATCCTCAAAAAAAAAAAAAAAAAACAGCAGCCCAGCCGATCCAAGGCACGGCACGGCATGCACCGATCGACCCCGCATGCGCCACCGTGAAACCAGCAGCGTCCGCCGCGGGTTGCCCCCGCACGAGCGCGCACACGCGCCCGCCCATCCGCGCGCGCCGCCGTCCCCAACACGTGTCCTCCGACCTTCACGTGCCCCTCTCTTCCTTCGCGCGCGTACTCCAGTGAGTGACGCCGTCAATCTCGCCGTCGCACGCCTGCCCACGCGCGCGCGCCACGGGCCCACTCTCCCCCTCCTCTTCTACCGCGACCTCGCTATAAAAACGGAGCCACCAGCTCGCGAGTCCAGCCAGCCAGGCACCGCACCATGGAAGCCACCTCGTCCCTCACGCGCTCCCTCTCCCTCGTCCCCCGCCCCCGCCGCTCCTCCCGCGCCGCCAAGTCCCCGCACATGCCCACCCTCTCCCCGGCGCCGCGCGTCCTCCCGCTCCGCCGCGCCAGGTCGGACGCCGACCTCCTCGGATCCGTCCCCGCCGCGGCGCCAGGCTCCGCCGGCTCCGTCCTCCTCCGCTCGCCCCGCCCACGGACCCTCGGGGAGACAGACGACGCGCCGATGGAGGACTGCTTCAACGGCTCGGGCGCCGGCAAGGGCAACAACAGCTCCGGCCGCGGCGGGGGCCGCGGAGGCGCCGGCGGCAACGGCCAGAGCGCCGGCATGGGGGAGCACTACCGCAGGGTGCTGAGGCTGGAGCCGGACAACCCGCTGCTGCTGCGCAACTACGGCAAGTACCTGCACGAGGTGGAGCGCGACCTGGCGGGCGCCGAGGAGTACTACGGCCGCGCCCTGCTCGCCTGCCCCGGCGACGCCGACCTGCTCAGCCTCTACGGCCGCGTGCTCTGGGAGGCCAACCAGGACAAGGAGCGCGCCTCCGGATACTTCGAGCGCGCCGTCCAGGCCGCGCCAGACGACTGGTACGCGCGCACCCCCATATCGTTCGCGACTATTTTGTTACTTGACTGTGTGGTCGATCGAATCACTTGCTAACTAGTGGTGTTTACTTGCAGCTATGTGCTGGGATCGTACGCAAGCTTCCTGTGGGACGCCGAGGACGAGGACGAGGAAGAAGCGAGCACGGCGGCGGCCAGCTCTCCGGCGTTGGTGTCGGCCTGCTGACCCTAGCTGTTGATCTGGAGTGGCGCGGCGGTGGCGGTCTACTGTACAATACTGCAACGCACTGTACTGTGCGTAGCAGAGCCGGGATGGCACTGGCAGCTGGTCGGTGACATCCTCGGCCGTGTGAATTGGCAGGCTGGTCAATCCAGGGATAGATCGACGCTGCATGCCATTGCCGGCAACAAGTTGAGGAAGAAGACGACGGACTTGAATCGATCTGGCCGGGCCACCTGAGGCGTCAGTCAATAATAACTACTACTGCTCTACTGAAGTTCTTTGCTGCTGCTCTATCGGCAATCGCTTACGGCTGCTTAATTAACCTTTCTTGTGCTAATCACTACCAGATGTTACAGTACCTATAGAGCGAGCTTGCTATCCGCTGTACTGCTCGGCTGATGCTGCTGAGCTTAATTCTATTTCCTTGATGTGTAATTACATGCCGGTCGGGATAACCTTTGCTTCGATCAGGCTGTTTTCATCCAATAATTAAGCTATGTTTATAATATATATCTGTCATTCTGTGCCATATCTTCAAACAAAATAGAGTATAATACCTGTTGGGTGGAGCCATTTGCACAGCTTGCGATGGCAGTGGCATTATATGCGCGGTCTGAAGAAGAAATAGAAGCGAGCTGTGAAGCATGCATGTTAGTAGTACAAGAAAGTCGCGACGAACAAATACTCTACTGTTAACTAAGTTTGGGCGCGTGTGCTGTTATTCAGTGGAACTCCTTTTTAGGGGAATAGTTCGGCATGATCTCCATAGAAAATTTTATTATTATTATTTTTAGTGGAACAAGGGCCACCCCCTCGGATTTTCATTAGAGAAAACCATATGGTATGTTGATTTCAAATTTTATAAAAACCGATGAATCTTAATTTTTCTTCTATATCTGAGTCTTCGTCATATCCTCTATAACACTATGCTTCCTAGTTTTAAAGAGCCCACATTTAATTGAGGTCTTCAATTGACATTGGGTCATCCGATTTCGACCGAGTTAATAGTTTCTCAAAGCTATCTCATTATATTCCCTTCATTTTTATTTACTCTACATATTAGAAGCAATATAAACATTTATCATAACAAATGTATATAATGTGAAAGTACATTCAACAATGAATCTAATGATATTGATTATTGTATATGTTAATATTTTTGCTTATAAAGTTTGTCAAAGTTTGCAAAGGTTGACTTTGACAAAATTAATATGCGGACTAAATAAAAACGGAGGGAGTACTCTCTAAGTTCAAAAAGAATTGTCTTAGATTTGTCTAGGAACAGATTTATCTAGTAGAAATTCAAAGTCCATGGAATCTCATCCATTATCCATACATGGCAATCGATTGCACTTTACTCAAAACGTTTTGGAAGAATTTTTTGCTTCTTCCGTGAGCGGTACCGAAATCATCCAGCTATCAGATGGAAGGATACAGTAATCCTACAACTTAGAGGTTTGCAGATTATCTGAGAATTCGAGGAGCCACAAAACTAATGCCTGACCGGCTAACCACAATGTTACGCAATACCGGGTCCGCTATCACCAGCGTTTCCGACCCACATGCGTCAACCAGGCCCAACCGGAGAGCAACACCGACTTATGACAAGCCTTGGGCCCTCTTCCCCTAAAAGACTAGCCTGTTAGGAGGGGACACCCCCGCCCTTATAAGTCGTGCTGTGTCTCCTCCCACAACCGATGTGGGACTAAACCCAACAGGCAGGGTAGGAGTTGTGTCCTAATAGGACACATGTATCCTAGGCCTCTCATATATATCGGAGGTAGACACATGATGTAACCTATGCCAACATAATAGCACAGGCACGCGGGGGAGCCGGCGGCGTGTGCCGGCGCCCGGACGGCCAGGGTGCGGTATTGTGACGGTGTCATGAGGAGGAGCGCCCGTAGTCATGCCCCGGGGATGTAGCCATATCGGTGAACCTCGTTAACAAATCTCGGTGTCGTGCCTCGTGTGATTGATTGGTCCTCGGTAGATCGACGGAGTGCCTCGGATTTATTCTAACACTGCCTACACACAGTCCAAAACCAAGTCCAACTGTAACCTACCTTGTACAATAATATTCGACACAATTCTAACAAACTCCACCTTGGCGAATATTCTCCACCACCTTGAATTCGTCAGTGCGTCGAACCTCCATGTACATTGGACTTGAGATACGCCATGAGCACCGCTGCTATTTCCAGACTCCATGTGACTCCACCTGCAAGTGAAGTCCCTTCTTGTCTTCTTCACAATCAACACTCGAGCAAAATTAAGTTTCTCATTACTCTACCTTGTGCTTCCAACTTTCGGAGAATCCGTTCAACGCCATCACACACCGACCACTGTCTGCGTGAAAATGAACAACTCACATATTGAATGCCACATATAAGAGTTAGCTGAACTCAACATCACCGCTCTTTCTTGACCGTCTGTCTGAAACTTGAAGGAATTTCACCGTCGCCCTGTGTCACCCTGAGTCAAATTCACAGTTGTCTCATCCTTTTTCCGGATAGTCTCTGGCATGTCTCACAGCTATAACACTCCGCCTCCTTCTGTATTTGTCATCCGCACTGAACACCACAGAATATACGGCCATGTACTCTCTCTGTTTTGACAATTCTAGACTTCCCGCCACTCTCTCAGATTCTCCACTGTCAACTCCTCTCCATCAACTAGCACCGATAGACCCAGTCACCAACTTGAATCCGGTACTCGTCAACACTGCTTCAGCACCCCCTGCATAGTTTCTCTGACCACATGCCTGACCATCAGTGCCTTGGCCTGTCGCTGTGTCCCATGCTTACCGCACGCCTCGCCGCTATCACCGCGTCGAGCCTCTCTGTCCTGGTCGAGTCTCTCGGGTAGCTAGCCCACACTGCCTCAACCCCCACTGCAGAGAACCACCGATCATCACCGACCGATGCCGAGTATCACGTCTCCATCAGACCACTGGTACCCAGTCCGATCCACGTGTCTCTCGCTATCCCGCTGAAATAGGCTTCGACTCTCCGAATTCTTACGCCGTAGTCCCTCCATCAGCACAGAGTGAAGCCTTCCGCCGGACTCCAGCTCCACCTTCAACATGACTCCATGGTGGTTGTACGTGCCACCTCCATGCCCCGTCGACCTCAAACTCTCATGTGTACACAACCTTAAATCAACCCTGCGTCATAGTCTTGTCGAAGCCGCACAAGCCCTCTGGCCTGCACCACGTGTTTCCACGCCCCCAGAAGTCGGCCTCCATCAGCATCACGCTCCTATGTCGTCGTCGCTGAAATCACCACCGTCTTCTGCTTTGACCGACATCCCCGTCGATCCGTCAGACAGTCCAGTCCAACCCAGCCGAAATCATCCGACTACAACCATGCTCCACCCTACGTCGTGTCCGTCCGCACATCTGTGCATTTCTTGACTTCATGTGTTTGCATGATCCTGTCACGGCGCGCTCCAGACTCCTCCAAGCCTTATACGCACGTCGCCATCCTCGCCACGCGCACCACAAATCCTCACGCTATCATCTCAATACACATCATGTGTACAAAGAAATAAAGCCAAAAAATCCACCACATAAGCCTTCCTGCGTGCACTAAACCGTGAAGATCAAAAGATCCAAAATCTCCAACTCCACCATGTGCTCCTGTAGGCTGTAGGTCCATTAAGCTTCCTATCTCTTCCTCCCGATGAGTAGCTTCAGCCTGTTGCGTAGCTTCCCTTTTTTTCATCCAACAAATCTCACGTCTGTATAAGCACCCAGCCTGCTCACCCACGGGCGGTTCTTCAACTTGACCCAGCCTCGTACGCTTGCTACTCGCGAGAGCACTGCCTGCTACGCTCGCCAACTGAAGTTGCCGCTGGCCTAGCTCCGCACGTCCGCCTGCTACTACGTATGTTGTCTGCCGAAGTAAATCACGCCCGTCTTGTGGCCTGCTGACTCCGCTCGGCCTCGCTGCACTTCCGGCCCACCAGCACCCACACGCGCTAGGGCACCGGACCTCTGCTCCCGATCGAAGATCCATCGATCTGCCGCCGCCGGCCTTGCGTGACTGTGCTGCCGCCGCCGCTACTTCCATCGATCTGAATCGATCCAATCTGCCCACGAAAGACCTGCATGCACCAACGACTTGCTGCTCACGATGCTCCGCTGCCGCTGCTTGAGTCCAGCTGCCGCACGCTGCATCAGGCCTCCCAAATCGCTCCTTCGATGACTAGATCGCCGCCGCCTCATCGATCTGCTGCTGCTCGTTACCGATTGCTTCCGATTCGTGTAGTTGTTGCTATACTGGCCGAGACTTCTCCGCGACATGAAAACTGCCCAACATCCGCTGCCGTGCAATCGCGCCGCCTGTCATCAACCTTTTCCACAACCACGACCTCCTCTAGATCAACAATCCGCGACCTCTTCGAACCTTGCTCATGATACCAATTGTTACGCAATCCCGGGTCCGCTATCACCAGCGTTTCCGACCCACATGCATCAACCAGGCCCAACCGGAGAGCAACACCGACTTATGACAAGCCTTGGGCCCTCTCCCCCCAAAAGACTAGCCTGTTAGGAGGGGACACCCCCGCCCTTATAAGTCGTGTTGTGTCTCCTCCCACAACCGATGTGGGACTAAACCCAACAATCTCCCCTCACACATCGGTCACCCATGGGCCCGCTAACACCAGCGTTTCCAGCCCACCAACCATGACCGACCACCTGTGAGTCTACCGAGATTCATTCCGGGCACCTGGGCTCTGATACCACTTGTTAGAATAAATCCGAGGCACTCCGTCGATCTACCGAGGACCAAGCAATCACACGAGGCACGACACCGAGATTTGTTAACGAGGTTCACCGATATGGCTACATCCCCGGGGCATGACTACGGGCGCTCCTCCCCATGACACCGTCACAATACCGCACCCTGGCCGCCCGGGCGCCGGCACACGCCGCCGGCTCCCCCGCGTGCCTGTGCTATTATGTTGGCATAGGTTACATCGTGTGTCTACCTCCGATATATATGAGAGGCCTAGGATACATGTGTCCTATTAGGACACAACTCCTACCCTGCCTACACACAGTCCAAAACCAAGTCCAACTGTAACCTACCTTGTACAATAATATTCGACACAATTCTAACACACAACTATCTAATGAACAATCTAGGGCCCTATGGTGAAATTCTATAGGAATTTTGGAGGATTCGGTTCCTTAGAATTTCTTTCGATAGAGCTTGTCTGGTTAATAGGATTATAAACCATAATTATTTGTAACATCTACTTTTCTGCACAAAAGTTTGTTCATGTATTAATACTATGAAACAACAGTACAAAAACTCCCAGAAGTAAAAGAGATTACAACGATGACCATCGACCCCCTAGCAACGACTATAAGCACTAGAACAAGTCGATCTTGTGCCGCTGTCATCGCCCCTTCCTCGTCGAAGTGGGACAAATCTTGTTGTAGTTGACATTGAAAAGTCGCCGTGCTAGTGCATTAGAACAACAACCGCCGCTGATAGTGTGAAAAGTAGATTGGAAGAGCCGTAAAGGCAAACACACCAAAGATCACGAGTGTTGGTCGAATCTAGACGGACCCGCTAGGGCACAACGTCGGCAGATCCACGCAGATCCGCCGGACACATACCTCCACACATCCTCCACCGACATTAGGCACACCGGCGGAGCAGGGATAGGGCGTGGAGGACATCATTCTAACTTTGGGATGCCACATAGCGCCGTGGCAATAGCAGATCCAGCCAATGAGCCAGGCTGGCCAATAGTAGAACCACTCATAAAAAATTGTTTTTCAAATATTTTTAACTTTTTTTGCTATGATATAAAGCTATTGGAAAATCCCAGGAAGGGTTGTGGCCCATCCTGTCCACCCTCTAGCTCCACCACTGTCCCTTGCTGCCCCGACCAGGTCAATGAAACTGCCTAAAGAGAGGGTGCGCACCCTCCCACTTGTGAGACCAGGTTCCGCCGCACCTCCAAGGCCCATGAGGCTGCCGGAGGCCGGGTGGACCGGCAACGAAGTCAACAAAAGGGACAGAAAACATAATTGCCTCTAGATCACCCGTGGAGGGGAGGGGAACTGTTGTTGTTATAGTATTCTTCCTACGATCTATTTTGCATGTATTTTCAAAATGACTTTGCATCAAGTCTAAGCTTTTATAAATGACAAGTGGACAACTACACCATGTATCTATTATAAGAAAGATCCTACATTTTTCTATGGTGCAGTCAAACAAATTCTATTCATAGATTCGTATTTTTATTACTCCTGTTATAGTATTAAATGACATACATCTCAATAATGTTTTTTCTTATTATTTTCGCGTATTTGGACTGCCCTTAGTAATACAATGAGCCCCCATGTTGGATCTTGTTCTTCCATGACAAATGGCCTTAATGCCCGCCCAGTTATTCCCCTGCGGGATGAAACACAGCACTTCTGCACAATCAGAGATGATTGTTTTTTTTTTGAGAAACATCAGAGATGATTGTTGAGACACTCGATGCCCAAGTCAACCGCAAGGTCCAGTGCCTCCCATCAAATCCAGAGCAAACCGGAGTGGGGGGGGGGGGGGCTATGTCCCTCCTAATGCGAGGCGGTAGCTTGCCTGGCCCGAAGCCGTAGATTTGTGGGTCGGCCGAGTAGTGCTGATGTCCGCCCACTTTTTCCTTTTTATGTTTACCTTTTCTGTTTTCAATTTTTGTTTCCATGTTTCTCTTTTGCTTTTATTTCCATTTTCCTGTTTTCCTTTTAGTTTTATAAAATATTCATCACACATTTAAAAAATGTTAATCATGTACTCCCTCTGTCCAGAATGAACTCTCGTAGCTCTTAACCACAATTGTGCATGAGTTAATTAAGAGTTGCGATAGTTTTTCCGGGACAGAGGGAGTATTTGAGAAAAGGTTAAACATGTATAACAAGAATATTTCTGGTGTACAAGAATAATGTACAATGTGTATGAAAAAAGTAGTCATCAAAAAAAGATTTCAAAAAAAAGTTAATCATGTATTTTAAAAATGTTAAGTGTGTATAAAAAATGTTTCTGGTCTATATGAAAAATTTACAATGTGTATGAGAAATGTAAACATAAAAACATATGTTTTAAGAAAATTTAATAATGTATTTGAAAAATGTAAAACTGTATGAAAAAGTTTAATATGTGTACAAAAAAATGTAAAATATGCATGATAAAATTAGTCATCAAAACACATATTTGAAAAATATTAATCATGTATTTAGAAAATGAAAACCTGTATAAAAAATGTTTTTGATGTGCACAAAGAATGTAAAGATGTGTACGAAAAATGTAGATATGTGTTGGAAAAATAGACATCTAAACATATATTTGAAAAATAATATTAATCAAGTATTTGTAAAAAGATTAAACGTGAATAAAAAGTTATTCCTGTTGCATTCAGAAAATGTACAACGTGCATGAAAAAGTAGACATTAAACCATATATTAAATAAAATACTAATCATGTATTTTGCAAATGTTAGCCGTGCACACAAAAAATGTCCCGGATTTATGAAAAATATTCATTACTCGTGAAAAGAAGTAGACACGTGTTGAAAAATAAAAGATGCCCACACAAGAAAAGAAAAAAGAAAAAAGAAAAATAAATCAAGTTTTTTAGAAAAAATATGAAGGAAACCGACAAACAAACAAAGAAAACAAGAAATCAATAAAAAAAAGATTGAAAAGGAGAAAATAAAATAAAATAAGCAAAAAAGAGGTTACAAAAACAGTGGAAAACGATAAGAAAAACATGAGCCAGACGCTACACTGTTGGGCCGGCCTGCTATCCCGCCCGGGAGCAATTCCTACGAGTGGGAAATAGCTCTCGCGGTAAACAGGCTGTGTGCTGGTGTTTTATCTGCATAATCAATTTATTTTCTTCTCTCAGGCCGGAAGATGTCAAAGCTCACAAGAACATGTCTACAACGAGTACTTGTGGTATGTGTGGTGCGGAGGATTCTTGGCAACACTCTTTGCTAGAGTGTTCGATGGCTAGAAGCGTGTGGGCTTTGGTTGATGGAGATTTAGCAGAACACCCATGCGAGACAACTGAACCCAGCGCGACGTCCCGCCTAATGCGAGGCGGTAGCTTGCCTGGCCTGAAGGCAACTGATTTGTGGGTCGGCCGAGTAGTGCTTACGTCCGCCCACTTTTTCCTTTTAATGTTCTTTTTCGTTTTTCAATTTTTGTTTCCATTTTTCACTTTTGTTTTTATGTCCATTTTCCTATTTTCCTTTAATTTTATAAAAATATTCATCACACATTAAAAAAATGTTAATCATGTACTCCCTCTGTCCCGAAAGAACTGTCGTAGCCATTAACCACAATTGTGCATGAGTTAGTTAAGAGTTGCGACAGGTTTTCCGGGATAGAGGGAGTATTTGAGAAAAGGTTAAACATGTATAACAAGAATATTTCTGATGTACACGAATAATGTACAATGTGTATGAAAGAAGTAGTCATCAAAAAAAAATTAAAAGATGTTAAGCATGTATTTAAAAAATGTTAAGCGTGTATAAAAATGTTTCTGGTCTATATGAAAAATTTAAGATGTGTATGAGAAATAAAAACATAAAAACATATGTTTTAAGAAAAAAATTGATAATGTATTTGAAAAATGTAAGCCTGTATGAAAATATTTAATATGTGTACAAAAAAATGTAAAATATGCATGATAAAAATAGACATCAAAACACATATTTGAAAAAAAATCATGTATTTGAAAAATGTAAACATGTATCAAAAATGTTTTTGATGTGTACAAAGAATATAAACATTTGTATGAAAAATGTAGATATATGCTGGAAACGACATCTAACATATATTTGAAAAATAAAATTAATCATGTATTTGAAAAAAGGTTAGAAGTGAATAAAAATTTATTCCTGTTGCATTCAGAAAATGTACAGCATGCATGAAAAAGAGTAAACATTAAAGCATATATTAAATAAAATGTTAATCATGTGTTTTGGAAATGTTAGCCGTGCACACAAAAAATGTCCCTGGTTTATGAAAAGTATACATTATTCGTGAAAAGAAGTAGACACTTGATGAAAAAAATAAAAGATGCCCCCACAAAAAAGAAAAAAGAAAATAAAAACAAGTTTATTAGGAAAACACGAAGGAAACCGACAAACAAACAAACAAAGAAAACAAGAAATCAATAAAATCGAAGGGTGAAAAGGAGAAAATAAAATAAAATAAGCGGAAAAGGGGTTACAAAAACAGTGGAAAACGAGAAGAAAAACATGAACCAGATGCTACACTGTTGGGTCGGCCTGCTATTTCCCGCCCGGGAGCAATTCCTATGAGTGGGAAATAGCTCTCGCGGTAAATATGCTGTGTGCTGGTGTTTTATCTGCATGATCAATTTATTTTCTTCTCTCGGGCCGGAAGATGTCACAGCTCACAAGAACATGTTTACAACGAGTACTTGTGGTATGTGTGGTGCGGAGGATTCTTGGCGGCACTCTTTGCTAGAGTGTTCGATGGCTAGATGCGTGTGAGCTTTGGTTGATGGAGTTTTAGCAGAACACCTATGCGAGACAACTGAACCCAGCGTGAGACAGTGGCTGATAGATACATTATTGCATGTTTCGTTTGTAAGATTGGCTGTCACACTCTGGGCCATCTGGTGGGCACGTCGAAAGGCAATTTATGATGAGATTTTTCAGAGCCCATCGACCACACATGGGTTTATATGCAGATTCATTGATGAGCTGAATATAGAGCAGACAGAAAGTTCTCGAACCACTAGGTGACCGGGCAGAACAAGGGTGAGACGAAGCGATGAAAATATGCCCTAGAGGCAATAATAAAGTTTTTATTATTATATTTCCTTATTCATGATAAAGGTTTATTATTCATGCTAGAATTGTATTGACCGGAAACTTAGATGCATGTGTGGATACATAAACAAATACCGTATCCCTAGTGAGGCTCTACTAGACTAGCTCGCTGATCAAAAGATGGTTAAGGTTTTCTAACCATAGACATGAGTTGTCATTTGATAACGGGATCACATCATTAGAAGAATGATGTGATGGACAAGACCCAACCGTTAGCATAACATATGATCGTGCAGTTTATTGCTACTGCTTTCTTAATGTCAAATACATGATTCTTCGGCCATGAGATCATGCAACTCCCGGACTCCAGAGGAATGCCTTGTGTGCCATCAAACGTCACAACGTAACTGGGTGATAATAAAGGTTCTCTACAGCTATCTCCGAAGGTGTTTGTTGGGTTGGCATGGATCGAGATTGGGATTTGTCATTCCGTGTGAAGGAGAGGTATCTTTGGGCCCTCTCGATAATACGACATCACAAGAAGCTTGCAAGCAAAGTGACTAAGGAGTTAGTAACAGGATGATGTATTACGGAACGAGTAAAGAGACTTGCCAGTAACAAGATTGAACTAGGTATGGAGATACCGACGACCGAATCTCGGGCAAGTAACATACCGACGGACAAAAGAAACTACGTATGTTGTCATAAAGGTTCGATCGATAAAGATCTTCGTAGAATATGTAGGAACCAATATGGGCATCCAGGTCCCGCTATTGGCCATTGACCGAAAAAGCGTCTCGGTCATGTATACATCATTCTCAAACCCATAGAGTCCGCACGTTTAACGTTCGTTAACGATATAGTATTATATGAGTTATGTATGTTGGTGACTGAATGTTGTCCGGAGTCCCGAATGAGATCATGGACATGACGAGGAGCTTAGGAATGGTCCGGATGTAAGGATTGATATATAGGATGATATGGTTAGGCCAAGGGGTAAGGCCCACGGGGCTTTAGGTCGGTGCAAAACGAAGTTTTGCGAAGGTCAGGGACCCTGACGTCTAGCCTTTGGCCAGACGCCGAGGCCCATGGCTTCTGGCCCATACGTCGAGGACTATGGCGTTTGGTCCTGGAGTCCGAGAAGGACCCTTGCCTTGCAGGCTAAACCGACTTTGAGGAGGCTCTTTCTTCAAGAAACGACCCCACGGTCCAACATATAAATAGAGGGGCAGGGCTAGCACCCGAAACACATTAAAAATCATCAAGTCGTGTGCCGGCAACCCCGCCCCTCTAGTTTATCGTCCGTCATAGTTTCCGTTGTGCTTGGTGTAGCCCTGCGGAGATTGTTCTTCACCACCATCGTCACCATGCCGTCGTGCTGCCGGAACTCATCTACTACTTTGCCCCTCTCGCTGGATCAAGAAAGCGAGGACGTCATCGAGCTGAACGTGTGCTGAACGCGGAGGTGCCGTAAGTTCGGTACTTGATCGGGACGGATCGTGAAGGTGTACGACTACATCAACCGCGTTGATAAACGCTTTCGCTTAGCGATCGTCAAAGGTATGAAGATGCTCTCCCCCTCTCGTAGCTATGCATCTTCATGGATAGATCTTGCGTGTGCGTATAAAATTTTGTTTTCCATGCAACGTTCCTTAACACGAAGGCACCCCCACCAGGTTATATGAAAATACATGTGGATGCGGCCACTGCAAGACATCGAGTGAGGGGTGCGGCAGTGGATTTATGTCCCGATGGAGGGAAATTAGATGGGAAGCTCCTCCTTGGTAATTTGTGGCATAACTGATGCAATGACACCGGAAGCTATTGCATGGCAGGAGTTTGTATCTATAGGAGAAGATCTCACTTCCCTGCAAAAAAGGAGAAGATCTCACGGGAACATTGAGAAAGGAAGTGAGGGAGTACATGGGAACATTCAGGGAGATTCATAGTAGGTCTCAATGTTTAATTATATATATTTTCCTTTTGAAGGCCGAGCTACTAATAGCGACGCCGATAGGTTAGCCAACTTTTCGCATTCTCTCGATCAGGGGCGACATGTCTGGTTGGTCCAACTCCATGATCCATTTTGTATCTCATATCATGTGGATTTTGAGCAATAAAATTTGGTTATACCCTAAAAAAAATCGTGCATTATTGATGATAGTGGGCCTATATCCGGTACAATCATACATTCATGCAGTTCTGCAACCCATTCCCACACGCAGCCCATTCCGGTACATGTGATCGTCGTATTCGCATCTGGGACAAACAAACAACTCAAAACTCTTGGACCCTCGAAAAAAAAACGACACTTGCAACAGAAACCAACGATTATCTGTCAGTCATCGACCGATCAACGCGATCCACTAGCCACGAAAAGCGACGGCTCCAATGATCCAATAATCATCCACTACTGAAGCAAAGCACGCTGAGTTTCAAAAAGAGATGTAAAATGAATATATTCTAAGGCACAGTGGGCTTCAATGGAACTTATGAAAGAAATGGATGGCGGCTTCCCAAGAACCTGGTTGTAATTTCTTTTTAGTTTGCGTGCTTTGTACTACCGTTGTTTGGCTTCAATACAATTCTACGGTCCTTTCCGCAGTTCTTTTAAAATTTTCGTGGAGTAGGTGCAAGTTGGTACAGTAGTTGCTACCGCGAGTGCTAAACGAAAGTGCCGAGCATTTTGATTTTGATTGGAGCGTCCAGTCTCTAGCCGAGAAAAGGGAAAGGGTTAGCTCAAGATTCCCTACTCAACTTGACGAGATACTTAGCATACACTTCTTTATTTGCCTCGCTTTGTTCTCTCTCTCTCTCTCAACGATGCTGCTATGCTTGCTGTCTTGGACAGATAACTGATGGTTGAAGCACAATCGATTTGACACACATGCGAGAAGATTCCGAGTGCGCATGCACGCAGAGCCGCCTTGCCCTTGCAACGATCCAGTGATCGAACGGCCGGACCCAAATCCCCAAACAAATAAGTAATACCATTCTTTAATTAGTATACTCACGCTTTAGCGCTACTAAATCGCAGCGCAGATCGCTTTTATTCACGGGGATAAACAAGGCAGGGGAATCTGAACTATTCTCTCTCTCTCTCTTTCCGCTCGGTAATTTTGCTTGCAGCTGCAGATCTCCTCGTCATCTTCGTGGAATCTGCACTGCGGATTCCCGTGGGCCACGCCAGGCAGGGAAGCCCACGTGAACTCGCCGATCTGGCGCGTGGGGCTGTTGCCGATAGCACGCGTGGCCTGGTTCGCGTCCCTCCGTGGCCATCTGGACGGCTGCGCCAGCGCGACCCACGAGGAAGGAAAAGGTCAACATTGACGTGGACCCACAGGCCCGCGCCGGGAAGCGTCCGTCCGGGACACGTGTCACGCCGGCGCGTCCCGCGTCTCCCAACGGCCTCAAGCTGTCGCGCACCCCCACGAGGGGTTCCGGTGGACCAGGACCACGCGCACCGGCTCCATCTTTAATCGTCCTCGTGCATCACAGGACCAGTCCTCCGCTCCATATGGTTAGTGCTAGTGACCTCGCTTGACTGATGAAACCACTCCGCTAGCATTTTTTATTTTAGGATTTCTATCTAATGATCGAGCTAATCATGCTAAAAAGTAAATCCAGCGAATCCATACATCTTCTGTATAGCATATTGCCACCACCTGCCAAACATCATTATCAACGTTCGGGCCGTACGGAATTCCAAGGTAATAAAGCTCAAAATCAGCATCAAGACATTTATTTTTGGTATTCTTAAATCTTGACCTTCATTTTTGACCGGAAAAACTTCCGATCTATTCAGCATGTGTCACGGCAATACAAAGAGCATCAGGAATAACAAAAAATTACAATCACGTCCATAGACCACCAAACTACCACTGCAAGCACTTGAGCGGACCGAAGGCACGCCACCGTCATTGATCCCTCCTCACCGAAGTCGAACAAAACTTGTTGTACAAGATAATAGATAATAAGGAAGTCGTCGTGCTAAGCCCCCACACGACCAGTGCACCAGAACAACAACCTTCGCCGATGAAGAGAAGTGTAGATCAGCAACAACTGGCGTCAGGAACCGCCCCTGCAGCCTCAGATGGGAGGGCCACCGCAATTCTTCGGTTATGGGTTCCAGGGAGGTCTTCCCCCGTGGGGCTTCCCAGGTCAATCCCCCCCCTTTCCTCAACAGAAGTGGGAAGGTGGTCCTGTTGCGTGGTGGTATGGGCCGCCTCCTCCCCAGATAGGGCAACAAGCTGGGCAGATTCCTAATGCCCCCTGGAGCACTCGGCTGGAGCATCTGATACCCAGGCTAGTGGCAGATCTCAGAACAAGAGCCAGCAGAAGAAGAAGAAGCGGGATGTCCAGAAGTTCGTTCCTACCCCTGCATCTGGTTTGATGGCCTATTCTGATGTGGTTTGCTATAATTGTGGAGAGCCAGGACATCACTTGGACAAGTGCATCAAGCCCAAGAGTTGTTTCATCTGCAAAATGGTCACTCATAAGGTTGATGCTTGCCCAGTCAGGAGGAAGCCACACAATTCTGCTAGATATGTAGGAAGTGTTGCACCTGGCTTGGGATTCTACCACATTGATGCTCCTGAAGATAATGCTCAGTATCATGGTTCTCTAAAAAATGTTGGCATTGTTCTAGTTGAGACAAGTGAGGTGTCCAAACAAGAACTTCCAGTGAGTTTGCTGACATATACAAAACAAACTGGCCTTGGCCTATCAATGCTCTTCATGATTGGACCTTTCTGGTCAAGTTTCCCCCTGAGATTGATGTGGTGCAAGTTGCTGGATACCCCTGTTTTGGTCTCAACAAGGACAATGTCACATTAAATGTTGAGGTCTGGAAAGGTAAAGTTGAAGCTGAAGATGACCTCCAGGAAATTTGGATCAAGATTAGAAAGATGAATCCTAAGTGGGTTGAATGGTCTATGCTTGATCAAATCACTTCTACTTTGGGGGTGCTCCTGGATGTTGATTGGCAACATAATTTCAAGTCTTTCTATGAAACAGTCAGAGTAAAAATGTCTTGCAAAGATCACACCAAAATCCCAGCAGAGAGATTGTTTGGTGTGCATGGTAATATCTACAGACTGTTGATTGAAGTAGAACCTGTTGGGAACGTAGTAATTTCAAAAAAAATCCTACGCACACGCAAGATCATGGTGATGCATAGCAACGAGAGGGGAGAGTGTTGTCCACGTACCCTCGTAGACCATAAGCGGAAGCGTTAGAACAACGCGGTTGATGTAGTCATACGTCTTCACGGCCCGACCGGTCAAGCACCGAAAGTACGGCAAGCACACGTTCAGCTCGATGATGTCCCTCGAACTCCGATCCAGCCGAGTGTCGAGGGAGAGTTCCGTCAGCATGACGGCGTGGTGACGATGTTGATGTTCTACCGTCGTAGGGCTTCGCCTAAGCACCGCTACAATATTATCGAGGAGGACTATGGTGGAGGGGGCACCGCACACGGCTAAGAGATCAATGACCTGTTATTGTGTCTAGAGGTGCCCCCCTGCCCCCGTATATAAAGGAGCAAGGGGGAGTGGGGCGGCCGGCCAGGGAGGAGGTGCGCCAAGGGGAGTCCTACTCCCACCGGGAGTAAGACTCCCTCCTTCCTTGTTGGATTAGGAGAAGGGGGAAAGAGGAGGGAGAGAGAGGAAGGAAAGGCGGGGGGGGGGGGGGGGGCGGCGTCGCCCCCCTCTCCTTGTCCTATTCGGACTAGGGGGAGGGGCGCGCGGCCCAGCCCTGGCCACCTCTCCTCTTCTCCACTAAGGCCCACTATGGCCCATTAAGGCCCCGGGGGTTCCGGTAACCCCTCGGTACTCCGGTAAAATCCCAATTTCACCCGGAACACTTCCGATATCCAAATATAGGCTTCCAATATATCAATCTTCATGTCTCGACCATTTCGAGACTCCTTGTCATGTCCCTGATCACATCCGGGACTCCAAACAACCTTCGGTACATCAAAACTCATAAACTCATAATATAACTGTCATCGAAACTTTAAGCGTGCGGACCCTACGGGTTCGAGAACTATGTAGACATGACCGAGACACGTTTCCGGTTAATAACCAATAGCGGAACCTGGATGCTCATATTGGCTCCTACATATTCTACGAAGATCTTTATCGGTCAAACCGCATAACAACATACGTTGTTCCCTTTGTCATCGGTATGTTACTTGCCCGAGATTCGATCGTCGGTATCTCAATACCTAGTTCAATCTCGTTACCGGCAAGTCTCTTTACTCGTTATGTAATGCATCATTCCATAACTAACTCATTAGCTACATTGCTTGCAAGGCTTATAGTGATGTGCATTACCGAGAGGGCCCAGAGATACCTCTCCGAGAATCGGAGTGACAAAACCTAATCTCGAAATACGCCAACTCAACATGTACCTTTGGAGACACCTGTAGAGCTCCTTTATAATCACCCAGTTACGTTGTGACATTTGGTAGCACACAAAGTGTTCCTCCGGTAAACGTGAGTTGCATGATCTCATAGTTGTAGGAACATGTATAAGTCATGAAGAAAGCAATAGCAACATACTAAACGATCAAGTGCTAGGCTAACGGAATGGGTCAAGTCAATCACATCATTCTACTAATGATGTGATCTCGTTAATCAAATGATAGCTCATGTCTATGGTTAGGAAACATAACCATCTTTGATAAATGAGCTAGTCAAGTAGAGGCATACTAGTGACATTATGTTTGTCTATGTATTCACACATGTATCATGTTTCCGGCTAATACAATTCTAGCATGAATAATAAACATTTATCATTATATAAGGAAATAAATAATAACTTTATTATTGCCTCTAGGGCATATTTCCTTCAGTCTCCCACTTGCACTAGAGTCAATAATCTAGATTACACAGTAATGATTCTAACACCCATGGAGCCTTGGTGTTGATCATGTTTTGCTCATGGAAGAGGCTTAGTCAACGGGTCTGCAACATTTAGATCCGTATGTATCTTGCATATCTCTATGTCTCCCACCTGGGCTTGGTCCCGGATGGAATTGAAGCGTCTTTTGATGTGCTTGGTCGTCTTGTGAAATCTGGATTCCTTTGCCAAGGCAATTGCACCAGTATTGTCACAGAAGATCTTCATTAGTCCCGATGCACTAGGTATGACACCTAGATTGGAAATGAACTCCTTCATCCAGACTCCTTCATTTTTGCTTTCGAAGCAGCTATGTACTCCGCTTCGCATGTAGATCCCGCCACGACGCTTTGTTTAGACCTGCACCAACTGACAGTTCCACTGTTCAATATAAACACGTATCCGGTTTGCGATTTAGAATCGTCCGGATCAGTGTCAAAGCTTGCATCGACGTAACCATTTACGACTAGCTCTTTGTCACCTCCACAAACGAGAAACATATCCTTAGTCCTTTTTAGGTATTTCAGGATATTCTTGACCGCTGTCCAGTGATCCACTCCTGGATTACTTTGGTACCTCCCTGCTAAACTTATTGCTAAGCATACATCAGGTCTGGTACACAGCATTGCATACATGATAGAGCCTATGGCTGAAGCATATGGAACATCTTTCATTTTCTCTCTATCTTCTATTGTGGTCGGCCATTGAGTCTGACTCAATTTCACACCTTGTAATACAGGCAAGAACCCTTTCTTTGCCTGATCCATTTTGAACTTTTTCAAAACTTTATCAAGGTATGTGCTTTGTGAAAGTCCAATTAAGCGTCTTGATCTATCTCTATAGATCATGATGCCCAATATGTAAGCAGCTTCACCGAGGTATTTCATCGAAAAACTTTTATTCAAGTATCCCTTTATGCTATCCAGAAATTCTATATCATTTCCAATTAACAATATGTCGCGACATATAATATCAGAAATGCTACAGAGCTCCCACTCACTTTCTTGTAAATACAGGCTTCTCCGGAAGTCTGTATAAAACCATATGCTTTGATCACACTATCAAAGCGTTTATTCCAACTCCGAGAGGCTTGCACTAGTCCATAAATGGATTACTGGAGCTTGCACACTTTGTTAGCACCTTTTGGATCGACAAAACCTTCTGGTTGCATCATATACAACTCTTCTTCCAGAAATCCATTCAGGAATGCAGTTTTGACATCCATTTGCCATATTTCATAATCATAAAATGCGGCAATTGCTAACATGATTCGGATAGACTTAAGCATCGCTACGGGTGAGAAAGTCTCATCGTAGTCAACTCCTTGAACTTGTCGAAAACCTTTCGCAATAAGTCGAGCTTTGTAGACAGTTACATTACCATCAGTGTCAGTCTTCTTCTTGAAGATCCATTTATTCTCGATGGCTTGCCGATCATCGGGCAAGACAACCAAAGTTCATACTTTGTTCTCATACATGGATCCCATCTCAGATTTCATGGCCTCAAGCCATTTTGCGGAATCTGGGCTCATGATCGCTTCCTCATAGTCCGTAGGTTCACCATGGTCAAGTAACATGACTTCCAAAATAGGATTACCGTACCACTCTGGAGCGGATCTTACTTTGGATGACCTACGAGGTTCTGTAGTAACTTGATCTGAAGTTTCATGATCAATATCATTAGCTTCCTCACTGATTGGTGTACTTGTCACAGGAACCGGTTTCTGTGATGAACTACTTTCCAATAAGGGAGCAGGTACCGTTACCTCATCAAGTTCTACTTTCCTCCCACTCACCTTTTTCGAGAGAAACTCTTTTTCTAGAAAGGATCTGAATTTAGCAACAAAAGTCTTGCCTTCAGATCTGTGATAGAAGGTGTACCCAATAGTCTCTTTTTGGGTATCCTATGAAGGCACATTTCTCCGATTTGGGTTCAAGCTTATCTGGTTGAAGTTTCTTCACATAAGCATCGCAGCCCCAAACTTTAAGAAACGACAAATTTGGTTTCCTGCCAAACCACAATTCATAAGGTGTCGTCTCAACGGATTTTGATGGTGCCCTATTTAACGTGAATGCAGCCGTCTCTAAAGCATAACCCCAAAATGATAGCGGTAAATCAGTAAGAGACATCATAGATCGCACCATATCTAGTAAAGTACGATTACGACGTTCGGACACACCATTTCGTTGTGGTGTTCCGGGTGGCGTGAGTTGCGAAACTATTCCGCATTGTTTCAAATGTAAACCAAACTCGTAACTCAAATATTCTCCTCCACGACCAGATCGTAGAAACTTTATTTTCTTGTTACGATGATTTTCCACTTCACTCTGAAATTCTTTGAACTTTTCAAATGTTTCAGACTTGTGTTTCATTAAGTAGATATACCATATTTGCTCAAATCATCTGTGAAGGTGAGAAAATAATTATATCCGCCGCGAGCCTCAACATTCATTGGACCACATACATCAGTATGTATGATTTCTAACAAGTCTGTTGCTCGCTCCATAGTTCCGGAGAACGGCGTTTTAGTCATCTTGCCCATGAGGCACGGTTCGCAAGTACCAAGTGATTCATAATCAAGTGATTCCAGAAGTCCATCAGTATGGAGTTTCTTCATGCGCTTTGCACCAATATGACCCAAACGGCAATGCCACAAATAAGTTGCACTATCATTATCAACTCTGCATCTTTTGGTTTCAACAGTATGAATATGTGTATCACTACTATCGAGATTTAATAAAAATAGACCACTCTTCAAGGGTGCATGACCATAAAAGATATTACTCATATAAATAGAACAACCATTATTCTCTGATTTAAATGAATAACCGTCTCGCATCAAACAAGATCCAGATATAATGTTCATGCTCAACGCTAGCACCAAATAACAATTATTCAGGTCTAAAACTAACCGTGAAGGAAGATGTAGAGGTAGTGTGCCGACCGCGATCACATTGACTTTGGAACCATTTCCCATGCGCATCGTCACCTCGTCCTTAGCCAATCTTTGCTTAATCCGTAGTCCCTGTTTCGAGTTGCAAATATTAGCAACAGAACCAGTATCAAATACCCAGGTGCTACTGCGAGCATTAGTAAGGTACACATCAATAACATGTATATCACATATACCTTTGTTCACCTTGCCATCCTTCTTATCCGCCAAATACTTGGGGCAGTTCCGCTTCCAGTGACCAGTCTGCTTGCAGTAGAAGCACTCAGTCTCAGGCTTAGGTCCAGATTTGGGTTTCTTCTCTTGAGCAGCAACTTGTTTGCTGTTCTTCTTGAAGTTCCCCTTCTTCTTCCCTTTACCCTTTTTCTTGAAACTGGTGGTCTTATTGACCATCAACACTTGATGCTCCTTCTTGATTTCTACCTCCGCAGCCTTTAGCATTGCGAAGAGCTCGGGAATAGTCTTGTCCATCCCTTGCATATTATAGTTCATCACGAAGCTCTTGTAGCTTGGTGGAAGTGATTGAAGAATTCTGTCAATGACACTATCATCAGGAAGATTAACTCCCAGTTGAATCAAGTGATTATTATACCCAGACATTTTGAGTATATGTTCATTGACAGAACTATTCTCTTCCATCTTGCAGCTATAGAACTTATTGGAGACTTCATATCTCTCAATCCGGGCATTTGCGTGAAATATTAACTTCAACTCCTGGAACATCTCATATGCTCCATGACGTTCAAAACGTCGTTGAAGTCCCGGTTCTAAGCCGTAAAGCATGGCACACTAAACTATCGAGTAGTCATCAGCTTTGCTCTGCCAGACGTTCTTAACGTCGTCAGTTGCATCTGCAGCAGGCCTGGCACCCAGCGGTTCTTCCAGGACGTAATTCTTCTGTGCAGCGATGAGGATAATCCTCAAGTTACGGACCCAGTCCGTGTAATTGCTACCATCATCTTTCAACTTAGCTTTCTCAAGGAACGCATTAAAATTCAACGGAACAACAGCACGAGCCATCTATGTACAACAAACATATACAAGCAAAATACTATCAGGTACTAAGTTCATGATAGATTTAAGTTCAATTAATCATATTACTAAAGAACTCCCACTTAGACAGACATCCCTCTAGTCATCTAAGTGATCACGTGATCCAAATCAACTAAACCATGTCCGATCATCACGTGAGATGGAGTAGTTTTCAATGGTGAACATCACTATGTTGATCATATCTACTATATGATTCACGCTCGACCTTTCAGTCTCAGTGTTCCAAGGCCATATCTGTATATGCTAGGCTCGTCAAGTTTAACCTGAGTATTCCGTGTGTGCAACTGTTTTGCACCCGTTGTATTTGAACGTAGAGCCTATCACACCCGATCATCACGTGGTGTCTCGGCATGAAGAACTTTCGCAACGGTGCATACTCAGGGAGAACACTTATTGAAATTTAGTGAGAGATCATCTTATAATGCTACCATCAATCAAAGAAAATAAGATGCATAAAGGATAAACATCACATGCAGTCAATATAAGTGATATGATATGGCCATCATCATCTTGTGCTTGTGATCTCCATCTCCGAAGCACCGTCGTGATCACCATCGTCACCGGCGCGACACCTTGATCTCCATCGTAGCATCATTGTCATTTCGCCACCTATTACTTCTACGACTATCACTACCGCTTAGTGATAAAGTAAAGCAATTATAGGGCGCTTGCATTTCATACAATAAAGCGACAACCATATGGCTCCTGCCAGTTGCCGATAACTCGGTTACAAAACATGATCATCTCATACAATAAATATAGCATCGCGTCTTGACCATATCACATCACAACATGCCCTGCAAAAACAAGTTAGACGCCCTCTACTTTGTTGTTGCAAATTTTACGTGGTTGCTACGGGCTGAGCAAGAACCGTTCTTACCTACGCATCAAAACCACAACGATAGTTCGTCAAGTTAGTGCTGTTTTAACCTTCTCAAGGACCGGGCATAGCCACACTCGGTTCAACTAAAGTTGGAGAAACTGACACCAGCTAGCCACCTGTGTGCAAAGCACGTCGGTAGAACCAGTCTCGCGTAAGCGTACGCGTAATGTCGGTCCGGGCCGCTTCATCCAACAATACCGCCGAACCAAAGTATGACATGCTGGTAAGTAGTATCACTTGTATCGCCCACAACTCACTTGTGTTCTACTCATGCATATAACATCTACGCATAAAACCAGACTCTGATACCACTGTTGGGAACGTAGTAATTTCAAAAAAATTCCTACGCACACGCAAGATCATGGTGATGCATAGCAATGAGAGGGGAGAGTGTTGTCCACGTACCCTCGTAGACCGTAAGCGGAAGCGTTAGAACAACGCGGTTGATGTAGTCGTATGTCTTCACGGCCCGACCGATCAAGCACCGAAAGTACGGCACCTCCGAGTTCTAGCACACGTTCAGCTCGATGACGTCCCTCGAACTCCGATCCAGCCGAGTGTCGAGGGAGAGTTCCGTCAGCATGACGGCGTGGTGACGATGTGATGTTCTACCGTCGCAGGGCTTCGCCTAAGCACCGCTACAATATTATTGAGGAGGACTATGGTGGAGGGGGGAACCGCACACAGCTAAGAGATCAATGATCTGTTGTTGTGTCTAGAGGTGCCCCCTAATACTTCTCCATCGTATCTATAATTTTTGATTGTTCCATGCCAATATTCTACAACTTTCATATACTTTTGGCAACTTTTTATACTATTTTTGGGACTAACATATGATCCAGTGCCCAGTGCCAGTTCCTGTTTGTTGCATGTTTTATGTTTCGCAGAAACCCAATATCAAACGGAATCCAAACGGGATAAAAACGGACGGAGAATTATTTTGGAATATTTGGGATTTTCCGGAGGAAGAATCAACGCGAAACGGTGTCCGGGGTAGCCACGAGACAGGGGGGCGCGCCCTCCCCCTGGGCGCGCCCTGGACTCTTGTGGGCCACCCGTAAGGCGGTTGATGCTCTTATTTTTCCGCAAGAAAGCTAATTTTACGAGAAAAATCTAGGCGAAAGATTCACCCCAATCGGAGTTACGGATCTCCAGATATAAAAGAAACGGTGAAGGGACAGAATCTGAGAACGCAGAAACAGAGAGATAGATCCAATCTCGGAGGGGCTCTCGCCCCTCCCAAGCCATGGGAGCCAAGGACCAGAGGGGAAACCCTTCTCCCATCTAGGGAGAAGGTCAAGGAAGAAGAAGAAGGGGGCTCTCTCTCCCTTGCTTCCGGTGGCGCCGGAACACCGCCGGGGGCCATCATCATCACCACGATCTTCACCAACACCTCTGCCATCTTCACCAACATCTCCATCACCTTCCCCCATCTATATTCAGCAGTCCACTCTCCCGCAACTTGCTGTACCCTCTAATTGAACATGGTGCTTTATGCTTCATATTATTATCCAATGATGTGTTGCCATCCTATGATGTCTGAGTAGATTTTCGTTGTCCTATCGGTGATTGATGAATTGCTATGATTGGTTTGAGTTGCATGTTTTATTATTGGTGCTGTCCTATGGTGCCCTCCTTGTCGCGCAAGCGTGAGGGATTCCCGTTGTAGGGTGTTGCAATGCGTTCATGATTCGCTTATAGTGGGTTGCGTGAGTGACTGAAAGACAAACCCGAGTAAGGGGATTGTTGCGTATGGGATAAAAGGGGACTTGATACTTTAATGCTATGGTTGGGTTTTACCTTAATGAATCTTTAGTATTTGCGGATGCTTGCTAGAGTTCCAATCATAAGTGCATATGATCCAAGTAGAGAAAGTATGTTAGCTTATGCCTCTCCCTCAAATAGAATTGCAATAGTGATTACCAGTCTAGTAACATAGTCAATTGCTTAGGGACAATTCCACAACTCCTACCACCACTTTTCCACACTCGCTATATTTACTTTATTGCATCTTTATTTAAACAGCCCCTACTTTTTATTTATGTGTTCTTTATTATCTTGCAAACCTATCCTATCACACCTACAAAGTACCTCTAGTTTCATACTTGTTCTAGGTAAAGCAAACGTCAAGCGTGCGTAGAGTCGTATCAGTGGCCGATAGGACTTGAGAGAATATTTGTTCTACCTTTAGCTCCTCGTTGGGTTCGACACTCTTACTTATCGAAAGAGGCTACAACTATCCCGTATACTTGCGGGTCATCACCCCCTGCCCCCGTATATAAAGGAGCAAGGGGGGAGGGGGCGGCCGGCCAGGGAGGAGGCGCGCCAAGGGGAGTCCTACTCCCACCGGGAGTAGGACTCCCTCCTTCCTTGTTGGATTAGGAGAAGGAGGGAAAGAGGAGGGAGAGAGAGGAAGGAAAGAGGGGGCGCCGCCCCCTCTCCTTGTCCTATTCGGACTAGGGGGAAGGGGCACGCGGCCCAGCCCTGACCGCCTCTCCTCTTCTCCATTAAGGCCCACTATGGCCCATTAAGCCCCCGGGGGGTTCCGGTAACCCCTCGGTACTTCGGTAAAATCCCGATTTTACCCGGAAAACTTCTGATATCCAAATATATGCTTCCAATATATCAATCTTCATGTCTCGACCATTTCGAGACTCCTCGTCATGTCCGTGATCACATCCAGGACTCCGAACAACCTTCGGTACATCAAAACTCATAAACTCATAATATAACTGTCATCGAAACTTTAAGTGTGCGGACACTACGGGTTCGAGAACTATGTAGACATGACCGAGACACGTTTCCGATCAATAACCAATAGCGGAACCTGGATGCTCATATTGGCTCCTACATATTCTACGAAGATCTTTATCATTCAAACCGCATAACAACATACGTTGTTCCCTTTGTCATCGGTATGTTACTTGCCCGAGATTCGATTGTCAGTATCTCAATACCTAGTTCAATCTCGTTTCCGGCAAGTCTCTTTACTCATATGTAATGCATCATTCCGTAACTAACTCATTAGCTACATTGCTTGCAAGGTTTATAGTGATGTGCATCACCGAGAGGGCCCAGAGATACCTCTCCGACAATCGGAGTGACAAAACCTAATCTCGAAATACGCCAACTCAACATGTACCTTCGGAGACACCTATAGAGCTCCTTTATAATCACCCAGTTACGTTGTGACGTTTGGTAGCACACAAAGTGTTCCTCCGGTAAACGGGAGTTGCATAATCTCATAGTTGTAGGAACATCTACAAGTCATGAAGAAAGCAATAGCAACATACTAAACGATCAAGTGCTAGGCTAACAGAATGGGTCAAGTCAATCACATCATTCTACTAATGATGTGATCCCGTTAATCAAATGACAACTCATGTCTATGGTTAGGAAACATAACCATCTTTGATTAATGAGCTAGTCAAGTAGAGGCATACTAGTGACATTATGTTTGTCTATATATTCACACATGTATCATGTTTCTGGTTAATACAATTCTAGCATGAATAATAAACATTTATCATGATATAAGGAAATAAATGATAACTTTATTATCGCCTCTAGGGCATATTTCCTTCGGAACCACCCTTGCATGTCTCTAAAACAACCACTTCCACCAACCCTTCTTCTGGGACTTATGTGTCTGCTACTGAACCTGGTAACAATACTTCTGAAGATGCTGAATCCAACAGAAGCTCTAGGTCTGGATCTGACCACGGTCCTGCAGCTGGCCTAGGGACTTCTAATGTCAGGGGGTAGTCTGTGGGACACAGCCATGGGCTTGAGGATGCCACTCCTACTTCATTCATGAAAAGCCACTTGCCTGAACTCCATACTCTCCTCAAGTCAGCAACCTAGAGAGAATCTTGAATTATGTACAAGTAGATGCTGATGGTTTCAGTCTGCTTAGAGAAATGGAGCTGCTAGAAGACGATGACCTGATGGACCTGGAAGGATCTATGGATCTTCAAGAAGACCATGAGGACTCTCACTCTCAAAATGCAGAACTCTCAAGAATGGTGGGCTCTCAATATGATGCTGACTTCCCTGCTCTGCCTAAAGACATGCTTCCCTCTAAATGGGGGCCTGTCCATGCCACTAGAGCCAGTTCTAGGGTGGCAGGTGACAAGAGAACTATCATTGAGAAAGAAAAACAACTCAAAGAGGTCCAGAATCTTGAAGTTCAAAAAGCCATGGGTATGAAACACAAGTCCTTTTTTATTTCAATGATCCTTCTTTTAATGCCATTGCATCTAAGATTGGTGTAGATGTTACCTCTCTCAATGATGATAATGATAGTATTGCTCCCTCTGCTGCTGATATATACCAAAACAGAACTGAAGGTTCTGCTATAAATAATATATTTGTAAACAGCAACCCTAGTGTAAATTGCATTGATTCCCTTGTTGAGTCTATCGAGGGGATCTGGTCTCTTATTTAAAAACATAGATGAGGCAAGCACCCCAGGAACAATAGTTCCCCATGAATGCCCTCTTCTGGAATGTTAGGGGTATTGCAGCCCCTGGTAGGAAAACCCTAATAGTTGATACTGTTAACAAAACTCATGCCACTGTACTAGGGTTCCAGGAAACCAAGAAAGAAGATTTCTCTAGCTCTTACCTTAAATCCCTTATTGGCAATGAGGTTTTGCTTGGCATACACTCCTAGCCAAAGGATCTGCTGGAGGCATCCTGATGGGAGTGGACTTAAGCATTTTCTAGGTTATTTCCTGGTCTCGTTTAGAGTTCTCTATTAGTTGCCTAGTTAAATTAGTTATTACTGGGCAAACCTTTAGGGTTATCACTATTTAGGGCTCACCTTATGAGGAAGGAAAAGGAGCCTTTATTTCTGAACTTCATACTTTGTTCTTAGATGCTCATAGTCCCACCCTAATTGGGGGAGACTTTAATCTAGTTAGGAATGTTGGGGATAAAAGCAATGGTGCTATTAATCATAAGAGGAGTGATAACTTCAATTCCAGGATTGAGATCTGGAGCTTGCTTGAAATTAAACTCCCCTCTAGAAAGTTCACTTGGGCCAACAACCAGGTTGATTTTATTATGTCTACCATTGATATAATCTTCTGTGACACTGAATTAGATGGTCTTTTCCCCCTCTCCACTTGTAGGGCCTTGCCCAGATGTGGTAGTGATCACACTCCTCTGCTTTGGGACTCTGGGATCAACCAGCTTCCCAAAAATAGTAGTTTTAAGTTTGAAAAATGGTGGCTCCTTGGAGAGGACTTCTCTGAATTAGTTAGGAAAATATGGTCTGAGCCCACTGGGAGTAGCTATCCTTTGGAGAGCTGGCGGATTAAAGTTAGGAAATTTAGGAAAGCCACTAAAGGCTGGAACTCCAACGAGGAAGCCAAACTTAAAAGATATAAGAGAATTCTCCTCCTTGAATTTGGCTCTCTTGACATTAAAGCTGAAACCTCTGATCTCACTAAGGCCGAGCTTGCTAGGTTGAACTTTGTTCATGGGGAACTAAAGGAAATCTGTCTCCAAGAAGAGGTCAAAGCTAAGCAAAGATTTAGAGATAGGGATATCAAGGAGGGGGACATGAATACAACTTATATTCATGTTGTAGCTAATTAGAGGAGGAGGAAAACTCTCATCCACTCCCTTGATGGCCCTGCTGGCCCTGCCATTGATATTAGTGACATGCTTAAAGTACCTAGTGATTTTTACAAAGATCTTTTTAAGAAAGAAAACCCTTCAGGTGAAGGAAATATGCCCTAGAGGCAATAATAAAGTTATTATTTATTTTCTTAATTCATGATAAATGTTCATTATTCATGCTAGAATTTTATTAACCGGAAACTTAGTACATGTTTGAATACATAGACAAAACATATAGTCCCTAGTATGCCTCTACTTGACTAGCTCCTTAATCAAAGATGGTTATGTTTCCTAACCATAGACATGTGTTGTCATTTGATGAATGGGATCACATCATTAGGAGAATGATGTGATGGACATGACCCATCCGTTAGCTTAGCATTATGATCGTGTCAGTTTCATTGCTACTGCTTTCTTCATGACTTATACAAGTTCCTCAGACTATGAGATTATGCAACTCCCGAATACCGGAGGAACACTTTGTGTGCTACCAAACGTCACAGCGTAAATGGGTGATTATAAAGGTGCTCTACAGGTGTCTCCAAAGGTGTTTGTTGGGTTGGCATAGATCGAGATTAGGATTTGTCACTCCGTGTTTTGGAGAGGTATCTCTGGGCCCTCTCGATAGTACTCATCACTATAAGCTTGGCAGGCATCATGAATAATGAGTTAGTTGCAGGATGAAGTATTACAGAACGAGTAAAGAGACTTTCCGGTAATGAGATTGAACTAGGTATGATGATACCGATGATCGAATCTCGGGCAAGTAACATACCGATGACAAAGGGAACAACATATGTTGTTATGCAGTTTGACCGATAAAGATCTTCAAAGAATATGTAGGAACCAATATGAGCATCTAGGTTCCGCTATTGGTTATTGACCGGAGACGTTTCACAGTCATGTCTACATAGTTCTCGAACCCGTAGGGTCCGCACGCTTAACGTTTGATGACAATTGGTATTATGAGTTTATGTGATATGATGTAACGAAGGTTGTTCGGAGTCTGGATATGATCACAGACATGACGAGGAGTCTCGAAATGGTCGAGACATAAATATTGATATATTGGACGACTATATTCGGACACCGGAAGTGTTCTGGAGAAGTTTCGGATAAAACCGGAGTGCCAGAGGGTTATCGAAAACCCTGGGGGAATTAGTGGGCCACGATGGGTCTTAGTGGAGAGAGAGAGAGGGGCGGCCAGGGCAGGCCGCATGCCCCCTCCCCTTGAGTCCGAATAGGACAAGGAAGGGGGGCGGCGCCTGATACGTCTCCAACGTATCTACTTTTCCAAACACTTTTGCCCTTGTTTAGTACTCTAACTTGCATGATTTGAATGAAACTAACCCGGATTGACGCTGTTTTCAGCAGAACTGCCATGATGTTGTTTTATGTGTAGAAAAGAAAAGTTCTCGGAATGTCCTGAAAATCCACGGAGGGACTTTTTGGAAAATATAAAAAATATTGGTGAAAGCATCAAGATGAGGGGGCCCACACCCTGTCCACGAGACAGGGGGCGCGCTCCCTCCCCCTGGGCGCGCCCCCTATCTCGTGGGCCCCCTGGACCTCCACCGACCTCAACTCCAACTCCAAATATTCACGTTCGGGTAGAGAAAATCAGAGAGAAAGTTTCATCGCGTTTTACGATATGGAGCCGCCGCCAAGCCCTAATCTCTCTTGGGAGGGCTGATCTGGAGTCCGTTCAGGGCTCCGGAGAGGGGGATTCGTCACCGTCGTCATCATCAACCATCCTCCATCACCAATTTCATGATGCTCATCGCCGTGCATGAGTAATTCTATCGTAAGCTTGCTGGACGGTGATGGGTTGGATGAGATTTACCATGTAATCAAGTTAGTTTTGTTAGGGTTTGATCCCTAGTACCCACTATGTTCTGAGATTGATGTTGCTATGACTTTGCTATGCTTAATGCTTGTCACTAGGGCCCGAGTGCCATGATTTCAGATCTGAACCTATTATGTTTTCATGAATATATGTGTGTTCTTGATCCTATCTTGCAAGTCTATAGTCACCTATTATGTGATATGATCCGACAACCCCGAAGTGACAATAATCGGGATACTTCTCGGTGATGACCATAGTTTCAGGAGTTCATGTATTCACTATGTGCTAATGCTTTGTTCCGGTTCTCTATTAAAAGGAGGACTTAATATCCCTTAGTTTCCGCTAGGACCCCGCTGCCACGGGAGGGTAGGACAAAAGATGTCATGCAAGTTCTTTTCCATAAGCACATTGGACTATTTACGGAATACATGCCTACATTACATTGATGAACTGGAGCTAGTTTTGTGTCACCCTATATTATAACTATTACATGAGGAATCGCATCCGGCATATTATCCATCACTGATCCATTGCCTACGAGCTTTTCACATATTGTTCTTTGCTTATTTACTTTTCCGTTGCTACTGTTACAATCACTACAAAAACCCCAAAACTATTATCGTTACTTTTGCTACCGTTACCTTTATTATCATACCACTTTGCTACTAAATACTTTGTTGCAGATACTAAGTTATCCAGGTGTGGTTGAATTGACAACTCAACTGCTAATACTCAAGAATATTCTTTGGCTCCCCTTGTGTCGAATCAATAAATTTGGGTTGAATACTTTACCCTCAAAAGTTGTTGCAATCCCCTACACTTGTGGGTTATCAAGACTAATTTCTGGCGCCATTGCCGGGGAGCATAGCTTTATTCTCTGAGTCACTTGGGATTTATATCTGTTGATCACTATGAAGAACTTGAAAGACGACCAAACTACGATTTTGCCCTCAACTACGAGGGGAGGTAAGGAACTGTCATCTAGCTCTGCACTAGATTCTCCTTCCGTTATTAGTAACCTTGCGACACCTAAACCTGCTACTGCTATGAATTCTGGTATGTCGCATGTTATTGATGATGCCACTTCTGCTATGCCTGACACTTATGATGAAACTACTTCTGTGCATGATACTACTTTGCCATTAGGTGAATTTCTTGATGAACAACTTGCTAGAGTTAGGGGGAATAAAATTATTTGAAGATGCTATTATTGATGATAGTGATGATGAAAATTCTCCCAATGATTATGAACTGCCTGTTGTTCCTGAGGGTTATGTTATGAATGAAGAAGCTGCTAGAGCTATATTTGCTTGCAATGATAGATATGATCTTAAGAAATTATTAGCTAAATGGAAGCAGCAGTCTCTTAATGCTAGAATGAAACCTGACCCTACTTTTGCTACTTCACCTATCTGTGTTACTGATAAGGATTATGAATTCTCTGTTGATCCTGAGATTATTACTTTAGTTGAATCTGATCCTTTTTATGGCCTTGAATCTGAAACTGTTGTGGCACATCTTACCAAGTTGAATGATATAGCCACCCTGTTTACTCATGATGATAAATCTCTATATTTTTATACCCTTAAGATATTTCTGTTCTCATTAAAGGGTGATGCTAAGACTTGGTATAATTCTCTTGCTCCTGGTTGTGTGCGTAGTCCCCAGGATATGATTTATTACTTCTCTGCTAAATATTTTCCTGCTCATAAGAAACAAGCTGCCTTGCGGGAAATATATAATTTTGTGCAAATCAAAGAAGAGAGTCTCCCACAAGCTTGGGGGAGGGTTCTCCAGTTACTTAATGCTTTGCCTGATCATCCTCTCAAGAAAAATGAAATACTTGATATCTTTTATAATGGACTAACCGATGCTTCCAAGGACTACTTGGATAGTTGTGCTGGTTGTGTTTTCAGGGAAAGAACAGTCGACGAAGCTGGATTACTAATGAAAATAATTGGACTCTTCCTGAGCCAATTCCTGAGGAAATTCCTGAACCAATTAAGCCAACTCCGGAGCCTATTCCTAAATCCACTCCGAAGAAGAGAGGTGTTTTATTTCTCAGTCCAGAAGATATGCAAGAGGCAAAGAAATCAATGAAAGAAAAAGGTATTAAAGCGGAAGATGTTAAGAATTTACCTCCTATTGAAGAAATACATGGTCTTAATATACCGTCTGTTGAAGAACCACATTGTCTTGATAACCCGACACAGGTAGTAAAGGTAAATTCTCTCTATAGATATGATAAAGTTGAAATCCCCTCTACTATATTCCATAGCCCATGCTTAGATGAATTTGATGACTTTATGGCTAGACAAGAAAGTTTTAATGCTTATGTTGGTAGAGAGTTAAAGAATAATGCTTTCGAGGTAGGACGCGTGAGCGATAATATGGGTAGAGTTAAAGGTGAACTCAAACGCATTAGCAAATATACCTCTATGGTTGCTACTCAAGCTGAGCAAGTACTTAAAGCTCAAAATGATTTGCTTGATGAATTAAATAATAAAAATGACTTTGCTGTTATAGTGGCTACTAGAACTGGTAGAATGACTCAGGAACCTTTGTATCCTGAAGGCCACCCTAAGAGAATCGAGCAAGATTCTCAGAGAAATAATTTAGAGGCACCTAGTTCTTCTAAAAAGAAGAAAAATAAAAATGATAGGACTTTGCATGCTTCTAGTGAACCTACTGTAGACACACCTGAGAATCCTAATGAAATTTCTATCTCTGATGCTGAAACACAATCAGGTGATGAACATGAACCTAGTGATAATGTTAATGATAATGTTCATGTTGATGCTCAACCTAGCAAAAACAATGATGTAGAGAATGAACCTGCTGTTGATCTTGATAACCCACAATCAAAGAATCAACGTTATGATAAGAGAGATTTTGTTGCTAGGAAGCACGGTAGAGAAACAGAACCATGGGTTCAAAAACCCATGCCCTTTCCTCCTAAACCATCCAAGACAAAGGATGATGAGGATTTTGAGCACTTTGCTGAAATGATTAGACCTATCTTCTTACGTATGCGCCTAACCGATATGCTTAAAGTAAATCCTTATGCTAAGTATATGAAGGATATCATTACAAATAAAAGAAAGATACCGGAAGCTGAAATTTCCACCATGCTTGCTAATTACACTTTTAAGGGCGCAATACCAAAGAAACTTGGAGATCCGGGTGTACCAACTATACCATGCTCCATTAAAAGAAATTATGTTAGAACTGCTTTATGTGATCTTGGAGCCGGTGTTAGTGTTATGCCTCTCTCTTTATATCATAGACTTGACTTGAATAAGTTGACACCTACTGAAATATCTCTACAAATGGCTGATAAATCAACTGCTATACCTGTCGGTATTTGTGAGGATGTGCCTGTTGTGGTTGCAAATGTCACTATCTTAACGGACTTTGTCATTCTTGATATTCGTGTGGACGATAGTATGTCTATTATCCTTGGTAGACATTTTCTGAATACTGCAGGGCTGTTATTGATTGCAACAAAGGCAATGTCACTTTTCACGTTAATGGTAATGAGCATACTGTACACTTTCCAAGGAAACAATCTCAAGTTCATAGCATCAATTCTATTGGAAAAGTTCCAACTATCATTATTGGAGGTTTTGAATTTCCTCTCCCTACTGTAAAGAAAAAGTATGATATTCTTATTGTTGGGGATTTTCATATCCCCGTTGAGGTAACTTAGTGTTATTCGAAATTTCTCCGGTTCCGTGTTATTCGGAATGAGTTTGTTAACAAGACTTGATCAACCTTGTTAGTGGATTCATTTTGATGATCACGAGATGGATGAAACTAGAAGGCACAACCTTCTGTACCCTCTTTTTACTTTCTGTTATTTAGAATAAATAAAGCAAAAATAGTATTATCCGTGCATTAAAAAATATCCTGAAAATAAAAGTGCTCCAAATGCCCTGCAAATTTTGTATGATTTTTTATGGAATATTTGAGAATTTTAGGCACTGAAATCACTGCAGGAGAGGCAAGCACCAGGCCACGAGAGTGGAGGGCACTCCCACCCCACCTGGGCGCGCCCCCTGTCTCGTGGGCCCCTGGTGGCCCCCCTCCACTTATGCCAGCATCCACACACTTCATCTTCTACCCAAAAAAATCCCCATCCAGCTCAAGCATGAGTTCTAGCTCATTTTGCTGCGATTTTCGATCTCCTTGCTCAAAGCTCCATTCACAAAACTGCTTCGGGAGATTATTGCTTGGTATGTGACTCCTCCATTGGTCCAATTAGTTTTTGTTCTAGTGCTTTATTCATTGCAATTTTTTTGCTGCATAGGTGACCATGTTCTTGAGCTTGCATGTTAAATTTATGAGGTCCCAAGCAATTCTAATGCATGATATAGGCTCTAGGCACTTGTAGGAGTAGTTGCTATCAATCTTGTCTAGTTTTATTCACTTTTATTTTGAAGTTACTAAAATTTCAGAAATTTTCAGAAAAAGAATTATGCTTAGAAGAATGTACCAAGGTGGTTCCTCGGTGAAGTAAGGGCCCAGGATTGCTATACGTGAGCAAGATGTTGAATTGCCAAGGGACGCGGATGTACGAGCTTGTGAGTGGCCATCTAATAATTTTATGGTAGAAGCAGGCTTTAAGGAGGAATTTGACGCGTTTGTGCGTAATGCCGAGTTGGAGGACTTCTTACAAGATAAGTGTCCTCAGTACTATCAATTGACTAACTCCTTTGTGCGGAGGTTTAAATATAACTATGCGCGTAATTCTCCTAGTGTCATATTTGATATTTATGATACATCTTATACCATGGACTTAGAGGATTTCACAACTACTTGCAAACTCCCGCAGTGGGGTAATATTAATGATCCTCACAAATCTGAATTTAGAGATTTCCTTGCTAGTATTACTATGGGAGAATCCAGGGATATTGCACAAGCTACCATATGGAGCATTCATTTTCCTGCTATACATTATTTTGCTCTCTTCATTGGTAGATGCATTAACGGTAAAGACAAAGCATGTCATATGTGTGTCCCTGATCTGTGTGTCCTCAAGAGTGTTGTGTTAGGTTATAAAGGTTATAACTTGGGGGCAATAGTTGCACGTAGGTTGCAGAATAATAGTAGAAAGGGAGATTTATTTGGAGGAATTTATGCAACCCGTGTGGCTAATTATCTTGGTATAGCCCCACGAGAGGGAGATATGTTGATACCTCCTGTTTATTTGGATTTTGAAGCTATGGTCAATCATCAATCTCTGAGAAGGAATGAACAATTCCTCCAATATCGACTAATCTATGACAGACGCAATGTCGTCCATGTTACTCTTCCTGCTCCCCACCTTTTTGATTATCAGGCAAAAGGAAGATATGTTGTCACCAGGGAGGAAGCAGCCGAACACGAGGGGAGAGCGGAGGCAGCTCGCCAACACGCCGCAGCTCAGGAGGCAGTTGCCGCTGCATCTCAGTACGACCCCAGTTTCACTTACGGATATCAGCTAGGCGGTCCTTGGTATTAGACCAACTTAGGCCAAAATCCTAAGCTTGGGGGAGTACGTATTTCTCACCGAATTTACATTCATGTTCACACACTAGTCGTCGGTGCTCATACTCTTTCATTGTATTATCCATGCTAGTTTAAATTTCTTTTTCTAGCTTTCTTCTTGTGTGTTTGATAAACCTTAAGAAAAACCAAAAAAAATAGTTAGTTTAATTTCCATGCTTGTAGTAGAATTAAAATGAAAACCCAAAAAGATTTCTATTTCTTCTTCTTACTTGTTGGGAGCTTTCCCGTGTAAATAGCTTTATTTTCTTTTCTTTCCTTTGGGGGTCGAGAAGACCATATTGAAAATGTTTAATGGCTCTCATATGCATGATTGTTTATTTAACTTAGAGCCCATATTACTTGTCTTCTCTCTTGAGTTGAATGCTTGCAGATTCCAGCTTAGTCCAATGCATGTGCACTCTTATTATTATACACATCGTTCGGTCGTGCAAGTGAAAGGAAATAATGACGATATATGATGGACTTATTGGGATAAGAAAAGCTGGTATGAACTCGACCTCTCTTGTTTTTGTAAATATGATGAGTTCATCGTTTCTGATTCAGCTTATTATGAGGTAAACATATATGCAATGACATTTAGAGATTATAGTTGCTTGTGCCATGCTTGATTAGCTATGAGTTATAATGGTTTACCTTGCGTGCCAACATGCTATTAGAATGATTATGATGTGGTATGATGGGATGGTATCCTCCTTTGAATGTATTGAGTGACTCGACTTGGCACATGTTCACGCATGTAGTTGAAACAAATCAACATAGCCTTCATGATATTTATGTTCATGGTAGATTATATCCTACTCATGCTTGTACTCGGTGTAAATTAATTTTAATGCATGTTTATGACTGTTGTCGCTCTCTTAGTTGGTCGCTTCTCAGTCTTTTGCTAGCCTTCACATGTACTAAGCGGGAATACTGCTTGTGCATCCAAACTCCATAAACCCCAAAGTTGTTCCATATGAGTCCACCATACCTTCCTATATACGGTATTTACCTGCCGTTCCAAGTAAATTTGTATGTGCCAAACTCCAAACCTTCAAATAAAATTCTGTTTTGTATGCTCGAGCAGCTCATGTTTCAGCTAGGGCTGCCTATATCTTCCATGCTAGGTGGGTTATTCTCAAGAGGAGTGGACTCCGCTCCTCATGCACGAGAAAGGGCCGGTAACTGGGATGCCCAGTCCCATGATCCAAAAAGATCAAAGCAAATCAAAATAATTAAACAAAACTCCCACAGGTCTGTTGTTAGTTGGAGGCACTCGTTGTTTCGAGCAAGCCATGGATTGATGCTTATTGGTGGTTGGGGGAGTATAAACCTTTACCATTCTGTTTGGAAACTGCCTATAATGCATGTAGTATGGAAGATACAGCCATCTCATAGTTGTTGCGTTGACAGCAAAAGTATGCCGCTCAAAATGTTATTCAATCTCTATTTTAAAATCGAGCTCTGGCACCTCTACAAATCCCTGCTTCCCTCTACGAAGGGCATATCTATTTACTTTTATGTTGAGTCATCACCCTAGAGCACACTGTCATTTGCATTCATTATTATTAGTTTATATTGGGTATGACTTGACTGGATCTCTTTTACCATGGATTACAATGTTTAGTCAATCCTTGATCTTTAAAGGTGCTCTGCATTTATGTTTTGCGGTCTCAGAAAGGGCTAGTGAGATACCATTTTGTTATATCATGTTATGATTATTTTGAGAAAGTGTTGTCATCCGAGTTTTATTATTATGGCTCGCTAGCGGATTATGCTATTGATATGAGTAATTGGGAGACCTAAGTGTTATTGTGAGTATGGTTAGTTCATAATATTTGCTGAAACTTGAATGCTGGCTTTTCATGTTTACAACAATAAGAGCAAACGGAGTTTGTAAAAGTTTTTCTTTATCACTTTCAGTTTATCAATTGAATTGCTTGAGGACAAGCAAAGGTTTAAGCTTGGGGGAGTTGATAAGTCTCCAACGTATCTACTTTTCCAAACACTTTTGCCCTTGTTTTGGACTCTAACTTGCATGATTTGAATGAAACTAACCCGGACTGGCGCTGTTTTCAGCAGAACTGCCATGATGTTGTTTTATGTGTAGAAAAGAAAAGTTCTCGGAATGTCCTGAAAATCCATGGAGGGACTTTTTGGAAAATATAAAAAATATTGGCGAAAGAATCAAGACCAGGGGCCCACACCCTGTCCACGAGACAGGGGCGCACCCCCTCCCCCTGGGTGCGCCCCCCTATCTCGTGGGCCCCCTGGACCTCCACCGACCTCAACTCCAACTCCATATATTCACGTTCGAGGAGAAAAAAATCAGAGAGAAAGTTTCATCGCATTTTACGATACGGAGCCGCCGCCAAGCCCTAATCTCTCTCAGGAGGGCTGATCTGGAGTCCATTCGGGGCTCCGGAGAGGGGGATTCGTCACCGTCGTCATCATCAACCATCCTCCATCACCAATTTCATGATGCTCACCGCCGTGCGTGAGTAATTCGATCGTAGGCTTCCTGGACGGTGATGGGTTGGATGAGATTTACCATGTAATCAAGTTGGTTTTGTTAGGGTTTGATCCCTAGTACCCACTATGTTCTGAGATTGATGTTTCTATGACTTTGCTATGCTTAATGCTTGTTACTAGGGCCCGAGTGCCATGATTTCAGATCTGAACCTATTATGTTTTCATGAATATATGTGTGTTCTTGATCCTATCTTGCAAGTCTATAGTCACATATTATGTGTTATGATCCGACAACCCGGAAGTGACAATAATCGGGATACTTCTCGGTGATGACCAAAGTTTGAGGAGTTCATGTATTCACTATGTGCTAATGCTTTGTTCTGGTTCTCTATTAAAAGGAGGCATTAATATCCCTTAGTTTCCGCTAGGACCCCGCTGCCACGGGAGGGTAGGACAAAAGATGTCATGCAAGTTCTTTTCCATAAGCACGTATGACTATTTACGGAATACATGCCTACATTACATTGATGAACTGGAGCTAGTTCTGTGTCACCCTATGTTATAACTATTACATGAGGAATCGCATCCGACATAATTATCCATCACTGATCCATTGCCTACGAGCTTTTCACATATTGTTCTTCGCTTATCTACTCTTCCGTTGCTACTGTTACAATCATTACAAAAACCCAAAAACTATTATCTTTACTTTTGCTACCGTTACCTTTATTATCATACCACTTTGCTACTAAATACTTTGCTGCAGATACTAAGTTATCCAAGTGTGATTGAATTGACAACTCAACTGCTAATACTCAAGAATATTCTTTGGCTCCCCTTGTGTCGAATCAATAAATTTGGGATGAATACTTTACCCTCGAAAGTTGTTGCGACCCCCTACAATTGTGGGCTATCAGCGCCTGTCGGTGTCAAAACTGGCGGATCTCGGGTAGGGGGTCCCGAACTGTGCGTCTAAGGCTTATGGTAACAGGAGGCGGGGGACACGATGTTTACCCAGGTTCGGGCCCTCTCTATGGAGGTAATACCCTACTTCCTGCTTGATTAATCTTGATGATATGAGTATTACAAGTGTTGATCTACCACGAGATCGTAGAGGCTAAACCCTAGAAGCTAGCCTATGATTATGATTGTTCTTGTCCTATGGTCTAAACCCTCCGGTTTATATAGACACCAGAGGGGGCAGGGTTACACAGAGTCGGCTACAGAGAAGGGAATCTACATATCCGAATTGCCAAGCTTGCCTTCCACGCAAAGGAGAGTCCCACCCAGATACGGGATGAAGTCTTCAATCTTGTATCTTCATAGTCCAACAGTCCGGCATAAGCATATAGTCCAGCCGTCCGAGGACCCCCTAATCCAGGACTCCCTCAGTAGCCCCTAAACTAGGCTTCAATGATGATGAGTCCGACTGATACGTCTCCAACGTATCTATAATTTATGAAGCATTCATGCTATTTTATTACCTGTTTGGATGTTTACGGGCTTTATTATAAACTTTTATATTACTTTTGGGACTAACCTATTAACCGGAGGCCCAGCCCATATTGCTATTTTATTGCCTATTTCAGTGTTCCGAAGAAAAGGAATATCAAACGGAGTCCAAACGGACTGAAACCTTCGGGAGCGTGATTTTTGGAACGAACATGATCCGGGAGACTTGGAGTACAAGCCAGGGAAGCTTCAAGGAGGCCAGGAGATAGGAGGGCGCGCCCACCCCCCAGGGCGCGCCCGCTGTCTCGTGGGCCCCTCGTGGCTCCCCCGACCGACTTCTTTCGCCTATATATTCCCATATACCCTAAAACCATCGAATACGAAGATAGATCGGGAGCTCCGCCGCCGCAAGCCTCTGTAGCCACCAAAAACCTCTCGGGAGCCCGTTCCGGCACCCTGCCGGAGGGGGGATCCCTCACCGGTGGCCATCTTCATCATCCCGGCGCTCTCCATGACGAGGAGGGAGTAGTTCACCCTCGGGGCTGACGGTATGTACCAGTAGCTATGTGTTTGATCTCTCTCTCTCTCGCGTGTTCTCTCTATGGCACGATCTTGATGTATCGCGAGCTTTGCTATTACAGTTGGATCTTATGATGTTTCTCCCCCTCTACTCTCTTGTGATGAATTGAGTTTTCCCTTTGAAGTTATCTTATTGGATTGAGTCCTTAAGGATTTGAGAACACTTTATGTATGTCTTGCCGTGCTTATCTGTGGTGACAATGGGATATCACGTGATCCACTTGATGTATGTTTTGGTGATCAACTTGCGGGTTCCACCCATGAACCTATGCACAGGGGTTGGCACACGTTTTCATCTTGACTCTCCGGTAGAAACTTTGGGGCACTCTTTGAAGTACTTTGTGTTGGTTGAATAGATGAATCAGAGAATGTGTGATGCATATCGTATAATCATGCCCACGGATACTCGAGGTGACAATGGAGTATCTAGGTGACATTAGGATTTTGGTTGGTTTGTGTCTTAAGGTGTTATTCTAGTATGAACTCTATGATAGATTGAACGGAAAGAATAGCTCCATGTTATTTTACTACGGACTCTTGAATAGACAGAACAGAAAGGATAACTTTGAGGTGGTTTCGTACCCTACCATAATCTCTTCGTTTGTTCTCTGCTATTAGTGGCTTTGGAGTGACTCTTTGTTGCATGTTGAGGGATTGTTATATGATCTATCTATGTTATTATTGTTGAGAGAACTTGCACTAGTGAAAGTATGAACTCTATGCCTTGTTTCCTAGCATTGCAATACCGTTTACGCTCACTTTTATCGTTAGTTACCTTGCTGTTTTTATATTTTCAGATTACAAAAACCTATATCTATTATCCATATTGCACTTGTATCACCATCTCTTCGCCGAACTAGTGCGCCTATACAATTTACCATTGTATTGGGTGTGTTGGGGACACAAGAGACTCTTTGTTATTTGGTTGCAGGGTTGTTTGAGAGAGACATTCTTCATCCTACGCCTCCCACGGATTGATGAACCTTAGGTCATCCACTTGAGGGAAATTTGCTACTGTCCTACAAACCTCTGCACTTGGAGGCCCAACAACGTCTACAAGAAGAAGGTTGTGTAGTAGACATCAAGCTCTTTTCTGGCGCCGTTGCTGGGGAGGCTAGGTAAGCGGCACTCACACCCCATCAACTAAGCTCTTTTCTGGCGCCGTTGCCGGGGAGGTGAGTGCTTGAAGGTATATCTTTAGATCTTGCAATCGAATCTTTTTGTTTCTTGTTTTATCACTAGTTTAGTTTATAAAAGAAAACTACAAAAAAATGGAATTGAGTTTGCCTCATAAGCTTCATCTTTTTAATATCTTTCATGAGTATGATGGAAAGGAAAATTGTGCTCAAGTGCTAGAAGAAGAAGTCTATAAAATGTTTGGTACTAAATCTTTGAATGATGAGCATGATTGCAATGTTGTTAGTATGAATTCCTTGAATATCCATGATGCTAATGATATGCAAAGCCACAAGCTTGGGGAAGCTATGTTTGATGAAGATGATATTTTTTATCCCCCAAGTTTTGATGAGAATATTTATTATGATGAAAGCATGCCTCCTATTTATGATGATTAGATTGATGAAAGTGGGTTTCGAAGAGTGTCAACTTTAGGAAGTAATGATCCCACTATTTTGGAGGATGTTAAATCTTATTGTGATGAATATGAAAGTGGATTTGGAGAGGTCATGACTTTATTTAGTGATGAATCCACTATTTCGGAAGAGGTTCAAATTGTTTATGAGAACAAAGTTGCTATCTATGATGATTATTGTGATGAATTGTATTCTATTAAGAATAATGATAACCATGAAACTTGTCATCATGATTTTAGTTTTCAATTGGATTATGCCTCACATGATAATTATTTTGTTGAGTTTACTGCCACTACTATTCATGAGAAGAGTTTTGCTTATGTGGAGAGTAGTAAATTTTCTATGCAAGTAGATCATGAAAAGAATGCTTTAGGTGCTGGTTATATTGTGGAATTCATTCATGATGCTACTGAAAACTATTATGAAGGAGGAACATATGCTTGTTGAAAATCTAGAAGTTATGCTTGTTTTACCTTCCTATGCTAGTTGATTATTGTTCCCATAAGTTGTTTGCTCACAAAATCCCTATGCATAGGAAGTGGGTTAGACTTAAATGTGCTAGTCATATGCTTCATGATGCTCCCATTATGGTTCGATTCTTATCTTTTAGGTGAGCATCATTGTCATCATCATGCCTAGCTAAAAAGGCATTAAAGAAGAGCGCTTGTTGGGAGACAACCCAATATTTATATTTACTGTTTTTGTGTGTACACAAGATTATGCTACTGTAGTAATCATGTTTTATAGCTTTTGTTTCAATAAAGTGCCAAGTAAGACCTTTAGGATAGCTTATGGTGATAGTTGTGTTGATCCTGCTGAAAATCAGAAACTTTTGCATCCAGTAAATTAGATTTGTTAATTCATAGAAACGTTCTTTTGGTATGATTATTTTTGCTCTGGATTTGTACAAAAATTTCTTAGGACTTCCTAATTTGGTAGGATTTTTGGAGTTCCAGAAGTATACGTTTGATACAGATTACTACAGACTGTTCTGTTTTTGACAGGTTCTGTTTTCTATGTGTTGTTTGCTTATTTTGATGAATCTATGAGTAGTATCGGAGGGTATGAATCATAGATAAGTTGGAATACAGAATATGTTACACCAATATGAATTTATAATGAGTTCATTACAGTACCTAAGTGATGGTTTTATTTTCTTATACTAACGGAGCTTACGAGTTTTCTATTGAGTTTTGTGTTGTGAAGTTTTCAAGTTTTGGGTAAAGATTCAATGGACTATGGAATAAGGAGTGTCAAGAGACTAAGCTTGGGATGCCCAAGGCACCCCAATTCAATATTCAAGGATAACCAAAAGCCTAAGCTTGGGGATGCCCCGGATGGCATCCCCTCTTTCGTCTTCGTTCATCGGTAACTTTACTTGGAGCTATATTTTTATTCACCACATGATATGTGTTTTGCTTGGAGCGTCATTTTATTTTGTTAGTATTTGCTTTCTGTTATTTAGAATAATGTTTTACATCTTTATTTTCAATAAAAATGTCAAGGATAGCCTTTGCCATGCTTATTTTGCTAGTATACATGTTGCTGTTTGAAAACAGAAAGTTTACCGCTGTTGCAAAAATTCCCTAGAAAAGTCAGAGCATGATATAATGTTGTAACTTTTTGCATAATGAGATGTGATAAATCTTCTACAGCGTAGTATTTTTCTCATAATTTTTGGAGTTAGGGAAGTATTGATACTTTTTAATTCTTTACAGACTGTACTGTTTTGGCAGATTGCTGTTATGGTTGCATTGTTTGCATATGTTTGCTTGTTTAATGATTCCATTTGAGGATAGGAGTATTAAATATGCAGAGACATTTACTATGCAATGTTGAATAATAATTTTAGTGATTTGTTACAATAGAAAATGATAAGGTTTTGCATTAGTTTATACTAACCTATCTCACGAGTTCTTATTGAGTTTGGTGTGGATGAAGCTTTTGAGAAATAGAGAAACCATGATATGAGAGGAATTAAGGAGACACAAAAGTTCAAGCTTGGGGATGCCCAAGGCACCCCAAGATAATATTCCAAGAAGTCTCAAGCATCTAAGCTTGGGGATGCCCCGGTAGGCATCCCACCTTCCTTCTTCAACAACTTTCGGTTAGTATCGGTTGAGCCTAAGTTTTTGCTTCTTCACATGAGTTGTGCTATCCTTGCAATGTCATTTTATTTTGTTTTGCTTTCTGTTTGAATACAATACCAAGATCTGAAATTCTTAAATGAGAGAGAGTCTTCACATAGTTACATAATTATTTAGCTACTCATTGATCTTCACTTATATTTTTTTGGAGTAGTTTTTCATTTACTCGTGTGCTTCACTTATATCCTATGAATAAATTGTTGAATGAGTTGATTGTCATAAATCGGAAATTATATATGTCTCATTTGCTTATCCCATGGGGAGTAATGACTTCACATCTAAAAAGTAGAGGTTGTAAATTTATTGAAGGTCAGTAAGCATTGTATTGGTCATTTGAACAATTTATGAAAGAATATTGAAGGAAGAGAGATTTCACATATAAATACACTATCCTAGACATCTTTTACAATTGTGAGCACTCATTAAGTATGACATGCTAAAGATTTGATGTTGGACAAGGAAGACAACGTAATGGGTTATGTTTTCTCACATCTCAGTTAAAGTATATTGTCATGGATCATTCAAACATGTTGAGCTTGTCTTTCCCCCTCATGCTAGCCAAATTCCTTGCACCAAGTAGAGATAATTGATAACCCGCAAGTATACGGGATCGCAACAGTTTTTGATAAGTAAGAGTGTCGAACCCAACGAGGAGCTAAAGGTAGAATAAATATTCCCTCAAGTTCTATCGACCACCGGTACAACTCTACGCACGCTTGACGTTCGCTTTACCTAGAACAAGTATGAAACTAGAAGTACTTTATAGGTGTGATAGGATAGGTTTGCAAGATAATAAAGAGCACGTAAACATAAACTAGGGGCTGTTTAGATAAAGATGCAATAAAGTAAATATTAGTAGAGAGCTTTTTTTTACGAGAAAGTTATTTGTCCAAGGCAATCGATAACTAGACCGGTAATCATTGTTGCAATTCTATTTGAGGGAGAGGCATAAGCTAACATACTTTCTCTACTTGGATCATATGAACTTATGATTGGAACTCTAGCAAGCATCCGCAACTACTAAAGATTCATTAAGGTAAAACCCAACCATAGCATTAAAGTATCAAGTCCCCTTTATCCCATACGCAAACAACCTACTTACTCGGGTTTGTGTTTCAGTCACTCACGCAACCCACCATAAGCAAATCATAAACATATTGCAAACCCTACAGCAGGAATCCCTCACGCTTGCGCGACACGGAGGGCACAATAGGACAGCACCAGTAATAAAACATGCAACTCAAACCAATCACGATCATCAATTAACCCATATGACAAAACGGATCTACTCAAACATCATAAGATAACCATATATCATTGGGGAATAATATATAGCGTTGAGCACTATGTTTAAGTAGAGATTATAACGGGGAAGAGAGAGGTTACACCGCTGCATAGAGGGAGGAAGAGTTGGTGGAGATGTTGGTGAAGATGGCGGCGGTGTTGGTGAAGATCGCGGTGATGATGATGTCCCCCGGCGGCGTTCCGGCGCCACCGGAAGCAAGGAGGAGAGAGCCCCCCTTCTTCTTCTTCTTCCTTGACCTTCTCCCTAGATGGGAGAAGGGTTTCCCCTCTGGTACTTGGCTCCCATGGCATGGGAGGGGCGAGAGCCCCTCCGAGATTGGATCTATCTCTCTGTTTCTGCGTTCTCAGATTCTACCCCTTCACCGTTTCTTAAATATCCGGAGATCCGTAACTCCGATTGGGGTGAATCTTTCGCCCAGATCTTTCTCATAAAATTAGCTTTCTTGCGCCCAAAGAAGAGCGTCAACCTTCTTATGGGTGGCCCACGAGAGCCCAGGGCGCGCCTGCCTCCCTGGGGCGCGGCCCCCTGTCTCGTGGCCACCCCGGACACTGTTTCGCGTTGATTTTACTTCCCAAAAATCATAAATATTCCAAAAAAATCTCCGTCCGTTTTTATCCCGTTTGGACTCTGTTTGATATTGGGTTTCTGCGAAACAAAAAACATGCAACAGACAGGAACTGGCACTGGGCACTGGATCAATATGTTAGTCCCAAAAAATAGTATAAAAAGTTGCCAAAAGTATATAAAAGTTGAATAATATTGGCATGGAACAATCAAAAATTATAGATACGACGGAGACGTATCAGCATCCCCAAGCTTAATTCCTGCTCGTCCTCGAGTAGGTAAATGATAAAAAATAATTTTTGATGTGGAATCCTACCTAGCATAATCTTGATCATATGTCTAATCATGGCATGAATATTAAGACACGAGTGATTCAAAGCAGTAGTCTATCATTTGACATAAAAACAATAATACTTCGAGCGTACCAATAAAGCAATCATGTTTTTTCAAAACAACATAGCCAAAGAAAGTTATCCCTACAAAATCATATAGTCTGGCTGTTGCTCTATCTTCATCACACAAAGTATTTAATCATGCACAACCCTGATGACAAGCCAAGCAATTGTTTAATACTTTAATAATCTCAAACTTTTTCAACTTTCGCGCAATACATGAGCGTGAGCCATGGATATAGCACTATAGGTGGAATAGAATATGATGGTGGAGGTTATGTGGAGAAGACAAAAAGGGAGAAAGTCTCACATCAACTAGGCATATCAACGGGCTATGGAGATGCCCATCAATAGATATCAATGTGAGTGAGTAGGGATTGCCATGCAACGGATGCACTAAGAGCTATAAGTGTATGAAAGCTCAAACTGAAACTAAGTGGGTGTGCATCCAACTTGCTTGCTCATGAAGACCTCGGACATTTGAGGAAGCCCATCATCAGAATATACAAGCCAAGTTCTATAATGAAAATTCCCACTAGTATATGAAAGTGAAAGCATAGGAGACTCTCTCTATGAAGAACATGGTGCCACTCTGAAGCACAAGTGTGGTAAAAGGATAGTAACATTGCTCCTTCTCTCTTTTTCTCTCATTTTTTTATTTTCTTCTCTCTTTTTTCTTTTTTTTGGTGGGCTTCTTTGGCCTCTTTTTTTATTTGGGCTTCTTTGGCCTCTTTTATTTTTCATAAAGTCTGGAGTCTCATCCCGACTTGTGGGGGAATCATAGTCTCCATCATCCTTTCCTCACTGGGGCAATGCTCTAATAATGATGATCATCACACTTTTATTTACTTACAAATCAATATCTAGAACAAAGGTATGACTCTATATGAATGCCTCCGGCGGTGTACCGGGATGTGCAATGATCTAGCATAGCAATGACATCAAAACACCATGCTAGCTATCTTACGATCATGCAAGGCAATATGACAATGAATGCTCAAGTCATGTATATGATGATGATGGAATTTGCATGGCAATATATCTCGGAATGGCTATGGAAATGCCATGATAGGTAGGTATGGTGGCTGTTTTGAGGAAGATATAAGGAGGCTTATGTGTGACAGAGCGTATCATATCACGGGGTGTGGATGCACCGGCGAAGTTTGCACCAACTCTCGAGGTGAGGAAGGGCAATGTACGGTACCGAAGAGGCTAGCAATGATGGAAGGGTGAGAGTGTGTATAATCCATGGACTCAACATTAGTCATAAAGAACTCATATACTTATTGCAAAAATCTACAAGCCATTTAAAACAAAGTACTATGCACATGCTCCTAGGGGGATAGATTGGTAGGAAAAGACCATCGATCGTCCCCAACCGCCACTCATAAGGAAGACAATCAATAAATAAAATTGTGCTCCAACTTCATCACAAAGTGGTTCACCATACATGCATGCTACAGGAATCACAAACCTCAACACAAGTGTCTCTACAATCCACAACCACCCACTAGCATGACTCTAATATCACCACCTTTATATCCCAAAACTATTGCAAGGAATCAAACATATCATATTCAGCGATCTACAAGTTTATGTAGGATTTTATGACTAACCATGTGAATGACCAATTCCTGTCATCTCTCTAAATAGATATAAGTGAAGCAAGAGAGTTTAATTCTTTATACAAAAGATATGCCCACGCTCTAACAAATATAAGTGAAGCAAAAGAGCATTCTACAAATGGCGGTTTTCTATGTGAAGAGAAACAGGCAATCCAAACTTCAAATGATATAAGTGAAGCACATGAAGCATTCTATAAAGCCATACTCAAAAGATTTAAGTGAAGTGCAATGAGCATTCTATAAATCAACCAAGTACTATCTCATACCAGCATGGTGCATAAAAGAAAAAAGAAGAATGAAAACTAAATGCAAAAGACGCTCCAAGACTCGCACACAATGCATGAACGAAACGAATTCGAAAACATACTGATACTTGTTGAAGAAAGAGGGGATGCCTTCCGGGGCATCCCCAAGCTTAGACGCTTGAGTCTCCTTGAATATTTACTTGGGGTGCCTCGGGCATCCCCAAGATTGAGCTCTTGCCTCTCTTCCTTTTCCTCATATCGAGACATCCTCGATTAGACACTTCATCCACAGAAAACTTCAACAGAAAACTCGGTAAGATCCGTTAGTATAATAAAGAAAATCACCACTCTAAGTACTGTAGAAAACCAATTCATATCTTGTTTTGGCATTGTGTCTACTGTAATATAGCTTTTCCATGGCTTAATCCACTAATATAAATTGATAGATTCATCAAAACAACCAAACTATGCATCAAAAACAGAATCTGTCAAAAACAAAACAGTCTGTAGAAATCTGAACATCCACCATACTTATGGTACCCCAAAAATTCTACCAAAATTAGGAAAAATAAACAAGTTGTAAACCAAGACAGTGCAAAAGGAATCAGAACCATTTTACGTTTCAGTTAAAAATCTAAAATCGCGCACTACAGCCAAAGTTTCTGTCCTGCATCGTACAAACCAACAAGCATTGTAAACATCCTAAAGGCAAACCTTGGCACATTATTTTTATAATACAATGGAATTGTACAAGGGGATAATTATTTTTTTTGAAAATTTTCTGTAATCAAGATTCACAAAGTTTCTGTGAGCATGAACAAAGTTCAAGGAGCTCTCCCACTTCAACAATGCTTGTCTCTCTCACTTTCACTTTCCTTTTCGAAAAGTTTTAGGGTTCCCCTCTTTATTTTTTTGTTTTTAAACTGTATAAAAGCACTCAACAGAAATAAATGACTCTCTAAAACTTCAGGGTTGTATCCCTGGCAACGCTTTCTTTATAGCCATTAAGCTAGGCATATAGTGCTCAAGTAATGGATCCACCCGAATCCCAAGGTATATCAAAGCCAATTTTAATTAACAATGATTTGTAATTTAGTAGTGAGCACAAAGTAACATATATCAAGAAATGACGAAGTCTAACTCTCTTCCTATGCATCTGCATGTCATAAAATAACAATTCATGCACACCAAGTAAAGGCGAATGCATAGTATAAGCAGTTTCTTGCAATTTCATCGTGTTGGAAACATAAAGAGGCGGAGATGTAGTTCCTCTCTCATAATAATTGCAAGTAGGAGCAGAAAGCACATGCATATTATATCTATTAAAATCATCATGTAAAGTAGTAAAACGCAACCCATCAATATAATCCTTAGTAAGCACAAACTTCTCCGATATAGTGTAGTTTGGAGAATTCAAAAAGATAATAGGACTATCATGCGTGGGTGAAATAGCAACAATTTCCTGTTTAAAATAAGGAACTATAGCAAGTTCATCTCCATAAGCATAATTCATATTGGCATCTTGGCCACAAGCATAGCAAGCATCATCAAAAAGGGATATTTCGAGAGAATCAACGGGATCATAGCAATAATCATCATAGCAATCATCCTTCGGTAAGCACGAAGGGGAATTAAACAATGTATGAGTTGAAGAGTTACTATCATTATAAGGTGGGCACAGGTGATCAATCCGCTCTTCCTCCTTTTGTTCTTCGCTCTCCTCATCATCTTTTTCATCCAATGAGCTCACTGTTTCATCAATTTCTTCTCCATAGCTTCCTGCAAAATATTAGTCTCTTCTTGGACAGCAGAGACTTTCTTCATAAAAGCATTAATATAATAATTGTATTCATAATTTTCATAGCAATATCTAAGTATAGCAAGATTTTCAGGCCCATAACCATCATCATCAAAAGCTTCATACTTTTCAAACAAAGCTTCAATTTCATAAGCAGCCTTAAAAGCAACAAATTCTTCTATTTGTTCCACATCATAGTAATCATATATACCATTAGCATAAGAATCTAAGGTTTCATTATCATTAAATTTGCATGAAAAGGGAAGGTGTGGAGCCTCCATCCTAGAGCAACAAGTAATATCATATTTCAAGCATAGATTCCATGCATACCAACGCAAGATAATAAATTGATCCCATAATAGTTTCCCTTTTTGTGTCGAGCGATAATCCCTAAAGTATTCACGTTGATCCAACGTGTCTCCCATTATAAAGTTGAATGGGGTTTTCCCAGGATTATCAAAGTAGTATATAATATCTCTCGCATAATGAGAATCGAGGGATTTAGGAGTTACCCCATCCTCATGAGTAGCAAGTACAACTAATTTCTTGGTATTTTGTGTTACATATCCATAACTAAAGATAGAGAACAACTTAGAACAACAAATAAAAATTACTTAGTGATAAAGCAAACAAGCACACACGAGAATATTCACCCCACGCTATGACTCCCCGGCGACGACGCCAGAAAAAGGTCTTGATAACCCGCAAGTATACGGGATCGCAACAGTTTTCGATAAGTAAGAGTGTCGAACCCAACGAGGAGCTAAAGGTAGAATAAATATTCCCTCAAGTTCTATCGACCACCGATACAACTCTACGCACGCTTGACGTTTGCTTTACCTAGAACAAGTATGAAACTAGAAGTACTTTGTAGGTGTGATAGGATAGGTTTGCAAGATAATAAAGAGCACGTAAACATAAACTAGGGGCTGTTTAGATAAAGATGCAATAAAGTAAATATTAGTAGAGAGCTTTTTGGTACGAGAAAGTTATTTGTCCAAGGCAATCGATAACTAGACCGGTAATCATTGTTGCAATTCTATTTGAGGGAGAGGCATAAGCTAACATACTTTATCTACTTGGATCATATGCACTTATGATTGGAACTCTAGCAAGCGTCCGCAACTACTAAAGATTCATTAAGGTAAAACCCAACCATAGCATTAAAGTATCAAGTCCCCTTTTATCCCATACGCAAACAACCTACTTACTCGGGTTTGTGTTTCAGTCACTCACGCGACCCACCATAAGCAAATCATAAACATATTGCAAACCCTACAGCGGGAATCCCTCATGCTTGCGCGACACGGAGGGCACAATAGGACAGCACCAATAATAAAACATGCAACTCAAACCAATCACGATCATCAATTAACCCATAGGACAAAACGGATCTACTCAAACATCATAAGATAGCCATACATCATTGGGGAATAATATATAGCGTTGAGCACCATGTTTAAGTAGAGATTACAGCGGGTAAGAGAGAGGTTACACCGCTTCATAGAGGGAGGAAGAGTTGGTGGAGATGTTGGCGAAGATGGCGGCGGTGTTGGTGAAGATCGCGGTGATGATGATGGCCCCCGGCGGCGTTCCGGCGCCACCGGAAGCAAGGGGGAGAGTGCCCCCCTTCTTCTTCTTCTTCCTTGACCTTCTCCCTAGATGGGAGAAGGGTTTCCCCTCTGGTCCTTGGCTCCCATGGCGTGGGAGGGGCGAGAGCCCCTCCGAGATTGGATCTATCTCTCTATTTTTGCGTTCTCAGATTCTACCCCTTCACCGTTTCTTAAATATCCGGAGATCCGTAATTCCGATTGGGGTGAATCTTTCACCCAGATCTTTCTCATAAAATTAGCTTTCTTGCGCCAAAATAAGAGCGTCAACCGCCTTATGGGTGGCCCACGAGAGCCCAGGGTGCCCCTGCCTCCCTGGGGCACGGCCCCCTGTCTCGTGGCCACCTCGGACACTGTTTCGCGTTGATTTTATTTCCCCAAAATCATAAATATTCCAAAAAAAATCTACGTCCGTTTTTATCCCGTTTGGACTCCGTTTGATATTGGGTTTCTGCGAAACATAAAACATGCAACAGACAGGAACTGGCACTGGGCACTGGATCAATATGTTAGTCCCAAAAAATAGTATAAAAAGTTGCCAAAAGTATATAAAAGTTGAATAATATTGGCATGGAACAATCAAAAATTATAGATACGACGGAGACGTATCAATACTACTTGTGCTTCCAAATATCCTTAAACCCAGTTTTGCCATGAAGAGTCCACCATACCTACCTATGGATTGAGTAAGATCCTTCAAGTAAGTTGTCATCGGTGCAAGCAATAAAAATTGCTCTCTAAATATGTATGATCTATTAGTGTGAAGAAAATAAGCTTTATACTATCTTGTTATGGAAGCAATAAAAGCAACGGACTGCATAATAAAGGTCCATATACAAGTGGCAATATAAAGTGACGTTCTTTCGCATTAAGATTTTGTGCATCCACCATAAAAGCACATGACAACCTCTGCTTCCCTCTGCGAAGGGCCTATCTTTTACTTTATGCAAGAGTCAAGGTGATCTTCACCTTTCCCTTTTTAATTTTATCCTATGGCAAGCACCTCGTGTTGGAAAGATCCTGATATATATATACCCAATTGGATGTAAGTTAGCATGAACTATTATTGTTGACATCACCCAAAGGTGAATACGTTGGGAGGCAATACTATAAGCCCCTATCTTTCTCAGTGTCCGATTAAAACTCCATAACCACTAGTATTGCGTGAGTGTTAGCAATTGTAGAAGACTATATGATAGTTGAGTATGTGGAGTTTGCTAAATCAAAGCTATGACAAAGACCCTTCCTGAAAATAAGATGAATTGTAATTGTTTGATGACTAAGAATGAAGTTTGCTAGTTTTCAAGAAAGTTTATGGTCTATGCTTTAACATGTGAATTGCTTGTTACTTGTCCATGAGAAGTTTTATGAGATGAACTACTGTTATGACATATAATCATGCTAGAAAAGGTGATTGAAATTATCATTGATCAAACTTGTGCACCTGCTAGCATTCACACTTCATAAATTCTTTCCTTTATCATTTACCTACTCGAGGACGAGCAGGAATTAAGCTTGGGGATGCTGATACGTCTCCAACGTATCTATAATTTATGAAGCATTCATGCTATTTTATTACCTATTTTGGATGTTTATGGGCTTTATTATACACTTTTATGTTACTTTTGGGACTAACCTGTTAACCGGAGGCCCAGCCCATATTGCTGTTTTATTACCTATTTAAGTGCTTCGAAGAAAAGGAATATCAAACGGAGTCCAAACGTAATGAAACCTTCGGGAGCGTGATTTTTGGAACAAACATGATCCGGGAGACTTGGAGTACAAGCCAGGGAAGCTTTAAGGAGGCCAGGAGATAGGATGGCGCGCCCACCCCCTGGGCGCCCCAGGGGGTGGGCGCGCCCCCTATCTCGTGGGCCCCTCGTGGCTCCCCCGACCAACTTCTTTCACCTATATATTCCCATATACCCTAAAACCATCAAATACGAAGATAGATCGGGAGTTCCGACGCCGCAAGCCTCTGTAGCCACCAATAACCTCTCGGGAGCCCGTTCCAGCACCCTGCCGGAGGGGGGATCCCTCACCGGTGGCCATTTCATCATCCCGGCGCTCCCCATGACGAGGAGGGAGTAGTTCACCCTCGGGTCTAAGGGTATGTACCAATAGCTATGTGTTTGATCTCTCTCTCTCATGTTCTCTCTATGGCACGATTTTGATGTATCGCGAGCTTTGCTATTAAAGTTGGATCTTATGATGTTTCCCCCCCTCTACTCTCTTGTGATGAATTGAGTTTTCCCTTCGAAATTATCTTATCGGATTGAGTCTTTAAGGATTTGAGAACACTTTATGTATGTCTTGCCGTGCTTATCTGTGGTGACAATGGGATATCACGTGATCCACTTGATGTATGTTTTGGTGATCAATTTGCGGGTTCCGCCCATGAACCTATGAATAGGGGTTGGCACACGTTTTCGTCTTGACTCTCCGGTAGAAACTTTGGGGCACTCTTTGAAGTACTTTGTGTTGGTTGAATAGATGAATCTGAGATTGTGTGATGCATATTATATAATCATGCCCACATATACTTGAGGTGACAATGGAGTATCTAGGTGACATTAGGGTTTTGGTTGATTTGTGTCTTAAGGTGTTATTCTAGTATGAACTCTATGATAGATTAAACGGAAAGAATAGCTTCATGTTATTTTACTACGGACTCCTGAATAGATAGAACAGAAAGGATAACTTTGAGGTGGTTTCGTACCCTACCATAATCTATTTGTTTTGTTCTCCACTATTAGTGGCTTTGGAGTGACTCTTTGTTGCATGTTGAGGGATTGTTATATGATCTATCTATGTTATTATTGTTGAGAGAACTTGCACTAGTGAAAGTATGAACCCTATGCCTTGTTTCCTAGCATTGCAATACTGTTTACGCTCACTTTTATCATTAGTTACCTTGCTGTTTTTATATTTTCAGATTACAAAAACCTATATCTATTATCCATATTGCACTTGTATCACCATCTCTTCGCCGAACTAGTGCACCTATACAATTTACCATTGTATTGGGTGTGTTGGGGACACAAGAGACTCTTTGTTATTTGGTTGCAGGGTTGTTTGAGAGAGACCATCTTCATCCTATGCCTCCCACGGATTGATAAACCTTAGGTCGTTCACTTGAGGGAAATTTGCTACTGTCCTACAAACCTCTACACTTGGAGGTCCAGCAACGTCTACAAGAAGAAGGTTGTGTAGTAGACATAACCGGCGTGCAGATTGTCTTCGGCATTGCAAGGCGGGTTCCTTCTCCGAATACTCCAAAGTAGATCTTGAGCACAAGAATCGTGTCCGGCTTTGCAAAACAAATTCTACATACCACCGTAGAGAGCACTATATTCCACAAGTCTAATCTGCTGACAACTTTCCCATAGCGTGACATCGCACCATGGCCCGGTCATTATACAAACCATTTTTCTCAACCTGCTACTGCACATCTTGCGAGGCGGTTTAATTGCCACGTCTTGTCGAAGAAGAGATCGTGTCCCCTTATCACGAGATTCTCATCAATACGGGTGTGGATAACCCAACCGTGCAATTAACACGGCGCTTGGGGAATAAGCGAGTTTCCAGGGCAAGTGGGGAGGCGCATGACTCTTGCAACCTTTATAAGGAGATAAGGATTCCCCTTTTCACCCACACCTTCCTCTTCTTCTGCCTATTCTCTCTCACTCGAGCTCCAGCGCCCAAGCATTCGCCTTCTCCACCCACAAAGGCCCTCCGAAAATGTTCGGATCTGGAGCAGGAGGCAAGTGGATGGCCTCTACCATCCAGGAGAAGGATATCAAGAAACTTTGGGAGGCCGAGTATCTGGCCAAGAAGATCGGCCACCGCCTTCCGACGGTGGGACAGAGTGTCCCTACTCCGGAACACCACGAGAGGGTTGTATTCCTCCCTCACTTTGTCTGCGGGCAAGGGTATCCCCTCCACCCATTTGTTCACAGCATTATGTATTACTACGGGATCAACTTTCATGATCTATCCCCCAATTCCTTCCTCAACATCTCGACATTCATCATCGTGTGTGAGGCCTTCCTCCGCATCTCTCCACACTTCGGATTATGGATGAAGATTTTCAATGTGAAGCCCAAGGTGGTGAGCGGTGAGCACGCCGAGTGCAGAGGAGCCATGGTAAGCAAGATGCCCAACGTCACATGGCCATCAGGTACCTTCAATGATTCCATCAAAGGGTGGCAACAACAGTGGTTCTATGACACTAAGCCACGCGGCACAAAATCGGTCGCAGCTCCCGGATTCCGAGCTGGAGCTCCGTTGCGGCTTACGTCCTGGCCCAAGAAGGGCCTGAACTGGTCTTCGTCAGATGAGTTGTCAGTGCTCTAGACGCGCGTCAAGGGTATGGAAGACAGGAATATCAAACTTGTGAACATAGTCCAGGTGATGTTAGTTCGCCGGATTCTCCCTTGTCAACACAGGGCTTGCAATTCGACCCGGCCAAGCACCAGACCCTACTAGGGTTCTTCGACTCATCGCACAAAGACATCTAGAAGGTGCTCTTTAAGTCCGGCAAATCATGGCCGGATTCAGCCGAGGACCACGGGTACCAACTGTCCCGACCCGCGAGTTCGATAAGTCTTCGTATGTTGGCAAGTCATGTGCTTTATCTGCATAATCCAAGGGAAACGCTTAATGCATTTTTCAACAACTCTCCTAGGGATGGACAAAGAAGGCAGGGCGGATCTACTGCCCGGCCCTGCTGCCAGAAGAACCAGGCGGCCCACTTCTGACGAAGATGCTAGTCCCGGTGCCTTACAAGGCGCCGAAGAAGAAAACCGAGAACGAGGTCAAAGAGACCAGGGGCGTCCGTCGTTGCCAAGGAACTTCGGACACAGTATCCGAAGACTCCGAGGCCAGCTCTTCCTCCAAAGAGGACGAGGAAGAGGAGGAAAGCCGATTCCCCCAGCGAGAGGAAGAAAGAAAAGGACGGCCTCCACACACTTGGAGGCTGAGTCACCTAAGAAGGGAAAAACTCCCTTCCCAAAGGAATCCACCACCGCCACCGACAGCAGCCCGGAGTGGGATCCCAGGGTCCAGCCCCTGGTGAAATCGTGAGTATATAAAATCCGGACATGTTTGTATATCCAGACTCACTCTCATATAGTGTTTAACGCCTTGAGTTACGCCTTTTTTGCAGTCCGGCCGGGTCCCGCGCCGAACAATCCTCATCAAAGGATTTACTGGGTTCAGATGCTATGGACAGCAGGACACCCCGACGACCCCCTCCCCAAAACTCGTGAATGACACTGAGGTATTGTCCCAAAGGGACCCAGGCCGAGGAGGGGGTGGAAAGACCGTCAAGGCGGCGCCAGAGGGTCACACCTCAGCAGCCGGACACACGGGAGAAAAGGCTCCCATGGACACCGACGGCGGGGGCTATCTTGAATTCGGCCCCCAACCGGACACAATTCCGGAGGCCAACACGGCTCCGGGATCAGGCAGGCAACCTCCCTCAACAGGAGGGGGTGCACCTGTTCCACCGGCAACCTCAGCCCAACCAGAGGTGTCGGATACCGTGCCCTTATGGGTGCGGTGATTGAGAAGATTCAGTCTGCTAAAAGCAGGCTGAATGAAGCCTGCATCAGCCTTATAACGAGCTTTGAGGTACGTTGTGAGGTTTCAAGAGTGTCATAGTATAGATAGTAGCCCCTGATACACTGCTCGGTGTTCGAAAGAAAGAACCGGACAGAGGATCAAATATATGTTCGCAGGAGACTTACCTTGTGGCACCTCTCCCTCTTTTGCTTTTTATAAGCAGGCGTCTGTAGTGGCTGCCGCCTCTCATACTGCGGAAGTCTCCGGACTGAAGCGGAGGCTGGAGCGGGCTGAAGAAGAACTTGGCAAAGTGAAAAAGCAATTGAAGGATAACGAAGGTATGCAAAAACCTTGTTCGCATTCAGCGTGAATGAATAATTGAGTATGATGAAAATTCTTCATGATGTGCTCTAGGGGCGACAGCCGAAGTCGAGGCTCTGAAGAAGGTGCTGGCCGAGGCCGAGAAGAAGGCAGCCACATAGCAGGCTCTTCGTGAAAAGCACGAGGCCAGGGTTATTGAAGTTCAGCAAGAGATCCAAGAGGCCGTGAAGAAATGCGAGACCTTGGAGCAGAGTTTAACGAAGAAAGAATTCGAACTCACCAAGGCTTTTCAAGCCGCACACGAGGCCCGGGGCGAAGCCCAAGGCGCCCTGCAGGAAATCTAGGAGGCCAGGAAGATCGCGGCAGGTAAGGCTTTTTCTATGCAAAGCAAATATTTGAAGGGAGAAAATCGTGTTACTAATTTGAATTTGGATTTCTCCTGGGGTGTTTGCAGAACTGCCGCACAGCGTATCTGATGCCGCACAATTCTACCGAGCCGAAGAAAGGAGCTCTGCGGAGAAGCTCTTCTGGTCGCAATATCTAGCGCCAGAGTATCCAGTGCCCTTTGCCGATCAACTGAAACAGCTGATCGAACTGCATAGGGCGGCTGAACTAGCCATGAAGGATTTAATTATCTGGCTATGGCCCACCGAGGCGATTCCCAGTAGCTACTTCGGGCTCGTGAAGCGGCTTGTAAGTGCCTGCCCTCGACTTGAAGTCATCAAGCGGTCGGCCTGTATGGAAGGGGCGCGAATGGCCTTCGCCCGCGGAAAGGTGCACTGGGCAAAAATGGATGCCGAAAAGCTGATGACCGAAGGACCGCCTGCGGGGAAGGAGCACCGCAAGCCCAATTTATATTATGACAGTGTCCTGAAAGGATCCCGCCTTGTAGCAGAGCAATGTGCCAAGGATATTATATTCTCATGAATACATTCATGCTATCCTATGTAGTTTTGAACAAGGTCATTTGTATGATATAATGCCTGTTTTTTGAAAATTTTACCTCCTGTTCGGCTGTTTTATATATTAATCCTGAGAGTTGTCCAGTCGTCGGCTTCTGCCCCCATGTAGGAAGTACGGGGGTGTTCGGGATAAACCTGAGCACTCTTTACCCTAGTTTTGGGTCCTTGAAGGAGGTGTTCAGCGCAACAAACTAGGCAATCGGACTATAAGGCTTTATCACCCTCACTTAGCCATAGGAGTTTGACAAAAGAAAGTTAGGCGCAGCCCCTAGTGTTCGGAAGACCTCACAAGGGGCTCTATAAGCGCCTGATCGGAAGAAAAAGCCGATCCATCGCACGCTTCATTAGTTATCGCATAATGCAGAAGAAATCCTTAAAGATTTTGTAACCTCTCGAACAGCTGACCAGCTCTCGCCGTATCATGACAGTCAATTTTCGGCTTTCTCTACCGAGGCGCTCGTCCGGAATAACCAGGACGCAATCGCAGTAGTTCTCCCTTTACTACCCTAGCCGATATAGCGGAATGTAGGGTAGCAAGCACAGGAGCCGGGCAACCCAACTATTGACCCAAGACATGATTCGGAGCCGATGCATATAATGCCATAAGTTCGGGGTGCCGAACGACCGTGAAGGTATTCGGACTTTATTGCCCTATTATGGGTACAACAAGGCCCCTGGCATATTAAGGCGTACCATAGTGTACGGATGCCATTTGACAAAGAATATCAATAAGAAGGAATAGCAAGTAAGTGTCATATAAAGCCACATGTTGTAATTGAATAATACGTCAAGGTGTACGAGTACAAGTAGTGCGATAAAAAGAAATATGACTTCAGAACCTGCTGAGACCAGGGGGGCTGTGTGCGGATCCGGGAAATAATTGGATGGTCATCAAGGGGAATATCTAAGGATTCCCTTGCGCGTTCGAGCTGTTTCCCACCTTGGTATGTTCGTCCCCTCATGAGTCTGGTCCCCAGCTCGCATGTGATGGCCTACACAAAAGTGAACCTGCAAAGAAAATGCAAAAAATGTTTGTGTGCCACGGAGCGGTTGAGCCGCATTGTGTGGCCTAACCTAGCTTTAACTCTGCCTACAGCCAGAGTGGTTAACTGAGCTCTTGACGAGCTTGGCTATCCTGCCGCGGAGTAGTTCGGACTCTTTTGACGGTGTCCGGGAACCTGGCTGTCAAAAAAAGGTTCGATTGAAAAATGCCACTCTACGCTTCTACTTTAAGGCGGCGGTGTGCTCTTCAGTACGGAGGGAGCATTCAGCTTTGCCATTAACTGTTATGACGCCACGTGGACCGGGCATCTTGAGCTTAAGATAAGCGTAATAGGGCACCGCGTTGAATTGAGCAAACGCGGTCCGTCCAAGCAGTGCATGATAGCTGCTGCGAAAAGGGACGATATCAAAGATTAACTCTTCGTTACGGTAATTATCCGGGGGTCCGAAGACTACCTCCAGAGTGACAGAGCCTGTACAGCTGGCCTCCATGCCTGGTATAACACCTTTAAAGGTGGTTTTAGTGGGTTTGATCTTTGAAGGATCGAGACCCATCGTGCGCACTGTATCCTGATAAAGCAGGTTCAAGTTGCTGCCTCCGTCCATAAGGACTCTTGTGAGGTGGAATCCGTCAATTATTGGGTCAAGGACTAGTGCGGTTGAGTCGCCGTGACGAAAATTGGCCGGATAATCCTTGCGGTCAAAGGTGATCGGGCCGGACGACCATAGGTTATACTTTGGGGCGCCTGGCTCCGTTGCGTCGATATCCCTAAGTGTGCGCCTCCACTCCCGCTTGGGAATATGGGTGGCGTTTATCATGTTCACCATTTTAATTTGCTGGGGAAACTTCTTTTTCCCTCCTGTGTTCGGTGGCCAGGGCTCCTCGTCATCGTCATTGCTTTGCGACCCCTTCTCCTTGTTTTCGACACCTGACTTGCCAGCTTGTTTGAAGACCCAACATTCTCTGTTGGTATGATTGGCTGGTGTTCCTGGGGCCGTGAATTTGGCATGGACGGACGAGTATACGGTCCAGACTAGACGTGCCCGGACTATTTCTTTTGAATTGTTTCTTACTTTGACCGGTATTAGAGCCACCGAATCCGGCATTGACGGTCGTGTCTTCGGTGTTGTCGCTATTATTTCGACGCTTGTGTTTGCTGCGTCGGGGCTTGCTGTTGTTATCTCTTGGTTGAGAGGTCCCAGGCTTGTTTGAGGCGATGTTGCTACGAGCTAGCCAGCTGTCCTCGCCCGCACAGAAGCGGGTCATGAGTGTCATGAGGGCTGCCATGGATTTCAGCCTCTCTTTGCCAAGGTGTCGAGCAAGCCACTCATCACGGATGTTATGCTTAAAGGCCGCTAGGGCTTCGGCATCCGGACAATCGACGATTTCGTTCTTTTTAGTTAAGAACCGAGTCCAGAATTTCCTGGCTAACTCTCCGGGCTGGTGGGTTATGTGACTTAGGTCATCAGCGTCCGGTGGTCGCACATAAGTGCCCTGGAAGTTGTCAAGGAATGCGTCTTCCAGGTTCTCCCAACTGCCAATGGAGTTTGCCGGCAGACTATTCAGCCAATGCTGAGCTGGTCCCTTGAGTTTTAGTGGGAGGTACTTGATGGCATGTGAATGTGGAGAAGGAAATCTTTGATGCATACCGCTGGGTCTGTTCTCCCATCATATGGTTCGATGTTCATGGGCTTAAACCCTTCTGGGAATTCATGTTCCATTACTTCGTTAGTGAAGCATAGGGGGTGTGCGGTGCATCTATGCCGGGCTACATCGTGACACAGTTCGGATGAGTCTGGTCTGCTGTATTCGGCCCGGACGGATTTGTATTTAGTATATCCGGCGTGGCGATTGTCGTCATGTGTTGGGGTGTGCCCCCGCGATCCGTAGATCGATCTTGACTGCCCTACTTTGTTTTCCAATACGTCTCGCAGGTCATGCGTGTAGCCCCGGGCCTTCGTGTTTTTATTTGTTCGGTGACGGGGTGCGGGATGGTGTTCGGGTTGATACACCGCTTTGTCTCGGCCACGAGGTGGTCGGTCAGCCGCATCCAGCGTTGGTAGTATAGGCTCTAGTGCCTCGTCCTCGAATTGAGGTAACAACCTGCGCCTTGGGTAACTTTTGGTTGGGCGCTCAAGCCGTATTCCTCGGCCACCAGGACCTCAGTCCATCTGTTAGTGAGCAGATCTTAATCAACTTGAAGCTGCTGCTGTTTTTTCTTCAGGCTCTTTGAAGTGGCTATAAGCCGGCGCTTGAAGTGTCCCTGCTCGAGGGGATCCTCAGGCACGATAAATTCTTCGTCGCCGAGGCTCACCTCATCTTCGGAGAGGGCCATGTAATTGTCATCCTCCGAGTCTTCATCCATTGCCTGTTCATCAGGGCTAGCTTGCCCGTCCTCCCGTCCGGCCTGTTCGAAACTTGGCTGGGTGGCATTGTTTTCATCTTCGGCATCATCCGGAGTGCTATTGTCTCTGGTGTCGGTATCGCTGTTTTTGCTATGGCGGGGTTTAGAGCGGCGCCGCTGACGTCGGCGCTTTGGTTGCTTCTCAAGAGGATTACCCTCCATTGCATCCTTTTGATCCTCGCCATTGTTTTCTTTGGGTGTGTCCACCATATATATGTCATATGATGCGGTGGCTATCCAGCGCCCTCTGGGCGGTGGTTCCTGTTGTTCTCCGGCATCGTCGTCCATACCATCGATGTCTTCGGAGTCGAAATCAAGCATTTCCGTTAAGTCGTCTACAGTGGCTATTAAGTGGGTGGTGGGTGGGTAACGAATTCCTTCGTCATCCGCTTCCCTCTCGAGCCGGACATAGTTCGACCAAGAGTCTCCTGACAGGGAGAGAGATTTTAATGAGTTTAGCACATCGCCCAAGGGCGAGTGCTGAAAGATATCCGCGGAGCTAAACTCCATGATCGGTGCCCAGTTAGATCCGATGGGCACGGATGCACACGGTTCGGAGCCTATGGCCGGAGACGAGTCCGAAGGTTCAATGACACAGACCTCATTGGAAGTGCAATCTCTGTTCGGCTCTATCGCCATTGAGTGTGCGGCCTCCCTGGCGGTGTCCATCCTCCCGTCCTCGGATGGCACGATCTGCACTGGATTTAAAGCCAGGGCAGCTGCGGGTGTGATCTCCTGAACACAGTCCGATGGCAGATCTAAGTCATGCTCATCGCGACTGTAGGGTGCACCTATCATGGGCTCGAATCCGTCAAAGGTCAAGTCTCCACGGATGTCGGCGGTGTAATTCAGGCATCCAAACCTGACCTGATGGCCAGGGGCGTAGCTATCGATCTGCTCCAGATGGCCAAGCGAGTTGGCCCGCAGTGCGAAGCTACCGAATACGAAGATCTGTCCGGGAAGGAAAACCTCACCCTGGACCGCATCGTTGTATATGATGGAAGGGGCCATCAAGCCTTATGGTGACGACACAGTGGAATTCTCAATGAAAGCACCAATGTCGGTGTCAAAACCGGCGGATCTCGGGTAGGGGGTCCCGAACTGTGCGTCTAAGGCTTATGGTAACAGGAGGCAGGGGACACGATGTTTACCCAGGTTTGGGCCCTCTCTATGGAGGTAATACCCTACTTCCTGCTTGATTGATCTTGATGATATGAGTATTACAAGAGTTGATCTACCATGAGATCGTAGAGGCTAAACCCTAGAAGCTATCCTATGATTATGATTGTTCTTGTCCTACAGACTAAACCCTCCGGTTTATATAGACACCGGAGGGGGCTAGGGTTACACAGAGTCGGTTACAGAGAAGGGAATCTACATATCGGAATTGCCAAGCTTGCCTTCCACGCAAAGGAGAGTCCCACCCGGATACGGGACGAAGTATTCAATCTTGTATCTTTATAGTCCAACAGTCCGGCATAAGCATATAGTCCGTCCGTCCGAGGACCCCCAAATCCAGGACTCCCTCAGTAGCCCCTGAACCAGGCTTCAATGACGATGAGTCCGGCGCGCAGATTGTCTTCGGCATTGCAAGGCGGGTTCCTTCTCCGAATACTCCAAAGTAGATCTTGAGCACAAGAATCTTGTCCGGCTCTACAAAACAAATTCCACATACCACCATAGAGAGCACAATATTCCACAAGTCTAAACTGCTGACAACTTTCCCATAGCGTGACATCGCATCATGTCCCGGTCATTATACGAACCGTTTTTCTCAACCTGCTACTACACATCTTGCGAGGCGATTTTATTGCCACGTTTTGTTGACGCAGAGATCGTGTCCCGTTATCACGGGATTCTCATCAATACGGGTGTGGGTAACCCAACCGCGCCATTAACACGGCGCTTGGGGAATAAGTGAGTTTCCAGGGCAAGTGGGGAGGCGCATGACTCTTGCGACCTTTATAAAGAGATAAGGATTCCCCTTTTTCACCTATGCCTTCCTCTTCTTCCGCCTATTCTCTCTCACTCGAGCTCCAGCGCCCAAGCATTCGCCTTCTCCGGCCACAAAGGCCCTCCGAAAATGTCTGGATCTGGAGCAGGAGGCAAGTGGATGGCCTCTACTGTCCAGGAGAAGGATATCAAGAAACTTCGGGAGGCCGAGTATCTGGCCAAGAAGATCGGCCACCGCCTTCCGATGGTGGGACAGAGTGTCCCTACTCCGGAACCCCACGAGAGGGTTGTATTCCTCCCTCACTTTGTCCGCGGGCTAGGGTTTCCCCTCCACCCATTTGTTCACGGCATTATGTATTACTATGGGATCGACTTTCATGATCTATCCCCATATTCCTTCCTCAACATCTCGACATTAATCGTCGTGTGTGAGGCCTTCCTCCGCATCTCTCCACACTTTGGATTATGGCTGAAGATTTTCAATGTGAAGCCCAAGGTGGTGAGCGGTGAGCACGTCGAGTGCGGAGGAGCCATGGTAAGCAAGATGCCCAACGTCACATGGCCATCAGGTACCTTTAATGATTCCGTCAAAGGGTGGCAACAAAAGTGGTTCTATGTCACTGAGCCACGCGACACAAAATGGGTCACAGCTCCCGGATTCTGATCCGGAGCTCCGTTGCGGCTTACGTCCTGGCCCAAGAAGGGCATGAACTGGTCTTCGCCAGATGAGTTGTCGGTGCTCCAGACGCGCGTCAAGGGTATGCAAGACAAGAATATCGAACTTGTCAACGTAGTCCAGGTGATGTTAGTTCGCCGGATTCTCCCTTATCAACACAGGGCTTATAATTTATGGGAATTCGAACTGGCCAAGCACTAGACCCTACTAGGGTTCTTCGACTCATCGCACAAAGACATCTGGAAGGTGCTCTTTAAGTCCGACAAATCGTGGCCGGATTCAGCCGAGGACTGCGGGTACCAACTGTCCCGACCCACGAGTTTGGTAAGTCTTCGTGTGTTGGCAAGTCATGTGCTTTATCTACATAATCCAAGGGAAACGCTTAATGCATTTTTCCACAACTCTCCTAGGACTGGACGAAGAAGGCACGGCGGATCTACTGCCCGGACCTGCTGCCAGAAGAACCAGTCGGCCCACTTCTGACGAAGATGCTGGTCTCGGTGCCTTACAAGGCACCAAAGAAGAAAACCGAGAAAGAGGCCAAAGAGACCAGGGGCGGCCGTCGTCGCCAAGGAACTTCAAACACAGTATCCAAAGACTCCGAGGCCCGCTCTTCCTCCAAAGAGGACGAGGAAGAGGAGGAAAGCCAATCCCCCCCTGCGAGGGTAAGAAAGAAAAGGACGGCCTCCACACACTTGGAGGCTGAGTCGCCTAAGAAGGGAAAAACTCCCTTCCCGAAGGAATCCACCACCGCCATCGACAGCAGCCCGGAGTGGGATCCCAGGGTCCAGCCCCTGTTGAAATTGTGAGTATATAAAATTCGGACACATTTGTATATCCAGACTCACTCTCATATAGCGTTTAACGCCTTGAGTCACGCCTTTTTTGCAGTCCGACCAGGTCCCGCGCCGAACAATCCTCATCGGAGGATTTACTGGGTTCGGATGCTATGGACAACGGGACACCCCCGATGGCCCCCTCCCCAAAGCACATGAATGACACCTGGGTATTGTCCCAAAGGGACCTAGGCCGAGGAGGGGGTGGAAAGACTGTCAAGGCGGCGCCAGAGGGTCACACCTCAGCAGCCGGACACACGGGAGAAAAGGCTCCCATGGACACCGACGGCGGGGGCTATCTTGAATTCGGCCCCCAACCGGACACAATTCCGGTGGCCAACACGGCTCCGGGATCAGGCAGGCAACCTCCCTCAAGAGGAGGGGGTGCGCCTGTTCCACCGGCAACCTCAGCCCAACCAGAGGTGTCGGATACCTTATCAGCAGCGCTGAAGAGCACCTTCGTCATTGAAGAACACCGTGCCCTTATGGGTGCGGTGATTGAGAAGATTCAGTCTGCTGAAAGCGGGCTGAATGAAGCCTGCATCAGCCTTATAACGAGCTTTGAGGTACGTTGTGAGGTTTCAAGAGTGTCATAGTATAGATAGTAGCCCCTGATACATTGTTCGGTGTTCGAAAGAAAGAACCGGACAGAGGATCGAATATATGTTCGCAGGAGACTTACCTTGTGGCACCTCTCCCTCTTTTGCTTTTTATAAGCATGCGTCTGTAGTGGCTGCCGCCTCTCATACTGCGGAAGTCTCCGGACTGAAGCAGAGGCTGGAGCGGGCTGAAGAAGAACTTGGCGAAGTGAAAAAGCAGTTGAAGGATAACGAAGGTATGCAAAAACCTTGTTCGCATTCAGCGTGAATGAATAATTGAGTATGATGAAAATTCTTCATGATGTGCTCTAGGGGCGACGGCCGAAGTCGAGGCTCTGAAGAAGGCGGTGGCCGAGGCCGAGAAGAAGGTAGCCACATAGCAGGCTCTTCGTGAAAAGCACGAGGCCAGGGTTATTGAAGTTCAGCAAGAGATCCAAGAGGCCATGAAGAAATGCGAGACCTTGGAGAAAATTTTAACGGAGAAAGAATTCGAACTCACCAAGGCTTGTCAAGCCGCACACGAGGCCCGGGGCGAAGCCCAAGGCGCCCTGTAGGAAATCCAGGAGGCCAGGAAGATCGCGGCGGGAAAGGCTTTTTCTGTGCAAAGCAAATATTTAAAGGGAGAAAATCACATTACTAATTTGAATTCGGATTTCTCCAGGGGTGTTTGTGGAACTTCCGTGCAGCGTATCTGATGCTGCACAATTCTACCGAGCTGAAGAAAGGAGCTCTGCAGAGAAGCTCTTCTGGTTGCAATATCTAGCGCCATAGTATCCAGTGCCCTTTGCCGATCAACTGAAACAGCTGATCGAACTGCATAGGGCGGCCGAACTAGCCATGAAGGATTTAATTATCCGGCTATGGCCCGCCGAGGTGATTCCTAGCAGCTACTTCAGGCTCGTGAAGCGGCTTGTAAGTGCCTGCCCTCGACTTGAAGTCATCAAGCGGTCGGTCTGTATGGAAGGTGCGCGAATGGCCTTCACCCGCGGAAAGGTGCACTGGGCGAAAATGGATGCCGAAAAGCTGATGACCGAAGGACCGCCTCGGGGAAGGAGCACCGCAAGCCCGAGTTATATTATGACAGTGTCCTGAAAGGATCCCGCCTTGTAGCGGATCAATGTGCCAAGGATATTATATTCTCATGAATACATTCATGCTATCCTATGTAGTTTTGAATAAGGTCATTTGTTTGATATAATGCCTGTTTTTTGAAAATTTTACCTCATGTGCGGCCGTCTTATATATTAATCCTGAGAGTTGGCTAGTCGTCAGCTTCTGCCCCCACGTAGGAAGTACGGGGATGTTTGGGATAAACCTGAGCACTCTTTACCCCAGTTTTGGGTCCTTGAAGGAGGTGTTCAGCGCAACGAACCAGGCAATCAGACTATAAGGCTTTATCACCCTCACTTAGCCATAGGAGGTTGACAAAAGAAAGTTAGGCGCAGCCCCTGGTGTTCGGAAGACCGCACTAGGGGCTCTATAAGCGCCTGATCGGAAGAAAAAGCCGATCCATCGCACGCTGCATTAGTTATCGCATAATGCGGAAGAAATCCTTAAAGATTTTGTAACCTCCCGAACAGCTGACCATCTCTCGCCGTATCATGACAGTTAGTTTTCGGCTTTCTCTACTAAGGTGCTCGTCCAGAAGAACCGGGACGCAGTCGCAGTAGTTCTCCCTTTACTACCCTAGCCGATATAGCGAAACGTAGGGTAGCAAGCACAGGAGTCGGGCAACCCAACTATTGACCCAAGACATGATGCATATAATGCTATAAGTTTGGGGTGCCGAACGACCATGAAGGTATTCGAACTTTATTGCTGTATTATGGGTACAACGAGGCCCCTGGCATACTAAGGCATACCGTAGTGTACAGATGCCATTTGACAAAGAATATCAATAAGAAAGAACAGCAAGTAAGTGTCATATAAAGCCACATGTTGTAATTGAATAATATGTCGAGGTGTATGAGTACAAGTAGTGCGATAAAAAGAAATATGACTTCAGAACCTGCTGAGACCAGGGGGCTATGTGCGGATCCGGGAAATAATTGGATGGTCATCAAGGGGAATATCTAAGGATTCTCTTACGCATTCGAGCTGTTTCCCACCTTGGTATGTTCGTCCCCCCATGGGTCTGGTCGCCATCTCACCAGTGATGGCCTACACAAAAGTGGACCTGCAAAGAAAATGCAAAAAATGTTTGTGTGCCACGGAGCGGTTGAGCCGCATTGTGTGGCCTAACCTAGCTTTGCCTCCGCCTACCACCGGAGTGGTTAATTGAGCTCTTGATGAGCTTGGCTATCCTGCCGCGGAGTAGTTCAAACTCTTTTGACGGTGTCCAGGAACCTGGCTGTCGAATGAAGGTTCGGTTGAAAAATGCCACTCTGCGCTTCTACTGTTAAGGCGACGGTGTGCTCTTCAGTACGGAGGGAGCGTTCGGCTTTGCCATTAACTGTTATGATGCCGCATGGACGGGCATCTTGAGCTTAAGATAAGCGTAATGGGTCACCGCGTTGAATTGAGCAAACACGGTTCGTCCGAGCAGTGCATGATAGCTGCTGCGAAAAGGGATGATATCAAAGATTAACTCTTCATTACGGTAATTATCCGGGGGTCCGAAGACTACCTCCAGAGTGACGGAGCCTGTACAGCGGGCTTCCATGCCTGGTATAACACCTTTAAACGTGGCTTTAGTGGGTTTGATCTTTGAAGGATCGATACCCATCTTGCGCACTGTATCCTGATAAAGCAGGTTCAGGTTGCTGCGTCCGTCCATAAGGACTCGTGTGAGGTGGAATCTGTCAATTATTGGGTCAAGGACTAGACGGCTGAGTCGCCCTGGCGGATATTGGCCGGACAATCCTTGCGGTCAAAGGTGATCGGGCAGGACAACCATATGTTATATTTTGGGGCGCCTGGCTCCGTTGCGTCGGTATCCCTAAGTGTGCGCCTCCACTCCCGCTTGGGAATATGGGTGGTGTTTATCCTGTTCACCGTTTTAATTTGCGGGGGAAACTTCTTTTGCCCTCCTGTGTTCGGTGGCCGGGGCTCCTCATCATCGTCATCGCTTTGCGACCCCTTCTTCTTGTTTTCGGCACCTGACTTGCCGGCTTGTTTGAAGACCCAACATTCTCTGTTGGTATGATTGGCTGGTGTTCCTGGGGTGCCGTAAATTTGGCATGGACGGTCGAGTATACGGTCCAGACTGGACGTGCCCGGACTGTTTCTTTTGAATTGTTTCTTCCTTTGACCGGAATTAGAGCCGCTGAATCCGGCATTGACGGTCGTGTCTTCGGCATTGTCACCATTATTTCGACACTTGTGTTTGCTACATCGGGGCTTGCCGTTGTTATCTCTTGGTTCAGAGGTCCCAGGCTTGTTTTGAGGCAATGTTGCTACGAGCTAGCCAGCTGTCCTCGCCCGCACATAAGCGGGTCATGAGTGTCGTGAGGGCTACCATGGATTTCAGCCTCTCTTGGCCAAGGTGTGTCGGGCAAGCCACTTGCCACGGATGTTATGCTTAAAGGCCTCTAGGGCTTCTGCATCCTGACAATCAACGATTTGGTTCCTTTTAGTTAAGAACCGAGTTAGAATTTCCTGGCTGACTCTCCGGGCTGTTGGGTTATGTGACTTAGGTCATCAGCGTCCGGTGGTCGCACATAAGTGCCCTGGAAGTTGTCAAGGAATGCGTCTTCTAGGTTCCCACAACTGCCAATGGAGTTTGCCGGCAGACTATTCAGCCAATGCTGAGCTGATCCCTTGAGTTTTAGTGGGACGTACTTGATGGCATGTAGATCATCGCCACGGGCCATGTGAATGTGGAGAAGGAAATCTTCGATCCATACCGCGGGTCTGTTGTCCCATCATATGGTTCGATGTTCACGGGCTTAAACCCTTCTGGGAATTCATGCTCCATTACTTCGTTAGTGAAGCATAGTGGGTGTGCAGCACCTCTATGTCGGGCTACATCACGGCGCAGTTCGGATGAGTCTGGTTTGCTGTATTTGGCCCGGACGGATTTGTATTTAGTATATCCGGCGTGGCGGTCGTCGTCACGCGTTGGGGCGTGCCCCCGCGATCCGTAGATCGATCTTGACTGCCCTGCTTTGTTTCCAATGCGTCTCGCAGGTCATGCGTGTAGCCCCGGACCTTCGTGTTTTTATTTGTTCGGTGACAGGGTGCGGGATGGTGTTCGGGTTGATACACCGCTTTGTCTCGGCCACGAGGTGGTCGGTCAGCCGCATCCTGCGCTGGTAATATAGGCTCTAGTGCCTCGTCCTCGAATTGAGGTAACAACCTGCGCCTTGGGTAACTTTTGGTTGGGCGCTCGAGCCGTATTCCTCGGCCGCCAGGACCTCAGTCCATCTGTTAGTGAGCAGATCTTGATCAACTTGAAGCTGCTGCTGTTTTTTCTTCAAGCTCTTTGAAGTGGCTATAAGCCGGCGCTTGAAGTGTTCCTGCTCAACGGGATCCTCAGGCACAATAAATTCTTTGTCGCCGAGGCTCACCTCATCTTCGGAGAGGGGCATGTAATTGTCATCCTCCGAGTCTTCATCCATGGCCTGTTCATCAGGGCTAGCTTGCCCGTCCTCCCGTCCGGCCTGTTCGAAACTTGCCTGGGTGGAATTGTTTTCGTTTTCGGCATCGTCCGGAGTGCTATTGTCTCTGGTGTCGGTATCCCTGGTTTTGCTATGGCGGGGTTTAGAGGGGCCCCACTGACGTCGGCGCTTTGGTTACTTCTCAAGAGGATTACCCTCCGTTGCATACTTTTGATCCTCGCCATTGTTTTCTTTGGGTGTGTCCACCATATATATGTCATATGATGAGGTGGCTGTCCAACGCCCTATGGGCGGTGGTTCCTGTTCTTCTCCGGCATCATCGTCCATACCATCAATGTCTTCGGAGTCGAAATCAAGCATGTCGGTTAAGTCATCGACAGTTGCTATTAAGTGGGTGGTGGGTGGGTAACGAATTCCTTCGTCGTCCGCTTCCCACTCGAGCCGGACATAGTCCGACCAAGAGTCTCCTGACAGGGAGAGAGATTCTAATGAGCTTAGCACATCGCCCAAGGGTGAGTGCTGAAAGATATCCGCGGAGCTAAACTCCATGATCGGTGCCTAGTTAGATCCGATGGGCACGGATGCATGCGGTTCGGAGCCTATGGCCGGAGATGTGTCCGAAGGTCCGATGACACAGACCTCATTGGAAGTGCAATCTGTGTTCGGCTTTATCACCGTTGAGTGTGTGGCCTCCATGGCGGGGTCCATCCTCCCATCCTCGGATGGCACGATCTCTGCACTGGATTTAAAGCCAGGGCAGCTGCGGGTGTGATCTCCTGAACACCGTCCGATGGCAGATCTAAGTCATGCTCATCGCGACTGTAGGGTGCACCTGTCATGGGCTCGAATCCGTCGAAGATCAAGTCTCCGAAGATGTCGCAGTGTAATTCAGGCATCCAAACCTGACCTGATGGCTAGGGGCGTAGCTATCGATCTGCTCCAGATGACCAAGCGAGTTGGCCTGCAGTGCGAAAGCCGCCGAATACGAAGATCTGTCCAGGGAGGAAAACCTCACCCTGGACCGCATCGTTGTAGATGATCGAAGGGGCCATCAAGCCTTATGGTGACGACACAGTGGAACTCTCAATGAAAGCACCAATGTCGGTGTCAAAACCGGCGGATCTCGGGTAGGGGGTCCCGAACTGTGTGTCTAAGGATTATGGTAACAGGAGGCGGGGGGCACGATGTTTACCCAGGTTCGGGCCCTCTCTATGGAGGTAATACCCTACTCCCTGCTTGATTGATCTTGATGATATGAGTATTACAAGAGTTGATCTACCACGAGATCGTAGAGGCTAAACCCTAGAAGCTAGCCTATGATTATGATTGTTCTTGTCCTACGGACTAAACCCTCCGGTTTATATAGACAACGGAGGGGGCCAGGGTTACACAAAGTCGGTTACAGAGAAGGGAATCTACATATCCGAATTGCCAAGCTTGCCTTTCACGCAAAGGAGAGTCCCACCCGGATACGGGACGAAGTCTTCAATCTTGTATCTTCATAGTCCAACAGTCCGGCATAAGCATATAGTCCGGCCATCCGAGGACCCCCTAATCCAAGACTCCCTGAGCGCCCCCCCCCCTTTCCTTCCCCCTCTCCCTCTCCTTCCTTCCCCCTCTTCCACTCTTGGTGGAATCCTACTAGGACTAGTAGTCCTAGTAGGACTCCCCTCTTGGGGAGCGCCTACAGGGTCCGGCCGGCCTCCCCCCTTGCTCCTTTATATACAGGGGCAGTGGGGCACCCTAGAACACACAAGTTGATTGTTTAGTCGTGTGTGGTGCCCCCTCCACAGATTTCCACCTCAGTCATATCATCGTAGTGCTTAGGCGAAGCTATGCGCCGATAACTTCATCATCATTGTCAACACGCCGTCGTGCCGGCGAAACTCTCCCTTGACCTCAGCTGGATCTAGAGTTCATGCGACGTCACCGAGCTGAACATGTGTAGATCGTGGAGGTGTCGTACCTTCGGTGCTAGGATCGGTCGGATCGTGAAGACGTACGACTACATCAACCGTGTTGTCATAACGCTTCCGCTTTCGGTCTACGAGGGTACATAGACAACACTCTCCCCTCTCGTTGCCATGCATCACCTAGAGATAGATCTTGCGTGATCGTAGGAATTTTTTTGAAATTACTGCGTTTTCCAACAGTGGTATCAGAGCCAGGTCTATGCGTAGATGTTATATGCACGAGTAGAACACAAAGAGTTGTGGGCGATAATAGTCATAGTGCTTACCAACATGTCATACTTTGATTCGGCGGTATTGTTGGATGAAGCGGCTTAGACCGACATTACGCGTACGCTTACGCGAGACTGTTTCTACCAACGTGCTTCACACATAGGTGGCTGGTGAGTGTCTTTTACTCCAACTTTAGTTGAATTAAGTGTGGCTATGCCCGGTCCTTGTTGAAGGTTAAAACAGCACACTTGACGAAAAATCGTTGTAGTTTTGATGCGTAGGTAAGAACGATTCTTGCTAGAAGCCCGTAGCAGCCATGTAAAACTTGCAACAACAAAGTAGAGGACGTCTAACTTGTTTTTGCAGGGCATGTTGTGATGTGATATGGTCAAGGAATGATATGATATAAATTGTTGTATGAGATGATCATGTTTTGTAACAAGGTTATCGGCAACTGGCAGGAGCCATATGGTTGTCGCTTTATTGTATGCAATGCAATCGCCATGTAATTGTTTTACTTTATCACTAAGCGGTAGCGATAGTCGTAGTAACAATAGTTGGCGAGATGACAACGATGCTACGATGGAGATCAAGGTGTCACGCTGGTGACGATGGAGATCATGACGATGCTTCGATGATGAAGATCATGAGCACAAGATGATGATGGCCATATCATGTCACATATTTTGATTGCATGTGATGTTTATCTTTTATGCATCTTATTTTGCTTAGAACGGTGGTAGCATTATAATATGATCCCTTACTAAATTTCAAGGTACAAGTGTTTTCCCTGAGTATGCACCATTGCTACAGTTCGTCGTGCTGAGACACCACGTGATGATCGGGTGTGATAAGCTCTACGTTCACATACAACAGGTGCAAGCCAGTTTTGCACACGCAGAATACTCGGGTTAAACTTGACGAGCCTATCATATGCAGATATGGCCTTGGAACACTGAGACCAAAAGGTCGAGCGTGAGTGATGTTCATCATTGAAAACTACTCCATCTCACGTGATGATCGGACATGGTTTAGTTGATTTGGATCACGTGATCAGTTAGATGATTAGAGGGATGTCTATCTAAGTGGGAGTTCTTAAGTAATATGATTAATTGAACTTTAATTTATCATGAACTTAGTACCTAATAGTATTTTGCATGTCTATGTTGTTGTAGATCAATGGCCCGTGCTATCGTTCCTTTGAATTTTAATGCGTTCCTAGAGAAAGCTAAGTTGAAAGATGATGGCAACAACTACGTGGACTGGGTCCGTAACTTGAGGATTATCCTCATTGTTGCACAGAAGAATTACGTCATGGAAGCACCGCTGGGTGCCAAGCCTGCTGCAGATGCTACTGATGACGTTAAGAACGTCTAGCAAAGCAAAGTTGATGACTACTCGATAGTTCAGTGTGCCATGCTTTATGGCTTAGAATTGGGACTTCAAAGATGTTTTGAACATCATGGAGCATATGAGATGTTCCAGGAGTTGAAGTTAATATTTCAAGCAAATGCCCAAGTTGAGAGATATGAAGTATCCAACAAGTTCTGCAACTGCAAAATGGAGGAGAATAATTCTGCCAGTGAACACATACTCAGAATGCCTGGGTACCATAACCACTTGACTCAGCTGGGAGTTGATCTTCTAGTTGATAGTGTCATTGACAGAGTTCTTCAATCACTGCCACCAAGCTATAAAGGCTTTGTGATGAACTATAATATACAAGGGATGAACAAGACTATTCCCGAGCTCTTCGTGATGCTAAAGGCTGCGGAGGTAGAAATAAAAAAGGAGCATCAAGTGTTGATGGTCAATAAGACCACTAGTTTCAAGAAAAGGGCAAAGGGAAGAAGGGGAACTTCAAGAAGAACAACAAAAAGGTTGCTGCTCAAGAGAAGAAACCCAAGTCTAGACCTAAGCCTGAAACTGAGTGCTTCTACTTCAAAGGGACTGGTCACTAGAAGCGGAACTGCCCCAAGTATTTGGCGGATAAGAAGGACGACAAAGTGAAAGGTATATTTGATATACATGTTATTGATGTGTACTTAACTAATGCTCGCAGTAGCGCCTGGGTATTTGATACTGGTTCTATTGCTCATATTTACAACTCGAAACATGGGCTACGGATTAAGCGAAGATTGGCTAAGGACGAGGTGACGATGCGCATGGGAAATGGTTCCAAGGTCGATGTGATCGCTGTCGGCACGCTACCTCTACATCTACCATCGTGATTAGTTTTAGACCTGAATAATTGTTATTTGGTGCCAGCGTTGAGCATGAACATTATATCTGGATCTTGTTTAATGCGAGACAGTTATTCATTTAAATCAGAGAATAATGGTTGTTCTATTTATATGAGTAGTATCTTTTATGGTCATGCACCCTTGATGAGTGGTCTATTTTTGTTGAATCTAGATAGTAATGATACACATATTCATAATATTGTAGCCAAAAGATGCAAAGTTAATAATGATAGTGCAACTTATTTGTGGCACTGGCGTTTGGGTCATATTAGTGTAGAGCGCATGAAGAAACTCCATGCTGATGGACTTTTGGAATCACTTGATTTATGAATCACTTGGTGCTTGCGAACCATGCCTTATGGGCAAGATGACTAAAACTCCATTCTCCGGAACAATGGAACGAGGTACTGACTTGTTGGAAATAATACATACCGATGTATGCGGTCCAATGAGTATTGAGGCTCGTGGTGGGTATCGTTATTTTCTTACCTTCACAGATGATTTGAGCAGATATGGTTATATCTACTTAATGAAGCATAAGTCTGAAACATTTGAAAAGTTCAAAGAATTTCAGAGTGAAGTGGAAAATCATCGTAACAAGAAAATAAAGTTTCTACGATCTGATCATGGAGGAGAATATTTGAGTTACGAGTTTGGTCTTTATTTGAAACAACATGGGATAGTTTCACAATTAACGCCTCCTGGAACACCACAGCGAAATGGTGTGTCTAAACGTCGTAACCGTACTTTATTGAATATAGTGCGATCTATGATGTCTCTTACTGATTTACCGCTATTGTTTTGGGGTTATGCTTTAGAGACGGCTGCATTCACTTTAAATAGGGCACCATCAAAATCCGTTGAGACGACGCCTTATGTACTGTGGTTTGGCAAGAAACCGAAGTTGTCATTTCTTAAAGTTTGGGGCTGTGATGCTTATGTGAAAAAGCTTCAACCTGATAAGCTCGAACCCAAATCGGAGAAGTGTGTCTTCCTAGGATACCCAAAGGAAACTGTTGGGTACACCTTTTATCAAAGTCCCGAAGGCAAAATCTTTGTTGCTAAGAATGGATCCTTTCTAGAGAAGGAGTTTCTCTCGAAAGAAGTGAGTGGGAGGAAAGTAGAACTTGATGAGGTAGTTGTACCTTCTCCCTTATTGGAAATTAGTTCATCACAGAAATATGTTCCAGTAATTCCTACACCAATTAGTGACGAAGTTAATGATGATGATCATGAAAATTTAGACCAAGTTACTACCGAACCTCGTAGGTCTTCCAGAGTAAGATGTGCACCAGAGTGGTACGGTAACCCTGTTCTGGAAGTCATGTTACTAGACCATGATGAACCTACGAACTATGAGGAAGCGATGATGAGCCCAGATTCCGCGAAATGGCTTGAGGCCATGAAATATGAGATGGGATCCATGTATGAGAACAAAGTGTGGACTTTGGTGGACTTGCATGTTGATCGGCAAGCCATAGAAAATAAATGGATCTTCAAGAAGAAGACTAACGCTGACGGTAATGTTACTATCTACAAAGCTCGACTTGTTGCGAAAGGTTTTCGACAAGTTCAAGGAGTTGAGTACGATGCGACTTTCTCACCTGTAGCGATACTTAAGTCTGTCCGAATCATGTTAGCAATTGCTGCATTTTATGATTATGAAATTTGGCAAATGGATGTCAAAACTGCATTCCTGAATAGATTTCTGGAAGAAGAGTTGTATATGATGCAACCAGAAAGTTTTGTCGATCCAAAGGGTGCTAACAAAGTGTGCAAGCTCCAGCAATCCATTTATGGGCTGGTGCAAGCCTCTCGGAGTTGGAATAAACGCTTTGATAGTGTAATCAAAGCATATGGTTTTATACAGACTTTTGGAGAAGCCTGTATTTAGAAGAAAGTGAGTGGGAGCTCTGTAGCATTTCTGATATTATATGTGGATGACATATTGTTGATTGGAAATGATATAGAATTTCTGGATAGCATAAAGGGATACCTGAATAAGAGTTTTTCCATGAAAGACCTCAGTGAAGCTGTTTACATATTGGGCATGAAGATCTATAGAGATAGATCAAGATGCTTAATTGGACTTTCAAAAAGCACATACCTTGATAAAGTTTTGAAGAAGTTCAAAATGGATCAGTCAAAGAAAGGGTTCTTGCCTGTGTTACAAGGTGTGAAGTTGAGTCAGACTCAATGCCCAACCACTGCAGAAGATAGAGAGAAAATGGAAGTCATTCCCTATGCTTCAGCCATAGGTTCTATCATGTATGCAATGCTGTGTACTAGACCTGATGTATGTCTTGCTATAAGCATTGCAGGGAGGTACCAAAGTAATCCCGAAGAGGAGCACTGGACAGTGGTCAAGAACATCCTAAAATACCTGAAAAGGACTAAGGATATGTTTCTCGTTTATGGAGGTGAAAAAGAGCTCGTCGTAAACGGTTACGTCGATGCAAGCTTTGACACTGATCCGGATGACTCTAAGTCGCAAAGCAGATACATATTTTTATTCAATGGAGGAGCTGTCAGTTGGAGCAGTTCCAAGCAAAGTGTCATGGCGGGATCTACGTGTGAAGCGGATTACATTGCTGCTTCGGAAGCAGCGAATGAAGGAGTTTGGATGAAGGAGTTCATATCCAATCTAGGTGTCATACCTAGTGCATCGGGTCCAATGAAAATCTTTCGTGACAATACTGGTGCAATTGCCTTGGCAAAGGAATCCAGATTTCACAAGACAACCAAGCACATCAAGAGACGCTTCAATTCCTTCCATCATCAAGTGTCGGAAGGGGTCATAGAGATTTGCAAGATACGCACAGATCTGAATGTTGCAGACCCGTTGACTGAGCCTCTTCCACGAGCAAAACATGATCAGCACCAAAGCTCCATGGGTGTTAAAATCATTACTATGTAATCTAGATTACTGACTCTAGTGCAAGTGGGAGGCTGAAGGAAATATGCCCTAGAGGCAACAATAAAGTTATTATTTATTTCCTTAATTCATGATAAATGTTTATTATTCATGCTATAATTGTATTAACGGGAAACTTAGTACATGTGTGAATACATAGATAAAACATATAGTCCCTAGTATGCCTCTACTTGACTAGCTCGTTAATCAAAGATGTTTATGTTTCCTAACCATAGACATGTGTTGTCATTTGATGAACGGGATCACATCATTAGGAGAATGATGTGATGGACATGACCCATCCGTTAGCTTAGCATTATGATCGTGTCAGTTTCATTGCTACTGCTTTCTTCATGACTTATACAAGTTCCTCAGACTATGAGATTATGCAACTCCCGAATACCGGAGGAACACTTTGTGTGCTACCAAACATCACAACATAAATGGGTGATTATAAAGGTGCTCTACATGTGTCTCCGAAGGTGTTTGTTGGGTTGGCATAGATCGAGATTAGGATTTGTCACTTCGTGTTTCGGAGAGGTATCTCTAGGCCCTCTCAGTAATACTCATCACTATAAGCCTTGCAAGCATTGTGACTAATGAGTTAGTTGCGGGATGAAGTATTACGGAATGAGTAAAGAGACTTGCCGGTAACGAGATTGAACTAGGTATGATGATACTGACGATCGAATCTCGGGCAAGTGACATACCGATGACAAAGGGAACAATGTATGTTGTTATGCAGTTTGACCGACAAAGATCTTTGTATAATATGTAGGAACCAATATGAGCATCCAGGTTCCGCTATTGGTTATTGACCGGAGACGTGTCTCGGTCATGTCTACATAGTTCTCGAAACCCGTAGGGTCCGCACGCTTAACGTTTGATGATGATTGGTATAATGAGTTTATGTGATATGATGTACCGAAAGTTTTTCGGAGTCCCGGATGTGATCACGGACATGACGAGGAGTCTCGAAATGGTCGAGACATAAAGATTTATATATTGGATGACTATATTCGGACACCAGAAGTGTTCCGGAGAAGTTTCGGATAAAATCGGAGTGCGGGAGGGTTATCGGAAACCCCAGGGGAACTAATGGGCCTCGATGGGCCTTAGTGGAGAGAGAGGGGCGGACAGGGCAGGCCGCGCACCCACTCCCCTTGAGTCTAAATAGGACAAGGAAGGGGGGCACCCACCTTTCCTTCCCCCTCTCCCTCTCCTTCCTTCCCCCTCTTCCCCTCTTGGTGGAATCCTACTAGGACTAGTAGCCCTAGTAGGACTCCCCTGTTGGGGCGCGCCTACAGGGGCCGGCCGGCCTCCCCCTTGCTCCTTTATATACGGTGGAAGGGGGCACCCTATAACACACAAGTTGATTGTTTAGCCGTGTGCGGTGGCCCCCTCCACAGATTTCCACCTCGGTCATATCATCGTAGTGCTTAGGCGAAGCCCTGCACCGGTAACTTCATCATCATCGTTAACACGCCGTCGTGCTGGCAAAACTCTCCCTCGACCTCAGCTAGAGTTCGTGGGACGTCACCGAGCTGAACGTGTGCAGATCGCGGAGGTGCCGTACCTTCGGTGCTAGGATCAGTCAGATCGTGAAGACGTACAACTACATCAACCGCGTTGTCATAACGCTTCCGCTTTTGGTCTACGAGGGTACGTAGACAGCACTCTCCCCTCTCGTTGCTATGCATCACCTAGAGAGAGATCTTGCGTGATTGTAGGACTTTTTTGAAATTATTGCGTTCCCCAACATCAGGTTTCTCTCTCAAAAAAGACTTCTTCTATACCTCTGAGAAAGTCTCCCAAGATGAAAATGAGATTCTTGAAGCACCATTTTCAGAAGTAGAGGTTAAGGAGGATGTTTTCAGCTCCTATCCAGATGGATCTCCTAGTCCTGATGGAATTCCCTCTGTCTTTTACCAACATTTTTCGGATCTGGTGAAAAAGGATTTGATGGACCTCTTTCAAGTCTTTCATAGAGGGGAGCTTGATATTTTTAGACTGAACTTTGCAATGCTTTCTCTTATTCCTAAAGAGCCTTAAGCTACCTCTATGAAAAAATTCAGACCTATTAGTCTGATTAATTGTAGTTTTAAAATTTCTCTAAAGTGCTCACTACTAGGCTCTCTAAAGTTTTGCAAAGACTGATTGCTAGCCATCAATCAGCATTCCTTAAAGGGTGGTACATCCTTGAAAGTGTAGTCATAGCCCATGAGGTGCTCCATTCAGTCCACTCTGGGAACAAAAAAGGCCTGGTTCTCGAATTAGATTATGAAAAGTCTTTGACAAGGTGGATCTGCACTTCCTCATGGATCTCCTAGACCTCAGGGGCTTTGGGAAAAAATGGTCTAGCTGGATCCACCAACTTAGTCATGGTGGGTCTGTTGGTGTCAAGTTAAATAGTAGCGAGAGTGATTTTTTTCCTAGCTGGCAAGGGCCTTAGACAAGGTGACCCTATCTCACCTCTCCTTTTTAATCTAGTGGTTGATGTGCTCACCAAAATGTTGAGTAAAGCTGCAGATCATAGCTAAATTGCTGGCTGCCCTGAGGTGTGCCTTGGGGGTATCATCTGTCTGCAATATGCAGATGATACTATCCTTTTCTTAGATAATGACCCGGATCATGCTAGTAACCTGAAAAATGTTTTGACCTGCTTTGAGCAGGTTTTAGGGATGAGAATTAGCTACTCCAAGAGTGAGCTCATTCCCATCAATATGGATGATTAGGAATTATCTGGATTTCTCACTACTTTAGTCTGTAGTAGGGGTAACTTCCCCATTAAATATTTAGGAAACCCTCTTCATTATGACAAATTGAGGAGAGAGGACATCCAACCCCTTTTAGACAAAATCATTAAGAGGATTGCAGGCTGGAGTGGGAAATTCCTCTCTTATAGAGGAAGACTAATCCTCATTCAGGCCTGCCTTGCTAGCATCCCTGTGTACCTTCTTTATTTTTTCAAATTCTCACAATGGGCTGTTAATCTCATCAACTCTCAAATGTCCCATTGTCTGTGGAATGACTTTGAAGGACACAGGAAGCTTCACCTAGCCAACTGGGGACTGGTCTCCATGAAAAAAGATTTTGAAGGGCTAGGCATCCCCAATTTACAAGAGATCAATATCTGTTTGTTGGGGTCCTGGATCAAGAGATACTATGATGTAGACATGAAACCCTGGAAGCTGCTTATTGACCACAAGTACTTGGCCAATAAACCTAATATTTTTGCCTCCTCCTCTAACCAGAAAATCTCTAGATTCTAGAAAGGGCTGGAATCTATTGTCCATGCTGTTAAATTTGGTTACAGATGGAACATTGGGGATGGTAGCAGAACTAGATTCTGGGAAGATACTTGGTTTGGCACCTCCCCTCTAGCAATCTAAGTTTGGCCTGTCTACTCGGTTTGCAATGAGCAAAACAAATGTGTTAATGAGGTTCGGGATGGTCAGTGCCTTAAACTCTCTTTTAGGAGGAACTTTGATGACAAGCTTATGGAATAGTGGTTCCAGCTGGAGGAAATTGCTAGAAGTATTGTCCTTTCTGATGAACCATATTCTTTAATTTGGTAACTAGAAAACAAAGGACAATACTCCTCTAGTTCCCTCTATCATGTCATCAACTTTAGGGGGGTCCAACCTGTGTTAATTCTAGCTGTCTGGAAACTTATAGTCCCCCAAAAAATTTATGTCTTTCTCTGGCTCCTGTCTAACAACAAATTGATGACCAGAGATAACCTTAGGAAAAGACATATTATCAAGCCTCTTGATTGTGTCTACTATTTGAAGCAAGAATCTTGCTCCCACCTTTTCTTTGAATGCATTGTTGCCAAAAATCTTTGGCTTCCCATTATGGATCATTTCAAAACTCAGAGCTCTTCATTTGAATCTGGAGCTAGATTTTGGATAGCTAACAGAAAACAATGTTAGCTCCGTTGTCCTGTGGTGTCTTTGGAAATATAGAAATGCTATGATTTTCAATCACACCACTTGGATTTATGTCCCTCAGGTCTTGAGATTGATCTTGAACAGAGTGAGGAACTGGGCGATCCTTTCTTCAGAGCTAGACAAGGAAAAACTGATGTTCGTCGTGGGGCAGCTCATAAACCACATCCAGAGACCTTTGGAGATCACAAGTGGCTGAGCACCCCTGCGCTGGGTCTGGACCCTTGGGAAAAACTGAAGATCTCTGAGGATGATGAAGGCCTCCTGTCGCTAAAGAAGAGAGGCATCCACAAAGTTGCTCCAACCAGCCCGGTGTCTACCCTTGTCACATGCTGGTCACCGCAGGCAGATGCCGCTCCTCCCCTGAAGACCATGAAGGCGTCGCTGGCTGCTGCCTGTGTCCTTTAAGTTATTTCTCTTAGCTCTCCCTGATAATTTGCACCTGCTGGGTGGCTTCTACTGTAATATTAGTACTTGCTCTAGCCAGCTCGTTTGCTGTTTTCTTCCTTTTGAACTGCTCCTAGAGCTGTTGTATCAGACTTGGTGTGGGTTTTTGGTTTCATTCTGAGTAACGGAACCGGGGAGATGCTCCATGTTCTTCTAAAAAAAAGTATCCAACCTATAGATATGAATGAAAATTGGATTCAAGCAGATCCACTGAAGACCGGCACTGATCGAATCCCACGAGATCCACTAGAGACACATCTTTGCACGCCCCTTGGATGAAGCTAGATGCTAGTCGCATCACCAAGATGGGGCTAGGCGCGATAACTTTATTCCATCCTTTGGGAGTCATTGCCGCGCCGCCTTCCTGAGCATGACACAAACCTAAACGAACAAAAAAAACCCACCAAAAAAGGCATGATCCTTCCCGCCGGTATGGGCTGGGGTCCACCACACCTCGATGACCCTAAGACCATCGGACACGAGGCAGACCGATGACGGTGCCTTTGGGAGAAAGAGGAAACTAAACTCTCTTGGGAGAGGAGGCAGCGGTTGCGTCGAATAGATACATTTCTTCTTAATTCTTTTATGTATAGTGTATTGTCTTTCATTAGTATAAACATTTGTCCAGTATAAATCAGCGAGAATTAATAGGTATCGAAAGAAGTATATTTTTATGATGAAATCGGTTTCATTGTAATTGCTTCAAAACTACTTGCTTAACATGGTAAATGTATACCATCTTTTCTAGGGGTAAATTTATACCATCTAAACCATATATAATCGATGTAATTCTTTATTAAATCATTTTCTTAATGAAAACCCACACTTCCTTTATATAGAATGGAAGGAGTGTTCGTTAAAATAATTTCTCGTATCATTCAAATTTTCCATTCTTGATCATACTATTGTCGTGTCTGCGTACATCAATAATTAGACAAGCCGGAGGTATTTCCTCTTTATGAAAGAAAAAACATGCCGCTGTCATAAGTTTTCACACTATTTGTGCTATCATTTGAATTTGAGCCGACTAATGCCTAGAGAAGCCTGTCGTCTTCTTGGGGACAATGACAGCAAGGCTAGGTTTTTTGGATTGATTCAAGGGTTCAACAACGAAGACTACAGTTCCAGGGCGTTGGTCCTTAGGGTCATGTGCACGATGAATTTCCAATTGTCATCGATAAGGTCAGGCTGACTTCGGTAGGAGAGCGACGACAACATCGCGTCGGTGGCTCATTCTGACGGCGGTATTGGTCATTTGGTGGTCTAGAGACATCGATGTAATTTTTATTATGCTTGGGGTGCTCTGTACTTCTTGTGAACTTTTTTAATAGGTTTTAATGTTTTTGGCACACACAAAAAATCCCAGAGAAGCCAAGCTGAGATTATTTTTTCGCTTATGCTATTTGGAAAAGAGCAACAAAAGTCATGTATACAAACTGGGGTCTCATTTGGACACCTAAAAATACTGAAATGACCTAGAAAGAATATACTTACTAAAACTAGATAAAATGAGTAACCTACCATTACCATGTTAACAATTCTCCCTTGCGTAGCTATTAACATCTCGCTGTGAATTGAGGTTTCATTTTTCTGGATTTATTTCAGACTTTCCGGCGATGCTCGCTCGGTGTAAGGATATGTTCCCATCGACTATGAAGGCGTCCGTGATGACTTCGTCAATCTCAAAAATAATATTTAGATCCAGTCTCGGAGGTGCTTACAAAGTTAGACGTGCATGCGTTCGTAAAGATAAATGTATGTGCATATATGAGTGTCTGCGTCCAGAACGGGTTAGAAAAAACAACTCGCGTGCCGGCTGAATCCTAATGAGCAGGACATGGCGGTTTGGCCTTGGAACGCCAAGCAAGTATACGCCTCGGCCTCCGCTTACCAGATGCTCTTCGAAGGCGCAATCAGGGTGACCTTTGCGAGGTGGATTTGGGAGTGTTGGGCGCCTCTCACCTGAAAAATCTTCCTGTGGCTGGCAATTTAGCATAGGGTATGGGGCATCCGATCGTAGGGTTAGGCATGGGCTGCAAGACGAGCCCTCACCCTACTACCTCTGTGACCAAGAGGAGGATAACGTCGATCACCTCCTGGTCTAGTGCGTTTACTCACGGCAAGTGTGGCACATGACTCTTTCCAGGACGAGGCTCGACCCTAGCCTAGCTCCGATGGTCAATGATAACCTGGAACAATGGTGGGGCAATAGCCGAAAACGGATCGCCATGGAGAACCGTAAGACGTTCGACTCAATGGTGATTTTAGTGTGCTGACACTTAATGGAAGCAAAGGAATGATAGGGTCTTTCGCTCGACAGCTTCGCCATTGACAGTTTCAAAACTTGTCAGTAGGATTGAGACGAGCTTCGCACATGGGCGATAGCAAAAGGGCGAGGAGTTAGTGACCTTTTGTGAGGATTTAGCGTTGTGTGCGGAGTTGGAGTCTTGTGTTGCCTCGGCCGGCTTGTGGTTGCTGGCAGCACATAAAATTCTCTTGTACATTATTTTCTTTTTTATATAAAGACTAAGGTACGTAATTTGCGTACTCTCGAGAAAAGAAAACAACTCGCGTGAAAAGGACCAACGGGTCCTGGAAAGGAAAAAGTAGAACAGCAATGGTTAACCAACACCCAAAAGAAACAAAGATGAGATGGTCCATGAGGGTTTAGCATCGTACGATGTTAACAAATGCAGCCAGCTCACGGGCGTAGACCCGGTCCACGGGGACAGAGCGGAGAGGAGACGAAGGGGATTCTTTCGACCTGAGAATTAGATCGAATCGATCTGTTTATAAAAGAGAGGGCATCACATCCCTCCCCTTCCTTTATCCACCCCATCCAAATCCCCCGATTCCTCCAACCCTCCCAGACCGCAATGGCCGCCGCCGCCGCCGCCGAGCCCTCCTCCGCCGACAGCCGCCGCTACGTCGTCGGCTACGCGCTCGCGCCCAAGAAGCAGAACAGCTTCATCAAGCCCTCGCTCATCTCCCGCGCGGCGGCGCGCGGCGTCGACCTCGTCCCCGTCGACGACGCGCGGCCCCTCGCCGACCAGGGCCCCTTCGACCTCGTCATCCACAAGCTCTACGGCCACGACTGGCGCGCCCAGCTCCAGGCCTTCTCCGCCCGCTACCCCTCCGTCCCCGTCGTCGACCCGCCCCACGCCATCGACCGCCTCCACAACCGCATCTCCATGCTCCAGGTCGTCTCCGAGCTCGACGTCCCGCTCACCGACGCCGCCTCCGCCTCCGCCGACGGCGAAGGCCACCGCCACACCTTCGGCATCCCCAGCCAGGTCGTCGTCTACGACGCCGCCGCGCTCGCCGACTCGGGCCTCCTCGCCGCGCTCCGCTTCCCGCTCATCGCCAAGCCCCTCGTCGCCGACGGCAGCGCCAAGTCGCACAAGATGTCCCTCGTCTACCACCGAGAGGGGCTCCGCAAGCTCCGCCCGCCGCTCGTCCTGCAGGAGTTCGTCAATCACGGGGGCGTCATCTTCAAGGTTTACGTCGTCGGCGGCCACGTCACCTGCGTCAAGCGCCGCAGCCTACCGGACGTTTCCAAGGAGATCCTCGAGGACGCCGCATCCGAGGGCACCATCTCCTTCTCGCAGGTATCCAATCTCCCCAATCAGCGCACTGCCGAGGAGTACTACGAGGACATGCGGCTCGAGGACGCCGTCATGCCGCCCACTGATTTCGTCAACGAGATCGCAGGCGGGCTCCGCCGTGCCCTGGGCCTGCAGCTCTTCAACTTCGACATGATCCGGGATGTTCGTGCCGGGGACCGGTATCTCGTCATTGACATCAACTACTTCCCCGGTTACGCGAAGATGCCCGGCTACGAGATTGTCCTTACTGATTTCTTCTGGGATATGGTTCACAAGGACGACGTGGCCCTCAAGGAGGAGGAGGAGGAGCAGAGCAATCATGCTGTTGTGAAATGAGATGGATTTGCTAGGCATAGCTTGCTCGCAAACCTGCAATTCTTTCATGTCTGGGGGAAATGTGAGGTGGCAGGATGGTTACAAGACTCGAGGGGAATAACAAGCAACCAATTAGGATGGGGAGATGGGGATTAACAGGTTCTGGATTTACTTGGGTTTCAACCAGCCGCAAGCGGAGGACCTGCAATGTAAATCCTCTCTCCTTGCTCCTGTCATACCGGTTGTTTAGGTATCTTTCTGTTCTTCGTAATTTGCTTCACCCAGTTTAGTTAGAACAAAAGTGGGGGGACGGAAGCCAAGTTCTGAAGAAGATATATTTGTTCTGGATGTGCAAATCTTTTGTTCTTGATGAGTACTGGATGAATGGCAACCCAACCTTAGTGGTACTAAATGATGAATATGTTTCCAATGATACTGGAGGTCTGAGTTTTATCACCTCCTCGAAAGAAAGGGGTTATGCAATTCTCTGAACTTTCAGCATTTGAAATGCAAACTTGAGTCAGCTCTGTCTGTGGCACCAGTTCTATCATCCAAAACTGAATTTTACATCTGTGATCAGAGTTAAATATATACATGTACCTGCAATGATGTCATTTACCCTATGCTTGACTATCTGTTTTTGAAATTTGGTTTACTGGAGAAACTCTCATTTGCACATATGATTATCCTATGTGAACATGGATTCCTGCTTAATACTCCACTTTTTTATGGATTAACATAATTTGAAGCGTTTGTAAGTTGCATGAGGGCAACCTTTCCACATATTCCTTCATAATTTGAAATTTTTAACCTCGAGTGCACTTGCATGTTTTACTGGACTCTGTGCAACTTCAGATTATTGGCTGCATCATGGCATGTTTTCCTTATAGCGATATTGTGATAGTGCCTTACTTTTCTTTAGAGTGTGAAAACAGCAGCGAAGAATTTGGCTGTTATCTTTATCAGTTTCAGTTGAAAAAGTGAACAAGATAGCCATAAGTATTTTGCATTGCAACCATTCATTGCTTTATTTTACTTTATTTTTCGGCTGCTCTAACTTCATGTTTTGAATAATGACCTATTTTCCTTTACTAGAAATTTGTTCAGTTATTGGGACTGGTTGATGAATATTTACAACTTCATGTGATGTTGAAATAGTGAAGTTTTATTTTGAGGTTGAAAATTAGAGCACACATGACACATGATGCAGTTTGATGAGTACTGGATGAATGGCAACGTCAAAGCAAGCACCATTGCTCCAGTTTGCAGAAAATTCAACTTCTACTGGGGCAAACAAATCCGGAAGTTGCAACTGGAGCAATCGTGCTTGCTTTGACGTATCCGTTCTGACAAACTTTTTCAGCATTACGCTATGGGCATATTGACCTGAAAACGTTATATCCAGCATCCCCCTAGTTTTTTTTAGAGCACCCCCCTGCTGTGTCAAGGAGAATGTATGTAGCTCTATATTTTTTTCTGTATTGGAAAGTCTGGTTACATGACCCTCTGGTTTGCTCCGAAGGCAAACCAGTTAATTAGAAATGTTATATTCTGTTTATAATTCTTCTGTTTTGGAAGCTCTAGTTAAATGAACCTCTGGTTTGCACTTTTGCCATTCTACGAAGGCACCTGAATCTCGGCTGCCTGCCCATTTCAGTCAGTACGGCAATGTGCAGCCCATTTCATGCAAAAAGGCAGCAGTGACAGAATAGAAAGAACTTGTACAGCACAGCAAGAGCCGTCTTAAGTACACACTAGTAAACTCAAGATGCAAAGGCAAGGGCAACTAAACATCATTTGTATAAATGAAACTCGAAACAAGGTAGGCAAGTCCAAGCAACGATTTGCTTAACTCCTTGAATTTGACAAAAGAAAAAAATACAGACACCACACAACAATGTTTCCTTCGCATCATCATTTATTAAATGCCTATCAGCAACTTCAGAGGTAAGAGATGAGCTGCGGCAGTTCAAGTTACTTCCTTCACTTCGAATGGAAAGATGACCTGCGCGTCAAATAGAAGGGTCAGTGTTATGGCCTACTTTATTCCAACAGATCACAGTCACCAGAATTCTTAGACAGTTGAAATGCATTTGCAAGGCAGAAAATAAAAGGACGATTAATTACAGACAGATGAGGCAGAATAATCAGCATAGTAGATACTCCCTCTGTATCAAAATATAAGACGTTTTTTGACACTAACATAGTATCAAAAAGCGTCTTATATTTCGATACGGACGGAGTAGCATTCAATACATTTAAAAAATGGTGAGACATGCCAAGTACTAGATGCTCTAGTAAGTAGCAAAAAATAATATGTGCAACTAAATCTCTTTCACTCCGATATTAACAAAATTATAAATTCAATCAAAAGAGACTCCACGATCTTTATGTTTTCCTGAAATGAGAATATGATACAAGGCTTGAGTAGTGGAAGATGATGTTCCCAGTAAGAAAATCAGATAAACCCTCGTACTGCCTTACATGGACTTTAAGAAACTGTTAAAGATGAATTCATGCAGTGGTTCTTCAAGAATGTGTGAGCAATTACAGGAAGAAATTAGCTATCTAGTTGTTTCAACTGTTCAAACGTAACTTAAAGTGATTTCACACATTAAATTTAGTGTTAGCTCAATTGCTCTAAAGGGATGATACAATGACAAATCGCTTAGTGATAGTAAGATACTCCTTGTATAACTCGACTCTGAAAGAGCAGACAGCCTGTGTTAGTCCATGGTACTATCTACTCCCTCCGTTCCATAATTCTTGTCGTGGTTTTAGTTCCACAAGAATTACGGAACCGATGGACTAGTTGTTTCAACTGTTCAAAAGTAACTTAAAAGTGATTTCAGACATTAAGAGTAGCTTTAGCTCATTCCCAAAAGGGGTGATGCAATGACAAATCGCTTAGCAAAGATACTCCTCGTACTCTGAAAGAGCAGACTGCCTTTGTTAGTCAGTACTCCCTCTGTCCGAAAATACTTGTCATCAAAATGGATGAAAAGGGATGTATCTAGAACTAAAATACGTCTAGATACATCTCCTTTTATCCATTTTGATGACAAGTATTTCCGGACGGAGGGAGTACCCGTTACCTGGGCCTGAGTAGCAGAGCACATCTCAGCAATCCAGCTTTACTAACAATTGAGGTGAACAAGGTTATAGCATGGATGTGTGAATCATGATATCCTCTCAGCGTTAGGCCAGATAAGGTACGATGATGGCTAACAAAATGACGAATCGATCATGATTTGATCCAGGGAAATATGACCGCAAGAACCAAAAACATCCAAAAATTTTAGTTTTCTGGATATCACTAAATGTACACACTATATAAAGTTGACTTCATGTAGATCTTCATTCAAATATCTTAGGTTCAGGAAAAATAAGAAATAGGCCAGCAGCAATAGTGAGTCTTAGCAGCGAGGTAACACATAGGGAAAACGATGCTAGCCCCTTACCATATATCTCCTTTTCACCCAGGTTTGGTCTGGGGATAAGTCATGAGTCAACTTGGTGGGCATTTGAGTGAGGGATATTTCTTTGAGAAGTTTTAGGATTTAATACCGCTCGTCTGCATGACAAGCAGTATTTGTTGTTCGACAAGAGGAAAATCCATTTCAATACAAGCTGGAAAGAACAGTTTGCACACACAGTTAAGATGCCAAGACAAACACCCTTCCAGTTCAAACCCCTTCCTCCTCAACTCCTCTACAAAACCTTTTGTCCTAGTTCAAACCCCCTATAAACCAAAAATGTTCACCAGTGCTAATGCTTGGTGTTCTACTACTACATTCCCAAGCTCCCAACTATCTAAGCATGGCGATGTGACCCCAAACAGAGATCTGAATTGGTTAATGGAATGATAAACATTTGAAACAAATCATGTGCATTTCACCATAAACTGCATCGTGCGTACATAATAACAAGAAGCTCCCTGACCTCTCCATTCCAGGAACGGCAGCGGAAGCAGAGCTACTCCTCGACCTCGACCACCTTCTTGGGCTCTGCGGGACACCAAACAATCAAACCATATCAGCCAGTGAAACAAACGGAACCATAGCCTGCAGGCAGAGAAGGATTCGGGCGGCGGTTACCGTGCAGGTCCGCCGGGCGGTGGTCCTTGCCCCATCCGACGCCGCGGGTGGACTCGAGGTACTGGTCGACGAGGTGGCGGCACTTCTGGTGGTGGTTGACGCCCTCGATCCGGTAGCACCAGCGGAGGCGGTCGCGGATGATCTTGGCGGTCTCGATCTGGATCCACTTCTCCCGCACCAGGTGCTCCCTGTACTCCAGCATCGCCACCGGGTCCCCGTACGGGTTCTTCGGGTCGAAGTCATCCGGCGGCCTCTCGTCGAACTCGACCTTCGCCTTCCGCACCATCTCCGATCGTCTGCTCCTCCGCCGCCGCCGGCCTCTCTCTCTCCTCCCTTCTCTTCTTGGCCTCTGGGGTGGATGGATCTCGTCGTGCGGATTGGGGAATGGGGGAGAGAGACGAGCGGATGGCTTCCCACTTACAGAGTGCAGTAGCAGCCCGGCCCATTTATATGGCCCATTTACACGGCCCACTTGGCGGGTTCCTGTAATTCGCTGTTGGGTCTGACCAGTGACCACCCCTACGGAAAGGGCGCCGCGTTTCAAACGAGGCCGATGTCCGATGAGCTCTCCGGCGAGGTCGACCGTCTCGGCGGCGAGCGCGGGTGGCGGGATCGCGATCTCCGCTGCCGACGACCTCGCCGACTCGATCGACGCGCTCTACCGCAAGGACGAGGCCATGGCCGGTAAATCCATCCCCCTCGGCACCTCGCAAGCCCTAGTTCCCCTCCCTTTTCGTCCTCCTCCGCTCAGTTAAGCAGTCGAATTGATCTGGTTGGTCTCCCCCCCGCAGAGCTCAAGTCGGAGGTCATGGAGGCGCTGCAAAAGGAGGTCAGGTCGCTCGACGACAACAGCTGGATGTTCGCCGCCCCGCGCTCCCGCATCAACCTCGTCTCCAGGCCAGGTAGCAACAGACAGCAACACCATAAACCTCACTCAAATACAAAATGGGCATAAGAGTTGAAGGTTGACTATGGTTTATTGTACCCCGCTAGGAAGTGAGATTGTTGTGTAATACGATTACAAGAGTGGGATACAAAATGCATAAGAATTTAAGGTTTGATTTCCGGCTTGGCATGTTCATCTCAGGTGGTTACCTGCCCAAGCAACAGGGGAAAATTGCGGAGCTGGATCAAGCGTCCAAGAAGACAAGGAACTGCTAGGCATTATAGGTTTTCCATCCAGGCTGTGCTCTTAGGGGCTATCACCTGATTTCAGTCACCTGTAGTTGCATTCTGCTAAATCATTTCCAAGTACATGCTAGGATATTTAGGTGACCCAAGTGTGATGATGCTGTTCATAACTTGTTTAAATCATTTTCAGGTACATTTACATTTAAGTAATCCAAGTGTTATGATGATGTTCATTACTTGTGCCTTCTGCCACCAAATCCTTGCAAACTGATCCAGTTTTTTCTCACATAAATCTTGAGATACAGTGTGTCGACTTTGTAGGTGAAACTGTAAAATATTGATAAGCACATGCACTTTCACTATCTTCGATCTTCAGTCTTGACCAGCAATACATCGTCGTTTCAAATATCTATTTTTATCACCTGTGAGTTGTACTTTAGAAAAGAGATTAACTGTGTCATTTTTTCCTAGAATACAATAGCCTGGAAGTAGAAAAGATGCAAAGTATATTTTCTTCTTGTCAACTGGGTCATCCTTTTTGTATGGGATTGTTTCGTAGCTGTTTGTGATCTTATGCATGCCTGGCTGGCGGCTTCCTCTTATGCATCTAATAAGTGATTCCAATTGCTTACATCCTTCAGACAAGAGAAGGTCCTAAAAACACATTATTACCTGAACACTTCTGAGTTGATCTTCAGTCTGATAGCCCAACATGGCACACTTTGATGTTGCTGCGGAATAACTATTGACCCAAATGAAGAATATAGGCTGGTTTACTACTCAAAGCTAGACGATTCAAAACTATCTTTGCACCCATGATACTTCTGGGTTTTTGCTATAACAGCATGCTTTTGTTATGGCCAGTGTTCTTGAGTAATCACCGCTCACCCTGTCCATCTGCCTCTACATCGTCTCTGCGGCTTGTTGAACACAGACTTGCAGTGCTATTCTATACATACTATAAGAGCTATTCAGTGCCCCACAGCTTAGTAATGTGAGGGGAAGGACACAATTGCATTGATAATATATTGGCAAGCATGATATAAGAATGTACGGCCTAACTATGATTTTTCCAGAGGTAATGATTTGAAAGTTGAAACTCTATAATGATGTAGGCCGGTTTTCTACTCAGAGACACACATTAAAGCTATCTTTGCACCCCCTGATACTTCTGGGGTTTTGCTATAAATTATCAGTGTTCGGTGGTAGTCACCATTCCCCCTTGTCCAACTGCCTCTGTTGCCTCTGCGGCTTGTCGAACACAGACTTGCAGTGCTATTCTATACATAATAGTATGAGCTATTCCATGGCCCACAGCTTAGTAATGTAAGGAGAAGGATATAGGTGCTTTGATAATATATTGGCAATGGCAAACATGATTTATGGATGTACAGTCTGACTATAATTTTGTTCCAGAGGTAATGATCTGAAAGTTGACACTTCAGAAGAATAACTTTTCTGCTAGTGCCCACGAGTTGCGCCAGTCTTTACTTTTCCAGTGGTGGTGTTCAATGTCAGTGTGAACCTGAAATTGCCTTTGCGAATGTGGTTGTCATCATGAGTAAACATTAGTTCTAAAGTGCTTGGCAACTGAAGATAATAGCAGGCCGCACCAAAACATAGATAAGTCGTATTTTGCTCATTCCAGTTGAAGACAGTGATTAAGGGTGTAATTAGTTCAAACGACACTTTTAGTTGCTGCTTTCTAATGTGAACTTTTCTCTTGGAGAAAATCCAGCGCGTATCTAAAATGATTGGCTATAAATAAACCATAGAATCATTATGTATTCAGTAAGACACAGTAAATCTTCCTGTTTTTTTTTATCTGTGTGAATAAGTTTTCAGTTAGACCTGTGTCTTAGATCCCTTCTGCGTGATTGTTTAGATTCTTAGGTGCCTTCCCCAGTTTTTTCACATTTTCTTGGTCATTTGTGTTTGGCTATGCGTGCTCTGTGCGTTTACCATGCAGGTCCAAATGTTTGTTTGAAATAATAATGCATATATTCACCATTTGTAAGATGTTGTTTACCTGAGCTAGCGGCAGCCAGCGTTCTCGTGTTTAAAGCCCCTTGTCGGTGGATGTGACTTGCCGGGGCAATGGGGTGCGCTGCTGATAGCACTTGTATATGGATCTCGTGCTGTGGCTACTGCTCAGTTGCCTGCGCTCCCCGGCGCACCACCGACGATTGCCACTCACACTTCTGTTACTTGCCTGGTTTTGTTTCAGACGAAGCTTTGTACGTACTCCCTCTGTTCCAAATTTGAACTAAAACCACGACGAGTAATTTGGAACGGATGGAGTAGTTTGGTAGTGTTCATGGAGATGCAGTTAATCTGTGTTTGCAGCGTGTATGCGTGAGACGCAAAGTTGGCCGTGCAACATCACCACGAATCTTGCATAAGTGAGAGATGGAGGGCATTGGGGAAAATATCACACAAACCAACATTTGGTGGAAACCGGTGAAAACTACATGAAAAAATGTTTTGAAGTTTAAAAAAAATCTAAAAAAATACAGGACATTAAGAGGGTGATGTTATTTTTCGCAAAAAAGAAAGAAAGAATAGGGTGATGTTATATTGCCATGAAAAATTCCAAGTTCAAACACATTACGGGATGTGAGCGGCGAAAATAACAAAATCAGCGTTGAATAGTGCCAAATAGTAACGTCACTAGTCATGGCTGAATTTTTTTCATAGCTCAGATCTTGTAACGCGTTTCAACTTGACACTTTGTGTGGCGATAAAACATCGAGAGCAACTAGTGATTTCGTAAAACATCACCCAGCTTTTTTTTTTTTTTACTTTTTTAAAATGTGATTTCCATGAAGTTTCCTTTGAATGTTGGTTTTCGTATGGAATGGGCATTTGTCCCCGACTTGCGTATAATCGTTACAACTGAGGCTTGGGGCTCTGTTCATTTTGAAGTTGAGCCAGAGCATCCAATCCAAGCCAATTAACCAGCCAGGCGCCCAGGCCTGGCTGCCCTAGCACAGCAGCAGCAACGTGAATGTACCAGTGTCCAGTATGTTGTGGCCTGTCTGTCCACTTGACTGCTGCCGAGCAATAAATTTTCTCGTGATCTCCTGCGGCAGCTTGGCCCCGAAACCGAACGCTGGAGCCAGCTCATTCATCCGCTCGTTCGTTTACCCGCCCGTCCCATTCATTTCAATCCAAAAGGCAAAAAACAAGAACCAGTTCAAAGACGATGGACAATCTGGCGCACCTCAACCAGAATTTCTATCCATCATTTTCCTCATCAGTACTAATACCAATTACGGAAAAAGAATTACAGATTCGATAGCAGGTGAACAACCGAAGGGAAAAGAATGACGACGGGGATATGAACAGATGGTGATTGACGATTGCGATGGGCGGCTGGTAATCTAATCCCAATTTCTAGAGGCCACGGGAAGACGAACGCTCGCGGCCATTCAAGTTCCACCAACGACGCAGCACGGGGGTGGAGGGAAGAAAGAGACGTGCGCTGAGGACGCGTCGTACGTTCCAACGGCTAGCTGCTTGCGCGGACGTGGGCCAGCCTTAGCCTTGCCGCTCCCCAATTCCGCGCCGTCGCCGTCACCGTCACCGCCGCGGCGCTCCCAGCCTTCGCCCGCGGCGCGGCGTCGGGTCCGCCTTCAGCCGCTGGTGCGCGCCGCCCCGCGCCACCGACGGCGTCGTGTCCGCTGCAGGAACGAACAAAGGAGAGAGAGAGAGAGAAAATCAAACGAGGTAAGAGATGGGGGAACGGGACGCAGACGGAGACTGCCGTGTTCGTCGCGAGTCTTAGCGCCTACCTGTGGCCTCGAGGGAGCGGGCGGTGACGGCCAGGACGGGCGGCGAATCTGCACGGACGCGCGAGCGGCGTTAGGAGCAGGGCCGGCGAGGGGAAGGGAGTGGAGCGAACGTTTGGCTGGCTACTTACCGGCGATGGCGCGGGAAGTGGCCGGGTCGTGGGAGAAGAGGAAGAGGACGAGGAGGCAGAGGAGTGTGAGGAGGGGGACGAGGTGGATGGACTTGTCCGGCGCGGCCGCCCTGGCCGCCTTCCCCGTCGCCTTCTCGTCCGCCTCGTCCGCCGCCGCGGCGGGGGCGGCATCCAAGCTGGGTCTCGAGCCCGGCGATCCGATGGAGAGGCGCTGCATTGCGGCGGCGGCGGCGGAGGAGAAGGAGGAGGAGATCCTTTTCTTTCTGTTGCTGCGATGCGGGGATATGTGCGGTGCGGTGCGGTGGGGTGGGGTTTAACAGGGGAACGGGAAGGTGATTGTTGTACGCGGGCGTATTTATCCGCGGGGATTGAGACGAGATGTTTGCTGCAGAAATGACAGCGTGGCTTTTCCCGTTTATTAGTCCATCCCTTTGTAAAAGCACGGCTAAAACTCTATAAAATCCGGTCCGGCTTTTATTTGTCGGTCCTGCCCTATGTAATTACTTTTTGCTGATTCTCGAGTAGAATCAACAAAGTTTCGTCTAACCTTTAACCCCATTTGATTTCACACGGAGATTCATGCGCACCTTTTCTTTTTCTTTTCCTGTTTGATTAATTTACCTTTTTATTTTATTTTTATTTCCCCCCTTTTTCATCCGTGCTTGCATATCCGATTGTCGTACAAGTCTATAGTTGCGCGTCCGCGCATAACTATAGTTACATGTTCACGTATCAGTGCGCAACAACGTGTCCGTTATGCATCTCGCGGTTACACGCTTGATGCCCATCGATCACGCACAAACACAGTTGCATGTACTTGCACCTAGTCATAATATATGTATTCCATTTTAAAGATTGCTTAAAGTTTTAAGTAGCTCGGTTGGATGAAAGCTTTGCTTCTTGTCTTTAGAGGAGATGAAGAGATTGTTGTAAAGGTTACACAAAATAATTGTTGTAAAAGTTACACAAGACAACTTCATGACTGATAAACTATCAGGTTATAAATATTGAAATAGTTTTAGAAATGATAAATTGTGGATCTATAAATGATATAGTTAGAGAGTTGAGAAGTTTTCAATATAATATATTTTGGGTCAATAAAAGTTTATTGATGTAGTTTCAAACAAATATTGACTATATTGAGATATAGCAATTGGACTACATGGAGATATAGTGTTATTATAAAATGGACTATATGAAGATATATTGTCACCATTAATGTAACAAATGAATTACACAATAAAACCAAATATTACCGACACAAATAACATTGGGATTTGAGTGAGGCTCTACCATTAGCAAAGCATGAGCAACACCGGATAAGCCATATGTGTTAAGGAAAATATGCAATTAGATTATTGACTCTAGTGCAACTGGGAGACTGTTGAAAATATGCCCTCGAGACAATAATATTTGTATTATTATCTTTTCATATTCATAATTAAGAGTTTTATGTTCTATGCTATAACTGTTGTGATCTTGGAATATGTGATTCAGTGAAAAACTTATATGCACTTGTAGAATGATAAACGGTAAATAAAAGGTTCCTAGTCTTGCCTCTAGGACTAGCTCAAGTGTGGTTGGTGATCACGTTTTCTGGATCTTAGCATATTGTTAAGTGTAATGATGATCCTAAAACAAAATTGAGATTATGACGTTAGAAGAACGATCCTATTGGTTCATCAAAAAGTTTGACAACTGACCGGATAGATCGAGAGTGGGATTTGCTCCTCCGACGATGGAGAGATATTCTTAGGGTCCTCTCGGTGTGACGACATAAATCATCGTCTGGCCAGATACATGTGACTTCGTCACGGGGATGTCAGAACACAATAACAAAAAAGAAGAACAAAACCGAAAACAAGGATTTTGGTATAGTGAGCATGGTGATGACTCAGGAGGATACCGATGCATCCCGGGTTTTGTGAAGTGTCGTGAAGCAAGGGAACATCGCATGATAACCAAATGTTCACTCAAATATCATTCATGTGCTCATAGGGACCAGTATGCACGTCCGCGGTCCCGTTGTCAGTCATTGAACGGACGGTTCCGTCCATGTCCGTGTGTTATCGAACCTACGGGGTCACAAGCATAAGGAAATCGTGGTCTACTGAGTGTTAGTAGGATGGGGTCATGACAATATATTTGTGGAATTATTTCATGAATATTCGGAATAGTTCCGAGAGGATCCGGAAGAGTTTCGGGGTCATAAGAAGGGTTTCAGTGAGTATCGGGTAATACGGGGTATTACCGATAAATTATATATAGGTGGTAAAAATTCCGGAGATGTATCTATATATATAATGGTCTAGAAGTATTTGGAATATTTTATATTTAATTCAAATATCAACTGAAAGGACATGCAGTGCCTCCATGTGTGGTTTTGGTAATTGATGACACTCTCTATGGACTAATGGTTGCATTGAGTTATATTTGAAGGATTTATCCATAGGCTCTTCTTGAAGTACATGTGTTGGTTTCAAGGAGTTTATGAGTTGACCAAGGTGCTATTAAGGAATTATACGAAGATTAGTCATGTGAGTGTTGAGCTTATTGCAAGCATGTCTTGAAGAAGAAGTTTGTGTGATCATTCATGTTTACCTTCAAGACATCATCCAAATGAAGAGAGTTGGAAAGTTTCAAGGTTGATCAAGACTAAGTCAAGAGTGAATCAAGTTGATCAACTCATAAAGCATAGACGATGTACCGAGAGGGATCAAGTGATCCCATGGTATGGTAAGCATTGTCCATTACGCTTTGTGTACTAACCCATGGTATTCGTTAGAGTTCTTTGTGGGGTTAGATTGCGGTGTGCAAGTTCAATTGGAACATCACGAAGATATCATGCTTGAAGCTTGCCGTCCATTGTGGCGACAATGGACTTGTGAAGATGTGCCGAAGAGTGGCTCACCCATAGTGGAGTATGGGGGAGCAATTCAACTAGTCTTCATCGTGCCAACGCAATCAAGAAAGGTGGTCCAACTTGAGGGAGTCAAGATCGTCATCATCTAGCTCAAGTGGACTATGTGCAAGGCAAAGGTTTGCCCTTGATAGGTTTTCTATTTTACCAGTCTCATGGTCGTAGTTGGGAGACCGGGTTATAGGATCGATTGTCGTACTATCAAGGGGGGCTCTCGATGAGTATCTTGATCGTATCGTTCGTAGAGAGCTCAAACCATTGCATCATTGCATCATCTTTCTTGGTTCTTGTTTGGTTTTCTCCTTATGAGGTTTGGATCTTATGGTCATCTTCTTGACAAGCTCGAGTTCATCAAAAACGGAGTTCACATGCTTCTTCTATTGCGTTTTCGGTGTTGGAGGTTTTACCGGTCTTATTCGAGGAAGGGTTCTCACCATTTGCTTATGGGCCTTTTCTAATTTCCTTCTTATTGTTATTTCTTCAAGATTGTGCTAGGCCTTGTCGCTAGCTTTCCAATAAACTTGCTTTCATTGAATTCGGAGTCCATTTGAAGAAGTTGTGTCAGTTTTGGTGTCCTTATAAAAGTTGCAGCGGTACTACTGCTCATGGGAGCGGCACTACCGCTTGGAGGGGATGTAAATTTTTACTACCGCTCTTGGGAGCGGTAATATCGCGGCTACTTCCATGCCTACTTCCGCTCCGGACCAAAAACTCGTCACAAGTCCAGCGGTGGTAGGCACGGATGTATTTTTTTAGTACCGCTCGCAAGCAGTAGTACCCCTACCCTTTGAGGTAGTACCGCTACCCCTAGCGATAGTACCATGAGGTCGAGCGGTAGTACCGCTCTGTACGGGCTGTGAACCTTATCTATAAAAGGGGGTCTTCTCCCCCAGTGAACCTTATCCTTTGAGCTCGTGTTCTTCCCCCATTGTTGACCTTCTTCGAGCTTGCTATCTCTTAATCCCTCCATGGATTCTTGCTTGTTTTGGGGGGAAAAGAGAGAGGAGATCTAGATCCACATTCCCACCAATCACTTTCTCCTTTATGTGAGGGGAACCCCTTGGATCTATATCTTGGAGTTCTTAGTGTTCTCCTTCTTGTTCTTCCTCTCATTTCCCCCCTAGCATTAGTTGCTTCAGTGGGATTTGAGAGATAAGGACTTGGGCACTCCGCGTGCCCTTGCCATTGCATTTGGTGCATCAGTTTGAGTTCTCCACAGTGATACATGGAAGTTACAAGTTGAGAAGCTTATCACTCTTGGGTGCTTGGTACCCTTGAGCTTGTTCCTCTTGGGTGCTTGGGCGCCCTAAGCGGTTGGTGGTGTTCAGATCTCAATCATTGTGGTGTAAAGCTCTGGGCAAGCGTTGGGGTCTCCAATTAGGTTGTGGAGATCGCTCCAAGCAATTTTACGGGTACCGGTGACCGCCCCCAAGGGTTGCCAAAGTGTATGGGTTCGGTGACCGCCCCAAGGGTTGCCATTTGTATGGGTTCGGTGACCGCCCACAAGGGTCCCTTAGTGGAATCACGACATCTTGCATTGTGCGAGGGCGTGAGGAGATTACAGTGGCCCTGGCTTCTTGGGGAGCATTCTGCCTCCACACCGCTCCAAATGGAGATTAGCATCCGCAAGGGTGTGAACTTCGGGATACATCGTCATCTCTGCGTGCCTCGGTTATTGAAGGAAATATGCCCTAGAGGCAATAATAAAGTTATTATTTATTTCCTTATTTTATGATAAATGTTTATTATTCATGCTAGAATTGTATTAACCGGAAACATAATACATGTGTGAATACATAGACAAACAGAGTGTCACTAGTATGCCTCTACTTGACTAGCTCGTTAATTAAAGATGGTTATGTTTCCTAACCATAGACATGAGTTCTCATTTGATTAACGGGATCACATCATTAGGAGAATGATGTGATTGACTTGACCCATTCCGTTAGCTTAGCACTTGATCGTTTAGTATGTTGCTATTGCTTTCTTCATAACTTATACATGTTCCTATGACTATGAGATTATGCAACTACCGTTTATCGGAGGAACACTTTGTGTGCTACCAAACGTCACAACGTAACTGGGTGATTATAAAGGAGCTCTACAGGTGTATCCAAAGGTACATGTTGAGTTGGCGTATTTAGAGATTAGGATTTGTCACTCCGATTGTCGGAGAGGTATCTCTGGGCCCTCTCGGTAATGCACATCACAATAAGCCTTGCAAGCAATGTAGCTAAAGAGTTAGTTATAGAATGATGCATTACGTAACGAGTAAAGAGACTTGCCGGTAACGAGATTGAACTAGGTATTGGATACCGACGATCGAATCTCGGGCAAGTAACAAACTGATGACAAAGGGAACAACGTATGTTGTTATGCGGTTTGACCGATAAAGATCTTCGTAGAATATGTAGGAGCCAATATGAGCATCCTGGTTCCGCTATTGGTTATTGACCTAGAATAGTTCTAGGTCATGTCTACATAGTTCTCGAACCCGTTGGGTCCGCACGCTTAACGTTACGATGACATTTTTATTATGAGTTTATAAGCTTTGATGTACCAAAGTTTGTTCGGAGTCCCGGATGTGATCACGGACATGACGAGGAGTCTCGAAATGGTCGAGACATAAAGATTGATATATTGGAAGCCTATATTTGGATATCAGAATGGTTCCGGGTGAAATCGGGATTTTACCGGAACACCGGGGGGTTACCGGAACCCTCGGGGGTTAATGGGCCTTAGTGGGCCATGAGGGAGAAGAGGAGGGCCGGCCAGGGCAGGCCGCGCGCCCCCCTAGTCCGAATAGGACAAGGAAGGGGGGGGGGGGCGGTGCCCCCCTTTCCTTCTCCACCAAGGCAAGAGGGGGGCGTCCTACTCCCGGTGGGAGTAGGACTCCTCCAGGTGCACCCCTAGGGGGCCGGCCGCACCTCCCCCTCCCTCCTTTATATACGGGGGCACCCTAGGACACACAAGTTGATCTTCAAGATCGTTCCTTAGCCGTGTGCGGTGCCCCCCTCCACCATATTCCACCTCGGTCATATCGCTGCGGAGTTTAGGCGAAGCCCTGCGCCGGTAGAACATCATCATCATCACCACGCCGTCGTGCTGATGGAACTCATCCCCGACACTTTGCTGGATCAGAGTCTGGTGATCGTCATCGAGCTGAACATGTGCTGAACTCGGAGGTGCCGTACGTTCGGTACTTGGATCAGTCGGATCGTGAAGACGTACGACTACATCAACCGCGTTGTCATTACGCTTCCGCTTACGGTCTACGAGGGTACGTAGACAACACTCTCCCCTCTCATTGCTATGCTTCACCATGATCTTGCGTGTGCGTAGGATTTTTTTTGAAATTACTACGTTCCCCAACAGTTATGTCTTACCCGAGCCCTTTACCTATGCACTTTACTTTGTGATAGCCATATTGTTTCTTGTCTTATATCTTTCTATTACTTAGTTGTTTATCTTGCTTAGCATAAGTTGTTGGTGCACATAGGTGAGCCTAGTTGTTGTAGGTTTTGTGCTTGACAAATTAACCGCTAGGTTTATTCCGCATTTGTTCAAGCCTAAACCATGATTATTTTAAAGCGCCTATTCACCCCCCCTCTAGGCGACATCCTCGATGTTTCAATTGGTATCAGAGCCTCGTCTCTCTTTATTGGGCTTAACCGCCTAGAGAGTAAGGATGTCTACTAGGGGTTTAGGATTCTCTGACACTCTTAGTTTCGATGGCACAAATTTTGATGTTTGGATAATTTGCATGCTTCATCTCTTTAGGGTCATGGACCCAAATTTAGAGCGAATTGTAGATATGGGTTTTTCTCCTCCAATGGATCCCCAAAGATTATCTTTAGAGGATGAGAAAAACTCTTATCTCAATGCTCAAGCTTCTAATGTGCCTTTTGATGCTTTGAGCAATGTAGTTATATTTCAACTCATGCCGTTTCGGGATGCTCATGAGTTGTGGACAAAGCTTCAAGATAAATATGGCGTGTCCAAGATTTGTGGGGATGATTGTTCTCCCTCCACCTCCGGCCGTGTTGCCTTCTCAACTTCCTCTACTTCACCTACATGTGGATTGCCACAAGGTAATGCTAGGGTGAGTAGTATTGATCATTGCAATGATGATAGTGTGCTTGTTCTTGGCGATCCTTCATTACTATCTTATTGCAATGGTCCTTCTTTGTACTTTAAGACTCTGAGCTCCTTACATGGTTCACATGCTTGTGTTTATAGTCCTTGCATATCATGTAGAAATTGCTTGCTCAAATCTCATGATGATATACTTGCTATGTCTTGTTGCCATGATAAAAATGTATCTATTTCCTCGAGTTGTTGTGCTAACAATGTAGAGGAAACTCAACACTCCATGGAACAAGATGTGGTCTTAAATGGTGCTTCAAGAGATCCTACAACATCATTTATTGCTTTTTGCCCTATGGCTAAGGCTTCAATGGTATCTCCTACTTTGAACCCCAATATGTCTCTTGATGATGATGCTAATGCTAATGATGATGAGGATAATGATGAAGAGAATGATAATGTTTCTTCCTTAAAAATTAAGGGATTAATTATTTTTAAATCTCTTCATAAGAATAAATTTGCTTGTTCCAACTTCATGGAAATCATGTCTATTGCCATTGAGGGAAAGAAATATATTGAGGAGTTGGAATCTCATCTCGAAGAACATGAGGTCACCATTGAGAAAATGGAAGGTCATGAGCGTGATTACGCTAATGAGATTGCGGACCTCTATCAAGCTCTTGAACTTGAACAAACCACCAAGGAATCTCTTAAGGAGACTTTTTCTCTAGAATTATCTAGAGTGAAGGAATCTCATGATATAGCTCTTGAGGTGGCCAATGATTTTGAAACTAAAAATGAGAAGCTTGAAGTTGCGCATGCTAAACTCCTTGAGGACTTTGGACACCTCGAAAATGGCTCTAGGGTCATTAAGAGTGAGCTCAACAAACTCATGGAGTCTCATGCACAACTTAAATCTTCATATTCAAAAGAGCTTGCCAAGTTGGCTTCTCCTCTTGCTATTATTGATGATGCTTGTGCTACTAACACTATTACTTATGAAGCATCCATTTTGAAGGAGAATGTTGAACTACGGGCTCAACTTGAGTTGCTATCTAGCAATTATGGGAAATTGGAAGAAAGCCATGAAAAGCTCTCAAGCTCTCATGATGATCTTCTAGTATCCCATAATATGCTAAAGATATCTCATGAGGCTATGATGACTAAGGTAACATCTAGTGAGCCTTATGTGGATACTAGCACTATTTCAAGTCTAAATGCTATATTGCCATGTGCTAATCCCCGCAATTCGTCAACTCATAATGTTGCTACATCTTGTGATGAATTGCTTTCCTTGCCTTGTTGCTCTAACAACGATGCTTACACTTCCTCTAGTACTTGTGTTGATACTAACCATGTAGAGGAAATCAAAGAGCTCAAGGCCCAAGTCACTTAATTGAAGAAAGACTTGGAAATGTGTCATGAAGGCAAGTCCACACTCAATAATATCTTGATTGTGCAAAAATCCCCCAATGACAAAGGTGGACTTGGATTCAACTCCAATAAGAAGAAGAAGTCCAAGATGAACAAGAAGAAGGGCCAAGAACAAGTCAAGAATTCGGCCAAGATTGTTTGCTTCAAGTGCAAAATTGAAGGGCATTATGTTAGATCTTGCCCATTGAATAAGAAGGCCATTAGTCTCAAGCAACAAGGGAAGCGGCCACAAGTTCATTCTCATTCTCAACCTCAAGTTGAATAAAGGCCTCTTCCCAAGAAGACTCAAGCTAATGCTTCTCAAGTTGAGAAATCAAGTGAGAAGAAAGTGAAGATTAGACATTGCTACCTATGTCATGAGAAAGGCCATGTCACTTCTTCATGCACTAGCGGTAACTTATCCAACCCAATTATTATTGATAATATCTATTCTCTTGGGAAGGATAAGGTTGGCAATGTGTTTGCCAAGTTTGTTGGTACTCAAAGTGGTGTCAAGAAAAGAACCATTTGGGTTGCCAAGCCTATTGTGACTAACCTCTTAGGACCCAACTTGGTTGGGGACCAACAAGCTCAAACTTGATCAATAGGTGTTGTTGGAGGGCATTGGAGACTTGGCTACATCATGAAGAATTAAGGGAACTTCATCATTCATATTGTCTCAAGCCAAGTCAATTTGGTTATCAAATTTCTATATTATATCAAATGTGCCTCCTTCCAGTAACTTGTACTTAAATTGTTTACATTGAAAGTTACTTGCCCCTTTGCATGTTTTGGTTTTGTTCCTTCCATGTGTTGTATATGTTGTGCTTCCAATTTTCTTATCTTGAGTAATCAAGTATGTGTGTGTTGGTTTGCACATCATGTACGTGTGTGTAGTGCGTTGAGCCTTTGTGCATCTTGTTTGTATCTTAGTTGGCTCTTGTGAGAGATTAATGGAATATCCCATTATGGGGGAGTGGTGTGGTTTGCTCACAATCCTATAAATGTGTGTACATGAGGAATACCATCTAGTATTGATATTACAAGATTATCTAGTCACTATGTGGTATGTCTTCTCATGAGAAATTCAAATTCTAAATAGTCCATTAATTATCTCTTGTTGGATCATTTATTTGCCTATTGTTTATTTTTTAATTGGTATCACATTATGGGGGAGTAATATGCCATGTGTATATTACTAGCCTAGAAAATGTGTTCATTTGAGATATTTTCACTTAGAATTGATATTGTAAATTATCCTGTTCCTGGGTGGCATGTTAGCTCTACAAGTTGCAAATTTGCTTGTGTGTTTGGTGTAAATATGATGTTGGATAACCTTGCTTTCTACCACTAGGAATTATTTCCAAATACTTCTTGTCTTTTGACAATTGGTACTCACTTGTGTGGTAGAAATTATTGATCATCTTTATATTGGCTTTTGCCTTTATTTGCCTTATCTCTTGCCAAGGTTTGTGTCAACTCCCTTTGTCTTCCATATCACTTGTGGATCTTGTTAATTTCTTGATCTTGTCTAGTGTTTTCTAGATATAGTGAAAGTGGTGATCCCACCTTGTGCATTTTGTATTCAAATGCAAATTCTCTACAATGCACTAGTCTTGGGGGAGCTATCCTATTTTCTATAAAATGCTCATCTTGTGATCCTTATCAAGTGTGTGTTGGTGGAAGGCACGCCGCTTTCTTTTTGGTACTTTGTGCCATCATGAAACTTTGTTGAGAGCTTGGTTTGTTTGGAACCATCCTCTCTTTGGGAGTTTGGCATCTTTAATTTAGTGTTATCAATGGATATCTCATTCCTCGATGTATTTGTTGTCAATTGGTATCGGTTCTTGAAAGTCTTGAGCATGCATATTTACTTCATGTAGTTTCTTTGGCATGCTTTATTTCTTTGACCCAATATATAGGGGAAAGTCCACCAAGTCTCAAATTGGATGAGATGTGCATGAAATTCATTTTCATATCTATATGCACATATTTATGTGGAGTTTGTCCTATGTATTGTTGGTTCTCTAACTCTTTGGTCCCAATGAGTTTGGGTACCATTTTGTTTGTGTTGTTGTTCTAGGAACAATTGGAGATGCATTGGATAATCGGCTCACTCACAAGGAAGGTGGTGTCACCATGTGCTTATTGGAGTCAAGCTAGGATGATCAATGATCTACTATCTACCTTTAATTGGTATCTACTACATCCTTCCAATGCTATCTCGGTAACAAGTATCTACTCATGCATACACCTCTTACATTCAACCTTGTGTAGGTTGCATCATGGCATGAATTTCTTGATTAGTTCTTGTGTGCTTGTTTCCCTTCTCAAAGCATCTCAACAATGATCTCTTGTTGATAGTTGTGATGTCTTTGATGTTCGTTTGGTTGAAGCTCATTTATATACTATAAGATAATATCTAGCCATGTGCTATGCTTTCAAGCAAATATCTTATTGGTATATTTATGACTTCCTTTTGGATATCTTATTCCTTCTTGTTGTAACTATTTCGGGTGTACATCCTTCTTTGCAGATATATATCATCATGATTTCATCTACCTAGAACATTATACACTTGAGAGAAATTACATCTCCACATGATATCCTTTCTTTCACGTCCACCTTGTCTTTCTTATGATTTTTCTTTGGTGGCTCCATGAAAGGTTTTGCCTCGAGTGCGGGTCATATCTTGTTGCATCTTGATGCACTCTTGTGTGGTGAAGATTATTTTCATCATGCTTGTCTTTATGAGGCTTTTGCCATCTTAATTGGTATCCCTCGTCTTGATAGGGCTTTCATCGTCTATCTTCACCATGGGTTGTAGCAAGCCTTGTTGTTAACTCACATTTTAGTGAGCTTGTGAACCTATTTGCTTGTTGGATGTGTGTGGGGACGACATGTCATGCACCGTGTATCTCATTTACCCAAGACTACGTTGATGCTTTATGCTCATCCTTATATTAGTCTTCTCAAGTGCTTTGTCATGACTCACACACATCATTTTGGTTGAGCCTATTCTTAAGTTACCTCTTTTACATGTTGCTCAACCATGTGTTTGTTGCAAGTGCTAGGCTTTGTTTCCTATATGCTCACTTGCACTAGTTGTGAGTATCTATTGATTTTGGGGGAGCTATGATCCTATTTTGTGCACTTTGTATCCAATACAAATATTCTTATTTGTGCACAAATCATGGGGAGCTTCTCTAGTTTCTTTAGAACACTCCTCTGCTCATATCATAATATCATTTATTCTTGTGGCTCATAGGATCCTTGGTATAGTTGGTTCAATTGATATCCTTTGATTGCTTGCTTCAATTGGTATATTTTGACTGCTTGATTGCTTGTGTCTCTCTTTGTTATGTCTTTGTGGCATATCATTCTTTAGCAATCTTTGTGCCTTAATATAGTTTGAGTTCCTCCAAGTATTTACCTTTGGATATGTGTATTGCATTCCACTCTCTTGTTGAGAAATACACAATTTATGGAGGACCACAATTTATATTGGCCTTCTTAGCTTTTCGCCCATTTTGGCAATCGATGCCAATGGGGGAGAAGTTTCAGAGAGTTTTGTGGAGAAGTTTAGAGAGTTATCTCCTCTTGCTTTGGTTTTGCTCCTTAGCATTTGCATCTCATACGCATGCACTATTGGTTGTTGCATTGCATGTTGATGCATATTTCCTTATATAAACTCTCTTGAATGTGATTGTCATCAATTACCAAAATGGGGGAGATTGAAAGGACATGCGGTGCCCCCATGTGTGGTTTTGGTAATTGATGACACTCTCTATGGACTAATGGTTGCATTGAGTTATATTTTAAGGATTTGTCCATAGGCTCTTCTTGAAGTCCATGTGTTGGTTTCAAGGAGTTTATGAGTTGACCAAGGTGCTATTAAGGAATTATACGAAGATTGGTCATGTGAGTGTTGAGCTTATTGCAAGCATGTCTTGAAGAAGAAGTTTGTGTGATCATTCATTTTTACCTTCAAGACATCATCCAAATGAAGAGAGTTGGAAAGTTTCAAGGTTGATCAAGACTAAGTCAAGAGTGAATCAAGTTTATCAACTCACAAAGCATAGACGATGTACCGAGAGGGATCAAGTGATCCCATGGTATGGTAAGCATTGTCCATTACGCTTTGTGTACTAACCCATGGTATTCGTTAGAGTTCTTTGTGGGGTTAGATTGCGGTGTGCAAGTTCAAGTGGAACATCACGAAGATATCATGCTTGAAGCTTGCCGTCCATTATGGCGACAATGGAATTGTGAAGATGTGCCTAAGAGTGGCTCACCCATAGTGGAGTATGGGGGAGCAATCAACTAGTCTTCATCGTGCCAACACAATCAAGAAAGGTGGTCCAACTTGAGGGAGTAAAAATCATCATCATCTAGCTCAAGTGGACTATGTGCAAGGAAAAGGTTTGCCCTTGATAGGTTTTCTATTTTATCGATCTCATGGTGGTAGTTGGGAGACCGGGTTATAGGATCGATTGTCGTACTATCAAGGGGGGCTCTCGATGAGTATCTTGATCGAATCGTTCGTAGAGATCTCAAACCATTGCATCCTTGCATCATCTTCTTGGTTCTTGTTTGGTTTTCTCCTTATGAGGTTTGGAGCTTATGGTCATCTTCTTGACAAGATCGAGTTCATCGAAAACGAAGTTCACATGCTTCTTCTATTGCGTTTTCGGTGTTTGAGGTTTTACCGGTCTTATTCGAGGAAGGGTTCTCACCATTTTCTTATGGGCCTTTTATAATTTCCTTCTTATTTTTATTTCTTTCAAGATTGTGCTAGGCCTTGTCGCTAGCTTTCCAACAAACTTGGTTTCGTTGAATTCGAAGTCCATTTGCAGAAATTGTGTCAGTTTTGGTGTCCTTATAAATGCTCGTGGGAGCGGTACTACCGCTTGGAGGGGATGTAATTTTTTACTACCGCTCTTGGGTGCGGTACTACCGCGGCTACTTCCGTGGCTACTTCCGCTCCGGACCAAAAACTCATCACAAGTCCAGCGGTGGTAGGCACAGATGTATTTTTTTAGTACCGCTCGCAAGCAGTAGTACCGCTACCCTTAGCGGTAGTACCGTGAGGTCGAGCGGTACTACCGCTCTGTGCGGGCTGTGAGCATAACGGTTGGATTTTTCCCTACCTATAAAAGGGGGTCTTCTTCCCCAATAAACCTTATCATATAAGCTCGTGCTTTCCCCCATTGTTGACCTTCTTCGAGCTTGCTATCTCTCAATCCCTTCATGGATTCTTGCTAGTTTTGGGGGCAAAAGAGAGAGGAGATCTAGATCCACATTCCGACCAATCACTTTCTCCTCTATGTGAGGGGAACCCCTTGGATCTAGATCTTGGAGTTCTTGGTGTTCTCCTTCTTGTTCTTCCTCTCATTTTTCTCCCTAGCATTAGTTGCTTCGGTGGGATTTGAGAGATAAGGACTTGGGCACTCTGTGTGCCCTTGCCATTGCATTTGGGGCATCGGTTTGAGTTCTCCACGGTGATACATGGAAGTTACAAGTTGAGAATCTTATTACTCTTGGGTGCTTGGTACCCTTGAGCTTGTTCCTCTTGGGTGCTTGGGCGCCCTAGGCGGTTGGTGGTGTTCGGAGCTCAATCATTGTGGTGTAAAGCTCCGGGCAAGCATCGGGGTCTCCAATTAGGTTGTGGAGATCGCTCCGAGCAATTTTACGGGTACCGGTGACCGCCCCAAGGGGTTGCCAGAGTGTACGGGTTCGGTGACTGCCCCCAAGGGTTGCCATTTGTACGGGTTCGGTGACCGCCCTTAAGGGTCCCTTAGTGGAATCACGGCATCTTGCATTGTGCGAGGGCGTGAGGAGATTACGGTGGCCCTGGCTTCTTGGGGAGCGTTGTGCCTCCACACCGCTCCAAATGGAGATTAGCATCCGCAAGGGTGTGAACTTCAGGATACATCGTCGTCTCTGCGTGCCTCGGTTACTCTTACCCAAGCCCATTACTTATGCACTTTACTTTGTGATAGCCATATTGTTTCTTGTCTTATATCTTGCTATCACTTAGTTGTTTATCTTGCTTAGCACAAGTTGTTGGTGCACATAGGTGAGCCTAGTTGTTGTAGGTTTTGTGCTTGACAAATTAACCGCTATGTTTATTCCGCATTTGTTCAAGCCTAAACCGTAATTATTTTAAAGTGCCTATTCACCCCCCCTCTAGGCAACATCCATGATCTTTCATCAACGGTCCTAAAAAGGGCAAGAGGTGGAAGGCAACTTGGGCCAAAAAGGCCCAAGTGGAAAAGTGCTTCCTTCCCTAAGGAAGGAAGACAAATTGGACAAGGGACAACACACCAAGGGGGAAACTTTCACCCTTGGTGGTAGCCCTATCCTCCCCCTCCAACCTATATATACATGAGGATTTTGCTATTTTGAATATGTAAGTTTTGAAGCCTCCTCTAGTTCTTCTAGTTCAAGTTCTAGTTGGTCCTAGTTGACTAATTAGAGCTTGGTTAATCCTCTTGTCCTCATAATTAGAAGCCCAGTGTGGTTCTAATCTCCTACCCACTAATTCTCTGGCGACGATTAGCTCTGGACAGTGAAGCGGTGCCGGATCGTGAAGGGTGCACGCTTGCAACCAAGTAGAGAGGCAGTGCTTTCGGTCTTCAGTTCAAGGGACTGTTCGTGGGCAGTACGAGGGATCGTTCATCAACGGTTCAAGGGACTCTAAGTATGGTCTACACCGGCGCGGTCTTCTTGCACTTCAACTTGGTGGTGGTAACGATCATGATCCCAACCCGATGCGATTTTTTTCTACTATATTTCCCAACAGTGGCATCATGAGCAGTTTTATGAGTAGATGCAGGTTGCGATTTAGATCACATGTGATTGTGAGGGTTGATGTTCTTGTTGTGCTTACCTCGAGTGTTGCTTCAGTTCATTCTTCGATGACATGGTGTCGCTTCTTACACGGTTCTGACAATCGATCGGCTTTGGCTGTTGACGATCTGCTAACAGTTGCTTGGGCTTCACTATAGTTGAGAATAGTGAACTGTCACTTACACAAGAGGGTGCCAAAGATGGATAATCTTTAAGGGGGTCACGCAAATTTGACGAAGTTTAGTGTGAGGTTAGAATTTTTAATCAAGTCCCTTGTTTCACGCACCCCAAAACTTAATTTAGCATCAAGAATCACCGCCTAAAATTGTGGATGTAGGTAGCTTGTATTACTTGTTAAAACTGGTTAACCACGAAACTAAAATTTTGCTAAAACTGATTAGAGGACGTCTAACTTGGTTTTGCAGGGTATGCATATGATGTGGTATAGCCTTCTTCATGATAATGAGTTTTATGTATGAGATGGTTATATGTTGTAATGTTAAGTGGCATGCGCATTACGACATGATGGTTGGAGCCACAAGATTGCCACGCTAATGTAAATATCGTAGAGATGGCCTACATGTTACACGTGACGATGGCAACCATACACGAAGGACCCCGACGTGGAGAAGGTGTACTTGGCGCAGGACCAGGAGATATAATTTCTTGCCACGATAGAATTTAAGATTTTGGTGCCACGACAACGTTTTCTGAAACGATCGCCACGCAACATTTTCTGAAATTTCTGCCATGACAAAGTTTTTGAAACGGTTTCCACAACAACGAAATATTAGCCGTCACGATGCTTCAATTGGGGATTGAAGATGATCATGGAGATTCCCGGCGCCCAGGGATATACCATATCATGCTTTTATGAACTGCCTGAGATGTTTATCCCTTTGTTATTTTGCAGCCTTTGATTGCATGGTAGTCAATTATTAGGGTGATCTCTCACAATAAATATCAAGTAAAAGTGCTCTTCCCGATGCCACAACCGTCTATGACATTCTAGCATCTCGAAATTCGTCATGTTCACATGAGTTCAGACGAGATGAGAGATGTAAGACAGAGATGCTTAGACCATATGTGCAGATAGCACTCGGTTACCTTGAAGTTCTAGCAGAAACGTTCTGAGCTCGGAGCACAAAGCATTGAAAGATGAAAATGAATCATATGATGACATGATCGGCAATAGTTTGCCCACCGATCGAAATTCTCATCAATAGTGTTGTCCACATCAATGACTAAGAACTAGATTTTGATCTTGAATGACTAACTATTAATTATGAGAGATATTAATTTGAGTGGGAGTGCACTTTATATTAAATTTGGTTAAATACTAGTGCAACATTAATTATGAATAAATGTCTAAATGTATTTTGTGTTTATCGTTGTAGATCAATGGCTCGCAATATGTTCAACTTAGCCCCTATGTTAGAGAAAGAAAAGTTGGCTGCTAATGGTGGAAACTATGCGGATTTGATCCGAAACCTGAGATTTGTTCGCAGAAGTGATAAGGAGTACATGCTGGATCAGCCCCTGGATGATGCTCCCTAAAAGGATGCAACACCAGAAGAAGTTGCTTCTTATGCTGCTCGTAGTGATGACTACGATTCAGTCCAATGCCTCATGTTAACATTCATGGATTCTGAACTACAAAAGCATTTTGAACGATCCACTACTCAATTCATAATTGGTTCACTGGAAGTTCGGTACAAGAAGCAGACAAGGACCGAAAGTTTTGAATTAACCAAGGCCTTGATTGAATGCAAGATGAAAGAGGGTTCCTCAATGAGCGAGCATATAATAAAGCTTGTTGGCTATGTTGACAGACTGAGTTTCACTGGAATTTGGAATTCCACCAACACCCGATAAAGATATTGTACTTGCTTCACTCCCCCATCTTACAATGGCTTTATCATGTTTTACATTATGAATGGGGTGGAGAAAAGTGCACATGAGTTGTTTGTTATGGTCAAAACTGCGAAAGCTGGAATGTAGAAGAACAAAACAGTGTTAATGGTCAACAATACCACAAGAAGAAGGGCAAGTCCTAGAAGAAGAATTGTACTGAAACTGGTAAGACCGAGTCTCAGAAGAAGAACAAGGGTTGGGCCTCTAAAGAGATTGATTATTTCTACTACAAACAGAAAGGACACTGGAAGCGTAACTGTAAGAAGTATTTGGCGGATAAGAAGAACGGTTCTTCTGGTAAAGGTATAATCGTTATACAAAGTTAATGTTATTCTACTTATAAATTTATGTATGTCATGAGTATTTGACACTAATCAGTTGCTCCAGTTTTGCAAACTGATACAGGGACTATAGAAAGCTCACAAGGAGAGAAGAAATGGAGTCATGATACAAGTCAGGAATGGTGATGGGATCGCTACTCGGAGACCATCGAAGTCATGCCTTTAGTTCATCTTCAAGATTTATCTTAGAAATAAAATAATTGTTATTCAGAGCTATGTAATGCATTGTCCTATGGATTATGCGATGGATATTCTTAACAGTTTTAAACAATAGTTGTTCGGATTATCATGAGAATATGATTTTTGATGAAACCTCTATTTTGTGACAGTTTATTCATGATGAATCTTGAAATTGGCGATCTATAAAATTAAAGCTAAACGTCTTGAGAAGACTGCTACTTGTGAGCTGCGTTGGGATTTCCTCGAAGAGGAGAGGATGATGCAGTACAATAGAGATAAGTATTTCCCTTAGTTAAGAACCATGGTTATCAATCCAGTAGGAGAACCACGCGAAACCTTGTTAACAGCCTACACACAAAAGAGCAAATCCTTGCACCCAACATGATCAAGGGGGTTATCAATCCCCTTGGCGGTTATTTGTAAGGATCAAATTTGATAGTGATAGATAGATAGATAAAATACAAAAAATGGTAAATAAATTGCAGCAATGTATTTTTGTACTTAATATATGATAAAGGTAGACCCGAGGGCCATAGTTTTCACTAGAGGCATCTCTTTCGAACAAAAAGCATACGGTGGGTAAGCAAATTACTGTTGGGCAATTGATAGAAAAGCGCATAGTTATGACGATATTCAAGGCAATGATTGTGTATATAGGCATCACATCTGTGACAAGTAGACCGACTCCTGCCTGCATCTACTACTATTACTCCACCTGTCGGAGTAATGGGCCACGGGTAGGCTAACCCGAGCCCCTGAACCTTTCAAGACATCGGGGCAGGCTGCGCCCCTCGAGCCCCAAGACGACGAGCCGCCTTCCGAGAGTCGGCGGCGACGCTGCCGACTGCCCCTCGCGGCCGAGTCCTGGGGACGACTCCAAGAGAAACCGACTCCTGGCCGGCGACTTCCGGAGAAGCCGGCTGTAGGGAGTCGGCCCGTGACTCCAACCACCCTGCACCTTCGCGATAATGGACGGGACGGGGAACGGCCACCACGCGGCCCATCCCTGCCCCGTTTATCGAGGGCAGTCATGGCCACAGTGCGCCGTACCGGCGGAGATCTCCATCCAGCGCGACACTGTTGCCATGCCAGCCCTGACATCAGCCCCTGGGGGCGGAGCCCTGTGCCCATGACGGCCTGTGTGTATGACCCAGAGATGGCGGGTCCCACCAGTCGACGGGAGTACAGAAGACGGCGAGAGCGCCACAAGTCGGACCCGTTGGGAGTCGCACCCCTGGAGTCGGCTGGCCCCTCCCACGGGCCCCACACGGCATTAACCAGGCACGGCGGGGAATGGCAACAGTGATCGCCCGTCAGGCGGCGGCACTATTGCCATGACCCCATGACCAAGCCAGCGTCATTAGAAGCACGGCTACAGTGATCCGCAGCCAGCAAGACCCGCCCGCGGCGGACAAGGGCTGATGCCCTGTACCAGGCCAGTCGGCAGGGCCCACCAGTCGGCGGGCCCCAGCAGTCGACGGAGAAGACGACGGCCTGAGAGACAGACGGCTGGGACCCGCGCCCAGCCGGTTTTACCATTGTACCCCTGGGGGTAGGCCTATATAAACCCCCAGGGCACCCATGCAAAGGGTTTGAATCCATTAGCACTAGACCAGATCATATAGGAAGGAGGGAGCTAGCCTTGCTTTCTCCTACCTCCAGAAACAGCTCAAGGAGCAACCTTGTACTCACTTTGCCTTAGTGATCATGCAGAGACCCTGCAGAGCAGCAGTAGGGGTGTTATCTCCTCGGAGAGCCCTGAAGCTGGGTAAGATCCGCCGGCGTGCATGTCTTCACCTCATCCCGTTTCTAGGCACCGGCGACGTTCTACTCGCCCCCACCATGATAAGCCATCCTTTGGCATATGTCACACCCAACCCCCGACACCACCCATCGACCATTATCCAACATGCATCTAGGGTATTAAGTTCATGAAAAATGGAGTAACGCCTTAAGCAAGATGACATGATGTAGACAAAGCAAACCCAAGCAGTATGAATAAACCCCGTCATTTTCCCCTTAATGGAAACAATACAAATACGTGTCATGTCCCCTTCTGTCACTGGGATTGAGCACCGCAAGATTGAACCCATTACAAAGCACCTCTCCCATTGCAAGATAAATCAATCTAGGTTGCCAAACCAAATAGATAGATCAGAGAGAAATACAAAGCTATAATAATCATGCATAAAAAATCAGAGAAGACTCAATTAATATTCATGAATAATATGTTCATAAACCCACAATTCATCGGGTCCCAACAAACACACTGCAAAAGAAGATTACATCGAATAGATCCCCGAGAACATCGAGGAGAATATTGTATTGAAGACCAAAGAGAGAGAAGAAGCCATCTAGCTACTAGCTATGGACCCATAGGTCTGTGGTAAACTACTCACACATCATCAGAAGGGCAGCAAAGCTGATGTAGAAGTCCTCCATGATCGATTCCCCCTTTGGCAGAGTACCAGAAAAGGCCTCCAGATGGGACAACACAAGAACAAAAACTTGGGGCTGCCGAAAAAGTGTTTGGGGTGGCTCTCTTATGTATTGGGAATATTTGAGAATTTATAGAGGTGGAATTAGGTCAAGAGGTGCCATGAGGGGCCCACAAGCCTGGGTAGGCGCGCCTCCCGAGCTTGTCGCTCCCTCATGGCTCTTCATGTCTTCTCCCGAACCTTCTAGGGTCCCTTTTGGCCAAAAAAATTAATCCAAAGTTTTTTTTTCTGTTTGGACTCTGTTTGATATTGATTTTCTGAAAAGCCAAAACAAGCAAAAAAACAGCAACTGGCACTGGGCACTAGGTTAATAGGTTAGTCCCTAAAAAAGATATATAATTGCATATAGAACATCCAAGATTGATACTATAATAGAATGGAACAATAAAAAATAATAGATACATTAGAGATGTATCAAACATCCCCAAGCTTAATTCCTGCTCGTCCTCGAGTAGGTAAATGATAAAAGCAATTTTTTTGATGTGGAATGCTACCTAACATGTCTATCATGTAATCTTTCTTTTATGGTATAAATATTTAAATTCAAATGATTCAAAGCAATAGTCTATAATTTTACATAAAGACATTAATACTCAGGCATACCAACAAACAATCATGCCTTTCCAAATATAAATTCTAAAGAATGCTATCCCTACAAAATCATATAGCCTTATCATGCTCCATCTTCTTAACACAAAAGTATAAATCATTCACTACCCTGGTGTCAGCCAAGCAATTGATTCATACTTTTTCTTCAGCTTTTTCATCCCCCACGCAGTACATGAGCACAAGCCATGGATATAACACTATGGGTGGAACAGAATGCCGTGGTAGAGATTAATTTGAAGAAGACAAAAAAGGAGAAAGTCTCACATTGATGAGGCTAATCAACAGGCTATGGAGATGCCGATCAATTGATGTCAATGCAAGGAGTAGGGATTGCCATGCAACAGATGCACAAGAGCTATAAGTGTATGTGCTACTTGTGAGCCGCGTTTGGATTTCCTCGAAGAGAAGAGGATGATGCAGTGTAGTAGAGATAAGTATTTCCCTCAGTTATGAAACCAAGGTTATCAATCCAGTAGGAGAACCGAGCAACGACTCGTGAACAACACATGCACACAAACAACAAATACTTGCAACCCAACGCGAACAAGGGGCTGTCAATCCCTTGACAGTTATGAGCAAGATTAAACTGTATAGTTTTTGATAGATAGATCGGACAAAAATACAAAATAAAACAAAATTGCAGCAAGGTATTTTTGGTTTTAATATATGATAAAAGATAGACCCGGGGGCCATAGTTTTCACTAGAGGCTTCTCTCTTGAAAATAACATATAGTGGGTAAACAAATTATTGTTGGGCAATTGTTAGAAAAACAAATAATTATGACAATATCAAAGGCAATGATCATGTATATAGGCATCACGTCTGAGACAAGTAGACCAAAATGATTCTGCATCTACTACTATTACTCCACACATCAACCACTATCTAGCATGCATGTAGTGTATTAAGTTCATGAAAAAACGGAGTAACTCCTTAATCAAGATGACACGATAAAGACAATATAAACTCACGTATGAAATAAATCCCATATTTTTACCCTCAATAGCAACGATACATACGTGTCATGTCCCTTTCTGTCACTAGGATTGAGCACTGTAAGATCGAACCCATTACAAGGCACCTCATCGCATTGCAAGATAAATCAATCTAGTTGGCCAAAGCAAACCAATAAATTGGAGAAGAAATACGAGGCTATAACAATCATGCATAAAAGAGTTCAGAGAAAACTCAAATAATATTCATGGATAGATCTGATCATAAACTCACAATTTGTCGAATCCCAACAAAAACACTGCAAAAAGTCATTACACATCAAATAGGTCCCCAAGAACACCAAAGAGAACATTGTATTGAAAATTAAATAGAGAGAAGAAGCCATCTAGCTACTAACTATGGACCCATAGGTCTGTGGTAAACTACGCACGCATCATTGGAGGGCTGCAAGGATGATGTAGAGCCCCCTCCGTGATCGAATCCCCCTCCGACAGAGTGTCGGAAAAGGCCTCCACATGGGACCTCGTGCTTTTTGGAACTTGCGCTGGCGGAAAAAGTATTTCGTGGACTCCTATGTTGGTTTCATGATTTTAGAGAATTTATAGGGGCGAAGTTAGGTCAAACAGAGCCGCGTGGGCCCCATAAGCCATCAGGGCGCATTTACCCCGTTGGATGTGCCCTGGTGCCTTGTGGGCCCACGGTTCATCATATGGTATTCTCCCAAATCTCCTAGTGTCTCTTTTGTCCAGAAAAAAATCTCTAAAAAGTTTCGTGGCATTTGGACTTCGTTTGGTACTAATATTCTGTGAAACCAAAAAGAAGCAAAAAAGTAGCAGCTGGCGCTGGGCACTAACTTAATAGTTAGTCCCAAAAAATGATATATAATTGCTTAGAAGTGTATATAAAACATCCAAGATTGATAATATAATAATATGGAACAATAAAAATTTATAGATACGTTGGAGACGTATCAAGCATCCCCAAGCTTAATTCGTGCTCATCCTTGATAAAAACTGAATTTTTGATGTGGAATGCTACCTAACATATTCATCATATATTCTTTTCTTTGCATCATGGATATTTGGACTTGAATGATTCAAAGCAATAGTCTATAATTTGACATGAAGACATCAATACTCAAGCATACTAACAAGCAACCATGTCTTCCAAAATATCAACGCTAAATAAAGTTATTCCTAGCCCATTATGCTCAATCATTGATCCGTTCATGAAACACACTCAGTATTACCTACATCCAATGCAAAAGTAAGACAATAGTGCTCTCTAGTTGGTGCTTTATAAGAGAAGATGGAGACTCAAATTAAAAATAAAAATTGCATAAAAGTAAATAGATAGGCCCATCATAGAGGGAAGCAGAGATTTGCAGAGATGCCAAAGCTCAAGGCTTAAATTAGAGATAAAAATTATTTTGAGAGGCATGCTTTTCCTGTCAACGAAAACGACCGAGAATTCCCAATATCTTCCATGCTAGACAAATTATAGGCGGTTCCCAAACAGAAAATAAAGTTGATTTTCTTTCCACCATTCTTTCACAATCCATGGCTAGCCGTATCCATGGGTGCCTTCCATACCAACACTTTCCAAGGAATTTATTATCATATTTTTTTCATTTCGGGACTGGGCATCCCTATTACCTGCCACACTCTTGTGCAATGACAAGTGAATAAACACTCATCGTGAGAATAAAATACCTAGCATGGAAAAAATTAGCCACCCCCTGCCGCTTCATGAGCGGTAGAGCACACAAAACAAAAATTCATTTTGAAAAATTAGAGTTGGCACATGCAAATTTACTTGGAACGACATGGAAATACCACATATAGGTAGGTATGGTGGACTTATTTGGCACAACTTTGGGTTTTAAGAGTTGGATGCACAAGGAGCATTCCGGCTTAGTAGAAATGAAGGCTAGCAAATAGATTGAGAAGCGACCAACCAAAAAGTGAAACCGGTCATAAGCATGCATTGAAAATAACTAACACTGATAATGCACCATAAGTAGGATACAACTTTGTTGCATAACTATTGACTCTACGTGCATGCATAGGGAATCACAAACCTTAACACCAATATTCTTACTAAAGCATAATTACTCACTAACATGACTCACATATTACTATCTCGCAAGGAACTAAGTGTATCATATCCAATGATCTATATGAAAGTTTTTATTATATCCCCCTTGGATATCCATCACTTTGGGACCAAATTCATATCTTGTGCAAATTACCATTGCTATCATCAACTCTCAAAATGATTTAAGTGAAGCATGAGAGTGCAAATATTTCTTCAAAATTTAATGTTATCAACTCTCAGAATAATATGAGTGAAGCATGAGAGTGTATTTCTTCAAAATATAACCACCGCCATGCTCAAAATGATATAAGTGAAGTACTAGCGCAACTGCCTAGCTCAAAAGATTTAAGTGAAGCACATAGGTATTCTAGCAATTTATGATATGCGTGTGGCTCTCTCAAACAAGTGTGTTCAACAAGGATAATTGTGACAAACTAAAAGCAAACAAAGCAAAGACTCATATAATACATGACGCTCCAAGAAAAAATCATGACACGTGATGAATAAAAATATAGCTCCATGTAAAATTACCGATGGTCGTTAGAAGAAAGAGGGGGTGCCTTCCAGGGCATCCCTAAGCTTAGTTGCTTGGGAGTCCTTGAATATTACCTTGGGGTGCCTCGGGCATCCCAAGCTTAGGCTCTTGCCACTCCTTATTCCTTCATCCATCGTCATCTCACCCAAAACTTGAAAACTTCAATCACACAAAACTCAAGAAAACATCGTGAGATCCGTTAGTATAATAAAGTAAATCACTACTTTAAGTACTGCTGCAAACCCATTCATATTTGTTTTCACATTATAGCTACTGTATTCTAACTTCTCCATGGCTTATACCCCCTGTTACAATCCAAAGTTTAATCAAAACAAGCAAAACAATGCATAAAAAAACAATCTGCAACAAACAGAGCAGTCTATAGCAATCTGAACATAAATTCAGACAAATTAGGACTAATGACCCACAAGTATAGGGGATCAATCGTAGTCCTTTTGATAAGTAAGAGTGTCGAACCCAACGAGGAGCAGAAGGAAATGACAAGCGGTTTTTAGCAAGGTAATGTCTGCAAGCACAGAAATTGTAGGTAACAAATTGTTTGATAGCAAGATAATTTGTAACAAGCAAGTAACGGTAACGGTAACAAAAGTGCAGCAAGGTAGCCCTATCCTTTTGACACAAAGGACATGCCAATACAGTCTCGTATAATAAGCAAAGCGTTCTTGTGGGTACACGGGAATTTCATCTAGTCACTTTCATCATGTTGGTTTGATTTGTGTTCGCTACTTTGATAATTTGATATGTGGGTGGACCGGTGCTTAGGTGCTATTCTTACTTGAACAAACCTCCTACTATTGATTAACCCCCTCACAAGCATCTGCAACTACAAGAAAAGTATTAAGAATAAATCTGACCATAGCATTAAACTTTTGGATCCAAATCAGTCCCTTACGAAGTAGTGCATAAACTAGGGTTTAAGCTTCTGTCACCCTTGCAACCCATCATCTAATAACTACTCCACAAGGCATTCCCTTAGGCCCAAGTATGGTGAAGTGTCAAGTAGTCGATGTTTGTTGAATTTCGAGTTCCGCAAACCCTTGATAGGTTCGAACTCTAGGGTGCATCTGGAGATCTCAACCTACCCAGCATGCCTACTCACGATCTTCCTAAGCCTAGCATGTCGAGCTCAAAGGGACAGAGAGACATAGCAGTATATCCTGGTTCAGGCCACCTTGCGGTGTAATACCCTATTCCAGCGTTTTGGTGGATTGCCTCAAAGGGCTAAGGATGAACTAGTAAAGTGGATGAACTGGCCTCAGGAGGTGAGGTGTTCTTGAGCTCAAGAGAGCTGGTGAGGTGGTTGGATTCACTCTGTTTTTTTCCTCCTTGCTGGTGGCTAAGTCCTATTTATAGTGGCCTTGGTCCTCTTCCGAAATGTTGGCGGGAAGGGATCCCACAACGGCCAGATTTGAAGGGGGACAAGTAGTACATTCTCTCTTGACTAAAGTGGTATTCGCCTGCGAAAAGCCTCTGGTCATGACCCTGCGGTGGGCTCGGCGATGACCTCTGTCTTGCCGTCCTAGCAGTCTTGGTCTTGTTGCACCAGAATGGAAACCTTTGGCTGATTCCTCGAGACTCCGCACCTACCGCTTGCCTCATTTGCACCAAAGGGGAAACTGGCGCTCTGTGCCCGCATGGCGCCCGCCTGGCCTTCGTCATCATGGCTCACGTCAGTTGAGCCTCGTGAGGTGCACCTTGCATTGAACTGTCTGCCCCTTGGGAGCCAGCCTAAGGAGGCCGATCCCCTCAGGGGTCTTGGCATCGTCCTCCTCGCGAGGCTTGGCCCCTCGCGAGGGTCTTGAGTTTTCGATGCTGAAGCTGGGCCGTACCAGGCCGTTGATGGAGCCGCGCAGTGGGTCGCAGGCAGGCAAGTCTGGGTACCCCCATATCCAGAACGTCGACAGGAGCCCCCGAGCCCAAGGCGCGCTTGGACTTGGCTTCTAGGCGAAGCCAAAGGGCAAGTGCGGAGTGCCGTGGGCCCTAACCGCCTGCGGCCTTGGATGATGTGTGGCGATTGATGGGACATGGGCATCTCCACTTCCCCATGCCGCGTTGGCAACCGTTTGACTTGACGAGTTGATGCTGCATGCAGAAGATCATCATTGCGTGAGGTCGTGGAGGCCGGCGGTTGGCCTCCTTCCTGGTATAAATGAGGGGGAGGGGCAGAGCCCCCCTCGCTCATTTCTTCCTCCGTCTTCTCGCTGCTCGTTTATTCTCCTTCTCCGTCTTGCTTCCATGGCGCCGACGAGGAGGTTTTCTACGGCCTAAAAGGGGAAGGCTTCCTAGGAGGGGCCGGCCTCTCCGCCTCCCAAGAGAGGCCGTGGCCGTCCCCGTAAGCACCCTGCGACCCATGCTATGGCCCCCAGGGGGCGCGGGCACGCATCCCCCAGGGCCAGCATCTCTGTTGGCGCCTGCGGTGGTACCTCTTCTTGCAGCGGGGGCCACCGGTTCCGGAGCAGCCCCCACGACGAGGGGAGGCATGCCGTTGTTGCTCGCCCTCCCCTCCCACGCTTCTCCTCGCTGGACGTGCTTCCGGAGTTTGTGGTGTGGTCGGAGGCGCCTGCCGGTACCTCGCTCCGGCTTCCGTGCTTCTTCTCCAGCGAACTGCCATCCTTGGGGCTCGACTACCTCTGGCTGCAGGCTGACGGCTGCTGCAGCAGGGCCTCATGGGTGGGGACGGAGGTCGCCGCCACGGGCAGCATGGTCCTAACCCGCGGCTGGTAGACGTTCGCCCGCGCACGAGGCCTGGGCGGGAGGTGCACCCTCCACTTCAAGTATGATGGCCTGGCAACCCTCTACGTGAGGGCGTTCAAGGAGGACGGCTGCCACATGAGGTGTTGCCCCGAAGACGACAACGACGACAAAGGCGACGAGGGTAAGCTTGGCCTTGGCGACGTCCGCTCCTCCTGTCGTGGCGGCAGCTCTTCCTTGGATGAGAGCTCGAGCAGCGGCGGCTACGACCAGCCCCCACGCTGTCGAGCTCGGATCGAGGGCGGCGGTGGGTCATCCGACCACCATGCTCCGGTGAAGCTGGAGGGGAGCCCGGCATGAGCCCGGGGCCGCCGAACTTGGTCTCAAGACCTGCCGCGGCCCCGGGCCGCCTGCGGGGGAACTGGTGGAGTGCCGGGGCTAGCTTGAGGCGCTGCTTGAGGACGTGGCACTGGCACTAGATCCGCACGCCCTTGGGCCATCTTTGTTTAGCCTTTCCTTTCTTCCGCAATTCGAAAAAAGGTAGTGTGCACTGCTGGGGTGTGTAATGAACTATGACAATTATGCCCCCTTTTATGCTATGCTTATTATCTCAAGGCCATGTTATAGCGTCTGTACTCTGGGTAGGCAAGGGTAGGGTAACTTAGCTTGACCCGTTTGTAGTGACTTCCCTCCTCACGAGGGTGAGGCCCTTGGTGTCTGGCGAAGCCCCCGTTCCCGGTGACTCAGGAGGCGCTTCTGCCCTCGGGAGGTGTTGTAGATCTGCTACAGAGCTGTTTAGGGAAAAAAGAAGCTTATTTAGCACCTTGTTCCTTTCCGCGCGAGCCCCCTGTCATAGGTTAGCTATGGCCTAATGCACCATGTCAGGCTGCCCGAGGGGCACGGACATGAGGGGTGCTGGTGCCCGTGAGCTTGATCAAGGGCTCCTCGCGAGGATAAAGCCGAAGCACTAGGGCAGCGGGGTTCGGCGCGGTGTGCACGCACGAGGGCAGGCCCAAGGCGCACACACCTGCCTAGCCCCCACGCACGAGGCACACGAGGAAGAGCGACGGGAAACTGCCACGCTGTCGGTGTCAAAACCGGCGGATCTCGGGTAGGGGGTCCCGAACTGTGCGTCTAGGCGGATGGTAACAGGAGACAAGGGACACGATGTTTTTACCCAGGTTCGGGCCCTCTCGATGGAGGTAAAACCCTACTCCTTCTTGATTAATATTGATGATATGGGTAGTACAAGAGTAGATCTACCACGAGATCAAGGAAGCTAAACCCTAGAAGCTAGCCTATGGTATGATTATTGTTCGTCCTACAGACTAAACCCTCCGGTTTATATAGACACCGGAGAAGGCTAGGGTTACACAGAGTCGGTTATAATGGTAGGAGATCTATATATCCGTTTCGCCAAGCTTGCCTTCCACGCCAAGGAAAGTCCCATCCGGACACGGGACGAAGTCTTCAATCTTGTATCTTCATAGTCTTGGAGTCTGGCCAAAGATGATAGTTCGGCTATCTGGACACCCCCTAGTCCAGGACTCACTCAGTAGCCCCTGAACCAGGCTTCAATGACGATGAGTCCGGCGCGCATATTGTCTTCGGCATTGCAAGGCGGGTTCCTCCTCTGAATAATTCATAGAAGATTGTGAACACCAGGATAGTGTCCGGCTCTGCAAAATAAATTCCACACACCACCGTAGAGAGAATAATATTCACACAAGTTCAATCTGCTGACGTATTTCGTGATATGACGTCACACCACGGCCAAGCCTTTACTCGAATCATTTTTATTGTTTCACCTTAGCGCGTTTAGCGAAGCAGTTTCCTTGGCACGTCTTGTCAAAGCAGAGATCATGTCCCCTTATTCCGGGATTCTCATCAATACGGACATGGGTAACCCAACCGCGCCTGTCGGCCCGCCCCCTCCATCGAAGGCGAGTCCCAAACGGTTACGGGGACGGCTCTTGGTATTCAACCCCCTTTATAATGAGACTAAGGCCTGTTCCTTTTCTTCAATCCTCAATTGAATCTGCCCCTCGCCCCGAGTTCCAACACCCAAGTCTCCAGATTCAGGTGCTTCATACCTTCGACAATGTCCGGCTCCGACCTTCAGGGCCGGTGGATGCCCTCTTCCATCACGGAAGAAGATGTGCTAAAGCTGAGAGACGCTAGGTATCTAACCGGCGAAATTTCGCATAGGCTACCCGCCCCAGGGCAAGTCATTCCCACTCCCGAGTCTGGTGAGAGCGTGGTGTTCGTGTCTCACTTCCGTCGGGGTTTAGGCTTCCCGATGGACCCCTTCGTGAGGGGGCTCATGTTTTATTATGGGCTGGAATTCCATGACTTGAATCCGGAGTCCATCCTCCACATCTCATCGTTCATTGTTGTATGCGAAGCCTTCCTCCACACCACTCCTCACTTCGGATTGTGGTTCAAGACCTTCAACGTGGAGCCGAAGATGATCGAGGAGCGGCATGCAGAGTGCGGAGGGGCAGTTATAAGCAAGAGAGCTGACGCTCCGCGGCCCGAGGGTTGTTTTCAAAAGGAGCTCGGTCTGTGGCAACAGGAGTGGTTCTACATCACCGCTCCCAGGGGCACCAGATGGGTGGCACCGCCTGCCTTTCGCTCGTCCCCCCCACAACGGCTGGCGTCATGGGTCAACAAAGGGCTTGACTGGGGGCCGTCCAAGGACGTGCCATTATTGCAGGGCCGTATTCGAGACCTCCAAGAGAGGGAGATCAATCTGGTTGTAGTGGCGCAGGTCATGCTGATTCGGCGCCTTCTGCCCTGCAAACGTCGCCCCCTCCGCCTGTGGGAATTCAATCTGGAGGGACCGCGAGCTCTCCAACACTTCATGGGTACGACGCCCGTGGAGATGTATAAGTTGTTCTTCGGATCACAAGAGATGTGTCCGGACTTGACCGAGGACGCAGGACTGAGCTGCAATCACCCGGATACTCAAGTAAGTAGTCCTGTGTCTAGACACGCTGTCCATACATTTACCATAAACTTGCCCTTTAACCAGCTATCCCTTGAACATGAGTGGATAGCAAAAGCAAAGCTGATACGGTGTCCGGCCCCCCTCCCTGAGACCACGCCGGATCCTGTGTTAATCAAGATGCTGGAGGCTGCGCCTTCAGAGGAGGGCGAAGGGGAAAATAGGAAAACCACTGCCTCCGCTAAGGAGGCTCTTAAGAAATGGGGGATCGAGAATCCCTCCCTCCAGGGGGAGAAGAGGACTGCTTCTGAAGATCCGGAGGCCAAGGCCTCAAAGCGGGGGAAGAAGTCTTCAGCAGAGGGCCCTGAGCCAGGAGAAACCCCGGCCGCACTATTTCCCCAAGGGAATTAGCCCTCCAGCGAGCCGTAAGTAGAAAGGGGAGTTTTATAATAAGGGACATCCCTGTTTTTATTTCTGAGGATAACCGAAGTTTTTACCTTGTAGTTCAGATCTCAGCCCTTCTCAGCAGAGCTCGTCTTCGGGGATCTTCGTCCGGAGATGGTGGAGAGCGAAACGCCTCCATCTGCCTCACCATCAGGCGGGGCGAACGACCCTGAGGTGTCGTCACGGAGGGTCTCCCCGAGTCCGGCGGGGCCAGAGAGTTCGGCACCAACTGGTGTACGACCGGAGGAGCTGAAGGATCTGCTCGGGCGGGCGTCTATCTCAGAAGATCACCGTACGTTGATGAGTATGGTGATTGAAAGGATTTCATCCGCTGAGAGCGGGTTGCATGAGGTTGTCAGAAGTTTACTGACGAGGTTTGAGGTACGTAAAAATGATGTACCTTTGGACCATTTTGCACATAAAGTGCACCCTGTATAGATAGTAGCCCCTGAGACTCGATACGTTGTCAAAAGCGACAGCGTGCCGAGGATCATGATGTCAATTATAAGATGTCGCCCCTCCTATTCAGGTGGCGGAACGTTCGGTGGCCAGCCGGACTGATAGAGTTGCCGAACTGAGGTGGCAACTTGACGTTGCGGATGCGGACATCGCGCTGGTCAATAAATGACTTGACGAGTCACAAGGTATGTGGCTTCTCCGCGGACGCCTTGTAAGGGAGCTTGACGCCCGTGCCTTACAACATGTATGCTTAATGCAGATGGCACCACTGCTATGGAGGACCTTCGGGCGGAGCTTGCCCGAGCCAAGGAGCAAGCCAGAAAAAGTGATGCGGCTGCCTTGAAGGCGGCCGAAGAGCTAAAAGCCGAACAGGCTGCTCACTGCCGAAGTAGGGATGAAATGGCCGAAATGGCCGTGAAGCTGAAGGATGCTACGGACTGCTATGAGTTTCTTGAAGGAGAACGCCGAGCGGAGCGAGAGGACCTGAAGAAGGCCACCGCCGAAGCCAAGGATGCCCGCTCCGCGATGAGAGCTATAAAGGAAGAGCTACGTCAGGCCGGGGATATTGCGGCTGGAAAGGCCTTTCTGTTGCGTAGGAAGTTCACGGATCCGAAGTATGCTCAGTTGGGCCAGTTGTGGGGTGCGGAGGATGCTTATCTGAATTTGGCGGTGAGTGCAGCGGACGCAGTCACACACTTCTGAGGCCAAAAGGATCACGGAATGGAAGAGCTTTTTTGGTCTCAATTCCATAGTCCGGAGCATCCACTTCCATTAACTGATCGGTTGGCTGAGTGGGCTGAGCTGAATAGGTTATCCGGACTTGCCATGAAGGATGTTGTGGCTCATCTGTGGCCGAAAAGGCCCGAGCCGAAGAGTTATTTTGGCTTGGTGTAGCAGTTCCTTGATGCGGTGCTGCATATCAAGGCGATGAAGCGGTCGGCATGCATAGAGGGTGCACGGATGGCTCTCGCCCGTGTCAAAACATACTGGGCAGAGATGGAGGCCACCGATGTTGCATCCCGGGATTCGGATAGAAGCCGATTACCAGCCGAGCACTATTTTGGGGAAGTCCTGCAGGGCTTTTTATACTTGTGCTTTCAAGTATTGAAATACCTCCTTTGCGGCCATTAATGTATATGTGTATATAACCTGAAAGATGGCAGTCTTCGGCTTCAGCCCCCACGCACATAGTGCGGGGGTGTTTGCAAAAAAGCGCATTTTCACACTTAATCCAACGTCTTGGTCCTGTGAAGGAGGTAATAGCGTAGCAAACTAGGCAACCAGACTATAATGCTTTATCACTTCCACTTAGCCATAGGAGTTCGATGGTGGGGCTACTATATAGCCCCTAGGGGCACCACGCTCTCCGAATTCGGGGCGCGTATGTGCCTGACCGGGAAACGATCCTTCGTCAAAGCAGAGGAATTCTAAACATTCCGGTGGTCGATCGAGTGGTTGACCAGTCTCTCGCTATATCATGACAGTCAGTTTCGGCTTTCTCTACTGAGGTGCTCACCAGGCCGAACCGGGGCACAATCGCAGTAGTTCTCCTGGTGCCGCGTTAGCCGGTAGAACGGAACGTAAGGCAGAAAAACACAGGAGCCGGGCAAACCCAACATTTGACCAAAGACATGATTCGGAGCTGATGCATATAAGGCCTAACTCGAGAAGCCGAACACTCCCTAAGGTATTCGGTCTTTATGAAAACGGGAAAAACGATGCCCTAAGCCCCTAGTGTCTAGGTACACGCGAAAACTTCTGACGCGGCCGATGCCAAAATGCCAGCCTCCTCCTCGGTTATGGTAAAAAACCGGGGGATGTGTATCAACAAGAGACAGTAAAAAAGGTTTACGCAGGGTCTTAATCTGAAAAGAATCCTTGTGACGGGTCCCTACTGCACGTCTGCGCCTGTGTCTCCGTTGTGCCGTATCCTGGACGGGTGTAGCATGTTGTTCATCTGTAAAAAAGAAGAACTTAGTTTTAAAAAAGGATCGTGCAAAAAATGTATTTAAAATAAACAGAGTATGATTCACAAAATTAATAAAATTGAGCTTTATTGGCTCTTATTGTACATGCGTGCAGCCCCTTGTAAAGGGGTACGCGGCTGGTAAGCCCCTTGTTTATTTATACCGGACTCGCCTAACCGTGTCCGGGGTCTGATTGACCTGTTTTAGGGGCTTTGATCAGCAAAGCCGGATTAGTGTGTGCCTGTCAAGGCAGTCTCACGTTCTTCCGCAGTCGAGGAATACTCGAAGTTACCCTTTAATGAGATGATGCCGCGTGGACCGGGCATTTTAAGTGTAAGAGACGCGTAATGCGGTATTGCGTTAAAGCGGGCGAAAGCTTCGCGTCCCAATAGTTCTTGATGGCTACTTTTAAATGGGGCGATATGGAAGATTAACTTTTCGCGACGGAAGTTGTCGGGTGAACCGAACACAACATCTAGTAGTAGGGAGCCCGTACATTTGGCATATGGGCCTGGCGTCACTCCTTTAAAGGAAGTGTTGCTATGGCGAATTTTGGTTGGGTCTATCCCCATTCTGCGGATTGTGTCCTGGTATAGCAGGTTTAGATCACTGCCGCTGTCCATTAGGACTTGTGTAAATTGTAGTCCGTCGATTATAGGATCAAAGCAGTCCATCCTGTGTTTCGGATACTTCCGGAGTAATCCTGTGGTCGAAAGTTATTGGTTTTGACATCCAGTTTTGGGACTCTGCTGGGGTGGACCGTGCGGCGCGTACTTTAGTGGGCGCCGCTCTATTTTTCCTTGTTATCACTTGAAGTGAATTCACTGTTTTGACCTCTTGTGGGAAATTCTTTTGTTTTCCGGCGCTCTGCTTGTGGGGTTCGTCATCGTCCTCACTTGGTGTGTCGAGCCCCTTGTGTTCGGCGTTAAGTCGGCTGGACTGCTTGAAGACCCAACAATCTCTGTGGGTATGGTTTGCAGGCTTCCTGGGGGTACTGTGGATTTGACATATCCTGTCCAAGATTTTGTTTAGGTTGGATAGCTCGTCGCTGTTGTCCTTGAGAGGTAGTGTTTTGTTGTTCTGCCTAGAGCTTTTGAACCCGACGTTGACTGCCGTGCTCTTTGGGCCATTTTCCTTAGTCCGGCGCTGGTCTTTTCTGCGTCGTGGTTTCCCATTTCCATCCTTGACCTTGGATGTACTCGGGTCGTTGGTGCTGCATCTTGCCAGCCAGCTATCTTCTCCCATGCAAAAGCGGGTCATGAGGCTTGTTAGTGCGGCCATTGTCCTTGGCTTTTCCTGGCCGAGGTGTCTGGCGAGCCATTCGTCTCGGACGTTATGTTTGAAGGCTACTAAGGCTTCGGCGTCCGGACAGTTGACTATTTGGTTCTTTTTGGTGAGGAACCTGTTCCAGAATTTGCGGGCTGACTCTCCGGGCTGTTGAGTTATGTGACTTAAATCGTTTGCATCTGAAGGGCGGACATAAGTCCCCTAAAAATTTGCCCGAAATGCATCCTCCAGCTCTTCCCAACTTCCAATTGTATTTTCTGGGAAGCTTTTGAGCCAATGCCGGGCTGGCCCTTTGAGCTTGAGGGGTAAGTATTTTATGGCATGGAGGTCATCTCCTCTAGCCATATGTATGTGTAGGATGTAATCCTCAATCCAGACTCCGGGGTCTGTTGTTCCGTCGTATGCCTCTATGTTTATGGGCTTGAATCCCGCTGGAAATTCATGATCTAGTACCTCGTCGGTGAAACATAGGGGGGGTGCGGCGCCCCTGTATTTGGGTGTACCGTGATTTTCGAATACTCGACGTATTGTGTTGCTTTCTGGAGATTTCTTTCTTGGCCCATAGATGGACCTGACCGGGCCATCCTTTTTGCGAGGATCCTTATGTGTATCGCGTGCCGGCTTGTGTGCGGCACCGCTTGCCGCTCTTTATTTGTCATGTGGTCGTCTATCTGACCGGGCGGCCTCTTTGTTTTTTGATTGTGGGGGCTCTACGGCCTCCTCATCAAATTCGGGCAATAGTTTGGGCTTTGGGTAGCTCTTTGCTTGGCAGCTATTGCCGTATTTGTCTGCGGTCTTGAGTACTTTGCTCCATCTCATTCTGAGTATGTCTTCCGCTGTTTTGAGCTTCCGCTTCTGCTTCTTCAGACTGTGCAGTGGTGACGAGCCTTTTGTGAAGGTTCTTCTGCTCTAATGATGTGTCTGGCGTGATATCATCCGGACTGTTGTTTTCGCTGGGGATGGGTTGTTTATCCAATTCATCCTGTTCGGATGGTTGCTTGGTGGCATGTTCGTTGTCCACTGGTTCGCCCTACTCTATGGCTGGGTCTGTATGGGTGGTATCGTTGTCGAGGCAGGACTTTGGGCGGCGCTTGCGGCACCGTTTCGGCTGTTTTTCGGGGGAATTATCCTTCGCAGCGTCCCGTTGTTCCTCGTTATCGC